>OY728120.1:564276732-566981732 GCA_963277665.1 Viscum album | reverse complement strand
AAATGAAAGAAGAACACACAATGGATCACAATGGATAACCAATGATTAAAGAAGGAATACCAAAGATGGATCCCCTTCAATGGGAATCCAGAACACCAAATGAGAGGGTCTTAATATGTATAGTATGAGAGATATATCTAGTAAATATGTAGATTTATGAATATCCTAAGTGGCTACAAATTATTATCACAACACTTTATTGGGGAATTTAAAGACTTGTAATTCCCTTTCACATATTTTAGTTATGTTAATGTGAAAAAACATGCCATGTTTTTTTATTTAAACCAAAATAGTAAAATTTCTTGAACCATTCCTACACATATCATGGACCTTACATACTTGGTTTGTAAGAATTACATGGTGTGTAGTCCCCCTTATCCCATAATTTTTCACCAAAACCCCTCCAGACTTTTTCCATGCCACCTGTGAGCTTACCTATCCTTGGGAAATCCAAAAAGGATGGACCTCCTACATTTGGGACCCTAAAAATGTGTAAGGTAAGGTCAATAAAACCCAGTTGGACACCAAAAATACAACATTAACATGGGTTCACAATTATACCATGTAGGTACTATGAAAAATTTAAATGTACAAGCCTACATAAAAAATATTATGTATATAACTCACGTGTTCAAAAGGATACCATAGGCCATGAACATACCAGAATCATCTCCATATTGAAATGGAGGTCATGAAAGAATAAAGGAGTGATTAAGATCAAGACACAAGTCTAGTGAACATGTATATGAGTAGTCATAAGGCATCGAGTCAGATCATGCCACAAGTCCACAAAAACTAAGATCCATAATGTATCAATCTAGATGATGATGAAACCAAATATTTGTCAAATGTTAGGCCTCAATATAAGGCCCACTCCATAAACCTTACCTAAACTTGAGATATGTCATAAATTTGAATTTAATACACACTGAGCATATTTTTACTCTTAGAGATTTAGATAATTAGGTTATAACTCATACATAACAACTTATATATTATAAGTAGACACTTCTACTCACTATCCATTTTTTTTAAAAAAAAAGTTCATTAAAATGAAACATGGAATTGTTTCATTTTGTAACAACATAACTTTTGTTTGATCCCATCCATGACTCTATTCTTCTATAATCCTTGTGAACAAAATTTCAAAATTTGTGATGAGAATAAAAATCTTATAAAGGGATACATAATGAAGGAAAACTGTTAGTCTAGGGAAAAAAATTAAAACCCTGAATACATATTCATAATATAATACTTTTCACTTTTAAAAATATGTAAATATAATTCATTAAGTATAATCTCATTACTTACTTTTTTTGAAACCAAAAGAATACCATAAATAACATAGAAAGAAACATATGACAAATATAGGTAACATGGGATATAAACATACTTAAATGGAATAACCATACGGTCAACTTCCACACATATCTCTAAACAGAATAGCTATACGGCTGACTTTCATACATAATTAATTGGAGGTTATAATGTAACCACCAGTCTAGGGTTTATCATGGAACAACTCATCTTTGGTTTATCACATAACCCCCTGTCATTGGATTATCTTGTAACCACCTGTCAAAATTCTATATACCATTATATAATCATTACTCAAAAGAGATATCAATTATCATCATTTCACTTATAAAATTTCATTTTCAATCACAAAAGACCATTTAAATATATTTCAATATTAAATAAACTTTCAAAACCATTTTAAAAACCAAAACACCTAAAAAGTGAATAAGGTATTTCTCTTATTTTTAAAAACATTATGTCTTATTGAGGAAGCCAAATATCAAATAACAGTTATGGTTGTGGAGGAGTTATTGTCGTTATATACGTTTAAAAAATAAAATTTGTAAAATAGTAAAATTATTCCTAGAAAAAATATTTCCTTTGAATAAAATTAAAACTCATAGGGTCTTATTATACACCATATAAAAGAACGAGGAGTATATTATAAAAATATGCCTTAATGAATGGATATTGATATGATTTCCCTTACCATGAGTTCGACTCGTTAGGTATAATTGTTATGTTCCTAAATAGTAAATTTAGATAAATTTATATATTATTAAGAACCTTTTTCAAGCATATTATTCTATTTATATCACATATTACCATTTTCTATAAATTACATAATTTTTTATGTTCATATCGGTAGTTTTTTTATCTTTAGTTCTTGAGTCAAAAATGAACTTATTTTAATGTAAATTTTCCATGTGGTGAAATTAACTAATCTCTAGAATATTATTCATTTTTTAAATAACATATATATATATTAAGTATATATTTATTCATAATATCCATAATATTTGGAGATATGAAATGAGAGGGTCCGTTCAGGGAGATGATAGACCGTACATATGCAATAATGCTACATTAATTTCATTGTCAAATTAAGAGAATAATAATCAAATGATATAAATGTATATTATGATACCGGTGTTATATTTATGTCATTTATGTCTCATATTTTTAATAAAATCATCCTTTATACGTTACATGTATATAATGAACGAGTCATATCACTTTGAGGGGGTGGTAGTCCATACTTCCTCAAATGGAATTATAATATTTACACATCATGGAATGAATAATGGTATGAAGTAAAAAAATTACAGAAGCATAAAGACAAAATAAATATAATATATATCATATATAAATACATTTACATCATAATGGCTTCCATGAGAGGTGGTATATTAAAATTGAAAAATAATCATTTCGTGAAGTAGTAGATCGCCGTACAGAGAAACAATATGTTTTTATACATTAGATGTAAGTTTGTGTACATGTAGTCAAAATAATTCTCAAAAAAAGTAATAGTATCTTTATTTACTTGTTTTTTATTTAATCAATGAATAATAATTTCATATGGGGTGGGGAAGGAAAATATAGGAATGGAACTTCAGAGAAGACACTATCTCTAAATCGGGTAACTTCTTCTGATTTGAGACAAAAGGATTTCTTGATTTGCCTTCTTCCCATGCTAAGGAATCAAGGGGGATAGGAGGGATGTTGGGAGATTATTTGAGAAAATTTTTGATGAGACAAAGGGTTTGAGAGGTTTGATTATATGGGTAGAGGTGGTGGCCTTTTATAGGAGGGAGGAGGGTCACATTCAATAAGGCATGAAATATTATTTTATTATAAATTAATTTTAGAATTATTATAGTTACAAAGTGATATATTTCTAGGATATGATTAGGATGGGTTGGAACCTTCTCAAACAATAGGTTTTGGACAAGTTTAGGTCTCAAATTTATCCTTATCTGTTCCCTTTAACCCTTAGTTAAAAACATTAACTTTTACCATGTCTTTTTATATTTTCATAATATATGGTCACTATAGTTACTATAAAATTCCATGAGAACCACAATTGTATCATTACTGATATTTTTAACATTATATATGTTAGTTGTACAAATATTATATTATTAGGAATATTATATCATATTATAAAATTGTATATGTTTTATAAACACAATTATGTAAATTTTGTCACTATTTAGTAATTTATTTTTGTTAAAGTGATAACAACATGATTACTTTGAACCAAAAGAATTATATCAAATATAATATATCATAATAATCCATAAAATTATTTTATGTAATCAAAATGTTTAAATTATATTTATTTTAATATTTATAATATCATTTATTTGATTTTTTTCATTGATAAGGTAATCACCAAATCATCATTGTGTCATAAATAAATTTAATAATTTGATGTCAAAAAATTATAAATAAAATACCATTATATTGGAAATATTTATAGATTTATAATGACTATTTATAGTTAAATATATCAATTATATAAACCAATATTATTTTTTTTGAAAAAGGATACATGTTATGTTATATTTCAAATTACATTAAATTAATTATTATAACATGTCATTTTTTCACCCAAGTGGTTCCCAAATGCGAAATATTCAGCCTAAGGATTATAATTGTCATAAATGTCTCATCCAATAGGATTAATACATGCTGTAGGAGAATTTTATATTATTATCATATTATTTAAAACCCTTATTTACCTAATTTACCCTTTAACCATGGTAAATAAAAATAATTACAACTGTTACAATTCATAATGACCCAAAAATAAAAGGTACTTATTTACAAAATTTTGACCTTATAATTCCCAATATGAAATTTATTTTTCCAAATTCAAAAAAAAATTATTAATTAATTTAATGTTAATTCTTATTGTCAAAGAAAGAAACTGTGTTTTTACAATGTTAAAACTATCAAAAGAATGACATGTGTTTATTTCCAATTTCAATGTGAAATTACATCTAATGACCAAAATTGGATTAAATGATAAAATAATAATAAAATTACACTTTAAACGCAATTAAAAGGATAACATAATTATATATAAAAATTAGACGAAAAGGTAGTTTGAATTAAGATGTAATATTTTTCACTATTCATTAAAATTTGAATTTAATCAGAAAAATACCAAAATATCAACCAAAATAATTTCACATTCCATTTATAAATAAGAAGTTTATTTTGTCAAATCTGTCATAAAAAAGTTACATACAATAGTTTTAAAAACGGTTCTCCATTAAAAGGATGTAAAATGGCTATTTAAAAATTTTATATTATATTATATACTTAAAATTGGATTCATTATCATTTTAAACCTCTAATATCTATTGTATAAAATTAAAAACATTATACAAACATGTATAATCTCATTTTAGTTAGTTATGTTCATTCCCACCAATAAAACATCTAGGTTTTAACTACCATTTAAAATAATAACAATATTATTTTATTATTTTTTAGTATATGTCAATGTTGCGTGCAATGTAAGATTTCAGAGAAAACCATTGTTGCGTGTTGAGTATGATATAAAAAAAAGTGTATTATTTAAGGCAAAATTAATATATTTTTCATAAATTTTAATATTTATGAAAAATTATTATTCTATAAACTACTAGGATGTGACATCATTCCCCTTTTTTGAAATTACATCCCCACAATTTTATTTATTTATCAAATAAGTGGGGGTATTTATACCCAATAGAATTTTCAGATTCTCACATTGCCTCTTCAACCATATGGGTTTTCCAAAAAATCATTAAATAATGAATCAACTTATTCACTAACACTTTATCTCTATGGTTAAGAAACTATACTAACTATTCTTCATAAGAATGATTCTCTTCCAACTGGACTACTGATAGACTCAAAATATGAGAGGGATCCGGTATAAACTTCCTCAGCATTGAAACTTGAAAAACATTATGTACCAATGATAAAATTGGTGTTAAATACACCCTCTAGAAAACTTATATCACTTTATCTAAGATTTCAAAGGGTTCAATGAACTTCAGACTCAACTTTCCAATTTTACCAAAATGCATCACACTTTTCCATGGAATAACATTGAGAATGACCTAATCACCTACCTCAAAAGAAAGATCCTTCCTCCAGTTAATGGCATAAAGTTGTACTGAAATTTAATTCAGTTCCCAATTAATTTTGAATGACTTTCAAAAATCTAGATGTGAGACTGTGATCAAGATCAAATACAACGGAGATGGGAACTCCATGTTAAGTGAATATCTATTTTATATAAAATCAAGAAAGTTGATCTACAGACAAAGTATCTCGATTAGGAAGAAAATAAGTAGATTTAGACAATCAATCAAAAATAACCAATACTGCATTATTTCCGAGAGATGAATTTGGAAATACCACTACGAAATCCACAGACACATTTTCCAATTTCCACTTTGGTACTCGAAAAGGATGAAACATCCCTTTCAGTAACTTCCACTCTACTTTAACCTGTTGACAAATCAATTATTTAAGGGTAAAGTTAACAATATGTCTTTTCATTCCATCCCACTAGTAATTCTTCTTATGATCATTATAGATATTAGTACTACATGGATGAACTAAAACCAATGATGTACAAGCTTCACAGAACAACTATTTATTCAACTTTGAATCACAAGCCACACATAATCTCCTTCTAAACCTAAAAACACAGTGTTTGTCAGTGTTAAATTCAGGTAACACACCCGTTTTAACTATCTCTACCTTTTTCTACAACTCATTGTCTTCTTTATGCGCTTGCATAATTCTGTATGATAGAGATTATTTAACATCCACCTGAAACAAAATAGAGGAATTTTATGCATCAAAACTTACAATCCAAAATTCATCAAATCATAATCCAATGGATCTTATTCTAGAGGTAGCATGGTTAATATGGCATTACTATTTCGAAACAAATCATCAGGCACTTTATATGCCTTTATTTGATGGTAATGAATTGTGCAAAAATAATCCTTGATTACTACTATACCCATCCTTTGTATCATGTTTAATTATTTCAAAGTGAATATATACTTTAAAATTTTGGGATCAGTTTATATTTCACACTTTATGCCATACAAATGACGCTTCTAAATTGTTAATATAAAAACAACAACAGGTAATTCCAAACAATATTTAGGGTAATTTAACCCATTAAGTTGAAAACGATGGAAAAAATAAGCAATAAACAAATATTTTTTCATTAGGACAGAACTAGTTTTTTTTCACTAATGAATCTCTATAGATAAAAATTCCCCATTCTTGGAAGGCATGCCCAAAACTGGAGCATTTACCAATCTTCATTTCAATTCCTGAAAACAATCATCACATTCTTTTGCTTATATGAACATAACATTCTTACATGTTATCTTATTTAGTGGGATATATAACCAAGAAATTTTATCAACAAACGTTTTGTAATAACCCAATAATCCTAGAAAACTGTGAATATCTGTGATATTGGAAGGTCTTTTCCACTCATCAAAAAAATTTGTTTTAGAAGGGTAAACTATTATTCCATCAACATAAATAATACTACCAAGGAATGAAATTTATTGCCACCAAAATTCAATCTTACTCAACATTCCTTATATTTTCTTTTATTTTAATGTTTTCCGAACAATAATTAAGTTACTTAAATGTTCCTACCTGATTTTAGAATATACCAAAATATCATCTATAAAAAACCCCAAATTGATCCAGAAACTGATAAAATACACCATTCATGAGATTCATGATTATATTAGGTTCATTATATTTCTCAAAGGGCATATCTAGAAACTCATAATGACTATATCTCATTCAGAAAGCTGTCTTTAGAATGTCATCCTCCTTCACCTTGAGATGATGGTACCCGGACCACTAATAATTCTTCAGAAAATACTGAGCTGCTTCAAACTGATCACAAAAAACATTGATATGAGGAAAAATATACTTTTTATCAATAATGATGTTATTCAAGGATTTTTAATCAATATATAGTCCCATCAAACCATCTTTCTTTTTTAAAAATAAAATCGGGGCACCCCATGGTGATGTTCTTGGTCGATTGAAACCTTCATCAAGTAATTCCAGCAACAATTTTTTTGTTCCACCAATTCAAATTGATCCATTTTACAAGGGGGTTTAGAAATTTTTTTATAATTGGTAACTAAATGAATAATAAATTCAACCTCCAGATTGGTAATAATACCAGGATATTCAACAGGAAAAACATCTGCGAATTCATTCACTACTGGAATGTCACCAATAATTTTTTTTCCTTATTTTCAACAACAAGAAACAGATAACATTCACTACAATATTTATCAATCATTCATATTCTTTATGTGTTATCAAATGTATGAAATCATTGAATAAAACATTATTTCCTTTACAATCTATATTATCATGATAAACAAAAATCCAATCCATACATAAAATGAAATAAAATTCCACTATGGAAAGATCAACAAGATTTTTTAAGAATGACTATTAATCTAATGATAATAGTAATATTCCTATAAATTATGGTTGCTTTAATACTTCAACCCAATGCTTTTACCAAAACTTATAATTCACTTTCCTGAGCTTCTACACCATATTTACAAAGCTCTCAGAAATGAAATAATGTGATGATACAGAGTCAAATAGGGTATTGGATTGTTTTGAAAAAAAGCAGTAATAAACCTTTAAAGACATCATTCAATAGTCCCACATCAACCATAGTAGTAGAAAATGATTTTTACATACCCGTTTTATTTCTATCTTTTTTTTCCACCATGGGTAACCAAATTTGGACACACCTTGGCATAATATCGAATCTCATTGCAACTAAAACATCTTGCTGCTAGTTTTTCATTGCATTCATGATCATCTATCTTATAGTAATGAGAAATATGACCACTATTACCACCTCTAATTCACTTCTTGGACATTGAGAGGCATTCCCCAGGATAGTTTTTACCACACTTCTCATAAGTTGGAATTTTAGTTTTCTTACCTCAAGACATAATTGAAACATTTCCTGCCAACATAATTGATTCTTTTGTTTGCTCTCATGTAACAAATTATCATAAAAAACACTATATCTATCTTCTCTGAACATTGGAAAAATTTCTCACATCTTTTGAACTCAGGAGAAGCTTACTACATTTGATATTTCTTCTTCAATTATGAGTAAAACTGATTTATCTTACAATCAATATCCAGGAAAATATTTTGGAATTACCTTGAAAAATGGGATAAATTTTCTTCATATAAAGCCACATAATCTTCCTCCTTTTTTCTCAATTCAAAAAATTCATTTTCCATTTTATGTCGAACATTATTAGGAAAAAATTTCTCAAGGAATATATTGTTAAATTCATCCCATTCTTTGGAATAAATCTCTTCCCTTACTCTAATATTTTTAATCATTACCCACCACTGATCGACTTCAACTTGAAAATTATAAAAATAAATAGTAACCACTTGATAGTTTGAACACCCTATTACATCAAAAATATTTTTCAGTGATTTAATCCACCCCTCAATTTGCATAGGTTTAGATGATCCACTTAATGACGGGGGATGCTACCACATGAAATGATGTACAATTTACCCATGACTTCATGGATAGTGTGGTTTATCTCATGCATGGATACCACCACCATTTATTACCTGATTTAACTAAACCATCACTTCAACAAACTATTCAGTTCCAATTCTAACCATCTAGGGATGTTGATTTGGAAGGTTATTTTCCTTTGAATGCCTGCCTAGAAAAGCTACCCTATTTCCTCTATGGGAAATCTTTATAAAAAAAATTTATAGATGAAGCAACGTGTAAATATTAAAATTCAACATTAGTTTGAATATAAATTAAAAATATTTTATAGATATTCTATTAACAATATTCTAAGTACTAATGTTATCTAAACTGACATATGATACCAACTATAAGGCCCTAACCTTAAACAATACTTATTCTTTTGATAAGCCATTAATTTGAATTTCATTCACATTAAGGATATTTTAAGGTTCATACATTTTGAGAATTAGGTCATAACTCATATATAACAACATAAATATTAAATACAGACACTTCTACTCATTATCCATTTTTTTCAAAAAACAAAAACTCTTTAAAAAGAAACATGGTATTATTCCATGTTTTAACAACATTTCTTTTCCATGAGGCCATACTTAACTCTATTCTTATTTATATCCTATGAGAAAAAAAAATCAAATCATGGTATGAGCATAAAAAGATAAGTAAGGGATGATGAAATCAAGAAAACTGTTAGTCTTGGGAAAAAATGAAAACCATGACTACTTTATCATAATTTAAACCTTTAATAAGTAGTAAATATACTTCACTGAATATAAGATCATTCCATACCCTTTTTATAAAAAAAACATTACAATAAATCCAATAGAAAGAAACATATAACATATATAGGTAACATGGGACATAAACATACATAAATAGAATAACTATATGGTCGACATCAATACATATATCTAAATGGAACAGCCATATGATCGGATCCAATACCTAATGCATTGGAGGTTATAACATAACCTCCCGTCCATGGGTTATCATGTAACCAACCATCTTAGGTTTATTATGTAACCATGCATCATTGGTTTATCATGTAACCACTCATCAAATGTCCATGTACCATTATATAATCATAACATATAAAGATTTAAATATCTATAGTTTAATCAAAAAATTTCATTTGCAATCACAATAGATCATTTCATGATATTTAAATAGTAAATACACTTTCAAAACCATTTTCAATACAAAAACACTAAAAAATAGAATAAGGTTTTTCTTTTCCTTTAAAAACATTAAGACTTATAGTGGAATTAAAATATCAAATAATAGTTACGGTGATAGAGGAGTCATTGTAAACATATATATCATTTAATAAAATACTTTATATAAAAAAATTTGCTTTGAATGAAATTAAAAATCAATGAGGTTTATTATACACCGTATGAAAGAACGAGGAGTATATTATCAAAATATGCTTTGATGAAAGGAGATTATGATGAAGTCCCTTACCTTGAGTCCGACTCATTACATAAAATCGTTATGTTCCAGAATAACAAATATTGGATAATTTATTTTTTCTTGAGAACATTTTTCAATTTTATTATTCCTTTTATATCACTCATTACCACTTATAATAATTACATAACTATTATAGATCATATCATTTGTTTTGTCGATATTCGGTACTTTAGTAGGAAATGAACTTATTTTGATGTAAACTGAGCATGTGGTCAATGTCCACCATCTCCGTAATATTATTCACAATTTAAATATCATATATATCAAGTATATATGTAATTATAGTATCCATTATATTAGGAGATATGAAATTAAATGCATTGTTCATGGATACAGAAGGTCGTACGTACGCATTAACGCTACATTCATTTAATTTTCATATTAAAATAATAATAATAAAATGATATAAATGTATATTATAATACACGTATTATATTTATTTCTTTGATGTATGATATTTTTAATAAAACATTCATTTATATGTTCCATGTATAGAATGAACTAGTCATATCACTTTGAGGGTGCGGCGGTCCACACTTCCTCAAATAAAATTATCGCATTTTCACATCATGGAAAGAATGATGGTATGTCGTAAATAAAAATTACATAAGAATATAGTCAAAAAAATATAATATATATCATATATAAATATAGTAACATCCTAATGGACACCATGAGAGGTGGTTGGAAAAAATTGAACAATCATCATTTCATGAGGCAATAATTCATCGTATATAGAACCAGTAAGTTAGTATACATTTGATAAAGGTGTGTGTATGTGTTGTTAGAATACATATAGTAAATATATCCTATTATATTTAGGTTTTTTTGTTTTTATTTTATCAAATAATAAGTATAGAATATGGAGTGGAGAAGGAAAATAAAGGAATATAACTTGAGAGAAGACGTTACCTCTAAATCAGGTAACACCATTTGATTTGCACCGAAGGGATTTCTTGAATTAATTTATTCACAGGGTAAGGATTATAAGAGAAAATGAAGGATTTTTTGAGTTTTGTTTATTATAATTTTAATGATCCAAGTGGCGGGAGAGGTGTTAGTAAATGTGTAGAGGTGGTGGGATTTTATAAGAGGGAGGAGGGGCACTTGAGGAAAGTCTTAAAATATTATTTTATTATAAATTCATTGATGAATTATAAAAGTTAAAAGTGACATATATCAATATCTAAGATGATGATGGGTCTAAATAATCTCAGCTAAAAGGTTTTAGACAAATTAAGGAAAAAAATATAACAATATCATTTAGCATTAACCCTTAGTTAAAAACAATAACAGTTACAATGTCTTCTTGTATTTTCATAATGTATGGTTACTATAGTTACTATAAAATTCCAATAGAAAAACATTGTATATTTAATTACATTTTTACCATTATATAAGTCATTTGGAAAAATTTTATATTTTTTTGAAAATTGTATAATTTAATAAAACATAATATTTTTTATAACTCATTTATGTCAATTTTGACACTATTTAGTAATTGGACTGAAAATTATTTTTTTATTAAGATAAACCCATTTTTAAGGGAAAAGGGAAAAACCATCATGAAATTAAAGACATAATCAAGTCAAAAGGCCCCAGCAGTCCAAAAGTCCAATACCAAACAACCCACACTACATGAGAAAAGACCCTCCCAGCACCAAAAAACATGAAATCCAGTTTCCACCTTCCACCGCTTATCAGTAAGCTGTCCCATGAAAAAATCCACGGGCCTTGTACCGATGGCCATAGCCATACCCTCTCAAACATCCAAATCCGAAAATCATAGGTACAATGGAAACTCATTGCCCTAAACCTTTTTTGGAGAAGCCTCATGTAAATGATTTGATTACAGAATCCTTGAACATCAGACCACTGAGGCCACAACAAAAATAAACCCACCTCAAAAGAGTACCACCACCGATTCACAGATTAAACCAATACTGCCTCCACATTCTTCAAATAAAATTCAAAGACAACTGCGAGCAACCAATCCAAAATAAACCACAAACCCAAATGCCAAAGAGCAGAAACACCATAGCAGATCCAGATCCAAAACCCGGATCATGCACCATAACCATCAACAGTCGCCAGGATCAAGGCTGGAGCCCCACCTCCAACCAAACCCCAACCGGCCGCAGAAACCCGATGAACCGAAGTCTCACCGGAGACCAAACCGTGCACGGGAAGCGGGAATGTTGAGCATAGAACCTCCAACGATGACGATGCCATACAAAAACCTCACAAATTTTGAACATCAAAGCATGAAACAAAAAACCACTTATCGCAAGGACCGTCACAGAAGAACTTGCGAGGGAAGAATAAAAAGACCCTCCACCAGCCTGGAAAATACCGTCGCCACCTTTGAAACTACAGACGGAGAGAAGATCCCCCCAAAGCCCCCTAGAAGATTCAGACATGTAGCGCAACCCTCACCGCTACAGCGGAAACTCAAACTCACAGCAATGCCGAGTTAAGAATCAGGATAGAAAACAGAGAGATTCTCTGAGAGGTACGATCCCACGGAGTCGATGATGCCACCATAGGATAGGCACTGCACGCCACGAGCTGCCGGACTGAGGCAACAGAGAGGAGATTCTAGCCGAACCGCCATGGGGAGGAAGGTGGCGGTGGGGAGGGAACCCTAGCTTAGCGCCCCTTACGGGCGCATCCGTCAATAATTCACACTATTTAGTAATTGATTTTTTTTAAAATCATAAAAATGTGATTCCTTATAAAAAAATAATTATATCCAATATAATATGTTATAATAATCTATAAAATTATTCTATGATATAGAAATAATCAAATTATATTTATTTTAATATTTATAATATCATTTATTTGAATCATTCATTAATAAGGTAATCAATGCATCATCATTGTGTCATAAATAATTTTTTTTTATTTCGTGTCTAACAATTATAAGTAAAATTACATCATGTAGGATGTATTTTTAGATTCCAAATGACTATTTATAGTAAAAGGTATCACCTATATAACCCTATTTTAAAATTTTGTTAATAAAAAGATACAATATTATGTTATATTTCAAATTAGATTAAATTAATAATTATAATATGCCATTTTCACAACCATATGTCTCTAAAATTCCAACATTTAGGCCTATGTATACTAATGGTTGAGAATATCTTATCCAATAGGATTAGGACACGTTTTCAGGTAGTTTTATATTACTATAGTATTATTTTTTACCCATATTTACCTGATTTACCATTTAACCATGGTAAATAAAAATAATTACTGAAGTTACTATTCACAATGTCTAAAAATAAAAGATATCTATTTAAAAAATTTGGATGTTCTGATTCAAAATATATAATCCATTTTTCTAAATTCAAAACACAGAAATTGTAGTAATTAATTTAATATTAATTCCCATTGTAATCACCAAAAAGTATGTTTTTATGAAGTGAAAACTGTCAAAATATTTACATGTGTTTATGTCAAATCCATTTTGAAAATACTTCCAAAATCGAAAATTAGATTCAATTATAAAAAAATAATCCTATTAAATAATAAAAAATTTAAATAATAGCATTACTATATATATAAATTATAAGAAAATTTAGTTTTAAATTAATATGATGCATTTTTTCACTATTCATTAAAATATGAATTTCATCATAAAAATACCGAAATTTAAACCAAAGTAAATTTTAGGTTCTAATTCTAAGGAATACGTTTTTTTTTCAAATAGAACATATAAAAGTGAGAAAAACTAGATTTAAAAAGGTTTATCCATCAAAATATATAAAATGACCATTTTAAAATATTAGATTATTTTATGCTTAAAATTGGATTCATTCTCATTTTAAGACTCTAAAAGTTATTAGATAAACATAAAAATATTTAAGAAACATGTATAATCATATTGAAGTACGTTCTATTCATTCCTACTAATAAAACTTCTAGGAATTAACTACCATTTAATATAATAATAATAATATTATATTATTTTTCAGTATAACTCAAAGTTGTGTGCAACGTAATATTTTGGAGAATCCTATTGTTGTGTGTCGAGTACAATATTGGAAAAAGTGTCCTCTTTAATGAAAAATTATTATCTTATTCATAAATATTAATATATATGAGAAATGTATTATTCTTTAAATACCTGGGATATTACACTCAAGGTCATTGTATCCCATATATTCCTTGGTCCGTTACACAATCCCATCATACCCCCACTGATACTTCCATGGTTTAAGCCTCAAAAAAATCATTCATGTATGCTTTTTGAGTTAATATTTAGTTTTTTCACAAGTCATATTCACTCAATATCTATGGTAGAACCGTATCAGGACATTCTACTTGCTCCAACTTCCAAAAGTATTACCTCTAAAAGAATAGTAATTACATACAATAGGGAAGAGAATATAAGATTTGACATTCAATTTCATCATTATAATTTAATAAAAATATAAAATTTCACGTCATCAACATATGAAATTTAAACAAGAAACATAAGAATACTTAGAGAATATAAAATCACTTATTGGTATCATGGGATTTACGCACCCATATGTGATCAAAATCATCCATATTCAAACAACACCTTAAAACAAAATTATCACATCATTGTAATAAGAGAATTTAAGGGCCCACAATTGTAATAAATAAACTATCTTTGTCTTTTTGACTGTAAACATTGAATCTCATCGAAATATGATTCCTAATTTATACCCAAGAATTACAAAGATTGAGCCAAATCAAAATGGATCTTGAATACCAATCCTAAAAAATACATCATGGATATATAATTATATTCAATAATATTATAAGATAATGGAGAAGGGTTAACAACATAATACCACTTAGGATTCACCAATGATAATATAATTGATATTAATCAAAGGTGGTGTCGTAGAAACTAATCATATTCCAATTTTCTATAAATAATCCATAAATTAATGATAATATTTCACTATAATCCATTTACTAGGAAACAACATACCAAATCTATGATTTATATCAATGTATGAATGGAAGATCTAGAAGAAAGCCAATGGATGGAGGTCCATGAATCACATATCTTAAATCATGTTCAGAATCATATTTAGATCAATTAATATCATTCATTGAAGGATAAGAAATAATTGGGGGAATAATGTTTAGTCTATATGTTTTAAAAGGATAAATTTATTACAAATATTGGAAAAAATACTTATTAATGGACATTAATATGTATTTTGAATAGTAAAATCATACACACATGGTTTTGTTTCATTATTTTTCAAACCATGATCAAAATTAGTGAGATTGTATGCCTCTTTAGGGAAATAAGATGATTTCTACCTGATTTCTAAAACTATGTTGAAACTATAGTTCTTGAAATCGAAGTATGATTAATTATTTTTAATTTTAGGTTTCATGTTTTATTGACCTTTCAAAATAATCATGCTGAAACCTGAGTGCTTCCTCCACTAGCCACAACATTTAATAGAGGATTTAAATTATCTATACAAACTATGATCCAACCATAAAACCTAAAAAATCCATCTAAAACACTCTAAAACTGGAAAACTAGACATAAAACACAACTTAATAAATTCATATATCCTAAAGTAATGAATAATTGTTAAATATAATTCATTAAACGCCTAATATTCATTATTCATTACAATATCCCAAACTAATTATTTCTTTTCCCCATGAAATTTATCTTATAAATTTCACTTAACAACATAGTACATTGTGCTCGAATGTAATACATTCATTCACATGAATCATCCTTTATCTTTTATTTTACCAAGGACACAAAAAAGTGGAAATATCGTCAATTATAACAATTTCTTTCCCTGATCTATAATTTATATTATGTGTTTTATGAATGATGTGTCATGATCAAAATTAAAATCATTGAATTCAACCACATATGTAGGATAGAGAGTGTTGCCCCATAGAAAAGAAAAATGAATCATATCATCCATATCTATGTAAAAAATGAAAATCCATTCACAAAACCACGGTCCCATTACAATCATAATTTATTAATGGTCCATGAAATGAAAATTTTATCCTTTCATACATACCAAAACACTGATGCCCTAACCGATGATTCACCCACCTGAAAACTATATCACTAAAAGAAAACCCCACGGGTTATATAATGCTATTAATAAATTATTTATTCCTACTATATGTGGTGGTCAAACACTTCTCTATCAGTAAAACTCTATTTGAGGTCTCCATTACCATTCTCAACCTCACCATAGTATCCTTCCATTTTACATGCCTTATTATTGGTGAATGATTATTTTATTATAAATGTCCTCAAAAGGCCTCATCTAAATATATTCATAGAATATATATTTTTTGTATTGAAATTCACTTCAGTATATATGAACATACTAAGATCCACTAAAATCTAGTACACAATCCCAAAAAATATCCTCTAATTCAAGATCATTCTCCATGAATGAACATCAGTATTATAATAATACAATGTACATTATTTCCATCTCATACCAAAATCCTTTTGCGAGAACATCTAAAATCATGATGGGACACTTTTTTTTGTCTGACATATACAGTACTCCATGGAACTCCATTCTAATGTATAATACCTCATATATAAGTAATTTACATCAAATCCATGTAATGAGTGTCATAGATCAACAGAAAAATGAGAAACATTATTCATCCAATCAAATATAACCCAAACCACGTCATGAAAATTATGGGTATGAGGTATCCCCATTATGAAGCACACAAATTGTTTCACCCCAATTTTATAAAATCTTTTTATGTGGATGATGTATAATACATGGATTTGGATTCTCATACATTTCCCAATTATAGGTAAAGAACCATGAAATAAATCCAGGGATGACCCACTTAATGCGAGTCCATAAGAACTGACAACAGATGTCATGGTACAACAATCTAGATCATAAAAACACCACCTATTATGAATTATGATATTATCTTATCATATTCTCTTTCAAGAATGTTGGAACAAAAAAACCCGTATTCATTGATCACATATCCATCATAAGTTGATTACCATATAATTGGGTCACCACCTTTTTGTCATTCTCACATCACTTCACACTCACGATGCAACTCTTGACTATTATTAGCATAGTCCACCTATTAATATGTTCTAATCAAGGGTGAAAATTTCTTGAATAAAAAATCATTAAACCCCTCCAAAATTATTTTTTTCTCTCAAACACATCAGGCGATATTCATTATGTGATTTCCCCTCACCAATCTCATGTTCACCCAATGGTTTCCTTCTAAGTGAATTTGTAATTCCATTTCCATTTAGTTATGAATTGGACATGACAATGTTGAATGTATATAGTAAATATACCCAAATCATATGTCTCAAATTGGGATACTATTGAGAGAATATATATAAGTGGCTCTTATATTCCCAGTAAAAAAACCACTCACTAAAGACACAATTTCATGAACAAATAAGATTATTGAAGGAATATGCCTAATCAATGACATGATTCAAGTATTTATTGTCATGGGGTTTAATCTAGTTATAGTTTTAAGGATTAATAAAAGTCATCTATATTACCATAGAATCTATTACAACACTATAATCATCATAGTACACTATGCAACTTATCCAAAACCTAAGAAGATTAAAAAATTTTATTTCCATTACTATCCTATTAAATACAATAAGAACCACCTAAAATTAAAAATCCCTTTCAATATTCACCTAATTTATTATAATCTCTATCATTGGTCTTTCTAACTAGGAGAAATATACAATAACCAATTGATAGTTTCCAGAAATTCTCAAAAAAGTTCAATTTATAAAAACATTCTTTGAGAAAGACTATGCAAACAAAACTATCACCATCTACAGGTCTATAGAAATTCATTTTTCAAATATCACATTGCTCAGGAAATGTTCCTCTTGGATCTAAAATTTACACTTATAAATCATAGAATAAATCCCATGCACTTAGATATTACACACCTTAGACCCAAGATGTTTAGATTGTTACTTAGAATTCATTGAATATATAAGGACATCATCAATAAATACCACTAAGAAAGTGTTAAGATATGGGAGAAAGAACTTATTTAAGAGAGATATAAACATATTTGGGGAATTTTTCAAACTAAAATTCATTCTATGGTACTCACAAATAACCTAACTTATTCAAAAGACTATATTAATAATACAATATTTTGTAATCTATAACTAATGGTTGAATGAATGAAAATAAACCACAGAGAACAGTAGAGGTCCCCATAAATAATCAAATAGATCCTCAATTATAAATAATGGATATATGTTCTCTATCAGAGAAAGATATATATTCATGTATCCCACATAGATTCCAAGACTATGGCCCTCCTTAGAAAAAAACAATGGATCACCACATAGTGATTTTCATAGTTTCATGAAACCCTTCATCCCTAAGTCCTCATACTAAATAATATAATATTTTAATTTAGTTGGTTATATATGATAATAGTGAATTGGAATAGGATACACTCCCATCATTATTTATATCTTGAACTATATCACTCATTCAGGAGGAATACCTGAGTAGTCAAAAGTGAATAAATCCTATTAGGGTTAGACAACAGAATAAAAATAAGAGGACATAGAATCTAGTTACTTTGTGAGATATATTTCTACTAACTATGTAATTATTGATAAAATGATGCTAAAATCTAGTCCCACTCTATTTTCCTTGAAAACCCATTCACATACCAGGATCAATGAAATAAACTTTAATAAAAAAATTCCCTTTCTAGTGAATAAATTCCACATTATGTAGGGATGATATGTAAAACACATTCCCTTATTTATGTATTTTAGATTGTTATAAAATTTTTCTTCTCATAATTAAAATATATTTAAGAAATTTAAATATTGATAATATCTCTGATGTATAATGGCAGTTATGATTAGTATATTTTAAGGGTTAGGAAAACTTTCATTTGACACAAACAGAAGAAGAGATGGACTCAACTATTAGGATCATACATTACGAAAGACATTTATCATAACATGAAAATAATATATAATCACTATGGTATTCTCTTCATAAATACCATGTTTAGATTCAACAATTACATTGTGCAAACAACTATTACAGAAGATGTTAAATGTTATCGAGATCATTCCAAAACCGTGTTCACCGAACCACCCCAAGAATTGCTTTCCATCATATACTATTATTATAGGGAATATGGTGGTGTAATAAGGGGTTATTTATCTATAACCTAATTGTATGAATTATTATTATTTATTCAACTATTATAATTATCCTTTTTTTATTATTACATCACAAATGGGTGAATAATGATTTTTATAAAAAGTAAATTTTGATACGATATAACACAAATTATATATATTTTTTTTTTTCAAATTTAGGATTTCAAACAAGAAAATATTTTTGTTGGAATAATGATCTTTTTGAATAAGAACTATTATAATAAAATATTCATATGAAATAATATTCATTTAAAATTAAACAATAATAAAAAATTATGATGCTAACTCTAAATTTTATAAGGGTCCCAAACTGTTACCATAATAAAATCATATAATTTTCAATAAATGGTTATTTTTTATTTAAAAGTGTATATTTTCATAAATATACAATTTTTTTCAAAAAATAAATATTATTTTCAAAATAATCACACAAAAAAATTATGCAATGGTTAATTTTACATAATTTTTTAAGACAGATGATTTTTCTAGTAAAAATTAAATACTGTATAAATGTATATTATGAAACAAGACACAATAAAAACCAATGAGTTATGTAATAGATACAAAAATTAATTTTCCATGACAAAAATTATTCTTCCACATTATAATAATTTTTAAAAAAAAATTTATAATCTTATATTGAATCTGATAAGGATATATTATATTTTATGGTTCTAAATTTAATTATTTATGAAGATGACTCAATTCCACATGAAAAAGCATATTATTTTAGTTTTTTTTCTCATAACCGTATAAAATATCAAAACCAATCATCTTTGTTTGAAATCATTATTAAAACCCATGGAATGGTTTGTCAATTTTATTATTTTATCAAATAGATTTCAAAAGAAATATTTAGAAATTAATAAATAATTTACATATTTTTTTTAAATAAAAACCCACAAACCCCCCATTATTATTCAATAAAAACCATTTCATAATGAATTATCTCATCATTTCACTATCTATATCCCTAAAAATGGGTTCCTAATCTAGATTTAATCTCATCCAATGATTATAAAAGTTCCCTCTCAAGGTAATCCATCCTCTCATTCTCCTCTTTATTCTTGATCTTCATTTATATTATGTCTTTTTTATTTCCAATTTTTCGGTTGAAATATGTTTATATACACACTTCCTATAGTACTAATGATTTATAAGGTATTATAGACCCGTTTAAATCTCATTAATCCTAAAAAATAATCATTATATACCCTCATTATGATTTTAAAATTGTCATATTATTTTATATGATAAACTTTTTTATAGTAAATACCCTTCCCCATTTCCACTTAAAGGTATCACCCTACATATGTCTATACTTTATTGACTAGGTACTTATATATTTTTAACATATAGTCCATAATCATGGGATTAAAACTGATTAAAGAAATTCGTGTGTTATATAATCTATATGAAACATATATCCATTTGTATAATATGAATTTGACATGTGAGATCAGAATATATAGCTCCCAATGCATTGGGTAATTTTTTATCTCATGAGATACCATATATAGTACCTTAAAGTTTATCATAATAACACTTTAAATTATTTATCGAAATATTAACCTTTAATTATTTTTACTGTGTCATGTTTTTTGTTAATAACACATTCACAGGATTTCTTGATGTTAACATAATATATCATACCTTGATGTTAGGATTTAAGAATAACACCCCTCATATGTGACCTGGACATGATTCTTGATTCACTTGTACCACATTATCATGTGAAATTCTTTGATTATTCCTTTACTATTCTTTATATATTCTTTTTCGCATCCCAAGGCAATCCCATGTAGTTTTGGATGATAAATTTAATTTTATGTGCATGTTTTGGTGTCTCATAAATAACGTTTTTATACCCATATTTCAAATTGTTTTGATATATAACCAATTACACATAATAATTATTCCTCAAAATTGTTTTGGATTTTATTATGTTTATCATTATATAATAAATCTTGAATTTAGGATTATTATAAAATGGTCTATCATTAGTGCTACTAGAGGAATGTCTAGTTATATTTGAGTATTAGAATTAGAAAATCCCAGTGATATTCATTGATATAAAAGAAATAAAACATCCAAATTTAGGGATAATGTATAGAGTAATGGGTTTAAAATAAAAATATCCATGTCTAGACACTTAATGTGCTGGTGGATCTGGAACAACTATAAAAAGGTGTAATAACTCTAAAAATAGAGCATTGGGATAGAATGATATGACACATAGTCAATGGAAAAGTGTCATTCCTAGGAACTAGGTTTTATACTCATGGGGATATAATTTGGTACGTTCAAGATATCCTTATGAACCATTATTAATGGGAACACCCATATGATTTTATGTAAGGAAATATATAAAGTATATCCAAGATTAGAATAATGGAATTTAAAGGTGAAGGAATATATTTAATTTATGAGTTTTAAAATAAATGTTCTTGTTTTATAACATATTTTTTTTATAGTTAAAAAATTATCATCACTAATTTTGAATTTATTTTTATTAATGTAATTAAATAGAAGATACCAAGTTAATAACCGATCTAAGGGGAAATGAGATGAAAATGTGAATGAGACACCACACTGATGAGATAAATAGAATGTAACCACTTGAAAAAATGTACACAATTGAAATAATTCATGAATTGAAACATGAATACATAATAACTACCACATTCCATTAATAAATTTCTTGTTTTAATAGAGACTTCTATGTGGAAAAGTCATCTTAATATCATTGAATTATTAGATCTCTTAATAAAAAAATATGGATCAAATACAATGAAAATATCTTCTTTATCCTTTATCTCTCTGAAGGGGATATTGTATACTAAGTATTTTACCATGGGGACCAGATGTAATTAATAGTGGGTGTTTAAAAAAATAATATGAATCCTGAGGAGGATATCAATGTGTTAGATGGAATTAATTTCAACAAAATGTGCGTCATCATATTTATCAACCATCCCGAGAAGGAATAAGTATGGCATTCTTGGATAATAATCCAACTAAATTATATTTCAAATCTAGTGTTGTTTTCAGTGATGAATATAAATACCATTAAAATATCATTATAATAATTATTTAAGAAAATAACCATTCTGAATTTATAGAAATTGTTAAAAAAAGTAACAATTATAACGGGAAAAAATTATTTGGAAAGAACCTTTAGAATCTGTGATGAAATATTCAAATAAAAAATTATTCATGGTGGTGGGAAAACTCATTAATTTCTTATTTGTTAAAAAACATTCCTTTCACATAATTGAAAAAAATACATTGCACCTCGTTCAAAAAATAACCATAATATTCTGTTATAAAATATTTTATAAAGATTAAAAAATGGGTAAAAATAACAATAAAAATAATAGGATATTAATGAATACCTAAATTTACACTTCTTTAGAAAACAAGGATATAGAATAAATTTTGTTTCGACTGAATAAATATATGCTGTCGATTTTCTGAAAAAAAATATTTTTTATCTATTTAATACTTTAGATAAGGAAATTGAAAGGAAAATATCTATTTAAAATAATTAACTATAGGGGATGGATTTAAATATGTTTCTTTGGTGGTAGATCATGGGATCAAATCATTAGTGTCATAGAAATAATCAATCCATATTGACAATGAAATTTTGACAAAAACCTCATAGCCCACTTTTTCCTTTCAGAGAAATCCCTCTAACCTCCTGTAATTTTTTTTAATTTAATATAAATGTATAATTGAATAGAATTTATACTTTTAATATCATATATTATCCCATTATAAAGTTTCAAAACAACATTTATCAATAATTCGGTGTTAAAATTTTTATTTCTGGGTGTTAACTATTTTGTTTATCAAATGTATTTCATTTTAGTAGTTTCTATAATAGTAAATTTTTCATGGATCCATCACCTGTAGAATTTAAATGTGATAAAAATATCATATATTCCGATTATATACATATTAATATATTAAAAACTATATATTTTTAAATTAATGACTATTTTCGATAGTATAAAAGATACACAACACCAAACATAAATGAAGAATAAAATACAATTTTAACCTGGTTGTTAAATTAGAGGTTATGAATAAGGTTAAATGATTTATGAAACAAATATAAAGGCTCAATTAAGTATAAATTTAATGAAAAATTATTATAACATAATCATAAAATTTTGAGTATTTTCATTTTATTATTCAAAAAAATGTTTCCTCCAAGATTGAGTTTTATTTCTCTTTTATGAGTGAATATTATACTTAAATTCAAGATGGTATAGTAACAATATTTGAAAAAACTATTATTTAATTAATTAATCATGTAATAATTATTTTAAAATAATTGATTTATAATTTTCTAACAATATAGATTTTTTAGTGAATAATGAAAATTCAGTTTTTTAATTTTTGTAATAGAATTTTTATTTTATTTTCATTAATAAAGTCCTATAATGAAATGAATTTAATTTAAATTTAACATATGTATTATTTAGTTTTATATAATATAATTAATTACATTTCATTAATCTTTATTACTTAATTTTAGTTATGATTATTTTTGGGATTAAAACATGTTTTTTATTTAAACTATTTCTCACCTTGTTTTTTATTTCTAATGAAATTTATATTTCCCACTTATGGTAATATAATTTTATGAAATTCAAAAAAATTTCATAACCATCAATTTGACATTATCCTAGGATTAACTTCTGATATTTTTCTAAAGATGATAAATTATTTGTGAAAAGTAAAAGGTATAATTTTTATGAAATAAAGAATATTTTATAATATAATAAAAACTGATTATGATTTTGATTTTTTGAAAACTTATTCAAATACTCATATTTGATTAAATAATAAATATATAATTAAAAAACAATTTATAACATATAAATTATTACTTATTTAATGATAAATATGAAAATCATTTTAATTATTGATGTAGTTCTTGCGCAACATTGGAAAAGTACAATTTGGAGCCTTATAGATAATTATACATATGTAAAAAGACATTTAAAGGATGTTTTATCAAATATTTTTATTAAATGTGGATTTATAATGATATTATATAATTTTATAGTGGTTTAAGAAGAATATATTCCAAAATCTGGTATGATGATTTTTCATGCCTAAAAAATTTAAAATAAAAAATTATTATGTTTTTATTACGTGGGTATGAGTAAATATAAATAATTAATTAATGTTAAATATTATCATGAATTTAATTAATTTATATTTATTGGGGATTTTTGTTAATTTATAGTGAAGAAATAATGTCCTTAAATTCTAACAGAGTGCTTAATCATTAATTTATAAATTAATGTAAAAACTAAATAATGAATATTAAAAATATTAAATGTAATATAATTTTAGTTAAATTTTTTGATTCAAAAAAATTAGAAGAAAATGAATTTTTTGGTTATACTAAAATATTTTTCATACAAAGTTGTGTCATCTTGATATTATTAAAGTCAATGTAATGAAAAGGTTAAAAATTGACATTATTCATATTTTATTATAAATATTATTTCATTAAATGATAAAAAATTCATTAAAATGTTAAGTTCAAAAATATAGTAATGATATTGTTTATAATATCTTCTACTATGAATTTATCGGCATATTCCCTATTTAATGTATCAATATTTACCCTCTAAGAGTAAAACCCAATATTATTATTGTAAGATTAAGATGGGTTAAAATGGGTTAAAAGAAAATAATAAGGGTAATAATTTGCCCTAAAATCTTCCAAAAATTATATTATGAGATAATTTTGACATATAATCATCCAATTTTCAAAATTAATGAGTTTAGAACCATTGAGAAGTAAAAATAATTTTATTATTTTGGAATATTCCAAGAGATCCTCTCGCCTCTCTTATAAAAGGGAACCTCATCAACAATTAAATCACACATAAATACCCATTTTGATTTGAATATACCTTCCATAATCAATTTATATAATCATGAATCATATTATAGAGGTATATTTAGGCATAATACCAAATTTAGTTGTCTTATCATCTGAATCAAATGTGGTTTTCCATATAAGAGTTACAATTTTAAACACATGTTTCTGATTTGTTTCTCCTTCCACATATATCAAATATTTGTAATGAAGGGTAAAATAATAAAAATAGCAACCTATATATACTAATATTTTATTATTTCAATATCACTATCTACATCTATCCTTTATCTCATCAAAATGAAAAACAAAAACATTATTCATGTGCAGAGAGGACTACCACCTTGTTAACAAATGTCTTTTATCTTCTATCACCATCATTCAATGCTGGAAATAATGATGTGTTTAATGGTTATATATGACATTCATTATAATATTATCTTTATTGAAGTGTACTATATCATTTAACTTCTAATCATTCCATGCATTGATAAATGATAAATTTTTTCATGTGTATGAGTAGGCTACCACCTCCCTGATGCGATGTGATTCATTTTTCATCACCACATCACATGGATGATATATATATAAGTATATTTAAAGAAGTGATATCATATATATGATACCATGATAATATTTTGAGAATAAAATTTATGTAACCTTTTTCCAAAATGATCGTTGAAAAATTGAGCCGTTACTCATATATACAAACAACTTATCATAT
The DNA here is from genome assembly GCA_963277665.1 of Viscum album. NCBI lineage: Eukaryota > Viridiplantae > Streptophyta > Magnoliopsida > Santalales > Viscaceae > Viscum > Viscum album. Next base: position 566,955,484 of record OY728120.1, on the reverse strand, counting down.
CTATGATGGTAACATAGTTAATTTTCCATTTCCATGTATAATTATTGGATAAAAAAGTATAACTGATTTATAAAAATATATTTATTTTATGATCATTATTCGTAATATGTTTTAATAATGACCACTTTGATAATATTAGACATATCAAATTCATTTTGGATTTATGAGCTAATTATTACAAAAACATTCAATGTGAACATAAATGATTAAGTAAGTTTATAACATCATATCAAGTTAGATAAAAGTAATTAAAAACATGAATAGGATATTAATAATTAAATAAATTAACTAATTATTATTATTAAGGATGATGAATAAGTTACATGACTAGTTGGACTCAAGGTAAGTGAATTTAAACTACCTTTTATTTCTATGGGACACAAGAATTATACAATAATTGTTTATTTTGTGTCCTGTATATACTACACATGAATGTATTTTATTATTCTAACCCCAAAAATTATTGTATATAAATATCCATCATAAAAAATATTCATCGAGGATTTTGATTCAAATATTACTAAAGCAGTAGAGTTTTATTTAATAATCTCATCATTATTTAGTATTATTTATGTTTAAGTATCCACAATGTAATATTTATCTTCTATTTACATGTTTTCAAAAAAAAAATCCAAAAATTGTTTTACTATTCTATTGTGAGTTTTCAATTTCATTTTCCCATGTTTTACTTTTTAAAAAATGGATGGAAATGAATATTATTTTCGTTTTCGAAACACAATACTTTTTAACATTTATGAGAAAAATGGAAGGAATTATTTTTATCATATATATCATTAGAATATTATTCATAATACATGATTTCTCATTGAATTTAATTTTATATTACTATATTACATTTTTATTTTCAATGAAAATGTATTCATTTACATGAGAATAAATATTTTTAAAGATAAGTTATTTTAAAAAGGAAAATTTATTTTCCTCTAAAATATTCCTAGTTCTATTTCAAAAACATTTTCCATATATGATGACATATATTTATGAAAATTCACCATTATAAGGTATATTATCCACAAAATCCAACCTTATTATTATTTTGGATGGTTTATGTTAAAAATGATAACATGAAATTTTTATAAAACCCAATTCTTTTCCATTGGTTATGCTTTGATGAAATTTGTGTGAAACACATTTCATTCATGATTTCTAATATAATCTATTATTTTTGACATTTTGGAAAAAATGTATGATTTACCTTATGTGATGGTAGGTACCTATATCTCCCTATAATTAATTGGGAAATGTATAATATCTATTAAAATAGTTATGGGAAAAAATTTGAATATGTTGATTCATTATAGGAATCATGTAGATGTTATTATTCTGTTATCGGAAGAAAGTTTGTGTGATTGATCCATTATAGACAACATGTCTATGTTCTTGATTTGAAATTTAAAATAGGGGTTGATTCCAAATCCACTGGTCTTCTTATTTAACTATGAAATATGAAATTATTTCTATACTTATCATGGATCTAAAGCATTTATTACATGAACCTATGTTTAATGATTGGAGTATGATGAATTCTAATTATTATTATTAATTTATATTAAAATGGTACTGTATTGTGGAATAACTCAAGGTTATGAACTTTTTTGAATAGGGTATGAACTTTTTAAGTTAGTTCCAAGATATATTTTCCTTATTCTTATCTTATTATTGCATAATATCATCAATTTATATCTCTCATGATTATCCTTATTGATCATTTGAGATGACCCATTATTAATATAACGTACCTAACATAGTTCTCCCTCATGTGATATAGCTGGTTGGCTACATGGACATAGATGTTCCTTCTCATATATCATAAGATGGAGACTATAATCCATGGTCTCTCGAATATATTGGGGAGACTTTACCCTCTCTTAATGAGTTAAAATTAAAGAAGATAATAAAGTATAGTAATAGGGAAAATATAATCCATATGAACAATTAATAAGATTATACAAACTAATCATTGTCCAAACTGAATATATCCAATGAATAAAATAATAATTTAATGATAATATTAATGTATGTAAATGACACGTTAAATATCATAAAAATAAATTAATTAGAAGTATAAAATTAAAAACATTAAATCCCCAGTCCGAAACCCCATTTCAGTATTGTCTCAAGATCCAACCGATCCTGCTATCTTCAAATCAACAATATGTTTCCTTTCAATTTTTCAAACCTGCATCCATGAAATCTATCTCGGTACCAGATGGTGGCACATTCATAGTGGTCATACAACTTATTATGTTGACACCATAATTACTAAAAAAATAATCTAAGAGAAAAATTACATGAAATATAATGAAGAAAATATAATTAATTAAAAATAATAGTACAACATTTGAAATAAACATGTTAACCCATAGGTTGTTGTCCAATGCTCGATACTATCTCAGCCTACTTCTACACCCTACCTAGTATCTCTCTCTAAGGGTGATTTTCCTTCAATAGTATTGATCTCCCAAATTAGTTAAATATTACCCAACCAAGATTGAATCACTCATGAAACATTAGAAAACAATGGCCTTAACACTATTTCTATCCCTAATCTCACCCTTAGACATCAAGGGACTGGTCATCTCATCCTCATACATCCTAAATGATCATATAATATTCATTCAGTACCTATAAACTTATCCCTCAGGTGGTATAGAGAATGTTTCCCTAGTCCCTTGGGGGTTAACATCTCTTATGTTTCATATCATTAAAATCTCAATATGTCAATCAACATCAAACCATCAAGTAAAAGTTTCTTCAATATCATATAAGCTCAAAATATATGAAATAAAAATCAAAAGTCCATTATTAAATAGAACAGATGCATCATCATAGGTAATAATGATAAATTTATAAAATTATCAACTTTATTTCAAAAAATATTTCAATAATAAATGTTTTTAATTATCAGCATAATTATATCAACCCAGTTTAATTTATCATTAAACCCTAATATAATTAATATACTAATTAACCCAATTTATTCGAGGTGATTCTACCATAAAAAATCCCACAAAACTATCAATATTCAAACACAAAAGACTTATCCAAGAATCAAAAAATATATCCACTTTTCATTGGGATGAAATGTAATTTTTTTTTCAATAATGTCCAAGGCTGAAATAACTATCATATTTCCACATCTCTCAATCTCCATTCTATATAACATAATAAAATACAATTATAGTTTAAAAATAAAGAAATTATAATTTAATAGGGAATATACAATTTATTTGGTCACACATGTGACATTTAGGTGTGATCACATATTTCTTATTTAATATAAATAACTAAATTATACAAAAAGTGATATGATTTAGACCTCCCACCTTGAATGCTGACATGGTGGTGAAAAATCCCCAAAAATGTAGTAGAAATAGGCTAATTATGTTATTTAAAAAATAACCATATAATATCTTAGAAAATGGTCAAGAACTGGAAGCACAAAAACAAAATAATACCAAACAAATATTTTTCTGTGGATCCGAGATTCGACATGCGCTAGATTCCATATCAAAAGTGACTCCCATATATCATCTGGGAAAGGAATTCAATGAATAAATTTGTGTGTGGAGGGTCGTACATAAAAAATTTATGTACATAGATGTTCTTCAATTGAAGGAGGAGAAAATATCTTCAATAGTAGAGAGGAGGGGTTAAACAGAGGCTCTTCAGTAGAGAGAGAGCCACAACATTAGAGAAACATGATGTTGGGGGGTTTCTTGATGGACTGGAAAAAACATTTAGATTATGTGAATTTATTACACATAATGTGTGTATCAATCCTATTTTATTATATATTTTCTCCCAAAATCCCATAACCAATATTTTAAAAACATTAAATAATAATTACATGTTTTGTATTATGTTTTCATGAAATGTCCAAAAAATAGTGAAGATAATTTCTTGGCATATCTAAATGCAGTGAAAAATATTTTCAAGACATCTCCACATTTAATGAATGTTTTTAATGACATATAAACACATGGTGAAATATATTTTCTAGAAACGTCTACAAATGGGGGAAAATATTTGAATAACATGTCTACATATGGTGAAAAGTATTTAAAGGGTATGTAAATTTGTTAAGTTGTAAATTAATTCCATTAATGAATTAAATTCACAGGGTCTTCCAAAAATAATTCACATCATGAAGTGGGCTCATGACTTGTATTTTTTATTCTACCTGAACTCACCTCTTATTCCTTTTTCACCAAAGTAACACATATCCATTATAGAACCTAGGCTAAAAACAAATATTATAAAAAATTAATATAACATACCAGAAAAAGATATAACGAAAAATATTTACGTGAAATGTAACTAAAACAATATGGGATCTTACACATAGGCATCTTTTACCTAAGTTATGATGAATGTTTTTAAATGATTTATGTTAATAAATGTTTTCATATATGAGGAATTTTATGTTTGATGTTGAATACCTAACCTAAACAAAAACAATTGGGTATATTTATAGGTCATTTTTACCATTATGAACAAATATTCCACAAGCCTAATTTGTTATGAGTTTTTCCAAAAAACATGAAAACTGTAAACTGAATAGGTTCTTGGGTATTTAATTCAAAAATAAAACATTTTTATGGATTAACTATTTGATAGGAATTATTAGGTCACATTTATTAGTATAAAATACAGAAATTTTACATTAATTCTTTTAGAACTGGTTTCAAAAATGTTGGTGTTGGGCATTTACATAGATTCATCGATAATATTTAGTGACAACAAATAGGGTTACACCATTCATGGAAATGGTAGGTTATACATAAACATGATAAATATATTAATCTTTAAAAGGATGGAAAAAAAGAATAAGAAGTATTAATTAATCTTCCTAGTATCATTATTATATCATATATACCCTATATACACATCAAATTATTCTACATTACCAAAAACATAAAATATGATTGAATAATAAATCACTTCACTTCATATAGGTGGTAGTCCACATGGATACATGAATGATGTTATCATTTCCCAAAATATTGGATGGTTTATATATAGATATGGTTTTACAATAAATAATATTATTTTCCTAAATATCATATATATTAATTAAATCCATTATAATACCCATCTATAAAATATGTGGTGGAAAAAGTAATTTATCACAAAGTGGTGACAGAGAGTCATATGCATGCATGATCAATACATTCACATTACATTTGTGGGGAAATATAGTATATAGAGATATTTTAATAATCATAATAAAATGTCAAAAAAATTACACTATATTTAATTTTTTTGATAAATACCATATATTTAGAGAAGTTAAATAAGAGTAGAATAGAAAGTGATTGGTTAAGTTGATTACCAATTCATTAAAATGAATCCTTTATATATCATCTTTATATCCATATGTATGGACTTTTATGTTGAAAAAACATCAATAATGTTTTTAGTGAAGTTTAGAAGTGATGTTTTTAGAGGGTGTACAGTCTATAATCTTAATGTGGTGTAAAGACGTAAGGTAGGAGGTTTATTTATGAAAAATCACAAAATGTCACATTATAATAATTTCAATCTCAAGAAAAATGACCACATATTTCATGGAATTTAAACTAATTTATGATATGGTTGTAATCCCAAAAACCAATATATCTTATAAAACATTTGAATTCATTTAAAAACTTATCATTTTGATTAACCCATATGTAAAAAATTCAAATTTAAACTATAGTAAGAGTCTTTTTCACTGTTAATGGGATGTTATTTTTGTTTATTTGGAATAAATTTTCCATTAAATAGAAAATTCATGCTGTTTTTGACCATACAATATCCACGTTATCTTATATCAATATTTTTATAATTTTTAAATAATTTAATAAAATATTTTTTCATGAAATATTATTTATGAAAATTTTGACACTATTCAGTTAATTTGAATTACATGACATAGTGACAAAGTTGTAATTAAAATTTAATTATTTAAAAAAATAGGATTTCATATTAACTAATATTTTTCTAACACTATATCATATAAAATATAGAAATCTTTTAACAATTTTAAATTCTTTCCTACTGTATTTCCATTAATTGGATAAATATTTTTTTTTGGAATTATGTAAGAATTAATATTCATATACTAATTAATAAAAATTAGAAATAAATTAATATAATTAATATAATTTCATTATTTAAAAAATTATTTTTAATATTTTTTCATCACTTGTTTTTCCCCTATCTGAACAGAAGAAGGATTTTAAAATCAAAAGACATACTTTTTGAAACATCATTTGATTTAAATAATATATAAATCATTTTCATATAACTCTATAAACTGAAATATTAAATTAAGATCCTAATGTGATAAGGGATTAATTTATTTCATATAATAATAATTAGGATGAATATTTATGGCCTCTTGAATTATTTTTAACATTGATTATCCCGATTTACCGATTACCAAGGTGACAAATTTAGCTCTCTTACTAATCCAATTATCCAAAAAAATAGAGGGTATTATTTAACAAATTTGAACTTCATAATTTCATATATTTAAATAAAATTATCTAATTCAACACTTATAAATAGAAAAAAATAATTTTAAATTATATGTGAAAAATGTAATAAAACTAAATTTTAGAAATAAATATATTTTTAACCATAAAAGTGGATTTATTATTATATTATTCTTATAAAGATATTGGTTGAGGATTTATAGAATTTGAGAAATTATGTAATAAATAAATTTCCTTAAAATTAGTCATAAATAGTTATTAATTTAATTTATTAATATATAAATATATTTTCTACTTATAGACAATTTTTTGAAAGAGAATAAATTTTATTTTCATATAATTTTGTTCATAAATCTAAACCTTTGATAACTAATGAACTAATTTTGTAACACTATAGACCATATATTTTTGATAGTTTATTTAATATTATTAATAATCTCTAATCCAATGGCTAGGAGAGAAGAATAAAAAATATTTTAGTAATGTTATGCAGATCGTTTAAACTAAATGTGTCATGTAACACAATATATCAAATAAATCAAACAATTTAAAGATAATTATTTCAAAAAATTCTTTGGGTGTTACATTCTTCCCCCATAAATGGATTTTACCCCCAGAAGTATTCAATTTTATAAAAATATATTATGATACTTATGCATCAACAAATATTATGTTTCCAACGTAGCATCCCCAAATTACTAGTCCCACCACAAAACAATGACCAATTAAATGATCTTGATTGATAAAACTTTTTCATTGTGATATATAATTTCTATCAATAATACATCATATGAATTATCTTGATACTCTGGTAGAACATCTTTGTTCACCAGATGTGAGGGTTTAAGAATCAACTTTCTCCCAATATATATATATATATATGGAAAATATCATGAACTTGAGAGAGATTCGGTAGATGTTCCAATAAATGAGATATCATCCCAAAATCATCATGAATTTCAAAAGGAACAATATAACTTGGTTTTATATATCCCTTCCTTATAAATCACATCCCTTATTCTAGGGAGATATTTATAAAATATATTATCACTAACTCCAAACTCTAGAACTTTCAGATGGTTGAGAGTATAATTTTTTTTCTATGAAATTATTATATGGGATGTTTAATGGAAATAATATTCCCTTACACATCTTTATATAAATCACGTCCCATTATATTTGTTTCACTAACATAAATCTAGAATGTTGTAGTTCTACACTTCATATAATATATTACTTCACAAATATCCCTCTAAATATTTGAGTGAAATATATTGTTGTATTAAAAAGAAACTAAAGGAATTTATTGACCCCAACCTCATTATAAATAAATAGATCAAGCTCTCAACATGTATAATAGTGTTTAATGGTACTTTAAGATTATCCATCTATCTGGTTATGATAAGAAATTTTTAAAAATAACATTCTATCGAGAGTCTATTGATGAATTCTCCAAAACATCATGGCAATACTTGAATCTAGATCACATACAATTTATAGTGGTACAACATGATATATTAAGGCCTCCGTAACATTTTACCAATTATGTTGATGAAGAGATAAATTATCTCAAATGGTAATGAGTTGTTTTGACTTTATAGAGAGATAAAATACATCCCAAATATAATTACACATGTTCCATGTATTGAGGATCCCAAAAATAATATATATATATATTAATGTTATCCCATTTTAATTATTGTATAGGTAATGGTTGTAACATACAATTATAATTTAGTCTCTGAACCACAACTTTATAACATACTAAGAACGAAGAAATATACACTATAATATATATATTAAATATAACCCACTAGAAATACTATTTTAAAACTCTATACATCTATTTACATTCAGGATGCATAGATAATGAATAAATAGGTGCCTTGTCTAATGGATCCTTAGTTAAATCTGGTACTAAAAGTACACATACACAGTTCTTGAACCTTATTATTCCAATCTAATATTGGTTTATCACAAGAAAAATTTCTACCTTTTTTTTATCAATACATCTTCCTTCTATGCCTCATTAATATTCACCGGTATATATGGTTGGTGTCTCATTTGATAATGATAATATTTGTCCACTTAAATCATGATTTCAAGATCCATACATTGTAGGTCCATATATAATAGATCTTTTATGATCCTCATTATTGATTATCATGCATTATCCATTCAACTAAGAGATTATTCCACATTGTTCTCATTCTTAAGGTGGAAATGTATTGAGTAGTCATGATTATTAATTAGCTATAGATATCCTATTAGGTAAATTATAATCTTATTTTAAACTGAAAATACACATTAAACATTACTAATCACTATATATGTCACACCATTATCTATATAAATTATGACTCCATATTATTATCACTAAAACCTCAAAAAATAACTCAAAATATTGAGTTTGGTAATTTTTCTTATGGAACTTCTAGTATTATGAGTGATAAGATATAACTATATTGTTCATCTTGAGGATACATGTCATCCCCTTCATTGATGAATCACTATACATTATAATCACTTTTCCACTATAGGGTAGTGTATGGATATGTGAACTATGTAGCCATATATTTAGTTCCTTAAATCATTACTCACATTAGTTTTTTCAAATAAACTTGGATCCCTCCATAGATACATTGTGAGTGGATTTGATAGCCCTGAAAAATTCTCCATAAACAGTAGATAATATCTAGAAAAAGAAAGAAAACTATTAATATCAATCATAATGGTTGGAATGGGAAAATTTAAATAACTTTTTCCTTTAAAGGGTCTACTGATACACCCTCACTTGATTTCATATGTCCAATTAATGATTCTAACATAAGAAAAAATTCACACTTTTCAAAATTTTCATAATTCTTGTCCTTCCTTATTGAGTTCACTAGAATTCTCAAATGATCTTCATTATCTTCCTTTCTCGTTGAATAAAAAAATATCATATGAATAAGACAACCAAAAACTAATCAAAGTAATATATAAAGAGTTTATTCATTATTTTCATGATGATTGTGGAGGAATTATTAATCCCAAGTAGAATCATAATAAATTCATAGTGTTCATAACTTGTTTAAAAAATTTTCTTGGGTATATCTTCCTTTTTACCATCTGTTGACTATATCTATAATGATGATTAATCTTGGAAATACATCAATAAAATCCATAACAGTATTCATACCCAAGATGATGAGTTCCTCCCAACTATCGGAGATGAACACACATTTGAATAGTAATCATAACCCATATATTGTATTAAAATTAATTCCGATTTTCTAATTGGTTATCACACTGATTAGAAATCACAGGTTGGTTCATAATATAAAATTTAACTTCCATTCCTCAATAATTTAAGTGGGTTAATTGTAAATAATTACATTCCATTCCAAAAATAAAATTTATTTTTACTAAGGGAATAATAAAACATTTTATAGGAAAAAATTCCCACAAACCTTAACTAAATAAGGGTCATAGTCTTGGTATGTTATCATTGTACTAATAAATGTTTTTACTATCAACTCAATATATTATGTGATAGGTTGTACCATGATATGATTAGAAATTTATTCATATATAAAAGAGTGGGTATATCAAGCATAAAATAAGACATTAGTATTTATAGAGTTAATGGTACATATAAATTTCACCACGTTGTTATCATAACCCTCATAATAAATAGTAATTGAATGATACTAATTTTTGTCTCATAGTTTATATGGTTATGTATTTTGATCATCATCATTAAACTTTTGATTTGGGAATAAGTTATCATAATTCCAATATGACTTGAATTTAAAACACTATAGTGTGGGTGGTTCATTCTTTATATATTTATCTTTATTGATTTCATTATATGTATTTTTTCCATCAATTTGATATTTAATTTCTTGTTGACCTTACATTCCGTACTTAATCGTTTACCGGTTCCCATATGATAATATCCCCCATGTTTCCTTTAACGTGTCAGTAATAATGTGAGGGTCATATTCTTCTCTGTTTGGTTTTTAAAATTTCATTTGGATTATATTTTTAGTTTCTTATCAAAGAAATGGGATAAATTGAAAACTGTAATCTCTATGTCCACCTCGATAACACATTGAATGATTTAATCATTTTTAAGGATTCCTATTATGGAGAATTCCATTTTGATATAATTTTTTTTTAAAAGAAGAATTAATTATCCTTAATTTTGTATTGGATGACAATACAAGAAGTATAAAACAAAATTCCTTTCATATTTTCCTCAAATATACCAGCAGTTTAATTATCCTTCATTTTCAACTAAAGGAATTACTTCCCAATTTTCAAATGTAGAATAAAAAGAAATAACATATTGAAAAATAATATTTTAAATACATCTCATTCTATAGATTCATTTCCTTCTTGTTCCATCATGTTCTTGATTAGTCTTCCCCTCTCGTATAATTCACTTTCCAAATAATAAAGATCCATAATAACTTTCACATGTTCCAGTAATTGAATATTGGAAAATTTCTTTTCTGTGGTACTAATCGATTTCTCAGTGACTATCTTATCAATTGAACAAAAAAAAAAGAAGTTGGTAATGTTATTATGAATGAATAAATATAACATTATTAAATTAATTTATTGTTTAGAATCTCATAATGATTATTATCTTGAAAATATTGTTTGAGTAGAGAAACAATATTTTCCATCAAACATCCCTTAAAATTATTTTTCATAGGAGTAAAGCCATTTTATTTTATATATCATTTATCAATAATATTTTTTCTCCACATACCATACAATGATTAAAAAAATAACATAGTGTGGGAAATAATAATCATGGTGGGAAACCAAATAATCTTGAAAAATCATTTATAAAATGTCTAAATACTGAATCCTCTTTATTTAATAGATTATGTTAAAACAATGATATTTATCATCATTACCAAAAAATTAGTATTTTATTATTTACATAGACTAATACCTATGGTTCTTACTAATGTTTTCTCATCCTTTTTTTCAAATGTTTAATTAAACCATGATCTCATACCAACTATAGTGACCATTACATCTTATACATTGATATGACAGTTGAATAGATGAATATTTACTACATAACATAACTATAAACACTATAATTGTGTAGCCATAGTGCCATTGGAAACATGGATATATAAAAACAAGTTAATAAACTATGTACATAGTAGCCCACTTATTTATTCATAAACAGAACCCTTTATTGAAAAATAACACATAATACTATTTTCATAACTATGGGAATAGAAATATAGGAAAATGGTGAGATGCGATTCTCCATAATGTAAAAAATGGATATATCACTGATCACATGAGGATAATGTGAGAATAAGGGTATAACAACATGATCATAAAATTTTAAAAATATATTCATTAAATCAAAGTGGTCAATATTAAATCACAACACAACTCTTGGAAGCTCACAAGACTTGATTATTAAGGGAATCAAGGAGCATAAACCTAAAATCACAGCATATGTATAAGAAATGGAATTTTGGAATTAAAATAAGAATGAATAATCATTAATTATTAGTAAATGATCATTTTAAAAATATATGACAGTGGAATGGGTTAACATCCCAAACCATTGTAGTATTAATGGTTGACTCTCAATACTATCAATGTGGATATATACCCTTATAGAACAAGGTGAACTCCCCATTCTAGTCCTATTTTTCTCATGAGATATTAATATTTACCGAATACATTGAAGGAAGATATAGTTCCCACCCATAAAATAAGGAAAATAATATATATTTATGTGAAATGATCATAACATATTTATGATATCATAAATATTGATAATAAATGGGTTTTATAAATATTACAACATAACTTAACCAATGGGACAAAAATCTGTTGCATAAAAATTTCTTCATTTCATCTAAACATAGACCATGAAATATAAATTTATTTCATACATTTTTTTTCCATAATAGTAATAAAACATCTAAATAAATACTAATTAAGGTATATTTAGATCATATCCATAGTAAATAAAATGTGAAATAATGGGTTTTCTTCTTCGATGAATTGAAATTCCATTAAATGAGTGTTAAAAAATTCTTGAGAAAACTAACCACTCCACATTGTAATGCCTTATAAAAAATGAAACAATTATAAATGTAAAAATTTTATTTGAAAAGAATCATGGAAAAAAGTTAATGAAACATTAGATAAATTATAATTCATGATGGCGAGAATATCCTTTCCCATTATATAAGTTAATGAATCATTCCTTTTATAGTAAAAATAAAAAATTATAAATTAACTTTTTCTAAAAAGTTCAATAATATTATTTACATATAATTTTTAAAAAAAGTATAACTTGGGAAAATAGAAAATTTAAAAACATAGGTTTTTATAAAAACTTTTTCTGAAACATTTAAAAAAATGGATTTGGAACAAAAAAAATTTCATAACGAAGAGAAAAAATGACATCAAATTTCTATAAAAACATATTTTCAGACAATTGAGTACATAAGATAAGTAATAATAAAGGAAAAATTATTTTAAATAAATAACCATATGATATTAAAATTAAAAAATTTATTTAGTGGTATATCATAATATTTTATACTCAAGGTAATAGCCCTAAGACTTCTCGATAAGCAATGAGATCATGATATAAAACCCTTACCCCGGGATAACCTTTCTACAAAATCACACAAAACCATTATATAATATATTTAAATTTTTTATATTTATATAAATAGGGGTTTAAATACATAAATTATCATATATTATCCCTTTATAACATTTCAATACACCGTTTTATCATTAAAACCTTATTAAAATTGTCATTTCTAAGTGTTAATTGTTTTTTTATATCATTAGTATTTTATTTCCATAGTTTTAGTCTTTGTGCGTTTATCTTGGTTTAATCACCAATGGAATATTAATTATGATATATATATATATAATATTAATTATATATATATATATCTTCATTAATAAATTTTATAGAGTGGAAAATGGATTGAATCATTCATGGAGATAGTTGGCTGTACGTACGCATGACCAATGATTTAAATTTTTTGTTAAAGAAACATAAAAATGTTGAATATTAATTAAAAAAATTTAGGATAATTATTTTACCATATATATAAATGATATTTAAAAAATTATTACACATTACCATCCAAGTAATATATAAGTTAAAAAAACACATCGCTCCATATAGGTGGTTGTTTAGACGTCCCCAAGAACAACATTATTGTTTCTCAATGGAATAGATGGAAAGTAGGTAGTTGTGATATTATAATTAAAAAATAACAATAGTCAAATATCTACCATATATAATCACTATACTCATCACACTAGACATCCATAAAATATAGTGATGAAAACTGAATTGTATCACCAAGTGGAGACGGTAAGTCGCACATAAGCACAAGTGATACTTTCACTTCCCATTTCATAAGAAATGTAGTTTATAATGTTTTTTAGTAATAATAATTAAAATATAACATATTGGGGAAATTTAGTAGGTTATTTTGTTATATATACCAAATATTTAGAGGAGTTAAAGAGGGGTAGGAAAGAAAGTGATCGATTATGGTTATTACCTCTTCTTTGAAATTACTCTATTAGATATCCTCTAACAAGCTCTAGGGATAAAATTTTGGGATTCCAAAATACTCTAGAATGTTAATATTTGAGATTAAATAATTTTTTTTATATTTTGGTTTATATATATGGCTCAATGTGTTGTAATGAAATGAGGTAGTAGGTTCCCTATTATAAATGAGGGGAGGGAAACTTTTAGAATTTCTCAAAAAATGAAGTTATAATAAATTAATTCTAAATCCAAATAGATTATAAATTGTAAGTTATTAGTAGATACTTTTTAATAAGGTTTTAATTACATTACCGAATATATTGTTGACATGTTTTGAATTCATTTTAAACAATATCATTTGGATTAATCCTTAGTAAACCAATAATAATTTTAACTATAGTAATAAAATTTTCAAAATTAAACTATTGTAAATTTTTACTTATTAGATGATAATTATTCCATAAATAGAGAATTAAAAATATTATACACAATATAATATCATCCATATCTTATTTAAATATTTATTTGATTTTAAATATTTTAATAAAATATTATATAGATAAAATATTATTATAGATGATTTTAACACTATTAATTTAATTTGATGTAAATAAAATAAATTCCTAGTTACAATTTGAATAAAACATTTTAAAAATAATATTAATTTGTAATAATAACCTTTACAATTAATTTATAACTTTGAATTACTCATATTATATATATTTTAATATTTTCAAAATTATTTATTTTTTTCCAATAATTCAAAAAAAACTTTTTTTAAAAATTTTGTAATAATTAAATGTAACTATATAATACTTCCAAATAATAAACAAGTAACCATAATTAATATAATTTCATTATTAAAATAATTGAAATTATCATTCATTTATAAATTGTTATTTTCCCAATATGAAAACATAAAGGATATTTCAAATTAAAAGAGTGAAATTTTGTAACTATCATTAACTTAGATAATATATATTCCATTAACTTGGATAAGCGTCCAATAAACTAATAAATTTATAAAATGTTGTGTTTTATGTCGAATTCACTTCATAAAATAATAATTATAAATTATAATTATAGCCTTAGGAATTTTTTTGACCTAGAAGAAACTGATTTACCCTTTATCAATGTGATGAATTTTACAACAAGTTGCTACTAATATTGTCAAACATTTATAGGGGCCTATTTCCCATACATGAAAATCCCCTTTATAAATTTTTAATTCATTTTATCTAAATAAATAATTATAAATTTTTTAAATTAATTTTAATGTATGTGCACAAAATGTGACAAAAATATCTTTTAAAAAACATTTTTTTGAGTAAAAAATTGGATCCATTCTTATCATAATCTTTTAAAAATATTTATTTAATGAAAAAATTCATTTATTAGGTATTTAATATATAATTTACATTAAAATCATTCACCATGAGAGATTAATTTAATTTATTAAAATAAAAATATATTACCCATTATATTTTTTTAAATGTTACTTTTGTTGTCAAATAATTATTTAAATATTTATAATCATTTGATTACTAATTAATTAATTTATTAAATATTCATACCATATATATTTTTTAATTTACTTATTACTATTCATAGGACCAATCAAAATTCACGGAGATAATGGAAAACTAATAATTTAACAACCTAACATTGTTCGTTTAAGCTCAATGCTTTGTGTAAAGAAATCATATGAATAAATAAAATTCATTAAAAATAAATATTTAACAAAAATATTATAGTGTTAATGTGATGATAAAGATAATCCTATGGTTGGGAGAATTGAATCATCCATTTTTTGAATATCTCTTATGTGGGATAAAACTCTAGATGTTGTAAGACTAGTTATTGTATTATCAAGATAGTTTTAGCTATGCATGTGATTTTGGAAGTGTTTTGCTACCGGTTTTCCCATGATCCTTCTTAAGGGTTAGAATATTTTTTGGTGGATAATTTATGATGAACCTCATAATCTAATCTTGTGATGATATGGTCAAATTTAATAATTTTTCCTAGCCGTGTTTTATAAAAAAAATTAAAAAATATTTCTATAAGATGATCTCTGATAATTTTTCAGATCACTCTATTGGTCCGAACATAGGTTGTTTACCCAATGATAGTTTTTTTTTGAAATCTATGATGTTTGAAATTTATGAAAAATATTTATTATTTAATTAATAAATAATTTATTAAATTGTGCTTGTTTGTTTGGTCTTATCATTTAAAATATTTTTTTGTTTTATATTACATCTCCACAGTTGAGTTAAGAATGGGGGGTTTCTCTTATCTGATCCACAACATTACATCATAAAATTGGTCTATTCCCATTCCTTTTTGGTTTTATTTTTCTTTTAATTTTTTCATCCTTTTTATTTTTCCTTTCATCATCTTATATTTATCATTTAATATTATTTTTATATGTGGGGGGTATTCCCCATTAGGATATTATGTGGATACATGGATATGGAGAGATGATATGGAGGAGGAGAAGAGGAGTCTACACCTTATACGATATGTCTTGTTGAATATTTATATGGCTTATATGGATCATCTATTTGACAGAGCATCGATGAATTCCACCTTGACCAAGGTCTATTTTATGTTCTTCTCATTAAATATATATAGGAATTTTTTTCATCAGTCAATTTCATGCATATATAGTTATGGAAACCTTGGAGATATATCTATGGATTCTATTGGTATTTTTGAGGTTTCAAGATGAATCTAGGTCTTTCTATTTGGTAAAACCCATGTACAGGGTGTGTAGTGGGATTATGGGTGTGTTTGAGTAATCAGATTGACTCATCATGTGGAGTTATGGCTATGTTGAGTGCATGGAAAGTCCCTCTCTAGGGTGAAAGATTTGTCAGAATATATTCCCTAGTAGATTACATTTCTTGGTATATTGGATGTTAACCGATGTGGTGTTACACACAATGTATGGGGTGGTACGTGACATACACACATGAATTTTACAGATAGAGTGGAGATAAGATACACTAGAAGGTATCCAGGTTGGAGTAAATGATATTTCGGTGGAATAAAAACAACAACATTTTTTAAATTACACATTGTGTGGCTTTAGGCACATGACATAGGAGGATATTTGGGGTTATAGGTTGCATACCCCTTTTATAATCCACAAACATTCCATCCATGGTCAATTTTACTTATTTTTACCCTAGTACCCAAATTAAAAATCTTAGTAGTCAATTCATATCACTATTCTAAATAGATCATTATGGTGGAATAATTTTTTTATTTATAGTCCTTTATGATGGTGATTTGGACTAAAAAAGTTATTCGTTGGGGATTTTATTTGGGTTTGGATTAAGAATCCTCTTGGGATATGTGATGACAATAGTGAGGCTTGTGTGAGGTTTATGACATATGTTATTTTCCTAGATCAAGAATTCAATGGTTTATAGATAATGGTTCTTTGGAAGGATTGAAAAATATATAATAATGTTTTACATATATGGAGATCTTAGTTTAATCTTACAACACAAGAACCATTTTGCAAGGTTAAAGAATTTGAGGTTCAGTTCATGGGTTCATGGATACGTGTTATAAGAGCATTTGGTCTCGGATGATGCCTTTGGATGGTGGTAAGGTTTATTGATTTTGAGTGGTTGAGTTAAATCTGAATGACTCTTGAGGATCCCTACTGGTTTGGTTAATGAATGAGTCATATATTGTTTATATGGTCATTTGTTGTGAATTCACATGTTTCATGGTTTGGATGGACCTAAGGATTCATGTTGATGTTTCTAATTTTATGGTGGCCATGAGGACAATTTTTTCTTCCCCTATTGGATTTCTTGTTCTTTGGATGTCCTATTTTTGTTTTTTTCTGATCGAGGATTAGTTAGACGTCACTGAGGGATATTTCAGATCTTTTCATAGGTGGAATGTTGTGTAATTTAGGGGAAACCCTCCTAGGCTGTCATACTATTAAAATATCCACTGGGATGGTGGTGGATCTATATAGAATAATTTCTTGGGAGATTACGTACATCATCGGAGACTCATAGAGGACATCAAATTTTTTTGTGATCAGGGGGAATATGTGATCCACAAGTTTTTTTTGAACCTTACGTATGGCATGGGGATCTTATGGTGGTTTTTTGGATGATGAGATTCAAGTTGATGAGAGAGGCAAAATTCCTTATTGGCCAAGTGTTGATCGATGCTTCTATATCAAATTCATTGATGGTGGACTATTTTTTGGTTTTTCCCACATTTAGTTATCATTTTTCCATGAGGTTTTTGGATTTTCCATCATAGAATTTTTATTTTTAGAGGAGAACCTTGATTTATCATGATTCTGGAATTGTCTACCAGTTTTTATCGTGTTCTGACCACTGAGGTTTTTTTTGGTTAGATGGGATTAAGGTGGTAATGGATGACCTGGATGAGTGAAATCCTCATCTAGTTGAGTGTTATACCTCAATATCGTGTCTTTGGTCTCATGACGTGTTTAGGGAATCAATTTTTTTATGTGTAGTGTAATATTTTACACTCTTGGGGCCATTGATGTTTTTATCACTAGGTTTTTTATAGATCCTTATTTTATTGGTCCATAGCTGGGGCCAGATTCATTAGGTAAGACCTTATGTTCTTATAAGTTCTATAGTTTTTAAAAAATGTTTTTATCACCTGGTTAGACCATACCATTAGATTCATAGAGCCTGGTATATGTGTGTAGAGGTCATGTATCCCCAGGTTTAGGCCCTGCGTTCCTTTACTCATATTTCTTATTCATCTTGGAGATCCTTTTTATATCTATAGGATACTCTAGTTTTCATGTGGTAGGATGCGTCACATGTTATAAATCCTCTTACTCAGGCCAGAGTGAGGGTATATTTACCTAGTGTATCATACTATATCCCATGAATAGCTATTTTTAATATTTATATTTCACCCCTTATTTAAAGAATATATTTTATTTATTCTATTTATTGATAGTTTTTTGGATTGTTTGTAGGTATCACATGTGCATGCACTTTTTATGAAAATAGATATATAAGTTCACCATTGGGGGTGTCCTGTTGAGATTTATTTATAACCCCATTCACATTGGACATCGTTTTTAAGTTGACATGATGTCTGAATTCATGTTGGATAAAATTATTTGAGAAGTATGGGGTCAAGATATAATATTTATTTCATGACTGGAAAATCTTTTTATAGAGTCTCATGATCGGGGTAGAGTTGCTTGAGAATCTTGGAGAATAGGTATGTGGTTTAGATCAGTGTTGGTAGTAGATCACATGTCATTTATTTTTATTTTTTATATGTTGTTGGACTAGTCGGAAGAGTGTTATTGTAATTTTTTAATGATTTTGAGTCATTATGACTATATGAGTAATTTCATTAATGATAACATTCATCTCTTTTAGTTATTTATTTTGTGCAATTTGATTTTGATATCTATGTAAGTGTTTGTTAATTTTATATATTATTTCACTCTAACTAGATGGCATAATATCCCCACTACACTTGTTAGACACTTATCAATGGTTGGAATCATTTGGAATTTATTAAGAAACTCTTGAGGTATTTTGGGGAGATAGATCTGGTGATGTGTTAGGTCGACTGGGGATGGATCGTTATAAAGTATATAGGGAATTAATGAATTAAATAATTCAATCGCATCTTGACTCATTTTGGAGGTTTTTATAAATGATAATCTAGTGTATTCTAGATATAATTTTAATAATGAGAAAACCATTGACATAGTGTTGGGTATCTTGATGGAACATCACATTTATGATAAAATTTCAATTTTTTATTTTTTGGATATAAAAGATATGTTTTCTTGGACGTTTCATTTATAAAAGTTTAGTGTTAATAGATCCTAAAAAATAACAAGTTCTTATCTATTGGGAGTGTTAGAATTTCATTATTGATATAATCCATTTCCACCTCTTATCTGGGTATTATTATTGATTGATTCATGATTTTTTCTTAATTTCACCTATAATTTGCCTTGAAAAAGTAAAGGTGTTAAATTTTCATTAAAGTGAATTGTTCTAGAATTATTTTAAAGTTCCAAGGATATATCTTACCTCAGTACATATCATTGGTTTCTAGTGGAAAGAGGTGGAAGTGTGTTCTATTTTGACTCATATGAATCTTTTTTGGGATGTGTACTGATACTAGTAGATCATGACATGGATTATGGGTCATAATAGTTATGGTTGTATTAGATTAATTATGAAACAACTGATATGTAATGATCTATTGTAGATCATGCCATGGAAAAAGGGAATCATTATAAATTTGGTGATAAGTTCATAATGTTCATGGGCTATAACTACTTAAATCAAATCTTCTTATAGAAGTGTTTGAACCTAATTAAACATATATTCACAAAATACCATTAGATTTTTGATTTGTTACTTGATATATACACTAGTTAAATGATATTTTGTGTGTAATTCAATGAGTATGAAGTACATAGTGAGTTCTATATAGAGGCTTTAGATTAGTGGGAGCTGATGAAGGTTAAGCTAATATGTATATAGATTATGCTGAGCATGGATATATTATATGTTACATTCTTATTTATTGTATTCTTAATTGGATATTGATGCTTAAATATGCATATAAATTGGATATTATATTTCATACCACAATGAGGGAACTCATTGTTGCATAGAAATTTGAGTGATGGGTGCTAGGTGGGGTATCTATATTACATTTCAGATGTTGAATTATTTCTTATATTAATTTTCATCAAAAAAACATTTTCTTCCTACCGCCACACTAGATGGGGTTTTAAACATGGTATTCATAAGATGAATAAGGTTATGATGATACATTTTTGGTGTGATGGTTTGGAAATAAGTGTCATAGAGTATTTCTCAAGGTGCCTCGCCAATCTGCAGGTTAAGGAGGTACAACAATGACCATATGTTATGTTAATTTATTTTATTATACTTGTTGTAGAATGGGAACATATAGAATTGAATTTTATTAAAATTGGAGGATTAATTGTATGGAAAGAGTATACTAATTAGGTGATTATGGATCATAAACAAATTTCTATCACATAATCCAAATTCATGAACCCAATAAGTTTAAATAATTGTAAAAAATCATCATTCAAGGTGTTCTAAAATTTCATGTCATTCTACTTTCAATTATGTATAACCAATACCCTAGGTTCACATCTTGAGTTTAGGAATATCTAATGAAATACCTCTGGAAAAAGTTGGTCATGAGAATATTTAATCTACCTTAAATGGTTTTCTAGTCCAAATGGATGATCCAAAATGTAAGACATGCTTAGAGATTATTTTTTGAGATTATGGTGGGTCATTGGGGGATAATATAAAATTAATAGTGTTTTTATAATAATATAGTTAATTGGCATCAATAGAAATGGATAATTTTGATTCATTACATGGACTCCCATATTGTTCTGCAAATTATTTGGCGGCAACAAGGGAAACATCACTTATCATGACCAGATTTATTGATAAGTAAATAGATATGATTATGATGATCTGATATAGGATTGGTAGGGATCATAATAATTAATAATAAAATAAAGATCATCATTATCGACCATTATCATTTAGTGTGTGTGATCATGTTTTCCTGAAGGTTTCTATGAGGCCATGGAATAATTAATTTAGTAATAAGGGTAAATTGTATCTCATGCACATTGAATATTTTGTGAACTATAATTAATTAGTGATGTGGATTATTGGTTGTATTTACATAATAGATTCTTCTCTGTGGACATTTTATTTTATGTATCTCAAGTGATGTTGTATCACCCTGATCGTAATCATGTTACTTGATGACACCATGTAGAACATTCACCAAAGGCTATATTGATTCAAATATCGATAAAAAATATATTTAGATAATAAATATTTTAACATTGATATTATATCGGTTTGGAATTTGTTTTATGGTAGTATGGTTAGATTCATGAAGTGACATGGGAATGTATGAAGCAAATACATGATTAGTGTCCTAATTTTTTTCAAGGTACATGAAATAACAAAAGCATACAAAGATGGAATGACCAATGGTAGGGAGAATTCAAAATCTACAATTTCTGGTAAATTTACCTTTTTATTATCTATTTTGAAGTTATTTTATACTTTGGTACACATTCAATAGATTTTACTTGTTATGGGTGAGTTTTAGATGGTGTTTAAGAGTTCACTATTTGAGATCTATTAGGAAAATCCATGAAACATATCCATGAAACCATGCATGTGGTTCTCAAAATCATTGGGAATGAACACGGTTGATGCATAATTATCCAAACCATGTTTGTGAAATAGGGAAACCATGTGGAACTGAGAGTTTTTATTGTTGAAAGAGCATGATTTTGTTCATTTTTATTCAAACCACACAGCACAACCATTGGGCACCTTACTAGATATCTATTTGTATGTTCACCATTGGGAAGTAGTTTCCTAAATTAGGTGGAAAAACCATCTTAGTATCTGGAATTGATATATTAGTATTCACATAGTGGGATAATGGATTACTAATACAATCCTTCAAACCTTGAAATTTCTAATAAAAATTTGAAAAATATGAATTTCACTCAAATTTACACACTAAAACACTTATTTTCTCATATTCAATAAGTCTCTCAAACTATTATATTCTCCAAACCATCCATGGTGATTTATAATTACCTAAAATATGATTATGATTAATCATAGTTCATTTTAACACTGTAATCACTATTAAGAATCCATTTTCTCTCTTTCAGTGATGATATTATAATATTCTTTAACCTGGAATGTTATATCTAATGTATTATAGGTAGATATATGATTTAATTTGGGTTGTGGAAAATATCTTAATTAGATCTCTAGAGTATAGAAACATGGGAATTTTAGATATAGATGTTACATATTTTTTGATGAATATTCAAGATACTACATAAATATACACCTAATGGTAAAAATATATTAGTGTCATTGGAGACTAGGTACACAATCACCTAATTTGGAGATTCAATTTCAAGATCTCCCATAAAGGTCATCCTATTTAATACTATTTACTTACATATGCTATATAAAACCATTCTCCGTATCATCAGAAAAGGAATCCAATGAAAATGTTATCTCAAATGCTTAGTAAGGGAACCAAATAGAGAAACATATGTATA
Organism: Viscum album; assembly: GCA_963277665.1. NCBI lineage: Eukaryota > Viridiplantae > Streptophyta > Magnoliopsida > Santalales > Viscaceae > Viscum > Viscum album. The sequence continues at coordinate 566,932,254 of OY728120.1, read as the reverse complement.
ACATGAACATACATGTAGGGGGAAAAGATTATAAAATTTTAAAAACCATACCCTACATATGATGGATCATAATATTGAGTCATGGCCTAAATATTGGATGTTTATAAGACATAAATAATAATGAAATCAATGAAAATTTACCATGATACCATATATTTGGTATAAGATATAGTGTGGGTTCTTTCACACCAGCTAATAAAATTGTGAATAGGTATAAATATAGTCAGGTTGATTAATTATCTTATGGACCTAAAATTGGGCAATCACATACACATATGGGCATGAAAGCAAGTCCACAAATAAAAACATGTTCATACAGGACATGTCCACATAGAACAAAAAAGCATATTATCTGGTTCACACATAACATTGGGAACATGTAATCAAGTCCTCACACAACATTTTGAACATGCAATCAGGTTCAAACATAACATTATGAACATGTAATAAGGTTCGCACATTACATTGCAATCATGTAACGAGGTACAAAAACAATATTTTGAACATGCAATCACATTCCTGCATAACATTATGAAATGTTATCAATATCAAATATAACATATTTACTCTTGTGTTATCCACCTTTACCCTAGTCATTAGTGGTAGATATTGGTCCCACCGGTCACATATTTGAAATGATACATAAGTGTTCGATAGGATCATAAGACATTCATCATATCATAAACAATTAAATTAAATGGGTTTCATAAACATTTGATTATTTTATTACTAATGTAATTGATACAAGATTGATAATCATATCATCACAGCATAATCCATGAAAAAATTATATGTGATTAATAAAAGAAAATCCTGGAATATCCCATAGAATAGAAACTTGTTTCATAAAATCATGCCCGGATTAAAATTTCAGATAAAGAACAAAAATGTTATCATTGGCCCATAACACCATCGAAAAATATGTGACATCAAAGGATATCATATTAGATGGGGAATTAATTTGAAATATCATATGAAACATTTCTTGTAGAAAGTGAATTTTTATTGAAAATAACTTTTTGAAACTAAATAATTATAAAAAATTTGATAATATTTTTCTTTAAAATATCCTTGAAAACATATAAAGTAATATTCTAATTAAATAATTTTCAAGATGGGGGAACATTATATTATTTTCATATATATTAAAACAAATATTACATTAAAAGTTTCAGTAAAATTTAAATAATTTTTTTGGGGAAAAGAATATGAAGAATTATTTAAAAAAAATAAAAAGTAAATATGGGTAAACTTTTATTTAATAAATAAATTTATTTATGTCAAAAAAATTGAAAGAATATTTAAAAAATATGGGTTTGGAACAAAATGGATTTTTTATTGAATACATAATTTAATATTATTTTTATTAAAAAAATCATTTTTATATATTGGTTAAATAAATAGAGGAAAATGAAGTGAAAACTTTTATTCTAATAAAATAACCAGAGGAGATGAAAATTCATAAATTTAATGAGATATAAATTGTAATATTTTTTCATTGGAAGCATAATCATGTGTAATCACGATAAGTTATTAGATTATAATAGAAAAACCATAATATTTTGTTATCTTTGAGTCCCAAGCCCCATGATAGGGTAACGTTAAATGAAAAAAATTATAATGTGATAAAATTGATTCTAGATATTACATTTCAATGGGGCTGTATATAAACATAAAAAAATAATATTGGGGCGTAAGATAAGATTTTTCATAAGGAATGTAAATTGAGACAAAAATCTCTTACTACTTTTGTAAATGTTTGAATGATGATTTCCAATAAAGAATAAAATAAAAAGTAACATTATGTATCCTAAAAATATCTATATTAATGATATAACATGTCAAAGTGTTAGTATATACACCACTCAAATGAAATTAGTTGAGAATCTTTATATTTCTCTTGGAAATAAAATAGAGACTAGAAATCTATTACCTTATGATGAAAATTCTATCATATATGTTAAAACCTCTAGTATAACTAATATAATTTCGTTATAAATATATTATAGTACCATATGTATACAAATTTTATCATTTATGATTTACTTATTTCCATTTTTTACACATTTATTTCTAATTCCTTGCTGATATCACATTTCGGGTAATAACTGCAATGTTTTTCATAAATGATTTTATTTTTTATTTTTAGTCCCCATTATTGTTTCATGTTTCAATAATATCCAGAATTATAACCATGATATAAGTATCTTATAGATAAATTATATATGTATTTATAGTAATAAATTAATTATAGATACAAAAAATTAACACACTGATCAGGGATACAATCGCCTGCATGTACACATGAACACCTATTATATTTTCTACAAGAATTGAAGGAAATAAATGTAATCAACATATAAAAAACATATAATAATTTTATCATCATATATATCTCATATGTTAATTAAACTCATCCTCATTACCATTCATGTAAAGCGTGAAAAATAACATCGCTTCATAAGGTGATAGTCTACCGTACACACAAGCAATGTTATCGTATTCCCAAAAAAGGAAACTATCCTTGCCTATGCAATAAAATATTATAATAATTATAATAATATATCAAATATGATATATTAACAAATAATCCATCATTATAACTAGTTGTGATATGTGTTAATTGGGAAATGATGACATCAGTTGATGGGGAGGTTGTCCTCCGTACACACATGTGATGATTCCATACCCTATTTGACAAAAGTGGAGATGGTTGTAGGTAATTGAATAAATATAATAAATTTTTAGTATATTTTAGATGCTGATAATATTATATTGAATGTTTTAATAGATAATTAATAGAGTAAAAATATAAAAGAAAAAGAATCATAGTGAATACAATTTACTTTTCCTTGAAGAACCTCATTTCAATCTCTTATTAAGTTCAATAGTTTTATTTTATTAGAGGTCCCAAAGAAATATAAGATGGATAATATTGTTTGAGAGGAATTATGGTAGGGTTTTATGAGCTTTATGGATTTATTATTGTGAATAAGTTGAGGGTGGTGGTGACCTTTTAAAAATGGGGGAAATGAACCCACAAGGAAAATATATGGAAATTTCCCATAAGAATCCAAAATCACGAAGTCATTAATTTTTTTCCAAATGAACGTAGATTAAATATTGGGATGTTTAATTTTTAAAAACTCTCATTCAATTTGAATTATCATTTTTTTCATTTCACCTTTATCTTTTAGGTTTAGCCACGGAAAATCTCATTTTTACCTTAAGAACAATAATTAAATATTATTTTTTACACTATTCATTTTGGAAAAAAACTAAGTTGAACATATTAGATAACATTAATTATTATTATTCAAAATATTTAATCCATTTTACCAAACTCAATTCACATATGTAGAAAATATTAATTTAATATTAATCCCATAGATGAGACGATAAATCGGGTTACCGAAGACAAAATGTTTAAATGCATTTAATGGGTTTTTTAAGAAAATAAAATTTGAAAATGATTCAAATGATCTAAATTAGAATAATATATATATAATTGAAATAAATTTTCTTTTAAAAAAATTTAATATATAATAAATCATTATAAATATTTTAATCAAAAAGGCAGTTTCAATGTAAAATTGGGTATTTTTCACTATTTATTAAAAAGTAATTATTTTTGGAAAATTACCAAAAAGTCACTATTATATAAAATTCACATGATGATATAAAAAATTAAAATTATATTGTATTAATATAATGTTTCTTATAATTTCATATTTTAGTTTTAAAATACGTTTTAAAAACGTGAGAGAACTGCTTTCTAGAAAAATAATGTTCTTACGAATTTAATTGGATTTATTCATCTATAATTTATTGAAAAAATATAATATTAATGTTAAATAATTAATTTAATGTATAATAAATACATTTGTTAAAATCATTAACCCTAAGTTATTTCTTTAATTTATTTATGTAAAACTTATTTCAAAGTATACATGTATTTTTTTCAGAACATTATTTCCTTTATTTTTAAATAATTTTTAGTTTAATTTATAATTTAACTGGTCACTAAAGAATAATTTTTATCTCATATCTAAACAATGTAAATTTATATTTTAGTAAATATAAATAACAACCTAAAATATAACTATAGGATGATAACTAGTATATAATAATATTTTAATAACATGTCATGTTTCATTTAAACATAGTGTTGGGTATAACGTAAGATAAACTCCATGTTATGTGAAATGAAAAATGTAAATATTATTAAATTAATTTAAAAAAATTATTTCACCCAATATCAGGTTTTTGTATTTTACCTACTATAAAATGACTTTCTCCCTCGAAATTCATCTCAGTCCTCAATGTTTTAACATTTTGAAATTTTATTATAGAATCCCACAATGTAAAATGGGTTAATAAAACATAATATAGAATTAGAGAAAGGAATGTGTGAAAGTTATATGTAATACCACAAAAAAGGGTTTAGAATAGGATAGAATATGTGGGAAGTAAATATATGGGAAAAGAATAAAATTTTAATAATTATAGATTGAAATAGATCATTGATAATAAGAATGAATGTGGTTTATATATGGTTAACGACGACATAAAAATAATCTAAATATATATTAAAATAACATTGATATTATATATAATTATGATATCAAGGATAATGTTTATTTGTAGTCATTTTTTTAATATTTATGAATTTTTATGAGAAGGCATACTCACTTGATTTTAATCCACATCATAAGAACAATATCATCATTTGGTTCTTCCTTGATCGAATTAAACTTTATATATTACACTATGATATGACCTTTTCATGTTTGAAGCAAAAAATAATATCCACAAAATAATGATATGTAATTACTTATATCACTAGTAATAAGAAAATGTCAATATTGACAAATCATCATATTTTGAATTAATATTTTAATATATAAAAACTCATTCCAAGTTCAGCATACACCATTCCATAAATGGGAAACCTTATAATGCTTAAGAAATTAAAAATCTACAAGAAAGCACACAAATTTTTAGAAAATCTACCATACTTTAATCCCCTAAATATCATTAAATTTCTCATGAATATAACAATCCAAAAATATGAATACCTTAATAATGTATTCTTTGGAATCATGGTAATAACTTGAATTACCAAAAAACCATATTTAAAAAAGACATTACTCCTATTTATATTCATAAACACCTATTATTGGAAATATTAATTAAACAAAAAATGTTTTAACATCAATCAATATAAGCATAAACCACATTTTCACCAAATAAATAATCATTTCCAAGGTAATTAGTAAGATCCAATTTACTTATTCATATCAAACATCTCATTATCCAAACATCTTTATCATAACTTCTGAATCTTATGATGTGTTTTATTTTGATTATAATAATATTAACTTTTAATTAACTACCTATTATATTCTTTTGAAAACATTTAACATATTTTTTAAAATCCTAAACAAAATTAATATAATAAAAAATAATTATATATTTCATCACCCTTGAATTAAAATACATTTATACTTAAATCATCCCACTTCCTTCTCAAACCATTAAATTGACCACATTATCATATTCCTTAATATATATTTTCTTTCATATGTAATTTCTAGAATCCTCACCATCAAATAAAAACTCCTTACCTGTATAACCATGATAGTTATCATCACAAGATATCCCCTTAGGATATCAATTTACAAAATTTCCAAAATTTCCATATTTTAAACATTCAACACTCAATGATACCAAATTTTTATCCAAGTTCATTCATTTTAATAATCTATTTAAATCCTTCATGATGGTTCATAAATAATCAGTGAATTTCTGAATAATATCCCAATATTGTCAAACCTGGTGTGAAGCAAGACCCATTTTTATGCACAATATAATGATTATTTCAATATCAATGCACACTTTTCCATGTTATTACCTATGGCTACATCATTTTTAGATCTAATACACCTTTCATATCTATGTAGTGTTATAATTTCGTGGAAACCACGTGCTCAATACTTTACCAAAATTACTTGGAATTTTTCTGTAAATTGACACATCCTTAGAATTATCCATACAAACATACCCAGACATAACCTTATAAATATCTCAAGTGATTACACAAAAGTTTTCACATCCATTTTTCCAACAATTATCAAATAATTTACATTGATACTTACTAAAGAAACCTAGAATTTTCATAAATAGATATTATATATATTTAGATGAATTATGAATTAATTAGATTAAATCATTTCTAAGGAAAAAAATAGTTTAGTGTCTTGGGAGACTTGGTATATAATATCCTAATTTTATGAAATATCTTAAACCTATCCTATAATTATCTTCAAAATTAGAACTCTTTAGAAACATACCCTAAATAAAACCTTACATCATAACATGGGGAAAGTAAAAAATAGAAATTTTGATTTAGGATTAACATGATGGATGAAAAAGTGAGATACATAATCATAACATTAATATAATGGTATTATAACATGATCCTGATATTTGAAACACCATACCATGCATAATAAATATCATATTATTATGTAATGGGAAAATATTGGTAGTAAAAAAGACATGAATTATATGTAAATAAATGAACATGATATAAGAGTGCATAAATTTTCAAAAAGAATTTGGTTTTTAGAACATATATAAAAATATTAAAAAATTATCTTTTATAAGTAGAAATAGGTTCACTCATTATATTAAGGAAATTAAATCTTGGCCACAGACAAACTTATGGACATAAAATCATGAAACACCCCAAATTTTTATAAATTAACACATTATTTATATATGTAAAATACATAAATTACTTTTTTATTTTTCAGATGTTTCATTGAGTTTTGGAAATTTTTTTGTATTTTTATATAGGTTCACATTTAGTATAAACAACTTGGAACCTTAGAGGAAACTGTGAAATGGAAACAGTTAGAACTGGGTAGGCGCACGGTTAGGAAAATGGTTTTTGCAAACCATGTGAACATAAAGAAGAGACAAAATTATTTTGTTATAAGGTTGTAATATGTTTTTTCTAAATATAAAAGCCAACCATGTGGGGGGGGGGGTGTTGGGATGTATTGTGTTGCACACTATCAGCACAAGTTTTTTCTTAACTATTCACCTTAACTGTGATACATTAAAAATTAGATTCATATTTTATAGATATAATCTAAATCTACTAATTGGGCCCTATTTTTCCATTTTTTGGCTTTGAAATGACATATTTTATTTCAAGTGGATGTACATACCTTTCATCTTGATATATCAGTGATCTCTTGGAAATATTATGTGTATTGGAGGCACATATTCCATGGTAAGTGCTAGTCTTTTCAGTCTTCCTAAATTTTCATCTAATTCATTCTCTTAGATTAATTGATATAATCCAATGGGGATCTTTTTATGGAATCCAACCTTTTTATTATATAAATTATTCTTTATGTTCTACAAAATAGAGGATCTCTTAATGTTTAGTTCTTTAGAATAAATGCATATATTACATGAAAACATAATTTTTTTAATTCACACGAAAGAATTCATAAAAGGTTCATACTATGTACATGTATTGAATATAATAAATTTGGGATGCACATAAAAGGAAAGTGTCATCATCCTAGTAATTTATAGGATTGAAAATAGTTTACATGTGAAATAGAGTAAAAATTAATTACAACCCAAGTATTATCATTATGTTATGAATAATAGAAATTGATTCATATCATAATTAGATTAACATGAATCATAACATTTAAATTTTTCTAAAATATTGAAAAGAGTATTTTAGAAGCATATCACAAAGGCTTTTTGTGAATGTGGAATAAAATCACCAAGGTTATTCACTAAAGAAAATGTTAAAGATATCATCTCTAAAGATTGTATTCATTACCCAATGATTATGAGTGATATTAGGTTGAACCCTTCATATGAACTAATTAATGTGGGTGAAATACATCATAATAGATTATTTCATAAATAAACTTTGGAGAATAAAGTAAAAAAAAGATTCATATCAAAATCATGGTGTTTTGAAAAAATGCATAAAGACAAGATCTTTGAGTAAATTTTAACCCACAAAAAGGGAATATTGGTTTCAGGTATATAAATAACTGAATCAAATAAATCATTTCTATATAATGGTGAATTCCTTTGGAAAATAATGGGGTTTTGATATTCAGATAAATTAAATTAAAGTTATTTTTTTGAGGATAAGAGAAAAGTTTTGAGAAGTAAATTCGGTAGTATAAAATGTATAAAACCTTATAGTTGGGGTTCGTATTAGTGGTAAGAACTCCATAATCCGACATGAAAAATGGGGGTTCAAAACCCATTGGGAGTAGGTACTATACCAGCACTACAGCACACTATTGTAGTGGCAACACTGTAGCAACGTTGGGTACTGTAGTGGCGGCAGGTCACTGTAGTAGTGGCATGGTACTGTAGCGGAGGCAAGGTACTATGCAGTACTGTAGCAGGTAGGAACTGTAGAAGTAATATTCAAAGAATGGGCTTTAAGAAAACATTTTGGGCCTACGGGCCATGTAATGAGATAAATGCCCACTGGGCCTTCAGGCTATGTAATGGGTCTCCCTCTACCCAGTTAAAAGACGTATTTTCTTGGATTTAATAATAAAATGAGGCTTCTCCTCCAACCTTTTAAAAAAATGTATAAAACCCAGATTTAGAAGTGTGTAAATATAGATGGGAAATCGGTCTCCCATTTATAAAACATAATTTTTAATTAATTTAATGAATAAAATGGTAATAATAGAAAGTGATTATAACATTCACAAGTCAAATATATAAATTGGTTCTTGAAACGAAGAGAAAAGATGGACATTTGCCTTACCATAAAATTAACTCCTAAAACATGAATATGGAGAACATGGGGGCTTGGGGATGCCCTAGTAGGACTCCTAGGGATGTAAAACTATCATATAATTGTGGATTATGAATTGGGAGTGAATAGAATTGGTTAAATGGGAGAGTATTTATAGATAAATGGAGGTTTTGTTAATAAATCACAAAAATAGGACTTAGAATCAAACGTTGTGAAAAATAAAAAACCATGGTCATGCCCAGGGTATTTAAAAAAATACGATTTTTTGTTACTTTATTCCATAGGATTTTACCATAATATTATATTACTTTTTTTACATAGAAAAGTAATGTTAAATCAAAATGAAAATTTTAAAGTTAAACTTTTCCTTTTTAGAATAACAAAAGTAAATTATTGATTTGAAAATTTATTTAAATATATTAAAATAATTATATTGATAAAATAACATATTTTGTTATTTTATTGTGGTTATTTAGTTATTACATCATTTTAACATAATTATAGAGTCACTAGACATACCTAAAAACTCAAACATTATTTTTATGATTCATGAAAAAATAATTTATATAAGAAAATTCCAATAAATTCACCCAAACAGAATATAGATGTTCTTATTTAAAAAATGATATTTATTTTATTCAAAATAATATTATAAATATGATAATAATAACTTTTAAATATAAAAATCCTTATTTTTTTTAAAAAAAATGGGGGATTGTAAATTTATATTAAAATTTCTGACACTCGAAAAAAAAATATTTTATAATTTATATAAAAATAAAATATTTTTTATCATAATATTTCATAAAAATGTGTATTATTATTAATATTTTAGTTTATCATAAGTCTTAATATATTGTCGGAAAAGTGAAATTTATGTCTGAAAAATTATTTATTCATATTCTATCATAATGTTATTAAAACAAATTTATAAATTTTAATTGATGATATAAAAATATTATTTATAAAATGGAATTACTCTTTAAGTTAAAATGTCCTAAAAAATAACTCTCTGTTACACCTGCATACACCCTAAGTGTGACGTGCCTAATGCTGTTAGTTTCATGGGATTCCTCGACTGATAACAATTGAGTCGTAATATGTACTAACTTTATCTTTTATTGTTGGTTATTTCATTCAATCTTCATTTGTTGAATATCTGGTTGGTCTTGGTGAAGGGTGAATCCAAGTGATGATACCTCATTCCCAAGCTCTGAAAAATGGGATTCAAATGGAACCAATCTACTTGTAGAGTCCATAAAATATTCTATCTATATATATAATCCTCTATCAATGTTTAATTATAAAAAATAATTATAATATAATGATTTTTATCAGTTGTTTAGTTCCCAAAGGTCATATTGGACAATGTTTTAACACCCTATATTTTTACAGACCTTTTTTTTCTCGAATGAATTAAAATTTAATTTTTTAATTCAATGCATGATTTCAAAAGTAACTTTCATAGATCACTAACTCGACACACCAAATTCCAACTTGGCATGTGTTACATGCAACACCAACTTTGGTGTATTTTACTCACAAATCTTGCTTGGCGTATGTTACACGAAACAATAATTTTTGTACACAACATCAATTTATTATTATAATTATTTGAAAGAGATAATTGTAACCTATCCATTATAAATTTAAATGTTAATAATTATAAATAATTTTAAAATATTTTTTAAAATATTTTTTATAAATAAAACATATTGAAAAAAAAGATATTTTTTTGTAATGTCCTTATATGTTTGAAAATACAATTTCATAAATAATATTTTTTTCATGTCCATCTATGAAAAGTAATAAAATTAATTTTAGACCCATTTAGAAATTTAATTTGATAAAATTAACTTCAATTTTTAATTTTTAATGTCTGCATTTTCTTAGGGTTAATTTATTGGATTTTTTTGAGAAACTGCATTTTTTGATGAATAGTGAAGAAAACCTGGAATTTATGTAAAATGTATTTTTTCATATAATTTATTTATAATGTTAAATTATATTTCAATATGTCTTAAAATTTAAGTTGATAATATTTATATCAATCAACCTAATTATTTTCTTGTAATAAATTCCACATTAAACTTGAATATAAAAAGATAGCAACCATTTGATATTGTTTACTTAAAACACCAGCAGTGTCGTCTCATTAGTAGGATTATTTTAATGTCACTTTTTTCGAAAAAAATTATAAGAATTTGGAAAAATGAAATCTATATTTTTAATTATAATAATTTATAATATATAACAAGGTAAACATTGTTTTTTACCAAAAAGATTAGTGAAAGTGATTAAAATTAATTACAAAGATTAAGAGAACAATTAGGTTAACAAAGTACAAAACCATATGTTTATGACCCAAAGCAACCTATAAACCTTTCAGAAACCCATTTTATGTCCATTTTTCAGTCATTAAAGTTAAATTATTGAGTTATTTTTGTTTTTTATGAATCCTTTTACGTAAAAAATGGGTACACCTAACTTGTTTTAAAAAATGTTAGTTGTGTTCTTTCCCCTCCTTATAGAAGTACACCACCTCTCCCAATTCTTCACACATCTCAAACCTCTTACTTTCAGAAAATATCAGCCTAATAAACATAACAACAACCGTCCCTTCCTCCTTCAAGAATTCGTCCCTTGGGTAGAAAGAAATCCAAGGAATCCTTTTAGTACAAACAAAAAGGAGTTACCCAATTAAGAGACATCATCTTTTATCAAGCTCCTTTATTTTATTTTATTTCTCCACCCCTCCAAAATATTTAGTCCATTATAGTATAAAACCACCATTATCCTTAATATATTATGATTTTTAGTATAATTGTAACACCTACACTTACAGACACTTACATATAATGTGTAATGAACATACTTTTTACGTGTACGGTGAACTACCACCTCATTAAACAATGGTTGTTTATTTTTCCTTTACCGCCTCTCATGGTATAAATTTTGATGGAGAATTATTTTTATATATTATATATTATATATTTAATATTATTATTTTTACAAAACATATCCTTTTACTTTCCATTTGGTGTAAATATAAAATTTTTGTTTGATGAAGTGTGGAAAACAACCCCCTCAAAGCGATGTGATTCGTTTACACACTTCATGGGATATATAAAGGATAGGTTTAGTGATCCGATATGATATATATGATATAATAATGCTACTATAATAATGATATATTTACATATATATACACATATTTCATGTACCATATCTATTTCAAAGCAACAATTAAATGGAAATAGAGTTTGCGTGTATATACGGATTAGTGTCCCCAGGAATAGTGTATTAAATTTCAGAATTGCATATTCTATGGATTACTATAATAGAAATATACTTAATATAAATTATATTTAAATTTTTGTATAAAATTTTCAAATGATGATATAATTATAATAACACATGATATAAAAAATTAAGACACAAGCCAAAAAATTGGATATTACCTGAAGTGAAACTATATCATAGAATTGTTAACTAGTGTGTATTATAAATCCTAAATAAATCCTTATATTCTATAAGAAACAATGTTATGGTTTTGTGATATATTTATAATAAATTTAAATACATTATATAAAATGTTTTAAGGAGTACTTTGAGAGTCAAGACACAAGGTAAAGGGAATTCATCTCACTTTTTATTTCTATGATATGAATGATTTATTGCCCACCCATTCCATTTTCTGTGGCATTTGTACTAGACATAAATGTATTTTATGACTCTTATAAATAAATTTATGTGTACTTACATATCCATTTAATGATCTTTCATTCATGTAGTTTATATTTCTAAATCTAAAAACTCAGTTAACAATTTGTGTCTTAATTTTTCTTCATTAAGACTTAGGTTTTGTTATGCACTTAAATTATCTTTCCACCAATATATACATCCATTTTACATGTTTTATCATGAATATACTTCCTTTAATGATATTTTTAAGATTAATTTATTTTCATTTTCTTACACGGAGATTATGATCCCATGTAACCATGTGGTAATAGTTTACTAAACAATCCCATCACTTTTCGATATAGTTAATGATTAGGATTCATTGATAAAATATTATGATCAATATCTCAAGAAGATTCATGTGTTTCCATACCATCTATTTATTATTTATATATCTCTATATTAGTTCCACTTTTCCACTCTTGGAACTAATTATAGTTAATAAATTGTTTTTAAGAAAATATATCCATATTTATATATTTAGTCGTAAATATGTTTTATTTAAAAATTAATGTTTTAAAAAATGTTTTAAAATGATCCTTTAAGATAATTTTAATGGAAAAAGGTTTGTTATTTTTTAATTGTTTTCAATGTTTCCTTCATATGTTTTCAAATCAATTTTCAAAGAAATATGTTTTCAGAAGACTTATGTGTTAGAAATTATTTTTCAAATAAGAAAGTATATTTTCCTCAAGGAATTTTTTAGAAGATATTTAGAAATTATTTATCATCTATGATAACATATATTGGTGTTACTCATGCCTTACCTAGAAAATTATATATTGTTCCCATTGATATTCTATCTCTGAATGGTTTACCTTTTATAGAAATATACTTATGAAATTATTTTCTCTATCATGCATTATATGCTTATCAAACCCACTTATTTTTATCAGTTATGGTTTGATTGGTTGATTATGAAACATTTGTCTTTTCCATAGGTTATGATATGATTACATTTTTATTACACTCACATAATTTTGTGGGTTTTGATATGATTTCTTAGGATATTTTTGGCACATATAAGATTTTATTATTATACTGGTGTGACCTATATCACCATCCAATGCACTTGGTAAATATTTATATCTCATAAGTTAGATGAAGATGGTCATGGGAGGGAACCATGGATACTAAGATGGTGATGGGTGTGAATCATAACTACCATGAATGTATGAGTAGTGAACTCATGGAACTAATATACAGATGGGAGTGGACCATGACTAGCATGATGGTATGGGGAGTGAACCTATACTACTAATATGGTCCTGGCAGCAATGGCTTTGATACTATAGAAATCATATTATATATGATATGTGTGTTCAAAATTATATGTTTTTTTCTTATGATATTCTTTTAAGAAATATTTTCTTTTTTTCCTTATGATTCTTGTCTTATGAACTTACAAGCCTTATGACATGATTCATGATTATAAACATTTATTTGTAGGGTATGATCTTCTATTTTCATGGTCGTGTTCTCTAACCCTTATGCTCATGATTATGCTTACATATAAATAGTGTTTACCCTTACTGAGAATCTGATCTCACCACTTTTTATGATTCCATCCCCTAGTTTATGAGGATATGTATTATGTTGTATGTTTCAAAGAAGGTTTCTAGTCAAGAAGAACCTAGTGGGAGATTATGTAGCTCAAAAATGTATAAGTGGTTATCTTTCCATGTTTCTAATCACATAAGACTTGTATGGTCTTTATGAACCTATTGGTATTGTATTGTATGTATTCTACAAAAGTGATGTAATGTTAATGTATATCAATACTTGGTTGTTATAGTTGGTATTAGATCTAAGGTTTAGTAAATCATTGGAAGATGGGATGGGAAAAACATTTTGAGAACCCAAAGGAAATGTCTAAGGACAAGTCCATGGTTAAGGAAAAGTATTGGAAAATGTCATGGAATTTTGGTAAAGTTTAGAGTGAGTGGTTTCTGAGAATTATATCCATGTCTAGACACAATAAATTGATGTAGCATTGGAACATATGTACCGATGGTAACAACACTGAAAAGATGTTTCAATCCTGACTTAGGGTAATCTATTAGATGATAGTGAACCTTGCTGCACAACTAGTTTGGCAGTCCCATGGGTGATATGCTTTGAGAATTCAAAAACTATTCACAAATCGTAATGATTGATTTAAAAATATGTTGGCTATGAATAACCTAGGATAAAAAAATGATGTCCCATATTATATAAGGTTTCCTAAATTAGAAATCATACAAGTAAATTTTCATGATTATATAGTTCCTGGATATGATAACTATTTCTTACTATATGATTTTTGTATTAGTAAATGGATGTAAACTGAAGTGACCATGTTAATGGTTATTGTGATGGAAAATGAAACAATTTTCTTCCATGGAAACTGAATTCTATGGGACCTAGAATACAAAATCTTTTTGTTATGTTCACAGTCATTCTCCAGCTATGAATCATGGTGGTCTTCAAAATGAGAAAAAGGTGTAACAAAATTATGTTGCGTCCTTCATGAAGAAATGTGCACATTATTTTAGATTTTATCCTATTCCAGTTGTTTCTAAAAAAATGGCTTATTACTAATAAAAATCAATTCTTCGTTCTCCAGTGTTCAAAGCATGAGAAAGTCATTCTGGATATTTATCTATTAAATGAAGAAGCCTAGAAGTGGAGGAATTTAATTATGAATACAAGGAATCATGGTGAAATATAATCTTTGGAATGAGAATATTTCGAGAATATATATTTCAATATGTACTCTCTTTTGATTCATAATTCCATGGTAGAAAATGTGTTCCTTGAGTTGAAGAAAGGGGATGATCAGTCTGTTAGAACCTGTAAGGATAATTTCAAGACACTTACAAGAAATGCTTCATTAATTATCATCCAATATAAATGTAAAACTGATAGGTTATTCAGTGTATTTATCCCAATGTTCCTAATGATTTTATCCACAATAATCATTATTAGGTATAAAGATATTATTCATTGGGCATTCCGGGTTATAATGGAAGTTGGGGTCACATATCAATATTAAGGGATTGATAAGAAAACACAGATGAAGTTTAAAGAAAAATATAATCTCTATGAAGATATGAATATGATATTTCATTTATGATATATATGTGGGAAGATGCATGTAGGAAATATTATTAAGGAATAAAATAAATTTTTTTAAGTGTAGAAGAAAATACCATTGGGAATTTGATTGTCGAAGAGATGAGAAGAAGTTTGATTACATTGAAAATATGGAAAAGGTGGAACAGAATGCACCTCCCGTTATTCTGTGCAACAAGTGTAATGAGAATGTGAATTATTCTTACCAGTTCCCAAACCCAAGGGATAGTGATTATGATCGGCATTAGTGACCTCATAATCTAAGGGATAAATGGAAATCTCATTAAATCTATATTTGTGACATGGGGTGTGATAATGTTGTGATGAAGGTATAATTACCATCCACTCTAGAACTACTAATGTCATATTTGATTCTGGATATACCCACTCCTTCATATATAATTAATTTTATATGTGTAATAAGATTCCACAAACATAATTTGATGTTTAATTATTAGTGAAATCCCTTGATGGAATGATGACTGCACCTCAAGTATATGTTTCCTCTCTAGTTTAATTTTGTGGGAATTTGTTTCCATTAAATCTTATCATTCTACCTTTGGTTGAATTTCATGTCATCATAGGCATAGAATGGATTTATCTTCATAAATAGCACATCAATTTTCATGGAAGGTATGTTACATTTTATATTTTAGACCCCCCTATGATCATCCATCAAAGTGATGAAAAGAATCAACTTCCTGTAGATATTACATTCACTATATAAGGACTAACTCTTATTCAAAAGGGATGTTTATCTCAAATGTTTTGGTAGAAAATCAAAATTGGGCATATTCCTATTGTTTAATAATTTGTGGATGTCTTTCTAGGATACATTCCTATGATTCCACCAACACACAAATTTATGTTCTCAATAGAACTTATACATGGTTCCACAAAAATTCCAATGAATCCTTATAGAATGGCCCCAACTGGGTTGGAGGAATTAAAGAAGAAACTCCAAGAAAACCTTGATATGGGATTCATTCAAGAAATCGTGTCACCTATGGGTGCACCCATTATTTTTGTGAAAATAAAAAATCAATTGATATGAATATTTATTCATATTGGGTGTTAAACAAGATCACAATCAAGAACATGTATACTACTCCCCATATTGATGACTTGTTTGATCAACTATGTGGAGTTAAATAATTTTCCCATATTGACATTTGTTCTTGATATCATAAATAGAGTGTCAATTTTTAGAATATACGTAAGATTATATTTTGTACAAGGTATAGAAACTATAAATATATAGCAATGAATTTTATTTTTACTAATTCCCATTATATCATAATGGATTTATTGAGTAGATTCTTTAGATATTACCTCTTTCTGTTGGTGGTGGTCTTTATTGATGATATTCTTATCAATTAAAAGATAATGGAAGAGCCGGATGAACTCATGATAATTATACTAAATACCCTAATGAAGGAGAAAATATATGAGTAATTTACAAAGTGTTAATATTGGTTAAAGGATGTTTCAATTTTGGGTCACATACTCTCAATATATGGTGTAAAAGTAGATCGATCAATGATAGAGGCAATACAATGTAGGCCTAGACCAACCATGGTGAATAATATTTGTATATTTCTCTATTTAACAAGATATTATGGATGATTTTTGGATAATTTCTCATTAATAACTAATACTCAAACCATGTTATCTCATAATGTTATCATGTTCCTTGGGATAGATGAATATTAGGAAAATTTCAAGGAATTGAAGAAAGAAGATGGACATCTCTCTGGTACATACATTAGCTTGTAGTGGAGAAGGGATTACAGTATATAGTGATGCATCCAAGAAGGGATTGGGAAGGGTTCTTATGCTTAGTAACATGGTTACAACCTATGTCTCACAATAGTTGATGATTCCTGACAAAAATTCCGCAACTCCTGATTTGGAGTTAGCAATGGTATTTTTGCAATAATGATATGAAGGCATTATCCTTATTGGGAAAAGTGATATATATATACTGATAATAAAATTATTAAATATATATTCAGAAAACATGATTTGAACATGCTTAGAGAATATGGTAGGAGATGATAATTAATAATGAATGCTCAATACATTACCACCCTTAGAAAGCTAACAAGGTGGTAAATGCTTTATGTCAAAAGGATCATTCAATCTTATCCAAGATGAAGATCATAAAAGATCCAATATTTATTAATTTGAAAAGAATGTATCAAGAAATCCATAAGAAAGGGGAAAATCTGATCCCTGTTAAATTAATATTCTACCCTCTATCCAAGTGAAGATTAAGTAGGTGAATAAGGAAGATATAGAGCTACAAAAGAAATTTACAAATATTTCTGAGTCTGACCAGACTCAGGATATAGTGACATGGTTCAGGAACTTCATATGTGTTCCTTCCATAATATATTTTATGGAGCTTTTAGAGGAAGCTCATAAATCTTCATTATATATTCAGCATGGAATTATAAAGATGTATAAGGATTTGAAGGAATATTTCTCATGGTATTGAATGAATAGAGATATCACAAAGTTTATATCTCGGTGCTTGGTATGCCAAAAAGATAAGAAATAAAAGAAAAAGTAAATGGGGATGTTTCATCCATTACCCATATGAGAATGGAAATTTGAGAACACCATAATGGATTTTGTCATTAGACTACCCAAAACCTCTAAATGGTTTAATTCTATATCAGTTGTAGTCAATTTAATTAATATGTCAGCACACTTCATATCTATTAGAGAAGTTTTCTCTATGGGGCATCTTTCTAGGGTATACAATAATTAATTGGTAAGGTTTCATGGATTAACGAATTCTGTTGTATCAGATCGGTATTCGAGGTTCACCTCAATGTTCTAGAGATGTCCTCATACATAACTACATATATTATTGAGTTTCAACAATACTTATGATACTCAGATAGATGGTTATTGTAAAAGAGAAATTCATACCCTATAGAATATATTGAGATCTTGATCGCTAGATTTTAGTGGTGGTTCATATCAACATAGTCCCCTAGTTGAGTTTTCTTACAACAATTTCTTTCTATCAAGAATTCATATGGAACTATATGAATCCCTATATGTGATGAAATGTAGAGATCCAACATAATGGGATGAGGTTGGAGAACAAAATATATTGGGACCAGAGATCTCTGATGAAATGTTTGTGAATGTTAGAACCATTCAGCAGCATATCAAGGCATCTCAAAGTCAGAAGAAAATTTATGCTGATAACCAATGGAATGATCTATAATCTGAAGTTGGTGAAATGGTGTTTCTATGAATATATCCCAAGATGAATTGTATGAGTTTCAAGAAGAATGGAAAACAATGTCCTAGGTATATCAGTCCCTTTGAAATTATTCATTCTATATGAACGATATCCTATCACATGTAACTTCATCCAAATCAATCTCAAGTACATGATGTGTTCCATGTATCTCTCATGACGATGTACATATATGAACCTTCACATGTACCGAACTCATAGTTCAGGTCGTGGGTGTAGGATATTTCTTATGAGGAGAAACTAGTTGAAATTATAGATTGTACAGAGAATTATTTATGAAACAAGGCCACTCACCTCATCATTTTTTTGTGAAGAAAACCTTATTTATAGTAAGGTATGTGGGAAATCAAGGATATGATGAAGCATAATTATCCCTTGTTTTTTTACAAAATGTTTAATTTTGATAGATAAATTTATTTTAAGGGTGTAGAATGTAACACTCTGAGTTTTTACAGACCTTTTTTTTCTAAAATAAATTCATGTTAGATTTATTCCTTTAAATGAACTAAGTCAAACATTCTATTTAAATATCATCATCTCAATGCACGCAACAACAACATGGCATATGATTCATGTAAAATTTTCTTGGCATATAATACATGCAACACCGACTTGGCATACGTTACACACAATAGTAATGTTTCTATGAAATAACAGCTTATTATTATAATTATTTAAATGAGATAATTACAACATAGCCATTAAACGTAGAAATATGTATATTATTAAAGACTTTTCAAAAAACATTTAATGGTTTTATCTAAGTAAAAAAGTATATTAAATGAAGATATAATATTTTTTAATGTCTTTATATGTTTAAAAATATTATTTTTTCAAATGAAATAGTATTCATTACCTTCTATGAAAAATAATAAAATTAATTTTAGAAACATTTATACATTTTCATTTTAAAAAAATAACTAAAATTTTGAATTTATAAATTCATAACTAAATTATGGTAAATTTATTGGATTTTTCTAGGAAACATCATTTTTGGATGAATTTTGAAAAATACCATATTTTAATTCAAAAACTATTTTTAAATATAATTTATTTATATGGATAAATTATATTTTAATTTTATTTAAATGTATAATTAGAGATTATATTTATCAATCAAACCAATTTTTTCCATTATAATCAATATCACTTTGAAATTTAATACAAAAATATAATAAACTTTTCATTGTTTTTTTACATTAAAAAACCTCAATGTCATTCCATCAACGAGATTATTTTTAAATTAATTTTTTCCAACCATTTAAATGGATTATGAAAAAATTTATTAAATATTTGGAATCAGAATAATTTATAATTATTTTTATGTTCAACATAGTTTTCTAAAAAATTAATACTGAATGTGATTAAAATTTATTACAATGATTAAGTGAAAAACTATGCTAACAAAGTACTAAACCATTAAATTAAGACCATATAAGACATAGAAACTAGTCCAAACCTAGTTGATGTCTAATATTTTTCCATCAAACATAAATTATTCAGTTTTTTTAGGTATTTATGAATTTGTTTAGGAAACAACATGGGTAGACCTAATTTGTTTTCAATAAATGCAAAGTGTCTTCATTCCCTTCCCTATAAAGGCCACCAACTCTCCCTACATTTCATGCCTCTCAAACCACATAAGATCCACTAATAACTTTCCAATAAATTTACAAACATCTCTATAATATTCCTTGAATCCCACCCATTTATGAAAATCAATCCAAGTATTCCTTTTGGCATAATCCAAAAGGAGTTACCTGATTAAGAGGGGAAAACTTCTCTCAAAATCCATTTTTTATTTTATTTCTGAACCCCTCCACTCTGTCTATTCCATCCTGGTAAAAAGAAACCATTATCCTAAATATAATAGGATTTATTATTCTATTATTTTGATTTTCACTTACACACACTTCCATGTAATGTGTAATAAACATTCTTTTTTTATGTATGGTGAACTACCACCTCACAAAACAATGATTGTTCATTTTTCCATTACATCCTCTGTTAGTGGAAATTATGAGGGAAAGTATTTTTTATATATTATATATTATATTTATTATAGATTTAATGTTATGTATCCCTTTTACAACACATCTCTTTTTCAGTTTCCATTTGTGTATAAATGATAATTTAATTTGAGAAAGTGTGGATTACCACACCCTCAATGCGATGTGATTCATTCATACACTACATGAAATGTATTAAGTATGGGTTATTGAACCTATATGATATATATTAGATAATAAATCTTATATAATATATATATATATAAACATATATACACATATTCTATTTATCTCATTTCATTGAATACAACAATTAAATGTATATAGCTTTAATGCATAGATACAACATACTGGCTCCAAGAACGATATATTCCAATTTATACTTATATATTATGTGGGTTATTATAATAAACATATATATAATATAATATATATTTAAATCATGTTTTATATTCTGGCCAGATAAAACTAAAAGGACTAACAATATTAAAAGTTGAGACCCAGGCAAAAAATAAAGCATATATGACCCTAAGTGAAACCTTAAAATAGAATTTTTAAGAAGAAGGTAATATAAATAAATAATAAAACCATATATTGTGTTATCAGTAATAATATTTTTTATATATACGTATAAAAATTTAATTAGTTGTACGTGATGTTTTAATGATTATTATGATAGTCAAGACAAAATATATGGTGGTTTCTTCACATGTTTTATTTCTGAGAGACACATTATTTATTAACCACCCATTACATTTTGTGTGGTGTATATAATAATAATGTATTTAAAAAAATATTATTACACTTAAATTTATTAGTATTTACATATCCATTTTATTATTTTTCTTTCATGGGTTTTATGTTTCAAAAGTTACCAAATCAATAAAAATATTTTGTCTCAATTTTACATCTTTGAGACTAATGTTTTGTTTTGAACCTAAATTCTTTTTATAGGTTTATATACTTCCATATTAATTTTTATATCATGAATATTATTATTTTTTGGATATTTTATGCTTTATTAAATTTCCTTTTTATATTTAGATTATGATCCCACATAACAAAATGATATGATTTTATTCAATAATCTCAATGCTTTTCGAGATTGTTAATGAATACGATTCTTTGATAAAATCATATGAAACATCTCTCAAGAAAACTCATGAGTTTATTCACCCATACTTATTTAAGATATAACCAAGTATTAATACAATTTTCACACTATTTGGTACGTAAAATTACTCATAAAATGTTTTTAAGAAAATCTGATTGTATTTCTCTCTTCACTTATAAATCTTTAACATTTCAAAAACCATGTCTTAAAAAAATAAAAAATATTTTCCGATGTAAATTGAATATTTTTTTCAAGAAAAAGTACTATAAAAATGTTTTTCAGATATTCCTTTATATGTTTTAAAATCTATTTTCAAATAAAAAGGTTATCAAAAAGATTTATGTTTTAAAAATCATTTTTAATAGAATAAATGATATTTTCCTCAAAAAATGTTTTCAAATAATTTTTAAAAATTATTTCACATTTACGATAACATCTATTTGTGTTACTAATTCCATTATGGTGAAATTATACAATGTTTCCATTCATATTATTTCTCTAAATAGTTTACCTTTTTGGCATGGTTTTAACCAAATTGGGTTTTACTATATGGTTTATATGAATATGAAACCCTCTTATTTTCATAGGTTATACATTGACTAAATGATTATGAAACTTGTTTTTTTACACAGGTTAAAATCTTATTACATATTTATGAAACCCACTTCATTTTGTGGGTTTTAATATGATTTTTTATGATTTTTTGGCACATATATGATTTCATTATGATATATGTGGGACCTATATACCTCTCTAGTTTATTGTCTAAGAATTTATATCTCATAAGACAAAGTAATATGGTATTAGGTGTGATACTCGACTACTGTGATGGAAATTGGTGTGAACCATGACTACAAAGATGGTTTGAGGAGTGAACTAAATCTACCATGATGGAAATGGGATTGAACCATTTATACCAAGATGTTATGAGTAGTGAATTTGTACTACTAAGATTCTGTTGGCAGTGATGGTTTGGATACTATGGGAATTATGTTATATATTATTATGTGTTTTACAAAAATTGATGTCTTATTCCTATTTTATGATTTTAAGGAATATTTTCATTATTTACTTCTGATAAATTTCCTATGAACAACCATGATTTCTACAAGGACTTAGGTTTATGAACTTTGATATGTTAGGTTTGATCTTCTACATTTAGGATCTTGTTGTTGTACCCTGATCTGATATTTATGCTTATGTATCTCATTTTTTACCCTTATTGATCATCTAAGATCACCAATTTTTATATTTCCATCCCGCAAGTTATGAAGATATGTATTAAATTTTATGTGTCTATGTTGGATGGTAGTGAAAAAGAACCTAGTGGGAGAAAATGTAGCTCACTTATATATTAGTTTTTATGATTCCTTGTTTCTGAAGGCACTAGACTAGTATAGTCTTGGGGTATCTATTTATATTATGTTTTATGTATTCTTAAAATTTCATTTAATATTAATTTATGTCAAAATGAGGTCATTATAAATGGTAAAATAATTTTCAAATCCATATGGTAATATTCCCCTTTATATTAACATTATTACTAAAAATATATGGTTTTGTTGTGTAAAATAAAATTAAATATTTTTTTTAGGAAAAAAATATTATTAAAAAGTATGGGTCATTAAATTTAGCCCCTTAAGAAATTCCAACCTGAAATTCCAAATCATTCCTTTAGTTGAAAAGATATTTGGGTACTTATGTCTCATTTTCTCCTATGGTTCCCCCAAAGCTTCGTCAAATTTATTGTTTATCAAAACAATTTGATGAGTTGGGTAGTATTATTTCATAGAAACATGTCTCTATGGTCTATTATATATAGTATATAGTCCTCATAAAACAGGTCATGTTCCATTTGTACCACCTCTTTATTCATTGCATGTGATGGGTCCGGTATGTACTTCCTCATAAGGGATACATGGAATAAATAATGTAATTGATCTAGGTTTGGTATAATTTATAGCTTATAGTAAACTGCTCATATGATGTCAAATATATAATTGGGCCCAATGTATTTGTGGATAAGCATCTATTTTATCCCAATATTCTTGAATCTCTTCCAATGTGATATATTAAGAAACACTCTATCACCGACACCAAACCCTAAGTCCCTTTGTTAGTTCTCTTCATAGCTCTTCTGCCAACTCTAAGCATCCATCATGTGTTGTTTGATTTCATGAAACTTCACTATCATTTCTTGAACTAGATCATTCCAATCATGCTTTATGTCACCATCTGCATCCCATCAAGTAGGAGTTCCATATCGCAAACCATATAGAGCTTCATAGGGTTCAATTTGGAAACTTGAAATGAGGATTTGTTTTGTAAAAAAATGAAAACAATGGGATGTGTTGATCCCATGCACTGTTAAATTCAATTAAACATGTTCTAATTATGACCTCAATTGAATTTATAGGCCTTTCAGATTGGACATTAGTTTGGGGATGATAAGACAAACTAAAATTTAATTCAGTACTTAGAGCATGTTTAATAATTCTCCAAAACATTGATGTGAACCTTGGATCATGATAAAAAATGAAATAATGTGGTATTGCATGCAACATAACAACTTCTATTATGTAAATCATATAAAGTCAACCCTAAGAAAACTCTTCCCGATTTTGTATGAAATGGATAGTCTTGGTGAGAAGACCCACTATAACTCGTACCGCATTGTTTCCTTTGGATGTTATTGGGAGACCAGTGATATGTAGATAATGACATTTTCCCACTTCCATGTTGGTATGGGTAGTGTTTTTATACCCCTTTTTGAATTTTTATACCCGCCTTCACTTATTAACACACCAATAACCTTATAGTGTTTTAATCATTATCACTTTTTTCTGTTATCCCACATATATTTATCACGAAGTTTGCAATATATTTTTTTCCCTTTTGGGATGTATAGTTAAGGTAATTCTAGGAAATTTTTCTATAAGGTCGATCTTTATTTATAGAATATATGAAACACATAGCCTTGTACAAAATTTTAGTACACCTTATTGATCAATAATAAACTCAGGAAACATCCCAATCTTCACAGAATCTATATTTTTCTACAATAAAGTATCTTCTCTTTGTGATTTCTTGGACTTCTCTAATAATGATGGTTGAGAAATAATTTGAGTTAGGGTTTATTATTTCCCTTCCCTTAGGATTCCCATGACTATTTTTACTAGGTATTTCTTCAAAGGATATAACTGAATCCTCATCATTGCCCACATCATAGGGTATTTCCTACATAATGCATTAGCAACTTCATTATATCTTCTAGGGTGATAATGAATTGAATAATCAAATTATTTACGAGGATTAATCCACCTCCTTTATCTCTTATTAAATTCCTTTCATGTGATAATATAATTCAATATTTTCTGGTCTATGTATATGTCAAATTTCTCCAAATAAAGAAAGTGCCTCCATATATTTAGAGAAAAAACAATAATATCCAACATGAGGTCATCAGTAGGATAATTCTTCTCAGAGGGAATTAACATGGGAGATTTATAATAAACCACCATGTATTTTTTCATGAGGATTCACCCAAGAACTTTTAGATATGTGTGGCTAAAAATGAATAATCCTTCACTGATAAAGGGTAGAGTTAACATTGGTGTTGTAATCAATTCCTTATCCATCCTATGGAAACATTCAACACAATCCTTTGTATAGATGAACCTGGCCCCATTTTGTGTTAACATGGTTAGTGTATTAGAAATTCATGAATGGTTTATCATAAAACACCTATAATATCCTAAAAACCCAATGAATCTATGAATCTTAGTTACTATGGTAGGATGAATCCACTCCTCCACAACCCTTGTCGTGGCAAGGTCAACTGAGATTTCTTTATTGGTTATAATTTCCCCATGAAAGTAACTAGTCATAACAAAAATTCATTGTAGTTGAACTTTATAGATATCCTCTCATTCCTCAGATTTTTCAATATAACCCTTATATGATCATATTTCTCCTCATGACTTATGGAATATATCATATTATCATCAATAAAAACTACCACAATGATATCATGGAATTATATAAAAACTATATTCATCATGCCCATAAATATAATAGTATCATTATAAAATTTTAAGGGCACTAAAACAACCATAAAATTGTAATATTTTAATAATTAGGTGATATTTTCAAATATCTTCTTTATTCACCCTCAATTGATATTAACTTAATCAAATATAAATATTTTTGAAGATCCACATGAAGCTAGTTAAATGAATCATAAATCCTTGGTAGAGGGTACTCGTTCTTCACTTTCATCTAATGATGTTCTATATTATCAATGCACATCACCATTCAACCATCCTTCTTATTCAGAAACGTAACATGTTATCCCCATGAAGACAAAATTAGTTGGATAATCCCCTTCCCAAAAATGTTTTATACTTTTTTCATTAATTCATACAGCTCCACATTTTCAATTCTATATGGGGCCTTTGATATCGAATTGGATCTGGGAATGGCATCAATGAATATCTCTACCTCTATTTTTGAGGGAGGTCCAGGTATATCCAGAAGAAAAAAAATAAATGCATTCCTATATGATGGACACATTTTCTTTTCACATAAATTCCCTTCATTCATTAATTTCACCGATAATATCCCTAAATAAGGATACATAGGTTCTTCTAGACAAAGTGTTGGTCACTATTTAAATCTTTTCAAAACAATTATAGGTTTTTAATTCACTAATAATAATATTTCATTTATTTTATAGTTGATCTTAGTGTTATACTTTGAGAGCCACTTTATCCCCAGTATAGTGTCCAATTCTAACATGGGAATGAATACAAGATTTGTGATTAGATTGTGCTCTCAAAAGTAAATAGTTGATATTATATAAAATTTTGATATATGGATAATATATCTAGAAGTCCAGATAGATAACTATACTTCTAGTTGTTTAGGGATTGATTCTATATTCATTGAAAATATGGATGAAATAAATTGTTTTTTAGAACCAAAATCAAACAAAGTACTTGAAAACTTTGAGATAACAATGAACGTACCTTCCACTAAATCATTTGGAGCATCTAATTTAACTATAGTGATAAAAAATCCAATCCATGGTCCATTGGCCTATAATGAGGTTGATGGGGATTCCCCTCCACAACCTTCTTATTTGAACATTGATAAGAAAATTTCTTATGGTATCCACACATTAATCATTTTCATTCATGATTTTCCGCAACCATCTTCCATTTATCACTATAGTTGATAATTTTCAGCTTCACCTCACTACAAAAGATTTGATCTATATAGATATCTCTTCCACACCTGTGTCATTTCCTACTCCTTAGTATGTAGTTCCTTGAATGATTCCTCTAATATTTTTATAGGTTGGAAGATCCACTTTCATTCTCCTCATCTGTGATAAAAGTTACTCTCTAATATTGTATCCATTGATCTCTTCTTTTCATTTGATAAATGGGACCACTGTGTCTCTCCAAACTCCAATTAAACCATTATAGCACTCTGCACTATCTCCTCATAGTTGTCACAGTCTCTATTTCCAAAAATAATCCATAGATGGGGTCTAAGTACACAATAGAATCTATCATCCATTATGTTTGTATCCATGAATAATCATGGGGATTAATAATAAATTCCTATAATTTTTACCAAGTGGATTCAAAAAATTAGTTTTCAATCTATTTCTGTTCTATGAATTCTAACTACATTTTTATTTATATCGAACAGGGGAAATATTTATTGAAAAAGGATCCCCTAAACTCTTCCCACCCCATTTTATCAATATCCATTCTTGGATTCATTATTTAAATCATTTTCCACCACTGATTGACTTCTCCTTCTATGTGTTACAAATTCATGGAAACATTCTCTTATTCATAAAAACAAGATAAAAAATATCATTTATATAAAACTTATCATTTTTTAATAAATCAATGGGTTGTTAGATCCAATAAAAGATGGTGGGCATTAGAGAATAAGGACTTTATGGAATGTTTTTCCATTAAAGGCTAATTTGGTATCCCATATTGATTCATGTTATTGTTAATAACTTGAGTTATTTGATTCATCAATCTCATGAAATTTTCAATTTGGGATTCCATCGGAGGGTCATCTATGCATGGTCTGTTACACTCTGTATTTATGTGGTTCCTCCTATTTCAATAAATATTATAAAAAAATAAAATCATAGTGAGAGACTTGTTTTTTTAAGAATCATATAATTCGAAATGTGTTTTATGTCTTAAAACATAATTCATTAATATTTTATTCATTAGAATCAATTAAATTTTCTATATATACTTTTTTGGGGTTCATAAAATGCTTAAGATTGAAAAAACATATCTGTTGTATATATCCAACAAGGAGTGTAGCAAGGCCTATTGTCATGCATAAGTTACCAGTTGACTCTAGCTCAAGGTGGTGTTTTCATGTTTAAACATAAGATACATCTATGTTAGAGCCACATCCACCTATTCGTATCAAAATAAGGATTTATTTTCTCAGAAACCCCTTACATAATATTTCAAAAAAAATACCCAAATGTTTGTATATATATTAATACATGAATATTATTCCTCATATTGTTTTTAAATAATAATTTCCAAAAATAACTAAAACATCCTTTGATACCAATTACAGAATCCCAACTTTTTATTACACAAGCATTTCATTTCATGGTAAAAAAATAAGGGATCAATTAATATTTTGTTTCATTGAAAAAGTTACATAATACATGAAAACATAAAACATTATTATATTAATATATAATGTATCCTTAAATTTTTAATCCTATATACATTTATTTTATCTCATTACCTGGGGAAATATATCAAGGGAAAGGGTGATCATAGGGTCCTATAATGGAAAAAAATGGAAACAATTTACATTTAATCTTTTGGAAAAATTAATTAGAACATGAGGAATATCATTATGGAATGAAGAAGAGAAAAATAGAATATAATAAATTAGGAAACATGAATCATAAATTCTAAATGTTACTACATCATTCAAAATATACATTAATAGGTATATCACTATGGTTTTTCACCGAGGTGTCATAACATTACCAAGGTTATTCACCAAGGAATCGTAAAACATGTATTATCTAGAGATTAAATTCATTACCTATTTCATTGAAGTGATATTATGGAACAACTTTCAAATTTATTAATTAATGTGGTCCAAATAGATCAGAATAAAATACCGCATAAATATCTTCTGGATAATGAATGAAACAAGATTCAAATCAGAATCCTGGCATTTTTAAAATGTTCTTAATACATGATATGTAGGTCATTTTTGACATATGAATAAGGAATTTATTTTTATTATATATTATTACCGTAATAAAATATCTCATTTTTATATGTTGGTTAATAACCCTAGAAAATAAATATATTTGTATAGTCACACACAATACTTGTTTTGTATTATTTGAAAATCCACTTTATGGGTAAGTGGGAACCATACATACAGCCACCTATCCATGCATATTTCACATCCAAACCACTACGCACTGCATTCTACATTCAAATTTCAAAGGCCAAATTCACCTGCCAGATCCACCTCGATCCACGGGTTAACCCACCTCGACCCACGAACAATCCTCCATCACAACCTCAAACCAAGAGAGCCAAAAAAGTCACGTCGCTGCCATATGCGATCAGTGACATTGAAATCATCGTTCTCACCACTGGAGAAGACACTCACCACCATCGGCGTCATCTATATCTCCATCATCACCACTGTTTCGACATTGCACGAATTTCCGAAAATCAACCGAGTCCTTTATAACCACGATTAAACAATAACATCATGTCGATGCAAACTAGAAACATCCATGACACCAGTAAATTTCGAACTCACTTCAACAAAATGAGAAACGAAATAAAACTTAAATAGAAACAACAATGTCAATAACCACCGATGGATTCTTTCATAACCAAAACAAAGAAAATACACACCAAAAAACACCATCAAAACCTTCACCGATCTGGTCTTGAGTAGATCGGCCGCCAAAGAAAAGGAAACAAACAAAGCACCACTGAAAACCAAAACATACTACAGAAGGGGAACCATATTCTGCTGAAACCCGCCTCCCAAAACCTTTGAGGAAACACCACTCCAGATCTGACTTGGAGAGAATTAGATGAGCTTGAGGTCAGGGTACGGAAAGAGCGGCTGAGGTCTCCAAATGATGGCAGCAAGGCAAGACTGAATCCAGAAGCCAACACCATGGTCGAGCTGAAACAGAAGAACTTGAAGAAATGACGATCGCCAAACCCCTTGACCCAAAACCCCCCGTGCTACCACCACTCTAAATCTGACCTGAAGAGTAGCACTGGAATACAAGATCATGGTAAGGTTATAGCATCTGGAGGCTTCGATGGCAACTAACTTCGGTAGAACCAAAGAAAACACCCCAAGAAGAATAGAAACAAGAAAGCCGCACCAACAAGAAAGAGAAAAAGGCCAATATCGGCCAAATGAATGGACCACTGAGGTTGAAGGAGAATAGAGAAGTTTTGAGGAGTAAACACGACATTGTAATGTTTATAAAATATGGAGTTAAGTAAATGTAAAAAAGGATGGGACATGGGTATCCCATTGAAAAAACATAATTTTTATGTAAGGTAATGAATAAAAAAATAATGGAGAGTTACTACAACATTAAGAAGACATATATAAAAAGTGGTTCTTGAAACGATGAGAGAAGAAGGATATTTCCATTACCTAGAAAAGTTACTCCTTCAACATGAGGATTGGGGCAATAGGCGATTGAAGAAACCATGGGAAGACTAATTGGGAGTTAAAACTATAAAATATTCATGGAGGATTAAATTTCTGTGATGGGAAATATAGAAATTGGTGGGTATTTATAGCGAAAGTGGAGGATTTGTTTCTTAAATTTCAAATATAGGCCTTGGAAACCTTGGTTGAGAAAAATGAAAACCCATGGGTTTGGCCATGTTATTTTACAATGGTATCATAAACTTGGGACACATTTAATGTTATAATAATCCACGAGATTCTAAAATAATTTTATATTACTTATTCTTGTAGAAAAAGAAACGTTTTCCCAAAATAACATTTTTTAAGTTATAGTTTCCATTTTAGAATCTAGAATGTAAATTATGGATTTTTAAATTAATTTAATTCAATTAAAATAATTAATATTAACAAAATAACATATTTTAGGTCGTACACTGGGTTTAATTAGTTATTATATCATTATTACAGAATTATTATGTATTCAAACATATCGGAAAAATCATTATATATTTTTATTATTTATAAAAAAATAATGCATTTTAGGAAATTCTCATAAATTAACCCTTGCAAATTTTCAATGTGATTGTTTCAAAAATGTTATTAATTTTAGGAGAATAATTCTATACATAATATAATTCAAACATTTAAACATAATAATCAAAATTTATCAAAAATAAAAGGAGACTAAAAATGCATAGTAAAATATATGACACTTGGAAAAAAAATATTTTATCATTTTATCTAAATTAGAATATTCTTATCATACAATTTAATTAAAATAAGAACTTTTTTATTTTATATTATTTTAATATTAACATTATTATCCTTTTTAAAATTAAAATTTCTATATGAAGAATCAATTTATCAAATTCGAACTCATCTTTATTACAAAAAACTATTCTTAAAACAGAATTGATGGAACAAAAATTTTATTTATACAATAGAATTAAACATTAATTAACTAGGACATTGAAACAGAACCCATTATTACACCTATATACACCCTAATATTAAGGTGTAAAATTGTGGTAGTTTCATGGGGTTCCTTAGCTAACATTGACCAAGTGGTAATCCCTACTAACATGATTATCTCCCATCAGCAATTTTGTAAAAGCTTCACTTATTAAAGCTCGACATGGGGTTCATTAATTGACAACCCAAGTAATGATACCTACCTCCCAATATTCATTAAACGGGCATCAAACCGAATAACTCTACTTGTTGAGGACATCAAATATTCTTTTTGTATCAATTATCCTTTTTCAAATATTACTTATAAACACTAATTATAATGTTAAAATTATTATCAAGAGTATAGTATCCAATATCAATATTTAAAAATGGTTATATAATGATAATATATATATATGGTAAAATTTACCTTTATATTTAGTTCATTATTAATGATATATGGTTTTTATTTTTTAATATAAAAATATAACACTGATTTTCAGAAAAAAAAATATTTTTCAAATGTCTAGGTTGTTACAATATAACTAATTTATGATTCTATCCATGATTATATATGATTATATGGATAATAGGTAATGTTATCTAAAGATGATTTTTTGGAGGACCTAATCCATTTTTGTGGAGGGATATGTTCCGTTCATCATTTTCTTCTACATTTTGAGGGTGGTGGATCCACTCCTAACTCCTCTTGTTATAAAATGAAGGAATGATTTGGAATTGATTGAGTTTATTTTTTTACATTATAAAGTATATTTCTATTTTTTTATGGAAACACTCGTTAGTGACTATTTTTGAAATTGTGTGAATTGGTTGATTTGTCAAATGTTCATTTTTTCATGATTTCAAAACATGGTTTTGTTTTGATTAATGTAAAACAAATTTTGGAAATGTTTTAAATTATATGACTATTTAATTGAATTTTTTTTGGAAAATTGGTTTGGTACTGTTTTTTTCATTAATTAATGGAATGTGTTCCTTGGAATTTGAGACAGATAAGGGTATGGCATTTCCCCCCATCAAAATTTAGATCGATTATGTTATAATATTTCAACCATCAAAACGGACCACCAAGTGATAACATGGTGAAATGATGAATCACCACTCAAGATTATGTGGAGGTCTATTGTTGTATTCTTGTGTGGATGTGTAAAATGGAATGGGTTATTCCAATTGGTTTTGTGAATTGGTTTGAGGGATTTGTTTATTTAAATTCCTTGGAAACTTTTTGGATTGAAAACAATTTTTTTAAAAGTATATTTTCATTGATATAAAATCCACGTAATTATTTCAAACTATTTTATGTAAATGAGATATCATGTTCTATCTTATCTGTGTGAGTAGGGAATTAATTTCTGAAACCCCAGTTAACTTTTATACTAACCCCCGGAATGGAACTTTTATGAGCTTGAAAATGTTTAATATTGAGACGTGATTAAAGGAAAGGTATCCCAATACTTTAGTGATTCATTATGATACCTTGGTTATGGATTGTTCGGTTGGACCATGGATTTTGTTAGGATTTTCTACTAGATTTTATTTTTGTTAACATGTTACTGATAATAGTTTCATATTTTCACACATTAATGGTTCATGGTTGTAGATTGGTATTTTTTTTAACTTGGAATTACTCTGAGTTTTATAACCTCTACCTCATGAATCATGTAGTTGTTGTTTCGTTTTCTAATCTGGTTTGATTGTTTTAATTATACAGGAAAAACATTTAACACAACTATTTATTAATACAAGGGAATTTATTTCTTTCCTTTGGTGTCTTGGGGTTTTCACCTATGGCCTATTAATATCTCTTCCTCCTCCAAAACTAATGGTGTGGGTTTGAATGTTACAAATTGTATCATCGATGGCCTTTTTATCATTTATTTTGTAAAAAATTATATCATCTTCATCTTTCATGGAGTTAAAAATCATATTGGTTTATTACATGATACATATTTGCATCAAGGATATTGGATCTTTATAAATTGGAATTTAATGAATAAAGAGGTGTTTGAATCATATTTATGCTGAACTCATTTTTTTTGGGGGTTGGGTACATGAGTGTTTTATGAAACTCATAGGAGTTTAAACTTCATCATTAGTTGTTTAGTTAATGAGAATAGCATGACATGAATTGATAGTAATGCCTTCCCACTAGGAGTGCATAATTCATTTTGATTAGTGAATTTTGATTTGGTGAAAAAGTGTTGATTGTTTAATATAGTTTAAAATGGATTTATTTTCAAAGAGAATGGTTGAATTTTCAAAAATGGTTTTAATGTGAAAAAATGTCTAATTTTACAAATCCATGTCTTGATATGTGTGTTGGGGTAAATTTAAAATTTCAATGCCTTTAGATTCAATATAGTGATTTTAAATCAAATTTTCATGTGGTTATAGAACAAGGAACTGGTTATACCTCATAG
The DNA here is from genome assembly GCA_963277665.1 of Viscum album. Classification (NCBI taxonomy): domain Eukaryota; kingdom Viridiplantae; phylum Streptophyta; class Magnoliopsida; order Santalales; family Viscaceae; genus Viscum; species Viscum album. Next base: position 566,898,014 of record OY728120.1, on the reverse strand, counting down.
AAACCAACCAAAAGAGGCTACAAAAAATGTGTCTACACACGATCCACATATGAACGAACCACTAGTTTAGAGTATTTTCCAAGCATTCAATGTTGTGGATAGATTGAATATAAGGGATGGATCAAGACTAGTTGATCATTTTATTCAGTTCTAGAAGTACAATCCCCCATATTTTGGGGTGATTGAGAACTGAAAAAAGAATTAGTGTGGCTAAATAGGATAAATCAAATATATTATTTCTTAGGCACGCAAGATGAGATAAAAGTGATGTTTCCTACATAAATGATAGATGATATAGAATTCAATTTTTGGGATTTTAATGTTCTAGCTAAATTGGAACTAGGAATATCATTGGATGGTTTTTAAGAGTTCTTCAAGAAAAAGTCAATCCTCACATGGTCTTGATTCCTATAACAATGGAAATTTTTTATTTGAAGAAAGATAACCTCATAGTGATAGAGTAAATGGGTAAATTCATTAATTTAGTCCAAATTTTACTATAATATACTCCATGTTCATCCTTGAAGGTATAGATATTGAAATCATGGTTTATACCATAGATTCTCTAAATGATTTAAATGATTTATATAATTGGTTATATATAGTTTTTAAAAATATCCAAGAAGTAGAAAGAGACATATCATGAACTAAATGTGGTGGAAGAGTATTAAAACCTATGAGAAATGGTTCTAACTCTAATACTAAGAATAATTGTATGATGGAAATAATATTCAAATGTTATGGAATGACTCAAGATTGGATGATTGGATCAGTGTATATTCCTCCCAAACCAATGAGAAAACCTGTATATTTTCAATGTGGTTCGTTTGATCACATTAAGTGTGGTTTTTCTACTCCACCTAGAGAGTATCAAATTTGTATCTGGATTGTACATCTACTATGTTTTTATCATAGTACTCCATGATCATGTTCTCAGGACACATCTAATGATTTACAAACATTGTATGATTAAATGGGATGACGGTAGCTGAATAATTCTCATGAATAATAGGAAGGAAGTGATTGTGATTATAGTAACACCAAGACTCCTCATGTAGTTCAATCTCAAGAGGTTAGCAAAGAACCAAGTCTTGTGACAATGAAAATATATGGAGGAAATAATGTAATTGTGGATGAAAATTCATGACTATCAACTATGAGATATATGTTTCTTTAAAAATGTCATTATGATATCCTTGTTTAACATGGTTGAATCTAATTCGTTTATTAATTCTTGTCCTATTGATCTTTTGGGCTTTCATGCTGACATGATTCCTTCTGTTTTGAATCATCAAACATCACTTGTTCAAAGATAATATTGTGCATTTATAAGAAAAGAATGTTTTATAAATAAAAATGGAGATTAATTGTTATGGTATTTCTCTGTGACTGAGATGGATTTCTATTTCTAAAGACATGGTATGAATTGGTTGAAAATTTTTATATCTCACATATACTATTATACCTATAGTGTATGTTTTATAACTGCTGATGGAATCTGGAATCACTTTAGAGGATACCAAAATGTAAAGGAAGGTGTAGTGGGATTGTCGGCACTATTAGTTGGCACTATTTCATTCCATTTAGTATCTTTATACAAGGTATCCATGATTTAGTTATGGCATATAGGTTTTATAGCAATTTTTTATCATTTTCCTAATGTTTTCCCAAAAAACTCTAATGGTTTCCACCAACAAGTGAAGTGAAGTTTCTAATTGATCTCTTATCAGGGAAAACCCTATCAAACATCCAAATTATTGGATGAAACAAATAAAAATAAGGTAATTAAATTTCCAGTTTGATTAGTTGGAAAGTAAATGATTAATTCGGCCTAGTATATCTATATGGGAATAACCTATAATTTTTGTTAAAAAGGAGGATATAAATATATGAATTTTTATTGATTATAAAAAGATTAACTGAGTCTCAATTAATAATTATTACCCTCTTCTAGTCATTTATGATAATCTTTATAATTTTCATGGATCCTAGTGGTTCTCTAAAATTGAATTACATTAGTTATATCACAATTGTTTTGTTCTTAAGGAGCATATTCCAAAGATATCATTCTTTAGTAGATATAAACATTATGAATACAGTGTTATACGTTTCAGTCTAATGAATAAACCAAATTTATTTATATCATTAAGAAAATAGATATTTCAAATGTATCTGAATTCTTTTTTGTTGTTATTTTTGGATAACATATTTTCATATTCATGGAAAATTCCTAAGAACGATCAATAATTGGTGACCATGTTCGAAATTTGGTGAGATCATGGTTTGTATGCCAAAAATTCATTTTGTGGTTTTTTGATAAGATAGTTATGTCTACATGTATGTTTAATCATTGAAAAGGGTGTCTCTATTGATCCAAAAACTATAGAGGATATGATATGTTGGAAACCACCAAATAATACCACTGAGATACATTTTTCCCTTAGTCTATCTTCTATTTTTGATTATTTTTCTATGAAATTTGACAACTATATTAACCAATGATGGATTTGACATGGAAATATGTTCCATTTTATAGGAATTATGAATTCCAATAGTCTTTTTGTGATCTTAATGTTCATCATACATCAAAAAAATATTAATGTTTTTTAAATAAAGAAAAGGCTATATGTTTTTTTGTGATGCTTCATGATCTGGGTATGGATCAGTTCTCATGATGGGAGATATTGTTATTGATTACAGGTCATGGAATAAATATTTTCATGAGAATAAATAAAAAATAATGTTTTTTAATTAACTGTTGTATTCTATTCTTCGAATAAATTACATCATTACATTTTTGGTGAGAATGTTTTAGTGTTTATGGTTTATAAGATTTTAATAAACGTTTTCTTGCAAGGATATTAGAATCTATGACAAAAAAACATTGATAGAGTATCATAAAAGGGTTAAAATTGACATTATGTATACACCGTGTAAATTAATTTCTTTATCGGATGCATTAAGAAGAATTTCGTATTTTTTGGAATGAGAAGATTCATATTAGTGGAAGTAAATATTGGTAATAATCAACATGAACTTGTATTATGAAGACCAAGTCAGTGTTTATATTGTTTTCAAGTATTATTATTTCTAATATTGTTAAGAAGGGTAATATGGCACATAAAATATATTTATAAATGTGTCTCTCTCCGGTTAAAACTGAATGGTGGGGAGACCATTGAGAGATTAAATATGGGTGGAACTTCATTTTTTAGTTTCAAGATTGGATGATCAAACCAATGGATTTTTTGAAATATATTCTTCCTTCTAACAACAATTCTATAATTTTTTTTCATCCATAAATACAAAATATATATAATAAATCAAAATAATATTTTTTTTGTTTCAATTTAAAAAGAATATTTGTTGGGTTTTTGATGAGGTACCTCATATTTCTGTAGCATATGAAAGAGAATGAGAAGCAGTGGGTATATTGTAGTGTTTATTTAAAACTCACTATTGGAAATAGAGTATATACCAACGGTTCTAAACCGTTGGTATAGGCTGGAAAACCGTTGGTATATTCTATACCAATGGTTGTCCAAACCGTAGGGATGTAAGGCGTGGGGAAAGATCTATACCAATGGTTTGAAGTAAACCGTTGGGATAACCCACTCTATGTGTTGATTTCCCAACAGTTCAACAAGAACCGTTGGTATAGGTTCTATAATTCTGATCTTATACCAATGGTTCACAACCGTTGCTATTGTTTTTTTCCCAACGGTTTTAATAAAACCGTTGGGAATTCAATGATTTTGATCTTATACCAACGGTTGTAAACCGTTGTTATAGCTTTTTTCCCAACGGTTTCAATGAAACTGTTGGAATATGTTTAAGTATAGTTTTTTACCAACAGTTTATTGAACCATTGGTATAATTCTTTCTCAAAGTATACCAAAAGTTTACAACTGTTGGTATTCTGTATTTCCAGAATTGTTGCATAGCAGCCCCTCCAGTAGCCCCTCCAGTGCATACACCTGCATAAAAAACACCACTAAAAACACTGACAGACTTAAAACAAAAAAAAAGAACACCACCTCTTTGATTAGAGACATGGTGAATAATTCCCCATTTTAATCTTCATATGACAACAATCGTCCAGTATAGTTGAATCAGAGTTTCAATAAATCAAATATTATTTACACCCATTTAAATCTTCATATGACAACCACTTTTATAATATATGGTGAAAAGGTATTTTCATAGGAGTCTCATCACTTGTGACTCCATAAGTTCTACACCGGGCCTCGAATTGAGGCTGGGTAGACCGGTACATGTCCCATATGATCCATGGATCAATGTCCTAATGTTTCAACACAATCAGAATCTGTTTGATCGGTTTGGCATATGTACGTAAAATATTATCCATTTTGAACAAATAAGAGGCAATTTGGGTGGTCCCCGCCCCACAGTGACTCGTATTGAGGAGGGGTTGACTCTTACATGTCACATATGACCCATGGATCGTTTTCCTAATGTGTCAATAGAATCCAAAGGCATTTGGTATGTTTCCCATATGTCAGTTGTTGATATCACTTACAATTTAGTCCATTTTGAAGAAAAGAGAGACAGTTTGAGTGGTCCTGGCCACAATGTGGCACGAATTGAGGCGGGGATGACTCTTACATGTCAAATATGACCCATGTATCTTTTTCCTAAAGTTTCAACAGAATCCGAAGGCGTTTGGTTGGTTTGACGTATGTCAACTGTTGTTTTCACTTAAAATTAAGTCCATTTTAAACAAAAGGGAGACACTTTGAGTGGTGTCGGCCACACTAGGCCTCAGATTGAGGCGGGGTTGACTCATACACGTCACATATGAGCCATGGATCATTGTCCTAATTTTTCAACACAATCATAATCCGTTTGATCGGTTTGGCGTATGTACGTAAAATATTGTCCATTTGGAACAAAAGAGAGGCAGTTTGGGTGGTGTTGGCCTCACTGCGCCTCGGATTGAGGCGTTATTGACTCTTACACATCACATATGACCCATGGATCGTCTTCCTAATGTGTCAACAGAATACGAAGGCGTTTGGTCAGTTTCCCGTATGACAGTTGTTGATTTCACTTACAATTTAGTATATTTTCAATAAAAGAGAGACAGATTTAGTGGTCCCAGCCACACCGCGGCTCAGATTGAGGCGGGGTTGACTCATAGACATCACATATGACCAATGGATCGTTTTCATAAAGTTTCAACAGAATCCGTAGGCGTTTTTTCGGTTTTCCGTATTTTATTTTTTGTTTTCACTTAAAATTAAGTACATTTTAAAAAAAAGAGGCACTTTTAGTGGTGTTGGCCACAACGGGCCTCATATTGAGGCAGGATTGACTCATACACGTCACATTTGAGTCATGAATAATTGTCCTAAAGTTTCAACACAATTAGAATCTGTTTGATCGGTTTGGCGTATGTACATAAAATATTGTCCATTTGGAACAAAAGAGAGGCAGTTTGGGTGGTCCCGGCCCCACGGTGACTCAGATTGAGGAGGGGTTGACTCGTACATGTCACATATGACCCACAGATCGTTTTCCTAAAGTTTCAACAGAATCCGAAGGTTTTTGGTCAGCTTCCAGTATGTCAGTTGTTGATATCACTTACAATTTAGTCCATTTTGAACAAAAGAGAGACAGTTTGAGTGGTCCCGGTCACACCGTGGCTCGGATTTAGGCGGGGTTGACTCATACATGTCACAAGTGACCCATGGATTGTTTTACTAACGTTTCAACAGAATCAGAAGTCGTTTGGTTGGTTTGGCATTTGTCAGTTGTTGTTTTCACTTAAAATTATGTCTACTTTAAACAAAAGAGAGATAATTTGAGTGGTTTTGGCCACACCGCGGCTCGGATTGAGGCGGGATTGACTTGTACACATCACATATGACCCATGGATCATTATCCTAAAGTTTCAATAGAATCCTAAGGCGTTTGGTCAGTTTCCCGTATGGTAGTTGTTGATTTCACTTACAATTTAGTCCATTTTGAACAAAAGGGAGACAATTTTAGTGGTCCCGGTCACACCGCGACTCGGATTGAGGCAGGGTTGACTCATAAACGTCACATATGACCCATGGATCGTTTTCCTAAAGTTTCAATAGAATCAGAAGACTTTTGGTTGGTTGGGCGTATGTCAGTTGTTTTCACATAAAATTATGCCCATTTTAAAAAAAAAAGAGACAGTTTGAGTGGTCTTGGCCACACCGTGGCTCGGATTGAGGCGGGGTTGACTTGTACATGTCACATATGACCCATGGATCGTTTTCCTAAAGTTTCAACAGAATCCGAAGGCGTTTGGTTGGTTTGTTGTATGTCAGTTTTTGTTTTCACTTAAAATTAAGTCCATTTTAAACAAAAGAGAGTCACTTTGAGTGGTGTCGGCCACACCGGGACTCGGATTGAGGCGAGGTTGACTCGTACATGTCACATATGAGCTGTGGATCGTTTTCCTAATGTTTCAACACAATCAGAATCCATTTGATCGGTTTGGCGAATGTACGTAAAATATTGTCCATTTTTAACATAAGAGAGACAATTTGGGTGGTGTCGGCCACACCGCTCCTCGGATTGAGGCGGGATTTACTCTTACACATCACATATGACCCATGGATTGTTTTCCTAATGTGTCAATAGAATTAAAAGGCGTTTGGTCGGTTTCTCGTATGATATTTGTTAATTTCAGTTATAATTTAGTACATTTTCAACAAAAGAGAGACAATTTGAGTGGTCCCAGCCAGACCACGGCTCGGATTTAGTCGGGGTTGACTCGTACACGTCACATATGACCCATGGATTGTTTTCCTAAAGTTTAAATAGAATTTGAAGGTGTTTGGTCACTTTGGATTATGTCAGTTGTTGTTTTCACGTAAAATTAAGTCCATTTTAAAAAAAAAGAGAGGAACTTTGAGTGGTGTCGGCCACACCGGGCCTCGTATTGAGTCGTAGTTGACTCGTACATGTCACATATGGGCCATGGAATATTTTCCAAAAGTTTCAACACAATCAAAATCTGTTTGATCGGTTTGGTGTATGTACGTAAAATATTGTCCATTTTGAACAAAAGAGAGATAGTTTGAGTGGTGTCGGCCACACCAGGTCTCAGATTGAGGCCGGGTTGACTCGTACACATCACATATGAGCCATGGATCATTTTCCTAAAGTTTCAACACAATCAGAATCCGTTTGATCGGTTTGGCGTATGTACGTAAAATATTGTCCATTTGGAACAAAAGAGAGGCATTTTGAGTGTTCCCGGCCACACCGTGCCTCGGATTGAGGCACGGTTGACTCGTAAATGTGAAATATGACCCTTGGATAATTTTCCTAAAGTTTCAATAGAATTAGAAGTCGTTTGGTCGGTTTCCCGTATGATAGTTGTTGATTTCACTTACAATTTTGTCCATTTTGATCAAAAGATAGACAGTTTGAGTGGTCCCGGACACACCATGGCTCAGATTGAGGTGGGGTTGACTTTTACACGTCACATATTATCCATGGATCGTTTTCATAAAGTTTCAATAGATTCCTAAGCTATTTGGTTGGTTTGGCGTATGTCAGTTGTTGTTTTTACATAAAATTAAGTCCATTTTAAACAAAAGGGAGGCACTTTGAGTGGTGTCAGCCACAACGAGCCTCGGATTGAGGCGGGGTTGACTCGTACATGTAAAATATGATCCATGGATCATTTTCCTAAAGTTTAAACACAATTAGAATCCGTTTGATCGGTTTGGCTTATGTACATAAAATATTGTCTATTTTGAACAAAAGAGAGGCAGTTTGGGTGGTTTCGGCCACACAGGGCCTCAGATTAAGGAAGAGTTGATTTATAGATATCACATATGACCCATGGATTATTTTCCTAACGTTTCAATAGAATCCGAAGGCATTTGGTCTGTTTCCCTTATGTTAGTTGTTGATTTCACTTACAATTTAGTCCATTTTGAACAAAAGAGATACAATTTGAGTATTCCAGGCCACACCGTGGCTCAGTTTTTGGTGAGGTTTACTCGTACATGTCACGTATGACTCATGGATCGTGTCCTAAAGTTTCAACATAATTCCTAGCCATTTGGTCAGTTTCTCGTATTTCAGTTGTTGTTTTCACTTAAAATTAAATACATTTTAAAAAAAGAGAGGCACTTTGAGTGGTGTCAGCCACACCAGGCCTCAAATTGAGGCGGGGTCGACTCGTACACGTCAAATATGAGACATGTATCATTGTCAAAAAGTTTAAACACAATCAGAATATGTTTGATCGGTTTGGCATATGTACGTAAAATATTGTCCATTTTTAACAAAAGAGAGGCAGTTTGGGTGGTCCCGGCCCCACGATGCCTCAGATTGAGGCGGAGTTGACTTGTACACATCACATATGACCAATCGATTGTTATCCTAATGTGTGAACAGAATCCGAAGGCGTTTGGTCCGTTTCCCGTATGTCAGTTGTTGATTTCACATACAATTTAGTCCATTTTGGACAAAATAGAGAGAGAGTTTGAGTGGTATCCGCCACACCGTGGCTCCGTTTGTGGCGGGGTTGACTCGTACACGTCACATATGAGCATGAGATAATAAGCTTACCAAGAAATTAATATAGTTCAAGACATAAAAAAATGGAATAATCCTAAATAACATTGCATGATCATAGAAATAAAAAAAGGCATGTGAAATCAACATGCCTACAATTACATATCATCCATGAGTTATAACATTAAATCAACTTGTAATAGAATTATACATAAGGCATATGAGTCTCATTTACTTTCATACACAGTGGTACAAAAGGAAAATGTTATTCATGTCCAGGGGTTGTCCAGGGTCCAAGGAGGAGGGTGGGGGGCTATCTGGGGAGCTATCCGGGTTCCAGGGAGGGTGGGGGGCTATCTGAGGGGCTATCCAGGGACCAAGGAGGAGGGTGGGGGCTGTCTGGGGGGTTATTCGGGGTCTAGGGAGGAGGGTGTGGGGGCTGTCCGGGGTCCAGGGAGGAGGGTGGGGGGCTGTCTAGGGGGGGGGGGTGTCCGGGGACCAAGGAGGAGGGGGGGGGGGGCTGTCCAGGGACCAAGGAGGAGGGGGGGTGGGGCTGTCCAGGGGGCTGTTCGGGGACCAAGGGGGAGGCAGGGGGGCTTTCCGGGGGCAGTCCAGTGGGCTATTCGGGGGATGTCCGGGGGGCTGTCCGGGGTCCAGGGAGGAGGGTGGGGGTGGATGTACAGGGGGTTGTCCAGGGGACTGTTTGGGGACTGAGGAGGAGCGTGGGGGGGATGTCTGGGGGGGGGGGGCTGTCTGGGGTCCAAGGAAGAGGGTGGGGGCTATCTGGTGGCTGTTCAGGGGACCATGGAGGAGGGTGGGGGGGTTATACAAGGTCCTGGGTGGATGGTGGAGGAGGGACTATACAAGGTCTTGGGTGGAGGGTGGAGGGGGTTGTCCAGGGTCCAGGAGGGGGGGGGGGGCTATCTAGGATTCAGGAAAGAGGGGGTGTGCTGTCTAAGTTCTAGGAGGGGGGGTTTCTAGAGTCCAAGAGGGGGTTTCCATGGTCTAGGAGGAGGGTGGCTTTGTTAAAGAGAGAAAATCCCCATATAATTCTTTAAAAATTATCTAAACCCAATCCAAACAACATCACAATTCCAATCCATCACCCAACCAACATCCAATTCATCCTCAATATCAGTAACCTTCCCATTATTCCTTGAACAAAAACTATAAATACAAAACACATATCCATTTTTTGAACTAAACTAAAGTCCATAAAAACTACCATATCACCCACTAAAAAAATGGAAAACCACCTACGCCACTACCCCAACTGTCCGCAATCACTTCACATGGAACATCTTTATATCCATTACCTACCTCGAGACAATATGACTAAACAAAATCTTTATCATCTTTGAGTGGGGATACATCTCACCAGCACCTCCATTAGTTCATATGGTTCACTAAATACACGGAAGGATTGTCTATGTAGACTTAAAATAATGTTTATCCATACAATCATGAAACATAAGTATTGAAGAAAAACAAAAAACAAATCAAAGTGAAATTTTTGGGTATTCCATGCCATAAACATCACAAAATGGTTTATACCAAATTAAAACAGAAAACAAAAATAATAGATGAAAAACATTTAAACAAATGTAGTAATTACAGATTTAGAGTATAGAACTACAAAATTATTTGATTTAATATGGATCTATCAAGTGGAACGAGGTTCTCAATCTGGGTATAAAGAGATCCCTCACGTTTAGGTCAAATAAAAATAGAAAATAAAAAAAATAGATGAAGAACATTAGAACTGAGGTAGGACTTACAGATTCCAAGTCTAGAACATAAAAATTGTTTAATCGAAGAGGATGGATGGTGTTTCCAATACTGGTAAGAAGAGAGTGTCAGGAAAGAATCAATTTTAGGGCTGTAGTCGCGCGAAGAGAGAATTGGGGGCTCTCTATATTTGGAGGGAATTTTTCCCAACGGTTTTTAAAAACCGTTGGGAAAACTATGCTTTACCAACAGTTCATTGAAACCGTTGGTAAAGGTGATTTAATATGAAGCCTTCCCAATGGTTTCATTGAACCGTTGGGAAAATGTGGTTGAATATCAAGTTTTCCCAATGGTTTCATTGAACCGTTGGTAAAAGGTAGTTGATTCTAAAGTTTCCCCAATGGTTTCATTGAACCGTTGGGAAAAGGTGGTTTATTCTCAAGTTGTCCCAACAGTTTCATTGAACCGTTGGGAAAAGTGTATGTTTTACCAATAGTTTATGTAAACCGTTGGTAAAAGTGGTCCAATTGTGAGATATCCCAACGGTTTAATGAAACCGTTGGGAAAGAGGTCTGTAATCCACATATGCCAACGGTTTTCTAAAACCGTTGGCACCAAAGTGTTGGTATAGCTCTCCATTCTAGTAGTGACTGTTTGGAAATGGGACGAGATATGAATGGATTTTGTGATAGGTCTCCCAATGATGGTTCTGAAACATTATTCCATATGGTTGAGTTTGGATCAACTGAAAAATTCTTCCCATCTATTCAATTTTTATGAATCTCATAGAGTGAATTACTTGTATAAAATATTTTTCTAAGAAGTGTTAAGGAGGAATGGAATACAAGTTTTGATTTTATTAGACCATGATCAGAGGGTTACATCTCAATTTTTGGATATCCCTACAACATTCCTTTGGGACTTAGTTAGCTATGAGAATGGAATATCATCCTCAAATGGATGGACAATCAGAATGGATTATACACACATTCTAATCAAGATTAGGAAATCTGTAATGGATTTTTTGGATTTTAGAAAAAACACATATCATTAATTGATTTATCATATAACAAATTTTATCATGACTTGATACAAATGGATAATTTCAAATAATTTTATTAGAGTCTTTTTTGTTCTCATCTTTGTTTAATGAAAATATGTGAGACTTCACTAGTTGGATTGATCCTTGCATAAGAGATAATAGATAACATTCAGTTGACCCTGAAGAGAATATAGATAACTCAAAGTCATTATAAATAATATTTAGATCATTAATGATGGTTGTTTACATTTGATGTTACACTGTTTGGGTTCCTCAGAATCTCTCCAAGGTGTAGACAATGCATTTTTGGGTAGAAGTGAAAGTTATCTCCTCAATAAGAAGACCCTTTTGATAAAAATTAATTGGTTGGTGGGTGGAATATTGGTTGGTTTTTACACCATGATTCAACTTAGTGAATAATATTTTCTATGTATCTCAACTGATAACGTATCAACCTAATAGTAACCATGCGATTTTATTGGATCATGTTGAAATATAGTTGGATGTTTTGTTGGGTTTTTCTAGTGATGATACTAGATAGTAAATAAAAAATCCATCATGGGAAAAGTATCATCATAGAATGGGTGTTATGCCTTTCATCTTAACCCATGAGTGATCTGTTTTTGATTTTAGGTGTGGTAGAGGCTTGGATTCCTTGTCAACTGCTTGTTCTTGTTGATTTTACATAGTTATCATCTTCATAAATATCTTTGATTATAAAAATAAAATGTATTAGGGATAGATTCATTATGTGGGATACCTATCATGTTGAGATATTTTTTTCTGATAGGGAACAATATCTGTGGTTGATTTTGGAATATATAATCCATGTTAGTAGAAGTATTTGTAATTCTTTATATGTTTTCTTTAGATGTGTGGTTGGTTCCTTAATTCTGGATTCCTCTTATTATATCATGATGCCTAGATTTAAAATTGAATTAATTTCTTGGGTTAAATTGTAAAATGTATGTGAGATGTCTTATGGAAACCCTCTTTAGTGATGGTTTGTGAAACATTAATAATTGGTTGTATTGTGAAAAGTTCATTATTTCATGATATTAAAATAGTGATTTTAAAACATGTTTTTTTATTCATGGAATATGGTTTGTCAAAATATTTAAATAAAAAGATTATTTTATTAAAATGGTTTAACATAATTGGTTGGGAATATTATTTTCCATAAAAGGTTTTCATGTGTTCATGTTTAATTGAGATATATATGGTTATGAATTTTACCCTATCAAAAGTAGGAAAAATATGTGTTTCAAATTTACTAACATAAATAAAGTTCACCATGTTATGTATTAGTGAATGGATGACTCACCCCTCTTGATTAAAGAGAGTTACATGGTTTAATTCATGCATGGATGTGTGATATGTAATGGGATATTCCAAATGTATTTTTATAATGGTTTTATGGTCTTTTTGTGTTTATATGGAATTTGTTTGGATGTTATTATTTGGAAAACTAGATTTTATTTGATATAAACTAAATAAAATAGTCATAAATTTATTTATTTAAATGGGCTACCATTTTATATATTATTAGTATGAGTTGGGGTATGATTTGGTGTAACAGCCCAAGCTTCTACGATACGCTTCTCTTTGAATAATACAATAGCGTGTGTTGTACGCAACTTCGAGTTCTAAGACACAGGACAACCAATCAAACTAGCCATTATGAATAGTAATATCCAATTTTTAAAATTTTATAAATTTTCTCTTTCAAAATGGACTTCATATTTGGATTCGTAATATCGAAATTATCCTAGGGTGAATTTTTGGTATTTTTCTGAAAACATTCAATTATTGATGAATAGTGAAAAAACACTGAGTTATAATTTCAAAACGAATTTTTATTTAAATAATTATTTATTTTATTAATATTTAATTAAGGTCAAAATATATATATAATACCTATATAAGTTCAACTTAATTAATTGGAGTTAGTTTATAATAATTTTAGATATATAAAACTTTTATTGAACTTTTCACCTTCTTTTACCCACCTCCTAAGAGAATTTGGAAATTCACGTAAAACATAATTTTACCACTTATGTGAGTGGAATTTCGAAAATCCGAGAGAAATGGATAATATAAAGGAGTAAAATGTTGTTCAATAAGATAAAAATAATTTTTGGTGAATAGTAACTTTTTACTTTTATTTACCACGGTTAAAAGTAAATAGGGTAATTAAGGGTACAAATGATATTAATATTACCATAACACATGTCCTAATTCTATTGGACAAGTGTATCTCGACCAAAAACAACCTTAGGAATAAAATATTATCATTTAGGTCCACTTGGATTAGATTAGGAGATTTATTATTATTTAATTCAAAGAAGAGTTAAAAGAGTTAAAATCAATGTTTAATTACTAATACATTTTTTATATAGGGTTATACATAAGATAAATTAGATTATAAATATTTATAAGAAAGAGTAAAAGATTTAATACATAATGGTATTTTATTTATAATTTTGAGGCATTAAATAATTTAATTTATTTATGACACAATGGTGATGCAGTAATTACCTAATTAATGAAATAATAAAATAATTGATATTATAAATATCAAAATAAATGTAATTTGAGACTTTTTATGAATTAAACTAATTTTATAGGTTAATATGACATGTTATTATTGATTTAATTAAGTTATTTAGAAGTAATCATGCTGTTATGATTTTCACAAAAAATCAAATACCAAATAGTCTCAAAATTGATATAATAGAGTTTTTAAAAAACATAGTATATTATTAATTGATATTAAATTCATAAAAAATATAATTTCCATCCAAGAGACTTATATTATGATAGTTGTATCATTAATTAACCACATGTGGTCAGATTGGATGTATATAGTATGTTTATTAACCATATAATATAAAAATACAAAGAGACATGGTAAATGTGAAACTAATTAACTAAGAGTTAAAACTAAAAGATAAGGTTAATATAGTGACCCAAACCTCTCTAAAACCTATTGGTTCGGGGGTTTTCGACCCATACCCATATTATCCTAGAAATAAGTCACATTTGAGACATTATAAACCGAACATGAATTTATTATAAAATAATATTTCTAGCTTTTCCTAAGGTGCCCCTCACCCCTCTTATAAAAGGGCACCCCCCTTTTCTCTAATTCACACCTTCAAATCCTTTTGTCTCAGCCAACCCATGACCAAATATTATTTCAAATTCCCTCACTTCAACCTAGAGGCCTTAGTTTGATCATAAATCTAACCTAAGGATCCCTTTTGATCAAATCAAAAGAAAGAACCCGAAGAAGAGGTAATGTTTTTACCACCCTCTTTCAAGTTCCATTATTTTTCAACTTCTTCTTTATTTTATATTTACATTATAAAATAATAACTCCAGTATCTCCTATATATAGTGATACAATGATATTCATCATTCTATCCATCCCTTGAATGACATGTCACCATACGTGCGTACGTACGACTTACCGTCTCCAAGTCATGGTGTAATTTTTATTAAATGCATTATTATTTGGATGGGAATAATAATGATGTGTAATTCATGTAAATAATAAATATAACATGATAATTATTCTGTATATATTATACACCACCCAATTATATATTATTTTTATATCAAAAGAATGATATTTTCACTCGTGCATACGTATGAACTACCGTCTCCACGAACGCGATGAGATTCATCCCCCATCATACCCATTCAAGAATAATTTTCATTTTATGGTTAAAAATAATGTTTAAAGACTTAATATCATTCTGGATATGAATAAGATTCAACCTATCCATAACAAACACAGCTTACATAAAGAAGTATATAAAGGAAAATGAATCAGTTAACACCTGAAACAACGATAATACGAAGATATTACTAAAAAAGCAATGTTAATAGATCATATATGATATCATATTAATGTATATGATTCTTCGATAATTTAATAACAATTATTTCACCATTATACAGGAGGTTAACCTACCCTCAACCAAGTAAAAGTACAAGGTAAGGGTTTATTTCACAATCTCTTCATTATCTGAGGTTGTTTATACGTAATTATCTACTGGGACCTCTTTATCATCCACATTCATATTTTTTTAAAAATGTATTTCAAAACATTCTTACTATTTTATAGAATATAGGTTAAAGTCATTTATACCCTTTTTTGACTTTTTATAAGAGGTTTATAAAGGAATCTTTCCGTCCTTTTCCAAACAAGGTCATTTTTAACCTTTTCGACAAAATTAAGGTAAGAATGTATTTTTTTAACTTATACAGAGGGTGCGGCTATTTTTTGCTGTTATAAAATCGTCGAATCATCCCTTACAAGATTATAAGAATAGTTTCAAAGTAAATGTTTTAATTATGTGTCTTTTAAATTATTTCAAACAATGAGATATTTCTCTCAAATAGTTTTGATTTTATCTATGTCAACATCCTTTGATGGATTTCAAGATTATTTGAAGTTGATTTAGTATGATTCAAAAAATTCCATATAGTAATGAAGGTTTTGTGATATGTATTACTGTGGATGTGTTATTTTTATACCATTCATGGTTTATTGATAATGTATTGACATTTCGTATGATAGTTTTAATACAGATGTTTATGTTATGTTTAAACCTGTTCATATGAGGAATGCATTGGACTTAAGTGATGGGTGGAGCCCTCTATAGCTGCTCGATGCATTAATAGGTCTCATGAGACAAACTAGTGTCTTGGAAAAAGTTCTTGAAAAAATCTTATTTATAGTCTTGGCACAACTCCTTGACTATGTGGTTATGACAGTCTGGAATTATGCATTCCATCATTATGAAAGTGGTTATTGATATTGCATGTGATAATTTGACTAGTAGAATATCCATGTCAATAATTAAATGGAATTATTTATTTGATCTTTTCCATATTATGCTGAAGTTCAAGTTTAATATCCTTTTGTTTTAGTTATACATTGCCTTAAATGTTTATGTTTATTTATGAATGTTTCCACTATATTGTTATCCTTACTGAGCATCTGAGCTCTCCCCTTTAAATGTTTTAATTTTTTCTTGGATGTGAAGAAGTATTTTATGAATAACCTGCATAGATAGTATGAGGGGATATGAAGACAACATTTTGTTTTAGTTTTTTTCACTTTATGATGTAATGTAAGACTTATGAATATATCTAGGGATTCCAAGGCTACTAAACTAATAGGTCTTTCGAGACTTGATATTTTGTGATCATGCCAATGTAATGTAATAATGCACCAACTCTGGGTAACTGGGTTCTGGGCATTACAGTTGGTATCACAAGAAGTTTAGTACAAACCTTGGAAGCTAGATTTAGATAAACTCGGATTAGAGCACATAGCCCTAAGATAGACTTTGAGGATTAGTATAGAAGAACTTCCTAGAATTTTGGTATTGTAGAGATTCTGTGAGTTTTCTGAGAAATAAATACCTGTCTGGATATGAGTAGGAAGAGGTGTCTCTGGCACATATGTACCTAGGGGTAAAACTCGAAAACACCGCTTTGTGCTAGACTCGAACAAGAACTGGTGCACGAAAATGAGCCTTGCTGCACTCTTGGTTACGACACTCCTGGGGGATATGATTAGGATAATTTTCATTTTGTTTACAAACCATTATTAAGGGTTTATGAGTATATACTTCTTCAAAGAAATTTTTTTATGATTACGAAATATATCCATAAACAGTTCAATTTATGTTAAGTGTTTTACAAGTTTGGAATTATGTATTTTGATTCATAAACTGATCTAGTTTATTCCATTGTTTAGAAATGGCACCTAGTGGAAGGAATGGAAACCGTATCAATGCACGCAGTCCATGTAGGGATTTCCCTCTTGGTCAAGATAATTATAGTGGAGCTGTTGATGCAACTGGTGCTGATCAGCTAATCACCATACTGGGACAACTAACTTAGGTTATGAATAATAACGTTACACGTATGGAGCACCCCGATCCACAACATGGAGGATTAATGTTAGATCGGTTCATGAGGAAACAACCACCAATATTAAATGGTAGTATAAATCCATTGGTAGCTGAGTAATGGATAAGTTCCCTAGAGAAAATATTTCATGCCTTGGGGAGTAGTGAAAGAGAAAAAGTTGTCATGGCAGTTTACTGCCTCACTGGAGATGCTGATCAATGGTGGTCATTGATTCAAAATATGATGGAAGATGATGAAGTATAAAATATGTAATGGAGAAAGTTTAAATATATTTTCTTAGAAAAATACTTTCCTCATGACCATCGAGCAGATATGGAAAGGAAATGTTTGAGTTTGAGACAAAAGGAGGATGAGAATATCGCAAAGTATGAAGCTAACTTTACAAGGTTAGCGAGGCATGCAGCAGATTATATACGTAACCTGAGGAGTAAGATTTAACGTTTAATTGATGGGTTAAAACCATTTCTTCTTCGAGCATTAGTCTCACAATCCTTCTCGTCGTACGAAGACATTGTCTCATGTGCTATCAAGACAGAAAATGAATTCTCTAAGTCTTATGACTTTAAAGAAAAGCAAGAGAATAAGAGATATGTTGATCACTATGGGAATGGAAATAAGGGGAATAAGGGAAAAGTTGAATATCCATCTTGTAGTAAATGTGGGAAGAAACACCCTGGTACTTGCTTGAAGGGAATGGGAGTCTACTACAAGTGTGGTGAAAAAGGCCACTAAACTCATGATTACAAGGGGAGGAAAGAAGCTACCGATGTTCAATGCTACAATTGCAGGGAGATGGGACAGTATGAAAATTAATGTCCTAATCATCAGGGGAACTTACCTCAGAAAAGGCCAAGGGATCAAGGCCAAGATTATTTTATCACTACTGCTGAGGTAGAAGCTCCGAAAGACTTGGTGGCAGGAAATTTAATGGTTTCCTTAAGTTTAGAAAATGCATTATTTTATTCTAGATCATCGCATTGATTCATATCTTCCCAATTTTCTAAGAAAATTAGATATTTCCAATTTGATTTAACAAGGGAGTTGTCAGTTAAAACTCTTAAGGGAAGTATCATTGCTACAAAGTTCTGTGAATCAGTTCCCATTAGAGCACATAAATGTTCCTTATCTGCGAATCTCATCGTCATACCTATGATTGAGTTTGATATAATCCTTGTTATGGATTGGATTTCGGACTATGATGTGAAGATTTATTGTAAGAAGAATCAAGTTGTGATTTTTGATGATGATGACAAGGAACACCTTATCTTTAAAGCAGAATCATCACCACCTAATTCTTATCTAGATCCACCCCCAGTAGCTCAACTAAATTCAATTATTAGGGAGGAAGAGAATTAAATAACTTTGGGAAAGGAAAGGAATGTCCAAATTGAGGATGTACCTATTGTGAAAGAAAATTTTGATGTTTTCCAGAGGATTTACTTGGACATCCTCCAGAATGAGAAATTGAGTTTTCCATTGATTTAATTTTGGGATCAAGGCCCATATCGAAGAACCCTTATAGAATGGAAACTGTGGAATTAGTGGAACTAAAGAAAAAACTAGAGGAATTGAGTAATAAGGTATTTATTCACCCTAGTTTTTCTCCATGGGGATCCCCTGTCCTTTTTGTTAAGAAGAAAGATGGATCTATGAGGTTATGTATCGACTATAGGGAGATCAATTCTATAACAATAAAGAACAAGTATCCATTTCCTCACATTGATGATTTATTTGACCAACTTCATGGAGATCAATACTTTTCAAAGACTGACCTTCGATCTGGATATCATCAGTTGTGTGTGAAGAAGGAGAATATTCCGAAGACAACATTTCGAACCAGGTACGGGCATTATGAGTATACAGTAATGCCTTTTGGGCTGACTAATGCACCCTCTATTTTCATAGATCTAATGAATAGAATTTTCAAGTAATATCTTGATGACTTTGTAGTGGTATTTATTGATGATATATTGGTATACTCAAAAATCCTTGAAGATCATGAAAATCACTTACACATTATCCTGAAGACTCTGAGAAGACATGAATTATATAGGAAGTTTAGCAAGTGTGAATTCTGGATTCAGGAAATTTCTTTTCTTGGACATATTGTCTGTAAGGATGGAATCTCTGTTGATCCTTCTAAGACCAAGGCAATCCAATAATGTCCAGTACCGACGAGTATAACTGAGCCACACATTTTTAATGGTTTAGCAGGTTATTATCAATGTTTTGTCCAGAATTTTTCCCGGTCGGCTAACCCATTAACAAAGATCACACGTAAAGGGGTTAATTTTTTTTTGGAAAAAAGAGTGTGAAGAATGTTTTGAATAACTGAAGAGAAGATTAGTCAATTATTCTATATTGACTCTCCCATCTGGGAATGATGGATTTTTTATTTATAGTTATGCTTCAAATAAAGGACTTGGTTGGGTCCTTTTGTAGAATGATAGGGTTATTTCCAATGCATAGAGAAATCTAAAAATTAATGAGTAGAACTATCATACTCATGATCTTTAGTTAGAAGCTGTAATATTTTCTTTGAGGATTTGGAGACACTATCTCTATGGTGAGGAATGTGAGATTTATACTGATCACAAGAGTTTGAAGTATATCTTCTCATAGAAAGAACTCAACATGAGGAAAAGGAGGTGGCTTGAACTACTCAAGGATTATGATTGCATGATACACTACCACCCTGGGAAGGAAAATAAGGTTGAAGATTCTTTGAGTAGAAAAGATCATGGAGTTTTGAACAAGATGAGAGTTGAGAGGGATCCTATTTTCATGGATCTAGTAAAGATGGATATGGGAATCACCATGGAAGGTAAATCATCAATACTTTTTCAAAAGGTTGCCAAACCATCATTACTATAAAGGATTAAGAGTTCTCAGACCGATGTTGAAAAATTTCAAAAGAATATTAATGCTGGGAATGATGGGAGATTGAGTGACTATGTTTATGAAGATGGAATTTTGAAATTTGAGAAGATAATTTCTGTTCCCAATATAACTGATATAAAAAGGGAATTGTTGGACAATGCTCATAGTTCCAATTTCTCTATACACCCTGGGATCACCATAATGTATAGGGATTTGAAGGATCATTTTTGGTGGGACAACATGAAGAGGGAGATTGCTGATTTTGTGTCAAGATGTTTGGTTTCTCAATAAGTGAAATATGGAAGGAAATAGCCTGGAGGAGTCATGCAACCTCTTCCCATACCTGAGTGGAAATGGGATAATATGACGATGGACTTTGTCATGGGACTAACAAAGACACCAAGAAAGAACGATGCAATATGGGTCATTATTGACCATCTTACCAAGTCAACACATTTTCTTTCTATAAGGGAAGATCTACCACTTGAACGTCTAGTACGAATATATATTAATTAATTTTTAAGACTTCATGGAGTACCCCTATAGATTGTTTCTGATCGTGATCCACGTTTTTCATCAAGATTCTAGAAGAGTCTTCAGAAGGCCTTGGATACAGAACTTCATTTGAGTACTGCCTACCACCCTCAAATAGATGGACAATCAGAACGGACTATTCTAACCTTAGAAGACATGTTGATATCTTTATCACTTGACTTTCATGGTATGTGTGATCAATATTTACCTCTGGTAGAATTTTCCTATAACAATATCTTTCATTCAAGTATTCAGATGGCACCATATGAAGCGTTATATATAAAGAGATGTTGCACACCAACCTGTTCGGATGACATTGGTGAAAGAAAACTTGTAGGCCTAGAATTGGTAGAGGAAACGTTGAAAAAGGTGAAGGTAATCCAAAACCACATCAAAGCAGCTCAAAGTAGGAATAAGAGTTGTGCCAATAACCGAAGGAAGGATTTTGAATTTTAGGTAGGAGATCATGTTTCCTTGAAGTTATATCCAAGGAATGGAGTCATACGTTTTGGTAAGAAAGGTAAATTGAGTACCAGGTACATCAGACCCTTAGAAATTCTAGAATGAATTGGGGTTATAGGTTATAGTTTGTAAATGCCTCCAAATCTCTCCATAGTTCACGATGTGTTCCACGTATCACTGTTGAGAAAATACATGCCTGACCCAATGCATGTACTCACCTATGGGGAATTAGAACTGGAACCTGATCTGTCTTATTGCAAAGAGCCTGTCAGTATTTTTGATACTAGAGAACAAGTGTTGAGAAACCGGACGACTCGTCTGGTAAAAGTTCAATGGAGAAACCATAAAATGGAAGAGGCAACGTGGGGACCCGAGGAACTTATGATGAATAATCACCCGAGTCTTTTTATGCAGTAATATTCTAGAAATTTTGAGGATGAAATTATTAGAAGTAGGTGAGAATGTAACACCCCAAGCTTCTATGGTACAATTCTCTTTGAATAATACAATAGCGTGTGTTGTACGCAACTTCAAGTTCTAACACACACCACAACCAATCAAACTAGCCGTTATGAATATTAATACCCACTTTTTGAAATTTTATAAATTTTATCTTTCAAAATGGTCTTCATATTTGGATTCGGAATATTGAAATTATCCTTGGGTGTTTTTTGGTATTTTTCTGAAAACTATCAATTTTTGATGAATAGTGAAAAAACACTGAGTTATTGTTTAAAAATGAAATTTTTTTTAAATAATTATTTATTTTTTTTAAATTTAATTAAGGTAAACATAGATACATAATACCTATATATGTTCAATGTAATTCATTGGAGTTAGTTTAGAATAATTTTATATATAAAAAGAGTTTATTGAACTTTTCACCGTCTTTTTCCCACCTCCTAGGAGAATTTGGAAATTCACGTAAACCTTATTTTTACCACTTCTATGAGTGGAATTTAGAAAATCCAAGACACACACTTAATATCAAGGAGTAAAATGTGGTTCAATAAGATGAAAATAATTTTTGGTGAATAATAACTTTTTACTTTTATTTATCAAGGTTTAAAGTAAATAGGGTAATTAAGGGTAAAAATGATATTAATATTACCCTAACACATGTCCTAATTCTATTGGACAAGTTTATCTAGACCAAAAACAACCTTAGGAATAAAATATTATCATTTAATTCCACTTGGATTAGATTAGGACATTTATTATTATTTAATTCAAAGAAGAGTTAAAATAGTTGAAATCAAAGTTTAATTACTAATACATTTTTAATATAGGGTTATACATAGATAAATTCGATTATAAATTTTCATTATAAAGCTAGAAATATTTCATACATAATGGTATTTTATTTATAATTTTTAGACATTAAAAAATTTAATTTATTTATGACACAATAGTGATGAATTAATTACCTAATTAACGAAATAATGAAATAATTGATATTATAAATTTCAAAATAAATATAATTTGAGACATTTTATGAATTAAAATAATTTAATAGATAAATATTAAATGTTGTTATTGGTTTAATTATGTGTTTTAGAAGTAATAATGCTGTTATAATTTTCACAAAAAATCAAATACCAAATAGTGTCAAAATTGACATAAAAGAGTTTTTAAAACAAATATTATATTATTAATTGATATTCAATTCATAAAAAATAGAAGGATCGCCCAAGAGACTTATATAATGATTGGTGTATCATTAATGAACCACTTGGGGTTCTCTTGGAAGTATATATTATGCTTATTAACCATATAATATAAAAATACATAGAGACATGGTAAATGTGAAACTAATTAACTAAGAGTTAAAACTAAAAGATAAGGTTAATATATTGACCAAAACCGTTCTAAAACCTATTGGATGGGTGGTTTTAGACCCATCCCCACCTTATTAACGAAATAAGTCACTTTGGAGACATTATAAACCGAATATGAATTTTTTATAAAATAATATTTCTAGCTTTTCCTAAGGTGCCCCTCACCCATATTATAAAAGGGAACTCCCCCTTCTCTCCAATTCACACCTTCAAAGCCTTTTGTCTCAGACAAACCCGGCCCAAATATTCTCTCAAATTCCCACACTTCAACCTAGAGGACTTAGTTTGATCAGATAGCCAACCTAAGTATCCCTTTTGATCAAACCAAAAGGAAGAACCTGAAGAAGAGGTAATGTTTTCACCACCCTCTTTCAAGTTCCTTTCTCTTCTTCAAATTCTTATTTATTTGTTATTTACATTCTAAAATAAAATCTCCAGTATCTCCTATATAATTTAATACAACCATATTCTGTATTCTATCCATCCCTTGAATTACATGTCACCATACATGCGTACGTACGTCTTACCGTCTCCCCGTCGTGGTGTAATTGTTATTCAATACATCATTATTTGGATTGGTATAATAATGATGTGTAATTCATGTAAATAATAAATATAACATGATAATTATTTCTTATATATTATACAACAAACAATTATATATTATTTTAATATCAAAAGAATGATATTGTCGCTCGTGCGTACGTACGGACTACCGTCTCCACGAACGTGATGAGATTCATTCCCCATCGTATCCATTCAAGAATAATTTTCATTTGACGGTTAAAAATAATGTTTAAGGACATAATATAATTATGGATATGAATAATATACAACCTATCCATAAAAAACATGGCTTAATAAACAATGTATATAAAGGAAAACGAATCAGTTAACACCAGAAACAACAATAATACAAAGATATTACTAAAAAAGCAATGTTAAAAGATCATATATGATATCATATTAATGTATATGATTCTTTAATAATTTAATAAAAATTATTTCACCACTATACAAGAGGTTAAACTACCCTCAACCAAGGAAAAGTACAAGTTAAGGGTTTATTTCACAATCTCTTCATTATCCGAGGTTGTTCATACGTAATTATCTACTGGGACCTCTTTATCATCTACATCCATGTTTCTTAAAAATTTATTTCAAAAAAGTATTACTATTTTATAGAATATGGTTTAAAGACATGTATACCCTTTTTTGAATTTTTATAAATGGTTTATAAAGGAATCTTTTTGTCATTTTCAAAATAAGGTCCTTTTTAACCTTTTTGAAAAAATTAAGGTAAGAATGTCTTTTTTAACTTATACGGTGGGTGTGGCTATTTTCCGCTATTATAAAATCATAAAATCTTCCCTTACAAGATTATATGAATATTTTCAAAGTAAATGTTTTAATTATGTGGTTTTTAAAGGATTTCAAAAAAAGAGATATTTCTCTTAAATAGTTTTGATTTCATCTATGTCAACATCCTTTGATGGATTTTAATATTATTTGAAGTTGATTTATTATGATACAAAACATCCATATAGTATTTAAGGTTTTGTGATATGTTTGTTTGTGGATGTGTTATTTTTATAACATTCCTGGTTTATGGAGAAAGTATTGACATTTCGTATGCTAGTTTTAATACGAATGTTTATGTTATGTTTAATCCTATTCATATGAGGAATGCATTGGACTTAATAAGTGACAGATGGAGCCTGCTATAGCTCCTCAATTCATTGGTAGGTCTCATGAGACAAACTAGTGTCTTGGCACAAGGCCTTGACAAACTCTTATTTGTAGTCTTGGCATAAGGCTTTGACTATGTGGTTATGATAGTCTGGCATTATGCATTACATCATTATGAAAGTGGTTATTGATATTGCATGTTATTATTCGACTAGTAGAATATCCATGTGAATAATTAAATAGTATTATTTCATTTTATCTTTTCTATATTATGTTGAAGTTCAAGTTTAAAAGGCTTTTGTTTTAGTTATACATTTCCTTAAATGTTTATGTTTATTTATGAATGTTTCCGCTATATTGTTATCCTTAATGAGCATCTGAGCTCACCCCTTTCAATGATTTAATTTTTCCCAGGATGTGAAGAAGTATTTTATGAATGACATACAGGGATAGTATGAGGGGATATGAAGACATTATTTTTTTGTAGTTTTCATTCACTTTATGATGTAAAGTAAGACTTATGAATATATCCAGTGATTCCAAGGCTACTAAACTAATCGGTCTTTCGAGACATGATACTTTGTGATCATTATAATGTTATGTAATAATGCACTGACTCTGGGTAACTGGCGTCGGGGCCTTACATTTGTATAAATCCTATAGAGTCTTATATTGACCCCTTTTTTGGAACTTTTTATAACAGCTAAAAATTTCTAAGAGGAACATTTATTCGATAGTGTGTTTGACACATAACACAAAACATAAAAGGAATATAAACTCTCAAGACATTAAGTTATATTTAATATTTTAAAAAAATTTAATATATTATATATCCTTCAATTTTTTAAACACATATTTATGTTTTGTTACCCACAACATAGGTTTTTTTGATAGCTTTCATTATACGCAACACCGTGTTTTACCGAAAAATGATATATTATTAAAATGTTTTTTATTAATATAATAACATATAACCTTAATGTTAAATTATATTTTATTAATATTATTAACTAACTTATGATAATATATGGTTCATAAAAAAATAAAAGTAATTAATAGGTTGAAAATTAATTAGAAATGAATATAAATAATAATTGAATACAATAGAAATATTTTTTTCTCAAAAAGATATTATATCATAATAAATGAAAATAATTTTCAGTATTGATTGATATTAATTTATTATATATGTTATATATTAAATAAAATATCTTTAAAATTCATCTAATATATTTTATGGCATAAAATATGAACAAACCCAATTTTACGCATAAAAATGATATTTTCATAAAAAGGAAATTTTATTGCCTTTTACTGGAGTACCTATTTTAATTCCAGTTTAGGAACTTTTATGTATTTAATATTCCCAAATAAAAATAATTTATTAAATAAAAACATAAATTTTAGGTTATTTTGTTTTTTTTTCTATGAGAAATGTCATTTTTTTGAACAGTGAAAAATACTAAATATAAATTTAAAACTACCTATCCATGAAAATAATTTATAGTGTTAAATTGTATATTATATTGGTTTTAAAGAGTAAGTAGAAACGTTTTCTATAAAATTATCACATTTAGTTTATTGGAATCAATTTCACTTTGAAATTGAATATAAAAACATAGGAATCTTTTTTACATTTTACTTTAAACCCCTAATTTGTCATCACATTTATGGGAGTGAATTTAATTTAATTTTCTGATGCTTCTATTATTGGAATATGGAAAAATGGATTTTTTATTTTGAAATATCATTGTTTATAATTTCCAATATGTTCCATTTAGTTTTTTTAAAAAAATACTAGTGGATGATGTTAAATTTATTCATATAAATGAAGGTAAAATTAAGCAAAATAAGGGACCAAACCATAGACATAAAGACCAAAATTTAAATGAAACTAATCAAAAAGCCACATTTTGTTCTTATATAGACCATATCATCCCTTTTATATAATTATGACCATTATTAGAGTCATAACCCATCCCATGGGGCCCGTGCCATGACATACACCAAGCCCGCCTCCCAAAGGCCAGAGGTTGGCGACTAGAACTAATGGCCTCCACCAATAAATGGGAGGAATTTTCCTAAGTACCTGTATGCATGCACACACAACCATTACCCAGAGCTAGAAAAGTAAACATTCATGGCACAAAACTATTACAACCCATCCCCTATGGCCCATGCCGTGAAAACCACAAGCCCACCTTCCAAAGGCCTAGGGCTGGTGACTACCACCGAAGGAGTGAACCAGCTGGTGGGAGGCATTTTCATAAGTACCTGTATTCACAGACACTCTCCACCAAGTCCCACACATTTTAATAGAACCAAGTATCACTAAAATAGAGATGTGTATGAGTACAACTAATAAAAGTTGGACAGAATAAAAACCCAACTAAAGAACTAAAAACATCAAAGTACAAAAATGAAGCTCGAATTGATATCCATTTAGAAACCTCACCAGATCATGAGAGTAGTGTAGATTCTATAAATTTGAGTAGAAATTCATGTCCACCTAATCCTACTAGGCCTCTCTTGGTCCAAGGCCACCAATTACACCGTCATAACATCCATCGGTTTCGTCTCCCTGAGCACATCTAGGTCCTGATCCACCAAAGTCTTCGTCGAAATGCAGATCACCTTCACAGGACATAACAGGAATGGGCGGAGCCCTTTCAGGGGTGATAATGTGATACTCTTTTGGGACCCTGAAGCAAAAAGGAAATACCAAAAAACAATCCTCAAAGTAAATCATGAAGCACAAAACATATCGCGCCAGGAATACATTTAAGGTAGGGATAGGTGAATAACCAGTCACATTATCGAGCACCTTGACTGCTGAAAAATACTCCTCTATCGTGAACAATCGGCCTGATGGTCCCCACAGAAGTTGCTTCCCACTGATCTTATACTACTATAGTACTCATCCCTAATGAGTACCGTGGGTATGTTGGGTCACACTGAGCCACTCTCAACTGTGGGGCTACCACTTCAAATAGAGTCGTTTTCCACCTTGGCTAGAATGGGATACTCCTCCTGTTGAGTGTCATGGGTCTTCTGGGTCACACAAAGACACTCCCCACCATGGACCTAATAGGTCACAGAGATCCGCTTCCCACTGGGCCTTCGTTGAGTCAGACAGAGTCAATAGTCACCAGTCTTCAAGTCTCAGCCATCCGAAGGGTTCCGTATGTAACATGCTTAAGAGAACTGCTCCTCAAGCCATTTTTCACATCTCAACTTCCATTGATTTCCCCTCATGACATTCCAAAAGATACACCTTGTCGAGAAGGTCCCAATGCCGCCAACGACTCATCCATCAGACTTGAAGTTTTCAAGATACATGTGTTTTAGTTAAAAGGGGATGATTGCGTCTGGGTCTGGTCCGACCAGGTCGATCAAACCTGACCAACCCGGATCGGGGGTCCCACATATCCAAGTTGAAGAATTCAACTGACTCGACATGGACAATTTCATGTTCAGGTCAATATGGTCTAGCCTTCCCAATGGGCCAGGCCCGATGGGCCGCCCAAGACCCGACATGATTTGGCCGAGGGCCCAGACCACCAGGGCACTTAGGGACCTGCTGGCTAGGGGTGCGACCCACCAGCTTGAAGCCAATCCGCATGGGTGGCTGATGTACCATCATGCAGTTGGGACAAGGCCATCTGCCACTTCTAGCCTCAATTACCATGTGGACGTGCAGGGCCCTCCAATTAATGTCTAGGGACCGTAGATCGTCGGCCTATTGGACGCGGGTCGTCCCTCTACATGGCACTTGGTGGGCGCCGCGTCTCCTCGCTACCACTGTGGCCAGCCTACTACAGCCTCCTCCCACCATGGCGCACTGATGAGCACTCTGCCACCACCCCCACAGGCCACAACCAATGGCGCAGGCGCACCGAAATATTTTTTGGCGGATCACCAGACATGCTTCTATGGTCTGTTCTTTGTATCACATGTTCTATCACTCTCTAGGGAAAATCCACATCACCATAAACATCCCAGAATCATCTTTCCACCACTTTGATGGTGTGTCCATAATGAACACACCTGGTAGAGGTGGTTGGGCCTTTTTCCTGTCAGCTCATTCCCTTCGTATAAGAGTTTTAAACAATGGAAATGTCTAGGGAGTTTTAGTTCAATCAAGACAAGTGATGTTTGAATCCTATATAGGGATATCACAAATAAAGGTACCCTCTTGCTCGAATGCATGATCCATCAATCCACCTATTCGTGGTTTGATATGCATTCCTCATTTTTAGAAAAATGAAAGGGGAGGAACTTTAAAATCATATAACCCCTACCTCTTTGATTATTGATGATGTTATGTTTCATCCTCAAGTTTTTAAGACATCGACGTCATTCGTCCCTTTTGGATCCATTCTTCAAGGTGAGTTGAAGATGTTTGATGTTGATCGGTGTTTGTTATACTTTTTTGGATAGGAAGTTTGTCAGAGTTTCATCATAGAATCCTCGCAGTTTACTTTCTCTTTCCAAAAATATGACAACCAAAATAAAATGAAAACTTGTCGTAGTGTTGCTATTACACTGCGATGTCACATCGTTACACTATTTCATTTATAAAACAACATTTCTATTACACATCATTAATGAATTTTTATTCTTCGAGTTAGCAAGCCATAAATGATCCTCATCATCATGCATCATTATTGAACCACAATGTTTTTATCTGCCGATCAACTGTTGAGAAATAAAATAATATTATTTTTCAATGTTTTTTATTAGTTTTTAAAAGTTCATAAAAATAAATTTTTCATTCTTCCCTTACCGGTCGAAGTTAAATCTTTTATAGGTGAATCCTAGTGTTCTAAAATCAATAGTACCCTCAGATTTTTGATCTGAGCACTGCTTCAAAAGTTTGAAAAAACCACTCACAAGTTTACTTATGTGAACTAAAAAAAGGTTCAAAATTATTTTCGGGGCTCACCGATTCTTGGAATCATGTGCTATCAAAGAGCGTGGTCTCAGAATAATTCCATATAATAAAAACAATTACAATTAATTTATGAGACATTATATCCTCCCCACATTATATCTTTACTTCCCAGAATTCCAAAAAAAAAACTAATCAAACAGATGGGGGGTACTGAGCATGATTCTAAGCCTCCGGATCCAACGAGATCTCCAGTAGATGTTCGTGCTTCCATGAATCCCGCACTATTGGGATCAAATACCCACATAGTACCCACTCCATCCATCCTTTATTTCAACCAAGAACTCCAAAAAATGTCCCCCCATCGTCAAGGTCCAACTCACCCCAGTCAATGACATGTGATGGATAATGCATATACATTCTCAGCCGCGACACATGGAAAACATCATGCACCTACTACATCTATGGGGGAAGAGCTAGGAAGTATGCCACATCTCTAACTCTACTCAAGATCTCAAAAGGTCTGATAATCCTCGGTGATATCATGCCTCCCTGACCAAACTAGCATTGTTTGCTTGTCTATTAATCTATGAAACATGAATCAACGTTTCTGTTACATTTCTATTAACAAGTCATTAGAATATTTCATTTAATGAAATAGCATATTCAGTTTCTCTTGTTCTAAAACTTTTGATCTACAAAGATTTGAAAATTCAGAAAAAAAATTGAAACATGTTTATTTTATTTTTAATGTTTTCTTTAAAAATTATGAAAAATAACTTTTTCCAATGACCAGTGCCAGTCGAATTTAGGTCTATTTTAGGTGAATATCATTATTTTGAGTTCAATGGTTCCCTCATATTTTTGATCCAAGCACCGATTTAAATGTTATAAAACCCCTCTTGCATGTTTATTTAAATGAACCTCAAAAATATTTCAAAAATTAATGATGACCCTCAACCATCGTTGGTAGAGTTTAGGCTCCACCTAAGGGGAAACCTCCCCCGTGATCTCAATGGAACTCTCAAATTTCCAATCTGAGTTACCATTAAGGAGTTATATGGATTTAATAATAAAATAATTGTTACTTAATTATTTGATTTACGGTAAAAAAATAACTCCCACTATTGGACCACATCATCCAATGTTAGGATCTCCCTAAAGAAATTATACTCTCATGAGGTCAATGGTGGTCTCATATTTTCAATCTGAGCCACTATTCTTGAGTTATAAGAATTTGAAAAATAAAATAATTTTATTTTGTTATTTTATTTAGAGTTATGCCTTTTTCAGGTTTTCTCACTGGAGGCCTGCCCGGACTAATCTTAAGTCACACCTAGGGTAAACCTGGCATCCTAAAGTCAATGGTTCCCTTAGATTTCTGATCAGGGAACCTATTTAAAAGTTATTACAAATTTTTAGTAAGGCCTTTCAGGGGTGCTATTTAAAGTTTATCATTTTTCGATGGATCATTTCAGGAACTCTGGGCCTCAGAATTGCTCACTGTCTCATTGCCGAATCTTGAAATAATTCCACATAATAACCAAAACATACATTGAATTTGTGAGACATTAAATTAATCCCCCATTTTTGAGCATCACATCCTCATATTCCAAATTGTGGTTAAACAAACAAATATGGGTACTGAACATGAATCTGAGCCTCCTGATTCCATGTGTTCTCTTAGAGATTCCCATGCTACCACTGAATGCACACTAGAGGAATCAACCATCCACGAATGAACATTTCTTATCAATCCTCTACCTCCACTAGGAATTATGAAAATGTCACCCCATTGTCATTGTACAGCTCACCCTTGTCGATGACATGCGATGGCTCATTCACATACCTCCTCAGTTGTGACCCGTGAAAAAAATCTTGCATCAGGTGCATCTGTGGGGGTATAGCTAGGTTGTATGTAGCATCTCCAACTCCACTCAGAATCTAAAAAGGTCTAATTATCCTTAGAGATAACATTCCACCCCAGCCAAATCTCCACAGTCCCTATCATGGTGAGACCCAAAAGAAAACAACGACTCCCTCCTAAAACTCCAAGGGCCTCTGTCTCGTATTTTCATACGATTTCTACCTACTCTTGTGCACTCCTCCTATTCTCTTCGATGATCTTCACATTCTCTATTGTAGCCCACACCTACACTAAACCCATGAGTGCTAACTCCCCTAGTTCTATACCATGTAAGGGTGATGTACAAGGCCACCAGTACAAAGCCTCGAACAATGTTATTCCAATGGTGGAGTGATAGTTTTTGTTGTATGAAAACTCCACCAGTGGTAGGTGGTCCTCCCAAATATGACCGAAATCAAGGACACAAGGAGGAATCATTTCCTCCAAGGTATATATGGTATGCTCCATCAAACAATAGGTCTGTGGGTGAAATGTTGTTCTCAAGCATAGCTGAGTCCCGAATGCCTCCTACAATCCCTTCCACAACGGGGATGTAAGCCATGCATCATGATCTAAGGATATCGTAGATGGGACTCCATGGAGTTGAACTATATCCAAAATTTAGAGGCATCCTGACACCTATACAGATCTGTTCTCTCGAATGGGTAAGAAGTGGGATGGCTTGGTGTCTCAATCTATTATCACCCAGATAGTATAGTTCCCACAGACATATGTGGTAATATCTTCATGAATTCCATCAATATTCCTTCCCACTGCAACTCTGATTCCTCGAGGGGTTTTTTTAAACTTTTTGGAACCTGGTTCTCAACATTCCCTTGTTGACAAGTGAGGTACCATGAAAAAGACTCCACCATTACTTTTTTTATCCCTGACCACAAGTACTGACATCAGATATCCTAGTATAACTTCTCCACTCTATGGTGTACCTCCAAGGGGTTGGTATGGAACTCTCTCCAAATTTCCCCTTGCAACTCCATTGGAACCACTGTGTTCCCTTTGAAATGGATGATGTGATCTCCACCCATAAAAACCCCATTAGGTGCATTTATGGTGGATAACTGAGAATGTCAGTCCTCACACCTAGCATCTCTAAGTTGCACCTCCCTGAATCACTGTAAGAGTGGAGGGAAAACAACCATCAACTGAAAAAAATACGTTTCCTCTCTATCTAAAAAGCATATTTGAATCCATGCCAACATTACAAGGTATAATTCTGTAGCTGTGAACTAGGTATCCTACTGAGATCTTCCTCTACCTTGTTTCCCTTGCCAAGTGTATAGACTAATTTGATGTAATTGTCCTGGAGGATCTTCAGCCATCATCCATGTCTAAACTGGTGAAAATCCTATAGGCACCATTACATCCATGCAATAGGCAACCCCTTTTAACTGATTGTTGTGCCCATCAAACCGTTGGTAGTGGTTACTTGTTCTCCACAAAAACTTGGTTAAAGTTACAGTAATCCACACAAAACCTAAAAAATTGGATCCTAATAAGACCTTCATCTGAAATTACCCCACCGACTCCCCCAACTCATGAAGATTTATGAAATCCCACTGATATACTGATGTTGATCTCAATGCCGTCATGCGGTGTAGAATGGTACAGAAGTCCCTCTCCTTGGGGGGAGGTAATCCTAGAAACATCTTTTGAAGGGAAATTCCAGCACTCTACCACTACATTTGTGAATTCAAAACTCAAAACATCAACTACCACAAGGGTATGGATGGTTGACCCAAGAGTGATCTGCTGCACCCTCCTATGCATGAGTTTATCCTGTGCTTCCTGGGATTACTTCTTCATCCACCAAAGAAAACCCCTTCCAATGCTATAGATATACCAATATTTTTTTTTGAAATAGTCAAAATGACCATGAACTGTGGATGACATGTCCATACCCAAACTATCATCATATGGCCTCATCTCCACCACAAAGAGGTTCCAACCGAAACTCTTGCCTAAAAGGCCAGATCACCCCAACAACATAAGTGTGATTATCGAGTCTCTTACCATAGGTATCTCCGGACATAAGGATCAAGTAAATATAATGACTGGATACTCTATGTATTGAAAAAGATTCAGGAAAATAAGGAATGATTAACACATATGTCTATTAATGTGATCGCTAGTAGTAGACACAGAACGTACCTCGAATCATTCCTGAGGCCCTTGGGTTATACATCTTGACTACATCCAGCTAATCCATTCCCCTATCCTCCTTCACACTAATCCTAGTGTTGACCACATTGGTGTTGTGGTTGTAATAAGTCAAAATGTATACTACCTCATGCTAC
This sequence comes from Viscum album, assembly GCA_963277665.1. Lineage (NCBI taxonomy): Eukaryota > Viridiplantae > Streptophyta > Magnoliopsida > Santalales > Viscaceae > Viscum > Viscum album. The sequence goes on along the minus strand of OY728120.1, from coordinate 566,864,248 downwards.
TCTCCAAGCCCCTCTGCAACGTATTCCACCCTACAGATTCATTAGTTCCAGTCACTTTCTATACCCTTGTGGACCATCCACCATTTCACTATCAGCACGACATGATAAAAAATCTCTAGAGATATTTTCCCTACCATATTTTGAATTTATTTACCTATTCATAGTATATATAGACACAACCTATGATCGATGAGCTATAGAACCCATACCTTGGGACCTCTTATCAGAAAGTCTTACACATCCATTTATCAGAGACTGATGTCGGCTGTGTGATTGTCCAATAATGACATCCACTAGTTGTATCTGCTCATCCAAAGGAATTAAAACCACAAAGGTTCTCTCTAGAACCATATCATAAGTAGTAATGCAAAGAGGAATAGCGCTGGATCACATGTCCCTAAACACACCTTTCTCGGAGGTTTGAGCCCTGAAGTGCTGGTTGAATCATATTCATTGAGTACATCAAAAAGTCAGTGACCCTTGATAAATACCCAAATACCCACATGACATCCTGTAGAAGCTCTTGGGAACTCATACCCCTTAGATTGTATTCCACGATCCATTTTAAATATAAAGGTTCTGAAGCTCTATCCACAAAAAGTCACCTCATCGTAAGATCGGGTAATCTAAACCCTTCCATCACCGTACCATGTGACATAAAAGTCTCACTACTAAGAACGCCATCAAATCTAATGGTACCCTAACTACAAGGAAACTCGATCAACATCTCAAGGTAGTCCTTAGCCGCATATGTGTCAGGATCTCTTCGGAAACTAATGGTTCTCTATCACTAAAACTCGTGTAAGGCATTGAGCCTACATGTGTCCTATAACTATATCCCCGGTAGTAACTACTAACCAACATAAAGTGGTATCACTGTGAAACTGCCCGAAGGTTCTATCTCGGGCAACAATCCCAGTACCGAATCCTCATCACACTATGGACCATCCTCGTGGTCACACATTGGAATCCTGGCATGCTGTCTGTGTAGAGGCATCTTGAAAGAGAATAAAAATGAACCAAAATCAATTTATTACACCTTGTGAGCCGAAATTGACACAAAAATATCATGAAAAAACACTTGGAGATGCATACAACTACTGTTCTCAAGTACTAGGTCATAAAATAGAATTCCATGTCTTAGTGTATAGATACGTCGGCCTCCGCACCAACACTGGAATCCCTTGCCTGAAAGATGAACTCGAAACACTTAACAGTTTTTCACTATCCAAATTTACAGACTCTTATTTCTTCAAGTAGAACAAACCAAATTTGATACCACTTTTTCATGACCCTTCCCTTGGGGCCCATGATGTGACATTCCCCAAGCCCGCCTCTCAATGGCCAAGGGTTGGCGACTATTACTGAAGGCGTAAACCTAGAAATGGAAGGGGTAAGACTAAGTACCTGTACACATGAACACAAAACCACACTGCAATGATGGAAATGTAAACATGCATGCCACTAAACAACCACTGAGTAAATTAAAACACTATTGGTCAAATGGGAAAGAATACCAACCCAACAATGGACGAACTGAAAACAGGAAAATACTAGGAAACTTTAAATGTCATACAATGGAAACCCCACATGATGGGTAAGTATATAGTAGGTACCAGAATCCATAGAAATACATCCTACCTGGCTGAAATCACTTTGTACTACGTGGTCCTAAGCCAGAAAGGCCTCCACCATGTCACAGATCAATTGCACCTGACACAACACATGAGGGAGAAGCTTATGCATGTGTGAGTAACAAAATACTCAGTAGGGACCCCAAAACAACAAGGAATGGCCACAATTTAACCCACAAGAAAAACATGAAGTATGATCATGAAGCAAGATAGATCACACTAGGTATAACTAAAAGTGTTGAAGGAGAAACCAATAGTTGAAAACATTGAACATCAATCAATGTAAAGGCACTCATCCTTGATTATTACTTTAGGCTATCTAGGTGGCCAAGAAACGTTCAGTAGCTGAGTCACGAAGCCTTTCTAGGTAGTTGAGTCACAAAACCTCACTGATAGCTTAGTCACGATGCCTCAATCAGTAGTTGAGTCCCAATGCCTCATTGGGTAGTGCAATCCCAAAGCCACACTAATAGCTGAGTCACAAAGACTCACTTGGTATCTGAGGCAGGAAGCCTTGTTGGTTAGCTAAGTCACAAAGCCTCACTGGGTCGCTGAGTCATAAATCCTCACTAGGTAGATAAGTCACGAAGCCTCATTGATAGATGTGTCATGGAGCATCTATGGGTAGCTGAGTCACGTTGCCTCGTTGGGTAGCTGAGTCACAAAGCCTCGCTGGGCTGGTGATTCATGAATCCTTTCTAGGTAGCTGAGTCACAAAGCCTTACTGCTTCAAAATCCATGAAATCCTACATAGGGGACGTCATAAGGACCACCCCATCACTGAAGGACCCCGGGACACCCTGAGAGGGGAGGGGTGAATCAGGGTGACCACTTTTTCTTCTAATGTGATGGATCTTGTTCCCACGTTGGTAGGAACTTGTTGAACGTGTATGATGATTATGTTCAGAATGCAAACATTCACATGCACAGAGAAGACACAACCCTTTTTACTTGGTTCACCACTAAGGGCTACGTCCAAGGAGCATACACCGACAGGTTGTCGGTCGTACCAAAATACACTATGCTTCACTAGAAGTAGATTACAAAAGTTCGAGTACAGTTAGTCTGCCCCAGGCTCACTGCCTTTACAAATATTCAGAGATAGCACACTGCGTCCCTCGGGTCACTCCCGTTGACTCCCCCTAGCTCACTGTCGTTGGTGACGTCTCACTCAGTTTATAGACGTGAAGGTATCTTCATCATTTTCATAAGAATGCATCCTTTGTTGCATGTAGATGATCTATTGAAGTCTGATTCTCACCAAAAGTAGAATATCACTTTTCCTCGAATGTATCGGGTAGTCTCCTGGCTTTCGTGCAGCTCCAAACAGGCCGGCAGGCTTCAGAAAAAACTGGCGCACTTCTCCAAGCCGGATGCGCAAGTCCCAATACAGTGCGCAAGTACAGACTGGAAGGAAAGTGTCACTAACGCACCTGGGCGATGCTTCCTTCCCCGACAACAAACTTGCGCGGTCCACTTCCTTTCTCTCCCAAAGCGCCTTGGGCGCTCAGCAGACAACCGGCGCGCAAGCTCTACTTGCGCGACCAAACTACCACCTGCGCGGCTCAACCACCTGCGCGATGAGAGCTCGAACAATCTCTTAGTCTTGAACTCCGTTCCAAATGAGGAGGGGTGGTCCAGTATTTATAGGCAAACTGGACCCCCTGCGCGGAGGCGCGCAAGTCCCTCAGCGGCGCGCAAGTCTTGTCTCCAGTAACATCTGTCGCGCAACTCACTTGCGCGACCCAACCAACACTTGCGCGACCTTCTTTCATTAGCCAAATTTTGATGTTTTGATCCTCAAAAACATATGCCGCGCAAGTCTTTTATCCTCCAAGAACTCGGCACGCAAGTACCTTTGCCAAAAACACTTTACTTTATTGGCCGATTTTCAGGCCCAAAAATTTGGCAAACACTGGGAAACGACGCCACCTTCACTACTGTTTTCTGCTTGAACGGTATGATCTCATTGTTGGTACACATCCTAAACTTCCACTGAGTATTGAAAACAAACACAAACCATATGCCAAAACATGCTTTGAAGACCCTGGTTCCAACAATCTTCCCCTTTGGGTTTGTTGGCAATCAGAATAAATTCAATAGATCTCCAACCATGAGCAAACCCAAAATGCAAGAATCAACTCATCCAACACTCTAAGTATACGTGAGCAATGCTCGGTGTAGAAAAAAAGAGAGGAAGCTTGAATTGGGTTCCGGTGTTTTGAAATTCTCCATGACGCCCGATGTTATACTTCTTATACTTCTCATCGCAATCTTATACTTCTCATCACAGAAGAATTTCGTGCCTTGAATTTATTCCTTTCTCCCCCATTGAAAATAAAACCGAAGACAAATAAGTTGTTCCACATTCAGCTAAATCCATACTCCCCCTGAATAGTACCTCCCCCATAATCCTGCATCACAGCCATAAGCAGATAAAAACAGCTAAAACAAACGGGGAGAGGGGATTTTCGGAGCCTCCTTATGCAGTAGGAGGTGGTTGAACACCGAGGTTCAACCGATGCTTCTCAAACACAGCCGCGGACAATGGCTTGGTCAGGATATCAGCCACTTGCTCATCAGTTCCAACATGATCCATTCTAATCACGCCTTGTTCAACCTTTTCTTTGATAAAATGATACCGTATTTCAATATGTTTTGTATGAGAATGCTGAACCGGATTCTTCGTAAGATCAATTGCACTTTTTTTATCACAATAAATCACCATTGGTTGCTGCACCTTATCACCAATATCTGTTAGCTGCTGCTTCATCCAAATAAGTTGAGTGCATGCTTTTGTGGCAGAGATATACTCAGCTTCAGCCGTACTAAGAGAAGTACTTTCTTGTTTCTTGCTCAACCAGCCGACACATTTATTCCCAATATAGAAAGCTCCACCACTAGTGGACTTTATGTCTACCACATCACCAGCCCAGTCAGCATCTGAAAATGCGGATAATTCACTGTCCCTGCCTGCAGCAAAAAATAACCCGAAGTTATGTGTACCGTGAATGTATCTTATGATTATTTTTTACTGCTTCCATATGTTCCCCTTTTGGATTAATCTGAAAGCGGGCTGCAAGGCATGTGGCAAAGACAATATCTGGCCTTGTCGCTGTCAGGTACCGTAGGCTTCCAATGATTCTCTTGTACATGGTGGGATCAACAGAGTCCCCATCCTCATGCATTCCGAGTTTAGTTCCAACTGCAACCGGAGTTGACCTTGGTTTGGAGTCTTGCATATTGAACTTCTTTAGTAGCTCTCTTGCTTATTTTTTCTGAGAAATGAAAGTGTATTCCATCTTTTGAATCACCTGCAATCCTACTAAATATGTGAGCTCCCCAATCATAGACATTACAAATTCTAATTTCATGTGGTTGGCAAATTCATCCACTGATTTCTGCCTACTGCCACCAAATATGATATCATCAACGTAGAAAAGAACCATGAATTGATCGTTTTGGAGAATTCTTCACATAGAGATTGTGATCAACTCCTCCTCTTTTGAATTCCAACTTCTTGAGATATGCATCCAGCCGTGAGTACCATGCCCGTGGTGCCTGCTTCAAACCATACAGAGCTTTCTTCAGTTTACAGACCTTTGTTTCATCAGTACCCAAAACAAATCCCACTAGTTGTTCAATGTAGACTTCTTCTTCGAGTACACCATTCAATAATGCTGTCTTAACATCCATTTGATATACTTTATATACTCTTTGGAGTGCCATGGAAAGGAAAAGCCTGATTGACTTCAGTCTAGCCACTGGAGCAAAGGTTTCTTCAACATCAATGCCTTCAATCTGAGAGTATCCCTTACATACCAGACGTTCCTTGTTTCTGATGACACTTCCATGTTCATCAAACTTATTTTTGAAGATCCATTTGGTACCAATCACGTTTTGACCTTCGGGTCTCTGGACAAGATCCCTTGTCTGATTCTTGTCAATCTGATCTAATTCATCATTCATGGCTTTCACCCAAGATTCATCATTAGCCGCTTCTTCGAATGAGGATGTCTCTACAACTGATAGAAATACAGATTGCGTGTTATTTCTTCATTCTCCTTGTTTGAGTGGGTGCACTCTTGTCCCCAATTATGTTGGATGGATCAATCTCAGCTCTTCGATTTCTCCTGCGAGGTTCAGTAGCATTTTCTTCAGCCACAGTTTCTTCTTCAGATTCTTCTTCTGAGTCAATATCATGATGTGACTGCTGAGTGTTTTGAACAACTTCATCTATTTCTGCATTTGTATTTTATTCACATTCACATTCTTTCTGACTTTCTATCACATCAGTATATGACGTCCTTGAATCATTCATGGTTTTCTCTTCAATTATCTTAACATCACTGCTTTCCACAATTCTTCCCAAACGCTTGTTGAAGCATTTGTAGGCTTTGCTGTTCATTGAGTAACCAAGGAAAATTCCTTCGTCTGCATTGTCGCCATATTTCCCTTGATTTACTTCTTTGTTCCTGATGAAGCATTTACTTCCAAAGACACTGAAGTATTTTAGAGAAGGCTTTAATCCATGCCACAATTCATATGGTGTCTTCGTCTCACCCATATAGAGTCCTGTTCGATTCTGAATGTACACTACAGCTTGAACAGCCTCTTTCCAGTAATGTCGTGGAATACGACTCTCAATCAGCATAGTTCGCGCCATGTTGTTCACCTGTCGATTCCTACGTTCATCAACTCCATTTTGTTGTGGAGTTCTCACAGCAGCTACCTCATGCTGCATCCCATGCTTCTCTAGATAATTCTCAAATTCAATGGACGTGTATTCTCCTCCATTATCAGATCGCAACACTTTGATTGTTCGTCCAGTATCATTCTCAGCGACTCGCCGATATGTTTTCATGCAGTCAAGGACTTGTCGTTTCCTATGAATGACCATCACACATGCAATTCTACTGTAATCATCTATGAAAATAACAAAGTACCTTTCTCCATGTGTTCCGGAAACATTTATTGGACAACAAACATCTGTATGAATCAGATCAAGAAGGTGAGATGCCTTTTTCTTCTTTGGCCGATATGAACTGCAGACCAGCTTCCCACGAATACAAGCATCACAATATTTTTCACGCTCACGCTTCAGGTTGGGGATGTCCATGACAATTCTCAATTTTGATATTTTCTCCATTTCTTGTTGATTGATGTGTCCCAATCTCCGATGCCACAAATTGTTTTCTTCTTCAAAAGTCATGTAACATACATTTTCTTCGCTATCAACCTCATACAAGTTTCCTTCTGTTCTGCATCCTTTCATAAGTGAATTGCCGGTTTTTCCCTTGATAGTGCAGCCTTTCTGATTAAAAGTAACTATAAGTCCTGAGTCACAGAGTTGACTCATGACGAGGAGATTATGACGTAGGCCATCTACGTAAAGGACTTCAGTCTTCTTTAGTTCTCCATTAGCTAATTGGGTACTTCCACTCCCTTTGATTTTCAGAGCCCCATCATTACCAAATCTTACTGTACCATCAACATTCTTTATGATATTCGTTAGTAGGCCGGCATTACCCGTCATATGAGATGAACAACCGCTATCCAGAATCCAGGTACTGTTGTTCTTTGTAGCTTTGAGGGCTACCTCTGCAAGGTTCGATTTCTCAATATTCTTCCTTTCCTTCCATGAGACATTAGATTGAGTATATAGAACTGATGGCCTTTCAACTATCTCTTCTGCATACCCAGGTTCTTCATAGTCAAAGTCTTCTTTGAGAGGTGAGAACCTGTTTGAAAGAGCAACACTGTCTTGCTGACGAGACTTGACTTGTCTTGAACTTTGGTATGAGGTGTCTATGTCCCTTCTCTTCCTGCAATTAATGGCCATATAACCAAAGTTAGAACAACGAAAACAATATCCATAGAAATTATTTCTTCTATGAGAATTAGGATATGAGATTTTTCTCCTTTGTTCAGCATCTATATCTTCTCCATTCAGATAGCTTCTTTCCTCTTCACAATAAGACATGGTATGGCCCAGATAGCCACAGAACTAACACTTCATGAGAGGAAATGTCTTCTCGCTTGAATTTCTCCTGATATCTTCTTCCTTGGGAGAATAGTAAGACTGTCTGTCATTTTTGAAAGTTTGAGGATAATTTTCGGGTCTCCTTTTAATTTGGATTGAGGGTTACTTTTTCAGCACTCTAGGTAACATTTCATCATGTTCAACTTTCATCTTATCTTTCTTTTGGATCTTTTCACTTCTAGCAGTTGATGACTCAGCTTTACAGCCAATTCCACTCTTTCCCATGCAAGCGGGTCTTTGATCACTCAAGATTTTTCCAACCCCATCTGAACCACACTTGGCTCTTTCTAGTAATTATGCATCTGAGAATCTTCCGAACTGTATTTTCTTCCTCGATTCTTTTGGAATTGATTCAGTCTCCAGTTTACTCCTTAGAGTAACTACTTCCTCCTCAAGACCCTCAGCAGTCATGGATTTTCATCCAGTCTGGATGTGAGGTCATTGATGACCTTTTCCTGCACTTCAATTCTCAGCTTCAGATCAACTACATCATCATTTCTTTCAATTATTTTAGACTATACCTTCACAAATTCTTCCAGTCGTTCAATTTCAGCTTCAAGTTGATCAATATATTCAGTTGATTCTTCTACAATTGATTTCCACTTATTGCAGCTCTTACATTTAATCTTAAGCTTACTAACCACATCCTTAAGTTGCACCTCAGGATCTACACAAGTTCTCAGTTGTTTTTCTCCATCAGTATCTTCTGACTTTTCAACAGTGGCCACCATAGAAGCATGGTTCCCAGTTTGGAATTCTGGTTCTTCTTCATCACAGAATTCATTGTCATCTTCTTCCTCTTCACAGACAAAACTCTTCCTTTGAATTTTCTTACCAGATTTGAAGTCTCCCTTTTTGAAGAACCTTCTCTGAGGCTTTTTGAAGTTTTCATCTTCACTGTCATCATCATTGATATTCTTCAAGCACTGAGAGGCAATGTGACCAACTTTTCCACAATGGAAACATGAGAGAGGTAACTTCCCTTTGAATTTCCCTTTCCCCTTCTGGAACTTCTTTGCAATGAGAGAAAGAATTTCTTTCTCTTCGTCATCATCACCACTACTATCCTTTGAGATTTTCAATTTATCCATGGCCTTGAATGCCATTTCCTTGCTCACCCGAGTCGTAGCATCTTCTGGTTTGACTCTCATTTAATATGCTACCAAGCTGCTCAGTAGATCATCTAGAAAAAGTTTGGAAATATCTCTTTCCTCAAGAGATGACACCTTTTCATTATACAGAGGTGGAAGTCTTCTTAATATTTTCTTTGCAATATCAATGTCTTTGATTTCTTCGCCTAAACCCCGAATTGCTCCAACCACATCAATAATTCGATTGAAGAAAGAGTCTGCATTCTCATCTGGATGCATCTTCAGATCATCAAACCGATTGTGTTGCACTTGTAGTTTCGCCTCCTTCACTTTGCTATCTCATTCATAAATATTCTCATGTTTATCCCACATGGCTTTTGCTGAGGTGCAATTCATCACCTTCAGGTAGATCTGATCAGAAAGGGCTGTAGTGAGAGCATTCTGTGCTTTAGCATCTGCATCAAGAAGTTTCCTATCTGTTTCAGTCATAGCCAGACCTGTTGGATCAGTGACATGTATTCCTTGCACAGTAGAAAAAAAAACTTCCATTCCAAGAGATCTTAGATGAGATCTCATTCTGTTCTTCCAGATCTGGAAATTTCTTCCATCAATGTGAGGGACTCCCCTAACATTGACCACGTTTTCCATGACGAAGAAGGTCAGATTCAACACCAGCAACCTTTACCCTTTGATACCACTTGAAGGACCCCGGGACACCCTGAGAGGGGAGGGGTGAATCAGGGTGACCACTTTTTCTTCTAATGTGATGGATCTTGTTCCCACGTTGGTAGGAACTTGTTGAACCTGTATGATGATTATGTTCAGAATGCAAACATTCACATGCACAGAGAAGACACAACCCTTTTTACTTGGTTCACCACTAAGGGCTACGTCCAAGGAGCATACACCGACAGGTTGTCGGTCGTACCAAAATCCACTATGCTTCACTAGCAGTAGATTACAAAAGTTCGGGTACAGTTACTCTATCCCAGGCTCACTGCCTTTATAAATATTTAGGGATAGCACACTGCGTCCCTCGGGTCACTCCCGTTGACTCCCCCTAGCTCACTGTTGTTGGTGACGTCTCACTCAGTTTATCGACGTGAAGGTCTCTTCATCATTTCCATAAGAATGCATCCTTTGTTGCATTTAGATGCTCTATTGAATTCCGATTCTCACCAGAAGTAGAATATAACTTTTCCTCGAATGTATCGGGTAGTATCCTGGCTTTCGTGCAGCTCCAAACAGGCCGGCGGGCTTCAGCAAAAACTGGCGCGCTTCTCCAAGCCGGACGCACAAGTCCCAATACACTGCGCAAGTCCAGACTGGCGCACAAGTGTCACTAACGCACCTGCGTGACGCTTCCTTCCCCGACAAAAAACTTGCGCGGTCCACTTCCTTTCTCTCCCAAAGCGCCTTAGGCGCTCAACAGACAACCGGCGCGCAAGCTCTACTTGCGCGACCAAACTACCACCTGCGCGACTCAACCACCTGCGCGACGAGAGCTCGAACAATCTCTCAGTCTTGAACTCCATTCCAAATGAGGAGGGTGGTCTAGTATTTATAGGCAAACTGGACCTCCTGCGCGGAGGCGCACAAGTCCCTTAGCGGTGCGCAGGTCTTGTCTCCAGTAACCTCGGTCGCGCAACTCACTTGCACGACCCAACCAACACTTGTGCGACCTTATTTCCTTAGACAAATTTTGATGTTCTGATCCTCAAAAACATATGGCGCGCAAGTCTTTTATCCTCCAAGATCTCGGCGCACATGTACCTTTGCCAAAAACACTTTACTTTATTGGCCGATTTTCAGGCCCAAAAATTTGGCAAACACTGGGAAACGACGCCACCTTCACTACTGTTTTCTGCTTGAACGGTATGATCTCTTTGTTGGTACACATCCTGAACTTCCACTGAGGATTGACAACAAACACAAACCATACGCCAAAACATGCTTTGAAGACCCTGGTTCCAACAATCACGTGGGTCCCAATTCCGTAGAAGACACATCAATAATAAGCATGGTCTGAGAGATACATCCATTTTTGTAAATATGCCCCTGTTGCGTCTGAGCCTATTATAAGTAGTTTAGACTGACCCGAACTACCTATCCTGAGGTACTGCCTGATCTGATCCTATGCTCCTAGTTCATTGTGCCTCACTAGACCTGACAGAGGTAGGATGTAAGTCCAGTCTGCCTGGTCACCCAGTGAGCAGAATTTATCCGGCCAGGACCTCGCTGGAAGACTAGTCTCTTTTCCCATCCCAGGCCTCCCTTTGGACCAACATTATCCCATCATCCAGGTCTGCTATAGTAGATCTACGTGCAAAATTAGTTGGGCCGATCGGGTGGCATGATCTGATGACCCGGCACGGACTGGCTCGACCGGTCCAATTCAGCCCCGATCAGCTCGGCTGCTCCGATTCAACCAGGACCGGCTCGGCCAGTCTAGTTGGGGCACTTGCGGCCGGTTAGCTTGATTCCCCCTAGTGAACACATAGTCCACATTGAGCAGGATGATCCTTCTACATGGAACCATGCTAGAGCCACATCCAACCAACTGTCACGACCCTCTTTCATCGCAGTGCGTTCCAGTCGCGTCACCTATGCCAGTGCGACTGTCGAGGGCCAGCCGGTTCATCCCACAAGCGACAACAGGTGTGGAACCTCCTCCTAGCTATGGCCACATACATGCTGGTGGTAATGAACTCGGGGTTACATGCTAGGTTATTGCACTAGTGGAACCTTCCACAGGCCATTGGGACTGCTCTGGTGGTCCGATCACAGATCCATCTGAGCCGTCAGGCCTCTCAGGTCGCCTCCGTCACTGCCACGACCTCGAGACCCCAAGTTTGTCAAATCGTCTATTTAGTCACTAAGATCACTAACAACTCTTAAAAAGGTATATGATCCTTGATTTTTTCGGCCTGATCTATCCATGTTAGAATTTAAAAATAGATAACAATGGGGTTTTAGAGTCCAACAATGATTTCAAATCTCGTAACTCCAAACAAAATGATTTACCTACAAACAAGAACGACCAAATTGTGGGCTAACCTCTTCATCGGTTGATCCGCGTTCTTCATTTCAGAAATAAAAATGGGAAGATGAAATAATTGGGAAATCACATAACCCCTACCTAAGTCAGATCATTCATTGCTGATAAACGATGTCTTTGTGTTATCATTCTGTGTTCCTTTATTTATGTCTGTTAGTCAATATTATTTGGTTAATATCTATTCAAAGTGGGGTTGGAATTCATCATCATCACCCACTAGAGTTTTAGAGCAGAACCACTATTGTGCCAACAATCAGTGATTTTCTTCTTGGCCATTAAAGGAAGAAATATGAATCAGCATTTCTATTACATTTCTATTTTGATGTTGTTACAATTTTTCATTTAATTAAACAACATATTTAATTTCATTTAGTTGAAAAAATGTTGAGATGAAACGATTAAAAAATTAAGAAAAAAACAATCATATTTTATTTTCAACATTTACTTTAAAAAGTCTGAAGAATAACTTTTCCCTTGACCCTTGTCGATCGAGGTTTGTTCTATTCTATGAAAATAATAATATTCTCAGTTCAATTGTGCCCTCATATTTTTGACCCGAGAACCCGTTTAAAAGTTAGAAAAACTGGCTCATAGGTTTATTTATGTGAACCTTAAAATAGTTCAAAATTTTACATTCACCCTCGACTCATGATGATCGAGGTTAGGCTCCACCTAAGGGTAATACTCCATCCCAAGATCAATGGTACACTCAGATTTCCAATACGAGTTAATTTTAATGAGTTATAAAGATTTTAAAATAAAATATCTATTACATAATTATTTTATTTACGTCCAAAAACTAACATCCACTATTGGCCCTTGCGGACCAATGTTAGGTTCTGCCTAATGAAACCATACCATCACGAGCTCAATGGTGGTCATAGATTTTTTATATGAGTCATTGTTCATGATTTATATGCATTTTAAGAATATAATAATTTTATTAAATAATTTTATTTATAGTTATGCCATTTTTTGGGTTTTCTCACTAGAGGAATGCGCCAACTAAACATAAATCATGCATAGGGTAAACCTAAAATCCTTAATGAATCATTGCCCAAATATTTATAATCCAAGAACCAGTTTAATATTTATTCCATATTTTCAAGATAACTGCTCATGTGTGTTATTTAACGCATATCATTTTTCTATGGATAAATCTGTGCACTCTAGGCCTCAAAATCGCTCTCCATCTCAGCGCCTGGTCTTGAAATAATTCTATATAATAATAAATAATACATGGAATTTCTAATAAATAAAAATTTTATCCACTTTAAATGGAATTTGTTTTTGAATTCCATTTTCAGAAATATACGACAATGCCACTCTTCTTCCACTATATAAAAGCACTCACACCTACCACATATTCACACCTTTAAGACCATTTACTCTCCCATAATATATCTAGATAATCTCCCAACATCTTTATTGTATTCCATTATGACTCACATTAGGAAGAAATAAAACCTAGGATTTCTTTTTGTATAATCATAAATGAGTTACCAAAAAATACAATAAGACTCTACAACAATCACATTGAATTTATTTCTTTCTCAAACCATTCAATTAATATTATATCCAGATTATATAATAAAATAATTTTCTTTAATATATTTATAAGTTCTTATGAAAATATTTTGACCTAAAAATTCACAAACAACATTTAAATGGGATACACAATCATTGTTCTTTTCTATAGTGGAATACTACCTCATGAACTGATGCTATTCGTTCATCCATTTACCACCATTAATGGTTAGAAATAATGATGGATTTATAGTTTATATATGATTTATATTCTATTTTTATTTTCCTTATTCTTATTTAGTATTTATATAAAAACCCATTATGCACACCATTTATAGGAATACGGTAATATCATTTGGGGACGTGCGGAATACCACCTCTTCAAAGTGATATGATTTGTCCACGCTATACATGAAATGTATTAATGGGTAGTTTTAATAGATATATGCCACATATATGAAATAAAAATGATAATTTAATTATAATATCAATATATATTTATTTATCATTTACTTTTCTTTCTTTTAAAATATGACAATGATATGGAAGTAGCGTTCATACATATGTCTGACCTACCATCTCCCTAAATGGTGAACCTAATTTCATATAATAGAATGATATAGATTATAAAAAGTAAATATTTATGTAATATATATGTTATTTAAATCATTATTTATTTTCTAGAGATGATGAAATCATGATCAATGTAATAGGAAAAATAATGAAAAGTAAAAATATACCCAACAAACTTGTTAATTAAACATTGAAATAGTGTAAATAATGAAAGATTGTTACGAAAGGGTAATAAGATATTATAATAAGTTATTATATGATATTATAAATATTATTATGGTTATGGTATAAGTTACATACATGTTTAAAACCATTATACATGAGGATAAAAGATTTTCACCTGAAAGGAAACACATGGTTTGGGATGTCCATCCCACTTTTTACATCTATTTAATAAATATCATATCCACCACTAAATTAATTTGTTTGGTGTATCTACTACCCATTTTGATATATTATATCAATAATTTTGTCATCTTCATGGTATTTTTAGTTTCAATTTGAATTATTTATTCAATGGGTATTTGAATTAAATGGAAAAATGTTCTAATGAGTTTCATAACCCGATTCCTTTTCATTCAGTTATATTACCTCCTTGTTGTCGTTAATTATATTATATTATGTTTGAAATAAATTTTTACCTTCTATTTTTTTATTTAAAATTGATTTATGTGGATTAAATTTTAGAGACATAATCAATTCATTGATTGATTCTCACATCAATGTTATGGCATTTTTCAAGGGTTTACTTCACAATCCCATTTTGTTTGGGATTTTTTACACATGAATTTTCATTAGAGGAAATTATTGGATCATTTTTCCTTAAATCATTTAATTTAATCCCAATCAGGTTATTAATGAACTTTTCATGTAATATTTACATTTTTTCACCCTTTAGTACTCATATTAGTTCAGAAAATGTTTTTATGAAAACCCGAGAACATTTCTGAAATTATGAGGAGAACCTATTATCTTAAAAAAGATAATGATTTCTAATTTTTTTTTTAATTTCCAAAATGATTTATTAAATTATTTTTTTATCATTTTTATTTGAAAAATTTTTTCAATGGAAAATTATTTTCTCTTTTCGAACAAGGTTCTTTTATAACCATTTTACATTGAAAAAGGAATGCTATTTTCTACCTTGTTCAACATATTTAGAATTACTCCATGTTATTTAATTGAATATTCCTTTAAATTTTTTAAAGGATATTTTTAAAATAAAAAATTATTAATGATAATTTTAATGAAAGTAATTTAAAAATGAAGAGGTTAATTTAATCAATATTGTTTTGAAATATATATTAATAATATTTCTATTCATCAACGACATCAACCCTTTATTTTTACTCCACTAGGTATATGTTGTATGGATATAATCATTGTTCTTCCTCTAGATGGGTTTTTATTTATTTTACTATGGATATTATTTATATTCACTTCTGTGATTCATTTTTGTAGTACCATTAAAATAGTGAATTTCTTATGATTATTAAACATTGAATTTCCCATAATTATCCATATTATTTATCATGGAAATGTTAATTGCCTAAACAATATATTATTTTTATATATATGGTTTCCTATAAATTTTATTTAATTTACTATTGAAACATTGATAAATTTGTATCCTTTAGTCAATATAGATATTTGATAAAACATAGTTTTTTTGAAATAAATAAATTATTTAGTATATAAGGAATGAATTGGATATGAAATACATAGGTATTCTCAAGAGAATAAATTAGTTAGTGACAAACCCAATGAGTTTTATTGGAATTAGAAAAGATGGGTTCTAACCCACATATTTAAAATGTATTATGAATGGTCTTGAGAGTAGTATGTTAAGTCGTATTGTGAATGTTTTTAATGATAACTGTGTCATGTTTTTAGGAAGATAATGTTCGATAATTAAGAATTTAGTTCACATAATATTAGGTTATTATTATCCATGGAATTTTTTATTTGACATTATATACGGTTTAATTTTATTACCATATCATTGATTATATAGTATATGTTCTTGATTCATACCATTTCATATTTATTATGCCTTATCCAGTTATTTAATTATATTTTCTTTATAGTTATTTACCATTTCATATTATTTACTTAATTAACTTAAGAGTGATGGATACAATTTTGATATTATGATATTAAAATTAACTATAATCCTAGGTATTAAAAATCATTTTAGGTATTATGTGATTAAGGATTCATTGGAAGAAATTCATGGAATTTGAACTCATTATATTACATTTTTTTAATGGAAAATATCATTGAGGAATAATTACCTTAAATTTAGATACATGAGTTTAGATGTATTAAAAACCTTTAGTGTTATTATGTTCATTAATGAAATTTTAATAATTGATAAATATGAT
Source organism: Viscum album (assembly GCA_963277665.1). Classification (NCBI taxonomy): domain Eukaryota; kingdom Viridiplantae; phylum Streptophyta; class Magnoliopsida; order Santalales; family Viscaceae; genus Viscum; species Viscum album. Next base: position 566,847,938 of record OY728120.1, on the reverse strand, counting down.
TTATAATAATTCAAACAAATATTGTATTTAAATTTAATTTAAATGGATATATAAGGATTAAATATCTAGGATGCACATCATATTAATAATTTTTATAAAAATGAAAACCTATATTCTTGATTAAAACCATCATATCCAAAAATGTGGTGGGGATTGAACCCATTACAAAAAAATGATATGGTTTTCACAAATAACACTTACCTATGTGACATAATAGTTAATGTCTCATTATTTTTAGATAAACAAATTTGATGAATAAATATTAACGACGAATCATTAGTATTAGTTGTGAGGATTATATATTAATTTATGAAACATATTGGTTTTGGAAAAAAGTTCGAGACTAAGTTATGGACGTGTTTTATGGATTTTATTAACCATTAATAAAAGTTGTTTAGTCATAAAAATTAATTTCGGGATATTCATTTCTTGGGGTAAAAGGAAGAAATAAAATTTTATTGAAGAATGAATAAATGATGAAATTGTTCCTATGAAATAGAAACACATCAAATAATATATTTCCTTATATTGTCTATAATGAATTCTGAAACATCAGTAATAGTGTCTTAATTTTTCCTTCCTAATCCTTTAATTTTTTAAATAGATTTTATTTTAATTCATCAATGAATTATGGATTTTAGGTCATCAACTTTCCCATGATCATTATCTTGTGTGTCATCGATGAACTCAATAACTCGCTATGAATAGTTTTGATTTTCTTCCATGAATTCATCTCTATTTTCAATTAACGTTTTCCTACTTAGAGACCTTATTATATGTTATTCCATGTGACCTCTCTACTTATTATTCTATACCATTAAGAGGATGTTTAATTAAACCATCTCTATTTGTGGCTTCTTCAATAATGTACGTTTAAAATATCAACCCCTATATTTTCAAGATGGAGCTTTATTTGTGAAGATGCTATTAATTTAAGGTGTGGAGAATGTGAAACCTAGAAAAATCTAAAATACTAACATTTATTTGATATAGAGTACTAAATGAAACACCAAACATAGAATGGAAAATAACCTACCAAGAAATTTTGATATATTCAATATTTTAAAATAATTTAATATATTCTATAGATTTCATTGCATGCAATACTGAGTTATCATTTATTATAGAGAATAAATACTTTTTCATTAGAATTCTTTACATTCAAAACAATGTTTTAATAAAGAAATAAATATTATTATGTTATTATTATTTAATTTAATAAGATATAAAATACAATTACTTTTTTTGTAATAAATATTATTAACAATCTTATGAGATTATATGGTATATAAAATTCAAAATTTAATTCATAGGTTACCAATTAAAATGAAATTAATATAAAACCCAGTTGAATAAAAAGGGAAATTTTTCATTCCGAAAATGTGTTTTAAGATAATTAATTAAATTAATTAATTTAATAAATGATTACAATTAAATATATATGTTTTATATTCATTCATCCAATTGTTATTTGAGGCATAAAATAAAAACAAACACTATTTTATACAGAAAATAAATATTTATCTAAAATGGAAAATTTACCACCTTTTAATGTAGATCCTATTTTAAATCAATTTTTTGGAAATTTTATAAATTTCATTTGTCAAAAAAACTTTAAATAGACACATAAAATTTTTATTAGGGTGAATTTTTGGTATTATATTAATCATAAAGATTAAATATATAAATTTTATATAAGTTAATATAATTTATTTAATTGTCATAAATTTTCCTGAAATGTCTCTGAAATTTAAAGGAATTTTTTTAAAATAATTTGGAATATTACGAGTCCGCAGTTTCTACGGCACCTGAATCCGAGGCATGGTGTGCTCGGAATCAATTTCTGAAGCTTTTTTCGGGTACGTTCAGTAAACGTACGTGTGAGTTTTTCTATCTTTTGAACCGGTGCTCTGAATTGAAATCTGAGTACACTGCTGAACTCGCTGCGCCAGTATTCGCTTAAAGGGACCTTTATTGCAGTTGCGTTTTATGCGAGATGAAAGTTATAATCTGGGGATTTATCTTAAATTAAATAAAATTGTGGTGATACACAATTTTATTTTAAGAGGCGGTTATTTCCCCCAAGAGGAAGCTAGGGGTGGGGCCCAGACCCCACATAACCTCCCATGAGAGGATTTAGTGTGGTGGGGCCCACACGAACCCAAACCCTTTCACCTCCCCTTAACTCCCCATTAATACTCCCTACTGTTTATTTTGAAAACTCCCCATATTTATTATGGTGGAGCCTCTCCACCTCCCACCCATTGAATGTGCCAACCTCTAATTAATATCTGCATTAATTATTTCAAACCTCTTTTGAATATATTTGACTTGCGTGGTAATTCTTTTAAATTGGGGGAAGCCTTATTTATAATATTTGCCTAAGCAAAAATTTTGGTGGGGAACCTTTGGAGAATTGGAGGAGCATCATTCTTCCACGAAGAACTGTATCCCCTCTCGGCGAAGAACGCTCCATGAATTCTCTTAGATTCTTCTTCCTCCGCGTTAAGGGTGAAGGAACCACTCACAAGAAGCGTCGCCTACGTCAAAGACTCTTCCTCCCACATTGAAGGGATGTCACTATTCTCCGCGACGTAGTCTTCTGTGACGCCTGACTACCGCGACACTCGTCTTCCGCGCCTCGTTGACGCACGAAGAAAATTACAAGGTATGGTTTTTTATATTCTTTAGGTGAATAATTGTACCCCATTCTTCGTTGATTGTTCTTGGATTATCATCCGCCACCTACTATCACCTAACGCGGTGGGCGCGGGCCAAAATAACACGGCCTACCGACCCTCCGTTAATCCTTTTTTATATTCACGATGGAGGTAGAGATAGAAGAGGCAGTGACGACCAAGGTAGCGGTGGCAATAGTGGCCATGCACCGGTCTCTTAAAAGACCACAGCACCAGATGCCGCACGGAGATGGGAAAACAACGACCCTCGTTCACGGGCTGCTCGACCGAAGAAGAACCGGTCGGCTGTAGCTGGCGGGGCTGGTGGAACCGCGGCGCCCCATGGAACCGCGCTGCGGAGGACCATGGACCGCTCTCCGCGGGCCGCTTCGTCGGCCGAACCAGCTGGGTTGGAGGAGGTCGCGATGTGGCCTGGCGCCGCGTGCAGAGGACAGGGGCCCGCCCAAGTGGGTCGCTCGCGCTGGAGAATCCTGCAGGCTTTGGCCGACTGGACATGAAGGTAGTGCAGCTCGGAACTACGAATTTAGGATGTCCACCCCCCCCCTCTCCTCGTTGGTCGGCCAGTTGGCCAAGCCATGGCCCACAGTTGGCCGGGCCACGCCAGCCGGGCTGGGCCGCGCCCAGCCGCAGGCCGGGCCGCGCCAACTGGGTCGGGCCACGCCCCGCTGGGCTGGGCCGCCTACCACAGGCTGGACCATGCCCCACTGAGTCGGGCCGTGCATTATCGGGTTGGGCCGACCCCTTAGCCGGGTCAGACCCGCCGAGCCAGAATGGGCCATCCTGCCAGCCCACCGAGCTTGACGGGCAGGGCCCGTTTCACTAAAATACGAATAAATTCATGACCGTGCGTCAGAATGACACACCGTCTGCGGCACTGGGACCCTTAAGATAAGGCAGTCCTTTTGAGATACCCTAAGTGTGTTTTGGATAACATTGGAATATGGACGGTTTTGGAATGAGCGTATTTCCAACCAAGCCCCTAGAACAGAAAAGCCAATAACTCTCAGACCAGGCGTCCGATTGATGCTAATTTTATCGCGTTGGGTTTATTTTGAGGAGGCATAACATCGGGATACATCAACTCAGGACATCGTGATAGTTGATGTACCAAAAACCTTTTTTTCTAGAGGAGCGGACCCTCCCGGAATTGAGTGGGTTGTGTGCGGGAACCCCAGAGCTGGCTGCGACTACGTCTAATTCTGTACTGGAATCCTCTATTGGTTCGACAGATACGACTACCGTAATAGAATCCTCCATGGGTTTGACGATGATGACTCATGTTCTTGTATCCTATGTGGGTGCTGCAGTTTGACATCTGTATTTGTATCCTGTGTGGGTCCGACAGAGTAGCTGGTCTTGTATCCTGTGTGGGTCTGACATCTTAGCTGGTCTTGTATCATGTGTGGTTCTGATAGCTTAGATGAATAAGTGACTACATTTGATCATCTCTATCGCTATTTGAAATATTTATACCTATGTGAGCTGAGTCTTGAATTTCAATAATTGTCATCGATGTGATTGACTTCTTTCCTGTGTGGACTGTGTGGTTCTTGGGCTCGAGAGTTGGAGTCGTATTGTGGTTGATAACTTAGGTATATGTATGGGAATATACCTAACTTGGATTGGTTGATACTTTGGTTTTGTATCTCTATTCTGTGGTTTATCCTTTGTGGATTCTGGGAGACCTTCAGGGGTATCGGGGTCCCTACTGAGTATTGTATACTCACCCCTTCACAGGATTTCCCCGCACTACGTTGTGTTGGATGCAGATGACAGACAACACTGTTCGTGATGGAGACTTGTGGAGCTGGATGGTACTTGGAGGTGACCATTAGGCGAGACGTACACAGAGCGGACAGATGGACATGAGGTGCTGAGGAGGCCATCTGTACCCACCCTTCAGGTGGGATTCTCGTAGGATGATTCAGTGGTTTCTATTTTATATTACTGCAGTTGTGATAGCATTCAGTTGTACTATACTTTACAGTTGGGTTTGTATACTGGCCCATTTACCTTTTAGCACTTTCTTTTGTACTTATTTTACTTAGTTCTTACTTCAGTTGTGTACTCTGTTATGTTAGTTTAGTTTTTTAAAGGCAATGCCTTCCCAGCATAGGGATTTATGACTTTCGTGCTAGTCTCCATCCCCTGGCCTATGGAAGGAGGGATTGGGGAAGTCACGGCACATGCCCCAAGGATGGGTCATGACAAATTGGTATCAGAGGAGTCGGTTCTACCGCAGAACATAGGACTCTGATCTTTTTTTCTGTGAAGCAATAGTGTTAAGAGTATTGAGTGAGGTTTTCAGTCCAGGGAGTCCATTTTTGGTGTGGCGGCCGACGTATCCATACACTAGGACCCTGGCCTCTGATTTCCGACTCAGTGCACGAAAACATTGATTGCATGTGTGTCTCTTTGAAAAGTTTTCTTTTTGATTACTTTGTGTCAGCTCACAAGGTATACTGTTTGACCGTGGCACACCTGTTTCTTTTTATGATGGCCCAGGAAGGCCGCCAGCTAGGGTTCTGAGTTACGTACAAGATGGTATCCCACCAAGCGATGAGGCCTTGGTGTAGGGAACCATCACAGCGGAGCACCAGCGGTACCACTACCCACTGGGCCACCGATACCACCATCCCCAGAAGCAGAGAGTGCACACTGCCTGAGTGCGTTGCATGAGTTCCAGCGACAGAGGCCACCCATGTTCCGTAGAGAGATGGACCAACAGGAAGCTGAGGATTGGCTGGAGGCTATCGTCAGAGTTTTCAGATTGGTAGGGACACAAGCCAATATTATGGTGATCCTTTCCACGAGTCTTCTGCATGCAGTAGCAGGTAGATGGTGGAGCCTGATGCTCCAGGTGCATGATGAGGCACCACTTATTTTGACAGACTTTGAGAGTCTCTTCCGCTTAGAGTTTTTTCTAACCACCCTTCGTGTGGTGCAGATTCAGGAGTTACTACATCTGCAGCATGGTAGCATGATAGTACCTCAGTACTCAGTGAAGTTTACTGACCTTTCATGCTACTCGACGGATATTGTACGAGACCCTTTCTTTAGGGATCGAACCTTCAAGTAGGGGCTGAGGCACGATATCAAGGATTTGACGATTCCCCTCAGCATCCCGACGGAGGCGGGGGTGCTGGAGCAAGCCCTTCTAGTGGAGATATTTCTTGTTGAGCAGTCACCAGTGGGGAGACCCACCGCAGGGTGACACATAGCGGAGACTTCTGTAGCCGGTAGTAGACAGATGTCGTTAGGGTCCAAGAGTACCAAGACATCAGGTGGGTGACCTCAGGATACATGTTCAGTTGTACGGGGAACATGAAATAGATCCATCCTTAAGAGGATCAGGCAGTGCTATGCATGTGGTGGGCATGGCCACATGGACCATGACTACCTGACCCACCATGTAGAGGAGTAGCACACAGTAGAGGGACCTCCCAGGCATAGGCAGAGGTTTGACCATGGTGGTCTTCCGGGAGCGGGTGGACAAGGAAGAGGAGCTGGCCGAGCGACCAGTGGTGGACGACGTTTCAAGGCTCTAACACCACCACCACCAGGAGGTCCACCCCGACCATAGGGAGCTGGTGGATAGAGGTGGGCTCATCTCCAAATAGTCATGGCCCAGGACCACGACACAGCTAAGATGATTCAAGGTACTATCTGTGTTTACTCCACCCTTACTGCAGTACTTATAGACATAGGTGCGAGTCATTATTTTATTACCACTAACCTTGTTCGGAGCTCGGAGATTCCGACGGAGCCGTTGGCTCGATCCTTACAGCTAGAGACTCTTACAAGAGAAGACTTGATGATTACGCACTGGTGACGGTAGTGTGAGCTTACTCTTGGAGGTGAGAGCTTTGGTCAGGATCTTCTTGTAGCAGTGTCGAGGCCTTACGACGTCATCTTGGGTATGGAATGGATATCTATAGTCCATGCTCAGATCAGCTGTATTAGGCACAATGTACGGTGTTTCTGCACCGATGGGACCAGGTTCACCTTCACCAGTGAGAAGGGAGCCTTTGCAGCGTATGATGGACTTACGTAGAGGAGAGGGTAGCCGATCACACATCAGTTGGCTAGTCTCATCCTCGGATCGGTTGATGTGTGGAGTCCTATTTTTTTCTTGTTATGGTGGATCAGTATGCGGATGTTTTTCCTGATGACATTCCAGGACTACCTCCTCGTAGAGAGGGAGACTTCTATATAGACCTGTACCTCAGGACAGCTCCGATATCTACCCTAGCATATCGGATGGCTCTCACCGAGCTTCATGAGCTGTGGGTATAGCTGGAGGACATGCAGGGAAAGGGATTTATCCGACCCAGTGTATCACCCTGGGCTTCTCCAATTTTGTTCTCCAAAAAGGCAGATGGGAGCTTGCGACTGTGTGTCAACTACTGTCGCCTGAATCAGGTGACCTTGAGGAACAAGTACCCACTTCCAAGGATTGATGACCTCTTCGATCAGATCAAGGGAGCACAATGGTTTTCGAAGATAGACCTCAGGTTAGCTTATCACCAGCTCAGAGTTCGAGATGAGGATGTGCATAAGACGACCTTCAGGTGTCGGTATGGATGCTACGAGTTCATGGTTATTCCCTTCGGTGTAACCAATGCTCCAGCAGTGCTCATAAGTCTCATTAATAGGATATTCCAGCCCTAACATGATCAATTTTTCGTAGTCTTCATCGACGACATACTGATTTACTCGAATACAAAGGAGGAGCACATCAACCACTTGCGGGTTGTACTGGATACACTCTGAGATGACTAGCTTTATGATAAGATCTCGACGTTCCAATTCTAGATTAGAGAGGTTCACTTCTTGGGACACGTCATCTCAGAGGTGGGGGTAGCAGTGGATCCAGCGAAGATCAAGGCAGTACTTTCTTGGGAGTCACCCAGGAGCATGACAGAGGTGTGGAGTTTCTTGGGACTGATTAGGTAATATAGAAGATTTGTTCCAGACTTCTCGAGAGTTGAATCACTTCTATAAGCTTTGACAAAGAAGGGAAAACCTTTTGTGTGGTCAGATAGATGCCAGTAGAGATTTTGGGAGCTGAGGTAGAGATTGACCAGTGCGCCCATCTTGAGGCTATCGGAGGAGGGAATTGGGTATGTAGTTTACTGCGACGCATCAGGGACCGGAGTTAGAAGCAGTGGTATTCACCTTGAATATGTGGCAACACTATCTGATGGGTGAGTGCTTTATAGTCTACTATGACCACCAGAGCCTCAGGTAAATCTTCTCGCAGAAGGACCAGAACCTGAAACAGCGACGATGGATCGAGTTCCTCCAGGACTATGACTTTGAGATAGTCTATAATCCTAGGGTGGGTAATGTTGTAGCTGATGGTTTTAGTATATGATCAGGCATTCATCTGCTAGGAGAGGCGACCAAACAGCTTACCGCGTTGCATATATCCTTTGTGGATATATATGGAGAAACCTTTCTTCATTCTCTCACATTCACTCCTCCACTTATTCGGCAAGTCAGAGAGGCACAATGTGGGGGCATTGACTGTGAGACATGACGTGCCCAGATATCCACAGGGTAGGGGCCTGATGGATTTTCTGAAGGAGGGGAGCACATCATCCTCTTCAGGGGACGCACCATGGTACCAGTTGAATTACAAGAGGAGGTGATGAGGGAGTTCTACACTTCCTCTCTAGCTGTACATCCAGTAGTGATGAATATGTATCAGGACCTCAGACGATGGCACTGGTGGCCAAGTATGAAGAAGACTATAATAGAGTTTGTTTCACGATGCCTCACATGTCAGTAAGTGAAGGCGGAGCACCAGGTACTAGCAGGCTTAGTATAGCCCTTAGAGGTCCTAGAGTGGAAGTGGGATGGGATATCCATGGATTTTTTGATGGGTCTTCCACATACATCTAGAGGACATGACTCTATCTAGGTGATTGTTGATCGAATCACCAATTTGGAACACTTCCTTCTGATCAAAGAGTAGGGCTCAGAAGAGAGATTTGGACTCCTCTACATACAGGAGATCGTATGGCCTCATGGTGTGCCATCGACGATCGTCTCTGATCAGGACGCACACTTTACTTCCCGGCTTTATAAGGGGTTTCAGGAGGAATTTTGGACGCAAATACGTCTGAGCACCGCCTTCCATCCCTAGATGGATGGCCAGACTGATAGGACCATTCAGACTCTCGAGCACATGCTCCATGCATGTTTCCTTGACTTTGGTCGTAGTTGGGAGGACCACTTACTTTTGGTGGAGTTTTCATACAACAACAACAATCACTCCACCATCGGGATGACACCTTACGAGGCACTGTACGGCCGAACATGCAGGTCACCTCTGTGCTGGACAGACTCAGGGGAGTCAGCACTTGTAGGGCCAGAGATGGTGCAGGCTACAACAGAGAAGGTACAGATCATCCAGGAGCAGATGAAGACTACACAGAGCAGACAGAAGTCATATGCTGATAGGAGACGGAGACCACTAGAGTTCGAGGATGGGGACCACATTTTCCAACGAGTCTCACCTCGAAGAGGTCAATAGATATTTGGCTAGGGTGGAAATTTATATCCACGACTCATCAGACCTTTCCAGGTCCTTAGAAGAGTAGGTGAGGTGGATTACTTCCTGGCCGTTCCACCTCAGTTGCACCGGGTTCATGATGTCTTCCATGTATCTTAGCTGTGGAGATACGTGCACGACCTGTCCTACATCATCAATAACTGGGAGATGGAAATTGATAATGGGGTGACTTTCACGGAGGTCTCGGTGTTGATTGAGGATCGATAGGAGTGGGGCCTACGTAGATAGTCGATTCCTCTAGTGCACATTCACTGGCAGCACGGGAACCTCCAGGAGAGATCTTGGGAGTGGGATGCCCAGATGCAAGCTCAGTACCCCCATTTGTTCCCCTAGTGTGTGTTGTAGCATTACAAGGACGTAAATTCCTGGGTTGGGGGTAATTTAAAGACCCAGAAATTTCAATGATTTTTTTTAATACTTTGTAATTTTACGAGTCCGTAGTTTCTGGCGGCGCCTGATTCTGAGGCCCGGTGTGCCCGGAATAAATTTCTAAAGATTTGTTCGGGTACCTTCAATAAACGTACGTTCAGGTTTTTCTATCTTTTGAACTGATGCTCAGAATTGAAATATGAGGACACCGATGAACTCGCAGTGACGGTATTCTCTTAGAGGGATCATTACGCAGTTGTGTTTTATGCGAGCCGAAAGTTATAATTTGGGGATTTATCTTAAATTAAATAAAATTTTCGTGACACAAAATTTTATTTTAAGAGGCAGTTATTTCCTCCATGAGGAAGCTAGGTGTGGGGCCCAGAACCCACATAACCCCCCATGAGAGAATTTAGTGTGGTGGGGCCCACCGAACCCAAACCCTTTCACCTCCCCTAAACTCCCCATTAATACTCACTACTGTTTATTTTGAAAACTCCCCATATTTATTATGGTGGAGCCTCTCCACCTCCCAACCATTGAATGTGCCAACCTCTAATTAATATCTGCATTAATTATTCGGCACCACTTTTGAATCAATTTGAATTGAATGGAAATTTTTGAAATTGGGGGAATCCTTATTTATAGTATTTTCTAAAGAAAATATTTCGGTGGGGATCCTTTGGATAATTAGAGGAGCTTCATTCATCCACGAAGAACATCATCCCCTCCCAGTGAAGAATGCTCCACAACTTCACCTACATTCTTCTTCCTCCGCATCAAGGGAGAAGACACCGCTCGCGAGAAGTATTGCCTACATCAACGACTCTTCCTCCCACGTTGATGGGACGACACTGTTCTCCATGACGCCATCTTCTGTGATGCCCAACTACCGTGACGATCGTCTTCCGTGGATTGTCAATGTGAGATGACAATTACAAGGTAGGGTTTTTTGTATTCTTTAATTGAATAATTGTACCACATTCTTCATTGATTGTTCTTGGATTATCATCGACCACCTACTTCCGCCTAATACGGAGGGCACGGGCAAAACTTACACGGACTAAAGACCCTCCGTTAATCCTTGTTTATATTCACGATGGAGGTGGAGATGGAAGAGGTGGTGACAACTAAGGCGGCAGCAGCAATGGTGGCTATGTACCGGTCCGTTAAAAGACCGCGACATCGGATGCCGCGTGGAGAGGGGAAAACCATGGCCCACATCCGTGGGCCGCTAGGCCTAAGAAGAACCAACCGGTCGTAGCTAGCCGGGCTGGTAAAACTGCAGCTCCCCATGGCGCCGCACTGCGGAGGACCGTGACCCGATCTTCGCGGGCCACTTGGGCTGGCGAACTGGCCGGCTCGTCAACCGGCCGGGTTGGAGGAGGCCGCGGTGCCGCCTGGCGTCGTGTGTGGATGACAACAGCCGGCCTAAGCAGGCCGCTCATGCTGGAGAAGCCGTCCGACTTCAGCCATCCGGGAAGGAGGGAAGAACCTCCAATTCGGGAAGTCGGGGGGCGACGCCCCCCCACCCCACGTCGCTCGGACAATTGTCCAAGCCGTGGCGAACAATTGTCTAGGTCGGGCCGCGCCAGCTAGGTTAGGCCACGCCCCGCCAGGCCAGGCCCCCTGACAAGGGCCGGAACATGCCCCACCAGACCGGGCTACGCATTATCGTGTCGGGCCGACCCCTTTGTCGGGTCGGACCAGCCGAGCTAGAACGGACCGACTCGCCAGCCCACTGGGGTTGATGGGTCGGGCCCGTTTCTCTTAAATACAAATAAATTCATGACCGTACGTCTGAACGTCACGCCGTTTGTGGAACTGGGACCCTTACAACAAGGCGGTCCTTTTGCGATACTCTAAGTGAGTTTTGGAAAACTTTGGAAGATGGCCGGGTTTGGAACGAGCATATTCCCAACTGGCCCCCTGGAATGGAGAAGCCAATAACTCTCAGACCGGGTGTCCGATTGATGCACCGTCTTTCGGGTTGGTTTATTTTGATGAGGCAGAACTTCGGGATACATCAAATCAGGATTTCGTGATATTTGATGTATCGAACCCCCTTTTCTACTCGAGGAGCGGACCGTCTCGGAATCGAGCGTGCTGTGTGCGAGAACCCTAGAGCTGGTTGCGACTGTGTCGACTTCTATACTAGAATCCTCCATGGGTTCGACAGCTACGACTACCGTACTAGAATCCTCTGTGGGTTCGATGGTGATGACTACTGTTATTTTATCCTGTGTGGGTCTGGCATCTTGACATCTGTATTTGTATCCTGTGTGGGTTCGACAGAGTAGTTGTTCTTGTATCCTGTGTGGGTCGGACAGCTTAGATGAATCAGTGACTACATCTGATCATTTCTATTGCTATATGAAACATGTATACCTGTGTGAGCTGTGTCTTGAATTTCAATCATTATCATCGATGTGATTGAATTCTTTTTTGTGTGGACTGTGTGGTACTTGGGCACTAGAGTTGGAGCCATACTATGGTTGATAACTTAGGTATATGTATGGTCATATACCTATGTAGGGTTGGTTGATACTTCATGTTTGTATCTCTCTTATGTGGTTTATCCTTTGTGGATTCTGGGAGACCTTCAGGGGTCTCGGGGTCCCTACTGAGTGTCATATACTCATCCCTGCATGGGAGTTTCCCGAACTACGTTGTGTTGGATGCAGACAACGGACTGCACTGATCGAGGTGGATACTTGTGGAGTTGGGCGGTACCCGGATGTAGACCCTTTGGCGAGATGTACACGGAGCGGACAGACGGAATTGAGGTGCTGAGGAGGCCATCTGTACCCCCCCTTCAGGTGGGATTCCTAGAGGATGATTTAGTGGTTGCTGTTTTACTTTAATGCAGTTGTGCTAACTTTCAGTTGTACAGTACTTTACAGTTGGGTTTGGATACTATCCCATTTACCTTTCAGCACTTACTTTTTTACTCAGTTTACTTAGTGCTTACTTTAGTTGTGTACTCTGTTGTGTTTGTTTACTTTTATAAAGGCAATGCCTTCCCAACTTAGGGATTTACACCTTTGGTTCTAGTCCTCAGCCGCTGGCCTATGGAAGGCGGGCTTTGGGAAGTCATGGTATGGGCCCCGAGGAAGGGTCATGACATTCACTTTTAAAATGAATATAATAACATTGCAATCTTTTGAGCATTTTACTTTAAAAATCCTCGTTGTCATCCCAATTACAGGATAAAATTCCAATTAATTTATTATGCTTATTTGATTGTAATTTGGAACTATAGATTCCATATTTCGATTGATAATTTTTTTTATAATATCTAATATGTTAAAAAAAGTTTTCGACCAAAATTATTATTTAATTTGGTTAAAATTAATTAAAGTTTTTAAGGTAAAATTATGATTTACAATGGACTAAACAATAATCATAAGGAAACAGTTGAATAGAAATTTTTTGAAAAAACATTTTAGGACTGTATATTAAAACTATATTCAATTTTATCTAGTTTTTTAAGTTATTAGATCCAATTGAATAAGAAAAAATGTGGGTAGAATTACTTTTAAAAATTTACAAGAATGCCCCTCCACCGCCTTTCTAAAAAGGAACACACCCCTCCCACTTATTAACACATATGAAAACCATTTCCTTCACCAAAAAGCCTTCTAGATAATCTCCAAATCTCCCTACACTCAACTTATAAGCATAAAATTTGTATGAAATCAAACCCCGAAATTATTTTGGTATAAACCAAAAGGAGTTACCCAAAAATGAGGAAACATTCTTCAATGATCACTTTGGTTTTATATGTTTCATATAAAATTAAATTATTAATATATCATTATTATATAATAAAATAATTACAATTAATATACTAATATGTATTTAGGTCTTTATATTTACCTACACTTTCAGACACAACCATCAAATCGAATTCACAATCATTGATCATGTGTACGGTGGACTATCACCTTACAAACAGATGTCATTTGTTTTCCCCCTAAACAGCTTTCATAGTTGGTAATAATGATGGATTTTTATTATATATATTATATATAGTATTTATAATATATTTAATCTTATGGAATTTTTATATAACATAATAATTTATGCAATTCATTTTTTGGAATATGATAACATCATTTGTGGATGTGTGGACTATCACATTGTCAAAAAATGTGATTCGATCACCTTATATGTGTAATGTAATAAAGGATGGTTTTAATAAAAATATACTTATTATAATAAATATATATGATAAATTAATTATAATATGAAAACATATCCCATTATATTATCATTCTTTTTAAATTCAACAAATATATGGATGCAGCTTTAATGCGTACATACTGCCAACCGTCTCTATGAACTGCGCACTTCATTTCCAAAATCCAAATATTTTAGATTATTATATTAAGGTATGTAATGAATATATATTATATTTTCATATTGTTTTAAATTATTTAGATTATTAAATCATGATGTTTGTAATAGGAAAAAACAAGAAGTTAAAATATACCCAATAGACTAGGCCATAAACAACCTGAAATAGTGAAAATAATGAATGATTATTAACAAAATTTTATAAGATATTATAAGATGATAATATACTATTGTAGATGCTGAAAAGTGCTCAAGTTCTGAAGATGGTTTCAAAATGATGAAGCGAAGTCATATTTGGACCTGGGGACCCCGCCCGGGGGCACGGAGGGGCCACGTGAAATAAATTTCTAGGCGCATGAAAAAATGTGGCATGTGTGGAAAGTTCCAGGTTTTGTGAAGAGGCCTCGGCCCATGTGAAAAATAATTTCACACCCCTCCCCACGTGGTTGACATTTCGGGCCGCTGACATCGGCACACAATTATTTCGCGCCAAGCTGTTTTCTGCACCCCCGGGCGCTTATAAATAGAAGGTAACCCCCTTCCATTTTGGGGATGAAGAATTTGAACTGACTCTCATGCGTGAAATCGGCTTTCCACCCGCGCGAAGATGGTATTCAGGTACAGTTATTTTCACACCAAGTCACCCTAGGGTCTGCCTTCGCGTGAGATCCCCATGTATTAGGCTGAATTTCAATCCCTTTCGGGTCCATCCCCAAGCGCCTAATTCCTTCCATTGCACGCAGGCCGCCCAATTGCACGTAATCCCTTCCATTGCGTGCACCCCCTTCCAATTGCACACAATCCCTTCAAATTGCTCTCAGCCCGGTCATTGCGCGCAACCTCTCCCACTTGTGTGCATTTCCTCCCCTTTCCCTCAATCCTTCATAGTTGCGCGCAAAACCTTGGCCCCAATTCCATGCATGCATCATCGATTTCGCGTGAGCTCGATGTTTTTCACGCAGGTCTACTTATTTCGAGCAAGCCTCAAAGGTTGCGTGCAATACCCCCAGGACCCCTCACCTCGGTGCCCCCTGGGCGCCCCCTTGAGCGAGTGCCCGATGCTCTTTTTATGGATGCCTTTCGCGGGTGTCTCTCATGCCCCGAGCATCCACATCATGCACTGTTTTCCTGTGCAAACTTATTTGCTTGTACGAAGTATCTTCAAGGTCCATTGGATGATACTGCTCGTTGCGTTGCTTTGAATCAGGCTTCTTCACATAGGCATGCTAACGTCTATTGCTTCTATGCATAGACATGCTAACGTGGACCCCTCGATGGTTCGCTTCACGACACCCCCTTGCGATGGCGTTGCTGATGCCTTCCCTCCTACAAGGAGTAGATGGTACTGATTATGTATGTCATAGGTGTGCGGAGCAAACCCACCTCGTCCGAGCTACATGACATTAAACTGCCAAGCACCATCATCCTTAGCACATGACGTTAAACTGTGACCTGGCCCTGTGCCTCACACGCAGGGTCCCCCTGCCTTGGACATTCTCCACACCCACTCATCTCCACAGGGATGGGATCACCCTTACATGGGATGATATCCTCCTAATCGGAGTGGCGTTTGTCTACAGGAAAGGGAAACCACCCTGGTGTAAGCCCCTATTTTTCCTCCCAGGTGGTAGCATCCCTGGTCCTCCTTTCGTCTTCAGTTCCCAAGGCCAGCAAAGGGCATGATAGGGAACATGGCTCCTCCTTTCTTCAGTCCCAAATCCCTCTCCCCATATGATTTGTCTCCCATGGGCCTCTATCATGGAGTTAGCCCCGACTTCTTGGGATTCTAACCACACGTAAGCCCTTATTCACTTACCATGGAAACACCTTTCATGACGTGGCCGTGAGGCCTTTGCTGACACTTGTTTCTCACACAAAGAATAACTCACGTGGGCTTAGAGTAAGCATCGACCATGAAAGTGCCCCCATCCTGCATGGCATTAAACTGTATCCAATCAACCCGAAATATGGGGACTTTGATCCATGTCAAGGCATGGTACATTGGAAGCCTCCCTATGGTTCAAGCCCCACCACCTTAGGCCGCCTCAGAGTATAAGCCCCAATCCATCCCGAACTATGGGGACTTTGATCCATGTCAAGGAAAGGTACATAGGAAGCCTCCTCAAGGTTCAATCCTGACCACCTTGGGCCGCCTCAGAATGTAAGCCCCAACCCATCATGAACTATGGGGACTTTGATCCATGTCAAGGCATGGTACGTTGGAAGCCTCCACGAGGTTCAAGCCCCACCACCTTGGGCCACCTCAGAGCGTAATCCCCACTCCACCCGAACTACAGGGACTCTGATCTATGTCAAGGAACGGTACATAGGAAGCATCCACAAGGTTCAAGACCCACCACCTTGGGCCACCTCAGAGTGTAAGACCCAATCCATCTGAAACTACGAGGACTTTGATAAATGTCAAGGCATGGTACGTAGGAATCCTCCACGAGGTTCAAGCCCCACCACCTTGGGTCGCCTTAGAGTGTAAGCCCCAATCCACCCAAACTATGGAGAATTTGATCCATGTCAAGGCATGGTACATAGGAAACCTCCATGAGGTTCAAGCCCCACCACCTTGGGCCTCCTTAGAGTGTAAGCCCCAATCCACCCGAACTACCGGGACTTTGATCCATGTCAAGGAATGGTATGTAGGAAGTCTCATTGAGGTTCATGCCCCACCACCTTGGGCAGCCTCAGAGTGTAAGCCCCAATCCATCCCAAACTACGGGGACTTTGATTCATGTTAAGGCATGGTACGTAGGAAGCCTCCAAGAGGTTCAAGCCCCACCACATTGGGACACCTTAGAGCATAATCCCCAATCCATCCTGAACCACGAGGACATTGATCTATGTCAAGGCATGGTATGTAAGAGGCCTCCACGAGGTTCAAGCCCACCAAACAGTCTTTTCGACCCCCCTTCACGTCGGTTCGCCCCCATCCCGCATGACGTTAAACTGTATTCAGCATATGAACGAAGTGGTCTTTGATTACCCTCCACAGGGAAATGTAGGAAGCCTCCATAGGGCTGAAGCCCCTCTCTCATATCTCATCCTGACCTTTCCCTCGAGCCTATGTGTCTCGGGAAGCTCATGACCTAACATGGAGTTTCCAACTCCTCTAGGTCCCATCAATGCATCCATTCTCATTGGTTGCCTCCTTAAGTGTCCTATTGTCTCATAGAACTACACAGAATTAAATTCCCTTCCACAAGGACATGTAGGAAGTCTCTTAGAGGCTCAAACCCGAAACCATCATCCATCATGATTCTTACCTGGGCCACCACATCCCTGTGGGATATTGCCACTTTTTTCCCCATCCCCCTCCACAGCATTCTAGAAGCCGCCCACGTGTTGGCCCCAATATCGGTGTTCCCTCTAGGGGTTCTTCAAGCTGATCGACTCTAATTAGTGTTCTGATCAGTCTGATCTATCTCCACTGGATGATAAACTTACAGCATACCCTGTGTTAAACCTGTGAAACTAAAGAAAACCTCTGATACATGCCTATGGAATATGATTCCACGTGTTCGTTGAGGGATGCCTCGGGCTTCCACATCCACGAGAAGCCCTATAATAAGGGAAAAAAGGAAGACATGCCAATCCCCTAGAAACAAGACATTCCAGTGGTGCCCAACGTGACTAATCCCCTAACTAAAGGTTGCTTCCATGACCGGACTCCTTGAAATGTCTTGACAGAAGTTGTGTAATTAACTGGTGTCCATGATGTTATGGCAGTGGGAAGAGTTTCACGAAATACATCTTAAATCTATGAGGGAGACCCAGACTAGGTGATGAGTTCCGAGGTGGAATCCACGGAAGGAAGAACCGACATCCCATCATCTTGTTTCTATCAAGGAGCAGACGTCCCTGAATAAGGAGCGGATGTTGCCCTCCTTTGGAAAGCGGGATTGTGGGGCAACACCAGCACATCCTCTGTGTGACAGACACATGCGCCCCGATGAAAGCATCAGAAACAAAAATGGTGAACTAGATGTCAATATCTTATCCTCATAATGGAGACTATTAGCATTTGAGGAATCAATGGTTTAGATTTCCATCAAACCCAGTCACCCAACACCAAGTCCCCAAAGCAGATAGCAGGCCTGACATGAAACTCGCCAGAAGTTGGGACAGTCAGGACGTTGAGCATTCCATTCTGTGACGTTGTCAGCGTGGATCCCTCTTACCAGAAATGGAATATGGAGCGGTGGTGGGGCACTGGTTGTCAATTTCTTTTCATAGCAGTGTTAATGAGTTCATATCCCTACTTTAATGAACCAAGTTGTTGCATCCGGATCCTGATCACCCACCCACCGATGCAGGGGTAGGGGCAATATCAACGTGGCTACCCCATAGGGTTCTGCCTCTTCCATGATAGCCTCGACTGCCACGACTTCTAGGCGCCCACGCCCCAATCTCCCTGTCATAAATTATCCAGAAAAGGGTAATTAATGACCTTGTATGCAGGTACGAGGAGGAGGGGATCATCCCCACTAGGGATATGGCCCTCTTGGATGTCGAGGCAGTTGCGCCTGGCTATCAACGACGCCTCGGAGGACCACACAGGGAGCCACTGCTCCCCACCCCAACATTTAATCTTTTCGAGACCTAGTCCTTAGAATGACTTGACAACTCCCTCCCCTACACCGACAAGGTAGGGGATGTTCGGGTTGGCCCAATAGGAGTCCCGCTTCAAGGGAACCAGGTGAGGGCTCCCACCAGGCCACATCAGCGCCACCTACCGATTCCCAGAGCCAAGGAGCAGGTACACCAAGCGCCTGGACCACTGACTCCAGTCTATCTAACCTGGAGCCAACATCAGGCACAAATGGAAGAGGGAGCCCGCCATGGGGTGTCAACGTCAGCGACTATAGTGTCCCAAGCCACAACTGACTCATATCCCAAACTACATGAATACGTTGAGCAGGGGCAATTATACTCCCATCCTGGATCGAGGCCCCAACTGCCCCCGGGCACATTTGGTCGGCTCTCTTGGTCGCTGGCATAGATGATGTCCACTGCGGACCAATCCACATCAATGCCATCTAGTGCGGAGTCCCACACTATGCCACCACTACGGAAGGTGCGACCCCCTTTTTCCAACCTCATCTTGGAGGTCTGCCCCGTGACACCTTCAACCCTAGTGAGGGTCTTCCCCATGCCAGCAACACTTCGTATGGGGGTCTCTCACCCCCTCACTACACTAGGTATGTGGTCACTCCCTCTGTCATAGACCGTGGGTATAGATACATTGCATTTCCAGTCACTCGCCAGTATGGAGGTCCTCCCCATGTCCTCGTGCCAATCGGCGAAGGTCCTCCTCACCCTAGCGGTCGGAGAGGTGGTGGCCAACTTCACTTCACCAACACCCAGCATGGAGGTCCTCCCTATGTCCCTTTAGACATTTACCCCGATGCTCCTTTCACCCCCACTTTCTCGAGTGGAAACCCTCTCAGCCCCAGCACCAGTGCGACTAGAGGATCCCATGTCGGAAATCAGCCCAGTCCCGAGGAGCCACCTAGGGGTAGAAAGGAGGGTCATCGCCACCACAAGAGGAATTCTGGGGTAGGCCAGACTGGAATCAGACTAGTCTGCTTCTCAGATTACGAGGGAGTGTACATCTTGGTGCTGGAGCCCTCTCCTCAGTCCTTCGAGTCAAGGGATGGGGCACGAATGAGGCGCATCAACCTCATACTCCCGGAATACGAGATCTATATAATCCATGCCTCCCTCTGATGGTATATTCAGGAGGATGAGAACCTATCATGTCCCCAAGGACCGACCACGCAGTCGCCATCGACATCTCTGGGAGCGACCTATGTCTTGGCTGGAGACTACGAAGAGTTAATTTGGTGGTCAATGGTGGAAGAGCAGTGGAATAGCCAACCCTCGGCGGACACTAATGATGTGTCAGGAGCCTTGGTCACTGGTCCATCCTATCGTGATATAGTGTCTAGGTCACTACAATCCTTAGATCATAGCCTGAGATTCAGCGGCCAATCAGCCCGCTCACCGTATTCTCCGCCGGCCAGCCCACCGGCCCAATGACCTACCTCAGCGCCGCTGCCAGTTCCTCATCCATCCTTAGTTGAAGAGTGGGGAAATCAAAGGAAAGACCATGAATCTTACTTGAGAATATTATGGACCATCCTCATAGCGGGAAACTTCCCTAAGATGTTTTGCCCAGTCGTAGGACTGAGTTTTTGTATGCCAGAATCTCTCACCCCGGAGGAGTTTGAATGTTTCCACCAGACCCCCTTGGTGAATCACATTCATCTTCACCACCGGCGAGTGACTTATCCCGGGAGCCAAGAGAACCTTGAAGACATTGACGAAAAATTCCATCTCGTTGACCTGGTCACACTCCTCGTGGTCCAGAACCCTGAGTTGCCCGGTCACCACAGGGCCCTCCAACAACAATGTGTTCAGGGTTTCCAAGTACTCAACCAGGTTATTGAAGAGGCTACCCCCCACACCCATGTCTATGGATGGGGGCAGTACTCTACCCTCCTCATCAGTGCAATTCTCTAGAAGCCTGACTTTCTAGGTGACATTGAGGACATTCCCCCAAGAAGGGTTGCAGTAAATATAACTGATCTATCGGGAGGGGAAAATGAGCTGGAACTTCTCGATGGGAACGTCCTCCCTAAGTATGTGCCACCACAACTAGAACCATCTGGGAGGGTTACTCATCAGTAGAGGAACCTCCTAGTTCTCCCTCTGCCCACCATGGCACTAGATATCATCCGAAATGTCAGTAAAGGAAAAGAGCACGTTAGAGCTGTCAAGAACCTCGACCCATCCACTTCGGTGCAAAAGACAGAAGAGGACCCTGAGAAGGCCATGCTGCGCCAACAAATTGCTGAGCAGAAGAAGATGGTCGATGAACTTCAGGCTGAATGCATTATAGAGTGATGACCTAACTATGGTGATCCTAGGCCTGGGCAGCATGGGAAGGAACAACTACCCCTCAGTGAGATTCCCCCAGGCAACCCTGATCATTACTTATTCGCTAGCAGGGCAGAAGCCAGAGCCCACGAAAAGACGATGTGGTATGTCTCACCAAACCCTCCAGAACGGCGTGACAGTCCAAGGAACCCCACTCAGGCTCCTCCTGCAGCCCCAAGGGCCACTCCAACAGCCGCTCCATGAGCCGCTGAGTTTGTCTACTGCATTGAAGAACCCGACAACACGCTCATGGTTATGGATCCCCGTAAAGACAGGGACCCCCCATCCAGACGATCCAATGGCGGCACTCATTGCCTACCTAGAGGATTTGGAAACACGGAAGGTGGCCATCCCACTGGATGGAAAGCCGTACCTGTCATGGGTGGATGACATGCCGACACCCCTGGGATTTTGGAATCCCACCTTCTCCCCCTTTAATAGGACGGGGGATACAACACATCTCATAGACCACTTCAACTCAACTTGTGGGCCCATGCTAGAGACCTCAGTGCAGCAGGAGGCCGCCAAGCTCCGCTGTTTTGTTCAGAAACTGGAGGGGAAGACATTATTCTGTTACAACCAGCTCCTCGTCGGATCCATGACTAGTTGGGAGGACCTTCACAGGCAGTTCCTTAACCAGTTCATCTCTACCACCCAGAAAACAAGCATCACAGGCCTCCTCAAGTGCAAGCAAAGGCCTGATGAGAGAGTTGCAGACTTTCTCACCCGGTGGAAGGGGCTCACATACTCCCCTGACATGCCACTGACTGAGGAGAAAATACTGACAATGTTCATGGGGAATGTCAAGAACGAACAGGTTCCCTCCCTTATGACTTAGAACTATCCCGGAGAGTACCGAGACTTCTCAGACAAGGCCCAACGCCTCGAAGAAGCCCTGCAATAGGACAGCTAGAAACATCTGCTGCCCCCTGTAATCCCAGCATGGAGGGCTTCCCGAGCCAAGCCCGCCGTGATTTCCCAGTTAGAGGTCCCCAAGAAGCTATAATTGCTACCAGTGGAGCCAGATCCGTAGCCCCGTAGAGGTCCACCACCATAGGTGCAGTTTCCAGCCCATAAGCATCCACCTCAGAACTGGCAGGTGCCCCCGCAAAACGCGCCACCACCACCTAGGTGAGACAATCAGGTTCCGCCTCTTTGGTAGGCTCCTCCGGCCCCATGTTTGGGTCAGGCTCCTAGAGTACCCTTTCCGGACAGAAGAAATCAAACCTACTCATTTAGCCAGTCCGTCCATGCCGTTGAGACTAGACTGCAGGACCAGCACAAAACTCAGCACGCGTAGCCTCTTCATCCAGTTTCTTCAGGCCCGCATCCACCACCGTTTGTGCTACTAGATCATGAAGAACCACTTCGGCCATGCCACGACCAACTTCGTCCTGCTATAGGACGATATCAGTCATCCGGTCCACATCTGACATCTACTCTTCGGGCTTCGACTACTGAGTAGCGGGATATTCCCAATACAAGTCATCCACCGGTCCGGCTGGCAGGGACCGCCATGAATTCCATCACAGATCGGCTCCCTGCAAGCAGAAGATCACACCTGGCATGGAAGTACGACATTCTCAAACACCTCGCCGGCATCCCAGCGAGGCTTTCCATCCTTGAAGCCCTTATCTTGTCGCCAGATATGTGCAAAGCACTCACCGAGGCTTTAAAGAGCCCCCTCTAGTTTGGGACAGAGGCAGTAGCTACCGAATCATTCCATGCTGAAATAATTTGATGATGCCGAATTCCAGGCCATCATTTCAATCCTTGGAGAGGATGAAGGCTCCCCCATATAGGGGAACATCTGCCCGCTATATATCATCATCCAATTCAACGGCGTGGAGGTTCACCACTGTCTTGTTGACACCGCCTCTGGGATCAACCTTATCCTGATGCGGACACTGCAAAGCATGGGTTATCTAAAGATGACCTGATTCCCTCTAATTTTAGAATCCAGGGATATGACAGGACAGAGTAGACCCCAGTCGGTATGATCCATCTGAAGACCCAGTTGGGTGGCCTGGTTTCTAGCACCGAGTTCATGGTTGTCTCCCAGGTCACCGCGTGCAATGCATTGATGGGTAGGCCATGGCTCCATCTGCACTCGGCGGTCCCCTCATCATATCACCATTACCTCAAGTACTCCATTAATGGTCGAGTGGGCGTACTCCGAGGTGATGTATCTCCTTTTTCCTCTGGTGAATCCCACTATTTGGACACTGAATATTACAATAGCAAGGTTAAAAAAGTCTAGGCAAGTGATTTTGAGCTTGTCACCGCTACGACCAACCCTTGGGAAGGCCTGAATGATGAATAAGTCTTCTTTATCCATTTGTTAGAGGCCATTCCCATTGATATGGGGAAATTGTTTGTCATTTACGGGATAAGGGGGAACCATTCTCTCAGATCCAGGTGGCGTCGAAAGATCACTTCATATTCATATATGAATCAGGCCCTAGTGATCCAGTAGCCTCCCACACCCATTTGGTAGCGGGGCGTATGTCTCCTGGAAATGGTAGTACGTCAAACTTTTCTATTTCACCAAGCCGGGATAAGTCGACTCCGACTGACGTTCCACTACTACTTTGATATCATCAAGCGTGGCCCCTTGGGCTGGATAGCAGACGAGATCGGATCAACAACCTTCATAGATATGGTCTCGACAGCGCCATAGTTCCCAGATGCAATAACCACTGCCACACAAGCTGTTACCAGCCTCCCATCAGGGTTTGGTAGCTCAGAAGAAGCTTCCCCCATGGAGGATACCTCCATAAGTAGAGAAGAGGATATAAGGGATGCCCCTGCCTTTGAGGAAGGCGTCTCCGCCACAGTCGATGTGTTGGTACAGGTGAACCTCAGAAGCGAGGCGGACCTGAGACCCACATTGATCAGTGCCACTATGTCCCCTGAGGAGTAGAAGTAGTACGTAGGGTTCTTTAAAAAACACCGTGATGTATTCTCTTGGAGTTACGATGAGATTATGAGATTAGATCCTCAGGTAGCCATCCACCGCCTCAGTCTCCCGAAACATCATTGCAGATTCAAACAACCTCCCAGAAATATTCACTCATATCACGGTGCCATGGTCGAGGCCAAAGTTGACAAGATTATCAGAGACAACCTCATTAAGGAGGTCCAGTACCCCAAGTGGCTGGCTAACATTTTTCCAGTAAAGAAGATGAACGAACAAATCAGAGTCTGTATCAACATCCGGGATCTCAATAACCATTGTCCGAAGGATGATTTTCCCCTTCCAGTGACAGAATTTTTGATTAGTGCTATGGTGGGGTTCCAAGACATCTCCTTCATGGATGGTTACTTTGGATATAATCAGATCCGGATGGCCCCCAAGGACGAGGAGTCCACAGATTTCAGGGTACCCCAGGGTACTTTCTGTTACAAGGTTATGCCCATTGGCATGAAGAATGCAGGTGCCAACTATCAGCGGTCCATGCACCACATATTCACGCCAATCCTCAAGACATTAGTGGAGTGCTATGGGGATGATCTAGTGCTCAAATCTCGCCAGCACCAGGACCATCTCAAGGACCTTAAGAATGTGTTCGGCTTCCTCCACTCCTGTCACCTGAAGATGAACTCGTTGTAGTGTGCCTTCGGGGTAACCTTCGGGATGTTCCTTGGCTTTGTTGTCAGGTACCGGGGCATCAAGATCGACCCCGAGAAGATCAAGGCAATCAGCCAGATGCCTCCCCTGAGAAATATCTAAGAGTTTTGAGGTCTTCAAGGCCACTTGGCGTACATATGCCGATTCACTATGAATATGGTTGGAAAGTGTAAGTCCTTTTCTCAGCTCATGAAGAAAGGAATCACTTATGAGTGCTTCGAGGAGTGCCAGACCGCCTTTGAGGAAATAAATAAATATTTTTCCAGCCTCTGGTCTTGATGCCAACCATATTATGGTAGAAACTATTACAATACGTGACTGCCCTGGAATAGTCCCTCGATGACCTTCTTAGCCAGAAGAACAAGGAGGGGATAGAGAACAACCTCTACTACCTCAGCCACATGCTCCTCGATACAAAGACCTGGTACTCCCCCATTGAGAATATATACCTTGCGCTCGTGTTCACCGTACAGAAATTGCTGCATTACCTGTAGCACCATAAGGTACAAATGGTGTCTCAAGTAGACACATTGAAGTACATCCTAAGTATTCCCATGTTGACTAGATGACTAGTGCGGTGGGTGGTAATCCTCCTGCAGTTCGACATCAGGTTCATGCCGTAGAAGGCTATTAAGGGGAAGGCGTTGGCGGATTTCCTTGCTGCCCATCCAACCTCCACGGACTAGTCCCTGGACTTGGATTTTCCTAATGAGGAAATCCTCTAAGTGGATCAAGACGTCCCATGATGGAAAATTCACTTTGATGGCGCCTCCTAGATCCCCACCGGTAGGCGGCTCAATGATCCTATGCTCAACAGAGTTGGTATGAGAATCGTCTTCATCACCCTTGAGCAAGCCGTTCTGCCATACTCATTCCTACTGTTGAAAGGATGCACTAAAAATGAGGCAGAGTATCAAGCCCTCATTACTGGTCTTGAGCTAGCCCTTGAGATCGACGTGCCCCATTTGCATTTGAAAGGGGACTCCGAGCTAGTTATTAAGTTGGTCAACAATGACTATGTTGTCCGGAAGCCAGAACTCATACTATTGTTAGAACACACTCTCTAGATAATGGCCCAGTTCCCTTCTCACCTAGAGGTTATCCACATCCCTCAGTCACATAACGGTCGAGCAGATGCTTTGGCCAGCATAACTGCATCACTAGCAGAGCCCGAACAGGATGGTCTAATTATCCACGTGGCACATTAGAGAGTCATACCTCCTGTTACCCCAGATGGCGATGACAGCCCACAGGTAATCCATCTTACCATCAGCACCTCTGCGTCAGGGCCCCCGAGTAGTCCGGATACAATGATCGAAGTGGTTTCCGATTGGAGGACACCCATTCTTGAATACCTCCAACACGGTAATCTCCCGTCAGACCGGGCCGAGCGTGAGTGAATCTAATGTCATGCACTACAGTTTACCCTCTAGAGAGGTCCCAGCCTTGAGCAAATCCTCTATAAGCATGGGTTTGATGGTGTTCTCCTCTGTTGCATTCAGGGGGTTAATATTCCACAAGTAATGCAAGAGGTTCACGCCGGTTCCTATAGTGCCCATCAGGCTGGGCCAAAACTGTCTCACCAGATTCAGAGACTAGGGTATTTTTGGCCCTCTATGATCCACGACTGCATCGAGTTTGCCAATAGGTACCATGCGTGCCATGTTTATGCTAACATTTTTCATCGGCCACCAGAGCCTCTCCACACTACCAAGTAATCTTGGCCCTTTTCAGTCTAGGGATAAGTTTTTGTAGGACCATACCCACCGGAAATGGCTCGCCAATGCATATTTATTTTGACCACTATGGATTTAATTTCCAAGTGGGAAGAGGTAATTCAACTAAAGGAAGTCAAGGCCCGTTCTATCATTTACTTCATGAGTTTCAATATCATCAATCGGTCTAGGGTTCCTCACACTATCCTCACCAATAACGACACCAAGTTCTAAGATGCTGAGTTGAAAAAGTTGTATGCGAAGTACAACATCTGTTCTAACCATACCTCCCACTATCATGTGCAAGAAAATGGATAGATTGAGGCATTCAATAAAACCCTCTCTAACATTCTACAGAAAACAGTTGGTTAGAAAAAGAAGAGTTGGCTGGATAAGCTCCCAAATGCCCTCTGGGCCTATCGGACAATGACTCGTAATTCCACCCAGGTGACCCCGTATTACCTGGTGTATGGAACTGAGGATGTCCTACCCATCGAGATTCATTTGACCTCATTTATCATAGAGGTATATGACCAAAAAGCATCGAATAGAGTGGATGAAATCTGTCTAGCAGAATTGGAAGCACTGGACGAGAATAGGCTTCGTGCCTTTCACAATCTAGAAAGGCATCCGAGCAGGATGGCTTAAGATTTCAACAAGAAGGTTCGACTAGGCTCTTTCCTGCAGGGTGACCTGATACTATCCCTTAGAGCGCCAATGATCCCCAGTAGGAAACCACCCATGTTGGAGCCTAAATAGGAAGGACCTTTCATTGTTCATAAAGTTTATCCCAATGGAGCATAATCCCTAGTGACCATGGATTGTGATTTCATAACTCCTCCCACCAATGACAAGTTCCAAAAACAATAATTTTCCTGACCCCTACAAGTCCTCCATGACCTTAAACATGATTACGGTCCCGCATGACCTTATAATATCATGTCACATGACGTTAAACTGCACGCTCCTCCCGCATGATGTTAAACTGCACGCTCGTCCCACATGACGTTAAATTGTATGTCGTCCCGCATGACGTTAAAATGTATCTTCAAGAACTACGTGTGGATTGATTCCCAATCTTATGGGATATTTAGGACCACCTGAACATTTAGATTTCGGGTCTAGCCCCATCCCTTAGAGACCTCCCAATCTCCTGGTCACCTAGGCCCCTTGGCCCGTTCCTCTCCATGAGGGGGATATATAGGCGTGGTACTGGGTTATTCCCTCCTTCGTGTTGGGTTTTTTCACCATGACCCCCTTCTCCTGGGAATCGTCCACCTCTTGGACGCTCTCAAGATGAATCCCTCAACCGTTTGTAGTGGTTTTCTGATTTGTCTAAGAGTACTCTGGTCTAGGGCCTAGAGTGTCAGGTTCGACTGGGGAAAGTTTCCATCCACATGTCAAGGTTCGCGATTCCCTTCATTTGGGCCCCCAATATCTTTCACACCCGAAGGGACCCCCAAAAACGGCATGGATACCATGCCTAAGGGATCTCCTACCATTACGAGCAACCACCACCAAGAATTTCAGACAAAAAATTGATACAAATACTGCGTTGCGAATATGGTCAGCGGTCGATGCTCATTTTTTTGTCCCCATTTCAGGCTAACATGACAAGATGCTGTGTTGCGAACAGGGTCAGCAGTAATCCTCTATTGTCACTCCAGCCCCTTCAGGCCTTGGATGTTGGTTACATGATTCACATTATGTTCCACACGATCATGTCCAGGTGGAATCTCGACACACTTGGCACTATCCCTTAGTGCACCTCCACATGTCAGGGGGCCAAAGCTGCAATACGATGTCCCTCGGGGCACCCGTGATCCGAGTGCTAAGACCATAGGATGAGATCTTATCCAGGAGCTTTGTGCAGCTTGATCATCATCCTCAAGGGATACGTGGGATCACCCGAACAATGTGTTTCTGGGTCCAGCTCAGCTGGAAGCCAGCTCCTCCGGACCCTTATCCTCTGACCCTCACTAGACTCTTGGCCCGAGATTCCACTCTCGGAATCACACATGGTGTTGATTTAGACTTATTTCCTCATTAAAATTTGGAATGATTTATCGTGTCATGCACATTCCTTCATTTCCAAGCCATATGACTTTAAACTATGCTGTTTGGTCCTACCACATGAACCTAAAATGTGATAATATCATCTCGGCCGAACGACGCAAAACCGAACTGCATTGTGATAACCTTTCCATAGGGGACGTCATGTTGTGTATCAGTTATCCACCATACCATTTTCCAATGCCTGTATATGGCTTGATTATTGTGGTGATGCCTGGAACATCTACCCTAGGCCCGTCGCTTCAAAAAAAAAAACAACCCAATTCACCTTAAAAGACAAAAAAGATATATCAAATAACTCTTCTTTTGGGTGCTAGGGCTAGACCCGCACGCCCCTTTCATCCTTTTCACTATTAACTTACCATGCAACCACCCAGAACTACGTATGGATTGATTTTCATTCTCATGAGATACATAGGAATGCCCGGGCACTTCCCCATGGGCCAAACCAAATTTTCATGTTCGGTCCCTTGACCTGAACACTTCTCCAAGGAACACATGGTAATATGGACTCGTTTCCTCATTCAGGTCGGGTTTCATAATCACATTACCACGTGCCTCCTACATTCCTTACTGAACCCTGGTCTGAGTTCTAAGACCTTAAACTAAGACCATTTACAGAACTACGTGTTTCTTGATTCCCATCCTTATGGGATACGTAGGAATGCCCAGACATTTCATCTCGGTTCCAGCCCTAGGAATCACAAATCCCACCCTTTCTTCCACCATCGGCCCCTTGGTCTGACCCCCCCATGGAGTTGCGTAACTGCATCATTTTCCCTGAACATGTTCGGGATGCCCCATAATGACATTGGGAAGAGACTGTACCATCACCAGAGAGGTCCTTTCTAAAATTAGGGATGATCCACGATCAGATTAATGCGCCCGCCTAATGTGCTTCCACCAAGGTGGCATAATTATGGGTGTGTTGTATTCTCTATGAACAAACCACTACATCACTTTCCACACATTTCATGACACTTTATTCGGACCCTCATACTCTTTCACGTTTTAAGGGACCGCCAAACAGTATGGATGCTCGACCTATGGTCCTCCTGCTGTCCTAGGCCAATGTTCCTGAAGACTGATCATGTTTGTAGGGACCCCCAAATAATATGGGTTCTCGACCTATGGTCCACTTGCTGTCCTGGTCCAACGTTCTGGAAGAGTGATCGATGATATTTGAGTTAGGTCCTGTGTTGCGAACATGGTCAGCAGTCAACCCTCACTTGTTGTCCCCATTTCAGGCTAATTCAATAGGGATGAATTTTTTTTGAACACGGTCAATAGTCATCCTTTATTTCCACGCCCCTCCCATAGTGTTCCGAATTTGGGTAACATGATTCACATTTTTCATTCCCCTATGTTCAGAAAGATTCCAAAGCCCCTGGAATAGCCTCGATCATGTGCTAGAGCACATTGAGAAGACGATACATCGATTAGTCTAAGGTCCTCTTCCTTTGGTTGGGCCTCCATCTTCTCCTCATAATTCGAGATTCCAATTTCGAATTCCCGAAGCTTGGTTGATGCTCCCACGATCAATCAAAGTGATAGTACGAGCATCCCTTGTATCTCACATCAGGTACGGCCCATGTGAGCTTTGGAATGGATTGCTATTTATTTCTAGATTATGTTTGACCATGTTAAACCAAAGGGACAAGTAAGTAAATTTTTCGATACATACAGTTAAGAAAATAAAAACAAGAAGAAGTAAGGCGCGGTAAGTTTATGGGTTTGGCCAAAACAGGGCCCTTAAGGGTCGGATTCTTGGATAGATCTCTCCAATGCCACCACCTTTTGGCTGGTGGCCTCCAGGACTGCCTCCCATCCCCTAAGTACTCTCTCTTCATTAGCATCCACGGAGATCAGTTTGTTGAACCTGGCCCATGCTCGCGCCAATTCGGTTTGGTGCTCAGTTATCTGGGGACTCACTTCCTTGAGTTTGTTCTTGGGTGTCTTCCAGCTGGGCCCTCAACTGATCCACGATCTCAGAGTAGTTTGTGATGAATATCTCCTATTCTTTCTCCTATTCCTCAAGGTGTTGGACCTCCTGCTCTGCCCTAAAAAATGATCAGGTACTCCCCGACTCCTCCGGACACTGGGTAACGTCAGAGCACCAGTTTCTATCATGCATCTTCTCAGCCATGTAATCACAGACTGCCAGCTGAAGGCATTGAGCATCTTCCCCTCCAGCACACATGAAACCCAACCAGGTGTGGAGTGATCCCATCCTCTTCAGCCATTCCTCCTGAGGCTGACTGAGAAAATTCCGGATACCCTTCAATCCCTTGTGTCACATCATCCGCCTCTCTTCATCCAATTACAAATCTGAATCATCGATTTCTTCAGGATCAGCAGGTCGATAGACAGGGAAGACAACCAATAGGCTAGCATTAGGGTCGTCCTCACAGATTCCTCCCAGGGGAATAGACTCCTCAGCATCTGAGCACCCTTCCTCTCTCACCTCGACCCTGGTGGCGACTTCGTCAACATCCGACCCTTCCCTGACAACAACACCATTGGTGTCCGCCACTCCCTGCTCACAAATTATCGGGGCTGACTCGGTTCTGGAGGCATGTTATTGATGGGGAAGTACATTCTACATTGATTTTCCCACAGACAGTTCAGGTTCATCCGCTTGGAGAGCCTATAATACTGTGATCACTGTATAGACAAGGAGAACCCTAATCAGTTGATTCCTCTGACGGTAAGTACCGACATCGAAGTAAGGAACTTACGGGAACCCATGGCGCCAGCCTCCAGTGTTCGGGCCGCTACAGGAGTGTCATGGTAGGGGATCCCTCAGTGCTCGTCAGCTTGATAATGAGCGTCAGTGCCCCACCTTATTCCATTGATGCTTTACCCCATCCTTCGACTGGAGATGCTTGGTCAGCACCAATAGGCTCCTGAGTATGATAAAGAAGGTGGGGTTAGGATTGGAAAGGAAAGAGGATACTAGAGAAGATAAGGGTTGAAGCATAACTAGAGCAGATCAGTCACATCCATATTGTAGCTGATGATCTCGCCGCACTCTCGGAGACTCCCTTAGCGGGATACCCCCTGAGACCCTTAACCTTCAGCTTCCCCTTCTCCTTTTGCCTCCTATCATGTTTCTCTTCCCTCCAACTCGTCATCGCTATCATCATCCCCCGGTGGCATCGTTTCTGGATCATGCTCCTGGACGAGCATCACCTTCACCAAGAGAGGTGGCTCCACACACCGACCCCATTGACATGCGTACATGTCCATGGCTATTAGATAAGTATGTTGTCGATGGATGTTCACTCTATTGACAACCCGAACGAGCCCGACAGCTAGTAGATGGATCCCGTCTCGCACTATCTTCTACCAGAGTGTTTTAGTACTCACTAACTGCCACAGGGTTAGCCAAGCCGACCATAGTGCGGGTAAAATAACATCTTTATAAGGTTGAAGTAGGGATCTTATTTTCTTACTGGTATGTTATCTGAAAACCCCATGGGACCCTATTCTAGGTGACGAGGGTGCGACCACGCCATGCGACGCCCCCGCTACTGATGTCCCAGCATGTGCAGGCCCTGTTGCCTGAGGCACTTCTGATCCCTCCCCTATCGCGGCACCCTGGTTGCGCTCTTGCCACCTGGGTTCCACACTAGCGACTTTGAGTTGCCGAACTCGCTTCCGAAAGATCCCATCAGGGTATACTATAGCCCAATTTTCGGCATAATCGGTTGAATTACCAGGGTCGACTTTGGTGGGAGGAATGGTGATGATGTCACTAGAGCCATAGGTCGTGAACATCATCCACAGCAAACGTAGAACACATGGATGTCTTTCCTCCTAGAAGTTTGTGTATACATTTTTCGGAATTCACTAGAGGCACCCAAACTACCTGGTGAACCTTGATGGAACATAAGGATCGCAGAAGATCTTCCCATCAATCTGGGCCACAATCACCCTGCCTCTGATGCCCTGGAAGTACTCCTTCTTCTTCAGTTAGCCTTGCCCATTGTCTATCATTTGGCCAGTTGGGTTGGCGAATGGGCCGAAGGAAAAGTTTCCATGATTACCAATTCTGATCCTTATTCCCTCCTCGTTGAGTGTCAGTGGCATGACCCCAGCAATGTTCAGTAGAGAGGGTCCTAGTCCTTTGCTTGGAGGAAAGATGGCATTCAGGAAAGTGTATCCGCCACAATGAGCCACAACCCAGCCATGGAAAATCTGGGTGGGCCTACATACTCTCCTAGGTGACCCCCCTCTCAAGATGTGTCCCAAGATGGTGTACAGGTGAGGCCGCATGGGGACCCCCTGATTGAACCTCATGTTGGAAGTCATGATGCCAACCATCACTAGGGTCACTGGACGGATGCCCATCCTTGCATCCCTCACTGGAAGGAGCCACCCTCTCAGGAATGTAGCGTGAAATCCAGCGTATCGAACATTCGGATCCTGACTCTCATTTATGCTATAGCCCCACGACTGGTAGTGACCCGCCTCCAGGATCCTCCAGTATGATCCACTATTGCTCCTCTATGCCGCGGTTGGACACCGTCTCCCCCAACTTGGAATCATGAAGTCTGGATCCCTCTCTAGGAACAGGCTGAACCAGTCCTTATAGGAAATGTCCTTCACGAAGTCCTTGACCCCCAACATCTCCTTTCCCAGCTCCAACAGGTGACATCTTAGAATGAGGGTTCATGATCTGTCTCCCCAGTTACTCATCTGCGGAAATAATTCTTCCTATTGGTGGCCCTCCAAGGGGATACCCCTGATGTAGTGAATATCCCAGATACTGATTCCAACTTCCCCATGATATAGATGGAATGTATTGGTATCAGGGGACCACTGGATGACCAGCTGTGGCCTGAGCTCGTGCTGGCAGTAGAAGTGGAATTTCAATTTCCATACCACCTCAAATAAACCAATATTCAAAATCTCGACCCCAAATTGGTCACATGAATGGTTAACCAAGTACGCACAGGCCCACTCACTGGTGAAGTTGCCTCCGGAATGTAGGTCCCAGTCTTGCAGCCAACATTTGGTCTTGTCAGTGACGCTCTGACGAAAGGTGCTCACGTAGAGGTCTGGGGAGCTCTCCAAAACAGGGTCACCCCCATCAATGGTCCTAGTCCTGGGATTCAAGACATATACATCCATGCGACCGGTTTCTATGGCAGGATGACTATTGCTGGTGATGTTGTATCGAGGAAGGCCATCCTTAAGGGTCACCCATTACCACGGTGCGTCCACCTCAAATCCCAACAGAGGGACCTCCTCTAGAATACCAAAGTCCCACAATTGCATGTTATTGGACATGGGATACTCCCCTTGGGAGGGGGTTACCAAATTTAAGAGGGTATAGGTGTTGGAGACAATCCTTTTTGTGCCATAAACTTCTGGGTTTGCAGCCATTTCAGCCCTTCGAGCAACGACGTCTCCCTCCCCATCCTCGTTTGTATCCATCTTCTTCAGACATGTGTTCGGGTGGTTGGAGAAAAATTGGATAGGGTGGCATTTATAATCACCAGGCATCACGAAATTTCGGGTTGCGGCGCGAAAAACCCCGGGTTTGCACGTAAAACGACACCTAATCTCTGTGGAATTACGCGCTGCTGGAGAGGTTTTTTCGCGTAGGTCCAGAGAAAATTGCACTTATGAGAGAAAAAAATTTCACACATGAGAGCTCGAAGCCTATCATGCGAGAAAATTATTACGGAGTATGGGACCTGTAGTGGCTTTTATAGGCTATGCCTGGGTTCCACACCTGCACAAAATGATAATTCCGCTCCTTTTAGAGGTTTTGCGTGTCGCTACAAATTTTTTCACGCATGGACCTCACAGAGCCCTACATTTTAGCGTTTACCTCGGAATCCGACCGTTGCGACTCCTCTCCGATCCAATTTCAAGGGGGGGGGGAATTTGTAGACACCGAAAAGTGCTCAAGTGCTGAAGAAGGTTTCAAAATAATAAAGCAAAGTCATATTCAGACTCGAGGACCCCGTCCAAGGGGCCCGGAGGGGCCGCACAAAATAAATTCCTAGGCGCGCGAAAAAATGTGTCCTGCATGGAGTGTTCTGGGTTTCACCAAGAGGCCTCGGCCCATGCCTGAAATAATTTTGCACCCCCACCCCGCGTAGTTGACATTTCACTCCGTGGACCTCGGCGCCCAATTATTTCATGCCAAGCTGTTTTCCTCACCCTCGGACGCCTATAAATAGAAGGAGACCCCCTTCCATTTCGGGGCTTAATAATTCAAACTAGCTCTCATGCGCGAAATCGGCTTTCCGCGTGAGCGAAGATAGCCTTCAGGTATGGTTCATATTGTGCCAAGTCACCCCGGGGTCCGCCTTCGCGTGAGACCCCATGGCTTAGACTGAATTCCAATCCCTTTGGGGTCCTCCTTCTTGAGATAAATTCCTTCCATTGCACGCAGACCGACCGATTGCATGCAATCCCTTCCATTGCGTGAACCCCCTGCCAATTGCACGCAATCCCTTCAAATTGTGCACACCCCGGCCATTGCGCGTAGCCTCTTCCACTTGCGCGCATTTCCGCCCCACGTGCGCAATCCTTCATAGTTGCGCGTAAAAAAGTGGCCCCAATTCTGCGCACGCATCACTGATTTCGCACCAGCCTTGTGTTTTTCGTGTAGGTCTACTTATTTCGTGCAAGCCTCAAAGGTTGCGCGCAATCCCCCAGGGACCCCTCACCTCGGTGCTCCCCGGGTGCCCACTTGTGCGAGCGCCCGATTCTCTTCTTATGGATTCCATTCGCGAGTGTCTCTCATTCCCCAAGGATCCACATCATACGCCATTTTCCCATGCGACCTTCTAGGCTCGTACAAAGTATGATCAATGTCCCTTGGTTGAAACCATCCATTGTGCTGCTTTGCCTCATGCTTCTTCACATAGGCACGCTAACGACTATTACTTCATCATATTTCCACGCTAACGTGGACCCCTCGATGGTTCGCTCTGTGACACCCCCTTGCTACAACGTTGATGATGCCTTCCCCCAATCAAGGAGTAGAGGGTACCGGTTATGTAAGTCCTAGGGGTGAGAAGCAAACCCACCTCGTCCGAGCAGCATGACATTACATTTCCAAACACCATCGTCCTCAACACATGACGTTAAACTTTCACTTGGCCCCATGCCTCACACGCAGGGTCCCCCCGCCTAGTAAATTCTCCACGCCCACTCATCACCATAGGGATGAGATCACCCCTCACATGGGATGATATCCTCCTTATCGGAGTGGCGTTTGTCCGTGGGAAATGGCAGCCACCCTGGTGTAAGCCCCTAATTTTCCTCCCAGGAGGAAGCACCCATGCTCCTACATTCATCTTCGGTACCCAAGGCCAGAGGAGGACGTGATAGAGAATGGGGCTCCTCTTATCATTGATCCAAAATCCCTCTCTAACTACGCTTTTTCTACCTCAGGCCTCCATCCTGTAGTAATACCTGACTTCTTGGGCTACTAACCATGCGTAAGACCCTCTTCACTTCCCACAGACGCACCTTTCACGGCGTAGTTTTCAAGCCTTTGCTGCCTCTTGTTTGTCACACCGATCATGACTCACGCGGGCCTAGAGTAAGAATCGACCATGACAAAGCCCCCATCCCACACAACATTAAACTGTATCCAATCCACCCGAACTACGGGGATGTGGATCGATGTCAAGTAATGGTACGTAGGAAGCCTCCATGAGGTTCAAGCCCCACCACCTTGGGCCACCTCAGAGTGTAAGACCCAATCCATCCCAAACTACATGGACATTGATCCATGTCAAAACATGGTATGTAGGAATCCTCCACGAGGTTCAAGCCCCACCACTTTTCCCCACCTCAATGTGTAAGCCCCAACCCATCTCGAACTACGGGGACTTTGATCCATGTCATGGTATGGTACGTAGGAAGCCTCCACGAGGTTAAAGCCCCACCACCTTGGGACGCTTCATAGTGTAATCCTTAATCCACCCAAACTACGAAGACTTTGATCCATGTCATGGCATGGTACGTTGGAAGCCTCCATGAGGTTCAAGCCCCACCACCTTGGGCTGCCTCAGTGGGTATTCCCCTACCCATCCCGCACTACAGGGACATTGATCCATGTCAAGGCATGGTACGCAGGAAACCTCCATGAGGATCATGCCCCACCACCTTGGGATGCCTCAAATTGTAAGCCCCAATCCACCCAAACTACGGGGACTTTGATCCAAGTCAAGGCATGGCACGTAGGAAGCATCCACGAGGTTCAATCCCCACCACCATGGGCAACCTCAGACTGTAAGCCTTAATCCACCCGAACTACGGGGACTTTGATCCATGTCAAAGCATGGTACGTAGGAAGCCTCAATGAGGTTCAGGCCCCACCACCTTGGGCCACCTCATAGTGTAAGCCCCAATCCATCCCGAACTATGGGTACTTTGATCCATGTCAAGGAAACATATGTAGGAAGCCTCCATGAGGTTCAAGCCGCACCACCTTGGACCACTTTAGAGCATAATCCCCAATCCATTACGAACTACAGGGACTTATATCCATGTCATGTCATGGTACGTAGGAGGCCTCCATGAGGTTCAAGCCCACCAACAAGTCGTTCTGACCCCCCTTCACGTCAGTTCGCTCCCGCCACACATGACGTTAAACTGTATTCACCATCTGAACTATGTGGTCTTTGAATCCCCACTATGGAGATATGAAGGAAGCCTCTATGAGGCTCAATACCATCACTCATGTCTCATCCTAACCTTTCCCTAGTGCCTATGTGTCTCGGGAAGCTCATACCCTAACTCGGAGGTTCCACTTCCTCTGGGTCTTATCCATGCGTCCATTCTCATGGGTAGCCTCCTTAGGTGTCCCATCGTCTCATCGAACTATACAGACTTTGATTCCCCACCATGGGGATACACAAGAAGTCTTTTGGAGGCTCAAGCCCAAAAACATCATCCATCCTGATTCTTACCCGGGCCGCCACATCCCGGTGGGATCATGCCACTTTATTCCCCATCCCCCTCCACAACATTCGAGAATCCGCCCACATGATGGCCCCAATATCAGTGTTCCCACTATGGGGTTCTTCAATCTGATCCACTCTAATCAGTGTTCTGATCAGTCTGATCCATCTCCACTAGAAGTTTATCATGAGGCATACCATGTGTTAAACATGGGAAGTTGAGGAAATCCTCAGATACATGCCTATGGCATATTATTCCTCGCGTTCGATGTGGGATGCCTCAAGATTCCACGCCCTCTAGAAGCCCTATAATAATGGACAGAAGACAGAAATTCCAATCCCCCATCCTCAAGACACGCCAGTGGTTCCCAACGTGACTACTCCCCTAACCGAAGGTTGTTTCCCTGACCAGACTCCTTGGAATGTCCTAACAGAAGTAGTGTAATTAACTAGTGTCTATGAAGATATGGCACCAGGAAGAGTTTCACGAAAAACATCTTAAATCTATTAGGGAGACTTGGACTAGGTGATGAGTTCCGAGGAGGAATCCACAGAATGAAGAACCGACATCCCATCCTCCCGTTTCGATCAAGGAGCAGACATCCCAGAATAAGGAGCAGATGCAGCCTGCCTTTGGATAGCGGGAATGTGGGGTAACACCAGTGCATCGTCTGCATGGTGGAAGTGCACACCCTGATGAAAGCGTCAGAAACAATGATATTATACTTATAATTATGGTTTATTTATAATATATTTACATTATTAAAACTATTATACAACATTATAAAGTATGTTCAAGTGATTAGAAATGAAAACAAATGGATTCTCATCTCATTTTTTACATCTATGAGATAAATATCATATTCCCCAGTTACATCCTTTGAATGGCCTATCTACTGATAATTTTGATATATTATGTCATGAATTATTTCATCTTCATTTTATTTTGAGTTTCAATTTTAGCTATTTATTAGAATAGTATTTGAAATAAAATAAACCAAGTGGTAACGAATTTCATAACTATATTCCTTTTCATTAGGTTATATTTCTTCATTAATGTCATTAATATTAATTTATTATATGTGTAATAAATTTTTACAACCTATTTTTGTATTTATAATTTTTAGTGTTTTAAAATTTGACACAAATAATCTATTCATTGATTGATTTAGATATAAATGTTATGGTCGTTTCAAGGGTATGCTTCACAATCTCAATTTTTTGGGATTGATTACACTAGAATTTAAATTAGGAAAAATCATTGGATGATAGTTTAATAAATCCTTTCTTTTTTTAACACTGTTTGTTAATAACCATTTTTATTTTATAGTTCCATTTTCCCACTATTTGGTAATCAATTTTTTTTGTTTTTTAAGAAAACCTGACTTCCTTTCTCTCTTTAGTCAAATAACCTATTTTCCTCACAAAAATCATGTTTTCCAAATAAATTTATTTTTTTACCCTATTAAAATGATTTATCAAATAATTTTTAACCATTTTTTCTTTTATAGATGATTTAAAGGACTATTTTTTCTTTTTTACTGTGGAAATTTTATGAATTTTTTACAATGTAAAAGGAATATTCTTTTTACCTTCTATGACATGTATGAAATTAGTCACCATCATTTTTCTGAGGCTTCATTACAACATTAAATGTTTTTTTATTGAATTTTTTTGAAATGTGATTTTAAAATAAAATTATTTCAAAATTATATTCAAAATGAAAATGATATTATCCTCTAAATTGTTTTCAAAATATATTTTTATAGTATTTACATTAATAATTTTTATCTATACATTATTCTTAATTCACATGGGATATGTTCTGTTAATAACTTCATTATTCATCATCTGGATTGTTTTTGACTGATTCGACCAATGATAATATTGATATTCACTTAATTAATTCATTTTTTTATTCCCCTTTAAATACTCATTTTCATATGATTATGGAACATTGAATTTCCACTTATTATCTATATCATTTATCATGGATATTTTAATTTCCAAAACTATATACCTATTTTACATATGGTGTGAACATTTAATGTTATTTGATTTACTGAAAAATTATCAGTCAATCTATGTACTACCCAATGATTGAAATGGAAATTTATTTCTTATAATTATGTCATAAGATCACATGAAAACACAACATAATGAACTCCTAAGTCCTATATGATCCTTAAATATATGTTTGAAAATTCAGTGATTGTAATTTCAAAAATCTGACATACACGGTTGCGACTAGTAAGTTATTTGGAGTTCGATAGGAAAAAAATATTTTTTTTTGAGAATACTAACCTAGACTTTTTAATAATAACATATGAATTGTGAAATAACTTAATAAAAAGTAACCTTAACTATGATATTATAAAAATAATATTCAAGTGGATGTATTATGTGCCAGTATTTTAGAATAACTAAATGATTGTTTTAAAAACAATTTTTTAATAATAAATAATGATTTTAGTTAAATATTAAATTAATCATATTTAGAAATTTCTTTTTGAAAATTGGATTTAATTTTTGGATTCTATACATTGAAAAATGGATAGGGTGAATAATTGATATTTTTCTAAAATACTTGATTTTTTTATGAATAGTAAAGTCCGATAATTCACAATAAATGCTAAAACCAGAATTTCTGCATCATTAATGAGTCATGGATGTTGTAAATGGCCATTGTTTCGAACTAAAATTCATTTATTACTATTCTTGGTCATGGAATGCATACTAGTTCTTTTCATGTGATGAAATAATAAATTAATGATTTTAATATTCCGATAACCCTCCTCTCCTCCAGTATAAACCCCCCTCACACCCTCTTCTCTCCACTCATCTCAAGCCTTATTCTATTACACTATTCATCCCAAATATCTCACAAAGCTCCTCCCCACAAGTCAAAAAGCCCCTGGTCTTTTAAAAATACAAAAACCTCTCTCCT
The DNA here is from genome assembly GCA_963277665.1 of Viscum album. NCBI lineage: Eukaryota > Viridiplantae > Streptophyta > Magnoliopsida > Santalales > Viscaceae > Viscum > Viscum album. The sequence goes on along the minus strand of OY728120.1, from coordinate 566,807,678 downwards.
TAATAAGTTCTCAAAGGATATAAACTCCAGAGGTAAATTCCTCTTTCCAATTCTTTTATTTGTTTTATGTTCTTTTCTTTTCTCATTTTGTTTAACACCTCCCTTCACCCAAATGGTATGATAACTACAGTAACATAAATATACTATAATGTTGTTATGATAATAGGGTATTTCATTAACATATATCCTTTACCCATATTTTATTTGAATGAAATAAAAACATTGTTTGAGATGTGTTAATTTCGCACATTCAAGGACAAAAATTCATCAACTTCTATTATCATATTTAATTCTAGTCATGAAACTATTTTTGTTATGGTTGAACCAGATTATAATATTTGTAATACATCCTAGATAAGGGTATGTAATCCTTTTTTACATATGGTATTATGTTATAAATCAAAACATGTTTATTGTAATCAAACCCACCGATTAACCAAAACAATTATCAATCAGGTTTTATATAATAATTCATATTCACTCTCAATAACTGAAGGAATTTTTATAAATATTTAATATAATAAATGTTAAATAATAACATAGAACTTCAATTCTGGACATCCACTTTCATCTTACATGTTTATACAAACATGAATATAAGCGAACCGATCATTAAATCCAAGTAAACAAATGAACTCGAAAAATGAATTTGAACCTCATATCCAATCAAAATGATTATAAATGACCAGAAAATTATAATAATAAATATTATACATATATAATAGTCTCGGTAGTTAATAATTAGTAAACATAATTTTATTATTCAGGTCATTATGATCATGCATAGGTCAACAACAGGCTAAATGTAAGGGTTCTTCTCCACTTCACTTTTATTCAAGATTGTCCACTATGTTACGACCTTTTATGTGTAATTAATAATGATGGGGTATGATTATGAACCTACCCAATATAGTTCTCATGATGTATAAAATATTATAAATCACATTATCTCTCATTAATCCCTCTTAAGTACACTCTATATCATGCTGATAATCTGTAAGGAATTCTACCTAAACCGCATTTATTATTTTGGGTTGCTCTTTCTTTATTTTTATCAAAATTAAGTTGTATTTTCAATTTTTTACAACATATACATTCTACTTATATGCTCAAAACCCATGTCTCAAGATCAGTTCCCCATTTCCTTTCAGGTATATGTATATATATATATGATTTTAAGTGATTCCCTCCTCGATACTTCCCAGTAAGCAAACTCATTTTAAGAGAACTTACCAAATTATTATCTAATTTAAAGTGAACTCTATTCTGTTTTTCAGACTCACTTGTCTTTATAAAATAATTATTTTTGTTATGAAAAACTTCTTGGTTCAATTCTTGTATATATAAAATATTTTCCCCTTTTCGATTTTAAAAGCCATATATTATTTTCCTTAAAACTGCACAAAAATGTTTTGATGAAAATACATTTTCTTCATGTTTTCACTTATTTTTTACATCACATTCCATGATATATGAATATTTTACCTTATGAACGTCCTTGTATGTTATAATTCCTTTATTTCATGGACACTTTAATGATACACCCATTGGTTATGCTTTATGTCATGATTGTGGTACTCAATTCGTTCACTGAGTAACACTAATGTTTATGTAAGATTGATTATGTATAATTTTTTATGTGGAAAAAATATTCATGAAATGTAAGATGGGTGCACCAAGATAGCTCTTCAATGCATTGTGTAAAGTTATCTCCCCTGAGGTTCTATATGAAACGGTCCCTACAGTTAGCCTTGGCTTGTTTAACTATGGGAAATAGGATTGGTGGTTAGGATTGACACGACATACTATGGGAAATAGGATTGGTGGTTATTCTTGACTCATACTAATGACATGATTTTTTTATTCCACATTTCAATTATTCCATGTTTATATGACTCTATGTTTATATGTTATGATCCCTTATGTTTCATGACTTTTTATTTCATTATGACATGTTTTCTAACCCATGTGATAATGATTTATTCTTACTCTAATTCCTTTTCCTGGATTTTAGATCAATCAATTGTTCATGTAATCCCTAGGTTATCCTATGAATATGTATGAGCAAAATGGAATTTAGGGGCTATTAATTAATAATCTGTAAAGAAAAATTTTATTTATTTTCATTTTATCAGTTTTATGTACCTAGTCTTCCAAGACACTAGACTTCATGATCCTTGGCTTGTACTCTAATATATAATTATGCATAAAATAAGGTAATTTTATATGAAAAAGTCCCAGTTATCTAATGTTGGTATTAGAGAATTGTCTTGTTTTATTTTTGAGATTAATAATAGAGAATTTTAGTAAGTACATTAGTGATGAGACTAAGTATAAGAAAACAACCCTATGTTTTGTAATTTATATACTATGTGGTTTATCAAGAAAATACATCCATGTATGAATAAAAAACATGTAGAGGAGGATTTGGAATAGATGTACCATGGAGTTAAAACTCTAACAAAGAGTTTCATGCCTAACCCAGTATATCCTGGTCAATGACAATGAGCCTTTATCTAATATTGGTTTGAAACACCCAAGAGATATTATTTGGTAAATTCATAAAATTTGTATGAACCACTGTTAAGGGGTCAAAAAAGATCCCAAAAGAATACATGCTCGGAGATAAATCATGAATAACATTGATTCAGGCCTAGAAAAACATATGTTAAAGAGATAAGTGTAATTTGTAAGTTATGAATTTAATGTCTTTGGTTTCCCCCTTATGTCATACTAATTCCCCAATTTTATTTTTATTCTATCCAATGGATGGTTATTAAATGAATCAGGTTATCAACTGACATGAAAGACAATTTGATGACTGACAAAACAAGATCCCTCATCAGATGTGAGCTCAAGAAGGACATATCATTATTATGACAAACAAAATATCAACAATCATGATTAATAATTGGTACTTGGTTTAATTACGAAGGGGCTCAAGGAAGAGGATGGTGAAATAGGTTGTAGGTCCATATTAGAAAGGTGATAAGGGAATGAAGTCCCAATTTCCACTGTGCAACAACTGTGGGAAGAGGAACCAAGGGAAATGTCACACAGGGATTGAGAGATGTTTTATGTGTGGAATGATTGGGAACATCGTAGCCAATTGCAATGACAAAATGATTAATGTGGTGACTAGAAACCAAGTACCATCTAAGGAATTTTACCTTGTTTTATATCATAAATGTGGAGAACTCGGACATTATCTTACATGATGATCTATTTCCAATGTTGAGAAGCCTATTGAGCATCAACAATCTCCATGACCATGGGAGCACTGAAGGTCCTATGCTAAGGTGGACAATGATGAATAAATTTCATGTATCCACTACTTCAAATTAGTTTAGGTCATAATGTATTTTAATTCATGTCATAATAGTATATCTTTCATGTTTTTTATGAACATTGATTCCCCACCTAAAATGATATTATATCATGAGGGAAGACTATTATGAGTATTATATTTAATGTTGATTTTTATGGGAATGTTGTTCTTGAAAATATTATAAGTCTCTATATGGTGTAATATGAGGAAATATTACAAAGTGATAACCTATGCCTTAAATAATATGAAAATCCATGAGAAAAACTAACCTACTCATGATTTGGAGTTAGCGGTTGTGGTCTTTTCATTAAAAATTTGGTGACATTATCATTATGGGGAGAAGTGTGAGATATATACTGATCACAAGAGTATCAAATATATATTCAAAAATAAATCTTAATATGATCCAGTGATGATGGATAAATATCATAATGTATTATGACTACTCAATCCACTACAGTCCCGGAGAGGGAAATATGGGGGAAGATGCTCTAAATATAAAAGATTCTGTATATCTATCAATAATGAGAATATTAAAGGACCCAATCATCTTCGATTTGCAGACAATGGACATGGGAATCAATAATGGAGGAAAATCAACAATCCTTTCTCAAATGATTGCTCAACCATCGTCCATGGATGGAACAAAGGATGATAAATTAAATGATGTGAAAATTTTGAATAGGGTGGAATATATCAGAATTTGGAAATCCACTAATTTCAAAATTGATGAGGAATGATTTGTAAGATTTGGGTCAGATGTGTACCATCCAATCCAGAGATAATGAAGGAGCTTTTGAATGATTCACACAGATCAACATTCTCTATTCAGCTATGGAACACAAATATATATCGAGATCTCTAAGGGGTGTTTTGGTGGGACAAAATGAAAATATAGATTACTGAATATACCTCAAAGTGCCTAGTATGTCATCAAGTTAAGGCAGTGAGGAAAATGTATAAGGGGGTGATGAAACCACTACCTACACCAACATGGAAGTGGGAGAACATTACTATGGAAATTTTCCTTGGAATTCTAGGGACATCTAGAGGAAATAATGCTATATGAGTCATAGTGGATCGTCATACAAAGACATATCAATTTATCTCAATTCAAGAGGACATCTCATTGGACCAAATTGCTTGAATATAAATCAATTAAGTGGTAATGATTCATGGAGTACCAATATCTATTATATCTGATCATGATTTGAGATTCACCCTAATGTTCTAGAAAAGTCTCTACCATGCTCTAAGCACTGAATTGAACATCAATATGACATATCATCCTCAAACTGATTGCTAATTTGAGAAGAATATTAAAACACTAGAAGAGATGTTGAGAGCATTTTTTATGGAATTAAAAGGAGGATGGGTATAACATGTTCTAGTAGTTGAATTATCATACAAAAATAGTTTCCGTTGAAGCATTTAAATGGAACCATATAAAGCCCTTTATGGGAAACAGTGTAAGATACATGCGTGTTGGGATGAAGTCAGTGAACGTAATATGATAGGACTTGAAAAGTTTGAAGAAATTGTATAGAATTTGAAAATAATTTAGCAGCATATCAAGGCATAAAAATGTTCCTAGAAAGGTTATGCAGACAATCATAAATGAGACCTTGATTTTAAAGATGGAGACATGGTTTTTCTACACATATCTCCATGGAATAAGGTTATAAGGTTTATAAAGTTGTGGATGTTAAGTCCTAGGTACATCAGCCCCTTCGAAATTCATGACCGTGTGGGGGATGTAGCCTATCAACTAGAATATCCACCTTCCATGGACAAAGTACATGATTTCTTTTCTAAGAACATACCTGACCCTTAACATGTACTCTCCTCAGGGATGGTACGGTTGGAAGATGATGTTTCCTATGGGGAGAATCCAATGAAGATCTTGGATTGTAGAGATAATGTTCTACATAATAGGACAACTCACCTAGTCAAAGTACTATGAAAAAACCATAAGTATGAATAGGAAGCATGGGAACTGGAGGAGGTAATGAAGGAAAAGTACCCACACCTGTTTATGGCTAAGAGTGTATAATGAAATTTCAAGGGAGATATTTCTTAAATTGGAAGAATGTAATGAAACAATGTTTTAAAGTGAAATTTGATTATATAATTATGTCCTAAATCACAAGAGAACATCACATAATGAACTACTAAGTGACTTGTGACCCTTAAGCATATGTTTGTCACTTCTGTGTTTGAAATTTTAAAAATCATACATGCATGGGTGCAATCAATAAGTTGTTTTGAGTCCGATAGGGAAAACATAATTTTTTGTAAATAGTAACCTACCCATATGAATAGTAAAATATTAATAGTGATATAACCTAACTAATAATAACCTTACCTATGATAGTATACAAATACTATTCATGCGGAAGTATGATGTACCTATATTTTACAATAAGTAAATGATTGTTTTAAAATTGTGGTTTTAATAAAAAATTATGACATTAATTAAATATTAAGTTCATCATATTTAGAAAATTATTATTAAAAAATGGATTTCATTTTTGGATTATACATGTTGAAAAATGGTTAGGGTGATGTTTTGGTATTTTTATAAAATACATTATTTTTTGACGAATAATAAAATCTGATAATTCAAAATAAATGCTAAAACCTAATTTTCAGCATTATGCTTGAGTAATGGATGAATTTAATGTCCATTGGTTCATAATAACATCAATATATTACTATTATTGATTATGGAATACTTACTATTTCATTTCTTTTGATGAAATAATAAATTAATGATTATAATATTTTGATAACCCTCCTCTTCTCCACTATAAGACCCCCCTCACTCCCTCTTCCTTCTACTCCACTCAATCCTTGTTCCTTACCAATATTCACCCCATATCTCTCCTTAAGATCCACCCCCACATCCAAAATCCCCTAGAATATTCCAAATACCATAACCTCTCGACATAAAAGGTTCTAAAAGGAGATAATCTCAAGAGGTAAATTCCTCTTTCCAATTATTTTAATTCTTTTAAGTTCTTTTCTTTTATTGTTTCTTTCCTCACCTCCCTTCAACAAAATGGTATGATAAATCCTGTAAAAAACTGTACTAGAATGTTTTAATTATAATGGGATATTTCATTAACAACTCTCCTTTCCCTATATTTTATTTGAAATAAATGAAAACATCGTTTGAGATGTTGTAATTTAGCACATTCAAGAACAACAATTTACCAATTTCTATTATCATCTTTAATCTTGGTAATGAAACCATTTGTGTTATTGTCGAATGATATTATTATATATGTAATATATCCTAGTTAAAGTTATCTAATCCTTCTGTACAAATGGTATTATGTGATAAATCAAAACATGTTCATAGTAATCAAACCCAACGATTAACCAAATCGGTTATCACTAATGTTTTTAATAATAACTCATCTTCACTCCCAATAACTGATATAACTTTTATAACCATTTAATATCCTTTAGGTTCTATAATAACATAAAACTTCATTTCTGGACAACCACTTTCATCTTACATGTTTATTCGAACATGAATATAAGTGAACCGAGCATTAAAACCAAGTAAACAAATCGACCCCAAAAATGAAATTGAACCTCATAACCAATAAAAATGGTAATAAATGAACTCCAAATGATTACAATAAATATTATACATATATAATAGTATATGTAGTTATTAATTAATAATACTAATTTAAAAATTAATTTGATTATGTTCAAGAAAATATCACCAAAGGACTTAAGGTAAGGGATCCTCTCCATTTCACATTATTCAAGATTTTCCTCTTTGTTATGCCCTTTTATGTGTAATTACTTATGATGGGGTATGATTAGGAACCTACCCCATACATTCATCATGATGTATAAAAGATAATAAATCAATTTATCTCTCATTAATCACTCTTACATACACCTGATATCATGCCATAATCTGTAAGGAATTCTACATGAACCGCCTTTATTCATTCGGGTTTCTCTATCATTATTTTTACTCAAATGAAGTTGTTTTTTAATTTTATGTATAACATTTAAATTAATTTTATATTCTCCAATATATTGTTTCAATATCCATAACTCATTTTATTTTGGTAATTTACATGCTTTTAAGTGATTCCCTCACCAAAACTTCTCAGTAAGAAAACTCATTTTAAGGGAACTTTCCAAATTTTTACCCAATTTCAACTGCATGCTATCCTCTGTTTTAAGACACAATTGTTATTATAAAATAGTTTTTTATTATGAAAACCATCTTGTTTCGATTCAGGATTTATTTAAATTATTTTCCACTATTCCATTTTAAAATCTCTATTGTATTTTCCCTAAAACCGCACAAAAATGTTTTAATGCTAATACATGTCTTATATGTTATCACTTTTTGTTGACATAAAATTCCATGATATATGACTATTTTACCTTATTCACATCTATGTATATGTTAATTCATTTCTATCATGGACACATTCATGATACACCCATTGGTTATGCTTTATGTCTTGATTGTGGTACCTAATTATTTCCCAGGGTAACCCTTATGTCTATGTAATATTGATTATGTATGAATCATAATGTGAAAAAATTATTCATGAAATGTATTATGGGAGTGCCCAAATAGCACTAAAATTCATTGGTTAAAGTTATGTCTCATGAGATTCTACGTGCAATAGTCTCGACGGTTAGTCATATCTTGTGATACTCTAGGAAACAGGATTGGAAGTTAGCCTTGGCCCATACCACTATGGGAAATGGGATTGGCGGTTAGCCTTGAATTATTATAAAGACATGTTTTATGTTTATTTCCATATTTATATGATTCCATGTTTATATTAATATATGTTTATATATCATTACACTTATGTTACATGACTTTTTATTTCTTTATGTCATGTTTTCTAACCCATGTGCTATGGATTTATTCGAACTCTTATTCTCTTACTGGGATTTTCGCTCATCCTTTTTTAAAGTTATCCCTAGGTTATCCTATAAAGATGTATGATCACAAAGGAAGTTAGGGGATATTTATGATGACTAAATAAATAAATGTTTTATAGTTCAATGTTATTAGTTTTATGTACATAGTCTTCCAAAACACTAGGTTTCACGATCCTTAGATTGTACTCTGATTTATAATTTTTCTTAAAATCATGTAATGTAATATTTAAAAGTCTAGGGTCACTATAATATATTTTCCATACTCAATGTGTATATTTAATAAGTCACATTGTTTTTGAATTAAATCGATTTTTCAATATAAAAGGATTGAATTGGACAAGTAAGACAAGGGTTGGGGACCATTTAATATAATCCCTTCAAAACATTAGTAGACTCATGGGATAGAATTAGTTGGTGAAAAAACCTTCAATTTTTTCCAAGATTGATAGATAGGTTTCTTCCGATAAGGATATACTGTTTTGTGAATGGTCTTGACAGTACTATGCTAAATTGTCTTTTGAATGGTCTTGATGGTAAAGGTATCATGTGTCTGGAAAAAATGACTTCTAATAATTAGTCATTTTCTTCATTCAATATTTAGTTATTATTATCCACTAGATTTATTTCTTTAATATTATCTATGGTTTCACTTAATTCTCATTTGATTCATTAAATAGAATGTATTTATCTTTCTTACATTTCTATATTGATTGTGTGAAAAGAAAAAAATGTTTTCAATGGAATTTCTCCATTTTAATAGTAATTTAATATAGTATAAATCAAATATAATCACTTATGTGCCATATTGAAAAAATTTTAAATAACGAATTAATGAAATAGAAATTATTTCTAGATGTTAAGGAACCAATACCGATGACATAGTAGCTTGACCTTACGATTAGGAATATGACCCTTGGGAACAGTACAATGGAAAAATGAATTGTTGCCTCACCCAAAAAAGAATATATAAAATTTGGGCCTGTTACAAGTAAAAATAGGATGTAATTGAATCCTAATATACGTAACTAAATATTTTAAAAATTATTAATTAATTGCTGGTATGTTGGTAAATAAAAAATATTAAATAAAAATTTTAAAAATAATTTAATAATAGAATTTTTTTTCATAAAATATATACATAAATTTATATTATTATGTCATATTATTTCAATACTGGAAATTTGGGCTATATCCACAGTTTAAAATCATGGCTATAGGTCCTCAAACCGCGGATATAGGTAATAACCACAGTTTTAGGAACCATGGCTAAGTTTGGCGTGGCTATAGGCCTAGACCTATAGCCACGGTTCCAAACCGTGTCTCTAGATCTATAGCCACTGTGTTAAACCGTGGCATTAGACTTATAGCCATGGTTAAAAACTATGGCAATTAACCAATATCCACGGTTTAAAACCGTGGCTATATGGTTTGAAGATCAATAAAAAATTACCCCCCAAACCCACTGCACAACACCCCCACCCCCACTCCCCTTGCAGCCCCCCTCCCCCTGCAGCCCCCACCCCCTGTAAAGCCCCCCCACTCCCCTTGCAGTAGACAACCCCCCCTGCAGCCCCCTCCCCCTGCAAAACCTCCCCTGTAAAGCCCTTCCTGGACAGCCCCCACTTCCTGGATAGCCCCCCCCCCCCAAGAAAAACTAGCCCCACCCCCTCCCCTGCATAGCCCACCCCCTGTAGCCCCCTCCCCCTACAAAGCCTCCCCTGGACAGCACCCCTCCCACTGCAAATCCTCCCCTGGACAGACCTCCCCCCTACAAGGCCTCCACTGGACAGCCCCCCCCCCCCCCCTTGTCCCCCTACGAAGCCCCCTTTGGACAGCCTCCCCCCAATTTAATAATAGATTAATCATCTTATTCCAACATGGGAGATTGATGAGTCGTTGTACAAAGTTCAAGTCATAATGATATTTATGTTACAATGGAGCTGAATAGAACTATGGTTCCCAAAAAATTTTATGTACTGATTGATGTTTAATGAAGAGATATATGGTGTCATTACAACAATCAATATGTGTAGTTAAGAAGTTATTCTGAATGGAATGAAGAAATCATCTAATGTGGTAGCCCACCCCCACCCCCCTACAACACCCCACCTCCTGGACACCTCCCCCTCCCTCTTGGACACCTCTCCCCCCTGCCTGGACAACACCCCCCCTCCTGGACACCTCTCCCCCTTGGACACCCCCCTTCCTGGACAGCACCCACCCACCCTCCCTACTGGACACCTCTCCCCCTACCTAGACAGCACCCCCCTACTGGACACCCCTCCCCCCCTACCTGGACAGCACCCCTCCCTCCTGGACACCTCTCCCCCTACCTAAATAACACCCCCTCCCTCCTGCCTAGACAACACCCCCTCCCTCACTCCTGGACACCTCTCCCCCCCTACCTGGATGGAACCATCCCTACTGGATACCCCTCCCCCTTTCCTGGATAGAACCCCCCCTGCCTGGACAGCCCCTAACTTTGCTTTAAATGTTCTCAATTCAAAATGTAATTATATACTCACTATGAATATACTTTGTGCATTATGTCTGAGATTACTTGTTGAGATTCTTTTTTTGTTTCAATCAGGTATGATGTATCAAGAAGTAGCTTGGTAAAGGATGTACCTCAGGAAAGAAAGATTCTTAATCGTAGGTATTGAAGACAAATGCTTTACCTTTAATTTTTGTTTGGACTTATGATCTAAGATTCATTGTTGTCCCATAGATTTATGTTTTAATCCAACCAATATTGTGTAGGTACTACCTTGTGGAAAAAGCAAAGGATGCCATCATTGTTGGGATTTTGGTAGGAACCCTCGGTGTAGTTATGTTTATCAGATGCTTGGTATTTTATTAAGACTAAAAACAATGGAATTAATAATGAAAACTCTAGGGATGTCAGGTTGGTTTCATAGGAGTAATGATGAAACTAACAGGTCTGTTTTTGTCATCCACTTTAAAATGTCTTTTATTTTAAAGCAGCAGTATAATTGACATTAAATAATTTTTTTGGAAAGCAACCAAAAAATTGTCATTCCAGCCCATTCCATTCCTCCCCATCCATTTCAGTCTAGTTCATTCTATTCCTTCTTATTCTATTCAGATTCTTTGAACCAAACAGGTTGCAAGTGACAAGTGTTTTCACAAATAAAAGATAAGAGCACCAACTATGAAAGAAATTCCGTGCTATGTTTTATGTCTAATCTGGGATTTGTTTTAATAATTATTTTCTACAGGTATAATTATTTTGTTTTATGTTCTATGTTAGTGCCATATCCATCCATTTATATTCACTCCAAATCTTCTTAGAATGGTTTTTTCATTTCCTCCATCAAATCTCTCTTCCAGCGTTCCCAAGTCCCATTTTGATGTGTTGGGAGACTCACTAATATATCATCTTATTGAATCACTTTACTATGTGACATTCATTGATGAATCAATAAGAAATTTAAAAAAGTCCGTTTTTTTCTACATTTCAGCAGAACAATGCTGGCTGAACACAAAATTTTACTATTCTTTTGGAGAGAAGCTGTTTCTACTGTAGTGCATATTCAGAATAGATGATTTTAAGGACTAATTCTGATAAAACATATTACGAGTTGTCAAACCTCTATATACCCTGTTTTTATTCTTTATGTAGGAATGACCTTAACATTAATGTATCATACGCGCTTTCACACATGATAATGTTGCATCACATGACTTAACCTATCCGTATAAACCACAACCATACAAACCATAACCATCATAACTCTTAGTACAACCTATATGTATTCATGGGACCTTTATGGGCTTTCCATTTTTTTGAACCTTTGTGATGGATTTTTAATTTTTAATGTATTCTCAGTTTTCGTTTTGTAACTGACTTTTCTGCATTTCTCATGAAACCACTTTGTGACTTTGTCACTAATATTGTTGTCATTTATCTTAGTATGATTCTCCAGCTGAAATAGTTTATAGAAGGACCAGGAAAGAAGACCTATGCCTTTGTCATGGGAAGGCCTAATCCAGCAAAGCTTGCAAACTTTCCCAAGGTACCCCTTTACTGATGAATTGTGTAATTGTATTTTTTTCCATGGCCGGATTTTGAGAGATTTCAACTTATGTATTGATTTTATGTGTTTGGCAGTGTGATGTGTTCATTTATTTTTCTTGTGATGAAACTTCTATGTTAGATAGTAAAGAGTAATTGGCTCCAGTTATTACTCCTTTCGAATCTCTTCTAGCCTTTAGCAGGTACTGCATAGAACTTCGAACAGAAACTTTGTTTATTCTTTGGTTATCACACTTGAGCGTCTCCTTCAAACATTGATCATACCGTTAAACGGTGTCTGTTATGACTAAAATAATGAATATTTCACTGTTCTCTAGAGGAAGGAAGTGGACGGGTGAATACGTGATGGAATTCAGAGATTTAATAACCCCTCTTTCGGTTCAAGACATGAACCATCTTGAAGAAGCGCAAAGTTCTTTCTTGAAAGGTGGATATGTTGAAGGTTTCGACATTTGAGGTATTCTCTACACATTTTTTAATATTAGAATGGTTATGAAGATGATGCGTTGGATCTTTCATTCTTATCTCTGTTTCTATTTTTGTTTTCATAACCAGAAAATGTAGAAGAGGAGGTGGAATGATCTACTGCTTTAGCTTATTTGACAGAAAAGGCTCTGCGGGTTGGTGACGGTTGCTCTGGTTCTCTGACCAAAGGACCAATTAAATCTGGTGTTGACTTTCTCGCTGCTCCGTCATATCGTGGTCTTCAAATGCACCAAAAATCCCCACCATCGCCCTTTATCGCTGGTAGGAATGGTCGGGTATCACAGTATGAAAATGAAATAGGGAAGCAGCAGAATCCAAGGTCCATAATATGTGAGTCTTCCCATACACCATATCCGAGTTTAATGCATATTTTTCTATGATTATGAACAAAATATTGGGTGATTATTTCTTATGCTATAGATACTAGGAGATGTTGTTGAGTAGTTCTGTGAGCTTCTAGATAGGAACATAAAGATGAATGTTTGGTGATGGATGGGTGTAGAGGCTAATGTTATGGCTGGTGTTGGCTTAGGGGTGTTGTAGGTTCTGTTTCTGTGGACTGGTTTATTATTATAGATTGGGTGCTATTGTTGATTGTGAGTTGGTAAATGGGTTGTTGGCTGGGTTTTTTGTGTGGTGCACGATGCCTCTTTGATGGGATGTGTTGCAAGAGTGGAATGGATTGGTGCTGGTGGCTTGGGATGTAAATTTGAGTACATTCTTAGTGGTTGGACATTGCTGTTGGCTTATTGGTGATGGTGCTATTACTGTTGAGTGGGTTACTGCTAAAACTCTGATTGTTATTGGGTTTTTCTCTAGTACATGTGCTATTGTCTAGAGTTATTAGATTATAGTAGGTTGATGCTTGGTGGGGAGTGCTTCTGGTGTCAAGCGATCTACTACTACTTCCAGTCCCACTAGGGGGTTGGTTGTTGATTAAAAGCTAGGAGGTTGGGGTTTAGTGGCGATGGAGATGATGGGTTTACTGGTTTTCTCGGTGGCTTTTGGCTGTTCTCTTGGATTTCTTTACGCATACTCTTTTCTTAGATCATGTTTACCAATTCACCCAGTATGTAAGGCCACTCAAACCCACATTTGGGTCTGGATAGGGATATTAAATCAGCTTTGAATTCATGTGATCTTATAGGCTCCTCACTGCCTGAAGACCTGCATATTACGACAAACCCTGCCTTGACAGTTTTAGCTATAGGGGATACCCTTTTGGACCCCTATAAAGGTAATAAATCACATCAAATTTATAATGATCTTTTTAATGGTATGAATATTGACAATGGTTAATCTTCATACACTTCTTCTTCTTTGTACTCTGAATCAAAATAGGTTGGCACACTACTTGACAGACAAGATAACCAGACCAAGCCGATTTTGAATAATGAATCTAAGTAGAAAAAATGAAACCCTCTTGGGGGTTTACACTTGAGCAGTAACACTTATGTGGAGAATACCTTTAGCTATGAACATACCCCTTAACCCCAACTTGGTTAGGACAGTGCATCTCCCAAGGAGATGGCCATGGCACTTAAAGTTCTGTGTGTTTCAAAGAATGCTCTGGACAGTTACCCAAATAAAAATTTGGTTGCCTCAGGTTTGCAAAATTAGAAATATGACAACCCAAATCTGCCTATTGAATTAGTCAAGAATTAGAGGTGTATATTTTCATATTATCAAGAGAAACCAAATATGGTGGACACACCAAAGATTCCCCCAGGTTCTAGAGAAAATCAAGAAAAACATTCAGGTACTTCACATGACAACCTTGCTACAAATATTTCAGGTACATATCCTCTCCTTTTTGTCAATCATACTATTGGTATTTCTCAGACTTCAGATAACATTAATATGCCTACTAAATCTGAGAAGGAACATATAGCAATGCCTTTTCATGGCCTCTGAGAGTGTTAAGCTCATGATAAGGAAGTCAAAGGAAGGGAACTATGCTCTTAATATTGACATCTCTATGGCTTTTGATACCCATAAATGGAGTTTTCTCATTGAGATACTTGGCAGGCATGGGTTCTCAAATAGATTTCTAAACATGGTTAACACTATTCTTAGATCCTCCCGAATATCAATTCTTTTGAACGGTGCACCGAGAGGGTTCTTCTCTTGCTTATGGGGTGTGTGAAAAGGTGACCCCTTATCGAGTATACTGTTTGCAATTGTAGAGGATTACATAAGCTGATGCATCAATGAGCTTTCTCATCTGGATATTTATAAGAGGATTAGAGCTGGTTTTAATGATCATGCCCCACCCCATATTCTCTATGCTGAGGGCATTGTATTTTTGGGGAAGGCTGCAAAGAGAACCATATCCTATATAAAGGCTCTTTTCACTCACTATGAGGATGTGGGTGGACAGGCCATAAGATGGGACAAATCATTAATTGTTTTTGGCAATGGAATTCCTGTCAAAAAAAGAATAGTATCACTTGATACCTTTTGGTGAAAAGGGGATCCTTGAACATTCAATATCTTTGGGTGAAGAGGGGATCCTTTCCCTTTTACTTGATACAAATGGTCATGAGTGCTTATTAAGGAACATCAAATCCCGGTAAGAAATTTTATATGGATAAGATCAATCTTTGAAAGGAAGTTGGTAACAGTGAAGTGGAAGGAATTCATAAACCCTGTGGAAATGTGAGGATTAGGGTTCAAGGATCTTCATACAATTAATGATGGTATGATTGGAAAATTCACTTGGAGGGTGATCTCAAATATATCAAATTTCTCTTGCATTACCCTGAAAACACATTTTACCAGATTCATGTTTAGGTTGTGATTCTACAGCTTGTTAAATATTGTTTAATGATCTTTGAAATAATCACAACTCTATTGAGATTTGATAACCATGTCATTAAAAAAATCATTCATCTATTCTTTCTACGAAGGTATTAATGATATAATGTGTGTAGTGTTGGTATGTAGAGTAATCATTATTTAATCCAAAGGGCATGACCTAAATGGTGTGGGCTGGATTCCAGGTGGCTGGGGAATAGTGCGGGCTCGAATGCTGGTGGAAGGGGGCTGGAATTATGGTGGAATGGGGTTGGATGTGGCTGGAGTAGGGCCAAATCACAGAATTACCGCGGTGTGACCGCGACGTGACCATGGCGCGACCGTGGCGTGACCGCCGCGTGACCGCAACGTGTTGGCCCGGTCTAGTGACATCTTAAGGGCAACATCTTCCACTTAGTTTCAAATAGGATGATATGGATGGAATGAGAGGATGTTTTCTCAGAATATTTATAGAAATGAATGCTAATATGTGATGACTAGAGGATTGGATGACCCCTGATATACCTAATTCGGTGAGGGATCGAATGCAGGTGGAAGGGGGCTGGTTGTAGGTGCTGGGGGATGGTGTGGACTAATTCGAAGGTGGAAGGGGGGATGTTGCGGGCTAGAATGATGGTGGAAGCAGGCTGAAATGAAGGTGGAAGGGGTCTGGTGTGTGCTGGATATGGCTGGAGCTGGGCCAAATCAAGTCATTACTGTGACATGATTGCAGCATGACCGCAGCGTGACCGTGGCACGACCGCGGCGTGACCGCGCGTGTTGGCCCGGTCCAGCGACATCCGCGGGGCAACATCTTCCACTTAGTTTCAAATAGGATGATATAGATGGCATGAGAGGATGTTTTCTCAGAATATTTAATAAAATGAATGCTAATCTATGATGACTAGAGGATTGGATGACCCTGGATATACCTAATTCGGTGAGGGCTCGAATGCATGTGGAAGGGCTCTGGTTGCAGGTGCTGGGGGGATGGTGCGGGCTGATTCGAAGGTGGAAGGGGGGATATTTCGGGCTGGAATGCTAGAGGTAGTGGGCTGAAATGAAGTTAGAAGGGGGATGGTGTGGGCTGGATGTGGCTGGAGTAGGGCCAAATCACGACATTACCGCGGCGTGACCGCGACATGACCGCAGCGTGACCGCGACGTGACCGCAACGTGTTGGCCCAGTCCTGCGACATCCGCGGGGCAGCATCTTCCACTTATTTTCAAATAGGATGATATGGATGGCATGGGAGGATGTTTTCTCAGAATATTTAAAGAAATTAATGCTAATATGTAATGACTATAGGATTGGATGACCCCTGATATACCTAATTCGGTGAGGTTTGGAGATCTAGCATTGTGTAGGAACACCTAGAGGAATACCCCGTGGGATCAGGTAAATCACAGGTTATATAACATGTAATCTGACATTACTGGTACTGTGGGACCCCTGGGCTGTGGAACTGGGATTTTGGTTGGATTTAAATATCACATTCCATGTGACATGGTCACACAACATGGGACCCATCTTAAAAGTCTAACAACACTTAAAGAGTGTCTTGGTTCAAACAACCATTTTAATAAAAAGAGGGGAACCCCCTACAGGGATATAAAATGGGTCATGTACGATGTGTGCTTTGTGACTAACAACGACATCAAGTATAAGGAAAACATCAATGCAATGATGTTAAGCACGGTATACCACTCTGAGTTTTCGCAGACAGCGCACCTCCATTGGAGAGGTAATATTACAAAACCATGACTTATTTATCAAACGAAACAGTTATCTTAACTAACACTAATTCATGAATTGAAATTTAATATAAACATGAAAAATTAAGAAGGTAACTAAATGAAATTTAAAACATTCTTGAATTAAATAGGCTAGGAGAGGGACCCTACCTCAACCTCTAGGGGCGTATGCTTTTGATGACGACAACTCGAATCCTCCTTTTTTCCGCTTTCATGCATATGCAACTTAACATATATATAAGGACACCTAGGCACTATGTACATATTTTCATGGCCAAATATGCACAAGGGGGTCCTTAGATATATGTTTATACATGCATATACCCCTTTACACTTACACGCGTATGCATTTTTCATATCTATATATAAGCACACCTACCCCAATATATATATTCATACTTCCATGAGTGAATATATATAAAGGGGGAAGTTATATATGCATATTACTACCTATGCATACACATGTAAGCCTTCATCAGTGATGACTCGAATCCACCTCAATGAAATCCAAAACACACAACAAAAATATAAGGAACCCAAAAATCAAAAAAGCCCTAATTAAATGTTTTTGGATTCTCAAGACAACCATTCAATTATAAAACATCAATTATCATAAAACCACTTCGTCTCCATTTAAATGTTTTGGGATCCTCAACCCATTGTTTTTCATTATTGTTGGAAAATAAAACATATCCACTGTAGTATTCATTAACTCTACTATGGTTTTCACCTGCCATATGTTATAGGAAACATTTTTCTCTAAAGATATATGTATCACTACAAGTTCCATCCTATCAAGACATTCCCATTCCACTTTATCAATTTCTAGTAATGATCCCAATTTATACAGAACATGAAAAAAACCAAACATGAAGGTGAATGCATTAAAATTTCAAACATAAGGAGAGTTTAAAAATGTACATGAAAATTAAGTCATGCTTATACTTAGAAAAAACCTTTTTCCATGCATCACTTTCACATGAAACTTTCATAGCTAGTTGAGGGCACACAACTTTGGCAACATTTATATCCTTAATATGAAACAAAAAACAATGTTAAAGTGACATGGTAGGACATTCATGCATGTGGTAATTTATCAGACTTTTACTAATCATAACCTGTGAATTAAAATATGCATAGGAAGCAATGGATAGGACTGGAAATGGACACAAAGATTTTATGTTAGGTATGTAGAAAATGATATTAAAATTAAAAGAAATAACAAAAATATTTATAAAAAAACACGAAAAGTCAACTCCCTCCACGAAGTCCTTGTTCATAGGAAGTAATGGCTAGGACTGGAAATCGCCACACATTCCTATGTTTTCATCCTCATTTTTTCATTATTTATCTAAAATGACTATTTTTAAATTGGAAACCATTATAATTGATTATGATTATAGGAACTGCATATCTATAAAAGATCTATTTTCTAAAACAATCACTATATATGAACCCATACTATCTAGTAATGCAATAAATACATTCCAAATTGACACAGTCTATTGAAAACATTATGCACTCATTCCCATGAGATTTAGTAAATGGACCAATGAAATACAAGACCCATACATCAAAGATATTGACTTCTAGTATCCCTGACATGGAGCTAAACTATAAAGGACAAACTAGTTGATAAAATTTTATCAACCCAACACCTGTGGTATTTTAGGCTCATCACCTAATGAACTATAGGCTCATCAACTAATGAATTCCATGCTCATCACCTAAGGAATTCCATGCTCATCGCATGAGGAAGGATGGGATTATGATGCATTAGGAAAGGTGAATCATTCTATTCTTATCACATAATAAATCTTATAATTTTCATATATGGAAAGGTAGGGTCCTCTTATGCTCATCACAAAATTCTAGTCATTATTTTAGGTCCAGTGGGGACTAGTCCCCTTATGCTCATCGGATAAGTTTGGTCATGATTTAAATTCCAGTGGGGAATAATCATCTTATACTCCTCACATAAGACAAATAATGGAAGAATTGTCTATAATATCATCATATAACCTATTCAAAAAAATTATGGTGACCAACCACTCATGGAATTTCCATACCAATTCTGATATTTCCAATTTTAATCCCAATTCAGATATTTCCAATTTGAATCCCGATTCATGGTGAGTCCACTACTTCTAGAATAAAAATTCGAATTTCATCAGGATTTCACAACCCATTACAACATTAGTCATTACTTATAAGATATGGTTTGGGAGAGGCATGGGATACCCTTATCTATTTAAAAAAAATATTTGGGTTAATAAAGGTTTGTAGTATTATTTGGGATTATTCAGTATGTAAAGTACATATTGTTATTGTATTATCAAGGATATGTGGATGATATCTATGGGATTCCTATGTGAGTGTGTGTGAGTGTGTTACACCCTAATATGTACCACCCAAAATGATCCCAAACATGGATTCTACATAACCTCAAGTTCACCTAACCATACACCAAATTCTTCTAACTAGTGTTTAGGTCCTTGAATATTCATCAGGACATTGTTCTCTCTAATATAAGGCATAAGGGTCATGAAAAAATCTACTAAAAATTTGGCATCACCCGTCAATATAACACACATCACAAAAACTTGTAGAAACAAAATAGAGATCCAATTAATCCACCACATTCTAGAATATGAATAAATAAATCTATATACTGTAGAAGATTAAAATAGCTCAGAAGAAATAACAGAAAAACATAGAATCATATATAAATAAAATGGGAAGATCATCAATGCATGCTAAATGATTACTAAAATAAAATTGGAAAATGGACCAACTAACATAATACAGCCTAATGAATCCTTCTCCTCTACAACTTACTAGACATTTACTACATTTACATCTCCAATAAATACTTGTACCCTAAGAGAAAACAAGAAGGTATCATCATTTATATTGAAAAATTGGTCATGTATATGAGTTTGGGTGAGTCCAATGACCTAGGTGGAACCCACAATTCCTTAACAATACAAATTAGTTGGGCCAACACACCGTATGGAGGAGGAAGGCCCGAAGAAGGGTATGGAGGAACCCTTCTGCCAACACACCGAATGGAGGAGGAACACCCGAAGAATGGTATGGATGAAGGGAATACTGCTCAAGGGATGGAGCAACCCCGAATGGAGAAGCCAAGCCACGATTGGAGAATCCTCACTGTGAATGAATGAACCACGTTGAGGGATGGAGGAACCGAAGCTGGTGAGGATGAACGATAGAGGACAACACTAAGGGTGATAGAGGAAAGCAATAGGGGAAGAGAGGAGGGCATGGTGAGAGAGGCTGTCAGGGAGGAGGAGAGGCAATCAAGGGAGGTGGGTGCCATGGTGAGAGGGTCGCGTATCAGGGATGGAGGAGGAGCCCGACTGGAATCAAAAAAAGAGAGGATGCGTATCGGGGATGGAGGCGGAGCCCGATGGGAATCGAAAAAAGAAAGGAAGGGAATTGTGTAGCCACGGACTAAAAAATAAACCGTGGCTATAAACCAGCTATATCCACATACCTATAAAAATGTGCCTATAGGCCTGTGGCTATAGCTTAAATTTCTATTAGTGTTTTATGAAAATTATATGGGACCTTAAGTAAATATTCATTGTGTTATAAAATCAGTTATAATTTTAAAATTGGTATTTTCCACATAAATGTTGATATTAATTAAAAATTAAATTACTCATATATAGAAAATTATTTTAAAAAAATAGTGTTCATTTATTAATTATACACGTCAAAAAATTGTTCGGGTGAATTTTTGGGTTTTTTTTCGGAAATACAAGAATTTTTGATGAATAGTAAAATATGATAATTTTCGATAAATGATAAATAAATTAATTTTTGATTCATTAATGATATAAGGATGATTAAATCCAAAAATATATAACTATCCTTCATTATTTAAATATATTTACTCACAATTATCAATCTATTCCTAGCCTTGAGCCAAAATAATAAACAAATGAATATAATATTGAGAAAACACCCCCACCCCTATAAATACCACCCTCACCCCTCCTCTCCCCACACCTCTCAAGATCTTATACAAACCAATATTATTCCCACCATTACTAAATATCCTGTCCACCACGTCCATATTCTATTGGTATCATCAAAAGACTATGTATACATTGCCTGAGTAGGATCTCAAGAGGAGAATTCCAGAGGTAAATCCTCTCTCTTTTTCTTCTAATTTCCTTTAAATTTCATTTTATTTATTATTCATTACCCACCTCCAATAATAAAAATGTAATTATTAATCTATTATGTCTCATATAATGTAATTTTATCACGTTAATGGAATATTTTGGATTAAAATCCACCTTCTCTCTATTTTTAAAATCAAATCATTGCCTGTGATGTGTTAATTTACCAACATCATGGGCGACGCACTTTCATTCTCCTTAAACGCCGTCATGTTTTTTAAAAATACCATTAAATTTATCAATATATATTTTAATTTTTATGTTATATCTTTTTTTATGATTATGGCTCATAATATGAAATGATAATATAGAATGAGTTCATCATGATCGAAAAACCACCAAAATTATCGTAAAACGGTCATCAAGAACTTTTATCTAAAGATTCATCCTCATGGTGTATTATTAAAATAATTATAAGATAATAAAAACTTATAGAACATCATTAATATATTATAATAACCATTTTTTATGTTTATCCTCATTCTACATCAAATTTATTTCATATATATAAGAGAACTGATCAGGAAATCCATGAAAACAAATGCTCCCGAACAATAAAATTAAACTATAAAACCCATCTAAATAACCATTAATTAACTAAAGAATTATATAATGAATCAAATACATGTATAAATGGTTTTTAATTTATAATTAATTAATCCAATGTTATTATATAGGACAGTAATGTGAAAGAATCATTCAGACATAAGGTATGGGGAATTCTCGAACCCAACTCTCTTTCTTTGGGATTCCCCTATTTCACCCCATTTTAAGTAGGGTTATTCCATATATTAAATTTACTCGTAATTTTCATATCATATATGAGATATAAGTTTCTAATACTTGAGTTTATGACAAATATAATGTTTTCCAAAATAACTCTTCTTTCCATAAAAGACACTATTTACTTCTCAAGATCGTTTCATCTTCACTCAAAATTGTTAATTCATATATCAGTTATGTTATTACCTCTTTAATTTATAAAAGTACATTTTATCAATATATTCTTATTAAATGAAAACATTTCCTTACCATTTTTATTTTATTTCTATTATTGACATACGTTCTATGTGGTAAGCATGATTATGTAAATGTCATGATGCGATGGATGTGACCAGAATTATATACTAAAATATAAATGTTATGCTATGATCGGTGCATCTAGAATTATATAACACTACAATTAATTGGGTAATGTGATTTATCTCCTTAGAAAACATAAATATTCATGAACATGATGCTATCTTTGGTCACAACTATGCGTGTTAGTTAACCACTATGACATGATGTTTAATTTTTATGCCTGGCCATATTCTAAGATATTTATTAATTATTCCTCTCATTTTTATGATCCTATTATTAATTTATAATGATAATGAATATTATCACTGAATTTTATATTGTTTCATGTATTTATATATCATTTTACTAGTATTTTATCTCTCATATTTATGATGTACATCTTCATGTGATTTGTTGTAGAAAACTATTTCAAGGGACAATAAGAACATGGAGAAGAAGGAAGTAAAAAAAATTATGTTTTATAATTTAAATGTTATGTATGGTCCAAATATACCAAAGATACTAAACCTTTTTATTACCTTAGTGTAAATATTTTATTTTTTTATTTAAATTGATGTTATAATACATGTTTTAAAATAAAGGTCTCCATGGTTGATATCAGATGTAGGTTTAGTTAATTTTGGAATATGGATTAGGGAACATTTGTGAAAACCCTTTGTATAAGACTAAGTATATTTGATAACCTAAGAAGACTTGTTTTAAAATATTATTAACATATGGATCCCTCAATATATTCCATGAGACATAAATTCACCAAGGAATATATTCTTTATTAATGTTCTGTTGACTTATGATTTGTTATAACCTTTTTTATTTTAGAAAATGGTGGGAATAAGGAGAAACCCGACCAACAACCCATGCGAGGTAAAATGCATTGATTTTCTCAAACAACATCCTCAATTCTATGGGAGGTGGAGTTCAAAATTTCATTGTAATGCTTACAAGATAGTATCAGGTTATGAAAAATTACCTGAATAATGTGGAACGACTTCATTAACTAAAGAGGAAATAACTAGATATCGATATTTTAATATGGCAATGACCATTGAACTTAAGTGGATATTCTAATACAAAATATGCAGAATAATGGGTCATATCCATGGAGAATATCTTTTATGTTCTTCACTAATATGAGATAAAGAAGGTGAATATATTTTTTATCATCTAAATGGAGAGGTTGATCAGTGGTGGGATTTGATTAAGAACACCAAGCCAAAGAACGAAATTGAAGAGATAGAGTGGGAAGGAATTTAGATACTACTTTTAAGAAGTAATTTCCTCAAACTCATCATACAAAGATGGAGAGATATTTTATAGAGATTAATAAAAAACATGGAAAGTCTATCACAACCTGTGATGAATGTTTCACAAGGATTGCAGGTTATGCTTCTTGTTTAGTTATCAACAATTATATAAATATTAATTGATTATTTAGTGGTTTAAAACCATACATTCAAAATTATATTTAAATTATGGAATATGGAATTTATGATGAAGTTATGGAATGTGATATCATAGTGGAAATGGATCTTAGAGAATAGTCCAATGGATATTGTGACACAATATGAAATATGGAGATTCAAGCCAGAGTATCTAATGAGAGATGAGGAAATAAGAATTAACCACATAGATGTCAAAAATGTGGAAAGAATCAAAATGGTAACTACCTCAAAGGGATAGGTAAATTCTTTAAGTATGGGTGAAAAGTACACTAGGATCATGAATGTCAAATAGAAATAAGAAAGTAGGATACTGTGGTGGAGGAATGGAGGGAACCACCCATGCCCCTGTGCTACAATTGTTGGGGGAAAGACAACTATGCATGCAAGTACAGTAAACCTCATGTTCTCTAGTGTAATTAGCTTAATCGTCCACTGATTGTAATGGAGAAAAGGAATTCATATGCCATCAATACTGCAGAATTGGAGAAATAAAATGAATCCATTCAAGGTACACATCATGTTCACTCAAGAATAGATTTTCTTATTCTTGTTCAATGCATTCCACTATATCGTGCATTTTTGCTAAAACTATTGAATTGAATCCCTAAAAACATTAAGTAGTGATATCTGTAAAAAAACATGTGGTTTAATCATTTCAACCCATGTGTGTGACTCTTTTTCTATTTGAATATTTGGGAATATTCTTCTTGTAGATATCATCATACATCCCTTCATGTAATTCGATGCCATATTGAGAATGTATTGACTCTCCGTATATAAAGGACATACATAATGTAAGGAAAATGAAATATCATTTCATATTATGAACCATCCCATGGTCTAATAAAAATTCAAGGATGATCATGAATCTCATTTTTAAAATCCTTCGATGATGTGGTTGTTGGTTCCCTATGAATAGGCATACCCGCTCAAATGGTTGAGTCATAGAATGTCATAAACCTAAGGAAAATTCCCCTCCATAGGGAATACAATGATGTATTTTTTAATTGGTTACCTAGACTAAACATGAATCATGAGGTATAAATATCAATAAAAATCATACATGAAGCTACTCCTTTTTCAAAGTGTCCATGTAGGATGGATCTTATTGAACTGGATTAGTTAAATAAGTAGATGATAGAGAATTTGGAAAAAGGTTACATATTCCCTTGTTCATCACAATGGGGTGTGCTGGTTCTCTTTTTAAAGAAGACGGTTGGATCAATGTGTTAATTTATCAATTATTAGGGAAACAACAAGTCCACCTAATATTATAAATATCTTCTTCCAAGTATTGATTACATGTTTGATTAGTTGTGAGGAGATTGTTACATCACAATGGTGGATCTTCAGTCTTGATATCATCATATAAATGTGAATATAGAAGATATTTAGAAGAATGAATTATGTAAAAGGTATTTTCATTAAGTGTTTCAAGTGATTCTGGTGATTCCTTTCATACTTAATAATTCCATTGAAATCTTCATGGATTAGATGAGTAGAGAATTTAGATATTAACTCAAAAAAATAAGTGCTAGTGTTTGTCGATAATATTCTAATCAACTCCATTATTATGGAGGAACATTAATAACATATAATGACTATGATGGCGACATTACGAAAGGAGATGTTTTAATACATGTTTAGAAAGTTTGAATTTTTTATGTAGTAAGTCACATTTGTGAGACATCGGATCAAAAGTGAGGGAATTTCTTTAGACCCCTAAAAAAAGGAAATTGAGTAATGTCCAAGACCCACTAGTTTCATTGAAATCTGATTTTTTATTGTCTTAGTAGGGTACAATTTTTTTTTGAGAAACTTATCATGATTATCAAACCCACTAACTAACTTAATATGGAATGGGTTAAAGTATGTTTGGGTAGAATAGTGTGTGGAATGATTCAAGGAGATAAAGAAGAAGATTATCCCTATACATTTAATCACAATACTAAAAAGTAGAGAGAGTTTTGTGATATATAGTGATGCTGCCAAGATATTATTGGGTTATGTACTCATAAAAAAGGATAATATGATAGCCTAAATATCACAAAAGTTGGCGATCTATGAGTATAACTACATGAAATATGATCTCGAGCTAGCAGTTGTGATGTTTTCCATGAAAATTTGACAGTCTTACTTATATGGCAAGAAGATTGATATATATACTAATCACAAGATCCTAATGTATATATTCACACAAACAGATACCATCTTGAGTCAAAGGAGGTGGGAAAATCTATTCATTGACTTTTATTTCTTAATTCACTGTCATCCCGGAAAGGTGATCAAGGTAGATGATGCTCCAAATATAAAAGAATATATTACTCTATCCATGTAGTGGACTGAGAATGACCATATATTCATGGATATGGAATGTATGGATTTGGAAAACATAATGACAGGGAATACATCCTACCTTTCGGAGATTATTTCCAAACCATCTATCCAAGAGAAGATTAAGGAGGCACAAAGGGAAGATTTAGAGTTTCAAAATTGGTTTAATGTAGTAAAGGAAGGGGTGATGCCAGAGTTCCATATCAATGATGATTTTTTGATTCAATCTGGAATGAGGATTTGTATTCCTTTATCAACTGGGATAAAGAAGGAGATATATGAAAATTAAAATATCTCATCTATCTCTATCCATCCCAAGAGTACCAAGATGTATGTGATCTCCGAGAAAACATCTTGGGGGACCACATGAAGAAATAGATTGTAGAGTATATTTCAAGGTTTTTGATATGTAATCAAGATAATGTTTAGTGACATATGTCCAAAGGGATGATTCAACTATTTCAGATAACCATATGGAAATGGTAGAATGTCACTATATACATTGTGAATGGTCCCCCAAAGCAATTCAATGAAAATAATGTGACATTGGGTGAGGTGGACCAACTCACCAAAACAACACACTTTATCTCTATTCAGGAAAATATCTTGCTTGAATAAATTGCAATGATATATGTGAAGGAAATGGTGATACTAGATGGGGTTACCCTTTCAATTGAATTTGATCATGATCCTATGTTAACATCTAAGTTATGGGATGGTCCTCAACATTCAATGTGTTGAAAAATTAATTTTTAGTATGGCATGTCACCCACAAGCAGATATCTAATATAAATGGACTATTCAGATACATGATGATTTTTTAAGCCACAAATAATTTCAATTAAAAGGTGTATGGGATCTGAATCTCCCATTGGTTGACTTCTCATAATATTATATCTTCCTTTATAATATTCATATGGATTCATATGATGCATTGTATGTAAAGAGATGTTGAACTCCAACATGTTGGGATGATGTTGGTCAATGAAAATAAATTTGACATGATCTTGTGCATGAGATGCCAGAGAAGGTTCAAGACATCTAGAAACATATAAATGTTTATCAAATTCAGACAAGGAGATATGGTAACAACCGTCAATGGGACTTACAGTTTGATGCTAGAGATAAATTTTTCTATTGAATATCACCATGTAAATATTCACTTCGCTTAGAAATAAATGGAAGCGATAGAAAAGGTAAATTGGCCCCTTTTAGATCCTTGATCACATAGAATTTGTTGAATATTGGATTTCACATTCAATAAATATAGATCATGTCCATTATTTTTTCCATGTATAACTTATGAGGAAGTACATACCAGATCCCTTACATGTAATGAACTCAGAGGTGGTTCAGTTGGAAGATGATCTCTCTTATGAGGAGTAGACAATAAATATTCTCGATAGGAGTGATAAGATTCCATGCAACAAGAAAACCCACCATTTTAAAGTTTGTTGGTTGAACCATATCAATGGAGATGAAACTTGGGAACTAGAGGAGGCGATGAAGGAGAAGTACCCATACCGGTTTATGTAAAATGAAATTTCGAGGGAGAAATTTCAAAATGTTAAGAATGTAATGAACCAAACATTTTTCAAGAGAATTTCTATCTTCTTTTAGTAATTTCATATATAATAAATAACATATAATCACTTATATACCATAATAAAAAAATTATAAATGAATAATTAATGAAAGAGGACATATTTATATACGTTAAGAAACTAATACTTATGAAATAGTAACCTGACCATAGGAATAATAATATAACCCTTAGGAATATTGAATTTCTAAAATGAATAGTGTCATCACCCATGAATGTATAAATGAAATTTAGAAATAAAATAAGTAAAAAAATCATTTAATTATATCATTTTATAAGTAAGTAAATATTTTAATAATTATTAATTAAGTGTTGGTATTTTTGTAAGTCAAAAATATTTAATTAAAATTTAATAATTAATTTAATAATCTAAAAAATATATTTTCATAAAATTTATTCATAAATTTATAATTTCATGTCTTATTATTTTAAGAAAATTTTATGATACCTTAAATAATTTTTTAAAGTGTTATGAAATTAGTTATAATTATAAAATCTGTATTTTCCATGTAAATGATGAATTTAATTAAAAATTAATTTACTCATACATAGAAAATTATTTCAAAAAATGGAGTTCATTTTTTAATTCTACTCATCAATGAATTCTTAGGGTTAATTTTAGTTATTTTTCAGAAATACATGAATTTTTAATGAATAGTAAAATATAATATTTTTTGTTAAATGCTAAATAAAATATGTTTTGAGTCATTGTTGATGTAAGGATAATATAATATCAAAATCTGAAAAAACACTCATTATTTCATGATATTTTACCACAAGTATCATACTATTCATATTCTAGAGACAAAAATAAAAAACTAATGAATATTATAATGAAAAAACACCCCTATCCTCCACCATAAATACCACCCTCACCCCTCTTCTCCTCATACCTCTCGTGTTTTGAGTGTTGCCCAATTTATCCCAAACAATCTTCCCTATTTCCTAACACACATAAAAAATCTATCAGCGCTTGTCAAATGAACATTCATAGGTTCCTTGAGGAGGATCTCAAGAGGATAATTCCAGAGGTAAAACCATTTTTTAAATTTCATTTCAATTTGATTTCATTTATTATTTTTCCTCTCCTCCCACAATCAAAATGGATTGATAGCTATTGTATGATTCATATAATTTAATTATATGCTTTTAATATAATTTTTTTCAATATTATCTACCCTATATCCCTCTCTCGATTTTAAAATGAAATCATTTCCCGTGATGTGTCAATTTACCAACATCATGGGCAATGCACATTCATTTCCATTAAACGCCTTTATAACTATTAATAATACTATTAAATGGTTTAAAAATTATTTTGAGGATTATTTTATAAAGCATTATTATGTTTTTGGAATATCTTATACTCCTAATACTAAATTATAAAATAAAATGAGTTTATCGTGATCGAAAAACCACCAAAAAATAACCAAAAGTGATCATCCTTAACTTTTATCTAATGATTCATCATTAAGGTATAAAACCAAATTAATTATAAGATAATTTAAACATATAGATTACCATTAATACAAAATAATATCAATTTTGTGTATTTATCCTAATTATACACGAACTTCCATTCAGGTATTCAAGTGAAATGATCATGAAAACCCTAAAAATAAATGCTCCAAAATGATAAAATTAATAAATATAACATATTAAAAGGACCATAAATAAACTTAATAAATCTATAATGAAAAATATTCATGTATAAAAAGTTTTTTAATTGTTCATTAATAAATATAAGGTGAGTAAATTAGACATTATAGTGAAAGAATCATTCTGAAAAAAGGTAAGGGAAAATCTCAAACCCAACTCTCTTTCTTTGGGATTCCCCTCTTTACTCATATTTTCAGTATGGTTATTCAATAAAAATAAATTCTTCATCATTATAATATCTTTTATTCAATATAACTATCTTCTAATTGAGTTTATGAAAAACAGAATTTTTTTCCAAAAGAAACAATCTTTCAAAAAACAAACATTTTACTTCTCAAGATTGTGTCCTCTTTAATCAAGAATGATGGATCATATATAATGTATGTTATTAAATCTTTTATTTGGTAACCCAATGTTTATAAATATATTATTACTAAATTAAAACATTCCTTACTATGGGTTATTTTATGTTCCAGATTGATATATGTTCTATGTGGAATGCATGATAATGTAAATGTTTTGGTGTGGCTGGTGTGCCTTGAATTACATAGCACTCCAATGAATTGGGTAACATGATTTATCTCATGAGAAATCTGAAATATGTGTGAACATTATTCTATATTTGTTCAAAACAATGTGTGGTAGTTAACCACTAAGAAAGGATTCTTAATTTTTATGAATTTCCACATTCTAAACCTTTCCTTGGTGATTCCTCTCATGTTTATGATCCAATGACTATGTTATAAAGAAAATGAATATGATCACCCCATGTTATACTGTTACATGTCCTTTTATATCTTCTTAACAGGCTTTTAGCCCAACCATTTTTATGTATATCCTTAAATTACTACATGTAATAAGGAGAAATAAAGGACCAATAAGAAGTTAAAGAAGAATGAATTAAATAAATATTTATAATTTATTATGTAAATTTTAGGTATGGTACAAATATTTCTAAGACACTAATCATTTTTACATGACATTCATAATGATTCTATGTTTTTTTAAAATTATGTAATAAGAAATGTTAGAAAAGTAGGGTTGTTATGTAGTTCCTTATCTAGTTATTTAAATAGAAAGGGTTTTCATTTATTTATCTTTACACATTTTTTACAGAATTCCATCTATGTTTATAGAATACATGTCACATGTATTTAGTTTTTACCTTTCCATGTTTTCTATTCTTATTGATTCATTATTTTTTCTATTACAGATGACCTGTACTAAACATTTGAGGTTAATAGTATTTTTTTATTTCCCTATGATCCCATGAAATGTCATAATGAAGATATTAAAGGATATTATAAATGGAATAAAATCGTCATCGAATGAATAAATTTCTTTTTTAGTTAGTTTATTCATTTGTAAAACAAGATTCTAGTATTTATCTTTTTTAGCAAGACTACTAAACCGTTCAGCCCTTTGAGATGTGATTTACATTTATCTTCAACCTTGGTAATGGTAGAACAACATAGAATACAACAATCTGTGGTTGGGGAGATATAGTGGGTATCAGAGAATGTTTATTAGCAACATTGATAATAAGATTTTGAAACCGTATATTATGGAACATAACCTTGAGATTGTAATTAATAATCGGTATAGATGAACATACAAGAATGTTTTCCGGGTAGAGATTGTGTGGTCATTCCAAGAAATAAATCTTTTTTTGGATACTATAAGTTGACATGGTTCTGGTATAGATGTATGTAGGGGTAAAATATCTAAAAATGTGAGTCAGGCCTGACATGAGTATAGATTAGTACCTGAAAACAAGCCTTACTGCACACCTTGTTTGACATGCTAGGGGGATATGATTACTATAATTCACAATTTCATTACAAAATATTACGAGGGGTTTGAATAGATAACGAAAATCAATTAACAATATTAAAACATAGATAAATTAATAACTTAATTTTAAATAATTATTTTGATATATTTAGCCGGATTCATGCATTAAAGTGATGTATTATTTTGACCCCTAATATTTTTGTTAAAAGAATCATGAAATAGCTCTGGATTTTTAAAATTTAAGAATTACATATGTCTTCATTAACCTATGATTTATAGATACCATAATGGTATTATGAGATTATTTCTTACCATAATTCATAAGTCATGAACAAAAACAGACGTTTTATGTGATTAATGATTCATTAGGGGGAATTTTTTACAATAAAAATCATCATATTAATATTTGTTTTAGTGGAAAATCTATTGGAGAAATAACTACCTTACATTAAGAGACATGGATTTAATGATATTGATGACCTATAGTGTTATTATGATTATTATTGACATTGTATTATATTCAAATATGATTGTTAGGATTTGAAAACATTTGAATTGAATACCTTATTTAAAAGGATATGTTGTGATTAAATTTCATGTATTTAAATCATATATATATTTGAAATTATATTAATAATGTTTAGAAAAAGGAAAACCTATATTTCAGGTGAAAACCCATAAAATTTGTCAAGGAGGTGGGGATTGAACCAATTACGAAAGGACAACAATGGTTTCATGCCTACCATTGGCCTACATGATGTCCTAGTTAATCTGTCATTATTGTTTGTTAAAAAAATTGACAAATAAATATTAATGAAAAACCATTAGTATTATTTTGGAGGTTTATATGTTAATGGTTGGAACATATTAGTTTTGGAAAATATTTAGACACTAACTTATGGATTTTTATATGGGTCATATGATCTGTAAATTTTAGTTCTTCAAGAATAAAAAATTAATTTTGGATGTTAATTTCTTGGAGTAAATGGTTTAATTTGAATTTGATTAAATGACAACCAAAAGAATAAATTGTTCCAATGATATTAAAAGGTATATAACAATATATTTCCTCATTTTTGTGGTTAAATAATTCTTCAACGTTATGAAAATTATTTTAAAAAATGTTTTCATATTTCTGCAATTTTTGTTGTAATGATAGTATTTTAAAACATCAATGATTTATTTATTTGAGGCCCTAAACATTCCATTGATCATTTAGTTGTTTTTAATCGATTACATCAATAGTTCCCTATGAATTTTTTTATTCTCTTAAATGGAGGTATCTCTAATTACCAATAATGTTATCATACATAGAGGCATAGTTGTATTTTATTCCATGTGACCTTTGTACATCTCATTATCTCATATTAAGGGGATTTTATATTATACCTTTTATTTATATGGATTTTTCCACAAGGTAATTTTAAATATAAATCTCTATATTTTATATATCTAGTTTAAATTTACAATATTAAATTTATTTAAGATAGAGAGAATGTAATGGTTGGAATATTTTTAAAGGGTAACATTTATTCGAAAGAATGTCTGGTACCCAATAGAAAACACAGAAAATAATTTAACCTCATGATATGTTATGATATATATTAATATATTTAATAAATTTTATAAAATCAAAATCATTAAATGCACACAATACTAAGTTATATTGTGTTACATGTATCATATACTTTTTCGATATCTAGTGTTACGCAGATGGTGATGTTTTATCAAACAACAATATATTATTGAAATATTATTATTTAATATAATTAGATATAAAATACCCATTAAATTATAAATTATGAAATTTATTAACTAAATTATGAAAATTTATGGTTTATTAAAGTATAAAATGTTCTTTTAGGTTTGTAATTAATTTGAAATGAATATAAAAATCAATTGAATATAAAGGAAAAATTTTTATGATCACACAACTATTTTATCACAATAATTTAAAGTAATTATTTTTACTTAATGAGGATAATTATATATAAATTTTATACATGAAATAAAAAAATGATATTTATCTAATAGATTTTATTGGCATAAATTAAGAACAGTCCAAATTTTACACAACAAATATATTTATATAAAAATGAAATTTTACTCCCTTTTTAATGATAACCTACTTAAAATTCAATTATTGGAAATTTTATAAATTTAACATGTAAAAATAAAATTATTTTTGAATAAAAATTGGGTTATGGTGAATTTTTTTAAGAAGTTTAATTTTTTATGAATAATGAAAAATAATGAAATGAAATTGAAAAATATTTTTTCATGTAAATAATTAATTGTGTTATATTATATTTCGTATTTATTTTAAATGTTAAATAGATAAATTTAAATCATTTAGTCTAATTTATATATTTCAAATCAATATTAACTTGAAATTTTATATAAAAAAATAAAACATTTGAACACTTTACTTGAAAAACATACTTTGTCCTCCTATCTTCATGATTAAAATTATATTAATTCCGGCCACTTATGTGTTTGGAATTTAATAAAATGGATTCTATTTTTGAAATATAATAATTCATTTTGTCTAAAATGTTCATCTTATTTTTGACCAAAATTATTAACGAATGCAGTTGAAATTATTTTCAGCGATTGAGGAAAAGTTATGCTTTAAAAGGCACTAAACCTTAATCTTACAGAAAACAATTACCTAGAGTCTAGTCCAAAAAACATTATATATTAATATTTAGACCCCATTATCCATTTTATAAAAATTTTAGCATTATTGGTTCAAATTTATATGTTAAAAACATTGGTGGAATTCCATTTTACAAAAATTTAGAATAATTCCTATCACCCTCCACTAAAAGAAAGGCACTCACCCCTCCCAATTATTCAACCCAATCAAGACATTTATCTCTCCCAAAATCTACCCAAATAATTTTCCGAAACCCCTCAACTAATAATATATGCCTCAATTTGAAAATAATGAAATATTAATAGGTATTTATTTATAAACTAAAAGTAGTTACTCGAAAATAATATAACATTCTTTAACATCACTTTCATTTTATTTCTTTCTCAAACCATAATATTTTTATTATATATTGATTATATAATACCCTACATATCTTAAATATAATTATTTATTGTTTTCATAATATTTATACGTACAATTCCACACACATCCCTCAAATGGGATATGTAATCATCATTCATGTTTGTGGCGTACTACCACCTCATGATCCCATGCCATTCATTTTTCCATTTACAACCATTCATAGTTTGAAATAATTATAGATATATAAATAATATATGGTATATATAATATGTTTATTACTATGTAATTTTTATATAAAAATAAAATTATTCACTCAATTTCTGGGAATACGAAAATATCGTTTGTGGATGTGTGAATTATGTCATCCTAAAAGTGATGTGATTCATTCACAAAAATCATGGAATTTTCTAAGGGATGGTTTTAATAAAAATATAAGAAATATGTGACATATATATGATAATGGAATTATAATATAAATATATATAATTTAATTTTCATTATTTTAATTTTTGACACTGAAAAGGAAGTATCGTTCAATCCTACATATGGCATACCATCTCTATGAATGACAAACATCATTCCCTATATAAAAATAATATCAATTAATATAAATATGTATTAAAATAATATATATGATTATTAAATCATGGTTTAATTTTTTTTATGATTAAATAATGATCTATGTAATAGAATGAAAAATAACATGTTAAAATATATCAAAAAATTGGATAATTAAAATATCAAATTATAAAACTAATGAACTATTATTAAAAAAATGTAATAAAATATTATATAAAATTAATATATGATATTATAAAAAAGTTTATGGTTATTATATAATTTATTAACATTATTACAACAAATATACATGAGTATAATGTACGCTTTGCAAAAAATAAACACAAATAAATGGCTATTCATCTCACATTTTAGATATGTGAGATAAATTTCATATTCACCAATTAATTAGTTTGTGTGGTGTATATATTTTTCTATTTGATATGTTATATGATGAATTAATTCATAATACTGGTTTTTTAATTTTAAATATTATTTATTTCTTATGCTGGGATTTCCGTTTAATATTTCAAAGAGGTAAATAATTTCCTAACCCAATTTCTTTTCAATGGGTTATATTACATAATAATTAAAATTTATATTATTAGAAAA
This sequence comes from Viscum album, assembly GCA_963277665.1. Classification (NCBI taxonomy): domain Eukaryota; kingdom Viridiplantae; phylum Streptophyta; class Magnoliopsida; order Santalales; family Viscaceae; genus Viscum; species Viscum album. The sequence goes on along the minus strand of OY728120.1, from coordinate 566,772,001 downwards.
TGTGTTTAATAAATTTTTACTATATAATTTTGTATTTACACTTTTATATTTGTATTTACATTTTACACTCATAATATATTAATTGATTTATTTTCATAGAAATTTTATAGTATTTTCATGGGTTTACATGAGAATATCATTTTGTTTGGGATTGTTTATAGTTTAATTTACATTAGAAAGAATTATTGAATCATTTTTTAATAAATAATTTTCTTTTATTCTAAAATTATTATTTATGAACTTTTTCCCGAATTTAAACCATTTCCCACTCTTTGGTATTAAAATATTTTTAGTTTTTTTAAACAAAATTCGACTTCATTTATATCTTTAGTTGGAGGACCAATTTTCTTCAAAAATAATATTTATTAAAAAAATAAGGTTTTTAAAAATGTTTTTATGCTTTTAATAATTATTTATTGGTGAAATGATTATACATTTGTCTCATTTAAATTTTTTTATTGGAATATTCTTGATATTTATGAACAGGTATCTTTTATAAACTTTTTATCTTGCAAAAGGAATACTATTTTTAAATTATACAGAATATATAGAATTATATAACATTGTTTCATTGAATAGTTTTTTATGTTTAAATTATTAACTTTAATTTTTTTTAAAAGTGATTTTCAATGAAAATGATTTCAAAATGTTTCTCAACATGAAATGGATATTTGCACAACTATTGTTTTTAAAAATATATTTTTATAATATTTCGATTCATCAATGAAAATAACCCTTTATTTTTTAATCCACTTTGGATATTTTTTGTTGACACAACACTTATTCATCCTATATATGATTTTAAATTTATTTGACTAAGGATATTTTTCATATTCACTTAATTTATTTTTGTATCCCCCATGAAATATTAAAATTCTTATGGTCTTTAAAAGGTGAATTTCCCCTAATTACCCTTATAATTTACCATGGGTATATAAATTTATTATATCATATAACATTTTTACATACAATGTTTTCTTTTAATATTATTTTTTGGATGAGGTAATATTGATAATTCTATATTTATTACTCAATAAAAATATTTGGTAAGGCATATTGTTTATGAATTAAATCGATCATCAGATATGAGAGGAATGGATTATACACCCAATATATCGGATGTGGACTATTTATAGTAATTCACATGTTTCATCAAAAGTCTAATGAGACTAAATTAGTTGGTGGAAAATCCTTCAATATAGCTTCCATGATGATTATAGGGGGTTCTACACACATATTTAATCTATCTTGTGAATGGTCTTGACAATATTATTCTAAACAATCTTTTGAATGATCTTAATTGTAAATGTATCATGTTCATGGGAAACATGATGTCAGATAAAGAATCATTTACATCATTTAGTATTTATTTATTATTATCAATGATATTTTTATTTGACATTATCAATTATTTCATTTAATTCTCATTTCACTAATAAAATGGACTATGTATCGGTTTCTTACCATTCCATATAGATTATACGTTATCCAGTTATTTAAATATAATGTGTTTTCTATTATTTAACTTTATAAATTTTGACACACATACTTATTATTTTATTTATTATATGGAATGTGAATAAAGTTATTGTCCTTACATATATATTGTTCTCATTGATTCATTATTTATTTTGTTATACTTGACCCTTATTGAGAATTTTATGTCACCCTTATTTTCATTCATTCCCCAAGATTCCATGAAGTATACTAATAAAAAAAATGTATCATATCAATTATGGAATAAATGTATCCTCCAAAGAATAAAATAATATTTTGTAACTATTGTTATCCTTTTTAAGAAAAACTCAATTATGTATTTGTTTTAATAAGACTACTACACTATTCATTCCATTGGGATGCGATTTAGAGGTATCTTATGCTAATGAAATTACAACATGACACTAATTCCAAGATTCTTTATTTGGGGCCCTACAATAGGTATCAAATAATGTTTAGTTAAAAACATGGGATCTAGATTTTGGAAAAAACGTATTAGGTAACATAACCCTAAGATAGACTTTGGGGAAAAGTATATAATGCCATAATAGAATTATGTTAAGATAGGTATTATTTGGGTATTATTAGAAATATATCTGTGTCAAGATAAAACAGTCAATGTGGCTCTCGAATAGATGTCCCTTGGGGTAAAAACTCTAAAAAGGTGCACCCATCTTAACTCCAGCATAAACTGATACATGACAACAAGCCGTAATTCACAACTGTTTTGACACTCCTAGGGTATATAGTTGGAATAATTCATATTTTCCATAAAAACCATCATGAATGATTTGAACAGATAATTTAATTTAATTAACTAGGTTAAAAATTAGACCATTGAATGGCATGTGTTGAAATGAAATTGATGTAGTGTTTGTTAGGAATATAGAACTAAATTGTAGAATTATTTTTACCTATAGTATTTTAGTTATAAGGATCATGAAAAATCTATGGATTAATTAAAATATTGGATGAAAATGTTCATTAATTAAATTAATAGTTTTTCATATCCTAATTTTATTATGAGATTAAGGTCTACTATAATTCCTATGTCTTAAAAATATCATTATGTTCTATGTAATTAAGGATACATTGGATGATATTCATAAAATTTAAACTCTTTAGTATAATAGTAGTTTTAGAGGAAAATATATTTAAAGAATAAGGTTGTTACATTTAGATACCTGAATTTATATATATATAATATATTTTGTGTTATTATGATAATTAATGAAATGTTAATTATAGTCAAATAAAATTAGTAGGATTTTAAAAAAATATTTTATTGGAAACCATAGTTAACATTATATTTAATGATTACATTTTGAGTATACCCATTGTATTTATTTTTTTAAATTATATTATATAGTTTATAAATAGAAAACATATATGATGAGTGAAAACCCATCAAATTTGGCAAGGTGGTGGGTTTTGAAACCATGAAGTTAGATATGGCGTTCACAAGTACCATTAGCCTACTTCACGTCCTTGTAAATGTGTCATTATTTTTACTTACACTATTTGACGAATAAATGTTAATGATGAACCAATAGTATCCTTTTTGAGGTATAGAGATCAATGTGTTAAACATATTGGTTTTGAAAAATAGTTATATTCTGACTCAAGTATTTGTTTTATAGATCTTACAATCCGTAAATCATGGTGTTTTAGGGGTATAAATTCATTTATGGATATTCATTTCTAGGAGTAATAGGGTAAATTTAAATTTTATTGAAGAAAACACAAAAGATAAATTTATTACTATGGTATTAAAATTTATCAAATAATATATTATCTTATATTATTAGTCAAATAATTCATCTACTTTAGTAAATGTATCTTAAAAAATTGTTATTATAATTTATTATGTTTTGTCGAACTGATTTCCTTTTAAATATTCAATGATTTATCGATTTGAGGACTAAAAAATTACAATTATCATTTAATTATTTATTAATAATGACCTAGATCAATCCAAATGCATATTTATTCTTTTCTTCCTTTCATGTATCTCCACTTTCCACTTTTTTTCCCCTACACGCATACCTAGTTATATGTTATTCTATTCAACCAATGTACATATAATTATCTCCTATTAAGTGGAAATTTTATAAAAAAGTTCCCATGATGTTGGTTTTTAATGAAGGTAATTTTCCAATATCAAACCTGAGATTTCCGAGATCGTGTTTAAATTATGTAGAGACAATTTTTTAAGGTTGGGAGATTATAACACCTAGAAAATTATAAAAGTGATACTTTTATTTGATTGTTTGTATAAAACACAATGACAAATATAGAATGGAATAAAACCAAATTATATTTTTTTGTGCATTTAATATTTTAAGTAAATTTAATATATTATATATATTTTAATTCTTCAAACACTTAGTTATATTTTATTACAAAAAACATATATTTTTCGATAACTTGCATTACATGTAAAACCGATTTTTTCCAAAAAAAATTTATTATAAAACTATTATTATTTAATATAATAAGATGTTAACATCCCATTAATTTAGAGGTTATTAATTTTATTAACTAAATTATTAATAAATATATCGTCTATAAAAATATAAAATGATTTTAAAGGTTACGAATTAATTTGAAATGAATATAAAAACTAATTGAATATAAATGAAATGTTTTTATACACATAAAGGTATTTTATCCTAATAAATTAAAATAATAATTATTATTGAATGAAAGTAATTTGATGTATATGTTATATATTCAATCAATTTTTTTTATATTAATCCAATAGATTTTATAGGCATAAAATACTTTTTTTGTATAAAAGGAATATTTTTAACAATCAATTTTTACCACCTTTGAATGAAAAAATGATTATAAATATTTTTTTGGAGATTATATAAAATTTATATGTCAAAATAAAATTAAAATTTTAAATATAAATATCAAAATAAGTTTAGGGTTAATTTATTTTATTTTATTAATAAGTTAATTTTTTTGAGGAATAGTGAAAAATACTAACATGAAATTGAGAACTACTTTTTTGTGTAATTGATTTATATTGATAAGTTATATTTTATATTGCTTTTAAAGAAATATTATAGATATTATACAACATTTAACAATATTTAGGTGATTTAAATCAATTTCACATTTAAACTTAATATTAAAACATATATAACTTTTGAGCATTTTAGTTTTAAAAACCCTCTTCTCAGCCGACGTGAGGGATTAAATTTAAAATAATTTCAGCCTCTTATGTCATTTTAATTTTTATAAATTGATTCAATATTTTTAATTAGAATAATTTAAAATTTATTATATGTTCCAATTATTTTATGAGTAAAAATATTCGCGCATGTAGTTAAAAATAATGAAAATAATTAATGTAAAATCAAGCTTAACAAAGGACAAAAGCTTAAAATTTATTCCCACTAAGTCTATAAAACATTGCTAAAATACATTTTATGTTAATATTGAGATCCTATAAAATACTAGATATAATATTTACCATTACTGTATCCACTTAAAATGGGAAAAACGTTCGTGTAATTCCTTTTTTGAATCATTACAAGAATGTCACTCCTCCACCAATATAAAAAGGGACTTGTCTCTCCCCCTTATTAACTCCATTAGAGACATATTTATTGGCCAAAATCTTCCCATATAATCTCCCAAAATACCTCCCCAAATACATGGATCCTAAACATGGAAATAAATAAGAACATAGAAGTAATTCGGTGTAATCCAAAAGGGGTTATCAGAAAATGAGGTAACATTATTCATCAATCACTTCCATTCAATTTCGTTCCCAAACAATTCACTTATTATTATATCATTATTATATAATAAACTCAGTTTATTAAATATTCTTATATTTTTCCATGTTAATAGTTTTATATAAACATTCACACACATCCATCATATGGGATACACAATCTTCATTCGTCAGTACGACAGACAATTCCCTTGCAAACCAATGACCTTCCTTCTACCATTTAACACCATTAAATGTTTGAAATAATTATGTGTTTATATTTTATATATTATATACAAGTTATTTAAAATTATTTTATGATTCTTTCCTATTTATATAACACATACCATTATTCACTCTATCTATGGGAATATGATTACATCATTTGTGGATGTAGGGATACTGCCTCCACAATGTTATGTGATTCATTAACAAAATTCATAGAATGCATAAATGATAGTTTTAAAAAAATTATATTAAATATATTACATAGATAGGATAATTTAATATAATATAAATATATATCATTAATTTTAAATATTTTTAATTATGAAACTGAAATGGAAGTAACGTTCATGCGTACGTACGACCTACCATCTCCATAGATGGTTCACATCATTTCATATCTCAAAACATTATAGATTATTATAAATATTTATTTAATGAATAAATATTATATTTTAATTATTTTTTACATTATTGAGATGATAAAATCATGATCTATGTAATATTTATAAAATAATAATATAAAACATACCCAATAGACTAGGCAGTTATGTACAGAAATTGTTAAAATAATGAATGATTATTAACAAATGGGTAAAAAGATATTATATAAAGTTAATTTATGATATTATAAATATGATTATTGCTATGGAATATGTTATTGACATGATTAAAACTATTATACATGATGATAATATCTATTCACATGATAATAAATTCAAGGTAAGGGATTTTCATCTAAGTTTTAAAATCTATTTTATAAATGTCATATTCACCACATATTTTTTGGTGGTGTATCTAATTACAATTTTGATAATTTATATCATGAAATAATTATTATTCATGGAATTTTTAGTTCATTATTTATTTATTTCTTCTTCAATGATATGGATTAAATGTTACAATGTGGTAAACAATTTAATAACCCGATTCCTTTTCATTGGGTTATGTTACATCCTCATTGTCATTAATATTATAATATTATGAATGTATTAAATTTGAAATATATATTTTTGAATGAGAAATTTTTTTATATTTATTTAAATTTCACTCACATAATCTATTCATTTACATATTCTCACAGCAACATTATGGTATTTTGAAGAGTTTACAATACTATCTCATTTTCTTCGGGATTATATATACTTGAATTTAAATTAGAGTAAACTATTGGATCATTGATTAATTAATCCTTTAATTTTCATATCATATTTTTATCTATAACCACATCTATATAAAATTTCCATTTTTCCAAATAGTGTTACTCAAAATGTTTTATAAAATGTATTCAAGAAAACATGACTTCATTTCTCTCTTTAGTCGGAAAAACTATATTTCTAAAAAATCCATTTATTCAAAAAACTTTTTCCAAAATATTTTAAGCCTTTTCATGAAAATTTATTAAATAAATTTCTAACCTTTACCTTTTACTAATTTTTTGAATGAAATATTCTTGTCTCTTTAAAAATAAGTAACATTTATAAACTTTAACCTTATAAACGGAATGCTCATTTTACCTTATATGACTTATACTTAATTAGACACCATCATTTCTTGGAAGAAAAATTTATATGTTAAAAAGGATACTTTTTAAATAAGTTGTTTTTAAAAGTGATTTTAAATTAACATTATTTCAAATTGTTTTCCAAAATGAAAATGATATTTTCCTCAAGAATGTTTTCAAAAGGAATTTTAACAATATCCCCATTAATCTATGACATAAACCATTTATATTTTACTCCACTTGGGATATGCTATATTTATAAAATCCTTATTCTTAATATTGGATTTTTGATGGATTTGACCATGTATAATATTGGTATTCCCTTACTTGATTCATTTTTGTTAACCCCTTGAAATATTCAGTTTTCTACGATCATTAAACATTTAATTTAAACTAATTATCCATGTCATTCTTCAAGGATATGTCCATTTCCGAAACTGTATAGCATTTTTACATTAGGTGTTTATTTTTAATCTTATTTTATTTACTAGGGAAATATTAATAAATCCATATCCATTTCACAATATAGATATTTGATAATGAACACTGTTTTTGAATTAAATCGATTATTTGATATATGAGGAATTCCATAAACAGGGGGGACACGTGTTGGGGAAAATTTAATCCATTACACTTGATGCATCAACAGTCTCATTAGATGTAATTATTTTGAAAAAAACATCTAGATAGTTTCTAGTATAATAAAATTGTATTCTACCCCTATATTTAAACAGTCTTGTGAAAGGTGATGACAAAAGTATCCTAAACCATCATGTGAATGATTTTGATTATAAAGGCATCATTTCCCAAGGAAACATGATGTCTGATAATTAAGAATTTAATTCATTTATTATTTAGTAATTTTTATCCATGAGATTTTTTCTAATAAATTATCTATTGATTAATTTCATTCTCATTTCATTGATTAAATGGAATTAATTTTAGTTTCTTACCTTTCAATATTAATTATTTTTATCTAGTATTTTAAATGATTTTTTTTGAAATTTAACTGATTATATTTTTTATGCACATACTTATATATTTATTTATTAGATGGCATCTCCCTTAAATTATTCCTCTTCCATATTTACTATTATAAAAGATTAATTATTTCTTCCTCTACACATTACCCTTATTTGTAATTTTATATCACCCTTAATTTTTTTATTTTATTTGGATTACATTAAGTGAAATAAGAATGATATGAAAGGATATCATAGGTTGAATAATTATATCCTCGACACAGAGAAATAACTTATAATTAGTTTATTAATTTTCATAACATGACTGAAGTTTGTATTTGGTTTACCAAGACTACTAACTTCATAAATCCTTTGGGAATAAAATTACTTTTATCTTTTTCAAAGGTAATGGTGGCATGACAATGTCTCTGGGATTCTAGGGTTGGAATGCTACACTTTTATGCATGTGCGTATGTTGTAAATTGATACACATGTAAATAAAAGGTATAAAATTTATTTATTATAGAATAATGATACCTTATAAATTTATTTTTGAGTTAGATAGTCGATATTTTGGGATTTGCTGCTCGATTTAATTTTTTTATTGGGTTTCTGGTTTCAGTTTCCAAATTATAGTATTAAATGTTTTATTGTTGTAGTTTGTTGTTTTTTCAATTGGTATTACATTGAGTTTTATTAATTTGTTCTATTGAATCATATAGTGGTTTTTGGGTTTTATATTCTTAGTTCATTTATTTTAAATCAAAAGGTTAAATCATCCACAAACTAGTTATAATGACATTGGAATTTATTTCCACCCTTTTGTGTTCGAGGGATGTAACAAAAGGACTATAAATGTATTTTACCATCCGAATCCAATGGTATATGGAATGATGTCATAAAACGATTCCACACATTAAATTATGTTCATAAATGACAGGTCTCTACATAAAACTGGGAACATGTAATCTGGTTCACGCCTAATGTTGTGAAGATAAAATTAGGTTCATTCATAACATTGTAAACATGTAATCATGTTCAAAACTAACATTAAGAACATTTTAAAAGGTTTAATAATAACATTTTAATCATCTAATAATGTTAAAAAATAACATTGTGAACATTTAATCATGTTCAGACATTACATATTTACTCATGGGTTATCTATAATTTCCTAATGAATTAGAGGGTGAAATAAGTCCCAACCATCACATAATAAAAAACATATATATGTTTCCCACAAGAAAAGAAACATTCAACATATAATAACCCTTGAAATGAAATGGATATCATTATAATTTCATCATATCATAACCTATATAAATGTGACAGGTTTTATAATTATTTCAACATTTCATCATAACATAACCAGATTAAAAAAGAAGTGGTTTTTATAAGAAATTTATCACTTTATAACCCATGGAAGTGAATAGAGATTCATAGAAATAATGTCATGAAAAATCATATATCCCTAGTTAATATTTATATAAAATCATATGTTACATATAAGTATATCATCTTACATGGAGAATAATTTTGAGAGATCACATGGAACATTTCATAAGGAAATTAAATTTTCTGTTAAAATAATTTTTAAACACAAAAAATTCCTATTTTTTTTAAAATAATTACCGTTGAGAATAAAATTGAAAACATGTAATTTAATTTCCCTAAAAAATAATGTCCATTAAGGTATAATTTTTTTTTCTATTTTCATACTTTTTTAAACAATGACTCCATTAATTTTTTTAGTAAAAGATAAAAATGGATGTTTTTTGGACAATGATAAAAAGATTCCTTTAATTTTTTTTAATATATTAAACAATTGTAAAAATTTATCAATTAATTAATTTTATGAATTTTAAAAATATCATTTGGTAATATTATTAGAAACCATTATTTCGGATGAAAACATATTTTCAACTGAAGATAGAAATTAAAGTATTTGTTTTCATACATTCTTTTGAACTATTAATAATATAAAATTTGTAAATTAATGGAAGATATTTTTTCACATTTCATAACTATATAAAACTATAATTCATGAGTTTATTGATTGATAGTCGATAAAATTTTATTGTTGGAAGAATAATCAGGAGCGATCCTTATAAATGATGAGATTGTAATATAAAGCCACTAACACTTCGATAACATTGAGTCATAAGCCCCATCATAGGATAATAAAAAATTAAAAATAAAATATCATTAGACTATATAAATTCCTAATATTAAATTTCAAAGGAGATTTATATTCAACTTATAAAAGATGATAGATGTATGACATACCATATTTCCAAAAGATACAAAATTGAAAAAAAACATACCCCTTTTGTACTATATTTGATCATATGCCTCAATAAAGAATATCATCAAATGAAATATTAAATATCATGAATATAATGATATTAGTGATATAACATGTCAATGTGGAGTTATATACTCCTCAAAAAAGTTAAAAATGGTGAATTTTCTTTTGTCTCCTAAAAATAAAAGTGAGATTAGATATCATGTACGTTAAGTCACAATTTCTATAATACAATTTCAAACCAACTATATAAAAAATATAAATTCATGATAAATATATTATTTTAACTAGTTATATATATTATTTTATATATGACTTAATAATGACCAATTATTTTATATTTATTACCAATTCATAATTAAAATTATTTTTTAGGTAATAACTAGTTTATTTTTCTTATATGTTATAACTATTAATTTCTGGTCCTATAAAATATAAAATTGTTTAAATAACTATGAAGTGATGAATTTTCAATAAATATCATATTGATTCAGTATATATGTATTTATAGTAATCTATAAAAATTATTTATAGAAAATGAAATACATCGTTCATGGAAACAATATGCATTACGTACCAATGATCACTATTTCCATTTTATCAATGGCTTAAGGGAAGCAAATATAAATAATATATTACCATTATATAATCATTTTTTCCCTTATATATTTCATTTTTTTCATTTAAACCAACATTTTTTTACTTTTAAAAAATGTATAAAAGTATCACATTGCTTCTTGAGGCGGTTGTCCTCTGTACACATAATCATTGTAATCATATTCTAGAAAAAATTATTTCTTGATGGTATGTGTGCTTTAATAATTGAATAAGAATAAGAATATAATAAATATCATATATAAAAATTTAATTCATAATTATAATTTTCTTTAATAGATAATAATAGTTAAAATAATAACATTGGTTCACAATGTGGTAGTCTTCCATACACATATATGATGACTTCATAATGCATTTTATAAAAGTGGAAATTGATGGTGGTCATTTCGTATCCATAATAACATTTAAGTATATATTATAAATTTTTGTTATAATAATTGATGTTTTAGACATAAATTAGGGATTAAAAATTAAAACAAAAGTTATCCCAATGAAGGAAATTACCTTCACATAGAAGAACATACTTTTGATACCTTTTTAAGGAACCTATTATTGATCTTTTTTAAGAAAATTTATCTCTAGAAAAAAAATAAAGATTTTTATGGGATGTATATATGTTTTGGAAAAAGTATATGCATTGATATATTTGAATAAGTGGAGGTTTTTTATGCCCTTTTATTAGTGGGAAAAGGAAACCACATGGGAACTACATGGATATTTCCCAAAAAAGTCCTGAATAATTTTCATTCATAAGATAAAATCATTAAAATGACTATATATTACAACATTGTAATTAAAATGTTTAAATATGTACATATAATAGTATTAAAACAAGTTCAAGGTCATTTTTAACTGTTTTCATTTTTTTAATGCCCGGTAAATAAATTTATACATTAAAAACACAAATAATGATTTATTAATTTCACTATTATTTTTTAATAAAAACTATGGTCATCAAATTAGATAATATAAATACATGGTATTCCAATTAAGGAATCAATTTTTACTAATTCAATTCACATAAGTGGAACAAGATTATTTAAAATTTACCCCATATATGTGATATGAATGTGAATTCTCAAAGAAGAAATTTTAAAAATATTACACAGTATTTATATCAATATTCAATATGAAAATGATTCTAGTTATCTAAATTTTTATAAAATAGATATTTAAATGAACTAATGATACATTAAAAATAAGTAAAAATATAATTTACCATTTTATATAATTTAAATGAAATGTGGTTTTCATTTTAAAATTTAGTATTTATCAATATTCATAAAAAAATTAAACATTTCATAGAATTATAAAAAAGATACCATAGATAAATTTAATATGGTTATTTTTATAAATTACATTATTTAGTGAAATATGTTTTCTAAAAGTTCCAGAAAATATTTTCTTAGCATAAGTGCGTAAAAATTACTTTTAAGGAAAATACATTTTTAAGCATAATATTGGATGTATTCCTATATATTTTATAGGAAACAAATAATAGAAATGATAAAATATTTATTTAATATATATTATCTACAAATTTTATAAAAATCATTCACCCATTGTGATTTTTTAATTTATTTATGTATAAAATATTTATGAGCATAAAATAGTTTTTTTGAAAATGATTTCCTTTATTTTAAAATTGTTTTAATTTAAATTTGTAATTAATAGGTCTCCAAAGTAATAATTTTCAATATATGTTAAAACCATATATTTTCAAAAAATCTTTTGTTATATCTATACCTTCCACTGAAACTATTTTGTGGTTAGTGGATTCTCTCTAATTATATTATTCTTAGATCTTGTGTGATTGCTGATAAATTAGTCTACATTTCATTATTGGGAATATATAGAGTTTGTAATACCAAAATTAGTTATTGTTATTTTTTTCACATAATTTTTTTCTTCAATTTCCTAAATGTGAAATTTACTCAAATGAAATTGTTTTATTTGATAATATAATATGTGTGGTTGGAACAGGTTCATGAAAATTTCATTTGTGGTGCCTTGTTTCATCAGAATTGGTATGATTATCAATTTGGCACATGGGTTTCAATAATGTTATGACATAGTAATGGGATAGAACTATTCTCATGATTATTGTGACTTTTATTGAAAATTAATCACTATGTGAAGGTGGAAGACTAATGGCATTCCATGTGGAATGAATTAATGATCTAATTGATCTAGTTTAATTATATTGAAAAATTGTTTTATTATGTTAATTTTTTATATATTCACACCCTATAATTTATATAAATGTGATTTATCCTGTTTTAATTCCCAGTGGTATATTTTTTTTAAGTTCTTGGGATTTCATACTCAGTATTATACCCCCATATTATAGGGAACATTAGTGTGTTTACAGGTGATTTATACCGAGATATAGGTAATGGAGAGGTGTATAATTTATCTACTAATGCTTTATATTATAGTTGGAGTGGGACTTGGAGTTTTTTTATTGGATCATGTTTTGGGATGATTATTTGGTTGGTTCCACTTTAGTGTCTACAAGTCCAGTATTCCATGTTTTATTAATGATTAAATTCTAATGTATTTTCTAGTAAAATGATATAACTTTTTTGATTTTAGGTGATTTTTAGTTCACTTGGTACATATGTAATATCCTCATCTCTAGTAACCTATATTAAGTTTCTAATATATTAAATTAATTTATGATACATGGGATTACTTCACCAAGGATCGATCAGTTTATTAGGATTAAATAATAAAATACATACATTATTCTAATATTATGTTGTAAATATAAGAGACCCTTTCTTAAGAAACATTTTCATATCTTGGATATTATTAAAAATATCATTTTTCATATCCTAGGGAATAAGAAAAAATAATGGATGATCTCATATGCTTAGAAAAGATTAGGTACAATATAATCTATCATTAATAAATATGGAATATTCAAAATTTATGGTATGTAACTAAAAAAATGTCATTAAATCAGTAACATGAGTACTAAATTCATCAGTGGATAATATCAATGTTGAAATATCATTGATAATAATAAAAAAATTCTTAGTGAATTAAATTATTATTTTTGGACATCATGATTTTGGGTATCATGATATCTTACTATCAAGTCCTTATACTTAGGTGGCTTAATCAAATGGTTAGTTTACATGAAAAATATATTTTATAACTTTGTTCAACTACTTTGTAATATGAGGTCTGTTGTTCCATCAAGGGATGTATGAAACCGATCCCCAGCCATCAATACATTTCTAATGTATTCATCATAAGTTGATAGTTCAATTTTATTAACACACAATATTTCCTTCCAACAAATATCTATATTGAGTATTCAATTCAATATTTTAATATTTTCTAATCAATTGAATAACTTTCATAGTAAAACACTGTATATATAAATGGTATACTATCATGTCAATAATCATATCGATGATACAAATAATATAAAAATTTAATAGAAATGATGTTTCCAAATAAAACTTTTCCACATAAATTTAATTATTTATGATACATTTAATGGCCAAAAAATAAATAAGAGATAAATTATTACTGTCAATTCAAGAAAAATAATGGTTTTGTAAAAAAATTATGACTATTTGAAAAATAAATAAATGTATGTGAACCATTAAAATAAAAATTCATTAAATAATTTTATATATTAAACTATTAAATCCTATAGAATAATTTCAATACATTAAAATCGATATAGTGGAAAAAAATCCATTAATACTATATATATTAAAAATAATGATTCCATTTGACATTTTATATAGAAAGTAAAAAATTACCCTTTTCAAAAAAAATTAAATATTCTTTGAAATATTGTAAACAATCAAGGATAGAAAAATCTGAACTCAGTAATCATTTTAGTATCTAAAATGGTCTTTTATAAAAATGTTTAAAAAATATGGTTATAGAATAAAAATATACTACATAAATATTAAAATAAGAACATAAATTCGTTTCAACATTTCATTTATATATTGAACTTACAATGATATTTAGGGTTCTTGGAAAACATTTAAAATCATTAAATAAACATCAGATAATAATATATACATATATTATGCTGCACATCTTATAATATTCTATTAATGTAAATAAAAGAAATCATTAAAATTTAGAGAGTAAAAAAAATTTAATCACTTTATTAAAATTTAAATTGAAACACCATAATAGTGTAAAAATGAACTAAAACATTCATCATAATTAATAAATAAATAATTATTTTAAAAACCACAAAGGGGAATTATATATACCATATTAATATAAGTAGTTTAATAATATCCTAGGTATATGAATATAGTTGAAATCGATACGAAATCCTTTATCTCAACTTGATCATTCATAATATGTGATTTTAACAATAATTATTATAAATTTAGATTTGTTATAATTAAATAACTAGACTGTATACAAAAATATAATATCATTTATTATCTACTTAAAAAACTTTTTATACTATATATTAACAATCTCTTAATAATTTTAGTGTTTTAGGTGTAATCATTTTTGTTTTGCATGTATATTTTGATTTGATGTTTATGGTCCATGTGTCTAGATCATGTTTATTTCATCTCAATAATTTTATTCATAATATATATATATATATATATATATAATTATTATATTTATATTTAAAATAATTGTTATGAAATGTACATGAATAATGAATCACATCGCTTCATGGAGATGGTAGGTCATATGTTCGCAGGATCAATATTATCATTTTCAATAGGTGTATGTGTATGAAATTAAATGATATATAAAAAATAATGAAAAACATTTATTTAATATTTTTAATATATATTCATTATTTCCATAATTTTGATAATCCATGTGAGGAGGAAGTGACAAATGTATTACATCAGTCTACAAGGCGGTAGTCTATCGTACACATAATTGATTATTTACTTCCTCATTTAATGAATAAGGGGATTGGTACCTATTTTGACACTAACATAATGACATATATTTATATGGAATATTCTATTTTTATTATATTTGAATTTTTTTTAAATAATTGGTGGTTATTAAAAAATAAGTAAAATGAAAGTGCCCTGTCAAGAGGGCTCATATTATTTTAAAATGATCTTTTCGATATAATCTTAAGGGATCTAGGGTTGGTTAATTAGGAAGAACATAACATATAAGACTTGAATATGTATACATTTAAGTGTTTTGATAGGGTTCAGTTGAGTTGGGTGGCTCTATGTTGTGTATAAGAGAGAATATATGTTGAACCTTTTTATCATAAACAAATGGACATAAATTCAATTAATAAAAAAAATTCTTATATAATATAATAATTTTAATGTGAAAGAGGTAAGGTGTGGAAATATTTTGGATGATAATATATTTTATTGTTTGAATTTAATAAATAAAAAATATATGGAGTGTTTTATGTGGTATTTAAAAAATTATCATCCAATTTAACCTCTTCATTAAATCATTTTATCTTTAACTACAATAATTATATTTTCTATCTTGAAGGATTATAATTTTATTTTTATGTTATAAATTTTATCATAAATGAAAATGGGATGAACCTTTAAACCATTTACGAACTAATTTGTAAAATTTAGTGATTTTTTTTAATTAATTAATTTATATATTAGTTTTCAAAAAATAATAGTAATGATAAATTTGAAAATATTTGTTTAGTTAATACCTAAATACATCCAAAAAATAACTGAATTTTAATATATTACATTTTACTATAAGTAATACATAATTATTTATTATAAATGTTTTGGGACACCATAAATCTTCTTGAATAAATTACATTTAATGCCTTCAAAATGTTTACATTGATTTTTATGCTTCATGAACTAGAACTATGTCAGCATTGTGTAATAAATTAAGTTAATAATATAGTTAATTGAAATTTACAATAAATTACCATTATAAAAATAATTTATTTTGTCCGATAAAAACATTTGTATTGTTTAATATTATTTTATTATCATGTTGTGAACATTTCTATCAAATTAATGTCAAGAGGATGACATTTTGTATATTTACTTTTCTAAAAATAACATAAATTTAATTATCAAATAAAAAAGGAATAAAATTCCATATATTTTATGTAAGGATGGATATGGTTTAATTTATGTTATAAAATTAAACAATGTTATGGTTTGGATATATTTCTAATGCCTTATCGAATTATTTTTATCCTTAATCACCGGATTGACCCTTAACCAAAGTGATTAATTTTATAATGGTTATAATTCATAATGATGAAAATTTAAAGGGTCATATATACCATGTTTTGAAATCCAAAAAACAAATATGGAATCTATTTTATTTTATCAAAATCCAATAAGTTATAGAAATTAATTTTAACAAACATCAAATTATTTTGATGAAAAATAGTTTTCCACTCAAATGTTAATTTATGCATATAACAACTTGTTGAAAAATCATGTAAAGTGTTCATAATAAAATAATCTTTTAGATTATATTAAATATAATTTATCTTATATCAATTTGATACAGAATTACAAATAAAATATTACATTTAAATTGAATTATTTAATGAATATAAATAGTTATTTTCCAAAAAATTATCCTTTTACACTACTCATTGAAAAATACATCATTTTTAGAAAAATAATAGAAATTGAAACAATAATAATATTGAAATAATTATTTCAATAATTATAAATGTATCAAAAAATAAAAATTTAATAGTTCTTTTTGGGTTCTTTTAAACTCAGTGTTGTGTTTATAGAATGTTATCAATAATATTAAATATATTTATAAATGAAAATTTCATAAAATCACAAGATGTTACATTTTACCCTTTTTATGAATTTAGGTTTGTGATTTCATAAAAAAATAGACAAAAAAACATTGGGTAATTATACCTCATCACATCCCCAGGTTCCCATGCAACATCCTGAAATATTGGTTTCACCAAAAAATATGGACTACATTTGTGGTCTTATTTTGATTCATGTTCTCTATGTTATCAAGAATTTCAATTGTATATTTCTCATAAAACATATCAATATATTGTTTTATTACATATGACATTAGTACATATTATGAATCACATAATTAATTCCTCAGCGCAGATACATGGCACAAATCATGAAGTTCTAAGAGATTCGGTGGAAGTACTAAGTAATAAGTTCCCACCTAGATTCAATTAAGAATTTAAAAGTGACTGATACAACTAGTTATCATATTTTAATTCTTCCAAAATCTAAAAAAATTATACTAATGAGATATTTATTGGAATACCTTGTGACCAATAACAATTTAAAAATCTCATTGAAATTTGTTTGTATAGTTTTCTATTGACATTGGGCTACCCATATGTGTAGAAGAATTGATCTAAAATTATTTGTAATTTCCCCAGATAGATCAATAAATGGTAGAATTATTTCCCCTATATCATCAAAAAACATTATAATTTTGATATTTCTTCCATACGAGGCTTCGTTAGGAGTAATATTAATTATTGAGTGAATGATACTTTTGTAATTAAATTCAGTCAAAGGAAATTGTTAATAGAAAAAACCATTGAAATATATATAGAAATATCATGACATGTAATATATAGTTTTATTGGTTCACTAAAAAATAGAATAAATTTAATTATTATAAGAAGTACTAAAACTAAAATATATAACTAGAGCCTACTGAAGTGGTTTATTGAATTTCAAGGAAATCCTTTGATTCTGTTTAGTTACTTTTGAGAGTGATACTTCATTAAATCCCACTAATTCCTTAATATATATCCAAGTAAACTTATAAAGTGTTACATATTAACTCTTATTGACAATGTTCAATAATTTCACAAGGAAAAAATCTTCAACTCAAATATAATTATTCCATTTAGCAATTTTTGGGAGTCTGATGATCAAATCACTAGTAATGGTTTCAAAAGTCCATTATGGCTAAGGAAATGGTTGTAACATAAAATTAGAGTTATGTCTCCTACCATTAATGTGTTCACATACTTGAATTCAAGATACATACTTTTCAAAAAAAATTCCGGTTGTCCCACCTAAATTATTATTTTATATTTCAACACATCATTTTACATTCATGATAAATAGAGAGTGAGGAATTATGATTTTCATCCAACATCTCTTTTATCAGGTCTAGTACTAAAAAATCACATAATAAGTGTATTAACCTTTACATTATATCATGATAATTTTCGTACTCAACAATATATTCCACCTTCTTTTGTAATTCTATGTATTTCTTTAGTTCCGTCTTAATTCTATCATGGGGAGATTGTTAAACATTCATCTACAAAAGATATGATACCCCCACCTTTTGATTAAAAATTTAAAATCCAACATCATTAAATAAATTAATATTTGATATCTTTCAATCCACATCCTAGTCAAATTTTCATGGTATTTTCGACTCTGAAAATCATTCACCTTATTCTTGTTACTGTGGAAGTAATTTACTAAGCATTCATAATATTTGATCAAATCCTACCATGTTTTCTAGTTCTTATTCCTCTCTTTTTATGAAAATATAAATATTTTCATTTTAAAATTACTATATATATAACACCTTTTTATAAAAAATAATAGATATATATATATATTCAATGAAATGTCCATTATATCTAACTCCAAATAATAAGTTGGGTAGTATTTCTAATTATTTTTCAACTATCAAAAGGAAAAATATATTACCTCATAATTCATTATGATGGTGTGTCACATACCCATATTTATTACATTAATATATATAAAAAACCCTTCTCCATTATAGGGCTGTGTAATAAAATTCACTATCACTAACCTTCTCTTCTATTAGTTATATTTATCCTCACATTGATATTTTTACAAGTACATGGATCCCTTCTAGTTAAACATGGTAAGTAGATTAATATGTATTTAGAAATATCTGACCATGAACCTATAATATCCATCCATATTAGATAAAATAATGGTTTTTGTTTTTATGGTTGGTTGATGACATTTATTAATAACACAAATCATTCAATGGTCCACCAATATAACCTCAAATGAAATTATATAACTTAAGAATGACACATTTCGTATCCAAAATTCGCAATTGGTAAATATTTCCTGTATATTCTGATTCCTCAGGTTTATCAAAACAATTCTCAAGTATTCTGTATCATAATTCTTCCTCATTTAGTATATATTAATGTAATATATTATGACTACAACAAAATGACCAATATAATACATAAATAAACTATTCATTTAATCAAAGATGATAGGTGGAAATTGGCATGTCAAACTGAAATTAATATTAATTCAAAAAGATCATACCTCATATGAAATGCTATATTGGTTTTATCCTCCTTCTTAACCCACATAACACTATACCAAAATCAAACATCAAACCTAAAAAAATGTTTACCTTTTAATAAGTAGTTAAATAGATTATTGATATTAAGTAGAGGACACTTGTTATTAATAATAATATTTTCATGTTATATATAATTAATAAAAAGAATAATTGACCCGTATTTCTAATTAATAATAATAACAGGTTATCCCTATAGTGAAGATCATGTAGAAATTAATCCATTATCATGATTCTTTAATATTTTCCTATTTAATACCTATACTCAATTAGGACTATTTTATATGGACATTTAAAATATGTGTAGAACTAAGTATGCATTCAAATGAAAATTAATCATTATGATTTAGGGGAATATATAGAAAAACATTAGGAAATAAATCAACAAACTCTCATACAATTGGACTTTATAAAATATTGAGTTTCCTCCCAACTATCTAAGAACACTATATCTAATGAATATGTAGTGAAACCTAAATGATAGAATACATTTTATAGGGGTTTCTTATTAATCCTCACACCGATATACTATAATAGGCTGACTCAAAATATCTAATGTTACTTTCCATCCATGAAAATTGATATTGGAAGCATACCATGAGATCCAATCAATGACCAAATTTATATTAAATTCAACTATATAAAGAATAAAAAGATTTATTGGAAGAATATTCCTACAAATTTATATCATAAATGAGATATAAAAATACGTTGAAGTCGTCGTATCATTATGATTTATCCCTTAAAACACAATAAATAATCAATGTTGTAGTTATTTGATACTCAGAAAAAAATTATTATATTATGAATGAGTTAGTATAATTGGAATTAAATAATGAATTTACACATGGATAGTTTATTATAAGTTTACTCTTCACCACATCACATGGAACATCCACATTACCTGTAGAAATTCCACATTCATGGCCTTTAACCCCTTATATATTTTGTAGTATGTTTTATAGTGACCCACAATACTCATTTATAGATAAAACATCTAAATATATCTATATTCATTTTATAACATAATAATCTATGAAAAAATAAAATAGGTCATGTAAATTTGGGAACATGGAAACATAAAATAATTGTTCTTATGCGAAGTACATCATCTTCTACTATTGTTTTCATAACTTACACCCTTTATAGAAATATCATAAAAAATATTTTTCTTTATAACCTTGGGAAAGGAACCCTAAGAAAGGGGGACGTTATATGCTCGGTAAGGGTAAAAAAGTGAGGAATAAAAATAAAATGCGAAAAATGGTTAGAGGACCAGATAATAATATTGGTAATATGTACAATGCATATAAAATGTCATAAACCTAATTCATGGATTAAATCGTGGATGTTCACAATACATGAATCATAACTGAATCATATACTATGAGACATGTGAGCGTAAAATGTGTATAAGAAATATATTTGTGGAATAAAAATAAGAATAGGAAATATTAGGTCAAGTTTTCCCTCTAAGAATTTCATAAAATGTTAGGGTTTTCCAATCCATCACCATTCCAACTTCAATTATGGGATAACCTCTCACGGATCCTATTTCTGGATTGGGAAAACCACTATATACCAACATTTTGTATTCGGATAACCACTCTTGTACCCTCATCTTGGATTGGGGTAACATTTCATATGCCCTTTCAAATCAATTAAAATTATAAATTACTCAGTGAACTTGAATAATAAATAGGTCCCATATATCACATAATCTATTCAATATATTTACACATGTTTAGAAACCATTAATCATATAATTAACCTTGAAAAGGAAAATGGATCCAGCAAAAATTCATCATATCAGAATTTATTGGAAATAAACATGGTCTATAAATTTTTTTCATAATAATAATTAATCATCTTGACAAAGAATATGTATCATATCATATGGCCACAACCTGAGTAAATATTAAGTAACATCAAAGTAGTTAATCATATATGGAAATTGATTTTGAAAGATCACTTTGAATATTTCGTAAGGAACTAACCATTCTAGATTTAAAACTCTTATTTAAAATATAAAATTTTCCAATATGTTAAAGAAAATTTTAATTAAAAATGGAATTGAAAACATTTAAATTAATCATTAAATCCATGAGTTTTCATGATCATGGAAAATATGATTCATTCCTTGTATTTTAAATGAATATTACTTATACATTTTTATTAACAATTCAAAGAGCCTTATTTTAAATATGACAATATCATTCATTTTAAACATTTTTAAAAATAATTAAAAAATTGGTAAATATATCTTTAAAAATAATCAGATAATAATAAATTCTTTATTTAAAACATATTTATAAACAATATTCATTATATATTTTATTTTTGACCCAATAGGGGGTTTATGAAAAATTTTATAAAAAATAAGCATTAAATATAATGAGTATATAATGGGAGGATATTGAAATGGAAAAAATATTCTCTAGAAATAACTATAGATGAAAAAAAATAAATAATTTTCTTGATTGAAATATCATAGGATTTCAAAATTGTAAGAGTAATTATAAACAATCCTAATAGGAAATTATATTGTAACAAGAAACCTTTATAACAATGGTAATATTTAAATCATAATCCCAATTTAAAAGAACAATATATTTATATATAAATTGAAATAATTTTAATAATAATAATAATCGTCATCATAAATAAAATTCATATTTATAATATACACCACATAAAATAAATAAGTGGTGAATATGTCATGCATCCCATCAAAATATAAGTGAAAAAAATCCACACACCATAAGGGAAAATATTTAATCAAAATATTAAAAATAGACTAAAATAAAAAGAAACAATAAATATCTGAAAAAGAAACATATTTATGATATATTATTTCAATGGTTAATTATATACACCAAATAAAAGAAATGAAATGAATCTATATAACATGTGTGAGCATAATCATCATCATAATAAAATAAGAAATTTACAAACATAATAATCATGAGAAGAAGAATTAGATAAATTTGCTAAATGGGGGAATGCATGAAAATGAGACATGATTTCTTAGTGGTCAAATAACACATGCCGTTGTGAATAAATATTGCATCATGTTAACGCATAACAAATGTAATAATCATAACATCATCATTAGGTCCAATGATAATACCATAATAACCCATAAAACAAACAATATAAAGTGATAAATCACATTACCCAATGCAATTTCAGGATACATAATTATGGCCCACACCTAACATCATAACATATACATAATCCGTAATTCTATATAGAACATATATCAATCATAATCATGAAGTAACCAATTGAAATGAATGGTTTTCATCAAAATAAAATAATACATACATTCAAGAAAAATAATTTGGGTACCAAAAGGGAGAATTTAAAAAAACATATTTGGAATATAAATCTTTATTTTTTGAGTGAAGAATAAATAACTCAGGATGATTTAATATGTTCTTTTTAAAGAAGAGTTCATTTTGAAAATCATTGAATTTTTTGTTGAATTAGATTGGAACCATTTTTATCTTATAAAATTAATGTTAATATATATTAAAATATATCAATGTATCATTAAAAAAATATTCACACTAATATTTTTAATTAAGTAAGAATATCCTAAAGAGAAGAAGTTGGGTTTGAGAATCCCCGTACCTTATGTGTGAATGCCGTCTGAACTTGTACAGAATATAATGATAAAAAAATTAGATTAATTAAATAATGAATCTTGATACTATTATAAACATTATTTACTTATTATATTTTTTTGTTCATTTGGATAAATTTTTATGAGTTTTATATTTCCATCACGTAGTTTTTGGAGCTTTCATTTTCATGGGATATGGTTTTTTCCCAGGAGTAATTTTTATTGGGTTCTTGTAAAATGGGAATTAATTCACTTGATATGATATTATTTACTATTTATTTAATTAATTTTTTTTAAATGGTCTCATATATCATCTTATAATATTGTATCATGATGATTCATTATAAATATCATTAATTAATATGTTTAATTTAAGTTGGTGGTTTTTACAAACATGATGAAGTGGTATACTTTTATTTAATATGATGTTTATATATTGGTTATGAAACATGATAAAAGTTATAATCTGTATAATATAATATTATTTAACTATAATAATGATTTTATGACCATACTTTTAGGCAATGATGGAAAATGATAACTTTTTTCTAGGAAGATAGTGAATTGATACATCATAGAAAATGGTTTCACATTTTCAAATAAAAGGAGTGGAGAAAATATTTGATCACATATATTCCATTAAAAATTTTGATTATAGTATATTTAATATACTTTAGTTATAAATAAACTTGGTATAAGGTATGTAAGGTGAGGAATATAATAGAAAATAAATAAAAAGAGAAGGAATGAGTATTTTACTTATTGAATATTCTCTCCTTAAGAAACCTGTTAAGGCACTTGTATTTTTCCTTTTTATAAGACTATAAGGATGCGAATGTTGAAAAGTGTTTTGGGGATGTAATTGAAATGAGTTTATATAGGCTTCCAGATATATAAGGATTGATGAAATGATTTGGTGGGGGTCGTATTTATGTGGTGCAGAGAAGGGCGTATTGGATTATTATATTCATTAGTTTATTATTTTGGCTCAAAATAGATATTTTAAAAATAAGTGACTATTTTAATTGAAAATTAAATGTATCATATTTATAAAAATAATTTAATGAAATGGAGCTCATTTTTTAATTATACTCATTGAAAAATGGAAAGGATTAAAATTTTATATTTTTCTAAAATAGTGGATTTTTTTGGTGAATATTGAAATACAAAAATTTCAAATATACAACAGTATAATTTATTTTCACTATTTATTGACTCTTAGATGATATTATAACCATAATCTAGAATCATAATTATTTATTTAACATATTTAGTGATAATGTTCTTTCGAATCATAGTCTTGAGACAATATAATTATCTAATTTATAAAATAATCAAATAACACCCCTATCCTCCCCTATAAATACCACCCATCACCACATATTTCCATCACACATCCAAATCCATGAATATTATGAAAATTAGGAAAAATAGTCATCTTAATCTTCTCCCTCCCATCCTTTATCCTTTCATTTCAAAAAATATAAAAACCAATTTCCCTAAAGATATACTCATGGAGAATAATTCGATAGTTAAAATCCACTTTAAATTTGAAATTAATTTATTTTAAATTAATTTTATTTTATTATTCTCTCCTAACCCACCCTATCCATGTTTCATTCTAAATTTATTATATACTACATAATATAATTTTGTTATGTAAATAGAATAATCCATCATCAATACTCTTCTCTTATCCCTTTTATAATAAAAATAAAATCATTGTCCAGGAGGATTTAATTGAAACATTAATTTTCTAACCATTTAATGTTTAATTACTAACATATATACGTAATATTAAATAATAAAATACAACAGGTTCATTTGGACAGAAAACCATCCAAAATAATCTAAACAATTATCATAAACATTTAATCAAATTTATCAACCTCATATCTAGGAAAAAAAATTATAAAAGACAAATTATACATCTGGAATGTTGTGAATTGTATATATATTAAGTTCTAGGTTACAACTCCCATTTAACCTTAACATTAATTCATGTATACATGTGAACCAATTAGGAAAATCCTGAAGATAAAAACTTCTGTATGATGAAATTGTACACTAAAACTCATTCTAATGGCCATAAAAAACATAATAAAATTATAATAAAAAAATAAAACTATTATATGTTTTATATTTGTTAATTAATCAATATAAATTTATTATCCATGATATTAAAATGATGATATATATCATACATAAGGTAAGGGGAATCTCTAATTTAATTTCCTTATTTGGGTTATTCTATCTTAAATAGTACGAATGTTTATATTATTATTATAAAAAATAATTTCCTTTTTTTCAAGGATATACATGTTTCCAACCTGATATATGGACAAATCCAAATATTTTTTTCAAAATAACACTTACTTTTAAAAGAAACACAACTTTTTAATTCTCTTGAGAATGTTTCTTCTTCTCTCATGAATAATGGTTATTATATCATATTTTCTATTCCCTTTTTATTTTTGGAACCCCAATGTTTATTCATGATTTAATGCTTTATGGAATTCTTATGCAACACATTTCCATTACTTGTGTTATTTTATGTTCGTGATTGATATAAATTCTAAGTGGAATGTATTATTATGTTAATGTGATGATGTGATGGGGGTGGACAGAATTATATAAAACTCCAATGTATTGGGTAATGTGATTTATCTCATGATAGATGGTAAAATATGAATGAACATGATTATGGCTTTGTTCACAATTTTGATGTCATGATTTTGAAAATATGTTATGTGTGCACATTATAATAGCTTTGTTCTCAACTATGTTTATTATTTTACCTATAATACACGATGTTTCATTTTTATAAATTTCAACATCTTGTGCCACTATCCAATGCTACCCCTCATGATTATTATGATGATCCCACAATTTTTTTATTATCACTTATATTATACTGATTCATGTTCTTATTTATCATTATTATGGGATTTTATCTCACCCTATTCATTGATCTATATCCTCAGGTGATTAATTATACTAAGGAGTATGTGAGGGACACTAAGAAACTACGGAATAAGGAATTAAATAATTTTTTTATTATATAAATGATGTGGTTGGTTTAAAATTTAATAACAAACTAACCCTTTGTAACTTGGTTTTGTAAAACATTTATATTATATTTATTTAATATAATTTAATAGTAATATATGAAAAATTAGGGTATCTATTGTTGGTATCAAATTATGGTTTAGTTAATCTTGGAATTTGGATAAGAGAACATTAGTGAAAAACATTTTTATGAGATTATGTATATGAAAGAACCCAAGAAACATTGTTTTATAAAAATGATAAACATAGAGATTCAATTAGATATTCCTTTAGTGATAATTGAACTGATAATGAAATATTTATTCATGAATTGTTGAATTATTTTTTTATCAAACCATTTCTATTTTAGGAAATGGTTGGAAACTACAGAATCCAAACCATCCACCTATGTGAAATACAATAAAGAGATTTCCTGAATGACATCACCAATTCCATGGAAGGTGGAGTTCATAATTTCATGGAGGCGATCAGGCATTTTTTTAATGATACGAACAATTACATGAATAATGTGGAATGTCATAATTCCCCTAAAAGGAAGAAACTTCATATTTAGCCTATTATGCATCAAAACCCATTAACATTTATTGGTCTTTTGATCAAATAGTTTTTGAAAAATTTGTAAAATAAATGGAGATGATACTTTATGTGCATCACTATTTTGAGGTGGAGCAGGTAACTCTGGATGTGTATCATTTATACAGGGTGTCCTAAAAATGGTGGGTGATTACTAAGAACACCAAAAAAGTATGAAATTGATGAGATATAGTGGAAATACATTTAGATAAAATTTATTAAAAATTATTCCCATAAAACACTTTACAAAATTATAGAGAGATAATTTTTAGGGTTGAAGTAAAATGAAGGTGAAACTTTCACTACATACAAAGAGAATTTCAATTGCTTGATAGGTACACCTCATTTTTTATTATCAATAATGTGATAAAATTATATAGATTATTTACTGGATTATAACTACCCCTTAATATATCCATAGAAATTCACGACATTGGTAGTTATGATGATGTTTTATTTATGTTCTCTTAATTTGTATATGGATTTTGGAGATCATTCAAATGGATATGGAGATTATAAATGAAAGACGTGGATTCTAGAAAGAGGATATAATGATAATGGTGGAATGAATAATTAACCCTAACAAGTCAAAAATATGGGAAGAAGAATTATTGGAATTTACTCAAATATATGGGATAATTGTCTCTAGTTATTGAGAGAATGACAAAAATATCATGAATAATGAAGAGATATGATGAAGATAGAACATGTGGTGGAGTAATGGGGAAAACCAACCATGATACCATGCTTCATCTATAGGGATAAATTCCCCTATGTATTCATGTGAACTAAACCATATGTCATCAGGGTATTCCGTGTCAGTAACCACCAAATCCAATGGAGTAAGTGAAAGCATTAAACAACCCTACTGATAATATCGAGATTCTCAATGATTTGGTGACAAGTATGCTGGTTATTTATTCATGAATATTGAACCTAATATTTGATTTTTTTATACACATTATTTGTTATATTTCATGTTTTTAGAAAAATTCAAACACCACCTTAAAATATAGAGGTTTAGTTATCTATGAGAATAAAAAATACGGAAATTATTTCATCCAATGTATATAACTCCACCCAAGTTAATATTTGTGAACCAAACCTCCCATAAAATATGTCCTAACGTCCTTTGATAGAGTTAGATGATATTTTGGGCATGAATTATCATCGATTAGAAAAAGACAACATAAACTATTAGGAAAGGGAGTTCACCATTCATATATCGGGGCATCATCTAATTATTTAATGTTTAAAGAAGAGGTTTAATATATTTCAAAATCATCATTCAATTTGTGGATATTGTTTCTTTATAAGAAAGAATATCTTTCAAAAATGATTAAAAAAATTGAGTGAATTGTAATCAAAGACTTTCCTATTGCGAGGGACAACACTGATGTGGTCCTTAAGGAATTACTTGTTCTACATATTGACAATGTGAATAATTTCTAAATAAAACATATTCCTTTATCTCTTCATATATGAAATAAAACTTGTAGAATGTCCACCATTGAGTTGGAGGAGCTATAGATTAGGTTACATGAGAATATAGAAATGTGCGTCATTTGCCTAAGTGCATCACCATGGGGTGAATCAGACCTCTTTTTCAAGAATAAGTACTGATCAATGTGCCACTTAATTGATTAACATGAGCTTAATAAAATCCTTACAAAGAATAATTATCACCTTACATATATCGATGACTTGTTAGATCAACAATGTGGGGTGAAATATTTCTCTAAGGTGGATCATTGGTTGCAATATCACCAATTAAAGGGGAGGAAGGAAGATATTCCCAACACTGACTTTAAAAAGAGGTACGAACATAATGATTTCATAGTGATTCCTTTTAAACTCTCTAATTATATTATAATATTCATGGACCTAATTAATAAGACATTATAGATTTCATTAACATGTTTGTGGTAGTATTTTTTGATGACATTCAAATATACACCAAGAGAAAGGAGGAACATGAGAAGTAGTTGAATAATATGCTAAATACATTGTGTGCGGAGACACATTATGAAATGTACATCAAATGTGAGTTATGGATTGAGTATGTATCATTCTTATGACATGTTATCACTATAAAATGAATATCTATGGAACATTTCCAGATAAAGGAAATCCATGAGTGGAACATCCTAACACTATATTAGAGATCTATTGGTCACTTTGTCTTGGTGGTTATTACTAGAAATTTGTCAATAACATATCATGATTAAAATTCACACTATACAAGTTGAATTAGAATGGATAATAGTTTTCTGGACTAGTGAATGTGTGGAATGATTCAATGATTATTAAAATAGGCCTATTAATGGGTGAGAACTCAAACATCCATCAACTGTGGAACTCTATGTGATATTCACCGATTCCTAAAAGAATATATTCAACTAAGTACTGATGAAAAATGATAATGTTGTAGCCTACTCATCATGGGTGTTTGAAATTCATGAGGAAAACTATCCTACAAATTATTTGGAGTTTCTGGTTGTGGTATTCGCTTTAAAAATATTGTTGAATT
The DNA here is from genome assembly GCA_963277665.1 of Viscum album. NCBI lineage: Eukaryota > Viridiplantae > Streptophyta > Magnoliopsida > Santalales > Viscaceae > Viscum > Viscum album. Next base: position 566,742,048 of record OY728120.1, on the reverse strand, counting down.
ATATTTATGACAAGGAGGGAGAAATATATTCTGATCATAAGAGCCTCAAATATTTGTTAACATATAATTATCTTAATATGAACCATACTATATGGTTATAGGTCATCAAGGATAATGAATTCTCAATCCAATACCATCATGGTAAGGAAAATAAAGATAAAGTTTCTCTAGGTATAATGGATCTTCCAATATTATCAATGATTAGAAATGAGAAGGGTCTAATATATTTATACATTCAATGGATGGTCATGGGAATAATTAAGGAAGAAACATAATCAATCATTTATCAAATTATTTATCAGCCATCCCTCATGCTGAAAATAACGTATTCTCAAAGAAATGATGTTGAAATTAAAATGTAGGTAGATTCTATGAGAAAGGAAAAATCATCAGAGTAAAAAATTAATGGGGAAGGAGTTATATTATTTGCATCAAAAATATGTGTACCATGAAATACAGAGATAAAGAAGGATATTCTAAATTGTTCACATAGTCTAACCTTCTCTATTCACCCTAGGAGAACAATGATGTATGGAGATCTCCAAAAGAACTATTGGGGGGAAAATATAAAGAAGAAGATCACTAAATATACATCAATGTGCCTATTATGTCAACAAGTGAAAAACGTATGAAAAATGTATAAGGGTATAATGGAACTATTACCCATACCAATATGGAAATAGGAAAATATCAACATGTAATTTGTCACTAGACATCCAAAGACATCAAGAGGATATAATACTATATGAGTTGTTGTGTATCATCTTAAAAAGAAATCTCAAATTATAAAAATTTGGGAAAAATGACTCATTAGATCAAATTGAACAGATATATGTTAGAAAAGTGGTAATTCTACATGGTTTACCACTATCAATTATATCTAATCCAATATCCAATATTCACCTTTATGTTTAGGAAAAGTATTCAACATGATCTTAACACTAGGCTGAACTTTAGTACTGATTATCATCCTCGAATAGATATTTAATCTTAATGGACAATTAAGACACTAGAAGGAAAGTTGACTACATGTTCTATAGAATTAATTAGAGGAAGGGGCCTACATATACCTCTATTTGAGTTCTCTTACCACAATAGTTTACACTCAATCATCCAAATGGCTTCATATGGTTCCCTTTATGGGAAACGATTGAGATCACTAGGACATAGGGATGAAGTCACTGGATGCAATCCACTAAGAAATTAAATTTTATAAAAAATTGTATAAGGAGAAAAAAATTCCACAACACATCATATAATTCTAATTTTTACAAAAGATATATCCATGAAATTATTGATAATACCAAGATTTTGAGGATGGATTCATTGTATTCCTCTATATATCTACATGGAAGTGGACAACGTGATTTGGTAAAGAGGGAAATCTATGTCCCAGGTACATTGGTCCCTTAGAGATTCCTATTCATTACAGAGTTTTGGATTATTAACTATCACTTACAAACACCATGTCTCAAGTACATGATGTATTCAAATTATCCAACTTAACAAAGTACCTACCAGATATATCACATGTAATGAATCCTAAACTGATATAGATGGAAAATTATCTTAATAAAAAGAGTAGCTAGTGATGATATTAGACTATAGAGATAAAGATATACACAACAAGACTACTCACATGGTTAAATAAATTTTAAATAATAATGAGTACAAAGAGGAAACATGGGGACTATAGGAAGTGATGATAGAGAAATACCCTCAATTATATTCAACATATCTTGTAAAAAAAATTTAGAGGGTGAAATTTCATAAGGTTGGAAGAATGTACCATCCCAAAATTTTATCAATGAAAATTACCTTATTATAAATATTTAATATGGTATAAATCACATAAAATTACATTAATAATAGAGTACAAACCTTATAAATGAATCTTGATTGAAATAAGAGACGTTAAAGAAGTTTTAGAAATTAAAAATTTACTTTACCCTTGGAATAGAAACATTACCCAAATTAATAGTAATCCTTCCAATATAATAGTAACCTCACATATGAAATTAGAAATAAAATTTAGTCATATTATAAATGATAATATGATATAAATATATCAAGGTATCGGTAAAAAATGTGTTAAAAAATATTAAATAAGTGTTTGAATTTTTATAAAATTGAAATATTTATTTACAATTTTATAATTAATATAATGATATGGTAGAAATATTATTTTAATATAATATAATCATAAATTAATATTTTTATATCTAATTATTTTATGAACAATTTATTCAAGCTTACAAATTTTTTCAAAATGTTATAAAATCAATTAAAATTTAAAATTTGTTTTTTCTAATAAAAGATGATTTTAATTAAAAATATATTCATAATTTAAAAAAATAATTTTCATCAAATGGAATTAATTATTAAATTCATCATTTTGAAAAAAAAATAAGTTTAATTTTTGGGATTTTACAAAAATGTTGACGTTTTGGTGAATACTGAAATACTATTATTTATGGTATATAACACGATAAGTTAAAATCAATATTTGTTGATTCAGGGATGATATAAGAACCATAATCTAAAATACTGCATATTTATTTAATATATTAATAGATAAGGTTCAAACTATTCATGTTAATGGGATAAAATAATAAACTAATGAATCAAATAATAAAAAAGAATCCCTTTCCACCTTTATAAATACAACCCCTCACCACATATTCCCCTCACACATCTAATACAAATAATATTGTAAAAAATTTCCTTAATATTCTTCATAATCCCCCCCACATGAAAAAATATCCTCTAATATCAATAAAATACCAAAACCAATTTCCATTAAGAGGTCCTCAATGATAATAATTCAATTGATAAAATCCACTTTTATTTTTCTATTAATTTATTTTCAATTTATTATATCTTCTTATTCTTTCCTCACCTACACTTATCCAAGAGGCTTGAAAACTCTAGTATAATATATATATTATAATTTTAATATTTTAATGTAATAATCCATCCTCAATCCTCTTCTCCTCTCAATTTTATTCTAAAAATGAAAACCTCATCAGTGAGGGGATACTTTATCACCATCAAAGACTATAAGTTGTCATTTTCAATAAATGAATTCAAGGATGATCCTAAAATAATTATAATGGTTCAATTATTTGGTTAACGTGATATATATTCTTAGTGGAATGCATGATTATGTAAATTTTATGATGTGATGGGTGATCCTAGAATTATATAGCGGTCCAATGATTTTGTTAATGTGATATATCTCCTGATATTAGGTGCAATATGTGTGAAAAATATGATAGTTTTTTCTAAATGATTATGTTTTGATCATTAAAATATTTTTTGTGAACATATCGATAGAATATTTCACAAAAATTTTTGGTATTTGACTACTAAGACACGGTGGTTCATTTTTATGTATTTCCACATTCCATGCCATTATCTAATTATTCCTATCATTATTATTATTACTATCCCATAACTATGTTATTGTTATGATCAGCCATATTAAATTGATTCCTTTTCATATCATTCCTCATCTTCAGATTTTATCTCACCTCTTTCTTTTATATATATCATTAATTGATTAATTATCCTATAGAGTATATCAAGTATAGTAAGAAGCTATAGAATATGGAATGAAATAATGCTTATGGTTTATTACCTAAATGTTATTTTTGGTTCAAATTTTTCTAGGACACTAATCCTTTTGATCCTAGTCCTATAAAAGTTTTATATTTTTATCATTAAATAATGTAATAATAATGTATGAAAAATTATAGTAATTGTATAGAAATCCAAATTAATTTAATGTGAGGGGTAAATTATATATTACCCAAGGAGAGATATAGGGATCATGTCTTGAAAATGAGCTGTATTTGGATAAATTTCAAGATAGTAGGACACTTCTCTTATGTTATTAAGAATCTCAAGGGGATAATGTACCTCACACTATGATTTAATTTTATTCCAACCACATGACTATCTTCCATGGTAATATTTAATGGAATTCATTTTTTTCAACATCAAAATCCAAATATATTTGACGATGGACATCATAGCTCTTTTACCAACTATGGGAAGCTTTCATAGGTCATTAGATGTATTGAAACATCTCTGTCATCAAATTAAAATGAACATGTACAAGTATATTCTCTTCTCCAATATCATCCCAACAAGATAGAGTTATGCGTATAGTCACATAGAGGTACTCATATAGATCCATCAAAATAATCAAGTGGAATATATTATTGTATGATAATGCAACCAAAGGGGTTGATACCCCCATCCCCCTTTTATTTCCAATATGCAGTATCACTTCATATACTATTGTTTATGAATAGTAATATCAGATTTTAGATCAGTTTGGAGGTGATAGATCAAGATAAAATTCAATTCAATACTCCATTATTGTTATAATACTTCTCCTGAATTTAGTTGTGAACCGTTGATAATGATCTAAGATGATTGATAGTGGTACCCCATACATCCTCACCACATACATCCTATATATCATTTCATGTTTTTGAATTTGGAAATATTCCCGAATGGTGATAAATTGTGATGTATTGGTGAGTTAATGTTCCACAACCCATATCACATTTTTTTCATTTGGATGTATTCTAGAGTCCAGTGAAAATATCCATAATGAAATTCTCCCATTTATAAATGGGTATAAGAAATGTTTTCATCATCCCTTTTGACTTATGTCACTATAAATTTACATACAGACATACCATGAATCTTGATATATACTCTATAATCACCTTCTACATGTTATCCCACAATAATTGATCTCAAAGATCAAGGAAAATCTTGGTACTTGCAGAATTGATAGATAAAGGTGAGATATGTAAATTCTCCAATATCTCATTCATTATCATTTATGACTATGTAATTCAACACCATATTCGAATCAGAATCACAACATCATTATCGATGTGGAAATCATATACCTCTCCACCCTTTACCGCTTTCACCTTCTTTTATAACTCATGACCATCCCTTTATGCCTACATTATATTATCATAAAGATATTTTTTTGAAATAATTTGTGAAATCCATGAAGTATTCAATATTTTAATGATTTAAAAATATATCCTTTGTATATCCATGAACACAATGAATTTTTAAATCTACATCTTGGGTAGAGTAGCATGTTATTTTTTACTAAGAGCATTATCTACCCTATTCACCACTCCAGGATGGTAGTTAATTGTGTAATCATATTACTTGATTAGATCTATCCATCTTCCTTGACTCATGTTTAGATCCTTCATTGTGAATATTAAATTTTGACTCTACTGATCTGTATATATTTTACACTTCTCACTATAGATATAATGCCATATGATATTCATGTTAAAAAACAAATTTTCTAGCTCTAGTTATTATGTCAAATAATTTTCTCATTAACTTGGAACTTCTTTGATGTGTAGGATGTGACATTATCATTCATCATGAGTATACAACCCATGATTTTTTTAGAATCATTGGGTATTATAAAACATTAATCACTTGTTTTTAAAGATAGTAATGGTGTATTTATTAGCCTCTTATTTAGATCCATGAAGCTTTCCTCCTATTATTTTGTATGGAAATAATTTAACCCTTTCCTTTTTAACATAGTTAGTGGGATAGATAATCATGAGATTTTTTTTATAAATTTTAGTATCACCCTTTTAATCAATGAAAACGTTGGATTTTTAGGATACAAGTGAGTCTGTGCCATTCCTTGGATGCCATGGTTTTTGAGGGGTCCAAATAAATTTCCTAACTTGTGATAACATGTCCCAATAATGTGACTTCTTGCATCTAAAAGTTACACTTTCTAAACATGGCATTAAATTTGTACTTTCATTGTTTCATCAACACTGTCCTTAGATGATCTTCATGTTCATCCGTACGCTTTATGTATATGATAATATCACCAATAAAAACCACCAAATATTTTCATGGTAGTATTTTAATTCAATATTCATAGAATCCAAGAAGATTATAAGGGAAATAGTATTTCAAATGGGTTTCCCTAGAAACTCAAATTGAACACAACTTTCACCATCGTAACTAGTCTCAGTTTATATAGCTCGATAATATATACATTAAGAATAAATAATATGAAACTTATTATATAATTTATACCATGAGTGTAGAATATGAAATTTCATTTATTAAATAAAAATCTGGTTTTTTAAGAAATAAATGTTATCATATGTTCTTGTAAAGAAAAAACCATATTTTGTCCTTAAACACAAAAATTTATTTTTACTATTTCTTATAAATCATTTTGGAAATAATTAAAATTTCCTATATTATATAGTAAAATATATAAATTTGATAATTAATAAATCTATTTTATTAAATTAAATTCACATAAGTGGACACACAATTCAAATTAAACCTACAGACGCAATGAAAATGGAGGTTTCCAATGAAAAAAAGTTTATATATATATATATAATAAAAAAAATTAAAAAAATGATTCCAATGAACATAGTCTGATTAAGAGTAAAATAAATGAAGTAATAATTATTTTAAGTAAATATTAAAATATTATTTATATTTTTAAATTCTTTATGGTAAAATTCAATTTTATAATAAAATAAGTATTTTTTCACTATTTAATGAAAGATAACTCTCCTCATAAAATTATAAAAATGTCACTATATGATAATTTTGAAACTTTGATTGAAAAAAATGATCTTTTATTTTCAAATATATTTTCTCCATCTTTAAAAATTAATTTTATTATTTTATCACTAACAGAAATGAACATAATTTATTTTTTGAGAAAAATATACTTTTAATGAATATTAGAACTTTTCATGAAATTAATGAATTTTTTATCAATATATATGAATATTGAAAACCTTCATACCGATTATTTGAAATCATTTTATTCCTATTCATATCCACATGTCTAATAAATATAATATAATGTTCATGGTTAAATAATATTATTAATAGTATATCACATTTCCATAAAACATGGTTTTTCATATAGTGAAAGCTATTGCAGAAATTATTTTTTTTGGAAAAATTAATTTCATAATGTATCATGGGGTTGTATGTTCCCATGAAACATGGGGGACTAGTTTTAATAATTCCCTATCTATTAATTTTTGAAACATAGAATACTGGTCGCTTTATTATTTTCCTTACATTCATTGACTTGATTACCAATATCTTTACACTTTTTAAAAAAATCACATTCCTTTAAATAATTTTCTAGGATTATTAATTCCATAATTTTTAAATGATGGAAATTTATTCATTCCCTGCTTCTCCTTGGAAATGTTCTCTTTTTTAGGGGGTTCCTCCAAACATTTCTTATGTTCATTTTAGGGGGATATACTAGATCCTGAAAAGAAATTCTCTATATTAATGGAACTCAATAGTACATTATTATAATATGACACTATTTTCTAAACAAGTTCTATTTTGATATGAAGCAGAATCATATCAAATTAATATATCGAATTTCTAATTTTTATTGAGTTTGTAGCCCACATAATGACAGGATAATCTTATAAACCTAACCTCATATTATACCACACCCACTTGTTCCACCTTTTTTAAATTTATCAAAAATTGTATCAATTTCTTCATGATATTATTGGGGGAATTTATTCATAATTATTTTCATATTAAAATTTCTCCCTTACGATATTTCCATTTTTTAACAAATTTTGTTTTTTGGGTCAATGACCACTATTTTATAGGATCTCATCTAATATAATAAACCTCTAGATTAACATTTTAACTTTTATGGAATCCTTAAGCTATTAATATATTTTAGAGAGACATAATATATTGATCATATTCAAATGGGAAAGTAGTTCTACTAAAAAATTGAAGCTTCTATAATTTGATCAAACCATAGTGAATCACATTCGGAAAAATAGGTTTCTCCATATAAGAAAGGTTATACGTTATGAGAAGAGTAAAATTACCTAATATGATCATGATCTTCTATGTTTCAAAACTAGCTATATCAACCTTTTTAATTGTAAAATCAATAAATTGAATACAAGTGATGAGTACATTTTTTCTGTTTGGCACCATAAATATAAAATTTTATACAATTGGTAGTTATTTATCATCATGAATATTCAAATATAAAATTTAAAACCACTAATGGCTGATATTCTCCAATAATCTATCGGATTATTAAATTTATCAGGTTAGCTACGTTAATTTATAATTTTTTCCCAATGTTTCTTCTGAGCATGAATGAGATACCAACTTTAAAAATTCAATGTCTATTAACCAAAATTTCGCGTATTCTTTATTATATATGTATAAAAGAAAATGGTTCACTTCACCATGGGCCAATCTGTTTAGTAGTTTTGAAGAACCAGACACATAAAAAATACCCATCTTATATTAGAAATACAAATTTATCAAAGCATAAGAAACATTCTTTATTCCATTATATTATTCAAAATATCCACCATCATATAAAAGTGAATGTAAATAAAATAGTGGCTGGTTTTAGTTGCTCTGTATGGGTTATTTACAACTATAGATTTCATGAATAATTAATGGAAGATTTATAATGAATGTTTAATAACCGAAAACATATTCCATTTAGTGAATTACTGTTGAACATAAAACATCAATGGATAATAGTAATACATTAGTCTCATTGATAATAATGAATGACCATTCAATAATGGAAATTCATTAATTTGACATCATGATTTTAGAAATCCCGATTTCTTACTATCAAGGCATTGTACCAATATATATTAATATATTATAAAGTATACATCAAAATATGATTTAATAATTTTGGAAAATATGTTCATCTCACGAGACATGTCGATACATAAAGGGGTTATCTAAAAAAGGCCCTTTCTAATCACTACTTGTCTAATACAATCCTAATATATATTAGGATCTATTAAATTTTTAATGAAAATTACATAACAAAAAAATATTTGTATTATGTAACGATTACAAATATTTAGATTTCCTGATTCAATATAATAATATTAATAATAAGAAATTATATGTATAAATGGTATAAAATAATGTTAATAATCAAATCCATGGTAAAAATATATATTTATTTTTATGATAAATTTAATTTTTTTTTAAAAAATCCAAAAATGCACATGTATAAAGGGAAACATAATTTCCCAGAAAATAATAAGTGATAAAAGATAACTATCAATTCATCAAAAATATTGGTTTTATATTAAAATTATTTCCATTTGTGAAATGTGTAGAATGCAGTAAAAATATTAAAATAGACCTCCATTAAATATATTTCTTTTCAAACCAAATAAATAATGTAGAAGTATCTAAATAATGTAAAATATTTTATGATGGTAGGGAAATCTGTTAACTCTATATACATTACTATATAGACCTTCCTTTGGACATATTGTAATGAAATTAAACAGTGAACCTTCTATAAACAATTTGATATTTTCTATTAAATCCATGTAAAAAGGAATTGATAACACATAATTTCCTTTATTAATAATTTTAAAAAATTAAAAGGACTTCAGTAATTAAATTTTAATAATTATTGGCAAGGGAGAAAAACATTTCCCATAAAAACCAAAATTGATAAATTTTCTTTTAAACGTTTAATTTCGCGTTTCATCTGAAAAAGAGAGAAAATTGCAGAATAAGAAATGTAAACTAATTATATATCTAGAGGATAATATAATTTATTTAGTTTAAGAATAATAGATTATAAGATTCTAAAAATTTGAATTCCTAGAATCCTTATAAAAATGAGATTGTAAAATAAATTCTTACCACTTTGTTAACATTTAAATTATAACACAATGATTTAGTACGTAGGAATTGGAACATTAATAATAATTGATACATATATATATTCATGTAAAATACATCTTAGGAGTATTATATACACCTCATAAAAATAAATAGGTGTATAACACTAATTCTGTCTAAGTGGAGTAGAAACTGAGATGAAATCTGCTACCTAAAGATTGAAATGCCTCGTAAGTTGTCATAATCTCATGTATAATAAATCTATATTTATCATATGTACATTAATGAACAATATATATATATATATAATATCCAATAATATCCATATACAATATGTTATCACCAATTTATTAATGATCATTTATTATTATCATTATTTCAGGTGTTATCTACTTTTTTTTCATATAAGTTTTGATTTTAATTTTATGGTACTTGGTTATAAATAAGGAATTTTTATATATAAAATTGAAATAATTATATAAAAACAATAATACGTAATTATAAAAATATTTAAAATAATATATTTGAAACATAAAAGAAAAATGAATCGCATAACTTTGTGGAGACAACAGACTGAATATATGTATTAATGATGTTACCAATTTTTAATGGTTGGAAGGGTAAGGAAGTATAAATTATTATATTTGTAAATATTCAAAATTATTTCATAAATTAAATATATATACATTAGTTTCATTATTATTAAAATTCATGTAAGGATTTAATGGAATCAAATTCCATCGGTTCATGAGGTGATTCTCCGCCCTAGACACGAGTGATGGTTTTGTTTCCCATGTGATAGAGAAGGATATGAATAAATATTAGGAAATAAATAAAATAAAATAAAATTATATGTTATAAATGGGTTTTATTCAATTTTAATTACTATGTAATAATTTATGTTGGTTAATAAAAAATAAAAATTAAAAATCCCGGTGAATATGATTACATATTCTCTGAAATAACATCATTTGTTATCCTCTAATAGGGTATGGGGATAGTATTTTGGGTAGAAAAGAACACATAGATTATGTATAATGATATTGAGAAGAGTTTTTGGAATGTTTTTCTTCAATTTATGTTCCCTTAGCTAGTGTATATAATATAATAAATGTTCTTTTCAATTGTTTACTAAATATGACACGTGGAATTAATAAAAAGTTGTATATATAAAAAATTCATTCTAATTGGAAAATTTTCCATGTTCTAGTATTTAGAATATAATATATTATATGGTTAAAATACCTTCAACAAATAAAATTTTTATAGGTTTATCTACCATTATAAACATTATATTTTTGTTTAACCCTTTTGTTAAAAAATTACACTTTATAGTAGAAACTAATTTTGCAATATTATATGTTTAAAATTTTAATTCTAGTATAAAAAAAATTTATAAATGGAGAAGGGACAAAACTTATAAATATTTATGATCTGAGTTGTCTTATTTCATGTATTTTGGTAATATTTATAATTTTTAATAAAATATCATTTTTCATTAAATATCATTTTTTCATTTTTGAAACTATTCATTAAATTTTACAATAATTACATAAATATAAATTTGGTATTAAAATATAATCTATTAAACTATAAGTAATACGTTATTATTAAATAGAAAATTAATCAAACATAATAATTAACCCTAGATACATTATTTTTAATGTTTTTAAAGATATTTTTTAAACTTTTTTCAATGGAATTGTGTTAGAGTTTTTTACGAATTTAAGGTTATTATACCTTCAATAAACATTAATAAGAAATTAGAAATATAAAAAAATAAACTATATTGAAAATAATATTTTAGATTCATTTTAATATTCTTATTATCCCTATGTGTATATAAAATTGAAATTTAATTAATGAGAGTGGCATTTTGTAATATCCATTTCTTAAAATAGAATAAATGTCATTATCGAAGGAAAATGGCACCAAAAGTCCACATATCCATCATTATAAGGAATATAAAAAAATTAACCCGAAAAAAATGAAATAATAGAATGTTTTGGATATACTTTTATAGGATTAAGACATTATTTTTATCATTATATACACGATTTACCCTTTGCTAAGGTGTTATATGTTTTGAGGTTTACTATTCATAATCCTTAAAAATATGAAATAATTATTTAAAAAATTTCATACTGATGATTTCATATATATTATCAATTTTATCATTTTTAAATACAATAATAATAATAATTTAAGTTAAAAATATTCATATAAAATATTTTGAAACTCTACATTCCAGACAAATGAGTTTTTTAGAAAAAATTGAAATATTTGAAAATCATGTAAAATGTCACTCATAATTGTATTATTTAGATTATTTTAGATATATTTTTATTTTATGGAATGAATACCACAACATAAATAAAATAGTAATTTAAATCTAACAATTTAATGAAATTAATGTTTATTTTTACAAGGATAGTGATTTTTCACTATTTATTTAAAAATTAATATTTTTATAGATGTAAATAATTAAACGTAAGATAATAATTAAATAATTATTAAAAATTCTATAACAATACATACTTATATTTCAATATTTTTTCCTAATTTTTTTAATTCGTTGTTATATGTATAGTTATAAATGATATTTTATTTATTTGAAAAGAAATAAATCATTAAATGTGAGGGGTTTACATCATATTGGGATGTTTTCATTAATTTAATATTATTTTTATTGTTCTTGTCGCATGTAAATTCACCCCCAATAATCTTTTATCCCCCCAGCACATGTTTTTATCCTTTGATGTCTTCGTAATTTCACCAAAGGTCAGTATTATCTTTTCATCATCTTAAGAAAATGGTTTTGGATCTACATTAAATCCCTATTATTCCTCTTATTATCATCATTTTTGATACATACCATGGTTGTTGGAGGTCCACATTCATCAGTACTAAAGGATGGAAGAAGAATGATAGTCTAATCCACATCAAGGAACTTCTCAATAGCTAATTCCATGCATAAATTTTTTTTACATCATTAGGTAAAAACCACTACCCTAACATCTGATATTAGTATGGATATTTATCTGGAACTAAATTTATGGTTGATCCTTATTTCAAGACAATATAGGAGAAAAGCGAAGTTGCGCAGCGAAATGTGTGGTTTGTTCAGATTTTATAATAGATCCCTACTAAATCTCCACGAGTTATTGGGAATGGTACTACATGACTAAATGTTAAAATAATTATACAAATAAAATTTCATTGATGGTATCCTAGGAAATAAATTCAAACCAATTATATTTTCCCATAACACACCATGATCACTTTTGTGGGTCGATGAAAAAAAAATTCCACTACCATCACCTGTTGGACCTTCAGTGTCTTAACCATATAGAATATACCTTAAATTGTATTTATATAGTTAATGACATCTTTTCATCTACCAGTTCCCTAGAAGGTTGGAATATAGTTGAGAATGAATTTTTAAGTGTATTTAACAAGGTACCTATGTACATATCCATTGTGGAAAATAACAATTCAAAATACTCCAGGCTAGATTACCTCCAACACCTGAACCACTAGAGAAGGTGTGGGAGGTGAGGCACTAGGCCATATTACACATTTTATAAGTTAAATATACATATTTTGATAAACTATATCCCCAAAAAATTCCCCACCCATTGTGCTTTTCTGTTAGCCCCACAGGTTCCTAGGGGATTAGTTTATTTTGGATGAATTTTTCTCCCATAGTGTACCCATAAAATAACCTCTATGAATCTTAATAATATAACACATAGCCTTAAAACAATGAACATACAATAAATATCTCAAAAACCCATGCATAATGGCTAGATTAAATTCTTAACACACTTAAAAGGTATGATTTTCGTACAACATTTTGTTTTTTTAGGAATTTGTTAAATCATTACCTTTGACATTTTCCATTTTGACATATCATTTTAGTATACCAGGAATTTTAATACATATTCAACAATATCTGGCATCATATTTAGCAACTAAATGTTAAAAAAAATGTATCAATAATTATTTTTTTCTAGGTGTATTTATCAAATAGATTAATCAATTTAATTTGAAAAATACTTCTTTCCTTGAAACAAAGGTATACATAATAATTTGGTAAATATAAAAAATCCATAATTATTATTATTGAACTCTAATATTTCTACTTCATTATATATTCCACCTTATTTTTTATCTTCACATTATCCCAATATGCAACCTTATTCATCTCAAAGTTTAATATTTTATAAATAATTTGAACAAAGATGAATGTCACCACTTCCATTTTGATTCCAATTTCCATAAATTTAATATTTATGATTATTTATTCAATATTAATCTTTAACTTTGTATAATGATTTATATTATCTCTATAAACCATCTTATTCGCAAATAAAAAATTATACTGAATTGATAATTCATCAAACAAGATTGTATTTAACTATATCCTTATTGCATGGTGATATCTTTCACATTAACAGTATAATTTTTTATTTTATTGTCATTATATATTTTTCACAACTAACCATATAGATAATTCCTCCAAACAATCAGTGTCATGTTATATATTGGAACTACATATCATTAATCATGTATTTTCATTTGGGATATATAAGGATTATGAGTCCATAGCTATCCACATATCATTTTTTATATTAAAATAAACACTATACTTCTTGAATTCATCACTATATATCACAAACGACACTATACATACTGTTAGTAAGAGTAAAATATCAATAAATAGTCTATTATTAAACTCTATGAAACTATCATTAACATTTAATTCATAGAAAAACATTACCCCATTCTATGTTATCATTGTTAATATTTTTTAAAATCATAGAAAATTACCCATAAACTATATATTGTTATTTGTTAATTAATGAAAACTTTGTATATGTATCACAAATTTTTTTATGTCATTCTTAGATAAATAATGTATTTTAAGAATTAATTGATATTAATTTTCTAATAATTACATTCCCTATGAATGAAACATTCTTTATTTCAATGTCACTTGTTTATGAAACACATACATTCAGAAATTATTTTACAAATTAGCCCAATGATCATCAAATCCATCTTTTTTTTTATAATAGGTGAGAATATCTTTATTAATACCGCAATAATTTTTTACATTTAATCCCTAAATATTCAATTTTTCATGTCTATAAGTATTTATAGAGATTTATTTTAGTTATATATCTTCATGGTGATGTCGTAGTTTAGGTATATAGATTTCAAGTAAATGTTTGTAATATCATTCTTTTATACAATAATTTATGATAACCCAATTTAAGTTCATCCTAAATATGGTTTTTTGTTTCATGAAATACAAAAACATAATTTGTTCAATCTTTAGATAATTCAAGTTCTCCACATTTATATGTTATTATTCATAAAATGATTCAATTAATCTAGTATAACTATATTTCTTTAACTCCATCTCCAATCATATGATGAATCATTTTTTGATATTGTGTTGTTTCCAATTATGCTGGTTACTGAAACCATTCCCCTTATATATATATATATCTAATTACTAAAATAAAAATAAGTTTACAAAATTATCACTAGAAAATATGGTATAACAGATGTAATATCATTTGAACAAAAAAATCATTACAATCATATGAATGTGGATTACGAATACATAATTTTATAATAATCATATATGAATTAACAATATCATGAAATCACAACATAAATATACTAGCATAATTATCCATAAACATTCCTAAGAATACCATGATATGTAAGAATGATTCAATTTATTAGGAGTATGTAAAATTATATTTGAAACTATTGAATCTTAATATATTAGTCTTATGTGTTTCACATGTAAAAGTAATCAAATATCAAATAAGAACATGAAATTAAATAATGAGATGAAAATGGGTTACATAATAAATTCATACATAATAGTAAAAAAGACGAAGCATATAGGCACCAAAAACTTTGAATTCATCATATTGGTCATACTGGTGGTTAAATGATAATGGTCTTTAAATTAGAAAATAGTATATTCTACAAAGGGAGAAAAAATTTGAACTATAATAACTAATAATATTCAAATCGAGTGTTTTGAAATAAATCATCTTTTAAAAATAATTACTAGTGGTTAAGGATTCATAAAATGAACACCAATGGTCTATGGGTAATTAAGAACATGTGTAGAGGTGAATATATTATGTCTTAATATATTTTTGTATTAAAATAATATGTATAACATGAAAATAAATACATGAATGAATATGATACGAAAATATCTCCATGATATATTTTATATTATATTACACAAAAGAAATTATTGTAATGCTACTAGAATATATTGTATATCCCCCATGAATAATGAAAATAGAAGAAAAAAAATTAATCTTTAAAAAAAGTGAAATATAATGATATAGATGCAGAGATGGAGGGCTGGAGGTAATATAATCAAGAGGATGGAAAAGAGTGAGAGATTAACCTTACCCCAAGTCCTAGTTTTCATTAGATACCCTATTATACACTAAAATAACAAAATTTTGAACATTACTAACTCATTATATCCTTATTAAAGTTTATTTATATTTATATTTCCATTTATTATTACTTTTAATACATTGTTTTGTTTTATTTAAATCAAATCAATCATGTATTATTGTTTAGTCCATAATTCCAATACCACTTTGGTATACTGTTAACGAGAAATTATCTTGACCAATGGGTATATAATATCAAAATGGGAAAAATTATAATTTTTTTGTTATTTTAGTAGATTAAATGATCCATAGATCAATGCATACTCCAAAATGATTATATATTATGAAAATTATTATGATATTATAGTTCTAAAGAGATTAAAATAGTCATAATAGTTTATCATCAATATATTAACATAATGGATATTTTTATAATTCAAATTATTAAGAATGTCATCAACTGATTAATAATGTTATATTTATTCATTAAATATATTTTTATAAATATCATTTAAATTAAGTAGTTAATGTAGACAATAATCATCCACATTAATTTTGTAAACATTCCAAAAGTTAACATTGTTTTGAAGGTATATTATGTAAAATTAAAAATGAATTAATATTAGGATTTCATAACTACAATACTGAAAAAATATACTTCTTTTAAATAAATGTTCAATGAAAAGAGATATATATGATTGGTTGTATAATAAATAAAATGAAATCATTGGTATTTAGAAAACCAACATTGTTATTTGATATGTCTCTTTTTCGTATAAACCTTATGCTTTCTAGGACTCTTCATTGGTTGTATAAGATATTTCCGAACATGGTTATGCTATTTTATGTATATAATTTTACAGATATTTTTTTATAGAATAATTTATATAATTTATTATAAATGGGTATATGGGGGGTTGTATTTCTAGGTTAAATGGAGGGTTGTTTTTTAATAAAATAATTAATGAATTATTTCATGTATTTGAATTTTGTAGATTATTTTGACTAAAAATAACATTTAAATATTATATAGATATTTTTAAAAATTGAAATATTTAATAATAAATGTTTTCAAGGATGTAATTTGTTATACATGAAGAATAAGAAATTCATTTTACTAATATAAAAAACAATGTATACTTTGAATATTGATTTATAGTGATTGAAATTACTATTTTTATATATAAAATATTTTATTAATCAAATTTAATAAATTTTTTTCATGAATAAAATGTTGAAAATTATTAATTCATCTATATATAATAATAATGCCACAAAACTAATGATATACAAGAAACTATATTTTTATTATTATGCTAAAAAAAAATTGAATAAAATCCAAAACAATTGAATTGAATAATTCTGATATCATGACACAAAAAATGGAATAATGTTTAACAAAGTTGACATATAAATAACATAATTAAATAATTTTATTCATATAAAAAATTTATGATTTTATTATATATTATAATAATGTTTTAAAAAAAAATTCATAACTATATAAGAATCCTTGAACATAGATTGAGTGATTCTATAGACATTCTAATTACTTATATTTTCTTATGTTATTTATGATAATAATTTCCTTTAATATCACAACATCAGTCACCCTATTAGTATTTTTAGTATTCCTATAGTCATTTTAATATTAAAATGATCATATTTTTGTTCCTGGGATCATATTATAAAGGGACTCACTACAAATTTATAATTTCCATATAGGCATGAGAAATAGTATAAAAACAACATTATTCATTGATTATTTAATAATTTTATCATTTTCTTGATTTCTCCTTCTGGTTAATTTTAAAAAATTATATCTTATTTATAATGTTTTTTTATCAATGTGTTTACATTTTTATTTTATTTTCAAAAGACCACAAGCCATCATATTTTATTGCATCAGTTAGGATATTTTCCTTTATTTGTTATCCATATATACATGAAATGAACATATGTAATGTAGTTAACACTTTTTCATAGTTATACATTATAAAATATAATGATTCTTATTTTATTATATGGTTTATATAGATTATAGTGTTCTCATTTACTCTAATATAATAAAAAAATAATTTAATAAATAGAAAGTATTATGGTGGGAAATTATCAAATAAAAATGCATTATTATATAATATTTATTTTCTATTAGTAAAAATTATAGAAAAAATATTATTTTTTTAAATATCACACAATAGGGAATAATAATGATTTAAGGGACCTCTCATTTATGCTTTATTTAGTTTTTATTATCATTTTATATAATTTCTATTTATTCCTACAATGGTTATTTCTTAGGTTATGGAGTGAGAATCCACTCAAAATAAGTGGAAGTTTATTAAATGGAAAAAGATGAAGATTTATAAATGTTTTCCGTAATGGAATGGAGGACATTGAAAACCATCAAAGAATGATTCAATGGTAAGCCTACATTAGATTAATAGAGGTCTGTTAATGAAGAATACAAAATGTGTTGATGATGATGAATGTAATTTCTATTAAAATTGAAATTAAATATAAAAAATTGATGTATTTGTCTACTAAATCTCATTCTGGATAGTTTTTAAAGATATATTTAATATAGTTTCAATAATTTTCAATTTATTTTAAAATGCTAAATTATGGGGATGATTGAGGTGTTATAGTTTCGAAGATCAATCAATGTTTTAATGAGATTGAATGTTTCTAAAAGAATGGTGATGAATTCACATGGATGAAGATGTTTAAATACCAAAGTAAATAGGAAAATGTGTATTATTTTGAGTATTCAACTTTTTATTAAAATATTGAATGATTTTTTAAAAATATATATTTACATTAATAATTTATATATATTATTTTAATTTTTTCTAAGGTTATTGAATGTTTCTGAGAATCCCTTAGATGACCATGGTCATAGAATGACTTTATTTGATGTAATATGGACATTGATGATCAATTATTAAATTTTAATTGACATAAAATGATTATGAGACATATTTGTGATGATATTTATTCATTTAATATATTTCACTTAAAATTTATAAATGTTTTGGATGTGTGTGATTCATCCCGATTGAGAAGTTATTCTATTTTTTGTCATAGAGATTTCTTCATGAGTTATTAAATCATATGAATATAATTATATTAATTATATTAATCTATTTTTTAGTTATTTGTGAATAATTCAGTAATATAGACTTTTCCCAATATTATAGGACATATTCCCAATATTTCATATGATTCATATGTTATGTGCATATGTTTCATTTCAGAAGATATTTCTTGTGTGAATGAGTCGTTCTCCCCATATATGTGTCATCATGTGTCTTATTATGTGTTTTTCCAAAACCATATTGACAATATAGTATAGTAATTTGTTATACATTTGTAAAATAGATATTTTTATGTGTCATTATAACTTTTTTATGTGTAATTCTAGTGTTTTTTAGTTTCAGAAGAATTTTAATATTATCCATTCTTGAAAAATAGAAACATTTTCATTATTTTTGATAAAAAAATATTTTTTTCATGAATTTAATACCTAAAGAAAAAAATATATTTTGTATAATGAATGAACTATTCTATAATTATCAAAACATTTTAAACACAAAAACAAGTTTTTCATTAAAATTAATGAAATATAATGATCTAATAGTTAATTCTATATACATTAATATATTGCTGTGTTAAAAGGTTTATATAATATAAAGTGTTAAAAAATATTATTAGTACATAATGAAAACCCATATATCGTAAATATATAGATGAAAAATAATTCATTCCATGATCGTTGATTTTATATAGAATAAATTTTTAAAATGGGTTATTAGATATAATTTTTTTTGTAAAGAATCTAAATGTTTAATATTTTTCTACAATGTTCATTTTTTATAATAATCTGTAAAATTTTCTTGATAAATCATTCTAGACATGAATGAGAGAATCATATCACTATTTGTTTTAAAAAAATTATTTTTCTTTAAAAACTCATGAAATAAACAATTTTGTTGAATAATTTAGAGAAAAATATATAACTAATTTAGTAGTGGACCAAAAATAATATATATAATTTTTTTGAATTGAGATGAATTAAATGATGTTTTTACAAAATATATGTTGATTGAAAAATGAGGTATTTATAATCCAAAAAAATTAAATTGTAATAATTAATTTGGATATCATTAGAGGTGTTACTAGGTTAGTTGATATAATTTAAATCATTCATTCCTGATGAACAATAAGAATTTATATAAATGTTTACAGTGGAATAAACTGAAAAACTCAACTAGAATTGAAGATAATAATCTATTGGGTTTTTTAAATCACTTTATGGTTTGATCGATCTTTTATTCTTGTTAGATTCATTCTTGGAATATAAAACAATCTATGAAATGGTAAATTGTTAATGGGTGTTTATCATTTGAAATTAGTTCAGGCCATATAATAAATTTTTGAGTTTGATGGAATAATATTTGAGTTTAACCTACAAAGAGATTCATCAAGAATAGAATTCATTTTTATTTTATAGGGGTGGAGTTTAATTAGAAGTGGTTTAATAATATGAAGTCAGTCAAAGGTAATTATATTGTGTAATTCAATTATATTATTGTGTGAAGATTCGTCATAGGATATAATTTAGTGATCTACATCAATTGGCTAGAGTTATCAACAAAATAGTTGGTGTGATTCTGACATAATATTAACTGTGGGATATATTTTGGTTCACATGTATAATTTATTTAACAAAAACACATATTCTATATTATTAGATTGTATGTTTTATAATAAAATATAACATCAAATTTTAATAATAATATAATACACATTTTAAATTTTTTAGCTTTTGATAATAATCAGTTATAGTATGTAGAAATCTCATATTGATATCAAGCCTTTTGAGAACATGTGTTCCAACTACTACTGATTTTTCATTATATAATATACTTGTATGATAATATAAATAAAAAATACCTTGATCTGATTTTACCACTATCATAGGATGAAATCATAATGGGGAATAATGAATAATAATTATATGTGGTATTTCGAAATAATTTTTTTCACACATCATTCACCAACTCTAAGGAATGCCTAAAATATACATTGGAACATATAATTGATATAAGATAATTTGTTCCCATTTAAATGGATATATTATTAATACTTTTTTCTTTTAAATGAATAATCAATGATCATATTTGTGTCTAAAATTCCATTGACTGATTAAATTTTCTCGATCCCTATCGTGTTTTATTTGGACGTTTTATGAAAGGCCTTGAGAAAATAAAAGATGTAAGAGTCACAGAAGATATGAAAATATTCAAAAGTGGTTTTTGGAATGAATATAAAGTCAATGTTTTTAATGTATTTGGTCTTCATGTTAATCGATTGGGCATAATTCCTCCAATTAGTAATGTAAAATTTTTAAGAATGAGTATATTGAACGTTTTAAATAACACTAATTTGATGGTATATAATATTTGATAAATGTTTCCATTTATGTTGTGGAATATATATTTATATTCGTCATGGTATTTTTTTATGAGATGTCACCAAAATTAATAGTGGGGAATGTGGTGGAAAATTCTTTAGTATGGAAGATATGTTTCTACCACATTCCTATGATGCTAATAAGTTAGAAAAAAGATACTTCTGAAATAATCAAGTAATGATAGGATTTGATTGAAAGATAATTTTAAATATATTCATTTATTATTTTTTTAATATTTTTATTGAAATACTTCATGCTTTTAAGAAGCTTCCAAAAATCCCCTTGGATGTCAAGAATGCTACGCTAGATGTGAAGGCTTTGAAAATAAAGTAGCTTGAGAACTCAGTATATGAGAGAATGAAACCAGATGATGATCAATGGAATAATCTGAAAAAATAATATCCAAATAGGATGAAATCTATTTAATATATAAAATACTCTCTCAATATGATGTTTTTAGAGTTTAACTTAAAATTTAGAAATGTTTACAGTTTCAATGAAGAATCGTAACAATCTATTAGAAAAAGTAATAAAGTAACAAAATAAAAATAAACGTTTTCTCATCTATGGAGAGTCATAATAATGTTTAAAGTCTTTTGATATCATCTATATAACCATCCATATAATGATAATTGGAAAATGTATCCTAATATCTAGAAAACACAACAATTTCTATGTATCATTTTTATGTAATTGAGTTAAAATTATAAAATAATTTACAAATTTGGTGTTATAAAAAATTTAATAAATAAAATTATTTAATAAGGGTGGAGGTGGGAAAGGTAATGATGATAATTTTCCCAATGTAACCAGAAAACAATTCATAAATTGTTCATAAAATCAAATATTTCAAGCTTCAAAGATAACACCTAAAGGGAACTAAAATAGACTAATAGGAAGATTCTAGTGATACTAAAAATTTAGAAACATATAAAATTATTTCAAGAGTAGTTTATTATAATTCAAAAGTTAAATAATTCCAAAATAATGAGGAATAAAGATAAAATAATTTAGTGACCTACTAGAAAGAACAAATCATCAAAAAGTATAGGAAAATATTTAGAAAGAATCAATATAATAGATTGGAAAAATTTTAGGAAAATTATAACATAACTATCCACTAATATAAGGGGTGATTTTATATGATATCTCATTCCAATTATTATATTGGTTGTGGGATATTTTTACAATAAATGTTCATGAAATAATTGAAAAGAAGTTAGTATTAACATCGAGATAAAGCATTCATGATTGTTGTGGATGAAAAAACCTCTTTGAAGTCAAAAAAGATCCTTATCTTAGATATTTATCCTAAATGGAAAATGTTACTATATTACCGAAAAAGGATACATAATAGACCATTTTAATATTTCTATGAATTCCAATGTAAATATGAGAAGGATTTAACAGAGAATAAGATCCATCCAAAAGAGATATAGTTGGATTATATTTGTTCTAGAAAACCCCTGTGAAGAAATTGTCAAGAACGAAAAACCTAAAATGATAACAGTTGTTGAAAGTGTATGGCTGGTTCAACAACGTGAAAAATATGGTTATATAATTTATTAATTTTCTATCATGTCAAAAGGAATTTTTTTTATGAATAAAGAATTTCTAACCATATAGATAGAAGAATTGTAAAACTATAAGAAAATGGAACAAGATGAAGGGTAAGGAAGTTCTCAAATTTCAAATTTGAAAAATCCTACATCAACCAAAGATAATGTTTATGTATATATAATTTTCACACTACCAATTAAAATTTATATCCACAAATCTCAAGCTGATGAAATCTCAAATAGGTTATACATTTCATACCATCAATAAATATAGTATCTATGTTGAGAAAGTATTCAAGGTCTTAAAGATACCATTTAATTGATGATTATGTTCCACCTTATTTACATACCTATGAACTTATATTGTAAATTAAGGAATTAAGAGTGAATAAATTTGAAAAAAATCCCATGAGGTATATCTCTCCCAATATCTAATTTTGTCAATATTTCATGTATTTCAATTGAAAGGGAAATTCTAGAAAGTCCCTTCCAAATATGTAGGATGATGTATGTATTTCCATCTCTTGTAACTATTTAAATAATACACATTTTTTATATAATGGGATAATAATTAACAAAAAAATGAAAGAATAAATATTTAACATTATTTGTTTTTAAGTGTTTGTTTTAGTTAGTCCATATTTATAAATATTTGTTGAATTTTTTTTGGATAACCCCATGTGAAATAAAATTAAAATTTGTGACCAAATTGAAAATAGTGTATGTGAATATTTTTTTTCTAAAACTACCACTACTATTTTCTATATAAGGTTATCCCATGTATAATTTAGGTTTATATAATGATGGGACATTTTTTATAAAAAACCATGTCACATTTCATTCATATATTTTAATGAAATTCTTCATGAAATGCGGAGAACATTGAAAGCGGAAGAAAAATTTTGGGGGAATATTTTATTTGATTAAGGGGAAAAGGAATAAACACAGGGAAAGCCTTCCCAAATCCTTATTAATAACTAAGTAGATATGGAATTTCCCCTTTTCATTCATTTTCAATTTTGGGGACAATAAATAAATTGACCAATATAGTCAATTTGGATCTAAATTAAAATACAATTATGGGGATTGAGTTCTCATTGGGTTAATGTTGTATTTTTTTTCAATTAAACATTTTATCATTTTTATTGTTTTCATTAAAATTTATGTCTTGAGAGATGCAATTAGAATCCAACCAATGGAAGTGGTTGTGATATTAAATCTATAAAGAAGAATTTATCCATGAGTGTTGGTTAATGAACATCTTACCCATGACTAACAAAATAGATAAATTAAAAGGGAATTTAATATTATATGATTAGATAAATGGTCTAATAGATTATGAAATCTATTTTTAAGGTTGAATTCACCTTCTAAAATAGTTACATCATAAGTGAAATCAGTACAAGGAGTTGGTAATTGAATCTATTCATTGATAGATTTTATAGATTCTTTATTAGTGGTTTAGATCTGGTTAGTTAAAATTGAGATATATTGATTATGGGTTTATTGAGGTTCCATAGTTTAGAGTAGCTATCCTGATGATAATCATACTAGATTATTCTAAATTTATTATGAGGAATATATTTGGATGAAGATTTTTAAAGTGTGATATAATGATGTTTTTGCACATTATCTTTAGTATTTCACATATTGACCCACCTAGAATGAATCTTGATAAATTTGGGAAACTTTTATTAATTATTATATATATTATATAATGTGTTTTAAAATTGAATGGATGGTTGTATAAATATCTATGATGACTTGAGGATGATTCAAAATTTATTATAATGTATCAAAATTATGATTTTTTAGAATGAAAAAGGCTATATAATAGACTATGTATGAGTCATCCATGTAATATTTTTAATTCATTCCACAATATTTAATGAGAATTTATAAAATTTCAGTATGTGTATGAGTTATTTCAAAGGTGAATATAGTCACGACCAATCCCCCGGGGCCTGTGTAATTACTACACCAAGCCCAACTCCTAAAGGGAAGGTGTGGCGACAAGTGCCGAAGGTGTCAACGTACATGTGTGGGGATTTTTCCTAAATACCTTTATGCACAAAAATTACCAACCACTTATTGACACACTAAAGGGGATTAAAGTATACTAAAAAATAATGATAACAAATTACAACTAAAAGAATACGGGGAAGAATTCAATCCCAAAAATAAGAACTAAAACAACTAGGTACAAAAAGGATCTCTAATGGAAATCCATAAAAAACACTACCTGACCGTAAGAGTTGTAAATTTACATGAAGCCGAAGTAGTTTTCCCATTTCTCCTGATCCAACTAGGTTCCACCTGGTCCTAGGCCACCATGTCCATCGTTGAAGCATCCGTTCGTCCCGCATCCTTGAGCACCTTCTGGTCCTGGTCGACCAAAGTCTCTATCGAAACGTCAATCGCCAGCTCTAGACACAACATGTGTGGGTGGAGCCCATATATTGGTGAGTAAAAACATACTCCTTAGGCACCGAAAAAAAAAGTTAAATAGCATGCAACAATACTTAAAGCAAAGAACTAAGCATAGGATGAAGCAAAAGCACGAAGAACATGACAGCTCATAACAGGTATATTCTTGGATAATAATAGTAGCATCATATGTCCTATCTTTGAACACCTAAAATTCTAGAGAAATCCTTATCTAAAGAGTATAGAGTCCTGACAAGTCACGAAGAAGTGCTTCCCACTAACTTGGGACTGCTTAGGTACACCTCCCCATTGCGTACCGTGGGCCTGGAAAGACATGGGGAAGGGCTTCTCACTAGTCATGGACAACTGAGGTAGTCCTCCTTGACTCTTAAAATGGACCTACAATGTCATAGATAAGTGATTCATATAGTGGTCCAACAAATTCACAGAGAAGTACTTCCCACTAGGCCATGGTCAAGTCATAGAGAGTCAAAATTCAGTAGTCCTTATGTCTCAACCAACAACAGGGTTCCATAAACATCGCGTCTAGAAGAACCACACATCAAGCCCTTCATCACATACTAACTAAAATGATAGTCACCCTAAAGAATCCAAATGATCTTCCTCGTAGAGAGGGTACCAACGCCACTAAGGGCTCATCAAATGGACGCTCAGTTCACAAGATTTGGGAAATCTAGTAAAAGGGGGTTCGATTGCGATGGGGCCCATTCTGACCCGGTCAGACCAATCCAACCAACCCAAGTTGGGGGTCCCACATAGCCTAAATTATGATTTACCAACTCACCCTGACCCGGTTTTGGTCTGGGTAGGTTTGGTATGGTCTGGTAAATGGGCCTCACTGGGCCCGACCGAGTTTGGCCGAGGGTCCAAGCCGCCAGGTCGTGTGGAGACCTGTTCTAATCCAGCCTGACCTGAAGGGCACGGGACTGGCCTATCGGCGTAGGTCTGGAACACTAGGTGTGGGTCTAGCCCACTGGTGTGGGTATGGCATGGTGGATGGGGTGCAGCTCACCGGTTCGAGGCCTGACCACATGGGGTGGTCGAGTTGTGCCCCCCAACTAGGACGTGGTTGTCGTGCCGCGTCTAGTCTCCTCTACCTTGCAGGATGCCATGGTCGATAGACTATGGATTGTCCAAAAAAATTGTGTAGCTTGGAAGCGGGCCACCTCCCTTCATGTGGCGGCCTCTTGGCGCCACTTTTCCTACTGTCGTGGCCAGTTGGCTGAGGATCCCTACCGCCATGGTATGCCGATGGGAGCGCCACCCCCACTGCCTGTGGAAGCTTCCACGGGCCACTGCCACTATCTCTGTTATGCCCCAACATAGCTCCCTCTACCCTGGCCCACCGTTGCTTCCACTGCCGCATCCCACCTTCACTGATGCCACTGTGGGCCATCGTCACTGCTACCTCCACAGGTCGGCGTACCTGTTTCTGCCACAAGATACAATCTCTACAGCTGCCGTAGGCTGTAATTGATGTTTCCATGGGCCACTATCTCTGTTGCCACCTCTACATCCTCTCGCACCGCCACACCATCATGAGGCACATTAGACCACCAAATGCGCTCATGTTGTCCTCTCTTCATGTCGTCTACACCGACTATCCCCTCAGCTCTCCATCTTTGTCACAAAGGCCTAGAATCACCCTTACCATCATTTTGAGAATATTACCACCAATAAAACTCAAGCGGAGGTGCTCAGGAATTTACCATGTTATCCTAGGCCCTCCTTGATGGTGGGTTATAATCAAGGAGGAGCCTTGGTGACTATTGTCTGATCATTAATGAATAATCTTAATCCCAGATAAAGAAATCCCCAATAGTGTTACCCTCCAACATAAATGCAGGAAGCATGGGTCAACCTGTTCTTTGGTTGATCTGAATTCATCGTTTCTAGAAATGGATGGAGAAGAACATAAATGTCATATAATACCCCTACCTTTTTGTCATTCGATATAGACTCATTCATACTCGATAGTTAAAGGTGTTGATGTCGTCCCATATGGATCCGTTCTTTGAGGTTCATTGATGAAGATGAATATCCAATGGTGTTCATCATTATTCGGTGGGGATGTGATTCGCCAAATTTTCATCAGAGAATCCCCTATGTTTTTAATTCCCAAACCTCATACATTATGTTATTAAAATAAAACAAAATAATAGCGTCATTGCATCAAATAATGATGCTAATTAAATGGGCCACATTTATTGATCCACATTGAATGAGTCCTTATCAAAATAACATCACCATTTAAAATGATACATTATTGGTTCTCTATTAATGCGGCTTGACGCTGCCTCATCGCTGCTCCACAATTTCTGTATCTTGCATCAAATGTTGAGAAATAAATAAAATAAATCCATTAAGTTATTTCACTATTTTTCTTGATAATTTTAAAAAATAACTTTTATACTCGGCCCTTGCCAGCTAATGTTAATCCATTTAAACTAAATCCCGACATTCCTAATTCGATGGTTGCCTCATATTTTTGATCTGAGCACCAACTCAAAATAATGTAAATACCACTCAAATGCTTACTGAATGAACCTTAATGAAGTTCAAAATTCCATTTTGGGGTCTCTAGATCTCAGAATCACGTGTTGTTGAATTTCACAGTGTCAAAATAACTCCATTTAATTAAAACATTACATGTAATTTCTGAGAAATTAAATTCTCCACACTATAGTGATTTACATCCACTGATATCCAAAACAAAAATAATCAAATATATGGGTGTACTAAGATTGAATATCAGCCTCCTTCTCCCATGGGATCTCTTAGAGATTCTTGGCCTTCCACTGAGCATGCACCAGAGGAATCAACCATTCTCATAGGACCCACTCTTTTCAATCCACTTTATCCACCGGGAACTCTGCGAACATCACCTTATCATAATGTCAAGAAATCCCCAGTTGATGACGTGCGATTGATCATTCACGTACCCTCTCAACTATGACACATGGAAAAAATCATGCACCCTGTGCATCTGTGTGGGGAGATCTAGGCAATATGCCACATCACCAACTCTTACAATAATATGAAAAGGTCTGATGAACCTCAAAGATATGTTAATTACCTGACCAAATCTCTTCAATCCTCCATGGGGTGAGACCTAAAGGAAAACATGATCTCCATCTTCAATTCCAAGGATCTCTATCTCTTGTCTGCATAAGACTTCTTCCTACTCTGTTCAGTCCTCATCTGCTCCTGGATGATCTGCACCTTCTTAGTGGTATCCCATACCAACTCTAGACCCATGATTTGTGACTCCCCTATGTCTATCCAGGATATGGGTGATCAGTAAGGCCACCTATAAAAGTCCTCAAATTGTGCCATGAAACAGTGGAGTGATAGATTTTATTGTATGAAGAAACCACCAACGGAATGTGGTCCTCCAAAAAATGACCAAATTCAAGAAAAAAAGCATGAAGCATACCCTCAAGGGCCCATATGGCCCACTATATCTGATTATACATCTAGGGATGAAATGATGTGCTCAAGAGCAGCTGTGTTCCGAATGCCTCTTGTAATCCCATTCACAACCGAGATGTAAAGTGGTTTACACGATTTGAGACGATCGTCGAAGGAATCCAGTTAATCCATACTATCTCCTTGACATAGAGGCATCCAATTCCCTCTACCAGTAGCTACTCCTAGATGGGTAGGAAGTGAGAAGACATGTTGAGTTGGTCAAAAATCACACAGATATAGTCATGGCCCATGGACGTACGTCGTATCCCCGTCACGATGTCAATCAAGATACCGTCTGATTTACACTCTGGTACCTCAAGTGGCTGGCCAAGACTACTGGAACCTGATTCTTAGCCATCACTTGTTGATTATTGAGGCATTGTGAAATGATCATGACCACCGCTTTCATCCTCACCATCCACCATTATTGGCGTCGGAGGTCCTCCCATGATTTTTGTGTAATGAAAATGAAACCCTTAAACACCATGATGGATTGATCCAAATGGTTTCACACATCAAATGAATGGAGATATTTTTCTCATGTATATGAAAAGTTCATCGATGTTTCAATGAACTGTCTACAATGGACATGAAAAAAGGGTAAGTTCATGGTTTCAAAACCATATTCTAGATATTTTTTATTTCCACTGTTTATAATAATTCAATTAGGCTTTATAAATATGGGAATGATAGGTTATAAATAGATCAACATGTAATAGTTTTTAGGATTAAACCTATGTTTAGCACTATTATGGTTATAAACATTAGTGTGATGAGTACACTAGGATTATTATGTTTCTTGTCTAATGTAAATAGGTAATTGCACATTATTTTGAGTATTTAATGTTCTTTCTTACCATTGGATTAATCAGGATTAGATATTAATTATTTTATTAATTATACTATATTATTTGAAGATGTTATGAGGTGATTCATAGGTTATGAGATTACCTATGATAATTTGGGGCTTCATAGGAACATATTAAAAATAATGAAAAAATTTAATTTTTTGGATAATAGTAGATATGACTTGTACTAAATATGATTTATACATATTTTTCATACGATTTATTCATTAATGAGAATTATAAATATATAATTAACTATTCAATTTATAAGTTATATCAGAAATGAAGTTATTTTTTCTATATTTCATGTATAATTTTATATTAGTCACTCACTCATATAGAGAGTTATATATGACTCATTCACAACTTTTTATTACACACTCTGAGTAGAAATTGAAAGACTAGGAAAGACCAAAAAACTATGACTCATTTCCTATACTATAGATGATTAATTTATTCTCATTATTTTATAATTTTTAAAGGATAATTAATTAGAGAATATGTTATTCAATCTAAATATGTTTCGTCAGGGATCTATGCATATGTGATTCTATGAAAGTATTGAAATTTTGGAAAATACATATGCTATGTATAAGTGGACTATAGGGTTGTGTGTGTGTGCAACATTTTAACCATTATATGTGACACTGAGAAATGTGTGTGTGTGATTTTCATTATTTAAATTTGTTATAGGTATGATTTTATGATTGAAGATAGAAATAGAAAAAAATTACGTGTTCCTACAAGATAAAAAAGTGAACTCACTTGATTTTATATTTGAGGAAGAAAAATAGGTGGGATGGTGAAATAACTATTGTGTAGCTATCTAGACATCACAAAAACTAAATTGGGTTGTGATTCAAGAAGATAAATTATATGGAGTTCAATTAAAATTTTTTAATGTAGATTATTAAAATGTGTAAGAACACTTTCATTATCAAAAGAGATAAAATGAATTTATATTATTTTTCAAGAGTAATGTAGATGAAGTAACATAGACAAATATGATTCCCATCAGGATAGATTCAATTAAATCACATTTGATTGAGTGATATATTAATCTCTTTGACTAAGCCAAAGGATATTACAATATTATAGGTCAATGTTATTATTTTCAAGCCTAAAGTCATATTATTTACAAATTTATTAATATATGAGCATATAAATTATTTTTGATTCATGTAATATCATTATCAGTAGTTAAAATATTATAATACTTTTTTTCAAGATGATTTATTTTTAAATTTAAAACAAGGAATGATATACTTTATAAAAATCCTAAGTTCATATATTTTATTTTGAAATTATATTTTATAAACTAAAAAATTTAATATATTTTTTGTGTAATTATAATACATTTTGGTCTTTCAAATGATTTCAATAGAATATTTTAATTTGATTAAAATTATATACTTATTGTTTTATGTCTTGCATAATGTTATTTTAATAAAATAGTATCTTTTAGAGATTTTTTATGAAATTATGGGTATGAATCATATTGTAATTTATCTACTATTTCATTTAGATAATTGAAGATGGATATACTATTTGACGGGTGATTAGGTTTCATTAGGTCAATGCTAATTTGGATCCTACATGATACTTTCCACCACATTAATTATATTGTATAATTTTTACCATAATTTTACTGGCTAGAAATTTTTTATATTTTATATGCTAATTTTTTATTCATTTCAACCATCTAGATTAAATTATGCTTAGACCATTATGATGCTTGAACAATTATGACATGTTGATAGATGGAAATTAAATAATTATTACATGGTGTATATTTTATCATCAATTTTTTGACAATAAATCCTTCAAAACCATTTTATAGAGGTTTAAATTATAGATATTATTCATAGAAGACATTTATAAATAGTTTCCTATAATACCAATATCCAATATTCTCTTATTGAATTCTATAAAAATTCCTTGAAACTATCTATATTGAGTATGGAGAATAAGTCTCGATAGAAATATTTTCAATAATAATACATTCATTATATCTGAAATACATTTCTAGAAAGTCTTAAATTTTATTTTTTTGTGGTAATGAAAATGTTTAACAACTATTAGGAAGACTTTTCTTCCATATTATATAATTTACTATCCCAAACAAGTATAAAGTTTTTTAGGATAGAATTGATGTAATTTTTTCCACATATCTTTCCTATAATTGTTTTTCTTCTCCCCTTCAATGGTTTGAATTTGTAGTTATCCATTTTTAGGATTTATTTGTTTTCATTCTGATGTATTAGTTCTTACTTATATTTTTATATAATTTTTCTCATATACATATTTTTTTCTTTTAATTTTCTCTTTTGTGTTTTCCCCACCATGATTACTCTCAACTCTATAAAAATGTAAAACTAAAATCATATTTTTTTTTCAAGGGGAATGCAAGGATGTTTTGAGATCACTATATTTTTAAAAAAGTAATCATATAATTTCAATATTGGAGAAAATATATTTTATATATGGTAATCCCTCCTTTAACAAATATTGTGTTCTTCTTACAATTCATCATTATTCCTCACAATCATTATAACAATTTTTCATATATTTGGTTGTTGTTTTCTTTATGAAGGGGATTAGAAGGAGGTTGTGCCACATATAGAAGGTTAATGAGGGATGATAAAAATTCAAATGGGTGTGAGTTGAGTTGATAGAGTTTATCTCAACATATGATAAATTGGTGAGAATTAATATTTTATAGAAAAACGATATCATCATCTTTAACTTCTAAGAGAAACCATTTTCTCTGTAATAACTTCAATTCCTCATGTTTTAATATTTGTATGCATCTTTACTTTTTTTAGAAAAATATTTTTATATATCTTCTATAATTTATAATAAAATGGATTTTAGTATGTTTTTGTAAATTATTATATTGTAAATAGAAAAATATTGTCAATGAGTGGCCTCATTAAGCGATCGACACCAGGGATTCACTATATTGTATAATTGGTAAATAATAATTTTTTATTAGCGGTTTATGAAAAATATTATGCACAAAAATGAAACTGTTTCCCATGAGGCTATGTTATTTCACACATTGTTTTAAAAAAAATCAAATATTTTAAAAGCCAAAAAATACAACATTAATGTATACCAAACATTACTGATGTCATTAATGGAATTTGTTATGGAGTTTTAATATTCTTTTCATAATTTTAACAATTATTAATGGTATATAAGAGTATTTATTTTTAATATTTAATTAGAGTAGAATGAAAATATTATTGAATAAATATAGAAAAAAATAGATATTATTTTATCCTCCTTACAGTAATTATAATCTCATAAGAAGGTTCCAAAAATGGAGGAATCAGTCATATATTTTATAATTTTTAAATAAATAAATATATGTGGATGAAATTATGAGGGAAATAGCATTGAAACATTCCATATCATTTTGAATGAGGATAATGAAGAAAATATTTTAGCTTCTTCACTTGTTGGAATGAAGATTATTTGGATGAATATTAGTCTGATTTGATTGTTTTTAAAAAATTATTTCATTATACCATATTAATCATTGAAAATTTTGTTCTAAAATTTCACTGTAGAAATTTTTGAGAAGATACAAATAATATAGTTAAATTTGATAAAAAAATTGAGCATATTAAATATATAAATTCATCCAAAAAACCCCACAATCCATTGAGTAATGGAGATGAATTAAATGTCAATCGTACATATGGTGATAATGTTTTCATGAAATCATATTATTATAGTTTTATAGAAAATAAATTTATTATTATCTTCCAGTTCATTTTTGTAATGACCTGGAAATTTCAAGGAATTTTTTTTCTTAATTTCTTTGGAATTTTACAAGTATGCGGTTTCTGACGACACTGGATTCCAATGCCTGGTGTTCCCAGAATCAATTTCTGATGTTTAGCTCGAGTACGTTCAATGAACGAATGAGTGGGTTTTTCTATCTTTTTAACCGGTGCTCGAAATCGAAATCTGAGGGCACCGATGAAACCGCATCACCAGTAATTTCTTAAGAAGACCCTTTCTGGAGTTGTGTTTGCTCGAGAGGAGTTGTTAAAAAAAGAGTGAGGAATAAAAATATAATTGTTTTACAATGTTATTTTTATTTCTTTCCAAGTGGTTTAAATTTTGTGTCAAAACACTTTTTCCATCTCTTATGTGGTTTAACGCCTAGGTGTGGGAGTTTGAGAGTGATTCGTTGGGTTGCTAACTTCACTAGGGAGAATAAAGGAGAGGTAGGGCCCACACGAGCCCCACCCCTTCACTTTTTCCGTAACTCCTCACCTCCCTCCTTAATTTTGTAAACTCATCTTTTATTGAGTAACGCACCAGCACCCACACTTAATGCCATGTCAACTCTCGAATTTGTTTTGTTTATTAAACACCTCATTAAATGGTCAACACACGTTAATTAATTCGTGGATTCTTTCTGAATTTTGAAAGGGTTGACATGAGGAATAAAATAAGAGAAAGCTTATTTTATTATTATTGTTTCGTTGCATGGAACAAAGAAGAGACCTCTCGTCTTTAAAAATATTCTTCCTTATTGGAGAACACGAAGAACGACAAAGAACGCCGGCCTCCGACGAAGGACGACGAAGAATGCTGATTCCTCGGAGATCAACGATGCGACTCTGTGTAACACGACGACGACGATCCACTTATCCACGACACCGTGTACCGCGACACTGACAATCCTCTTCTCCGCGAAGCTGTGTACCGCGACGCCGACAGCGCTTATGGAGAATCATTCGACGAAGACCTTTTTCCGCAACGAACCTCGTTCGACGAATTCATAGAGGTAGGGGTTTTTATGTTCATAAATGTACTTTTCCGTCCAACATAAATTTCTTAGCCACTTGATATCAGATTAACGAGAGGGGGCCGGACCGCACGAACATGGCTGACTCTCCTCCTCCTTGATGTTGTGTTTGTCGCGGCACAAACAAAGGTAGTACGGTGCAACGACACCGCGCAGAAACAAGGAGGAACACGATGAAGAAGCGCGGTGCCGTCGCGCCACGCCGTTGAGGCCGAATGAAAACGTGGTCGGAGTTGGGGCCGCAAATGTGAATCGAAGACTCTGCAATTTGTTTATTGGACTTTCGGATTGACGAGCGATGAAGGAACAGGCTGCAGAGGCAATTTGTTGATCCCGCAGTGAAGTTCGGGTCCCGTATGGATTCTTGGCGCATACAGAATTGAAAACAGACCACCGGAGCAACTCAGGTGGCCCACGTACATCACCGGCGGCACGGGTCGCCGGTGGCCCGAGGCAGCGGCGCCCCAATGTGACGTCAGGAGGAACTGCCGCAGCTGATGCCGCGGCGGCAGGCAGCCGGATCCCGCGACTGTGCGGGATCTGGGGGAGCAGGACGCGGCGCTCGCCGCGTCCGTGGAGCGCAAAGGCCGCTCGACGCGCTGGCAAAGCGAGCATGCCACCCGGCTGGGCAGGGTCGGGATGCGCGGACCCGGCCGGGCCGGCCCACGCCTGCCCGGGTCGGACCCGAACCCGGGTCGGGTTGACCCCGTTCCCGCCGAACCGAGGGGGGGGGGGGGGGGGGTTGGACCGGGTCGGACAGGGCCCCAACCCCCCATTTTCGGACCACTTATGGTCTTTTGTCCATATCATGGGCTACAGACCTCTTATCGATGCACCGTTAGTTATGTAGAGATCCTTGGATCGATACGGTCATTTCGGTATATTACATTCAATGTTTCTGAGAACTTTGTGTATGGCCGGGTTGGTTCGAACACGAAACCAACCGGGCCCTCGAAGTGGAAATGCTTATAACTTGAGCTCCGGACGTCCGATTGACATGCCGTCAACATTGTTGGATTCCTCTTGATGAGACGGAACATTAGGCATACTTCAACTGAGGTTTGGATGCAGTTGGCGTATGGCTGGGTTGGATTGTCCCTGAAATTCAACCGGGCCCCTGGAAAGGAAAAGCCGATAACTTTCAGACCGGACGTCCGTTTGATGAACCGTCAGCGGAGTTGGTCATCACATTGAGAAGCGGTCCCTATGAGTATACCCTATGTGAGTTCGGGGTACAGTTGAGATACGGTTGGGTTGGTTCGTACATGAAACTAACCGGGCCCCTAGGACGAAAAGGCTAATAACTCACAGACCCGGCATCCGATTGATGCGTCGTCTGTTGTGTTGAGACCCATATGGCGAGGCGGTACTTTAAGATAATTCTTCGTGGGACTTTGAGATCCTTGGATTATCAACCTGTAGCTCATGGACCGGACCCTCCCGGAGGTGAGCGTACGGAGCACAGAGACCATGTAGCTGGCTGAGACCTGACAACTGCTTGACCGACTCAACTTGGAGTGAGTCGACTAGCCCAGTGGATGGAGTTCTACTATGTTTGGGTGCAGACCCATAGCGGATGGAGCACTACTGTGTTTTGGTGCAGACCCATGGTACTCAACAGAAGGAGTACCTCTGCAGGCTATTAGGGGGGGGGGGTGCACTACTGTATTTGGGTGGCATACCCCAGCGGTAAGCACTACTGTGTTTGGGTGGCTGACCCGTGGTACTCGACAGGGGAAGTACCTCAGCAGTCTTAGGTTAATGAGCAGTAAATCAGAGTCATGAAAGGATCACTCTACTCGTCAGAGACGAAGCTCTTCAGAAGTTACGGTTTCGATAATGAAAATCATGGTTGAGCTGAGTCTATGACCTTTGTGTTTACCTCATGATTGAGATGGGTCACTTGATAACTTAGGTATTTGTGTGGGCATATAGCTAGGTAGTGGGTATCCGTTGATTTCATAACCTTTATGTTTCCTCACGACTGAGATGGGTTACTTGATAACATAGGTATATGTATGGGATTATACCTAAGTAAGGGTTATCTATTGAAATCCTTCTTTGTGGTTATCCTTGTTGGATTTAGTGAGACCTTGAGGGTCTCAGGGTCCCTACTGAGTATCGTATACTCACCCCTGCACGGGCTATTCCCGCACCTCATTGTGTTGGTTTCAGACGACGGGCAGCGCTGAAAAAGGCCGAGTGTTCGAGGACTGGATGGTACCCGGAGGTGGACCTCATGATGAGTCAGTATCTGGAGGTGGACTTCACGATGAGACGATACTCGGAGTAGGTAGACGGGTGAGATCGTTGTGGAGGCTATCTGTAACTACCCTTTATGTAGGATCTATGGTGGATGATCCAAGTGATGCGCTATCTGTACCTACCCTTCAGGTAGGATCCGAGGTGGATGACCCAGGAGCTGCTTCTATTCCTCCAGCTGTTTTTCTTTTCTATTGTACTTTCGTTCAGTTGTACCTATAATTTCCGTTGGGTTTGTATTCTGGCCCACATAATTTTTATCACATTCTTTTTTACTTAGTGTATTAATTCCTCTTGTACATTGTGGTGTTTTGTTTACTTTTATAAAGGCAATGACTGCCCAGTTATCGGGATTTACTCCTTTGTTGCTAGTTGCTAGCCCCTGGCCTATTGAAGGCTGGCTTGGGGTAGTCACGGCACGGGCCCCGAGGACGGGTCGTGACAATTTTTTTCTCAAACACATTTAATACATTGTGGTATTTTGAGGATTTTGAGGAAGAAGAAAGTACACTAGCTAAAATTTTGTTACTAGTGGCCCAACCAAAGTAAATATTATTTAAAGATAACCTACATGAATGGGGGATATTGCATTTTTTATTAAATTTTTTTATAAAATTCAATTAGGATAAATATCTTACCTCCAATTTTATGAAATTTCAAAAATCATATCACCATATAATGACCTAGATATTGAATAAGATGAGGACACTTATGTACTAGTTGTAAACGAAGAGTTATTTTTAATATCTTCCCGATAAAGAAATATGTACCTCATTTCTAAGGGTATGTAATTTTTTATGGTATCCATGGAGTCATATATAACTAGTGTAGAGGAGTTAAAAAAATTTAAAATAATTTTTTATTTTAAATCACACAAACAACATCAACCATATAATATTTTCTGCTACTTTGAGCTTCCATCAAGTTGCAATAAAAAACATGAACCCTCAGGGTGGATTAAACATTGTATTATCCCTATTAATACCAATATTCTACTTAATTTTATATATTTTACTAAAATAATTTTCTTATATTTTGTATCACCGTATCATTCTAGGTCTAATGTGGTGGAATCAAGGAGCTTCACTCATGTCTTCCATATGAAAATATTCTAAGGTTGTGTATATCATTCTCTTTGGATTCTATCCTTTGTATTTTTTATGTTAAGTTGAAATAAATATGTAATTTGATCAGGATTTTGAGGATATGTAATCCTAAATTTCAAAAAAAAATCTTCTTTTTCATGAATTATTATAGTTTTGTCATTTTTTTTGGTTTTAAATCTCTTGTGGTAAATTGAATAATATTACAAATTCCTACCATAAAATTATTTTTGGAACATTAATTTTTTTACAATTTATGTATTTAAATTATTACTAAAATGGTTATTGATTCTTGATTTTCAGTACTATTATTGAAATAAGAATGATTAATGGAAAAACTCATGTGAAAGAGTACTTTCCAAAATTACTATTTTTTTCTAATCTGAGAGCTTCTTAAACATTTTGAAATCTAAAATACATATCTCTTTTCTTAAAATTTTTCAGTCATGTTGTCTGATCAATAAATTGATATATTTATCAATCAATTATTTAATGTTTCTATAAATCATTAATGTTATTTAGGTATATCTTTGGTAGGCCATGTTTTTAACTTCAATCCTACTATTTACATTAATCATAATTATCCCTTAGATTTCATTGATTGATTTATTGGGTTTTTTATAAATTACATTATTATTTTTCTATAAGTACCTAAATCGATTATTGATTTCCTAAATTTTTCTTATTTCAGTGTGGGGGATGGGAATTTTGATTTTGTTCATTGAAATTTTCTTAATTATTTGGATTATGGGGAATCTTTCATTATATTTGGATGTGGGTAGATAGAAATGGGAGTGATTCAATGGTCATTGTGTTTCATTTGTACCATACGATTCTACAAAAAATAAAAAATAAAATTAAAAACATGGTTTTTTTATTGAGTGGTTCAAAATTAACCATCACCATAAAAATGGTCTAAAGATAATATGAGAATTATTTATAGATGTGAGATCTATTAGATGAGAAACCTTAAAAAAGATAAAAATTGAAAAACAAAAACTTAAATTATATTTAAATAAGATATAAAAAAAGAAAATATATATGATATTTAATTATTCATTGATTTTACAAGATTTTTCATTCAAGTTATTTTCGTTTCATATCATATACGAGGGAAAAAGTAAAAACAAATTATAAAAAAATTTATTTTGATGATATACTTCATTTAATTAATTATTTGATTCATGCTCCATGTGATTAAAAAAATGGTGTGTAGTTTCAATTTTGTTTCCTGAATTGGGTGAGGATAATCCATTATATTCAGTATAATATTCTAACAAGGTATCTATGAGTTCAACATCCTCTTTCTATCACATGAATTTTTAAATTTCAATACCCAAAAACTTTTTACCACAGAATAACCCATGAATTTTTTTTAGGATTGAATCATTTCTTATGTCTCATAGTGTTGCGAGATGATAATACCATAAGAAAATGGTTATCATGCATCTCATTGATAATGAGAATATCTACTTTAAATAAAATCTAAGACAGAGAGGGAAATAAATTTCTAGGGCATTTTTTTTATATACATATGGGGACTAAAATTATTTTGACATTAATTTTATGATCATGTGTATTCTTAATGTATTTGGATCCATGTAATAGCAATTATATTTTCCAATAATGTGAAAAATGAGTATTGTTGTCATTAATACATTGATAAGTTTATTTTTACATTAGTATTGATGATTTCCCTGAAGAGAAATCTTTCCTTGTGGGAGAATGAGGAAACCCATAATTTCATATATTTTATTCAATAGTTGAATTTTTTTTATCCCAATAATTTAATATTTTGTGGGTTATTCTCATATTTATTGGGTTTTGATATAATTTCATTTGATTTTATGAATTCCCTGATAAATGATTTAATTAATTGTTTTGTCCATAATTGTAATTTTTTTTAATATTATATTTTATGATTTTTTGTCACATTTTTTGGATAATAAATTCATATATCTCCATGATTAACCTAGATAATGATAGATGGATCAACTTTTTTAGGGGGAATAATTATCCTTGATGTCATGGCTGATATTGGAAAGATTTCATGGGTCCCACAAAAATAATTTAACCTTATTATTTTTCCCTTGTTAGTATTTTCTTGAATGTTTTATATATTTTCTAAATCATTAATTTTATAATTTTCTCTAAATCAAGGAACATATGGTTTGTAAGTTACAATTGTGAAAAAAATGTTTGAATTCAATAAAAGTATATTTAATAAATCAATAATTATTTAAATTTAACAATATTTGCTTTGAATGTTCACATAATACCACTTTCTAATATTTAACCGTTGAATTGTACAAAAAAAATATGGATATTTAGTTTATTGAATTTTTAATGTCTCTATGGATAGTGATATTTTTAGTAATCATCAATCGATAATGTCTTCAATATAAGAAAAAATAATATTATATTTTATATGTGAATGCATAAGATATTTTTGAAACAGATTCCGGGAGTCAAAATGTCCAAAATTGGAAATTTACTATCACAAAAATGAAAAATATTTCACAATATATTGAAGAATAAAATGGTTTCCATCTCCCATGCCTATAAATATGTAGTAAATATCCCCTATAATGTATCAATTTTGTAATACCCCATTTTTATTTATGTCTTTTTTCATAATTTAATAGTTCTTATTGTTATATATTTTTATTTTATGTTATCTCCTTCACATCATTTTTAATTTAAATTTTATCTTAATTTTTTTCCCAGTTCATGATCCTTCGGAACTCCATGAATGTGGATAAATAAATATGACTTTTGTATTAAGGGTAGAATGAATAATTTAAATCATTTTCAATTCAACATTTTTAATTTTTTTAAAACAATTTCAGTTTTATTAAAATCATAATAGGAGAGGGTTCACCCCATGTTCTCTAATATTGTATTCTATTTTCCATTAATCATTATTCCTCTCCTAAATTATCATAATGATTCTTTTATAGGTTTTTTGTATCTATAAAATTGTTACATGGGGGATGTTATCCAATATATAGTCGGTTGTTGAGAGATAACAACAATTTATATGGGAGGATATGGAGTGGTACAATTGATCTTAAAAAAAATAAATTATGCTCAAATATTTTGATAATATTTTTTAACATTACTTAATTATATTACATGAATTTTAATTAAGAAAAAATATTTTTAAATTGGGAATTTTATAATTGTTGTTTAATTTTTCACAAATTAATAAATGTATATATTTTTTGTAAAATTATATGTTTAACATTTCAAAATATATTAAAATCCCAAAATAATATATCGATAACATTTTTATGTAAATATTGTGTTATAATTTTAATATATTCTTTTAATCATAAAATATTATATTTTGGATGTTATAGTGATGAATTTAATGTTATTTATGTTTTTGTATCAATGTCATTATTTTTTGGAGTTTTCAATAATAACCGTTATTTATTTTGGTCACATTTTTTTGGAACATTAATATTTTAGGTGGAATATTCCTAGAAATCTAAAAAATAAGATATTTTATTTATTCTAGATGTCAAATGATTAGAGAACCAATTTACAATTTTTTAAAAAATAATTTTGGAGTATGTTTGTGGAATATATATTTTTTGTTTTATGTTATATATTAATTCATGTATTTTATTTTTAAAAACTGACTTTTTTAATTTTTTGTTTCATTTGTTAACATTTACAAGATTATTTTTTATCATGTTTAATATTATTCCAAAAACATCATAATTAAATGATTTCCAATAATGGAGAAAATCATATAGCCAAATTGAAGCTCTAATGATATAGCTGAGTTTCCATGTGCTATTAATGTATACAAATGGAAGTGGAATTCATGAATCATGTTTCCATGGAGTACCCATATCATGAAATATCAATTTACAAAAAACATATCCAAATAACGGGGTTGTTGCACAACATATTTTTCCAACATTCACATTGTCAATCTAGGAAGGTGTTCCCATAGAAAAATTTCAAATTATCCATCCATGTATCCTATTTTCCTTTATGTTCAGGTATCTAATCTGTAACCATCGACATATGAAATATTGAATATAAACCAATGTTGAATATATCTGTATAACCAACAAAATAATATGAATATATAAAACATTTTCACATATCCATTATTGAGGTTGACTTAACCATGATGCCATCTAATATTTGATGATGTATAGGTGCGATAATTTTGGTCTCCTAAAAAATTGGTTTTACTCCATTAT
Organism: Viscum album; assembly: GCA_963277665.1. NCBI lineage: Eukaryota > Viridiplantae > Streptophyta > Magnoliopsida > Santalales > Viscaceae > Viscum > Viscum album. The sequence continues at coordinate 566,699,655 of OY728120.1, read as the reverse complement.
TGATGATCAATTTATATCATGAACCGATATTGAAGATAACTTCAAAATTGAACTATTATGATCAAACCCACCACCAAGGATCCTTATAAGCATGAATATAGACAATGTGGCCACCAACAATTAATCCAAATATCAAAAGAAGATGAATAAAGGACACCTTTGAATCAAAATTTATGTTGATCTAGAGTTCTATTTCCAAACAACATGTGGTTTTTTGATTTCATTTTTTGATGAATAATTAGACATACAATGGAGGTGTTTCATCATGTTTTCAAATCAAAGCCCAAAGAAGTATATGATGAACTTTTATATATTTTTACCCCTAATTTCATCTCATATTTAGTCTATGGAAAAATGAATCCAATAAGAATATTTTAGAGTAATAGAAGTTAATGATTGTAGCCAACATGATTTTATTAATTGTATAAAATTTATGGCAGATCGAGGGTCAAGTGTATAGAGACATGACACCAGAGCTCCCATAGTCAGTATTGACTATCATTATACTAGAACAATTAGAAGGAATAAAATCCTAAAATACCAAATATTTTAGCAGTCTTGGTAAACCATATAAATACATGGTTCTTGAATTTTATGAGAATACACGAATTTATATTTTTTCCCTATATAGTATAAAAATATTCAATCTAGTATATCACATCATATATTTCATAGTAAGTTTATTGGATTACTAGGAGATAGAAACAAAATAATGGCCACCTCAAATCATTAGTAAGTGTAATTTATAGCTTAATCAATTATTAATTAATGAGAATAATAATTATGGACTGAAAACTAATTGAACACACATACAATGTAATCAACAAACTAAGAAGGATGTGCATAAACAATAGGGAAAGGTAAAAACATTAAAGTCATTCTATTAAAATAACTAGATAATTAAATATCAATATAGAAAGGTAAGAAACTAATAAATATTCAATTTAGTCAAAAAAACATAGATAGCCATCCATCCGTATAATTTTTGATGAAACATATCATGGATAAATAATAATTGAATCAAAAAGAAGGAAATTCGTAATTATTGGATTCCATGTATATGGAACATTTACCACTATACCATTACGATATATCCTCAAAATAGTTTATGTGTATGGGTATAATACTATATATTATTCTTGGAATCAGACATGAAGGTCCCAATTCTAACTAATTTTTTATCATGTGACTATTGATGCATTGATGGGCTATATAATGTCAACACACTTCTAAGAACTACAAGTACAAAGCATTCCTCGTATCAAGTGGTCTCTTTTATAAATAATCATTATGCATTATCAATTATTATTATTTATTTAGGAATATATATTTAGTAATATTTCCAAAATATAATTAACATTTAAAGTACACACCATATTGAAAAATATATACACTTTATGCAATCAAAATATCCATGAAAAATGATATGGACATTTGATTAAAATTCATTGTCACAAGATCATAAGAAATTAAATATTTCAAGGGGACTAAAAGGAATAAAGATAGTTAATTTCCATAAAATCCATGATAAAATAAATCATAAACCATACTAAGGAAGAATTGTGGTTGTATCTATATAACATATCTTATGTGGAGTAAAAAATGGTTGTTGTCATTGATGAAATAAAATATGAAATTTTGAATCATTATTGATTAAAATAATATGTGAATACAAATTCATTGAAAAAAACATTTAATATATTTTCTATAAAAAGTATGTATATAAACATAAAAATTATGATTTGATGAAGTGATAGTGGGTAAGTATATTCATGTCATAGTAGTTAAAAAGAATATTCTTTTTTCAATGCAAAAATGTAAAAACAAATTTCTATTAGGTAAAAAAAAGAATTTTCATTTGAAAAAATTTACTAAAGTAAAAATTTGTAAAAATGTCTTTAAAAATAATTTCTCAATATTTTAAAACACATCAAAAATCCTTTTTATAATATAGGTTTTCTAAGAATAAATTATTTTCTCTCACTAAAAAGGGAAATAATGTCAGGTTTAATGGGAAAAGATTTATAAAAAATTCAAGTACCAAAGAGATGGGAAAATAAGACTACTAATTTATAAGGGTCTTGAATATATAAAGTGTATGATAGTGAAAAAAATTATTTTCAAAAGGTCATACAATATCTTATAATGGAAATTTAAGTGTAAATAATCCTGAATAAAATTATATTGGGAATTAAAACCTTAAAAATAAGATAACAATAAAGTGAGACACAACGATTTAATTGATTATGTGTGAACAATATAAATCCAAATAAAAAATATGAAATAAAAAAATAGACAGAAAATAAGTGATTCAATACATAATCATAGAGTATTTACAACAATGAGTTTGAAATATAACCCAAATAAAAACAATTTGGTTATGAAATTCATTTCCACATGGTAACGCTAAATTAAAACACTCATTGATGAAATAATTAAAATTGAAAGTCAAATAATTTTCTAAAATGAATTAATCAGGAATTTATATGTAAAAGATGAAAAATTTACATCATATATAAGTAATTAGGTTAAAAATAATAAATTATTTATCTGTGAATGGAAAAACCATAGTGAGGCCATTAAAATTATTCTTGAGGACAAAAATCGTTAAAAAATACAAAGTGTCCCATACCACATTGAATAATTTGTATCTTTAGAATCATGAATGACTAAAATTAAATTAATTCTTCAAATAACATCAATAAAATTAATTTATTATATAATATATCAAAATAGGTATTAGATACACCACACATTGATGTAAGTGGTGAAAATTACTTTTATCTCGTTGATGTAAAAAGTGAGATAAAAATATCTTAACATGTGTTTCCTTTTAGGGTAAATATCCCTTAAACTCTTCAATAAAGGTTCATCCATTTCAATAAATAATACCAGAACCATACTCATAATTATAATATCATATACTCTCTTCTTATAAAACCATGTTACCTATTTGTTAATAATCTTATATTATTCTCAACATTTCATGGGTTAATTGCATTGTCATCGGAGATTCTTTTGAATTGTTATTTACTATTACTATTAATTAGATATCAGTTTCATAATATCTATCATTCAAACCAAGGTATAAGTTCCATATATATAATGTATATAATGTTTTATAATAATCAATAATTTTTTGAGATAAGAAATTAAATGTATCTTCAAGGATATGGTAGGTAGTATATAAGGGTGAACGCTACAACCATTTTATTATCATATTAAAATCATTAAAATTAAATGATACATATGAATATTAAAATTTCATTAAAATATTAATTTTATATACGATACAACGGTTTATTAGGACAATCCATTATACATTCGATGTATGGTGTAAACGAATCACATTGCTTTGAGGAGGTAGTAGTTCACACTTCCATAGACGATGTAATCATATTTACGCAAGTTGGAAATCATAAAGGTGTATTCTATATTAAAATTAAATAATGATAAATAAATTATAAATATTATAAATATTATATATAAATAGTGTTTTCATCATAATTCCAACCATGATAGGTGGTAAAAGAAAAAATGAACAATCGTCATTTTGTGTGGCGATGGTTTACTATAGACATAAAGTGTAATTTTTTTACCTATTAGATGGAAGTGTTTTAAAGTGTAAGTAAAATGGTTAATATAAAAACATATAAGTATTTTTATTATATTATCGTTATTATATAATCATGGTATAAGATCATTTTAGACAGTTTACAATTGAAATTAAATTGTAGAGATTGAGAAATGTTGTTACCTCTTCTTTGGGTAACTCCTTTAGGTTTTCAAGAAATGTAGTAATTGGTTTTCATTGTGAACATGGTGAGGATTATATGATGAGGATATGTATATTTTAGGAGATATTATTTTAGATACTGGCCAATAAATTTATTTTTGATAGTTATAAGGAATTGAAAGGATTGACTACCTTTTATAGAAAGGAGGAGTATAACTCTTTTAAATTTTAGAAAATGAAATTCCACCCATGTTTTTTTCAAATTAAAATTTCTCCAATAATGATCCAAAGTTGATCCAAGGGAGTATTGGTTTGATATATTAAAATCCATTATAATTTTGGGAATGTGTATAGGTTATTTTTTCCATTATTTTTATCTTTTACTCCCATTCTTAAGCTATTTTTTTCTCTTAACCAATGTAATTAATTTTAACAAAATTCAGTAATATTTTTGGTAAAAAATATTTTTACCATATTAGAATTTATAAATTATTTGGATTATTTATATGGAATCCATTTTTATATATTCAAATCATATTATTGGAAGAAATAAATTTAAAATTAGTCATGTAGACGGGGATGACAATGAAGGTTTTTAAAGTTGAAATGATCAAAAGTTATTTAGGAATTTATATCTAATTTCCCAGTGAAATTGATTGAAAATACCTATATTTTATTAACTAGAATAATTTTATCATATTAACAATTATAATTGATTTGAAATATTTTTTATCATAATAAATAAATTAGATGAAAAATTAGTTAGATTTAAAATGTAGTATTTTTCACAATTCATTATAAAATGTAACTTCATAGAACAATAACAAAATTAACCCTATCCTAATTTAATGGATCACAATAAATAATAACATATATTTATTCATATAATATTTATGATATTTATAGAAAAATATATTTCAAATAGTTTCACGATTAAAAGGTAGTAAAATTGCCTCTAGATAAATATTGTTTTTATGCATAAAATTAATATTCCATTAATATCATTACCAGATTATAATTAATTAAATTAATTAGGATAAATTAGATTTATGGCATCAACATTGTTTTCTATAAAAAAATTTGTTTTATATTCAGTTTGTTCTTATAATCATTTTTAATAAATTCGTAACCTATGAATTCATATTTTAATTTTTAAAACCCAATCTTTCTAAATATAGTTAATAATATTCATAGAAACACATTTATCATCTATGTTATTTCTTATTACATTAGGGAATAATATTTTAATAATATATTGTTTTTTTGTAAAATTTAATTTTTCATGTAACAAAATCCATTGAACAAGGTCATTCTTACATGAAAGGAAACATCCCTTAGTTTTGTTCTCATTTAATGCTATGTAATAAATTAATTTTTTTTAAAATGATAAATATATTAAAATTTCTTCTTATATTATATTCCCTTACGCACTTGGTGTTGTGTATAATATAGGCTATCAAATACAATGTTGTTACATTATAATATTAGGGAATTAGATTCTCCCTACATTAATTAAATTTCATCTTAACAATTTAAACTCATCCTCAGTAATTACATATTTTATATATATTATTTTGAAATCCTAAATCATGATAAGGGTTCATAGAACATCCTCTATAAAAGTTTGAATGTAAATTACAAAGGGCACAAGGGAACACTTGTAAATAGGTCTCTATATATGATAACATTAGTGTAAATTGAAACTATCAACTTAGAGGAAAGTTAAAAATATTTTATGGAGTCATTGAGTTCGTAAAACACAAAAATGTGAATGATGAGTGAAATATTGAGAGCCTAAATTCCATAAATCTTTGATTATTTATAAATTCATCACTTCAATAAAAATTAATGTATTGGGACAACATTTTTTTAAGATAGTATTCTTAATATTCAGTAATTGATTTATTAACCAACAAAAAATAAATGTATACTTACTTGATATATTTATATGAACACAATTTAATCCATCTTTTGCTCTTTGATAAACTTATACCTCATCCATTACATAAAAAAAATGGATATTAAAAAATTAACTTTGATCCATAAAGCACTTAATTATGGTTTCTATAGATCTTAAGGATCGTAATAGTGTTACTAGTCTAACTATTTCTGGAAAAACATTCTCAAAAAACAATATGGGTCTAACATTGACCACTAAAATGAAATTTAACACTACTAGTTCATAATTAATATTTATTAATCAATTTTTTTAACAAAAAACGATGTCATATTTACTATTAAATTGTGTAGGTCTGTGGATTCAATGAAACACTTATCATCCGTTGGTGAAGAGTTCAAGACCATAGGACTTTTTGGACAAGATTGGTTGTCACCAGACATACCAGCGGTCATTATTATAAAACCATACTAATATAACTTCCAAAAAATATGATATATAACAATTAAATAAAGTTAATCACTAAATATGCATTGATCTATGGTCTTCCATAAAACCTAATAGATAATTACTCAATCCACTTATTTCTGTATATGTCCTTCATTAGTCTAGGGTTTATCCATAATATCCTTTATAGTATTTATAATTCATGAACCCTTATATTAAGTCTAATACACATTAGGTTTGACATAGGTAATTAATATTCAAAATACATCATAATGGTTTTTAAATAAAATTTGATTTATCCAAAGAATTTCCCCAAGGAGTGTAAAACCAGGAGTCCAGTAAGTCCCATTGTCATTTACCAAGTTATGTGGAGTCTGGTGTGACACACCTTATCAGAGTTGTTACTCTAATGTATACTTGTTCCACCACAACATACACTTTTAGTATATTGTGAACGATGTATTACAGGGAACACCCACATAATTTCAACCATATCAAAATTCATAGATGTTCTTCTATTCTTATCCTCAATGACTTCCTTAGGGTTATGATTACTATTATATGTTTTACTATATCTAATTCCAATGGTTGGTACTAAAAATTCTCTAATAGAAAACATAGACACCCGACCCTAGATAGACCAATTCCATTATATACTACCATTTTATTTTCCTGATTACAATGAATCTATTCATGGAGGATCGAAGAGTTTATTAGTCTTTGGAAACAAGATACGTATATGAGTCTTTTATTAAAAATTAATACACTGATTACAATATGATATTTTTCTTTCTAGGATAACATAATTTCAAATAGTCTGTACATGCACATATTTAATAGTACGCTTCATAGATTCCTATGGAATGGAACAAAATAGTGGTGTTATGAAATTACCAATAATGGTAAATTATAATAGATGAAATAATGAATTAATAATAATAATAATTATTTGTTGGTAAAAAAATAAACACACACACCTTGTAATATAACGATTTAGAAAGAAGTGAATAAAACAATTGCATGGTACTAATAAGAAAATCCTTTCAATTAAATAACTAGATAAGAAACAATCCATATGGAAAGGTAAAAAAACTGAAACAAATGTAATTTAATCAATGAACTGAGAATGAAATGCATCCATAGATACATAAATAAAAAATATCATGGATAAATAATATTTTAATCAAAATGATGGAAATGAATAATTATTGGTAGTCATTTGACTATTAAAAAAACCACCATAACCTGAAGAGATATCCTCAAGGCAGTTTATCTATATGGATAAGGAGCTGTCTATTTTAATAAGAAACAATCTATAAGGGATTTTTTCAAACTAATTTAGTATCATGAGACTATCGGTCCATTAAGAGTCCTTATAATGTCAGGGATCTATCTGTTACTGGATGATCAGAACATTCCTCATACAAAGTAATCGATTTCATTAACAAATAACGTTTCTTATAATATTCCATATTAAATAATGAATTCAGATACTTCAATATTTACTCAATAATCAAATAAAATCCAACGTAAAACCCATATGAAAAATGGTATATGGTTTAGGTAATAATTATATCTATGAATAATGACATGGATATTTTTTTTTAAAATTTAATCTGAAATTATAATAAGAAATTGAACATTTCAAGGGGTCTAAAAAGAATCATTTATGTGAATGTTAATATTATCATTCTCTAGTATACTTATAAACCAGAAATATGATGTATAAATAGGGAATCAATATTATAAATCTCATGTGATTAAAAAATAATGGGTTTATTTCATTGATTAAATAAATGAAGAACATTAAAAAAATTATTGGTGAAAATATACTTTTGTTTTTGAAAAATATTTTGAAAACCCTTTTCATTTAAAATAACATTTCCAAAATAATTATTTAAAAATAATGTTCTTAAACATGGAAAGGAATCATTAAATTAGTAATGGTAGGTAAATAAAAATATGTCATATATGAAAAGAAGAACATTACTTTTTCACAATAAAAAAGGATATAAAAATTCCATGTTTGTATAGATACAAGAAGTTTACTTATAAAACATTTATAATAGAAGAAAAGGGTAAAAATTACTTTGATAAATCATTTTCAAAATATTAAAAAAAAGTGAAAATAATTTTAGAATACATGTCTTTTAGAAGAAAATAGGTTCCTTAACTAAATATGGGAATGATGTTGGGTTTTCTAGAAAGCATTTTCTAAAACATATTAATACCAATGAAGGAAAATAATACTATTAAATGAGTAGGGTAATGAATAAAAAATGGATAAGGTAATGAAATTTTTATTTTACGATGATCATATAATTTTTTCAAATTTAAATTCAAGTGTTAATAATCCCTAATAAAATGAGATTGTGAAGTAAACCATTGAAAAGATAATAACATTGATGTGATACTCTAACAATGAATAGATTTAGTGTGTCAAATAAAAATCCACATAAAAAAGTTGAATTTAAAAAATATAAAGTAAATATTTATTACACACAAAATCTAATAATATTAATAATGATGAGGAAGTAATATAACCCAAAGAACAGAAATTGGTTTATGAAATTCTTTTCCACTTGGTAATGCTTAATTAAAATACCCTTATATTAATTAATTCTAATTGAAACTCAAAATTTAATAGATAATGATATAATCAGAATATCATATATAAAATTATAAGTATGTAGATAATATATATGAAATTTTATTTAAAACAATAATGTATTTCTCTAGGAATGGAAATATAGTTTAAATATCAAAAAAATTTAATGAAGAAAATAATCATTAAACATTCCAATGTGTCCAACACAGCTCAGAATCATTTGAATCATAAGCCTCCTAATGAAATAAAATTAAATGGATGTTTTAAATAAAATAGAGATTAAATATTTCATGATTTAATATATCAAAAGGGGTAAAAGGTACACCACACAAGAAAGCAAGTGGTGAAAATGGAATTTATCTCATAGAAGTAAAAAGTGGGATTAAATCCATTACCATTCATTTCCCCTTTTACTGAACATAAATTAACACCCTATATATATGTTTTAACCATGTATATAACCAATACCATGAATCATACTCATATTTATAAAATCCTATATTTCCTTCTAATAATATCTTATTCCCCTTTTTATTAACAAACATTTATTATTCTAAAAATTTCGAGTGTTAATTTCCTACTCTTTTGAGAATATCATGACTTATTATTTCTTGTTACTTTTAATTAGAGCATATTTTCATCATATAATGAATATAAATTTTTATTTAAATATAACATAAATCTATTACATTCGTATTAATGATAATCCATAATATTTCAAAATATGCAATGAAATGCACCATTCATGGGGACTATGGGAAGTGTGTATGCATGAACAACACTTCTATTTATTTTTCATATTAAAATAACTAAATGTAAATGATATGTATGTAAATTATAATTAAATTATTATATTAATGTAATAAATGTTTGATTGGATTATTAAATATATGGATTATACATTCCATGTATAGTGGGAATGAATCACATCGCTTTGAGAAGGCGCCGATCCACACATCTACAAAAAATGTTTTCAAACATACACAAGACGGAAAGAGTTAAATTATTTTATATTTAAAAATTAAATAATATTAAATTCATTATAAATGTAATATATAAATATAGTATCTTTCATAATTTCCACTATAAGAGTTTGAAATTGAAAAATGTATAATAATCATTTCGTGAGGAGGAAGTTCGTCGTACACAGCGATGGAAAGTTCATTACCCATTAGATGAAAGTGTGTTTCAGTTTTGTTATAAACCTTAATAAAAAATATCATTATAATTATGAAACTATTTTTATTATACAATCACATATTTAGAATATTTTAGGTGGTTAATAATGTTTATAAACTAAATAGCTTGTGAAGATATGTTACTTTTTCTTTGGGTAACTTCTTCTAGTTTTCACGAAAGTGTTTCGATGGTTTTACAAAAGAAATAGGTTATTCATATAGGTTTAAATGATGTAATTTCAGTATCTATTTGTGTATATCATTATTTTTAAAAAGACACATGATATGTGTGAGTATGTTGAAGGGCTGGGTTTCTTTTTATAGTGGAGGATGATTGTTGTCCTCGAGAATTTTTGAAAAGAGATTCCACACATTTATTTCCAAGTGAATGTGTCTCAAATAATATTCCAAAGGGTAAATGGGGTGGATATGGTCCATAAATGTCATTCCAATGTATTTTGGACATGATTATTGGTCATTTTGGCCGTCATTATAATGTTTAGTCCCTTTTTGAGAATTTGTTTTCTTAAACGATGTAATTAATTTTAATCACATTCACTAATAATATTTGGTAAAAAATTAAGTTTACCATATTATATATTATATATTATTATTGTGAAATATATGGAATCCATTTATTTTGAATTAAAATCACATATATGGTAGAAAATAATTTAAAATTATTCCCATAGACTGGAGGACAGTGCATGTTTTTAATGTAAAAATGTTTTAAAGATTGTTATGTTTTTATATCCAACTACAGTATAAAATTGATTAGATTGGCCAAAATTTGATTAAATTATATAAAAATGATATAATTATCAATTAGGGCCAATTAAAAATATTATTTAACATTATAAATAAATTAGATGAAAAATACGTCTTCAATTAAAATGAAGCCTTTTTCATTGTTCACTAAAAAATGAAACATTATAAAAAAACAACCTATATATAATTTTTATGTATGTATTTAAGAATGAAAATAATATTTACATAAAAAATCTATAAATTTTCGAGAAATTGGGCTTAGAATTGCTTCTCTATTTAAATGTTGAAAAATGTCCATTAGAATAAAATATGTTTTTATACATAATATTTTATTTTCTATTATCTAATGGATGTCAAATATATGAAATGAATGTAAAAAAATTAATTTAATTTATAAAATATAGAATTCCTTAATATAATTGAAAAAATTATTAATTTAACATATTAGGATAAAATAAAATTTTTGGTATAAAAATAGTTTCTTTATAAACATTCCCTTTATATTAAATTGTATCTTTTATTAATTTATAATTAATTGGTAATCGGTGAAATCATATTATATTTTTCAAAACCCTATATTTTCATATGTTAGTTAAAAATATTCATAATATCTTATTTAAAAGATATTTCGTATCATATTATATTAAATAATATGATTTTAATAGTATATTATAGTTTATTAAAACTAGGCCTTGTGTGTAATAAACATCATTGAAAATGGTCATTATTGAATGTATTAAACGATAACTTACTATTTGTGTGCATTTGAACCTATATCATAAATTTAATTTATTTAAAATATTAATTATATCATAATGTCTCAAGATATTATATTCCTTACATGTTTTGTGTTGCATATCATACTCTCAATGGAATATAATGATTTACATTTGAATTTCATGGAATTATAGAGTCACTTACATGAGACAAACCTGGATGATTATTTTTTAATATTTTTTATAATAGATATCATGAGAAAATTAGAAAAAGGCATTGATTTAAAAATCATGTTATTGAATGAATCAACATCCCTCTAATCATGTTCTATGAGGTTAATGTTATCTTGACTGGGGATTTTTTATTTATTGACAAGATTTTTCAATGTGGATTTGATGATGATGGGGCCTCTACAATCCAGGCCATTACGGTTCCATGATTTGGGATTTTTTTGAATTAGGTGATAGATTGAATTATTTAATGAAGTCACTGGGGTTACTATACTCATTTCTGTTCAATAAAATCGTCATTTTCTATGAAAATATATTTATTTCATGTCAAATTATATATATATATTTTTAATTTCTAACTCATTGGTAATTCAATACTGGGGCATGAATCATGATATGTGAAGAGAATATTAAAAAACAACTTTTTATTGACATAATACTTAAAATATAAATGGGAATTTGAGAAGTTTTAGTGATGATTTGTGTGGGAGTTAAAAAAATTAACTTATTTCACAACATCATGAAATAAAAAAGAAAATATAGTAATATTAAATACATGATTATTCTAATAATGTACTCTTCTGTATAAGATATTCAAAAGTGGAATATCAAATATTTTTTGTTCTTCATTCGATGGTGATGAAGATCAAAGTAAATTTATATTCCTAGAACATTACCTACTAATAGATTTAGTGCCAGTATACAGTGAATTCAACTAGTGATTTTACTCCAAGGTTTAGTTTCATCTTATAAATGATAATTTCTCTTTAGAAATGCAGGTTTTGATTTTTTTTATTCATTTTTAATGATAAATTTTTTTATTCATTTCATGTTTTTCCATTTATATCCTAATTTTTTATCTAATGCAATACTGATAAAATTTTTTTATCCATAGAGTGTAGATTGGTAATTATGTCAGGTTAATATTTTGAGGTCAACACTTCTTGTTCAAATATATAAAATTTAAAATGAGAATTATGATTATAATATAAGATTTATTGTGTCATTTTTCCCTATTATTTTGGAGTTCTTTGACATGCTAATATTGAATGGATTTTGAGAACCATGATCATAGATGTTAAACTAAAATTCCAAACATAATTTGATGTACATATCAAAATTTTATTATGTTTTTTGAAGGAATTTATAGACATAACTTAATTAATGATTATGCTGAAATAATCACAAGGTAAGTTTACTATTTCAATTAATATCATTTTTCAAATCTGACAACCATTATCTTGTTTAATGATATTTTAATCTTCATAATTTGGTAAATTAGGTTTATTATATTTGTATAATAAAATTACCCTTAGATATATAAATGTAATAACTATTAATAATAATTAATGTGAAACTCATAAGAGGAAGCCTCATTGGAGGAAAACCATGGTGATTCTATGCTGTAGTATCTAGGAGTTCAAACATGAAGTGAGGATTAAAAAAACACATCAAAAAATATAAAACATCAATTTGTTTAATTTTCAAGGAGGATGTTAATTTTTTTTAATATATATATATTTATAATATAAAAAATAATAAATGGAATTTGATGCACCATAGAAATATATAGTATAAATTTCCATCAAAACTAGGGAGATTTTGAAGACAATAAATTAAATCAAAATTCAATGAGGTCATCAAAGACCATAATGAAAATTTAAATCAAGATGTATTGAAAACCTTAGTTAAGTAACTGTAACAATTTTCACATTCCCACACCATGTTTAATATTAGACATAATATATTCCCAACATTTAAGGTAAAAATCCCATTGGTTGGGGAGTAACATAAAGAAGATTCACATCAGAACATGACTAATTTTACCATTTCTATAGAAGAAGAACAGTGACTTCCAATTGACATATATGAGGGGGTTCTATAATTTCTTTAACAATTTTGATCTGATTATCCTCAATTTCAATTGAAAAACAAATCCCCATTTTATTTCAATGATTAAAAAACATCACCTTCATTGAACCAAGAATATTTGGATGTGTTTATTGAAATGGGTTCTAATATTAGTGAAGACAAAGAGTATTTGGAGAATGAATTAGATACATACTCTATACATATTAATTTAGAGCTATAAATAGAATATGTTGATATCGAATTTAATGATAAAAAACATTATTTCTATTATGGATGGTGCTAACAATATATTAGGAGTAGTGAAAACCTATTAAAAATAAATTTTGATCATGAGGACCCACATATTAGTTTTCTCATCCCCAATTGAGAATTGTTTCCACAATTTTAGTATAAGGGATACTCCATACTATTTACAAGGTTACCAAGACATATGAGATTAGATGAAAAACTATGGGAAGGAGAAAATGTTGTGATTTTTACTACTAAATCTTCACCCACTGATCGATTCATTATAATAACAGGTTTTCAATATATTGGCATTGTAAAATGAAGGACCTCTTGGTTTTTTTACAAATTATTTTTCTTTTCATTCAACTTAAATTTCTGTATCGTATATGTATGGGTGTGGTAACAACCATTTTTTTATTTTTTTCATTTTATTAGATATTGTTTCCTTAGATAGATAAAATAAATCTACATGGAATGATATTTTTACCATTTCCTCTATGATTAATTCACTTTAGGATACTATCTACATTATGAGTATGATAATTTATAATTTTAATTCCCTTATATTCTAAACAATGGTTGACTTTTTACATGATCTAGAATTTCATAAATCTTATTTTTTCTATTTTCATCTTTAGGATCTCCAAACAGATAAATTATATGTAAATTATGAAAATAAGTATTGGTATTTAATTGAACAAAAATTTAAAAAATTCATTTAATTTTATAATTTAATTAGTATGAAATTATAAGAATTACCAATCTATTTAAATTTAATGATTATTATTTTGGAATTATTTATAGAAAACTAAAATTTAAATTTTTAATCTTGATGAAATTATTTCTGATAAAATTATTTTATTTTTATTTAATGCTATTTTTTATTATGTTTTAATTTGAGTTCATGATCAATCATAGTTTTTTTGTTGTAATTCATTTAGAAAACATACATGATAAGGTAATAATATAAAAAAATTACTTTTGGGATGAATTTTTTATGTGGTAAAGTATAGGAAATATATTTTCTTGTTGGGATTTGTTAATTGTCTGGGGATAAATTACTAGAGGTTTTTTGTGAAACTTTTTACATGATTCAAGTATATTGAATTTAGAAATATTTTTGAACAATAAAATTTAATTTACATGTTTCTCCACCTTTGAATATACACTAGGGATGATATTGAGTTTTGGTGTGGGGAAAATGATCCTCAAATGTTCAAAACATCAACATAATATGGTTCATATGTGAGACCCCATAAAATTATCCAATATAGAAATTTTCTACATTAATTATATCACTTTTTGTGGTTTTAAATTTTGCTGATGAATGTTTTTGGATTTTTTAAATTTAAGTTGTTAATTATATATGATAACATTTATTTAGTTAGGTAAACAAATTTCATTTCCTTCTTAAAATTAATTATAATTTGAAAAAATTGAAAAAATATTATACAATTATCATCACCCATGAATAGATTAATTAAGATTTAAACTCATATAATATGAATTAAAAGGTACTTTGAAATAGAAAAATTAATTCAGGATGAACTAATTTTTTTATTATTTATAATTATGGATGAGTAATTTGTGATTTATAGTTACTTATTATGTTTTCTCAACCAAAATATTTTTCTAATTTTTTTGGATGCTAATTATGTGAGTGTGTTCTTTGTAGGTAATGATATGTTTGTATATTCGATAAATAGAAAATTTTAGTGTGTGTAATATATTTTAATATCATTAACGTGAATCATTTTTTAATAGGTTTTATGGTTTCCACTAGAACAAATGAACCTATTTAGGGTAAGCCAACTCACTAATAAATGAAAATTTGTGTGGGAAATAATTATCACAAAAATCCTTGTGGAAATCCTTTATTTCAAACATGATATTATTTTTATTCCATTGAAATTCAATCAAATTTTTTTCTAGATGAAAAGAAACATTTTATTGTTGGGAAATTTTATTCCTCTATATTATGATACTATTTAATCAAGATATATCATTAATTTTACTATATTTAATTGATAAAATTATGTTTTAATCAAATAATTTTGATTTTTTTGAATTTTTTTATATTTAAAAAGCACTTAATTTTAAGTTAAAATATATGTATAATTTTTTAAAATATTATGAACTATTTATATGTTATTTATAAATCATTTATTTTTATAAAATGATTTATTTTACATTAAATATATCTGTTTAATATCCAATATTTTATTTTGGTTATTCCCATCGTGAATTTTTAGTTCGTTGAATTTTTCAATAATGGTCTTCAATATTACTGTCTAAAAGTCTAATTATTCTTCGCTATAAATTTTTATATGTTGTATGGGAACAATGATTAATATTTTTGGTGGAATATTTTGTTCCATCCAATATTTATGATAATTTTCAAATTTTTAATGATTAAAATTTAAATTCAAAATTATTTATTTTTAATATTAAATGTTGGTATTAACTTTTTCGAATATTTCTTGTGTATTTTAAATGAAATATGAAATTATTTATTTTATTTTGGAAAAGTAAATTAAATTTAAAATATTAATTTTTTTACACTGTATTTATTTATTTTTAATCATCAATGAATTTTTGTTTAAAATTTCATATGTAGAAGATTATATATGAAGGGGTTAACCATGTTTCCAAATGGCTGCTCTATTAAACTAGCTGAATTTGAAGGTGTTTCACACATGTAAAATTAGAAATGAAATTCAAAAATTCAAATTACAAAGAGTAACTGTAAAACATAATATAAAATTAAAACATCAAAACGTAATATTATTAGATATTATGTAGTTGATTATATAACAGGTTCATGTAATTATTCTGGGAAGGCATTCAGGTAGCCAAATTTTCAATCGTCTATGCATGTATCTTATTGGAATTATGGTTTACATAGTCAATATGGGATTTAACCATGTAATTAATTTTTAATTGAACCAAATGGTAAATTTATCTATAGACCACAGTAAGGAAGATAAACTTGTGACCCATTTTCCCCTTTCCACTATTTTCGATAGTGCAACATTTACACAAATAAAGATGTGATGATATACTTGTGTGGTGTAAATAGAATTAATTGAAACCGGTTCAAAGAAATTGTTTAAGATTGCTGTAGATTAACAGAGTTATGTAAATTTCAAATCATAAAGATGATATTTGAAGCTAACAAGTCCAATCAAAGCCACCACCAAGGTTAGAATTGAGATTGATGATTGATGAAGTCACCATGATATATCAAACCTAATTTGTGATGAAGAAAAACAATGTACTCATATGAGTATGAATTATTGATTATCTTATTAATTTTTAATTATATTCTTGAAATTTATTATTCCATTTGGAATGTGGAATAAAATTTTATTTTCTAGTGTTTTATCTCATTTTCAGATTCAAGACCAATGAAGAAGACAATAAACATCTCATGTATGTCGACCTCCAATTTCTCAACATAAGTCTATAAAAAATGTAATTATTATGTTAATTGTGCGATTTTTTTAAAATATATGATTTTATCTATATAGGATTTTATAATATAATAAATTAAATAAGGATCATGGATATATCTTCTTGAAGGATACAAACTGAAAAAATTCTTTTCTATAAAGCTTTATGGATGAGTTCATGGGAAGACAACACAAAAATCATGATTTACATATCATGATGTTGAATAAATAAAATTCCAGCCTACCCATTTCATGGAGTTTTAATATTTTTTTTGGTGTTTTTGGCTTGTTCTATTTTAGTTTGGATGTGGAAGTGAATATAATGGGGCCCTGAATATGTTTCGTTGTGGTTGTATGGTCCAGGACATGTGTGCTTTATGTGCTCGATTGAATTTTTCAGTTAAATCACATGGGTGAGGATTACATTTGTGGTTTTTATAAAATGGTGTAGATTCAAGGAATAGGGTAGCGATGTAGAGAAGCTATTTGGGTATGGATTGGTTGATAAAAAATTCCTTGGGCGGTTAGTGAAAGTGGGAGAAGAGGAAGACTTTTTATAATGGTGGAGTGGAACTGTAGTAAATTTTGGAGAAAGGAATTCCACCTATGTTTTATCCATTTAATGTGGATAAAATATTGTTAAAAATTTGATACAAATGAGTATAGGGTAGAAATATGGCTAGAAAATTGAATTCGGAAAATATTATTGGTCATTTGGGTCCTTAAATATAAGTTTTAGTCCCTTGTTTAACATAATTTCACCATAATCATAGAAATTAATTTTAATTACATTCACTAATTTTTTTGGTCAAAAAGTATGTTTTAATTTTTATAAATTATAAATTATTATGATTAAAAATATTGAATCCATTTTGAAAAATTTCAAAAATATAATTTTCATAAATTAATTTAAATTTAATTTCATAGAAGGGACGACATTGCAGTTTTTAATATAAAAACTTTCAAACATTTGCTATGTTTTTGTATTAAACATAAAATTGAAATATATTACCATTACCTAAATTGGATTAATTTATAATTAATTTATTTAATTATACTTTAAAACCAATTTAAAATCATAAAAAATTATCAAAATATTAGATGTAAAATAAGTTTTTAATTAAAGTTTATTATTTTTCACTATTCATTAACAATGAAACATCATAGAAAAACACCAACAAATCACCTTAACGTTTTATAATGTTTATACATCAATTATAAAGATTATTTTGACATTTAATATATATATATATATGTTATTATAATATGATTTAATATTGGTTCATCATTAAAAATGGTAAATATTCCTTAATAAAAATATAGGTTTTTCTCTGTAATATTTGGTTTATTGTAAACTTATTCATGTAAAATATATGGGATTAATATAAAAGAATATTTTATTTAATATTTATATATATTAAATTAATATCATTAAATAATTTTAATTAATTTAATTTATTAGGATAAAACACCATTGCGTGCATAAAAATAGTTTTTTATAAAAAATTCGGTTCACTTTCATTTGGTTCTTATATTAATTTCTTATTAATTTATTACCATTAAATTAGTTTTATATTTTTTTAATCCATTTATATTTACATTTTATTTGAGAATATTCATTGTGGATAGTTTATAACTTATAATATTAAATAATAAAATATAAAATATATATTATTGTTTGGTAAAACTCAGTCTTGTATGCAATATAAGCCATTGCAGGAACACTTTGTTGTGTGCAAGGTATCATCTCTTAGTGTCACATGAATTATAGGATGTAAAATATTTAGAATTTCTTAAAATATTAAATACATTATAAATTCATGTTATATTATTTTCCATTACATGATTGGTGTTGGGTATCATAAATGTTATCGCATATAATGTTTCCACTATAGATTATTAGGGCATTAAATTCTCCCCACTATAATTAAATCATTTCATCATTATTTAAACAAGACCTTGATAATTTATTGATTGGTATTACCAAGGATTAAATCCCACATCGATTAAAGGGATAGTTAAAAACCATGTTGAATAGAGAGAACATGAATTACAATGGTCACATGGAACAACATTTAACATGTATCTTGATATGAGATCGTTAATGGAAGGTATAGATACGTACATAAATGAATATAGTAAATAATTATATAAATTAATTAAGGAAATCAATAATAAAATTTATTGATCAATTATAAATTTTAGGGCCTCAAATCTATAAATATTTAAAGATTTAGAATACCATTGTTTGAAAAAAAATTAAGGTATTTGGAAAAATAATTCTCCATTTTCAAAAATTTATGTTATTATTTTTCTAACTCATATTATAAGGAAATTTAATCAAATGATATGTTTTGACATCCATTGAAAAATTACATAATTTGGTTGTTATTAGATCAAATTATAGTTCCTAACTTATATCTATTAATGGATATAAAAAAATTAACTTTGATGCCTGAAGAACTAAAACAATCATTTACGGATCGTAAGGACCATAATAGAGTGAAAATAATTTATATTTTTCTCTAAAAGTTATCCAATTTTAATATTGATAATACCTTAATCTCAATACCCAAAAAATATACATTACTAATTTTTCATTAATATTTATTTTTTAAATCGTTTTTCTAAAAATAATTACATATTAACTTGGACGTTGTGTTGGTTTGCGGTTGTTGTGAAATAATTATCATCCTCTAGTCATGGATCCAATACCCTCTTCCTTTCCAAAACTAATTAGTTATCACCTGAGATACGGGCGGTCCTTTTCTAAAACCCTATTAAAATAATTTAAAAAATTAATATGATAGACATCCTTAAAATAATTTTAGTTACAAAATAAAACATTAACTAAGGTTTGAAATACAACCCTAATAAAAAAATAATTCATCCAATTATTTCCATATATATATTTCCTTGGTCAATATTTTATCTTATTGAATAGGTCATTAACTCGGTAGATATCCAGGTTCCCCAAATATACATCAATGAACTAAAACTGATTCCTTAGGATGAGTTTCATTTCATTTCATTACAATATTAATTTTTTCATTGATGATTCATTGAATTATTTCCTTCTTTAACACACATAAATAATTTTCCATTTAAATTGAGGGACTATAACAAGTGTATACTTCCACATTCCTTGACTGATTGAAATCGATCCTTATTATTTCCATGGACTCCACTGTATGAGCTCAAAGAAAACACCATTGTTTTCATCTTTAGAGAGTTCATTAGTCAGTTTATTTATATTTTGTTAATCAGATTTTATGAAAATTTATTTTTCATAAACAAAATATCATTAACCATAATTCACACCTCATTCTGTTGGACATTCTCACCACATTTTCTTTCATATTCAATGTTAACTTGATTCCTTTGGGAACCATCCATTGATTAAAACCAAAAATAATTGTGTGATTAACAATAGTAAAATAAAAATGTATACTCATATATAGGATTTATAAATAATGACACATTATCTTTAATTTAATACACTTTTTTTTAGCCAAGGTTATTTATTTTAAAAATTCATCATTATGGTTTATAAAGAAAATTGGATTTTTTTAAGTGTATACCAAAGGAGTGTCAAACTAGGTGCCAAGTAAGGAATTTTGTCATTTACCATGTTATTTCGAGTCAGACCAAAGGATACTTTTTGGAGTTGTTAACCAAAGTTACATCTTTCCCAAAACTACGTCCCCTTATAGTATCTATACTGGGATTATTTCTTTGAAAATTATATTATCTCTATCAAACTGAAACATTTTTTTTGTTCTTCTATAATTACTCTCAAATTCATCCTTAGGGACATGTTTTATAATTTTTTCCCTAAATATAGTTCCAAGGTTATTAGGAAACTTATTGTGATAGTAATTATAGTTACCCAACTATAGAAAACATAGAGTTTGTTTCTAATATCTATTACATTGGTAGAATATAAAATTATTTTTCATCCCAATGGACCAAACAATTTTTTATTCTTGGTTAAACAGATACATTGATGAGTTTTTGATTACAAATTAAAACATTAATTACAAAAAAAACCTTATTCTTTGGGGGATAATAACATTATTCCATCTTGTATATATCTGAATTCGTTCCACAACATGATTTATAGATTCCTAGGGAAAGGTAACTTAATTGGGATGAGCTCAAATCCCTAGTAAGGGGAAATTGAAGAGGAACCCATATTGAATCAATTAGAATTATAAAATTTAAAGGTAATTAAATGAAAAAAAATACTTCATTACAATAAATAGATAAGGAAAAATAAATAAAGAAAGGTCTGAAACTAAATACATATATAATTTAACCACTAAACAATGAATGAGAATCATCTATATATTTCATCATATGAAGAACTCAAGAAAAAAATTATAACCGAAATTTCTATAATGAATTAAATAATTATTGGACATCATATCTGTAGCACATGAAAACCACTACTGTTTTGATTTATCCTCCAAAAAATTTAAAACTACATGTAGAAACCCATATATTATTCATAGAAAAAATACAACAGTTTTCACCAATTAATTTCATCTTATTACACTACGGATGCATCTAGGTGATTACATTCACTAGTCCCCATATTGTATATGAATTATTTAAATGGTCCCCAACCCTTTTATTACATTTTCTACGCATTCCTTAAATCGAATAAAAAATATTCATTGTCAGTTATCTGTATTAAATAATTGATATAAATTTATTAATATTTTCCCAAATAGAGAAATAACATTCAAGGGAAACACTATATGAAAAATGTTATATAGTTCATGCAATAATTATATCTATATAAAATTATATTGATATTTATGGGAAATTAAATGTCAAATGATCCTAGGAAATGGAAGATATTCAGGGGACTAGAAGGAAAAAATGGATGTGAATGTTAATACTATCCTTGGAAAAATCAATCATAAACAATCTAGAGGATGATTAAAGATGGTATTAGTAAAACTATCCCAAGTGGAGTATATATAAAGTGTTTTTGTGTGGGTAAATAGAAATACTATATTTTGAAAGCATTCTTTTGGAAAATTTCTTTTTTATTTTGAAAAACATTTTAAACAACCATTTTATTTAAAATTTCTTTTTTAATAGTTTTTATTTACAAAATTTATCCTTTTAAACATTTCAAGTATGATTCGATGAAATAAATGAGCCTAAATCTGTACATTTTGTATGAGGTAAAAAAATATTCCTTTTGAATGGTAAAAGGTTATTAAAATACCTTATTTAGAATGTAACAAGAATATTACTTTGAAAAAAGGGATAAATTAAAAATGTGTAAAATTTTATTTAATAATTGTTTTGTATATGTTAAAGTCATTTTTGAAAATATTTTGAAAAAACATTGTATTTTGAAGAAAATAGGTTCTCTGAGTAATGGGAGAAATGTATTCGGCTTTTATTAAAAACATTTTCTAAAACATTTTTAGTGATAGAGAGTGGAAAATGGTATAGTAACTTGAAAAAGGTGATAAATAAATATAGGATAGGAACATTAAATGGATTATCTATAAGTTCTCATATAATTTTATTAAATTTAAATTAATGGTCATTACATTTATTGTCAAGTAAAATAAGCTTTAAACATTCCAAAAAATCTCATACAATACTAAATTAATTTAAACCATAATTCCCATGAAGGAATATGATTAAATAAATATTTTAAATACTATGAATATATAATTATTAATGATAAAAATATATAAAAATAGGTAGTAGATACATCATAAAAAATAATTTAGTGGTGAACATGGCATTTATCTCATTGATGTTAAAAGTGAGATGAAAATACCTTATATTGTTCCTGACTTGTCTTGTGTGTCATTATATTCATGAATAATAAATTTATTTATTTTATTTACTTTTTATAACCTTTTTAATTTTAATTATTACATTTAATTCAGTTATTACCATGTTTTTCATGTCTTCTTAATTAATTTATTTAATGTTGGGTTTTTTGACCAAATTCAGTTTATGTGTCGAAAACAACTTTTATTGGTCAAATATAGTTAAAGGGGTTATTGTAATAAAATTATCCATGATAATAATAATAATAATGACATAATTATAATATTCATACATCAATTATAACTATAAACTCGGTAATTAATTATGGATTTAAAAAATTATCCAATGTTACAATCATGGAGACGGTTGGTCGTACTTATGCTTGAGTAACATTCCCATTTTTCAATGAATGTTATTGAATGGTGGTATGTAAAAATATATCATTAAATAATTATAATTATATAATAAATAACATTTTATTTGATCATATATACTTACACATAGGATTATTTTTTAAGTATAATTATAGAAAGTGTGTTGAGAATTTGGTAGTCCACACGTCCACGACCGGCGTTATCACTTTTTAGTGTGCGAAAGGATAATAAATAAATGATATATACATTATATTTATAGAATGGTAATTATTCCATTAATTTCATATATAATTTTGTTTCACATATATTTACTTAAAACCGTCTTTTATAAATTCCATGTATCGTGTGATCGAATCACGACCCTTTTAAGTTGCGGTAGTCCAAACTTCAAAAAATGAGGTTATCATATTTACAGAGAATGAAATATATAAGTATATGTGTAATAAAATAATAAAATAATAAAAATAAAATATTAAGAACAATATATATCATATATTTAAAAATTTTCTATCATTATTCCGAATAATGAAAAGAAGGAATGGAAAAAACGAACAACTTCCTTTTGTGGGGCGATAATTCTACATACACAAAAATGTTAATTTCATCATCCATTAGATGGAAATGTGAATAAGTTTAGTAAAAAACATTATCATATAATTATATGATTATACTTAGTATACATATGTTTTTATATTACCATTGAATAAATAGAGTTTATTTTATGAAGAAATGGAGTAAAACTAAAGAGCTTAAGGAGAGATGTTATCTCTTCTTCAGGTAACTCCATTTGGTATTCACCAATGGAATTACATGGATTTTTTTCTTCCCAATGTGTGGATTATAGAATTCGAGGGAAATTTTTAGGAGTTATTTCAGAATATATTTTTCAATCCAATGTTACAAGAGAGGTGTGAGGAAGTAACTGGATAAGAGGCCTTTTATGGAGGAGGTGTAGTGACACACTTGTTAATTTTGGAAAATGGAATCCCACCAACATTTTTCCATTCAATTTGATTCCAATAATGGTATATATTTTATGTAAAGGAGGATAGGGTCTAAATATTGACCTAAAATGTATTTTTTTACACATTTATAGGCCATTTGGGCCCTTAATATTATGGTTTAGTTCCTTTTTATGATTAATTTTACCTTAATCAGTGTAATTAATTTTAATTACATTCACTAGTATTATTTTTTTCACAAAAATAAATGGACATTATTATGAAATATAAATAATTTTGATTCCAAATCATTATTCCATTTTCCCAAATTTTAATCCTAGATGTGGAAGAAATTGATTTAAATTTAATCATTTAGATGGGACGACAAAGCGTGTTTTTAAATTTAAAAACGTTCAAAGGTAATAAATTTTTTATATTCAAATTAAAACTTAAAATTATTAAAATGACCGAAATTGGATTAACTGATAAAACATTAAACTATTTACAATTTGAAACCAATTTAATATTTTATTGATCCTCATAAATAAATTGGATAAAAAGAAATTTCGAATTAAAAATCATTATTATTCATTACTCAAAAAAATTCATAGAAAAATACAAAATATTTATCCTTACATGATTTTTTTATTTTTATTTGAATTACTATTTTTAGTTTGTCCTATATGATTTTTTATATTTCTAAAAATTAGATTTCAAATAGGTTTTACATTTAAAGGAGGTAGAAGTGACTTAACAATAATATATGTTTTTATATGTAATATTGGGTTTCTTATTATCTTATGATTAATAAATATATTGGTTTAATATCCAGAATACATTTTTAATATATAATTTATATTACATATATATTATTTATTAAATTGAAATATTTTAATTTATTTTCTTAAACCACCTATGTGATCGTAAAAAAATTCTATAAAATATACCATATATTCTCATTTGGTTCTTATAATCATTTCGAATTAATTTGTGACCTATGAATTAGTTTTATATTTACATAACGAATATATTTTCATAGGTTAGTCAATATTATTAAAAACATTGAGATTATATGTTATTATATCA
Organism: Viscum album; assembly: GCA_963277665.1. Lineage (NCBI taxonomy): Eukaryota > Viridiplantae > Streptophyta > Magnoliopsida > Santalales > Viscaceae > Viscum > Viscum album. The sequence continues at coordinate 566,674,313 of OY728120.1, read as the reverse complement.
AATAGTAAAATTTTATGAATACATTACTGTTCAATAAAACTCGGCCTTCCGTGTAACATAATTCATTAAAGAAACTCATCGTCGCGTGTAACGTTCATTAACTCAATGTCGCATGAATTACAAGCTATAAAATATACAGAATTTATTTAAATTATTTAATATATTATAAATACTTGGGATATTGTATTCCAATATGCACTTGGTGTTTTGTTTCTTACATTGTATTAAATACAATATTCCTACACTAGATTTTCAGGGCATAACATTTCAGAGTATAAAATGAAAAAATTCATGTTATTGATCAAATTAAAGATATTATGTGACCACATGAGATGAATTTTATGAGTTTAGTATTTGAATATATCATGACTGAAAAATAACATAGTTATCCAAAAGTTGTAATGAAATAATAATGTTTTATTCCATATATAATTTAGTAGACATTCATGAAATTTATGGTTATTCAAAATGAAAGGATAAAATAAATTCAACGACATGTGAGACTATAACAATTTATAAAGGAAGAAAATAAGATATCATGTTTTTTTTTATTTTTCTGGATGTGTTATTGAATCCCCTTTACAGACCCCTTGTATATTGATGAAGATGAATAAGAAGGATCTATTTCATAATTGAGAGATAAAGAAGAAATAAAACCAAATACATATTAATGATAAAGATCTATTTTGTTTTGATACATACCATGGATAAGAAGTCGAATAAAATTATTATTATATGATTTTGTGGAAAAAATAGATTAATAAAAAGGTTTCATATCATCATGGTGGTATTCAAGTAACATCAAATTAGGAACAATATTATAGTTATAATTTTTTGGAACGATGATATTATTTGAGTAAATACTATGAAATCATTTTATAGGAAATGCATGTAGTTCATTGTTCCAATGTTTATATTCATGATTAGTTGTCAAAGAAAATGAAGGTAATTAATCTTCCATAAATTGTGTAAGGATATCTACATAGTGGGTGTAGAGTTATCCATGGATATAATTTTATGATATACTTCATAAGGTGGTAGTGTTGAATAGAAAGTTTTGTATCATGCCCACAAAAATAGGTGGCGTGTGATAAATTTTGGTGTAAAAGTGTTATTTTATATATTTTTTATCCCTATGTAATATGATGAGAGTGTGAGAAAAGATTACAATATTAAAAACCCAAAATAAAAATATTTTTATTTTATATCATTACCAAATGTTAAACATTCCATCTAAAAAAATCTCAAATATCTTGGTGGACATTTTGGTTTTGTGACAATGAGGGACTATTATTTGGGAATTTTTTTTACCATACTTCTAAAAAATTCTCCATAATTACACACTTCTATAAATATTTCAATAATTATCATTATTTATAATTTTATTTCTAAACTATGGAATATAAATATAAGAAAAGGGTGAACCTAATTGCATAGTAACTAATGATTTCCTAACATGTCATCAAGGGATAGATCATTATAATTTTAAAAAACATGAAACTAGTATAATTTCAGGTTAAATATAACATTTAATAATATGTTTTGTCCTTAAATCATGTTGTAAGGACATGTAATCTCAAAATAAAAAACATATACCTTAATATACAAGTGTAAGATAAGCATGGATGTAAGCCATAAATAAATGATTTCTATAGTTTATGGAATCAGAAATATGTGGGAAAAAACCTAAATCATGATTTCATAAGAAAATTCCAAGGTAAATTTATAAGACTATAATCTTTGATAGAGTCCCATGGTGTATTGGGTTCACTCCCCATGCCCATTAACTTCGTGCAAAAGAGTCCCCTGGTGGATAGTGTAAGGGCCCGAATTCATGTTGATCAACTCATTGTGTGTTTTCAAATACTAGGGTGCTCAGAAAACGTTTAGAAGATATATCGAGTAGTTTGATCCTAGAATGATGGAAGTGGTGGGGGTACATGATGTGACCATGTGGTAAATGATGTGACTAGTTCAAGTTTCATAAAAATAAAAAATACACTGAGGTGGTGTGTTTTTTCGGCAGAACCCGACCCCAAGGAAGTACATAGGGTAAACAGTATGTACATGTCGTGTACTGACCCGAAACTGCATGTTTTAAAGATATACCAGCCGTATAGGAATTTCCAACCCAATGGACAAGGGTCCCCTCCTTCTCGTCCCAGGATACCTAGCAGACCCCTCCATGGAGTTTTAGAGATTTATTCATCTTGGATTGATATCATGCCCCTTTCTTTGATTCGCCTTCAATCCAATGTAAGATCCACCTCTAGAAATTAGTTTTATTTGATCTGTCTTCTCCAATTTCACCTTGACATGTTATGAAATTTGATATCTATGGTTCTAATGGATTTTATTTTGGGTATTTTTGATATGGTTGTTCCATGAAATCCTCAGTTGGATGTATTTCTTGTAGATAATGTGATTGTGATCCACTACTTTGGTCAGATCTTGGGAAAAGAACATTAAGAAACCTTTTGAGGTAGAAGATTCACTTCTTATCTACTCTATTTGTGCAATCGTATAGTTATAATGATTTATCCCTTTGGATCGTAATAGATGTGTAAAATTTAAATAGTTGAAATTGACAGAGAGAATTGGTTTGATCTCTTGTTTTTTCATCTCACTATGATAACAGTTTGAATCTTGATTTTCTAGATTGTGTGATATCTATGCTTTTTTTGTTAGAATGTTACTTTTGATGAAATTGGTAATGAGTGTAATGCAGGAATTAATTTATTATTAAATGTACAAATATAAAGACGCATGTAAATGAGTAATGTTATTGTTCTTGTAATATAAAGATAATAAAAATGATGCAGATGTGAATTCCTATTCTAGTTGGTTAATAAAACTAAAGCATGATGTTTATTTTTGTTTAAAGGAATGTCAAATTAATTGTTTAATTAATTTGTGGTAGCTATGATAGAATTCCGATGTGTTTTCCATAACTGGAACCTACTAATAATGAATATGGTAATTTATGATGGATTAAAGAATTGGTTGTTGATAAAAGACAATGCCTAGTAAGGTTTTGAGATACCCTTTTTCATAAAAAGGCCAATGAGCCTTATGATTGGAGCAGTGATAGCTCGTTTCATGTAAAGGGGGAATTCCATGCTTAGGGGAAAGAGCCCAATTACTTTTTTGTTTTTTTTCCTATTGGTTGTATTGTGGTGTGATCCTATGATGGCTAAGATTGTAGTGATGTTGTGGTGTGTGGGGATGGGAGGCCCATTGGTTGTGGCAGTAATTAACACCTAGAGTGGATAGATGCATCAATTTATGCTTTTCGGTATCAAGTAGGACACTAGAGATGATGAAACTGGTTGGATGTGAATGTTGGATGCTTGGTGAATCTTGTTGGTTGTTATATTTTATTCCTTCCACACTGCTCAAGGAAGGTGGTTTTTCTTACACTCATTCCAAAAGTGGTGAATATTTGTGGTGTGTTTCGCGTGCCTTCTATATTTAGCTTCTTGATGATAGTGGGTCTATGCTCCTACTATCGGTGGAAAAGACTCGACTGGTAGTTCATTTACTCACCATGTTGAGCCCCTTGGGTTTGTTTTATTAATTTGGATTTTCTAGAATTCCATGAGTTATGGGATGTAATAATATTTTAATAAATGATTTAATAAATGATGATGAGCCCATGGGGTTGGAGCTGGTTTGGATGCAATGGTGGGGTTATAATTAAAAGTAACTGTGGATCTTGGTTGGATTGCTAATGAAATGTAATGTGGAATTGTTAATGGTCAATTAATGTTTATAGAATTAATTAACCTATTATGTAACTGATAAAAAGTGATAATGTAATATAATGAAGCAATTTAAATGGGTTTCTGCTTATAGGATACGTAGTCTTAGAAGGTGACACCCGAGAGTCTGAGAGACATTAGCAGTAGTTGGGTCCAAGACTAGGTTTTTCCCCATAGTGTGGTTGTGAGCTATTTTATATCATGTACTTTTTGGGTTTCTAAACGCTACCCCACCGAGGCAATTAGTAAGACTGAAACCATAGAGATTCAGAGCCCTGGGGGGTGTTTTCTCTAATATTCTTGATAGAGGATGGATGGATGACTACCCCCTTCGGCCATGCCCTTTTCTCTTGGTAGTTACATGTGTTGGTATATAGAGCAGTTAATTTTTCACATATATATGTGTAGTGGGATATAATGGATTTTGTTTAATCATGAACATATATTCTAGATAGATATTCCTATAGACTACAATAGGGGTAATGCGCATATGCGGTAATGGATTGATGATCCTTAATCGGTGTATGGTTTGTAATGGCTTGATGAATAATTTCTGATGTATGATACATGTTATGTGGATGGTGGTGGATCTTAGAAACTACCTCATTACTTTGAGTTGTGTGGATGTCCTAGTGATTAATGCAGGTGTATGCAGACATGTTCTGTGTTGCATGAGGTGCATTGAGTAGTTCACGCCCTGGTGTCTTCGGGAGGGCATTTTTTGTGACAGATGGCTAAGGACGTGCGACGTTGGGGAAAATTGAAAAACTAGTGGGGATGTGGTAGCAGGGTACCCTTGATATTCCTTATTAAATTATGTACTCTTGTATGGAATACGTGGTGATACTAGCTATGGTGAGACTAGGAACACAATATACCAATTTAGGTGATGAGTTAGTTTCACTTATTGTTCACGGTTCTTTATCATGATTTCACAACTATTGCATGAGAGGCTTTGAGGAGGATCCTTATGAGTATACTGTTATACTCACCCTATGTATATATAAAATATTTTTCAGGTCAATTGGAGAATATTTGAGATCAGGATGGTTACTACTAGCTTGGGGATGCCTGAGCTTTTCAAGCTTCGTGGTTGCTATTGTTTTTAATTTCTTTTGGTACTTGCATGTTTTCTATTTAGTTATAGTAGTTCTTTCATGACATTAAATATGTGTACATGGGATTTATTTTATATTTATGTCTAATTTGGATTTGGTTGGTGTATGTATTATCTCTCTCTTTCGCATGTGTTCTCTTATTGAGTAATGCCTCCCATTTTTGTTTTTACTATAACCTCAGTGCCAGTCGCCAACCCAAGGTCTACTAGATGCAGGACTTAGGGGACACTATCTTCCTTCTCACATTTCTACAGTAGGAGGGGTACACCTTGTGGGGAGTGGATCCTAACAGAGTGCTATTAGTGGTCTGATTGAGGGATTGAATGGATTTTTGTGTTAGGCACTTGTGAGGTTTCATGGGTTGGTACAGAAATAGTGTTAGATAAGTTTTGAAAGTGATGTTAACATTAGAGACTAGTGGAGACATAAGAGTTTAACCCCACCCCTCCCCTATGATCTGATGCACAGACCGTTATGTTTACAATGGATAATAAACAAGATGTTACTAGTTTCTGGGTAGATACCTACAGAAAGATCATGTATCATTCTTCATTATGATTGTGTTTGAATGGGTAGACCTTGGAATTGGTTAGCATAAAATTAATAAAATAAAAAAAAATAATTAATTAATGTTGATTCTTCCATATTCCTTATTCAGGTGGTCTAACTGCTTGATAATTAGTCGGTACGGCTCCAGGTCGAAGCCCTCATCAGGTTCGCGCAGAAGATGTCTAGATGGTTGCGCCAGCAGATCACCTTAGTGTAGAGGTTGAGGATGATGAAACATGGATGAGGAATCTATGGGAGTTTCTACTCCAGTGTCTACAGAAGTATGAGGGATCCGATTTACATATTGTCATGGACGGCTGGTGTAGAGGTTTGAGATATACCTTAGTTCCATTCGTGATCAGAAGGAGCATTTGGTGTTTTTGGTTGTGACGATACTAGGTGGAGCATTGAGGTAGTCGTGGTTCTTGTTCCTTAGGGATCATAAGGAGTTGGGATCTCATGGGAGGAGTTTTGAGACATGTTCATAGTCAAGTTTATTTCTTTCACCGTGAAGGAATCTAGTCGCTAGGAGCTTCTTTCCCTTATACTTGGGAGCTATAGAGTGCGATTGTTTTTAATCCATTTCAAGAACCTTTTTTTGGAATTCTTTGGACCTATTTTTAGATGAAGAGTCTAGGGAAAGCCATTTCACTGATGCTTTGCTTCCAGAGATCTAGTTCCAGGTCACCCCGTTTATGATGAAGACATATTTTGATGAGTTGGTGAGGGTATAGGTCCTCGAGAGGTCATTATACCGAACCGTATACTCCTGATAGGGGAGTCGTTAAAATTATTCATGATGTCGTGCTATGGTCTGGGGTTCCCGATATTCAAGGTGGATGAGTTTTCTTTCGGTCGGGGGTAGGACCCAGCTCTCAGTATCTCATTACTCTGCGGGCTGCTGTTCTCAGGCCTATGAAAAGAGATCAGGTGCTTGTTTTTCTATCAAGGGAGAGGCCATAAGAATCAAGAGTGACCAACATTTCATAGGAGTGATTGGGAACCATGTGTTCCACTCTATGTTCCTCCTTTGAGGTAGTTCCAGCAAAAGAAATAGTAGCAGGTTGCACTATCTTTGGATCAGCAAAAAGCCAATAGGGCTGGCAGAGGACAACCCCGTGATGCTCTCCATCCTCAGAGTGTAGAGTACATCCATGGTGGTGGTCATCATTAGGCTCAGTGAGGCCGTGTAAGAGGTCTTGGTTAGCTTCCTGCTTTGGCGTTTCCAGCGCCATGTGAGCTAGACATCGTTCGAGGTACGCATTGCTTGTTTTATCATTGGGTGAATTCCTTGTTTGATTCAAGAGTAACAGACTACTTTATATCACCTGTCCTTTTCCATGCTTTGGGGACCTGAGATAGTGATGCTTCCAATTCCCTCGGAGTTGACTACACCAGTTGGAGGTCAAGGTGACTTGTTTGAAGTATGTAGAGGATGTGAGCTAGTGCTGGGGTAGCAACGCTATTAGAGAAATTTACTATGTTTATAGATACAACTCTATGATGTTGTCCCTTTCATGGATTGGTTGTATTTAGTGTAGGCTACCATGGATTTCTTCCATAGGTAGGTGGTGTTCTTCGATGTAGATGGATAGCCAGTGGTGTTTATTTTCATAAAAGAGACTCAGATGGATGAGAGGAGTGTTCCATCCTTATCATCCTTAATGGATGAGCTGATTCTGAGTTCTTTAGAGGTTAAGCTGTTGTCATTTCTTACGGTCATAAAAGAGTACCCTAATTTGTTTCTTGAAGAGGCTGTATTATTACATCATTAATGAGAGATCATGTTTGGGATCAAGTTACAACAAGAAGAATCTCCTATCTCTATGTCTCTGTATTGTATGGAACCTTCTACGTTACATGGGCAACTTATATAGCTTGGTGATATGTTACAATGTGGTTTTGTTTGGATTATTGTGTCACCTTGGGGACCAGAATTTTAATTTGTGAAGAAGGGTAATGGAATTTTTCAATTGTGTATTGATTATCATCGCTTAATCAAAGTGACAGTGAAAAATCACTATCGTTTTCCACAGATTATTGATTTGATCCATCTAAAAAAGGGTGGAAGATGGTTCTTGAAGATCAACTAGTGGTTATGATATCATCCGATGCATGTGATTGATGAGGATATCTTAAAGTCTTCTTTCTACTATCGTCATGGGAATTACGAGTTCATTGTAATGCTATTTGGGGTGAAGAATGCTCAATTTGTGTTCCTAGTATTGATGAACATTGTGTCCCATGAGTTTGTTAATATGTTCATGGATATTTTCATCAATGAACTCCTTGTGTACTCCACATCTGAAGAGGATCATAAAGAGCTTCGCCATGCCATTTTGGGTGTTTTTCGTCAACAACTGCTATTTGGGTCATTGTGAAACTATGTGTTTTGGTCTAGAAAAGTTTGTTTCTTTGGGGAATATGATGTCCCAATAGGTAGTAGTTATGGATCCTTCGAATAAAGAAGCATTTGTGTCTTTGGAATCCACAAATATTGTGGCATAGGTGTGAATTTTCCTTGGTCTCGCAGGCTTTTATCTGAGGTTCATAGAAGATTTCTCTTGGGTTGTGACTCCTTTGAAAGCATTGACTTGGAAGGATTAGGAATTCATGTGGAATGATGGGTTCCATGATGATTTTGATTATCTGACGGAGATGATGGTAAGTTCTCCAGTTATTTTTTTCATCAGAGGTAGTTTAGTTTGATGTTTTCTATGATGTTTCTCATCTAGTGTTAGGTTGTGTTTTGATATAGCAGATATTATTTGCTTCTTATGGGTCTCGACAGTTTCATTCCCATGAACATAACCATGCTCCCCCTAATCTTGAGTTTTCTACTGTGGTGTTTTCTCTGATATTGTGGAGACATTACCTCATTGGAGAGTGCTTGGTTGTTTTCACCGATCATAATAGCATGATGTATTTTTTCCAAAATGTTACTTAAACATGCAGATTCATTGGTGGATGGAGTTCTTATAGGAATACGACATTGAAATTTCATATAACCATAGAATGGGTAATGTTGTGGCTGATGTGTTGAATAGAAGGTCACATAGTGATGTAGTGCGTGAATCCAGTGATTCCGAAAGAGTGAAAGAATAACATTCAACATTACACATCCATATTAGAGACGTTGGGGGAAAAGGTTGTCTTTTCGAATGACGGTGTATTCATCTCTTGTGAAGCAGGTGAAGAGTCCTAGTTGAGGGATCTGGATGTGAATGTTTGGAGAGACATAATTGTTTGTTGTGAGGCCCCTACGGGTTTTTTGAGGACGAACAACACCATGTGTTGTATCCGGGAAGGCTTTTCATTCCATTGGTGATGCGTGATACGGTTCTCAAATAGTTCCATAGTTCACCTTTAGTGGTGATCCCATGAGTGACAATGATGTAATAGGCCTTGAAGAGTCATTTTTTGGAGGCATGGGATGAAGAATGTTGTTGCAGAGTTTGTTTCTTGTTGTTTGTTCAGCCAGAAGGGGAAGGATGAGCACCATGTACCTGGTGATTTCCCCCAGCAATTTCATATTCCTCAGTGGAAGTTTGAGGAAATATCAATGGGCTTTGGTTACTGGTTTACCTAGATCATATGGATTACATGAAACCATTTTTTGGTAGTGTATGATTTAATGAAATCATCCCACATTATAGCAAACAAGGAGTTGAGATCAATGGAAGTTTTCTTGAGGCAGTATTTGGAGAAGGTGGTGAGGCTCCACAGAGTCCTGAGGATGGTAATTTCAGATCAAGATACTTAACATACATATAGGGTGTGGAGAGGTCTCTGGCATTCCTTGAGTTCTCAGTTATACCTTAGCACTACTTTTTATCTGCAGGTAGACGGTCTAACAGAGGAGACCATCCTGACTCGTGATGACATGTTGTGCTCTTGTGTCCTATATTTTAGAGGTTCTTGGACAAGACACATAACCTTGGTGGAGTTTTCATAAAACAATAGTTTTAACTTCACCATCAATATGGTGTCATTTTATGCATTGCATGACCAAGCTTTCCATTCTCCATTGTGTAGTACTGGGGTCATAAATTCATCAATTCTCAGACTATAATTAGTGCATAGTACAATAAAGATTGTTCAATTGATTCGTGAGAGGATGAATACATCATAGGATTTCAGAAATCATATGTCAACCAATGGAGGAGACCATTGGAGTTTGATATTAGGGATCACGTTTTTATGAAGGTGACTCCCCGTCATGGGCAGCAAAGGATTGGTAAGGGTAGTATGTTGTATCCCTGGTTTGTTGGTCCTTTCATTGTGTTGGATTGTGTTTGACCTATGGAATATCGAGTAGAACTTCCCCCCACTGATGTGGTAGATACATGATGTTTTTCATGAGTCACATCTCTGCTGTTGTATTCAAGGTGACTCTCACATTCTCTATTGGCGAGTGATCAATGTTGATGAAGTTGCGACCTTCAAGGTGTAGCCTATAAAGATCCAAGACCAAAAAGATAAGGTATTGTGTGGGCATTCTATCCCATTGGTCTGTGCCTTATGGTGGAAAACTTGTGTGAAGGAGAGTACTTGGAAACATTAGTCCCAGATACATGCTCATTACCCAGAGTTTTTTTATGTTTAGCTAGTTACTTATATTTATTTTGATTTTGTTGTTGTAGACCTCTCTCATCAATGATATGTCGTTCAGTTTTTATTGTTCTTGCCTGCCCTCTTTTATAGGTATCTCCCTCAGGAGAGCATTTAGTAGCTGGTTGTGGTTATTTCAAGGCATTGTGTTGTTCTTTTGATGTGGTTGAGCTCCTGTGTGGGAAAAATCCTTGAGAGGTATCTCAAAGGGTGGTAGTTCAGACATCCTCTTTCTATTTACTCTCTTGGTTGGATTTGGATTCTTGAGGATGAGAATGTTTTGAGATGTATGTTATGTAAGGGTCCAAATCTGTGGGGATCTACCATTTTCATGTTTTCGATGACTGGGGTTCTCGGAGAAGGCTCAGAAGAAGTTTGGTGGAATTTTGTCACATAAATATAGAAGCAGCGAGGGTACACGACGTTAATAGGTGGTACATGACGTGATAGTTTCGAGTTCCAGAACTATAAAACAAAGCATCGAGGTGATGTTTTTTTTGGCGGAACCTGGCCTCGAGGTAGTGAACAACGTGAATGGTAAGTACAAGTCATGTACTAACCCATCACTGTTTGTTTTAAGGAAATACTATCTTCTCAAGTCATTCCAATCCTATACCCAAGGCACCCATCCTTCTAATCCCTTGTGACCCAAAAGTCCCCTCTGAGGCATTTTAGAAATCTCTTCTACTAGGATAGATCTCGGGCTTCCTTCATGGATTCGTCTTCAATCATAGGTAAGGACCCCCTACATTAATTAGTTTTCTTCGACATGTATTCTGCCATTTCTCCTTTCCATGTTGTGGAATATGATTTCCATGGTTATAATGGAGTTTCGTTTGGGTGTTGTTGATGCGGTTGGGCCGCAACATCCTCAGGGTGTATACAGTTGTTGCAGAGAAGGTGATAGTGATCTACTTCTTTGATCTATTCTCAAGTTAATAACATCAAAAACCAATTGAGGTAGGGTATTCATTGCTTCTTTAGTCCTTCATGTGCAATCATATAGTTAACGTGATTTATCCCTTTGAATAGAAATGTAATCAATCTAATTAAATACTTGAACTAGATTAAAAGAATTGGTTTGATTTCATGTTATTTAGTTCCACCATGATAATGGGCATCCTCTTGATTTTCTAGATTGTGTGATATCTTGCTTCATTTTTTATCATGTTTCTATTGATGTAATTATTAAAGAACGTAAATCCATAATTAATTGACAATTAAATGGCTAAAGATAATGATGCAATTAAATGAATCCGGTTATTTTGTTATAATATGAATTTTATCAAATTGATGGAGATGTGCATGCCTATTCTAGTTGGGTTTTAATCCTAAATCATGTAGGTTCTTGTTGTTTAAAGTATTTTCAAATTAGTTTTTCAAATAATTTATGGTAGCTATGATAGCTTGCAATTATGTTTCCCATAGTTGGAACATACTAATAATTAATCGGTTAATTCATGATGGATTAAATAACTGGTAGTTGATAAAAGATAATTCCTAGTAGGGTTTTGAGATACCCTCTTGATTTTAAAGGCCAAAGAGACTTAGGATTGTGGCTGTGAGAGCTCGTTTCTTGTGAAGGTAGAATTCCTTGATTGGGGCCAAGAGAAAAGATGATTTGTTGTTTCTTTCTAACTGCTTTTGTTTTGATGGAGCCTGAGATGGTTGAGCCTTGAGGGTTGTTGTGGTATGTGGGGAAGGGAGCCCCATTGGATGTGGAAGCAGTTGACACTTAGAGTGAATATATGCATTAGTTTATGCACGTGGTTGTTGGGGAGGACACCATAGATGATGAAACATGATGGATGTGGATGTTGGATTCCTGCTGAATCTTATTGGTTGTTATCTTCTGTACTTTCCCTACATCACAAGGAAGCTGGTTTTTCATACCATCTTTCCAAAACTAGTGAAGATGTGTAGGTTATTCCATGTTATGTTCATGTTTAGCTTCATGAGGATGGGGGTTCTATGCTCTTTCGATAGGTAGAAATGAATCGATGAGTAATTCATCTACCCAAAATGTTGAGCCCCTTGTGTTTGGTAGAATTGTTTTTCCTTTATTAAATGCATGTAATTTTGGGAAGTAATAATGTTTTTAATAAAGGATTGAATAAATTATGTTCAACCCATGGGTTTGGAGCTGGCAGTGACACAAGTATTATGTTACAATTCAAATGAAAAATGTATTTTAGTTAGAATGCAAACGAAATGTGATGTTTAATTGATAATGGTTAATTATTGTTTACTGAATTATTTAACGCAATGTGTAACTGATAAAAAGGGAAAACATAATCTAATATATCTCTTTAAATGGTTGTGTGATTATCAGATACCTAGTCATAGCAGTGGCAGCTGTGATTCCATGAGACATTAGATATAGTTTAGTATGAGACTAGGTTTTTCCTAATAGTGTCATTGTGATCTATAGTATATTGTGTATGCTTTTAGTCTTTATATTCTACCCCACCCCTTTGGTTAGGGAGACTGACACCTAGGGGATTCAGATCCTCGAGTGGTGTTTTAACCTATATTCCAATGAGAGGATGAATGACTGACTACCCCCTTTGGACCCTCTTCTTTATCATAGTGGTTACTTGTGATGGTAGGCACAATGATTAGTTTTCCCCATATCTGTGTGTAGATGGATATAATAAATTATTGTTATTTAAAAAAACATATTATGGATATGGATTCCTATGGACTACTATAGGTGTATAATGTAAAGGCTGCGATGGGATAAGTATCCTTACTCAGTGTATAGGAAGTAATGGATTGAGGCATAATAACAGTTGTAAGAAATATGTTATGTAGGCTGTGGTGGCTCCCAGAAACTACATGGTTATTTTTGGTAGTGTGTAATGTGTGGTGATTTTCCCATATGTATGTGGGAATGTTTTATATGGCACGATGTGCATGTGGTAGCGCTAACCCAGGTATCTTCAAGCCATCCTTTTTAGAGGAATATGTCTTAGGTCATGCGATGTTTGGGAAAAGTGGAAAACTAGTGGGGAAATGGTAGTGGGGAACCCTTGATATTCATTATTATATTATATACTTTTGTATGCGATACATGGTGAGAGTATCCATGGTTAAGCTAGAAACATACCATACCTATTTAGCAGATGTGTTAGTTTCACTTGTTGTTCACTGTGCTTCAACATGCTTTCATTAATTTTTTGTGAGAGGAACTAGGGAGGATCCTACTGAGTATACTGTTATACTAACCCTATGAATATATGAAGTATATTTCAGGCCACTTAGAGGAGGTTGGAGACCAGGCTGGTTACTACTACTTTGGGGTTACAGAAGCTATTTGGGATTCATGGTTTCTTCAGTTTTTACATTCTTTTGGTACTTGAATTTTTCCCATTAAGTTACTGTCATTCTTGTATGACATTACATCTGTGTACTTGGGATTTATTTTATATTGTTGTCTGAGTTTGATTCGGATGGTTTCTATTATATCTCCCTCTTTCGCATGTGTTATCATAGAGGGAAATTCCTCCCATTTCTGTGTTTACTATACCCTTAGGGCTAGTCTACATCCTAGGGCCTACTGGAGTTGGGAATCAGGAATCACTATCTCCCTTATCACATTACCAACCTAGGAAATGTACACCTTATGGGGAGGGGGTCATGACAGATGGGGTTCACTCCCCATTCCAATAAATATTGTGGTAATATTCCATTAGTATATTTGGTTTTCTCCCCATTGAAATTAATATTATCTTATTATATTTATTGATTTACCCAATTCATTGGTGTGCTATATAATTTTGATCTGTCGCAACACATAACATAGTATGCATTTTTTAACGATGTGTACTCCATACATGGTATCTTATGAGCAAAAAATATTATTCCCTGAATTTAAGAAATACATTATTTTGGTCCCACATATGACATAATTAAATCATTATATATAAAAGAATATATTTTTCACATGTGTAAAAGAAACCATACATAAAGAATAATCATGCTAAATCCCATAATAAACCACTACATTCCATAATAATATCTCAAAGAATAACAAAATAATACATAAAAATAACTCTAAAGTGATAAAGAATTATATAATTTATGATTTTTATATTTTAATAAGAGGCATAAGTATATGAAATTTATTTCTAATATAGGAAAATAATGGGAAATATAATGTATAGTAATGAATTAAAATGAACTACAAGGATGATATTGTTAAAAATAGGAAAATGATATTATATGAAAGTAACATGATAATTATTTTAAATAAATAGTAATTAAAACAAAAGGTTTCTCCATTAATTAATTGTTCAGTTTATAATATATTCATGGTTAAAAAAATTTTATAGATGTGAATCATTTTATTAAATATTAAATCAAAATGTTCCATTAAGTCAGGTTTTAGATAAATGAGAGAATTTCAAAAGGAATAATAAACTTGTATTGTACACTAAATAATTATAACGAAAATTATATATATATATATATAAGTAATATATAAATATATTATCTGTGAAAAATATGTGATTTGTATATATTAAATGGTAGAAAAATAAATATAACATGTAACTCAAATGTAACAAGGGAGGTTTTTGATGATCCATTTTTTATAATTTAAGGTACCTTTATTGAAATTTAACATCATAAAAATATATTATAAATCATAAATTACAATCTAGGAGGAGATATATATGATTTTCTCAAGAGATAAAGCAATAATAGTGATCAAAATTTAAATGAGATCATTAGTGGTACGGGAAAACATAAACATGACACAAAAATCATTTTAAATTAAACATGAATTATTCATTAAAACAATATACAAGTAAATAGAAAAAAATCATTTTGGAGGAACATTTGAATAATAAATTTCAATTACTAAATACATAAACAAATATTTATATATAATATTGTATGGTTGATGGGATAAATAATATCAACAAACAAATCAATATATGACCTAATGGAAAAAATAAAGGGTGTTTCATTTAATAAAAATCAACAAAACATCATGGTAACTCATATTGAATGTACATGGAAGGTATAACATGAGATATAATTGAAAATAAATATAATTATATGAAATTTATATAAAATTAAACCCATTTCCAAGCATAAAAACTAATAAAAATGAATAAATGTTCAATATGAATCATATCTCAATGAAATAAAATTAAGACCCAAACACATTTCATTTAGTCCTGATTCATTCTAAATGTGTCCCTAACATCCTTGATATTCAAATTTATGTTTATTAAAAACTTTAATTAGATATTTTTTTCATCTATATTTCATAGTCTATGGTCCATTTTTATATTATTTACAATTTATTTTTGTTATAATTTATTGTTACGTAAGCTATTTGGTATTGTTTAGTATATTTATTGGTAATCACTTTAGTTTTCTAACTATGGTCAATGGTGTATTTAAATAACTTTAAAATCTCCAAAATTTTTGGGTATTATTTACATTGTGTTTTCCTTAATTAAAATTTATATTTTTTAACAATTTTACCCAAAATGAACCCAAATTATGAATGGTACCTTCGTCGATTAATTTAAGGAGGCCAAAGTAACTATAAAAATTTATCATTAATACTATATGTATATATATTAATATTATCATTAAAAAAATTTAAATTTCTTTAAATTTTATTTTAATATGTTAGATATTTTTTAAAAATCATCCATGTTTGGAGGATATGTAAAAACAAATAATGTTTTTACATTGATTTTGAAATCTGAATGTATGTGGGTGATGCTCTCACTATTCAAAGAGCTGAAAGGGGTATAAATTTAAAATAATTATCATTTAATAAAAATTATCTTGTTATAATTACTATATTTTTTCATTATATAAATCTTTTTTCCTCTCCCCAAAATGAGTGATTGAAAATGGAACTTGCTGTTCATAGAGACAATAGTATGCACAAACACATGAAAACCCTTATGTTTTTTCCAATGATATTCAGTAAGTGTATAATGTATATATTTTACAAGTATAATAACATTAAAACATGAAACACATATTTATGTTATAAAAAATTCATTTATAGTGGGTTATAGAGGTAGTTAGAAGAAGGAAATAACTATATATGTTTTGTTGAGCACATTACTACTACATTTTAAAGGTCAATATTTTGTAACACCTCAATATTAATTGGCTCTAACTTCTTATAATAAAATTAGATTAAGAATGTTATTTTATATTTTAGGAGTTTCTAGGGTACTTTTGGTAGAGTTAAATCATTTTAGTTTTTTGATATGTTTTATAGGTTTGATCCCCTTTATTAGGTTAAGGAAAATAACTTTTATGTAAATACCCATTACATATACACGATGTCATGGTAATATTATAATGTAAGTGGGATTGAATGTAAAAAGTAATTGATATGTAAGGATCCATGGTCAATTCATTCTCATCCACATATTTTTTAAATGTTTTTCAAATTTTTGAATCCCATTACCATGTCGTAATTACTTATATCAGTAGGTTTTTATGGAGGAAATTATATTTTAACCTATGTAGTTTATATTTCTTCCATGAAAATAATTAAAATTTCTAAATAATTTGTAATTTATAATCCAAAATATAAAATAGATATTATTTTATAAAATTTATTAATATGACATATTTTTTAATGAAATTTATTTACTAGAAATCAAATTTTTTTTGTAATCTATTTTTAATATTCAATACATTATAAAGACAAAATTATGAATATTTATTATTTATAGGAAATTAATTATTTTTTTGAACTTCAACATGGTTTTGATTTTTTAAAAGAAATTAAATAATGTATTAAATCTTATGAATACATATTTATATCAAAAGATTAAAAAGTGTTTTTCACTTGAATAAAATATTTCTTATCTTTTAAACTGTTTAACACGAGTTTTCTAAATTTAGAATACTATTTTAAATGATTTTTTTAAATTAAAAAATTTAATATTTCACATAAAGAATTTCATAACCATTTTTATAATTATTTAATATTAATAAATTTTTTTAAAATTATAGTTTTAGAAAAATTAGTATTTTTCAAATATTCACCATTAAAATAAAATAATTCAGTAAAATCCATAAAATTTATTATAAAATAATATTTTTATTATAAGAGATAATTAGATGTCAATTTTTTCAAATAGAAATTATAATATTTAATAATTTACCTTTTAAATTACAATAAAATATATTTATGAAAACTATTTTATTAAAAAAATTCAATTTTTAAAAATCAAGTGTCTTAACTCATATTTTGTTTACATTTCTAATTGTTAGAAATTTTTTTATTTATTAAATGTTTTGTTTCCCTTACATTTTATTAATAATATTCGTCTAATATTTTATGGATCATTTTGTACCTGTGACTTGTGGGAAACATGGAATCAGAAAACATATTATTAAGAGGATAAATATAATGTAAAATAATGTGGCATTATATTTTTCCCTCATTAAATAAATTGATTCCATAAAATTTACATTTCATCCACTGATGAAATAAATGATATTTTTCTATATATAGTCGTTACTCAAAAAATTACTTCTATAATAGTATCCATATTAAAACATTGTTTAATACATTTATAAAATTCATTTACTTCATAACTGGAATATATTAAAAAATTAATAAAAATTATACTTATTAGTTGGTTATATATTTCAGCGTTTCATGAGACATGCCCTTTAACATTATGATCGCTATGTAAACTAACATTATTATTACATTATGAGGCCTAAAAGTGTATCATGTATGGTCTATGAGTTGATACAATTTATCATAATTCTTCTATATTTTAAAAATTATTAGTACAGATAAATAAATTTGAAAACATTATTAAAATACGTATGTGTTAGAATTGATATTGATTAATTATTTTGGAATTTTCACATAGTGTTTTTAATTATCTTTCAATGAATTATTTCGGTGAAACATTATGATACTATTTAAATTTATGTTTTAATAAGCATTGGTGTTTCAAATATTCAAAATAGTCATACAATATGATTAAAACATGATCTTCTCAATGTCAACAACTATTGTGGAAAATTAAATTACTACATATAATTTTTGGATTATTAATTTGTAAAAATTAGAAAATTCTCCATGGTATTATATAAAATGAGTAAGAAAATATAGTTGTGTTCTGAAAATATGATTGAATGTTTCCCATGAAAGTTTATAATAAAGATGTATATAAGAGTATTATATATATTGTAATGTAATTTTCATTTATGTATAATAATGGAAAAGGTTTCCAACACTCAAGATTTATATTTATCAATGATTATTCAAATAATATCCTTTAAATTAGAATATATATTTGTATTAAAAAATTTACATATATCTCAAAGGTGAATTTTACATTCTCCACTTTATAATCATAGTCCTCAATATTAGGGGTGATGTCATGGTCTCTTCCTTATTAGCATTGTCTAAGAGGATCATAATATCTTTTATCCTTATTAGTCATTGAATTATAAAATTAACATGAATAATTCCCATGTTCACCATATTTAGATAATAGTTTTAGAAAATGGAGAACTATATTTACCTATATCATGTTAATTAATCTCCTTATTTTCCCTTTCTATAGTTTTTCTCAATTTACACCATTTCCATAGGTAAAACATCTTCTTTTTTTCTTCATACATTTCCCTGGGTGACTCAATGCATATTCATGGAATATAAAATCATTCATCATGTTTCATTCATCATCTTTATTTCCATATTTTATATTAATATCCATTATTTTATTCTATATCAATATTTTATATTCATAAATATTCAATTTATTAATCATAATTCAAGATTGATAGTGAGCATAACCATGTGATTTTAAAAACCATCTTATATCATAATTATAAGATTATTAGTATAATTACTATATTCCCTATCACATCAATTTTTAAATTGATTCCTCCTATATCAAAATAATTTTAAAAAAAATGATTTAAACATTATTTATTAATGTTTACATCATAAAGGAATTATATAAAACCCAATAAATATATATATATTTCTCTTTTAGTTAATCACATTGGATTTATGTTTATATTAAGACATTCTTACTTAAATAACAGTTTTGTTGTTTGGTTTCACTCATAAATCATTAACAAATTCATATACATAATAAATCCATAGTATTTTCATGTAAATGGAATGAGGTTTACCTATATACAACCCCTGAGAGTCATTAATGATATTTATGTTGAGCAAGTGTTGTTTTCAACGATACATAATATTTTTATTTAAAGAGGGGAAGATTGTTAAGCTCAATACTCTATCACTATAATGATTTTGATGCCCACAAATACCCTTAATTGTTTTATAATGATTCTATTTCATGTATATTTCAGGAATTTATTATTCATTATATTTTTTTCTGGAAGAAATATTTATGTTCCTGAACAACGAGATTTAATTGCTAAAGTATTCACAATAGCTTGTTCTGGAAACACTATTCATGCGTTAAATGTTTGGGAATTGCTTAAGCCTGTTCTGGAATCACTGTTCATACCCTACGTGGAGAAAGGTAGTGTAATGATGAAATGCGGTGTATAATTTATGAGTTATCAGAAATGTATGGGTAATCAACCATACGTTATCAGAAAAGTATGGAAGAGGAACCCTTTGTTAGGAAGGAACCCAACGTTTGGGATATTGAAAGGAATGGTTCATCAACCTTACTTTTGTAAACAACCATATGTTTCATCAAAAGTATGGATCATGTACCTTACGATTAAGAGCATTTAAATGTATGGATCATTTATCATACATTTGATTATTGAAAAGAAAAGATGGTTCATCAACTCTATGTTTTTAATAAAACAGATGTTTGAAGGATGCGACATCAACCCTACGTTTGTGTTCAACCTAACGTTTGTAAGATACAAGCTGTAAAGTTTAACCTTACGTTTGGCATTAGAGAATTAAAGATGATATTATTTTTCAATGGTCTGCAAGAGGATTATTAGGCAGATTTCAGGCTAGATTTAAAGTTAATTTTCCAAGCGTATTTTTGACTGAGTCAAAGCCGTTTTATTTATGATTCAAAGGATCAATTTAAAAGGAGCTTTTTTATGCTGTATTTAAAGGGAAGTAACGACTGCTATGTTATTTGGAATTTTTTATTATCACGAGCCAGAAGGAGACTTTTGTGGATCTAACTTTGTAAAATATGTTCTCGTCATTATTATATAGATGTGATATTTACACAGTGAATATATACGAGTTTTTCTGAATATCAACGTCGAACATTTTATAAAAAGATGAAAAATAGATACTATCAAGAACACAGATCGCTGATTTGAAAGTGCAAAAAAGTTCTGTTTATTGAAGAAGAATCCTGATAGAAGATTAACATATTCTATATAGAAGATCTGTTGTGAATCTATAGGTGCTGAAGTTGAAAAATTATATTTCTATATCTACTGCAACATGATCGACTCTGAATGACTCTTACCTAAAGATCATTATTTCTGAAGGCGACAATCCATCTACTATCAATTGCATTCTATTTTAATTGTGAAGTAAAACGGGAAAGTATTTTCAATGTACAAATATCATTCTCTTATATTCTTGAGTGATCGGCTTCTCATACTAAGAAGTATAGGTTCTAGGATTGAACCATAAGTCTTTGTTTTGATGTAGATTATAAAGGTGTCAACTTCCTGTGCTCAGTTGTGGAATGGTCTATTGACAAGAAGACTAGATAGTGAAAATCACCAAGCTTGTGGAGTATATTGTTGGTGTAGTGGACTAGGGGCCTTCTGTTCCCCGAACATCTATACATCGTGTGTCCCTTCTATTTAAATTTCCACTTCATTAATCCATCTGATTAAAGTAAAAGGGAACAACATGATATTGCAATGAATTTGTAAAAGACCCAATTCACCCCCCTCTTGTGTATATTTCGTATAACCCGATCCAACAATTGGTATTAGAGGAAGAGCATTCAAATAAAGCTTTAAGAAGCTAAAAGTGATTGTACATAGAGCAAGATGACTAATAAAAGATAAGAAATGTCTATGGTCAGAGCACCATACTTCAATGGAGAAAACTATCGATGTTGGAAATCAAGAATGATAATATATATGAAAAATCATGGATACAGAGTATATTCATAGATTATGAATCCTTATGAAATACATGAAATACCTGAGACATGGAGTGAAGCTACTGAAGAAGAATACGATATGAACTCAAAGGCAATGGAAACAATTATATGTGGTCTATCACCTGATGAATTTAATAGAGTATCTCAATGACCGACAACATATGAGATGTTGAAAACTATTGATCTTTCTTATGATGGAACAGAAAATGTCAAGTAAATGATATATGATACTACTAAGCTTAAATTTGACACATTCAGAATGTTTTAAGGTGAATTAATTACTCAACATAATGGAATATTGATAGAGATTGTCAATAATATAACAGATTTGGGAGACCCAATCAAACATGCTGATCAAGCATTAAAAGTACTGAGAGTATTGCCTAATAAATGGAATGAAATCTTTGCTACAATCATACATTTAACACCTATCAAAGACATAACTATGAGAGAATTTATTAGAAAACTTATGATGTATGAAGCCAAGATGTAAGATGAGGAAAATGAGCATAAGGTTCTGATCAAGAGAGATGACACTACCCTACATGTTTTATCTTACGGGAAAAGAAAAAATAAGTAAAGGTTAATTCATAATGCTTGGATTCATCATGTTCTAATATAGAACTAGCTCAACTAGCCAGAAAGTTTAGTGAATTCTATAGAAAGAAGAAAGGCTTTTGAAAAACCTTCAAAAAGGATGAAAAGGAAGTAAGATGTTATAAGTGCAAGAAGTTGGTTCATATCACACCAGAATATCCTCAGTTGAATGAAGGCATGAAAAAGAAGTTCTTCAAAAGTAATGATTATGAGAAAAAAGATAAGAAAGCAATGAAAGCAACATGGAGTGTGTCTGAAGACTCTATCAGTCCTTTAGAATCAAACTCAAAGTAGGAAAACATAAATCAGAAATCCAACATGTGCATTATGGCAGAAACATTTGAGGTACAAACCTACTACTCTTCTGAATCTAACTCTAGTTCAAAAAACAAGCTATTCTAATGAAAAACATGCAGCCTACTACAACATGATTGAGGAAAAGTATGATTCTATTTTTAAGAAGAAAAAGTCACTAAAAAATTCACAAGGTCGTTTTGATTAAAGAGGTACAATACTAATTTCATTTATGGAGTTAAATGATAAGTACAACTCAATTAACATTGACAATATATATCATGTAGCTAAAATAAAAACACTACAAACTGAAGTAGAAACATATAAAAGTGAAGCTATCATTTTTACTAAAGGAGTAAACACCTTGAATGAAATTCTTGGGAACACTATCATTAAGAAATAATGATTTGTAATTTGATGTAAAGGTGAAAAACCTAAGATGTACAAGAATTATATTGTTCTAAGCTCAAAAAGATTAAATTGTAATTACTATGGAACAAGGTGACATATTTCTAAAAACAGTTTCTTAAGACAACATCAAATAATTTGTATTAAGAAAACTTCTATTTCGAATAGTTTATTTGATTCTATTGATTTTAGAAAAACAAAGTAAGTCTGGATTCCCAGATCCTTGCTGGCTAACACAACTGGACCCAATAGAATATGGGTACCAAAGAAACTTGTTTAAATTCCTTTGTAGGAAGCATGTCACAGAAAAAGAAAGACCATATGGTATATGGAAAGTGGCTACTCAAGGTATATGAGTGGAAGCGAATCAAATTTATCTACATTCACTCAAAAAGATAGAGGACTTGTCACTTTTGGTGATAATGCCAAATGGAAAATCATTGGTATTGGACCAGTTGGAGATCCAAAAGCTGTCTCAATCAACAAAGTACTCTATTTACAAGGATTGAAACATAATCTGATAAGTATCTCTCAACAATGTGAGGATGATTATGCTGTTTATTTTTTTACAACTGTTGTTCAGTTTTCAAAAACAAACTGTTTAAATTTAGAGCACCTAGAATCCATAAATCCTCCTGCAAATATATTAAAACAGTTGCTACATCAAAACCTCTAGAACTCAACCATATGGATTTGTTTGGACCTTCAAGAGTAACAATCTTTGAAGGTAAAATATATGTATATGTTTTAGTTGATGACTATTCTACATTTACAGGAAATGTATTTTAAAAATTTAAAAATGAGTATTTTACTTTATTTAAATGTTTTCCATTGAAGTTCAAAATGAAAATGGTTTTAAAATAATTTCATTAAGAAGTGATCATGGTGGATAATTTGAGAATCTTGATTTTAATTCCTTTTTCTAAAATATGGGTATTAAACACACCTTCTCTGCACCAAAAACACCTCAATAAAATGGAACTATTGAATGAAGAAATAGTACTGTTTAGGTTATAGCTAGGACTATGCTAATTGACTATAGTCTTCATACCTATTTTTGGGAAGAAGTTTTAAGTACAACCTGCTATATAATGAATAGAGTTTTAATTAGACCAATTTTGAAAAAGATACCCTATGAACTCTTGAATAACCGGAAACCTAAAGTAAATTATTTTAATGTTTTTTGATGCAAGGTTTATACCTTAAACACCAAATACAATCTTGGTAAGTTTGATCCAAAATCCAATGAAGGCATTTTCTTAGGATATTCTACTACTTCCAAATCTTATAGAGTTTTTAATAAAAAATTCAAGGATTATTGAAAAATATGTTCATGTGAAATTTGATAAAATTGTTCCATATGAGAAAAGGACAGATCAAATAGATGAGTCTAATTCTAATGATAACATGAGACTTGAGAACCTAAAAGATGATTTTGGAAATGATATAAATAAAACTTAGTCCTGTCTAGAATTACATGACACTGAAGAACCAATATATGTACTACCTAGATAGTCAAGGACCCTAAAGAATCACCCATTAGAAATTGTAATTGGACACATAGAAGTAGGAATAAAAACTAGAAGGAACATAGGAAATCTTGTTGAGTTTTCTACCTTTCTATCCCTAGTAGAACCCTAGTCTATAGAAGAAGCATTAGATGATTACAGTTGGTTGATAGCAATGCAATAAGAATTAAACTATTTCAAGAGAAATGAAGTTTGGAAATTAGTTGAAAGACAAAAGAATTATCTAGTAATTGGAAAAAATGGGTTTTTATAAATAAAAAAGATGATCAAGGAATAATAACTAAAAATAAAGCAATACTAGTAGCTAAAGGATATAATTAGGAAGAAGTTATAGATTATGATGAGACATTTTCACCTATTTCTAGATTAGAAGCCATTAGTATCCTTTTAGCCTATGCATCTAATATGAATTTTAAATTATTTTAGATGGACGTTAAGTCATCCTTTTTAAATGGTTATTTAATAAAGGAAGTATAAATTGAGAAACCTCCTGGTTTTGAAAATTAAAAAAAAAATAGATTCTGTTTTTAAACTTACTAAATCTCTTTATGGCCTTGAACAAGCACCAAGATCTTGGTATCAAAGATTATCCTATTTTATTTTGAGAAATTATTTTATTGTTGGATAGGTAGATGAAACACTATTTAAGTAAACTATAATTCTAACATTTTATTGGTTCAAATTTATGTTGATGATGTAATTTTTGGATCAACTAATAAATCTCATTGTCATGAGTTTCCAAATCTAATGCACAAAGAATTTGAAATTAGTGTGATTGGAGAATTAAATTTCTTTTTAGGTATTAAAATTTATCAAAAAGATTTTCGAAATGTTTTTCATCAATGAAAATACATTACTGAATTACTAAAACAAATTACTTTAAAACAACAAGACCTATACAACTCTTATGTGCACTAATATAAAACATGATTTGGATGAAACTGGAAAATCAGTTGAATAAAAGTTATATAGAGGGATGATTGGTAGTTTATTATATCTTACTGCTAGTAGGCCAGAGATAATGTATTCACTATGTCATTGTGCAAGATTTCAATAAAATCCTAATGAATCCCATTTAACTGTTGTTAATAGAATTTTTAGATATTTAAAAGGAAATGTTTTTCAATCTTTTCTTTAACATAAAATGTCTAATTTTAATTTAATTTCATATTCAGATGCAGAATTTGGAAGTTTAATATTAGATAGGAAAATCACTTCGGGTGCTTGTCTCTTTTTAGGAAAATCATTAGTGTCATGGTCAACTAATAAACAACACTCAGTTGCCCTGTCAACAGCCGAGGCAGAATATGTGTCTACTGGCAGTTGTTTTTCACAAGTATTGTCGATGAAAATTAGACTCATGGTTTTGGTACTATGTTATAATAGTACACATATTTTATGAGATAATACTAGTGGTGTAAATATTTATAAAACACCTATTAATGATTCCAGGACTAAGAATATTGAAATAAGACATCATTTTCTAAGAGACCATGTTCTTATAAATGTTATATTCTTAGAATTTTTAAGTACTGAAATTCAATTAGCTGATATTTTTACCAACCCACTTCCCTTTGCAAGGTTTGATTTTATTAAAGGGGAGCTAGGTTTATTTAATTTTAAATAATGTTTTCTTATTATGTTGTTTTTCTTTATTTTAATACTGTTTAAAATAAATTAGTTATTTGTTTTTCAAATAGAATATCTTTTTTTTATTTTCTTCATGCGATCAATTTTATTCATTTTTAAAATCTATGTAATAATTATTTATGACATGTGAATCATCATCATTCCAATTTTTATTCACAACTGCTTGCAACACAAAAGACAACACTATGGGGACCGAAAATAGTGAAGTCCAAGGGCATAAAACTGTATCAAATTCAACCCCTCTAGCTTAAACATAGATACTTGAGAAAAACAAATGGCTGAGACATAAACTCCCATGATCGAAGCCAAGTTATCCACCACTTTTTTCCTCTCCCTCCAAGTGTGGGTCACACTATTGTTACTGGAATGTAATGATTTTCATTCTCTAATCATATAAATTGTAGACCAAGGACTAGTACTAATACCTCAAAGCGCATCATGAATAACCCGAGAATCCGTCTCTACTTGAGATAAAAAAGCCTCGTTGAATGCACATGGAGAGACCTATAAGAACCGCTCTTGCCTCAGCCTGTATAGAACTCCCAGCACCATAATTCACGGCATATGCCAGGAGCACACTCCCAGGCTCATCCCTGACCACGCCGCCCCCTCGCATCACTCCCTGAAGACTTGAACCATCCAAATTAAGCTTCAATACAACTCCCGTCAGACACCACCGCACCCAATTTCCCTGCCTCCCACGGTTTGACATCTGACCCATACCCCCAGTAGCGAACAACAGCCGCAAAACCGGTACCTTCTTCCTGTTACCTGAAAGAGTCGACCAGTCTTCCAGAATGAACCTAGCCCTAGCGATGATGACCCAAACCGTATATGGAACCTCCTCATACCTAGCGTCATTGCTGTCCAGCCACAACACCCAACAAATAGTATTAAAAACTACAGCTTGTGCCACTTTATACCTTCTAGCAGCCTAGACCCCTTGGAACCAACTCGAGAAGAGGCCCTCGATACCCTATGCCTGGAAAGATAGCCCGATATAACCTCCAAAAAATCCCCACACCATGGAAGCCCATTCCCCTTTAGCAAAAATCTGAGGAAGAGACACCTCGTGAAAATCAGCACAGGTGTAACAATAAAAAGCCATACTAATCCTCAGATGCTTGCAAGGAAAGGTCAGAGACCTGGAATGGCTATTTCAGACAAATCTTCTACTGAAACAAGCTCTCGCTTTTCAAAATCTAGAGTAGACCTTAAATGGTGAGAAGTATGAGTTTTTATATGAGGTAGAGATGACATATTTATTTAAGACTATAATATTTAGTCTGGAAGATTATGAGCATACTATGGTATATAATATTGAAGATCAAGATGTTTCGATATCCTCTGTGGATATTGGTCGGATTATAAACTACCCTCATGAGGGAGTCTTTCATTTTGATTTTATGAATATAATAGATTCATTACATAAGTTTGAAGATATTATGTCTTTTATTTTTTGGTCTAAATCTATAAAGAAGATGTTTATAATGGACTTAGAGCCAGATCAGAAAATCCTAGTGAAGTTTGTGCAAACAGGGATTTCACCGAGGATGTATGAGTTGGAGAAAATCTTGTATCCAGATATGTATATAATGTATATTTTGATGAGTGATATAAGACTTAATTATCCTAGTTACATGGTAAGGTACATGCATTATTGTTGTCAAACAGAAGCTCATAGGAATTTTTTTTCCCATTTTATTGATTAATCTCAAACATTTTTTTCAAAAAGGATATGGTAAGACTGGTGGAAGACATAGTTAGATGCCATCATACTAACACTTTTGGTGTTGTAACCCTGAGAAATATTGGTTACTTCTCGAGCACATTTAAAGGAAAAACTTTTTCTAGTAGGAGCTGAAGAAGACGAAGAGAGTTCTCAGGCTCAGTCTGCTATGTTCAAGGAAGGCCAGGATGAATCAAGAGTGAGCACTGCTATGAGAAGAATAAAATTTGAAGTAGAAGAGGACAAAGAAGAAGAAAGCAAGGAGGGACTTTAGAGTCAAAGGAAAATAAACTCTATTACTCATAAAGAAATTGGTTCACATTATTTAACATCAAGAGATTAACTAAATTAAAATTTTGTCTGAGAAGTAGCTATTGAGAAGACACAAGAAAGGGATACTTCTCAAATTAGGGTGACTCCTCAAGTACAATCTGAAACCCAAGAAAAAGCTGAAACTGAGACTCAAGAACAGGTTGTGGTTGTAACTAAAATTGAACCTCAAATTTTAGTTGAAGATGAAATTACAATTGAAAAGGAAAAGGAGGAAGAGCCTGATTAAAATGTTTCTAAAGTTCAAAAAGAGGTAATTCATGAGGAATTTTCTGTGGAAGTGTCTGGAAAGGACTCTGAGGAAAATCTATGAACCATCCAGCTCATGAGGAAGAAAATGAAAAATCTAATGATGACTCTTTTCTATTAGTACTACTGCATCATGTATAATCTAAAAATAAAAATCAAGTACAAGGTGCCTATGATTCAATGAATAAGGATGTTGAAGAACTGTACAAGAAGTTTTCTAGTTTGGAATCTGAAAATTTAGCTCTGAAGAGATCTCTAGAGAAATAACAATTGAAATTTCAGAGACTTAAAGACAATACAGTTTCACGACATGATGTTGAAACTTTTATGAAAACGGTGTTGACAAAAGTGTTCAAGCTAAAATCAGAAATGGTGATGAAGTCGGATCTGTTAGAGTTTAAAGACTATATGGAGACACAGTTTTAATCTGTTAGGACTGGTGAAGCTAGTGGATCAGGTACTTCACATGATTTAATCAGAAAATTTTATGCTATCATAGCAGCGATGAGAAATATGAATGATAGGTTGAAAGATTTGAAATACAATAGTGCACCACTATCCGTTTTATTATATAATCAGAGATTTTTGGTTAACCAGTTGACCTCCAGTGAACCAAGTATTAGAACTATGCTGACTCAGTTCACAGAGAAGCTAACACTATTTATGGAAAAGGAAGAGAGAAATCATGAGTTTTTTAGAGTAAATATGATAGAAGATAATCATATAACTCAGGAGAATAGAGATATTATTATCAAGCTGGGAGATGGAATGATCAGAAGACTGAGGGAGCAGTTGATAGAAATCAAGGCTGTTGTTCAGAGGAGATAGACCCTATCTCATACCCTTATCACACCTTGATTCCTGAGTTTATCATCATTTTACCTATTACATTTCATTTACAAGAAATGTTATTCCGTATTCTATATTTTTCTATTTTTATTTGTTTTATTTCATCTGTTAAAAAATGCATGTAATCCACGTTCAATTATTGACAAACGGTTAGTATTTGCATTTTCTTAAGTTCACTATTATTTTAAATTGTGATCTATTCCATATTTTATCTTTCTTTTTGATATCAGAAAAAGGGGGGAGAAATTTGGATATACACAACATTTAATTTTAACTATTTCACATCTTTTTGGAGAAATTTGATTTAAGGGGGAGAAATTACGTTAAATCAAAATATTGTAATATTGTATTTATCTTTTCAAAATTCAACACTATATGTAATTAATTTTTTTAGTTAATTTCATTGGTAATTTAATGGGTTTTGTGATCACCAAAAAGGGGGAGATTATTGAGCAAGTGTTGTTTTCAATGATACATAATATTTTTTATTTAAAGAGGGGGAGATTGTTGAGGGAAAAACTCTATCTCTATGTTGATTTTGATGCTCATGAATACCCTTAATTGTTTCCTAATGATTTTATTTTAATTATATTTCAGGAATTTATTATTCATTATATTTTTATTTCTGGAAGAAATTTTTATGTTCTTGAACAATGAGATTTAGTTGCTAATGTATTCATATTAGCGTGTTCTGAAACATTGTTCCTGCGTTACATGTTCAGAAATATCTTAAGCATGTTCTGGAATCACTGTTCATACCAAAGGTGGAGAAACGTGGCGTAAGGATGAAATGCTGTGTATACATTATGAGTTAATAGAAATGTATGGTTAATCAACCATATGTTATCGGAAAAGTATGGAAGAGGAACCCTACGTTAGGAAAGAACCATACGTTTCTGATATTGAAAAGTATGGTTCATCAACCTTACTTTTCTAAACAACTTACCTTTCACCAAAAGTATGGATCATGTACCTTACGTTTAGAAGATTTTAAATGTATGGATCATTTATCATACATTTGATTATTGAAAAGAAAAGTATGTTTCATCAAACCTATGTTTGTAATCACCCTTACGTTTGAAGGATGCGACATCAACCATACATTTCTGGTCAACCTTACATTTGAAAGATACGATCTATACAGTTTAACATTACATTTGGCATCGAAGAATTAAAGACGATATTATTATGCATCGGTATGAAACTAGATTATTTGGCTTATTTCAAGACGGATTAAAAGTTTAGTTTTAAAGTGCATTTTTGACTATGTCAAAACCAATTTATTTTTTATTCAAATGATCAATTTAAAAGGATCTTTTTATTCCAAATTTCAAGGGATGTTGAGACTGCTCTGTTATTTTGAATTTTTCATTATCGCGAGTCAGAATGCGACTTTAGTGGATCTATCTTTGCAGGAGAAGTGATCATCATTATTATATTGATGTGATATTTACATAGATAATATATATGAGTTTTTACGAACAACAACGTCGAACATTTTATAAAAATAAGAAAAATAGAGATTATCAAGAACACAGATCTGCTGATTTGAATGTGCATCAATGCTCTATTTATTAAAGAAGAATCACAATAGAAGATTCACTAATTCTACATCGAATATCTGTTTTGAATCTATTTCTTTTGAAGTTTCGAATTATATTTCTATATCTACCGCAACAGGATTGACTCAGAATGAATATTACTTGAAGATCATTATTTCTGAAGGCGACAATCCATCTACTGTCAATTGCATTCTATTGCAATTGCGAAGAAAAATGGTAAATCATTTTCAATGTACAAATATCTTTTTTTTCTATTCATGAGTGATCATATTCTTGTACTAAGCTGTACAGGTGTGGTGAGTGAACCAGAAGGCTTTGTTTTGACATAGATTGTAAAGGTGTCAACTTCATGTACTCAGCTGTGGAACGGTCTGTTAACAAGAGGACCAGATAGTGAAAATCACCAATCTTGTGGAGTAGAGTGTTAGTAGAGTTGAATATGGGCCTTATGTTCCTCGAACCACTATACATCGTGTGTCCCTGCTATTTAAATTTCCGCTACATTAATCCATCTGATTAAAGTAAAAGTTCAGAACACGATATTGCGAAGAATTTGTAAAAGACACAATTCACCCCCCCTCTTGTGTATATTTGGTATAACCTGACCCAAAAATGCATATTTATCACTAATTCTCATGCGTCGGGTGGTGATTTCCCATTTACGAGTTTTATCACCTAGTGAAATATATTTCAAAGACTACATCAACTTATTGTATCTGTACAATGAATTTTTTTCCCGGAAAACCACACAATATGATCATTATGAAAATTTAGAATATTATCTTACACATAAACATTTCCCTTATTCATATCCATGCAGTTATAACTAAATTCCACTAGTTGTAGTCTCGAATATAATTTGAATAATCCTTAAAAATAAATATACCCACCTTTGATACAAACTATATAAACCAATGTTATTCATAATTTTAATTTATATCATATCTAAATGATAAAGGTTAAATATCAAAAAAATCTCACATAAGTCATATAACCTCTTGGTTTAGTGATATTGATGACCTGTTGCATAAAAAACCAACCTTAAAAACTTTTTTTTCACTTATATATTATTGATATATTCTATAACACATCTAATAAATATCATATGTTTTACATATATTCATAATCATGGGAAATGAAATGTAAGAAAATAGTGAGTTAAATTTCTTATAAATGGTAAACTTATCACGATGACATCAATAGTTAGATCATAATCATATGAGAAAACATTATTATTGGGATATTACTTATTAATAAGAAAATGGAATGATAGTATATTTATATAAATCTTGTGTTACTAATTTTTAATATAAAAATATAAAAATTGTAAATGACATAAAATGGTTTGTTAATCGTACAAACATTTCATATGAAAATGCAAACATAAGTTCATAAAGACATAAATATCTAGAAACAACATAATGAATTAAATAAAAAATTATTTTAAAGGATCAAAAGTAATACTATAATATATTATAGAGTCTTATAATCCATTTGTTTCACTCCTCATTCCCATAAACAATGTTTATATAGTCCCATGGTTTATTGGGTTCACTACCTATAAAGATCCAGATATTTCCATGTAATTTTTTTATTTATATGGAACTATTACGAGTCTGTGAAAATTGACAGTGCATGATTCTGAGGCCCAGTTTTCCCAAAATGATTCTCTAAACTTTTTTAGGTACGTTCAATAAACTCATGATTTGAATTTTGTGACTTTTAAATAGCTGCTCGGAATTGAAATATGAGGACACCGTTGAACAAGTTGTGCCGATATTCACTTAAGGAGACTATCACCTCAACCACAATAAGTTGAGGGTAAAAGTTAGTTTTTCAGATTTTTGTGGGAGGGTTATACAAATAAAAAAATAAAATATTAAACATTAATTTAATTATTTTGATACCTCTAATTTGAGTTCGTGGTGGTGGGGACCACAAGAACTCCTCCTTTAATGGAAGGTAACTCTTGGAACCTCCACATTGATGTGCCAACATGATTTCATTAATTAATAATACTTAATCTTAATAAGATTGGCTCCTCATCTCCTGTGGAGTTAATTTGGTTGGAAACTACTTATGGTGGAGAACTTTGTAAGGAAGATCCTCTAATAAGGAAGATCCTCCAACGAAGAACCATCCCCAATGAAGAACGAGGGTGACACATGAGCACAGATTGAAAACATGTTCCAGGAGCGATTAACGCTAGCATCCCCTTCATCAAGTTCATCCTCTTCCTCATGCCATCTCCAATGAGAAAACATGTAAGGGTTGTGTTTGTGATTTTTCTTCATGGTTTTATGTTGAAACTTTCTTCTTGAATCCGCAAGCTATCAGTCTAATGTGGAGGGTTCTGGTCAATCACACATGGACCGATCCCTACGCATCTTTATTATTGACATGTTATTTGTGGGCTGTGATGACAGTGGCAGAATAACCATTCCACTGAAGGGGAATGTGGCTCATCGGCCGTGGATGAGGAAGGTGGCGACAGACACATTGTCGGCCACGTGGAACTGGGCTAACGCGCGTCCGAGCCTCTAGTAGCGAAGGTGGTCGTGGCCCATCAGGCACGACCCATTGGCCGTGGCGGTGGGAGGATAGTGGCCGACATTCCAGTTGTCCATGTGAGGTAGGATGGTGCACGTCCACTCCACTGGTTGAGTAGGAAGAAGTGATTGATTAGCAGCGGCATTGCACTAGTGGGTGGCATGCACCAAGCCGGAAGAGGGAGGACAACTGTGTCGTCAGACTACTAGGAGGAGACCTATCTGGAGCACCGACATGCCTTAATTGATCGGTGGGACTTTCTTAGGTCCCGCGGGTGACTGGGCAGTGCCTAATGGCACTGTCGCTTGGTGTTCCGAACGGACTTGGGGGGGGGCTCCCTTTCGGCGCCATCTCAGGCGGACCCCACTACCCATCAGGTTTCCCATGGCGGGTCGGGCCACCCCAATTTGAGTCGGGCCACCCCCTCATGGGCTGTCCAGCCCCCTTGCTGGCCAGGCTGGACCTCGGCCCATCCCAGCTAGGTCGGACCCAAACTTGGTCGGGCCGGTCGGTCCGACCGGGTCGGACCTGACCCAGGACTAGAAACACATAAAGATCCTTTTGATGAGAACCAAACGTCCATTTGATGAACCATCTATGGCATTGGAATCCTTGGATAAAAATGTTTAGTTTGGTATACTACACGTGATTTTTTGGATAAAGTTGGAGTACAACTGGGTTGGCTCAAACCCGAATCCAACCAGGCCCTCAGAACGAAAACACTAATAACATACAGAACGGGCATCCGATTGATTCTTTGTCAGTTGCGTTGGGTCCCTTATGATGTGGCAGACCTCCGGGATACTTATTCATGGGACTTTGGTAATTTTGGTATTTACCGATGGCTTGATAATTGGATCCTCCTAGAATTAATAATTCTTAGTGCGGGAACCTAGTGGCTGGTTTTACTTGAAGAATCTCTAGATCATGTGTGGGTCAGTGCTCGATGATCCTGTGTAGGTTAGCACATACCAATCCTGTGTGGGTCAATGCTCAGTGATCCTATGTGGGTCAGCTCATAATGATCATGTATGGGTCATTTCCAGATCATGTGTGGGTTATCTTTAGATCCTATGTGGGTCATCTTCAATCATGTGTGGGTCAACAGCAGAGCTTTGCGATGAAGTAAGATGATCTAGCTTATGAATAATCATCTATATTTTCAAACATAAGTTACACTTCGTGTGAGCAGAGTCATTACCGTTGTGGTATTCTTCTGTGTGGCGTACCTTTGTGGTACTTACCATCATGGTGATACCTTAGTGATATTCTTATGTGTGGTGTACCATTGTGGTACTTACCTTCGTGCTAATATCATAGTGGTATTGTTGTCTATGGCGTACCTTTGTAGTACTTACCTTCATGGCGATAACTTTTTGGTATTCTTCTACGTGATGTTACCTTTGTGGTATATAACTTTGTGGTGTTACGTTCGTGGTATTCTATCCTTCATGGAACAGTTCTTCTTTTGGATAAAGAGTTGGGCCTTGTGTTTCCTCTTGAATGATATGGGTATAGTTGATAACTTAGGTATATGTATGGGAATATACCTAAGTAGGTTTGGCTATTGTTTTCGTGCTTCTTGGTTTATCCTTTGTGGATTTTGAGAGATCATAGGGGGTCCTGGGGTCCCTACTGAGTATCGATATACTCAACCATGTACGGGCTATGCACGCACCTTGTTATGTCTTGTGCAGACGACAAACAACATTGACCGAGGATGAGGGTACCAGGACTGGAGGTTTCTCAGAGGTGGACATTAGACAAGAGGATCCGCAGTGATGACTATATTAGAGCTATACCTACCCTTCATGTAGGATCCATGGCGGGTGTTCACATGATATTTTTTTAGATTTACTTTAACATTCTAGTAGACCTTGTATTCAGACCCCATTTACTTACTTTACACACTCTTTTTACTCTACAATTTACTTTGTGGTCATATCATGTCATGTGCTTGGTTGTGTGTGTTCACATGTTAGAAAGGAAATTCCTTCCCAATTTTAGGGATATTCCTTTCTGGTGCTAGTCTCCAGCCCCTAGCCTATAGAAGGATGGCTTGGGGTAGTCAAGACATGGACCCTAGGGGATGGGTCATGAAAAATTGGTTTCAGAGGGAGGTTCAGTTCTACCGAAGAACTAGGACTTTGAACTTTTCTGTGTGATGATAAGGTTATGTGTGATGATTATGGTTTTCAATTTGGGAAACCCAGTGTTGGTGCGGTGGCCGACGTATCCATACACCAGGACCCTGACTTCTGATTTCCGACTCAATGAATGGAAACACTAATTGTGTGTGTGTTATTGAAATGATTTATTTGGGATATCTTTGAGTCAGCTCATCTGGAATAACTTATTGACCATGGCACACATTTAATTTCATGATGCCTCCATGCCGAAAGCCACCCACGGTTCCAGGTAGGGTATGTGATGACATCCCACTGAGTGACGAGGCTTCGGTGTAGGGCCCCCTTATAACAGTTTTACCACTGGGTTGTGTACCAGCCGCACCACAACCCATAGGGTTGTCGAATCCACATGCCCCAACAATAGAGGTTTCACGCCTCTTGAGCGCACTACACAAGCTTCAGTGCCCGAGGCCACTGAGGTTCTGGGGAGAGGCCGATCCATAGGTGGTTGGGGACTAGCTAGAGGCTGCAGTTAGAGTTTTTCTACTGGTAGGGACACCAACTGATATCATGGTGATCCTCAATACCAGTCTTCTTCAGGAAGTAGTGGGTAGATGGTGGAGTTTGATGTTCTAGCTTCATAATGAGGTCACTCTCATCTAGACAGACATTGAGATCCTTTTCAGGGTAGAGTTTTTCCCAGCGAATTTATGGTATGTGCGTATACTAGAGCTTCTCCACATACAGTTGGGTATCATGACCACGACCCAGAATCTAGTGAGGTTCACTGACCTCTCCTTCTACTCTACTAACATGGTAAGTGACCCTTTCTTCAAGGCCCATAACTTTGAGAATTGGCTCAGATGAGAGATTAGAGCTTCTATGATTTTGGTCAGCATCCCGATGCATACAGGGGTGTTAGAGTGAGAACTCTTAGTGGAGAGATTCCTTGTGAATAATTCACTAGCTGTGAGACCCACCACAAAATGTTTCATAGAAAAGTCATCTGCAGATGGTAGCAGACAGATGATGCAGAGGTCCTAGAGGACTAGATCTATGGGTGGACAACCACAGGATACATGGTCAGTTGTGCGTGGCTCTCGAGATAGAGTAGGACATGCGAAGAGCATGCATTGTTACTCATGCGGCGGACATGTTCACATGGATCGTGACGAACCAACCCACCGTACAAATGACTAGAAGATGGTTTTAGGGATGGCCTGGGCAGAGGACAATATTTTATCAAGGAGGTCTGCATGCAGCAGGTAGACATGTTAGAGGAGAAGGTCATGCTGTAGGCGGTGTGCGATGATTTGAGGTTCTACCGCCACCACCTTTAGGTGGTCCACCCCGACTACATGGAGTAGATGGATAGGGACAACCACAGATCCGAGCAGTTGATTCCTACAACCATGGCACTCCGGCGATGATACGAGGTATGATCTGTGTCTACTCTACCCTAGCTATAGTACTTATATACTCAGGTGCCTTTCACTCTTTTAATTACACGACCCTCGTTTAGAGCTCGTAGATACCAGTTGAGTCGTTGGATTGATCCTTACAGCTAGAGACTCCTATGAGAGAGGATTCAATGAATTTACGTTGGTTCCAGTAGTATGAGATTACTCTAGAAGGAGAGTTCTTCAGCTGGGATCTTCTAGTAGTAGCATCGAGGCCTTACGACGCCATCTTGGGTATGGACTGGTTATCTACAGTCCATGCTCTAATCAATAGTATTAGGATCAATGTGTCGTCTGTCTACGAGGATGGGACCAGGTTTTCCTTCATCGGTGAGATGGGAACATTTGCAGCGTAAGATGGACTTACCTGGAGGAAGGTGCAACCGATCACACATCAATTGGAAAGCCATACCCTCAGAGCGGTTGATGTTTAGAGTCTGAGTTAACTTGTAGTTGTGGAAAAGTTCCCTAATGTTTTCCCTAATGATGTACAAGGTCTAACTTCTCACAGAGAGGTTCACTTTTGTATCGACTTGTACCCCGAGATGACACCGATATCTACACCAGCTTATCAAATGGCTTTTACAGAGCATCAAGAGCTATGAGTATAGCTGGAGGACAGGTAGAGTAAAGGGTTCCTTAAGCCTAGTGTTTCTCATTTGGTTTCCCGGATTTTGTTCGCTAAGAAGGTAAATGGGAGATTGAGACTCTGGGTGGACTATCGATGCCTGAACCAGGTGACCGTGAAGAAAGAGTACCCACTCCCTAGTATTGATGATCTTTTTGATCAGCTGAAGGTAGAATGATGGTTTTCAAAGATAGATCTCACATGAGGCTATCGCCAGCTCGGGGTACGGTATGAGGATGTGCAGAAGACGACCTTCAAATGTCGGTATGGCCATTATGAGTTCTTTTTCATGCCATTCGGGGTGACCAACGCCCTAACAATGTTCATCTAACTTCTAAACAAGATCTTCCTGGTAGAACTCAATAGATTGGTAGTAGTCTTCATCGATGACATCCTGATATACACAATGATGGAGAAGGAGCATGACTATCATCTACAGATAGTTTTGGACACACTCCAAGAGCACCATCATTAAGGAAATATCTCTATGTTCTAGTTCTTGATATGAGAGGTTCACTTCCTGGGAAAAGTCATCTTGGAGGCTAGGGTTTTTGTGGATCCAGCTAAGATTGAGGATATCTTTTCTTGGGAGCCACCCAAAAGTGTGACGGAAGTGTGGAATTTCCCTGGTTTGGCCGATTACTACCAGAGGTTTGTTTCTAACATTTTCCAAAGTTGTGGCACCCTTAACAGCATTGACGAAGAAGGGGAAACCATTCGTGTGGTCAGAGAAATGCCAGTATATTTTCTATGAGCTGAGGAAGATACTGACGGGTACCCCCATCCTGAGACTACCAGAGGAGGGCCTTGGGTACGTCATCTACTATGACGCATTAGGGACCATGTTGGATGTGTTCTGATGCTTTAGTGAGTAGTGATCGCTTATGGTTCTCGACAGCTGAGCCCATAAGATTATAACTATCCTACTAATGACCTGGAGTTAACATCAATGGACTTCACATTGAAAATGTGGTGACATTACTTGATGGGAAAATGTTTTACTGTCTACTCTGATCAGAACAGTCTCAGGTATATCTTCTCCCTAAAGGAACTCAACCTGAGACAATGACGTTGTATTGTGTTCCTCTAGGACTATGACTTCAAGATATTCTATACTCATGGGAAGGGGAACGTAGTAGAAGATGCAATAAGTAGGATATCTAGAATATAGTTTCTGAGTGAAGCGATAGAGCCACAAGACTCTTTACGAGTATCCTGTGTGGATTGATATGGAAAAACATAACATTAGTCTCTGACAGTCACTCCCCCACTCCATTAGTGAGTCAGGGAGGTGCAACATGGGGACATTGACTGCAAGGCTCGACATGATCAGATATCCATTGGACAAGCACATGATGGATTTTCTGAATGTTGGGAGCATATAATCCTCTTTAGAGGGAATATTATGGTACCAGTGGAACTTATGGAGGAAGTGTTGAGGGGGTTCCATACTTCCCCTCTAATGGTACATCTAGGAGTGGAAAAGATGTACTAGGACATTCAGTGTCAGCAATGGTGGCTGAGAATGAATAAAGCAGAAGCAGATTTTGTCTCTCGGTGCCTCACATGTCAGCATGTGAAGGCAGAGCATCAGGTTCCAAAAGGATTAGTTCAACTACTAGAGGTGCCAGAGTGTAAGTGGGATGGAATTTTCATGGACATCATGGTTGGACTTCCACACACGTCCAATGGACGTGATTCTATATGGGTGATCATTGAAAGACTCACCATGTCATCCCACTTCCTAGCTATCAGAGAGCAGGGAGGAGTAGAGGGCTTTGTATGCTTCCAAGTGTAGAAGATTGTGCGGATTCATGGAGTTCCGTATATGATTGTCTCCGATCGTGATTCACAATTAACTATTCTCCTATGGAAGGTGTTGCATGAGGTGTTCAGGACATAGCTTCGATTGAGAACTGTCATTTAGACCCTCGAGGACATGCTACGTTCTTGCGTCCTTGATTTCAGTTGTAGTTGGGAGGATCACTTTCCCTTAGTGGAGTTCACATACAACAAAAACAACCACTCCACCATTGGTATGACACCATTCGAGTTGTTGTACGGTCGACCATGCAGATCTCCTCTATGCTGAACTTA
Source organism: Viscum album (assembly GCA_963277665.1). Taxonomy (NCBI): domain Eukaryota; kingdom Viridiplantae; phylum Streptophyta; class Magnoliopsida; order Santalales; family Viscaceae; genus Viscum; species Viscum album. The sequence continues at coordinate 566,635,108 of OY728120.1, read as the reverse complement.
CCCATGGGAGTTAGCACTCATCGGACCAGAGATGGTATGAGTTAACACAGAGAAAGGGCACATCATCCAGGAGCAGATAAAGACAACAAAGAGGAGCCATAAGTCTTTTGCTAATAGGAGATAGATAAATCTAGAGGTCATGGATGGTTACCATGTCTTTTTTTGGTTATCACCCCGATGAGGTTTGTGTAGATTTGGTCGTGGCAGAAAGTTATACCAGAGGCTCATCGGACCCTTTCAGGTCCTTAGAAGATTTGGTGAGGGAGCTTACTGCTTAGCGCTTCCACCTTCGTTGCACTATGTGCATGATATTTTCCACATTTCCAGCCGAGGAGATATGTACATGATCCTTCACACATCATTGACTGGGATGAGATAGACATAGACGATGGGGAAACATTTATGGAGGATCCAGTGGAGATTGAGAATCGACAGGAGTGGGTCCTTCGTGGGTGGTTAATACCTCTAGTGCACATTTATTGGAAGCATGAGAACCTCCAGGAGAGCACATGGGAGAAGGAGGCTAAGATTCATGCTTAGTACCACCAATTGTTTTCCTAGTTTGTGTTGGGGATTTTAGGGATGCAATTCCTTGAGGTGGGGAGAATGTAAAGACCCATATTTTTCGATGTAATTTTTTTATTTATATAAAAATATTACGAGTTTTCAAAAATTGAAAACACGTGATTCTGAGGCCCGGTGTGCCCAAAATGAATTTCTGAAATTTTTTTAGGTATGTTAATTAAATGTTCGACTGGCCTTCTGTAACTTTTGAACTAATGCCCGGAATTGAAATCCAAGGACACTGTTGAACTCACAGTGCCGATATTCGCTTAAGGAGACCTTCACCTAGATCACACTAGGTTGAGGGTAGAAGTTAGTTTTTTCGGATTTTCGTGGGAGGGTTAAACAAATAATAAAATAAAACATTTAAATTTTATTTATATATTTTGAAACCTCTCATTTTAATTCATTGTGGTGCGGACCACCCGAACTCCCCATATAATGGAAGGTAACTCTTGGAACATCCCCATTGATTTTCCAACTTTATTTGATTAATTAATAATACTTAATCTAAATAATATTGGCTTCTCACCTCCTGTGAAGATAATTGGGTTATCAACTAGTTGTTGTGGAAACACTTGAAGGAAGATCCTTTAACAAAGAAGATCCTCCAATGAAGAACCACCCCCAATGATGAATGAGGATGACACATGATCCTGAATCGAAAACATGTTGTGGGATCAATGAATGCTGGTGTTCCCTTCATCGACTTCATCCTCTTCCTCAAACCATCTCCATTGAGAAAACAAGGTAGGTATGTTTATGTTTGTTCTTTGTGGTTTTATGTTGTAACTTTCCTCTCAATGTTGCATGCAATTGGTCTAATGCGGAGGGTGCAGGCCAAACAAACATGGCCCAATCCCTCTACATCTTTATTATTGACGTTTTCTTCACAGGCCATGATGATAGTGACAGCATAACCGCACCACCGATGGAGATCGCGACCCCTATGACATGGCGGAGGAAGGTGGTAGCTGGCACTAGGCCAACCACATGGAACTGGGGTGGTGCACGTCTGCGCCTCCAGTGGCGAAGGAGGTCACGGCCCGTCGGCCGCGGTAGTGAGAGGACAACGAGCAGAAAGCTGGTCGGCCGCGAGAGGGAGGGAGGCGCACGTCTACGCTGCCGGTTGGGTAGGAATATGTGGCTGCATAGCTACTGTGGTTCACCATAGGGAGACCGGAACCCCGCCGTCCACAGGAGGACAGCGGCTCCGTCACACCACTGGAAGGAGAGCCGGTCTAAGCACCGACCTACTGGAATGGATCAGCGGGACCCGCTCGGGTCCTGTGGGTGACTTGGAATCACCTAATTGTGCTGATTCTTGGTGTTCCAAACTTGGGGGGGGGGGTAATGCCCCTTCAACGCCAGCTCGGGTGGACAATGCTGCCCTGCAGGTAGCCATCGTGGGTTGGGCTGCCCCTCACGGGCCGGGCAGCACCCTCGAGGGCCGATCCACCTCATCAACGACCGGGATATCCCCATGCTATCTAGGTTACCCCTTGAGGGCCGAGCCTGACCTCGGCCCACCCCAGACAGGTCAGACACATATTGGGTTGGGTTGGGTCGGTCCTACAGGGTTGGACCGAACCAGGGTGCAGAAACTGTTAAAGAGCCTTTTCTTGTGAACTGGACCTCCATTTGACGAACCATCTCCGATGTGGGAATCCATGGATCAGGATGGACCTTTTGGTATACTCCACTTGAGTTTTGGATAAAGATGGAGTATGGATGGGTTGGATCAAACCTGAATCCAATCGGGCCCCCAGAACAGAAACACTAATAACCTTTAGGGTGAGTGTTCGATTGACGTGCAATCAGTTGCGTTGGGTCCCTTATGAAATGGAAGACCTCTGTGATACTTCTTCACTGGACTCCGTGTCAGTTGATGTATCGACTGATGGAGTGATAAGAGGAACCTCCCAGAATCAATCACATTTAGTGTGGGAACCCAGTGGCTATTTGTACTTAAAGTATCTTCAGATCCTGTGTGGGTCAACGCTCAGTAATCTTGTGTAGGTCAGTGCATTCAGATCCTATGGGGGTTAAAAGTCAATGATCCGGAGTGGGTCAGTGCATACAGATCTTGTGTGGGTCATCTCCAGATCTCTAATGGGTCATCTTCAGATCCTGTGTCGGTCATCTTCGATCCTGTGTGGGTCAAAAACAAATCATCTCAACGAAGTATGATGATATATCTTACAACTAATCATCTATACATTCATATTTAAGTTATTCCTGGTGTGATCCGAGTCATTACCTTTGTGGTATTCGTTTTTGTGGTGTATCTTTATGGTACTTACCTTCATGGTGATACCTTAGTGGTATTCTTCTATGTGTAATACCTTGTGGTACTTACCTTTTTGGTGATACCTTAGTTGTTTTCTTCTGTGTGGCATACCATTGTGGTACTTTCCTTTGTGGTGATTCCTTTTTTGTATTCTTCTGCGTGGCCTTACCTTTGTGGTACATACCTTTGTGGTGTTACCATCATGGTAGTCTTTACTTAATGGAAGAGTTGTGTTTTGTCTAAAGAGTTGGGCCTTGTGTTTCCTCTTGAATGAGATGGGTATACTTGATAACTTATGTATATGTATGGGTATATACCTATGTTGGGTTTGCTATTGTTTTCGTGCTTTTTGGTTCATCCATTGTGGATTCTGAGAGACCTTAGGGGTTCTTGGGGTCCCAAAAAAGTATCGATATACTTCCCCCGGCACGGGCTATGACCTCACCATACTATGTCTTTTCTAGACGACAGACAACGTTGACCGAGGACAAGGGTACCAAGACTGGAGGATGCTCAAAGGTGGACATTAGAAAATATGATCCATAGAGATAACTGTACAAGAGTGGTACCTACCCTTCATGTAAGAGCCTTGGTGGGTGTTCAGAGGAGTTGTTTTTAGATTTACATGTACTTTTAAGTTGGGCTTGAATTCTGACACTATTTACTTACTTTACACACTCTTTTTACTAAATAGTTTAATTTGTGCTCATATCTTTCTATTCATTTGGTTGTGTGAGTTTACAGGTTATAAAGGCAATGCCTTCCCTGGTTTTGGTATATGACTTTCTGGTGCTAGTTTCCCACTCCTGGCCTATGGATGGAAGGCTTGGGGTAGTCACGGCACAAGCCCTAGTGGATGGGTCGTGACACAACTCATTCCAGTAAACATAGTTGGAAGAATATGGTAGTAGATTGGGTTCACCCAAAATTCCCATAAACATGTTTTAAATATTACCTTTGTTGATTGAGTTCACTAACTATAAAATTTAATATTATATTATTACATTCTATGCATTAGTGAATGCATTGGAAAGATATATTTCTTTGGTCCCACTTGTAACATAACAAAGTGTGCTTATGAAAACAACTCATGCACAACACATTGTATCTCATGTGAATAATTCATTAGCCAATGCATTTAAGGGATGTATAATTCCATAAATTCCAATAAAAAATTCAAATCATTATATTTACTTGAATACGTTTTCCGCATGTGAAATATCATCCATACATAAATCATATTTATGATAAAACCCCTGAGAAATAAGTGGCTCCTGTAATCTTGTCTCAATGCATAAAAAGATGATACTAAGAGGACTTTGAATAGAATAGGGAATTAAATATATTTTTTTGTTTTTTATTAAATAAAGAAATATTGTTCTTTAACATTTATTTCCAATGTTTTATATATCACAAGAAGTTTCAAGGAGATGTAAGAATAAAAATGAACTTCATAAGATATGTTTTTTCAAGATTAAATAAATGAAAGGGATCATTAATTGTATTTATAAATGAATTATAATCAGGGCCTATAAATTAAATTAAGAGGGTATTTATATTATTTTATTTTTTACAAATATTTTACGGTGGGGATTTTTTTTATTAAATATGATATTAAAGAGATCTTATAACTCAGGTTTACTTATATGTGTGAATTTTAATAACAATAAAAAACATTTATGATCCTCAAAATTGAGGTAATGTAAAGACAAATATATATTTAATTAAAATAAATGTAGAACATTAACGAAATACATGATCAGAAAATAGAGTAAATTGATGAAAAATAATTATAACATATAACTCAAATGTAATGAGGGTGGTTCGAGAGATTGCATTTTATGTTTTAAAATAACTTTGATGATATTTCATATCATAAAAAGAGATACTAAAAAATATTTTTAAAAAATGAATAATAAAATATAAAGGTAACATGAGATAAAAAAGTATTAGGATCCCATATATAAAAGAGATAATTGGTGGGAGGTGGGAAAAGTTGCATGAAAGAAAAATATTTGTTAAAGAGAATGTGAATTATTTATAAAAATGTGTTACTTTTGGGGGATGAAAGTTATCGAGGGGGTTTTTTGTATTAGAATGTATAATTTTTAGTAGAAAGAAAGCTAAAGTTTAATATATAGTATTGGTATGGGATGTACGAAGCATAGAATTACGGAGATAGTGACGAGGCCTTATAATTAAATAAAAGGTGCATGCGTTAACATTTCCTAACAACCTCACAATATTTCATATTTTAAAACCATGGAAGGTAGAACCTGGGATGTCACATTAAATTCCATTGATTTAAATAAATTTCTTAAAAATTAATATCCATTTCGAAAAACTAAACTACTAAAAGGGTATAGTTGTTGAAAATGATTCATATCTTAATAAAACAAAATTACCATAAAACCCTCATCTTATGTGATGATTCATTATGTACGGGTTCCATGAATCATATATAAACAAATTTTGTTTATAAATAACATTATTAAATTCTTAATTCATCTATATTTGATATGATAATGTCCGTTTATTATATTTTCTTATTTAAAACCAATATGATTTTCACATGAGTTCATTACATGGGGTTGTTATATTAATTTCTCTACAAGACATTCAGTTTATTAAAATTTGTTAACGACATTATAAAGATATCATGGAATTAATAATTTTATATTTTTTCTTCCATTAATATTAAAATTCATAATATTTATATACTTTTTTGGGAATCATAAGATGGACCCATGTTAAGAAATGTGTGTTGATTAATTTTTTAAGGATGTTAAAGTAACTACAATAAATCATAATTAATATTATTCACATTTTATCTAATATTATCACTATAGATTCATAAAAATTAAATATATCAATTGTTTATACATTATATATATTTCTATATTCATCCTTGTTATGTGGTTATGGAAAAATGGGATATATCATTCCTATGTGGTAATCATCTTCAAGTATAAAGATGATGGTCTCATTTATCATAGAATTTGAGGAGTTATAAATATAAAATATTTATCAATTGAAAATTTTTATATTGTTTTTTTATATTGCCTACATTAAATGACATTTTTTGATAATTCATTGACAAATGTTTTTGAAAAAGTGAATTTTTCCTTCATATAAAATTATTATAGAAAAACATTTGATAATATTTTCCTTTTCAAAATAAATTTTAATGTTTTTATACAGTGGTTATTAAATTAGTATAATAATATTAATAAATATTAAAAATAATTATGTTTTCAAGCCATCGTGTACAGATGTTAGATAAATTGGGAAAGAGAAGGAAAAAACAATGAATGTTTGGTTGAGATCATTACCTATATTGTAGGAAGTTATCCCTTGGGTGACTCCTCAAGGATGGTTAGATTTGTCTTCATGACATTATATATATTCTAGGAAGTGGGGAGATGGTTGTGGAAATATTAGGTTAAATTTTTGATCGGAATAAATCTTCATATCGGTGGAGATGTCTGGGGGGATTAATCTCATTTTATATGTGGATGAAAATGTTGTTTTTGTTGGAACCATGGTCATCTATGCATGAATTGTAGTATGGTTTGTGTTTGTTGTAAATCCTTAGAGGAATTTCAGAATGTGTGCCAAAAAAGTACTCATACAGGTCAAGCAGATAATAGTATTGAAGGTGGAACCATTTTCCAGTGTTTGCAAAATTTCTGGACCTCAAAATTGACAAAAGGTGAAAACAGTGTTTTTTGGGAAAGGGACTAGCGCACCAGATATGTGTTGCACAAGTGACTTGCGCGCTAAGAAAGGACTTGCACGCCGGTGCCTTGGAGTATTTTAAAGTAAAGCGCCATATGTTTTTCAAGATCAGAACATTAATATATGGCAAAGGAAAGAGGGTCACACAAGTATTGGGTTGGTCGCGCAAGTGAGTAGTGCGAAAGAGGCTAGGGTAGTTGGAGTTGCGCGCCAGAACTTGCGTGCCGAGAGGAGGCTTCCACGACACTACACAGGGTGTCCAGTTTTCCTATAAATAGAGGACCACCCATCTTTATTTGGTATGGAGTTCAATACATAGACATTTTCCGAGATCACATCGCGCAAGTGGTGTAGTCGCACAAGTGGTAGTTTGGTTGCGCAAGTAGAATTTGCATGCCAGTTGTTTGCTACACGTCCAAGGTGGTTTTGGCATAAAAGACTGTTTGTCCTGCAAGTTTGGAGTTGAAGAAGGAGGTTTCACGTAAGTGTTTTGGTGACACTTGTGCGCCAAATTTGTTCCGCACAAGTGACTTGCACACCAGGAAGTAAAGAAGCATGATAGTGTTTTTGAGCTGCGAGAATGTTGGGAGATTGCCCGGTACCCTTGATGAAAAGTGATACTCATTTATGGGTGAAAGTTGGACTTCTACAGAGCATCTACATACAATAGAGGATTTACTCATTAGCGATGATGAAGAGGCCTTCTCGTCTATAAACAGAGTGTGACTTCACCAAAGGTAGTGAGCCAGGGGGAGTCAATGGGAGTGACCTGAGGGACACAGTGAGCTACCCTTGATCTGTTTTAAAGGCAGTGAGCCTAGGACATAGTGACTATGCCCGAACCATTCTAATCCAAATCTAGTGAAGAATAGTGGAATTTGGTACGACCAGAAACTTGTCGGCATAGGCTCATTGGACATAGCCCTTAGCGGTGAACCAAGTAAAAATTGTGGTGTCATCTCTTTTCATGTGAATGTTTCATTACTGATCATATCTATCATAAACGTTTTAACTACTTCCTCCCAATGTGGGAACAAGATCCCTCTTTTTAATAGAAAAATTTGTCACCCTGATTCACCCCTCCCCTATAAGGGTGTCCTGGGGTCCTACAAGTTTTATCAGAGGTAGAGGTTGATGGTACTAGATATGTCCTTTTCTGTCATGGATAATTTAGAAAGTGTTAGGGGAGTCCCCCTCTTTGATGGAAGTAATTTTCAGATTTGGAAGAATAGAATGAGATCTCATCTAAGATCCCTTGGTATCAAAGTCTTGTTTTCCACTGTGCAAGGTAGTAATGTTTTTTATGCGACAAGACTGGCTATGACTAATGCAGATAAGAAAAATCTCGATACAGATGCTAAAGCACAGAATGCTCTCACTAAATCCCTTTCTGACCAGATCTATTTAAATGTGATGAGTTTCACCTCAACAAATTCCATGTGGGATAAACTTGAAAATATTTATGAAGGAGAAAAAAAATTGAAGGAGGTGAAACTACAAGTGCTGCACAATAGGTTCGATGATCTAAAGATGCATCCTGATGAGAATGAAGACTCCTTCAATCGAATTACTGAAGTGGTTGGAAAAATTTAGGGCCTTGGAGAAGAAATCAAAGATGTTGACACTGTGAAGAAAATACTAAGAACACTTTCACCCCTGTACAATTCAAAGGTGTCAGACCTTGAGTAAAGAGATCTTTCCAAACATTCATAGATGATCTACTAAGCTGCCTGGTGGCATATGAAATTAGAGTCAAACTAGAAGATGCTACAACCTGAGTGAGTAAGAAAATGGTGTTCAAATCCATTGAGAAACTAAAAATCTCTAAATATAGTAGTTTTGAATATGATGGGGAAAAATAAATTCGTTCTCTCATTACAAAGTAGTTTCAGAAGGGAAAAGGGAAATTCAAAGGGAAGATACCTCTAGCTTGCTTTCGTTGTGGAAAAATTGGTCATATTTCGTCTCAGTGCTTATGAAAGTTTGATGATGATAATAGTCATTCTAAAAACAATAAGAAGCCTCAGAAATGGTTTTTCTAAAAAGGGAGACTTCAAATAAAAAAATAACATACCAAAGAAGAGCTTTTTCTGTGAAGAGGAAGATGATGATAATGAATTCTGTGATGAAGAAGAACCAGAATTTAAAACTGGAAACCACGCTTCCATGATGGCTACTACTGAAAAATCAGAAGATATTGGTGGAGAAAATCAGTTGAAAACTAGTGCATATCCCTAGTTTCAACTTAATGATGCTGTTAGTAATATTAAGATTAAATTTAAGAGTTATAATTAGTAGGAATCAATTATAGAAGAATCAGCTGAATAAGTTGATCAACTTGAAGCTGAAATTGAATGACTGGAAGAATTGGTGAAGCTAGAATATAAAATTATTGAAAGCAACGATGATGTAGTGGATCTGAAGATGAGAATTGAAGAGAAGGAAATGGTAATCAATGAACTCACCTCCAGACTAGAGGAAATATCTAAGACTGTTGAGCCTCTTGAGGAGGAAGTTGTTACTATTAGGAGTAAACTAGAAAAAAATCCATTTTCAAAAGAATCAAGGAAATAAAAAACTGTCTAGAAGGTTCTCAGATGATGAGCTATTGGAGAGAGATAAACATGGCTCCAATTGTGTTGAAAAGATTTTAAATGATCAATGACCTACCTGCATGGGAAATAGTGGAATTGGTTGTGAGGTAGAATCACCAAATGCTTCAAATAAAGGTGACCAAAATAATGGCAAGCTGAAAGTGGGTGATGTGGGAATGTCTATTGATGTTATGAAACTGAAACCACCAATTCAATCTAAAAAAAGAAAAGAATATTATCCTCGATCCTCGTGGAAAAAGGATCCCCCATACTATTATCCCACAGAAGAAGGAATGAGGAAAAATAGAAGCGAGAAGACATTTCCTCTCCTGAAGTGTCAGTTCTATGGATATTTGGGCCATACCATATCTTGTTACGAAGTGGCAAGAATCTATCTGAATGGAGAAGATATAGGAGTTCTTCAATGAAGAACAAATTCATATCTTAATTCTTTTAGAAGAAACAATTTCTATGGATATTGTTTTCACTATTCTAACTTTGGTCATAATGCTGTTAATTGCAGGCAGAGAAGGGACATGGACACCTCATACCGAAGTTTGAGACAAGTCAAGTCTCTTCAGCAAGACAATGTTGCTATTTCAAATAGGGTTTCTCCTCTCAAATAATACTTTTACTATGAATAACCTAGGTACACAGAAGAGATAATTTAAAGGCCATCAGTGCTCTATACTCAATCAAATGTCGCATGCAAAGAAAGGAAGAAAATTGAGAAATCGAACCTTGTAGAGGTGGCCCTCAAAGCTACAAAATGCAACAGTATCTGGATTCTAGATAGTAGTTGTTCATCTCATATGATAGGTAATGCCAACCTATTAATGGATATCAAATGGAAGGTTAATGGTACAGTATGATTTGGTAATGATGGAGCTCGGAAAATCAAAGGTAGTGGAAGTACTGAATTAGCTAATGGAGTGTTAAAGAAGACTGAAGTCATTTATGTAGATGGACTGCATCATAATCTACTCATTGTAAGTCAACTCTGTGACTCGGTACTTATAGTTACTTTAAATTAGAAAGGCTGCACTATCAATGTAATGATATGAAATTCACTTATGAAGGGATACATAACAGAAGCCAACTTGTATCGGGTTGATAGTAAAGAAAATGTTTTTTACATGACTGTTGAAGAAGAAAACAATTTGTGGCATCGGAGATTGGGACACATCAATCAACAAGACATGGAGAAAATATCAAAATTGATTATTGTCATGGATATTCCCAATATGAAGCGTGAGAGCGAAATGTATTGTGATGCTTGCATTCGTGAAAAGATGGTCTGCAGTTCATATTGGACAAAGAAGAAAATGGAATCCCATATTCCCGATCTAATTCATATAGATGTATGTGGGCTGATAAATGTTGTCGGAACACATTGGGAAAGGTACTCTGGGATTTTTATTGATGATTATAGTAGAATGGCTTGGTTAATGGTTATTCACAAGAAGAACCATGTACTTGAATGCCTGGAAACTTATAACCAAATTGTCGAGAATGATACTGGACGGACAATAAATTTCATGCGATCTAACAATGGAGGGGAATACATGTCAGTTCAGTTTGAGAATTACCTATAAAAACATGGAATACAACATGAGGTAGCTACTGTGAGAACTCCACATTGAAATGGGGTGGTTGAGCGCCAGAATCGACAGATCAACAATATGTCCAGGACTATGCTGATTGAGAGTGGTATCTCTCGCCATTACTAGAAGGAGGATTTTGAAGCTGCAGTTCACATTCAGAATCGAACAGGGCTTTATATTTGAGAAATGAAGACACCATATGAATTGTGGCATGGAAGGATGCCTTCATTGAAATACTTTCATGTTTTCAGAAGAAATTGTTTCATCTGTAATAAAGAAGGAAATCAAGGGAAGTTTAGTGACAATGTTGATGAAGGAATTTTTCTTGGGTATCCAATGAACAACAACACCTACAAGGGTTTCAACAAGTGATTAGGAAAGATTGTGGAAAGAAGTGATGTTAAGATAATCGAAGAGAAAACCACAAATTCTTCAAGGACGTCATATGCTGATGTGATAAAAAGTGAGGATGAAAGTGAACGTGGAGAAAATACAAATATAGAAATAGGGGAAGCTGTAAAAAAAACTCAGCAGTCACATCATGATGTTGACATAGAAGAAAAATCTAAAGAAGAAACTATGGATGGAGAGAATTCAAGTGAACCGCATAGGAGAAATCGTAGAGCTGAGATTGATCCATCTAACATAATTGGGGACATGAGTACACCCACTTAAATAAGGAGGCTGAGAAATAACACACACTCTGCATTTCTGTTAGTTGTGGAGCCATCCTCATTCGAAGAAGCTTCACAGGATGAATCATGGGTGAAAGCAATGAATGAAGAGTTAGATCAGATTGACAAGAATCAGACATGAGATTTTGTCTAGAGACTCGAAGGTCACAATGTGATTGGTACAAAATGGATCTTCAAAAACAAGTTTGATGAGCACGGAAGTGTTATTAGAAATAAGGATCGACTGGTATGTAAGGGATATTCCCATATTGAAGTTGTTGATGTTGAAGAAACCTTCTCTCCAGTGGCTAGACTGGAGTAAATCAGGCTATTCCTTTACATGGCTCTCCATAGAGGATATAAAGTATATCAAATGGATGTCAAGACAACATTCTTAAATGGTGTACTCGAAGAAGAAGTCTACATTGAACAACCAATGGGTTTTCTTTCTTGGTACTAATGAAACAATGTTCTGCAATCTAAAGAATGCACTTTATGGCTTGAAATAGGCACCATAGGTGTGGTACTCATGGCCGGACTCTTACCCCAAGAAGAAAGAATTAAAAATAGGAGGAGTAGATCACAATCTATATGTGAAGAATTCTTCAAAATATCAATTTATGTTTCTAGTCTATGTTGATGATTTCATATTTGGTGGCAGTGGGAAAAAACCAGTGGATGAATTTTCCAATCAACTGAAATATTAATTTGAAATGTCTATGATTGGGGAGCTCACATATTTCTTGGGGATGCAGGAGATTCAAAAGAAGGATTAAACTTTCATTTCTCAGGTAAATTATGCAAGAGAGCTATTGAAGAAGTTTGATATGCAAGACTCCAAACCAATGTCAACTCCGATTTTAGTTGGAACTAAACACGGAAAGCATGAAGATGGGACCTCTGTAGATCCCACCATGTAAAAGAGGATCATTGGGAGCCTACTGTACCTAACAGCGACACAACCAGATATTTTATTTTCCAAATTTCTTGTAGCCCGCTTTCAGATTAATCCAAAGGAGGAACATATGGCAGCAGTAAAAAGAATCATGAGGTATATTCTAGGTACTAACAATTGTGGCTTATACTTTGCTGTAGGATGGAACAGTGAATTATCAGAATTTTATGATGATGACTGGGCTGGTGATGTTGTGGATGGAAAGTCCACCAGTGGTGGAGCATTCTATATTGGGAATAAATGTGTTGGCTGGTTGGGAAAGAAACAAGAAAGTACATCTCTTAGTACAACTGAAGACGAGTATATCTCCGCCACAAACGCATGCACTGAACTTCTATGGATGAATCAGTAATTAATAGATATTGGCGATGAGGTGAAGAAACCAATGGTGATTTACTGTGATAACAAGAGTGCAATTGATCTTACAAAGAATCCGGAACAACATTCTCATACAAAACATATTGAAATTTGGTATAACTTTATCAAAGAGAAAGTTTAATATGGCATGATTAGAATTGATCATGTGGGAACTGATGAGAAAGTGGCTGATATCCTAACCAAGCCACCGTCAACGGCTGTGTTTGAGAATCTTTGGTTGAAACTTGGTGTTCAGCCACCTCCCAGTGCATAAGGAGGTTATGAAAATCCCCTCCCCCCAATTATGGTAATTGTTTTTAATCTGTTTATGAATGAGATATAGGTTTGTGGGGGAGATACTATCCAGGGGTATTGTGGTTTGATATGAACAATGAACAATTACCGGACATTGGGTTTATTGTCAATGTGGGAGAAAGGAAAAAATTCAGGCATCTAATTCTTTTGTGACACATTGAGAATTCAGTGTTGGTGATAGGATTGGAAGGAATTCATGGGACATGAACCCAATTCAATTGTTCTCTCTTGTTTTCTACACAGAGCATTGCTCATGTTGACTTAGAGTGTAGGCTGAGTGGATTCTTACGTTTTTGGTTTTCATGTGGATTGTGATCTATTGAATTTATTTACTGATTGCCAACAAACACAAAGGGGGAGATTGTTGGAACCATGGTCATCTATGCATGAATTGTAGTATGGTTTGTGTTTTTTGTCAATACACAGAGGAAGTTCAGAATGTGTGCAAGAAATGTTTTCATACAGGTTATCAGATAATAGTATTGATGGTGGCACCGTTTTCTAGTGTTTTCCAAATTTATGGACCTCAAAATTGACAAAAGGGGAAAAAGTGTTTTTTGGTAAAGGGACTTGTGCGCTGGATATGTGTCGCGCAAGTGACTTGTGAGCGGAGAAAGGACTTGTGCTCTGGTGCATAGGAGTATTGGAAAGTTTCGAACCATATTTTTTGCAAGATCAGAACATCAAAATATGGAAAAGGAAATAGGGTCGCGCAAATATTGGTTTGGTCGTGCAAGTGAGTAGTGCGACGGAGGCTAGTGGGGTTGGAGTTGCGCCCCAGAACTTGCACGCCAAGAGGAGGCATGCTGCCACCGCATAGGGTGTTCAGTTTTCCTATAAATAGAGGACCACCCCTCCTCATTAAGTATAGAGTTCAATACTTAGAGATTTTTCGAGCTCCCATAGCGTAAGTCGTGTAGTCGCGCAAGTGGTAGTTTGGTCGCACAAGTAAAAGTTTGGTGCTAGTTGTTGGTTGTGCGTACAAGGTGGTTTGGATGTAGAAGATGGTGAGTTGCACAAGGTTATAGTTGAAGAAGGAGGTGTCGTGCAAGTGGTTTGGTGAAAATTGCGCATCGAATTTGTGTCGCGCAAGTGACTTGCGCGCCATGAAGTAAAGAAGTGAGACCGTCTTTTTGAGCGGCAAGAATGTTGGGAGATTGCCCGGTACCCTCGGTGGAAAGTGATATTTGTCTACGGGTGAAATTTGGACTTCAACAGAGCATCTACATACAACATAGGATGTACTCATTAGCGATGATGAAGAGACCTTCACATCTATAAACCGAGTGTGACTTCACTAAAGGCAGTGAGCTAGGGGGAGTCAATGGGAGTGACCCGAGGGACGTAGTGAGCTACCTATGATCTTTTGTAAAGGTAGTGAGCCTAGGACAGAGTGAATGTGCCCGAACCATTGTAATCCAAATCCAGTGAAGAATAGTGTAATTTGGTACGACCAGAAACTTGTCAGCGTGTGATCCTTGGACGTAGTCCTTAGCGGTGAACCAAGTAAAAATTGTTGTGTCATCTCTTTGCATGTGAATATTTCATTGCTGATCATATCCATCATACAGGTTTAACTAGTTCCTTCCAATGTGGGAACAAGATCCTTGTTTTTAAAAGAAACTTTTGTCACCCAGATTCACCCCTCCCCTCTCTGGGTGTCTCGGGGTCCTACAGTTTTAGTACATACCCATTAAATATCAATGATATCATGAAAATATCCCATATTTTGAGTGACTAAATTTCAACAATTATTGATATTGGAGTATCATTGGTCAATCCACTCACATCCACATATTCATGGACATATTGTTTCAGAATATCTATCATGTTTATCCCATGATAATTACATTTATCATATATATTTTAAAAATCTAATTAATTTTTTTGATAATTAATATATTTTATACCTAGAAATTAAATGAAACTAATTAAGTTTTTTAGAAAATTAATCCAACTACTAAATCTATTTAATTCTATTCAAATAATACTGTTGTTAGATTTTTTTTACTAAATAAATGCACTACACATCCAAAACATCTTTTTTTAATATCTGTATTTTGCATAACTTTTTCTTTAGATACAATAAAGTTGATTTTTTATTACTAATAAATTAAAAATAATATTTCTTAACAAAGGGGGTTATAAATAATTAAAACAAAGATAATAAAAAATGACAAATTGTGTATAATTAATAATAGGAAATGAATAAAAATAGGGGTTTATCCAAATAAAATATTGATTATGTTTTTGAATGATAAACATGAGTTTTCAAAATGTAGAATAGTATTTTTAAATATTTTATCATTCTATATAAATATATATCGTTAATATAAATAAGGATTGAAAATATTTCCAATCATTCTTATACTATGATAATGTTGGAAATGCAATGGTTTTAGGAGAATCAATATTTTTTCACAATTCTCCTAAAAATTTATCAATGAAATATTTAAAAAACAAATCTTTTGATAATATTTCTATAATTATAATAAAATATTTTAATTTTTAAAATTTTGAACACTAAAATATATAAATTTTTTGTCAATGGAATATACAAAAAATAAAGAAATACAATATTTAATGAAAAAAATGTCAATTTAAAACATTAATTTTCTTAGGTATTCTCTATATGAATTAATAAGTGAATAAAATATGAAAATTTACTCAGCTTTTATTATTAATACAATCTATTAATGCTATTAATTTAATATATCATGGCCCTTTTTAGGTATTTGTTGTTTGTAAGAAAAGATATCAACATAGTTATTATTTAAAAAAAATATAGTAACATATTTGGATATTACAATAACATACAATTTTTTTGTATTGATAATTGGAGTCAGAGTTGAAAATATATAGTCTGGGATGACAACTAGCTGCTGTAAGTAGTCGAATATCATTTTACAGATCCCCTTTAAATTATATATATATATATATATCAGTCTTTACTGTATTATCTTCCTATAAAATAGGTGTATTCTAGGATCCCTAAAATTAGGATCTATATTTTTTTTCTAGGATGATAATATAAAATAATAAGGGTGTTTAGAGAATCATATGATTTTTTTATTAGGAAACACAATTCGGTCAAAAAATATTCACCCCATATATTAAGTGCTTCTACATTATCATTAAAGTCGTTAATAGATGAAATAAACTATGTAAACTATACCTTCCCACCACATTTCTATAAAATTAAAAACAATTATTTTTTGAGAAAAAAATGTATTTATATATTTCATGTTGATAAAAGGATAACCAATCCTAACACTATATTCATTTACATGAAATAATAATTATTAAAAAATAGTTATAATATCAATTTTATTTCCAATGATAAAATAATTAATCCCCATAAAAATAAGGGTCTATTAAACCCCCATGTATTAAAAAAATTAAAATATTTTATATCATTAAAGAATCCCCCAGTCCCTGTCCATTCTTAAACTATATACCTATTTTCCACTTAGTGACCCTCTTTCCTACTAATTTTATTTACAATTGGGTAATGTCAACTTCAACACATAAGGAATGATTGATATGAGTCGAAACTAAGGGTATATTTCCTTTAACCTTATCAGTGTTGTTGTTATTACAATATTTCAACAAAAAGTGAAATATTCATACCCACTGTATAAATTTTTACAACATCTATCCACCATCATTCGAATTTTTTTACTATTTAATTTAAATATTAAAACATTATTTGATAACATAAAATAATTAAATGTCTTTTACACTATTACAATTATTCCAAAAATCTCTCCTTGGTGACTGATTTAATAATTTTAATTATTTATGTTTTATTTTATAAATCATCAATATATATGTTTTTTTCATAGATATATCTAACAAAAAACTAATTAACTCATGTAAAATTATGAAAAATTCTAGTTACCCATTCATAAACCAAAACATTGTATTAATCACTCTCCATATGGGCTTCTGAGAATAATATTATCCATTAATGAATATTTTTTTTGTAGGTTGATAAAAAACCATCATGGGGTATTTAATATCATGTTTTAGTCAAGAATGTAGTGCCTGAAAATCTCCCCATTGTGCTCAAAACTTTACTTATGTTCTTTTACATTCAAAAATATAATCTATGTTTCATGTTTTTTTCAATTCAGGATATACCTAAACATTTTAGAACAGTGGTAAAATTTTGGAGGCTGATATTTAATACTAAATGGTATTTACTAGAATGACTATATTTTTAAATTTAAAAAATCATATATCGAATGATTATCTATAATACAAAAAAAATTAATAGAAATACCATGACTCTATTATCCTAAATATATAAAATTTTTATAAATATTGACATCATTAATAGATTCAACACAAGATTTCATATAGGTTCTATGAATATTTTTTACCTATTGTCCTATAAAATATCACATTCACCTTCCTTAAAGGTAATATTAAAATTAATAAACAATTATTGATTAAATGAATGATAATGTTCAATAATGATCAAAAGGTACACTCTTTTAACCACATCCCTTGAATAACCCATTATCAATACCACTCTAAAAAAATGTAAGAACGAAATTAATATGTTATAACATCTATCCTCTTCTCACATACATGAGAAGGTAGTTGAATATAACTTTTAATTAAGAGACATATACTAGATTTCAATGTCTTTCAATAAATTCTGAAGGGCTTCAATATATGTGGGGGATGATTTTCCATTGAAAATAAAATAACCATACAAGTGGTAACCAAATAACCAAAACATGATGCATGATATGTAACACCCCAAGTTTCTACGGTACACTTCTCTTTGAATAATACAATAGCGTGTGTTGTACGCAACTTCGAGTTCTAAAACACATCACAACCAATCAAACTAGCCGTTATGAATAGTAATACACACTTTTTGAAATTTTATAAATTTTATCTTTCAAAATGGACTTCATATTTGGATTCGGAATATCAAAATTATCCTAGGGTGAATTTTTGGTATTTTTCTAAAAACATTCAATTTGTGATGAATAGTGAAAAAACACTGAGTTATAGTTTAAAAACCAATTTTTATTTAAATAATTATTTATTTTATTTAAATTTAATTAAGGCCAATATAGATAAATAATACCTATATATGGTCAATGTAATTAATTTTTGTTAGCTTAGAATAATTTTAGATATATAAAATGTTTATTGAACTTTTCACCGTCTTTTACCCACCTCCTAGGAGAATTTGAAAATACACATAAAACATAATTTTACCACTTTTGTGAGTGGAATTTAAAAAATAAGAGACACATGGTTAATGTCAAGGAGTAAAATGTGGTTCAATAAGATAAAAATAATTTTTGGAGATTAGTAACTTTTTACTTTTATTTACCGCGGTTAGAAGAAAATAGGGTAATTAAGGGTAAAAATGATATTAATATTACCCTAACACATGTCCTAATTCTATTCTATAAGTGTATCTCAACCAAAAACAAACTTAAGAATAAAATATTATCATTTAGGTCCACTTGGATTAGATTTGGACATTTATTATTATTTAATTCAAAGAAGAGTTAAAAGAGTTAAAATCAATATTTAATTACTAAAACATTTTCAATATAGGGTTATACATAGGATAAATTAGATTATAAATATTCATTAGAAATATAAAATGATTTATAACATTATGGTATTTTATTTATAATTTCTAGACATTAAATAATTTAATTTTTATATGACACAATGGTGATGCAGTAATTACCTAATTAATGAAATAATAAAATAATTGATATTATAAATATCAAAATAAATGAAATTTGAGACTTTTTATGAATTAAAAAAAATTATAGGTTAATATTACATTTTAATGTTGATTTAATTAATTGTTTTAGAAGTAATCTATAAGGCCCCAGCCTTAAACCATACTTAATCTTGAGTTATTACAAGATTACACATTGAGGAACTTTTCAGGTTTAGAGTTTTAGAGAATTAGATCATAAAACTAGCATTACATTCCACATTTAAACAAAGTGGTTACATAAAGATTGTATTCAGTTTTTCCCATCAACGGAAACATATTTAAAATAAAACATGGATTCTTTCTTGAAACTTCCTTGACAATATCATCATATCATGTACCTTTCCCTTGACCTGTGAAAAACATTTCAAAAAAACATGGGATGAGCATAAAAAGCTCAGTAAGGGTTATAAAAATATAGAAAGGAAACATGAGTTCATATATACATAAGAATGAAATCATAATTTACCCATAAAACATAGGCACTTTAACATACCTCATCGAATCATGAATAAATCATAGAAATCATAAGACATAAAAGGTAACTTGAGGCATTCATAACATTCTTACGTAGGGAGTAACCATCTTGGTTATGTTTGGAATACCCACCACAGTATATTCCCTAAATCTCTTCCAAGAAACCTTAACGTTTTACTCCTCCGTGTTACCCAATTAATTGGAGAGCTATATCGGGCTCACCCGCCCTTAGTTTATCACGGAACCACCCGTCTTCATAATAATGCCCAAGAACCACAACATAATCGTATCACATAAAACATGCATAAAGGAAACATAACATTTCCACCTTTCAATCACAAGATATCAATAAAATACATTGATATAAAAACATTATGAAAACCATTTTCAATACCAAAATAAAAGAAAAGTAAAACATGGTATTTATTTTTCTTTTAAAAAGATGTTATGGCATGTAGAGGAAGCCGAAACACAAATAATGGTCATGACGGCGGAGAAGTCGTTGTCTCCGCATACGTACGACAAAAACATTCTCTTTTGTCGTTTAGTAAAACTCTTCGTATAAAAAAGATTCCTTTATGGATAAACGTAAAAGTAAAAGGGGTTTATACACCGTATAAAAGAAGGTTGTGAATAAAACAAAATATGCCTCAATGAAAGGAGATTGAGACGAAGTCCCATACAAAGAAGGTATCCTTGGTTTAAGGATAAATCAATTACATAATTATATGTGACAAACGAATACACCAAATATAAGTGGATATTAAGTGTAAGAAAATCAGAGGTTATTCACACATATTCATAGAACGACATATTCAAGGAGTACAAGTTTATCCCAAAGAATCAAATTTGGGTTAAGAAGTTCCCTTGCAAAAATTTGAAAGCCTAACGGCGTCACTTCAAAATTCAGAAAAAGAGTTGATTAGAGACAAAAAGGGTATCTCATCACATGGACATAAAATTTAAATCAATAAGGATATAGAAGAACATATCCCAACATAATAGTATATGAATTAAAAGGCATAACAAAAGAAGTCTTTTAAAAAGAGGGGGGTGAGAGGTTCTCTTACCGACATGGGTATCTTTCAAAACATACACCCTGTGAAAGAAGGAAATACAAAATTGAGGTAAATAATCATTAATGAATGTATATTACACAATGAGTAAAATAATGGGTAGTAAATACACCACTCAAAGGAAATTTTGGCAAATGTACCATAAATATCACGGGAATAAAAGTGAGATGAAAAATCCCTTACGAAAACTCGGCAGCCTAACGACGCCACTTAAAACTTAAAAAAATGGATTTATGAGATAAAATAGGGTCTCTCAAAATATTAACCTAAATTTTACAGAAAGAGGAATATAAAAGACCATCCCCCAACATAACAAATAGGAGCTTAAAATAAGTGACATAAAGGAGAGTACTTAAAAAGAAATAGAGAGGTTGGATCTCTTACAAAAATTCGGCAGCCTAACGGCGCCACTCAAAACTTCCAAAATGGATTGATGAGAGAGAATAGGGTCTCTCATCATATGAAAATAAAAATTACAGTAAGATTAATATATACTAATATCCCAATAACAAGAAATATAATCTTTAAAAGGAATGACATAAAAGAGTGTACTTAAAAAGAGAGGAGTAGGATCCCTTACCTCAAGTCTGACTTGTCTTGTTCGTTTCATTATATTCCTGAATAATAAACTTTTTTCAATTTATAATTGCCTAAGGACCTCCTTTAAATATTATTATTCATCTCATATCACATATTATAATGTTATAATACTTGTTTAATAATGTTAGTTCATATCAGACGTTTTTGCCGATGTTTGGTACATAAGTCAAAAAAGAACTTGTTTGAAAAATGAATGCCCATGTAGTTATAAGTAAATAATTTCAAGACTAGTATTAATGATTAAAATATCATATATATCCAGTACATATTCATTTTATTCTATTACATATCATTTGGAGATAAAAAACGAAAAGCACCGTTTATGGAGAAGGTAGGCCGTACGTACGCATGAACACTACTTTCATTTTTTCTTTGTCATATTAATGGAATTAAAAATAAATGATATATATATATTATAATTCCAGTATAATATATATGTTATATAGGTCACATATGTTCATTAATTTCATTATTTATGCATTCCATGTATTGCATGTACGAGTCACATCACTTGAGGGGGCGGTAGTCCACACTTCCTCATATGAAATTATCGCATTTACACAACATGAAAAGAATAAAGGTATGTTTTAAATATAAAGTAAATAATCATATAGTAAACATAAATAGAATATATATCGTATATAAAATACAGTGACATAATAATGGCCACCTTTAAAGGTGTTAAAAGAATATTGAACAATCATTGTTTCGTGAGGCAGAAAATCGCCAACCACAGAAACAGTATATTATTTAACCATTATATGAAGGTGTGTGTAAGTGTTTCTTGAATCCTTCTTATAACCACATCCTAGTATATTTAATATACTGTATTTGTTACAAAAGAAATGAATAAAAATATTTTATGGGGTTGGAGAAGCAAAATAAAACAAAAGGACTCAAGTGAAGACATTACCTTAAAATCGGGTAACTCCCTTTGGTTTGAGATCAAAGGCTTCCTTGGGAAGACCTCTGCCCAAAGTGAGGCTTCAAGGAGTTAGAGAGGGATGTGGAGAGACAAAATGGGCAGGGGTTGGCCGAGTCAAAGGATTTGGAATTGTGGGTAAGGAGGTAGAGGTGGGGGCCTTTTATAAGAGGAGAGGAGGGGCACTCTTGGAAAGTAAAGAAATGTTACTTTATTTTAGAATGCGTTTCGGATTTTAATGGTCCCACATTGATGTGTTTCAAGGATAAGTTGATACGGGTTCGAAATCCACCAATCCAATAGGTTTTGGACATGTGTAGGTATTAGATTTTTCATTATCTTTCCATTTTATTTAAATCGTTAAATAATTAGGTAATCGTTGCATCATCGTGATGTCATAAATAATTTAATTTATTTAATGTCTAAAAATTATAAAAAAATACTATGATGTAGGAAATACTTTTATCTTTCCATTTATTATTTATAGTGAAAAATATGACTTGTATAACCCCATGTAAAAATTGTTTTAGTAAAACATCTCATGTTTGTGTCATTTTTACTTTAACATTAAATAAAAAGATATTTATGTCATTTTCCAACCAAAGTGGCTCCATGGGGTCCCCAAGTTGACCCATGGATTGTCTTGGTCGGACATGACACATCCAATGATGGTAGGACATGTTTCTAGGTCATTTCATTTTATTAAAACATTATTCTTACCTTAAACTACACTAATTACCTCTAATCGCGATTAAAAACTTAATAAGTTACTATTCACCAAAAAATTATTTTAATCCCATTGAACCACATTTTACCTCTTAATGAAAACCATGTATGTAAGATTTTTGAAATTCGAAACACAATTATGGAAAAATTTCATTTAAACGGAAAATCAGTTTTTATAAGTACCACTTAGTGGTTTCACTATTCATCAAAAATTGAAGTTTTTTAGAAAATTACCCAAAGTTCACCCTAAGATATATTTGATATTTCGAATTCAAAAATGATTTATATTTTAGAATATTCAAAACATATAAGTTGCATTAATTAATTGTATAATTAATTCCCACTGTCAAAACAAATAGCGTGTTTTTATGAAACAAAATGTATCAAAAGATTGACACTAGTTTAAGTCTGATTTCAACGTGAAATTAATTCCAACGAACACTATTGGATTAAATGGTAAAAATATATTCTAATTTCACTTTAAAACCCATTGAAAAGATAATTTAATCATATAAATAAATTAGATTAAAAGAGGTTTTGAATTAAAATACAACATTTTTCACTATTCATTAAAAATTGAACTTTTTCGGAAAAATACCAAACATTTACACAAAGAAAATTTTGATGTCCCGATTCTAAAGAAGAATTTTATTTTGTCAAATATAACACATAAAATTTTCAAAAAAAGTGGATTTAAAAGAGGTTCGCCATCAAAAGGCGGTTAATCCACCTTTTAAAGAATATTAGAATGTTTACGCTTAAAATTGGATTCATTTGCATTTTTAATCCTCTAACATTTATTGTAAAAAGTAAAAATATTTGACAAACATATATAATCATTTTTTAGTTAGTTCTATTCATTCCATCCATCACAATAGCTAGGCGTTAACTACTATTTAAAATAATATTATTTTATTATTAGAGTGTAACGTAAGATTCCCAAGAAACTCGTTGTTGCGTGTTGGGTACACCATCGAGCATATCATCCCCTTTAAGGTATTATTAATATTTTATTCAGAAATATGGATAAATATAAAAATTTCATATTCTTTATTTACCTGGGGTGTTACACCCTTCCCCCCTTTTGGGAATTGCATCCTCGCAATTTTAAAATTGAGCTTGGAAACATCCTTGAAAGTCTCACATCGGAACAAGAGTCGGTAAAAAAATCACTTTACAATAAAGAAAGATAAGTACATAGGTCACCCGAGTTAACCCATACTAGGATTCCATGTAGGAAAACATGGACATGGAGGAGAAAACATAGGGTCATGTTCTGATGGAGAGTGATAGAAAACATGTTTAGGAGAAAGTTAACCACGAGAAAATCACAAACTTGTAATGGGTTAAACGGTATTCAATTCCCCAATAAGAAAAGTTAATGGACAACATTTTTGTTTTAAGTTAATTTTTATTGAGGAATTTATTAATAAGGAAACATAATCACTTATCATGTTGACTTTCAAATTTTATTAGATTCCTTACAAAAACTCATATTTTCTCCAAAAGACGAGTATTTAGGAAGACTTGTTCACATTAAGAGTACTATAATAAACTTCTAGAGAATCACCTAATCCACAAAAGAGAACTATATAATTCCCATGTCTTTAGACTTTAAGCAAAACCAAAACCAAAAAGGTTAGTACAAGATCAGATAATCCGGAAAAGGATAACCCTTTATAAAAAGAAAATTTATTCTTAATCTCCAAAATTTGTCCAACAAAACCCAAAGTTCAATGAGGACCATTCGATAAACAATTTGTCCATAAAATTCTTCAAAGTAAACCAAACTAAGATTGAAACCCAAATATTTTATGGATTTAGTCACATAGTCTTCAAAGTTAAATCATAACATTTATCTCCAAACAACATCAATTTCTCTTAAAGTCTCGTATTGAAAATTAATTAACTTAATCACATATCCTCCATGATAGGTTAATAAATTTCCATAGATGACCCAAAATCAACTTACTATTAATTCATAAAATCATCTAACTAAAAAGAATCAGTCAAACTAACCAGGGAATTCACGTAGTCCAGTGGTAGGCGATAAATACCAGTCGCACTTTGGTTGTGGGTTCGATTCCCACAGCTTTTTCCGACGCGATGGGTTTTCACACGGTCTGCGTGTTGTCCTTTTTCCAAAACTACATAATTCTTAAAACATTCCCCAAAATGAGATAAAATCTTCAAAAATGATCATAAAATATTTTAACCTCAAGTTTATCTCATTCCTTTAATTTTCCATCATATCATAGAGTAACCCATAATTACCTAAAAATTAAGGATCATATAAACCATAATGGTTACCTTCATAATTATAACCTGAACTTCCACATCGAGTTGGCCATCTCGTACATGATGCATTAGAGAACTCACCAAGGTTGAAGTGGTTGATCATGACTCCTTGATTGTTGGTTTAGAACAACCATGAGATTCCTCATTGAATCCCCCATTTCATCTAGTCTCTTAATCAGAGAACCAGCACAGTTTCCTTCAAACACATTGTCACTTTGGTGCCTACTAGATCCAGCCATTTACTAAAACAAAAAAGGTCAGTGTGAGTATATCAACATAACCATCATATACCAATGAGGAAGATAAACACTAAGATATACTTTCTCATTCACTTTATCTAAAAACTACAATTCTTTCTAAAATCTTAGCCAATATGGTAATGTCACTTATACTTAAAGAATACCCTAACCTCTAAAGTTATCTAAACCAACCTTTGATACCAACTATAAGGCCCCATCCTTAAACCATACTTAATCTTGAGTTATTACAAGATTAAACATTGAGGATATTTTTGGGTTTATAGTTTTAGAGAATTAGATCATAAAACTTGCATTACATTCCACATTTAATCAAAGTGGTTACATAAATATAGTATTCCTTTTTTCCCATCAACGAAAACATATTTAAAATAAAACATGGATTCTTTCTTGAAACTTCCTTGACACTATCATCATATCATGTACGTTTCCCTTGACCTGTGAAAAACATTTAAAACAAAACTTGGGATGAGCATAAAAAGCTCAGTAAGGGTTATAAAAATATGGAAAGGAAACATGAGTTCATATATACATAAGAATGAAATCATAATTTACCCATAAAACATAGGAACCTTAACATACCTCATCAAATCATGAATAAATCATAGAAATCATAAGACATAAAAGGTAACTTGAGGCATTCATAACATTCTTACGTAGGGAGTAACCCTCTTGGTTACGTTTGGAATACCCACCACAGTATATTCCCTAAATATCATCGGAGAAACCATAACGTTTCACTACTTCGCATTACCCAATGCATTGGAGAGCTATATCGGGCTCACCCGCACTTATTTTACCAAGGAACCACTCATCTTCATAATAATTCCCAAGAACCACAACATAATCGTATCACATAAAACATGCATAAAGGATACATAACATTTCCACCTTTCAATCACAAGATATCAATACAACACATTGATATAAAAACATTATGAAAACCATTTTCAATACCAAAATAAAATAAAAGTAAAACATGGTATTTATTTTTCTTTTAAAAAGAAAGTATGGCTTGTAGAGGAAGCCGAAACTCAAATAATGGTCACGACGACGGAGAAGTCGTTGTCGCCGCATACGTACGACAAAAACATTCCCTTTTTTCGTTTAGTAAAACTCTTCGTATAAAAAAGATTCCTTTATGGATAAACGTAAATGTCAAAGGGGTTTATACACCGTATAAAAGAAGGTTGTGTATAAAACAAAATATGCCTCAATGAAAGGAGATTGAGACGAAGTCCCATACAAAGACAGTATCCTTGGATTGAGGATAAATCAATTACATAATTATGTGTGACAAACGAATACACCAAATATAAGGGGATATTAAGTGTAAAACAATCAGATGTTATTCACACATATTCATAGAACGAAATATTCAGGGATTACAAGTTTATCCCAAAGAATCAAATTTGGGTTAAGAAGTTCCCTTGCAAAAATTTGACAGCCTAACGGCA
The DNA here is from genome assembly GCA_963277665.1 of Viscum album. NCBI lineage: Eukaryota > Viridiplantae > Streptophyta > Magnoliopsida > Santalales > Viscaceae > Viscum > Viscum album. The sequence continues at coordinate 566,608,440 of OY728120.1, read as the reverse complement.
TCACTTCAAAATTCCGAATAAGAGTTGATGAGAGATAAAAAGGGTATCTCATCGCATGGAAAAAAAAATTTAAATCAATAAGGATATATAAGAAAATATCCCAACATAATAGTATGTGAATTAAAAGACATAACAAAAGAAGTCTTTTGAAAAGAGGAGGGTGAAAGGTTCCCTTACCAACATGGGTATCTTCTGAAACATACATCCCGTGAAAGAAGGACAATACAACATTGATGTAAATAATCATAAATGAAAGTATCTTACACAATGAGTAAAATAATGGGCAGTACATACACCACTCAAAGGAAATTGTGGCAAATGTAGCATAAATCTCACGGGAATATAAGTGAGATGAAAAATCCCTTACAAAAACTCGGCAGCCTAATGATTCCACTTAAAACATACAAAAATGGATTGATGAGATAAAATAGGGTCTCTCATCATATTAAAATAAATTTTATAGAAAGAGAAATATAAAAGACCATCCCCAAACATAACAAATAAGAGCTTAAAATAAGTGACATAAAGGAGAGTACTTAAAAAGAAAGAGAGAGGTTGGATCTCTTACGAATATTCGGCAGCCTAACGGCGCCACTCAAAACATAAAAAATGGATTGATGAGAGAGAATAGGGTCTATCATCATATGAAAATAAAAATTACAGAAGAATAATATCAATGAATTTCCCAATAACAAGAAATATAATCTTTAAAAGGAATGACATAAAAGAGTGTACTTAAAAAGAAAGAGAGGAGTATGATCCCTTACCTCAAGTCTGACATGTCTTGTTCGTTTGATTATATTCCTGAATAATAAACTTTGGTCAATTTATAATTGCCTAAGGACCTCCTTTAAATATTATTATTCTGTTCATATCACATATTATAATGTTATAATAATTGTTTAATAATGTGAGTTCATATCAGACGTTTTTTCCGATGTTTGGTACATAAGTCAAAAAAGAACTTGTTTGAAAAATGATTGCCCATGTAGTTATAAGTAAATAATTTCCATAATAGTATTAATGATTAAAAGATCATATATATCCAGTAAATATTCATTTTATACTATTCCATATCATTTTGAGATAAAAAAATGAAAAGCACCGTTCATGGAGACGGTAGGCCGTACGTATGCATGAATGCTACTTTAATTTTTTCATTGTCATATTAATAGAATTAAAAATAAATTATATATATATGTATATTATAATTCCAGTATAATATATATTTTATATAGGTCACATATTTTTATTAATTTCATTCTTTATGCATTCCATGTATTGCATGTACGAGTCACATCACTTGAGGGGGCGGTAGTCCACACTTCCTCATATGAAATTATCGTATTTACACAACATGAAAAGAATAAAGGTATGTTTTAAATATAAATTACAGAAGAATATAGTAAACATAAATAGCATATATATCATATATAAAAAACAGTGACATCATAATGGCCACCTTTTAAGGTGTTAAAAGAATATTGAACAATCATCGTTTCGTGAGGCAGAAAATCGCCAACTACAGAAACGGTATATTCATTAACCATTAGACGAAGGTGTGTGTAAGTGTAGATCTAATAATTATTATAACAACATCCTAGTATATTGAAGATACTATAGTTTTTACAAAATAAATGAATAAAAAGAGTTTAGGGGGTTGGAGAAGCAAAATAAAACAAAAGGACTCAAGTGAAGACATTACCATAAAATCGGGTAACTTCCTTTGGTTTGTGCTAAAGGGCTTCCTTGGGAAGACTTCTGCCCAGAGTGAGGCTTAAAGAAGTTATAGAGGGATGTGGAGAGACAAAATGGGCAGGGGTTGGCCGAGAAAAAGGCTTTGGAAGTGTGGGTAAGGAGGTAGAGGTCGGGGCCTTTTATAAGAGGAGAGGAGGGGCACTCTTGGAAAGTAAAGAAATGTTACTTTATTTTAGAATGAGTTTCAGATTTTAATGGTCCCACATTGATTTTTTTCTAGGATAAGGTGATAAGGGTTCGAAATCCACCCATCCAATAGGTTTTGTACATGTGTAATTCTTAATGTTTACATTATCTTTCCATTTTAATTAAATCGTTAAATAATGATGTCATCGCTGCATCATCATGATGTCATAAATAATTTAATTTATTTAATGTCAAAAAATTATAAAAAAACACTATGATGTAGGAAATACTTTTAGATTTCCATTTATTATTTATTGTCAAAAATATGACTTGTATAACCCCATGTAAAAATTGTTTTAGTAAAACATCTCATGTTTGTGTCATTTTTACTTTAACATTAAATAAAAAGATATTTATGTCATTTTCCAACCAAAGTGGCTCCATGGGGTCCCCAAGTTGACCCATAGATTTTATTATTCGGCCATGACACATACAATGAGGGTAGGACATGTGTCTAGGTCATTTCATTTTATTAAAACATTATTCTAACCTTAAACTACACTAATTACCTCTAATCACGATTAAAACCTTAATTAGTTACTATTCACCCAAAAAAATTAATCCCATTGAACCAAATTTTACTTCTTAATGACAACCATGTATGTCGGATTTTTGAAATTCAAAACTCAAAGATGGCAAAATTTAATTTAAACGGGAAATCAGTTTTTATAAGTACCACTTAGTGGTTTCACTATTCATCAAAAATTGATGTTTTTCAGAAAATTACCAAAAGTTCACCCTAAGCTATATTTGATATTCCGAATTCAAAAATGATGTCTATTTTACAAAATTCAAAACATATAAGTTTCATTAATTAATTTTATAATTAATTCCTGCTGTCAAAACAAATAGCGTGTTTTTATGAAACAAAATGTATCAAAAGATTTACACTAGTTTAAGTCCAATTTCAAAGTGAAATTAATTCCAACGACCACTATTGGATTAAATGGTAAAAATATATTCTAATTTCACTTTAAAGCCCATTCAAAAGATAATCTAATCATATAAATAAATTATATTAGAAGACGTTTTGAATTAAAATACAACATTTTTCACTATTCATTAAAAATTGAACTTTTTCGGAAAAATACAAAAAATTTACACAAAGTAAATTTTGATGTCCCTATTATAAAGAAGAATTTTATTTTGTCATATATAACACATAAAATTGTCAAAAAGTGGATTTAAAAGAGGTTCGCCATCAAAAGGCGGTTAATCGACTTTTTAAAGAATATTATAATGTTTACGCTTAAAATTGGATTAATTTGCATTTTTAATCATCTAACATTTATTGTAAAAAGTAAAAATATTTGAAAAATATATATAATAATTTTGTACTTAGTTCTATTCATCCCCTCCATCACAACAGCTAGTCGTTAACTACCATTTAAAATAATATTATTTTATCATTAGAGTGCAACGTAAGATTCCCAAGAAACTCGTTGTTGCGTGTTGGGTATGCCATCGAGCATAGCATCCCCTTTAAAGTAATATTAATATTTTATTCACAAATATGGATAAAGATAAAAATTTCATATTCTTTATTTACCTGGGGTGTTACATAATCATGCTGTTATGATTTTCAAAAAAAATCAAATACCAAATCGTGTCAAAATTGAAATAAAAGAGTTTTTAAAACAAATATTATATGATTTGTTGATATTCAATTTCTAAAAATATAATGTTCGGCCCAGAGACTTATATAATGATATGTGTATCATTAAGGAACCACTTGTGGTTCTTTTGGATGTATATAGTATGTTTATTAACCATATAATATAAAAATACAAAGAGACATTGTTAATCTGAAACTAATTAACTAAGAGTTAAAACTAAAAGATAAGGTTTATATAGTGACCCAAACATGTCTAAAACCTATTGGTTGGGTGGTATTAGACCCATACCCACCTTATACTCCAAATAAGTCACTTTCTAGCCATTAGAAACCTAATATTAATTTATTATAAAATAATATTTCTAGATTTTCCTAAGGTTCCCCTCACCCCTCTTATAAAAGGGCACTCCCCCTTCTCTCTAATTCACACCTTCAAAGCCTTTTTTCTCGGACAAAACCTTCCCAAATATTCTCTCAAATTCAATAAATTCATCACAGTGGCCTTATTTTGATGAAAAATCAAACCTAAGAGCCCTTTTGATCAAATCAAAAGGAAGAACCCAAAGAAAAGGTAATGTTTTCACCACCATCTTTCATGTTCCTTTCTTCTTCAACTTCTTCTTTATTTGTTATTTCCATTATAAAATAATAACTCTAGTATCTAATATATACTGTGATGTTATTATAAATATGGTACAACCATATTCATTATTCTATCCATCCCTTTAATGACATGTCACCATACGTGCGTACGTACGTCTTATCGTCTCCACGTCATGGTGTAATTGTTATTCAATACATTATTATTTGTATTAGTAAAATAATGATGTGTAATTAATGTAAATAATAAATATAAATGATAATTATTCTATACATATGATACACCACCCAATTATATATTATTTTAATATAAAAAGAATGATAATGTCGCTCGTGCGTACGTACGGACTACCGTCTCCATGAACGCGATGAGATTCATTTCCCATCATATACATTCAAAAATAATTTTCATTTGATGGTTAAAAATAATGTTAAAAGAATTAATATCATTATGGATATGAATAAGATACAACCTATCCATAACAAACATGTCTTACATAACAATGTATATAAAGGAAAAGGAATCAGTTAACACCCAAAACAACGATAATACAAAGATATTACTAACAATGTAATGTTAAAAGATCATATATAATATCATATTAATGTATATGATTATTGAATAATTTAATAACAATTATTTCACCATTATAAAGGAGGTTAAACTACCCTCATCCAAGGAAAAGTACAAGGTAAGGGATTATTTCACAATCTCATCATTATCTGAGGTTGTTTATACGTAATTATCTCCAAGGACGTCTTTATCATCGACATCCATGTCTCTTAAAAATGTATTTCAAATCATTCTTACTATTTTATAGAATATGGGCTAAAGTCATTTATACCCTTTTTTGTCTTTTTATAGGAGGTTTATAAAGGATTCTTTTGACCGTTTTCAAAACAAGGTCCTTTTTAACCTTTTCGAAAAAATTAAGGTAAGAATGTCTCTTTTTAACATATACAACTGGTGCGGCTATTTTCCGATGTTATAAAATCTTAAAAGATTCCCCTAAAAGCTTATAAGAATATTTTCAATGTAAATGTTTTAATTATGTGGCTTTTAAATGATTTCAAAATAGAGATATTTCTCTCAAATAGTTTTGATTTCATCCATGTCAAAATCCGTTGATGGATTTTAAGATTATTTGAAGTTGATTTATTATGATAAAAAACATCAATATAGTATTGAAGGTTTTGTGATATGTTTGACTGTGGATGTTTTATTTTTATACCATTAATGGTTTATGGAGAAAGTATTGACATTTTGTATGCTTGATTTAATACAAATTTTTATGTTATGTTTAAACCTGTTTATATGAGGAATGCATTGGGATTGATAAGTGATGGGTAGATCCCTCTATAGCTCCTCTATGCATCGGTTGGTATATTGACACAAACTAGTGTCTTTGCACAAGTCCTTGACAAAATCTTATTTGTAGTCTTGGCATAAGGCCTTGAATATGTGGTTATGATAGTCTGGCATTATGCATTCCATCATTATGAAAGTGTTTATTGATATTTAATTTGATTATTCGATTATTAAAATATCCATGTGAATAAGTATATGAAATTATTTAGTTTTATTTCTTCCATATATGCTAAAGTTCAAGTTTAGAAGGCTTTTGTTTTAGTTATACATTGCCATAAATTTTTATTCTTATTTAAGAAATCTTCTTCTATATTGTTATTCTTACTAGGGATCTGAGCTCACCCCTTTCTATGTTTTAGTTTTTTCGAGGATGTGAAGAAGTATTTGATGAATGAACTGTAGGGATAGTATGAGGTGATATTAGTGTGGTCTATGGACACAAGATGTTGTTGTTGGTTTTCAGTTTATGATGTAATGTAATCTTTATGAATTTATCTTGTGATTCTAAGACTACTAAACTAATCGGTCTTTCGAGACATGATCTTTTGTGATCATGCCAATGTTATATAATAATGCACCGAATCTGGGTAACGGGGGTCGGGGTGTTACAGTTGGTATCAGAGGAATTTTAGTACAAACGTTGGAAGCTAGATTTAGATAAACTCTGACTAGAGCACATAGCCCTAAGATAGACTTTGAGGATTAGTATACAAGAACTTCCTAGAATTTTGGTATTGTAGAGAATTTGTGAGTTTTCTGAGAAATATATCCCTGTCTGGATACGAGCAGGTAGAGGCGGCTCTGGCATAGATATTTCTGGGGGTAAAACCCAAAAACACCTCTTTGAACTAGACTCGAACATGAACTGGTACACGACAACGGGCCTTGCTGCACTCTTGGTTACGACACTCCCGGGGGATACGCTTAGCATAATTCTCATTTTCATTAGAAACCATTATGGAGGGTTTATGAGTATATACTTCCTCAAAAATTTTTTATTATTATTATGGATTATATCCATAAACTGTTCAATTTATGTTAAGTGTTTTACAAGTTTTCAATTTTGTATTTTGATTCATAAACTGATCTAGTTTTTGCCATTGTTTAGAAATGGCTCCTAGTGGAAGAAATGTAAACTGTATCAATGCACGAACTCCATGTAGGGATTTTCCTCCTACTCAAGATAATTTTAGTGGAGCTTGTGATGCAATTGGTGCTGATCAACTTATCACTATATTGGGACAACTCACTCAGGTTATGAATAATAACCTTACCCGTATGGAGCACACCGATCCGCAGCGTGAAGGGTCAATGTTAGATCGCTTCATGAGGAAACAACCACCAATATTCAATGGTATTTCAAATCCCTTGTTATATGAGAAATGGATAAGTTCCCTAGAGAAAATATTTCAGGCCTTGGGGAGTAGTGAAAGGGAAAAAGTTGTCATGGCAGTTTACCGCCTCACTGGAGATGCTGATCGAAGGTGGTATTTAATTCAAAATACCAAGGAAGATAATGAAGTATCAAATATTTAATGGATGGAGTTTAATGATATTTTATTAGAAAAATAATTTCCTCATGACCATCGAGCAGATATTGAAAGGCAATTTTTGAGTCTGAGACAAAAAGAGGATGAGAATGTCGCAAAGTATGAAGCTAACATTACAAGGTTAGCGAGGCATGCAGCAAATTATATAAGTAACCCGAGGAGTAATATTGATCATTTCATTGATGGGTTAAAACCATTTCTTCATCGAGCATTAGTCTCACAATCCTTCTTGTCGTATGAAGACATTGTCTTATGTGCTATCAATATAGAAAAGGAATTCTCTAAGTCTTACAACTTTAAAGAAAAGCAAGAGAATAAGAGATCTGCTGATCACTCTGGGAATGGAAATAAGGGAAAGAAGGAAAAAAGTTGAATCTCCATCCTGCAGTAAATGCGGGAAGAAACATATTGGTACTTTCTTGAAGGGAATGGGAGTCTGTTACAAGTGTGGTGAAAAAGGCCACCAAGATCGTGATTCCAATGGGAAGAAAGAATCTACCGATGTTCAATGCTACAATTCGAGGGAGATGTGACATTATGAAAATGAATGTCCAAAGCGTTAGGTGAACTTACCTCAGAAAAGGCCAAGGGATCAAGGCCAAGCTTATGTTTTCACTAATGCGGAGGTAGAAGCTCCGAAACACGTGGTGGCAGATAATTTAATGGTTTCCTCAAGTTTAGAAAATGCATTATTTGATTCTCGATCATCGAATTGTATCATATATTCATAGTTTGCTAAGAAAATTAGATATTTACAATTTGATTTAACAAGGAATTTGTCAGTTAAAACTCTTAAGAGAAGTATCATTGCTATAATGTTCTGTGAATCAGTTCCCATTAGATCATATAAATTTTCTTTATCTTCTGATCTCATCGTCATACCTATGATTGAGTTTGATATAATCCTTGTTATGGATTGGATTTCGGACTATGATGAAATGATTTATTATAAGAAGAAGGAGTTGATGATTTTTAATGATGATGGCTAGGAACACCTTATCTTTAGAGCAAAATCTTCACCACCTGATACATATCAAGATCCCCCAGTAGCTCAACTAAATTCAATTATTGGGGAGAAAGAGAATGAAATAATTGTGGGTGAGGAAAGGAATGTCCAAATAGAGGATGTACCTATTGTGAAAGAATATGTTGATGTTTTTACAGAGGATTTAATTGGACATCCTCTAGAAGGATAAATTGAGTTTTCCCTTGATTTAATTCTGGGATCAAGGCCCATATCGAAGAACCCTTAAAGAATGGAAACTGTGGAATTAGTGGAACTAAAGAAACAACTATAGGAATTGAGTAGTAAGGTATTTATTGGCCCAAGTGTTTCTCCATGGGGAGCCCCTGTCCTTTTTGTTAAGAAAAAAGATGGATCTATGAGGTTATGTATCGACTATAGGGAGATCAATGCTATAACAATAAAGAACAAGTATCCCCTACCTCACATTAATGACTTATTTGACCAACTGCATGGAGCTCAATACTTTTCACAGATTGACCTTCGATCTGGATATCATCAGTTGTGTGTGAGGAAGGAAGACAATCCGAAGACAACATTTCGAACCAGGTACGAGCATTACGAGTTTATAGTAATGCCTTTTGGGATGACTAATGCACCCTCTGTTTTCATGGATCTAATGAATATAGTTTTCAAGGAATATCTTGATTACTTTGTAGTGGTATTTATTGATGATATCTTGGTATACTCAAAAGACATGGAGATCATGAAAATCACTTACGCATTATCCAGAAGACTCTAAGAAGACATGAATTATATTGGAAGTTTAGAAAGTGTGAATTCTGGCTTCTGGAGATTTCTTTTCATGGCCATATTGTCTAAAGGATGGAATCTCTATTGACCCTTCTATGACTAGGGAAATCCAAGAATGGCCAACACTGATGAGTATAACTAAGGTACACAGTTTTATTGGATTAGCAGGCTATTATCAATGTTTTATCCATAATTTTTCCTTGTTGGCTAACCCATTAATAAAGCTCATACATTAAGGGGATAAATTTGTTTGGACAAATGAGTGAAGTCTGTTTCGAATAACTAAAGAGAATATATGTCAATGATCCTATTTTGAATCCACCATCAGGGAATGCTGGGATTTTTATTTATTATGACGCTTCAAAGAATGGAATTGGTTGTGTCCTTATGCATAATGATAAGGTTATTTCCTATGCATCACGCTAGTGAAAAATTCATGAGTATAACTATCATACTCATGATCTTTAGTTAGCACCTGTAATATTTTCTTTGAAGATTTGGAGACACTACCTCTTTGGTGAGAAATGTGGGATTTATACAGATCATAAGAGTTTGAAGTATATCATCTCACAGAAAGTACTCAACATGAGGCAAAGGATATGGCTTGAACTACTCAAGGATTATGATTGCACGATACACTACCACACGAGGAAGGAAAATTAGGTTGTAAATGCTTTGAGTAGAAATGATCATGGAGTTTTGAACAACATGAGAGTTGAGAGGGATCCTATTTTCATTGATCTAGTAAATATGGATATGGTAATCACCATGGAAAGGGAAACATCAATACTTTTTCAAATTGTTTTCAAACCATCTTAACTAGAAATGATTAAGAGTTCTCAGAACGATGATGAAGAATTTCAAAAGAAGATTAAATCTTCGAATTATGGGATATTGAGTGACTTTGTGTATGAAGATGGAATTTTGAAATTTTGGAAGATACTTTTTGTTCCCAATATACCTAATCTAAAAAGGGAATTGTTGGACGATGCTCATAATTCCAATTTCTCTAAACAATCTGGGAGCACCAAAATGTATAGGGATTTGAAGGAACATTTTTGGTGGGAAAAAATGAAGAGGGAGATTGCTGATTTTGTGTCAAGATGTATGGTTTGTCAAAAAGTAATAGCTGGAAGGCAACAACTAAGAAATGTCATGCAACCTCTTCCCATACCTGAGTGGAAATGGGATAATATCATGATAGACTTTTTCATGGGACTACCAGAGACTCCTTAAAAGAATTATGCAATATGGGTAATTATTGATTGTCTTACCAAGTAAGAACATTTTCTTTCTATAAGGGATGATATACCACTTGAACGTCTAGAAAGATTATATATTAATGCAGTTGTAAGACTTCATGGAGTTCCCATATCGATTGTTTCTGATCGTGATCCACATTTTACATCAAGATTCTGGAGTAGTCTTCAGAAGGCCTTAGATACTGAACTTCATCTGAGCACTGCCTACCACCCTCAAACAGATGGACAATCATAACAGACTATTAAAACCATATAAGACATGTTGAGATCTTTCTCACTTGACTTTTAGGGTATGTGGGATCAATATTTACCTATGGTAGAATTTTTCTATAACAATAGCTTTCACTCAAGTATTCAGATGGGACCATATAAAGAGTTATATGGAAAGAGATGTCGCAAATGAACCTGTTGGGATGATGTTGGTGAAAGAAATCTCGTAGACCCAGAACTGGTGGAGGAAACGATGAAAAAGGTCAAGGTAATCCAAAACCACATCAAAGCAGCTCAAAGTAGGCAGAAGAACTATGCCGATAACCGAAGGAAGGATTTGGAATTTCATGTAGGAGATTATGTTTTCATGAAGGTATCTCCATGGAAGGGAGTCATATGTTTCGGTAAGAAAGGTAAATTGAGTCACACATACATCGGAACTTTCGAAATTCTAGAACAAATTGGGGTTGTAGCATACTGTTTGGCAATGCCGCCAAATATCTCCAAAGTTCATGATGAGTTCCACGTATCATTGTTGAGAAAATACATGCCTGTCCCAATGCATGTACTCAAATATGAGGAATTAGAACTGGAACCTGATCTGTCTTATTGCGAAGAGCCCATCAGGATTCTTGATACCAGAGAACAAGTGTTGAGAAACCAGACGACTCTCCTCGTAAAAGTTCTATAGAGAAACCATAAAATGGAAGAGGCAACATGGGAACCCAAAGAAGATATGATGAAGAATCAACCGAGTCTTTTTAGGCAATAATATTCTAGAAATTTATAGGATGAAATTATTTGAAGGAGGGGAAAATGTAACACCCCAAGCTTCTACGGTACGCTTCTATTTCAAATAATCAAATAGCGTGTGTTGTACGCAACTTCGAGTTCTAACTCACACCACAACCAATCAAACTAGCCGTTAGGAATAGTAATACCCACTTTTTGAAATTTTATAAATTTTATCTTTCAAAATAAACTTCATATTTGGATTCGGAATATCGAAATTATCCTAGGGTGATTTTTTGTTATTTTTCTAAAAACATTCAATTTTTGATGAATAGTGAAAAAACACTGGGTTATAGTTTAAAAACGAATTTTTATTTAAATAATTATTTATTATATTTAAATTTAATTAAGTTCAAAATAGATACATAATACCTATATAAGATCAATGTAATTCATTGGAGTTTGTTTAGAATAATTTTAGATATATAAAAATTTTATTGAACTTTTCACCGTCTTTTACCCACCTCCTAGAAGAATTTGGAAATTCACGTAAAACATAATTTTACCACTTCTGTTGGTGGAATTTTAAAATCCAAGAGACTTAGTTAATATCAAGGAGTAAAATGTGGTTCAATAAGATAAAAATAATTTTTTTTGAATAGTAACTTTTTGTTTTTATTTATCACGGTCAAAAGTAAATAGGGTAATTAAGGGTAAAAATGATATTCATATTACCCTAACACATGTACTAATTATATTTGAAAAGTGTATCTCGACCAAAAAAAACCTTAGGAATAAAATATTTTCATTTAGGTCCACTTGGATTAGATTAGGACATTTATTATTATTTAATTCAAAGAAGAGTTAGAAGAGCTAAAATCAATGATTAATTAATAATACATTTTTAATATAGGTTTATACATAAGATAAATTTGATTATAAATATTAATTATAATTATAAGAAGATTTAATACATAATTGTATTTCATTAATAATTTTTAGACATTAAATAATATAATTTATTTATGACACAATGGTGATGCAGTAATTACATAATTAATGAAATAATAAAATAATTGATATTATAAATATCCAAATAAATGTAATTTGAGACTTTAATGAATTGAACTAATTTTATAGGTTAATATGAAATGCTAGTATTTATTTATTTAAGTGTTTTATAAGTAATAATGCTGTTATGATTTCCAAAAAAATCAAATACCAAATAGTGTCAAAATTGACATAAAAGAGTTTTTAAAACAAATATTACATAATTATTTGATATTGAAGTCCTAAAAATCTAAGGTTCATCCAAGAGACTTATATAATGATAGGTGTATCATTAATTAACCACTTTGGGTTCTTTTGGATATATATATTATATTTATTAACCATTTAATATAAAAATACAAAGAGACATGGCAAATGTGAAACTAATTAACTAAGAGTTAAAACTAAAAGATAAGGTTAATATAGTGACCCAAACCTATCTAAAACCTATTGGATTGGTGGTTTCTGAACCATACCCACCTTATAATAGAAATAAGTCACTTTTTAGCTATTAGAACCCGAATATAAATTTATTATAAAATAATATTTCAATCTTTTCCTAAGGTGCCCCTCACCCCTCTTATAAAAGGGCACTCACCCTTCTCTCTAATTAACACCTTCAAAGCCTTTTGGATCAGCCAAAACCAGCCCAAATATTGTTTCAACATCCCTAAATTCAACCTAGAGGCCCTATTTTGGTCATAAAGCCAACCTATGAGGCCCTTTTAATCAAATATAAAGGAAGAACCCGTACAAGAGGTAATGTTTTCACCACCCTCTTTCAAGTTCCTTTCTTCTTCAACTACTTCATTCTTTGTTATTTCAAATCTAAAATATTAACTCCAGTATCTCATATATACTGTGATGTTATTATAAATATGGTACAACCATATTTAGTATTCTATACATCCATTGAATGACATGTCACCTTACGTGTGTACGTACGGATTACCTTCTCCATGTCGTGGTGTAATTGTTATTTAATACATTATTATTTGGATGGGTATAATAATGATGTGTAATTCATGTAAATAATAAATATATCATGAGAATTATTCTTTATATATGATAAAACACACAATTATATATTATTTTAATATCAAAATAATGATATTGTCGCTCGTGCGTACGTACGGACTACCGTCTCCACAAACGCGATGAGATTCATTCCCCATCATATCCATTCGAGAATAATTTTCATTTGATGGTTAAAAATAATGTTTAAATACTTAATATAATTCTGGATGTGAATAAGATACAACCCTTCCATAACAAATACGTCTTAGATAACAATGTATATAACGGAAAATGAATCAACTAACACCCGAAACAACGACAATACAAAGACATTACTAACAAAGAAAATGTTAAATGATCATATATGATATCATATTAGTGTATATGATTCTTGAATAATTTTATAACAATGATTACACAATTATACAGGAGGTTAACCTACCCTCAACCATGGAAAATTACAAGGTAATGGTTTATTTCACAATCTCTTCATTATCTGAGGTTGTTTATACATAATTATCTACTGGGACCTCTTTATCATCCACATCCATGTATCTTAAAAACTTATTTCAAAAAATTCTTACTATTTTATTGAATATGAGTTAAAGTCATTTATACCATTGTTTTAATTTTTATAAGAGGTTTATAAAGGAATCTTTCCATCGTTTTCCAAACAAGATCCTTTTTAACCTTTTCGACAAAATTACGGTGAGAATGTCTTTTTTACCTTATACGGTGGGTGCTGCTATTTTTCGACGTTATAAAATCGTTGAAGCTTCCTTTACAGGCTTATAAGAATATTTTCAAAGTAAATGATTTATTTATGTGGCTTTTAAATGATTTCAAAAAATGATATATTTCTCTCAAATAGTTTTGATTTCATCTTTGTCAACACCCTTTGATGGATTTTAAGCATATTCGAAGTTTATTTATTATGATACAAAACTTCCATATAGTATTGAAGGTTTTGTGATATGATTGATTGTGGATGTGTTATTTTTATACCATTCATGTTTTATGGAGAATTTATTGACATTTCCTATGATAGTTTAAATATGAATGTTTATGTTATGTTTAAACCTATTCATTTAAGGAATGCATTGGACTTAATAAGTGACGGGTGGAGCCCGCTCTAGCTCCTACATGCATCAGTAGGTCTCATGAGACAAACTAGTGTCTTTCCACAAGGCTTTGAAAAAATATTATTTGTAGTCTTGGAACAAGGCCTTGACTACGTGGTTATGATAGTCTGGCATTATGCATTCCATCATTATGAAAGTTGTTATTGATATTTTATGTGATTATTCGATTAATAGAATATCAATATGAATAAGTAAATGGAATTATTTCATTTTATTTCTACCATATAATGCTGAAGTTAAAGTTTAAAAGGCTTTTATTTTAGTTATACATTTCCTTAAATGTGTATGCTTATTTAAGAATGTTCCTGCTATATTTTTATCCTTACTAGGCATCTGAGCTCACCCCTTTCTATGTTTTATTTTTCCCAGTATGTGAAGAAGTATTTTATGAATGACCTATAGGGATAGTATGAGGGGATATGAGTGTGGTATATGGACACAAGATGTTGTTGTAGTTTTTCACTTTATGATGTAATGTAAACTTTATGAATATATCTAGTGATTCCAAGGATACTAAACTAATTTTCCTTTTGAGACTTGATCTTTTGTTATCATGCCAATGTTATGTAATAACGCACCTACTCTGGGTAACTGGGGTCAGTTTGTTACATGATATCCATGAAAGAAAACTCAAATTAAAACAATAATTTTAAAATCAAACTAAAATAAAGTACCATAGTGTAAGGAAAAAATATCAATGTATACATAGAAAGATAAAACTATCAAAAATCAGGCATCTGAAGACACCAACTCAAAGATCTAACTCCAAATAAATTACATGATTCACAAAACACCTTTAAAGAAGTGTGATAATTTACCATTTCCCATGTCCCAATAAAGAACATCTAAAAAAGAACCAAAGTTCTAAAGAAGAGGTGTATAATGAATCTTAGAAGATTTTCTACAATGAATTCACAGCTCATGACACTAGTATATAACATTTTACCTAATTTATATAAAATAGATTATATAACACAATTTATAAAATAGATTACATGATAATATAAATAGTAACATATAAAAATATTTAAAAAATCATTTTACCATGGAATGAATCCATACAATGCATTAAATACATTTACCGAGTTCAAATTTTCATAATCCTTTATATTCCACAAATCATCAAAACTAACCTTGCATATATCCTAGACCTCCATTTACTCCAAAGTGGTGATTCATCTTTTTACTATGTCATTATAAAATGAATAATTTTATGGTCAGGGGACCCAACCCTTATCTATCCCACTAATGATGTGGGGATTTTTTACCCTTATTAGTCATGAATGCACAAGAACACACACAAACATTATTCCAAAAGTAAATTCCAAAACATCCATTTCTTTAAATACACCCGTTTTGAATCCACTTTTTCAAATAAACAAATCAATAAATTTAAAAAAATACATCCTTTTATTGAAAACATCTCAATTAATTAATATTAGGAAATTCTATAAAATCTACATTTTAAAATCCTTATATTAAAATTGTGAAAGTAAGGATCATTGTACAACCAATTTTACACAATTTCTCAATTCCACCTAGGAATCACAAACCATCACTAATGTGGGTGAAAACATTGTTTTCACAATAATTTCAAAACCAAATACATTAAAAAACAATTTGAAACTGTGATATCAACTTCTAAATAGGGGGAGTTGAGTGTGAATCTAGCTACCTTGAGTTTTATGATGTAAATGAATAAAGATTCCCAAAATCCAACAAAACCAAGTTGAATCTCCAAAAACATGTCCTATATCCCTTCCCCTATCCAGAAAAACGTCATTTTTGATAAAATTCGTTCTCCAAAACAATATATATATATATATATACATATATCCAAAATAGTATATATATATATAAGGAAATAGATAGATAGGTTAAGTAAATCTAATGAAAACCTCAAAAACCAACCCAGACTGATGATTTACCATGAGAATCGAGCTTCAATACATTAAAAACGCCTCTAGATCGCTTCCAATTCAGTTTGGAGAGTTTATCCAACCATTGAGAATGAAAAAACTATATTAGGGACAGTTTTAGGTGAAAATGATGAATTCAAACACAAATAAAACCTAGATCCTATTTTTTAGGATCTAGATATTTTTACTTCGCAACATTTATTTTCACAGTTAGGAAAATTGTTCCCTAATCATTCACCAGCCACTACAACAAGGATAAACCTCACATAATATTATCAAATCGTTATTAAACCATGTTTTAACCATGCTAAAGCCCACTATTTCAAGTCTCAAGGTTACTTCTAGGATTCCACATGTTTTGTGAAAACCAATAATAACCCATGGGCCTTCCCTTTATCCCTTGTTATATTGTGTATGTTTTCATGTAGGTTTTTCATGTTTCTTCCAAACCATGCACCAACCGTGCACCAATTTAGAAGCCCCATAACACTGAAGAAGTTCTCAGAACTCTCCCAATCAAAACCCGTTAACATTAAATACCTAATATCATAAATAAATGGTTTCATTCATGGAAATGGGGTGATAATTCTCCCTACCATTGGACATTATGTCCACAAAAATTAATAAAACCATCAACATAATAATTGAGTTATGTCCATTAGTCCTTAATTTCCTTATCCTATTCTTTAGTCTCTTCTAAAATCTGATTATTTTTCCACAAAACCTGCACTAGAACATTGATTTTTTTAATGATGACTTTTTTCTTGCCTATCCACAATATGTACCAGGATATGTACCAACATCGCCTCCGAAACTAGTTCAAAATGATATGATCTAATTTTTTTCAGGATTAGGATACTACTTTTTCAATTAAGATACATGGAACACATTATGCACCACACTAAACGTTAATTTAACTAAAAACTAATATAC
This sequence comes from Viscum album, assembly GCA_963277665.1. Lineage (NCBI taxonomy): Eukaryota > Viridiplantae > Streptophyta > Magnoliopsida > Santalales > Viscaceae > Viscum > Viscum album. The sequence continues at coordinate 566,591,320 of OY728120.1, read as the reverse complement.
CATCTCACAAACCTATTCATGTATATGAAAAGGGCCTATATATTGATGAGATAACAATCATTTCATTAAAAATAATGATGTCCATGCCTTGGAAAAGAACACATGACCACTCACTAAAAATGACAATGATCATCCACTATGATCAAAAAAATATTTCTAAAAAATACGAGTAGTCTCCATCTATTTCCGGATCAACTGAATCATATCTCTTGTCTCTTGAATATGGCTCATCCCAAGTTGTGAGGTCTCATCTGTGACCACCATACAAAGTGATGAATGAAATGTTTTCCTATACAATTCTTCAAATAGTGTTCTCTGTATCTAGTGTTGAAAAACTATTATTATATGTGAAGTCTACTAATGGTACATTCTCTGACCACGAGCCACCCAAATACATTACGAAAGCCAACAAAATTTCATACTCGGTTTGTATCTTCCATTAATATTGTCTATACTTATAAGGAAAAAACTTCGTACTCATAGTATTCTTACTCACAAGGTATTTCTATAAGAATTTCCAAAATGATACATAAACATCAAATCATTTCCTAACATGATTGAAACTGGTATTCCATGCTACTTTATGACTTCTCTGATATATATCATTGATAATTCCTCTACCGTATGAGATTAATTAAAATGATTGAAATGGGATAACTATGTCAGTCGAGCAACAATCACCTAAATAGAATCTTATTTCCTAACTTTTATTGGGAGAAATATTAGAAAATACATTGCTATATGCCTGGACATCAAAACATGGATAGGAAAACACCCACATACTTGGGTGTGTTTGTTGTGGTATTGTTTCTAAACATTGGGGCAAGGTTATTTATATAGTAAATTTAGAATGGAGTTAGACTGACCCCCTAAATCCTTGGATAGACAAGAACATTAGGTGGTGGGGTCTTAATGGGATCACCATGGTGTGAATATAATTGGTTTGAATTAGTTTTAAAAGACTATAGTGGGTTTAAGTAAACTAGTGAGCACCTTTATGGATGAGATTGAAATTTTTATGGGTTCAATGTGGTGCGTATATTGTCATTGTGTCATAAATGGTTACATTAAATGACGAGGTCTATCTGATGATGAAACGAACAACAAGAACTTGGGCTAGGTCAGTTTTGACTAACACTTTGATTTAATATGGGTATGAGATTCACTTATAGATTGTGTGGATTTCAGATAGCTTAGTCCTTGTATATGTGAAACTAATTTAGTTTTCTAGTTTTTGATGAGGCTTCTTGATTCATAGATAAACATTGAATAAACACATTCATTAGCTGTGATGATTGACAAGAAATTTTAATGGATGCTACATTGAGTAAGTGGGTAGTATCTAGTATTTATATCATGCATACCTTGTTGAGAGGGAATATGTAACAGATATATTTAATTCCTTTCTAAAGAGATACAGTATTTTCTTTTGACATTGTACGATGACATAAATTCAGTGACAGGAAAAGGTTTATGTTTGTTTGGAGCACCCACCCAATGTGGGATGGTTGATGTCATCATGTTTTTTTTGGAAAAATATGTTGAGTGTGAGGGAAACCATTGTGACTAGGTATAATATTTACATTATTTAGTAATATACCATACACTGAGTGATAGGGTAGAGAGTGATAGATGATATAACACACTATCTTTATTGAGAGGGAGGAGGATGATATTTTAATAACATTGTACCTTAAGTATGGGGGTTGAGGATGAGATGTGGTATGAAAGCCCACAAAATATAATATATTTTGTGTTAGGACTTGTTATATTTGAAAAAGAATCTTTTGGTATTGTCTAAGAGATCTATGGTTATCTATCATGTGGGAATGTTTAGAACATTATGACCCAATATTAATACAAATATATAACACGTGTTCTACTTAATTATTTTACTCATGAATACACATGTATGTATTATAAAATATTTAGTGAGAAATCATATATATGAATTTATCATAGCCTATATTGTCACCCTTGTTTTCATGAAAACCTATTTTCTGATACATTTCTTGGATCATAGGTAACATTGTTGATGAGGATGAAGTAGGTCGATGGTGACCAATGATTTGGTTTAGGTGAGGAAATTTTTTGGTAGAGTATACATTTTTAAATTTAATAATTTATTTATTACATATATGGGTTTGACATAGTGGGTTATTTAATATATTTATTCCTATAGAATTTAATCTTTTATTTTTCATAAAATTGTAAATATTTATAAAGTTGTGGATTATTTTGGTTATAATTTCATTCATTTAATCCCTGAATATCTAATGTCAATTATGTTGGTTACTTAATGTAAATGATGTACATGATATAAAAAATATAGTCTATAACACATTGATCATAAACTCTCACAACAATTTAATAGCCTCTTGTGTATAATGAAGGTTTACTTTAATTCTTCTTGATACCTATGTGGGGATTTATTTAGGAACTTTTAGAAAGGAAATAATAGAAAAACTGTGAATTAAATCATTATTTGTTCATGTAATCCCACCTTATCAAAAACATTTAGGGGTATTAAATAAATAGTAACTCCAACTTTTTATAACGCGTTGATAAGTTTTCCTAATATTTAAGTGAATGGGACAATATAAATTTGTAGATACCATATCATTGGAAGAATTTTCCAATATAAAATAATATATCCCTCCTTATAAACCTATATTAATTTATGATAATAAAATTTCATTTATTTTTAATTCAACCCTTCATAATATTTACATACATAGGAATTTTGTTTAATCCAACAATAAAGTGAATTTTGTTGTGGATTTGTTAAATATCTCATGGAATTTCATATATTTGGTTCCAATTATCCCTTCTATTATCATATTCAATAATTAAATATGGTGATTGTATAGTATTATCTGTTTATATTATTTCACGTCTATATCTTTAATTAATTTTCTAAAATTTACATATTTTTCAAGCTCATTTTCCCCTACTTCCCACATATATCTCTTTATTTTTATATCTTTCCACAAATCCTTTAAATATTAAATTAGATTCCTTTCCTTTATATCTCACACAATATGATATATCATACTAATAATCTCTTATCTTGTACATTTAACCATGCCGAAGAGAAATTTACTGTTATATCACTCTTATAACAATTTTTTATTTTGTTTAATTTATGATCAATATATAAAATAGTGGATTGACAAATTATTTTGTCAATATAATTTGTTATCATCCACTAATGACATTTTTTAAGTATTAAAAAATTATTCTCTCATTATTTTGTTTATGTGTTGGGTTTATTCATTGAATTATCGAGTTTGTTGGAGGCCTAGTGGGCGGTAATAAATGTTTAAATTCATCAAGGTCCATGAAGAAGTAATTTTTCTATATATACCAATTGTTTTCTATTGGAACTGTGTAATATATTATATTTATTTCATCTATTATTTTTTATGAATTTTTATTTATCAAAATATATTGACTATATATATTTCGATATTATTATGTTGGTCATTTGTAACTCATTTAGTTTCAATCCAATTATAGTTTGTTCTTTAAACAGATATTGTACACATTTAATGCCTATATCCCAAATAATTTTATAATATTGGGAATTAGGATTAGGTTTTCATCTGTGGGGTTTCTGTTTTTCACTACATTATAATTATATAACAATTTAAAATATATATTTCACATGCGTATGTACAAAGGTTTTCTTCTCCATATGATGAATTATTATACATTGTGTACTTATATCACTTTTCTAAATGATATCATTTACATAAATTCCCTAAAAGAAATCTCATATGACATTTTGTGTTTTGTAATTTGTCTTGAATTAGATAAATCATCGATGACATATTGAGAAATTGGCTATGAACTATAATAAATAATTTTCCATTGATGAAAAAAATCAATTCCATGGTATGTACACTTTTTAAATAGCTACACGAATCTATCCCAAACATTACATTCATATTATTAATATTTATTATAGTTTTTATGAACAACATTTCACTATATTACCATCCTCAGTGAATAAATTTACATGTTTATGAATTTTATCCAATATGTACAATGTAGTGATGGAGTTGAAAAAATATTTTTACTAAATATTTCCCATTGTCCATGAGGAAAAATTGAAGTATACCAATCATTATGAAAATTATAAAAAATCCATTATATATAATAATTTCACATATCTCACTACTGGAATGGAGGGATATACCAACAGTTTTATGCCAACGGTTATAGAAAATCATTGCTATATATAGAGTACACACCTATTTTCCAACAGTTTCATCAAACCGTTGGGATATCTCCCAATAGAACCCATTTTTTCCAACGGTTTGATAAAACCGTTCGGATATCTCCCAATTCAACCACCTTTACCAATGGTTTTAGTGAACCATTGGTAAATCATAGATTTCCCCAAGAGTTTTAAAAAATCGTTCGGGAAATGTTCCTCCAAATACACAGAACCCTCAATTCTCCCTCAATTCTCTGTTCGCCCGACTACAACCCTGAAATTGAAGCTCTCCCGACACTCTCTTGTTACCCAGTCTCCGAAACTCCATCCATCCTCTTCAATCAAACAAATTTTCTGTTCTACACTTAAAATCTGTATGTTCTACCTCAGTTATAATGTTCTTCATCTATTTTATTATTTTCTATTTTGATTTGACATAAACGTGAGGGACCTCTCTATACAAAGACTCAGAAACACATTCCACTCATAGATCCATCTTAAATCAAACAATTTTGTAGTTCTACACTCTAAATATGTAAGTACTACCTTAGTTTTAATGTTTTTCATATATTATTTTTGTTTTCTATTTTAATTTGGCATAAACTAGGTTGTGTTGTTTATGGAATGCAAAGGTTAGTGATATTGGGGATGAATTGGATGTTGGTTGGGTGATGGATTGGAATTGTGATGTTTTTTTGGATTAATTTTAGTTAATTTTCGACGAATTATTTCGGGATTTCCTCCCATTAACAGAGCCCCCACTCCTCATGGACCCTGGACACCCCCCCTCTTGGACCTTGGAGAGTCCCCCCTCCTGGAACATGGAAAGCCTGCCCCCCCTCTTTCCTGAAACATGGACAGCCCCTCTCCTGGACCCATGAAAACCCCCTCCACCCTCCTCCCAGGACCTTGTATAGTCCCCCCTTATTCCTGGACCCTAGGAAGCCCCCCACCCCCACCCTAGACCCTGGATAACCCCCCTCCTCGATGGACCTTGGAAAGCCCCCCCTCCTTCTAGGACCATAGACAACCCCTTCTCCCATCTCCTTGACCCTGGACAGCCCCCACCCCCCTTCCTGGACCCTGTATATCCCCCACCCCTCCTCCTAGACCGTGGACATCCCCCTCACCCCCTCCTCAACCACCAAATACCCCCCCCCCACACACTTCAAAACATGGACCACTAAACTTAGACATGCTGGATTTTCTCTAAAAAGATAGATTTGATCCTCAAATAACCTCAATAATATCCTAAACAATTCTTATAATGGAGTTTTCACCACATAACATCCAATTGTATTCCAAGTCACTATTCTATCCTCCCTTGGCTAGATTTTACAAAAAGCGCTCAAACTTAAGGATCCAAATAAAAATAAATTGATATAAGACATTTGATATTCGATTAAAATTTCAAATAGGGATCGAATGAGGAATATTTGAGATATTATGCATCATGTCCATGAGTAAATCCTTTTTTATATATCAAAAAATTTATTCTTCACATTTCTCACACATTAATTGTTTGTAAAAATGGGACAAACATTTATAAAGGTTCTAATATATAAAAATGAATCTATTTGTGGATGCATCTTAACCAACAATATCTAGCTTGTCTGCCTCTTCCATGATCATCGATGTGAACGTCCCGTCTCTATCTGACCTCGTAAGAAGGGTGACTTAGTGTCTGGATGATGACGAGCGCCATATTCTCTTACTTCCGCACCAGATTCACGCTCGCTACGCTCCTGAAGTGATAAATCCCACTAAGTGTCCGGCTGATGAAGAGCACCATATTCTCTTACTTCCACACCAGATTCACGCCCGCTACGTTCCTAAAGTGATCAATCCCACTAAGAATCCTTGTGATCTTGATGACACGGCCAATAGTTCTTGTAAGAGGCAGAGGAGTTCTGAGCTGATGGACCAAGATGATTGACCAATGTCCATCTATCTGGCTGAAGACGTAAAACTTAGTGCTTCCTGGGAGGCAACCCATGTTTTAGAGATTCATCATTTTGCTTTTTTTAATTTGTTTTAGGAAAATAAACATGGCATGTATGCAACAATTTTTTAGCTGCTTCTGATCTGTATGTGCAGTTGTCATTACTCTGCATGACTACTTCTATTTTGTCTGATACTTGGTGTTATTTTTGATGACATGATGTGGCTAAGTGCTGTCTATGTGTATATTTTACAGGTACATAAGTATGTGCACATTTCATTATTCCATTATTTAAGTTCTTAGGCCGATGGTATGAGGGAGGTTCGTACCAGAGGTAGATGAGCATCTCCGTGTACCCGATTAGACCCTTCCCCTCCCACTGACATGTCATCCTCCTACCTGGACCCCGGACATCCCCCCTAACGGCCCCCACCCTCCTCTTTGGTCCCCGGACTTCCCCCTAGGTACCCCCCCAAATATCCCCTCCACCCTCCTCCATGGTCCCTAGACAGCCCCCCGGACACCCCCCAGACAGCCCCCCTCACCCTCCTCCCTGGACCCCGGACAGCCCCCGACGCTCCTCCTCGGTCCCTAGACAGCCCCCAGGACATCCACCCCACCCTCCTCCCTGGACCCCGGACATCCCCCTAGAAACCCCCCTTGAATGTGACATGTACGAGTCAACCCCGCCTCAATACAAGGCTTGGTGTGGCCGACACCACTCAATATGCCTCTGTTTTGTTAAAAATGGACTTAATTTTAAGTGTAATCAACAAATGACATACGGTAAACCGACCAAACACATTCTGATTCTATCTATACTATAGGAAAAAGATACATGGGTCATATGTGATGTGTAATTGTCAACCCTACCTCAATCCAAGGCGCGTTGTGGACAGTACCCTTCAAAATGTCTCTTTTAGTGTTCAAAATGACTTTAATTTTAAGTGAAAACAACAACTGGCATATGGAAAATCGACGAAATGCGTTCCAAATCTGTTTAAACTTTAAGAAAATGATCCATGCATCATTTATGACGTGGAAGAGTCAACCCTGGCTCAATCCAAGGCACGGTGTGGCCGGAACCACCCAAACTGTCCCTCTTTTGTTTAAAATGGACAATATTTTACGTACATATGCCAAACTGATAAAACAGATTCTGATTGTGTTGGTACTTTTTCACAACAATCCATGACTCATATTTGATGTGTATGAGTCAACCCTGCCTCAATTCGAGACCCGGTGCGGCCGACACCACTCAAAGTGCCTCTATTTTGTTAAAAATGGACATAATTTTACATGAAATCAACAACTGACATACGACAAACTGACCAAATGCATTCAGATTATATTGAAACTTATGGAAAACAATCCATGAGTCAAATGTGATGTGTAAGAGTAATAAACTCCTCAATACGAGGCTTGTTGTGGCCGACACCTCTCAAAATGCCTCTGTTTTGTTAAAAATGGACTTAATTTTAAGTGAAATCAAAAACTGACATACGGTAAACCAACCAAACACATTCGGATTATGTTGATACTATAGGAAAACGATACATGGGACATATGTGATGTGTACGAGTCAACCCCGACTTAATCCGAGGCGTTGTGTGGTCGGTACCATTCAAAATGTCTCTCTTTTGTTCAAAATGACATTAATTTTATGTGAAAACAACAACTGGTATACGAAAAACCAACCAAATGCGTTCCGAATCTATTGAAACTCTAGGAAAACGATCCATGGGTCATATGTGACATGTATGAGTCAACCCCACCTCAATCCGAGGCACGGTGTGGCTGGAACCACCCAAATTGTCCATCTTTTGTTTAAAATGGACAATATTTTACGTACATACGTCAAACCGATCAAAAGGCTTCTTATTGTGTTGATACATTTTCAAAACGATCCATGACTCATATGTGATGTGTAAGAGTCCACCCCGGCTCAATCTGAGGCCCGTTGTAGCCAACACCACTCAAAGTGCCTTTGTTTTGTTAAAAATGGACTTAATTTTAAGTGAAATCAACAACTGACAAAGGACAAACTGACGAAACACATTCGAATTCTGTTGAAACATAAGGAAAATGATCCATGGGACAAATGTGACGTGTACGAGTCAACTTATTTTCAATCTGAGGTGTGGTGTAGCCGAGACCACTCAAACTCCCTCTCTTTTGTTCAAAATGGACTTATTTTTAAGTGAAATCAACAACTAACATACGGGAAACCGACCAAACACCTTCGGATTGTATTGAAACATTTGGAAAACGATCCATGGGTTATATGTGATGTGTAAGAGACAACCCCGACTCAATCTGAAGTGCGGTGTGGCCAGTATCACTCAAATTGTATGTATTTTGTTTATAATGGACAATATTTTACGTACATACGCCAAACCAATCAAAAGGCTTCTGGTTGTGTTGATATTTTTGAAAAATGATCCATGACTCAAATGTGATGTGTAAGAGTCAACCCCGCTTCAATCCGAGGCACGGTGTGGCCGACACCACTCAAAGTGCATCTGTTTTGTTAAAAATGGACTTAATTTTAAGTGAAATCAACAACTGACATACGGAAAACTGACCAAACACATTCAGATTATGTTAAAACATAAGCAAAACGATCCATGGATCAAATGTGACGTGTATGAGTCAACTTCGCCTCTATCCGAGGGGTGGTGTGGCCGAGACCACTAAAACTTCCTCACTTTTGTTCAAAATGGAATTATTTTTAAGTGAAATCAACAACTAACATACAGGAAATCGACCAAACGCCTTCGGATTATGTTGAAACTTTAGGAAAACGATCCATGGGTTATATGTGATGTGTACGAGTCAACCCTGGCTCAATCCAAAGCGATGTGTGGCCGGTATCACTCTATGTGTATGTATTTTGTTTAAAATGGACAATATTTTACGTACATACGCCAAACCGATCAAACAGCTTCTGATTGTGTTGATACTTTTTCTCAACGATCCATGTCTCATATGTGACGTGTTTGAGTAATCCCTGCCTTAATACGAGGACCGGTGAGGCCGAAACCACTCAAAGTTCCTAAGTTTTGTTAAAAATGGACTTAGTTTTAAGCGAAATCAACAACTGACATACGATAAAATGGACAACCACATTCGAATTCTATTGAAACTTATGGAAAACGATCCTTGAGTCAAATGTGATGTGAACGGACAACCCCTGAAAGCCCCCCACCCCACTTCCTGGACCCTAGACAGCCCCCCACCCTCCTCTTTGGACCCCAGACAGCCCCCCCCGGACATGAATAACATTTTTCTTTTGTACCACAGTGTATGCAAGTAAATGAGACTCCTATGCCTTATGTATAATTCTATTACAATTTGATTAAATGTTATACCTCATGGATGATATGTAAATGTAGGAATGTTGATTTCACATGCCTATTTTTATTTCCTTGATCATGCAATGTTATTTGGGATTATTCCATTTTTGTATGTCTTGAACTATAGGAATGACTTGGTATGATTATTAGCTCATTATCATCAAATGCATGTGATGATATGCTATAATTTGAATAAAAATCCTTGTTTCACATTCTCCATGACCCCCATACTCGCTCCCTGGAAATCTCCCCTCCCCTCTCTGGACATCCCCCCACATCACATTCAATGCAAGTCATGCATCACTCTAGATGATGCACAAATATTAACCACATTGTTAATTCACTTTATCACACATACCACTCATGCACCAATTTCTATAATAATAATCACTTTTTTGAGTAAGAAAAAATTGATATGTGTGATCGCAAAAAATTAAAATAGGTTAATTCGAAGAGTTGTTGTCGTATGAAGATTGAAATGGGGAATTGTAGTACATGGCATGGTTGGAAGAGTGATGTTTTTATGTTTTTTTGTTCCATTTTCAATGTTTTTTGTGGTGTTTGAATTCTATTTCTAGATGTTATTTGTTATGTTTTTTATGCAGGTGTATCAAGGGGAGGTAGCTATATGCAGGCTACTAGTTTTTTGTGAAAATACCCAATACCAACAGTTTAAAACCGATGGTATACTTTGAGAATATATTAATATATACCAACAGTTTATCTAAACCGTTGTTAAAAATCTATACCAATGGTTTAGAACCGTTGGTATTCTTTGATCATATATGAATATATACCAACAGTTTATCTAAACCGTTGGTAAAAAGCTATACCAGCGGTTTTAAACCATTTGTATAAGCTCAAAAATATGAATTTACCAATGGTTTTAAACCATTGGTAAAAACTTTTGCCAACGGTTTAGTGGAACCATTGGGAAATTAAATATTCCACAACCTTTTGCCTATAGTTTTCCTTAAACCGTTGGTAAAGGGCTTTCCCAAAGCCTTACTTCCCTACGGTTTGGGAAACCGTTGGTATATCTTATACCAACTTTTTTCCAGCCTATACCAATGGTTTTGAACCGTTGGTATTGTCTATATTTCCAGTAGTGTCTCTATAAAATAACAAATGGTTATCATAACTTTAATGTTGTATTACTAAAATTACGTTATATTTTTAATCATCTAGACATTGAAAGGACTCATTTCATACCTATTATTTTCAATCAATGTTTGAACTTTTATAGGATAATCCCCATCGAAGATTAGAAGACCAAATTATATAATGGCATCATCCCATGTTTATTGGTGTGATGTATTTTGATTACACTCATTAGATTGAGGAAAAATAATTTCACAAGGTGAACTAGGGTGTGGGTGTCCTATATTTGTGGATCATGTATGCCAGGCTATGAATGAAAAGATTTTATATACCATTTCCAGACAATTAATTCTAACTAACTAACTTATTAGTGACCTTATCATGAAAAACAATACTATCAGGTTTATATATAAAAACACCATTGGAAAATTAAATGAATAAAAAAAATAAAAACATTAGAGAGGAAGCTCTTTGTTTCATAAAGAGCTTTTGTTAACTCATAAATTGACTATTTTATTTAGAAAATAAAATTTTAAAAAATTATTACCCAGTCGATGTAATTTCATTAAATTATGTTTCAATTTTTAACAATATTTAATGGTTAATCCATAAATAAACTACTATTGAAAATAAAAGTGTATATATATGATCATTTATATGAGAAAAATGAAGTAAATCCAAAAAGTAGTTTGATTTATTATATTTAATCAATATTTCCTTTCTTAAAAGTATCAAATTTTCAAAAAAATATAAATTTTTAAAAAATGAATAAAAATATAATGAAAGAAACCAATTTAATTTATTATATAGTTTTCTATCTCCGTTATTTTTAAATTAATTGATTTTATTCTCTTCATGTTTATTAAAATGTAATCTACTCTATTATGGTCAAATCCATTGACTCTTCTTCATGCAATTTAATTTTTTTGACATAAGAAATCTACTAAAATAAATTCATTAAGAGAAATCATAAATATCAAAATAACAATCCAATATATATAACATAGTTTATATGATGATCAAAACCATAGTTTCCTAGATTCGATGGTTACATTATTACATTGGAATAATATATAAGGAATTTCATCCCAAAGTACCGAATAGAATAGTAGCCTTGGAAAAATATATGCATACATGTTCCTCATATTATAATTGAATCATAAAATGCACCCAATTTTTCCTGTGAGAACTCTATATTTCCCCATATACAATACTTTCATATCAATCAAAAAAATCTTAATGGTATCTTGGTGATGATAAAAAATAAGAAAGGGATGAGCTCAAATGATCAGAAATGGTATGTGTATAGAGGAATCAAAAAAAATAAACAAGTGTGATAAATATTGATAGATAAATAATGGAAAACACATTCCATTTAAATAATAACTTGATCAAAATATGATTGACATAAATTAGGATCAACCAAATATATATAAATAATCAGATTAGCTCTAATAATATCCCTAGATATTATAACTAATAGAATAACCACATGGACCATAATAACTAATCTTATAATGAGGGAATTCATGATGTCATAAATCACAACCATACCATCAAGGAATCATACCAAAAAATATTAGTTTTATGGGTTTATTCATTGGAAAAAATCAGGATAATATTTCTTATGATAGAAAAAAATGCATCGATGGGAAATAGAGGGCCTCTCCAATAACATATTTTTCATAATTCAATCTGTATTAGATAGGGGTAAAGCATAGTCACCATAACCATTATAATTTAAATACCAGACTATGAAATAATAATACATTCCTTAATAAATAAACATAATCCCAATCCATTCAGAGTATTATGGAAAATGATATCAGAATAGTATATAACCAATCAAATTGATCGTAAATCATCAAAAAAATATTTATTATATTATCATTAAAACACATACCTAATTCAATATATTTACAGAAATGGTTTTATGATGCTTAGGGATAGAAATACCATATCATTTCCATTAAAATTTTTCATTAGGAAAATAACCTATTTACAATGAAAATATTTTTAAAACAATATTTTTAAAAAATGTTTTGAAAATAATTATCATTTGAAATAAATTTTTAAATATATATAAATATAAATATATAAATATATAATAAATTAAATCATTTAATGGACATTAATGTGGTAAATTCCACACATTTTTTACACTTAATACTAAATATTCTTTTCACATTTTTTCTAAAATCCAAATATCCCTTGTTTTGAAAAAATTGTGATTATTATGTTCATAATTTTTTTTGTAAAAAGTAAAAATTAGCTACATATATAATTAATTAATAATTTTTATAATGTAAAGAAAATTTAAAATATTTTTAAGAATCATTGTTTTGTACAAAAAACAATTTTCGATAGAAGACAGAAATAACGTAATATTTTATTGAAGAAAATTATGAATCATTTTAAATACCAATTATAGGTAAAATGGTTCTGTTACATGAAAATGAAAATTAATAAAAATGGGATAGTAAAATATATTTTTATAAAAATTAAAATATAAAATAATTCCCGCACATGAGGCATAAACATAATGAATCAAAAATATAAATGAGACAGTCCAATAAACCACTACAACTTTAAAACCTTTTTAATCATAAATCCATGAAATAAATAACATAAAATGAAAAATTAAATTCCATGAATATTAATATATTCAAAAAATAAGATATAAAATAGTGTAGTATATACACCATAAAAAAGTTAACAAGTGGTGAATATGGATTATATCTCACGTAAGTAAATGTTAGGTGAGGGACCGTTCCCTAAGGTTTGAATTCAATCATATATTTATGATCCTCAAGTATAAAAAATATTATATATTTATATCTATATTATGCAAAAATAATCTTGTATATCATACCACATATTATTTACTTATAGTTTTATATCACCATTTTAATGATAATTCTTTGTTAAAATCATTATTGGGGGTGTCAATTGCTTCATTTTTTTTATAGGTTTTGGGTAGGTAATTTTGGTCCATTTACATTGATCATGGTTACATAATATTAAAAAATTTATCCCTAATATAAATATCATATTTATACATAACATTTGTATTTAGAGTAATCTTTAAAAGTTATAGATAGAAAACATATTACACCATTCATAGAGTTGGTAGGTTGTATGTAGTCATGAAAAAAATGTTCCATTTTAATAAATGGATGGAGTAAAAGGAATATAACTAAAAATAAACTTTTAAAAATAATTACTATGGAACATATATAATATATATTAATCAAATACAACCTTATTAATATCTATGAAAAACTAAAATGGAATAACTTCCACATCACTATATGGAGGGACTAGTTCAAATATATGCAAAAGTGATGTTATTGTTTTTCAAATGATTATAAGGTAAGAATCTATATATGAAATTATATTTAAATAATTATTTTTGGCACAAAAATATCAAATATACTCATAAAATATATCATCACTAATATCTAATTAATGTGTAAACGAATAAGGAATCACATAGCATTGTGGGGTGATTGGTCGTTGTTAATATGAGAAACATTATCATATCTCCACAAAAATGGAAATTAAGAAGGTATATTTGATGTCATAATTAAATATGTATACTAATATTATAAATTTCATATAAATATAATAAATCATTCATTATATCTATCCATTAATGGTGTTGGTGGAAAATGATTTATGTTGATTCGTGAGGTGGTTCTCCACTATACACAAGATCAAGGGTTTCATTTCCCATGTGTTGGAAGAGGACATAAATATAGTTAATTAACCAATAAAATAAATATAATTGTATGTGATATATTATTTTAATTATATTAAAATATATTAAGAGGATTATAAGGAGTTATAAGAATAATTAAAGTGAAACCACATAGATAAAAAAATTACTCTTAATTGGGGAACCTCTTTAGGTTTGACATAAACGCTTCTTACATTTTCTATATAATATAACAAATGTATGTCATATGCGGTAAGGTCTGTATGGAATGTATTTTTAAAGTAATTTTTGGTAAAATGAATTTTTGACCGTGAATAGAAGGTGATAGTGAGTGGCCTTGTATAAGTGCTAGAGAAGAGACACGTGGAATTTTTAGAAGAATAAATTATGCCCTCATTTTCATCATTAATAAAGAATAATAAATTATACATTCTCTGACTATTGAAGTATATGGTAACCATAGGTTAAGAAAACTAATTTTTATTCAATTTTTAAGGAAATTTTAACACTCATTTTATAGTTTAACTCTCTGGTAAATCTATTTTTTCCTTAACCATAATAATTAATATTAACTATTTTTAAAATTCATTATGGTGAAAAATAATGATTAACAAATTATATAATATTAATTATTATGATTAAAAACATGCAATCCTTTTTTCTAAATTTAATTAATATATGTCGAATAATTTAATTTAAATTGAGGCCTATAGACATGATGAAAATGCTGTTTTCCAAAAAAACTTTCTCAAAAGTATAGAAGGTTTTAATATTGAATTGGAACATAAAATTGATCAATATTTTATAAATTATTATATTTTAATTTAAATGAACTTATTTTTAATTAAAAATCATTTGAAAAATAATTAAGCATTTTTAAAAATTTATGAGGAGTGGCCGTTTTAAATAAAATCTCTATTTTCACTATTTATCAAAAAATTAAACTTTTCACATCATTATAACAAATTATGCAAAGGAAATTTTTTCATGTATTTTTAAATAGTTATTTATATTTTTTTTCAAATAAATTTTCTATTTTATTAAAATATAAATTCAAATTATGGTGCCAAAGAACAACGAAACCTCCATTTAGAAATATATTTTTTTTCAAAATAAAAAACGTTTTCTTTTAAATGATTCTTATTTTATTTAAAATAAAAATTTACAAATATAATATAATTTATAAATTATTAAAACATATATTTTTCATAATTTTGTTATCCATATTCTTATCCAGAAAAATAATGTCTTGGTTATAATATTATTTTTTAAATATTTTAATATAGTATTTCATTTCATTCAATCCCATTATTGCATGCATCAAATTATATAAGAGGGATTTAATATGTTAATTTATATATCATGATGTAATAGTTTTTTAAATTTTATAATAATATTTTTATTTATTTTAATATAATTTATAATTACTGATTTTCCTCATATAAAATATTTGGGTGTTTCAATTTAACCATTACAATTACCTTCAAACTCCTCCCTTAAAAATTCTCTTCATAAATGATGTATTTTGAAATACGATTATAATTAAATCACAAGTATATTATTAATAAAATAAATTATTATATGAATGAATTCATTAGAATAAAAGGTACCCATACTTGTACTAGGGATCCCATAATCTATGAAAATAAAACCACACATGATCAATGATGATTCAACCATGACTAAAATTATTGTCTTAAGAACATAGTATTAAGATAAGTAGATAATATATAATTATAATAAAATAAAATCAATAATAAGTATTGTGAAAAATTTATTTAATTTATGAAATTCAATGTTTTGAAAAGTTTGGTTCTATAATGAAACATACATCAAATTTAGCAAGAGAACAAATGAAAATAAAATAATTGGAAAAAGATATTAAAAAGCATAGCCACCTAAAATTTAAAAATGTAGGTGAACTATGTTTATTATTAAAATTTATACATTTTATGGATCCTATATAAGGATAAAATTATTAGTTCCCATATAAAGATTCTAGAATAATAAATTCATATAAAATATCTAGAAAACAAGAAATGGTCATGTTACGCTCTTATCATATTTTATTATATTCATTAAATGTTATAATTTATTATGAGATATAACTGATAAGAAGACAATAAAATCCTATATTTAATATTAAATATATTAAACACATGGAAATATAATTTTTATTATCACTATTCAATAATTCTTTTTGTGGCCATATAGTGTAAATGGATTTCATAAAGTAGACATAGTGTAAGGAATTTTCCAAAATAATTAATTTAATAAGGGACACTAATACTAAGTTTATATATTTATGGAATCATAGTTCATTTAACAAATCTAGGGGAACTATCGATATGGTATTATATAGAAATATCTTATTTATAAATATCACGATTTCTTCACCAAAATTGAATTTGATGATTTGGGACAACACCAAGCTTTAATTTCATCAATTTTAATTCAATTTTGTCTAAATTTTTTCAAATATAATCTAATTTCAAAATGCATCAAAAATAATAATAAAAATAATAAATTAGATAAAATATCCATTATTCACACTTACAATGCAATAATAAAATTAATATAATAATTAAGTATAAAAAAGACTCCACCCATTTTTTTTGATGTTGGACAATCATGTGTAAAAGAAGAACCAAAACATTCTATTCTGATTCATTTGGTGTCCAAGATATATTGATTTAGTATATATAATTTAAATGATTATGATTTTCTATTATATAAACATACATTCTATCCTGGGACTATTGGGTTATTAAATTAGGATAAATAGTTGCATTCTATGAAATCTGATATGGAATAAATATAAAAAATAATGTTTCTTACTTAGTTACTCAAACTAATTGGGATAAATACAAAGATTTTTTGGTGCGTTTTAGTAAATTAAATTAAATATTATAGTTGAATATATAACAATAAACCTCTTTTAGTAGTTAAGGGTTAAAAATTTTATGAGATCACACTATGAAAAAACCTTCAAACTTATGGAAATAAAAATTTTGATAATGATTTTACTTTTTTTTCATTCTTCCTATAACAATAAAATATACCAAATTCCTAAAAAATATTTAATTTAGGAATAACATACTCAATGATGTGTTTATGATATAAAATATGGGTTTTTAATTATGAATAGTATTTTCAAACTATACCGATGATAGTGGTCAATATATGTATTGAGAAAATATAATTGATGTTGGATTTTTTATTTTTTATGGCTTTTAATTATTTTTATTTCATTTAGAATTACTATGAATCTTTTATACATGTATAAACTCTATTATTTCAGTTATTATGTTTTTACCCCATTTTTATGTATAACAATACACATTGTAAACTATATCATTACATCAATGTTTATGAAGGATTATTTAGGGAAATGTTTCTTAATGAAAGACATTAGAGAAAATAGCGTTTTTACCCCATAAGGACTCATATAATGGATTTTTCATTAATATTTAATCAAAGAAAGAATAAATAATCCATTTTTACAATTAATTAATGATAAAATTCAACATAATAATCGATAAACTTATATATAAAGATAGAGGATATGAAAGTATGATATTTTATATAATTATAGGAATATGTTTGTCATGTATTTAATGTTATATATAAAATCCTATGTTTTTTGTTCATTTAACATGAATAATCAATAATATTTAAATACCATTGAATTTATATTGTATTACTATTAATGGTATATTTAGGTACTAAAAAAGAACTGTGTTTTTATTCTAAATAAAATGAGGTAATGAAAATCTCATTTTATGGGGGTAATTCTCATTATACCTTCCAAAATGGAAAGTATGACTATATGAATTGGTGCATATTTTTTTAAAATCCCCATTGGCGGAATATATTGATATAAGAAATTTAAAAATATCATAAAGTTATATTCTCTAGTATAAATGGAGAACATCAGCATCTGTTTTTCAATTAGTGAATTTCTTTGGAGAAATAAGTTCATTATTGAACCAGGTTCAGATTCTAATTTACTATAAAATAGTGCTCTATTAAGAATAACAAATATCTATTATATAAGATAAGGATCCTTTATATCACTAAAACAATAAATATAATTTTTTTGAATACAATATCATTAGGGAAATAGCTGATAGGTGTTATGTAAGGATATTTCATGCATGTATAATGTTTAATATAAAATATTATTTGATAAAAACTAAAATCATAACTAAATTTCATTGTACATGAAAAATTTATATGTATTAGATATATTAGGGATACAATATAATTTATTTAGTTTCTCTGTATCATGGATAATTTTCATATCATATAAAATTTGATATATTATTATTAATCAGGGTTATCCCATTAATGTAAATTTTTATATTATAATTAATTAATAATTGTTATATTTATTATATGAGAGTATGAGAGTAAATATACCATCAAATGAAATCTGTGGTGAAATTAAAATTTTTAAATGAAATTTCTTTTTTGAAAGGAGTTAGTTAATTATTAATAAATGATGTTATTGGAAAGATAAAAACTACATTGGTAATTTTGGAGCATTATATAGTATATCAAATTCAAAAGACTATTAAGAATCAAAACCACTGATAAAATATTAATTTTATTATGGTGATTAATATTTAAATGTTAAATGTTAAGAAAAAGTCCATATAAAATAGACAAAGTAATCCACAACCTCAACAAGCAGGATCATACCCTATAAAAATATAATGAGGAATGAACGTTTTAAATAAAAATCACTATTTTTCACTATTCATAAAAAATTAAACTTTTCACTTCATTAAAATGAATAACGCAATGGAAACTTTTTTCATGTATATTTAAATAGTTATTTAACATTTTTCAAATAAATTATCTAATTTTTTGATAAAAAAATTCAAAATATGCAGCTAACGATCAACAAAACCTCCATTTAGAAATATATTGTTTTTCCAAAAAAAAACCTTTTCTTTCCAATGATTCTTATTTTATTTAAAATTAAAATTTACAAATATAATTTATTTTATAAATCATTAAACCATATATTTTTGATATTTATGTTATTCAAATTATTATCTAGAAACATAATGTCTTGGTTATAATTTTATTTTCAAAATATTTTAATATAGTATTACATTTCTCCCAGTGTTGCATGCATCACATGTTATAAGAGGGATTTAATATATTAATTGATATATCATGATGTATTTGTTTTGTAAATTTTCTAATAATATTTTTATTTATTTTAATATAATTTATAAATACTGATTTTCCTTATATAAAATATTCGGGTGTTACAATTTAACCATTTCAATTTCTGTCAAATTCCTCCCTTATCAAATCTCTTCATAAATGATTTATTTTGAAATATGATCATAATTAAATGAGAATTAAATTATTAATCAACTAAATTATTATATGAATGAATTCATTAGAAGAAAAGGTACCCATACTTCTACTAGGGATCCCATATTCTAAGAAAATCAAACCACTCATGATCAATGATTATTCAACCATGACTAAAATTATTTTCTTAAGAATGTAGTATTAAGATAAGTAGATGATATATAATTATAATAAAATAAAATCAATAATAGGTGTTGTGAAAAAATTATATAATTTAAGAAATTCAATGTTCTGAAATGTTTGGTCCTATAATGAAACGTACTCAAAATTTCTTGAGAGAACTATTGAAAAAATAATAATTGGAAAAAGATATTAAAAAGAATAACCACCTAAAATTTTTAAATGTAGGTGAGCCATGTTAATTATTAAATTTTACACATTTTTGGGATCCCATATATGGATAAAATTATTAGTTCCCATATTAAAATTATAGAATAATAAATTTATATCATATATCTAGACCACAAGAAATGGCCATGTTACGCTCTTATGATATTTTCTTATAATCATTAAATGATAAAAATTATTCTGAGAAATAAATGATGAGAAGAAAATAAAATCCTATATTTAATATTAAATATATTAAACACATGAAAATTTAATTTTTAGTATCACAATTCAATAATTCTTACTGTGGCCATATATTGTAAATGGATTTCCTAGAGTAGACATGGTGTCAGACATTTTCCGAAATTATTAATTTAACAAAGGCAACTAATAATAAGTTTATATATTTATGGAATCATAGTTCATTTAAATAAACTTGGGGAACTATCGATAGGGTAATATATAGAAATATATTATTTATAAATATCATGATTTCATCACCAAAATTGAATTTGATGATTTGGGAGAACACCAAGCTATGATTTGATCAAATTTAATTCAATTTTGTCTAAACCTTTTCAAATATTATCTAATGATAAAATACATCTAAAATAATAAAAAATTAGAAAATTATATAAAATATCAATTATTCACAATTACAATTCAATGATAAAATTAATATAAAAATAAAGTATAAAAAAGACTCCACCCGTTTTTTTTGAAGTTGAAAAAACATGTGTAAAAGAAGAACCACAACATTCCAGTTGGATTCATTTGGTTACAAAGATATATTTATTTAGTATATATAATGTAAATGATTATGATTTTCTATTAGATAAACATAAATTCTATCATGGGACTATTGGGTGATTAAATTATGATAAATAGTTGGATTCTTTGAAATCTGATATGGAATAGATATAAAAAATAATGCTTATTGCTTAGTTAGTCAACCAAAATGGGATAAATACAAAGATATTTTTGTGCATGTTAGTAAATTAAACTAAATATTATAGTTTATTATATACCAATAAACCTCTTTTCTTAGTTAAGGGTTAAATATTTTTTGAGATCTCACGACAAAAATACCTTCAAACATATGGAAATAAAAAAAATTTGATAATGATTTTACTTATTTTTAATTATTTCAATAAAAATGAAATATACCAAATGCCTAAAAAATATTTTATTAAGGAATAACATACTAAATGATTTGTTTTTGATTTAAAATATGGGGTTTTAATTATGAATAGTATTTCCAAACTATAATGGTGATAGTGGTCCTTTTATGTATTGAGAATATATACTCGGAGTTGGATTTTTTATTTTTTTATGGCTTTGAATTATTTTTGTTTCATTTAGAATTAATACGAGTCTTGAATATATGTATATAATTTATTATTATAGTTGTTATGTTTTTACCTCATTTTTATGTATAACAATACACATTGTAATCTATATCAAGACATCAAAGTATATGAAGGATTATTTAGGGAAATGTTTCATAATGAAAGACATTAGATAAAATAGGGTTTTCCCCATTAAGAACTCCTATATTGGTTTATTCATTAATATTTAATCAAATAAAACATAAATAATCCATTTTTACTAGTAATTAATGATAAAATTCTACTTAATGATTGATAACCTTATATATATATAGATGATATACAAGTATGATATTTTTTATAATTATAGAAAAATGTTTGGAATGTATTTTATGTTATATATGTAATCCTGTGTTTTTTTCTTTTAACATGAATAATCCATAATATTCAGATATCATTGAATTTATATTGTCTTACTACTAATGGTATATTTATGTACTAGAAAAGGACTGTGTTTTTATTTCAAATAAAATGAGGTAAAGTAAATCTCATTTTATGGGGTAATTCTCATTATACCTTCCATAATGGTATGTATAACTATATGACTTGGTACCTATTTTTATAATTCCCCATTGGTGGAATAGGTAGCTATAAGAAATATAAAAATCCAATAAAGGTCTATTTTATAGTTGAAATTGAGAACATCATCATATTTATTTCAATTAGTGAATTTCTTTAGAGAAATAAGTTCATTATTGAACCAGGTTAAGATTCTAATATCCAGTAAAATAGTGCTCTATTGAGAATAACAAATATCTACTATGTAAGATAAGGTTCATTTATATCACTAAAAAACTACATATATTTTTTTGAATAAAATATCAATAGAGAAATAATTTATATGAGTTATGTAATGATTTTTCAAGTGGGTATAATGTTTAATATAAAATATGTTTTGATAAAAACTAAAATCATAACTAAATTTCATTGTACATGTAAAATATATAAGTATTAGATATATTAAGGATACACTGTAATTTATTTAGTTTCATTGTATCATTGATAATTTTCTTATAATATAAAATTTGAGATTTTATTATATATCATGGTTATCCCATTAATGTAAATTTTTATATTATAATTAATTAATTTTTGTTAAATTTATTATATGAGAGTTTGAGAGTAAATATCCCATAAAATGGAAGTTGCAGTGACCTAATTTTTTTTAATGAAATTAATTTTCTAAAAGGAGTGAGTTCCATATTATGAAATGATGATATAGGAAATACATAAACTAAATTGGTTATTTTGGAGCATTATATAGTATATCAAATTGAAAAGACTATTATAAATCAAAACCACTGATTCAATATTCATTTTACTATGGTGATTAATATTTGAATGTTAAGTGTTATGATAATGTCCATTTCAAATAGAAAAAGTAATAAACTACCTAAACAAGCAGGATCATACCCTATAAATCCCATTTTCAAATCATATGAGGGAGATATCAATATAGGGATTTTATCATTACCAAAAAAAATCGATGATTCAACCACTGAAGAATGAGTAAAACCATTTATGGGATAATTTTAAGCTAATTGAAATCACAGTCCAGAAATATTTTTCCAAAAAACACCATAAAAACAACTCCATTACACTTTTTTACAATAGGGAGTTCCTTGGTGTAATAAAGGGATCTGTATATAAACCCTAAAAGTATGAATTTCTATATTTTATGTTTAATATAACTATTATTGAATTTATCCCTTTTAGTATTTATTATAAATTATTTGTTAATTAGTTAGTTAAAAATTATATTTTGATATGATTTAAAGAATTTAATTTTGGGAAATATATAGTTTCAATAAAGACACTCTTTTTGATGAATTCATGAAATTTTAATAAACTATATTTTAATAAATTATTTATTTAAATAAATAATGATTTTTTAATTTAAATTATATTATATTTTTTATAATTCTAAAGTAATTTTAATAAGCATTAGAAAAATTTTATAGTATAAAAACAATGTTATTAAATAAATTTGGAATTTTTATTTTAATGTGTAAACTATCATACTAAAGGGTATTCATCTAGTTATTAACATCAATAATTTGTTGTGGATATACAGTTATGTAACCTATATTTCATAATTTAGGGTTAAAATTGATAAATGAAATACTTATTTTGTGTGATCCATTTTTCACACTTATACAAGTACATTATATGAATGTAACCAGTGAGATCAAAATTGTATATCCCTCAAATTAATTCGGTAAAGCTTTTATCTCATAAGAATCCATGTATGGTGCATGAGATGTTATATTCATCACACAATGTTATGCTGTCTTAGTAGTTACCCACGACTAATGTTTGAGATGTCATGTTTTATGTTGGTTCCACATTCCTATGTTGCCTTTAAATTATCATGTAATGTCATGCCACTTAATTCATAATTCTGATTATCAACCCTATTGTGGTATATTTCTGTGCCTTTTGTGTCACATGTGCTACTTTAGATAATAATATTTTTCCCTCATTAGGTATTATACATCACCACATTCTTAAATACATTCCCATGTTATCCGTGTAGTCTTCAAAAAATCTAGGAATATAAGTACATGTTTCTGTTTTCCTAAATAATGATGGTGTACCTTTGTTTCCCGTTAATATACTATATAACTAATTTCCCAAGGATACTAGGCCTCATTATTTTCAAGGTTTGTATGAAGTTTATATTTCTAAAATAAATCATGAAGTAAGGTTTAATATAATACTTGTTTTTGTAGAATCCTTGATTTGTTAATAATCTCTAATTATTTTATAGGTTTGTTGGATATGAGGATTTATTTATATTAGTATGAGAAAAGGGTCATATAGAGATATTTAGTTCACTAATGGTACATTAGTATATCATATTATCTAAAACAAAACGTGATGATTGTACAACATGTAATAATATAAATATATGTTATTAGCATCTATGTGGTTTTTTTTTCAGAATAAGTCTCATAATTTGAGAAAACATTGTTCATAATAAGAAATAATTCATAATACGATATATTATATAAACAAGACTTAAATATTGAGAGAATTAGATGGTGATTCATATAATTTGTTTTGATTAATCAAGATATGATATAACTTAATATATTAAGGGTATGATGTTTGGGATCTTAATTATAATGTACTTAAGAAATAAATTTTTATTCTAAGAAAAGCTGCATTTTTTGTTTTTATCTATTTCGATAAATGACATGTGATAAGATTTTTTTCAATTTTAATAGTCTGCATGTAGAGTCAAGAATTCATTCTCTATTTATTACAATATTCACATATTTCATTAATTTAAAAAAAAAATCATTGTTAAATAGATTATATGACTATACAATTTATATATGTATATATTGATAAATTTATTGGACATTATCACAAAGATATATGTTTTTAAAATGGAATGTGGGCAACATAAAAACATAGTATTATTAGTAATAACATTTTTTCTTTACATTTTCATATGATTATGATTCCATTATTCTATATTATATTCAATGTTATAAAGGCCCATAGACCCACACATAAGTCAATGTGAATGATTATTTATTATGACAAAAATTAGTTATAAAAAAATATTTCATAGATTTTAAAAAATATTTTTGATATATTTTTCCAATTTTATTAACTATGAATAATTTTTATGGGTCATTATTGTAAGTGGAATATTAAAATACATTCACATTAAAACATATAACAATATATATATATCACTTTCATTGATATACATAGGTATGCTCGAAATATGATATATTTAAATGCCCATATATATTTATCACATTTGATAAAACTAATGATATTTTGATTTTCTTATCATTATGTAATGTAATTTATGTACATTTAATTAATATCATGAATATTGAATCATTTATTGATCTAATGGAACCGTGACTTAATGAAAAACCCAATAATGTAGTTTTAATGGGATGCTATTTATATCCAAACCATTAACAAAATATTTATACATTATGCGACTCCTTAATATAAGTAGATTGACTGTATAAGGAACTAATATCCCTAATAAAATATACACATTGGAGAGTAATTTACAATTAACCTCCACCTTCCCTAGACTCCCCTACCAATCATCCATTATCGTGTGGGGTTTAAACTTTCATTAGATATAAATAATTTATTGCAAAATTTTTTGTGATTTCATTGTTGGTGGATCAAAAAAGAATAAAATAATCATTTAGTTGTCATTAAGGTATAATTAATAAAATCACTACTAAAATATTTAATTTTGAGTAATTGAAGATTGATAGAATGGTATGTTCATCACATGGAATAAATATATAATTATTCCCCTATTCTTATTATGAATGTTATTTATTTTGAGTTTTGTTTCATATTCTTTATATATATATTATGTATATAAAAAACAACTATAGACAAAATGTAATTATTTGTTAAGAGTTTCAAATTTTTTTTATTAAACTTTTATTATTAAGACAATTATTGATTCTAATTTGGTAGGTGTTGAATGTATTTAGGTCTAGAGGAATACATTGGATAGTTTTAAATTTTGTTTTAAATTTGTATCAAATATTAAATTTCAAAAACTAGAAAACATTAACCCTAGAATATCACTGAATAAGAAATAAAATTTATTTTTTAAAAAATAATTTAACAATAACATTAATTTTGGAAATCTCCATGATAAAAAATTATTATATTGATCCATTTTCATTGTTGTGGAAATTATAATGATGGATTCCAAAATATATATACATATATCCTCCAAAAATCAAGGTTCATCGTTTTTTATATTAGGGGTCCTAGAGTAATAGAATCAGGTACAACACAACATGTATTATTGATAGAAAAAATATTTTTTCTAATTATGTTCTAGAGATGGATGTGGGAGGATTTTTTCTCTAGTGCCATGAGTGAATTCTATTGAGTGACATTATTATACCATGAATTTAACCATTATAAAAATGACATATTTGGAAATATATATACTAATGTTTATATAATAATAACTTCACATTGATCATTATCTAGATTTTTCTAATTTTCCCATGCCAAATAACAATATTATTATTATTATTATATC
Source organism: Viscum album (assembly GCA_963277665.1). Classification (NCBI taxonomy): domain Eukaryota; kingdom Viridiplantae; phylum Streptophyta; class Magnoliopsida; order Santalales; family Viscaceae; genus Viscum; species Viscum album. The sequence goes on along the minus strand of OY728120.1, from coordinate 566,564,816 downwards.
TCTTGACATGTTTTTTGTAATATCCTAGATAAATAAGGAATAATAAACTTTTCATATTTATTACTATTTGTGAATTTAATATTAATTTTACTTTAATGTGGATTCTATGTTCGATGGAATACCCGATACGGAACAACGAGTTTCTTTGAAATCTTACATTACACACTAATATTATTATATTATTATTTTAAATGGTAGTTAATTCCTAAACATTTTATTGGTGGGAATGGATAGAACTAACTAATATTTGATTATGTATGTTTGTTAAATGTTTTTTCAACAATGCAAAAAAATTTAGGGGCTTAAAATGTGAATGAATCTAATTTTAGGCATAATGATCTTTAAAATGTTGATTTACCGCATTTTAATGGAAACCATATTTAAATATATTTTTTGTCACTCTTATATATCTTATTTGAAAAAATAAAAATCTTCTTTAGAATCGGGACATCAAAAATAATTTTGGATAAAATTTTGATATTTCTTTGATAAAATTCATTTTTAATGAATAGTAAAAAATACAGTATTTTAATTAAAATACCCCTTTTTATCTAATTTATTTTTATGGTTAAATTTTAATTTTAATTGGTTTTAAAGTTTAACTATATTATATTATTACCATTTAATATATGTTTGGTCATTGGAAGTAATTTATTTTTGAAATTGGACAAAAAAAAGTGTCAATATATTGATAGTATTATTTCTTAAAAATACACTAATTTTTTGACTGCGAGAATTAATATTAAATTAATTTCAACTATTTATGTTTTTTCAATTTAGAAAAATAGATTCCATATATGAAATCACTAGGTCCAAATTGTGTAAATAGGTAACTTTTATTTTTATACATTTTAAATATTTACTTCAGTATGTAGATTCCAGGCGCAGCGGAAGCGCGTTGGTGGGTTTTCCCAACTTAATTTTTCATTAAACAATGTTCAATCTAAGATCCGTCACGATATAAAACACCGAATCTTCATAATAGAACAAAGAACGAAAAGAAAAGATGAGTACCGGAACCCTTGAGGAGGAACATCATATGTTGATTATAATTAATTTAATTAATGCATAAGAATTACCTCGTTGGAATTCTTTCTTCATTGATGTGTCTGGTCACGATTTGGTGATCAGTCATTGCGTCGTAGAATCCAAGTGTAGGATTCCTCTAGCGGTGATCCACACGTGTGTCACGTATCTCCGGACATCGCTGAAGAGATCTACAGGTGCTAGCACAGAAGAACCTTCTCTTGCGATGTCCGCCTTCAACCGTCTTGATCCGGTGGAGGATCTTTCTCTCGTAACTTGAGGACGTTCTTGGTGGAAAGGGAATTCTCTCTTGGCTTGAGAGTATTTCCAAATCCGTTGTGCACAACAATGGCTCTCAAAAAATGTTGGGGTTGCGAGGATATTTATAATCAGGTTTGAGGTTAATAGAGTTATAACAATAAACAAACACGTTACGCGTTTTATTTATTTCATTAACTCTTATTGAAAACCCCCCCATGTCGAATTATTAATTCCTTGACATGCGCCCACGCTGATTATAATAAATATCATTTAATAAAAAAATATTAAATCCTCAAAATCCCAATTGGAAAAACTACATGGCGTGTAATAATTAATACACGGCGTGTACTTGTTTTCCATAAAACTACACAGCGTGTAATTTTATTTTCCATTTTTCTCCACCACATTTATTATACAATGAGTAATGACTATTTATTTCTTAAATAAATTTAACTACATTACTCGCTAATAAATATATTATTTTATCCACAGTATATTCTCTCGAATAACTAGTGTCAAAATAAATGAGATCAGACATCCTTAAATAATTATTAAACCACAGTCGGGAATAATATTTATTTAACTTGTTAAATTAATATTTAACTGAGATACATGGACACACTTAGTGTGTGACACTCTAGGCCTCTTTCTCAGTGGCATTAGGATGAGCCTGCCTAAAGTCCATGGTTAGCGTCTAGCAACACGCCAAGGCACCCATAGAGAAAGAAGTAAACGCCACAATGACGTGTCACCTCCTATGAACGCTTACCTTGTAATATAATCCCTTTGTCTCGATATCTCCAATCAAGCGGGTTGCAAGTTATTGCCATCAACCCATGTGCTTGATTATTCTTTCTTTGACTTCCCGAAATTGAACTTGCCCATACCTTACCATGGCCATGGATTTATTTAGGCTATATCAATTCCATCAAAGGGCCTGAGATATCTACTTCCGTTATGGAACAGAAGGGACAAATACTTTCTCGCATTATCTATTAATGCGGTATTACTCGTGACGCACCCAACGTATCCTACCTCACTGCGAACAACGTGTCGTCACAGTTTTCGTCAATACATCTAAGTGAGCGAGTTGTAATACCCATTAATAATAATCTTAAAGTCTAAGGATCACTACACACATCCGTAGATAGGAATATCCAATGACACTATGAAATGTGGATTTCCTACTGGCGGGTCTCGTTCTCATAATATCCTCCTGGATATTACCAAGGACGCACATCATGATAAGGTGCCTCAAAGTTTTATGAGTCCTCACCCCTAATGACCTGTATTATTGTTGTCCCTCAAATAATATTATCCGACCCGAGAACATACATTCAAGAACAGTGTTATGGAACTTTCGGGTTCTCATCATAGCAGGGATCCGCTACGACCCTTTAATGCAACAGCTGTCCTTATGAAATTATCACAAGACATGTCATGCATAAGAACAATCAAGATGTGATAAGGCATTTATTTAATAAATAAAGTACAACGTAGTTGGTTCTAGACCACCAACTCCAACAGACTCCCACTTCGACTAGAGACAACTGCTAACAACCATTAACCCGCTAGCTCTCACATGATATTCATTCTTCTGCTGAGATAGGCCTTTAGTCATGGGGTCCACCATGTTCTCTTCTGTGGACACTCTGCTCACTGCAACTTCACCCCTTTGATTGAAATCCCTCAAGAGGTTATACATCCGGAGTATGTGCTTTGTTCGTTGATGTGACCTTGGTTCTTTTGCAAGAGCCACCACTGCCGTATTATCACAATACAATGTAATTGGATCTTTACTACTAGGCACCACATCAAGATCCTGGACAAAGTTCCGAATCCAAACATCTTATTTGGCTGCATCAGAAGCCTCTATATACTCGGACTCCGCTGTAGAATCGGCGACAACTGGATGCTTTGAACTCTTCCAGCTCACAGCTCCTCCATTGAGACAGAAAACATATTCAGATTGCGACATCAGATCATTCTGATCTGTTTGAAAACCAGCATCAACATACCCTCTGATGACAAGCTCCTCGTCTCCTCCATACACCAGGAAAATATCCTTAGTTCTTCTCAGATACTTAAGGATAGTCTTAACAACAGTCCAATGTTGTTCTCCAGGATCTTCTTGATATCTGCCTACCATGCTCAGTGCATAGGCAACATCAAGGTTGGTACATAATATGGCATATATGATGGATCCTATGGCCGAAGCGTATGGGATCTTGCTCATACTATCCTTCTACTGTTGTGTTTGGGGACACATTTTCTTAGAAAGATGTAAGCCATGTGACACTGGAACCAATCCCCTCTTGGATTTTCCATACTAAATCTGTTTAGTATCTGGTCAATGTATGTACCCTGACTTAGTCCAAGCAGCCTCTTGGATCTATCACGAATGATCTTGATCCCTAGAATGTAGGCTGCTTCTCCTAAGTCCTTCATGGAGAAACACTTGTTCAACCAGTCCTTAAATGACTGTAAGGCTGGTACGTCGTTTCCAATAAGCAATATGTCATCAACATATACCACTAGGATGAAGACCACATTCCCATTAAACCTCTTATAAACACATGGCTCACATTCCTTCTTAATGAAACCAAATTCCTTTACGGATTCATCAAATCAATTGTTCCATGACCTGGATGCTTGCTTTAATCCATAAATGGATTTCTGCAACTTTCAAACCCGTTTGGCTTCAACTGGTGTCACAAAACCTTCTGGTTGTGTCATATAGACATCTTCCTGAAGGTTCCCGTTAAGGAATGCTGTTTTGACATCCATCTACCAAATATCGTAGTCATGGTAAGCTGCTATGGCAAGTATGATTCTTATGGATTTAAACATGGAAACTGGCGAGAAGGTTTCATCATAGTCAATTCCTTGACGTTGTCTGAATCCTTTAGCCACTAACCTTGCTTTATAGGTGCTAACTCGACCTTCCATGTCCATCTTTCTTTTGAATACCCATTTGCATCCAACAGGCCTTACATCAACTGGCTCATCGACCAGAACCCAAACTTGGTTCTGATACATGGAATCCAACTCAGAATTCATAGCTTCTAGCCATCTTGCAGCTTCTGAGCTTTCTAATGCTTCCTTGTAGGAGAGAGGTTCATCATTGTCCAACAATAATGATTCACCATCCTCGGTGACTAGGAAACCAAATCTCTTTGGTTCCCTTACCTCTCTTGAGCTCCTACACAGTACTTGTGTTTTTGGAACCTCTTCCACGGGGACCTGTGGAACTTGTTCCTATACCAAATCCTGTGTATCTTGAGCATCAACTTCGTCGAAGTCAATCTTGCTCCCACTATCCTTTTGAGGATGTGCTCCCTCTCAAGAAAGACGGCTTGTCTGGCGACAATCACTTTCTTGTCTTGGGGGTTATATAGGTAATATCCTATTGTTTCCTTGGGATATCCTATAAAGATACACTTCGTGCCCTGGGGTGATAGGTTGTTGCCTGAGAAGGCCTTAACAAATGCCTCACATCCCCATACACATGTGTGTGACAAAGTGGGTTTCCTTCCATTCCATAACTCAGATGGAATTCCATTTTCCGCCTTAGTTGGTACTCGGTTTAATGTTTATGCTGCATTTTGTAATGCATATCCCCAAAAGGATAATGGAAGATCCGCATGATTCATCATCAACCTCACCATGTCCAACAAGGTGCGGTTCCTCCTTTCACTAACACCATTCCACTGTGGTGTATAAGGAGGAGTGAGCTGAGATAGAATCCCAGACTCCCGTAGAAGATCGATGAACTCTTGGTTCAGATATTATCCACCTCGATCCGATCAATGCTTCTTTATCTTCTTACCAAGTTGATTCTCTACTTCATTCTTGAATTCCTTAAATTTCTCTAAGGACTCTGACTTATACCTCATTAAGTAGACATAGCCATATCAACTCAAATCATCATTAAAAGTAATAAAGTAAGAATATCCACCTCTAACTTCTACTTGAAATGGTCCACACACATCTGTGTGTACCAATCCTAGAATCTCTATGGCCCTTTCACCTTGTCCACCAAAAGGCGGCTTGGTCATTTTTCCTTGTAAATAAGCGTGACATCTATCAAGTGGTTTTAGCTCAGTAGAGTCTAAATAGCCATCTTGGCAGAGCTTTGTCAAGCACTTCTCGTTCACATGACCAAGGCGGTGATGCCATAACTGGGTGATGTATGAGTCGTGTGAGTTTGTTTCGTTATCGATTGACAACACTTCTTTTTCTTAAATTAATACATACAAACCATTATTCAAATGTGTTATACCATAACATACTTTGTTCTTATAAAAGAGACAACCCTTATTTTCAAACTTGAAAATAAATCCATCCATATCCACACAAGATAGAGAAATTATGTTCTTGGTAACACTAGGCACAAAATAACAGTTTTGTAAAACCAAAATCATGCCAGTTGGCAATGAGAGGTGATAGTCTCCCATAGCCAACACATCCAACCTTGCTTTATTGGCAGCTCGAAGATCCACCTCTCCTCTGGTGATCTTTCTAAATCTTCTTGGTTCCTGCATTTGAATACAGATGTGAGCCCCACAAGCTGTATCTAATACCCAATGTGTAGAAATAGAAAGATTGCACTCGATAACGAACGCACCTTTAGCGTCCCCACGCTTCTGGATGCAATTCCTCTTCCAGTGGCCCTTCTTGCCACATGCAAAACACACTGCTTCCCGTTCCTTGCCCTGCCTCTGGATCTTCCCCTTCTTAGAGGGATGGTGCTCGGGGGCTTCAGACCATTTATAAGTCTTTGGCCCCTTTGCCTTGTCCTTCCTTTTCTTTTTCACCATAAGGACCGCGGGTTTGTCACGCCCCATCTCCTTATCTACCTGGCGAATCAAGGTCAGAAGCTCCGATAGACTCTTCTCATTTCCGCTCATGTTATAGTTGACAATGAAGCTAGAGAAGGTCTTGGGAAATGATGATAGGATGAGATCTGTATGCAACTCATCTAGGAATTTAAACCCTAAGATGTCCAAGTGTTCAATGTAGCCAATAAGCTTGACCACATGAGGCCGAGCTGGCGCAAAGTCTCCAAGCTTCGTGGTAAACAAAGCATTGGAGATCTCATACCTCTCCTGTCTCGCCTTCTCTTGGTAGAGATATTTAAGGTGAGACATCATGCCATACACATCCATGTTTTCATGTTGCTTCAAGAGCTCATTAGACATGGCCGATAGCATGAAACACTGGACATCTGTGGCATCATCCATGTGTTTCATGTAGAGAGATAAATCCTCATCACTAGCCTCTTTCCTAGGCGCAACTGGAATAGGCTCTTCCAGCACATATAATTTCCTTTCGTGGCGAAGGACGACGCGTAAACGCCTCTGCCACTCTTGGAAATTGGTTCCGGTGAGAAGGTTTTCTTTTTCGTGTATGGTGCGTAATGATATGTTTGAAGTCATTTTCTTGTCGTTTCTACAATTTAAGATGAGCAAAGGTTTAGTACTTTATTATAAAAATTGATACAAATAAAAAAATTAATACTTATTAGTATCCCACTATTTTATCGAAATCCAATAGCCCTCACCATTGACTTCGGAATATTCTATTGCGTGAATATTCTAGTGGAAAGGATCCATATTTCCCTTCGCATTACCCCAACTAGGGTTGTTCAAGCAACATGAAGGGTTTTAGGTAGGCATTCCAAATGCCAACTGCATTAACTCGCAGTTCCTTGATCCGCTGAGTGGACTCCCCAATCCTGAAATCCTTTTTGGATTTCCTCAACCTTTGCCTCTTGGTCACACCAAGTCCTGTTGTGGCAGTCAACCCTTGATGCGAACCAAGTCAAGTCAACCCAAAACCTTGAATTAGAATTCCCCGATAATTGAAAGCACACCAACTAGGGTTGGTCAATCACTTTGAACTATGGTTCGATTCTAACCAAGATTATGGAAGGCTATGCCGACTTAATATTTATTTTGAGGGATTTTATCCTTATACGTAAGTTTCCATTTTATTATCTTTGATTACATGCTTGTTAATATTAAGTGGTATATACTTAAGTGATTAACCATGTCTAAGATAATATTTATGTATAAGACAATTTTATTTTAGTTCCATATTGCATGATCGTTTAATTCATTAATTGTGTGATCGTGACAACACACCCACAATAAATAAACCATGCAACTGACAGAAATAAAATAAATGGAATGATCATTAGATTTTCTATTGGTTAGTTTTTCTAGCGGTTGATAAACTAACCGAAGACCTAGGGGAGAAACACCTTGCACCTTTCGGGTTCGTGTTTACAACTTTCCAACTGTCCACCTTTGTATCACCTTGGGTTGGTTTCATCTTGGCTCCTGACTTGAGCCGCCTCCACTAGATTGGGAGCTCCACAATTACATATGCATTTATCTCACACGCAGGTGAGGGGAAAAAGGGGGTTTTTACATAAAAGAATCCTTGGGCATGCATGCCCTACATATTAATGAGGAGATGGCTCGCATGCCAAAAAATTTAATTTAAATAAATAAATTATAAGAAACCATTCACATACAAAGGTCTCGGTCTAGCTCATGATCATCCATACATGCAATGATATTTACACATAAATAAAACTAGCATTCAATTCTTTAATCGTTCTTGTTTAAGATAAATCATGCTCGAATCAATTAATTATATTTAATTAATCAATCCTTTTATCTTAAATCCCTTTTCTGAATTTCCTTGAGATTCTCATCCATCATAATTTTAAACAAATAAATTCCTTTAAAATTATCCTTATACACAACTTGTACCTTGGAGGCAACCCGACGAATTCCCATTTATTATGCAGATGTTAAATTAAACACATATATATATAACACCTATCACGTGTTGTGCTTCAGATTTATGCCTGAACCATGGTACACGTCTCAAGGGTTTGTATAATATAATAATAAATTTTAATAAATCTGCGTATTTTGGGTGAGTACACGGCGTGTAGTTCCAACTACACGGCGTGTACTTTTTCTTCACCGTCCATCCGAGTACACGCCCGAGGATAGGGCGTGTTAATGTACTTCGGAAATTTTTGGAGTACACCGCATGTACAATGGGACACACGCCGTGTAGTTTCCGCGTTACACGGTTTCCAGCCGGGCAGGCTATGTACGGAGTACATAACCCAACCCTAACCCGAAGGGACTACACACCGTGTTCATTGGACCACACAACATGTATTCCGGAAACCGTGTGCCGCCTATTTCTGGTCAACACACGATGTCTTAAATTCTTAGAAAGAATCCAATACACGGCCTGATTTGGCAGATCAGTCAATACATTGATCCAAGACTACACGGTGTGTACTTCCGAATACACGCCGTGTATTCTGGTGTTATACAGCCAGAAACATTTGGCTCCTCCGGATGAGTTCCTCTATTTTATTTTAATCAAAATTAATAGAAAAATCTGTTTCTGTGAGGTGAATGAGAAACGAGAGAGGAGGAACAGATCTCGATATTCATATTTCCAGAACTATTAAACATGAATTGAAATAACTAAATTATTAAATGCGTAAATCACCAACAAAAAACTAAATAATTATAACCAACGATATGACCCGCTCTGATACCACTTGTAGGTTCCGGGCGTAGCGGAAGCGCGTTGGTAGGTTTTCCCAACTTAAATTTTCGTTAAACAATGTTCAATCCGAGATTCGTTATGATATAAAATGCCGAATCTTCAGAATAGAACAAAGACCGAAAAGAAAAGATGAGTCCCGGAACCCTTGAGGATGATCATCATATGTTGATTATAATTAATTTAATTAATGCATAAGAATTACCTCGTTGGAATTCTTTCTTCGTTGATGTGTCCGGTCAAGATTCGGTGATCCGTCGTTGCGTCGTAGAATCCAAGTGTAGCATTCCTCTAGCGGTGATCCACACGTGTGTCACGTATCTTCGGACGTCGCCGAAGAGATCTCCGGGAGCTAGCACGGAAGAACCTTCACTTGCGATGTCCGCCTTCGACCGCCTTGATCCGGTGGAGGATCTTGCTCTCGTAACTTGAGGGTGTTCTTGGTGGAAAGGGAATTCTCTCTTGGCTTGAGAGTATTTCCAAATCTATTGTGCACAAAAATGGCTCTCAAAAAATGTTGGGGTTGCGAGGATATTTATAATCAGGTTTGAGGTTAATGGAGTTATGACAACAAATAAACGCGTTACACATTTTATTTATTTCATTAACTCTTATTGAAAACCCCCCCATGTCGAATTATTAATTCCTTGACATGCACCCACACTGATTATAATAAATATCATTTAATAAAACAATTTTAAATCCTCAAAATCTCAATTGGAAAAACTACACAGCGTGTAATAATTAATACACGGCATGTACTTGTTTTCCATAAAACTACACAGCATGTATATTTAATATACACGGCGTGTAATTTTATTTTCCATTTTTCTCCACCACATTTATTAGACCTTGAGTAATGACTATTTATTTCTTTAATAAATGTAACTACATTACTCGCTAATAAATATATTATTTTATCCACAGTATATTCTCTCGAATAACTACTATCAAAATAAATGTGATCAGGCATTCTTAAATAATTATTAAACCACAGTCGGGAATAATATTTATTTAACTTGTAAAATTAATATTTAACTGAGATACATGGACACACTTAGTGTGTGACCCTCTAGGACTCTTTGTTAGTGGCATTAGGCTGAGCCTGCCTAAAGTCCAAGGTTAGCGTCTAGCAACACGCCAAGGCACCCATAGAGAAAGAAGTTAATGCTTCAATGACGTGTCACCTCCTACGAATGCTTACCGTGTAATATAATCCCTTTGTCTCGATATCTCCAATCAAGCGGGTTGCATGCTAGTGCCATCAACCCATGTGCTTGATTATTCTTTCTTTGACTTCTCGAAATTGAACTTGCCCATACCTTACCATGGCCATGGATTTATTTAGGCTATATCAATTCCGTCAAAGGTCCTGAGATATCTACTTCCGTTATGGAACGGAAGGGACAAATCCTTTCTCGCATTATCTATTAATGCGGTATTACTCGTGACGCACCTAACGTATCCTACCTCGCTGCGAACAGTGTGTCGTCACAGTTTTCGTCAATACATCTAAGTGCGCGAGTTGTAATACCCATTAATAATAATCTTAAAATCTAAGGATCAATACACACGTCCATATATAGGAACATCCAATGACACTATGAAATGTGGATTTCCTACTGGCGGGTCTCGTTCTTATAATATCCTCCTGGATATTACCAAGGGCACACACCATGAGAAGGTGCCTCAATGTTTTATGAGTCCTCACCCCTAATGACCTGTATTATTTTTGTCCCTCAAATAATATCATCCGACCATACAACATATATTTAAGAACAGTGTTATGACAATTTCGGGTTCTCATCATAGCAGGGATCCGCTACGACCCTTTAATGCAATAGCTATCCTTAGGACATTATCACATGACATGTCATGCAGAAGAACAATCAAGATGTGATAAGGCTTTTATTTAATGAATAAAGTACAAATTAGTTGGTTCTAGACCACGAACTCCAACACAGTAAATATTTTATTTACCATGATTAAAAGGTAAATATATTAAATAAGGGAAAAATAAAATATTATAATAACATTAAATTACCCTAATATGTGTCCTAATACTATTTTTTGGTAAATATCCGACCATGAAAATCCTTCGGTCGAATTTGGGACCCCATGGTGCTACATGGGAGTAATAATGACACTTTATATTAATTAATTTAAAGTAAAGACAAAAATGACATAAAAAATATATTTTAGTAAATAAATTTTTACATGGGTTTATATAAGTTATCATTTCGACTATAAATATTATTCATAAATCTAAAAATATTTCCTACATCATGGTATTTATATTATAATTTTTTGAAATCAAATAAATTAAATAATTTAGGACATAATAATGATGTAATATTTACCTCATTAATAAATGATTTTAATAAATAAGATTATAAATATTAAAACAATATCCAAAACCTGTAAAATTATTATTGGATTATTTTATTTTGACCATGAGTCATATTATATTCTATGTTAATGATTATTTGACCTTTTGAAACCAAAGATGATTTTATAATAAAATAATTGTTTCAAACTTTCCTAAAGATCCACTCCTCTCTCTTATAAAACTCCCTCACTTCAAACTCATTCCTCACACATCTAAATCCTTTGTATCATAAAAAATATTCTCCAATAAGCTCCCAATATACATTTCTTCATCCTAGAAGCCCTAAATTAGGCATAAATCACTTCAAGAAACCATTTTGGTTCAAACAAAATGTAGTTACACGATTTAAAAGTAACGTCTTCTCTTAAGTTCTTTTATTTTATTTTTCATCCCCAACCACCTAAACACTTTTTATTCCTTTATTTTATAACAAAACCAGTATCATAAATATACTAGGATGTTTTTATGAGAATTATTCGAAATAAAATTACACACACCTCCATATGATGGGTAATGAACATAATGTTTCTGTGGATAGCAAACTAACGCATCACGAAACGATTATTGTTCAATTAACTCCTACTGCCTCTAATGGTTTCCATTATGATGGTAGTGTATTTATATATGATATATCTTATGATTATGTTTCTTTACGCTTCTGTATATTTAATTTATAGCATAACTTTATGGTTTCCATAATGGGTAGAGGCGATAATTTCATTTTAGGAAGTGTGGACTACCGCCCTCTCAAAGTGTTGTGACTCATTAATGCCTTATATGGGATGTATAACAGATGGACTTAATGATATTATATATGATATTATAATATAATTATTATATAACTATGTATAATTATGTTTTAATTCAAATAGAATAAGAAATAGAAATTGAAGTAGCGTTCATGTGTAAGTACGACTTACCGTCTCCATGAACGGTGCATTTCATTTCTTATCTCCAAATTTTATGTACTATCATAAATACAAAAATATAATGGATATATATGAAATATTTTATTTCTAAATCATTAATATAATTATTAAGATAATGGATATTTGACCACATGAACAACTTGTAATTATAATGTGTTCATTTGTACTCAAGTACCAAATATCTACGAAACAACCATTAATAACATAAATGATTACATAATGTTTATAAAATGATAATAAGTGATATAAAGGGAAAAATAACGTTTAAAAAGTTTCTTAAGAAAGTATAAATTATCTTTACTTTATTATTTAGGAAATTAAAGAACGATCGAGTTAAGTCGGACCCGAGGTAAGGGATTTCGTCTCAATCACCTTTCATTGAGGCATATTTTGTTTTATTATCAACTTTCATTCATACAGTGTATAAATACCTTTGACATTTCATTTCATTCAAAGGGAATATTTTCCTATGAGGAATTTTACTAAACGAAAAAAATATAATGTTTATTTTTAACGTAAGCGATGACAATGATCTTTTCCACCGCCGCGAGTTTTATTTGTTATTTGCCTTCCTTAACACGTCATAATGTATTTAAAAGGAAAATAAAAACCATATAATCTTTTTTATATATTTTGGTATTGAAAATGGTTTTGATAAAAGATTTGTTATGTAAATATATTTAAATGATATATTGTGATTAAAATGTGGAAATTTTATCTTTCCTTTATTTTTGTTTCATGGGATATGAATATGTTATGTTTATTGGGCATTGTTTATGCTTACGGGTGGTTCCATGATAATCCTAGGGTTAGTGAGCCTGAGATAGCTCTCCAATGCATTGGGTAATGTGATAGAGGTAATCGTTAATGTTTCTCCTAATAGATTTAGGGAATAGACTGTGATGGTTATTCCAAATGTGACTCCCTACGTAGCTGGGATAGTTACAATGTAAGTATGTTATGAATGCGATAAGTTACCTTTATGATTTTTGATTTCTTTGTGTTATTCATAAATACTATAATTTTGAAAGTTATATTATGATTTAAAATTATTGGTTTCATTTATTTTTATTTATTGACGGTTTTGTGTTTCCCTTCCTTATTTTATAACCCTTACTATGCTTTTTATGCTCATCCCATGTTTTTGAAATGTTTTGCACCGGACATAAAGATGAATAGGGTCAAGGATGGGATCAAGGAAAAGTCATGTTGTCTAAAACATTGAATTAGACAAGATTTTTTAAGAGTTTTTTTTAAATAATGGATACTGAGTAGTAGTGTCTATAAGTAATTTTCAAGCCGATATGTAATAGTTATGGCCTAATTCTCTAAAACACTAAACCTGAGAGGATCCTCAATGCGAGTTATTCATTTAATTCATGATTATGTATTGTTTAATGTTCGGTCCTTATATTTTTATTCTAATAACGTTTGTTAAATAAATAAATTATTATTTATTTTAAATATATAAAATAAAAAATATATTATTATCGGGTCGTTAATCCCATCCTATATCCTCCAGTTGAATTTATAAAACCTTAAATAATATAATATTTATTCATTCCATAAAAGTTATTAAATAACATATTCAATAAATAAGAAAAAATTATTTTAATATTAATGTCACAAAATACTCATATTCTTAATCTATTTTCAAATCATACTATAAATACATATTTATTTTTTACTTTATGATTAATTATAAATGTGATTAAATTCAAATATAATATTCTAAGGTTGAGTATATCATGACTGAATTTATTTGATGTAAATTAAATGAATAAATATTATTCCATGAGTTAGGAATATATTTATTCAATGATATTAAATTCAAAATATTTTAATGAGACTATAGATAAATAGTGCAGTTGAAACTCGAAGCCTTTTTCTCAATGGAAATATTTGATCCTACCCATATTCTGGGACCCACATCTATGAAACATGTCAAAGAACTCGTAGAGAAAGATGTCAATGTGGAAACTACAATAATATTCATCTGAATTCTACTTTATAATATGTGATAAATGTAATCCTTGAATCTAATATAAACCAAGAGATGGCTTTGTTTATATCATAGTATACAATATATACATGTGTTAATGAATAACATGTATAAGTACAAGGTATATCATATTACTTATGTTTGTGATATTTATAGGAATAATTTATTATGTCTCCACCTAATCCATTCATATTAAATGATATCATGATATCAATTTTTTGGTACATTTTTTTCAATTATTATCATATTTAAGACAATATTATTGTATTTTTAAATATTAAGGTTTGAGAATTCCCCACTATTAACTATCATGACCCTATGGTTTTTGTATAATGAGATGTATGGAGAATAAAATAAAAAAATGTTTTCATAATAAACCAAAAATAAAGAACAATTATAAATTAATGAAATTACTCAAACATAACATAATTCAAGTAATTACATGAAATTGAGGGTAACCCAATGATTATATAAGGTTTTTAAAGGATATGACACGGGGATTACTGTTTTGGGATCCTATTATATATTACCATTTGAAGATATATCCTCTGCATCCCATTAAATTAAGGAGTTAATAGATTACCTTAGTTGTTGTGGATAATTCAACAAAGAAATGAGTGATTTAGATTTACTCTGAGAATATATATCATATCTTGATATCTATCAGATATGAACCCATTCATTTGACCACACAGGTCTTTGGAAATATTATTATTTCCTTCATAGCACATCACATGCTATTACCCATAGGGTCCACTTATCATTATAATGAATTCCCCCATTGGACATAAAGTAATATTTTTGGGAAACATCCATGGAGGTCACACACACCTAAGGAAACTTCAAAGGAGGCCAACAAGCTTGGCCAATACTCCCATCCAAGCCTGCTTAACAATGATGTTCTATTTATCTAGGCTATCAAAAAAATAGGATCATCTTTGTTTCACGGGTAGTAACATTTAGTCTATTATTTATTACATATTCATGGTTTTTATAATCCCATCATCCATCATATATTAAAAATCCCTTTTTTGGACCCCATTCAATGAACCTAGGTAGTGTCATAATAGTTTTGGATGGTTGTTTCCTGTAATAAATATTTTCAAAACGAAACCTCCTCAAGCTATGAAACTACTCATATGAACCCATGGGTCTCGGGTAATACCTTAGCTTCCTTACACTAACATTATAAGATATTAGACAATATTGGCACTATATAAGTAATTATTATCCCCAATACCCAACACAAGTATTTTTATTGTTTTTTATCCACATTCCCATTCACACACATGGAAACAACCTTGGAGGTCACCCAAACTAACCACTTATCAAGGACATTAATTATTAATTATGGATTTTTAATCATGCTCGCTCTTAAAAAGAGATGTGTTTGAATGAACCAAAATTTTATCAACGAAATTTTAATTCATTTAATTATGTTATATTGTATAAAAAACCAAAATCACATATAGAACCCAATTAAAATTTTTTCCCATAAATGATGAATTCAATTTTTGTTATTTCTATAAATTTATGACCCTATATTTCTGGAATAGTAACATAACTATTGGAATTGTAATATGACCATTAGGATTAGTAAAAAAACCCATATAATAAAAAAAATACCTATGAAATTATAAATAAAATAGAGATATCTTATATATGAAAACATGATGTAATAATATCTTGGTATAATTATATTAGTGTTCTAAAAATGATAAATTATGTGATGATATTTTTTTAAAATGTAAATGATTATTTACTGTTTTGAAATTAATATAATAATTTAAAATAATATTCATTTTCATAAAATATATTCTTAAATTAAAAAAATGTTTTATTATAATTATAAGATAATCTTATTGGAATTTGATTTTTTCAAAGGGTCATAAAATTTATTATAAAATTAAAATCAATATTTTACAAATAAATAATTATTTTATTTAGAAATTAAATTTACATTATTTAGACAGTAATTTTCATAATATGGTGTCCATTTTTGAAATCTAAACTTCTAAAAATTATAATGTTTAATTTTTGAGATTTATCTAAAATAGGATATTTTTTGATGAATGGTGAAATAAAATAATTTATGGTATGTGAAAAATACATGAATTATTGAAATATGTATCTTGTATGTATGTGTTAATCACCCATTTGTTTGAAAAAAAACTTTTTTATTATATTTAGGCACATTAATAATAATTATTGGTCGTTTTGATCCAACATAATAAAAAATGAATAATATAATCCACAATCATCCCTCACCTCCACATTAAACACCAACCCTCACCACAAATTCTTCTCACACCTAATATTCCTTTTAAAAAAATTAATATTTTCCAAAATTCCATCACCAACTATATTACCCATGTTTAGGAGATTCTGTTATAAGAAAAATTCCTAACCCAATTTTCATAAGGAGGTTCTCAAAGAGAAGATATTAAATGGGTAAAATCCCCAATCTTTCTCTTTAATTTTATTTCATTAACTTATCATATTTTTACCTCACCTATGCAGATACGAATTATGACTCTATTATGATATATATATAATTTAATTTCATATCTTTAATGTAATACCAATCATCAAATATCTTATCCTATTATTTTTTTAGAAATTAAAATTTCATTTGTGATGTGTCGATTCACTGTATTTGTGGACGACGAGATTTCATTTCCCATTACCGCCTTTAAGGAAGGTCATAATTACATTAGTATGGTTAATTAATATTTTAATATATATTTCTATAATTTTAACCATGTTATGGAACCAATCTATAAAAAATAATAAATTAAATTATACAATATCATGATTGTCCTAAAATGACCAAAAATATATTAAACATTTTCATTAACAATTTATCTAATGAATCATCATCATACCATAAAAAGATATATACTATAATATATAAAATTATATATATTCATTAATAATATATAATTTCACCTTTGGAATTTCTAATCCAGTTCACAAGAACTATCATAATTATACTCAAGGTAACCAACCATTAACCTTTAGATAAACACACCCAAAATGACAAAATTGGACATATAAGTCAACCAAATGGCCCAAAATTAACTTAATAAAATTATAATACATAATATTTATATATAATAGGTTATGTATTTATTAATTAATTATTATAATTTTATTATTCTATACAATAAGTGAAACTATAAAAATCATTCGTATATAATGTAATGTGATCCTCAAACCCAACACCTTTTTTGGTTTATTGTTATTTCATGAAACATTTCAGTGAAAATATTCCATTAATTTCCCATAAATATAATTTCATTATTCCTACCTATTTTATTCTAGGATATAAATTATTTCAACTAGGTTTATAAAAAATATAAACATTTTCCAAAATAACTCTTTTTAAAAAAACAGATTTGACTACTCATGAGATTGGTTCTTTTTAACTCATGATCAATGATTCTTATGTGAAGTATGGGTTTCACTATTTCATTGGAAAATACCAAATGATTATTCATTAATTTATGAAATATTATATTTTTATGAAACTAATTCCTTTACTTGGGATATTTCAAATCATAGATAGTGATGCCTACTATGTGGCATGCTAGATTATATAAATGATATGATATGATGGGTGGCGCGGAATTTTATATCCCTTTAATTCATTGGGTAATATGGTGTATCTCATGTGATAATGAGTCATATTTTTTAAAATTATTCTATATTTTTTCACCATGATGATGTTATGGGTATGTAGAATTGTCATATATGAACATGTTGCTAGCATTTTTCCCAACTATGTGTGGTCTTTGACACCTAAAAATTCTTGTTTCATTTTTATGCATTTCCACATTCCATGAATTTATCTAAATATTCCTATCATGGTAATGATCATTATCATGTTATTATTTTATGATGATTATGATTGTTCACATCCATGTTATATTGAATCATTTCCTTATTCATCCCCTTACCGTGATTTTTACTCACCCACTTCATTCATGCATATCCTGAGGTGACTGTACATAAAAAGTAGAACATGATCATTAGAATGATAATGTAGAATATTGTATATAAATAATTATTTTTTAATATTTTCATGTTATTTATGTGCATATTTTACCCCAAACATTAAAACTTTTTATCCTATATTTTTATGTCTTTTATTTTGTTATCATAAAAGTATGTAACAGTTATTTAAGAAATGTGGGGTCGCTAGACTATATAAAAACACATTTCAGTATATTTGGGAATTTGTATTAGTGAAAATTATTGAAAACCTATATTATAACACTATATCTACGTAAATATAAAAATTAATTTATATTAGAATAATGATTATCATATTCATCCCAAAAGACATGACTTTATGGTTAATTGTTTAAAAGAATAAATTATTCATGCTTATTGACATACATTTTGTTAAAACCATTTCTATTTTATAAAACTGTGGGATCCTAGATAAATTAGGACTATAAGTCATGTTATGGAAAACACAACAACTTCATGAACTATATCTTTATTTTAATGGTGGGTTGAGTTCAACCCTTAATGAGGATGATTAGCCAGCAATCTCTAGATATAAATAATATTCTAAACTAGGTGGAACATTGAAAGTGTGGACGATTATAGACTATAGACCATTCATGGTTTTTAAGCTCTATTAATGTTTATAGCATCACTTAGGTCGATTTCTCGATGATGATACTTGTTAATTGTCAAATTTTTAGTGGATTATATTTTGATTGGGAGGTGGTTGTTTGAAAAGCATAAATAACGTGTTTAATGGTTGGTTTTTGATTAAAATATTTTCTAATCATTTGGTTTTGTTAATTAGTGTGGAGTTAATTTTGTTATATGTTTGAGCATTGCTTACTATTGTATTCAATTAACACCCACTTCACAAGACGACGTTGATTGGAAATCCTAAGTATTAAGGCATTAATCCAAGAAATAAGTTAACTATGGTTTCTAATCTCAATTATTACATGTTTATGGTAGTGTATTTATGGATCCAATAATCCCGGGAAACCACATGTAAAACAAAACAATACATTAATACCTGACATATTAATTCCAACACACACAATGTTAATTTGAAGAATATTTATCAAGAAAATACTCTCAATCAGTTAACATACCTAAATATTGACCCACAACAATAGTATATTTACTCTACCATTATGATTTCAATTAATATGGTAATAGGTTTTTATTGTGATTAATTATAAATAAAATGAAAAAACAGGATATGAAAAGTGTTGTGCATCGAACACACACACACGAACAATGAAGAGAATTAAAAATAGTGTTTCCATTGAGTGAGGAAGAAAAGTAAGGGAAGGTATTTCAATTAGATTTAAAAAAATATTATGATATTTAATATTTTAAAAAATATTATATATGATAAAACAAAATATGACGAATAAACATGCATCAAAATTCAAACAAAATTGAAAACAATGTATGCATTTACAAATGAAAGGAACAGAAATGTAAATGAAAACGAAGAGAGGAGGAAGGGTCTCTAATGTAAAAAAATTAGTATGGAAGGTCCTCCCAAGATGTTGGAAAATCATTGGTCATTCCAACTTATGATCCCCTCTTTTCAAACCCAATCCACATGCAAGGAAAAGAGGGGGTGGAATTTATTGCATAAGGAGGTGGACTGTTTGCATCCAAATATTCCCCTCCACTTACATCACCAATTTGGCCATCCATACAGCTAAATTTCGAGATATCCTCTTCTTTATAGTTGTATATAATAATTTA
This sequence comes from Viscum album, assembly GCA_963277665.1. Taxonomy (NCBI): domain Eukaryota; kingdom Viridiplantae; phylum Streptophyta; class Magnoliopsida; order Santalales; family Viscaceae; genus Viscum; species Viscum album. The sequence continues at coordinate 566,544,847 of OY728120.1, read as the reverse complement.
GGCCCACTACTATCTAAATAATGAGGAACTTGTACTTATAGATCCATGGTTATGGCAGTTTTCATAAACAATTTTAAACTATGCATTTCTATCCATTCTTTTTCGATGGCCAAAATATGAATCTATTTTTGAATATTAATATGCCTTAAATTTTAATGATTTTTTAATAAAATTCATATTACTATATATCCTCTTTCACAAATCAACATTTCAACTTTATTTGATGTATAGATCATGATAAATGTCATGAATAGTGTCCAGATTTTAATTCTTATCCCGAATGGTAGGATGGAATTCAGAGCATCAGTTGGGCGCCTTATTCATGTAGTTGAGCCTTATATTTTTTATCCATGATTCATTTTTATATTATGGAACATATGGAGGAGTTTCATCAAATCTGGGCTTCGAAATTTATACCAGTAACTCATTCATCATGGCTGGTCGAGTTTCTACACATATTCCATGGGTCATCTTGTGTGGACCATATGACCCACCAAATGGTAGATTTGGGAAACGTTTCCTTCTAATGAAATGATGGAATTTGCGTAGGTAACCCTAAAAATAATAATAATAGAATTAGTATAAGTAGGGTGAGAGTTATTATTAAAACATTAAACATTCATGAATCTAGATGAATTCAGATAGTGCTCTGAAATTATATTTAATATTTAAACATTAATATTTCACACAAATGATAAAATTTTATATAATACCAATAAAGGGGTTATACAATAAGATATGAAAATATTAATGACATCAAATAACTCACATATACTCTTGGTCATGTCCTCATGTGCAAAAAATATAAGAAAACATTACAAAATCATTCCCACTCACCATCAAATATTAAAATTTTTATTTCACCAATCTGGGGAGGTTTAGACTATTTTACTCATCCATATTGAATTACACCACAAATTGTAATAGAAATTTTGTTCCAAAAACAATTAAATTTTATGCTTAAATTTAGAAATGAAAAATTTTGTCACTCTAAACTCACTATTCTCAAGATGATAAAATTCATTTATGGAGGTTCACTCTTTCACTAACCAAATGTGAAAATCATAGAGTTTGAAAGATATTTCAGCTTCCATTACCTATCCTAAATTTCACAATAAGCATGATATATTTATAAGTGGATTTCTATGGCAATGGGATAGTATGAATTCAATATTAAAAAGATTACAAAGAGGCGTAAAACACCAACTTGGAAAATGAAATGCACAATATTTTTGAAATAAAACATGTCAATATAAGGAAACAAATATATACAAGGGAACAATTGTTTGAATAAAGACGCAAATGTTTAAGAAATTTTTAAGGGAATGATAAGATGGAATTTTTACAAAACACAAATCTTCTCCTAATGACATTAGAGTCTGAAATGCAAGTGTTATTTTTTTATTTTCATTTTTTTAATTATTTTTGAATGTTGAACATGAAAAAGATATCACAGTCATATCCTAACAAATTATTGATCTCCTCATGCCACTAATATTAATATTTATAACAAGATATATGGTTGAGGAAGAGAATTTTTGGTCCCGCCCAAGAAACAACACTATATTTGTTTTTGTTTTTTTTTGTGTTTTTGATTTTTATTGATTTTTTTTATGAACACTTTCCAATAAAATTGGAACAATAAGTCAAAAGAATATATCCCTTCCCAAAACTCAGTGAATGAAAACCTCTCCCCACACACGTAAATGGATTCATTCCCTCAAAAATATGATAAAACATTGAAAATAAATAAAACAACACCCAAAAAAATAAATTCATTACCCCACACTTAAATTTCAATAAATAATGTACAGAAAATCCATGTGGATATTGGTTGGGATACAATATTAGACTTGTAATGTGGCTATCAAATAAAAGGTTTTTATATTCTCATAGGGGCATTCAAAAGTTGGATTAATGAATGTTTAATGGGAGGATATTTGGCTATTGTGATTCTCATGTGGTTAAGAAAATGCATCTATCATTTTAATGCAAACCAAAGTAAGCAATTCAAATTGAAGGTCCACAAACTCAAGAATCACAATCAGGGGAGGAAACACACATTTTTAAAAGATTTACAAATATTTGCATGGAAAAAAAGAAAATTTAATTCATCAGGGTTGGGGAAAATCATTATCCAAATCAGAAATTAAGAATTCAAAATTTTTTGGGTTTTGAAACAAGATTATTTATCCAAATTCGGGATGAATATAAAAAAAATTTAGATGAAAACATGTCTATTAAATCAAAAAAATGGATGCAAAAAATTTCAATTGTTGATGGTGAGTAAGTAGAACACATTTTTTCATTTATTTCATATTGTTTTTTGTTTTTAGATTTTTTATTACACACACACACACAAAAGAGAAAGGGTAAAAGAAAATGTTTGATGAAGAAAGTGGTTAATAAATAAAAGTGAAAGGAAGAAGAAGAAATATGTAGATAGAGGAAGAGAGAGAGAGAGAGAGAGAGATAAATAAAAGGAGGTGCCCCGTGGTTTGGATTTGGTGGGTCACCATTTCCATCTTGTAGTGGGTCAACTATAGGAGTTGGGGATTCCATGGAAGTCAATGTGGTCCTCAGGATGTGTGTCCTCTCCTGGTGATGCTTTATCTGATGTTCGTTAACTGTGAATTTCCTTTTAGAAGATGGGTCATGGGCATTAATTTCACCAAATGGGTAACCATTAAAAAAAATAAAAGGACCATCCCATCAAAAATTAAGCTTACCAAGGTGATGCCGAAATCGATATTAGAGGAGAAATACTTTTCCACATTCATGGAATACATTTTTTAAGATTTTTTTCGAGGAGTAGCTTGTCCTTTCCTAGATAGAGAATGGAATTTTTATATAAATCTAGTTGAAGATCCTCATGTTCATCCAATTTCCACAACATTTCTTCACCAGTTTTTTCAAAATAAAAATTACAAGTTTTCACAAGCCAAAATGACTTAGGATGGATTTAAACTGGAAAATGACATGATTTAGCAAAAATTATCCAAAAAGGATACATCCCAATGGGTGTTTTATAGGTAGTTAAATAAGACCAATGTGCTTCACCAAGCCTTTTTTCCAATCTTTTATGGTGGGCTTAACAATTATCTCAATCACTCTTTTGACTTCTCTATTAGAAATGTCAACCTTTCCATTTATTTGGTGTTGATATAAAGTTCATGTTTTATGTACAACCCCATTCTTTTTCAAACTAGATTCCATGGTTATATTATAAAAATGGGTTCCTAAGTGACTTATGAATGAACATGGTGTGCCAAATTGGAGGAATATGTGTGTCCTTATGAACTGACTAACTGTATATGAATTATTTTTTTAGTGGGTTTGGCCTCGACCCACATAGAAACATAATCAATCACAAAAAAATGAATGACAATACATTGGAAGGGGGAATGGTCCCATGATATCGAGGCCCAACACATAGATGATCTAAATGAAAATTAATGGCTTTTGGGGTAATTTTTTTTACATGGAAATTGTGCCAAACTTTTTTGAAGTGGGACATGACTAACAGAACTCATGTGAGTCTTTGAATAGTGAAGGGTAGATGAATACAGAGTCTAAGAACATTAGGTATGTCCTTTGCGGTCAAAAGTGTCCACCTCCGGGACATGAATAAAAAAATTCAATGATATAAGAATGTATGGTTTCATTAATATAGCTATTAATTACCATGACTTCCCTAGTTTTCCAAAGCTTTTTTCTTCCAAAAAAATTGTATTTTGAATCAAGTTTCATCTTAATTTTTTCTTCTTTTGAATACTTTTTAGGAAAAACAACAAAAAAAAGTAATTTAAAATTGGGGCATACCGTGGTATTTTTTTAGTGAGATATGAAAGGTGCTCAGTTAATAAATCTGGATCAATTATTTTTGAATCAGAAGAGTTAGAAAATCTACTCATGTGATCAATCACATAGTTTTCTTTTCCAGGTATTTCTTTGATTTCATATTCAAACTCTTGGAGCAGTAGGATCCATCTTATTAGCCTCGGTTTGGAATCACTTTTCTTGAGTAAGAAATTTATAGCAGAATGGTCTGTGAAGATGGTGATTTTGGAACCTAAGAGATAGGGATATAATTTATCTAAGGTAAAAAACACCACTAAATGTTCATTTTCAGTTACAGTGTTGTGATATTGTGTTTCATCCAATGTTTTTGAGGCATAATTAATTAAATGAGGAATTTTTTCTCGACCAGAAGCATCACACATCAACTCCTAGGGTATGTACCAATCTGGGGGTTGTATTATCAAGATAAATGTAAGATAAGTTTTTAGTTCAATGAAGGATCTCTTGAAAATATCTTTGGAATGGAAACTGACATCATTTTGGAGAAAATGGGTGAGTGGGAGGGTGATAATAATGATTTTAAGGATGAATCATTGATAGGAACTAGCCTGACTAAGGAATGAATAAATTTCACAAACAAAAGTGAGTTTAGGAAGTGATTGGATCACTTCAATTTTGGTAGGGTTGACTTCAATACCCTCTTTTGACACTATGTAAGCTATAATAATCCCTTTACAACCAGGACGTGACAAGTTTCAAAATTTTACACAAGGTTACAAATGAAACACTTTTAAAGGACTAGAGAGAGTGAATGTGATCATGATTGAAATGACTCACCATTAATGGTAAAGTATTCCATGAAGACATCCATGTAGTGTTTAATGAATTCAAAAAAGATAATCATCATACACATTTGGAATGTTACAGGAGCATTGAAAAGGCTAAAAGGAATTCTCCATTATGAATATGTTCCAAAATTGAATGTGAAAGTAGTATTTTCATGTTTCTAAGTTGCAATTGAGATTTGGATATAGATGGTGTATCCATCAAGAAAGTAATAGTGTGAATTTTCGGCTAATTGTTCTTTCATCTGATCAAGGAATGGAAGAGGGTAGTGATATTTTCTTCTTTCAACATTCAATTTTCTATTGTCAATGTAGACACGCCATTTTTTTCTTCACTCGAGTTATGAATTCCTCCCCATGTTCATTTCTGGCAACAGTTATCCCAAATTTCATAGGTACAAGTGTAATTGGACTAACTGATTCCCGTATTGAAATTTTGTAGATAATACCATCTTGAAGAAGCTTCGTGATCTCTTCCCTAACTACCTCATTATGAGTGGATTGAGTCTTTTTTGTGGTTGTCTATTTTTTTGGATGATTCCTCATGTTGGATGTGATGCATGAAAAGAGTAGGGTTGATTCTTGGTATGTCATCTAGGGTCCAACCTAATGCCTTTTTGTTTTCATCTATCACCTGAACATGTTTGGACTCCCCATTTTCAATAATTGGTGTAGATAAAATGATTGGGTATGATTGATAATGGTAATGTAATGCATATTTTAGGTCTTTAGGAAGAGGTTTTAGATCAGTATCATCTTTCATTGTGGGCTAGAAAATTTAAGAATGGAGGAAGGGATTTCAATGGGTTTTGATTAATTTTATTAACAATTTCCAAGGTGGATAAGTAGAGATCAAAGTTGATGTGGGATTTAAGAGAGTTTTCAAGTTCCTCTGGATTGATGGAGTCTATGAATGGGAGGCCTATATCAACATTACAATTTATGACTTGGTTTTAATGGTAAAAATTTCACAGGATCCGATCTCATTAGAACAAGATGAACACGAATGAATGATGTTGAATTGACTCTCAGATGTTTCATCAGAAGCATGGAATGAGAATGTAGAGTGATCCACTTATGTGTATCGCATGGCTTTGAAAATGTTGAACATGACCAGTTGGTCACCAAATTCCATAGATAAGATGCCTAAAAGGACATCAATTTTGGTTCTCGCTATCATTAGGATTGGTCTTCCTATGATTTAGGGAAATAAAGAAGAGTTCATCTCACCATCCATGTTAAGGAAATATAAATCAGCAGGGAATATAAGATCATTCACACAAATAAAGACATCCTTGATTATACCCTCAGGACTAGCCATGCTTTGATTGGCCAATTAAAAGACAACACCCATTGGATGTAAGAAACCAAGACCATCATTGGAGAACATTGATTTGGGCATGAAAGTAATTAGGGCTCCTTGGTATATGAGTGAATCATTAATGTTGGAACTTCCAATTTGGCATGGAACCATTAATGTCCCTGGATCTTTTCAATTTATTGGAATCGATTGTTGGGTGGAATCATTTTTAAATGACCCAAGATGCCACTTAGGGGTTCACAATTCCTTAAAAAACATGGCATACTTGTTAAATTGTTTTATGGAATCTAATAGGGGAATTTTAACATCAACATGTCTAAACATGTCAAGAATTTCATGATCAGGTTCCCAGGACTTCTGTGGCTTAGAAATGGCTTCAGTAAAAGGAATTGGGTTCCAATGTGGAATGCATGGAGGCGAGGGAATGGATTTAGTCTCCTTTTCAAGTTTCTTTTTCTTTTAATTTTCTTGGTCAACATTTAAAGGTGAGTTGGAGGACTCATCATGAGACATAGAAATTTTATTTCCCAATATAAGTCCAAATTCACTTACAATACCCTTGTGAATGGGTAATTGTTGAGCTAGGATATTGGAATTATTTTATTGTTTTTATTGGATTGGGTGGGATGCATGTAGACGACTTTGAGTTTCAATGTTTTTATGGATAAAATAAGATAAGGAGGAATGATCTTCCACTGCACATTCCCATGGTATATTGGAAGAAGTGGAATGTCTTGGATTGGTATTAGCTTGATTTTGGTTCTTGGGAAAGCGATTTTATTGGTTTGGGAATTGGGTAGGATCACTAAGACAGTGGAATGCAGGAGGAGAAAGTGGCAGATTGATCCATTGAGGTTGAGGAACAAAAGGGTAAGGTTGTTGGAAGTTACCAACACCTTGACCATTTTGGAATTGGTTTGGGTTTTGAGGATATAGTTTAGGGGGATGAAAGATGGGTTCTCCATACCTTAATCCATTATTGCTGGTAAAAGAGAAGGGCTCAAAGTGGGGTTGGTTGAAGTTTCTAATAAACTAACCTGATTGTTGATAGTCGGTGTTACATTGAAGGTATGTTGCATTGAGGTTTATTGGTCCGGATGAATCATATGGATACTCTTGTGGTTTTGGACATGTTTTAGTTTGGTGGGATGGGGAGATACATATTCCATAGTTCTTGATATGTCCAAGGAACATTTATATGGGAGAATATGAGGTTGGGGCTTTAGATGCCACAATGCGTTGTCATAATAGACCTGTAAGTTCTCTCATCCACCCTATCATCTAGTTCAGTTCTATCAATTTACTGTCATGGTCTTTCTTGAATTGAGAATGAAAACAAGTATGGAATTGTTTTGAGTTTGTAGGAATGTTTCTTATGATATCCCTTGCATCTACATGAGTTTTATCAACATGAGCATCACCAATTGCAGTATCAATGATGGTTCTCTCCATAACCAATAACCCCTCATAGAAGTATTTGATCAAGAGTTTTTCAGGGATTTGGTGATGTGGACAGGTTTCCACAAGATTTTTTAAACCTTATGAGTATTCATGGAGTGATTAATTTGGGAATTGATGGATACCACTTATTTCCATTCTGATAGAAGTAGTGGAAGAAGCTGGAAAGAATTTCTCTATGAAGAGTCTTTTCATTTCATTCCATGGGGTTATGGAACCAAGAGGGAGGTAGTAAAGACATGACTTGGCCGAGTCAGCTAAATAAATAGGGAATGCTCGACATTTGATTTGTTTCTCAGAAACCCCTTGAGGCTTCATGGTAGAGCACACCACTTGGAACTCTTTAAGGTGGAGATGCGGATCCTCACCGGATAGCCTGTGGAAATGATGTATAAGATCAATCAAAACTGGTTTGAGTTCGAAGTCAAAAACTATGTTTAGATATTGAATACTAAAATTTTGGTAATTTATATCAGTGGAATATAGTTCTTTAAGAGTTTGTTCCCTTGGATTGACCATATCTAATTCAATTGGTTGGACATGGACTGATTCTTGAATTATTTTATAATCTCTAATTTTCCTCCTAGGTTGGAGAAGTGTTTTCTCAATTTCCATGTCAAAAAAGTCTAGGGGACTGTTTCGGAGGATACAGGTCATTCATAGATATTTTGGAAGAAATAGGAAGATGGGTTTTTCATGGTTGTTTTTTCGTTTATGCTTTTTAGTATAAGATGAGTTTTTATTTGTGTTTTTTCAATTTTTTTAATTTTTTATTTGTTTTTTTATAATAATAAAAACCAATGACTACTTAATGAATCAACCTTTTAACAACACCATTTTCAAGAACGACTGATTGTAGCCTATCGACTATTCAACATTCTTGATGCTCTGCTAATGCGTATAACAGCAAGTGGGTCGAATTCTCATTCATGATACGTTTTTAATAGTCGATCATTTTTAGTTGATTGTATTTTGATTAGGGTGGGTTTTTTGCAGAGAATAATTGAAGGGATTAATGGTTGGTGTTTTATATAAAGTTTTTATAAATGTTTGGGTGTGTTAACTATTATGGAGTAAATATGGTGATATCCTAGAACTTTGCTTTATATTTCATTAAATTAACAACCACTTCACAAGATAACATTGATTAGAAATACTAAGTGTTAAGGCTTTAATTGAAGCCTTATCTTAATGTAGGGTTATAATCTCAATCAGCACATGTTGATGGTTGTATATTCATGGTTCCAATAACCCATGGAAACCACCCGTTAATCAAATAATGTCATTAATACACGAAAAGTTATGTCCAACTTACACAATGTTAATTTATGGAATATTCATCGAGAAAATACTCTGAATCACATAACATTCCTTAATTTTGTCTCACCCCAAATTGTATATTTACTCAGCCATTAACATTGTTATTAATATTTTAATATGTGTTTATGGAGATTAATTGTAAATATAATGAAATGAATGGGATAAGAAATGAGCTGTGTGGAGAATACACAAACAAGAATATTGAAGAGAATTAAAAATGGTATATCAATTGAAGGAGGAAGCCAAAAAATGGAGGTTATTTCAACATAATTTAAAAAATATTAAGTGAAATAATATATAATAATAGAGTTTGTATGATAAAAATAGAATATTAATAAGAAACCTGCATTAAAATTAAAATGAAATTAAAAACAACTTACGCATTTACAACTGAAAGGAACACAAAAGTAAATGAAAACAGAGTGGAGGAAGGGTCTCTCAAGTAAAAAAATAAGTATGTTAGGTCCTCCTGATCCTATGGAAAAGAATTTTTCGTTATAATGTATGCTTCTCTGTAAAGATATTTAAAATTAGAGGAAATTTTTTTCGTAATTTTTTTGGGATTTTACGAGTGCGCGGTTTCGGACGGCACCAGATTCTGAGGCCTGGTGTGCCCGGAATCAATTTCTGAAATTTAGCTCGGGTACGTTCAGTGAACGAACAAGAAAGTTTTCCTAACTTTTGAACCAGTGCTCAGAAATGAAATCTGAGGGCACCAATGAAACCGCAACGCCGATCAATGCTTAGGAACACCTTTTCCGATGATGCGTTTTCCCAAAAGGAGTTGTTAAAAATGTAATGAATAAAAATATAGTTGTTATATAATTATATTTTTATTGCACTATGGATGGTTTAAGTGTTATTGGAAAGGAAGATGTGATGAAGTTGGGGTGGGCCCACATGATCCCCCACCTCCTTCAATTTTCCCAACACCCCATTAAACCGCCCTCTAGCAATTAAATGAGTAACGCCCCCTCTTCCCCTCTTTATGACATGTCAACTCTCGCAATTAATTTGATTGTTAAATGCTCTTCAATTAAGTTAATTAATTTAATGAGATCTTTTGAATTTCAAATTAATGTTGGCATGTGTGTGTGAATAAAATAAGGAAAGGTCTTATTTTATTGTAGGTGGATTCGTTGTGTGGAATAGGGGAGAGAACTCTTGAGGTCTTGAAGAACATCTTCTTCCTCATTGAAGAACACGAAGAACGTCGAAGCACCAAGGAGAGACGACATGCCGATCTCTCCCTTCTCTGCAGCCGGTGTGAGATGACATCATCCTCTTGGACACTCACCAACACCTTCAAAGAACCACCCTCGCGACGCCGTTTCCCGCGACAATCTTCTTTCAACGACTTCTTTGAGGTAGGGGTTTTATGTTCAAATTTAATGGATTAAATTTGTGCTTGCTTTGTCAAATTTGTTTTATTTTGTCCACCTGTTATCAAATTAACGGGAGGAGGTCAGACGGTACGAACACGGAGGGTCCTCCTCCCCATTTGTTGATGTACACCGTTGCGGTTTGGGATGAAGGCGGCGCGGTGCAATGCCACTGCACGGGAATGGGGAATATCATCGCGGCGAAGGAGCGTGGTGCCGTCGTGTCGTGTCGTTCAGACCGAAAGAGGCCATGGCTAGAGCGGGGCTATGATGGAGGGGTGAATCACCATCGCGCTGCGTCGGAGAACCATGGAGGTCCGCGGCCGGGGTGGGCCACAGCGAAGGGGTGCGGCACCGTCGCACCGCGCCGGTCGGACAAGGCCGCAATGGAGCAGCGAGGGGCGGCCGGAACCGCCGACCGCCAGCGCATGGAAGGCGAGACCCGTGGTGGCACAACGGCTGGCCAATTCGTCCGGCCGGTTTAGGAAAATCCAGGGGTCGTAAGCCCCGGCTGGCAAAGAGGCGGGCCCCCCATGCGTGGGCCATTTCTTCAATCAAGAGGGGGGGGGCTCCCCCTGCCTATCCTGCTCGGCCGAACGGCTGAGCCGTTGGCCATGCAGGCCGCGCCTGTGCCAGGCCAGCCGCCCGCGCTGGTCCGGGCCGCCCGCGCAGGGCCATACCGCCCGCGCCGGGCCGGGCAGTGCTCTAGTGGGTCAGACCCGGACCCGGGTCAGGTCGACCCGGTTCGGGCCGACCCAGGGGGTATTGGGCCGGGTCGGACCGAGACCAAACCCCCTGTTTTCGGACAGTTTTGTTCAAAGGCCAATAACATGGGCTACGCACCTCCGATTGACGCACCGTCAATTGCGATGTGATCCTTGGATCAAGTCGGTCGTTTCAGTATACTACACCCAAGGTTTCGAGGAACTTTGGTTACGGCCGGGTTGGTTCAAACACAAAACCGACCAGGCCTTCGGAGCGGAAACACTTATAACATGAGCTCTGGACGTCCGATTGATGTGCTGTCAACTTTGTTGGTTTCCTCTTAGTGAGACAGAACTTTTGGATTACTCCAATCAAGGTTTGGATACAGTTGGAGTATGGTCGGGTTGGTTTTCACTTAAAAACCAACCAGGCCCCTAGAATGAAAAAGCTAATAACTCTCAGACCATGCATCTGATTGATGCGCCATCTGTCACATTGAGTTCCTTTTGTCCAGACTGAGACTTGGGGTACATCAACTCCGGACTACGTGTTAGTTGATGTATCGACCCCATTGGATCATGGAGCGGACCCTCCCGGAATCGAGCATGCTGTTCGCGGGAACCCTAGAGATGGCTGCGACTACAACGACGACGATGACTGTACTGGGATCCTCCTTGGGTTTGGCAATGACGAAAACCGTACTGAAATCCTCCATGGCTTCGACGGCGATGACTACTGTTCTTGTATCATATGTGGGTCTGGTAGTATTTGACTACTGTTCTTGTATCCTACGTGGGTCCGGCAGTATTTGACTATGTAATAGTATCCCACGTGGGTCCGACAGAGTGGATGGTCTTGTAACCTTTGTGGGCCCAACAACTTGGCTGGTCTTGTATCCTATGTGGGCCCAACAGCTTTGATGAATCAATGGCTACATCTGATCATCTCTATCACCTTACGAAGAGTATACTTGTGTGATATGGGTCTTGACTTTCAATCATTATCTTCGATATGATTATTTTGCTGTCCAATGTGGATTGGGTTGTGATTTCCTGTCTGGATTGGATTGTGCTATCCTGTGTGGACTAGATCGAACTTGGGATCAGATGATAGAGACAAACTTGAATTGATGACTTAGGTATATGAATGTGAATATACATAAGTAGATTTGGTTTATTACCTCATTATTGTACCTTTCCTTTGTTGTTTATCATTTGTGGATTCTGGGAGACCATTGGGGGTCTTGAGGTCCCTAATGAGTAGAGTATACTCACCCCTGCATGGGCTATGCCCACACTACGTTGTATTGGATGAAGACGACAGACAGCACTGATCGTGGTTGAGGCTTGTGGAGTAAGTCGGTACCTAGAGGTGGACCACTGGGCATGACGTACACGGAGCGGACTGTTGGACCCGAGGAGATGAAGAGGCTATCCATACCCACCCTTCAAATGGGATTTCCAGTGGAAAGCTCGGCATTGCTGCTTTACTTTTCACTTTCTGTACTTTCTTTTCAGTTGTACTTTTCTTCAGTTGGGATTGTATTCTGGCCCATTTACTTTCCAGCACTTACAGTTGTACCTAATTTACTTGGTGTTTACTTCAACCTGTTTACTTTGTGGTGTTTGTTTACTTAATAAAGGCAATGCCTTTCCTTTTTATCAGGATCTATTCCTTTGGTGGTAGTCGCGAGCCCCTGGCCTATGGAAGGTGGGCTTGGGGTAGTCACAGCATGGGCCCCGGGGATGGGTCGTGACAAATTGGTATCAGAGGAGTTCGGTTCTACCACAGAATTCAGACCTCTAATTTTTGTTCTATGTGAGGAAATTGTGTTAAGTGCATTGAGTGTGGTTATCAGTCTAGGGAGTCCAGTGTTGGTGCAGCGGCCGAAGTATCCATACACCATGACCCTGACTACTGATTTCCGACTCAGTGCACGAAAACATTGAATGCATGTGTGTTTCAAAAGTTTTCTTTGTGATTACTTTGTGTCAGCTCACCAGGTATACTATATTGACCATGGTGCACCTGTTTCTTTTCAGTATGGACCCACGATGGAAACCATCTAGGGTTCAAAGCTTTGTACAAGATGACAACCCACAGAGCGACGAGGCCTCGGTGCAGGGCCCTTTTACAGCGGAGGCATCGATGGTACCTCTACCCACCGAGCCACCGTTGCCACTATCCCCAACCGCTGAGAGTGCACGTAGCCTTAGTGCACTACACAAGTTTCAGCATTAGAGACTTCCCAGGTTCCGCGGGGAGACGGACCCTCAGGCAGCCGAGGATTTACAAGAGGATATTATATTAGTTTTCAGGTTAGTGGGGACACTAGCTGACCTCATGGTGTGTAGAGACCCGAAGCCTGACGTACGTGGACATTACATTACTTTTGCGGAATACTTAGTACATTACAAAAACACACACACAAGGATCTTAATAGTTTAGTGTCTTTGGAAACATGGAATATAATCTTCTAATCCTAGTGAAAGATCTTCAGCATCTCCCATAAAGGTATTCCTTTTTTTTATACCTAAAACCTTTCTTTATATCCTGGGGAAAAGAAAACATAAAAGGGTGAGCTCAAATGATCAGTAAGGGTAAACAAAAGAAATATCAATCACATCTTAACCTGGAAAAGAGATCATAATTTTATAACATGGGATAAATCATGGCGGTGAAATGTAATCACAATAATCATAACTTAAAACATGAAACTTTGTGGCATACACACATAATCATAGAGAATCATTTCTTGTTAGTCAAGACACATTTCCAAGACTATCTTAGTGGACAAAGTCCCTTTCTGAACCGAGTCACCCTCGTTTCAGTCCTGTTTCACTAAACCTGTATAACCTACCGTTCCAGCCATGTCTATCTCATGAGATATAAAATCATTACCCAATGCATTGGAGGGAGATATAGGTCCCACCCATCTCATAATGATACCATTCTTATGTGTGCCACAAAATAATAAATCATACATCATTGCATAACCCATGCAATACAAATGGGAATCTTAAACATCATGACATCATAAAACAATTCATATAATAAAAAGGAATTCATAAAAATAATTCCATCACAACATAATCAAATCAATGTAATAATAGGGATAAAAACAGAACCCTTTATTATCTTAGATGGAAAATAATTTTGATAAAACACTTGAACTCTATTCTTGAGGAAAATATCCTTTCTTCTTCAAAAACATTTTTCCTTTCTTAACATGTCATAAAACATTAAAATAAAAGAAGTTGATTAAAAATAAACTTGAAAACTTGTAAAGGAAGCTTCTTGGAAATAATGTTTTAAAAATCCATTCATGCCGTATAAGTTAAAAAAACATTCTTCTCGTACTTTTGTCGGAAAAGTCAAAAAGTACCTCGTACGAAAAACGACAAAAGATTCCTTTCATATCCTTTACTAAAAACTAACCGAAGGATAAAATTGGATTTAAACAATTGTAGGTGGATGTAAATAATATTACATATTGAGTAAACATGGATGTGGATGACAAAATACACCCCAGTAAATACCAAAGTATAAACAATCTCGGATATAAATGAGATTGTGATATTTCCCTTACCTTAGGTCCGATATGCTTCGTAAGTGTCCGAACCTCCTGTATAATGATTTAAATAATGTTATTGACTTATTCCAGAATCATAATAATTGTTATGAAATCATATATGGATCACTTATGACTTTATATTACCCGTTCTTTTGTAAATTCCATGTTAAAGAAGCATTTTGGGTAAAATTGGTTCATTTATAGTAGGTGTTTGGACTTGTTGTTCTTGACATTATTATTACTTATATCATGATTTACATACTTCAAGAATATAAATCATGATTTATATATCATATATATTCAGTATATATATATAATATATAGATAAATGAAATGAAACACACCGTTCATGGAGACGGTAGTCCGTACGTACGCATGAACGCTGTTTTCCATTCCTTATTGTCTTGAATGGAAGTAAGTAGATGAAATATATATATACATATATAAATAAATCCAGTAGATTTAAAATTTCATATATTTCATTATTATTCATTATATATACTTTATAATCATTCATGAATGGTTAATGTGGAGAATGAATCTCATCGCGTTGTGGAGACGGTATTCCGTACGTTCGCACGAGCGATGATATCGTTCTCATGATCGTGGGACTGTATTGAAGTGTGTGTATACTATTTCACAATCAATATCACTTTAAAATATTAATATATAGTTATTATTTACACCATTATACCCATCCAAGTAAGGTGGTGGTGGAAAATAGATTTCACCACGGCGTGGAGACGGTATTCCGTACGTACGCACGCACGGTGATTTCGTTTTCCGTAGGATGGATAGATGGTGAAATAGGATTGTTTCATAAATATAATAACATATCAGTTTATGAGTGATACTGATGTTATTACTTCATAATGAAACAACCTAAGAAGAAGAAGTGGAAGAAGAAATAAAGGTGAACGAATCGGTAACGGAAATTACCTCTTCTTTGAAGCGCCTCTTTGAGACCTCCTCTTAGGGTACTAAAATTGGTCTTTGAGGAAGACCAGAACCTCTAGGATGTTGCTAGGGAAGTGGAGAAGAGATTTTGGCAGGGGTTGGCCGAGATTGAAGGCTCAAAGTTGTGTGAGGAATAGAGGGAGGAGGTGCCCTTTTATAAGGGAGGAGAGGGGAACCTTTGAAATAACTAAAAATATTATTTTATTATAAAGTCAAGTTCGGTTTTAAATAGAACCAAATTGATTTATTTAGAGGCTAAGGAGGGGATGGGTCGAAATACTCTCATCCAATAGAATTCAGACAAGTTTAGGTTCCTATTTTAACCTTATCATTTAGATTTAACATTAAGTTAAATAATTTTACTTTTACCGTGTCTTCTTGTGTTCTTACACTATAAGGTTAATAAACTTACTATAAGAAGCACAAAGAACCCCAAGTTGTATATTATTAATATATATAACCTTATATAAGTCATTTGGCCGAACCTTAGATTTTTAGGAATAAAATAACAATTAATAATATAATATATGTTTTAAAAACTATTTTATGTCAATTTGGACACTATTTAGTAATTAATTTTTTGTGAAAATCATAACAGAATGATAAGTTCGAAAAAAATTAATTAAATCAATACTAACATGTCATATTAACCTAGAAAATTAGTGTAATTCATAAAAAGTCTCAAATTATATTTATTTGGGTATTTATAACATCAATTATGTCAATATTTCATTAATAAGATAATTACTGCATCATCGTTGTGTCATAAATAAATTAAATTATTTAATTTCTAAAAATTACAAATAAAATACCATTATGTAGGAAATCTCTTTATATTTTTAATGAATATTTATAGTCTAATTTATCTTATGTATAACTCCATATTAAAAATGTTTTAGTAAATAAACTTTGATTTTAACTCTTTTAACCCTTCTTTAAATAAATTAATAATAAATCTCCTAATCTAATCCAAGTGGGCCTAAATGGTCATATTTTATTCCTAAGTTTGTTTTTGGTCGAATTACACTTATCCAATAGAATTAGGACTTGTGTTAGGGTAATAATAATATCACATTTACCCTTAATTACCCTATTTACCTTTAACTGTGGTAAAAAAAAGTAAAAAGTTACTATTCACCAAAAATTATTTTCATCTCATTGAACCACATTTTAGTCCTTGATATTAACCGTGTGTCTCGGATTTTCTAAATTCCACTCACAGAACCGGTAAAATTAAGTTTTATGAACAATTTTGTTTTTTTTACTACCACTTAGTGGTTTCACTATTCATCTAAAATTGAAAGTTTTCAGAAAAATACCAAAAATTAGGCCTAAGCTATATTTGATATTATGAAGTCAAAAATGATGTCTATTTTACCAAATTAAAAACATATCAGTTGCATTAACTAATTTAAAAATTAATTCTCGTCGTCAAAACAAATAGCGTGTTTTTAAGAGATAATAACTATCAAAAGACTGACAGTAGTTTATAACTGGTTTAAAGGTAAAATTACATCCAACGACAAACATTGTATTAAATTGTAAAAATATATTCTAAATATACTTTTAAACCACTCAAATTAATAATTTATCACTATTAATTATTTCTATTAAAAAAGTTGTTTTTAATTAAAATTTAGTAATTTTCACTATTCATCAGAATATGAAAGTTATCCGAAAAGTACCAAAATTTCACCCTAAGCTAATTTCGATATTCCGAATCCAAAAATGAAGTCCATTTTGAAAAATAGAAATTACAAAATTTCAAAAACTATTTATTACTATTCATAACGGCTAGTTTTAATAATATTTTAATAGCATATCGTTGTTTAGTAAAACTCGGTATTGCGTACTACACACGCTATCAAGGAAGGTCGCGATTGCGTGTAATGAAAGGCAAGTCAAGGAGGCGTGTTGTGAAAGCTCCTTTTGGTGTAGCATACAACACAAGACATTAATGAAATTAAATAGAATATTTTTCATAAAATCTCGGGGTGTTACATTCTACCCCCCTTAAAATGAATTTCACCCTCGAAATTCGTTGGGGTTATAAATGGTTTACTACTCGAATGTTTCTTTAATAGAAACCCACATCGTAAAAAGGAATACCAAAACCAATCTTTAAAAACAAAAGTATGAAATGTAACGGTTACCCAAATAAACTAATCACTGGGTTTCCACATAGGTTAAAATATGGATATGGAAGAGAAATCTAACCATCATGTTCTGATGGAGAGTGGTAGAGAACATGGCTATGGAAAAGCCAGCAATTACAAAGCCATAAATTTGTGATGATCTAAGGTACCATCTGATTCATCAGATATAAAAGCACTAGGACAACATTTTTGGTTTTCAAGATCATTTCCCTAAAGTTGATGAAATTGGAATTAGAAGAAATACTTTCGTGATTTCGGTATAGTCTCACCGTTGGTCGTTCTTTGGACAATTTCCACTTCATCTCTTAAATAAATGAAGTTGAATTTGTCATTCGTGATGTGTTAGCAGATCATGTAATAGAATGATGGGTCATTCCATCTGTCTCAAACAAAAGGTTTGAAAAGTTATAAGTTCATCTTATGGTTAGATTAATCGTATATGGTTCCAAAAATGAACTTATACTTCATATATCATACCGCTTAATAAAATAAAACTAGTTTCTACTAAACAGGGACTTCCTGTAGGCCAGTGGTAGGCGATAAAGGCCAGTCGCATTTCGATTGTGGGTTCGATTCCCACAGCCTTGTCCGAAGCGATGGGCTGTCGCCCGTCCTACATGTTGTCCTTTTTCTAGAACTATACTACTATAATATCCCATCAATAATATCGGAAAAAAATTCTATCCTTAAACAATACTAACTTATGTCCAACATAACCCATTCCAATCTTTAGGCTTATCCATAATACTGCAGTCCACTCTCATAATATAGTGAAAACGACTACCAGAGATTTAATACCATCGTTGATCCCCATATATCATAAGATATGTCTTGTTGGTCACATTCCAAACATTCAAAGGCCTTAATCATGTATTCTCTTGAATACCCATTGAACCGTAGTGAAAACATGAATTCAGTTAAAAGATAACACCTTCCACATACCAAAATCCTCAAAATTCTATATACTCAAAGCATTATATCACTTAGTCCTTTTATCAATCATGAGCTCATGAATACTGTTAAACATTTCATTTTATCATTTTCCCTTCATTATGCGCATATCGTCTTATTTCCAAAAATATCTCAATCACTTTGAATACCACATTAGACCAATAAATAAATATTCCAATACTCCATGATACAACATTATTTTGGAATCCCATTACATACACACTTAATCATTCCACCACATCGTTGTCATATTCAACATCGCCAATAGTGATCGCATGTGACTTCCCTATATCCTTTGCCTTAAGAGGTTGCTCATGTTGATCATCACTAACCCTTGGATTAGGGTATTTATTAGCATAATGCCCCATTTCCTTGCACTTGAAGCATTGAAGTGTTGGTGGTGCGTTCTCTGCAGTGTTTTCTTTATTCACATCATTAGAAACCCTTTTTCCATTACTTCGACACTCAGCTACTCGATGACCTTCTTTTCCACACTTAAAACATTTTCTAGTCCCTTTAATACAATCTCCACCATGTTTCTTTCCACACTTTGTGCATAAGGAAACATTCATCTTCTTTTCACCATTATTCTGAGATTTCTCCTTGAACTCCATCTTTCGTTTCTTGTCAAAACCTTGAGATGGATATGTAAAACCAACTTCCATTTCTACCTTGATAGCACAACGCACAATTTCTTCATAGCTACTGAAGTCTCTTATAGCCAATGCCCTTCGAAGACTTGGTTTTAAGCCACTGAAAAATCGATAAGCTTTACTTTCAGGTTGGATGATAATGCCAGATGCATACCTTGCAAGTCTTGTAAAATTCGCTTCGTATATACCAACAGATTCATCATCCTTCTGCTTCAGCTCAAGAAACTCCTTTTCCATCTTTGTTCGAAGAATACGAGGTAAGTACTTACTGAAAAACAAGTTCTTGAACTCGTCCCATTCCATGGACTCAATTTCATCTCTTGGCATCGTATTCTTGATAAGATTCCACCATTGATCAGCTTCACCTTCCAAACGATATACTGCTAAGATGACTTTATCATGTTCAGAACATTGAAGAACTGAAAATATATTTTTAGTGGTACTGATCCATTGTTCAGAAACAAGTGGATCGGAAGACCCATTGAAAGAAGGTGGACGTTTCCTCATGAAGGACTCAATAGAATATTGTTCCCTTCTCTGTTCATTTGGAAGTCCAGAATGATTCATAGCTTGCGTAAGTATAACAATAAGATTTGGCACTCCATCTCCCATAACATTTGTTTGTTCAGGAGGGCAATCATTGCATTTTCCATTGCATTGATCAACACGGTTCCTTCGGGTTCCAACCATCGTCTAAAACCCAAAAAGAATAGTGTGAGAGGCAAAAATAATTCTAGGGAAAACAACATAATAAAGGGGGGTACCTTCAATATCTAACATCTTAGGTTTAATTCTATGATCGTTAGCGTAATTCTAATACTATAACCTATACGTATACTTATCCTTAGAGACATCCCTAGACATACCTTAGAAATATCTCTAGGGATCTCACTAAAGTTCTCGCATCCTAGTTTCCAAAGGTTGACTAAACCTCCCTCTGATACCAACTGTAGAGACCCGAAGCCTGATGTACATGGACATTACATTACTTTTGCGGAATACTTAGTACATTACAAAAACACACACACAAGGATCGTAATAGTTTAGTGTCTTTGGAAACTCGGAATATAATCTTCTAATCCTGGTGAAAGATCTTCAACATCTCCCATAAAGATCTTCCTTTTTTTTATACCTAAAACCTTTCTTTATATCCTGGGGAAAAGAAAACATAAAAGGGTGAGCTCAAATGCTCAGTAAGGGTAAACAAAAGAAATATCAATCACATCTTAACCTGCAAAAGAGATCATAATTTCATAACATGGGATAAATCATGGCGGTGAAATGTAATCACAATAATCATAACTTAAAACATAAAACTTTGTGGCATACACACATAATCACAGAGAATCATTTCATGTTAGTCAAGACTCATTTACAAGACTATCTTAGTGGACAAAGTCCCTTTATGTACCAAGTCACCCTCGTTTCAGTCCTATTTCACTAAACCGGTATAACCTACCATTCCAGCCGTGTCTATCTAATGAGATATAAAATCTTTACCCAATGCATTGGAGGGAGATATAGGTCCCACCCATCTCATAATGATACCATTCTTATGTGTTCCACAAAATCATAAATCATACATCATTGCATAACCCATGTAATACAAATGGGAATCTTAAACATCATGACATCATAAAACAATTCATATAAGATAAAGGAATTCATAAAAATAATTCCATCACAACATAATCAAATCAATGTAATAATAGGGATAAAAACAGAACCCTTTATTATCTTAAATGGAAAATAATTTTGATAAAACACTTGAACTCCATTCTTGAGGAAAATATCATTTCTTCTTCAAAAACATTTTTCCTTTCATAACATGTCATACAACTTTAAAATAAAAGAAGTTGATTAAAAATAAACTTGAAAACTTGTAAAGGAAGATTCTTGGAAATAATGTTTTAAAAATCCATTCATGCCGTATAAGTTAAAAAAACATTCTTCTCGTACTTTTGTCGTAAAAGTCAAAAAGTACCTCGTACGAAAAACGACAAAAGATTCCTTTCATATCCTTTACTAAAAACTCACCGAAGGGTAAAATTGGATTTAAACAATTGTAGGTGGATGGAAATAGTATTACATATTGAGTAAACATGGATTTTGATGATAAAATACACCCAAGTAAATACCAATGTATAAACAATCTCGGATAAAAATGAGATTGTGATATTTCCCTTACCTTAGGTCCGATATGCTTCGTAAGTGTCCGAACCTCCTGTATAATGATTTAAATAATGTTATTGACTTATTCCAGAATCATAATCATTGTTATGATATCATATATGGTTCACTTATGACTTTATATTACCTGTTCTTTTGTAAATTCAATGTTAAAGAAGCGTTTTGGGTAAAATTGTTTCATTTATCGTAGGTGTTTGGACTTGTTGTTCATGACATTATTATTACTTATATCATGATTTACTTACTTCCAGAATATAAAACATGATTTATATATCATATATATTCAGTATATATATATATAATATATAAATAAATGAAATGAAACACACCGTTCATGGAGACGGTAGTCCGTACGTACGCATAAACGCTGTTTTCCTTTCCTTATTGTCTTGAATGGAAGTAAGTAGATGAAATATATATATATATACATATATAAATAAATCCAGTAGATTTAACATTTCATATATTTCATTATTATTCATTATATATACTTTATAATCATTCATGAATGGTTAATGTGGAGAATGAATCTCATCGTGTCGTGGAGACGGTATTCCGTACATACGCACGAGCGATGATATCGTTCTCATGATCGTGGGACTGTATTGGAGTGTATGTATACTATTTCAGAATCAATATCACTTTAAAATAATAATATATTGTTATTCTTTACACCATTATACCCATCCAAGTAAGTGGTGGTGGAAAATAGATTTCACCACGGCGTGGAGACGGTATTCCGTACGTACGCATGCACGGTGATTTCGTTTTCCGTAGGATGGATAGATGGTGAAATAGGATTGTTTCATACTTATAATAACATATCAGTATATTATTGATACTGATGTTATTACTTCATAATGAAACAACCTAATAAGAAGAAGTGGAAGAAGAAATAAAGGTGAACGAATCGGTAACGGAAATTACCTCTTCTTTGAAGCACCTCTTTGAGACCTCCTCTTAGGGCACTAAAATTGGTCTTTGAGGAAGACCAGAACCTCTAGTATGTTTTTAGGTAAGTGGAGAAGAGATTTTGGCAGGGGTTGGCCGAGCTTGAAGGCTCAAAGTTGTGTGAGGAAGAGAGGGAGGACGTGCCCTTTTATAAGGGATGAGAGGGGCACCTTTGGAATAACTAAAAATATTATTTTATTATAAAGTCAAGTTCGGTTTTAAATAGCTCCAAATTGATTTATTTCGAGGCTAAGGTGGGTATGGGTCGAAATCCTCTCATCCAATATAATTCATACAAGTTTAGGTTCCTATTTTAACCTTATCATTTAGATTTAACATTAAGTTAAATAATTTTACTTTTACCGTGTCTTCTTGTGTTCTTACACTATAAGGTTAATAAACATTCTATAAGATGCCAAACTAACCCCAAGTTGTTTATTATTAATATATATAAACTTATATAAGTCATTTGGCCGAACCGTAGATTTTTAGGAATAAAATAACAATTAATAATATAATATTTGTTTTAAAAACTATTTTATGTCAATTTTGACACTATTTAGTAATTGATTTTTGTGAAAATCATAACAGAATGATAACTTCGAACAAAATTAATTAAATCAATACTAACATGTCATATTAAGCTATAAAATTAGTGTAATTCATAAAAAGTCTCAAATTATATTTATTTGGGTATTTATAACATCAATTATGTCAATATTTCATTAATAAGATAATTACTGCATCATCGTTGTGTCATAAATAAATTAAATTATTTAATGTATAAAAATTACAAATAAAATACCATTATGTAGGAAATCGGTTTAGCTTTCTAATTAATATTTATAGTGGAATTTATCTTATGTATAAACCTATATTAAAAATGTTTTAGTAAATAAACTTTGATTTTAACTCTTTTAACCCTTCTTTAAATAAATTAATAATAAATGTCCTAATCTAATCCAAGTGGGCCTAAATGGTCATATTTTATTTCTAAGTTTGTTTTTGGTAGAATTACACTTATCCAATAGAATTAGGACATGTGTTAGGGTAATAATAATATCACCTTTACCCGTAATTACCCTATTTACCTTTAACTGTGGTAAAAAAAAGTAAAAAGTTACTATTCACCAAAAATTATTTTCATCTCATTGAACCACATTTTAGTCCTTGATATTAACCGTGTCTCTCGGAATTTCTAAATTCCACTCACAGAAGCGGTAAAATTAAGTTTTATGAACAATTCTGTTTTTTTAACTACCACTTAGTGGTTTCACTATTCATCGAAAATTGAAAGTTTTCAGAAAAATACCAAAAATTAGGCCTAAGCTATATTTGATATTATGAACTCAAAAATGATGTCTATTTTACCAAATTCAAAACATATTATTTGCATTAACTAATTTAAAAATTAATTCTCGTCGTGAAAACAAATACCGTGTTTTAAGAGATAATAACTATCAAAAGATTGACACTAGTTTATAACTGGTTTAAATTTGAAATTACATCCAATGACCAACATTGTATTAAATTTTAAAAATATATTCTAAATATACTTTAAAACCACTCAAATTAATAATTTATCACTATTAATTATTTCTATTAAAAAAGTTGTTTTTAATTAAAATTTAGTAATTTTCACTATTCATCAGAATATGAAAGTTATCCGAAAAGTACCAAAATTTCACCCTAAGCTAATTTCGATATTCCGAATCCAAAAATGAAGTCCATTTTGAAAAATAGAATTTAAAAAATTTAAAAAAGTGGTTATTACTATTCATAACGGCTAGTTTTAATAATATTTTAATAGCATGTCATTGTTTAGTAAAACTCGGTATTGCGTACTACACACGCTATCAAGGAAGGTCACGATTGCGTGTAATGAAAGGCAAGTCAAGGATGCGTGTTGTGCAAGCTCCTTTTGGTGTAGCGTACAACACAAGACATTAATGAAATTAAAAAGAATATTTTTCATAAAATATCAGGGTGTTACATGGTGATCCCTGCAGTGAGCCTCTTGTATGCGACAGCAGGCAGATGGTGGAGCCTGCTTCTCCAGGTGCACGAAGAGGCATCTCCCCTTTGGTTGGACTTCGAGAGCCTCTTTCACTTGGAGTTCTTCCCAGCCACCCTCCGTGCGGTGCGCATTCAGGAGCTACTACAGCTGCGGCAGGGCAGCATGACGGTAGCCCAGTATACGGCGACATTTACCGATCTCTCGCGCTAATCGACGGACATGGTACGAGAACCATTCATCCAGGCCCGGACCTTCGAGTAGGGACTGAGACATAAGATAACAGAATCAATGATCTCCCTCAGCATTCCGACATAGGCAGGAGTGCTGGAGCGAGCCCTTATCATAGAGATTTTTCTTACTGATCCTACACCAGCAGCGAAACCTACCGTAGGGTGGCACATAGCTGAGTCTTCTGTAGATGGAATTCGACGAATGTCACAGGGCTCCAGGCGGACCAGACCATCAGGCAGACAACTTCAAGACACTAGCTCAGAGGTGCGGGGCACACAGCGTAGAGCCAACCATCCAAGGAGAAGACAGTGCTACACATGCAGCGGGTATGACCACATGGCTCATGACTTCCTGACCCGCCATGCATAGGAGTTGCAGATAGTTTAGGGACCACCCAGGCAGAGGCAAAGTGTCGACCGTGGTGGTCCCCAGGGGGTAAACGGACGAGGAAGAGGAGCTGGCGAAGCAGCAGGTGGTGGGCGGCGCTTTGAGGCTTTACCACCACCACCACAAGGAGGTCCACCCCAACCACGGGGAGTTGGCGGGCAGAGGCAGGCTCAGCTTCAGGCAGTGGACGCCTACGACCACGGTGCACCAAGGATGATTTGAGGTACTATCTATGTCTACTCCACCCTTGCTACAGTTCTTATAGACACATGAGAAAGTCATTCTTTCATTTCCACTGCCCTTGTTCGGAGCTCGGAGATTTCTACGGAGCCGTTGGCTCTATCCTTACGGCTAGAGACTCTTACGAGAGTTTACTCGACGATTACGCACTCGTGCCGGAAGTGTGAGCTTAATCTAGGAGGCGAGAGCTTCAGAAGGGATCTTTTTGTAGAGGCTTCTAGGCATTACGACGTCATCTTGATCCTGGAATGGTTATCTACAGTCCATGCTCAGATCTACTATATTAGGCGCAAGGTGCGGTGTGTCCGCACCGATGGGAGCAGGTTCACCTTCACCGGCGAGAAGGGAGCCTTTGTAGCACAGGATGGACTCATGAAGAGGAGAGGACAGCTAATCCCTAATGAGTTTTCTAGCCACATCCTAGGAGCAGTTGACGTGCAGAGTCCGAGTTTTCCTCTAGTGGTGGATCAGTATGTGGACGTCTTTCCTGACGGCGTTCCAGGACTACCATCTCGTAGAGAGGTAGACTTTTATATTGACTTGTACACCGGTACAACACTAATATCCACTCCAGCATATCGGATGGCTCCCACTGAGCTTCGAGAGCTACGAGTACAGCTGGAGGACTTGTATGGGCAAGGTATTCATCGGACCTAGTGTTTCACCCTGGGCTTCTCTGATATTGTTCACCAAGAAGGTGGACGAGAGCTTGCGACTATGTGTGAATTATCGTCGCCTGAACCAGGTGACCGTGAGGAACTAGTATCCGCTACCAAGGATTGATGACCTATTCGATCAGCTCAAGGGGGCACAGTGGTTCTCGAAGATAGACCTCAGGTCAGGCTATCATCAGCTCAGATTTTGGGATAAGGATGTGCAGAAGACGACCTTCAGATGTTGGTATGGCCACTATGAGTTCTTGGTTATGCCTTTCATCATATCCAACGCTCCATCATTGTTCATGAGTCTCATGAACTGGTTCTTCCAGCCTTACCTCGATCGATTTGTCGTGGTCTTCATCGAAGACATATTGATATACTTGACTTCTGAGGAGGAGCACACCTACAACTTGCGGGTTGTAGTAGACACACTCCAAGAGCACCATCTTTATGGTAAGCTCTCGAAGTTTCAGTTTTGGATACGTGAGACCCACTTCTTGGGACACGTCATCTCTAGGGCGGGATTTGCGGTGGAACCTGCGAAGATCGAGGTAGGATTAGGAGCCACCCAGGAGTGTGACAGAGGTATAGAGTTTCTTTGGTCTAGATAGGTACTACCAGAGGTTTTTTTCAAACTTCTCTAGAGTTTCAGCACCACTTTCAGCTTTGAAAAAGAAGGGGAAACCCTTCATGTGGTCAGATAGCTGTCAGCAGAGCTTCCAGGAGCTGAGACAGAGATTGACCAGTGCGCCCATATTGAGGCTACCGGAGGAGGGAGCAGGGTACGTAGTCTACTGTGATGCATCAGGGACCGAACACTGGTGTGTCCTGATATTGGAGTAGGCAGTGATCGCCTATGGATCACGACAGTTGAGGTAGCACGAACAGATCTATGCTACCCATGACTTAGAGTTAGCAGTAGTGGTCTTTGCTTTGAAGATGTGGTGGAACTATCTAATGGGAGAGCGCTTTACAATCTATTATGACCACCAGAGTCTCAGGTACATCTTCTTGTAGAATTAAATGAACCTGAGACAACGGCGATGGCTCGAGTTCCTCCAGGACTATGACATTGAGATATTATATACTCCTGGAAAGGGGAATGTAGTAACTGATTCTCTCAGTAGGAGGAAGGGAATTCAGCTACTTGGGGAGGCGTTAGAGCATCTAACCGCTTTTTAGATATCTTTCATGGATAAAGATGGAGCATCCTTTCTACAGTAAGTCATAGTCACTCCTCCACTACTACAGCGGGTCAGGGAGGCACAACATCGGGAGGTTGACTGTGAGGCGCGGCGTGCACAAATATCCTCAGGACATGCACCTGATGGATTCTCTCTAGGAGGATAGCACGACGTCCTTTTCAGAGGATGTACCATGGTACCCACTGCTTTACAGGAGGAGGTATTGAGAGAGTTTCACACTTCCCCTTTAGAGGTACATCCAGGAGTGGCGAAGATGTACCATGATCTCAGACAATAACACTAGTGGCCGGGTATGAAGAAGGATATAGCAGAGTTTGTTTCTTGATTCATCACCTTCCAGCAGGTGAAGGCAGAGCACCAGGTACCAGCAGGCTTGGTACAGCCTTTGGAGGTCTCGGGGTGGATGTCGGAAGGTATATATATGGATTTTGTGACTGGACTTCCACATACTTCCAGAGGACATGACTCCATTTGGGTGATTGTCAACTGACTCACCAAGTCGTCCCACTTCTTTCCCATTAGAGAGCAGAGCTCAGTAGATAGCTTGGGACGTCTCTATGTTCAGGAGATTATACGACTTCATGGTGTGCCATCATCTATCGTCTCTGATCGAGATGCTCGCTTTACTTCCCGGCTTTGGAAGGGGTTGCAGGAGGCATTCGGGACACAACTACGTCTGAGCATCTCCTTTCAACCTCAGATGTATGGTCAGATAGAGAGGATCATTCAGACTCTTGAGGACATGCTCCATGAATGTGTCCTCGACTTTGGTCACAACTGGGAGGATCACCTACCCTTAGTGTAGTTTTTATACAACAACAGCTACCACTCCACCATCGGGATGGAACCATACGAGGCATTGTTCGGCCGACCTTGTAGATCACTGTTGTGCGGGATAGACCCTGGGGAGTCAGCACTTGTGGGACCAGAGATGGTCTAGTCCACGACAGAGAAGGTCTAGGTCATCCAGGAGCGGATGAGGACAACTCAGAGCTGACGGAAGTCTTATGCTGACTGGAGGCAGAGACCACTGGAGTTCAAGTATGGCGACCAAGTTTTCTTGCGGGTCTCACCTCGACATGGATTATGGAGATTTGGCCGGGGTGGAAAGTTATCTCCGCGCTTCATCCGACCATTCTAGGTTCTCAGAAGGATATGCGAGGTGGCTTATCACCTGGCTCTACCACCTCAGTTGCACCGGCTGCACGACGTCTTCCACGTATCTCAGCTGAGGAGATACGTGCATGACCTGATGCATATCATCGACCATGGGGAGCTGGACATTGATGACAGGGCGAAATTTTCGGAGGTCCCAGTGGAGATCGAAGATTGAGAGGAGCGGGTCCTATATGGACAGTCAATTCCTCTAGTGCGCATCAGGTGGCCGCACGGGAACATCCAGGAGACCACTTGGGAGAGGGAGGCTCAGATGCATGCACAATACCCTCATTTGTTCGCCTAGTTGGAATGTATCTTTACGAGGACATAAAGACCTGAGGTGGGAGTAATGTAAAGACCTGTAAAATTCATGTAACGTTTTTTCTTAAATTCTTTGAGATTTTTCGAGTGCTCTGTTTCTGACGGCACCTGATTCTGAGGCCCGTTGTGTCTGGAATCAATTTCATAAGTTTAGCTCAGGTACGTTCAGTGAACCAACGAGCGAGTTTTCCTAAATTTTGAAACTATGCTCGAAAATGAAATCTGAGGGCACCGATCAAACCGTAGCACTGGTAATTTCTTAGGAACACCTTTTCCAATGGTGCGTTTTCTCAGTAGGAGTTGTTAAAAATGTGATGAATAATAATATATTTGTTATAAAATTATATTTTTATTGCACTGCAGATGGTTTAAGTGTTATGAGAAAGGAAGATAAGAGGAAGTTGGGGTGGGGCCACATGATCCCCCACCTCCATCAATTCTCCCAACACCCCATTAAACCCCCCTCTAGTAATTAAATGAGTAACACACCCTCTTACCCTCTTTATGACATGTCAAGTCTTGCAATTAATTTGATCGTTAAATGATCTTCAATTAAGTTAATTAATTGAATGAGATCTTTTGAATTTCAAATTAATGTTGGAATGTGTGTGTGTGAATAAAATAATACAAGGTCTTATTTTATTGTTGGTGGATTCGTTGTGTGGAATAGAGGAGAGACTTCTTGAGGTCTTGAAGAACATCTTCTTCCTCGTTGAAGAACGCGATGAACTCCGGAGCACCAAGGAGAGACGATGTGTCGATCTATCCCTTTTCTGCAGCCGGTGTGAGACGACATCCTCTTCTTGGATGCTAGCTAATGCCGTCAACGAACAACCCTCGTGATGTCGTTTCCCGCGACAATCTTCTTTCGACGACTTCTTCGAGGTAGGGGTTTTAAGTACAAATTTAATGGATTAATTTTGTGCTTGCTTTGTGGAAGTTGTTTTATTTTGGCCACCTGTTATCAAATTAATGGGAGGAGGTCATACCGTACGAACACGGCCGATACTCCTCCCCCTTTGTTGATGTTCACCATTGTGGTTTGGGACGAAGGCGGCGTGGTGCAATGGCACCGTCCGGGAATGAGGAATATCACCGCGGCGAAGGAGCGCGACACCGTGGAGCAGTGCTGTTGAGGCTGAATGAGGCCGCGGCCGGAGCGGGGCCGCGGCGGAGGGAAAAGTGCCCTCGCACAAAGCCGGAGAACCATGGAGGGCCACGAATGGGGAGGGCCTCCACGGAGGGGCGCGGCGCCATTGCGCCGTGCCGGTCTGACAAGGCCGCGATGGTGCAAGGAGGGGCGGCCGGAAACGCCGGCCGCCGACGCATGGAAGGCGGGACCCGCGGTGGCACACCTGCCGGCCAATTCGGCCTACTGGTTTCGGAAAATCCAGGGGTCGTAACCCCCGGCAAGTAAAGAGGCGGGCCCCACATGCGGGGGCCGTTTCTTCAATCAAGAGGGGGGGGGGGCAGCGCCCCCCTCCGCATCCTGCTCGGCTAAACGGCCGAGCCGCTGGCCACGCGGTCCATGCCCGCGCCGGGCCGGACCACTACGCAGGGCTGGGCCGTGCCGGCCGGGCTGGGCCGTGCCCTAGTGGGCTGGACTCGGGTCGGGTCGACCTGGTTCGTGCAGCCCAGGGGGTATTGGGTCGGGTCGGACCGAGCCCAGACCCCCTATTTTCGAACAGTTTTGTTCAAAGTCCAATAAACTGGACTATGGACCTCTGATTGATGCATAGTTAGATGAGATGCGATCCGTTGATCAAGATGGCCGTTTCAGTATACTAAACTCATGGTTTCGGAGAACTTTCGGTATGTTCGGGTTGGATCGAACACGAAACCAATCGGGCCTTCGGAGCAAAAACCCTTATAACTTGAGCTCCGAACGTCCGATTGACGTTCCGTCTACTTTTTTGGTTTCCTCTTAGTGAGACGGACCTTTTGACTTACTCCACTTGTGGTTTGGAAGCTGTTGGAGTAAAATCGGGTGGGTTTTGATTTGAAAACCAACCGGGCCCCTGGAACGATAAAGCCAATAACTCTCAGACCATGCGTCTAATTGACACGCCGTCTTTCATGTTGAGTTCCTTTCGTCGAGACAGAAATTTTGGGTACATAAACTCCGGACTATGTGTCAGTTGATGTATTGAACCACTTGGCTTGTGGAGCGGACCCTACAGGAATCGAGCATGATGTGTGCGGGAACCCTAGAGCTGGCTGCGACTACAACGACGATGATGACTGTACTGGGATCCTCTGTGGGTTTGGAAGCGACGACGACTGTACTGAAATCCTTCGTGGGTTCTACGGCGATTACTACTATTCTTGTATCCTATGTGGTTCTGGCAGTACATGACTACTGTTCTTGTATCCTACGTGGGTTCGGCAGAGTGGCTGGTCTTGTATCCTTTGTGGGTCTGACAGCTTGGCTGGTCTTGTATCCTATCTGGGTCTGACAGCTTTGATGGATCAGTGGATACATCTGATAATCTCTATCACCTTATGAAGAGTATACCTGTGTGGGCTGAGTGTTGACTTTCAATCATTATCTTCGATATGATTGTTTTGCTATCTTGTTTGGATTGGGTTGTGCTTTCCTGTTAGGATTGGATTGTGCTATCCTGTGTGGACTAGATCGAACTTGGGCTCGGATGATGGAGCCGAACTGGAATTGATGACTTAGGTATATGTATGGTCATATACCTAAGTAGATTTATTTTATTACTTCGTGATTGTACCTTTCCAATGTGGTTTATCCTTTGTGGATTCTGGGAGACCTTCGGGGGGTCTCGGGGTACCAACTATATAGCGTATACTCACCCAAGCACGATCTATGCCTACACTATGTTGTTTTGGATGCAGACGATAGACAACACTGATCATGGTTGAGGCTTCTGGATCAAGTCGTTACCTGTAGGTCGACCACTGGGCGTGACGTACACGAAGCGGACGGCTCGACCCGAGGTGCTGAGGAGGCTATCTGTACCCACCCTTCAGGTGGGATTTCCAGTGGATGGATCGGCGTTGCTTCTTTACTTTTCATTTTTTGTAATTTCTTTTTAGTTTTACTTTACTTCAGTAGGGTTTTTACTCTGGCCCATTTAATTTCCAGCACTTACAGTTGTACCCAGTTTACTTAGTATTTACCTCAACTTGCTTACTCTGTGGTGTTTGTTTACTTTATAAAGGCAATGTCTTCCTTTTTATCGGGATTTACGCCTTTGGTGCTAGTCTCCAGCCCCTGGCCTATGGAAGGCGGGCATGGAGTAGTCACAGCACGGGCCCCGACGACGGGTCGTGACATTCCCTCTTCTAAAATTCCTAACACATGCACGAAGAAGAGGGGGTCATATTTATAGCCCAAGGAGGTGGACTATTTTTCTTTCCAAATCTTCCCCTTCACTTGCATTGTGAATTTTTCCATATAGACAGAAAAATATAGAAATATCATATTCTTAAAATACGTAGATAATAATTTTATCCTAATACTATCAAATTTGGAGGCATTTTGACATTTGGAGCCAATTTTATGGATGTTTTCATAAACAATGTTAAATTGTCCATTTCTCTCCATGCTTTTTTGATGGCAGAAATGTGAATAGATTTTTGAATAGTCATATTCCTTCAAATCAAATTTATTTCTTCAAAAAAGTATGCCTCCTATATATAATTTTTCACACTTTAAATTTTCATCTTTCTTTTATGATTAGATCATTGGAAATGTCAGGAATAGTTTCTGGATTTTAATTCCTATCCAGAATGGTGGGATGGAATTAAAAGCTTAATTTTGGCCTTTTTTGGGTTGTTAGACCTTAAAATTTTTATCCATGATTATTTTGGATAATAAATAACATATGCTGGAGTTTAATAAAATTTTGGCTTTGGGATTTATACCAGTAACTCAAACATTACGGCATGTCCAGCTTCTTCACAGATTCTTTGGGTCTTCTTGTGTGGACCATATGACCCTTCAAATGGATGATTTGGACAACTGTTCCTTCAAATGAAATGATTGAATTTGAGTATGTATCCCTCAAAATCATTAATCATGTAATTTTGATATGTAGGGTTATATTTATTTTTATGAAATTATATAAACTTGAATCTGGATGGATTTAAATAGTGCTCTAAAATTATATTTAATATTTAAACATTAATATTTCACACAAATTATTCATATTTCATATAAAATAAATAAAGGGAGTATATAATAAGATGTTAAAATTCTAATAACATCAAACATATTATTTCAACAAGGAATGTGTAAATAGAAATTTAGATCTTTAGTTAGCAATGACCATTAACATTTAGTGGATCTTCGGATTCACTTGTTTTGGAGTAGTGAGTAATCTGAATGAAGAATATATCTTATGTGATACATTGTTCATAGAATGAGATCATAGATATATCGATATATCATTTAGATGGAGAATATAATAAATTTCTGTAACTGATTAGGAATAGCTAGATGAAGGATGAAATTGAAGGCATGGAGTGAGAACAACTTGGGGATATATTTATTAACAAGCATTTACCTAAAATATTCTTAAAAATTTGATGGAGAATTTACCATGTTGAAGAAAAATAAATGTGAATCTATCATGTATTATGAATAAAAAAATGTTAATTCATGATAAACCTCAATTTTTTTATTACAAAAAGATAGAAAAATTGATACAATCTATAGTGGTTTAAAAGCACACATTAATAAGGCCATAGTTTTACAAGACATCGAGTGTTATGAAGAAGTTTTTAAATGTTCCCTTAATTTGGATAGGGAGCTTTTATGATGGCTATATAGATATGGAGATATTAAATGAAATATGGAGTTTCAATCTAAAGGATTAAATGAAAAAGTTGGAATCCATGATCAACCACCCATTTGTAGAATCTTTTGGATAAAGCGTTTGGGGAACAACCTATAAGGGATAAAAATGCATCATATTTTGGAGAGAGTTTCGCAAAACTAATTAATATTTAATAGACACAGAGAAACATGAAAATTTAATAGAGTAAAGAACATAACAATACATGTTTAATGCTTCAAATGTAGGGAGTAGGGGCCCTATTTAAACTATTGGGTGCAACCACAAGTCTTACAGGGTAATCAATGTTAGCTTCCACCAATTCCATATAGTCATGGGAAATCATATTTTATCAATAATACTGAAGTGGATTAAAACATAAATGTCATACATGGTACATTTCCTAAATCCTTAATAATGGAAAAACTATTATTTGATTCTTGTTCTATACATTTCTATCTAAAATGGAAGTTTGATAGAAGTATTTAATAAATTCCATAATAACTTCATGTATATATATAAGTAAAAACTATTTGTGGCACAAAAATTGTAACCCATGTATTGGAATCCTTTCATATTGGCGTATGTTGGAATATTTATCTAGGAAATATCAAAATTCATACATTTTTGGAATAGAATTATTTACATTGCATGGATTTGATCTCATTATACATAACACACATCAGCTATCTGGAAAGGGAATTTCATTTCATTTTATGAACCATCCTATGATCCTATACAAATTAAGGGAAGATCATTAGTCTATGTTTTTAAAAATCCACCAATAGTGTGGCAGTTGATTCCATGTGATGATGAATTCCTACCTCAAATGGTTGGGTTAAATTTAGGTCTCTACCTGGAGGAAATAGACATTTTTGGGGAATACATAGATGTATTTCTTAAAGAGATTCCCATAATTCCCCCAAATTGTGAGGTTTATTTCTCAATATAAATTATACCCAAAGAAAATCATATCCCAAAATGACACTATATGATCACTTTGGATGTACAATAAATGTTAAAAAGGTAGTTACAATGGAATTTGGAAAACGGGTTCATACACCCTATTAAATATCCTTTGTGTTTTATATTTCTATTTTTAATGAAAAAGAATGGATCAATGTAGTTGTGTATCAATTAATGGTAAGATCACCATAATGTACATGTATCATTTTCAATTGATTGATGAATTGAAAGACCAAATATGAGTACATCATTACAACCCAAAGGTGGATCATCATTCTAGATATCATCAACTGAAGGTGAATAAAGAAGATATTAATAAGACTATTTTCTGTACACGGTATGGGAAACAGGAGATTTTGGTGATGTAATTCAAATCAATTAATGTCCTTAAAATTTTCATGTATTTCATGAATAAAATCTTTAATGTCATCCATAACCTATTTTTTGTAGTGATTATTTAAAATATTGTAATCTATTCTGTCATCATGGAGTAACATGAGGAATATCTAATGATATTTCCACTAACATTAATGATGGAAGGATTGTATTCCAAATTCATATCATGTGAATTTTCGATGTAGAATTTCCCATTTAATGGGAACATGATCGTAAGTGATAGAATACATGTGGATGCTTCTAGGAAAAACGAAATTTAGGAAGGTCAAAAACCCACTATTGTTAAATACATACAATGTTTTCTTGACATTGAATGGTGCTATATACTTTTTTTGGGAAAAATTATCGTAATTTTTTATCCCTTTATGTATGATAATATAGAAGGGGATAAAGTATTTCAAGACAAAATAATGTCATGGAATCATCAAGGAGATCAAGAAGATGCTAATAACTTCACCTATAGTCACACTAGAAATAAGTGTATAATGATTAGAGATTCAAAATTATTCTTAAAATAATATATTGGGTCTTTTACTCAAGGAGAATGATAATGTGAGAGTCTACAACTCATAGAAGTTGATGATCAATGAGAAGAACTACTCGAAGAATAATATGAACCAGGAAGCTATTATTTTTTCCATGAAAATATTCGGATCAAACTCTATAGTGGGAACTGTGACATATATACTGATTAAAAGTGGTTACAACATATATTCACATAAAAGGATACCAATATGTAAAATTGAATATGGTTAGATCTAATGTTGGTCTATGAATTCTCTATTCATTACCATTCTGGAAACGCGAACACTGTAACTAATGACCTTAGAATAAAAGATCATACAACCATATCCATGATAAGGATTGAGAAAGAACATATCATTTTGGATATGAAAAGGATTGATTTGGAAATCATTACAGTTGTGAACGCATACACTTTTTCTCGAATTATTTCACAAACATATTTCTCAAATAAGATCAAAGTGACACAAAACAATGATCTGGAGCTTCAAAAGTAGGAGAATGAAGTAATCGAAGGAAGCTACATGAGTTCTACATTGATGAGGATGGTGTTATATGACTTGGAATGAGTAATTTGGTGCCTCTTCATCGAAGATAAGGAAGAAGTTACTAGATAATGAACATAGCTCATCTTTCTCCATCAATCCTGGAAGTACGAAGATGTAATATGCTCTTCAAGAGAACTTATGTTGGGATAACATGAATAAGGTGACTATGGAGAATATATCAAGATGTTCGGTATTTCAACTAGTTAATGTATATCAAAAAAAGTCAAAAGAGATGATGTAACCATTGCCTATACACATGTAGAGGTGTTATAATGTAACCATGGACATCATCAATAGCCTCTCAATGATAACCAAGTGAGATAATGTGATATGTTTTGTGGTGGATTAACTCAAAACGACATCCCAATTTATTTCTATTTGGGAAGATTTCTTGCTTAAACAATATGACATGATATATGTGAAGGATGTTCTGAGGCTACATAGGGTTCCACTTTTGATAATCTCAGATCAAAATTTGATGTACACATATAAATTATTGAAAATTATTAAAAATTATTTGAGTACTAATTTGAATTTTAGAATGAACAATCCCCCCGAAATAGTTGAAAAATAATAAATGACTATTCATATTCTTAGGGATGTGTTGAGAGTCTTCCCAACGTAATTATAAGGGGAATATGATCAAAATCTCACATCGGTTGAATTCTCATTCAACCACAACTTACAATCGAGAATTAAGAGGGCTCTGTATGAATCTTTGTATGGGAATTGAGGTATAAATACAATGTTTTGTGATGAAGTTGATGAACAGAAGCTACTTGGACCTGACAATATATAAGAAATGATAGATAAGGGTCATTCCATCCACAATTATATCAATGTATCTAAGAGTTGGAAAAATATTTATTCGAGAAACCACTGAAGGTTCATGGAGTAAGATATCGTAGACAACGTATGCCTTATAATAACATCATATAACAGATTTATGAGGCTTGGAAAAGATGGTATGATTAGAACAAGGTACACTGGCCCCTTTCAGATCCTTGATCACATCAGTGTCCGATCAGGTTATAATTCCACAAAATGTCCCTCATGTTCATAATGTGTTCCATGAATCTCTCCTAAGAAATTACATACCTCACCTATCACTTGTACTCATTGAAGATGTATTGTAACAACAGAACAACCTCTCATAAGATGATAAAGTAGTGAACATATTGTACCACAAGGAAAATTTACTACAATAAAAAGATGAATCACCAAATAAATGAGTTTTAGTGGAAGTGTATTTATGATGAGGTGACATGGGAACTAGATGAAGAAAATTAATGAGATATACTATCATGACCCATCCCCCAGGGCCCAAACCATGTCTACACCAAGCCCGCCATCCATAGGCTAGAGGTTGGCGACTAGCACCGGAAAGGCATATCCCAAAAATGGGAAGGCATTTTCTTTAAACCTATATGATCACACAGTCCAAGAACAAGAAAATATGCAAGCACGAAGTAAAACTGTAGTAGTAAATGTGTGTAAAAAAATTAGAGTGGGGGGCTAGAATACAAGCCAAACAGAAAAGGAACAACTACAATTGAAAACAGAATATAGCTCTTGTGATCGTCTACCATGGATCATACAAGAATGGTAGGTACTGCACATCTCCAAATCTCTCCACATCAGCCATTCTCCTCCATGTACTGCCTGGTCCTGGATCCCTAAAGTTTCAACCAATCTACTCATAGTTTTCACCAGACACAACAAGGTGAGGTAGAAACCCAAGTAGGGGTAGTATAATAATACCTAATAGGGACCTCTAGACCACCGAAGGTCACCCAGAGTTCCATAATGGAAAACCAAAAAACATGATCTCAATAAAAAAGCACAATGTAATAGACACATCTCAAACCAGATATACTCATCTCATCAATAATGAAGCATAAGTCCCTGACATCAAGCCATTTCATGGATTTCCTAAGAAGGCTCAAAGCGTAACTCAATGATCAAAAGTACACTCCCCATGAACTAGCCATCCCTGATGTCACCCTTCTAAGAAATGTACTCCATATGGTACAAATCAAATATTCTTAATTGAATTTATGAAATGATGTGCTCCATCAGGAACATTCTGATAGAACTACCACTAGTTCCTGGAACTAGAGGTCTTGTAGTCATAGTCTTCCGCCCGGGGCAAGAACAAGGGAAAACAGGTGAAGAGGCCCACTACTCAACATTGTGTCTTTTAGTAAAGGGATCTCCGACTCCCCTGAAGGACATTCTCCCCGTTGGTACATGGATACAGGCGAGTAATGACCCCTGGCTAGAGGACCAACACCCTGGAAAGGAAGGGGAGTACTTACTCTATAAGTGAGGACTGACACCCTAACTAGTAGGGGAGTAAAACACTGGTAGTTTCTTTGCTATGGGGGACCCGTGGCCTAGTACATCGGGGGAGTTCCTTCTCCAGGTTAGAGGACTCGCACCTTGACATGGTTGGGGAGTACCGAATCTGTTGTAGCACTGTATAAGGAGGACCCGTCCCCTTGGTTGACAAGGGAGTACATACTCCTAACATAGAGGACATGCACCCTACCGGGTATGGGAGTACCAAACTCTATGTGAGTAAAGTATGGAGGACCCACACCCTAGTCCTATAGGGGAGTACTGAATCCAAATATAGAAAAACTAATCAGAGGGAAATGAACCCACATACATGATGTGGGGTGCCTCGTCTCTATCAGAGCAGAGGAGTAAGGAATACTTTCCCCTGGATTCAGCAAGAGAGTATCCATATCACTAGAAGAAACACTATAGTTATGCTCATTCGGTCATTGGTCATACATACTCCACCACGAATATCCACAAGGATGTAACCCCATGATCAGTCATGCAATAATGTTTCTAAAGCAACAGACGGTGTGCCAACCATACACCCTATCTATGAGCTACATGAATTTTTGTACTGAGGGCCCGGTTGGATTCGAGTACGATCCAACCGAGCTAAACTCCAATTTACATTGAATGTCACATGAAGTATCTCAAAAGGAATGTCTCGCTCCAAGCATCCTACTGCCATAGATGGTTCATCTAACGAACATCCGTTTTTTAAGATACAACCATTGGAGCGTATCTGGGTTCGAGAGGGGTCCAGATCTCGTCTGACCTGGCCATGTTCAGGCCAACCTGAACTAGTCCATGTCTAACCTAGCCTTGCCCGTTTGGATTGTGCCTCTGCGGGCTCGGCCTGCTGGGGCCGCAGACCGACCTGGCCCACCCCGGTTGGGCTAGGACGTGGCGGCTCGGCTCGCCAACTCGCGCAACCTACGCAGGGTTGCATGGTCCACTGAACTTGAATTTCTTGATGTATCCATTGGAATCCTTTATTTGTAGCACCAGATGGAACCACCTAATCAAACATGGGTCCCATTGGGAGAGTGTCCCCTAAATCAGCGCAGCTTTGAGCTGAGACCCCCTAAAGAGCGACGCACGATGGCGTGCTGCCTCCACCTCCACGGCCGGCCACTGTCGGCCACCTGTCCGACCCCTGCGGTGCTGAGAGGCACCACTCTTCCACTATGGCTGCTGGATTCTGGTAATCGCCCTTGTATTTCGGCGATGGTCACCAGCACGACCTCATCAGTGTCGCACTGACGCTTCTTCCACGGGGCTCCTGTAATGTTCTGGAGCTCCATTTTCACTTCGGCTTGAGCCTATGGGCTACCCAGGATACCGCCATCGCTGCACGACTCTCGGATTCTAAATTCTAATGAGTTGAAGAATTTTCCTCTAAAGAATGCAACAAAACCAAAGAGGCAGAGGGTCTATACCTTGTTCAATTGGCTCATGCCTCCATGTTACCATGATAAAAAGTGGAAGGAAATAATTCATCATGGGTAACTAGAATAAAATAAACCCCAACCTTGTAAACAATCAGAGGTATCACAGTCATTGGCCAAAGGAGTGTCCTCATCGGAGTCTGGTCGTCAGCATTCGTTGATTCAGGATCGTCACTTAAAATGATTCATCCTCCATCGGTGGATGTTTCTGCAGGACATCACAAGAGGTTCCTCCCTTTATGAAGCTATGTAAAAACCACACCCTGAGCTCCATTTAAATAGAAGGGGAAAACACCCATGTTGCATATCATTAATGTGATTTATTTATGAACTGAAATTAATGTTGCAACATTTAGGTTACAATTTTAGTGGGTCAAGACATTAATTGGCTTGACCAACAATCGTTGACACCACCACCGCTCATCTATTGGAGAAAAAGAAATAAAAAATTATAAAAAGTTATATTATTATCTTTTTGTAATGTCGAAAATATAACTTTTTCTCATGGCCTAGAGCAGTTGAGTTGAAGCATCCCTTAAGCGAATCTCAGTGATGCAGATTCAATGGTGCCCTCTGATTTCAGTTCTGAGCACTTTTCCAAAAGTTAGAAAACACCGCTCATACGTTTACTGAGCGTAGCATAAAAATGTTAAAAAATTATTAACAGTCACCCTCAACCCATGTTTTCGAGTTTGGGATAAGACTAAGGGAATACAATTCCCAAGAACCCAATGGTAGACTCATATTTTCAATCAAAGTTACAGTTTAGATTATAGAGAATTTAAAAATAAAATAATTGTTACATAATTATTGTATTTACGCCCCAAGACTAACTTCTATTGTTTACCTGCACCAACCAATGTTAGGGTATTCCTAAGTAAATCACACACTCAAAATTTCATCAGTGGTCACATATTTTAAATTTGAGTCACCGATCGTGAGTTATAAGCATTGGAAAAATAATATAATTTTATTTAATAATTTTATTTACGGTTATACCATTTTTAGGTTTTCATACTAGAGGACTATGATGAATAAACATAATACATTCCTAGGGTAAAACCACCATGTGAATGCAATTGTGCTCTCTTATTTCTAATCCAAGCACTAATTTAATAGTTATTCCACATTTTCATGAAAACCACTCACCCATGCTATTTTTAAATTAACATTTTTCGACAAATCATTACGGGAAATATGGGCCATGAAATTAGGCACCGTTAGATTTTGCAGTCATGAAATAATTCTATATAAATGAAGTATACAAATACTATGAGGCATTACATTCTCTACAACATAGGGATTTACATCAGTGAAATCCAAAACAATGAAAACAAAACAAATAAGGGTACTGAGCAAGAATCTGAGCCTCCCACTCCCATGTGCTCTCTTGAAGGTTCACGTGCTGCCACCGAACTTACACTAGAGAGATCCACCATCAACGAAGGACTCACTCCTATTGATCCTCTTTCTCTATTGGGAACTCCATAAAAGTCTCCCCATTGTCAATTCCAAAAGTTCCCTAGTTGATAACGTACGATGGATCATGCACACATCTCCTCAGCTACAACACACGGAGAACATTATACACAAAACACATCTATGGGGGAAGAGAAAGATGGTAGGCCACCTCACCCACTCTAACAATAATTTGGAGAGGTATGACGAACCATGAAGATAGCTTGCCACCCCTACCAAATATCTACTATCCCAGTCTGGGTGAGACTGTAGGAAGACATCGTCTCCTTCCTCAAACTCCAAGGGTCTATGTCTCCTTTCAGTAGAATAATTCTACTGACTCTATGTGGTCTTCATTCATACCCACTATAACTGACACCGAAGGTCCTGGTAGATCCTCGCCACACCTAGATGTACCGCCAATGTGGATTTTTGTAACTCCCCCAAAACCTCCATTAGTAGCGTCAGTGGTACCATAGTGCATCCTATAAAAATTATGAAGTGCTCCCCACATTCTTAAAATACTTTAGGATCCTATCATGAGGATATCTGCACACTTCATGCCTCACAGTCCACATCCCCATATTGTGGCCCCCAAACACATTAAAGGTGTGGTGGAGTGACAATTATAGACTGGGGGTAAGCTACTACAACACTATCCATGAAGGGTTTCTATAACACAACTAGCTGCTCTGATGCCTCACTCACCTACCGTAAACCAGACCTTCTGCTGAGCACATCTGTCACAACCTCCCCCTTCTAATAACTCAACTCCCAGAGCACTTTAGGAAGCATCAAATATACAGCTGTAGATATCGGTGTCATCGCTCGTTACAAGCCAATGAAGAAGTCCCTATCACTTTGGGGAGATAAAACTAGAAACATATTTTGAAAATATGGTCCCACACTCTGCTTCTACTATTGAGAACTAAAAACAAAAAACACTTTCTACCATGATGGTAAGGATGGCCCACTCAAGAGTGATCAGCTGCACCCTCTTATGCATGAGTTTATACCGTGCTACCTGGGTTTCCTTTTTTTATTCACTGTCTGAGGAAATCCCCATTCCATCATTGTAGATATACCACATACTTTTTTCTAAAACAATCAATATGAGTATGAACCGTGGATGTTCATCCATACCCAAACTATCTTCA
Organism: Viscum album; assembly: GCA_963277665.1. NCBI lineage: Eukaryota > Viridiplantae > Streptophyta > Magnoliopsida > Santalales > Viscaceae > Viscum > Viscum album. Next base: position 566,502,719 of record OY728120.1, on the reverse strand, counting down.
TAAGGCCTCAACACTGCCTCCCAGAGGTCCCAACTGAAATTCTTGTCTCAAGGTCCAGATCACACCATCAGCACAAGTTTGGTTATTAAGTATCCTCCCAATGGTATATCCAGACATAAGGGTCAAGTCAATGGTTTATCTAGAAACTATAGGTCTTGAACAATATTCGTGGAAATAAGGAATGATTAATACCTATTTATATTAATACAGAAACTATTTGTATAGATAGATGGTACCTCGAAATATTCTTAGAGCCCCTGGGTCACACTCCTTGATCACATTCATATACTCCCTTACCAAGTCCTCCAGGTCCCCGAGCCTGGTAGGTGCCCCATTTGGGTGATGGTTGTAACATATCGAAATGTATACCACCTTATGATGCTCTCCTAGCCTCTCTTCCACCTCTGCATCCCAACAGATTTATCTATCCCTATCACTTTATCTTCTTGAAACATATTACACATCCAAGTATCCAAGACTGACTTTAGTTTCTTCCTTTCCCACTACTGATATTCATAGCCATTATCTTCTCAGCCAATGAATTTTCAACCACAAAGGTTCTCTCTAGAACCATAACATATGTAGGAATGCACATAGGAATAGTGCTTTATTGAATGTCCCTATACACATCTTGCTCAGAGGTATGATCCCTGAAGCACTAGTCTTATCATATTCATTGAGTTCTAGGAATGGTTGGTATTCCTTGAAGAATACACAGTTACTGACATGTCGACTTGTCGAAACTGTAAAATATATTGGGAAGAAAAACCCCTTTTCATTTTTGGAAAGATTCCCCCCTCTCATAGAAAGGTTCTCAAACTCAATCCACTAAAAAATCACCACATTTTAAGATAGGGGTATTCTAAACCCTTCCATCGCCCTACTAGGCCATGTAGAATTGACACTACCAGGTCCGCTATCTGATCGTATGGTGACCTGACTATATGGAAACTCAATCATCACCTCAGGCCAGTCATTAGCCACCAGTGAGTCAGGCTCACCTAGGAACCTGATGGGTATCGATCATCTAAACTCATGTAAGGCACTGACCCTACATGTGTTCTCTACCAGTAGTGCTGGTAGTAACTGCTATCCAATAGGAAGTGGTATTTCTAGGACACCACACGAAGGTTATGTCATGGAAAAAAGTCCTTGTACTAAAGCCTCATCACACTGTGGTCCATCCTCATGGTAACACAATGGAATCCCGACTGGATGTTTTTGTGGAGAAATATTGAAAGAGATTCAAGATGAACCAGGATTAACATGTCTTACATGGTGAGCTGACTTAAAAGGGATAAAAAGTAAAACATTTCCAAAACACAGGCAATCTGTGTTTTTGTGCTTCGTGTCAGAAATCCGAATTCAGGGTCTTGGTGTATGGATATTTTCACCACCGCACCAACACTTGTCTCATCGAACTGAAACCACACTCAAAATACATAACACTACTACTCCATTAGAAAGACCAGAATCATAGTTATTCGGTAGAACCAACTCCTCTGTTACCATATTGTCATGACTCATCCCCCAGGGCCCATGCCTTGAATAACCCAATCTCGCCTTCCATAGGCCTGGGGTTGGTGACATGAACCGGAAAGGTGTATCCCTAAAACTGGAAGGCATTTCCTTTAAACCTATACAATCACTCAGTCCAAGAACACAACAAGTTACAAGAATGAAGTAAAACCGCAACAGTAAAAGTGTGAACAAGTTGAAGGAAATAACTCTTCATAGATAACTATAATAAAATAAACCCCTACCCCATGAACCGTTAGAGGTATCATGGTCTTTGGATGGAGGAGGGTCCTCTTTAGAGTGATTTTGTTGGTGTTTGTCAATCCCAGATCGTCGCCACCCAGGCCTCCATCCTCTATATATGGATGTTGCCATAAGACATTAGCAGAGGTTCCTTGTTTGATGAAGGTGTGTCAAAACCCCATCCCGAGCTACATTTAAATACAACCGGAAACCCCCCATGTTTCATTTCATTAATGGGGTTCATTTATGAACCGAAAATATTGCTTCAAATTTGAGGTTACAAAGTAAGAGGTTCAATCCATTAATTGTTATGTTATTTTTTAATTTTTATGTAAATTCCAAAATTTATCTTTTTCACCCGACCAACTCTAGTTGAAGTGAAGCTTCCGTTAAGTGAATCTCGGTACTTTAGATTCAACGGTTCCCTCAGATTTCAATTCCGTGCACCAGTTCAAAAGTTATAAAATGATGCTCGTACATTTTCTAAAAGTAACATAAAAAGATAAAAAATTATTAATAATCATCCTCAACCCACGTCGGTTGAGGTTAGGTTCCTCCTAAGGGAAAAATGTCTTGATGAATCCAACTGTACTCTCAAAATTTCAAATTGAGTTAGGGATTAGAATTTAGAAAATTTAATAACAAAATAATTGTTACTTAATTATATTATTTATGGGTAAAGACTAAATTCCACTGTTGTCCTGCGTTAGCCAATGTTAGTGTCTTCCTAAGGAAATCATACCCTCATGGGTTCAACAGTGTTCTCGGATTTTTAATTTGAGACATTGTTCTTGAGTTATAGGAATTTGAAAATTAAAATATTTTTGTTTAATTATTTTATTTATGGTTATGCCATTGTTGGGTTTTCTCAGTAGAGGCCTGCACTGACTAAACTTAAGTCGCACCTATGGTAAACCCACCATGTTGAACACAACGTTTCCCTCAAATTTTGTATTCAAGAAACCATTTAAGAGTTATTCTAGTTTTTATGGAAAACCACCCACGTAAGTGATTTTACACATAACTTTTTTCGGCGGATCATTCTAGACACTCAGGGCCTCGAAATTACGCGACGTCAGATTTGGAATTCTATAAATAATTCCTTATAAAAAACCTATATTGAAATTTTGGGACCTTAAAAATAAAATCAAATGGTGTCACCATAGTATATAAAAGGAAATTTGGAGGATAAATTTTCAAAAGGTTGGAAAATGTGATGACCTATAATTTTAAGAATTAAATAACACTTATTATAATTATTTTCTATAGTTTCAAATGCATTCATCACATAGAGAAACTTATAAAAACATTTTTCTCACAAAAGAAGAACAAAATAAATAGAATTTATAGAAATTAAAGAACCTATATTGTTGGAAAAGTAAACTGACCATTAGAATAGTAATATGACCATTAAGAATAAAAATCCTTCCAATAGAATAGTAACCTCATCGTTCATTATATAAAAAAAATTTATTTATATTATAAATTAAAAGATGGTATAACTATATCATGGTATATGTAAAGAAGTGTTTTAAAATTGATAAATTAAGTGTTGGTATTTGTGTAAACATTAAAGGATTATTTACAATTTTAAATTTAAAATGATTTCAAAGGAATTAATTTTTATAAATTTTATTCATAAATTAATAATATGTTGTATAATATTTTTAAGATAATTTATTGAGAACTTAATTAATTTTTAATAGGTCATTAATTTGATAATAATGATAAAATCAGTATTATCAGAATAAGTGTTAGTTTTATTTAAAAATTTAAATATTAATAATTAGATAATTCTATTTTGAAATGGGGTATATTATTGAAATCTCCTTGTTGAAAAATGGTTAGTGTTTTGTTTTGGTATTTTTCTCAAATAGTTGAATTTTTTGGGGAATAGTGAAATATGATAATTTATGATAGAAGCTAAATCCATGAATTATTGTTTTATTTATGATGAATGTATGAGTTAAGAACCCATTTTTGGTACTACACAGAACCATTTTTTGAATTTAGTCATAGGAATCATCACTATTGATAGTCTTGTGCAAAAATAATAAAATAAAATAAAATAATCAAAAAAACGCCCCTCTCCTCACATATAAATATCACCCCTTTCCACACATTCTACTCACACCTTATAAGCCTTTTATATTATCTAAATTATTCCAAATTACATCCATAATCCTCTTCCACACTTCTTATAGAGTCTAGTCTCAACAAAACACCAAACCCAAGTTCCTTAAGTAGGTTCTCAATGATAATTTAACAAGAAGTAAATGCCCTATCTTTCTCTTTTAAGTTATTTTCATTTGTATCCTCTCCTAAACTCCATTATTAAAAGATGAATAATGACTCCATTATCAAATATATACTATAATTATATGATGTTAATGGAATATCAAACATCAATTATCTTCCCCTGTCATTTTGTTCTAAAAATGTAAACTTCATTCGTGATGTGTCGATTCACAGCCTTCGCGAAATATGAATTTTTGTTTTCTATTAAAACCATCATGGATGTTCATAGAACCATTTATATTGATAAATAATATTGTAACCTACATTAAAAAAAATTATCATGTTATAAAACAAAAATGTAAACATATTATTAAACAGAATGATACTAGTTCATGATGGCTGTAAAAACTGCCAAAAATTAATTAAAAATTTTAATTAAAATTATATCTAATAAATAATATGAATACCAAAAAACCAATCATATATGAGACCATTTAAAAATATGATATTTCAATTACAAAATATAACTTTATTTCTTCTATTTTACATCGATTTGAAAATTACTCACAAAATTATACTCAAGGGAACCAACCAAAAACTATGAAACTAACACAACCTGAATGATGAAATTGAACTCTATAACACATTGAAATTGACATAAAATAACATGAAAAAATTATAAATAATAAAATAAATATATAATGGATTCATGATTTAGTAATTAATTAATATAATTTGATTATTCAGGATATTAAGTGCCCGTGAAGAATGCATTCAGAAATAAGGTAAGGGGATCCTCAAACCCTTCTACCTTTATTTCGGATATACATATTCCATGACAAATACTAATTTTTATATTCCATTTATGGTCTATAAATATAATTTAAATTAAATTTTCTCTTCTTTTCAAATATATATATTTTTCAATCTTGGTTTATGAAAAGTATAAATATTTTTCAAAAAAAATCTTTTTTGTATAACACATCTTGGATCCTTTTGATATTTTTTTCTTCTTCCCTAAATATCAATTATTTTAATAACTAATTTTTCACATTTAATTTTCAAAAGCCCAATTGTTTTCATGAATACATAGATTATCAAATTCATATGAAACCTATTCCATTCCATGGGATATTTTATGACTATAATTGTTATACATTCTAGGTGGCATGTACGATAATGTAATTGTTATGATACAATTGGTGGGAAAGTAATTATATATCCCTCCAATGCATTTGGTACTGTGATGTATAGAATAAGATAATGTGAAATATTCAACAACATGATGCTTTATTTTTCATTATTTATTTTTTGAATATGGACATATGTTATGTATGAACGAAATGAAAGATTTTTTCACAACTGTTTATGGTATTTGACAACTAAGACAAGATGTTTCATACTTGTCCATTTCACATTACATGAATTTATATTATGATTTCTCTCTTTATTATGATGATGATCAAATTCGTATTTTTTTAATATGATGATTAATGAATCACATTGTATAATGATTCATGTCTTTATTTGACATCTTACTAGGCTTTTAGCCCACCCTTTCATTGATGTATATCCTCAGGTGACTTCTTGTAAAAAGGACAACGTGATCTTTAGAATGATAGCGTATAAAAATTTAAATAATTTTTTTAATTTTTTTAATATGTGTATGAGCGTACATTTACGAAAAAATAAACCTTTGTATCCAATATTTTTATCTTCTTTTTGTTGTTTATCATTAAATTATGAAATAGTTATTTTGGAAAAGTAGGGTCGCTATAAGTGCACCTTGTTTACATTGAGAGTAACATTTACTCTTTTTTGTATCACATATCGTGGGGTGTTACACTCATATTATAATACCCAAAATTGAAAAAATTTGTGTGATATGTTGTGCAACATGACCTCGGTCATGCCTCTGCGTATTCCATAGGTAGCTATCTAGAAGTAAGGGTCTTGAGTGGAACCATTTGGAGACTATACCCTCACTCAAAGTGCTTAGTTGAAATAAGTAATAAAACAAAAATAACGTACTATATATTCAAACTACCAAAAAAACTAAATGATAGAATATAATATATAATACCTAAAACATTGTATGGATCATGGGTACAGGTAAGGCTAGTAAATATAGACTAAAAAGGATTCCTCACTCAAACAAATCTAATAAATGAATACACAGTCATGATCTATATCCTCAACCATTTTCCTCACCGAATCCCAAATAATGAAATATAAATGAACATTGAAATTCTTGAGTAGGATGCCAATATAAGTCTCTATAGGGCACCACTAACGATAACTATCACGAGTGAATATAATAAAAAAGTGAATTGAATTATCATTAAATAATCACACACACACAGAGATATATATATACATAAAGAAAAATAGTCCACACATGTACAAAATATATGTCGATTCCTCTGGGACTGAATCTACCATCTTCAGAAACATGTTGAAAGGAACTCTACCTGCTATGGTACCATATCTGTTGCAACATCACTAGGCATGTTTGACACATCTACTCCTTTATGAAATAGTTTATAATCCCAAATTTGAGAAATCACTTTATAGTGATATTCCATGTACATTTAGATCAATGTCTCATACATTCTTCTTGGAAGGGGACTGTCCAAATAGCACCACCTGTATCAACTAAAAAGCGAAAATAATAAATATATAAATTTATACAATATTTTAGAACATTATCATGTCATACAAGTTATATAATAACCTAAATGTCCTTATGAAAGAGACATAAAAATAATACAATGTTATATAGAAACACATATCATGTGATCAAGATTCGATCATAGGTCTCATAAGCTACACATTCACAGAAAATAATCCTCCTAATTCCTAGAATAAAAAAATGAAACTAAGTCAATGAATTCCATCAAATAGGTTTCAAAATAGACAACACATGATTACCAAAAATCTTGTCAATAATACATATAAACAATGTTTCAATGTCTAATAATTATTTCTCATTGGTAAAATAATGACTTGTGAAAAAAGATGATGCTCGATTCTAATTAATCCAATAATTCCTAGAAGAATTCATATTTAGATATTTTTTAACATTACCACCAAATTAAACATTTAAAAGTGAAATAATATTAAATTATCACTGAATATAAAACTATACATCATTCAAAAACAAAATAAATAACTAATTTATAAAAATAATGATTTAACCAATGGGAATGAATGACACATGAATCTGATTTCTATCATAATAGATATCATAGAGGAAACATAGAAGAAAATAAAAATATTAATTATAGTGGGAGGGAGAGAGTGAAGGGTGTTACGGATGGAGGCGTGGAGATGGTGTGAAATTCCCATGTACATTGTTCATTCCCAAAATCCCTCTTATAATTTTTCCCCATTTTATTTAATTACATTTTATGTAATTTATAGAGTTAATAATTGAATTTATGTGTTTAATACCATATTCCTTATGTATCCCCTCCATGCACCCCACATAATTCAGAAATATATTTCCCTCCTTTTATTACTCCTATTCCATTCCCAACACACTTCATAAATGTTTTTTTTTAATTCGTCTTATGATCTCATTAAATATATTTTAAATGCCAACATTATAAATAAACAACTTATATATAAATTTATATACCCATATATATATATTTAACTGAATATATATTTAAAACCTATATATATTTACTTTCAATCCACACACACAAATCAATATATGAATATATAAACCCCCCCCACACAAATAGATTTAACTCGGAAATATATGTCTTATATATATACACAACAATGTATACAAATATACACCCACATATGTATGTATATACACATATATTTATCCAATATATATTCAACCACATTATAAAAATATACAAACCAATATTATTTTCCCAATTCAATAATAATTATAATTAATACAATATTTTACAATTAATAATATTAATTTTATTAAATATCCTCCTTCATTAACACAATAAATATTTCAAAAATAAACATCATTAAATAGAGATAATATCAAAAAAAAATTTATAAAATATAATTGAATTTATTTAAAACATGATATAATATCACCATTATTACGATGACCCTATATAAATATTTACCCAATAATTATTTCCACCATTTCATAATAATTGATTTCATAATAATTGTTAAAAATTTTATTCAACATAAATAATAAAAATAATATAGTTATTATTATTAATTTTAGTTTTAACTTCCCCACTAAAAATTACGATATCAAATAATTTTATACGTTCAAATTTATTAAAATAATCTGATAAATTTCATTATAGTCGTATATTATGCCTTCTAAAAATTCACATAGAGTTAAAAAAATTTATGGGTCATTAAAATAAATAATTCAAGAGGATTTACGTTGACTTAATCTTAGGGTTCATTATGAATCATAATGATTTATGTTGGTAGTTGAACATTATATTGATAAATGTAGAAACATTTCATAACTTTAGATTTTACATGGATTTAGTTTTTATAGATGTTGTTTTTATGATTCATGGTTTCTAATTTCATCCCCAACATTGATTTAGACTCAATTTATCCTTAGTAACCCATCATTGGTATTTAAAAAAGGATAATGAGTTAACTTAATCTAATGAACTCCTGTGATTGAACATGTGATAAAGTGTGGCTCAAAATCTGGGAGCTCTATTGTTGAGGGATTTTTTTATTGACTAAGACTTATGGAAGTCGAGTGACATGATTGGTTTTAATAATTGATATACCACCATCGGTAGTACCTGATCTTCACCATTCTCTCTGGTTCACTAAATCATATTTGAAATTAATAAATGTGAAATTTAAAATATTATATCATACCCAATGAAATAGATTTTATCTTAAAAAATTTATATCATAATCAATATAATTATAAACGTTACCCATTTATTTTTATATGGAATAACTAATGAAAGAAGATATTATATGTTTTTACTAAACTACTTTATAATATATTATATGTCATATGATATGACATAGTTGAAATTATTCGATTTTTAAATATCATAGAATATGATAAAGAATGTTACACCCTTCAATGATGCCTTTATGCATATGAGAAACAGATTATAGCATCATATATACTGTATATTGTATATTTTAAGCTATGAAATCGTAGTCACTAATGGTTTTTATGTTACACAAATGACTTATGGTATGTTACGATTATCAAGAAACAATTGATTAACATTGTGTGGGAATCGAAGCATCACGTAATAATGTTACGTATACCATGGTTATTGATATGAAGTCCCATCATAAGATATAATTTATTTTCCATTACATAGATTTCACAAATATGATTTATCAATCTTAAATTACAATACATAGGTGTATATAAAAAACTTTGTGCTTATTTTATCAATCATATGTAATATGTATATATATATTGTTAAAAAATATAAATGAAGAAATTATTTCACTTATTAATGGAGTCATATAATCAATAAAATGTTTTCAATTTATATATATATTTAATTTGATCTATTTATTATTTTTTAATTTTTTTTATAAATTGATTCATTATAAATTAATTATAATAATTTTTTTACAGTTTATGAATCATTTAACAAATTAATATTCCATAAAAATAATTATTAGTACTAAACAGAACATATTAAATTAAATTAAATGAAATATAATATATATAATAAATATTTATATAGAAATTATATTGGTATTTTATAAAATATATATTCATTAAAAATAATTCAAAAAAATAAATAATATTACATGAAAATATAAAATTGTTCATAAATATATATATATATTTAAAATCAGAAAATTAAAATTACGTTAATTGAGAAATTATTTAAACCATATGGGATTTATTTTTGATTGTTGATATATTAAATGTTTAAATAATATAAAATTGATGATATTATGTGTAAGAACCCAACCCCACTTTCCAGTAGTCGGTTCCTTTATTCATTGCACCAGTATGATTTCTGGAAAGTTGTATCTTGATGGAATGAATAATATAGTAGTTTTGAGAAACCATATACATAAATAAGTTCAACAATAAAACATCAAAGTAAATATAGTTTAGAAATTCAATTGACAACATCCATATCTCCAATGTTATTTCTGTATGTGATTATTAATATACATCATCATGTCCTGGAAAAATTAAACATAAGAAATGGGTGGGATAAAATTCTTATTAAGGGAATTAAATATCACATAAGATATCATAAACATAAACAATAGGCATGGCTAATAACTAAAAACATTCTTTAAAAAATGATCATGAACACATTATGACAGGAATAAGAGGTGAATAAATAATTCCATAATAAAGCCTAATAAGGGGTATTCTATTAGCCTAATAAACTCATGAATTATCAACTACTAATTTCATAATGATGGAATGAATATTGTTGGATATAATAACCATACCGTCAAGGCCTAATGCTAAGACCATAAATAATTATTTTGTCAAGGGCTTGGGTCAAGACCATACATTGTCTCATGAGACATATCGATCCATCAAGAGGATATAGTGGGCCCCACCCATCACTTACTAAGTCCAATGCACTCCTAATATGAATGGGGATAAACATAAACAACATATTCCATCATATTAAAACTAATATATGAAACTTCAATAATGTTCCTCGAATCATTAAGCATAAACACTGAGCATTCAGACTAAATTAATGAACAATTTTAAGATAACACATCCAAAGTCAAACTAATAATAAAACATTCAATTGAATATAGTATATTGTATCATAAAATACTAATCCCAATAATAAGTAATAATCAAAGATATTGTTAAAATAGATGAAGATACTCTTATAAAATCCTCGAGTAATTCTTGAGATAAATACACTTTTAATTTGAAAAGTAGAGTTCTTTTGGAAGATAAATTATATAAAATGACATGTTATGTAAGATAGAATTTTAAATATAAAATGAGTGATTTTACAAATAAAATGGTTTCAAAAAATAGATTATATATTTACCATGATAATAGGTAAATTTTTTTGTAATTACCTTGAATCTGGCTTGTATTTTGGGGAGAATATTAGAAAAATCCTTTTAAACCATATAATTAGCCATTAATGATTGTAGGATAATGGTTGGATCACATATATATAACATAATTATAAAATATATGAGGGATAAATATGAAAAAATTATGAATTTAATAGAGATATTTTGACAATAAGAGTAAACTAATTGAAAATGGAGGTTCGGGTAGAAAACCCTTACCTTAAGTCTAATGGTTTTCCTCACTCAAACTTAACGACTTGAATAATAAAATTTAGGTTCATAAATTAATGGATACATAAAATTATAAAAATTAAATTGAAATTGAATATCCTTATTAGGTTCATATATTGTCTTGGATGGGTTAAAAGATTCAATTTCCGAGTTTGGGAGTATATTATTTTTTCGGTTTTGACGACCATTTTACTTATATTCATGTAAGGATAAACATGTATAATGACAATGGTCATCCATAATAGATGTTTTATATTATTTATGAACAAACATAAGATTACATGGTCATAAATATTTTTTGGTTGTGGTGATTAATGATGAATCATTACATAAAACATTAATGAAAATTGTTTGGGTTAATTGGAGGTTATTGATCACAACGAAGACATTTTGATTCGTAAATAAATATCATATGTAAAAATGTATTCCAGGACTATAAATAAGTTATAATAAATATATTTTAGTCTGGTTCAACCATAAAAATCATTTCATGAGCATAATTGATGTTGGTAATAAAAATTGAAAACATATCGTCATTGAATGTGATAAATTAGCACATCTTAGATGGGGTTTTCAATTCTAGTATACAAGAATTGGAAATGAAATACGATGAAAATTATTAATCTATCAAAACGAAATTCTATTACATGTATGATATTAGAGTAATAACATCATTTGGATAAAAGTATGTGAGGAATGGAAATTTAATGAAAAGAACTTTAAATAATGCAAATGAAAAGAAGAATTTACCACATGAAGTAATCATCCTTGAGAGCCTCTTTAGGGTAGAGATTTTGGAATTTTTATTAGACCAAGAGATGCTGTATGTGGGGAGGATATTTGGTCAGAATTTAGATAAGGAATATGGCTTGATAGGAGTGAAGATAAGAGCAGAGGAGAGGAGAGTTTTTCCATTATTTTCTTCATTTTCTATTATTTAGCGAATGAAAACAAATTGTACTAGTTCATGTAAACAAGAATAGTAATATATTCATGTGAGTTTGAAAAATTACCATTTACATTGTCCCTAACACGATCAAGAAGCATAAATTCACTAAATTATAGATTTTTGTAAATTATCAAATTTCACCATCCACAAAAAATTGAAGTATTTTAGAAAAATCCCAAAAATTAACCCTAACCATTTTGCGACATGCAGAAATCAAAAATGAACAATGTTTTTTGAAAATTATTTTCAAAATATTTTTAATCTAATTTTTAAATATAATCATGATTTATTCAAAAAATAACCATTTTAAAACTATAACTAGTTTTATATCACTATGAAAAGTTAATCATGATCTCATTATCATATTGCCATAAGAAAATAAAATAATAATATGATTTAATATTCATAATGGTCATATAACTATTCAAATTACTATTTATAAGGTTTCGTTACTATTCACAAAAAATTAATTTTTTCTAATCAGACTCTAAATTTCTAAATTAAATGTAACCGTGTAAGTCAGTTATTCAATATTCAAAACACAGAGGTGAAAAATTTATATTTACTGGCTAGGTTATAATGATGTTGTGTTTTTTATAGACATATTGTCTCATGAATACAATATTAAATTAATTTTCCAAATCATGGGGTGTTACATTATCCTCCCGTACGAAAATTTCATTCTCAAAATTAACAAAATTTGACCTCACAAAAATATTTGGGTAGTTCTTCATCATAATCTCCTCAGGATCCCATGTCGCCTCTTCGATTTAATGATTTTTACAATGTATCTTTAACTATAGAGATTTCTAATTCCTCAATACCTATTCTGTAGTCTCCATAATACGAATAGTCTCTTCACAATAAGATAGGTCAGGTTCCAATTCTATACCTTTAGATGTGTGGACATGTATTGGGTTTGGAATGTACATTCTCAGCAATGAGACATGGAACAAATTGTGTAATTTAGACAGGATAGGTAGAAAATCCAAATGATATGCAATAGCTCTAATTCTCTCTAGAATTTAAAAAGGTTCTATGTACCTAGGGATTAGTTTCCCATTCTTCCCAAAACATAAAACACCCTTCCCTTGAGAAACATTTAAGAAAACATCATCTCCCACTTGAAACTCCAAATCCATCATTTTATTATTAGTATATATTTTTTATATTCTTTGATCTACTTAGTTATGGACTTTAATAGTATTTACCTTATTTTTTGTTTCCTCCATATATATTGGGCCCACAAGCTTCCTTTATCCGACTTCACCCCAGCAAGTTGGTGTGTGACATCTCCTTCAATACAATGATTCATATGGTGCCATTTGAATACAGGAATGGAAGCTATTACTGTAGGAAAATCTAATAAAGTTAAATATTGATCCCATATTCCTTGAAAGTCAATGTGATATGATCTTAACAAGTCCTCAAAGAATTGGATCGTCCTTTTTTATAGCCAGTTAGTTTGTGGTTAATAAGAAGTACTCAATCAATGCTCATTATAAAAATCATTCTGAATAATTTTCCAGAATATCAACGTAAATCATGGATCATGATTAGAAAATATTGATACGGGTTCTCTTTGATGTCTTAAAACATCATTGATATTGAGTTGTGCCAGGCTCTCCCATTAAGAATCCTCTATTATAGTGAGTAAATTTCAATATTTTATAATTTCATTAATGATTATCCATATCACATCATTCTTCTATGGTGTATTGGGTAATCCAATGACCAAATCTAGGGTGATGTCTTCCCATTTGCATGTAGGAATAGGTAAAGGTTTCTAGAATCCTCTTTGATGATGTATTTCGGCCTTTACTTGTAGAAAATCTAGACATCTTGATACATAATCAGAAATTTAAAGATTCATGTTGTCCCACCAGAAATGTTCCTTCAAATCTCTATACATATTAGAGCTACCCAATTGTATAGATAAATTCAAACTATGGGAATCATCCTATAACTCCCTTTTCTGCTCGGGTATAGCTAGAACACAAAGCCTTTTCCCAAATGTCAGAATTTTGTCTTCCCAAACAATGTAATCCAACTTTTAATCATTCACATCATTGAAATTCTTTAAAAGTATCTCATCATCAAACTGTGAAGGACTAATTATTCCCAATAAAGATAGTAGGGACCTCATTTGAAAAATTAGTAGTGTTTTAGATTCTTTGATAATTCCCATATACATCATCACTATATCCATGTACAATGGATCCTTATCAATCCAAATTTTGTTAATAACTCCATGATCCTTCCTGCTCAATGCATCAACTACCCTATTTTCCGTTCCTAGGTGGTAGTATGTGGAAAAATAATATTCCTTAATTAGTTTGACCCATCTCCTTTTCCTCATATTGATTTCTTTCTGTGAGAAGATATATTTCAAACTCTTATGATCCGCCAATCCCTCACATTTTGACCATTGTGATAATGTGTCCATATCATCAGATTAATGATTGGACCTACTAACTCAAGATCATGAGTAGGATAGTTTTTTTAATGATATTTTAGCTTAATTTATTTTCATGGGGAATAACTCTATCATTCTCTATAAAGACATAACCAAGTCCATTCTTTGATGAATCACTACAGTTCACAAACCCATATTTCACTAATGGTAGAGTTAAGATCAGAGCATTTTCTAATATCCTCTTCAATTTCTCAAAACATTCATTACATTATTTTTTCCATATGAACATAGCCCCTTTACATGTATGCTTGGTCATTGGGTTTCCTAAACGGGTGATGTTTGGAATGAAACAGAAATAATAACCTGAAACACGAATAAAACTGTTTACCTCAATTATGTTTGTTGGAGTTGGACATTCTTTCTCAGGTTTGACATCACATGACCAATACATATTCCTTCCATATGAAAATACGGGAAAGAATGGAAACATTTTGAAGCCAAAATTCACACTTTCTAATCATACCATATAGTTCATTTCATCTAAGACTCTTCAGAATAGTGGGAAAGTGATTTTCATGACCTTTTTATCTTTTCAAGTATACCTTGATAGGATCAATGAATACCCCCCAAAAGTCATTACGATATTCCTTAAAAAAAATATTCATTATATCCATGAAAATAATGGGTTCATTAGTCAGTCCAAATGGAATTACAGTAAACTCATAATTCCCATACCTTGTTCGAAATGTTGTATTTGGATTATCTTACTTTCTCACATAGAAGTGATGATATCCTTGTCCAAGATTATTCATAGAAAAATATTTAGATCCATGATGTTGATCATATAAATCATCAAGGCTTGGTAGGTGATACTTTTTATTTATTGTTTTAGCATTGATCTCTCTGTAGTTAGTGAAAAATCTCATTGATCCATCATTCTACTAAACAAAAAGAATAGGGGATCCCTATAGGGAAACACTAGGGTGAATAAATCCTTTATCACTGAATTTCTATAGTTGTTTATTCAATTATACCAATTCCACAGTGGAAATAATGTAAGGAGTCATTGATATATCCATCGAACCACGAATTAAATCAATAGAGAACTCAACTTCTCACTCTAGACGATGATCAGGTAAGTCTTATAAAAACACATCATTATATTCTTTCACAATAGGTACGTCCTCTATTAGAACATTCAATTCCTTTCCCATATATATTGTGTTCTATTCATCCCAAATAATTGAATTATGTATAGCTATTGGGGGTGGATCCAGATGAGAATCTGATGGTGATGTTTCTGATCTAAAGATAACGGATTCCACAAAATCCTAAAAAATTGTAACCTCCTCCTTCTTGCAATAAATTTTCACTTCATGGATAAATATATAATCCATACATAGGATTATATTAAATCCAATCATGGTTTTCAAAATAAAAACAGCAGATAAATCACGCTTATATGCCATAATGGGTACTACCTAACAAAACATTGTTCTGATGATACATTTTAAGTTTTGAATAACAACACCCTTATCAAATAAAATTAGAAATTTCTAATTTTCAATGAAAACTGGGAGGATATGATAGAATTCGATGATCTAGAATCAAATAAATCATAAGCTATATTTGAGGAAATTATTAATGTACCTGCCACCACATTTTTAGGAACATCATCCTCCACACTTGTGACCAAATAATATTAGACATTCTTTGTTGGCCTTATTTAGGGAATGTTTCCTTAATTCCTAGGACAATAATTTATATAATGTCCCCTCTATATATAATTGTAGAATTCAACAATGGTAGATTATTACTTCCCCTTACAATCCTGTGATAGGTGACCTTTTTGCCACAATTTTAACAAACACCTATACCGTTCAATAATGTACAAGGGTGTCTCTTCCCACAATTATAACAGGGTGGAAGGTCAAATATTCCCTTATTTACCATTTCCTCATTTCCTTTTCTACAGTTTTCCACTGCCCACTTCTTCACTTTATTTCCCTTAAAATCATAAGACAAAGAAAATTCTTTTTTCATCATGATATCACTTGAGACTATAACTCCATTCAATGAGAATCATTAAGAGAATAAAGCCCATCGAAGAAATGGTTTTAAACCGTAATAGAATCAATGAATCATTCTCCATGGATTATGTATGTTGTCCGTAGCACGTCTTTCTAACCATGTGAAGTAATCTTCATACATTTCAACATTATCATCCTATTTTTCCTCATATTCATTCACATACATTCCATATCTACTAGCTATCCATGGACGATGATTATTTTTTATAATATTTCCTTAAAATACCTCCATTCTATTTCTTCTATATCTTCCTCCTACTTAGTGTTTTGGATTAAATACCACCACTGATTCCCATCTCTAGATAGTTGATAAACTTCCATGAAAATCTTCTCTCTTTCGTTACATCCAAAAGTGAGAAATATATTCTATAATGAACATATCCACCACCCTACTATGAATGGATCTATAGTCCTATTAAATTGAAAGAGGCCGTTGTTGCATAAATCAATCTAACATAGCTCACCCATGTTGTGTATCTAGATGCTCCATACGAGTAAGGTTATTATTTATAACATGATTCAGCAGTCTTAGTATAGTTATAAGTTTCTAGGCACTAGTAACATTAACAGATCCAACATTATTATCTTCGATTGGATGGAAATCCCTACATGGGACATGCACATTCATGCAGTTTCCATTCCTTCCAGTAGGTTCCGTTTCTAAATAGTGGAATACACTAGATTTTATTATGAATCATAATTTATAATCACAATGTAGAAAAATAATTGTCATAAATTGAAATTCTATACATAGATAATCTCATAATCATAATAATGGTTTATTTGAGGAAAACGTTACATTTAAATCGTTTCTAATGGATTATAATGAAAATATGAATTATCCTAATTATATCCCTTAGGAGTGTCCAACTAGGTGCGTAGTAATGCCCGTTATCATTTACCAGGACTCCCCTAGTCAATCCCAAAATACCTTGTCAATGTTTTCACTCATTGGTACATCTGTGATAGAAGGACATCCACTTATACTATATATATATAGATTTATTTTCAAGAAATATCCACATAAAATATTCCGTACCAAAAAACCTGGATTTTCTTGTATGTTAATCCTCAAAGAAAATATTTGGGGTCTATTCACTAATTTTGGTTTTCAAAATCGTGTTTCCATGATTCCTTCTAAACATTATTTGATACCAACTGTATAGACCTGACCCCAGTTTCTATGTGTTTCTTTCTTAGTTCATTACATTATAATTATTACAAGAAATTCATATCTTTAATGATCAATTAGTTTAGCAGTTTTGGAAAAACCATATAAAACATAAAATAAATATTACAACTTGAAAGGAAATACAATATATAACTTCTATTGACAACATCCATAAATCCAAAGGTAATTCTACATGTCATCCATATTATCCCTCTTCGTGTCCCACGAAAATGAAACATAAGAAAGGGGTCAGCTAAAATGGTCAGTCAGGGTATTTAGTACAACAAATGATATCATAAACATAAATATTTGGCATGATGAATAAAAAAAATCACATGCCTTCGAAAAATGAACTTTAAGACATTGTAGTATGAATAATAGATAAATAAATAATTCCATAAAAAATAAAAATCAAGGATATCATACTAGTAGAATTTCCTTATGAATAATAAATTACTAGTTTCATAATTAGGGGATGAATAATACCAGACATCGTAACCATAATGGCATGGCCTTGTGCCACAACCATAAATAATAATTTCTCTAGGCCTTGTGCCAAGACCGTAGTTTTTCTCATGATACCTACCGAGGCATCTAGAGGCTAGAGTTGGCCCTAACCATCATATAAAAATTCCAATCCATTCATAATATGAATGGGGATAAACATTAACAAAATATACATTCATATTTAAACTAAAATATGAAATGTATACAATGTTCCCCGAACCATTATGCATAAACAGTAACCATTTAGAGTAAATCAGTGAATGGTTTTAAGATAGCAGATCCATAGTCAATGTAATCATAAAAAAATTAATTGAATTTGGTATATGTTACTATAAAATATTAATCCCAATAAAAAATAATGACCAACAAGAGTTTTTAAACAGATGAAGATATTCTTATAAAATCGTTGAGTAGTTCTTGAGATAAATACTCTATTACATTGAAAAGATTAGTTCATTTGGAAAAGACATTGTTTAAAATTTTAAGTGATGTAAGATAGTATTTTAATAATAAAATTAATGATTTTAAAAAGAAAATGGTTTCTAAAAACTCATTATAGATTTCCATTGAAAAGATGTAAGAATTTGAGAAATTCCCTTGAATCTGGCATTATTTGATGAAGAATTTTAGAAATATCCATTTAAAACATATAACAACCAAAACATGAAAGTAAGATAATTATTGGTTCAGATATATATAACATTATTATATAATATATGTGGATTAAAAAAAACTAGATAAGAATTTTATTGAGGTATGTGGACAATAAGAGTAACCTGGATGAAAATGGAGGTTTGGGTAGAAAACCCTTACCTTAAGTCTGAAGGTGATCCTTACATGATCTTAATGGCAAGAATAATCAAAAATAGGTTCATAAATTAATGATTAAAAAACCTACTTTACATGTAATTAATGTATAATATATGTAGTAAGTTCATTCATGGTTTATTTATGGTTTATGTGAATCAATTTCATTGTTTGGGAGCCTTTTCTTCCTTGGTTTTCATGATCGGTTTACTTATATTCATGTAAGGATTAACATGTATAATGAGATTGGTTTTCCAGAATATAAGTTGTATGTTACTAGTCAAAGACTAGAATATTACATGGTCATAAATTTGATTTGGTTATTATGAGTAAAGCTAAATCAATATATAGTTCTTTAATGACAATTATTTAAGTTAATTGGTGGTTGTTGATCACAACAAATGAATGTTGATTCATAAATTAATATCATGGGTAAAAATGGATTCCATAACCATATATAAGTTATTAAACACATATTATAGTCTGTTTCAACCTTATAATTATTTCATGACTAGAATTGATGATGGAAATATAAATTGAAAAATTGTTGACCTTGAATGTGATAAATCAACACATATCGGATGGTGTTTTCATTTCTAGAATAAAAATAGATAAAGGAGATATGATGAATAATAATTCATTTATCATAAAAAAATTATAGTAAATGTATGATAATAGTGTAATCACAACATCTGGATGAATGCTGGTGAGGAATGAAAAATAAAATAAATAAACTTGAAATAAAATAATTGAAAAGTGGAATTTACCTCTTGATGTAATATTCCTTGAGAGAATATTTAGGGGAGAATTATTAACCTTTTAATGAGTCAAAGGGTAGCTAGATGTGTGGGGGGGATCTTGGGAAGATATTTGTTCAGTATTTAGAAAAGGCACAAGGCTTGAGAGGATTGAAGAGAAGATGAAGTGAGGGGGTGGGGGTATAGTGGTGGATAGGAGAGTCTTCCCAGTATTTTAATCATTATTTTATTATGAAGCCAAATACAACTAATAATATTGATTATTGTGACGACGAATAATAATATCTGCATGTGTGTTCTATCAATTTCCATTAATATCATCCATGACACATGCATGATGAAAAAATTGACTTAATTATCATTTTTAGTAAATTAATAAATTTCACAATTCACCAAAAATTTGTGTATTTTAGAAAAATGCCAAAATAAATTACCTAACCATTTTTGATGTTTATAATTCAGAAATTAACATCGTTGTTTGAAACTAATTTAATAAATAATATTAATTTAATTTTCAATTAAAATCATAATTTATTCAAAAAATAATAATTTTGATACTATAATTACTTTTATATCAAATTGAAAAATTAATCAATATCTCATTATCATATAACCTTGAGAAAATAAAATAATAATATGATTTAAAATTTATAAGGTTCATATTACTATTCAAATTACTATTCATAAGGGTATGTTATTATTCAAAAAAATTATGTTTATCTTATTTGATTCTAAATATCTTATTAAACGCAAGCGTGTCTGTCAGTTTTTTGAAATTCAAAGAGGAGGAAAATCTATGTTTACCGACTACGTTTTAACAAATATTTGTTTTTATAGACTTATCATTTCATGAATTCTAGCTTATTTTTTTTTGGAAAAATATTGGGGTGTCACATTATGATTGTCTAAATTGATTACATCATTTAATTACAATCCAAAATATTTATTTATTTTTAATATCATATATATATAAATATATATTCATATTCAATATAAATTGATAATATGAATAATTCTGTATTAGTATTAAATATAAGGTGTTTATATTCATTCAATTGTGGAATTGTTTTTCATAATTCATATCTAATTTATAAATTATTTATAATATCATTATTTATAAATTATTCATAAATAGTTTATCTCGTATTTAATTATATGAATTGTTCAATAATTTCATTTATTACATGGTTATTAATAGAAATATAATTCTTATATTTTTTGGATATGATTCATATAGTTTAAAAATTTAAACACTTCTATAAATTATCAAACAAGAATTAATGAGTTATATTCTAGGAAATATAATTTAATTTTCTTTCATCTACCATGAATTTGTATATGAATGGGTTATGATATTTAATTTTAAGGTTGATTTTAGTTTATACATAAAATGTTCTAGAATTATTAATTATTTGGGGTCTATTTAGAGTAATGTTCCTTTTATTAGATGGTGTTTAGAAAAAACGACTCTGTAACTTGGTGACTTATGTCCTAAATAGAAAAATATGAGATGAAAAGCTGTCACTTCTTGGTTACACATGCATGGAATATATACTTAATATAATAATAAAAAATTATATTAATATGTTTCTTTTAAAAAATAAAAGGGTTGAATTTTCATATGTATAAATATATATTACCTTCTAATTTGTGTTTGTAACACATCTAATGAGTTGTGTATAGGTTTTTATATCAGTATAGTTTGAAATTTTTTATTTTGTGGGAGGGTGTACTTTTGGAACCGAATCATTATAAGAATAAATTCATGTATATGAAATATATTAAAAAATATGATGAGGTTATGTCTCCATTAAATAATAATTAGTGTTAGATTCCATTTATAGAAAATACTTTTCAATGCCTCAATTATTCAATAGGGTTGGTTCTTCCAAATCACTGTTATCATTTATTATTTTATGCATAACATGTTGAAAATTGATAACCCTAAGTGTTAGAAAACAAAATTTCTTTGTGAGTATTATATTATACCTATAAGGGGTAGCCTTAAGATGAATACCAATGGGATTCTGTAGATTTTATCAAAATGATGGAGTAGAAAATTAGTTTTCCAGACAACCATCATGGATTAAAATGTGAAATTTTTAAAACAATGTCCCAACTAAATAAAATATAGGTGAAAGTAATTTTTAAGAGGAATCATATCATTGTGAAATATGGATATTGTTCCCTAAATGGATATAATTAATATAATATGTTTTAATTATTTTATTGTTAAATATTTAATGAATTCCCTTACTAGTTAAATGTAAAACATGATACTCATCTAATAAATTCTTTTGATGTAGATATAAATTTCTTCAACTTCATATAATAATATTGTTACCAAAATAAATTGAATCACATAAAAGCGATGTTTTCTTCAAAGGAAAATTGAGAATATCATTTTTGTTGGAGTTAAATGATCCATAGAAACCTAATATTAATGTTTTTAAACAATTGGTTATAGATTCTTATATGAATAATCGATGGATTTTAAATTGGTTTCTGATAAACATAGATTCATACTAATAAATGAACATTTAATCTCCACTTTTATGTTTGATACGGTAGATCATGTTAAAGGACATAAAAAAGATGATGTTTTCATTTAATTATTATTCTAGTTGGATTATTTATTCTATAATTCATCATCATAATTGTTCGAACAATACGTATGAGTCTTACCAAAACATTCCTTATTTTTTTAATGTGTTGGGTATAGATGAATATTGTATTTGATATTATGGTTTTGTTGATGTGTTGATAGTGAAATTTATAAAATGTTCAATCCCTGATAAGAATCATTAGTTATTGAATTCAGCAATGATTCATTAAGTATCCTATCATTATCATTGAAACATAATGATACAACAAGGAATAAGCGGAAATGGTACACATGATATTGGATTTTCAATGATTCTTGGATTAGTTAGGAAAATTCTACAGAATTACATTTTAATTATAGGTATTAAATAAATCAATACATAAATTTTCATGTGTGTAAGATACAAATATGTATAATTTAGGAAATATATATTTTATAATGAGTTTAAATAGAGGAAATAATTTGTGTAATTTAATGATTTCATTAAAATGATGAAGCACCGTTTTTCTAAATCATAGACATTAAAACCATGGAAAATAACAAGATCATATGAGTCCATATTAAGGATATGTATTTACATTTTGATTCACTAATATGATAAGAAAATTGTTTCGTTAATATTTATTTTTTATAGAAAAATATATGGTAATTACTTAAATACACATTGTTTATGATAAACTAGATTCAATAACATACTGGAAAAATATATATGAATTAATTTATTTATCTTGCATAATATATTTTGTTTATATGTTCTCTATAATATAAGGGATTAGATCCATCCACTCAAAAGTGGCATATTTTAAAGAACAGAAAAGTCATTTTAGAAAGTTCTCTTGACATATAGAAATCCATATGAGATATAGAAAAAAATTTGTATTTTTTATATAATCATACTAAAAGATATATGTGTTATTTTCTAACAAATATGTCTATTTTTATCCTAGAATTTAAATTTTAAGAGAATATATTTTCAAGGATATTGAAGTTATAAAAATGACCATATAAAGTAAATTATTCATTGAATCAATCATGGAATGATGTTATATAACTTTAATTAGAAGAAGAATCATGCACGCACAATATACCTAATCTAAAAAGTTAAATGGACCCACAGTCATAGACATAGATTTAGACCCTCAAATGAGAAATCAAAACCTATATCCTAGAAACAACACATGAATGGAAATAAAAAGTAATAAGTAACTAGATCATGATGTTTTAAAAGGTTTCTAAAATTTTCCAATAAAAAATGGAGAATATTATAGATACATCTCATTTCATTGAATATGAATATATTTCAATAAAAATATGAAATTCTTTCGAATATTATATAACCTTTTAATTAGAACATTAATATTGTCCCATTCCACCTATTTCATAGGGACTAGAAATTTAATAAATTCAACAACCATTTGAAAATTGAAAACAAACCCATCATTGGTTTTATCAAACTAATGTTTCATGTAGGTCAATCCTTCTCATCCACTAAATTTTATGTAAAGGGAAATTTATTCTGACACAGGTTACTATGCCTTACACTTTTCCTTTATTAATCTTATATTTAATCTAACACAACCACCAAGGTCACCATATGAATCATTGTTTAATTGATTCATACAAAATCAAAAACATATACACTTTATCTCCCAAACATGGCCACCTACCCTCATGGTTTTTGAATATCACCTTCTAATATTGTACGCCTCCCACCATTCACATACTACTGTGATCATTCATTAGAATGATTCCATTATTCTAGAATCACACATTTTTTACATAGGAAAATAAATTTCAATGTGGAATTAAAAAACCCTTATATCATCTATTTCCACAAAAAAAATGATCGAATATTCCTTTGAAAATTAGGAAAAACTCTAATAAATCAAATGTTTCTTGAAAAAATTAGTCTCTCTTTTCCACAATCTGGTCACCCAAGTACAATTGAGTCACAATTTTTCTTGAAAATATCTAGGAAAAAGTCATTAGTAAAAATTTCAATTGTAATATAATATCTACCAATTATTCATAAATATAATATGCCATCCCCTGGTATCATCTAAATAATATAATACTTCAAATTAATGGCATTTGTCTAGTAGGGAAATATTGGATTTTTAATCAAATGGAATATTTTATAAAAGTATTAAAATGTAATGCCATAATATGAACACCTTTTAATATCCTCTAAAAATATCATATTCTAGGAAAAATACTTCCCTATTTTCATTATTATTAAATACTCTTCTCCCACTGTGTATAATGGTATAACTGGTTGAAACCTCAACATCAAACATCTAGTTGTCCCTATAAAAGTAAACATAAATCATTTGGTGCTATTATATGTATCAATTTATCCCCAAGGTATAATTAATAAAAACATACAATAGGTCATTTGTTTATAAACATAATGATATATCTTATAAACCATTGGGACAATGGTAGATCCACTTCACCCTTTCCCAGTGCTCTATTTCTAGATTTATGATAAGCCAATTGAAAACTCCCCATACATATAAAAAATAAATCATTATAAAAAGAATGGAATACATCATACATCCATATAACGAGGAAAATATTACATTCCCCATTTAATTATGTTCATATTTGTTTTTCTATTTTTTCTTTTCATATCATGAACTCTCTCCCCGATTGAGATAAAATGTATTATATATGGTAAATCCAAAATATTTAACAAAATTCATGATGTAATATTTTTTAAAAAATGAAAATTTTATTCTACCTAATTCTTATATTCTACATTATAAATATAATTTTAGAATTACTAATATCATTTATCTGAAGCCTTCTAGAAAAATCACATTTCACCCACAAAATCAATTTAATGTCTACACCCTCAAGGGGAATGCCATCCATGTTCAACAAAATGGTTGAATAAACATCCATCCTTGAACATTTATAAATAGAAATAATTTTCAAATTTCCTCTAAATTAACCCATTCTGAACAATAAAGAAATGAAACATTCAATTTCATTTCCATTACACTTTTATTATAATAAAAGACATCCTTTAATATTCCACATAACTCCCCAATTAACATCATCTATATAAACCACTTGATTCATCATGTTAATTTATCCCCAAAATTACCATGATATAATACATTTTTCATAACCATTTTTTCTAGATGAATACATTTAAATGAAAACTTACTCAACCATTTTTTATTCTTGTATGATTGATAATAACAATGAAATTTTAGAAAATCCACTTATTACTCCTATTAGAACCTTTTTAAAAATAAAAACGAATTGTTCTTATTTCCATCATCTAATACCTATTACAAGTATAAGGCACACTTTTTCTAGAATAATATATTCCACTTTTGTGATTCAATTGTATCTTATGGTCTATTTTTATTTGACAACCTGATTTCATTTTCATGGATAACTCATATTTTAAAAATAATAATTACTAACTTCCTATTAAATCTTCATGATCTCCCCTCTAACTATAAAAATAAACAATTTATTATTTATTATAAACCAATAAAATAGTTTTTTGATCATATTCAACCTCTTTAATTCATCTTATAGTAGTACATTTCTTTAAACATTTCATCATAGATTTCAATTTTTTGGATCTCCAACTCAAAATTCAATAGTTCATGAAATTTTGAAGTAAATTCAATTTCCTTAATTGACCATAAACACATTACGTATTTTAATAATTTTCAATAACTTATAACCATAAAAAAATAAATCACATGATCGTGGATGTGTACTATTGAATCATTATTAACAATTACATATATCACCATGATTGGATCTTTTCAAATTATCATGTCATTAAACAGTATATTATAGATTATAAATATCATTCAATTATCTTTATATGAATTTTTTTTAAAAAAAATTCATAATTATAAAAAATAAGGAAACTTTTATGGTACATTTCTTTACGTTTCCCCAAATTATTAAAATCAGCATTGGTATTGCTTCGCCCATTGAAAATTTTTATATGGGAAACACACTACTAGAATTTCAACTACTTGTGACGGGGAACTTTTTAAACGTAAATGAATCATCATAAGTATAAATTGGAAATAAACTATTTTTGGCAGATGGATTAATCCACCACAATGAGTAATTATTTGAAATATAATATTTCTTCTATTAAAATCAGTTTTGTCGGTATTTCTTGCCGACCAGTCCAAAAAATATTCTTATTGGGAATTTTAAGTGGAATTCAACTACAATCAATAATTCATGTAGACTCATGATTATTTATTATAGGAATTAATTCTGATTTCAATTAGTTTTTAAGGAAAAACTATTTTTCTTTGTAATTATTTTTTTCACAAATATTTGGCTTCAATAAATTTTTCGATTTAACAACCCTTTTCTTATTCCTCTCCTCCCCTACTCCATCACGTGAACCAAATTAACTCACATCACCCTTATACACTACTCCATTCGTCCCCAAAACACTTCATTATAATAAATTTATTATATATATTCCTTTGATTCTCTTTGTTATAGATTTTTGTTAACTAAATTTTCATTATTTTTGGGTTTTATTTATTTTATTACGTGCTTTATTTTTGGAAAAACCATTAGTTGATAATTTTTTAATTTTAATGATTTATATTTTCTTTAGGATAACTATAATTTTTTTATTCCCTATTTGATATTTTTATTTATATGTTTATATATATTAATAGATTCCCAAAATGATATATATATGTGTGTGTAAACACTAGGTTTATAAATTTATCCAGTTACAGGTCATATTTAACTTATTTATGTTTCGATAATTATATATATATATATGTTTGTGTATGTATATATGTAAATAATAATAAATTACATAAAAATTGAAAATGAAATAGTTCATCAATTTTTAGGTCATCTGCAATAAAAAATTTTATTTTCATTTAGAAATGTTATACACAAATTTGTTATTACTCAGGAACGAAGAATAGAAATTATATAATATTCTCCTTTTTTGTAATTAATAATATACTTTATTACTTTATATTAAATTATACAGAATTTTATTAACTAATAAATAATATGTTATTTTACACTAATTAATGATGAATTTAATCAATTTAGACAGCATTATAATAAATATTACTAATTAATAAAAGAATAATACTAATAAGCTCAAATTCCAAATATAGGTAATTTTTATTTTTATTTTTATTATTATTATTTATTTATAAATTTTTAATATTTATTAATAATTTTAATTTTTTATATTTTTAATTATATATAAATTTTTTATTTATATATAGATGTGTGTAAACACTAGGTTTGGAAATTTATCTGATTTTGACTTCGACTGACATTATTTATTATTACATATTTATTTCTGATATTTGTATGTGTGTGTCTATATAAAATTGAAAATAAATTACTAGAAAAGAGAAAATGAAATATGTAACTTCCTAACCTATCGTACCATCAAATTGATAGTCGGACCACTGGGTCACATGGCTTCAATTGTGTTTCCCAATATACTATAGGCTACTGAATAGAAGCAGGGGTCTCAGGAGGTGATAGTTGGGAGACTATACCCTCATATTAGAATAACACAGTGGTAAAATCAGAATAAATATCATACAATAGTAGATAATTTGTATAGAAATTACAATGTAGTGGAATAAATATAGTATAAAAACTAAATAAAAGTGGCATTCACAAGTTTATAAAACAATTGAATGCATGTCATCACGATAATACATAACTAAAAGTTGTAAAAAGTGCCACATGACTATCAATATAGAATAAAAAAGACTTAAGAAATGAAATGAATTGAAATATCCGAAATTTAAAATCTACAAGCATCATCATCTCTAGCTCATTCATTTTCTCCTAACTCATAATTACAAGCATATAACAACAAGTAAGGTCCAAGGCCCTATGAATTGGATGGTATACTCAGGTAACCTAGTGAAATGGTTTCTTGAGTCGGGTGTGAGATATAAATATCTATAATCCAACACCACATTTTTCTATCCCAAATCAGACTATGAATAATAATTAAACAGTGTGTAGGTATAAAGAAGTAATGAATTAACTAAAATAATTAAAAAACACCATTCTAGGAACCCATGGTACACCTTATGGTGAAACCTACTTCATCTAATGTATGGTATGTATGATTGTATGATATATATATATATATATATTAGTTGTAAATATATATATATTGATATATTTTTTTGTGGATCAGGATGTACAATTGTCATCCAATTCCATGGGAGCTCTCACAGTCTACCACTAAATCAAGTCCAATAGCACACAAAATCTCTTCACAATAATGTTTTAGATATATGTTGGGTGTATCATGATTTACCACCACCATCCAATTTTAATGGTCCTCTCACATTTTACATATAATCCAATACGATGATCCCTCACCATCTCTTGGAATTCTCAAATTATACTTATGTTGGGGTGGATCGGGTGTACCACCACCTTCCAATTCCTAGGGATATCTCATGATCTACCCCTTACCCAAGTCTGTGATCCCTCATAAATTCTTAGCTTTCTGGAATTAGATATATATTGGGGTGGATCATGGCATACCACCCCATTAAATTTTAGGGGATCTCTCATAGTATACCCCTAACATTATACCAAGATCCCTAATCGTCTCTTGGAATTCAAGTGGATATATGGTGTAACAATTTAAAACATACAATGCATGATGCATTTACCTATCATCTATCCCATTACCCCTTATCATTTACAAAAAAACATACATGTTCACATTTATACTTAAGGAAACGCATGTTAAAATTTTCAGTTTAAAATTTACAATTTCTTGGTCACATTAAATTCAATACATAAGGTAAGGGCCCCTCATACATTTCATTTTCTATATTCAATTCCATTTCATGGAATCCCTTAAGTTTAAACCATTTACCACAAGTAAGGAAATCAATCATGTCTAAAAAATTCATTCATTGCATTCCATTTGTAATGATCCATCCTACTCAAGGTTATTCTTACTCAATTTTCCTAATCATGTAAAATTGGTTTACTTGGTACAGGTTCCAAGGAAGGTGACAAGGTCATTTCATTTAAAAGATGCCTGTGTCTCATTTAAACTATTCTAAAAAAATTAATTCACCTTAACTGATTCAAGAACCAACTATGACACAATAATTCACATTAGAACCCAAGGGTTATGTTTAAGGAAAGGGTTAGTGAAAAAAATGAATTACACCATTGGGTAATACCTTTTCTAAGAGGGCCAAAGACCATCGGGGTGTCATGTGATCACTGAAATAGAAAAAAATATAAGGTCCACTTCATTTAGGATGGAAAGTCATTCATCATATAAAATAGGATTATGTCATAAACATGCCACTTTCCGATCATAAATTCAAAGCATAAGAAACATCAATGTGATA
Source organism: Viscum album (assembly GCA_963277665.1). Lineage (NCBI taxonomy): Eukaryota > Viridiplantae > Streptophyta > Magnoliopsida > Santalales > Viscaceae > Viscum > Viscum album. The sequence goes on along the minus strand of OY728120.1, from coordinate 566,472,781 downwards.
AGGAATGCTTAAAATTTTAGTCACTAATGTTTATCTAGAAGGCAGTGAACCTATATTCTAGGTATTTTATTATAAAATCATGACTTTTTTATCAAAAAAATGTTTATCACATTAAACATTTATATAATGTAGCATATTAAATCCCCATTTAATAGTAATTTAATATAAATATCACACATCATTAATTAAAAAAACATGTTATGATATATAAATTAATTAATTCTTTCATAAAATTAAAGGGAAATTGAAATGGGATCTGACCTCAAAAGGTAGAGTGAGTCGAACACTTTCTAATTGATGACTTTAACGATGGAAAAAACGCAACACCCTTACACAGGCTTACATTTGTAAATAAATATTTATACACACTAAAACATCATAAACATTACAATCACCATTAGAGAACATGTAAAATGGGGTATATACATACACAGACACACACCAGTGTATGTGTGCCCAAGACTTCAAGGATCCACCATTCACAATAAAGATAAATCTAGGATACTTAAAACCATATAATGACCCTAAATATAATAAGAAAAAAAAAAGTAGAATAAAAGCTCATAATAATCCATTACAATTGAACCAAATCAAACCCATCCGCTCCTCATTTTGTGGAAAATGTGGAAACAATCACCAAGACATCCCGAGAGACCACTTGTACACCCTAACATCGAAGGATAATTATGAAAATGAGTTATCCTAAACCCTATGTTCATTCTCACATTAATATGACTTGGGGAGGCTAAAAATCCACTAGAAAAGGAGAGGAAGGGGAACTGTAGAACTCACCTCAATTATTTCAAGGTAAATCACAATAGAATCTAGCCAGAAATAAAATATCGAAAGAGTGATGGATAAGGGGTCACCAACCATGCCATTTAGAAGGGAGGGGGTGTTATATTGCACAAAAGAGAGAGAGAGAGGAGATTTTGGTTTTTGGTTTTATGTTTTTTTTTAATTTAATTAAATTACATATATCATGGTATACTAAATGACTCGAACCACATGGGTTTCTAAACCACGTACAAAATGCTTGGTGAATAGTGTGAGGCTACTACTTCCAAAAGCACATCGTGATGGCTTGGTGTATTATTTGGAAAATAATGTGCATCCCCTTCACACCACCACTTACATATTTGAAAAATTACACACATTTTCCAATAGTGGGCCGCAAGGTTTTCTATAGTGGGCCGCACGGTTTCAGACAAACTGTGCACACTCTATATCCTTTCAAAACTATGACTTTCTGGGTATGACAGTTTTGAAACACCTCGAGACACTAGGGAATCTTATTGTGTCTTTATCCATGTCCAAAAAAAATCACCATGAAATGATCCATGTCTCAGAACATAAATTTCAATATCATGATTAAATTCATCTAGTCCATTAAATGAAAATGTTCCAAATTCCATGGGATTTCCATTTGGTTCAAAAGAAGGATCATTACAACCATCTCACCTTAGAAAATATTGTCTCTAAGAATCCATTTGGAAAAATGAATAAATAATAAGACCTATATGGGTTGTGAGCCACCAATAAAATGGTTGTGTTCTATTTTTAAAATCTCAACACACGTTCGAGCACTATTATGGGACACAACACTTAATCCATCAAAACATGAAACAATGCTCGATTTCAAACTGAAACATTCAGACAATTCATTACTGAGCTCGTTAAGATGGAGACACAATCATATCATCATATTATTATGAATTTTTACAATGTTTCCTCTAACCACATGCTTTAATTTTAAGAAATAAATATCAAACTACAGCTCCTTCACTGTTTGAATTTCCCACATGTCATGCCTTCAGGTAATCTTGCAACTCTTCTCACATGATTCCAGAATGGTTTAAATGGTCGATTCCCCTACGACTTCAAAAGCCCTTTCAAACCAAATATTCATGAAAATCCCTAACTAACACATTTGAAAATTGACTCCACTGGGTGACATGTATGATAATAATCCTTCACTGGCCGTAAACATTGAATAAATTAGTAAAAGAGTTAGTCAAGTACGACGGACCATACAAGAAGACACCCAACTCATTTAGTCAATGTTTTATAAATTGATCAAGGATGAAATATCTCAAGGAATGTCGCATTCACATTTCACATGCTCACCAAAGACCATACCCCACTTCTGTTAATGTTGGGAGATCAAACCATGAAGGAGACCATACATCTAGTTTGATACAGCAGAACTGTTCTCACAAAAAATGTGATCTACTTTTAAATTGTAAACACGCTGTAATACTAACTCTCTCTTAGTGCATCTTAGATGACATTAAGGTAAGGATCTTGGTCGTCTCATAGTAGAACACAAGATCATGTTTTTTAATGGTTTCTATTCAATCAATCCATATTATTGGAAAGATGAATTGTCAATCCACTATAGGTAGAAATGAGTTGAACGAGACTCCACATCACCAATTAGCACAATGCCATAAACTGAACACAAGCCTTTTCCACTCAAGGACATTCTTTGATCGTTCAAATATTACATCCAAATTATATTTGAGCCTAAATTTATTTATCATAGGTTGAATACTTATCCAACCATTTCAACATCATGATTCTGTACAAGAACTGGCACGATTCATACTCACCATCCTCAAAGGCATTCATCAAATACTAACCTTTTCTCAATAGTCCTATTAGGGGTTCCTTCTACATTGAAGGAAATGTAAACACTGTTCCCAACGTGACACTCCCACATATGTAGTTTCTTAATAAATGATAGGTAATATAAACTAGATTCTCATGGTTCGCTAAATCAGAAACACCTTTAACGAACATGTAATGATCCTTTGAGCCACAAGCACTATGTCAAAACATAAAAAGAATGTTTAATCCAAGGAGAATCCAAAAAAAAAAAGTTCAATGTGTCCAAACTCCTGATCCTCAAGAATTTTCCCCTTAGACATTAGATGTTCTAGTTTATATAATGTTAACGTAATTCTACTCTGAATATTACTCGAGGTTGTACACAATAATAAGGAAGATTTATTCCAAAGTCGTACTATCCCATAGGAAATTTTACAAGGAAATATACATGCCATGTCATCCAATCCCAGGGATAATAAATGGAAAAAATGACTTATGAAGAGGTTAACCATTCTTAAGTCATGTCCAACTTATTGAAATAGATAATTACCTGATGCTCATTCTCACAATAAAGGCTAAAAACACAATGATTGCTTATCAAAATAGGGGTTTAATTTGAAAAAAAGAGTCCTATGATATAAAATTACACCAAATGTAAAAAAACTAACTGTACATGAATGTATTTTATGTTATATAGGTGATTCTTACCATGGAATACCCCTTACAAAAACAAAATGTTGACACCATCACTGGTCCTAACAAAAAGAGTCTCTAGGCTCAAAATCCAATCATCTAGCCATTTCTTAACAGGATGTAGCCTATGAAAAAACCATATAGTTCCCTTCCATGGAAACTCATGGAGAAAAAAAATGAACTTACACAAGGGTTTTAAAAAGAGGTAACCACAATATTTTCCATTTCAAAGACCTTTACATTTATTCACATTTAACATTTAAAGATTAAAAATTCATTTAAAACTTTAGGTTCTATTTTAAAAAATAAAACATATGGTACATGGTTCAACTAACACATCAAGGAAATGTAGGATGGTCTCAACTGATACCTTTTTAATGATTTAATTTTAATTTAAATTCTGTCATAACTAGGATATTTATAAAATATATTTATATATTTAGTAGAAAAAGAACCCTAAAAAGTTTCAAAAGATTCAATTCACTTAATATATAAATTAAAATCATTTCAAATTATAACATAGTCACATAAAAATGTATCACTACATTGGTTTTAATTTCCCAATTCCTGATGTGCACATACACTCCATGGATTCAAAATTGGATACCATTAATCGAGACTAGTCTCATCATAAATTATAAACTGTTCATATAGAATGCTTCCTTTATATGGGAAACCATATTGAAATCTATAAATCACTCATACACATTATTGTTTAACATTTTTCATTCGTTTAAACATAATAAAATTACTTAGCATTAAAACCAAAATAGCATTTTACAAGGGTTCAAATACGTGGGATACCTTTACCAGATATAAGGTGGTCATAAAACATACAACTGAAAACTGGATCTTATCATGATGGAAATAATTTAATTTAGAAAAATCAACCAATTACATATAATCAAGTAAAGTCATGCCATCAAAATAAATGTTCATAGATAAAAAGATATTTCAAGTATAAACAAAGCAAACTAAATAGGAATGGAACACTATGTAAATGGGAATAATTTTATATTATTAAATAATAATGTTAGATATGTCACAGAAACACACTATCTAAATATGAATGATAATAAATAGAAGTCATGTCAGACATCCATGGAACACAATTCAAATAGTCTGGTATATTAATATGCAACAACATGGAATGAAACTATGTCTGGACTGTGAATTTCTTATGTGCCTATATGATGCATGAAATGCAGGTTCCATTCATTATTAGAAATAGGGTAAATATCCATAATGTTTACTAATCATATGAAGTGGAACATAGACCAATCACTGAAGGTGATATAATATCAAATGTAACAGTGAAAAACATGAACAATAATTTCCAACCCTAGACACATGGTCATTTTCCTTACGTGGGGTGATTGGTCCCAGTCATGACTACTAACCAAGTGCTGGCACATTACTGGTCTCCTATTTACCTAACTAAAATAGTATGACAAAGGAAAATATTTCCTCTGATTCCACTTTCTAATGTCCCATCCCAGATTACCGTTAAACCAGTACCCTAACCGGTTAGTCACATGATCTCAAGCGGGTTTCCCCATATACCAGAGGCTACCAAATATCATTGAGGGTATTAAGAGGTGATAGAGGGAAGACTATTGCCCAATATTATATATTCAAAGTGGTAAAATGAAAATAAATATCAGTCACCAGTGGAAGTAGTGTATAGAAATGATAATGTAGTAGAAGAAAAATATAATAAAAACACAATAGAAGTGGGAAATTCAAGTTTAAACCAAAACTGTAAGTATGTAATAGTGATGATACATAACTCAATGCAATGAAAATACATCATACTTTTAGATAAGGATAAAATACAAGTCTCTAGAAAATAAGAGAACTAAAAAAGCCCAAAGATGAGATCCACGAGCATCGCAAGCTACTGCTCAGTCCTATTCTCCTAACACCTAGGTACAAGCATATGGAAAAAAGAAAACATCAAGGAACTATGAATAAGAAGCTCTACTCAGGTTCCTAGTGCAACGGTGGCCCAAAAGGGGTTTATTATATTTGTCATATTACGATGGCACCATCGATTTCTATCCGAATTCATATTGAGAATAGTAATTATACGACAAGAATGTATAGGGAAGTAATAACAAAACAGATAGAAATAACAAACTTTTATCTAGGATCATAAGGGGATACTATTTTTGATACCGACATCAGCCCATGGCTGCTATGTCTGATCATGTCGACTTTATGTATATAGAGTAATATATATATATATAAGTTGTAATAGATTATAATGTGCCACAATATTTTAATTCTAGGGGATCTCTAATGGTCTACCACTTACCATAGTCCATGAGCCCCCATTGTGTCTTGTCCTTCATGATTTAGATATATGTTGGGGTGTATCGGGACATACCACTACCATCTAATTTTAGGGGACCTCTCATGTTCTACCCCTAACAAGATACAATGATCCCTCACTATTTATTTAAATTATCACATTAGGCCTATATTGGGGTGGATTATGATGTTCAACTACCACCCATTTCTAAGGGAGATCTCACAGTCTACCCCCATCCAAATTCAAATATCCACCACAAACTCTTGGATTTTATACATTACATATATGTTGGGGTGGGTCAGGATGTACCACCCTTAACCAATTCAAGGGGATCTCTCATGGTGTACCACTATCCCAATACCATGAGTCTTAATAATATCATTTAATTCACATTCCTACATGAAAAAATCATTTAAAACATATAATACATAAATAACTTACCTGTTATGCATCCCATTAACCCCAATCATTTACATATATGTATTCGTGTTCACATAAATACAAAATGCATCTTTTCTTAATAATCTCAATTAAAAAAATTGCATTGGATTCATCACATTCAATTATTGGCATCAGGTAAGGTCCTCTAATGCACGTCATGAGTCATATTAAATTCATTTTCAAGGAAGAAATTACATTTAAACCAATTAACACAAGGAAATATGTTTAATATGACTATACCATTTATTCAATGCATGCCATTTGGTATGATCCATCATACTCAATTTCATTCTCACACAATTTTCCAAAACATAGAAAATCGGTTCACATGATTCATGTACCAAGGAAGATGACATGGTAGTTTAATTCAAAGGATGAAACTATCTCATTTAAAAAATTCTAATCAATTTCATTCACCCTAACGGATTCAAGAACCAACTATGACATTGAAATTCCACCTATAAACCAAGAGTCGTGTTCATGGAAAGGGTTATAGAAACAACTCAATTTCCAACTCCTTTAATTCTTCGTCTATGAAAACCAAACACTGATGGGGTTTCATGGGTTCACATAAATACAAGAAATCTATGGTACACTTCATTTATAATGACATGTCATTCAATTTATAAAGTAGTCTTCTTTTATAAGAATTCTACTTTTCAATCCCAGCTTGAGAGAATAAGAAATATCAAGGGAACATGTAAATCATAATAGTTTACTCACTACTTTTTAACATGAAGGTACCACACTTCAGTTAATGGGGTTTTGTTATAAAATCAAGAAATTTCATAACAAATAATTTTTTATCTCATTAACATTTAAATCATGAAATAAACTAAATTCACGTTTATGTGGAATTTAGTATAAATACCATACTATTGTAGTTCAAACTAAGAATGACACAATAAGTAAATTAATTCATCCATTCGTAAAATTAAAGGGAAAACGAATGAGATCCTACCTCGAAAAGAAATGCTATTTAAATACTCGACACATGAATAATTTAATGATCAAAAAATTCTTAACCCTTACAAATACATTCAACCCTCTCTATATATACCCTTTAAAACCATGTATACATACCCTCTCCATGATGGAACTTGTACAAGGGGGTATATATATTTATATAAAAGCACTTGATGGTGTGGAAGAATTTAAGGACTCACCAATCGATCTAAAAATAAATATGGGAACCTTAAAACCACATAATGACCCTAAATAAAAAAGGAAAAAAATACCAGAACAAACCATAAAATAAATACATTTCAAATGAAAAAAAATCAAAACCATATGCTTCTCCATCATTAGTGGTTGTCAGAACCAGAATAAATATATCCCAGGAGACCACTCACATGACATAATTTCAAAGGAGAATAGAATATTCGATTTATCCTAAACCCTATATTTGGTTGTACCTCATTTGGTGATGGAGAGACTGAAAATCGGCTGGAAAAGTAGATAAAGGGGGATTAAAGACCTCAAGTCGTGATTTGGAAGGAAATTTCCATGAAATATGGCAAGAAATCAATGAAAACAGAATAGAAGGAAAGGTGGTCATGTAGGAGCCAAGGGAGGAGGGAAGTGGTTATACATTGCTCTAATATGAGGGGAGATGAGTGAGTTGGTGGTTTTTATGTTTTCATTTACTTAAATTTAAATCTAAAACACAAAACATGGTGTACCAAAAATTTTCTAAACCGTGTGTAGACTGTGTGGCGAACAATGTGCGATTGACGCCTCTAAAAGCATGTCATGCGAGCTAGGCTCATTGTTTGGGAAACTGTAAGTAGTTTGTGTGAACTACCACCACACCCTCCGCATAAGTCTGCACCGTTTCCTATAGTTGTCTAAATGGTTTCATACAAACCATGCACCCTTTTCATCCTTCCAAAACCAAGATTTTCTAGGTCCGATGCTCCCAAAACATAACAATCCAACAAAGAATATTCTATTTCCATTATCCAAGTCCAAAAAAATCATAGTGATAGGTGCCAACTCTGGGAACATGATTTCAAATATCATTTTTAAATTCATCATGTATAGTACATGAAAAAGTTCAAAATTCTATTGGATTTCTATCTGTTTCAAAACAGAGATAATTATAAAATAGTATGTCATTTTTAATGTCTAAAGTAATAGAAAATTTGATTTTTATTTGGATATTGATAATACAAATTGGTTATTTCCCATGAGAAGAAGATTGTAAATTTTATGATTTACACTATTTTAGTAATTCATAAAATATTTTATTAATTTATATTATATTAGATTATTTTTCAAATTCAATATATAAAATAGGTTATTTTACACTAATTAATGTTTAATTTAAACTAAAATATAATAAATTGAATATAAATTTATAAATTAAAAAAATACATTGATATGCTTAGGTCACAAATATTAAAAAATTTAAATAAATTTTTAATTTTCTTATTTCTTTGAATATTTTTATTGATTTTTAATTTCTTTTAATTAGTGGTAATTGTTTTTTAATTTTTTTAATGATTGGTTATTTTTAAAAAAAAAATATTTATTTCTAATTTTTTAAATTTTTATAATTTATTTATATTATTAAGTATTTTAATTTTATTAATTTTTGTTTATTTTTTTAATTTTTTAATTTGTTTAAATATAAAAAATTAAATTATATATAATTTGTTTAAATAAAAAAATTACATTATATGTTATTTTTGAAAATTATTCTTAATTATTTTAATTTAATTCATCTTATTCTTATTTGTTTTAATTTTTTATAAATTTGTTTTTAAAATAAATTTTTTTACGATAGATCAACTGTCCATCCCAAATACTATTAATTGTTATGGTCCATCAGAAATGAAATTTTATAGAAAAAAAAACATTTGTGATTGGTACAATACTAGTTGCAATTATTTTTTATTTATGAAAATGCTTCAGAAATAACATCATTTTTTATGTCATTTTTTGCAATGTCACGTTTTATGATGTCCCCCCATTGTAAATTCCAATTTGGAAATGAGGATTTCCCCAAAATCACTCATGAAAATTCCTAAAATATCTAGAAGTGATCTCATTAATTCTTCAAACTATAGTTATTCTGTAATCTCCTCTTCCAATTGTGTACAAAAAATTCTATTTAAAAGATATGAAATAAAATTCACTAGTTCACTCCCAAACTCAATGGTTATTTTATAATGTTGTCTCATGCTTTGATCCTTGTATACCAACATCATGTTCATTTATCCTCAAAATCATTTGATTCTATGGTTTTGGGAATGGATTTCATGAACATGATTCCTTTTCATTGGTAAAATCTCTATAATTACCTACTATCATATTAGTCAACATGGTCTATCCTCAACCATGTAAATTTTTTGAAATATATTTTTCACAACTGGATTCTTGTGAAAAAACAATCTAACAACTATGATTTGGGATTATGAAATTGAACCAATACATTTCTTATTGAATCACCATTGAATATAATAATTTATAAAGTCCCTCCATGAGAATAGATTAGTGTAGCATCATAAACATGAATATGTTGAGTTCTATCTTTCAAGACACAAGTTTCAATATATGTGTGATAAAAGAAACAATTATCTAATTTTAGTGTATACATCCCTCACAAAATCTAAAATCCATATTACAAAACTTTAGTATACTGTTATACACTGTGCATCACATATTATCTTCATATAGTTACCTATAATGAAAATTCCACTACCCCAAAACATAAATAACATATCATTCAACGAAATTAGTATCCATCTATTCCTACTATCAAATAAAACATAACTATTTTAATACCTTTAGAGAAAAACGTTGAATATTAATTATTCATTCATAATATATCTATGAACGTTATTCTAAAACATCTATTATCTATCTATCCAATGTAAATTAGATTCTTATATAACCCTATTACGTTCAATGCTCCATATAAATTAATGATGATTCCATTTTATATATAGATTTTTACATCTCAATTCATCATTATTACAATATATTTAATGTTATTTAGAGGAACCCTTTTCATCCATTTTGAGACATAATTATCCATGAATCCTACCTAATTTATAGAATGAAACAATGTCACAGAATCAATCATCCATTATTATAACAGATTTTTGACACTCTGTTGTTAACATCCATTTCCTTTAGTTATAGTATTTAGTGAACATGAACTCCAAAAAAACCCACATCATCAATAACTATATTATTTTTAAAATATTTCTTCTAGAACACATTATTCATTTACTTTAAATCTATAGGTTTCATCACAGCCAATTTACCACAACATCACTCCCCAAAACTACCATTTAATTTCATTTTCACTTTTATTTGAATAGAACATTATTTACCATCCTTATAGTAAATGAATATAGTAGGTTTCTGGACATCTTTTATCTTGATATGATCATTTAGAATGAGATAAAAAATATCCATAAACACTATGTCAGACATTCCATTACAATTTTTACTCTATCCCCCATTATTTTCCACGATTCAATAAGTTTTATTTGAAAACATAGACACACATTTTTAAAAAAAATTGTTTATATTAGTGAAGTTGATGTAAAATCATGTTAATGTAATTAATATGTTCAACCATTAACCTTACTTCAAACATTCTAAAAATCCTATAAACCCTGAAAACTTTGTTTATTGATGTTATCCTATCAAACGAATTCATTAGGGACTTCATCTTCTCCATTATGGTATTTACCTCCTTCATAGTTTAGGGAAAATTTCATGTATATGAAAATAATTTCATTATAACTGTCATATGATAATTCCTTTTCCATTCGTAGTTTCCATTATTTTTACATTGACCTTTCAATATAACTGTAATATTCTTTACAAAAAATATATTCCTCCATTTTAATTCTCTTGAAGTTGATATTTATTTTGTCAAACTTTTAATCAATAAAATAATTTTTTTCATAAATTAATTTTGATATAGTAAAATATAAATAAAATAGAAAATAAAATACAAACAAATTTTACCTATACTGTATACAAATTCATGAATAGAACCTCGTTTATCCTAGATCAATGATAACAAGTATTTTGATTTAGAATGACCAATCACTGGATGAATGTAGGATCTTTGGTATTTATAGAATAATAAAATTTCCTATCTATTAATAATTATGAATAAGATATTAATATTCACATTAAATGGGGCCATATTTTTTATATTGTACTCAACAGGCCAGAATGGGTTTATTTGAAATCTAAAGTTGCACACAACATTGAGTTATATCAAAAAAATAATATAATAATATTATTATTTTAAATGGTAGTTAACACCTAGCCGTTTTATTGGAGGAATTGAATAGAAATAACTATAGCATGAATATAAATGTTTTTAATTATTTTTTCATTTATCCATTAAATTTTAGAATGTTAAAATGAGAACGAATCCAATTTTACGTATACAATACTCTAATATTTTTAAAAGGATGGTTTACTGTCTTTTTTGAAGAACCCTTTTTATAAATTTTTATGGAACTATAAAATGTTATACTTGAAAAAATAAACATCTTCTATATAAGAAGGAAATCAATGTTTACATTTGTTGAAATTTTGTTTTTTTCTGATGAAAAATTCATTTTTTAAAGAATAGTGAACAATGCTGGATTTTAATTCAAAAATAAATTTTTATCTTATTTATTTATATAGTAAGATTGTCTTAATGATCTATTTTAAAGTATTATTTTACTATTTTTTATTATTTAATTCAATGTTTTTCATTATATGTAATTTCACATTTAAATTGTACATAAACACATGTCAATTATTGGGTTGTTTCTACTTCTTAAAAACACACTTTTTGGTTTTGACAACGGGAATTAATTTCGGAAAATTATGTGTTTTGAATTATGAAAAATGGATTCCAAATTTAGAATAAGACATTCCAAATTCTTTACACATTTACCTTTTATTTTTTGATATTATAAATAGTAACCGAAGTAATTATTTTTATTTACCATGGTTAAAGGGTAAATCAGGTAAATGAAGGTAAAAAATAATATTATAACAATATCAAACTACACTAACACATGTCCAAATCCTATGTTTTTAGATATTTCTGACCATCAGTATCATTGGTTCAATTTTGGGACCCCATAGATCCATTTAGGTGTGAAAATGACATGTTTTAATAATTAATTTAATGTAAAGAGAAATATAACATAAAAATATCTCTTTTCATAAATAAATTTTAATATAGGGTAATATAAATGGTATATTAGACTATAAATAGTCATTATAATTTAAAAACAATTTATTACATCATTATAATTTATTTACAATTTTATTCATTAAATAAATAAATTTAATTATGACACATTAATGATGAATTGATTGCTTCATTAATAAAGGATTCAAATAAATTAAATCATAAATATTAAAAAAATAATATATGAACTAATTAATGTAATCAACGAAATCATAGTTAAATAAGACATGTTAGGATTGATTCAATTTTTTTCTGGGGAATCAGGTTGTTGTGAATTTATAAAAAATTCAAGTATGACCATTGTCCAAAATTGATATAATTCATATATTAAAGTATATAATAGTTTATTAAATTATATTAAGTTATTAAAATAACAATATTCATCCAAAGGGTTAAGATAAGCCAAAATATTTCATAAATGACTTTTTTGGGTTATTTGACACGATATGGTAATTACATTAACAAGCAATGTGTAAATAAAAAGATATCATTGTTACATTAAAAAAGGTAAAATAAGGGATACACAGAAAATATAAGGATATAAAATTTTTCTAAAAGTGTATAAAAATTATTGGAAGATGGTGATTCAGACTAAAATAATCTAATATTCAAATTAAATATTATTTGGACCTTTTTTAATTGAAATTGAATTTATAATAAATTAATATTTCAAGACATTCCTAAATTGCCCCTCCTACCTCTTATAAAAGGCCACCACCTCTAGACATTACTGACACCTATAATTCCCCTCTAATCATCCAAATAAAGCTAAAATAAGCTCCCAACAACCCTCTTTTACTCATTTAATCCTTTCCTTGGGTATAAGGAAAGTCATGAAATACATTTTTCTCAAATCAAAAGGAGTTACCCATTTTAGAGGTAGCGTCTTTTATATAGATCCTTTATTTTATTTCCCTCCTCCACTCTATATGATATTATTATTCTTTGATCACATAAAAACACCATTATAATCAATATACTATGATGTTTTTATGATAATTATTCTAACTAAACTTGTAAACACCTCTATCAAATGGATATGAACATACTAATTCCGTGTATGGAAAAATACTAGCTCATGAAACGATGGATGTTCAATTTTCTCCTACCTCTTCTCATGGTGTTCATTATGATTGAACTATATTAATACATGATATATATTATTATCTATTGTCTCAATACTTTTTTATTCTTTTTATTTAAATTAAACCATTATGTTTTTTATAAATTGTAAATATGATAATTTCATTGGAGGAAGTACAAACCATCACCCTCTCAAAGAGATATGACTCGTTCATTCCATACATAGAACATATAAGGGATAAAAATACTGAAACTATATAACATATATAACATTGATATTATACTGGAATTAAAACAAACCTATTCATCATTTATTTTTCATTCCATTAATATGACGAAGAAAAGAAAGTAGCGTTCATGCGTATATTCGACCAACCGTCTCCATTAACGGTGAATTTTATATCCTATATCCAAATGTTATGGAATATTATAAATAAATATATATAGTAAATATATGATATTTAAATCATGAATATGGAGTTGATGGAATTTTGACTTTATGTGCAATTTACAACAAAAAAAGTTTATTTTTGACTCATTTACTGAACATCAACAAAACGTTAGATATACAGGTAAATAATTATGTAATTAGTATAAAATGGTAATATGTGATATAAAAGGAATAATTAATATAAAAAAGGTACATAATAAGGTATAAATTAACCTATGTTTATTATTCTGGAATATAAAGAAAAAACGAGACAACTCAGACTCAATGTAAGGGACTTCATCTCAATCTCTTTTCATTATGGAATATTTTTGTTTATACAAGAAATTCTATTATATGTTTTATAATAAATCCCATTAACTTTAAATTTCAATAAAAAGATTTCAAAATTGATTCTTTTTACAATGTTTTTTTCTAAATAAAAAAAGTTAATTTTTTTAACGTACACTGCAATAATGACCTTTCTAACACCACGACAATTATTTGATATTTGGATTCATCTTCATGCCCTAATTTTTTGTAAAATGAAAAGTATATACCGTTTTCACTTTTTTGTTATTTTTGTATTAAAATAAGTTTTGATAATGGATTTATTATATCCATATATTTAAATGATGTCTTCTGATTGGAATGTGGAAATTTTATTTTCTATTATCCTTGTTCATGAGTTATGATTATGTTATTATTCTAAAGAATTACTTATATATAAGTGCAATTCCGTGATAGACCTTGGGCTGGTGAGCCCGTGATAGCTCTCTAATTCATTATGTGACATGACTAAGGTAATCATTAATATTTCTCCAAATAGATTTAGGGAATATACTGTGATCGGTATTCCAAACATAACCATGAAGGTTACTCTCTATATAGATGTGAAAGCTAAAATATAAGTATATTATGGTCGATACAAGTTACTTTTATGGTTTATGATTTCTATGAGTTATTCATTAATATTATTATTTTATGAGGTTTCATAAAAATAATATTTTTTGTGAGAGAAAAGTCTAATTTCATTGATTAGTATGTATTAATGGACTAATGTTTTATTTCCTTATTTTATAACAAATACTGAGTTTTTTTTATGACCATCCAATATTTTTGAATTTTTTCACATGGTATAAGGAAGTGTAATAGAAATGAACAATTTAAGAAGATTTTTATCAGAAAAGAATTGTGGTTTTTAGGTAATTTTGATGTAGTGAAAAAAATTGGATTGAGAATAAGTGACTACATTGTAATATTTGAGATGTAATTTAAAAGTTGTGGACTAATTCTATAAAAATATAAAACTGAATATATTCCCAATGTGTAAGAATGTAAATTCTTGATCAAAAATAATTATTATGTAATGTTTATTGATGAGGCCTTATAGTTGGCATCATAGGTCAGTTTAGATTACATTAGGAGTTACATTATTGTCAAATTAATATCCATAATTTATTTTTACGTTATGGTAAGAATGAAATGATATAGAATTTTAATATTCCCATGTTGCTTAATCCAAGATATGTGTGTGTTCATAATGGTTTTCTGTATACAAAACGGGGAAGCTATGATGGGACGACATCTAGTGGAAAACAACCAACCAAATGAGCAACTAAAAATGGTCAGAATCAAAACTAAACAACTTTTGCAGTGATGGATCATTGGACTCAGGCTATAAATGGTAGTGAAATCCATGCATGAGATCAAATATATCAACAGGAAAGGACATATCAGTAGTGTATAAATTAATGATGCAACATCCCACATAATTTTGGAAATCAAATGACCATGTACTAAATGAATGGTGGATTAAAGCACTAGAAATAATTTTCGATGTCCTGGGGTGTTCAAAACATCAAAAGTTTAGTCTTTTTGTTTACCTTTAAGAATGTGAAGTAGATCAATTGTGGTCAATGGTTATAAATATTAAGGATATTGATGAGATTGATTCTCTTTATTGGGATTCATTATAAGGTATATTCTGTGAGAAATATTTTCCTAAATGGTTTGATTTTGGATGAAAAAACAGTTCATGGAATTGAGGGAGGACGATGACCCAGTGGATTCTTATGATGAAAAATTCACATGACTGGCAAGGTATTCAAAAAAATTTATTTGGGATATTGATATTAAAATAATTTTTTTATACATAGGATTAAATAAAATTTATCTAAGGTAATTAGCTTCTCGTGAGTTCCAAGGTTATGAAAAACTTTTTGGATTTGCGGAGAATGTGGAAATAGAGTTTTCCGATGATCATTTATTCATTGAAAAATAGAATAAGAATTCAAGGTGGTAGAAATAAGCGAATAACACTTCCAAAAATTATGGGCGTAAGAAACCTTCATTTATAGATTGTGAAATTGTTATAAAAATTACACTAGGGAATGCCTTGTGAATTCTGGTAAGTGAATCCTTTGTGGTAAAATGGGATATAAGACACGTAATTTCACTAAAAAATATCAGAGTTATGGTAAGATAAAATCTGATTTACAGTCAGAAAAATGTTTTAAGTGTAATGAAATAGGTCTTTATGATAATGAGTGTCTGAAAAAGATCTCAAATGATATAAATAAATCCAACTACAAGAAAAAAGGGGTGGAGAAATGTTTTGAAACTAATTCAGTAGATGTTGGGCCATAAAATGAAGTACTATTAGGTACATAGTTTATTTGTTAAGATTATTCCTACATGTTTTTTGATTATGGGTGTGCACATTTTTTTATTCATGAGAAAGTTTCAAGTATATTGGGAATTCCATATCGAGATATGAATTCTATACTTGTGGTAATAACAACTAGGGGAAATGTTGAGATTAAAAGAAATTTTAAGAACTTTATTATCATTGTTTGTGGAATGAATCTGACTGCAATGCTATTTTTTTCCTCTAATAGAGTTTGAAGTTATTTAAGGAATGAATTTTCTATCCTTTTATAATGAAAATATTGACTATATAGATATAATGGTTTGTTTTAAAAAATAATTTTATTTTGTGTAGAATAATGGACCCTTACTTTTAATAATATATCAGGAAGCTAAGAAACTAGTAAAACATTTAAATGAATATTTCCTTGAACATATTGTTGAAAAAAGGAACTGTTCATTTTAATGATATGACTTTGGTCAATGGCTATGTTGATGTTTTTACTGATTAGTTTCCTAGTATAATACCTAATCGGGAAGTTGAAATTATTATTAAATTGGATCATGATGCTAAGCCTTTTTTCAAAACCCCCTTATCTAATGGATCAAATTGAACTTTCAGAGTTAATGAAGAAGTTAAAAAAGTTATTAGATAGAGGTTTCAGTAGACCAAGAACATCACCATGGGGTACTCCGGTCTTATATGATAAAAATAACACTTTTTCAATAAGATTTTCCTTTTATTATATATCCTTCAATAACATCACTATTTGGTAAAAGTAACCTTTCCCTCATATGGATGATTTTCTTGATTATATCTTAGGAGATCAGTATTTTTTGAAGATTTACATGAGGTTAGGGTACCATCAGTTGAATGAAAAGGATGAAGACATCCCAAAGTCTACATTTTTTACAAGATATGTCCATTATGAGTTTGTAGTAATGCCTTTTGGGTTAACCAATCAACCTATTATATTCATGGATATTTTGAATATAATTTTCTATGAGTTCATGGATAAGTATGTGGTTGTGTTTTTAATCATATTTTAGTATATTAAAAAATTAAATAGATGCATCAAAGTCATTTAAGGGTTGTATTGTAGACCATAAAAGAAAACAAATTGAATGGGATATTTAGAATGTTTAATTTTTTTTACATCAAATTTCATTTCATGGTCGCATTGTTTCTAAATATCATATAATCATTGATCCTAATAAAACCACAGTTGTTGAAGAATGGAAAATACCCACAAATGTAATATAGATTTTTAGTTTACTTGGTTTATTAGGTTATTACCAATGGTTTGGGGAAAGTTTTTCATGGTTACCTATCCCACTGACTAGGTTAACTCGAAAAGGTGTTAAGTTTATCAAGACAAAAAAATGTGAGGAATGTTTTCTAGAATTTAAATGATTATTGGTGAATCCTCCAATTTTGGCACTTCCTTCTAGAAATTGTTAATTTGTTATATATAGTGATTTTTTGATGAATGGAATTGGCTATTTCCAAATACAAAATGAACATATAATTTCTTATACTTTACGCTAGATGGAAACTCATGAGTTAAATTACACTACACATGATTTGGAATTAGGTTCTGATATTTTTTCTTTAAAAATTTGGTGACATCATCTTAATGGGGTAAAATGTTCAACATATACTGACTATAAATGTTTAAAGTATATATATACTCAGAAAGCATTGAACATGACTTAGAGGATATGGATGGAATTAATCATGGTTTATGATTGATCGATTAATAACCATCCATGAAAGGAAAATAAAGTGTCTGACACATCAAGTCAAAAGAATAATGTCATATTAAACATGATATATTTATAAAGGAAGTCCTTTATTTATTGATTTGATGAATTTTGGATTAGAAGTTGTTGGTGAATGGAATTCATAAATTTTGTATTAGTTTTTAGTTCAATCACCTCTAAAAGACAAAATAAATCATGCACATAAATAAGATAGTGTGTTTAATAAAAAGGTAGAATTGGTTTAGATGAGTTGGTTATTTGAATTTAACTTTGATAAAGAATTTTTTAAGGATTGGAAAGAAATTATATGTGCCTTGTGATTCACAGTTGAAGGAGTCATTATGGTAAGCTCATCGTTATTTGTTTCCAGTTAATCCTAGTAGTACTATGATGTACATAAATCATTAGGTGTATTACTGGAGGGATGGAATGAAAATAATTATTGATGAATTTACCCTGAGTTGTTTTATTTTTTAGTATGTTCACTAAGGGAATAAATTACCAAAGGGGATGCATCAGCCATTTCCAGTTCCATTGAAGAAATGGAAAAATGATTCCATCCATTTCGTAGTTGGATATCCAAAGAATTTTCGAGGTAATAACACAATCTGTGTTATTTTTTGATCAATTGATTGAATCATCTCATTTTCTTTCAATTCGAGATACTTTTCCTCTAGATAATATTTCTTGATTTTTTATTAACGAGATAGTCACGTTACATTTCATTCCCCTCCCCATTGTATCTGATCATGGTCCTAGGATCACATATACCATTTGGATGGGCCTTAATAACTTGTTGGGTATGAAATTAAATATTAGTACAAATTTTCATAAAAAATCAGATGGGCAATCAGAACGAACAATTTAGACAATAAATGATATGCTACATGATTTTTCAATGGATTATCATGGATGTTGGTACCTACATCAAACTTTAGTTGAGTTTTATTATTATAACAACTTTCATTCCAGTATACAGATGGAACCATTTGAAGCATTATATGGAGAAGGTGTCAAACTCCATCTTTTTAGGAGGAAGAAGGTAAGAGGATGTTGATGGGAAACTAATTGGTTGAAGATATAAAAGAAAATTTTTAGTAGATTTAGAACCACTTGAGAACATCTTAGAGTGTGAAGAAAATTTATGCGGATAACCATAGGATGTACATTTCTTTCGAGGTAGTGGATCATTTATTTTTTAGGGTTCCTCCAGGGAAATGTGTGATGTGTTTTGGTAATAATGGAATGTTGTGTATGAGGTTAATTAGACCCTATTAAATAGTGGAGAATGTTGGATCAGTTTCCTATAGAGTGAATTTACCACCATGTTCATCCTAGTTAAAAAATGTTTTTCATGTTTCATTGTAGAGAAATTTTATACCAGATCTATCACATTTTTTTGACTCTAGAGGTAGTTCTGTTGGATGAGAATTTTTCTTATGAGGAACAGTCAGTCCAGATTCTTGACCAAAGAGGGAATTTGTAACAAAATAAGGTAATTAATTGGGTAATTGTTTTTTGGAAAAACAATATGGTTGAATAGGGAACATGGGAATCTAAAAATGCTATGTGGTATAAAGACACCCACTTATATGATAAGTAAATAAAATTGTGGGGAAAAAATTAATAAAAGGGGGAAATGGTGTAGGATCCTAGGTATTAATAGAATAATAAATTTTAATTTATTATAATATGTAAGAATAAGATATTATTTTTACATTAAAGGGCACACCTTATCTGATAGAGTACTTAGTATGCAACAACAGGTTTCTTAGAAATCTAATGTTTCACACAACTTTGAGTTATACCGTATAATAATATAATATTATTATTATATTAAATGGTAGTTTACCCCTAGAAATTATATTTAAGGGATTCAATAAAATCAACTAAAATATGAATATAAATGTTTGTTAATTGTTTTTACATTTATTCAATATTTTTTAGATGTTTTAAATGATAACAAAACCATTTTAAGCATAAAATACTCTAATATTTTTAAATGGTCGGTTTACCACCTTTTGATGAAGAATAATATTTAAATATAGTTTTTGTCACTTTTATATGTTTCATTTGATAAAATAAACTTTTTAAATAGAGCGGGGACATAAAATTTTAATTTGGTTGAAATTTTGGAATTTTTTTGTTGAAATTCTTATTTTCATTAATAGTAAAAAATACTACATTTTAATTTAGAACAACATTTTCATCTACATTTTTTTATATTTTTATATTTTCATTTTAATCAGTTTTAAGCTATAAGTGTATTATGTTTTTATAATTTAATACACTTTTGGTTATTTTACTTAATTTCACATTGAAATTGGACATAATGATATGTCAATCTTTTTGTGGTTTTTACTTCATAAAAACACATTTTTTGGTTTTGGCAATTGGAATTAATTATAAATTAATTTATGAATATTTTGTGTCTTGAATTTGGAAAAACTATTTTCATATTTATAATCACAATTTCCAACTTATGTATATAACTACCTTTTATTTTTGGATATTATGAATTGGGACTATATTAATTATTTTTATTTACCACAGTTAAAGGGTAAATCAAGTAAATAATGGTACAAAATAATATTATAATAATATCAAACTACAATAACACATTTTCTAATCCTACCAGATGATATATTTCCAACCATGGGAATCATTGGGATGATTTTGGGACCCCATTGATCCACTTGGTTGTGAAAATGACAGGATATAAGAATTAATTTAAAGTAATGAGAAATATAACATAAATTTTAATATTTTACTATATAAATTTTAATATGTGGTAATATACGTGATATCTTCGAATATAAATAGTCATTAGGAATCTATAAAATTTCCTACATCAATATAATTTATTTATAATTTTATACAATAAATAAATAAATTTAATTATGACACAATGATGATGTAGTGATTGCGTCATTTATAATGGATTCAAATAAATGATATTATAAATATTAACATAAAAATTATTTGAAATTATTAATGTAAATCCCAAATTTTCTAGGTGAATATGATGTTTTAAGGTTGATTCAATATTTTTTATAAGTAAACAAATTGATTTGAATTTATAAAAAAGTCAATTATGAATAGTGTCTAAAATTTACATAATTCATTACTTAAAATATATAACAGTATATTAAATGATATTAAATTCAAAAAAATCAAGGATACTTCCCTATTGTTGAGATATGTCCAAATATGTCATTAAGGACTTTTTTGTGGGTCTTTTGACATGATATTGTAATTACATTAAATTGCAATTTGTAAATAACATGATAACACTATACGATAAAAAAGCGTAAAATAAGGGGTAAACCAAAATGAGTAAGATAAAAAATATTCAAAACAAGCCTAAAAATTCTTGGATTATGGGTATTATAACGAAAAGCATCATATCTTAAAATTAAATATGTTTTTTACCATTTTTAATTTTAATATATTTTATAATAAATAAACATTTCAAGGATTACCTAATATGACCATCCTCCCTCTTATAAAAGGCCACCACCTATACCCACTTACTCACACTACTCAAGACCCATTTGTCATAAAAAATCTACTCAAATTTTCTCCAAAAAACCCTAATTTACCCCTATAAGCCTTACATGGGGTATAGAAAAATTCAAGAAATCCTTTTGGCTCAAATCAAAAGGAGTTACCCGTTTTAGAGGTAGTGTCTTCTCTAAAGTCCATTTCCTTTATTTTCCTTCTCTAATCACTACACTCTTATTAATATTTGATTACATAAAAAACAGTTTCCTAAATATACTATGATTTTTTTATTATAAGGAATATATATACAGTTATACAAACATTAATCTAATGGATATGAACATATTGTTTTTGTGTAAGACAAACTACTGCCACACGAAATGATGATTGTTCAATTTTCCTCTACCAACTCTCATGGTGGCCATTATGATAGAAGATTTTTTATATATGATATATATTATATATATATTGTCTCTATTATTTTGTAGTTTTTTCTTTATATCATACCATTATGATTTCAATAAAATGTTAATACGATTATTTTATTTGAGGAAGTGCAGACTACCACCCCCTCAAAGTGATATGGATCATTAATAGAATAGATTGAACTTATAATGGATGGAATTAAATAAATTTAGTAACATATATGACATATATATTATATTTTAATAATAAAATACCTATGTGTCATTTAGTTTTCATTTCATTTATATGACAAAGAAATGAAAGTAGCATTCATGCGTACATACAATCTACTATCTCCATGAACAGTTAATTTCATTTCTTATCTTCAAATGTAATGGAATATTATCAATATATAATATATATATATATATATATGATATTTAAATCATGAATATTTAGATTATGGACTTTTGAGTACATGGAATATTTACATAAAAACAAGTTCATTTTCGACTCATGTACTGAACATCAAAAAAAATGACTGATATGAACTTAAATAATATTGAAATTTTTATAACATGGATTTAAGTGATATAAAAGAATTAATAAAAATTAAAAATGTTATTATGTAATTATAAATTAACCTATGTTTATTATTAGGGAATATAAACAATGAATGAGTCATGTCGGCCACAAGGTAATGGACTTCATCTCAATCTCCTTTCATTGAGGAGTATTTTGGTTTATAGACAATATTATTTTATATAGTGTATAATTAACCACATTTAATTTTAATTTCAATCAACTTTTTTAAAAATGGAATATTTTTTTCCAAAGCATTTTAGTAAATGAGAAATAGAATGTTTCTTTTTATCATACGTGGTGAAAATGACCTTTCTGGCGTTGTGAGAATTATTTGATATTTGGATTCTTCTACAAGATGTAATGTATTTATAAAAAAAATTAAATACCACATTCATGTTTAGGGATTCTGGTTTTGAAAATTGTTTTTGAGAATGGATTGATTACGACAATATCCTAAAATGATTTCTTTTGATTGAAATGTGTAAATGTTATCTTCCGATATGCTTGAACACGTGTCATAATTATGTTATGGTTATTGGGAATTGATTGTGTATATGGGTGGTTCAAAGATAAATCAAGGGAAGGAGAACCTATGATATCTCTCCAATGCATTGGGTAACATGACAAAGGTAAAAGTTAAGGTTTCGCTTAATATATTTAGGGAATATGTAATGATGGTTATTCCAAACCTAATGATGATGGTTACTCCATTTATAGTTTCGAATGATACAATTTATGTATGTTTTTGATTCCCCAAGTTAATGTTATAGTTTTTTATTTCCATGAGTTATTAACAAATCTAATCATTTCATGAGGTTTCTTTTGAAGATTATGTTTTTGAGTGATAAGTATGATTTCACTAATTTGTATGCCATCATAGACGAATAATTTCAATCCATGTTTTATAACCATTATTGAGATTTTTATATTTATCCCTTGTTTTATAAATTATTTTCATTTGTATAAGGATGGGTAATAAAATGGAAGAATTGAAGAAGAATTTTATCATGAAAAAAATTCTTGTTTTTTGAAAGGCATTTAATTTTTTTAAAAAAATAGGGAAAGAGTATATATGTTTAAATTGCAATATTTGAGATGTAATGTAATAGTTATGGAATAATTCTCTAAAAGTATAAACTATAAGATATCTGCAATGTGAAATAATGTAAATTCTTGATCAAAAAGCATGATTATGTAATTTTTATGGCTAAGGACTTATAGTTGGTATCAGAGGTCATTTTAGATAACCTTATGCTTTAAGATATTATTAAATGAATATAAATAAATTATTTATAATTTATGGTAATATTCAAATGATATATCATTTTATGATTACCAGGTTTCATTATCTATGATGTGTATATGTTCAGAACTGGTATCCACAGAGAAAACATGGCAGCTACGGTGGGACGATATCAATTAGAAAACAACCTACCAAATTAAAAAACAGAAATGGTCTGAATGTGAACTGAATATTTTGTTTTAGTGATGGAATGGTTGACTGAAGATAAAAGTTGTTGTGGTATCCTAGCACAATATTACTAGATCAACTAAAAAACTTGTTTGTAGTGGGTCATTTCATGAGGAAACATCCCACATCATTTAGAGGGTAATATGACTATATTCTAGCTAAATGTGGATTAAATCACTAGAAAAGATTTTTAATGTCATGGGGTGTTCAGAAATCAAAAGGCCAGTCTTGTTGTTTACCATTTTTAAGGTGAAGCTGATCAATAGTGGACTATGTTTAGACATTTCATAGATAGTGAGGAGATTGATGCTATTTTTTGGAATGCATTCAAAGGTACGTTCCATGAGAAATATTTTCCCAAGTCGGTTCAACATATGATAGAAAAAATATTTTAATTGAGGGAGGAGGATGAATTAGTGGCTGCTTATGAAAAAATATTCACTCGTCAAGAAAGGTATATTAGAAATTTTATATAAGATCTTGATAGTAATATCAATCAATTTTACTCATGGTTAAAAATATTGTATTAAAGTTCATTAGCTTCTAGTGAGTTCAAATGTTAGGAAAAACTTGTTTAATGTTCGGAGAATGTGGAAATGGAGTTTTCCATTGATCATAAGTTCTTTGAAAAACAATATAATAAGAGGTTGAGGTGGTAGATAAAAGGAAATAACTCTTCAAATGATTAATGGTAAGAAACATAAGTTTATAGTTTGTGAAAATTGTCATCAAAAGTACAATGGGGGATGCCTTTTGAATAGTGGTATATTCATCCAACATGGTAAAATGGGAAATAAGGCACATAATTACAAAAAAATGATATGGGTAGTGGTAAGATAAAATAAGATTTATAGTTAGGAAAATGTTTTAAGTGCACTAAAATGTGTCATTATGCAAATTAATGTCCGATGAAGAACTCATATGATAGAAAGTAGCTAGACTACAAGCAAAAATGTGTGGTGAAATAATTTCTAACTACATCAATAGATGTTGATGCATAAAATTAAGTAGTATAATGTACATTTTAAATTTATTTAGATTTTTCCAATGTGTTGTTTGATTCCGGGTATACATATTCTTTCATTTATGAAAAATTTTCTATTAAATTAAGAATTCCATCTCTTGATATGAATCATGAGAATGTGCTTAAAAACAAGGGAGAAATGTTTAAAAGAAGAAATTATAAGAACCTTTTAGTCTTTGTGTGAAGAAGGAATCTACCTGAAAACATTATTGTTTTCCTTTATTAGAGTTCTATGTTACTTTGGGCATGGATTGGATTTCTGTTTATCATGATAAGATTGACTGCAGAACTAAAGAGGTTTATTTTCAGTATGAATTTTAGTTTTTTTAATATAATGAACACTTACTTTTATTAATATACCATGAAGATAAGAAACTAGTAAAATATTGAAATAAATGTTACCTTGCACATATTAATGAAAATTAAGGAATTGTTTAGATTAATGATGTGCCAGTTCTCAAAGAGTATATTGATGTTTTTTCTAATGAGTTTCCTAGTATAATACCTAATTTAGAAGTTTAATTTACATTTTACTTGTTTCTTAATGCTTTTCCAATTTCAAAACACCTTTATTGAATGTCTCAAATTGATCATTTATTGTTAAAGAAGAAATTTTAGGAGTTATTAGATAATAGTATCATTGGACCTAGAACATCGTTGTTGGGTTCTCATATCTTGTTTGTTAAAATTATATATGGTTAAATGAGACTATTAATTGATTATATTGCCCTCAATAACATCAATACTAAGAACAAGTATCCTTTTCTTCATATTGATTATTTGTTTGATCAGCTCTAGTGTGCTAAGTATTTTGCAAACATTGACATGAGGTTGGGGAACCATTAGTTGAATGTAAAGGAATCAGTCATTCTGAAGACCACATTTCATTCTTGATATGATCATTATGAGTTTTTAGTTATTTCTTTTGGGATAACCAATTCACTTGATGTATTCATGGATCTTATGAGTATGATTTTCTATGAGTAATTAGATATGTTTTTGGTTGTTTTTATTGATGATATTTTGATATATTCTAAAAGTAATAAGGGGCATGAAATTCAATTTAGGGTATTATTGTAGTTATTAAAAGAAAATCAACTGTAATTGGAATTTAAAATGTGTGAGTTTTGGTTATAAAAAATTTCATTCCTTGGTCACATTGTTTCAAAATATGGCATAATCATTGATCCTACTAAAGCAAAAGTAGTTTCAGAATGGCCATGACCCACAAATGTAACCAAGATTCATAGTTTTCTTGGTTTAGTAGGTTATTATCATAGGTTTGTAGAAAATGTTTCACAATTATCTAGCCAACTGATTATGTTAACTCAAAAAGGGGTTCTGTTCATCTAGACAAAAGAATGTGATGATGTTTTTCAGGAATTGAAAAGACTATTAGTGAATGATCTAGTTTTGGAAATACCTTTCAAAAATGGTGAATCTATTATCTATAGAGAATCTTTGTTGAATAGATAGGTTGTATCCTCATTCAAAATGATCTGGTAATTTCTTATGCTTTACTTTAGTTGAAAAATACAGAGTTAAATTACCCTACACAATAATGGGAATTAACTGTTGTTAATTTTTCTCTAAAAATATAGAGGAATCATCTCTATAGTGTAAAATGTAAAATATATACAGAAAATAAACTTTATATATATATATATATTTACTCATAAATAATTTGACATGATAAAAAAGAGTTGGCTATAATTAATCATGTATTATGATTGATTGATTAGTTACCATCTAGGAATGGAAAATATAGTGGTTGTCACTTTGAGTTGAAAGAGTGATGTTATATTGACCACGAAACAATTTTAATGAGATACTTTGGTTTTTGATTGGACAATTTTTTATATGAAGTTGTTGGTGTAGGGAATTCCTCTGTTTCATTTCAGGTTTCAGAATAATCGTTCCAAATAGAAAGAATAAATCAAGCCCAGAAATAAGAATGTGAGTAACCGAAAATGTATAATTGGTTTAGAATGGAATTTACTTGAATTTAACAATGATAAATATCATTTTTTGATTACTGGAAAGAGATTATGTGTGCCTTATGATTCATATTGGAAGAAGGAGTTATTATGTGAAGCTCATAGTTCTCTGTTTTCAGTTCATCTAAGCATTACTAAGATGTATAGAGTTCTTCAGGAGTATTACTATTGGGAGGGAATGAAAAGAGTTATTGTGTAATTTACCATGATATGGTTGATTTTTCAACAGGTTAAAGAAGAGTGGCAGTTATTGAAATGGATGATTCAGCCTTTGTGAGTGACA
Organism: Viscum album; assembly: GCA_963277665.1. Classification (NCBI taxonomy): domain Eukaryota; kingdom Viridiplantae; phylum Streptophyta; class Magnoliopsida; order Santalales; family Viscaceae; genus Viscum; species Viscum album. The sequence continues at coordinate 566,445,305 of OY728120.1, read as the reverse complement.
ATGTTGAAATTGGAAAATGTGTCCATGTGTTTTGTAGTGGGAGTACCAAATACATCTCGAGGTAATAATTAAATTTGGGATTTTGTTGATAGATTCACTAAATCTTCTCATTTTAATTATATTTAAGATAATTTTCCTCTAGATATAATTTCTCGATTGTATATTAAAGTGATATTTATGTTACATGATGTTTCCATATCTATTGTATATAATGGTGATCAGAGGTTCACCTCTAAATTTTTTATCTTCCTTCAGTTGTTATTGGGTACTGAATTAAATTTTAGTAAAACTTTTCTTCCACCATCAGATGGTTAGTAATAATTAACAATTCATACATTGGATGATATTTTACATGATTGTTCAATGGATTACTCAGTAAGTAGGGACCACCATCCTTATTTTCTTGAGTTTTCTTATAATAAATGTTTTCATTCCGTTATACAGATGGAACCATTTCAAGCATTATATGGAATGAGGTGTCGATCTCAAACTTTTTGGGAAGAAGTAGTTGAGAAGAAGTTGATGTGACCATAATTGGTAGAAGAGATGGAAAAAAGATCACCTGATTCAAGAACACATGAGAACAGCTCAGAGTATGAAGAAAAGTTATTAGGACAACTGGAAGAATTATCTTTCCTTCGTGGTAGGTTTTTTTAAAGAAGATGGTGGCATGAATTGGTTTCCCAATTCATTCCCCCAATGGAATTTATTAAAAATAAGATTAGAATTACAAACTCGGGGTGTAAATGGCTTACACCAGTAGGGAATAAAAGAGACAACATATAAAGAATTCAAGACAAACCAGCAGCAATATGCAGCAAGACAAGGTCAAATCCATCCTTCGTCATCAATACTTCTGGAACATAATGAGGATAGAGAGAAAATTTAGAGTGGTATCAATGCATCCAACCACCTCACAAGTCAGCAAGCTAGAAAAATAGTGAAAAAAACCAGAACAAAAGCACACTGAATCCAACAAAAACGTGAACAAAAACAGAATCAACTCTATATTAAAGAGAGGACAAACTGTTAACTGAGAGCAGGAATAATGTGTCAAGATGAGCAGCATATATCACAAAATAATCTCTACTAAAATACACAAAACCATTCTACTAAACAATCCCATAACTAGCATAAAAACCATAACCATCCTTCGAGGTAGGTGATCATGTATTTCTCAATGTTTCTCTATGAAAAAGTGTGATTTCTTATGCTATGAAGGGATACATAGGTCAGAGGTTCATTAGATCATATTAAATCCTAGAGAATGTTGGATTAGTTTACTGACAAGTGGATATACCACCATGATTTTCTAAGGAACATAACAGTTTTCATGTTTCAATGTTTCGAAAGTATATTCCTGACCCATATCATGTTTTGAGCCAAGAGGTAGTTCAGTTGGAAAAGATGGTTTCATATGAGGAACAACCAGTTCAAATTCCTGACTATAGAGAGCAAGTGTTTCAGAAAAGGTAATTAATTAGGTATATATTATTTTAAAAGACCATATGGTTGAATAGGAATCATGGGAATTTTAATATATTATGAGGGATAAATACCACCACTTATTTGATATGTAAATAAAATTGCGGGGGCACAATTTCCATAAGGGAGGAATGATGTAGGATATTAGGTATTAATTAAATAAAAAAATTTCATTTCTATTAATACTTATGAATAATATATCATTTTTAAATTAAAGGGGACTCTTTGTTTGATAGCATACTCAACATGCAACAATGGGTTTCATTGAAATATTATATTGCACACAACATTCTGTTATACCAATAAATAATATAATATTACAATTATTTTAAATGGTAGTCAATGCCTAGTTGTTGTATTGTTGGGAATGAATAGAACTAAATACTATATGAATACAGATGTTGGTTATTTTTTAAATTATCAAAAAAAAATTAGAGTTTTAAATGTGAATGAATCCAATTTTAAGATTAAAACACTCTAATATTTTCAAAATGATGCTTTCCACCTTTTAATGGATAACCAATTTTAAATAAATTTTCTATCATTTTTATATGTACTATTTTAAAAAATAATCTTCTTTTATTTAATAGGTACATGAAAATTTACTTTGGGAAAAATTTTAGTATTTTCCCAATGAAATTTATATTTTAATGAATAATGGAAAATACTGCATTTTAATTCAAAACATTGTTTTTATATAATTTATTTATATGTTTATATTTTTATTTTAATTACATTCAAATTATTATTTGATTATTTTTTATCATTTAATCCAATGATTATTTTTTGAAGTAATTTCACATTGAAATTGTACATAAACACCTGTCAATCTTTTGGTAGTTTTTACTTCATAAAAATAAGCATTTTGGTTTTAAGAAATGATTTAATTTTGAATTAATTACTAGAAATTAAATTTTGGGAATTTTAAAAATGGATTCCTTATTTTAAAATCATAAGGTCCAAATTTTGTAAATAGGTACCTTTTATTTTTTTGACATTATTAATAGTTACTTCAGTAATTATTTTTATTTACCATGGTTAATGGGTAAATCAAGTAAATAAGGATTAAAATTAATATTATAATAATATAAACGACCCATAAACATTTCCTAATCCTATTGGATAAGCTATATACAAATATTTGAATCCTTGGGTCATTTTTAGGACCCCATGTAGCCACATGGGTATGAAAATGACATGTTATAAGAATTAATTTAAGGTAAATAGAAATATAAATTGAACATATATCTTTTAAAAATGAAATTTTAATATGGGTTAATATAAGGGATATAAAACAATATAAAAATTCATCAAAAATATAAAAAAATTTCATATACCATGATATTTTATTTATAATTTAATACTTTAAATTAATAAATTTAATTATGACACAGTGATGATGTACTAAATTTTCATTAATAACGGATTCAAATAAATGCTATTATAAATGATAAAATAAATATTATTTAAAAAAAGCCTCATCCATTATTTTTATAAGTAAATATGACATTTTAGGAATGACTACATGTTTTTTGTAGGAATCACATTTTGATAAATTTATAAAAAACTCATGTATGAATAGTGTGGAAAGTTTTCATAATTCAAAACATAAAATGTAAAATAGTGTATAAAATGATATGAAATTCCTAAAAATATAACATTGTACCAAATAATTAATATGAGTCCAAATTAGTAATAAATTAATTTTGGTTGGTATTTTTACGTGATATTGTAATTACATTAACCAATAATGTGTAAATAACATTATATCACTATAATATTAAAAATGGTAGAATAAGGTTTAACCCGAATAGATAAGGATAATTTTTTTTGAAAAAACTGTCTAAATATTATTGGATGTATGTTATTCAATCCAAACTAAGTTTATTTTATAATTAAATATGTTTTGGACAAATTCTAATCGAAATTGAAATTACAATAATGAAATATTTCAAGACTTTTTTAAAGTGTCGCTCATCCCTATTATAAAAGGCCACCCCCTCGACCCACTTACTCACACCACTCAAGTACCTTTTCTCATCCAAATTTTTCATAAATAATCTCCCCACATCCTTCCTTTCCTCCCAGGATCCATACAATAGGAATAATGAAATTCATGAAATCCTTTTGGCTCAAATCAAAAAGAGTTACCTATTTTAAGGGCAGCGTCTTCTCTAATGTTCCTTTCCTTTATTTCCATCTCCACTCCCTATGTACTTATTATTAATTAAAAACAAAAATAAACTAGTATCAAATATAAAAAAGTTTTTTTAATGATATTTATTCTAAATAAACTTATAGAAACCTTTATTAAATGGAAAAACATTTTGTTTACGTGTACGACGAACTACCGGCACATGAAAATATGATTGTTCAATTTTACAATACCACCTCTCATGGTGGACATTATCATGGAACTAAATATTATATATGATATATATTATATTTATATTGTCTTTATGATTTTGTAATTTGTTATTTATAAAATATCTTTTATTATTTCCATAATGTTTAAATAAGATTATTTTATTTGAGGAAGTGCAGACTATCGCCCCCTCAAAGTGATATGACTCGTTGATCCCATAAATCGAACAAATAAAGAATGTTATTAATGAAATTATGTAACATATATAACATAGACAATGTGATTTAATTATAACATAACTATTTATCATTTAGTTTTCATTTCATTAATATGACAATGAAATAAATGTAGCATTCTTTCTTACATACAAATTATAGTCTCATTGAATAGTGTTTTTCAATTCTTATATCCAAATGTTTTTTACTATTATAAATAAAAATATAATGGAAATATATGATATTAAATTCAATAATTTGGTGATAATGGACTTTTTTATACATGGGCAATTTATATCAAAATATGTTTATTTTCAACTCATGTACCGAACACCGACAAAAATACCAATATGAACTTAAATAGTTATGTAATTTGTTTAACATGGTAATAAGTGATACAAAAGAAATAATTTAAATGAAAAATGTTCTGAACTAAGTAGAAATTATCCTATGTTTATTATTCATGAATATAATGAAATAATGAGAAAATTATGACTCAGGGTAAGGGACTTTATCTCAATCTCCATTTATTAATGCGTATTTTTATTTATACACAGCCATATTTTATACAGTGTATAGTCGGACCCTTTGACTTTTGAGTTCATTCAATGGTTTTCAAAATAGAATATTTTTTACGATGTGTTTTACTAAGCGACAAAAGGAATGTTTCTTTTTAACATACGTAACATCAAGATGCATTTCTCTATCGTGAGCACTATTTGATATTTGGCTTCCACTTCAAGCTGTAATGTTTTGTTAAAATAAATGAAATACCTTATTCATTTTTTTTATTTTGGTATTGAAAATGGTTTTTGAGAATGTATTTAATATATCAATATCATTAAATGATGTCTTATGATTGCAATGTGTAAATGTTATTTTACTTTATTCTTGTTTATGTGTTATGATTATGTTGTGGTTCTTGGGAATTTCTTTTGTATACGGGTGGTTCTGTGATAAACCGGGGGTGGGTGATCCAGTGATATCTCTCCAATGCATTGTGTAACATGATAGAGGTAAACGATAAATATTATCCTAAGAGATTTATGGAATATACTATAATGGGTATTCCAAACATAACCAAAAAGGTTACTCAATATTTATATATGAAAGATACAATGGATGTATGTTATGGATGCCATCAGTTACCTTCATAGATTATGATTTCATTGAGTTATTAATAAATCATATGATTTCATGAGGTTTACTATAGAGATTATGTTTTATGAGTGAAAAGTGTGATTTCATTGATTTGTATGTATTCATGGCCTAATATTTTCATTCCATATTTTATTACCCTTATTGATATTTTTATTCTAATTTCATGTTTGTGAAATGTTTTTCATAGTGTATAAGGATGAATAAGTGAAATGTATAATTCATGAATATTTTTATCAAGGAAAAAATTCCTTTTTTTAATAAATATTATTATTGTGAATGAAATTTGATAGAGTAGAACTGTCTTCTTTTTAATATGTGATATGTATTATAATTGTTATTGGCTAATTCACTAAAATTATAAACCAGAAAATATCCTCAATGTGAAAGAAATTAAATTCATGATCAAAAATCAATATTATGTAATGTTTAATGATGGGGCCTTGGAATGAAAACTAGTGAAACAAAAAACAAAAAAATGAATTAGAACTTCTATAATTATAATAATCATATAAATAATAAATATTATGAATAAGATGCAAAAACTAACATTCTTCAGTAATCAAAATCTATACCCCCACAAAATCAAGAAGATCATTACTCCACTAACAGACATAGTTTATGAATGATAGCAAAAAGGAATAAAAATATGATATTTTACACGATTTAGAATTTAGTATAACATCCCTAGGAGAATATTACGTATTACTTTAGTATATTGGAGAATAAATTATTACATTCAAAATTAAAAAAATTTAACTAGACTATATCACAATTTCATCAAAATGTACACATAGACTTACACAACATTTATTGTGATGACCATACTCTCAAATGGTATCACTATCTTCTAAATTTTCCAAGGGACCAACAATTAGTGTTTTCCTCCTCTAATTTCCCATATGTCACTCTGCCTCAATCATTGATTTTCTTGGAATTTTCATGTCGTTTTCTTGGATTCATATAATGATGATATATATATATATATACTTGGGAAAAACTCTATTTACTCTGATGTGACCAAATATAACCCCTAATAAGACCTCAATAAAAATATTTTTATATAACTCATAACATCCACACAACATCATATGTATATCTCCATATGCACTCTTTGTTCTGGAATATCTCATGAATCATCCTCCCTCCCATCAGTCAAAATATTCAATGATCCCTCATTATCTCAAGTCCCATATTATAGAGTCCCTCCTTTTGGATGTAGAAAATTTAACATAAATCTAACTTCAATAATCCTAATGTAAAAATTAATAGGGGTGTGTTTGGAGTTGTAAAAATTTGACTTCTATAGCTTAATTGTTTAGCTGAAAACTAGAAATATACATAAAGTCAGTAAAAATATTTTTATACACAACAAGGTATGAAATAATGATGTAGAAGTGGTAATTTGGGGAATAATTTTTGATCTAATAATGGAGGAATCAGCAGAAAATAATTCCCTAGAAAAATCACAATATTTACTTTTCTTGATCTCATTATGGAAAATCATCTTTATGGGATGATCCAGATCATAGAAATCACTACAATATATTTGTTTGATCAATCCCCAACCATGATATAATGCATTTATTATCATACCATTAAGACTTATTTGAATTTTATTTGGGGGGTTTTTAGTAGATTTTATGATAATTTTAATATATAATAATTAATTCTATAAAATTTATTTTTATAAATACATAATTTTACATGAATTTATTTTATTTGGAATTTTAGTAAAATATTATTTATGGAATTAATTTATTAAAATGATATATATTTTCTTAAATAAAATTTATTGATAAAAATATTATTTTTTTAAAAATATCATATTTGTAGAGTTGGGAAAAAATGATTTGATGTCAAAAGAAATATATTTAATGAATTATTTGAAAATGTTATTTACGTTTACATATAACTAAATTAATCACAACTAGATATGTATTTTCAGGAAATTTATTGATAATATATAAATATATTTAAATTAATTATCTTTTATATAATGCCTAATCATTGGTATTTAATGAGAGGAAACAATTTTTTAATCGTAAAAATAAATATTTATAAAAATTAATTTTATGCATTCTGTATATTTAAATTAAAATATATTTTTTTATCAAATTTAAATATTTATTCAAACTAATATAATGTCTTCTATATAATAATAATATAAAATTTATTTAAAAACATAAAATTTAGTTTTTTTCCAAAAAAAAATATGTTACCGCGATGAAAAAAAAAGTATCACATTAAAGGAAAAATATTGTGAAAGGGTAAAATAAAGGGGTAAATGAAATAGATATAAAAAACCTTATCCCAAGATAGTTTCTAGGATAAAATTAAAGAAAAGTCTACATTATTTTTCCACATTGAAAAAACGTTCCATGAAAAAAAAAATACATTCTTATTAAGGAATATTTTTTGTTGAAATTCTACTTATCCTCGCATATAAATGAGCCATCCACTACTCCCCTTAAACTAAAAAAGTCCTTCAATTTACCAATAAATAAAATTCCAAATTTCCTTAATTAATGTATTTTACCATGTTTTGGAGATTATAGTCCTAGTAAATATCCCAAAACTAGTCATTATGAAGAGTATCTCTAATTAGGATTCATGACTTCATTGTAAGGGTTAATTTTTAACTAATAATGTTCCATTATCCTTATCATCTGAATAATGTAAAATATAATTTATCCCTTTAATAAAAATATTTATTAAATCATTAAACATATGTAAAATTGATATTACCACAATATAATGCCACGTTCTTAAACATTTAATCATTAGAAATTGTTATTGTACATCATGATTTAGTAAGAAATAATAAATTCTGGTAATAAGGTTGAATAATGATAAAAATACCATCTATTAATTATCATGGAATTATAATTTGTATATTTATATTATTTAATCAAATAAATTATTTATATTGATTTAATATTCACAAATAAAATAGATTTTTACCACTCCTCACAGACCATCAACAAATCATCCATAAAATTTCCATTGGACTTCATAATTATATAAGAAACACTTATATAATATCCATGACTATTTTGGAGGTTATTATCAGAAGACAAATTTTCAAGTACTATATCTCAAATACTAATTCTACTATAGAACAAAAAAGAAAATTAAAACCAAAATATTAATTTTAAAAAATAATTACATATTTTTGGGTATTGATAAATTTTAAATTAATATAATTGATAAAACTAAATATAAAATATTTTCTAATATAGATTAATAACATACTTAAATTTATTATATTGTATGTTATAGATCATCTTACCATATGAGAATCCAATGTAATAGTTCCCTTTACTCAAACACCTTTATTTGAGTTATAGTAAATCATTTTTTACTATATTCTTATATTTGGGATATATTTTTCTCAATATATTTTTAATATTTTATTTTATTTTTCTCACAGTGGAAATTTAATTTTCATGAAATGGTATTATTCAATCATTAATCTCTATCAACATCGAATTTTTATATTATAAGTAATGATTTATATGTTATATATTAGTCATTTTTATTTAGTATCCAGGTTTTAATACAGAAAAATGTTTCATTTATTTTTATAATCATAATATGGACTCAATTATGAAACACTCATATTTTTCTTTTTCATTTTTCAAAATAAAATATTAAATTATCTTATCAATTTTGGTTTCCATAAATCCATTTAAAAATACATGAAATGTATTTATATAAGATCCTAAACATTTTTATCATCCAATCTACATTTCTTTTTATATAACAATTATTATTTACATTTATTCATTATTTTAAATTCTTCTAAAATTATTATTTTGAAATTCCTCCTGAAACTTCATTATGTAAAAATGATTTTGGAAGTGATGTATAGATTCATTTAAATGGGAATATTGAAAACATTATTTGATATAATTCTCATTATGATTTATCATAAATTTTTTTCTGTATCACTATCTGCATTATCACATTGGGTGTTACATTCAATGTGACAATGTAAAAACACTCTTATTTGTGATTATTTTTTGTGATTAAATTTTCGGTAACAACGTATAATGAACTGTATAATTATAATTCAATAAGGATCAAAGAATATTTTAATTTTTTTTATTTATCTCCTTTAGTGGTATTATTTATGTGTTTTAAATATCTTTTGAGTGATATTGGAGTGTTATTATATTCAAATAACACTGAAATATGTCTTCAGGTATTAGTGGATTAATTTTTTTATGAAAAGGCCACACTATGACCTAAATGGGTAAATCCGAAATAATGCTTCACCCGTGATCTGACCAAATTCCTAGGGTTAAAAATGTTATATCCTATATTGTTCACATCTCACTAAATATTGGTTGATGGATGTAATCTCATTATGGGGATGATTTCTCTATGACCCATAGGGGACACTCCAAAACCAAGTCAAGTGAGGGTGCATTGTGACATGACCCTTAAAGACATTATATAACATTTTTATAGAATTATTTTCTAACATGTACGTTTTGTATGATTTATAGGGTCTATATATAGAACCCCCTTGAATTTCATTTCCATCAATCATTAATGAGAGGGTGAATTTACCACATAGTCTCTCCATTCTCCCACATTGTCCTCTCTATGAGTTTGGTCATTAAATAAGGTTTTTATAGATTCAAGGTCAAATATCTCCCATTATTTTCTTTATTGATCACATTGATTCCTTTATAATATTTAATTAATACGATTTAGTTTTAGGGGTGTGATACCACTGATGACTAGTGGAAACCACTCACTTGATGGGACTTTCATATACATGTAATGGAGAAAGTATTGAGTGGAGATTTTTATGTCATGGTCGATTAGTTATCTTGAGGTATGGTTCAGTTTTTATTTTAGTTTTAATTTTTTGAGGGATTTTAATTAATTATTCATTAGTTAAATATCATTAGTTTTTTGTTTTTATTCTTAGGTTTGATTGTGTTTTGTATATTGACTAGATTATGTTTAATATGGTTCAACACCATTATACCGCCTAGTGACTTTTGGTTGGATTAATCCATGTTGGCATTTTTTAGAGGAATATTTAGTTTTTTATTTGTATTTATGGCCGAGATAGTACTTTATGGACTCAAGAGTGTTAAATAAGAGCTTGGGTTCCATTTTTGGTTCATTATTGAATATATATTATTTTATACACAACACATTAAATTTTAATCAATGAATTATTTTTCATTTATAACTAGTAATTTGAAAATTTCAATGATTGATTATATAATGTTTACCGATTAGTGTTTTTTAAAAGTGTATAAAGAAAAATTTACATTAAAATTATAATAAAAAAAGAGTTTTAATCAACGATGATTTAAAAATATGTAATTTTTTAGAAACAAAATATTCAATATATGGCTATGAATTATCTTACTTATCCATGTGACATAATTTTTACTCAAGATGATTTTTTTCTCTTTATATTTTTAAATGAATGTTGTCATGTGATTGTTGAAAATGGTCGTAATGTCTTGAAAAGTCTTTCCTATGTAATATTCATATTTTCGAGTCTTTTTATATGAAAGTGTGTTCTTTTCAAGAAAATTGGTTAAATTACTAAAGGCCCATAAATATCGAGTCAAAATATGTTTGGAATTTTAGATACATAAATCACTATCTTAAACATAAATCACATCTAATTTATCTAATATTCAATATTATGCTCTAAAATCCAATCTATCATATATTATTTCATAGAATACCCAAGGGACGTAAATTAATGAAATTGTTTTGCTATAAATCTTTATAAGGAAATAGTTAGAGTAAATATTGTGAGTGAAGTGATATTTATGAATAAATAGTCATATAATGATATTATAAAGAAAATGATCATAATTCTCAGGTCGTGGAATAATGGAAATAATTTCATAAGATCAAAGAACCATAAATTTATAGATAAGACATAAAACCTGACATTAAATTTTTATGTTAAGGATTATCTACCAAGACCACAAAATGTAGTGCGCTAGACTAACTATCAATTCACTATACATAGTATATCATTAGATGAAAAAAAATACCCAATTAATTTTGGTTGTATAATTATATGGCCACCATAATTTTTACATTCATACATATAGAATATAATAAATCATAAATATGAAATAGGAATTTGAAAATAACCATCATAAGGAAATGGGATAAATAATAATGTCATAGAACATAACCAAATGGAGCATAATAAATATTCATAATAAAATTTATATGGATCATTAATTCCCATTTAAAAATGAATAAATAATCATAAGACATTTAAATTAACATCACTTCATGATAGATATATAAATAATTGGAGATAAATTTGGTAAATCATCCTTTAAATATAGGTTTTTATAGAAAGTGTAATGATTCTTTATGGGGGTAAGATAATAAAAATTTCCATAAAAGTATAAACTAACCAAAATGGTTTTCAAATTTTCTTTTATAAAGTGTATAAAATTATGGTAATTAAATTGATTGATTTATTAATGAAGATAACAAATTAAAAGTTTCCCAATAAAAAGGTTTTCATAAAAAAATGAATTGATAAAGTAACATGAAAAAAATATATTATCAAAGGAATAAATGAAGTTAAAATAAACTTGGTATATATTTTTGGAACATAAATAAAAAACATGGAGAATGTATATGAGAACACAATTGATGGAATGAGACATTAAAGATAATTCATAACCAAAATTTAATGAGTGTGGTTTGTAAAATCTATTGCCCTAGGCCCTTGACTAATTTGGTACATTCATCTAATACCATGTATAATAAAATTAAATGCATTTGATAATTTATTCTGATCGTTTTTAATATATATTTAATTTATTACTACTCTTATATAACAGTTTATAGACATTTTATTGAGATGTCGAGTATATATTCACTATCTTGATGATGATCATAACCTTCTTGTAAGGTCTCTTCTGTTTTTATATAAATTATAGACTATTATATAAAATGATTTAAAAATAAAAAATGGTTATTATATGATGCCCATGTAATTATTGTAATTTAAATGGTTTGAAATTTCAATAAGTGATCCATTATATTTATAGTTCATTGAGTGTAAATTTTATTATTATTTGGTATGTTCATTTAAGAAGACTTTTCAACTACAAAAGACTTATTTATTTCAATTTAGGTTATAAATATTTGTCCATTTGAGAATATGATAAAAAACTAATATGACTGATATTTTACTATAATATATGAATTTTAATTTTCTATGAATTTAGAACTAAAAAATTAAATACATTGTCCAGAGAGGATGTGAACTGACCGTAACATGAAAAATGATTCCATTTAAGAATATGATCAAATAATCATTGATAATGGAAATTAATATATTATAATAAAATCATATTTTATTGATAATATTTATTATAGTATACGATAATTTATATATATATATATTTAATATGATAAGATTTTATAAAATTTCATGTGAGAATATTAACACTACCGGTGGATGTTCAACCTAAGGATACACCTTACAGCTCCATAGTTTGATCTTCTAGTAATATGAGAACATATAGACTATAGTGAGTTAGTTAGGGATGGATTTTGGTTTAATTTGGGCAAGCTAAGTGAATTTTAATTCTTATTTATACAGGGGGTGTTCTGTTGTATATATTAGTGTTAAAGAGGAATGTTTTATAATTAAATAATAGAATAAAATATTTCCTAATGAAATAGTGAGTCAATATTTGATTAATATTAAGGGACCTATTAATATATAGTATAGGGGATAATAAATTATTCCTCTAAATTCTTGAATCATCAAAAATTCATTTATATGCACTATTAAAAAAGATGGTGGATTTATTGTGTTTCACAATTCAACAAAAAATTAAACTTTTTCGAGAAATACTATTTATGAAATAGATGAAAATTCAAACATGATGATTCCAAAAACTATACCCAGTTTAAAACATAATTTTAGAGATATATTAAATTTATTTTCCAAATAAAAGTAATATTTATTGAAAAATATTAATTTTTACTACACTTTCAATTTTCCAACTTTTTGAAAAATTACAGAAAGTATCAAATTATCATTTCTGTTAAAATATATATTGTTTCATGATACTATTTTACGAAAATTTAATTTTACTAATATTTATATATTTTTCTTGGAAATTAATTTTAATGAAAATAAGACATATATATTTTACTAAAAATATAAATACCCATTTTTAACCATTTATTTTCATATTTCATTATTTTATATATTATGTGTTCCTTTATATTTATTAATATAATTAAATATTTCATCTTAATATTCTATCCATTTAGATTCTATTATAGTGGTCATGTTACATTTCATAAAGGATAAGTTGCTATTTTTATTGTCATACTAGATTTTGACTTCATACAAATACCATTAATTTACATCCTATATTTTCCACTCAAGTAAATAATAATTTCTTATATTCTATATTTTCAATAATTTCGACTATTTTATTAATATTTTAATATATTTTATTATAAGTGTGATTATTACAAGAGACTATGATTAACCATATTTATTGATTTGAGAATTTTTAATTTTTATGTGTTTATTTTACAGTTGTAACACAATAATTTTTTTGTATATATTTTTTATTTAAATTCATTTTCCAAAATAATATAATATTATGTTATCGATATTTATTATGTGGTGGCTGGGTTTAAAATTATATGACATTATTTAATGTGACACACACATATTTTAAGATGGTATATTTTATTCATGAATTCATGGGTTGTTAAATTCGTCCCCCATTATAAATTTCACCCCATAAATTTCATTATACACAGTACGTTGAAGTTGATTTGGTTACATCTATTTCATGTTTTCATCATTTTCAATTTTTTTCATCCTTCATATGGTTTCACAAAAGAATACTGGCCGTGTTAGTTGCCTTGTTGGGTACAACATTGTCTCTACATTCAAGGATATTCATTGGCTACACCTTGTATAAAATTTTATTCTCTAACTATTCCACCCATTTTATTAGTACATGTGAGGGATCTAATATGTTCTTCCATAATATGGATACATCGAACACATCGTTTAGTGTATATTGGTTTGGTGAGATTTCTACTCACACATCCACTGTGATCAAGAATCTCAATGGAGATAATGTATATGGGAAATATATTTCCATTAATCCCTAACCTCAGGAAACTCTTCAATAGAAATAAATAAAGGAAATATTTATCTCCTACCTAAAAAACAAGATATTTTATTATGATTGTTATAATATAAATTTTTCTTATTTTTTCTGGATTTGATGTGTTTTAATTGACCTTAACATTTCCTTGTATTTCATCACCCAAGTTAGGTCTTAGCAACATATATTACCAAATATTATCCCCTAATATACACATTCCTTATCACTTACTATAGTGGAATTCAAACGTATCCATCTAATTTCTGATGTGGATGTAATTATTATACCATATCTTTACCATATGAAGATGTTGGTCTTTAACTCTGAAGTCTATAGGTAATTATCTACAAAAATACTCAAGTGATATGATGGATCATTTATATTTTACATTAGTTTGGTGGTGATAATCCATACTAATGATTAAATCGATATGTAGAGAATGTCAGAGAATTATCCAAAACATTATTGTGAATCTCAAATCATAATAAAATATAATTAATTGTCGTGTTTTATGAATCCTCTACAGATACTAGTGTATGTTTTTTATAGTTTACTGAGTTATAATTACTCTTAAATAGAAATGAATTTTGATGTATTAATAAGATATTCAAACACATGTAATATTACATTATTTATTTTTGATGTTTTTGAAGACCTATGAAAAAACCGTGGTTATTTTCTCCTATTTCCATGAATGTATGTGTAATGGATGTATCATCCCCTTTTGTTCAATTTTTTCCTCCACATGATGAAATACCACGATTTTCTATACATATCAAAAAGTATACTTCTTTATATTTTCCCAAAAATACATCCCTTGGAGATCTCTTTTCAAAACTATACTCTATGGTAGGATAGAAAATTTGGAATTATGTGCATCATCAAACAGATGATTTTTATATTATCACCCAATAGTGAACATTGTTGTACAAATGAAACAATAATCGTTTTTCAATGATTTTAGCACGTTTTTCATTAAATTTTCTTATAGAATCTGGATTATTTTATATATCCATATAAAACATTTGAGTGTCCTTAGGATTATCTGTAACATATATATAAGAAATCATTTGGGAAAGGTATGATGATATTTAGTCCTTTACATTTCCGATTTCCGTCATTTTATTGATTATAAATAATGGAACCTTTTGAAACCTCATTATATTTGAGGTTGCATATATTTTTAAATTCTGTAATGTACCATTTTATTTACTATTTAATGATATTTGTAAATTGATTAGACATTTTCCTTAATTTGATCCAATGATATTTATTAGATTATATTGGGATCCAGGAATTTTAGTATATACTTCAAGATAATATAATCCATATATTATTCTAATTTATCCCCAAAGAGATAATTCCTCCTACAATTCAATATAATTATTAACAAAGAAAACTCAAGATAATTTTCAATATATTTGATCTTATATATGATAAATTATAAAGAATATTTGACAGTTACATTATCATTTTTATTTTGGAAAAACTAAATCATCTCATTGAATAGCCATTATAGATCAGTAATCATTCCCCGATATGTTATTTTTTTTTTAAAAAAATTATAGTGATTAACCCCTTATACAACTCTTTTTGATCTCTTCACATCCATCAGCCGAGATAAATGTTACAACCTTCTGAGCTAGCATGCATAGAAGGACTTAAAATAATGATATTTTTATCATTGGTCAAAAATTGTACACTTAAAATTATGAAACATCATATATCTATTATAAATTTTGAGTGAGGCCATTCCATAGCCACCCAAATATTCATTGGATATATAGATTTAACATTTATTATTATAACATCTACCATCAAAGATAAATACTCTATACAAAAAAATTTCTATGTGTTGAGTATTACTTATACTTTCTCAAATTATTTATTATAGTAACTAAATCACCATAATTTTCCATTATTATTTTAGATTATAAGAGAATATATTATATAAATACTATTATTATATAAGTAAATATGTAAAGACAATATTTATTATGACTATTGAGGTTATAGGAATATTTTTGGGTCTGAATAGAATAAATATGAAAAAATAGTTTCTAAATATTTTTAGAATATTTGTATTTCTAATATCCTCCTTATTCACCTTCTATTAATGATATATCTTCCTGAGATCCAATTTAGAGATATAGTGATCCCATTTTAGCTTATCATGAATGTCTTTAATCTTTAATAAGGGATACATGTTTTTTATTGATATTTTTTTGTTCATGATAATAAATTCTGTGTGCGTTTATCAATATTTATACATTATTAAGAGGGTTAATTCATCCCACGGTAATGAAAATCTATATTTCATAGTCTTTTCAGGATTACCTTTTTAGTTTCATCATTATTTATTCATGTTCAATGTGGTATACACAATAGGGGTCTGTATTTGGATAGATCACTTAGTATAAGTTTAATCGATAACTCAAACCCTAAATTAAGAGGAATACAATACCTCACTTTAGAGAATACAACAGAATATTCCCTAATTTTAGGTATTAAATCATGGATGATATTATTCTCTTACTCAATCATATTTCTTAGATATTTTTTCATAATGAAACAATATCCATGTATCATAAAAATTCCCCAATGGAGATTCATTCTACTATATATATTTATATATATTCAAAAGATGTTTTTTGTCATAGAAAATCATTTCTTATCTTGAATTTAAATGTTGGAACTATTTAATGATAACCAATCTATGCCTATTATAACAATTAATTCCACTTTAAGGATTATGAAAAGGTTTACTAGGATATTGAATAGATAAATATTAATTGGGGGAAATTAAAATATTTGGAATCCATAATTTTATCCTTTATTCACCAATAACTCAACCTTTATGATTTTAGGGGGTGATTGAATAATTCTTAAAAACATTTATGATATGGAATAATGTGTAGAATAAAAATTAAATTATATGTTCACAATAATTTAATGAGTAACAAGTGTTTCTCTACCTACACCATTTCACAAATCCACCTAGGAAGTAGGGATACAATAGTCACATACCAGTTCTCTTCTCCTTAGAGGATATTTTCACGGATTATATATTTTTACTCGTGGATTATGATAATGAAAAACATAGTTATTATGTTACATGTTGTTTAAAAATGTAATTGTAGTCATAGGATTCATTAGAACCTTTTATTTCTATCATAATATTCATATTCATCCACAAATATTGATATTAAATAAAATTTTTCCCTTTATTTCAAAAATTAATCAACTCTGTATTCTGGAGAGTAAGTTTATAGGATTACTCTTCCAATATTTATGAAAGGTGTTTCATTGTATTTTCTTCACTCCATGAGTACTGTCAAAATTTTTTCCATAATTAAACTCAATTATCCACCTTTCATCTCTATCCCCATGAGAATATTGATAAGCTCCACTCTCATTCTAATCATTTATAGAAAATTATAAAATATATCAATTAAAATGAATGTCCTGAATTTATATATATTTTTAAGTACAAAATTATAGTACACTAAATAATATTTCCATATTAATATAAGAGATGATGAAAAAGTAAAATACATACCTTGATATAATTATGATGTTTTCATCATATGAACTAAAAAATACATCCTCTTTTTATGGGCTCCAATTAATTCTTTATCCCTTTTAAGATAGAGTGTGAGAGTAAAATATTATCAAAAAAATAAATTTATTTAATCTTTCCAACACTATTAAATTGGTTTTTAAAAGATATTTTTATTATTCATTAGCTTCATCCACTTATCCATACCTCCCTCTATGTAAAAAATAGAAAATGTGAAATTCTCACAGAATCAGAAATGGAAGGAAGATAACATATTATAAATGAAATTAATATTTTTTTCCGTGATTATGGGATTAGAAAATTAACTAAATGTTTAATTTCATTGTTATTTAAAGGACTCAACTTCAAATTTTTATTTATTTGGAAAAGAGTGTTTTCCCCAAATTCTATTTCTTATTAATAAAATGAGTGATTTGACCAAGTACATCAATAATGTTATTTAAAACATATCCCATCATGTTAAGCATATTTTTTTCGTAAATCATCTTATTACCAATTACATTTTTATTTCTACAATACCTCTTATTTCCTTACATTAATTCACATAACGGAATATACATGATGATAATATAAACTCAAATAAGAATATAAAAATGAAACTTTGAAAATATAATGAATAATTCATATATTATATGTAATCCCAAATATATGAATTTCAATGTTTCAATATTTTTTATCCATGGTAATTTTAAAATTATGTTCTACAATTAATCATGTTATATATTAAGTCATAAAATTTCATTAAATTATATTTGATCATTCATGAGATTTTATAATTAGAACATGAATCAACCAAAAAATATTCTCATGAGTGTAAAAATATTTGTGTATTTAGTCCATCTTGTTCTGAACTGAGTGATGATTTAGTTCATTACCCACCATTCATTTTCATCATTTTTACCCCTACGTGGATCTATTTTAGATCATGCATCCATGTGTTTTTAACTATATAGGGATTTCATTTCATAGAAACCACTCATTTAATAATATTCTAAAATTTTATGATATTTTACTTAAACATACCACTTGGGATTTCACTAATTTATTCTTAACTTAATACCCAAAAATAAATATACCTTTATCAGATAGTAACTAAATCATCCCATGTATATTTTATATTTTATTTCATTAATTTTCACATAAAATTATATAAATAATGAACATGAACATAGATTTATAGATTCATTCTGTGATTACATACATAACACATCAACTAAATAATAAACTACATTATATATATTTGATTATATATAATCGACTAATAAATCCAATTGATAATTTATTATAGTATTGGATACCCTAGGGAAACAAATAAAGGATGGTAATGAGTTATATAGCTCATAAGGGAAATAATAGATGTATTTATTGAGGGTGAAGTGGTACATAAAATTTAAGAGATATGTTATGATTTCATAATGAAAATGATCGAAAACATGGTATTATGGAATTATATAAAATATTCCAGAAGATAATTGAAAAATAAATATTTGAAAAAAATATAAAATATTATAACTTCAGAATATTTTAAGGAAATCTAATAAGAAAACATAACATTTTATGTTACATTAAATACATGTACATCATATGTGGTATCCCATGAGAAAAAAAACATTACCTAATTTATTGGTAGAATTATATTTCTAGTCCCACATAAAAAATTGGAAACATGTAATTTCATATTATTTCTATATAAATAAATCTTATATAGTTCCTTTCCATAAGAAAACAACATAAAAAACAGTTACATAATACTTTCTTAGATCATAACCAAATATATCATCATAAGGATTCCCATAAAATAAGCTACTAAGAATTATTATTATTTATATAAATGAATCAATACATATTGTAAATGAAAATTAAATTCAAGAGAAGTTAATAAGAAAAAAGTGGAGAATAGTTTTTGTAAATGATCTCCTTATGCATGGTTTTATGAAAAATGTAATGTGTTTTTAATGGGGTAAGAGCCTAATGATTTCCTAATACCCAAGAAAAAATATAATAATAAACATTGAAAAAAACTTTTTTAGATACCATATAACGGTAAATGGATTGGATATATTTCTACATGAAAATTAAATGGAAATAAATACTATTTTATTAAATGAGATTTCATAAAATAATGAATATATAAGGGAATATGAAGAACATTTATTATCTAAAAAAATAATGGTAAATTAAAAACACACACACACACACACATATATATATAAGAATAATATATATATTTTTATTAAATAAAAACTAAATGATAATATTATATAGGTAATTTATGAAAATATAAAATAATCTATTACCCAAAATTATAAACGGTGGTTGAAATCATACCTTACATGAGATCCTTGAAACATTCAGTATGTCCATCAAACCTCCTGACTAAAAAAATTAAATTTACGGATATAATTATTTAGAAACTTTGTTTATATATATTTATTTTATTAGTACTAATATATGTATGTTCATAATAATTTTATTATGTTATCATTTCTATATTCATTGTCATGAGGTTGTTCGGGTCTAGGTTCCATGGTTGCATCAGTGTTTATATAATTATGGTTGTTCTTATTAAATGTATTCATTAATAAAAATATTTTTTGAATTTATTTTTATGAAATTCAAAGAGTTAAATCATTCCAAATAATTATAATTGTTTACATATAGGAACTTTTCTTTTTGTAATGATGATATCATTATATGATTAGTTTATTCTGGAAGGTTTTATGACATCGAAAAGAATACTTGGTTTCATTTGACAATAGGATTATTTATCTATTCTTGAATTTGATCCAAAATTAAATATACAAATTTAAATCATTTTAACCCTAATATTTTAATTTCAATTATCCATGACGGTAGTTTTGAGAAATTAAATATGTTGTCTCTAGGGGTGATGAAGTATCCATAATGTGAACAATTTTTTTTATTAATATAATATAATTAGAGGAGGGTAGATAATTGATATTTAATTAATATAATATAATAAAATTATATTTGTGGTATTAATTTTATTATAATAACTTGGATAGACTCGTGGAGGTATAAGATGAAAATTATTTTCAACAATTAGGTTGAGAATATCAACACTTACTTTGAATTTTCACTCTTCGTATAAACGTTAAGGAAAAATGATATGGTCTTTGAGTGAGAAAAACCCATATAGGATATGGGATAAAGAGATATAGCGATTTGGGTTTTTAAGTGGTGTAGGGTGGTATTTTTAATGGGTGGAGAGTGGTGTATTAGAATAAAATACTATAATAAAATATTATGTTAATAAATAGTGACTAAACATGAGATTCAAAAGATTATGGGACCATGGGGTGTTAGCTGAGTGGTACCCGCTGGTTTTACCCCTCACTGTCTATTAGAACAGGTATAGGATTATGTCCTTCCAGACATGGACACTATGTGTATTATGCATAGGGCGATTCTGGTCCATTGTTTAGCTTGGTAATTTGGTGCAAACTTGTGCTCGGTAAGTCACCCTATAGGGAGTCGGTGTTAGCAACCCACATCTTAGATGTAATATTGCAATCTAAATGGCCTTTGAGCAGCATCTCCCCCTCACTTCCCCATAGTTAGGGTTCCTCAGTGGTTTTGCTGTGGGGGAGGCCGTCACACTGCTCATTATCCTCGCCACCCCCTCATTATTCCCCTTTCTAGCACTGTCCTTGCCTCCAGTAGTGTTTTCTTCTAGTAAGTGGAATTTATCTATTTTTATTTTAGTGTGGGAATCTGCTTGGCAGTGGCTTCTCCAGAAGGGGATGGCGGTCCATTCAAGGTCATGATTTCCCTTTGGTTTCATGGCCCTATTTAACTGCTAATCTGGCCTTCGAACCTTGCACGGTTCTCCTAGTTGGTTTATAGAGATTGTTTCTCATATGATATGGGATGTGAGGTTAGTTTGGTCATTAGTGCTCCCGGTGTATGGTGGCCCTGTTGGTTGATTCTTAGTTTAAGCCTTTCCTGAACCCTTTTCTTCTCTGACTTCATGCTCCTTTTTCCACTCTCTTAGTTTGTTATCTCTGTAGGTTGCAAGTAGGTTTTGTAGGTGCGTTCATTTGGTTAGGTTGTTCCATAAGGCACCATCAGTTCACCCCATAATGTTATTTTTTGTTGGATATCTTCATTGAAGTTTGTTTTGGATGGAAGGTGTTCACTCTCGATGTGATGCTCGCCAAGGGGAAGTGATGACACTGATATGTGGTCTCTAGAGAATTTCATCCTGCCTCTATCTTCTCGTCTCTCTACTATGGTTCCAAGTTACCTCCAATATATCCTAGGCAGAGCAGCACGGTGTTCTCCTTGGTCCTTTGGGACATGAGATCGAGTAGCTAGATTCTGGGTGATCATCGTCGATGCCAACCTGTTTTGATGTTGTAGCTGCTTGGTTCAGAGTGGCCGACAACGATGATCCCTGAATGTTGAAGTCTTTGGTGGTGGTTTGTTGACACCCATATGATGACAGAGCCTTGTTGGAGATGTGAGGATGGCACTTTCAGTAGAGGATAAAAAATAATGGTGAAGGATACTCCGGTGACGATAATAGCATCGATGAAGGTGGTGGTTCCAAGAAGCAATGATCAAAGAGGTGACTGGATGTAGGATTTATGTCGGCTCAAATCGATGTAAGAGAGCGAATTATGCGACTTGAGGTAGCTCTTGGTTATACCCATAAGGTTGCGGCTGGGACATGGCCTGAAAAAACATTTATTACTTTGAAATTTAAATTTGAAGTCCGTGGCATGATGAATTGGTTATGAAGAAGTGGGACGTGATGTTCTTCTCTTGATTTTGGAATGTGGTGCATCCTTGTATTATGGTGGAGTCTTTTGAATCTTATGATGTACATTACCACTTACCCTTAATGTGGTAATTAGAATATATCAAAAAATATAATTGGAGGAGTATATTGTGGAATATTAATATATAGTAAAGGATCTAGTAGAATATTCATTCAACATCTAAAATTCCCCAAAATTCATCTGTACACATTGATACAAAATATATTACTTATATTGTATTTCAATGTTCACTAAATAATTATCCTATATTAAAAATAAAAAAACTATCCCTAGGAAAATATCAATATGTTGATTCAAAAATTGAGATCCATTTTATCAATAAAATTATTTAATAATGATAATTTCATTTAGTAGTTAAATCCTTATTTGTATATTTTTAATGACACTATATTTTTTTACAAAATTTTTAAATTTACATATGGATAAATATTTTCATTTTAATAAAAATATATTTTTTTTCATAAAACTATTTTTTGAAAATATATTTATAATTAAATTACAAAATTTTATACAAATATTTAATTGAACAAAATCTAAACATATATATGTTTTCCAAAAATAATTTTTTTCATTTTTTGTGTCCATCATTAACATTTTCACATTTAAAAGTTATAATTAATATGAATCCCTTTATATTATTGATGATGATAACAAATATATTACGTTAATATTAAATCATTCCAATTAATATACTATTGGTAATGTGAATATTACAATGGCTATATTGGTTTCATAATTCCTTTAAATACCTCAAATATAGGCCCTTCTTCATTCACTCGAACACCTCCTGAGGTTTTATATTATTTATCTTCAAAAGAATATTGATGTATTAATGATTTTATTTTTTTATATTGTTATTCATGACAACCATCAATTTGGCAGACCGAAGTGATTCAAATTTCACTATTCAAGTTATTTTTTATTCGTGTTTCCTAGTCCATAGTAACACATTCATTTATAAGAATAAATTTATTCTCAAAATGTAATGATTGAAAGAATCTGATAAATTTCCTTATATTTTTATTATGTGGTGAATATGTATTTTATTATAAAACATAATGAAATTTGACACACAAATATATTAATAACAGAAATTTCATTCATGATTTTCTAGTTAATTATTATACACTTGAGCTTTTCAAATATAGAAAATTTTGTTTGATAACATGTATGATATGCAACATCGAGCTGAATCAATACATGAATGATTTTTATTTTATTGCGATTATTACAGCCATGTCGATGAATTGGATGGTATAAATTGTATGATCCACACAATGAAATATATATGAATATTATATTTAGTAAAAATCTATTTATTAATTCCTAAAAATAAAAAATTAATTTTTTTGAAAAGATATTTTTTTTCAAAAATACATTTTTATCAAGAAGGGTATTTATTTCTTTTTCTGAACATATATTATACGTAAATTATGAAAATTTTAAAAACATTATTTGACCTTAAGGATATAATTTTTAGAAAATCTAATCAAAATTATCATATGGTAAATTTTTAATATTTTTCCATACAATTTTATTTTTCTATGATAAGAGAAAACAACAGATTTTTATTTAAAAACTGAATTTTAATTTTGTGTATATATAAATATAAAAATAATTTTTATATTTCTTTAAAGATAATATTGTTCCATTTTATTATTGATATTAATTTTTTTGTATTTGGAATGAATCTTATACTTCCATTTAGTAAAAAAAATTATCATAAAAGAAATTTTTTCTAAATAGTGGGTTTCCATTGTGTTTTGGGATATAATTGTTAAATTAGAATTTTTTATTAATGAATTTGGAATAATTAAATATAAATTCAATATTTCCAATCATGAGATTTAAATTTTGTAAATAGTATCATATTTTAGTCATTAGGAATAAAAATCCTTGTAATTTTTTTAATCATAGTAAAGGATATATGGGTTAATTATGTGTAAACATAATGTGATTAAGACTTGAATGTACCCATAACACATGACTTAATTTTTTTTATATTTCATTGAAATTAATAAAAAATTAGAATATATGCCAATTTTTATATAATTACCTAATTATGAAATTTAAAATATTTTATTTAAAGAAAACTAAAAAAATCATTCTCTATATTTTTTTAACGTGAAATAATTTATATTAGTTTAAATGAAAGATAATTTTAATCATAATTATTCAATTTAAATATAATTATTTTTTATTTATCATGGTAATTTATTTATTATTTTTAGTGAAGTTATTGTATTCATAAATGCTAAGGCAACGGAGATAACATATTTATTCTTTATATAGAAAATCAAAAAAAATTGTTTTCAAAATGTAAGTATTAATAATAATTGGATTATTATATTTTATTCATAATTTTACTTTGATAAAAATGAAATATTATATTTTTTTTAATTCGTTATATTTAGATTCCAATTTTTTCTTTTATTTCTAAAATTCAAATTATATAAACTATTCAAAAATTTACATTAATTTTCTTTTATAATAAATAATTTTTCATTAGGTGAATTAAAAATTTATGAAATATATTTTCTAGAAATTAATTTATATATGGTTGGAAATTGCAACTATTCCTCATATATTATACATTATTCAATTTATAGTAACTTATATAACCCTTAAATCATGAAATCATAATATTATGTTAATTATAAAATAGGGTTAAAACGGGTTAAAATGGAAATAATATGGCCGAAAACCTAACCTAAATTTGTCATAATTTTGTTATATGAATTTATTTAGAGAGAAAATAATATTATCATGTAATCTTATCAATTTCAACATATTATATCCTAAAAATTAATTTATATTAATTTGATATTTTAATAAATCACATGTGTGCCCCTTCCCTATTATATATAAGGGAAAGTTATATCATCATTTAATCATTTTTCAGCATATTCCCATCCAAATAACTTTATAAAATCAATTAAAACATCATAGAGTACTCGTTTTAGTCATCAATCCTCTCTATGAAATGATTTCTTGTATAAATTAACTGGTTTTCCAAAAAAAGTTCTAGTTCCCTATTATGAATTCTCATTTTCTTTATTCATATATCTCAGTAAATAATTAATGGTACTTCATCATATAAAAAATATATTAAATTACATATACCTATATGTTAATATTTTAATTTCCAAACTTATATTTATATCCCCTTCCATCAAATGGGAAACTAACCCATCATTCTTCTGTATGATGCACTACTACCTCACAGACTGATGTAATTATTTTTCTATCTCCTCCACATACAGATCATTATAGAGAAGAATTAAATATATATATATATGTATATATTTAGTGAAACATTTATCAAATTTAAATTTTAATATATCATTTAATTTTTTACCATTTTAGTCAGTGAAAAATTATAATGTCGTTCGTGTGTCTGTTTGGAATACGACCTGCACAAAGTGATGTTATTTTTTAACACAACATGACATGGAGAGTATATATCAGTGTATATAAATAAAAAGATTTATATTAATGATATAATTATCATTATATATATATATTATAATTTAAAAATATTTTCTGTTGCGATCATTGAAAAATTGAAACATTACTCATATGTGCGTACAACCTACTGCCTCCAGGATTGTTCCACATTTATTTTTCAAAAAAATGCCTCATTTTTGGAAAATAATGTATAATATATTTATAAATATTAAAATTATTATTGTGTATATAATGTTATAATGACCTCTTTGGCCATATTAAACCTATCTTAATCATTTTGGAAATATGAGTCGAATATCATCAAAAAATTTAAATGAACCTAATTGATTAAGTAATTATATATAAAATTGAATAAAATAAACTCAGGGGAATAGTGAACATTAAAATTTTTCTTTAAAAAGTAAATAATTTACATATGTTTTTTATTCTGTAATATAAAGAATGTATGTGACGATCTAGAATTATGGTAAGGGGATTTCATTTAAAAAACATCTTTTTTATGCTTCCCTTCCAATACATTTTCTTCCTTCTATATTTTATAAATTACTTTTTCGATGTAATTATATGTCCATAAGTGAATTATAAAACAAATTATATGTCACCTTTTTCACTTTCAATAATTTTTTTGATAGAATATTTTTACGATTAATTTTGAATTTATTTATGAAAGAATAATGGAATTTAATATTTTACTATATAAAGTATCAAATACTATTCCCAACATCCTAACTATTAATTTATATTTGAAATAAATAATAATATTCCTTTTTTTCATTCAATAAAAATCCTCATTGATTTTATTAAATGATTTTTTTTTCAAAAATGGGTTTTTATAAAAGGGAAATATCAATATCTCAGAAATGATTCCTATGGTTTTTAGAGGCTATTTTTAGAATGAATTATTTTATGTGTAATTATTATGTTATTTTTCATAGTAAAATATTATGATGATTGGTGGTTCCTTTATAATCTAAGGATGGGTGGTTAAATTTTAAAAAAAAGATGTGTGCGTTTGTGATAGTCCTCCAAATTATTGGGAATGATTTATGATTGAATGTTGACCGTGAGGGTTATTCCATGTGTAAAAGTATTGGTTATTCCATGTGTATCTATAAAGAATAATCCATTTTTAACCATGAAGGTTCTTCTTAATATTATTGACATATGAATGAGATTCCAAATTTTATGTACATGAATTATTTTTTATTTCTTTGGTTCATAGAAATATCTTATGATTTCATAAGGATAGATATTGATTTTTTTAATGAAAACAATTTTTTTTCATAATACTGAAAGGTTTCTCTTTAGAAATAAAAAATAATATTTTTTTAAAAAAAAAGTAAATAAACTTTTATGAGTTTTATTTTTCTATTAAAATTTAATATAAAATGTTTTATGAAAATCCTTGGGATGTTAATTTGTTTTCTTAGTAAATAAAATGATTATTTTGAGCCCAATGTGTATTTTCAAGAAGTAAAATTTCTATGAGTATTCATAGTATAATAGTTCTATTTAATTATCTTTATGTCCCTTCTTGATAAATATTTTTTAACACCAAATTATGATATTTTTTTAACTGGGTTTTGGAGATGATTATTGAAAGGGTTGAGTTTAAGATGAAAATATCATATATGATTCATTTAAATTAAAAATTGTATATTTGAAAAAAACTATCGAAAAATGGATAGTGAGTAGAAGTGTAAACTTTAATATATTTTTTTTGTTTTTTTATAATTATTTTAGGGAAAAAAATATAATAATACAATCCTAAAAGAACCCTGGAAATTCAAGAAATTTTATTTTTATCTTCATAAACTATAAAATTTATTTTTAAAGGTCAGGTCATATAGTTACAATAAGATGTATTTTTATAGAACATTGTATATTTTGATATTTTACCGATGGGTTATCTTAATATTTATGGATATAATCATAGTATAATTATTTTCAATTTTATTATTTTTACAATGTATTTGACACCCCTTATGAGGATTAATGTGAGTGTATTTTAAGGTAAATAATGATTTTTTATACATTTTATTGGGTTGAGGTATATGTAATCCATAGGTTTAATATGAATTATTATTTCATAATAATGTTGTTAAATTTTGGGGATATAATAAGAATTACGTGAATTAATATTTTATGTAAAAACATTGACTAATATTTAGGTTAATGAGGTATTTTCATGGATTTTAAGGTAAAATTAATAACTCGTTTCATTGAATACTATATTTAGAAGGACAATTTTCATTTAACCAGAAATTAAGTATTTCATTTTGAATGATGTTATTTTATATAGATTAAAGATCATTTATCAAGATGAATGTAAAATAGTCTCAAAAAAATTGTAAAAAATTCTGGACTCATTAATCATCACTATCATGGAACATAAATCAAAAGAAGATATTGAAATACTTTTTATGAAAAAATCATATGAAGAAAAAATTTATCTATACATCAGCATTTAATTTCTCAAATTTTTTTGGATCAATGAATTTTTTTTTTTTAATATAAAGCAAAACTGATCCATTTTATTGATAAAGGGAAACACTACAAATGAGTACACTTTTTTCCATGATATATAGACCTCATGCCAGAGGAAATATAGGGTTATATAAGAAAAAAATAAACCCCTAATTTATGGATTTAATTTATGAATTGTTTCCTTGTGTTCTATGTATGAAACAAGATTGAGTTTATGTTAATGTATAAAAAGGGAATACTTTTTTCATTGATTTTTAGAATAAATTATTATAGAATACTATGTTAAATCATTGATAAGTATTGAATAAGGAATTATAATAAAGGGTTTGCTTATCAAGGATATTATTATATATTAAAAATATTGTGTGAATCACTAATAACATAAGGAAAATTTTATAGTAATTTTTTTGAAAATTAGAAAAAAATTTAGATAGAATTGCTAAATTTAGATTAGTGGTGTGGAGAAAATATTGGATTTTATTTTTTTATTAAGGGTTAAATTATATTTTGGTTTAATATATAATTTTAACATATATTTATGGTGATTCAGTTCATTTGTTTAAATAATTGGAATATCATAGAGATGGTATGATTAGTTTATACAAGTTTTTGGTATATTAATTAATGATTGAGTAAAGATAATTAGGAGAAAATGAAAAATTAACTATAGATGAAATTATGACCAAAATTATTCAAATTTTAGAGTTTCAATCTTATTTTGGAATATTTATATGAATTTTAGGGTTATTTTTGTATCATATTATATAAATATAACATTGGTTATTACTATTGGCGTTTTAGAGATTAATTTTTAATTATAACAAGCGAATATTTATTCAATTTTTTGAATTATCTTAAATTTAGGTGCCATCATGGTTTTGGTAAATTTATAAAGATATTATGAATTTATTTTTATCCTTTTATGGAATTATCATTTCAATTAGATTTTGATTTTTTTTGTTCCACACATAAAAACACATCCTAAATACTCATCATTAATATCAATATATGTGATTGTGGTGTCAATTTCTTGAAGGATGAAATTTTATTAATCAAGTATGTATATTTCGTTATGTTCTTCATTTATATGTTAATGGAATTCCTAAACTATATGAATATAATCTTGAAATAAGGATTTTATCCTCATACCTTAATTTTATATTAACTAATAGTATTTATCACGGCTATGTGGTCTAAGGTTTTCGAGTTGTTAACTTTATCAAAGTTTTTTACATTCTTATGATCAATGATAGCTTTCACTCTGAATAATTTTTTGGAAATCATTTTTTCCTTTTTTGGGTATATTTTCACTTTATAGTAATGATAAATGATTAAGAAACATGTTTGTCTGTTTTTATAGATGAAATTTGAGTTTTCCTTTCCCTATTTCAAATATTATGTTTTATAAACCATTATTATGATATGGAATTTCAAAAAATGTATTTTTAGAGGTAAAAACATATATTTTATAAAATTTATTTCAAATTAAAAGGAATCAATTTTCTAAAAGGGGAAATATAACTACTATATATTTGAAAAGAATGACATTATTTTTGATAAACTATATGATGCACGACAGATGGCCTAAATTAACTACAAAATAATATTATTAATTTATTCCCATTAAAACTAGTCATTGAATAGGATGGTATTAATTGGAATATCCAGATTATGAAATATATATGAAGTTAAAAAAATCATTTATATCAATCAATTCATTATAAACATTAACTAATTTTTTTGAAAATATATTCTATTATTCAAAAATATTCTTTCTTCAAAGATATTATTTATTAATTTTTTTGAAGGATAAATATAAATAATTATTGATAATTTTAGAAATGATATTTTATTAAAATAATATAATTTTTTTAAATAATTATATTAAAATTATCATATGTTGATATTTTGTTTTTTTTGGTAAATTTTTATTTTTCATTGAATAGTGTAAAGTACAGATTTTTATTAAAAAATTATTTTTTGACAATATTTATAAAATAAAAATTTATTATCTATTAGTTTTAAGATATAATTATTACATTTTTATTAAATATTATATAATTACAAAAAATGAATATAATTTTATACTTTTATTTACTATAAGACATTTTAATACATAAAAAACAATTTTTGTGAATTTTTTTTTGAGTTTTATATGTTTAGATTTTATTGAAATTCATAAAATATTCAACTTTGAATAATGAAGGATGGAATCCAAATTTGGTATCAGGATTTCATAATTTTTTAAATAGGTTCCTTTAATTTTTAATCATTTGGAAAAGAAATTATAGTAAACTAATTTACCATGGTAAATGTTAAATACTGTAAATAATGTAATAATAATTTGATAAATAATATGTTGTTACCATAACACATTCCATAATTTAATTTTATATAATATTTGGTGTATAATCATCCAAAATTAAAATATATGACCATTTTGCAATATGGTCATGAATAGGACCTTTATAAAATTTAATGTAACTAAATGCTTAAAATATAATTTCCCTTGATATATTATAGTTATATTTATGAAATGGGGACAAAATAGGGGTTTTTTGGTTAAAAAAATTCAAAATATTCTTTATATACCATGAATTTTTTTTCTCATTTTTAGTGATGAAATAATTAACTTTAAATCATACATAATACCGATAGAGTATTATTTCATAAAATAAAAAAAATGCATTTTAAAAATTATAACAGTAATATGATTTGAATGAATTATTTGATTTTAAGATTATTATATAATAAAATTAAATATTAAAGAGGCATGAATTAATTATATTATAATTCTATGTTATTATGTAGTTTTAAAATTATAATTAAATTAATAGTTCCCAAATTGACATTAATGTTATTTTATATAATTTTAATAATTTAATAACTGATTTATGATTCTAAAAAATTCAATTTACTACCAAATTATTGGTATTAGGTTGAAAATATTAACTATGGTTCATTAATTTCCCTATTTTCCATTTATAGTTACTTTCTTGAGCCCTTAGGTGGAAAATTTTACATACCATGATAATTTTAAAAAGGGTTAAAACATAGTAAAAATTTTAAATAGGGAAAAACCTAAAAATTTATAATATATATTGGATAATAGTATTGAGTCTCTTACTCACTCTATTTTTTTTAATACCAAATTATATCAGTTTGATCATAAAAATTAATTTATAATAATTTTATAATTTATTAAATTCCAAGAGTTCTTCCCCCTCTCTGATAAAAGGAAATGTCATATTCTCTTTTTTTCAAACCTAAAAAACATATTTTATCCAATCTATTAAAAAATACATCATAAAAAAAGGTCCAGATATTTGATATTACTTAGTGTGATCGTAATTCATATATATTAATGTCTTTTTTGTAAACCATATGATGTTGTCTGATAAAGAAGTATTATTCATAATCAAGTGAATTTCATTTTATTTTTCATATATAGATTTAATAAATTTCTAAATACTGATGTAATTTTATCTCCAATATATTCCACACACTAAAATATTATTTTGTTAATGTATTATCCTTTATCCACCTCTTCCATAAAATTTGAAAAAAAACCATGACTTCTGTGTACAACAAATCACCACCTTGTGAACTGATGTAATTATTTTTCCATTACCTCCACTTAAGACTATTTTTTATGGTGAATTTAATGTATATATATAATATTAATGAAATAAATATCAATTTGAATAGTTAAAATATAATTTAATTTCATACATTTCTATTACGTGAAAAATGATAACATAATTCCTTCATATTAGTGGACAATCAAATCCACTAAATGAAACGATTCATCTTTCATAACCACATTCCATGTGTATTAAATACAATATTATTCAAAAATAATAATATAATATTTAAAAAATATGTATAATTAATTAATGATAAATTAATACTTACCATCTTTCCAATATGACCACTGAATACTGAAAAAGTAACTTTTGTGTACTTATGACCTACTATCTCCATAATTGTAATATAGTAATTTTTTCATAAACACATCTCATATGATTTAATAATGTATAATTAAGGTATAATATTTTTAATTTTTATTCTTTAGATGATGGAATGATAACTTCTTAGACCATCATCAACTTATCAAATCAATTTCAGTCATATGAGTTGAATATCATCAGAACATCCAATGCAAACTTAATTAATTAAATAATTATATATAATATAGTACTAAATAAAATATAAGGAATAAGGAAAATGAAAATGATTCATAAGAAAAAATATAATTAACAGAATTTATTACTAAAAATAAATAATATACTTTATGAGTCAGTCTTAAGGTTACAAACTCTATTTTTAAAACCCCCTCTTATAATGTTTCCAGTACAATTAATTTTCAATTCAGTTCTTGATTTTATATTTTTATTATGAATTTATTTATATAGATAAAAATTAATTGTAAATATCATTTTATTCCCCATCTTTTCATTATTGAAATTGTTTTCAAACGTAATATTTTTACATAATTTTTTGATTCTTTTAGTAAAATTCAAAAGGAATGTTACATTTCAATGTATACCACAATAACAAGTTTTCCACTTCTATAATTGTTAATTAATAATTTATATTAGTATATAATCCTTCCGATTTCATCTTATAAACTCCAAATTTACCTTTATTTTACAAATATTAGTTTATAAAAATGGGTTTTAAAGAAAATTTATATTCCAGTGTCTGAAAATGCTTTCTAATGGGTGAAAATAATGTCTTCAGGATATGAGATTTTATGTGTGATGATTTGGATATGGTTCTGGATCTTTATTTATGGTGATAGGTTGATCTATTATACACTAAGGATGGGTGGGTTTGGGATATCCCTCCAATAAATTGGTTCTTATATATGTTTTCATGTTTATCATGAGGGTAATTCTTTGTGTATCCATAATTGTTATTCAATTTATAACTATGGGGGTTATTCAATTTGTCACTTTGAAGGTTACTATTTTAATAATATGGATATGGAGATAATTCCTCAAGAAGCACACATAAATTATTTATTTTTTATATTATTTTAATTTAAATTTAATGATTTCTAATGTAAAGTTAATGAGTTTACATTTAAAAAAGTAATTTTTAATTATAACGTGTGAAAGTATAACATTGTGAAAAAGATTTCATGAATTTTCCAAAATTGTAGAGAAACCTTTATGGTTTTTATATTTCCATAAAAATATTTTTTGAAATTTTTTATTAGAAGAAAATTTGATTTCTTGGTTAATAAAATGCATAATTTGAGACCAATGTTTTTTGAAAAAAGAAAAAGTTTATGACTATAAATGTACTATTGGATTCTTTTAATTATTTTTATGTCATTCACATAGGATTTTTAATTTTAACCCATGTTTTAAATTTATTTTTACAATATTTTGCAGATTATTATTTATAATGATTCGGTCAGGATGAAAATTTTAAGCATGTGTCACAAAAAGAGAACATATTATATCTTAAATACTTTTATACTGGGAAAATTTTCAAATGAGTAGATGTTTGTACATTGGGAACAATTCCATATGAGATATTATTATATCTTGGTATGTGGGATTTATGATATAATTTTGTATAACTCTAAACCTAATGGATATTTGTGAATTAAGAAACATAAATTCCACTCTAAAGACACTAAAATATGAATTATTAACCTCTAGGACCATATATATTAAATGAAATACCTTTTATTTCTTTAAGGATATGGATTTTATTAAATTTTTTTATTATTTTATGGAATCCTCTTGGATTAGGGATGTGTTTTTTATATAATATTCATGATGAGAAATTTTCATCTCCCATGAAGAGGTTTCAGTAGTGATGGTGTGTTACATTTCATTATATTTTTTTGTTTTATATATGTCACTATGATTTGATCGGTTTAATTTCATGATTTAAGTTTCGTACATCCATTCCATTGATAGTGGTAACCTTGGCTACTTTGGTTGGAAGACTATTAAAACGACATATAGGCACAAAATTCCCTAGGTAGAATTTTATTATGTTACTAAATTAATAATACATCATTAAGTAATGGATTATATGGTTTTTATTAATTAATATGTGTGTCACTACAAAACTAGGCCAGGATATGCCCCAATTTCAAGACAATGTCATAATTATGGTGCCATTAGTTGTGTTTGACTAAACTAATTTTCCATGGAATATTCTTCAATGTGTCTAGAATGAAAATCCTTCCATGTATTGTTTGACCACAATATATTAAAAAATTCATATTTTCCTTAACCTTAGCCTCTTGTGTTATATAATTAGTGTTTTTACCATATCTTAGTTATGTTAGCATTTAAATACCATTAAATTTATTTATTGTAAGAGTTTCATATTTATATATATTATCACATAGTAAATTTTCCCCAAGTTAATATTTACTTAGTGTTAGTTTTTTATGGTTTTTAGGTTCCTATATTGTAACATTATGGTCTTTAACAATTTTATATGTATAATTTTACCTCTCTATTTTTCTCATGGTGGAATTTAAAAATTATTATTAAAATATGTGTTGTTTTCCATTATTTCTTAATTTTTTGTAGAACTAGTGGTCTCATTATCAAATAGATTATTTTAAATTAAATTCTAACCATTTCATAAAATATTTGAAATATTTGTTATATATAAATGGTTGACTGTTTTACATTGAAAAAATATAGTCATGATATTGTTTAATGGCATATTTTCTAATTTAAATGAATATTATGCCTTTGATGTTTTATTTTAAAACAATAATAAAAATGAATTACATTAAACAGTTAATCACTTCATTTGGTTAGGATTACTACTAGGAAATTTGTCCCACACAAATATATTTCTAGTTATACATATGTTCTGTTGGATATAAAGGTCATTCTTAATGTCCTAGATGGGTATGGTTCTAGTGGTGCTAATACATAGACCATTTTCACGACACTTAGATATAAGCTGAAGTAGTTTTTGTTTTATTTCATTTTTTCAGGAATCTATTGTAACATTGTATTTTAACTGTCTCTTATAAATAATTTCTTGGTTATATTTTTCCTTGTTTTTAAATATAACCTTTGTTTTATGTTGAGATGTCTGTTATGTTGGTGTTTTTTTATTTATTTTGTTTGTGAGTTATGACTTACATTTTTTCCTAAATGGTTTTAGTTGTTATAAAAATTCTTATTTTTTATGTGCAATAATCTAAAATTTTAAATTTTCATATCGGCCTTTCTAGTTAGATTATTTAATGATTCATGATTTATCAAAATAAACCATTCCAACTTTCCAACATTTCTACACAGGTACTATTTTTTAGTCCATGATGTTTTTAATACCCTATTTCCATTATAATTACTTTCTTTTTTTATCTATTTAAGTATATACTAGATTTGTTCATGAAAAAAATTGTGTTATATTATTGTCATAATTTATCTTTTTTGGGTAGTCATGGAATAAATTGAATAAGAGTTCTAGGGCTCCTAAGGTATGTATTATGGAGTGTCTAGAAAAGATATTTAGTATTGAGT
Source organism: Viscum album (assembly GCA_963277665.1). Lineage (NCBI taxonomy): Eukaryota > Viridiplantae > Streptophyta > Magnoliopsida > Santalales > Viscaceae > Viscum > Viscum album. Next base: position 566,409,055 of record OY728120.1, on the reverse strand, counting down.
CGTGGGTTATTGGGGGAGTATAATATGTTGAATTCAAGTATAAAGTTTCATTCATCCCTCTTTATCAGTTATTATCTGGTTTTTTTAGATGTTATAATAGAAACTAATGAACTGTATAAGAATGTTTTACAATCTACTAAAGTTATATAGGGGAAATGTAATTTTTATGTGTGTTGTTTGTTCATGATTTATTTAAATGTTTTCATAATGATTTATATTTATCTTATTGATTGAGATTTGTTATATATTTACGATGACTATTTGAATATTTTTTACATTTAAATTTGTTTATTTTAAATTTTGGTATAATTTATATGAATTCCTTATGCAATTTTTATTAATTAATTAATTTTAATCTTACAACTTAAATTGTGACTTTTTGTGTTCAAATTTATGAATTTTAAATTATCAACATAAGATGATTCAAAAAAGTGTCACAATATTTCTTTTTATGGATTATATTCTATATAGATAAATTTTGGAGATGGTTTTATATGGTGTAAATTTTTATATTATATCATCAATTCAAATTTCTATATTTTTCTAGGATTCCTATTGAAACACTTTTTTGGTGTTTTACTAATAACTTTTTTTCCCATTATATATTAATTTTGATATGAGGAATTTTTTTTAAATATTACATTTGGGTATTAATGTTATGGTCCATGTTCTTACAAATTTTTTATAATTTGAAAGAGTATTCAAAAAATCATTTCAATTGGTAAGACTAAATTAAGGTACAATTTTAAATTTAAATTTTGTTTGATGTTAGTATTTTTGAAATTTAATCGATTTTAAATTTGTGTAAATATATTTATAATTAAAGAAGAAATATTTTATTTTTACTATTATTTTATATTTTCATAAATATTTAATGAAGTTGAATTACCATCCAATTTTAATTTGAAAACATCCAATTCTTGGTTTTTAGTGAGTGGATGAAAAATGGAGTGGTACATACAACAATTTAATTGCCACAGAAAATGTTATATGTATATATAATCCTAAAAATTCTTCAAATATAATTTTCAAAATTATTTTAATTATTTAATATATTTTGTTAAAAAAATTAATTATTTATCATTATTCACTCAAAATACTCTGTTTATTTTCTGTTGAATAAAACATCAAGTTCCTTTGGTGACATCTATTACACAAAATACTAAGTCTTCATAGACAGACCAATTCTATTAAAATTATTATGGTAGTTATCACTTATACAATTGAATGGAATGATTGAAGGATATAAAATAACTTATGAAAATATAGCATAAATATTTTTATAAATAAATTCATTGATTACTCATTAATTATTAAAGAAAATAATTTCTAATTGAATATAAAGGATATGTTTTCAATAAAACAATTTTTATGAAAAAAATTATCTATTAACTTAATTAAATAAATTAATCACTCTATTTTTATCATATTAATGAATTTTTTATGTCATATAATTAATAATTGTTTTAAATTCATCCAATATGTTTTATAGGGTTAATATAAAAGAAAATCAATTTTTATGGAAAAAACTGTATATTTTTTAAATGTAGTTTTACCAAATTTTAAAGGCGTATCAATTTTAAAAATAAATTTTGATTGTTTTATAAATTTTATATTACACAATATATTTTAATTTGGAAGTAGGAATATATTTTTTTTATTTTTTGGTAACTTTAATATTTTTATGAAAAGTGAGTGACACCAAATTAAAAAAACATCTTTTTTTTGAAAAATAATTTATAGACTCAAATTACTTTTAATTTTATTTAAATTATACATAGATCATTTTTATATAATTTAACCCAATTTATTTTATTGAAATAAATTTTACATTGAAATTGGATATAAGAAAATTTCAATCTTTTGGCATTTTCTCTAGAAGAACTCATAGTTTCATCTTGTCTATGAGATTAATTTTAGATTAATTTCCACCAAATTGGTGATAGGAATTATAAAAAAATGGATTCCATAATATGAATCAGATTAATTTATAATTTTTATTAATTTTAACTTAGTTTTGAACAAATTTATTTCTAAATTTAATTAAAATATTTTAGAGCGAATATGTAAATAATTAAATTATATAGTGGATAAAATTTAATCTTAAGGGGGAAATTGAGATATAAAAATGTCCAAAACCAGATTTATGAATATTATTCGACCATATCCACTATTTTTATTGAATTTAGAAAACTAATAGTGTCCTAACACGTAAGGGAATCTTTTGAATAGTGTTTAGCATTTTATATATACAAGAATGTCTCTCTCCCTTATCGATACAAAGGAACACACCCTCCCCATTGAATCACACATATAATGTGGTCTTTATTATCCAAAACCTATAAAAATAATCTATAAAAACACTAATATTATTCAAAAATACTCAATTTTGGAATAATTCAATTCAAATACATCCATTGTTTTAACAAAAAGGGGTTGCCCAAAAAAGAGGTAACGTTCTTAAATGATCTATTTTGTATTATTTCATTCTCAAACCACATAAATTATTATTATTCTATGACAATATAATAAAATTATTATCCTAAATATTCTAATATTATTTTATTTTAGGTTTTATAACTACACCTTCACACAGTAACATCAAATTGGTAGATAATAATTCTTCGTGTGTATGGTGGACTACCACCTCACAATCAAATATCACTCATTCTCCCATTACTACATTAATGGTTGTTTTTTTGTAATTTATTGAATTTATATGATATTTAAAATTTATTTATTATTATTTAATTATTATATAACACATACCTTCATGATTTCCATTTTTTGGGAATACAATGACATTTTTTGTTTAGGTATGGACAACTTCCTCCCCAAAGAAATGTGAGACATTCAAAATTTACATTAAAGGTATTCGGGATGGATTTAATTAAAAATATGTGAAAAAAATAAAACATATATGATATTAATGACATAATAACATTTCAATATATAAAATATATTAATTTATTTAACACATTTTAACACACTAAAAAATGATAATGTTGTTTTTGGATGTGTGGACTTCCTCCTCCTCCAAGTGATGTGATCCCTTTTACATCACAAGTTTTTTACTTGTAATTTTATATAAAAAACAATATTTTATTTATGATATAATTATAATTATTTAATTAAAAAAAATTCTTACCTAATTTTGATAATGATCCTTGAATAAGGGAAACGTTACACATGTGTTTGTATGGCGTACCATCTCTATGATTGCAATGTGGGTTTTTTTAATAACCATCATTCAATATTGGTTTTAAAAGTAAAATTGATTTATAAATATTATATTTATTTAATTATTATTATTATTATTATTCAATATATGATTTAAAAATGTCCCATTTGATAGTTTTGGATATTCCAAATTTATTTTTGACACATAAACCAAATATGGTGAAAAAATATATCATATACATTATAGATTATGTAATTATACATGTATGGATTATATTTGAAATAAAAGTAATAATTAATAGGTAAATGGTTCTTAAGAAAATATATAATTACCATATGATAATTATTCAGTAATATAGTGGACAATAATGACAAATAATAATCAAGGAAGGGAATTCATAAGTCACTTTCCATTCATTACGTTAAAATTCTATGTCATTGGTTATGTTATACCAATACTATGATTCCCATCCCATATAATTTTATAATTATTTATTTCCACTATTATTTTTTGGATAATAATTTTTTCCACGTGATTATATAATTTATTTATTCTCACTCCATTCGTATGATCTTTGTAAGGGTTTTTCTCATCTCACTTTTATTTCTGTGAGATATATTTTATATTCTGTACTTTTCCTTGTTCATTGATGTAAATACTAACAATAAATGTATTTTAACATTAATATACTTACGTTTATGAGGGATTAAAGTTTTTATGATATATGGTTCATTGTATTTACATATTAAAAGTTACCAAAGCAGTTTTTGATTTTTTTTTACAATTTCCATTGTTGTGATGTTTTTATCTTAGACAATTGTCTTTTTTATAAGATAAATATACAACTCCATTGAAATTTTATATAATTTATATAATTATAATAATGATATTATATGTTTAATTTAATTTTATTCATTCATGAGGCTTATAATTAAAATGATACAAAGTGGAATGGGATACTGTATATTTAATAATTATTTTCGTGAAGAATGTTTTTAATGATCTTATAATGTGGTTTCCATTCATCAATGACAGCCAACATTGTTGTCACATGTCATCATCAAGTGATAATTTTTTTATTAATATGATCCTTATTCATTCTTGGTATGAAATATTTTTTTTCAATGAGATTATTTTAAATCCCATTTCTTTTCAACTGGATGATTATCTTTTAAAGTGATTGTTATGAAATTTGTTTCATATCCATTTGTTGATTATGTCCTAAAGATATTTTTATAGATCCCACTTCATTTTCATGGGTTAATCATGTCTAAAATATGTTATTTTATAACCCCTTTTTCTAATTATTTAACTACATTTCATGGATATTGTTTTTTTTTTCATTTCTTTTCCATTAGTTAATCATGTATTCAAATTGAATATTTTGAAACCCAATTATTTATGATGGGTTATTCATGTTTCAATAATAATTTTTTAACACCAGTTCCTTTCCATTGGTTAATAATTTATCATAGAGATCATAGTGGAACTTATTTTATTTTAAATGGTTAATCATGTCAAAAATAAATAAATCCAGTTTCAATGAGTTTTGATGAATTATTTATATATTCAATTCATGGGATTTATAAATGTGGTGTGAACCTAGAAGGAACTAGGTGAGCCTATTATATCTTATATAATGTGTGTGTCTAGATAGCTCTCAGATTCTTTGGGTACATTGGATATAGATGCTACCCATATCATATATACCAATTGTAAGAATTTTAAATATAGTCTCTAAGGGTTCTATGGGATAATGATCCATGATAGAAACATTTTTTAAATATATTAATATGGGTTTATGATATATCTTTTGATTATTATTGAAGTCACATAGCTCATAATTATATATTCTTATGAATATTTAATTTTCTAATTCATTTTTCCATGTTCTCATGTTTGATGATCTAGGTATTGAAGGGTATTAATATTTTTATGTTTTACTCATTCATTTTGATTATGTCATCATAAAATTATTATAATATGTTTATCACTAATTACATTCATTTTTAATGCATATGTTTTACCTTACTACGAGGTAGATTCACCATTCTTAGGTTTCCTCCCCCCATGTTTTAACTATTATTGAAGAATGATTTATGTATATTAAGGATTTTAGAAGGATTATTTTGATGACGTATTATGAAATAGGAAAGAAAATGTTAAAAGGGAGACATTATGTTTTGATGTGTTATGTTTTTATATAAAATAATTTTCCCTAATTCTATAAAACTATTATCCTAAAAGGCCCTCTAGAATGTAATTGATACATGTTTTCGTTTTGATGTTGTAGTTATTTATGGAACAATTTGGGTCCAAAGTTTTAACATCATATCCATAAATGTAATGTTATGGATTTTTGAAGAGTATTTGGGAGTGTGTGTATCAAGCAATTATAATATAGCACTAGATAAATAGCCTATTTTGTTCACACTAAATTTGGAGTGATTTGGCTGCCTATTTTATGGAAAACATTTTTCACAATTGTGGTACAATGATTGTGACCAGAGATCATTTTATATTATTGACATTTTTTTGATACCTTATCAAGGGTTTAATTAAACAAATATTTATTGTTATATGTTTACTTATTGACCAAAATTTTTCTAGAATTGGATTTTTAAGGTCATTATTAATTAATATAGATTTTTTCCTTTTTATCATTATAGATATTGATTTTAGTCAAATATGGTAGATTTTGAATATGGGGGTGTTATTTAGAGTTTTATTGGACATAAAATGTTTTTCTTAAATAATAAACCTATGTCAATTTTAATAATATCACATATATATACATTATTTTAATTATCATTCATTTTGGTAATTTTTTTAACTATTGAATATGGTTTATGAATTATGTGGTATGATATTTCATTTCGTATATCATGCTTTCGACTATTTTTTTTTGAATTGATTCACTTATAAATATATTCTTATTTGTTAATATGTTATCATTTGTTTAGATATCATTTTGAGGAATATATTTTTGAATTTATGGACCTTTTATGGTTGGGATAACACTTCTAGTGTTTTAAATTTCAATTAAATATTTTTTATTTTGATGTAAATATATTTATTATGTTAATTTATCATTATAATGATGGTTATTTTAATCCAAAATAAGTATATGAGAATATTAGGGGATAAAATTACTTATTTTGGGTGATATTTTAATGAACTATGTCATTAGGGGATACTGAGACTATTTAGATATTCGAGTATATGGATTTTAATAATTGAGAAAATGATTTGGGATGTTTCATGAATACTAATCTAGTAGAATAACACCAATAGTGTGTATTAAGATGTTGTAGATGAATTTTACAACATCGGGAAGGTCACAAAACTACTAAAAGAAGACATTTTGGGTTTTTGTTTCACCTAGTATCTCACCCTCTTACTAGGGGAAACAATTCATAATCCATGATGAGTAACAACACTACCCATAGGGTATTCATATTTACCTTTATAAGTGAGGATTCTCTGTGCTACATCCTTAATATTTTTGTAACAACCTAGTTACAATAGTGTTTTTTAAAAGATAACTTTTAGTAATATTCTTGGGTCCCTATTTGGAAACCCTTTCTATGTTTTCTACCTACAATCATTCTATATATCAAGGAAATGTCCTCTTTCCCCCACCACTCTTTCCCCCATGTAAATCCTTTGTGTTGGGATGTTCAAATGTGATTTCTCAAACACTTTTATGTAAGATCACTCCCCTTCATCATTTCATACTTCAACATGTTACATTATAAATCATTTAAATATATATGTTTTAAGGATTTAATTCAAAAAATCCCTAATCAAATCATCAATATTCATGGGTATTTATTTTAAATCTCAAAGCGGAGGTTCTGTGAGAGGTTGTTTATGTCGTCATTTATCTTTTATCCTAATTTATATTTCCTTGTCAATTTATATAGTATTTTTGGTGATGCTAGATTTAATTTTTCAATTTTTTGGTTAAAATAATTATGGATTATTGTGTTATAGGTTTTGGTGTGTATCAATAGAGGAATGCCCCTCGTTACTTATTGTTCAACTTGATTATATCACCAGTTGTGTTTGGTTGTATTTCATGGTGTTATTTTTGTTTTGATTGTTAATTAAATTATTCAGAAGTATTTTTGTATATGATATCATTTACCTCTTGGAAGTCATTATAATCATGGGAACCAAATTTTGGTAACCGTTTTTGGAAGGGCTTGCCTTGTATTTGTCACAAAATTTAGCACCATGAATGATTTTCTATTTCTAACACCTTAATTGAAAAAAAATTAAGTTGTAATGTATTAAATTTAGTATTTTTGGAAATGTATTTACATCAATGTATAAAATAAATTTGTAATAAAAATGGATGTTTTCATCAATTATGGGTTTTTCAGGTGGAAGACTACTGTTTTTAGATAATAGTTTTTTAACTATTAATGGACTTGATAGTTGTTTTTTAATATTTATTTATGATGACTTACTCTTGTTTATTTGAGATGTCGTCTTGAATGTGGTTGGGTGATATTTATAAAATGTCTTTAATGTTTTCAAAACGTGTTTAAGCATGTTTTGTTATGTTTTGAGTTGTGTATGGTTTTTATTAATGTAATCATGTTTCTAGAACATTTTTAATTCATTACTGATCTCCTACCAAATATTTTAAAAGTTTTTAATGATTTAGTTTTCAGGATATTAATTTATACCATTTATTACCCAAATATGATTCCAAATACCTAATTGTGATATTATAAATGGGTTTTCTTAAAATAAACACTCCCTAGAAATGATCTAATATAGTTTTTATTAAAATTATCGATGTGTTTATATTATATGTGTAGTCGGAATTATCTTATTCATGGAATGTGTTTCATATATGATGTTATGGATTTTAAAAAGGATTATTTAATGATGGTTAATCATAGGTGGGGGTTTTAATGGTTATTAGTTATAATGTGTTTCAGATATATACCAATTATTTGATATGTATAATTTTAGTAATTATATTTATATCCTACATTTGGATGATTATGGGAATCATTGGTACATAGGTATGGAAGACTTGGACATGTCACTCTATGAAATACATGCAGAACCTATACATGGATCATGTTACAATAATAACTATGAATCTATAAGAATTGTATAATATAGTTATTGTACAATTTAATGGGTGTCACTGCACCTATATGATAATATACACAGTTATTAATGTTATTTGAAATTATTGTGGGGTCATATAAAGGGTTTCACCATGTCACTAGGATATGGATATCTATTATTAACGTATAATGTGTTCATTTTATAATGAATTGTCCGATAATAATATATTATGCAGATCTTAGGATACTATGACCTTACGTACCATGGTTTATTCACTTAGTATTTCTAATTTTTTTCATTATTTGTGTAATTTTATTTATAATTAAAATTAATTCCCTTTATATTATTTTAATTATTATATTTTTATTTACCTCTTTTTTATATAGAGATATTTTCCCACATAAAAATTTCTTTGAAAATAGTTGTTTTCTACTTCTTATGATAGTATTTTTTATCTAGGGTGATTTCCATTAATGTAAATGTATCATTTTACCTCTCTATACCTCTATTTCTAGAATTTTAAAATATATATGAAAACATGGGTTACATTCCATTACCTCTAAAATTTATGTAATTCCAAATGATTGGTTTAAATTGACATTTTTTATATAATATTTTAAAGTTTGAATATATATAAATTTTTTAATACTTTACTTTTTAAAAATAGATTTAATAATGGTTTTTTGTAAATATTTTCAACAAAATTAAAATCACACCTTTAAATTTGGGTTTTAGAAGTAGCATGACAAGGATATAATTTTAATGGTTATGCATGGGATAAAGGGAATACAACTACTATGATTTTTTCATATAGTTTTACATATGAGGTTTTGTTTGTGTATAGTAGTCGGCCCTCAATTTTTGGATGAAGTATAATAGTGGTGGGTCCCTAAAACCGATCATATTTATAAAAACTTAAGGGTGGGTTGATATTTTGTTCATTTTATTCTTAATTCATTTATTTAATGTATTTCATCATACTATAATATCATTTCACTCATTCTTGGTTATGTCAGCCATTTTATTTCAATTTAATAGTAGTTTTATATTGTGATGTTTTTTATGCTGTAGGGATTTTTTTGGGTCATGAATTTTTCATTTTATTGTGCCACATTTTGTTTCAGTTTTTTTAAAAATAATTATTTTTAATTTTTCATCATGAGGCCTATGAAATCTATATGATATAATTTTGGGTTAATGTTCAATGTTACTCTTATGTCATCAAAATAAATCATTACCACTTATGTACATTGATTCATTGACACTTGTCTACCACCCATGGGATGGAAAATTTCCTTTGGTCCATGGCAAGGACTAGTTGTGGTACTCAGATTATGGGTTACATGGGTTGGTTCATAACACATAAAAGCTTACTATTGAGTATTTTTATGTGACACCCTTTGAAAATGTTATGTAACTCATTTTTTATCCATTGTAATTGCATAAGATAAATAGTTTCATTGATTTAACATGGAACATGAATGTGATGTTCATAATTATTTTATAGGAGGTTCAGAGATTCCCCTATAATGTGTTTGGTAAATGTTTACAAAATATGAGAACAAGATGTGATCTATGTTGTTATCCAAAGCCTGATATGTTGTTTGAAATTGGTGGTTACCCCACCTCTGCTCTGTTATGTGGAATATATATTCAAGTACATTAATATATGAATTTATTAGGGGTTATAAATAAATTTGGATATTATTTCATATGCTTATTATTTTTACACATTTATATTTTCAACTCTATATATCATGATTATTATCCCATATTTCTACACATTTATTCTATTTTTCATTTTTATCATTCATAATGATTATTTTGGGGATGTATATCTTTATTTTTGGGTCCATTTTATTATAAAAATCCTTAAAAACAACACTTAGGATTCCTATTTATTCTTTATTCTAGTATTTTTACAATATTCTTGTTTTCTCAATTGAATTTAGTCTAATCCTCTATTCCTCATTGATTTGTCTTTTCCTTAATTGTAATTTAAGATCACACATTCAAAATATTTCCATTTATCCAAAAAACTAAATGCTTGAATGTTTCATGGATGGTTTCATGTGTGGATAAATATATAGGTAATGTTAAATAAATAATGTGTATTAAGACATTTGTGAGCTAATATCAAAATAATCTATAGCTTTAGGTTTATGTATTTTTTGGTTTATTTGTGAGATGATATGTATGGTCATGGAAATTATGTAAGATATATGTTGTTTAGTCTTCTGTAATCTCAGTAGGTATCATAGAATGGTTTATTTATTTTGGGGACTACTAAAAAAATTATAAGAGAACCCAATTGACTTAAATATAGGTTGAACTGAAAATGGCATTATAAGGTTTCACAGTAAAACTCATCTTATTATTTATATTTTATATTAATATTAGTTCTGATTCTAATTTAATAAGGATATTATTAGCTATTATGAATGTTTAACCTTTATATTTTATAAAATGGGTGAAACTAGGATAATCAATCTAAATAATGGGTGTGATGTACAATTTTGTTATTTCCCTAATGAAAAACCAAACGATATAGGATATTTACTAAAAACTATTGTGGGAATATGATATTTGGTTATTTAAAATACAATAACATAAAATTAATATTACAAATAAAATATATGATCTATTATCCTTTGAATCCGTTATGAGAGTAGGGACACCATCATTTTTTGGAACTTCAAATACAACAATCACGAGAAAAGTGATCAACTTAATGGGAAAAATTTTATTTCAACAATCCTTAATGCATGAAAATTTATTTCTGGATTTTCTTCATCAAGCAGGTTAAATAAAACACTAGTGTTTTTTAATTAATATCATGTGGGAAGAAAAAAAAATTTCAATGAAACCACACTTATATTTAGAAAATTTTCTTCATGAAATATTTTGATAGACCAATTCACATATAAATTAAGAAATAAGTCATTGACAATAAGTTATATGTGGATATATCGATTGAAAAATCTTTGGAAAATATCAAAATACATACAAGCTATAAATTTAGTAATATTATAAATCTGTAAAAAACATAACCAATTCATCCAGGGCATAAAACATTGTCTTTGGAAAGCCTTGAATATAATTAAATTAATTAGATAAGAATAAATTTATCATTTATCTTCACGATTGATATGTAAAGTAATAATCTCATAATTCTCAATGAATTAGTGAAAATAAAATGAATTTGGTGATTCATTGTAACTATAATGAAAATTCACAGGAATAAAATATAATTCCGTAACCAAAATTTTAAAATTTTCAAGGAATCACCAATAAAATTGATTAAATGTAGTGTGAAAGTACATTATTGATGAAGAAAATTTCATAATTCATATTACTATATATGAGATAGAAACAATATAGGAAAAGGTGGAATATAATAATTCATAATATTTGGACCATTCTTGAATTTGATGATTGAGGTGTAATGAATTTTGAAACTACATTGATAATTTCAAAAATACATGGGATAATAAAGAGAATAAAAAATATATAACACAAAATAAGGGATAGTGGATTATATAATGAAATTTTAACCATCAATGTAGATCATGATAATGAAATGGTGAATTATACCCTTATTATCAAATCATGACCAATGAATGTGAAATTTTATTCTAATCTTCTAGAGTCATTCATATCCAATAATGTTTCTATGAACATTTATTCACCCCCTAAAATATAGTATATTGAATTATCTGTTAAGACACACATTGGTGCCCTGATTTCATCATAGGTGTAAAATTTCTATCCAGTCAATGATTTTGGAAGAAACTTCATGTAAATATTGTAGTTCATCCCTTGGTATAATATGATGTGGTACTTTGAATTGATTTAATTTCATAATATAGAGATCATATTAATTTATTTTAAAAAAAATTTACCACAAACCATCCCTGAATAAAATATTATTTTAGTTATGATGATGGAATACTTTATTGAAATAAATTATAAATATGGTTCATGAAAACCAATAATGAGGTTAAGATGGATCAAATTGGTTATAAGGAACTAAAAATTCAAAACCAGATAATTGTACATGAATATATTGATGCATTTCTTAAAGAAATTATTATTTTCTGTCTAATTCATTTGGTTGAGTTTTCAATGGATCTCATACCAAGATTAATGACATTATTTAAGAGTCTATATGGAATGTAAATCATTTAATTTTAATAATTGGTAAAGAAACTATAATAGGATATAGAAAAATTCAGTTTACATTCAGGTGTTTCACCATGTGTTCATTAGTCCATTATGTCATGAAAATGTATAGTTCAGTGTTTCATTTCATTAATTAGCATGAACATAAAAATATTTTGATCAAGAAAATGTATTTCTATACCCTATATTGGTGATTTTTCTGATCAACATATTATGTGTAAATATTTCATGATGTTTAATATTTGACTTTGGGTTTATAAAAATATGTTTAAGAGGGTAGATGTACCATAGATGTCCTTTTGTACAAGGTATGATCACATTGAATTCATAGTCATTCCTACCAAGATTAAAAATTCCCCTAAAATATTAATGGATTTTATTAATACAATATTCACATATTACCATGATAAATTGTGTTTATTCATTATTTAAGATGTTCTCATATAATAAAATTCGGATGAAGTACATTAATATCATTTAAGGGTTATTTCAAAAAAACCGAAAAAGTTGTAATTGTACTCAATGTTCAACATGAGTGTATTTTTGATACAGATATTATCCATAATGATTTATGTGACCACAAGCATTAACATATCATGGGATCCATAAATAGTATAGGTGATTTAAGAATGGAGAATATTGGACATCATAATATAAACCTTAAATTTTAATATATAATATTGATACTACCATCTCATTATGATAAATCTATAATAATATTCAAATCTACTATAAAATTAAACATGGAATGGAGAAACATTTCTTAGTACTGCTGAATGTCATGATAGATTCAATGATATTATGAAAAATTTAGATACTATTCATATACTCACATATCCCTATATTTGAGAATATTTTTTGATATACAAATATGAAAAAAATTTGGTTTCCAGTTGTATACATATAAAACATTACCAGGTGATAGCTTATTCTATATTTCAAATAATGACCCATGAGAAAAAATAACTGAAACTGATTCAATGTTGGAATTAGTAATTTTTTCATCAAATCTTTTTATTTTTTATCTCTATTTTAAAAAATGTTATATATATATATATGGATAATATGATATTAAACTATATTTTAACATATAATTAATTTAGAAAACACTAAATAAGATGGATATATTTAATTAAAAGTAATGAGTGGTCAATATATTAACATATTGAGATATAAATAGTTTTTAATTTCTCAATGTTGAAAGGATCACACTACATTATCCATAATAATGATTTAAATTGACCTAATAAACATTGATTTTTAGTGGATAGATAAGTAAATCCAAATGGAAGGGAAGAAGACCAATCGATCTAAATTCCTTTCCAAACTATCTATCTATGTGAAGGACGAACAATTTAATGGAGATATGGAGATATAAAATAATGTAGATAATTTTATAGATTTGATTCTTGTTAAAAATTGTTTATTATTATTTTTAACTCTTTTATATTTCTCCAGATTTCACAAATTGAAGTAGGAAATTTTAAATTGTTTCCATAGCTCATTATTCTTTATCAATAGAAAAATTACAATGATGTGTTGAGATATTACGGATTATTTATAATATAAAAAAATGAATAGTAATGTTGTAGAGTATACATCTTGATTCTTGGTTTACAATTAATTCATGTTTTTAACTAATAATTCTAAATGGATGACTAAAAATTACACAAACATATATGATAATAAGTGAATATCAAAATGATTTTTTTTCATAGGTCATTCCAACACCTCAAATGTATATAAATCCATTTTTATTATTTTGATCAACATATAATATCATCACAATTCATTATTAGTTGAAATTATTTTCTCAGCTGATCAACATGACATTTTATAAAAAATGGAATTTTTAAAGCTATATAGAGTATCACATTAAATATTTTCCTATTGAGATCAATAGACCATAGAAAATTTTCAGACAAATATTTAACAATAATTTGATATAGAGATGAACATTATCCAGGTTGATCGACCTCAAATTAATGGTCATTATAAGAGGTCCATTTAATATTTATAATATATGTTAACATCACACTCAATATATTCTAAATTATATTGTGAAAAACATCTTACTCGGGCTGAGTTCTCAAATAAAAATACGTTCCACTCCATGATCAAAATCTCACTAAATGAAGCTCAATATAGAAGGTTATATAGAGCTCCAACATGTTAGGATGAAGATGGATTGAGGAAGATATTGGGACATAATATTGTTCAATAATTGACTAAGAAGTTTCATGTAATTTAGTTTCATATCCGTGAAATTAAAAATAAATAATAGAGATATTTCTATATTATGCAATGGGATATAGAGTTTATAGATTTTGAAAAACTGTTTCGTCAAATATCACCTCATAATAATTTAATGGTATTCGGGAATATGGGAAACCTGAGAACAAGATACATCATATAAATTTTCAATTTTTAATACTATAGAGAGTATATCATGTCACTCAGTGTGTCAACCAACTCTCTCTCATGGGAATTATGTCTACCATGAATCACTTTTGAGGAATTAAAAACTAGATCTATTACATTTAATTAACTTTGATGTTATAAAACAAGAACATCATCTCTCATATGAGGAATTAAAGGTTGATATCATTGATCATAGAGATAGTATACAAATATATAAGAGAACTCATGGATTCATAGTTCTGTGGATAAATTATATTTTGGATAAGTTATGTGGGATCCTAAAAATATAATGAGATAAATATAATTTCTATTTTCTCCCATGTACTGAAAACTCTTGGATGAAATTAATTTAAGGTGGAATGTAAAAACTAAAAATTATAGTGATATATTTCCCATTAAATATGTGGTAGTTTGTCTTTTTTGAATAAATAAAACAAAACAAAAATTTACTTATTCCATATTGGTATAAAAAAATAATACTAAATGAAATAGAGTAATATATAAGAATATAAAACATAATTAGCCAAATTATAAATTGAATTAAACATTGTAGAAAAAAATTCAACATCATTAAAATATTTTTCATCTGGATCTTCCATGAGGGTAACACGACAAATAATATCTTAGATAAGAATAAAAACCATAAAATTATTATAATAATTTTTTGAATAGAATTTAATGAATGTGACGAATAATTTTCATAAAGTATGTTAGGTATATATTGGCGTTTAAAAGGAATAATATATACATTTATATGGATGTTGGGATTATGTATTAATTGTACTTACATGGTTTTGGGATTATATTTCCCTTGACCATGTCATTAGTCATAAAAATATTTATTGACAAATATTTTATATTTATAGGAATTGGTGTTCAAATTGAATATGATAGTTCAAACATAGCCAAAGAATTGGTGAGAATATATAGGAGTAAAATAATATTAAAATATACAAATATAGTAGATTTAATGGAGTGAAATAATAAAATTATTCAATGTATGGATAATTTTTAGATTCATGGAATGGTGGTAGCATCACCAGGGTTTTCCCGAGAATAATCATAATCTAAAATTCAATAATTATTTGTTAAATTAAAACATTAGTAAGATAAGTTCTATATCATTAGAATCAATATGATATCTATGTTAATAAAATCACTACCTTTGGCTATCATAATTTCTTATACTTCCTATTAATATTATGAAATGGTGTTAATGGGTTTAATATGTGGATTTTGGGATGGTTTAAACATTGTTTTATTAATGTAATTTCTTTAATTTAATATATATATATATATTATCATTATTTTTATATGTTCCATTTTTTATTAAATTTACATCGATGGATCAATTTATTAAATGGGAATTTTTTATTAAATATACTTTTTTTGTTAAATATAAAAAGTTTTTAATATATAAATAAATAAAATTTACATTATTAGGAATTAAATAATATAATTTTAAAAATATATTTGTCAAAAAATGGTTTTTTATAGTTAACATATTTTACTACATTATTAATTTAATCGGTAGTAATGAATTATTTTTTTTATAATTTTTTAAAATATATATATAAATTAATCTTTATATAGGTGTTACTTATTGGAAAGGAATAATAATAATAAAATATTTTCATAATTCATAATATTTGTTTTCTAAAAATGGATCATCATACATTATCTGTTTTTATATTAAAATTCATTTTTCTGAAAATTATAAATTTAATGTGATAAAATTGATATTATATTAGTCATATAAAATTATAAATTAGTTAATATGTATAGATTTATTTGTTTCAGTAAAATATGATACCATGATAGAATGTGATTTACCACTATAATAGTAAAATAATAAATATGATTTAATGAATGGGGGAAGACTAATATATATCTAAAACATCCTCCAAATTTGGGGGATTAAATTATTAATTATATATCTATATTATCCTCCCACTTATACTCATCTTTAAATTTAAAATTTAATTCCTTAAAAATAATGAATTGATATTTTCCGAAATTCCACTCAGGATTTCCCAAAAGATGTCTCCAACTCTACCCATAACAAATTTCTTTCCAAGGATATTTCTTAAAGATATTTCAAATCATCAGGGTATGATTTTTTCTCTTCAAAATAATTTATCAATGTATTATTCAACCACTTAATCTATAAAATATGTTTTTTAATCTAATATCACGATTTTAAATTAGCTTTTATACTATAAGTATAATTTAATTCAATATAATATCATGATATTATTCATTTAATAATTATAATGTGTTCCTCTTTAGGTCAGTTTTACAAAATAAATAAATAATGCAACACATATTACGTTATTTATTATTAAGATAATTTATATACTATAACATGTTTTAGTAGTAGTTAATTAAATATTTTTAATAATTATTTATATATTTTTTAATTAATTAATTCAATTATGTTTACTAAATTTAAATTCCCATAAAAAGAGATTTTACTATCTCTTTAAGAGCCATCACCATACTTCTATTAAATTACTATCTGAATTTAAAACTATATAAAATAGGTATTTACATTCTCTACAAACAATCTTTATTTATTGAAAACTTATGAAACTTATAAGGGATATAACCATTATATTAAATCTTTTAAATAAATAAATAGACAATTAATGCATGAATTACAATTTTAAATAATAATTATCAAGTAATGTAAAAAAAGTACATATAAATTAATGTTATCAAGTAAAAAAATATAACAAAACATGTTACAAATGTTAATAAAAAACAAAATTGATAATACATAAGGTTAGATCTTGCTCCACCATAATGGAATCCATGTCATGGTGTATCCTTCATTAAACATATTTCATTGATTCATAATCATACCTCTTTGACTGAGTTTTTATATGTTTTAGATATCATCCATTCAATTTGGGATATGGTATTTTATATTCTTTAGTATTGAAATTTGATTTTCTTGATAATGTCTTCTTATTTAGTTAATTTCATAATTTATAAAATTATGAAATTATTAAGTGTAATAATCATCCCCTATATAAGTCTTTTACATCGATGTCAATATTTTTAAAAAAAAACTTTTTTTCTTGTTTTTAATCATAAATATGTATTCTCTCATGAACATATAATATTCCTCATTATCATTATTAAAAATGTGATCTTTAATTTCATTTATCAATGTGTGTTTCATTGAATCCATTTAAGATGCTTTAAAGGTATTTCAGTAAAATTTTACACATTTTGGATCTTCCACTATATATTTATTATTTTTATTAATTATTTCAAAACAAAGTCCCTTTATTATTAATTATTTTAATATTATTTTTTATGGTCTTCTTGATCCCACTTTTAAGGAAAATTATATTCACAATGAATTATAAATAATTTTAAACAACAATGTGACAAAAGATTTATTAATATAAAGTATGTATTCATATAAATCATCCTATCTATCCTAAAAAAATTTAATTTCAATTTACTAATGTTTCATGTATCACAAAAAAATCCTAGTTTTCTATGTTTCTTTTGGTATATTCAACTTCGAGTATAATAATATCTTGTTTTAAATTATTCTAAAGTGATACTGTATTAATGTGTTATGTATCCAAGTTATTTTCCATGTGTTTTTTCAATATATAATGTATTGTTTATTTAGAAAACACTTGAAAATGATGATATACTAATGCGATCCATTGATACAAACCTACTGACATTGAGCTATTGACGCTTCATATCAACACTTGACTCATTGATGGAAGAACTATAAATTTGGAAAACACTTGAAATGAGCCACCATTGCCTCCCACCCCAAGAACTAGACTTTGTCAATGTAATGTACCAGGGTGGTCCGAGCCATTACATAAAATACATCTCAAACTATTCACGCCCTCGATAATTCAAAACCAAATAAATAAGAAAGAGGGGTCTGAACATCAACTATATAAGATATTTCTCAAAGATAAACAACATGGTGTTACTCAAAAGCTGGTGTGTATCCAGAGAATTGAAGATCAACTTCTCCATCATCTCATAACCCAAATATCCATTGGATAACCCACACAAGAACCAAATATCTAGAAAAATGAATTTGGGAATTCCTTCCCCCATTTGAGGATACTATATGCTCTGGGCGACACTAACTCACCCAAACGGGTTTAATCACAACTCAATTAATACATCTCGATTTTGAATTAGGTCTCCCCAATTTAAATTGTTAGAAAACATCCAAACATTAGGGAACAATAAATAAACCCATGTTATAAAAAATAAGGTTCAATCACTATATCATAAATAAAAACACACAGGAAAAACTCAAAACAAATCTGGGTACTAAGAACACATTTGCATCTCTCGATCACAAGTACTATTGTAACGCCCCGACCCTAGCTACCCAGAGTCGGTGCATTACTTCATAACATTGGCATGATCACAAAGGAACATGTCTCGAAAGACCGATTAGTTTAGAAGCCTTGGAAACACTAGATGCATTCGTACACGTTACATTACATCATAAAGTGAAAAACTACAATAACAAAGTCTCCATAGTCCACACTCATATCCTCTTCTCACAATCCCTGCAGGTCATTCATAAAATACTTCTTCACATCCTGGAAAATATTAAAACATTGAAAGGGGTGAGATCAGATGCTCAGTAAGGATAACAATATTGCGGAAGCTTTCATAAATAAACATAAAAATTTAAGGCAATGTATAACTAAAACAAAAGCCTTTTAAACTTGAACATCAACATAATATGGCAAAAGTGAAATGAGATAATGCTTTTAACTTCTTCACATGGATATTCTACTGGTCGAATAATCACATGAAATATCAATAACCACTTTCATAATGAGGGAATGTATAATGCCGGACATTCTGAAACATTTTGTCAAGGCCTCGGCCAAGACGTCTAAAATGATTAAGGCCTCGGCCAAAACCATAAATCAAATTGGGAAAGGGCCTCGGCCAAATCCATGTCTAGTTGTCTCATGAGACCTACCGATGCATCGAGGAGCTATAGCGGGCTCCACCCGTCACTTATTTAGTCCAATACATTCCTCATATGAATAGGTTTAAACATATCATAAACCATAACATAATCGTATCCCATAAAACATGCATAAAGGAAACATAACATTTCCACATTTCAATCACAATATATCAATACAACACATTGATATAATAAAAACGCTTTCAAAACCATTTTCAATACCAAAATAAAAGAAAGTTAAAACTTTGTATTTATTTTTCATTAAAAAAAAGTGATGGCTTGTAGAGGAAGCCGAAACTCAAATAATGGTCACGGCGGCGGAGAAGTCGTTGTCGCCGCATAAGTACGGAAATAAAAACATTCCCTTTTTTTCATTTAGTAAAACGCTTCGTATAAAAAAGATTCCTTTTGAATAAACGTAAAAGTCAAAGGGGTTTATACACTGTATAAAAGAAATTTGTGTATAAAACAAAATATGCCTCAATGAATGGAGATTGAGACTAAGTCCCTTAAAAAGATCATTTTTAAATAAAATATATCTATTATGTGTATTCACTATATGTACACATAAGGAAAGTATAAATAAAATATACAACATAATAATATCATGACATAATTTGAATGTAGGAGATTAACTCAAAGAATGGAAGTTGGGTTAAGAAATTCCCTTACCTTGTGTCCGACTTGACTCAACCGTTCTTTAACCTCCTGAATAATAAACTAGAGTTAATATCTACCTTATTAAAAACCATTTTCAATTTCATTATTCTGTTTATATCACTTATTACAATGTTATGAACATTATGTAATTATTTAAGTTAATAACGGTCGTTTTGTCGATCTTTTGTACTTGAGTCAACAATAAACTTCTTATAATTACAAGTTGTTCATGTGGTAGAATATCCATTATATCCATAATTATATTCATGATTTAGATGTCATATATATAATATATATACAGTATATACATTCATTCATAATGTCACGTAACATTTAGAGGTAAGAAATGAAATGCACCGTTTATGGAGACGGTAAGCCGTACGTACGCATGAACGCTACTTTCATTTCTATTTCGTATTTAATGGAATGAAATCATAATGATATAAATTTATAATATTATTATAGTATAATATAGTGTATAATACCATTTACTACATCCCTTATACATCCCACATATGGCATTAACTATTCAAATCACTTTGAGGGGGCGGTAGTCCGCACTTCCTAAAATGAAATTATCGCGTTTTACCCATAATGGAAATCATAAAGTATGCCATAAATGAGAAATACATAAACATAAGTAAAACATAAACATATTATATATCATATATAAAAATAGTGACATCTTAATGGCCACCTTTGAAGGTGTTATATGAGTGTTTAACAATCATCATTTCGTGAGGCAGAAATTCGCCATCCACAGAAACCGTATGTTCTTTAACCATTAGATGTTGGTGTGTGTAAGTGTAGCTCGAATACTTCTTATAAAAACATCATATTATATTGAGGATACTGGTTTTTTTACAAAAGAAATGAATAAAAAGAGTTTAGGGGGTTGTAGAAGAAAAATAAAACAAAACAACATTAGAAAAGACATTACCTCAAAATCGGGTAACTCTTTTTGATTTGAGCCAAAGGCTTCCTTGGGAAGAGTTCTGCCCAAATTAAGGCTTCTAGGAGTAAGAGGGGGAAGTTGGGAGAGTATTTGGGCATAGGTTGGCCGAGCCAAATGGCTTGAAAGTGTAAATGAGGTGGGAGAGGTGGGGGCCTTTTATAAGTGGAGAGGAGGGGCACTTTTGGAAAGATTGAAATGTTACATTATTTCACAATGCTTTTCGGATTATAAAGGTCCCACACTTATATAATTCGAGGCTAAGGTGATAAGGTTTCGAAATATCCTCATCCAATAGGCTTTGGACAAGTGTAATCCTTGGATTTAGCATTATCTTCTCATTTTATTTAAATCGTTAAATAATGAGGTCATCACTGCATCATAATGATGTCATAAATAATTTAATTAATTTAATGTCTAAAAATTATAAAAAAAATACTATGATGTAGAAAATCTTTTTAGATTTCTAATGAATGTTTATAGTCAAAATTTGGACTTGTGTAACCCCACTTAAGAACTGTTTTAGTAAAACAACTCATGTTTGTGTCAATTTAATTTTAACATTAAATAAATATATATTAATGTCATTTTCCAACCAAAGTGGCTCCATGGGGTCCCCAAGTTGACTCATGGGTTGTCTTGGTCGGCCATGACTCATCCAATAGGAGTAGGACAAGTGTCAAGCTCATCTCATATTATTAAAACATTATTTTTACCTTAAACTACACTAATTACCTCTAATCGCGATTAAGAACTTAAAAGTTACTATTCACCAAAAATTATTTTGATCTCATTGAACCACATTTTACTTCTTAATGACAACCATGTATGTCGGATTTTTGAAAATCAAATCACAGAAGTGGTAATATTTCATTTAAACGAAAAATCAGTTATTTAACTACCACATAGTGGTTTCACTATTCATCAAAAATTGAAGTTTTTCAGAAAAAGGACAAAATTTTACCCTAAGCTATAATTGATATTCCGAATTCAAAAATGATGTCTATTTTACAAAATTCCAAACATATAAGTTTCATTAATTAATTTTATAATTAATTCCTGCTGTTACAACAAATAGCGTGTTTTTAAGAAACAATTTATATCAAAAGATTGGCAATTGTTTATGTCCAAATTAAATGTTAAATTAATTCTAATGACCACCATTGGATAAAATGGTAAAAATATATTCTAATTATACCTTAAAACCACTAAATAGTATAACTTATCACTATAAATTATTTTTATTAAAAAAGTTGTTTTAAGTATTTTTCACTATTCATAAAAATTTGGAAGTTCTCAGAAAATTACAAAAAATTCAACATAGGCTAATTTCAATATTAGGAATACAAAAATGAAGTCCATTTTGAAATATAAAATTTCTATAAATTTAAAAGGTGGTTATTACTATTCATAACGATTACTTTGATTAGTTGTGGTGTGTTAGAACTCGAACTTGCGTACAATGCAAGCTATTGCATTATTGAAAGAGATGCGTATCGTGGAAGCTCGGGGTGTTACATTCTCCCCTCCTTCAATAAATTGCGTCCTCGCAATTTGAAATTTTTCTTTGAAAATAAAAGGTTGAAAAGAGAAAATACCTTTGAGGAAAACCCACATCGGAAATAAGGTTAATAAATATATAACATTAAAATAAAGCAAGATAAGTACAAAGGTCACCCGATATAGCCCATTCTAGGATTATATGAAAATATGGATATGGAGGAGAAACAAACCATCAAGGTCTGATGGAGAGTTATAGAAAACAGGATTAGGAGAAAGTTTAACCACAAGAAAATCACAAACTTGTGATTGGTTAAACGGTCATTGAATCCCCAGTTGGAAAAGTTAACCGACAACATTTTTGTTTTAAGTTACCTTTTATAATGTTGAGGAATTTATTTAGGAGATTTACTAAGAACGTAAGGGAATATACATACTTGTTATGTATACTTTCATTCGTTAATAAATTTTTACCACAAACCCAACTTTTACTCTAAATGGTAACGGAACTCAAAAATATTCTATTTATCCTAATTGTATAAGGTTCAAAATGTTAACACATACCATTTAGATTAGTAAAAATATTTTGTAATAACCAGGGACTTCCTGTAGGCTAGTGGTAGGAAATAAAGGCTTGTCTCATTATGGTTGTGGGTTCGATTCCTGCAGCTTTGTCCGACGCGACGAGTTATTCCCCACCCTGCAGGTTGTCCTTTTCCTAAAACTATAGTATTATAATATTCCTAAAATAATCTTCAAAAATTCTTTAACCATAAACAATACTATCCATGGTTCAACTTAATCTATTCCAACCTTAATAGTTATCCAAAATACCTCCGTCTAGACTTTCTCTAAAAGGTCTCTAAATTCCAAAATCAATTGTAACATCAGATTCCCCAAACAAAGAAAAGTTTCTCTTATTGTCAAATACTAAAAATATGATTACCTTAATCATATTAAAACCTTACTGAAATCAACAAGTACTGCAGTACAATCCTTATATATATATCACATTATTCTAATAACTAGAATATAATCCATGAGTCCAAAAGCACCAATACATTAGTTATTCTGCTTCAACTGTAGTAACAGCATAAGATTGTCCTTGATCCCTTGGCCTTTTCTGAGGTATGTTTCCCTGACGCTTAGGACATTCATTTTCATAATGACTCATTTCTCTACAATTGTAGCATTCAACTTTGATAGCCGCTTTCTTTCTCTTGCAATCACGAGCCTGGTGACCCTTTTCGCCACATTTATAACAAACTCCCATTCCTTTTAGGCAAGTACCAGGGTGATTCTTCCCACAATTATCACATACTGGAAAATCCTTCTTTCCCTTTTTCCCTTTATCTGTCTCTTGTTCCACCGTTATCTTCTTCTCTTGCTTTACTTTGTTGTCATAAGACTTAGAGAATTCCTTTTCTGTCTTGATAGCACAGGAGACAATATCTTCGTATGATGAGAAGGATTGTGATACCAAAGCTCGACGGAGAAATGGTTTTAACCCATCAAAGAAACGATCAATCTTACTCCTTGGGTTACGTATATAATCGGCAGCATGCCTCGCTAACCTTGTAAAGTTTGCCTCATACTCTGCGACATTCTCATCCTCCTTCTGCCTCAGACTCAGAAATTCCCTTTCCATATCTGCTCGATGGTCACGAGGAAAGTATTTTTCTAAGAAAAGCTCTTTGAACTCCCTCCATTCCATATTCGATACGTCATCATCTTCCTTTGTGTTTTGAATCAGCGACCACCACTGATCGGCATCTCCAGTGAGGCGGTAAACTTCCATGACAACCTTCTCCCTTTCACTACTCCCCAAGGCATGGAATATTTTCTCTAAGGAATTTATCCATTGCTCAGCTACTATAAGATTTGTACTCCCATTGATGGTTGGTGGTTGTTGCCTCATGAAGCGGTCTAACATTGATCCTCCACGTTGCGGATCAGGGTGCTCTATACGAGTAAAGTTATTATTCATAACCTGAGTGAGTTGTCCCAGTATGGTAATAAGTTGATCAGCACCAGTTGTATCTCCAGATCCACAATAATTATCTTGAGCAGGAGGGAAATCCCTACACGGAGTTCGTGCATTGATACGGTTTCCATTCCTTCCACTAGGCGCCATTTCTAAACAATGGCATAAACTAGATTAGTTTATGAATCAAAATACATAATTCAAAACTTGTTAAACACTTTACATAAATTGAACTATTTATGGATATAATCCATAATCATAAAAAGAAATTTTTTCTTTGAGGAAGTATGTACTCATAACCCTTCATAGTGGTTTGTAAATAAAATGAGAATTATCCTAAGCATATCCCCCGGGAGTGTCGTAACCAAGAGTGCAGCAAGGCCCGTTGTCGTGCACCAGTTCCCGTTCGAGTCTAGCTCCAAGCGGTGTTTTCGGGTTTTACCCCTAGGTACATCTGTGCCAGAGCCGCCTCTACCTGCTCGTATCCAGACAGGGATGTATTGCTCGGAAAACTCATAACATCTCTATAATACCAAAATTCTAGGAAGTTCTACTATACTAATCCTCAAAGTCTATCTTTGGGCTATGTGCTCTAATCAGAGTTTATCTAAATCTAGCTTCCAAGGTTAGTACTAAACTGCCTCTGATACCAACTGTAACGCCCCGACCCCAGCTACCCAGAGTCGGTACATTACTTCATAACATTGGCATGATCAGAAAAGATCAATTCTCGAAAGACCGATTAGTTTAGAAGCCTTGGAAACACTAGATGCATTCGTACATGTTACATTACATCATAAAGTGAAAAACTACAATAACAAAGTCTCCATAGTCCACACTCCTATCCTCTTCTAACAATCCCTGCAGGTCATTCCTAAAATACTTCTTCACATCCTGAAAAATATTAAAAAATTGAAAGGGGTGAGCTCAGATGCTCAGTAAGGATAACAATATTGCGGAAGCTTTTATAAATAAACATAAAAATTTAAGGCAATGTATAACTAAAACAAAAGCCTTTTAAACTTGAACATCAACATAATATGGCAAAAGTAAAATGAGATAATGCCATTCACTTCTTCACATGGATATTCTACTGGTCGAATAATCACATGAAATATCAATAACCACTTTCATAATGAGGGAATGTATAATGCCGGACATTCTGAAACATTTTGTCAAGGCCTTGGCCAGGACGTCTAAAATGATTAAGGCCTCGACCAAAACCATAAATCAAATTGGGAAAGGGACTCAGCCAAATCCATGTCTAGTTGTCTCATGAGACCTACCGATGCATCGAGGAGCTATAGCGGGCTCCACCCGTCACTTATTAAGTCCAATACATTCCTCATATGAATAGGTTTAAACATATCATAAACCATAACATAATCGTATCCCATAAAACATGCATAAAGGAAACATAACATTTCCACATTTCAATCACAATATATCAATACAACACATTGATATAATAAAAACGCTTTCAAAACCATTTTCAATACCAAAATAAAATAAAGTTAAAACTTTGTATTTATTTTTCATTAAAAAAAAGTGATGGCTTGTAGAGGAAGCCGAAACTCAAATAATGGTCACGGCGGCGGAGAAGTCGTTGTCACCGCATAAGTACGGAAATAAAAACATTCCCTTTTTGTCATTTAGTAAAACGCTTCGTATAAAAAAGATTCCTTTTGAATAAACGTAAAACTCAAAGGGGTTTATACACTGTATAAAAGAAATTTGTGTATAAAACAAAATATGCCTCAATGAATGGTGATTGAGACGAAGTCCCTTAAAAAGATCATTTTTAAATAAAATATATCTATTATGTGTATTCACTATATGTACACATAAAGAAAGTATAAATACAATATACAACATAATAATATCATGACATAATTTGAAAGTAGGAGATTAACCCAAAGAATGGAAGTTGGGTTAAGAAATTCCCTTACCTTGTGTCCAACTTGACTCAACCGTTATTTAACCTCCTGAATAATAAACTAGAGTTAATATATACCTTATTAACAACCATTTTCAATTTCATTATCCTTTTTATATCACTTATTGCAATGTTATGAACATTATGTAATTATTTAAGTTAATAACGGTCGTTTTGTCGATCTTTGGTACTTGAGTCAACAATAAACTTCTTATAATTACAAGTTGTTCATGTGGTAGAATATCCATTATATCCAGAATTATATTCATGATTTAGATGTCATATATATCATATATATATATTATATACATTCATTCATAATGTCACGTAACATTTAGTGGTAAGAAATGAAATGCACCGTTCATGGAGACTGTAAGCCGTACGTACGCATGAACGCTACTTTCATTTCTATTTCGTATTTAATGGAAAGAAATCATAATGATATAAATTTATAATATAATTAAAGTATAATATAGTGTATAATACCATTTACTCCATCCTTTATACATCCCACATATGGCATTAACGATTCAAATCACTTTGAGGGGGCGGTAGTCCGCACTTCCTAAAATGAAATTATTGCGTTTTACCCATAATGGAAATCATAAAGTATGCCATAAATGAGAAAAACATAAGCATAAGTAAAACATAAACATATTATATATCATATATAAAAATAGTGACATCTTAATGGCCACCTTTGAAGGTGTTATATGAGTGTTGAACAATCATCGTTTCGTGAGGCAGAAATTCGCCATCCACAGAAACCGTATGTTCTTTAACCATTAGATGTAGGTGTGTGTATGTGTAGCTCGAATACTTCTTATAAAAACATCCTAGTATATTGAGGATACTGGTGTTGTTACAAAAGAAATGAATAAAAAGAGTTTAGGGGGTTGTAGAAGAAAAATAAAACAAAACAACATTAGAAAAGACATTACCTCAAAATCGGGTAACTCTTTTTGATTTGAGCCAAAGGCTTCCTTGGGAAGAGTTCTGCCCAAATTAAGGCTTCTAGTAGTAATAGGGGGAAGTTGGGAGAGTATTTGGGCAGAGGTTGGCCGAGCCAAATGGCTTGAAAATGTAAATGAGGTGGGAGAGGTGGGGGACTTTTATAAGTGGAGAGGAGGGGCACTTTTGGAAAGATTGAAATGTTACATTATTTCACAATGCTTTTCGGATTCTAAAGGTCCCACACTTATATAATTCGAGGCTAAGGTGATAAGGTTTCGAAATATCCTCATCCAATAGGCTTTGGACAAGTGTAAGCCTTGGATTTTGCATTATCTTCTCATTTTATTTAAATCGTTAAATAATGAGGTCATCGCTGCATCATAATGATGTCATAAATAATTTAATTTATTTAATGTCTAAAAATTATAAAAAAATTACTATGATGTAGAAATTTTTTTATCTTTCTAATGAATATTTATAGTCAAAATTTGGACTTGTGTAACCCCACTTAAGAACTGTTTTAGTAAAACAACTCATGTTTGTGTCAATTTAATTTTAACATTAAATAAATATATATTAATGTCATTTTCCAACCAATGTGGCTCCATGGGGTCCCCAAGTTGACTCATGGGTTGTCTTGGTCGGCCATGAATCATCCAATATGAGTAGGACAAGTGTCAAGCTCATCTCATATTATTAAAACATTATTTTTACCTTAAACTACACTAATTACCTATAATCGCGATTAAGAACTTAAAAGTTACTATTCACCAAAAATTATTTTGATCTCATTGAACCACATTTTACTTCTTAATGACAACCATGTATGTCGGATTTTTGAAAATCAAATCACAGAAGTGGTAATATTTCATTTAAACGAAAAATCAGTTATTTAACTACCACTTAGTGGTTTCACTATTCATCAAAAATTGAAGTTTTTTAGAACAAGGCCAAAATTTCACCCTAAGCTATAATTGATATTCCGAATTCAAAAATGATGTCTATTTTAAAAAATTCTAAACATATAAGTTGCATTAATTAATTTTATAATTAATTCTCGCTGTTACGACAAATAGCGTGTTTTTAAGAAACAATTTATATCAAAAGATTGGCAATTGTTTATGTCCAATTTCAATGTTAAATTAATTCTAATGACCACCATCGGATAAAATGGTAAAAATATATTCTAATTATACCTTAAAACCACTAAATAGTATAACTTATCACTATAAATTATTTTGATTAAAAAAGTTGTTATAAGTATTTTTCACTATTCATAAAAATTTGGAAGTTCTCGGAAAATTACAAAAAATTCAACATAGGCTAATTTCAATATTAGGAATACAAAAATGAAGTCCATTTTGAAATATAAAATTTCTATAAATTTAAAAGGTGGTTATTACTATTCATAACGGCTACTTTGATTAGTTGCGGTGTGTTAGAACTCGAACTTGCGTACAATGCAAGCTATTGCATTATTGAAAGAGAGGCGTATCGTGGAAGCTCGGGGTGTTACATTCTCCCCTCCTTCAATAAATTGCGTCCTCGCAATTTGAAATTTTTCTTTGAAAGTAAAAGGTTGAAAAGAGAAAATACCTTTGAGTAAAACCCACATCGGAAATAAGGTTAATAAATATATAACATTAAAAGAAAGCAAGATAAGTACAAAGGTCACCCGATATAGCCCATTCTAGAATTATATGAAAATATGGATATGGAGGAGAAACAAACCATCAAGGTCTAATGGAGAGTTATAGAAAACAGGATTAGGAGAAAGTTTAACCACAAGAAAATCACAAACTTGTGATTGGTTAAATGGTCATTGAATCCCCAGTTGGAAAAGTTAACTGACAACATTTTTGTTTTAAGTTACCTTTTATAATGTTGAGGAATTTATTTAGGAGATTTACTAAGAACGTAATGGAATATACATACTTGTTATGTATACTTTCATTCGTTAATAAATTTTTACCACAAACCCAACTTTTACTCTAAATGGTAACGGAACTCAAAAATATTCTATTTATCCTAATTGTATAAGGTTCAAAATGTTAACACATACCATTTAGATTAGTAAAATGCTTCGTATAAAAAAAGATTCCTTTTGAATAAACGTAAAAGTCAAAGGGGTTTATACACTGTATAAAAGAAATTTGTGTATAAAACAAATTATGCCTCAATGAATGGAGATTGAGACGAAGTCCCTTAAAAAGATCATTTTTAAATAAAATATATCTATTATGTGTATTCACTATATGTACACATAAAGAAAGTATAAATACAATATACAACATAATAATATCATGACATAATTTGAAAGTAGGAGATTAACCCAAAGAATGGAAGTTGGGTTAAGAAATTCCCTTACCTTGTGTCCGACTTGACTCAACCGTTCTTTAACCTCCTGAATAATAAACTAGAGTTAATATCTACCTTATTAAGAACCATTTTCAATTTCATTATCCTTTTTATATCACTTATTACAATGTTATGAACATTATGTAATTATTTAAGTTAATAACGGTCGTTTTGTTGATCTTTGGTACTTGAGT
Organism: Viscum album; assembly: GCA_963277665.1. NCBI lineage: Eukaryota > Viridiplantae > Streptophyta > Magnoliopsida > Santalales > Viscaceae > Viscum > Viscum album. The sequence goes on along the minus strand of OY728120.1, from coordinate 566,378,652 downwards.
CAACAATAAACTTCTTATAATTACAAGTTGTTCATGTGGTAGAATATCCATTATATCCAGAATTATATTCATGATTTAGATGTCATATATATCATATATATACATTATATACATTCATTCATAATGTCACGTAACATTTAGAGGTAAGAAATGAAATACACCATTCATGGAGACGATAAGCCGTACGTACGCATGAACGCTACTTTCATTTCTATTTCGTATTTAATGGAATGAAATCATAATGATATAAATTTATAATATAATTACAGTATAATATAGTGTATAATACCATTTACTCCATCCTTTATACATCCCACATATGGCATTAACGATTCAAATCACTTTGAGGGGGCGGTAGTCCGCACTTCCTAAAATGAAATTATCGCGTTTTACCCATAATGGAAATCATAAAGTATGACATAAATGAGAAATACATAAGCATAAGTAAAACATAAACATGTTATATATAATATATAAAAATAGTGACATCTTAATGGCCACCTTTGAAGGTGTTATATGAGTGTTGAACAATCATCGTTTCGTGAGGCAGAAATTCGCCATCCACAGAAACCGTATGTTCTTTAACCATTAGATGTAGGTGTGTGTATGTGTAGCTCGAATACTTCTTATAAAAACATCCTAGTATATTGAGGATACTGGTGTTGTTACAAAAGAAATGAATAAAAAGAGTTTAGGGGGTTGTAGAAGAAAAATAAAACAAAACAACATTAGAAAAGACATTACCTCAAAATCGGGTAACTCTTTTTGATTTGAGCCAAAGGCTTCCTTGGGAAGAGTTCTGCCCAAATTAAGGCTTCTAGTAGTAATAGGGGGAAGTTGGGAGAGTATTTGGGCAGAGGTTGGCCGAGCCAAATGGCTTGAAAATGTAAATGAGGTGGGAGAGGTGGGGGACTTTTATAAGTGGAGAGGAGGGGCACTTTTGGAAAGATTGAAATGTTACATTATTTCACAATGCTTTTCGGATTCTAAAGGTCCCACACTTATATAATTCGAGGCTAAGGTGATAAGGTTTCGAAATATCCTCATCCAATAGGCTTTGGACAAGTGTAAGCCTTGGATTTTGCATTATCTTCTCATTTTATTTAAATCGTTAAATAATGAGGTCATCGCTGCATCATAATGATGTCATAAATAATTTAATTTATTTAATGTCTAAAAATTATAAAAAAATTACTATGATGTAGAAATTTTTTTATCTTTCTAATGAATATTTATAGTCAAAATTTGGACTTGTGTAACCCCACTTAAGAACTGTTTTAGTAAAACAACTCATGTTTGTGTCAATTTAATTTTAACATTAAATAAATATATATTAATGTCATTTTCCAACCAATGTGGCTCCATGGGGTCCCCAAGTTGACTCATGGGTTGTCTTGGTCGGCCATGAATCATCCAATATGAGTAGGACAAGTGTCAAGCTCATCTCATATTATTAAAACATTATTTTTACCTTAAACTACACTAATTACCTATAATCGCGATTAAGAACTTAAAAGTTACTATTCACCAAAAATTATTTTGATCTCATTGAACCACATTTTACTTCTTAATGACAACCATGTATGTCGGATTTTTGAAAATCAAATCACAGAAGTGGTAATATTTCATTTAAACGAAAAATCAGTTATTTAACTACCACTTAGTGGTTTCACTATTCATCAAAAATTGAAGTTTTTTAGAACAAGGCCAAAATTTCACCCTAAGCTATAATTGATATTCCGAATTCAAAAATGATGTCTATTTTAAAAAATTCTAAACATATAAGTTGCATTAATTAATTTTATAATTAATTCTCGCTGTTACGACAAATAGCGTGTTTTTAAGAAACAATTTATATCAAAAGATTGGCAATTGTTTATGTCCAATTTCAATGTTAAATTAATTCTAATGACCACCATCGGATAAAATGGTAAAAATATATTCTAATTATACCTTAAAACCACTAAATAGTATAACTTATCACTATAAATTATTTTGATTAAAAAAGTTGTTATAAGTATTTTTCACTATTCATAAAAATTTGGAAGTTCTCGGAAAATTACAAAAAATTCAACATAGGCTAATTTCAATATTAGGAATACAAAAATGAAGTCCATTTTGAAATATAAAATTTCTATAAATTTAAAAGGTGGTTATTACTATTCATAACGGCTACTTTGATTAGTTTCGGTGTGTTAGAACTCGAACTTGCGTACAATGCAAGCTATTGCATTATTGAAAGAGAGGCGTATCGTGGAAGGTCGGGGTGTTACAACTATCTTCCAGGACATCAAGCCTCCAAAAAACACGAACTAATGGAATAATCCATCCCTACATCACCTTCTCATGGTGATCTTGTATCTCCACTATCCACTCCATGAATTATGATTCATCATATACATCAAAATCTCCCTAGTCAATGACATGAGAGTCATTGTGATGATTCCACCGAAAATGGGAGACAAGAAAGATGTCATGGATCCTCCGCAACTATAGAAGAAACATCAACTATTATTCCACCTATCCAACATTCCCCAACACCTCGAATGGTTCGATGAACCAAAGAAAACGTTTTCCCCATCTACAAAACTCATCTTCCCACGTCGATGTGAAACCTTAAAAAACATGTGGTCTCCATCCTCAAACTCCATGGGATTATCCTATGATTAGAATACAACTTTTACCTATCATGTGCTACCTTCATCCTCTCATGGAAAATCTACACCATCATTTAAGTACTCTTCACTATGTTTAGACCAATAATATCTTCCTACCCAACCTCTATCTAGCACAATGGTGAATGACATGATATTTCATAAAAAGCCTAGATCAATGCCATTCCAAGGAAAAATTGATAGATATTATTGTATGTGAACTATACCAAGGGCATGTGTCATACCTATGATCTTCCAAAGCCTAGAACACTTTACCAGAACATGTCCTCCAATTTTTGGATGGCCCTCTCTATATGAACATCAGTCTGATGGTGGAAAGTATTGTTGAGATGTAACTGAGTGCCAAAATCAGGAGGAAATCTTCTCGAGAAACTCAATGTAAAATGTATATCCCAATCCGATACAATAGATCTCATAGCCACATGAAACTTCACAACCTCATCCATGAACCTATGGGCTAGGACATCCATAGCACTCGACTTCCTGATCGCTAACATGTGTACATATTTCATAAACCAATCCATCAATACGTAGATTGCATGGAATCCTCCCTAAGACCTAGGTAATCCATTGATGAAATCCATTGATATTTCGTCCCACTTCCACACAGAGATATCGTTGGGGTCCAATACACCACCAGGAACATGGTACTCAGCCTTCACCTACTGATAGACTGGGGACATTACTAAAAACATTGCAGTGGTCGCTTCATCCCTGACCACTAGATCTATTACCTCAATCCATTATACTTCATGGAAACTCCCAGGTGTTCTGTTATAGGTTAACTATGAAACCCAATTTTAAATCCCTCACACATCTCCATTAGAAAAAATAGCTTATCATGGAACTCCATTTGATTCTGATAATCCTTGGACCATCCCTCTAGAGCATCACCCATGATAAAACGATCATGCATAACCTCGGCCTATGAGTCTCCCCACTGAGACTCCTCCAACTACAACCTTAGATATGACTACACCATCATAAGAAATTGTTAACCTCTACCACCTTCCATTCCACTATATAATTGAATTGAATCCAAATCATCCAATTTTTTACATACTTCAACAAATTACTGAACAACATCTTTCTCTGACTTCTTTCCCAAAGCATAGACCACAACATTCTCTATTCTTGAGGGGTATGGGATCAATAAATTTTAATCCTCCAGAAACTCCATCCACCTCTCATGATGTATGTTCAAATATTTCTATGAAAAGATGTACCTCAAACACATTTGATCTATAAAGACCACAAATCATTAACTAATGAAGTGATTTTTTCACAATATTAGCGCACACATTGCCACTGTAGTACAAATAATTGGTGGCCTATTTACATTCACGGGGATTAAACTACCTAGTCCCAAAGAAGATCACTCAAAATTTATGCATCAGCACATACCCCATGCCTAGATGGAATGAATTGAAAAATTCATCAGACATCACCCCTCCCTATAAACACCTGAGCACTTTGGAACTAACCAACATCCCCATCATATAGCAAAAAACTACCCACAACTGCTCACTCCACACAAAATAATGGCCTTTCGGGTATGATCCATTAATAGAGATGCAACCTGACAGAGATATGGTATGAATATCTTGTAACATCCTACCAGACCAAGAAAACTATAAACCTTACACACGTTCTTAGGTGCTTCCCAAGAAATGATTTCCTCGGCCTTTAGTGGGTCCAATAATACACCTAATTAGACACCACATGTCCAAGGATGTGGACCTCATATTTACAAACCATGCACTTGAAAAACATTCTATAGAGTTGTAGGAGTCGAAGGACCTCTTAGAGTTTCCTGAGATGCTTGTTATGCTCCTCCTATGACATCGAGTAGATCAGGTTTTCATCAATGAATACGATGAAGAAACCATCAAGGAACATATCAATGATAGAGTTCATAATCCCCATGAACAAGGTTGCTACATTTGTAACACCGAACTAAATAACCAAGAACTCAATGTGCCCATACCTTCACCTAAATGTAGACTTTGGGATGTCACACTCTATAACCCTCAACTTGTGTTACCCAAATTGCATATCGATCATAAGAATCCAAATTTCATCCCTCAACTAGTCAAAAATATCACTTATCCTTGGGAGTGGGTAATGGTTCTTGACTGTTACCTGATTCAACCTTATGTAGTATATATAAATCCCCATACCTCCATCTACATTATTTGAAAACAAGACAAGAGCACTCCACAGTCACACACTAGGCCAGATATTGATCTTCTTCCTCATATTATCAATCTTGATATGAAAATCCCACTACCTATAAGGTTACCAATGATAAAGAGTCATCGAAATCAGAATATAACTGGGTGGTAACTATATCCCAAACTCAATGTCACGTCTAGGTAGTGTAGTCACAACCACATCACGGAAACATCCATTAACTCCTTGAAAACAACTGAGACCACCCCTATCTTACCATCAACTGATTCAATTGACATATCAACCAACAAGGAAAGGAAGTTATCCAAATTCCATCTTCTCATCTGAAAACACCACTCTCTACTCAAAGCCATAATTTTTCCACCCATTACTGAAAACATTACACTTCTCCAAAAGTAGTTGATAACAACATGCAAAAAGTATAACAATTAAATGGTAGAGATAACATTGTATGGATTTGTTTGTATTAAAAAGAGCTCCCCACTAGAGATATGAATCCATAACATTAGTCTACATCTAGTGCAAACATCGAACCAGCTGGTCTGACCCCTAACAAGTGTGCTCCAAAATAGGGGCATGAAAATTCTCTCTTTGTCTAGTACAAGATCACGGTATAGACCGGGTAAAAATGGAGTTTGATGTTCCAGATTAAAACAAGGTGAAAACTTGGGTACTAAATAAAATGATCATACCATGAAAAATCACAATCCCAGTTGGAACTACTATAATATAGACATTCATATAGAACAAAAAAATGGGTTTAAAAAATGAACGTGTGGAATGGATATATTTTATATTGTTATTCTTCAAGAAAACATTCCCTCAAGAATATTGTGTTAAAATACAGGGAATTTTCCTCACTTTAATGTTTATGGAAGAAGAAGGTTTGGAATAGTTTGATGACAACCTTATTACATTATCTAAGAATCTTGTTTAATATATTTGTAATGCAAAATTTTAAATGGATTGTATCTTTCACAGGGTAACGATGAATCTTCTAGTAGTACTAAATTATTACAAGAAAATTAACAGAAAATGATAGAGTATCATGATCCATTTTGATATAGATATAATTTTCAGCATTATATATAATCTATGTAAACCACGAGAATAATAGGGTAGTTGGGAACAATGAAAAAGGGAACACATGAAAGAATATTAATTAAATTGAAAAATTTCCATCATTTATTAATTTTGTAAAGAAACATTCTTGTAAGTTATTAAATGGATTTTTAATTTTTTTATAATTGTACAGATAAGGTTCATCATAATATTAAGGATACAGAAAATAATGGAACCAAGGTTATCCATTGATTCAACTATAAAGAGAATAAGGTTATCCAGACTTGTTTCTCAAGATTCACGGGTTCATATCATAGAATAATCCAAGGCGATGAGGCCAATCCTATGGAATTACTGTAGGCTAAATGGTTGTTCTATGATATGTGGTGAATGATACATTTATAGTACATTATGTAAAAGAATGTTTTTTTATTTGAATCATTTTCTACCCAATCATTAATATGTGTTGAATTTTATAAGGCTATCACATCACTACATCAAAAATTTGATATTGGGTTGGAAATGAAAACACATAATGGTATGATGATCATATAACTTTTCTATAGATCCTCCTTGGAAGGATTTAATGTAAATGTGTTTCCTATTATTCTTTTTATTAATACTATGTTGATTTGGATATCACATCACCACCTCAACAATTAATGTTGAGTTGGAAATGAAGACACATAATGGTATGATGATTGTATATCATTTCTATAGCTCGTCCCTGATATTGTTTTATGGAAATGTGCTTCATATTAGTCATTTTATTCATATTCATGTTGAATTTCAAGTAATTTTGGTAATGGATTGGCTCTCTTAGTAAATATCCCATATTAATTTGTGAGGAATGGAAGTTACATTCAATATTATGAATAATTATAAGATAGTATGGTATTCTGAGTATTAAGATGAAATCCAAACAAAACATACATCCATATTATGGGTTTTACTACCTACTCTCTTGGGTTGTTAATCTCAGATGGTTGGATAGATATTCATTATTGATGATTTCCTTATTTTGGATGATTTTACTATTGTTTTAACATAACATGTTTATATATTCTCCAAATCAATTATGAAATATTAATAATTAATCTACTACCTAGTGATACACCTATTTCAAATACTCTATATAAAATGGACACAATTTAGATATTGGAATTGTTGAAGCCACTTTAATAGAATCTATATATTAGACTCATTCAGAGTAGTTCCTCACTATAATGAAAACTATTCTTTTTAATAAACAATGTTTAATTTCATTAATTGTTTGCTATATAATGAATCACTGTTATAAAAAAGAATCCACTATCCTATATTTATGATTTCATTGATCAATTATGAGGAGGTCAATATTTTTACAAGATTGGTCTATGATTTGGATATCGTCATATATGGATCAAAAAGGAGAATATAACCTACATAGAATTCTATAAGATGTATGGAAAATCTGAAGTTATAATTATTCCATTTAAACATCCAAATTCCCCTTAAATATTCATGGAATTAATAAAAATATTCATTATAGATTACATTGATAAATTTGATGTAGTATTTATAGAATATATTAGGATATATATATAAATAGGTATAAAGTTCATGAAGAATATTTTAGTATTTTTTTGATGACCCAGTTAGTGGAGAAGATATATGCCTAATTTTCTATGTGTGAATTACAGCTACAAACTGTATCATTATTTGGTTATTTAATTTTATGTTACGCTGTATCGATAGATCCTTCAAAGAACAAAATTTATGACCAATGGAGTAAGCTATCCATGTTAACAGAGATCCCTATTTTTATTGGGCTGAAAATATAATATCAATTCATTGTGAGATATTTAAAAGGACTATCAAATTAAATCAACTTGCTGACCAATAATGGATTCATGTTTATATGGTATGATGAATGTGTTAAGATTTTATGTGAGCTGAAGGTAATAGTTTACAGTAAGCATGTTCTTACACTACCCTATAGTATGGAAGATATTATGATGTTTAGTGATGAATAAAAAATATAATGGGGTATATCATCAAGAATAATTATATGTTGATGGCTTCTGCCTCTCCCCAATTGAAAAATCTAGAGAAAAATTATGCGACACATGATATGGAGTTTGAAACAGAAATTTCCGCACTGATCATATGGAGGAATAATTTTATGGAGAATGTTGGGATGTATATAGTTATCATAATATAAATATCTATAAATTTACAATAAATTATTTGAATATGTTCCAAAATATATGGTCTGAGTTGATAAATTATTATGACAACTCAACACATTTCAACCATGGGAATCTGAACAATGTGGATGATTCTCTGATTCAAAAAGACCATGATATTTTTACACAGAATAGGATTAAGTAAGATGTAATATTTTGGGATTTGATGATATATGTTCTTGAAATGTTGTGGAAGGGGGAAATATCTTATCATTCACAGATGAATGATAAACTATCGATCCATCAATGGATTAAGAAGGTATAAAAGCAACATTTGGAATTATTGATGATGGTGAAGACTGGTCATGAGTTCAACTATCTTCATGCAGAAATGAAATAGATTTTAAAATGAGTATATTTTCCCAAATACTGAACCTAAACAAGGATATATTGGATGAATCTCATAATTAATCTTTCTCAATTGATCACAGAAAAAAGAACATGTATAGACATCTAAAAAAGTAATTCTCATCAGATATCATGAAAAAAAATATTCCAATGAAATTATATTGATATGTGATGTGGTAGTATGTTAATATTATGATATAGAAGTATATTGGTATGTGTAATCCATTACCCATACCATAATGGAAATGGTAAAACATTGCTAGGGATTTCATTATCAAACTCCCCAAAAATTAAAAAGGGAAAATTCTATTTGGTTTATATTAGATCACCATATAGATCCAATTAATTTTATCACTATTAGAAAATATATAACTATAGATAATATTAGTCTATTATTTATTAATGATTTTATGAGATTTCATATGGTACAATTATAAATTGTATCGGAACAGGACATGAGGATTTCTACAATGTTTGTGAGAAACATTCCCAAGGCTCTGGATATAATGTTATGTTTTTGTACTTATTTTTATCGTCACATTGATGGTCTATCCGAGTAGATAATTTGAAATCTATAATACATTCTAGTATCAATATCATGGTATTTAAAAGGATTTTGGGAGATAACCCTTCCTTTGATAGAATTTTCTTAAAACAACAGTTTTCACAAAAGCATTGAAAGGGATCACTATAAAGCATTATATGGAAGGATGTGAATAAATGTAATATGTTTGGAAGATGTTGGGGAATAAAAAATATTGTGTCATTATCTATATGAGTATATGAAAGTGAAGGTTAGATCCATTCAAAATTCATAATGCAAGATCAATGTTGAAATAAATATTATTAGACAATAATTAATGAGATCTATAGTCTAATGATTGTGACATGGTTTTTCTATTAATATATACATGTAATATGGTTATGATATTTGTAAATAATAGAAAATCAAGACCTAGGTATATTATTCACTTCCAAATTATTGACCCTATCAAGTTTGTAGTTTATGACACTATGCTTTCACTGAATCACTCTCATGTTTTTGATGGTTTCCATGTATCTCTCCTATGGAAGAATATTCTTGATCCATCACATTCACTAAACTCATAATTTTTACCAATGGATCATGATATTTCATAGGATAAATTAATGGTGGAAAATATATTTCACAGAGATAACATTATACGAAACAATACAACTAATCTTTATAATGCATTGTGGTTAAACCACAAATTTGGTGAAGTTGAAAGGGAAATTGAGGACATAATTTGGTTAAAGTATAATTAATATTATTTGTTAGATTGATTTAATTTCAAGGAATAAATTCATATAAAGAATATATAATCTAAAACCCCATGATTTAATGATATATATCATTTTAAATAAATAAAAATTTCCTTATAAATTATTTTACATACAACGCCATCTTTAAAAAACCAGAAAAAATAATTTAAATATTATGTGACAATTATATCTTTTTACAAATAATCATGTAATTATTAGGATAGGATGAATAATTATTATTTTATAAAATGATTTATTTTCCATTGACTAGTGAAAAATAACGATTTATATAAAATTTTCAATTAATTACTTTATATAATTTAATTTAAATGTTATATTCTATTATTGATTTTTTATTGATGTGATATAATTTTTATAATTTGAAATTTGGTTTTAATAAATTAACACTTTATTTTGATAAATTATTTTATCATCACATTTAATTTAATAATACTTAATTTAAAAAAATTGTAATTTATTATTTACATGTTTTAATGTTTTGAATTACAAAATAAGTACTGTTATTTTAAATGTACATTTTCTTGTTAATGATAATTTATTATGTGTTAGTTTATTAAAAAAACAATAGTACATACATAAAATAACTTGGACCACCCATACTACAACATAAGGGGAAATTTATAAACCATGTGGGAGGTCCAACACAATAATCTTACATAGAGTTAGTTATAGAAGTAATAAAATGGTTAAGGCCAAGAAGAACACACACATTGGAGTTCATTAATTGGTACTAGTTATCCTTCATGGTCATAGCCCATGAATAAATGAATTGGAGTGTAGTTGTTTACCCCCTCTATAAAATTGATAGTTGAATTGGAAGAGTTCACAAAAACAGTAGTGTATAATCCTACCATGATTCTGATGTGGTAGGTGAAAAGATGCGTATATTGTTCATCTGTAATTTAATGATATTACTATTAACTATAATTACATATGTACTATTTCATATGAGACATCCAATTTCCATCGATTATCTTCTACTTCATCCAATATTAATCTATTCATTTATGTTCTTCAGTTCATCAAACACTCAACTATAATAAAAATTTATCTCTTATTCTACATTCACATCAAGCTTCCATTGATCATACCATTCCGTAAAAAATTCATGAAGTTAATGATTGATCATCACCCAAGTCATATGTTTGATGGTGGATCTCTTTTTCATGGTAGAATCCATGTTCTCTAATTCAATAATATATAATTTCACTGGTTGATATATCATGAAACAATATATCTTTCCCTCAACATTAGAAACATGTTTTAATGGATATAGATTCATTATACCACATTAGATCACACAAATTTACATAGTATAGCATCCATAGTTCTCATTATAGTTGAATCTACATGAACCATTTTGTATATAAATCAATGATTGGAAAATGGTAGATCTCAGTTTGATGGAACATCGCACTAATGGTCAACCATTTGATCAGTATTCGTTCCTCCTTCTAAGGGGTGATATATGTTTATGTTTTACCCTACTAGTTCATTCATACAGGCTACACAAGTTATGGTAATACCCTTTTTTTCTCAATTTTGGATCTACATATCAGTATACATAACCAGAATATCTCTCTACTAATATACATAGTCAAGATATTGTAGATAAATCTACTACTTCACTATGATAGATCCATTTTTTCTGCAATCAATGGAATATCATGTTTCTCAATAGTAGATAATTCTACCGTCTAAAACCAATGGTATTGAATTATAATGGAAGTTTTTTAGTGGTAGAAACAACATGCTATTGGGAAGTATTTCTATCTACCATTATTAAATATTATTGTTTTAAAATTATATATTTTGTTTTATTAATTAATATATTTAAAATAATTATTTATATTTTAATTTTATAGTATTTTTCTAAATTATAAATATATTTTGTGCCAAAATAATTATGAGTATTTTTTACACATATACGGATCCAATTGAAATTGAATATATTTCTCTATTTTATGAAACAAAAAATACTTTAATAAACCAACAGTATATTCTTATGTATTATATATTATTGTTATACTAATATTGTTGGATGTTTTATACTTTATTTTCATGAAGAAATAAATAGAGTGAGTGTTCATTGTTATTCCTCATGTATTTTTACAATTAGTGGTAATAGTTACACTATATCACGATTATTCTATAACACATGGAATATAACTATTTTTTATGTTGGAGATCCATGAATAAATTTGTTTTAATTATTTGAGACTTATATATTAGAGATATCATAAATGGATATAGAAATATTCATTCATATTTTTGAATACAAACTATAACAGGATTCCTAGTACTCTCATATGATCAAGAAACCTATAAGACTTCTATTGAATGGGATTCATTATAAATTAAATTTAATGTTAAACATTATTCTATTTATGTTTCAAAGAACATTGATCATTATAATCTTTGACATCGTTTTTTCATCTACTTGATTCATTATATTACCTTTTCTTTTTATATATTTTATTTATTTCGTTAATTTCGTTAAGTTTAATTTATTATTTTCTAGATAATATGAATGCAATTTTTGGTTTTATTATTCCACCATCAAACATAATTTCTTGTTAGTGACTTCAAGTCAAAATTTAGGTCACAGACAACATTTAGACTACTGTAAAAACCCATGTTTGTGCCTCCATGTATTTTTTGTAACACCCTGAATCGTTCATCAACATAAAAAATGCTTTAGGTTGACTTCAACTGGCCTTAGGCATGGCTCATCATACTTTAATGGGATATAACTAGTAGAGAGGGTGCAATGAGGTGATAATTTGGAGACTATACCCTTTGGTGATGATATAATAATGGTCTATATAAATATAAATTAATGGACACAAAGGACATGCAGACATGAATCAATAAACTACCCATAGTATAAGAATGAGTAATAATAGAATATAATGGTATCATATTACTAATCACAGCTGAATGAAATAAAAAATTCAAATTTACCATTTTTAGTACATGACTCTAATACGGGTCATAAAATAAAACAAAAATAAAATGACATCTCATGGTTGACTATTGAAATATAAAATATGTAGCAAACTAATTCAAAATAAAATATAAAATATAAGATCGAGATGAGGTCGGAATATCAAGGACCCTTGCCTTCCATATCATGAAAATAACCCACTAAGATAATGATCCATTTCCTGAACCCATACCTAAACACAAAATATTCAAATCTACATGAGTCATGAAGAACTTGTGTTTGGTGTGAGAATGTGTATCAGTAGTTTTCCACCATTTTCTCCCACCTTACATTTGTTATTAATAGGATGTTTAATAAAAATAATGATAAAAAACACCTGAAATTTAAATTACAAAAATAATACATGGTTCTCAAAGGCCACCAGGAAGCTATCACCCACCTAAGACATTGCTGGAATGTAATATAACATAGCATCACTAGCTTAAGACCAAGTCATCCCCTAATATAGAAATTAAAAGGTTTATCCTTAGGTTCCACCAATAAATAAATCACATGGAACCATATTAAAATTTACACCACTGGTCCATAATATGTTAAGGATGTCCGAATGGAACACCCAATCAATAAGAACCTAGTCCATTAGACACTTGCTCGAAAGAACCCCTTGGCTCAAAGCCCGACATCCCGAGTAACAATGATACTTGTCCTCAAAATACTCCCCAGACCAATATCCAAAATATGGTGAACCTCATCCCCACTAAATGCCTCAACATTACTATCTGATGGGTCCTCACAATTCTCGTGGATTTCTATAGAAATAACCATAAACCATTTATTGATGACATAACTATTGGGGGCCTCTACCATAATGGGTGGTCAATACCACCTCCACATCTGAGGAAACCTATGGGCACACAACTCCAAATGGTGTATTGTACATATTTAGTGAGAAGTAATCACAAAATACTACCTCATCCGCATTATTGTAGATCCTCATTCCATGGATTCCATGTCTCTCAATATGATATCATTTCCACTCAATATCATAGGGTTCATTCCCTTAACATGACATCCTCTTTACCTCAAACATTGATAGAGTTACCAAACCCGATGATTACATCACACAATACAGATGTCCAATTCCTTCTTAATCCTCATTCCTGGACTGACATGACCCTTATGATCTAAATAATTACTCACAATCAATTCATATATATATATATATATATATTCAAATTAAAAAAATCAATTTAAATAACAAAAAAACCTCGTCCTAAATACCCATGTTCCAATGCCTCTCACATGGATCAAACCATAAGTAGACTTGGGAAAAATGCCCATAAAATGTTTATAGGGTTCAATTAGTGTAATTAATTGAAACCATTTAATTTATGAGGTCTCTATCAATCAACACACTATGGAACACAAAGAAGCACCTCCTAAACACTCATCAAAACATAAAGAATGTTAAGAAACACATAACTCATAGTTGTAGATAGAAAACATCTGATATTACACTCTCTCCTGTGATAATTTGGATGAAATTAGAATTTTAGAAGAACATCCTAAATATAAGGAAAAACCACCATCATGGATTTAGTTATCTAGGAGGAATGAAGAAAGGAAAATATAAGCATGAAGATGTAGATCCCTACCAAATAAGATAGAATGCACTCCATGGAAATCAAAATAATGTCTCGATTATGGTATTAGATCAATCATTTTCCCTAAGAATGAAAAAGGGAGACCCCCAATGCATGTGGCTTGAATAGGAGGAGGATGTGGAGAGAAAAACATCAATAAAGGAGGGTAAATCATAATTTTTCATATTTAATGAGTTTAATGATTAGATGTCATGGTTTTCCAAACCGTTCAACAATTTTGTAGGTCATGCGACTTGTGATTGAAGATCTACACTATTTTTCTATAGGGTTAGTCATAACCGTGCTCAAACAGTGATAAATTCCTATACTATAGATTATATAGTTCTCACAAAGCCTTTCATCCCCACATGAAAAATATTCCAAACCATGCATTGTACAAAAAGGGACCCCACGGTTTGGACTAAGAGGAATCAAAATTAAATCTAACCATGAATCTCAACCTAGAGTTCTTCAAAATGGGGCCTCTAATTCTCTGAAGCACCCAAACCCCAACAAAACTCCAAGGGAATTTTACAAGACATGAAAACCATCTTAAAAATGTTCTGGGTGAATCGAAATCATTGAATTGTGTTATTTTAAATGTCAAAAAACATTTCACCTTCACCAAAATCCATAATTTAAAATGGGTGAATAATTCAACCCAATGAATAAAATGGGATATTACAATTTCCTCACCTTACCATAGAACATATGTCGGCTACAAAAAAACCAAATTTGGTGTCAGACATACCCATCACAATAAAATATATCATAGAATACCCTATTCCAAAATGCATAGGTCAACTATCTCAAGGGTTTCCCCACCTTATGAGTCACTTACTTTTATAAGATCACAACCTAAAACACAAAGAAAACCGGTGTTTCATTGACCAAAACTAGAAACAATGACCTCCCATAAAACATCATCACTCTCACACCTCATTAAGTGATCCTATTTCATACATAATTCCCATTCTACACCACATCAATTCCCACCTCACACCCATGACACTCATGGAACCTATGATGTTCTATAATTCAATAGATACCCAAACCCAATCTTGATTCCTCGAACCTCAATCAAGCATTGCATATCCATGATGCCCATATGCCTATGTCGGTCATGTAACCTCCATATCCTCGATACACTGATTACAAATAACCTCATATATCAGGAATCCAATGATGCTCACATATAGATCACGGTTCCATGCACCTCATACATATATATAATGCATTAAAAATGATACCAAGGTACAAAACAATGTAGGGTTGGTATATAGATACATCTCGTTCACCTCATGAACTCTGATGTAATATTCATCTAAAAATTAAATTCCAAAAAAATCAAAACTGTTTGTATGACCATGGAATACCTCAATCCATTGTCAGGTCACTAGCCTACTCTAACATTGGATGCTCCACGACATTAACATAGCCTGAATCTTGATTTTCAAATTCCATTATTCCTTGTAGTGTTGCACCAGCCACCGGCCAATAACCACCATATTGGGTCATACTGTCTCTTCCATGACAGCCATGTGTTGCTGAAACTTAGCCTCCATCACCCGGTACAGTACATGGTCCGATGGAAGAGCAATAAATAATCCCTAGTTCAAAATTGTGGAATTTCATATAAATCTTCTAGTGTGAACTCTTAAGATTAATGACCTATCCATATTCACAACACTCTTTTTGATGCCTATCACACTATGTATGGACATGTCCTAGTAGCCCATATAGGAAGAAAACTGTCGACGACCCACTACGAGGTAGTCTTTCTAGGTCTGTGTCCTGAATAGCCTCCTAGAACTCATCCAATACCCATATCATACTATCTAAAACATCGCTATTGTACTCTTTTAAAGCTGTCACTCGACTCAAGTATGCCTGATCCATCTAATTTCCTTGGAAATGTTTTCTAGATTTTCTATCTCTAAAAATGAGGTATCCTAATGATTTATACCTTCACCCAAATAGAGTGCTACAATCCATCCTTAAAATTCTTCCCCTTTGATGTATCTTTGAACACCCCCTTGGGTGCAAAGTGAGGAAACATGGTGAATGTCACTGCAGAGTCCATGGCAGATAGTTCGCTCATATAATGGATTAAGAAAACCCTATCTCATTCCTCCCTCTTCTTCTCTATGAAAAGGTTTTGGAAGAACCTAGCCTCAAAATATTTCAATGACAATCCTTAATGTATACCTTCCCAGAACTTCATATACCACCAGTGCTTAGTCGGTCCTCTATGATTGTAAGTAGCTTGCTTCACGCATCATTAAGGTTCCATCTCAAGCTGGTGGAAGATCATTTACATATTCTCAATGTTATTCTCAGATTCTTATGGTCTACATATTGAATATAATAGTTTTGGGTTCTATGAATGTAACTCCCTTGTCAAATACATCATTGAATGCTCTTCCATGTGAGCTCCCCTTTTAATACTATAGATTAAACATACCAATCATTCTCTGAGCTTCTCGTCAATACACAACCAAAAATATTTCAAATCTAGAAGATTATATACCTACAGTAGATCTCACACTTGTTCATGAACCTCTGTTTCATTATCTTCTAGACACTGAAGGGACTCAACCTATGCGTGATCTTATATTATAACATCATCTCTCGCTTCACGCTTCATGGGATCCCATCATGGTGGTGACCTAATGACTACCAATATATGGTAATAAACCACATATAACATATATATACATCATAGATTGGTAAATATGTCTAAATCATGGATATCTCACAAAACTAACCCTTTTCACATCGAAACCATGTAACAAGACATCCCAACCTCGTGGCCTCCTTTCCATCCCTTAACAAATCCTGTAATCAAATATGCCTTAGTGTATGCCCATCATGAAGAACCATGTCACCTTAAACGATTGACCACATAAACCCATATAAGCATACCTTCCTACTCCTAAAATATAAAACCCCATATATATATATATATATCACATTTCACAAATATATTTCATTAGGTCCACTTGCATGCACTAGTTGTGTAAGATTACACCAAAGATAATCTAGGCTGGAAAACACCACATTTATTATTTTGTTGAAACTTTATACAACCTAACCCATCATAGAATAATCCATGTCCCCAATTATAATCAATTGCATTCTATCACAGTCATAATCATATATAATTTGAAAGATCCTATGTGCTTAACCAAACGTATAACAAGGAAAAACACCCATGTCCTTACCGAGCCAAGGGTCCATATCTCTTCTCATTCCATGCTAGTCCAGGGATAAAAAAATAACACTTGAACATCACATAAAATAATAATAGTAATTGTGGGAATCCTATAAACATTTAAATGATCAAAAATATAAAAGCAATTCCCACCCATGGTAACATGGATTTTCCCCTATGTGTGGGACCACATGCATCCAATAATGATCTATAAACCTAGTTATGAAAATATCATAATTTACATTATATGATATCCCAAATTGTTAGGCTAATAATGATTAATAATTAACTCCTCCAATTTCATTATTAGTTCTATCATCTTTTCATCTACTCAAACAATCCATCGATCTATGTTCCACTGGTCTTGGGTGCACCTCTCCATTCGCCAAATGATAGAAACCAGTATTGAGGTAGTAATGAGGTGAAAATAGAGAGACTATATATTCTTTTGATGATATAATAATGATTTATATAAATATAAATAGGTTGAAATAAATACCATAAAGACATGAACCAGTATCCCACCTATGGAGGAAGCATGAATAAAAATAGATGATAGCAGAAGTATCATCACTAATAGATGCTGAATTAAATAAACAAGACAAATTTACCATTTTTAGACCATGTATCGAATACAAGTCACAAAATACAAAAAACAAGAAGGGGACACCTATGGATGACCATCATTCTGATCATGTATGTATTATGCTTATTCTAATTGGAATAGAAAACATAAACACCTTTATTTGAAGGAACCTAAAGTTCCCTTGCCTTATATCCCTTTCAACTCAACAACTATGATACATCTCCCTAACTCAAAACATTAGTTGAAAAAAACATGAAATCTATACACATCCTGAAGGGCCCATGTAGGGTGTGAGAAAGAATCTTAGTGGGTCACCACCAACATGTTCCCACCGTACATTTGCAATTAATTATTTTTGATAAAAAAATAATGACAAATAGTGCAAGTAATTTAAATAAAAAAACATCCTTAGTACTCATCATCCACTAGGGAGCCATCACCTACTATTGATAATGTCATAATCTCTCAACAGAGATGATACTTATCCTATAACTAGTGAATGAACTGATAATGAATTGTCTCATTAAACCCTCAGGTTCCACGTCTAAATAAGTCACCTAACACTAGGTTCTAACCAAAAAATCATGTAAATTTTTTTTTCATGAACAAAAAAAAAGGCACGTCGAAGAAATAATATCATAGCCCCTCAGACCCCTTCCTGAAATATCCCATCAGTTCGAGGACTGAGTTTCCAAGAAACAAAAATAAAAGTCCTCCAAATAATTCATCCCTATTTATTTATATAACAATCACCACAACCATTTAAATAATATGCAACTACTAGGGGACCCAACCTATATGAATGGTTAATACCACCTCATTATCTATGTCAAACTGCATTCAAATGACAAGAAACAGTGCATTAGCTAACATAGGTAACTTGATATGACCAAATAGTACATATGAAAAACCATTATATACCAACATTCCCAAGATTCCATGTCTTCTAATCCAATGTACACCCCATTCCATACAGCATAGGAGAATCCCATCACCTGACGACCTCATCACCTCAGATGATGGTCGAGTCTCCTAACCTAATGATTACAAAACCTTAGCTGAGATGGAAAATAACATCTAAATCCTCATTTCATGTCCACCATGATCCGATGGAATCATTAAGGCCTCACAATAAATTAATATATATATATATATATAATTTAATTAAAACCAAATTAATAGTTAAATTTAAATAACCAAACACACCTTGGATGAACAACCCATGTTCCAAATCATCTCACACAGCTAAAACCATTTGTATCCTTGTGGACACATTCTGCTCTGCATCTCACATGTCTCAATATAATCAATAAAAATAATATTTTAAATTTATATTGTATTTATCTATCAAGAAAATGGATCACTCAATGTTGAAACACCAAAAAATTACTAAAATCATAATAAATGTTATATAGCACCCACCTCATTGTCTTAAGAAATGGCATGATTGATCCTTTCCTATAACCTATGAATATTTGAATGAAATTTTCATTCAAGATGAACTCACTAAAAATAAGTAAAATAGAATCACAGTTATTTAATAGTCCTTGAGGAGAGATAAAAGGATAATAGAAACATGATAATTTTGATACTACCAATACAGATCCAAAAAACTCAGAGATGGTAAAAATGTAGTTTAGATGAATATATTGGATCATTCTCTAACTAGATAATGAAATGTAGGAGACACCCTGTGTGTGTATAAAAAAATTCAGGAGGAGGAAGAGTAAAAACGATTTATGTAGGGATGGGAAAAACATAATTTTATAAATTTAATGAGTTTCACGGTTAGATCGTATGGTTTTCTAATCCATGAAGGAACCTCTCATCCCCTGCTGCTTAGGATCCAAGCCTTGTAAGTTAGCCTTAATAGTTAGACATATCCATGTGCAAACTATGCAAGCTAAAATGTAATGGTACTACACAATTGGGACTAAGTGTGTGGCTTGTGAACAGTTTTCCCTAGTTCGGTGAAAACTATGTGAAATACTTCTACTAAAAACAACATGTTTATTACAAGGATATGCAAACCCACCTACAAAATTTAAAAAACTATAATACAATCAAAATGTTTTTTCATAGTTTTCAATATGATACCACACTATTAATTATAACCATGAACCTCAGCAGGTACTTCTCCAAAACATTGCGTTTGGGATTCTGACAGACCAAAAACCCATCCTAACTCATGATGAATTTTTTCAGCCTATAAACCCATCCTTATAATGGTTTTGTGTAAATGAAAAAAATTTAATTAAGTCATGTTATATAAGAAAAGTGTGGGAACCTCCACCAAACATCAAAATTTAAAACAGCTATGGAATTATACCCCCACCAAAAACCTGAGAAGTTACATTTTTTAAATTAATTATCATTAAAAGTCCTTCATATCATTAAAAGTAATATTCTTAGGGGTTATAAATATTCTCACGGAGTAGAGAAGGATGATGATTTGAATTTTATGTTTGTTATCCGGACCACTATATATAATTTTTTCAATATTTTTAACTGAATTTCATTTAATTGCACATACTCATCACCCAATTTTGATTATTATTTTATAAACTCTAATTAAATAATAATAATATTTTTTAGATTTCCATTCACCCCCACTATTTTTTATTTAAATCATTTTTAATCCAGAACAATTGGGTCCAAGGTAGGGCCTTTGTTAAAGGATACATAGACTATATAATTATTTTAATCTAATGTCATATAATTATTATTAGATGATATTTTTACTTAAATGTATATTTAGATTTTTTTGATTATTTCTTGTTCATATTTCTGTCATTTCAGTAAACTGATATCATAGACATAACATTATACAAATTGAAATAAAAGGTTTTTTAAGATGTAATGTGTAAACTGAAGTGACAGAAGGATTTTAATAAAATATTTGTCTGGAAAGACATCATACTAAAGTAAATAGCAGTGATTCTATAGGAGAATAGAACATAAGAAATCTTTCCATGTTGGTTATATAGTGCGACTTAAATTATTCACATTTTAATTAGTGAATAACTCCTATAAAAGTTTATAATAATTCCATTTTTTATAATGAAAATGATTACAATTGATTTTATTATTATGATTCTTTTAATTTCAAAAATTAATGATTTTCTAATGAAAATGAAGAATTAATAAATGATTGAGTCCAAATAATTGAAAAATACAACGTTATTGAAATTAAAAATAAGAACAGAATTAAATAAAATGGGAAAATAAAAATATGAATATCATAATCTGAAAAAAATTCACATAATGATAAATCTAAAGAGATGCTTGATTATAATTTTGTAAAATTATAATTGGAATATTGAAAATTTAAAAACATTTTTGTAGTAACTTAAAATAATCATGATATAATATTAAATTTATATATAGATGACCTAACTAATGTTGAAATAAAAGTAATAAAATTAATAAATAATATTTGAAAATAAAAAAAACGTCTAGATATACTAATAATATTTATAAATATTCTAATACTTTTGAAAAGGTGAATATGAATTTTAAAAATCAATGTATGAATATTTAATAAAAAGTATATACATTAGATAAAGGTAATTAACAATATCATAAAATGGTTTCATTAATAAAAATAAACATAGATAAGAATGTTTTGGGTTATATATATTTATAAAAATGGCTAAATTAGACTAAATGTTTTATAATATATAAATGATGTATTTCCCGTGTGACGTGTATTATAATTACAATGAAATGGAATTATCACAATATGAGTTCACTGAGATTTTCAAAATAATCTTAGAATACTATAACATTTATTACTATATGTTTAATTTTTAAACATCCCACCAATAAATGATTTAAATAAATTTCCAAAACAAAATTTTCTGAAATTAATCAATTTGGACCCATGATAAAATCATTACCAAAATATTTTGATTGAATTTTATAGTTTAAGAAAATATTATATATATGTATCATAGTACCCTAGGGTTTAGAGAGTGGCTACTTAAGAGACCTGACATGATATTTTTAAAAATACCGATTCTTAAATTTAGGTTGTGGTTTCCATGCAAAATTTAGAGGAAAACATAATGATCCTATTAAACATGTTGGTAAAGTATATTTTTTCTAAAAGTTTTGTTATTTCAAATTTATTATATGTTTAATATAAAAAAATAATCTAATATGTTTATCATAGTTGTGTGAGGATGGATTAAATATTTATTTTGAAAATGTTAAATGTAATATATTGAAAGAAATTATATTTGGTTTTTATAAAATAATATAGAGAATAGATACGTCAGTGTTTCACTAATATATCCAAACAGAAGTACATGTGTTTGAATTAAGTAGAAGGAGATAAAATTCTATTGGATAGTAGTATTGGGAATGGAAACTCCATGCTGCATATAAATCTATCAATACATGGTACAATTTATAATTTCCAAAATTACTTATTGGTAAGTAATTTATATTTGATTAATATATAAAGGGTATTTAGAAGTTAGAATGATTTAAATATATAAATAATGTTAATACTAAAATATGTTTATAAATTTTAAATGATGACATGTTTAATCCTACAGAAGCTGTTACATTGGGTGGAAAATTTGAGGTATTATAAATTGTAGATTATTATAGTTGATTCATGTAGATTTATTTCTTATCCCACAAAAATGAAACATTATGAAATTGATGTTTCATATGTAATAATATTCAAAACATAAAATATCTTTTAATCATCTATATCAGACATGATAGAGGTGATGATTTTTTAATTTATAATTTGATTTTTTTAAAGATGGATATAAACATTATATTCCATCCCCTATGACACCACAATAGATTGATGTTTTTTAAAGGAAGAATAAGTATATTTTAAATTGTATAGGTTTATGTTGTTGTAATTTAGTGTACCTAAATAATTTTGGTAAAATCTATTGATACATATTAAAATGGTTTGGATATAGTTTCAATAAGAACATTTTATATAAGTTCCCTAATACACTGTTTAATGGGTTTAAACCTAATATTGGATATTTTAGGCTATTTGGTAGTAAATTAAATAATATAAATATAAAAGATAATTTAGATAATTTCATTTATAAATGTTATGAATGTGTATTTTTAGAATATTACTATACTTCAAAATCATATATAGTTTTTAATATTAAATATTAGTTTTTTAGACTCAATTTAGGTAAATTTCAATGAAAGTAATTATAAAAATTTGGATTCTAAATCAAACAAATATTGTGATGCATTTTTGGAAATATATTTTGGTGGGGACAATGACCAATAAAATGATAATTATTTATTTAATTTAGAGAATATATCCTCTAAAATTAATCCTATGAAATGTAAAACATTTAATGATCATCAAACTAAAAGATTAGTTCGTTATGTTTAATTTGGTATAAAACCAAAAAATATATTTTATTTTACTATGAAAATAATTCTGTTATTTTTTATTTGGTTCATATCAATATTAATTTTGCTTTAATTATTTCATATTGGATTAATGGTATGAATATTAATGTCATAACCCAGGAGCGTGTAAACGGTACCCTGATCTGGTAGACCACATGGCATCAAACATTCATCCCCATATGCTTGAGGCTTCTAACTAATAGTGAGGGACTATTCAATTACTGTAGGGAGACTATTCCCTCTTGTAAGAGTGTATCACTATGGAAATAATAAAAACAATAAGGTCTCATATCTCCTTTGATCATCCCTTCACGTATTTCAGAAAATTGATATGCTCGGAAGAAGCTCATTCGATGTATAGAAGAGTTCAGATTCTAAAATTTCTAATAATGGATATTTCATGATTTGTAAACTCTTACATGATGTAAATGTGGGTTTCACCACATGTTCTAATCAAATAACGATGTATAATAAATCGAGGATTAAAAATAAGGTGACACATTTTTCGGCATAAGTCATACCATGAGGATTACACTACGTGAAATGGGTTTACACATTATGTAAATCCCTGATGTTGGATATAATTAAATAATGCAACACCATGGGTTTCTCTAACACTATGTACTTCAGCTCCTTCCTCTCTCTCCAAGCGACCTGATGACCCCCACTTTGATGTTTTTGGGTTCCCATTGTTATGCATTTATATCTAGATTCCTTCCTTTGATATATCTTTTATGCAATTTATTTTCAACCTACATTCTTGGGTTTACACTGATTTGATTTCTTATATTTATCTTTTCAACATGATGTGTCTTGATCATCATGTTTGTAATAGTGTTTTTAAGTTGTTCAATAGAACAAACGTTGGGCATCATCCTCTGGTGGATGTAGTCCTTGTAAGAGATGCAATCGAGATCTGTAGCATTGGTTCATTTTCAAACGAAGGACATAGACAACCTTTTGTGGTAGTAGAATCAATTTTTCACTTTCGTTATTTACAATATTAAATTTAGCTTGTTTTAGCCACTTGAACCAAATTAAATTGACCTATTAATTACTTATACCAAATTATAGAATCAGTATGAATTTCATGTCGATGTTTCTATTTTGAACCATGATAATAATTTTCCTCTTTTTCTTATAGGATATTGTGATATCTATGCTGTGTTTGTTCTTTTTGGATTAGAATGTGAAATTTTAATAGAATTTAAAGCCATAATTAATTGATAATTAATTGGATAAAACATAAAATAAGAATGTTTATTGAATCTGGAAAGTTTTAATCTTAATGATGCAGACATGTTTAAATAATTTTACCTCTCATGTGTTAACATAATTGAATAAAAATGAGAATAATGTTTATTCTTATTGAAAAAATAATTAAAATCATGTTAAATTAATTATTTATTTAATTCTGATATCTTATTCTAGCTTAACTCATAGGTTTTCTGTAGTTATAACCTATAAATAATGAATCAGTTAATTCAATATTGAATATGAATCGATTGTTTCATAAAAGAAAATGTCTATTGGGGCCTTGAGTTACCTACTTGACAATAAATGTTGATTTCTTGGAGCTTTGGAGACTTGAGGGATCATTTTCTATGAAGGATGAAATCCTTTATTTTTGGAAAAGATCTCAGTTTCTATGTTTATTTCCTTCTCATATTGATGTTTTCTCGATATGTGACTTTTTATTTTGCGATGGGAGGACAGGATGTGACATAATCCTAAAATGGATGAGTATGGGTGTAGGGGGCTATTATAGTATGCAGGGCAAGGAGGCCCATATGTTGGGATAGTAATTTATTCATATTATAAGAATATGGACTTAAACATCACTTAATCTTGAGATATGCCAATAAATTTATATTAACTCACATTAAGAATATTTTAATGTTTATACTTTTAAAAAATTAGGCCATATCTATTTCATTACATCTCAAATTTTACCAAGTACACACTTCTACTCTATAGAGTTTTTTTCACAATAATAAAACTCTATAAAGAAAAAAAAGAATTATTTTCATGATTGAAATATTCTTGATTTCTTCCATTATCATACCCTTTCTTATACCCTATGAAAAACAATTCAAAAAAAGGTATGGGCATAAAAATCCCATTAAGGGATATAAAATAAGGAAAGAAAACATTTTCCCATGAATAGATACAAATGAAAGAAATCATACATTTAAATCCTAAAACATAATATCATTATCATACCTTATGAAATCGAAAGATTTATGGATAACACATAGAAATCATAAATCATAAATGTATCTTGTGGAATCCATAACATACCTACTTTGATGCTTTCACAGCTACATAGGGATTTATGTTTAAAATACTCATTATTGTATATTCCATAAATATCATTGGAAAAACATTAAGGTTTACCTCTGTTAAATTTCACAATGAATTGGATAGCTATCTCGGGCTGACCCACCCTTGTATTATCACTGAACCACCAGTATATGTAAACAATGACCAAGAAGCATAACATAATAATAACACAAAAAACAAGCATATAGGACAGATAACATTTCCACATAGCAATCAAAATATATCAATTAAAGATATTAACATAATTAATGATTCATCAAAACCATTTTTAATATAAAAATACTTAAAAAATGTATATTGAATTTATTTTCCTTTTAAAAACATTATGCCTTGTAATGGAATCCAAATATAAAATAATATTCACTGTGGGGGAAAGGCCATTGTCACCGCGTATGTTAAAAATAAACATTGCCTTTTCCATTTAGTAAAAAAAATCATAAAATAAATGATTCATTTTTAAAAAATTTGAATTAAATTAAAAGAAAAATTTTATAATTATATTCCATATAAAATAATGTGTTTTATAACATCAAAATTTTACTCAATGAATGGATATTGAGACGAAGTCCCTTACCTAGAGTTTAATTTCTCTTCTTCGTTATTTATCTCCTTGAAAATTATAAATATGTTAATTTATACTTTAATTATAAACTTTTTTATCTTTATTGTTCCTATTACATTATTATGGAAATTTTATAATACATAGTAAACTATCTGAGTTCATGTTGGATGTTATTTCAATAATTGGTTCTGGAGTTAAAAAATGAACTTGTTTCGATGTAAATTGTCCATGTAATCAAAATTATATCATATAAATAGTGATATTTATGATATAAATATCATATATATCCAGTATATATATATATATATTTATAACGGTCCATTAAATTTGTAGATAATGAAATTCACCGTTCATTGAGATGGTAGGTCGTATGTATGCATTAATGCTACTTTCATTTTGTCGTCATAATAAATGATAAATTTTAAAATTATATTACTATATATTATAATATATGTATTATATTTATGTCAGTTATTCCACATATTTTTATTAAATCTATCCTTTATATGTTCAATTCATAGCATGAACGAGTCATATAACATTGAGGGGGGCGGTAGTCCACACTTCCTCAAATGAAATTATTGTATTTACGTATCATGGAAATAATAATTCTATGTTGAAAATAAAAATTAAAGAATATTAGAGATTGTATAAATATAATCTATATAATCTATAAATTCATTTCTATTATAATGGCCACCCTGAGAGGTGGTAGGAGAAAATCAAACAATCATCATTTCGTGAGGCAGTTGTTCTCCGTATAAAGGAAAAGTATGTTTTTATCCATTTGATAGAGGTGTGTGTAAGTTTAGTTCAAATACATATACTAACAAAATACTAGTATATTTAGGATAATTTTTTTTGGATTGTAATCAATTAATAACTTGATCATAGAGAGTGGAGAGGTAAAATAAATGAAATGAACTTTAGAGAAGTTGTTACCTCTAAATCAGATAACATCATTTGATTTGATCCAAAAGGCTTCTTGAATAGTCTTCTACCCAATATAAGGAATTTTACATGAAGGTAGGGATTTGGGGAGTTTATTTGGGTAGAATTTGGATTATCCAAGTGTCTTGAGATGTGTGAGTAAGTGGGTAGATGTGTGAACTTTTATACGAGTTTGGAGGGGCACTTTAAGAATGTTTTGAAATAAAAAATTTATTATAAATTCAATTTTGAATAAAAATGGTAAAAAGAAATTTAAATTGAATATACGATGACTTTGGAACGAATAACCACCTTCCAATAATTTTTATACATTTTTTTAATATTTTATTATCCTATCTTTTTGAATTAACCCATATTAAACATTTATTAATCTTAACATGATAACATGTTATTTACATATTATTGGTTAATTTAATTAACAAATAATGTAAAACGACCCCCAAAAAGTTATTTATGATATATTTGGACTTTTCCTATCAATTTTACCAAATCTTATATTTTTTTGAATTTAATATCATTTAATGAACTATTTTATGTTTTAGGTTTTGAATTATGTCAATTGAGGAAACTATTCATACATGTCTTTTTTAAAAATTTAGAAAAAGTTGATTCCAACTACACAGAGGAATTAACACAAATATAATATGTCAATATAATTTAGAAAATTCAGGTATGACCGTAAAATAAAAAAATTACCTTGAGATTATCATTTATGAAATCATTTATTTGAATCCTTTATTAATGAAGCAATCACTACATCATCATTTTGACATTGTAATATTTATATATTTAATTTATAAATATTATATATAAAATATCATGATATAAGAAATATTTTTAACTTTTTAATGTCTATCTATATTCAGATATATCACATATATAACCCCATATGAATATAATTTTAATAAATGATACATGTTTATGTTATATTTCTATTTAATTTTAATTATTTCTTATAAATTGACATTTTCACATCCATATGGCTACATGGTGTCACAAAATTGACCCCAGGATTCCCATGGTTAGAAATATCTCATCCAATAAATTTAGTACATCCTATGATAGGTTAGTATTATTATAATATTATTTATTACCTTTATTTACCAAATTTACCCCTAAATAATGGTAAATAAAATAATTTTTAAAGTTACTATTCATAATATCTAAAAATAAAAGGTATCTATTTAAACAATAAGAACCTCATGATTCCAAATATGGAATAAATTCTTCCAAATTCAAAACTCATTATTAGAGGAAATTAATTTAAAATTAATTCCCATTTGCAAAAACAGAAAAATGGTTTTTAAGAAATTACAACTATCAAAAGATTGACATGTGTTTATGTCCAATTTCAATGATAAATAACTTCATTGACAAAAATTGGATTAAATGATAAAAAATTATTCCAATTATAGTTTATAAAAAATTAAAAGTAAAATATTATTATTTTAATAAATTAAGTGAAAAGGTAGTTTATAATTAAAATGCAGTATTTTTCACTATTTATAAAAATATGAATTTTATCAAAAAAAATACAAAAAATTCATCCAAAGTGAAATTTTTATTTTATGCTTCTAAATAATAAATTTATTTTATAAATTTAACATATAAAAGTGTCAAAAATAATATTTAAAATGGGAACTCCATCAAAATGTGGTAAAATGGCCTTTTATAAATATTAGAGTATTTTATGCTAAAAATTGGATTCATTCTAATTTTAGGCCTCTAAAATTTATGGGATAAATGTAATAAAATTTAAGCAATATTTATAATCATGTTTTATTTAGTAATATTCATTACTACCAATTCAACGGCTATGCGTTAATTGGTATATTAAATAATAAAAAAATTAATGCATTATTTTTCGGTATAATTCAATATTGTGGAAAATGTACGATTTCTGAGAACCACATTGTTACCTGTAGAGTAAACTATCAGGTAACATGTCATATTGAACATAAAATTAATATCTAATTCTTAAATATTAATAGATATGAAAAATTATTATTCTATAAATATCATGGATTCTACATCATTCCACCCTTTTGGAAATTTTATCCTCACAATTTTATTTATGTATCAAATATGTTAGGATATTTATCCCTAATAGAATTTTTAGATTCACAATTTTCCTATTCAACCATATAATTCTTCCTCCAAACCATACCTGATGAATCACCTTATTCCGCAATGCATGCTCTCTGTAGTCAAGAAACTGCACTGGTTGTTCCCCATAATAATGATTCTCTTCCAACTAAACGACCACTAGACTCAAAACATGAGATGGATCTGGAAAAAAATTCTCAATATTAAAGCATGAAAAACATTATGTAACTGGGATAAACATGGAGGTAAACCCGTACAGTAAGAATCTAATCAAAAATTCTCCAGGATTTAGTAGGGTCCAATGAACCTCATACTTAGCTTTCCTTTATTACCCAAATGCTTCACACTTCTCCATAGAGAAACATTGAGAAAGGAATGATCACATACCTCGAAGAAAGCTCCTTCCTCCAGTTATCCGCATAAATTTTCTTCCTTCTCTGAGATATTCTCATTTTCTTCTGAATCAACTAAACCTTTTTCCCTTATCTTCTAAAAATTCTTGTCCCATCAACATCCTTTCAAAAGTATCATCCCAAAAAACTAGAGTTCGACACCTTTTTCAATATAAGGCTTCAAATGGTGTCAATGTTTACATGAATGAAAACTTTTATTATATGAAAACGTGACCTAAGAAATATATTGTTCCCTAATTCCATGGAAATACATTTAATGATAATGTAACATGTCCTACAATTTTTGAATTGTTCGTTATGATTCCCCATTTGATTGTGGTTGAAAATCTGTACTGAAATTTAATTTAGTTCCCAATGACTTCTGAAGGCCCTTCCAAATGTTAAAAGTGAATCTAGGATCATGATCAGATATAATTGTGAGGGGAACTCCATATAACTTGAATATATCAATAATATAGAGTCATGAAAGTTAATATAGAGAGAGAATATCTTGAATAGGATAAAAATGTGCATACTTAGTCAATCGATCAATAATAACCCAGATTGAATTGTTACCTTAAGAATATTTTGGCAATCCCGCAACAAAACCCATGGATATATTTTCCTATTTCCACTCTAGCACAGACAAAGGATAAATAATCCCTATTAGTAACCACTACTCTACATTAAACTATTGAATAATAAAACATCTTAGGATAAAGTTAGTGGTATATCTTTTCATTCCATCCCACCAGTAGTACTCCCAAAGTTCTATGTAAATCTTACCACTACCAGGATAAACTGAAAACAGGGAACTATGAGCTTCACATAATAACTCTTTATTCAAATTCCAATCACAAGGCATGCATAATCTATTTCCACACATCCAAACATAGACTATTTCAATGTTAAAATCAGGTAACTTAACCTTCTGATCCAATTCATCATTTTTGTTTTCAACTCAATGTCTTCTTTCTTCGCTTGGTTTATTATGTCAGGTAGAGATTATTGTAATGAAACCTGAAACAAAATAGAGTAATTTCTTACAATAACACCATCCAATATAGTGATCATAAAATAAAAAACCCAAGTATCTAATTTAAAATATCACATGGTTAATGTAGAATTAAATTTCTGAATAAAAGCATCTGCCAATTTATTTTCTATTCCTGGATGGTAATAAATTAGGCACTTCAGATCCTCGATTAATTTTATCCATCTTCTTGGTCTCATGTTCAATAATTTCTGAGTGAATATATACATCAACCATTTGTTATATGCACATATTTCACACTTTACATCATAAAAATGATGCCTCCAAAATTTTTAAAGGAAAAAACAATAGGAGTTAATTCCTATTCATGTGTAAGGTAATTTAACTCATGAGTTTTCAACTTGTGTGATTCATAAGAAAATACCTTATCATTCTATATTAGGGAACAACCATTTCCTTTCAATAAAGCATCAATATAGATAACCAATTCTCCATTTCTGGAAGACAGTTCCAAAATTGGAGCATTCATAAATCTTCTTTTCAATTCCTGAAAACATTCATCACATTATTTTTTCTCGATAAACTAAACACCTTTTCGAGTTAACTTACTCAATGGGCAAGATATCCATGAAAATTTTCAAAAAACTCTATTAATAACCTGTACAAACAATAAAACTACTAATATTGGTTATATTTGGGGGTCTTTTCCATTCTTGAAAAAATTTATATTAGAATGATCAATATTTATGCCATATTTGGAAATAATATAACAATGGAAAGAAATTTATTGCCACCAAAATTCATTCTTAATATAAATTCCATAGAGTTTCTTTTATTTTATGGTTTTCCAAAAAAATAATAAGTGACATTCATGTTCCTATCAGCATTTAGAATATACCAATATATCCATTATGTGCACAACCAAAAACTGATCAAAAATATATGAAAGACAACATTTCTACCTTCTCGGCACATCAGACAAGTTTCACATAGCTTTTGAACTCATGAGATTCTAATTACCTTTAATACAATTTATTTAATCTTGAGTAAAAATGATTTATTTTACCATCAATATATCATATGAAATTTGGATAATACCTTTCCAGTCGAGTGAATTTTTCTTCATAAGAAGCCACTGAGTCATCCTCCTACCTCAATTCCATGAATTTGTTTCCATCCAATGTCGAACCGCCTTAGGAAAATATTTCTCAAGGAATACACCTTTGAATTCATCCCAATCGTGAGAAAAAATATCCTCACTATCCCAAATATTTTTTACCATGACCTCCGCTGATCGACTTCACCTTCAAAATGGTAAACAATTCG
This sequence comes from Viscum album, assembly GCA_963277665.1. Lineage (NCBI taxonomy): Eukaryota > Viridiplantae > Streptophyta > Magnoliopsida > Santalales > Viscaceae > Viscum > Viscum album. The sequence goes on along the minus strand of OY728120.1, from coordinate 566,346,371 downwards.
AATAACTATTTTTTGTTTTGAACACCCCATGACATCGAAATTATTTTCCAATGCATTAATCCACACTTTACCCTTCATATGTTCAGATGATCCTATGAATGAGGGGGATGTTTCCTCATTAAATGCACCAATACTGAAATTTTCCTTTTTGGTTGATATGGCTAATCTTGTGCAGGGATAACACAACCATTTTTAGCCTAATTCAACTATTACATCCCTGAAACAAAATGTTCATTTCTGATTCTGACTATTTCTTGTAACTGATTTGGTAGGTTGTTTTCTTCTTGATGTCGTCCTATTCTAGTTGAACCATTTCCTCTATGGAAAACCTCTCTGAATAAAGATATATCATAGACGAAGCAAAATGGAAATCATTAAATTCAATATCATTTCAATCTTATCATAAAGTAAAAAAATTATGTATTAATATTATATTAACAATATCCTAACTCCTAAAGTTATCTAAACTGACCTCTAAAACCAACTATAAGGTACCATCCTTAAACAATACTTAATATTGAGACAATTTAATAAATTATCATTAATTTAATATAAGGAACTTTTTTGTTCTGTGTTTTAGAGAATTAGGCCAAAACCATTTCATTACATCTAAAACGTTAAAAACTATACACTTCCACTATATCCAGTTTATTTCGCAACAATATAACACCTTAAATTAAAACACGAATTCTTTTCTTGAAAAAAATATTCATTAATTATGCCTTTATCTTACCCTTTCTTGTACCCTGTAAAAACATTTCAGAAACTAGGGATGATAATAAAATGCTTAGTAAGGGATATAAAATAAGGAAACAAAAAATTAATCCTTAAATATATTCAAATCCATAAAATTATAGTTTTTGATCTAAAAAGATAATATACTTAACATACCTCATGAAATTATAAGATTAACCGGAAATAAATAAAAATCATTAATCATAAAGCTAATATGTGACATCCATAATAAACAGATAGTGTTTATTTTACATCTACATAGGGATTTATGTTTGGAATAGCTATTACATTATATTTACTAAATCTCTTAGTTGAAACATTATCGTTTACCTTTGTCACATTACCCAATGAATTAGAGATCTATCTTTGGCTCACTAGCCCTTAGATTATCACTAAGACACCCATATATATAAAAAATTCCCAATAACCAGAACATAATCATAATAAAAAAAACAAGCATAATGGAAATATAAAATTTCCACATTGCAATCAAAATATATCATTTAAAGATATTGATATTATCATTGCCATTTCAAAGCCATTTTTAATACCAAAATATGTAAAAAGGGTATATAGTATTTATTTCTTTCAAAAACATTACATCTTGTTAAGGAATTCAAATCTAAAATAATACTCACAGTGGTGGAAAGGTTGTCGTCACCACGTATGTTAAAAAGAAACATTCCCACTGCCATTTAGTAAAATGATTCATAAAAAAAGATTTATTTTGAAAACCATTGAATGAAATTAAAAGAAAACGTTTATAATTATACATCTTATAAAATAAGGTGGTGTATAACATAAAAAATATACACTAATGAATAGAGATTGAGACGAAGTCCCTTACAACGCGTCCGACATTTCTTGTTTATTATTTATCTCCTTGAATAATAAAATTAAGTTAATTTATAATTTTTTCTAATTCTTTTTCATTTTTATTATTCCCATTTCATTACATATGACCATGTTATAATAATTATATAATTATTTGAGTTCATGTTTTATGTTTTTTCGATAATTGGTTTATGAGTTGAAAAATGAACTTCTTTCGATGTAAATTATCCATGTAGTCCAAATTCCATCATATACATAATGATATTTAAGATTTAAATATCATATATATTCTATATATATATATTTACAATAGAACATAACATTTTCAGAAAATAAATGAAATGCACCATTCTTGGACACGGTAGCCTGTATGTACACATGATCTCAGCTTTCGTTTCATTATTGTACTAAAAGAATAATAATTAAATGAAATAATATTATAATATAATACTAGTATTTTTTTTATTCCATGAATGTCTCATAGGTTTAATAAAACCATCCTTTATACATTCCATGTATAGTATGAACAAGTCATATCACTTTGAGGGGTCGTAGTCCAAACATCCTCAAATTAAATTATCGTATTAACACATCATGGAATGCGGGCCAATATGTTGTAAATAAAAGTTACATAATAATAGAGACAATATTAAAATAATATAAATTATATATAAGTAAAATTTCATTATAATGGCCAAAATAATATTTGGTTGGAGAAAATCTAACAATCATCATTCCATGAGGCAGTAGTGCACCGTATAGAGAAACAATATGTTTGTATCCATTAGATGGAATTGGTTTTATGTGTAGATAAAATAATTTTCCTAAAAACATAATAGTATATTTAGAATAATGATTTTGATATTTAATCAATGAATAATAAGATCCTAAGGAGTAGAGAATCCAAAAAAAGTAACTTGAAAAAATAGGTTATCTCTAAATCGGGTAACTTAATTTGATTTAAGCCAAATGGCGTTCTTGAATTTCCTTATGCCAACAGTAAGGATTCTAGGAGGATGTGAGTGATGATGGGAGTTTATATGGGAATAATTTTGAAGAGTCAAGGGGCTCGATAGGTGTGCGTATGTGGGTAGAGGAGGTGGCCTTTTATAAGATGGATTAGGGGTACTTTAGGAAAGTATAGAAATATTAATTTATAATAAATTTAGATTCGATTAAAAAAGTTATAATACTCATTTGATTGGACGATAATGTTATTTTTGTTCAAATACCCATCATAAAATAATTTTTTGGATAATTATAATTATTTTATTATCCTTATCTTTTTTGTTTAGCCCTTATTTTACCATTTTTAGTCTTACTGTGATAACATGTTAGTTACACATTATCGGTTAATATAATTACCATATCATGTCAGACAACCCAAAAAAGGTATTTATGGCATATTTTGACTTATACTATCCATTTGAACAAATCATGGATTTTCATAAATTTAATATCATTTAATAAAATATTTTATGTTTTATGTTATGAATTATATCAATTTTTGACTCTACTCTTACTGGACTTTTATAAAAATTCATAACAATTTGATTACATCTAACAAAAATTATTAACTCAAAAATAATATATATATCATTCATAAAATTCATGTATGACTTCCAAATAACCAAACTACATTTATGTTGACATTCATAATATGATTTATTTAAATCATTTATAAATTAAGCAATCCCTACATCATCATTATGTCACAATTAAATTCATTTATTTAATCCCAAAAATTATTAAATATGATATCATGATATATGAAATATTTTTAAATTTCTAATTACTATTAATAGTCTAAGAGGTCACTTATATAACCCCATATATAAATTGTTATAGTAAAATAAACATGTTTATGATATATTTCTCTTTAATTTAGATAAATTTTTTAAAATATCATTTTCACATCCAAGTGGAGCCATGGGTTCCCCAAATCAAGACAAAGATTCTTATGGTCAGAAATATCTCATTCAATAGGATTAGGGCACGTGTTACTGTAGTTAAATATTATTATAATATTATTTATTACCCTTATTTATCAGATTTACCCTTTGACCATGGTTTATAAAATATCTACTAAAGTTACTACTAATAATGTCTAAAAATAAATGGTACCTATTTACACAATTTGAACCTCTTGATTCCAAATATGGAATTCATTTTATAATTTAAAAATATAGAATTGGAATAAATTAATATAAAATTAATTTTTGTTGTCACAACCAGAAAGGGGGTTTTTAAGAATTAATAACTATCAAAAGATTGACCTGTGTTCATGTCCAATTTCAATGGAAAATTTCATCCAATGAATAAGATTATATCAAATGATTAAAAATTAATCCAATTACACTTTAAAACTAATTAAAAGGGCAATATTATTATATAAATAAATTAAATGAAAAGGCAGTTTTGAATTAAAATGCATTATTTTTAACTATTCATAAAAACTAGAATTTTGTTATAAAAATACCAAAATTTCATCCAATGTATATTTTTATGTTCCATTTCTAAAGAAGAAAAATTATTTTGTCAAATTGAAAATGTAAAAGTGAGAAAATAACTATTTAAAAAGGGTTCTCTATCAAAAGGATGTAAAATGGCCTTTTAAAAATATTAGAGTATTTTAGGCTTAAAATTGGATTCATTCTCATTTTAATCATATAAAATTTATTGGATAAATGTAAAAGCATTTAAAAAAAATGTACAAACATATTTTCGTTAGTTCTATTCAATCCTTCCAATGTAACATCTAGGAATTAACTACCATTGAAAGTAATAATAATATTATTGTGTTATTTTTTAGTATAACACATCATTGTGTGCAACGTAAGATTTTGATGAAACACACAAATGAATTTTGAGTATGCTATCAGAACGATTTATATATTTAATGTAAAATTAATATCATATTAATAAATATTAAAAGACACGAAAAATTATTCTTCTATAAATACTTGGGATGCTACACCTATGGTGGTGGGATGAATCATGATATTCCTGTTGGTGTTGGGGAGGACACTAGATATGACATAATAGGTCAAAGCTAATCATAAATGTTTATATGAATGTTGGATGATTTTTTAAATATTTTTTTCATTGATGTATTGTTTGTTTGTTTTATCTACTTTCATATCCCCACTCTAAGAGGAAGATGGATTTGTTTTGTTGTATACATTGTATGATATCTTATGAGGTTTTACAAATTATATGGTAATATGTAAAGTTATAATGTAAATAAGTGAATAAATTTTTGACACATGAAGTTTGAGTTTTCTGGGATCCAAGTATGAGATTATAATTATGAGAATCCATGGACTAGGTTTTCTTATGCATGGAGGGAATGAAACATTATTGTGATTATAATGTAATGTAATGAGGAAAATGATAATGGTTAATCAATGGTTAATGAATTTATTAACAAAAATTGAAACTAATGAAAATGAAGAAATTAATTTAATTTATCTCTTTAAATGGTTGTGTGATTATAGAATATGTGGTCTTAGTAGTAGAAATTGGGAGTTCAAGAGACATTAGATGAAGATGATTCTGAGAAATTTTTTTGACCATATAATGGTTGGGATCTATATTATATCATTTTTGTTTTCTGTTTTCTTATGATACTCCACAAATTCGGTTATGGAAACTGACATCCAATGATTTTGAGCCCTGGGGGTGTTTTCCCCAACACCCTAGTGAGAGTATGGATGCCTAACTACTCCCTTTCACCCCACTGTATTATATTTGTAGTTACTAGTTCTCATATTCACAGAAGTTAGTTTTCCTATTATATTTGTGTAGATGGATATAATTTCATGTTGTTATTTCATACATTTGTATTCTCGATATAGTTTCTTAAGGATTGGTATATGTATAATTTGTATAGGATTTTATTACCTGAGGATCGTTACTCATTTTATGGGTGGTGCAGGATTGAGAAATAATACATTATATGTGATACACATTATATGAGTTGTGATAGATCCTTTGAAATACCATGATACTTTTAGTTACATGTATGTGATGGTTTCATGCATGAGGTGAATGTTTTGGTGTCTCTCCTAGGTTTCTGTGGGCTTGCTTTTTTTAGAGAGATTATGAGGATGTGTGATTTTGGGGCAGTGTGGAAAACCATTGTGGAAGTGGGAGCATGAAACACATAAAATTAACTATTAAATCATATGTTATTGTATGTGATATTTGGTATAAGAATCCATGGTAATGTTGGGAGCTAAGCATATCTATTTATCTAATGTGTTAGTTTCAGTTGTTGTTCACTATGATTTAGCATGATTTATTTATATTTTCATAAGAGGTTCTAGGGTGGATACTTCTTATAATACTTTAATACTAAGCATATGTAATTGTAAATATATTGTTTTATATGAGCAAGAGATGGTTGAAAACTAGGAAAGATAAAACTAGCTTCTGATATATAGGAGTTTTTTGGGATTCATGGTCATCCATGCCTTCACGTGTTTCATTTGGTACTTGTAGTTTTCCATTCAGTTGTACTAGTTCTTTCATGTCATTACATCTGAGAAATTGGTTTTCATTTATATTGGATTCGAACAGTAGTTGGTTGGTTTTTGTCTTATCTCCATCTTTCGCATGGGTTCTCTTATCGAGTATATGCTCACATCGGTGTGTTTATTATACCCTCGGTTCTAATCACCAACCAGGGGCCTACTGGAGGTGAGACTCGTGTTTCATTATCACTCATCTCCCATTTCTGGCCCTATAGAGGTAAACCTTGTGGGGAGGGGGTCACAATATAGTTGTATAAAATTTCTAGTTATGGTATAGGATAGTGGTTGGAGTTAGGAATATATGAAGTTGCGTGGTATAGTAGGGAAACTATGTCAAGTATGTTTATTAAGCACTCTAATCAAGGGAGACCAGCATGGACATTTGAATTTTGGGCCCCCTATGATCCGATTCATAGACCACTAAGCTTACATTGGCTACTAAATGAGGTGATGTTGGTTGTAGGGTAGAGACCTAGGAAATGATCATGCATCATTATTCATTTCTCAAGTGTTTAAATGTTGAATCCTTGGGTTTGGATAACCTAAAATGAATAAAATAAACCAATTAATTAATGATATGTCCGTCAATACCAATAGTTTTGGAGATATAAATTTTTGTTCTTTTATAGGCTTGGCTCTAGGTCAATGTCCTCATCAGGTTGGGACAGAAGATGTCCAGTGGGTTGCACCAGCAGATTGAATCATATTAGTGTTTGATGATGATGACAAGTGAAGGATGACACTCCATGAATTTTAACATCAGAGTATGAAGAGGTATGAGAGATCCTATATAGATTTATTCAGGGATGACTCATTGGAGGATGTTGAGATAGCATTATATTTGACCCATTATGGAAAGGATCAATTGGTTTCATTGGTTGTGAAAATGTTGCATGGGGAAGTGAGGAAGTGGTGGTTCTTATTCCCCATAGATCATGAGGAGTCAATAGTATAATGGGAAGAGTAATGAGAATAGTTCAGAGCCGATTTTTTTTCTTTGATAGCAATGATGTCCCATCTATTAAAGATTTATACCCTTCAGAAAGGGTTCTCCAGTGTATTAGAGTTTGAGATCCATTTAGGGAACCATCTATGATATGAATCAAACATATTTCCAAATGGGGAGGTCAGGGTGAGTCATTTTGAGGATGCTTTGTGTCCATAGATCCAGTGCAATGTAACCAAATTTATGATGATGATATATATTGAGGTGATGATGAGAGGTTAGGTAATCGATAAGACTTTTCCCATAACCATATCATCATGAGGGGGACTTATCATCATTCCATAGAAAGCAGTAATGTCATTTTGGGTTTCTAGTTTTCTGGATAAAAGAGCAGATGATCAGATAGGGGTAGGTCTCAACCCACAACCTCTCATTTCCTAGGGTGTTCCGGCTCTTAATACAATTCCAAGGGATCATACACAAGTGTTTCTTAATGAGGTTTAGTTCATAAATGGTGAGAGTTCCTGACCATTTTTTATTTTAAACATGGGATAGTTTTTTTGATTCAGGCTCCCCAATGAGGTATTTCTTGTCAAGGAATCCATAATAGGTTGATCGATTTTAGGATTAGTATAGTGAAAGTTGGGTAGGTAGATGATTGCCTAAAATTGTCCACACCCTCAGAGATTAGAGTGTGGCAATGGTGGTGTTCGTCTGCATGGTCATTGAGGTTATAAATCTGGTTTTTGATAGGTACATGCTTTATCATTTCGAGTGAACATAGATCTAGACACTGTTCGAGGTACCATTTCCTTTTTTTCATCATTAGTTCATGCCTTGATTGATCTAGAATAAAGATGCTGCTCCATATCACCTACCCTTTTCCAGGCATTGGGATATGAGATACAGAGGGTTCCAGTACCCTGGGCCTTGACTACGCATGTTGGAGGTTGACCATCTTGTTTAATGTATGTAGAGACAATGAGCTAGTGTTTGGGAATCACAGCTCCTGGGAATATTTTCTATGTTTGTAGATAAAACCGCAAGACATCATCAACATTATGGACCATTGTATTTCATGCAGGCTATGATGTTTTACTTCAGGATCAAGGTTGTAACCTTTCTTTATCCTGGAGAGAAAATCGATTTTTTGGAAACCAAGATCCTTGGATGGGTAAGAGGCTTGTCCTACCCATGTTATCTTTGATTACTGAGTTTTTGATGAGTACATAATAGGTTCATAAATTACAGTTTCGAGGGGTCATAAAAGGGTTCAATGATGTATTCCCATAGTAGGTCGTACTATTACCCCCACAATGAGAGATCGAGCATGGGACCGAACTACAGTCAAGCGTGTCGCCAATATTGATTTCACTGTATTGGATGGCTCCTTCTACGTTCTGAGTGCTTCATAGATAGATCTACTTTCTATTTTGGTGTGGTTTTATTCCGCTGTGTCTATCATTGTGCAATTCACCTATTTTTTCATAATGAAAGTTTATGGTTGTTTCTATTTTTATTCATTATCATATATTGAACTATGTTATAGTAAAAAAATTTAATCCTATTCCAATTATTGATTATTCATATGATCAAATGAAGGATGAAAATGATTCTAGAATATCACTTTTTGGTCAAGATTTCATCAGATGCGTGCAAAGGATTTTGATATCCCAATGACTGCATGAAATTTTCGTTATGGGTATTATGAGTTTTCTAGGATGTATTTTTTGTGATGAATTTCCTAGCTTTGGTCATAGAGAAAATTAATTTTGTGCTCCATGAGTTCCTATATAATATCATTTTGGTTTACATTGACAATGTACTCATGTAATTTGCATCTGAGGAGGAGAATACAGAGCATATGTGTTCTATTTTGGGGGTTCTTCATTGTTAGTAGTTATTTGGGATGTGGGTGAAGAGTGAGTTCTGGGAATGATAATTCCATTTCTTGGGGAATTTTATATCCCAACAGAGAGTAGCTATGTATTTATTGAAGATAGATACAGTTGGTTCTTGGGAAGCACCCAAGACAGTGGCAGATGTGCAATGTATCTTTGTTCATGCTGGGTATTATACGTGGTTTATAGATAATTTCTCTCAGGTTGTAAATCCTATGACAACATTGATAATAAAGGATCATGTGTTCTTCTAGACTGTTTAGTGTTAGATAGATTTTGATTTTTTTGAATAATAGTTTGTTCAATTCTCTAGTTCATTGTCTTCCAATATAGTAAGTACTATTTGAGATTTTCTATGATGATTCACATATTAGGATGTGTTATGTTATTTTTCATCAAAGTTCATCCATTTTTTATGGGTCTATAATTTATGTCTTCATGATGATAAATATGAATCAAATGATAATGATTTGGTAGTGGTGGTGTTTTTTTGATATCCTGGATACATTATGTAAAAAACCGAACATTTAAATAATATTTTGTTCCCTAAAAATGTATGCCTTACTATGTCGTAATCAATAAAATATATATGTGTATATGAAATGTGATGATTAGGTATTGAACGATATATGACCATTGGTAAATATGAAAATTGGAATCAGTATTAATTTTTAATATTTTAATTGTTGTTTAAAATATAAATAATAATGGATAACTAAGGCAGAAAGAAGAGTCTATGGCCTCATCCAGTAGACTCAGGCCGTACCATGCCCATCGGTCAGACTTGGGAAGGAGGTTGCATCACTGGGCTTTTCTCTAGACAAAGTCCAAGATTAAGTACGACAAGTTAAGCATGAACATAACAGACTTTGAGAGAAGTTAGTGCTGATAGAAATTACCACTCGAGAAATGTTGTCTGAGCCACCCCAGGATTCTATCACTATTGCCCACCTTACTCTTAGGAACAATGCAAGTGTTATGAGGGGATATTTAACAAGGCCTTAGTTACATTGTGTAATCCTTTTCTATAAATAAAATTGTTATTTCTCATTATGGTAAATTTTTTGAGTTTCAAATAACAAAATAAATATAGGTTGAATTTTTTGAAGTTTTATATAATTGACGATTTTTGAGAAATAGAGTTTTTTAAAATATTTTTATAATTTAGATAATTAATAATGTGAAATTAATTTCAGGAAATAGACATATACAGTTTTTGTTAGTGTGAAAAATAATGTATGATAAGATCAAATTCATTTTTAGTAAATAGTAAAAAATGAATAGTAACATTACCCTTATGAATAGTATTGTTCCAAATTTAATCATAACCTCACTTAAGAAAGTATAAATATAATTTAGGAATCGTGAATTGTAATGTGATATTAAGGCATAAGTAAATAATTGTTTCATAAATTACTAGTTATGTATTAGAATTTTATATGTAAATAGTGATTTTACTTGAAAATTAAATATCTCATATTTAGAAAATAATTTTCATAAAATGGAGTCCATTTTTTTATTCTAAACATCGATATTTGGATAGGGTGAATTTATTATTTTTTTATAAAACTTTTTATTTTTCGGTGAATAGTAAAAATACCGTTTTTGTGTTTTCAGTGAGTTTAATTGAATCTTAATGATTTAAAATGTAATTTAAATTTTTTTGTCAGATCATTAGGATAAAAATATTATATTACATGTCCCAAGTGGAAACAAACATGGTCAAATTCCACAGGCAAGCCCATTGTTGGTGAAATACCTCTAATTAGGTGTCCCATGGAAAAAAATAAAATATTACCTCACTTTTGGTTTAAATACAAAACCATTGCTTCATTACATTAATTCTAAATTCCTCTTCAATTAAGATCTCTTATTTTACCTCCCAATGAGTCTTCTTATGGTTCCCTCCAGCCCCCAAGGTCCAAACTGTTGTGTTTTTGAAGATACTCTTTAAGGTATGGGAATTTTTCACCCTTCTCTTTTATTTGACACATTATTAATGTTATATATTTTATATAACATATTCATATATTGGGGAATGTTATTATGTATCCTTATTTCTTTGAATATTATTTAAAAATTTTGATATACCCTTTCCACTCTTAGCAATAGATTTTCTAAATTTTTAAGTGACACTGTTATGTTGCTGAATTTTTGTTATGAAATTCTCAATATCTTTTTTTCCATTCAAGTTATATTCTATGTGGTATGTATTTAATGTTTTCATACCATGTTATTTTTTTTAATTTATTATGTGCCTATACTATATTATTTGTCTTTTATTAATGGGTTACCCCTATCCCCTTTCTTTTAAATGTTTTCTAAAAACATAGTCATTATGCTGTAGAATTTTCGTCTCTAAATCTCCCTATTTTTTTAAGAAATTATCTTATTTTATTTATATGAATACCCAAAATTATTTTGTTTTTTGGGGTATTCATAAAGAAATAAAAATTATAAATTTTAATTTTAATTTATATACATAAAACCCTAATTTCCTTTCTATGTGTAATAAATGATATAATGATCATGTTGTTAAAAAGTTTAAAAAAAATTTGATATAAAAACAATAAAATTTATTCACTATGGGTTTTTTGGAAATGTTTTATTATCATATCTGTGGATCATAATAAAATATATACATATTAACGTTTTTCCCTAATATCACACTGGTTCATTGGGAAAACCCAATTAATCTCTAGAGATTATAGGTTTTATGATACCTTGCTGAATAACCTTGGTAAATTTTAAAACACCTTGGGGATGAACCTTTGTGATATTCTAATTAATTTCTAAATTAAATGTTGTAGCCACATTTTCATGTCATGTTATGAGTTACTATTATGATTATATGCCTCTTTATTATTTATTTATGAAATTTCACATGTTCTTATTAATATCGCACAATGTCACATGTAAATTGTTTCACTTATTTTCTTTACCGCACCTTCTTCTCTCCCTTTCATTTGATGTATGTCCCTAGGATATGAGAAGTAGTAATTGTAATTTGAAAGAACATTTCAATAAGACTTTCAATAGGATTAAAATATGGTTTTATGTTTTCAAGTATTATCAACCTTTTTTCCAAGACACTATACTTTAAAGATTATCTGTTTCTAAATGTAATGAACTATTATTTAATAAAAAGGATGTATGACATAGTTATTATTGATAGATTTTATAGTTATTTATAGAAGTTAGGCTATGAAAAATTTAGGAATAACCCTATAGAAATGTTTAAAAATTGGTAAACATCCTGGGATTTTGGTGAAATATTAAGTGTGTGGTTTCTGAAAAAATAAATCCCTATCTAGATACGAACAAGTGGATGTGGCTTCGGAACCGATGTATCTTGGGGTAAAACCTAAAAACACAACATTAAGATAGACTCAAATGGGAACAGGTTCATAACAATGGTCCTTTCGGCACTACTATTTTGACACTCTTGGGGGATACATTTGGTTAATCACATACATTTTATGAATCATTATGAAGGATTTATCAGGAAATGTTATGGTTATTAAAGATTAATATTATTAATCATGATGTTTTGAGACATAAAAATTATTTAGAGTTACAGTATTTATAAATTAAATAACTTTCTCAATAACGTTTTATTCTTTTAGAAAATGGGGGGAAATATGAAGAACCTTGAAAAGGGTAACTGCAATGGATCATGCGATAACAACCCTCCAATGGATGTTGGAATTGAATCAGTCATGAGAATGAAGAAAAATATGACTAAATTTATCAAAAATAACATGAATCAATATGAGATAATAATTTCACCATATATGGAATATCATTCTTTTAATAATTTTATGGATCAACAAAAACCATCGTTCAGTGGATCTACCAACCCAAAAATTACTGAAAAATGGATCAATCCTATCGAAAAGATCATTTTTATGATCCAGTATTCATGACAAGAGAAGTCCACTATGGATCCTTACTACATAGAGGGATTAACTGTTTAGTGGTGGTAACTGATTAAAAATATGAGGCCAAGAGTGGAGGATGATGCTATAGTGTGGTATGAGTTCATAGGGATCTTTATCATGGAAAAGAGGAGATCAATGAATCCATACATAGGGAGGATCTTTGATCAAGGAAGTGGAGGCAAGAAAGTACACCATAAAACATGTAATACGTGTGGTAAGAAGCATTTGGGGAACTTCCTGCTCCGAAGTGGAAAGCGCTATAGGTGTGGAAGGGACAGAAATATCACATGTAATTATCATTGTGACGAGAAGCCTCAACTTCACAACAATACTGATAAAAGGAAGATGGTTCAAGACCTACCTTGTCACAACCTGTCCTCGGGGCCCGTTTCTTGACAACCCCAAGCCCGCCATCCATAGGCCAGGGGCTGGCGACTAGCACCAACTGCGAATCCCTGATAAAAAGGTAAGGCATTGCCTTTAAACCTATAACACACACAGTCTAAACACAAGTATTATAAAAAACAAGTACTAATTTAGAAAACAAAGGTGTGCTGAAATTAAGTGGGACAGTATACTAACCCAACAGAACAACAAGTACAAGTACAAGTAAAAAAGAAAAACAACTCCTGGTTCATCCACCGGGGAATCCTACGTGAAGGGTAGGTATAGATCTCGAAAAACTTATCCATGAGTTATGTACCGTCTAGTCCATCTCTGAGAAGCCTCTCGTCCGTCTCCCTCGGCCTTGATCATTGACGACCATCGTCTGCACAGAAAACAACAAGGCGTGGGCAAAGCCCGTGCAGGGGTGAGTATAACAACACTCATAAGGGGACCCCGAGACCCCCGAAGGAATCCCAGAATCCACTATGGATAAAACACAAAAGTATGATAAAATCATGAAGTATCAACATCCCTACATAGATATATGACCATACATATACCTAAGTTACCAATCATAGTCTGGATCCAACACTTGATCCCAAGCACAACTAAATCCACAAAGGAAGTAAAGTCAATCATCTCAATGATAACAACTAAAAGTAAATAATTAGCTCACACAGGTACACAACTCACATAGAGGGGTAAAGATGATTAGATGTACCCACTAAATCAACTCCTCTATCGAACCCACGTAGTATCCTAGAATAGTATCAGTGATGTCGAACCCACAGGGGATCCCTGTATAGAAGTCATCACTGTCGAACCCATGGATGATCTAGGAACAGAAGTCATCACTGTCGAACCCACAGAGGACCTTGGTACAATATCGTCGATGTCGAACCCATGGATGATCCTAGTACAGTAGTAGGTCCATGTAGGATCCTATCATCTCAGTCGTACCCATACATAGAGTTCTCGCACACCACACGCTCGATTCTGGGATGGTCCTCTCCTCCAGCCAGGTGTTGAAACATCAAATACCATGATGTCTCGAGTAGATGTATCCCATAGTTCTGTCTCATCATAAGGATCCCAACGCGTCAGGTGGCGCGTCAATCGGACGCCCGATCTGTGAGTTTTTGGCATTTCCATTCCAGGGGCCCTGTGGGTTTTTAGGTTCAATCCAACCCGACCGTACCACAACAACCTTCAAATTTCAAGTGGGAAATTCCAAAAGAACCATCCTGCTCTAAGATTTACCTTTCCATAGAAGTACTTTCAATCGGACACTCGTAGCACAAGATAGGGGCGAAAAGGCGTAAACTTGCCAAACGGGTCCAGGTCTGGTATGACCAAGTCAGACTGACCTGGTCTGCGGACCCGACCCGGTCTGAGGAAGCAGCCTGAGCCGAGGGGATATCACGACCTGAAGTTGACCTGGCCCGACGTGGCATGACCGAAGGCGGCCTGGCCCGAGGCGGCATGACCGAAGGCGGCCTGGCCGGAGGGCGGCCCGGCCGAGGGCGGCTCGGACGAGGGCGGACTAGCTGAGGGCGGCCCGGCCTGAGTGTGGCCTGGTGGAGGGCGTCCTGGCCGTGGGTGGCCCGGCCGGGCCGCGTGGTCGGGCTGGCCGGCCCGCGTGGACTGGCCAGCCATGTCGTGGGGGGGGGGGTGCAACCCCCAGCTCTTGAAGTAACCGGCTCTAGGCCCCTATTCGGTGTATGGGGGACCCAATGGGTCCCGCCTTGTATGGCTGGCCGAGCGGCATGCAGGCTCTGACCTCCGGCGTGACGCGACAACAACGCGCCCCTTCACCACGGCCCGCCCTGGCCACGGTTCTGCATCTTTAGTGCTGCACCCCTCCACTGTGGCCTGACATGCCACGACCCTCTGCTGCCCTCCGTGCGATGCGATGGAGCCGCGCACCTCCTCTTCAGCCCATCGTGGACATGAATCCCATTCTGTGTGGCACATCGGTGTCGCGCCCTCTTGGTGAGCCGGCATCCATGTTCCACTGGTTTTCTTTCATGGACTACCTCCATCATCAACAAACAAGAACAACCAATGTGGGAGGGTCTGTCCATGTTTGTGTTGTGTGAGCCCTCCTCTTCATGGCAATATCATTTGGCATAGCCTAATCTAGAAATTTGATCAACGAGGAATGGAGGTTTAGTAATATATAAAATAACCCAAATCCCCCAACCTCGATTCGATAAACGTTGACGATCTCATAGAAAAAGGGAGGATGACGATTTGTTGACGTCTGGAAGCATCTGACGAAGAAATGTTGTTGGTGTTCTTCGTGGCTGGCTCCTTCTCTTTTGGCTTGGTCGAAGATCAATGACTGTGTTCGTCATTCTTCTATGGGAAGTGGGAATTTTTCGTTGGAAGATGATGTTCTCCCAAAGGTTCTCCAAATCTCCACAAAAAAGAAATACTTTCTAACCCCAAAATAAAATAATAGCTTGGCCTATTATTGAATTATTGACATGAATTCCGAAGAATTCAAATGATTTAAAAAAAATTAATTAATTGAAGCCATTAATTAATTTTTAGGTGAATTGGCACCATTATGGGGAAGTTCAAGAGTTTTCCCATTTATGGGGAGTTCAAGGGGTTTAGAGGGGGTTGGAGGAGTTAAAGGGCTCTGGTGAGCCCCACCTAATAACATCCTCCCAAGGGAGGTTAGGGTGTGGTGGGACCCACCTCTCACATCCACTTGGATATTTTGACCACAAAAAAATAGAAATATGTTACACTCAATTTATTTATTTTTAATTAGAAACCCCAAAAATTAACTTCCATTCTCGTTAGAACGCAACTGCGGTGAAGGTCCCCATAACTGAATAACGGCGCTGTGAGTTCAACAGTGCCCTTGGATTTCAATTTCAAGCATCAGTTCAAAAGATATAAAATCCCGCTCATACGTTTACTGAATGTACCCGAACAAAACTTTAGAAATTGATTCTGGGCACACCGATCCTTAGAATCAAGCATCATAAAAAACTACGGACTCGTAAAATTCCCATGTATTTAAAAAAAATCCACAGAATTTTTAGGTATTTACATTCTCCCCACCTTAGGGATTTACGTCTCTATAAGCTACAAATCACACTAAGGAAACAAATGGGGGTACTGAGCACACATCTGAGCCTCTCGCTCCCATGTGCTCTATTGGAGGTTCTCGTTCTACTAGTGAACTTGCACCAGAGGTATTGACCGTCCACGATGGACACACTCTTGTCGATCCTCAATCTCCACTGGAACCTTCGTGAATGTCTCCCCATCATAGATTTCCAGCTCCTCATGGACGATGATGTGGGATGGGTCGTGCACGTATCTCCTCAGCTGAGATACGTGGAAGACGTCGTGCACCCTGTGAAACTGAGGTGGAAAAGATAGGTGGTAAGCCACCTTGCCTACTCTACTGAGGACCTAGAATGGTCTGATGAATCACATAGATAACTGGCTTCCTCAACCAAATCTCTTTAGACCTCATCGAGGTGAGACCCGTAAAAAGATGTGGTGGCCATCCTCAAACTCCATTGATCTCCCTCTCCAATCAGCATAGGATTTCTATCTGCTCTATACAGTCTTCATCTTCTCCTGGATGATCTACACCTTCTCTGTCATAGCATGAACCATCTCTGGTCCCATAAGTGATGACTCCCCTAGGTCAGTCCATCATAGAGGCGATCTGTAAGGTCGGTTGTGTAGTGCCTATAAAGGTGTCATCCCAATGGTGGAGTGGTAGTTGTTGTTGTACGAAAACTCTACCAAGGGTAATTGATCCTCCCAGCAGCGACCAAAGTCGAGGAAACATGAACGAAGCTTGCCCTTGAGTGTATGAACAGTCCTCTCAGTCTAACCATCCATCTGTGGTTGGAAGGTGGTGCTTAAGCGAAGCTGCATCCCAAAAGCCTCCTGCAACCCCTTAGATATCCAGGAAGTGAAACGAGCATCTCTATCGGAGACGTTCGTCGATGGAACGCCATGAAGTCGTATGATCTCTTGTATGTAGAGACATCCCAAGCTCTCTACTAACACTTCACTCTAATTTGTAGTAAGTGGTCCGACTTGGTGAGTCGGTAAACAATCACCCAGATAGAGTCATGTCCTCTGGATGTACGTGGATGTCCCGTCACGAAATCCATGGATATCCAATCCCACTTCCACTCAAGGACCTCTAAGGGCTGAACCAAGCCTGCTGGAACCTGGGGCTCCACCTTCACTTGCTGAAAAGTGAGGCATCGTGAGAAAAACTCTCATACTGACTTCTTCATACCTGGCCACCTGTGCAATCGTCGAAGGTCCTGATACATCTTCACCACTCCTAGATGTACCGCAAGAGGGTAAGTGTAGAACTCTCTAAATACTTCCTCCTGAACTACAACTGATACCAAGGTATTCCCTCTATAGAGGATTATGTGCTCCCCACCTTTAGAAAATCCATCATATGCCTGCCCTCTGGATATCTGAGCACGTTATGTCTCACAGTCAGCGTCCCCATGCATCACCTACCTAACTCTTTGAAGAAGTGGAGGTGTGACTGTAAGAGACTGCAGAAAGGCTTCTCCATCCCGATCCACAAAAGATATCTACAACACGGCATGCTGCTCCATCACCTATCTTAGTAGTTGAATTCATGATCTCATGATGATAGCATCTTCTATAACATTCCCCTTCCCAGGAGTATAGACTATCTCGAAGTCATAGTCATGGAGGAAATCTAGCCAATGCTGATGTCTTATGTTCAGGTCCTTCTGAGAGAAGACATACCTGAGACTCTGGTGGTCAGAGTAGACTGTAAAACATTCTCCCATACGATATTTCCACCACATCATCAAGGCGAAGACCAATGATGCTCACTCCAGGTTATCGGTAGCATAGTTATGCTAATGTTGTCTCAACTGCCGATAACCATATGCGATCACTGCTCGCTCCTGCATCAGAACACAACTGAGTCCGCTCCCTAATGCGTCACAGTAATCTACGTACCCAAATACCTCCTCTGATAGTCTCAATATGGGAACACTATTCAACCTCTGCCTTGGCTATTGAATGCTCTGTTGGATTCTCTCTGACCATAAGAAATGTTTCCCCTTCTTCATCAACGTTGAAAGTGGTGCTGAAACTATGAAGAAGCCTAGAACAAATCTTTGATAGTACTCAGCTAGTCCCAGAAAACTCCGTACCTCCATCACAGTACTGGGTGGCTCCCATGAATGTACTACTTCGATCCTCGCTGGATCCACTACAACTCCGACCTCTGAGATGACATGACCCAGAAAGTGTACCTCTCGGATCCAGAACTGGAACTTTGAGAGATTACTATAAAGATGGTGCTCTCAAAGTGTGTCCAGTACTACCCACAAATGGTATGCATTCTCCACCTAAATAGCTAAGTAGATCAGAATTTCATCGATGAAGACTACCACAAAGCGATCAAGGTATGGCTGAAAGATCTTGTTCATGAGCCCCATGAACACTTCTGGGGCATTGGTTATGCGAAATGGCCTAACCACGAACTAATAGTCTCTATACCGGCATCTAAAGGCCGTATTCTGCACATCCTCATCCCATACTCTAAGCTGGTTATAGCCTGATCTGAGGTCTATCTTCAATAACCACTGTGCTCCCTTCATCTGATCACATAGGTCGTCAATCCTCGGGAGTGGGTACTTGTTCTTCAAGGTCACGGAGATCAGGTGTTGATAATTAGCACACAGTCGCAAGCCCCCATCCACCTTCCTGGATAACAAAATCAGGGATGCCCAGGGTGAAACACTAGGTCAGATAAATCCATTCCCCTGCAAGTCCTCCAGTTGTACCTATAGCTCATGAAGCTCCACGGGAGCCATCCATTATGCTGGAGTGGATATCGCTATCGTCTCAGGGTACATGTCAATGTAATTTTTTACCTCTATGTGAAGAGGTAGTCCTAGAACATCATAAGGGAAGATATTCGTGTACTGATCCACCACATCAGGAAAACTCGGACTCTGTACATCAACCGCTCCAAGGATGAGACTAGCCAACTGATGTGTGATGGGTTGCCGCCTCCTCTGTGTGAGTTTATCATGTGCTGCAAAGGCTCCCTTCTCATTGATGAAGGTGAACCTGGTCTCATCTGTGTGGAAACACCGCACTTTGTGCCTAATGCATTCAATCTGGGCATGAAATGTGGATTACCAGTCCATACCCAAGATGACATCGTAAGTCCTCGACAATGCTATGAGGAGATCCCACCTGAAGCTCTCACCTCCTAGAGTAAGCTCACACTACCAGACCAGTGCATAATCATCTAGGATTCTTCCGTAGGAGTCTCCTTCCATAAGTATCCAGCCAATGACTCCATCGGAATTTCTGAGCTCCAAACGAGGGTAGTAGAAACCAAAAAATGACTCCCAAATGTGTCTATAAGAACTGCAACAAGGGGGGAGTAGACACAAATAGTACCTAGAATCATCTCAAGTGCACTGTGGTATTAGGCCTCGACTACATGGAGCTTTTCCCACCTTGTTCTGCAAGCTCCCTATGTTTGGGGTGTACCTCATGGTGGTGGTGGTGGTAGGGCCTCGAAACGTCGTCTAACACCTGCTGCTCGGTCAGCTCCTCTGCCACGTCCACCTGCTCCTAGTGGCCCACCACAGTTGAACCTTGGCCTCTACCTGAGAGGTACCTCTAATATTTACTGCTCAACTACATGGAGGGTCAGGCAGTCACGAGCCATGTGGCCCTGCTCGCCACACGCATAGCATTGCCTGCTCCTCGTATGGCTGGCTCTGTCTCGTGTGCCCCGGACAACCGAACCTGTGTCCTGGGGTCACCCACCTGATGGCCTGGTCCACTTGGACCTCTACGACATCTATCTATTGCTGTCTTCAGAAGGCTCCTCTACGAGTCGCCTTGTGATGGGTCTTGCTGCTGGTGACTGCTCAGAAAGAAAACTCTCCAGTAGAAGGGCTCGCTCCAGCACCCCCGCCGACGTCAGAATAGGGAGAGAGACCATCGATGCCCCGATCTCATGCCTTAGTCCCTTCTAGATGTTCCAGGACCAGATGAATGAGTCTAGTTCCATATCTGTGGAGTAGCATGAATGGTCGGTAATCCACACTGAGTACTAAGCTACTGTCATGCTACACTGCTGTAGATGCAGTAACTCCTGTATTTGCACCGCACGAAGGGTGGCTGGAACAAACTCTGACCGGAAGCGACTCTCGAAGTGTGCCTAGAGTAGTGATGTCTCACCATGCACCTAGAGAATTAGGCTCCACCATTTGCCTACATTTTCATGTAGGAGACTCACGGCATGGAACACCATGAGGTCTGCTAGTGTCCCTACAAATAGGAAAACTCTCACAACAGCCTCCAGCCAATCCTCAGCTTCCTATAGGTCTTTATCTCCCCTAAACCTAGGCAGCCTCTGGTGCTAGAACTTTTACAATGTACTCAGACGGCGTGCACTCTATGTTGCTTGAGATGGTGGTATCGGTGTCCCAGTAGGTAGTGGTACCGTAGGTACCTCCGTTTTGATGGGGCCCCACACTAAGGCCTTGTCGTTCAGTGGGCTACCATCTCGTACGAAACTTGGAACCCTAGCTGGCTGCCTACGTGGGACCATCCTAAAAATAAATAGGTGTGCCGCAGTCAAAAAAATATACCTTGTGAGCTGACACAAATTAATCAGGAAGACAACTTTTTAAAAGAAACAAACACACAATTAGTGTTTTCGTGCACTGAGTTGGAAATCGGAAGTCAGAGTCCAAGTGTATAGATACATCGACCGCCACACCAACACCAGTTTCCCTACACTAATAACCATACCCAAAACACTTAACATAATTGATGTTAAAAGAATCAGAGTCCAAGTTATGCTGTAGAACCTCCCTCTGATACCAATTTTTCACGACCCGTACTTGGGGCCCTTGCTATGACTACACCAAGCCCGCCTTCCATTGGATAGGGGAAAGCGACTAGCAACAAAGGAGAATCCCTAATAAAAATGGAAGGAATTGCCTTTAAACCTGTAACACACACACTCTGAACACAAGCAATATAAGAAAAAAGAAAAAATGTAGAAAAGAAAGGTGTGATGAATATATGTGGGCTAGTATGCAAACCCAACTGAACAAAAAGTACATGTACGTGTAAAAAATAATACCAGCTCCTAGGTCATCCACTGGGGAGTCCTACCTAAAGGGTAGTTACAGATCTAGAATAACTCTTCCCTGAGGTGCGTCCTATCTAGTCCTGCTCCGACCAACCTCTCATCCATCTTCATCGGCCTTGATCACTGTCGACTGTCGTCTGCACAGAGCACAACAAGGTGCAAGTGAAGCCCGTGCAGGGGTGAGAATAACAACACGCAGTAGGGGACCCCGACACCCCCGAAGGTCTCCCAGAATCTACTAAGGATAAAACAAATTAGTAAGATACAATCACGAAGTATCAACATCCCTACTTAGGTATATTCCCATACATATACCTAAGTTACCAATCACAGTCCGGATCCAACACTCAAGCCCAAGAACAACCCATTCCATAAAGGAAGTAATGTCAATCATCTCAATGAGAGCAACTGAAATTCAAGACTAAGCTCACATAGGTACACAACTCGTGTAGAGAGGTAGAGATGATTAGATGTAGCCACTAAATCAACTCCTCTGTCGATCCCATATAGGATCCTGTAACAGTTTCAGCATTGTCGAACCCACGGAGGATCCCTGTATAGAAGTCATCACTGTCAAACCCAAGGAGGATCCCAGTACAAAAGTCATCTTTTTCAAACCAAAGGAGGATCTTGGTACAATATCATTACTGTTGAACCCATGGAGGATCCTGGTATAGTAGTATGTCCACATAAGATCCTATCATCTCAGTCGCAGCCAGCCATAGAGTTCTCACACACAACACGCTCAATTCCGGGAGGGTCCTCTCCTCGAGCCAGGTGTTGATACATTATCTACCACAAAGTCACAAGTTGTTGTATCTCGTAGTAACATCTCATCATAAGGAGACCAACGCGATAGATGGCGTGTCAATTAGACGCCCGGTCTGTGAGATATTGGCATTTCCGTTTGAGGGGCCTGGTTGGTTTTTAGGTTCAAACCAACCCAGAGATACCCCAACGTCCTCCAAACCTCATGTGGGGAATGCCAAAAGAACCTTCCTACTCTAAGATTTCTATCTCCATAGACAGTTTTTCAATCAGACACAGATAGCCCATGATAGGGGCGAAAAGGCGTTAACTGACCAAACGGGTCCAGGTCCGGTCCGACCCAGTCGGACTGACCCGGCCTGACTCTGTCCGTGAATCCAACCCGGTCCAAGGAACCGGCCTAAGCCGAGGGGATGGCCTGAGCAGAAGGGAGACCCATCCCGAGGTGTCCCGACCTGAGGGCGGCCCGGCTGGCCCGCGTGTCTTGGCTGGCCAGCACGCATGGCCAGGTTGGCCACGTCGTGGGGGGGGGGGGGGTGCCGCACCCTCCCCAGCTTCCGAAGGAACCGGTGTTAGGCTCTGGTTCGGTGTACCGCAGGACCCGAAGGGTCCCTATAGAGACCCAAAGATTTTCGTACATAGACATTACATTACTTTTGAAGAATACTTAATACATAACAAAAACAGACACCCACTGACTGTAATAGTTCATTGTATTTGGAAACTCAGAACAAAATCTTCTAATCGTGGTGAAATATCTTCAACATCTCTCATAAAGATATTCCCCTTTTGATTTTGTACCTAAAACCATTATTTATATCTTGGGGAAAAGAATACATAAAAATGGTGAGCACAAATTCTCAGTAAGGGTAAGCATGGAAAACATAAACCAATCCATAAACATTTGAATGCAAAAATGCGAACATCAAATCTAAAAATCAAAATCTTGAGAAATGACATAAATCTTGAAAGTATGAAAGGAATATATCATAAAGAAACATTATTCAAGGTAAAATATCATGGGAATAAAACATATAATTTTGGGAAACCATTAATCACATGTTATGATTTCCATAGTATCCAAGACATTGCTGCCAAGACCATCTTAGTGGAGAATTTCCACTATAGAATCGGGTTTACATGCCTTTCCAGCCCTGTATTACTGAACCAGATTCACTTGTCATTCCATCCATGTCTATCTCATGAGATATAAATCTTTACCCAATTCATTGGAGGAAGATATAGGTCCCACCAATCTCATAATGGAATCATTCTTACTTGTGCCACAAAATAAACATAAATCATTCATTATAACCCAAAGAATAAAGGGGGTCACATAAAAATCACCCCATCATAACATAATCCATATAAAAAAATGGATATCATTTCATAATAAAAAAAATAAACCCATGTAAATAATAGAGACATTATACTTGAAACATAATTATACTAAATAATGTCATCTTAGATGGAAAATAGTTTTGACAAAACACTTGAAATGGATTCTTGAGAAAAATATCCTTTCTTCTTCAAAATCATTTTATTTTCAAAAAATGCAATGAAATTTTAAAAGAAAAGTATTTTTTTGAAAATAATAATGAATTATTTTATAGGAAGAATTATTTAAATAAATCATTATGAAATCATATAAATCCATTCACACCGTATAAGTTACAAAAACATTCTCCTCGTACTTTTGCAGGAAAAGTCAAAAAGTTCCTCGTATGGTAAAAAAAGAAATATTCCTTCTATAACACAATGTAGTTGTCAAAAAGGGGTAACAATGACTTTAAAAATACTTGGAAGAATATTTAAAACTTTATGAAAAATATTTTTATGGACATGGATGAAAAATATAACCCCAGTAAACATTTACGTATAAGCAGTCTCGGATAAAAATGAGATTGCAAAATTATCCCTTACCTTAGATCTGATATGCTTCGCACGTATCTGAAACTCCTGTATAATGATTTAAATAATTTCATTGACATATTACAGAATCATTTTCATTATTATGATATCATATATGGTTCACTTATGACCTTATATTACCCATTCTTTTGTAAATTCCTGGTTAAATCAGCGTTTTGGGTAAAATCGTTCCATTTATCATATGTGTTTTGACTTGTTGTTTTTACTTATATCCTGATTTACTGAATTATAGAATGTAAAACATGATTTATATAGAATATATATTCAGAATAAAAATATATATGATATATCAATAAACAGAATGATATACACCGTTCTTGGAGACGGTAGGTCGTACGTACGCATGAACGCTGTTTTCCATTCCTTATTGACTTGAATGGAAGTAAGTAGATGAAATATATATATATATATACATAAATATAGTAGATTTATCATGTTATATATTTAAATATTATTCATTATATATACATTATAATCATTCTTGAAAGGTTAATATGGGGAATGAATCTCATCGCGTCGTGGAGACGGTAATCTGTGCGTACGCATGAGCGATGATATCATTCCCAAAATTATTTAATGGAATTGGGGTGGATGATATACTATCTAAAAATTATTATCATGTTATAATAATCATATATAGTTTTTATTTACACCATTATACCCTTCCATGTAAGTTGGTGGTAGGAAGACATATTACACCACGGTGTGGAGCCGGTATTCCGTAAGTACGCACGCGTGGTGATTTCATTTTTCATAGGATGGATAAAAGGTGAAATAGGGTTGTTTCATATTTATAATTACATATAAGTATATAAGTAATGCTGATTTCATTACTTTATAGTGAAACAACTAAAGAACAGGTAGTAGAAGAAGAAAGAAACATAAAAGAATCGGTAGAAGAGATTACCTCTTCTTCGATGTGACTCTTTTAAACATCTTCTTAGGGAACTATATTTGGTCTTTTGAGAAGACCAGAACCTCTATGATATAACTAGAGAGGTTGAGAATAGAAATTTTCAGGTTTTGGCCGAGATTGAATGCTCAAAATTGTATAAAGAGAAGAGGGAGGAGGTTCCCTTTTATAAGGGAGGAGAGGGGCACCATAGGAAAAACATTAAATATTATTTTATAATAAATTAATATTCGGTTTATAATGGATCCAAAGTGACTTATTTCGAGGATGGGGTGGGTATGAGTCTAAATCCTCTCAACTAATAGGTTTTAGACAAGTTTAGGATACCATTTTAACCTTATCATTTAGATTTAATGCTAAGTTAAGTAATTTAACTTTTACCGTGTCTTCTTGTATTCTTACACTATATGGTTAACAAAATTACTATAAACAGCCAATAGAACAATAAATTCGTTCATTAATGTTATATATATTATTATATAGGTTTTTTGGCTTAACCATAGATTTTGAGGACCATAATGTCAATTAATAATATAATATTTGATTTAAAAACTCATTTATGTCAATTTTGACACTATTTGGTATTTTGTTTTCTCTAAATTCATAACATCATTATTACTTCAAAGAAAATTCATCTAATCAATAATTATATGTTATATTAACCTAGAAAATTATTTTAATTCATAAAATGTCTCAAATTATATTTATTTGGGTATTTATTATACCAATTATGGTAATATTTCATTAATAAGGTAATTAATGCATCATCACTGTATCCTAAATAAATTAAATTATTTAATGTCTAAAAATTATAAATAAAATACCATTATGTAGGAAATATTTTTATATTTCTAATGAATATTAATAATCGATTTTATCTTATGTATAACCCTATATTAATTTTTTTTATTTATTTACCTTTGATTTTAACTAGTTTAACTCTTCTTTACATAAAATAATAATAAGTGTCCTAATCTAATCCAAGTTGACCAAGAGGTTCATTTTTTATTCCTGATGTTTTTTTGGTCGAATTATACTTATACAATAGAATTAGGACATGTGTTAGTTTAATAATAATATCATTTTTACCCTTAATTACCCTATTTACTTTTAACGGTGGTAAATAAAAGTTAAAAATACTATTCAACAAATATTATTTTTATCTTATTGAACTACATTTTACTCCTTGATATTAACTGTGTCTCTCGGATTTTCAAAATTCAACTCACAGAAGCGGTAAAATTATGTTTTATGTAAATTTTCAAATTCTTCTAGGCGGTGGGTAAAATACGGTAAAGAGTTTAACAAAAATTTTATATATCTAAAATTATTATAAAATGATTACAATGAATTACATTGAACTTATATAGGTATTATTTATCTATTTTGAACTAAAATAAATTTAAATAAAATAGATGATTATTAAAATAAAATGTCGGTTTTAACCAATAACTCATTGTTTTCACTATTTATCAAAATTGAATGTTTTCAGAAAATACCAAAAATTCACCCTATGCTAATTTCAATATTCTAAATCCCAAAATGAATTCCAATTTGGAAGATAACATTTATAAAATTTCAAAAAGTGGGTATTACTATTCATAATAGCTAGTTTATATAATATTTTAATAACATATTGTTGTTTAGTGAAACTCGGTATTGCGTACAACACATGCTATCGAGGAAGGTCACAATTGTGTGTAATGCTAGAAAAGTCAGGGATGCATGTAGTGCAGGATTCCATTGTTGTTTTGTATAACAGAATCCAAAAATAGTGTTCGTATGTGACTTTCCTTTATCCTTTTCCTTAAGAGGTTTCTCACATAGATCATAATTAACCCTTGTATTAGGGCATTGATTAGCATAATGCCCCATTTCCTTGCACTTGAAGCATTGAAGTGTTGGTGGAGAGTTCTCTGTAGTCTTTTCCCTATTCATGTCATTAGAAACCTTTTTCGCATTACTCCGGCACTCAGCTGCTCGATGACCATCTTTTCCACACTTGAAACATTTTCTAGTACCTTTTAGACAATCTCCACCATTCTTCATTCCACACTTTGAGAATAAAGAAACATTCACCTTCTTTTCACCATTGTTCTGAGACTTTTCCAAGAAATCCTTATTTCTTTTTTTTTCAAAACCATGAGATCGATATGTTACAAAAACTTCCAGTTCTACCTTGATAGGACAACGCACAATTTCTTCATAGCTACTGAAGTCTTTAATAGCTAATGCCCTTCGAAGACTTGGTTTTAAGCCACTGATGAATTGATCAACTTTACTTTTAGGTTGGATGACAAAGCCATATGCATACTTTGCAAGACTTGTAAAATTCACCTCATATATACCAATAGATTCATTATCCTTTTTCATAAGCTCAAGGAACTACTTTTACAACTTTTTTTGAAGAATAAAAGGGAAGTACTTATTGAAAAATAAGTTCTTGAACTCATCCCATTCCATATATTCAATTTCACCTTGGGGGAGTGTATTCTTAATTAGATTCCACCATGGTTCTACTTCACCTTCTAAACGGTAAACCACCAGAATGAATTTTTCATGTTCTGAACATTGATGTATATAAAATATCTTTTCAATGGTACTGATCCATTGTTCAATAACAAGTGGATCGGAGGACCCACTAAAAGAAGGTGGATGATGCCTCATGAAGGACTCAATAGAATATTTTTCCCTTCTCTGCTCATTCAGAAGTCCAGAATTATTCATAGCTTGTATAAGTATAGAAATAATATTTTTCACTCCATATCCCATAACATTTGTTTGTTCAGGAGAACAATCATTTCATTTCCCATTACATTGTTCAACACGTTTCCTTCGGGTTCCATCCATCATCCAAAACCCAAAAAGAACAGTGTAAGAGGCAAAAATAATGCTAGAAAAACAATATAATAAAGGGGGAGTACCTTCAATATATAACATCTTAGGTTTAATTCTAAGATCCTTACCATAATTCTAGGACTATTACTTATAGTTATACTTATCCTTAGAGATATCCCTAGACATACATTAGAAATATCTCTAGGGACATCAATAAAGTTTTTACATACTAGTTTCCAAAGGTTAACTAAACCTTTCCTCTGATACCAACTGTAGAGACCCAAATCATGTCATACATGGAGATTACATTACTTTTGTGGAATACTTAATACATAACAAAAACATACACCCATGGACCATAATAGTTTAGTGTCATTGGAAACATGGACCAAAATCTTCTAATCATGGTGAATGATCTTCAACATCTCCCATAAAGATCTTACCCATTTGTTTTTTTATCTATAAACTTTATTTATATCCAGGGGAAAAGAAAACATAAAAATGGTGAGCTCAAATTCTCTGTAAGGGTAAACATAGAGAACATAAAACAATCCATACACATTTGAATGCAATAACTTGAACATCAAATCTAAACATCAATATCTTTAGAAATGACATAAATCTTGGAAGTACGTAAGGAATTTATCATAAAGAACCATTAGTCAAGGTAAAATTTCATGGGAATAAAACTTATAATTATGGAAAACCATTAATCTCATGTTATTATTTCCATAGTATCCAATACATTGCTGCCAAGACCATCTTAGTGGACAAAGTCCATTACTGAATCGGGTTTACTTGTCGTTCCAGCCCTGTATCACTGAACCTGATTCACTTGTAGTTCCTGCCATGCCTATCTCATGAGATATAAATCATTAGCCAATGCATTTGAGGGAGATATAGGTCCCACCAATCTCATAATTAAATCCTTCTTACTTGTGCCACAAAACAAACATAAATCATTCTTTATAACCCAAAGAATAAAATGGGTTTCATAAACATCATTCCATCATAACATAATCCATAAAAAAAATGGATATCATTTCATCATAAGAAGAATCAAACCATGTCAATTATAGAGGTATTATACTTGAAACATAATCATACTAAATAATTTCATCTTAGATGGAAAATAAGTTTGACAAAACAATTTAAATGAATTCTTGAGGAAAATATCCTTTCTTCTTCAAAATCATTTTCTTTTCAAAAAATGAAATTAAATTTTAAAATAAAAGGATTTTTTTGAAAATAATAATGAAATATTATAGTGGAAGATTTATTTAAATAATGCATTATGAAATCGTAAAAATCCTTTCACACTGTATAGTGTTAAAGAACATTATCCTCGTACTTTTGCGGGAAAAGTCAAAAAGATCATCATATGGTAAAAAAAGAATGATTCCTTCCATAACACAATGTAAAAGTAAAAAAGGGGTAAAAATGACTTTAAAATAATTGGAATAATATTAAAAAATTTATGAAAAACATTTTTATGGACATGGATGAAAAATATAACCCCACTAAATACTTACGTATAAGAAATCTTGGATAAAAATGAGATTGTAAAATTATCCCTTACCTTAGATACGATATGCATTGTACATATCTGAACCTCTAGTATAATGATTTAAATAATTTCATTGACTTATTATATAATCATATTCATTTTTATGATATCATATATGGTTCACATATACCTTATATTACCGGTTCTTTTGTAAATTCCATGTTAAATCAACGTTTTGGGTAAAATCATTCAATTTATCGTACATGTTTGGACTCGTTGTTCTTACTTATATCATGATTTAATTAATTACATAATTTATAACATTATTTATATAGAATATATATTCATCATTTTAATATATATGATAGATCGATAAACGGAATGAAATACACCGTTCATGGAGACGGTAGGCCATACGTACGCATGAACGCTATTTTTCCCCCTTATTGAATTGAATGGAAGTAAGTAGATGACATATATATATACATATACATAAATCCAGTAGATATATCATGTCATATATTTAATTATTATTCATTATATATACTTTATAATAATTCTTTAATGGTTAACATGGAGAATGAATCTCATCGCGTTGTGGAGAAGGTAATCCGTGCGTACGCACAAGCGACGATAACGTTCCCATATTGTTGAATGGAATTGGAGAGGATGATATAATATCTCAGAATTAGTATCATGTTATAATAATCATATATAGTTATTCTTTACACCATTATACCCATCCAAGTAGGGTGGTGGTAGAAAAACATATTACACCATGGCGTGGAGATGGTAATCCATACGTATGCACACGCGTTGATTTCATTTTTCATAGGATGGATTGAAGGTGAAATAGGGTTATTTCATATTTATATCAACATATAATTATATAAGTAATACAGATGTTGTTACTTTATAATGAAACAAATAAGTAATATGTAGTAGAATAAGAAACAAACTTGATAGAATCGATAGAAGATATTACCTCTTCTTCGACCTGACTCTTTTAAACATCCTCTTACAGAACTAGAGTTGACCTTTTTAGAAGACTAGAACCTCTATGATATAACTAGAGAGGCTTAAAAGAGAGGTTTTCAGGGTTTTTCCTATCTTGACGGCTCAAAATTGTGTAAAGAGGAGAGGGAGGAGGTGCCCTTTTATAAGGGAGTAGAGGGGAACCTTAGAAAAAATTAAAATTTTATTTTATAACAAATTCATATTCGGTTTATAATGGATAAAAAGTGACTTATTTCTAGGATAGGGTGGGTTTGGGTCTAAATATTCTCAACCAATGGGTCTTAGAAAAGTTTAAGATACCATTTAAACCCTATCATTTAGATTTAACTCTAAGTTAAATTATTTAACTTTTTCCATGTCTTCTTGTATTCTAACACTATATGGTTAACAAACATACAATAATCTGCCAATGGAACCCCAATTGGACAACTAATGTCATATATATTATTATATAAGTATTTTGAACTATCCTTAGATTTTTAGCACCATTATATCAATTAATAATATAATATTTGTTTTGAAAACTCTTTTCTGTAAATTTTGACACTATTTGGTATTTTGTTTTCTATAAATTGATAAAAACATTATTACTTAAAAAAAATTCCTCTAACCAACCCTAATATGTTATATTAACCTAAAAAAGTATTTTAATTCATAAAAAGTCTCAAATTACATTTCTTTTGGTCTTTATAATATCAATTATGTTAATATTTCTTTAATAAGGTAATTACTCCGTCATCATTGTGTCATAAATAAATTAAATTATTTAATGTCTAAAAATTATAAATAAAATACCATTATGTATGAAATACATTTTTCTCCCTAATGAATATTTATAGTCGAATGTATCTTATGTATAACCCTATATTAAAATTTTTTTAGTTATTAAACATTCTTTTTAACTATTTTAACTATTCTTAAATAAAATAATAAGAAGTGTCCTAATCTAATCTAAGTGGACCAACGAGGATCATATTCTATTCCTATGGTTGTTTTTAGTCATATTATACTGATCCTATAGAATTAGGACATGTGTTAGGTTAAAAATAATATCATTTTTACCCTTAATTACACTATTTACTTTTAACCGTGGTAAATAAAAGTTAAAAGTTACTATTCACAAAAAATTATTTTTATCTTATTGAACCACATTTTACTCATTGATATTAACCATGACTCACTATTTTTCAAAATTAATCTCATAGAAGAAGTAAAATTAATTGTTATGTAAATTTGAAAATTTTCCTAGGAGGTGGGTAAAAGACGGTAAAAAGTTCAATAGAATTTTTATATATCTAAAATTATTATAAAATGACTCCAATGAATTACATTGAACTTATATAGGTATTATGTATCTATTTTGACCTAAAATAAATTTTAAAAAAATAAATGAATATTTAAATAAAAAGTCGGTTTTAACCAATAACTCAATGGTTTCAATATTTATCAAAAATTGAACCTTATTAGAAAGATACCAAAAATTCACCCAAGGATAATTTCGATATTCAGAATCCAAAAATGAAGTCCATTTTTAAAGATAAACTTTTTAAAATTTCAAAAATTGGGTATTACTATTCATTACGTCTAGTTTGTATAATATTTTAATAACATATCATTTTTTAATGAAACTCGGTATTGCGTAAAACACACGCTATAGCGGAAGGTCACGATTGCATGTAATTCAAGCCAAGTTAGGGTTGTGTTTAGTGCAGGATTATTTTGTAGTTGCATTTAATAGAATCCAACCATATTTCATTTATACATTGAATATCTATAAATATATATACACTCAATGTTGTGTAGAAAAACTTCTATCAAACGAACATGAAATTGTTTGTAACTTGATCCAAGAATAGTGTTGAGTATACTACAACCTAATAATGTGTTGCGTATAGTGTAAGATAATATTGGTGTTGCAAACAACACAAGGCATAAAATAAAATAAAAAGAACACTTCTCATAAAATTTCAGGGTGTTACAGTCCCACCTTGTCCGGCTGGCCGAGCGGCCAGTAGGCTCAGCCCTCCGACGCGGCGTGACGGCGCCGCGGCCTGCCCCTGCCACGGTTCTGCATCTCCGGGGCGACGCGACGGTGTCGCGCCCCTACGGCGCGGGCCGGAAGGCTATGACCCTCTGCTGGCCTCCACGTGGTGTGACGGTGCCACTCACCTCCGTCACAACCCGTGGTGGCTGCGACTCCCCTTCCGCACGGCACGTCGGTGTCGCACCCTCTTGGAGACCCAGCGGCCTTGCGCTGCTAGTTTTTCTTCGTGGCCTACCTCCATCATCAACAAACATGAACAAGCAAAGGGAGAGGGTCGGGCCATGTTCGTGCGGTCCGAGCCCTCCTCTTCATGGTAATAACATTTGGCACACTATAATCCAGAAATTTGAATGATGAGGAATGTAGGATTACTCATATATAAAATAACTCAAATCCCCCTACCTCGATTCGATGAACGTTGATGAAGTCACGGAAAAAGGTCGGACGTCAATTCATTGACGTCGTGATGTTTCCGAGGAAGAAGCGTTGTTGGCCTTCTTCGCGGGCAGCTCCTTCTCTTTTGTCATGGCCAAAGATCGAAGACGGTGTTCATCGTTCTTCGGTGGAAAGGGGGTGTTCTCCGTTGGAAGATGAAGTTCGCCCAAAGGTTCTGCAAAGCTCCACAAAAAAGAAAGCATTTCCAACCCCAAAATAAAATAATAGCATGGTCTATTAATTTATTGTTTACATGAATTCCAAAGAATTCAAAAGATTTAAAAAATTATTTAATTGAACCAATTAATTAATTTTTAGGTGAATTGGCACAATTATGGGGAAGTTCAAGAGTTACCACATTTATGGGGAGTTCAAGGGGTTTAAATGGGTGTTAGAAAAGTAAAAGGGCTTAGGTGGGCCCCACTTAATAACATCCTCCCAAGGGAGGTTAGGGTGTGGTGGGCCCCACCTCTAACCTCCACTTGGAGACTTTAACCAACAAAAAAATAAAAATAATTTACAATCATTTTTATTTTATTTTATTTAGAAACCCCAAAAATTAACATGCATTCTCGTTAAAACGCTACTACGGTGAAGGTACCCTTAAGCGAATACCAGCTCTGTGAGTTCAATGGTGCCATCATATTTAAATTCTGAGCATTGATTCAAAAGATATAAAATCCCACTTGTAAGTTTACTGAACGTACCTGAATAAAACTTCAGAAATTGATGTATTTATTAAGGAGTTACCCATACCTCCCCCAAATAGAGAGGTATATTTCTCCATTGAACTCATACATGAATTGCAGCCGATATCAAAGACCCCATATAGTATGGATAATGTAGAGATATAGTAATTAAATAAAAAACTCCAAGATATTTTGGAGAGGGGTTTATCCGACCATTTGTGTCTCTTTGGGGAGAACCTGTTCTCTTTGTGAAGTAAAATCTTAGATCAATACGGCTATGCATTGATTATAGAGAACTGAACATGATCATTATGAAGAAAAAAATACAATCTTCCATGTGTTGATGAATTTTTAGACCAACTTCATGGGAATCAATTCTTCTCTATGATTCATATTTTATTTTGTAATCATCGATTAAGGCTGAAGAAAGAAGATATTCTAAATACTACCTTCCTATAAAGATATGGGAATTATGTGTTTTTGGTTACTCCCATTGGACTAACTAATCCCCCTGATGTTTTTATAGATTTTATGAATAAAGTATTTAAGGACTAACTTTAAAAAAATTATTTTTTTATTGATGATATTCTGATATATTTCAAAAGTGGAAAGGAGCATGAAGATCAGAAAAGGGTTATTTAACAAACTCTATGGGAGGAGAGGATTTTTGTAAAGTTCATAAATTGTCAATTTCGGTTGCAACAAGTTTCTTTCTTGGGGAAAATTGTATCCAATAATGGAATCATTTTTAAGCCTGAAAAGACAAAGGATGTAGAAGAGTTGACTCAGCTAACAATAATAACTGAGATTTAAAGTTTCCTTGGAATAAAAATATATTATAGGGTGTTTGAAAAAAAATTACATCTAATCCATTAATCAATTTAACTCGAAAAGGGGTCATGTTCATCTAGAAAATGGAGTGTGTGAAAAATTTCCAAGAGCTAAAAAATTGGCTTGTTAGTGAACTCATGTTAACTCTACCATCGAGTGTAGAAGGATTTCTTTTCTTAGAAATTCATCTTTGAATGGATTTTGTTGCGTCCACTAAAAAATGGAAAATGAAATTTTTTATTCATCGTGACAATTGATGAATCATGAGAAGATCCATACTACACATGATCTTGAGCTAACTGCAATTTTTTCCCTCTGAATATATAGAGGCACTATAACTATGTGGATAAATGTGATATAAACGCATAACACAAAAGATGGATGTATATTTTCACACAAAAGGAATTAAAATGAGACATATGAGAAGGTTGGAACTTCTTAAAGACAATGATTGATCATTTCATTATCATCACGAAAGGGAAAAAAGTTTTTGATGCATTAAGTAGGAAAGAAACAGTTGTTCAGTCCATGATGATGAATAATATAGATCCTACAATCAATGACCTAGTAAAACTAGACATGGGAATTATAATGGAAGGGTCATCATAATCTCTATCCCAAATGATTTATCATCTGTAATTAAAAGTGGAGATCAAGAAAGATCGGAAAGAAGAACATTTGTTATAGAATATGTTTGAGGATGTGAATGATGGGATGATTTCGGAGTTCAATATGGATCAAGATGGTGTACTGAAATTTCACACAAGACATTGTGTTCCATCTATTACTAAAATAAAGAAGGACCTCATGGATGATGATCATAGATCTACTTTCTCAATACATCCTAGAAGTACCAAAATGTATAGGGACCATCAGGATCATTATTGGTGGGATAATATAAGAAAGGGATATTGTTGACTACACTACAAGGTTCCTAGAATGTTAGTAACAAAAGGGAGAATAAAAACTTCCTAAAGGGGTATTAAAATCACTACCCATACCAGCATGTATGTGGGACAATATAACTGTGGACTTTTTCACTAGTATTCGATGAACTTTGAAAAGAAACTATGTGATATCGTTTATAGTAGTCCATCTCACAATGACTGCCCATTTTATCTCAATTTGGGATGATTTACCACTTGATAAAATAGCTAGGATTTATGTGAATGAAGTTGTAAGGCTCCATGGAGTTCCAATATCTATCATATCAGATCGTTATCCAAGGATTATATCAATATTCTTGAGAAGTCTTCAACATGGTCTGTATACTGAATTGAATATCAGTATGGCATGTCCCCCCAAAAATGATGGGCAATCTGAATGAACTATTAAAAAACTCAAGGACATGTTAATAACAGGCCCAATGGAATTTAATGGTGGATGGGATCAACATATACCATAATTTGAGTACTCTTACAACAATAGTTTCCACTCAAGAATACAAATAGAACCCTATTACACTATATGTGGTAAGGGATGTAAAAATTATACTTTTTTGGATGAAGCTGGTGAGAGAAAGATTCTTGTGTCTGATCCTGTTCAAGAGATAACATAAATGGTCCATGACATCCATCAACACGTTAAGGATACTCAGAGTCAACAAAGGAGCTTTGTTGACAACCATCAAAGGGACTTGGAGTCTGATGTTGGTGACAAAGTACTTCTTATAATTTTACCTTGGAAGAGTTTGATGAGGTTTGGGAAGAATGTGAATCTCTGACTTATGTACATTGGCCCCTATGAAATCCTTGATCACATAGGATTTGTGGCCTATCAGCTTTCACTTGATCCATATCGAGCATAATTTCATTATTTCTTCCATGTATCCCTCCTCAGAAAGTACACACATGACCCATCAAATGTACTAAATCAATAGGTGGTACAATAAGAATGTGACCACTCTTATGAGGAATAGTCGGTGGAGATATTATATTGTAGAGACAATGTTCTACGCAAAAAGACTACCCACCTTGTCATTGTTTTGTGGAGGAAACACAAATATTAAGAAGCCACATGAGAACTTGTGGAGTCTAAGAGGTAGAAGTACACACGCCATTTCTCTGAAAAGGGTACAAGTTGAAATTTTGGGGAAGAAATTTCTTAAGGGTGGAATAATGTAATGACCTATACATTTGAATAATATTTAGTTTCCTAATAAAGTATTTCATACTATGTAAAAATAAATTAAAAATATATAAGTGTAAATGAAATTTGACAGTTTGGATTTGACCTTTATATGACCAATGGAAACAAAAATAACTTTTGATGTTATAATTGTTGTTTAAAATATAAATAATAATGGATAATTAAAGTAGAAAGAAGTGTTGATGGCCACATCTTGAATACATGGGATGTATGAAGTCCATCTACCAGTGCTTCGGAATGTTGTAGAATCACTAGGCTTTTCTCTAGACCAAGCCCAAGCTAAGCTTCAACATGCTATGCTGGAACGTAATATCCTTCAAGAGAAGTTCAAGCTGATAGAAATAACCCCTTAGGAAATGTTCTTCGAACCACCCCAAGATTCATTCCCCATTTTACACCTTACTCTTACATCCTATGCTGGTGTTATTAGGGGCTATGAAACAAGGAATTTGTTATATTGTGTAATCATTTTTTCTAAATAATATTGTTTTTTCTTAGTATGGTAATATTTATGAATTTCAAATGTCAAAATAAATATACGATAAATTTTCAGAAATTTCATATTATTGAAGATAATTGAAGAAATGTGTTTCAAAATATTTTTTTTACTTAAAATAATTATTAATTTGAAATAATTTTCCAATAATGGTCCAATATAGTTGTGGATGATAAGAAATTTAGAGTCTAATAAGATCAATATAATTTTTGGTAAATAGTAAATTACAAATAGTAGCATTACCCTTATGAATAGTCATGTGGCCAAAGGAATAGTAACATCACTTATGAAGGTAGATTTATAATTTAGGCATCATGAATGGTAATGTGATATAATGTCATAAGTAAATAACTCCCTAAAAAATTATTAGTTAAGTATTTGTATTTTTTCATTTATATAGATATTTTACATAAAAAATAAATATGACCTTTTTAAAAAATTATTTGCAGAAAATGTAGTTCATTTATAAATTTCAAACATCAATATTCTAATAGGGTGAATTTATTATATTTTTATAAAGTGTTCTTTTTTCGGTAAATTGTACAAATACAGTTTTTGAGTTTTCGGTGTCTTTTATGACATCATAATGATGTAATATGTGATTTAAAATGTTTTTCAACTTATTGGGGTTAAAATATTTTATGAAGTTCCCCATGTGGCCAAAAAATGGGTAAATACCATGGTAAGGCCCATAGTTTTGCAAATACCACTAATGAAGTGTCCCTTGGAAATTAATAAAATATTCCCTCAGTTTTGCTATAAATATCAACCCATCCCCTCACTCAATTCATTATAAATTCCTCCTAAACAAAGATCAGGTCATTTACCTCCTAAGGTGTCCTCCGAAGGTTCCTTCGAGCCATCCCATGGTCCCAACCTTTATGTTTTTGACATTACTCATCCTGGTAAGGTAATATTTTACCCTCATCTTTTAGTCGAGACTTCTTTTATGTTTGGTATTTTAAATTCCATTTTCATATGGTGGGGTATGTTATTTTGTATCCTTATTGCTGTCAATTTTATTTCCAAATTTTGAGATACCCTTTCTACTCACATCAACCATTTTTATGAACTTTTAAGTGATGTATTTAGGCTGCCGAATCATGGTAATGTAATTCCCAACATCTCTTTTTTCTATTCAAGTTCTCTTCTATGTTTTATGTATTTTAAGATTCTAAATCATGTTATTATTTATATTATATTATATCCCACTACCCTATTATTAATATTTTATGAATGGGTAACCCATGTTCCCATTATTTTTAGTGTTTTCTAAAAACCTAGCTATCATGCTATAGAATTTTTGCCTCAATATCCCTCTATTTTTAAAAGAATATTTCTTATTTTATTTATGTGAATACAAAACCTATATTGTGACTATAGATATTCTTAAAGACATAAAAATGATATATTTAATTTTTTAATTGAAATAAATTAAACACTTATTTAATTTTCGTGGGTTTTACGTGTTATAATGATCAGGCTTTTAAATACTTTTTTAAAAACTCCATGATTTTGATATAAAACCCATATATTTTATTCTGGATGTGTTATTTTTAAAATGTTTCGTTATGATATATGTGTCTCACATGAAAATAATTAAATTTGAAGGGTTATCTATGATATCCCTCCAAAATATTTGGTAATGAAATTACTCTCTGGAGATGAGAAATTTTATGACACCTTGGTGAATAACCTTGTTAATTTTTAAGGCACCAAGGGGATAGACCTTGGTTATGTGATTATGACGGTATAAATTAAAATTTATAGCCACATTTTAAATATATGGTTCAATTTTTTATTATTATTATATTCTTATTTATCATTCCTTTATGATATTCCACATGTTCTTATTGATATTGCTCAAGTTCACTTGTAAATTGTTTCACTTGTTTTCCTTAATAAGGCTTCTGCTCACCCTTTCCATTAATGTATATCCTCAGGTTATGATATATAGTAATTGTAGATAGGAGGAACATTTCATGTATCCATTAATGTGTATTAAAATATTGTTTTAGTTTGTCAAATATTATATACCTTTTTTCCAAGACACTAGATATTAAAGTTCCACTATTGTAAAATTTAAAAAAAAATATTATGTAATAAGAAGGTGGGATAACATACATTACCTCATCAGTGAAATTTTTTTGGTCTACTATGATCGTAATATCTATAGGTATGTTTTATACGGACATGACTTGAACTTGATCTACTGTCAATGGATGGGGTTCTTATAGAATTATGACTTCGATATTTAATATACTACAATAAAGGGGAATTTTTTAGCTGATTCATTAAGATGTAAGCGATGTAGTGATGTGGTGAATGAATCTAGAAATTCCAAGTGAGTGCTGGAAGAAAAATAAAAATTTCATACAGATATGGAAAAATTATATGGATGTGGTAATAGTTTTTAGATGATTGTGGTATCATCTATGGGGAAGCTGTTGGATGAATATCAATTGAGGGATCTTGAGAAAGATGTCTAGAGAGGCCAAGTTGTTTATGGTGGGACCCGTGATGGTTGGTATGATGATGATAAAAAATGAGTGTTCTTTCATGAATGTATTTTCGTTCCATTAGATATTCATTTAATGTTTCTCAAAGGGTTCCATATATCGCCTTTGGTGGATAATCCTAGCAAGAAAATTATGTAACAGTATTTTAGAGGTCTATTTTGGTGGCCTAGGTTGAAAAATACAATTGTAGGGTTCATGTCTCAGTGTTTGGTCTACCGTAATGTTTTGGTTGGGCACTATGTTCTCAGTGTATTGCATCATCAATTATATGTTCCTATGTGGAAGTGGGAGTAAATATCAATGTACCTTTTTATTGGTTTACAGCGAGCTCATGGAGCATATGAAACTATATGGGTGGTACTGGATCATTTGATGAAATAATCTTATTTTATAGTGATCAATGAGTCTTGTTCAGTGGATGATTATTCAACCCAGTATCTAGAGTTGGTTGTGAGACACCCTGGGGTCCATAGGATGATCATTTTTTATTGAGACACTCGTTTAACTATAAGGCTGTGGAGAGGTCTCCAACAAGATTTTGGTTCTCACCTATTACTTAGCACTACTTTTCACCCACTTAAGGATAGTTAGAGTGAGAGAACCATCCACACTATTGAATATATGATTTCTTCGTATATCATGGATTATTTATTTTTATGGAAGATGTGTAATACAGTGGTATATTTCTCATAAAATAATATCTTTTAATCCATTATCCATATGGATCCATTTAGTGCCTTGTATTATAGACCATTCTATTAGGTGTTATCCTAGACTGGGGTAAGAGAGACAACAATTATTGGGTTCAAACTAGTAAATAATTTGACCGAAATGGTTCAGTTGATTCTTGAGATAATGAAATTGATTCAAGGCCATTAGAAATCCTATTTCATTCATAGAAAGATAACTCTGGAGTTCAAAATTGGGGATCTTGTTTTCTGGAAGGTGACCCTCAACTATGGGTAATGATTTTTTTATTGTGGGTGTAATATTTATCACTAGTTTGTTATGTATTTTGAGGTGTCAGCTCGTATTGGTGTCTTCGTGTATCATATAGAACTTCCCCCACAAATGAGATGGATATATATTGTTTTTTTTTCAGGTTGTAGCTACTATGTTTTATTTATGATGACTCTCATTTCATCAATTGTGGTGAGATTGATATTGACGATGATAAAACCTTGGAGGAGAATCTTATAGAGATCCAATACTACCAGGATAAGGTGTTATGTGGTAATGTAATACCCTTGGATCATGTTATCATGAGGCATAGTAGAATAGAAGAGTGTACCTGGTAAATTGATTAATAGTTACACAATATATACCCTGATCTTTTTTTATGATTTTCTCTTCTCTGGTAACATTGTTCATTTTGTGGTTTTGTACCTTTTCTATTATTAATTTGGATTTATCTTGTGCATAGTGGTCAAGTACTCTCTTTTGAGGGGTATTTCTATAGAGATAGTGTTTAAGATATTGTTATGGTTGTTTCATGGTTTGGTGCTATTATTTTGAAGAGGGGGTTAAGCTCATGTGTTAGTGAGTTCCTTTAGAGGTTTCTCATGGGGTAGCTATTCTGGGTTAATATTGGGTGGTTTAGAATTCTCAAGGATGGGAATTTATTTTTATGTTTCTAATTTAAGGTCATAGATTCCCATGGATTGAACCTTTGCGAGTTTCCAAAGACTGAGGTCCTCATAGGAGGCTTAGAGTAATTATGTAGCAGTTCAGCTAATAAATGCTAGAAACCAAGAAATTATTGATAATATAAACTGTTACATGATGATATTGTGGGATTCTCAAATTATGTTGATTATATCATTATGTATAACAAATCAGATTATAAAAACATAATGGAAATGAATTTTTCATCATAAATCCTACCATGAGGATTAAAGGATGTGAAATGGGATTACACGTTATGTAAATACCCAATGATGTATATCTTGAAATGATGCAGCAGATCATGTTTCTATAAAAATATCACTTTTATCACCTCCCACTCATTATAGGCTACCCAACTACCCCCAATTCAAATGTTTTGGGATTCAATTATCAAGGATCGATCTATGTCTACAATCCTTTGATCCATCATTGATCCAATGAATGTTCGATCTCTGTTCATGTGGTTTCATCGATCCATTTCCTACAGGTTAAATTTCCCATGTGATGGAGAATTATCTCCATGATTTTAATGGGGTTTTGTAAGTTGTATGTTGGCATTATTATATCTCAGAATCCTATGGTGGAATTTGTTTTTGTGGGAGTGTCTTTCAGGATCAACAACCTAGGACCATTATCATGTGGTGAATGCCGAACCCATTTTGAGGTAGGGGTTCTTTAGGTCTCTTTTATTTGGTGAGATATAAAATTTAGCATTATTTATCCCATTTCATTCCAATTAAATTAACCAAATAATTACATGAATCATATTAAAGAATTGGTCTCAATCGAATTGTGATGTTTCTATTTTGTACCATGTTAATTGTTTTCCTCTTATTTCTCAAGAGAGTGATATATATGTTATGATTTTTATACTCTAATTAGATGGTGAAATTGGTAAAGAACATAAATATTGAATTAATTTATTATTAATTATCAAAAAGATAAAATGAAGAAATTTAATGAATTTGGAGTGTTGTAAACATAATTTTATATGCATGATTGAATTATTTAACCTCCCCTGTGTTATTGGAGTTGAATAAAGATGAGAAGAATATTTATTCATGCTTATAATATAATTAAATTCTTATTAAATTAATCATTTTACTAACTGTGACATATTTTACTATCTTGCTTCTTTGATTTACCATAGTTAGAACCTTTAAAAATTTTGTAAGTTAATTCAAGATGGAATAAGAATTGGTTGTGTGATAATGGATTAGGCCTTTATATAGGATGATTTATTTTCTTTCTTGTAAAGGATGATGCCCTATTATTTGGACCCATGATGGATAATTGTATGAGAAGTATGGGTGTCTAGATTTATGGAATAGAGCCTGGTTACTATATTTGTTTATTGCATCTTTTGATGAGCTCTTGATACAAGACTTATGATGTGGTGAAGTGTGGATTAGATGTGATGTATTCCTGGGATGGTTGAGCTTGGATGTCTATTGTGGTATGTCTGGAAGGGAGGCCCGGATATTATGGATTACATTGACACATGTGGTGGTATGATGCATTCTGATGTGCTAGTGTGTTTTAGGAAGGAAACTGGATATGAGAAAACAAGATGAATCTAGGATTATCCATTATTATGAATGATGGATTCTTGTTTGAATCTTTTTTTATCACTGGAGTCTAGGTTTTTTGTTTATCTTCTTTCTCTTCCCCACTACTTGAGGTAGATGGATGCTCATGGTTGTATACGATGAAAGATATCATATTGTTTCTTCATAGAATACATAGTAATACGGAAAGTGATAGTTTTAATAAAATAATAAATCTTTAACACGTGGTGTTAGAGCATACCGAGATTCAATGTCGAGGTTATAATTCTGAGAAGCTACAGACTCAATTCTCTTATCCCTAGAGGGTATGGAACATTGTTTTGTGGTCAATGTAATGTAATGTGCATAATGTTATTGGTTTATTAGAGGTTAATGAATTAATTAAAGTAATGTGAAACATATAAAAAGAAATAATGTAATTTAATGAACCACATTAAATGGTTGTTTTCTAATAGGATATTTGGTATTTGAAGTGGCATAAAATAGTTTGAGAGATATTAGATGAAATTTATAATGAGACTATGCTCTATGCATAGTGTGGTTGTGAGATATATTATATCATGTATTTTTTTCATAAACTAATCCACCCAATATTTTTGGAAAAATAAAACCCTTGGGATTATGAGCCCTATGGCGTTGTTTTCCCCAAAATCTGGGTGAGAGG
Source organism: Viscum album (assembly GCA_963277665.1). Classification (NCBI taxonomy): domain Eukaryota; kingdom Viridiplantae; phylum Streptophyta; class Magnoliopsida; order Santalales; family Viscaceae; genus Viscum; species Viscum album. The sequence goes on along the minus strand of OY728120.1, from coordinate 566,302,885 downwards.
TTGGATGGCTAAAAACACACTTTGTCCCCACTCTCTTTTCCTTGTATTTACTTGTTCTCAAATTCATGGTGGTTATTTTCCCCCATTTATGTGTGTATAGGGCATTAATGTCTTGTGGTAATTTCACACACATGTATTATGGATATAGTTTCTCAAGGACTATTATAGGTATAACAAGAATAGGCAATAAGGGATTGGGGATACTACTATGTTATTCTATTTTGATGGTTTGTGGTATAATACCTAATGTAGGATACATGTTATATGGGTTGTGAGAGATCTCCACAACTACTAGGTTACTTTTTTCATGGATGTGGAGGTGTGTTTCAAAAAGGTAAACATTTTGGTTTTTTGCACAGTTGTCAGCAGGCTAGCCTTTTTGGAGGAATATGATATGGACATGTGATGTTGGGGCATAGTGGAAAACCAATGGAGAGGTGGTAGTGGGGAATACTTGGTATTAATTATTATATTATACGATCGTGTATATGATATTTCATGGGTGTATCCATGGTGAGGATAGAAGATTAAAATACCTATTTAGGTGATGAGTTGGATTCACATGGTGTTCACTGTGATTTTGAAAGATTTCATTATCTTTTGCAATGGTGGATCTAGGGAGGACTCGAATGAGTATACAAATAAAATCACTCTATTTATATGTATATATTTTTCTTTTAGGAAAGTTTGATAAGGTTGTAGATCAATATGGTTACTACTAGCTTGTGGTTTTCTGCGTCTCTTTTGGATTTGGGATCATCACTGCCTTAACCCTTTTATTTTTGTACATTCAGTCTTTTCCGTTTATTTGTAATAGTTGATAAATGTCATTATCTATTTCAACATGGGTTTTCATTAATATTTCAGTCCAATAAATATTTAGATGGTGGATTTCTTATTTCACTTATTTCATATGTTCTCTAATATGTTAATTCATCTAATCAGTTTGATTAGAATAACCTCGGTTTTAGTCGCCAACCCCTGGCCAAATTCTGGTTGAAATCATGTACCACTTTCTATCATCACCCATTTTGGGTCGAGGAGGGAAAACCTAGTTGGGTGGGGTAGTGATAATAAAAATCAAGTACTAAATGTAGATAGGATAACTATACAGCAGACAAAACATAAAAATCTATAACATAGTAATAATAAAAATTATCAAAATTAATATCATTTTAAAAATGATATTTCTTGTCTTTAAAAATATTGAAAACAAGCATATAAGTATCAAATAGGTTACATGTATCAAAAGGATCCAAAATACCAAAATAAATATCTCAGACAGAATTTTGAGCTGATCTCAGTTTTTTACTTACCTTCTCCGAAGAAATGATCAAATCTAGGATGATAAAATGGGGAGTTATCCCCATTCCCAACCTATATCTGTGAAATTGGTCTGGGTACACAAAGGTGTCCCAAACAAGGTGTCAGATAAAACTTAGTAGGACACTAAAAATGGTGGCTATTACAAGTCATGTATGTGTAATGTAAACAAAAGTAATATGTTGAATATCATTTTAATACAAATAATGATATTGAAATGATATTTTTTCTAATAAAACATGGATCCTTTGAAAAAATTGTTAAGAACCCATAAAAAATTGTAGCTATAAAACATATAAAAATATCCACAATGTCTATTCCATGTAATCAACTATAAACATCCAAAATGGTCATGCTCAGTAATCAGTGTCACACCTTGAACGGTCATATCCATGTTATAAAAGACCAATGAATCATGGTCATGTCTCATGACCATATCAATGGGAAGGCTATAATGACCTGTCCCTGTTGGGCCCATGCCACAACTCCCCAAACCCACCTCGAATAGGTACGGAGATGGTGGAAAGCATCAAGTTGGCATATCACTATCATGGGAGGCATTTCCTATGTACCTGTACACACACACACATCTCCAAGACAACAAATGATGGAATGAAAATAAAACCACTAAGGAACAAAATTCATGCATGTAACTAAACCCAATCAATATATTACATTGGAAAGTAATGTATTAAAAGTAAAACAAGGACATAATATAATCCCACAAAAATAAGAGTTTTCAAATTGCAATGTCCAACCTGAAAGAACAAATATGTACTAGGACTGCTACTCGTAGCTAGAGGAACACTTCTACCTGAAAGGAACTAAGAAAGATCGGTCCGGTCCTGGTCTACCATGGACTGCGTCAAAAGGTTGATCGTCTGCACAAGACATGACACGTGAAGGAAAATCACATGCATGGGTGAGTATAACAATACTAAATAGAGGACCCCAAAAACCACAAAGCAATACAAAATGTAAATCTATTATCATCTATACACAATATATGCCTAATTAACATATAGAAAGAGAAACACAATCCAGATATACTAGAAACCCTGACCCAAAGTCTAGGGACTAGTTAGACAACCACATACCGCCGTTAGGGATTCAGTTTGAAGGTTCCACGAAGATATCATTTGGAGGAACTCACTCCCTAAGTCTGATGGTCTTGATGATGTCCGTATGAGAAGTATAGTTTTTGGGAAAATTCATGAGTGGTAGATACACTCATTCCAGGAGAACACACTCTAATGTGGCGAAAGATCATGATACACCATTGAGGATCACTTCCTGGTCCTTGGTGGATACCATGACTCATCTTGATTCCCCTGCTAAGTAGAGGATCATCATCCTATAATACTAGTAACATCGATACCCGACTCTACCTAGTGTCAGGAGTGGATATAGGATCATTCTTGAGGCCTCTCGGAGGGATACCTAACTCTATCTCGAAAAGTCCTACTGAATGGATCATACTCCTGTGGATTGATATGATACATAGATTTCAGGGGAACGATAAAGGTGGTACTAACCCGAATGAAACATTTCCATGATACAAGGGTCACGGGGCTCAAGCCATGTTTTTTGGATATACACAGCATGTAGAAGGGGGACACACTGTATCTTCGGACTCTAGTTACTACACATGTAAAATTTACTATGTCAGAAGATCATTTCATGTATAAAGTTAAGTACACGATGTTTAGGATGAACCACATGCCATGTGTGAGAAACCGGGGTTCCCTCAATGTACGCAGCTATGTACCCACACATGGTTTCAACCCGTGTGGGCCATCCCGTGTTACCGATACATAGGGTAGCCTGTGCAACTGGCCTGATCTAGTCATGTGGTGAAAAACACGACTGTGTACCCACACTATGTTGAGGTATCTTTCTAGATACACACTGTGTCCTACTATGATGTTACTACCATGTCGTGTAGAGAGTACATGTCATGGTGTAAAGCCGTGTAGTCCTTCCCATGTCCATGTATTTTTCAAAATACACAGAATGATTTTGGGAAAGGGTGCACACACTATGTGATAGGGGTCACACGCTGTGTGATAGGGGTTACACACCCTGCTTCACAAGTCTATATCCCAAAACCCTAGCCTCCACTAAGCTGGTCCAACACTGCATGTTCTTCAGAATACATGTTCTGTTGATCAGAAAATTCCAAAAATTACCACTATCACCACATCACCCCGGTATCTCATCAAATATTTGATTTTTCCATCCAATCACCTCTTAAATCAAGATATGAGGTCTCTCTACCATTCTATCAATGTTTCGGGAGGTTTTCGGGGTTTGAACGACCCCGATAACGTGTTTCAATCATCCGCACAATGAATGGTCAAAGAATGATATCTCCCATACCATGTTGATTCATCTACCGCCATCATTGTCGCATCTCCATTGAGTCCTCAAGATGTAAAATATCCCATTTGGAATCGTTGCATTGCAAAATGTATGCGCAATGATCCATTGTTCATAACCCCGTGAAGAACACGAAGAATGCAGGGTAGAAAAGGAGGAAGAAATCAATAATGAAATAGGAATCCACCTCCACCATCATTCTTCACAGTGTCAATCTGATCCCATTAACAGGTTTAATTGATGAATCAAAAATACTAAAACAAAAATCATCATAATATCTATTCTCGAATCCAAAACCCAAAAGATACGGAAATTGAAACCCTCCCGCCAGAATGTCTGATCCATGGATCACCATGTTTGTGGGTTCATCCTCATTTTTCATTTAATCTATCAATGAGGTAGAGAATAATGAAAAAAAATCCCCTGCCTCGATTCGGTTGAAGAATGGTCACTGTGTTGCATTCATTGGAGAGGTTCGTCAAATCCTAGACGCGTCAACCGATTGCGCTATTGTCGTCCTCCAACAGGTTCTCCTCCAAAGCCCAAATGTCAGACCTCAATTCAGATGTTTACATGGCTAACCTTGTGATCATAACAAATGAATGTATTTTAATGGTATAAATTAGGTCGGTGCATAAAAAATAATTCTTTAATATAAATTAATTGTCAATTTATTTTATTTCCATTAAAAAGTTAAAAAACTAAAATTTTTCATTTGACCTGTGTCTGTCGATTTAAGGCCCCATTAAGGTTAATGTTTGTTAAGACCAATAGGGGATTCTATACCCTGAGAGGGGGGATGAATCAGGGTATAGATATTCATTTTCAAAATTCATCCTGCCTCACTAGATCTTGACATCTTTATTAGAACGGTCACTTTGGTTGCACTTGTGTGTTTATTATGACCACTTCTTCTCTTCTTTATCTGATGATGATGAATTAAATGCAATGCTAGGATGTAAGTAGGTAGACACAAAGATTTTTACTTGGTTCACCCTCATTGGGATACGTCCTAGGAGAAAACAACGATGATGTGCTGCTATACCAAATCCACTAAAGCACACTATTGTTTACAAGGTTTGGTATAGATCACTTCTATTTCCACTCTCACTGCCTTTACAAAGTTTTGAGTCAGCTCACTGCTTTCCAAAGGGTCACTCCCTGTTTCTCTCTCTCTGGCTCACTACCAGTGGAGAGGATCACATTCTTCCTCTTCATTTTCTCACTGCTCTAGAAAGGATCCACTCACAGTTTATAGACCAGTAGGTGTCTTCATTTTCACTAATGAATACATCTTATATTGTATCTAGATTCTATATTGAAGTCTAACTTTCACCAGTATATGAATCTCTCTTTTCACCAAAGTTATTGAGAAATCTTCCAGCTTTCATGCAGCCCTGAATCACTACTGTACTTCAACCATACCTAGCGCCCTTCTCCAAGACGGCATGCATGTCTCAGCTCACAAGTTACAACTGTCATGCAAGTCCACCTCAACCACTTTCATTCCACAAGATTATGCAACTCCAAACTTTCATGACTCACACCCTTTTAAGACCAAAAAATTTTAGGTGTGCAACCAAAAACTAATGCGAAACTTCAAAATATGGCGTGCAAGTGTCCCCAAACTACTTGCGCGATAGCACCTTCTTCAACTCAAAACATCGGTGACTCTCTTCCTTCCTCACCCAAACCTCCTTGGGTACGCAACAAAAAACTGGCGCACAACTTCGACTTGTGTGACCACACCACCACTTGCGCAACCACCACACCTACGCGATGGGAGATCTAATTTTCTCTAAGTGTTGAACTCATACCGAATGAGTAGGGGTCGACCTCTATTTATAGGCATTCAGACACCCTGCACGAGAGTGCACAAGTCTCCCCTCGGCACAAAAGTCTCGGCGCGCAAGTCTCTGCCACGCAAGTCACTTGCGTGACCAACCCTAAAACATGGGCGCCCCTATTCCCTTTGCCATATTTTGATGTTTTGATCTTGAAAATCATATGGCCCACAAGTTTCCTCTCCTTCAAGACCTCGGCGCGCAAGTCCCTTTTACAAAATCACTTTTCTCCATTTTCTGATTTTTCAGCCCAAAAATTTGGGAAACAATGGAAAACGGTGCCACCTTGTATCTGCTCTTTTTGTACATCATCCAGATCAACCATTCCTTTTTCGACGTTCATGAATCAAACATGGATCGTTAACCACATCCCTTGAACTCGACATACCACCATGAAAATCCCTTTGTCAACAAATTTGTATGTCAGGGTTTTCTTTGTCAAAAATCACAACACAGGTGTCCACTTTGTCAACAAACACAATCACCTCAAAAATTCTTCAATGATACGTTCAGGGATTTTTTCCCAAAAATCACCCCCTTTGGGTTTGTTGACAATTCTTCCATAAAACGATACATCATTAATTCTTCATCCACCATTCGCCTGTTGTGACTCCAATAGTAACCAAGGATTTACTCAACACATACTGTAAGCCCACATGAGCAATTATCGATGTGAGAAACAAGAATAATTGAAAAGCTAATCAATGAATAACTTAAACTGTGACACTCACTATTGACACCTAACTGATAACAATTTTTGGAAATATTCATACCGCATTCCAACACCACTCTCCATCTTTTATCATGATCCTCAGCTGTCGTGATATCTATTCTTGGATCGATCACTTCTAGTATCGTCAGATTTAATACTCCCCATATCTGCTCATAGCCTTAACACTTGTCAGCTGCAAATCCTCTTCAGCACTATGGAATGTGTTGTCCAAGCTATGATCTGGCTAAGAACTGTGAATCAGCTTCAACTCCTCCTATTTTGCTACTCCACCTGTCAGCTTCTCCCTATATCTGTCATGATTTTTGAAATTTCCACATTGTCTCCCACTTGAACAATCACTATTTTCTCCCACTTTGTCAAAAAAAACCCAAAGGTCGCTCCTTTTCATTCTATACCAGATTAGAGAACACATATCAGCACATTACAGAAAAACACATCATACATCGGGGAGAGGTGGTTTCCACATCCACACTCTTCTATGTGTGGGGAGTCGACTAAACTCCCAGAGCCAGTCGATGCCTTTCAAATGCTTCCTTGGGTAAGGCCTTTGGTAGAATATCTTGAACTTGTAGCACTGTAGGCACATACTCCAACATCACAAGCACTTTCTCAACATCCTCCTTGATAAAATGATAATGTATGTTAATGTTCTTTCTCCTGGAATGATGAATGGGATTTTTGATAAGATTTATAGCACTTTAGTAATTGCACTACATTCCGATCAGAGATTTCACTTCAACTCCCATATCATAAAGTTGTTGCTTCATCCATAATAAATGTGTGCATGCTTGAGTGTCCGAAATAGACTCAGCCTCTGTGGTGCTCAATGATATGAAATCTTGCTTCTTTTTTATCCATGAAATAAACAATCCACCAAGATAGAAAGCACCACCTAAAGTTGATTTCCTATCATCTGCTGAACCAGCCCAGTCTGCATCAGTATCTCTTAATAACTCAGTCTGATATTTTTCATTATATGTCAAGCATATGTCCACCGTGCCCTTGATATACCGAAGTATTCTTTTCACTGGAATCATGTGTCATTCCTTGGGATTACTTTGATATCTCGTTGCTTGGAATGTGGCGAATACAATGTCAGGCCCTGTTGCTTTTAGGTATAGTAAACTTTCAATAATCTGTCTGTATTATGTGATATTAACTGCCTTTCGATCCTCATCATTGGATAGTTTCATCCGAGTAGCAACCAGAGTCTTCATATCCATGGAAATTTCCATTCCAAACCTTTTCAAAACATCTTTGGCATATTTGGATTGAGAAATGAATGTTCCATTCCTTCATTGTGTCACCTATACACCAAGGAAAATTCAATCTTTGTAATCATTGACATTTTGAACTAAATTTTCATGAATTCGGTAAACATTATGCACTGAGCTTCATCTGATCTACAAAATATTATGTCATTCGAATAGACCAAAACCATCATCCATTGATTACTGTTGTTGTTGAAGTAGAGAATGTAATCAACTCCACCACATTGAAAGCCAAGCTTATTCAAATACGGATCTATCCCTGAGTACCATGCTCTCTGTGGTTGTTTCAAACCATATAGTGCTTTCTTCAAATGAAAAACATTATTCTCATGTTCATGAATGGGAAGACCATTTGGATGCTCAATGTACACCTATTCATCTATAAATGCATTCAAAAATGAAGATTTGACATCCATTTGGAACACTTTGAAATTTATTTGCACTGCTATGGAAAAAAATAATCCAATAGTCTCCATCCTTGAACCATATGAAAATGTCTCATCAACATCAATACCCTCTATTTTGGAGTATCCTTTTCACACTATTCGTGCTTTGTTTCGAACCACTATGACATCTTCATTAAACTTGTTGTGACAGACCTATTTAGTCCTGATGACATTCTTATCCGCTGGTCTTGAAACAATCTCCCACGTTTGATTCTTCTCAATCTAATCTATCTCTTCATTCATGGCCTGAACCCTGTATTCATCTTCAGCTGCATCAGTAATGAATTTTGGCTCAACCATCTGTATCTTCTTCAAAATCAACTTTAACCACTTCTGCTCTCCCTGAGTCTCTTACTACTTCCTCAATTTTAACTGAAAACTTGTCACTGTTTCATTGTTTAGTGGCTTCACTTTGTTCAGGTACTTTTCAAAGATTCTTTTTAAGACAGGGTTGATACTCTCTTACAGCTTCTTGGTATCCTAAAAACTGGCAGCTAATACCACTTGTTAGAATGAAATAGGTAAGAATGAGATGCATGATTATTGCAGTTTCTCCATGTTTTTCTTTCTTCCCTCGATATGCAACACCAAATCTGAGTGATCCAATTATTTATTTGATGGCTCATGCATCCGATTTTGTTATTGAATGCTCCCCCTATGTTATAAAACACTTCCTAGGGTTAGGCCCACTATTTAGATCCATAAACATTCTTCTTATCTTTCATCATTTATTCTCATATTCCTCTCATCATTGAGCCACTAACAAAATCTCTAAGCCTATTGAGTTGGAACTCGGTGTAGGAAAGAAGAGATAATGTTAATAACACAATCACTTCTTATTCTACTCTGTTTCTCCTTTTCTTATTTTACTTTAGTAACTATTTTGAGTCAATTAAAACTCTGAATCATACCACTTCTCCACTTCGAATCATTAGATGCCACTTCCCCTTGGTTCATATCTCCCTAAAACTGGATACACCTGAATCATCAGTTAACAACATTTAAATACATAGGGAGAGGGGTGCTTCTGGAATCCTCAAGATGAAGATTGAGGTTGATCTTGATGGGTCACCACTTTGAATCTTTCATGCAGAGCATCACACTCTTTCCTTGCATCTTCTAGCTGCCTCGCCAATCTTAACTACTCTGTCTATATGACTAAGAAATCATTACAAACATACTGAGCATTTTTCTAATATGTAGATTCTACAGTCTTGGAATTTTTCACAATTTGTGGTTTAATCCCACTTGTACACACTTCCATCTTTGATGTACTACCGGTATGCCACTTCCCTTGATTCCGTCTCTGGGTGGGAATCTCTCTGTTTGACATAATCCCTTTCTTCTTTCACAATTTTAGGGATCTTCCTCTTTCCTACACTTCTCGATGTGGCACACTACATGTGAAGATTTTAGTAAATTCTAGGGTTTTCTTTATTTTATCAGATATTTGATTCACCACACTATTTTGTGCTGGGGTGAGTCCTCCATTGTGGGTTTATTCTTCATTATCACAGCTGGAGTAGATCTCCCCTTAATCTTCCTAGTTTGTTCACATTCTCTCATTGAGAGCTATTGTGAGTATGACAGAGGAGGTGACTGATACAACTTTCCTTCAGCTCCATTTGATTCCCTTGAGTCTCTAAGACTATTCTTCACCTTGACACATTGTCTCCCAATGTAAGATTTCTCTTTTTACATCACTAGAGTCAAGAATCTCTTTATGGGATCCTTTTCCTATCTCACATTCTTCTTGCTGCAATATGTTTCCAAATTACCATGATTAAAACATATGAAACATCTACCATTAAATGAATAACTCATTTCATTATGCCTCAGTCGAGATGTTGATACAGCTTGAGTTCTTCCTCTGACATTGATCTCCTGAGCTTCCTGACACATATTCATGGTGTGTCCCATTCTTCCATAGTAATCACATCTAATGAATGCTTTCCTATGAGAGACTCTTCTATCTGATTTCTCATGATGCTTCTTCTTATTCTCAGATTTGTCAAAGTTTCTATTATCACAACCTAAAATGTATTCCAGAGCCTCTAAATAGATGCTTTATGTGTGGCCATGAATCTCGTAGAAATAGCACATGTTGTCACTTCTTTTTGTAACTGTCCTTTTAGGACTATCTCCAACACCTACAGGTTTTTATCCACTCCTAGAACTCTTCACGGATCGCATTATATCATGCATTGGAGGGGATTCATCAAATCCAATGAATGTTTTTCCTAAACTGTATGGTCTTTGAGCTGAGAAAATATTTTTTTGCTTCTCCTCAAAAATCTCATACTTTCTTTTCATTTTATCATCACCTTCTGAAGGACAATAGAATAATAAGTGAACTACATCCTTCAACATAGGTTTTCCTTTTTCTTTCACTATCTTTATTTCATTCTTGGAATTTTCTATATCTTCATCCAATTTTTGAATCTTATGATCTCTTGATTCAAGTTGAGCATTGAGTAATTTTCTGAGATTCTACCTGCTACTCAACTCATCATCCAGTTCTCGTTTGAGCTTTTCTACCATTTCACTTTTCTCCTTCAATTTGAATTTTTCTTCTTCAATATAATCAGAACAAAAGTCATTCTCTTTTTATAGCCTTTGATTCTTTTGAACTAGTTTAGATAGCTGTGTAGAAAGATAATTACATCTGGATTTCAAGTTTTGAATATCATCTGAGTTCAGATTCTTTCCCTTGACATCAGATTTTGATTTTTCTACCTTTGTAGATCTCTTTCTATGTTTTTCATCTTGAATATCATTATTGTCCCTCAGATCAGTAGATACATAAATAAGCCATTGATTCAAACCTCTAAGCTTATTGATCATAGTTTCTAGTTCTTGGATCCGAATATTTTTAGATTTAATCTCTTCATCCAAATTATGATCCACTCCCATTTTTTGATGGACAACTTCCACATTTCGCCTTCTTGGAGATTCTTCATCATTAGTAGTTATAACATCACTTGGAATATCAGGTTCTTCACTCATTCCTTTAGCATCATTGAATGAGTATGATTTTTCACTATACACTTTATCCAAATCAATATTCAGTTCACTGCTAGATTCCTTTAACTGAATCACACTATCTCCACATACACTTCCACACTAAGGGATACTACCTGACTTCAGATTCTTCATTGACATTGTACCCTTTTCCATGGCAGACCAAGTTGACTGAATCTTTAACAACATAGATCGACCTAACCATGTCAGAGAAAAAAAATCTGATAAAAGAAACCATCCCTTTGATACTAATTTTTAGGACCAATAGGGGAATATATACCCTGAGAGGGGGGGGGGGTGAATCAGGTTATAGATATTCCTTTTCAAAATTCATCCTGCCCCACTAGATCATGACCTCTTTATTACAAGCTCCATTTTGTTTTCACTTGTGTGTTTATTATGAACAATTCTTTTCTTTTTTATCTGATGATGATGCCTTAAATGCAATGGAGGGATGTAAGTAGGAATACAAAGAGATTTTTACCTGGTTCACCCTCACTAGGCTATGTCCAAGGAGAATACAACGATGATGTGCCTCTATACCAAATCCACTTAAGCACACTACTATTTACAAGGTTCGTGAGAGATCACTTCTAGTACCAGGATCACTGCCTTTAGAAAGATTAGGATCTACTCACTGCTTTCCCAAAGGTCACTCCTTGTTTCTATCTCTCTGGCTTAATGCCGGTGGAGAGGATCACCTTATTCCACTTCCATTGATCACTACTCTAGAAAGGATCCACTCACTATTTATAGACCTATAGGTCTCTTCATTATCACAAATGAATACATCCCGTTTTGAATGTAGATGCTCTGTTGAAGTCCAACTTTCACCTGTAGATGAATCTAGCTTTGCACCGAAGGTATCGGGCAATCTTCCAGCTTTCACATAGCCCTGAATCACTATTGTGCTTCAACCATACCTAGAGACCTTCTCCAAGATGGAACGAAAGCCTCAGCGTGCAAGTTACAACTAGAGTGCAGGTCCACCTCAACCACTTGAGCGACACAAGCTTATGCAAATCCAAACTTGCGCGACTCACACTCTTTTACGCCCAAACAAATTTTCGTGCGGATCATCAAAAATATGGCATGCAAGTGTCACTAAACTACTTACGTGACACCACGTTATTCAACTTATAACTTGGGAAACTCTCTTCCTTCCTCTCCCAGACCTCCTTGGGCGCACAACAAACAACTGCCGCACAACTTCTACATGTGCGACCACAACACCACTTGCACGACCACTACACATGCGCAATAGGAGCACTGATTTTCTCTATGTGTAGTAATGATACTGAATTAGGAGGGGTAGACCTCTATTTATAGGAATTTGGACACCCTGTGCAATGGAGCGCTTGTCTCCCCTCAGTGTGCAAGTCTCGGGGCGCAAGCCTCTGCCGCACAAGTTACTTGCGTTGCCAACCCGAAAATTGAGGCCCCCCTTTTCCCTTTTCCATATTTTGATATTATGATCATGAAAAAAATGGTGCGCAATTTTCCTCTCCTTAAAGACCTCGGTGCACAAGTCCCTTTTCCAAAAACACTTTTCTCCACTTTTTGATTTTCAGGCCCAAAAATTTGGCAAACATAGGAAAACGGCGCCACCTTGTATCTGCTCTTTTTGTACCGCCTCTAGATCAACCATTCCTTTGTTGACATTCTTGAATCAAACATGGATCATTAACCACATCCCATGAACTCGACATGCCACCATGAAATTCCCATTGTCAACAAATCTGTATTTCATGGTTTTCTTTGTCAATAATCACAACACAGATGTCCACTTTGTCAAAAAAAACAATCATCTCAAAAATGCATCAATGATACCTTGAGGGATTTTTCCCCAACAATGTTGTTGTTCTGAAAAAATTGTTCCCCCAAATTTCTAATCTTTCCAAATGTTTAAAATTTATTCCACTTACTTAGGAAAACCGCTCGAGCACAGTATTTAAAATTTTAATTTGGTTCAAACATTTATTAATGGAACTCCGGGCCTCAGAAACAAATTCCGTAAAAAATAAAAGTCTCAAAATACTACCATATAATATTTAAAAATAATATATGGAAATGTAGAGACATTAAATTCTCCCCACCTTAGATAATCAGGTCCCCAGAAATCCAAAATGAGGATACTAAAAAAGATGTGTGTACTGGGCACCGGACTGAGCCTCCTGCTCCCATGTCATCTCCTGAATATTCCAGTGCTGCCACTGGATGCGCCCCAAGAGAATCAATCTCTCATGAATGATCCTATCATACCGATTATAAATCTCCACTGGGTACTTAGAAAGGGTCTCTCCATCCTAGATGTCCAACTCACCCAAGTCGATGACATGTGATATGTCATGCACATACCTCCTCAACTGTGACACGTGGAATACATCATGGACCCAGTACAACTGCGGTTGTCAGGTAGTCGGTATGCCACCTCACAAACTCAGTGTAGTATCTGGAATGGTCTGATTAACCTCAGAGATAACTTTCCACCTCGGCCAAATCTTCGTAACCCTCGTCAAGGTGAGACTTGAATGAAGATGTGGTCTCCCTCCTCGAACTCCCGAGGTCTCCATCGCCTATCAGCATAAGACTTCTGCCTACTTTGTGAAGTCTTCATCCACTCTAGGAAGATCTGCACCTTCTCAGTGGTAGCACACACCAACACTGGACCCATGATTGCTGACTCTCCAGGGTCGGTCCAACAAAGCATTGACTGACAGGGTCGTCCATATAAAACCACGAATGGTCCCATACCAATGGTGGAGTGGTAGCTGTTATGGTACACAAACTCCACAAGTGGTTGGTGGTCCTCCCAACTACGACCAAAGTCCATGATACAAGACCACAACATCTCCTTCATAAATTTAATGGTCTTATTCGCCTTACCATTGGTCTAGGGATGGAACGATGTTCTCAATAGTATCTAAGTCTGAAAACCTCCTTCAATCCCTTCCACAACCAGGATGTGAAGGGGGTATCATGATCCAACACTATTGTCGAAGGGATTCCATGTAGACGAACTTTATCCTACATGTAGAGGCATCTCATGCTCTCTTCATAACTCTCCTCCCTGATAGCTATTAAGTGTTCTGACTTGTTGATTTAGTCAATGATCACCTAGATAGAATCATTCCCCCTAGATGTCTCTGGTAAGCCTGTCACGATGTCCATAGATATTCCGTCACACATCCACTCTGGGACTTCCAAGGGTGAGCTAACCCTGCGGGATCCTGGTGCTCAGCCTTCACCTACTTGCACGTAAGGCACCGAGAAACAAACTCTTATACATCCTTCTTCATACCTGACCACCATAACTATCGTCTGATATCCTAGTATATCTTCACCACACCAAGGTGTACTGCCAAGGGGGATGTATGAAACTCCCTTAAGAACTCCTCCCTCAATACAACATGTATAATAGTGCATCCCCATGAAAAAAACAACATGCTCCCCACCTTGCGAATATTCATCAGGAGCATGTCATGTGAATAACTGAGCACGTAAAACCTCATATTCGACATCCCTATGTTGTGACTCCCTAACTCATTGTAAGAGTAGATGGGTGACAACTATTGACTGGAGGTATGCTACATCCTCTCTTTCAATAAAGGATAACTGTAACAAGGCCAACGGTTCTATCGCCTCACTTAATAGCTGTGAGCTTGATCAACTACTAAGAGCATCTGCCACATTGTTCCCCATCCCAGGAATATAGATAAACATGAAAGTGTAGTTCTGGTGGATCTCCAGCCATTGCCTCTATCTCTGATTCATATCATTTTGTGAGAAGATGAATTTTAGGCTCTTGTGGTTAGAGTAGATGATAAACTACTCTTCCATTATGTAGTTTCTCCACATCTACAACACAAATACTACCACCTCCTACTCACAATCACGGGTCACATATTTTTGCTCGTTCGGTCGTAGCTAGCATGAATCATAAGGAATCACTGTCTGTCTCTAAATTATAACACAACCTAGTTTTGTCTCGGATGAATTGCATAAAACTACGTACTCGACACCCTCCTCACACAATCTCAAAATTGGGGCACATGTCAAATCCTATAATTATTTCTCTAATGCCAGCTGGAAGGTCTCCATCCACATGAATGGTTTCCTATTCCTCGTCAAGGTTGTCATTGGTGATGATATTCGGGAGAAATAAGGAACGAATATCCTGTAATATCCTACTACTCCAAGGAATCTCTACACCTCTGTCACACTCCGAGGTGGCTCCCATGCTAAAAATTCATCCACCTTAGCAGGGTCCATAGCAACTCTATCTACTAAGATGACGTGTCCCAGAATGTGGACCTCTTCAATCCCAAGATGGCACATCGAAAGCTTCTTATAAAGCTAGTGCTCTCGATGTCCATCTAGAACCATCTACAGGTGTAACACATGCTCCTCCTTTGATTCCAAGTGCACAAGGATGTCGTCGATGAAGACCACTACGAACTAGTCCATGTGTTGTGGGACTGTAACAACCTGATATTTTATGAGAATTATTCCATTTAATTTCTTTGATGTCTTTTGTTGTACGCTACACCAAGATTATCTTGCGCTATATGCAACACCGTATTAGCTTGAAATATACACAACACTATTCTTGGATTGTGTTACACACAATTTCAAGTTCGTTTGATAGTAGTTATTCTACGCAACATTGAGTGTGTATATATATATATATATATTCGATGCCTAAATGAAATATGGTTGGATTCTCTTATATGAAACAACAAAGGGGTCTTGCACTACACGCAACCCTGACATGGCTTACATTACATGCAATCGCGACCTTCCACAATAGCGTGTGTTGTACGCAATACCGAGTTTCACTAAACAACGATATGTTATTAAAATATTATATAAACTAGCTGTTATGAATTGTAATACACTATTTTTGAAATTTTATGAATTTTATCATCCAAAATGGTCTTCATTTTTAGATTCGGAGTATCGAAATTAGTATCGGGTGAATTTTTGGTATTTCTCTGAAAACTTTCAATTTTTGATGAATAGTGAAAACCATGGGTTACTATTTAAAAATCGAATTTTTTATTTAAATAATTATTTATTTTACTTAAATTTATATTCTGTTAAAATTGATACATAATACCTGTATAAGTTCAATGTGATTCATTGGAGTCATTTTATAATAATTTTTGATATATAAAAATTTTATTGAACTTTCCACTGTCTTTTATCTATCTCCTAGGAGCTATTTGAAAATTTACATAAAACATAATTTTACCGCTTCTGTGAGTGGAATTTCGAAAATCCGAGAGACACGGTTAATATAAATGAGTAAAATGTGGTTCAACAAGTTAAAAATAATTTTTTTGAATAGTAACTTTTTTACTTTTATTTACCACGGTTAAAAGTAAATCGGGTAATTAAGGATAAAAATGATATTATTATTACCCTAACACATTTCCTAATTCTACTGGATAAGTTTAATTCGACCAAAAACAACCTTAGGAATAAAATATTTCCCTTTAGGTCCACTTGGATTAGATTAGGACATTTATTATTATTTTATTTAAAGAAAAGTTAAAATAGTTAAAATCAAAGTTTAATAACTAAAACATTTTTAATATAGGGTTATAAATAAGATAAATTCAACTATAAATATTAATTAGAAATATAAATAGATTTCATACCTAATGGTATTTTATTTGTAATTTTTAGACATTAAATACGTTAATTTGTTTATGACACAATGATGATGCAGTAATTACCTTATGAATGAAATATTAACATACTTGATGTTATAAATACACAAATAAATGTAATTTAAGACTTTTTACAAATTAAAATAATTTTATAGGTTAATATGACATGTTAGTATTGATTTAATTAACTTTTTCCGAACTAATCATTCTGTTATTATTTTCACAAAAATCAATTACCAAATATTGTCAAAATTGACATAAAATAGTTTTTTAAACAAATATTATATTATTTACTGTTATTTTATTCCTAAAAATATATGGGTTGAAAAAATGACTTAGATAAGGTTATATATATTAATAATGAACCACTTGGGGTTCTTTTGGTTTTTTATAGTATGTTTATTAACCATATAGTGAATGAAAACAAGAAGACACGGTAAAAGTTATTTTATTTAACTTAGAGTTAAATATAAAAGATAAGGTTAAAATAGTAACCTAAACTTGTCTAAAACCTATTTTTTGAAAGGATATCGACCCATCCCCACCTTATCTTAGAAATAAATCAATTTTGAGTAATTAAAACCCGAATATGACTTTATAATAAAATAATATTTTACGTTTTTCCAATGGTGCCCCTCTCCTCCCTTATAAAAAGGGCACCCCTTCCCTCTTCTCTTCACACCCTTTTGAGCCTTTAATCTCGAAGAAACCCTGCCCATTTCCCTCCTCCACTTCTCTTGAAACATTCTGGTGGTTATGTTCTTCTCAAAATACCAACTCTACTTCCTTAAGAGGACTTTTAAAGGAGGTGCATCGAAGAAGAGGTAATCTCTTCTTCCGATTCTCTCAAGTTTATTTCTTCTTATAATTCTTCTTATTTAGCTGTATCATTATAAAGTAATAACATCAGTATTACTTATATACTGATATGTTATTATAAATATTAAACAACCCTATTTCACCTTCTATCCATCATACGGAAAACAAAATCACCGCGCGTACGTACGTAAGGAATACCGTCTCCACGCCGTGGTGTAATCTGTTTTCCACCACCACCTTACTTGGATGGGTATAATGGTGTAAATAAATAACTATATATGATTATTGTAAAGTTATATTGATTCTGAAATATTATAGATACACTTCATTTAAATTCCACAATCATGGGAATGATATCATCGCTCGTGCGTATGTACGGACTACCATCTCCATGACGCAATGTGGTTCATTCTCCATGTTAACCTTTCATGAATGATTATAAAGTATATATAATGAATAATAATGAAATATATGAAATAATAATGATACTTTATTTATGTATATATATATATATGTATTTCATCTACTTAATTCCATTCTATTCAATAATGAAACGAAAACATCGTTCATGCGTACGTACGGCCTACTATTTCCATGAACGGTGTATTTAATTCCATTTATCGATCTATCATATATATATGTATATGATGAATATATATATATATATATATATATCATGTTTTAAATTCTGGAATTATTTAAATCAGGATATAAGTAATAATATTAATAATAACAAGTTGAAACACGTTCAATAAATGAAACGATTTTACACAAATAGCTGCTTTTACATCGAATTTACAATAGAACAGGTAATATAAGGTAATAAGTAAACCATATATGTTATCATAAAAGTGAATATGATTCTTTAATAAGTCAATGACATTATTTAAATCATTATACAGGATGTTAGGATACATACTAAGCATATCCGACATAAGGTAAGGGGTAACTATTCCAATCTCATTCTTATCCTACATTGTTTATTTGTAAGTATTTAATGGGGTTTTTGTTATAATACATGTCCTTGTTTTCTAAAAATGTTTTCATGTATTTTTAACGCCCTTTTTACCCATTTTTGAATTTTACCACATGTTATGAAAGGAATCTTACTTTTTTTACCACACGAGGAACTTTTTGACTTTTCCGACAAAAGTACGAGGAGAGTGTTATTTTTAACTTATACGGTGTGAACGGATTTTTATGGTTTCATAGCACCTCATTTTCCTGAATCTTCCTCTACAATATTTCATGATTATTTTCAAAAAAACATTTTCTTTTAAAATTGCATGTCATTTTGTGAAAAGAAAATTATTTTCAAAAAGAAAGGATTTTTTCCTCAAGAATTCATTTCAAGTGTTTTATCAAAACTATTTTCCATCTAAAATGACATTATTTAAAATGTTTATTTTTCAAGTATAATGTCTCCATTATTTACATGGTTATATTCTTCTTATGATGAAATGATATCCATTTTTTTATATGGATTATGTTATGATGGCATGATGTTTATGAATCCCATTCTATTACTTGGGTTATGCTATGAAGTATGATTTATGATTTTGTGGCACATGAAAGAATGATTTCATTATGAGATGGGTGGGACCTATATCTCCCTCCAATTAATTGGGTAAAGATTTTTATCTCATGAGATATACATGGCTGGAATGGTAAGTTAATCCGGTTCAGTGATACAGGACTGGAACGAGGAGTGAACTCGATTCAGAAAGAGACTTTGTCCACTAAGATGGTCTTGGATGCAATTCCATGGATACTATGGAAATCATATCATTTGCTAAATGGTTTTCCACAATTACATGTTTTACTCCCATGCTATTTTATCATTATTGATGTTCTTTTTTGATATATTCCATACGTACTTCCAAGATTTATGTCATTTCTCAAGATTTTGATGTTTAGATTTTATGTTCAAGTTTTTGCATTCAAATGTTTATGGATTGTTTTATATTCTCTATGTTTACCCTTACTGAGCATTTGAGCTCACCCTTTTTTTGCTTTATTTCCCCCAGGATATAAAGAATGGTTTTAGGTAAGAAAACCAGAAGGGGAAGATCTTTATGGGAGATGTTGAAGATCTTTCACCATGATTAGATGATTACGTTCCGAGTTTCCGAACACACTAAACTAATACGGTCTTTGGGCATCTATTTTTTCCATGTATTATGTATTACGAAAAAGTAATGTAATGTCCATGTACGTCAAGCTTTGGGTCTCTACAGGGAATAACTGTTTCTCAAATCCCTTAAACACTTCAGGGTAGTTCGTCATGCCTAAAGGCATCACAAATTACTCATACTGACTATTTCAGCAACTGAATTCTATTTTCGGTATATCCTTATCCCATACTCGTAACTCGTGGTAACCTAACTGATGGCCAACCTGAGAGAACCATTGTTCCCCTCATATCTTATCGAGGAGGTTGTCAATACTTGGTAGTGGATACTGGTTCTTCACCATTACCTGATACAGGCACTGGTAATCCAGTCATAACCTCAGGCACTCATCTGCCTTTATGGAAAACAAAATTGGGGTTGCCCAGGGTGAAATAATTGGTCTTATGAAACCCTTGCTCTGAAATTCCTCCAACTGCACCCACAACTCACGAAGCACTACGAGAGAAATACGATATGATTGTGAGGAAATAGATGTCGCCCTGAGTTGTATGTTAATGCTTTAGTCGATCTCCCAATGGGGAGGTAGTCCAAGAACATTTTTGGGAAAGAAAATCTTATACTCTTCCACTACTATTGTGAATTGGAAGCTCACACAATCTACTGATCTATGGGTAAGGCTATCCAACTCATGAGTGATTGGCTACACCATCCAATAGAAGAGCCCATTTTGTGCTGCTTGGGTCTCCTTTTCTCCAACAGTGGAAAACCTCGTCCCATCATTGTGGATATACCACACTCTTCTCTTAAAGCAGTCAATCTAGGCATGGACTGAAGAAAACCAATCCATCCCTAGAATAACGTAGTAAGGACTTGACACTGCCACCAAGTAGTTTCAAATGAAACTCTTGCCTCCAAGGGTAAGATCACACTATCTGTAATGGTTAGTGATCATCGAGTCTCCTCTCATAGGTGTCTCCAAGCGTAAGGGTCAAGTCAACTACTCTTCCAGAATTTTATGGTTTCCCATAAGACATGTGGTGATAAAGGAATGACTGAAAACCGTGTCTATTAGAATGAAAACTAATGTATAGAATATAGAGATAATACATCAAGTAATCCTTAAGAGTCACTGGGTTATACACCTCAGCCACATGCAGTTGTCCCCACCCATGCCCCCCAGCTCCCTAAGCCTGGTGCGGACCTCTTGGGGTTGGTGGTTGAAGTAGATCGAACCGTATGCCACCACCTGCAGATCTCCCTTCTACTCTTCCACATCCACCATATAGTGGGTCTTTCTTCTCCACTCATTGACTCTACCACGATGGTCCATCAACATCTTCCCTTTCAGCATCTCAACAGGTTGGACAGTCTCTAGAGAGATGTCCTCTACCATCGAATGAGTAACATTGCCACTCCCAAGGCTTACATCGTGCATCCTGAGAGCCATGGACTGTCAATCCACTATCATGGGTCCTCCTGTGATGTCTACCATTTCCAGATCCCTATGCCTGACGTCGGTTACTTGCTACTGATGTCTCCACAACTAGCTTCCTACGACAAACCTTTGTCGGCCATCTCTGCTCCTCCAAGAATCTCTCGATCACCAAGGCCAGCTCGAGCACTCTATTATAATTCAAAATTTATAGAGGCATGACATTAGCTCAGATGTCCAGTCGTAGACCTTGATCAATGGTCTGAGCTATAATGTAATGATCCCTGAACATCTCCATCGTGTACCTGGCGAGGTATGTCAACCTCGATGAATAGTTATCCACCGTCAGACTGCCCTGCTGGAGTGGGAAAAGCTCCTAGATACGCACTTCTCTCAGTATAACCAGAGATAAATCATCTCTAAATATTCACACAATTTCCTTCCATGAATTTTTCTATTCATCGTGAGTCTGTGTGGTAAGACTCCACCATCATCCCGCTGAGCCCTGAAGAAGGAACACTCCAAGAATCTCCAATTGGTCTGCTGGTGTCATCACTAAAATGAAAACTATGGTCACCTCCTCAAACAAGTCCTCAGCCGCCTGGGGGATGGGTTGGCCTCAAAACCTGAGAGATCTCTATCTCTGGAACTCATGGATATCTCTTAGCCATGTCTCGTTGTTGGTCGATGCTTTAAGTACCAAAGGTTACTCTACTAGTGGTGGTATAGTGGGTGCACCACCTAGAGGTAACTCCAAGGGAATAGGTCCATCTATCGAAGCCTAATCACTTAGAGGGTCATCCTCATAATCACGCTACAGTATTCTAACAGGTACGCGTCGAATAGGAATCCTGTAAGGAAACAATATTTACCATGGTCAATGAGTATATCTGTTTAGCTGACACAAAGGACATGGGAAACACAACCCACTCCTATATGATTCATGTACCATTATTTTACTTCCCCGCAATGAGTGTTTTCATGTACCGAGTTGAAATGAAGGTTATAAAAGTCCCGGTGTATGGAAATGTTGGCCCCCTGCACCAACACTATAGTCTATGGCCTGAAAGACGAGCTCAAAACACTTAACATTGTTTCCCTAAATCAAACTCACAACCTCTTAGTCCAATGATAGAACCGGCCACCTCTGATGCCACTCTATCATGACCTGTCCTAGTGGGGCTTGTTTCGTGACCCTCCAAGCCCACCTCCAATAGGGCATGGGATGGTGACAAAAACGAGTAGGAATATAACTAAAATGAGAGATATTTCTTATGTATCTGCACACATGCGCACATCTCAAAGCCCACAAATGATGGAATGTAAACAAAACCCTGGAGGAACAAAATGCATGCATACAACTAATCCCAACCAATTGAGTACAATGGAATGTAATGTACTAAATGTAAAACTGGTCCAAAATACAAGCCCAAAAAAAAGATTTTTCAAAGGCAATGTCCAACTAGAAAAAAATTGGTATTGAGAACGCTACTCATAACCGTAGGAACTTCTTGGACTGAAAAGAACAGAAAAAGGTCAATTCGGTCCTAGTCTGCCCTAGACTCTTTCAAAAGTCCACTAATCTGCATAAGACATAACACGTGTTGGAAAAGCCCATGCAGGGGTGAGTATTACAAAACACAGCAGACGACCGTGAAACCCATAAACCAATACAAAAAGTCAATGTAGAGTCCTCTCTACAGAATATATGTATACTGAACATATTGAAAGAGAAAAACAATATAGATATACTCGATACCCAGATCCAAAGTCTATAGACAAGTCACATAACCATATAACACCGCTAGGGATTCAGTTCAATGGTTCCAAAAAGTAATCGTCTAGGGGAACTCACTCCCTGAATATGATGGTCCTCCTGACATCTGTCCGGGAAGTAATGTTTTTCAGGAAAATTTATGATAGATAGATACACTCATTCTGAGAGAACACACTCTTGAGTGGGGAAAGATTGTGATACATAGATGAGGATAAATTCTAGGGCCATGGATGATATTGTGAATCATTCTTATTCACCTTCTAAGTAGAGTATCGACATCTATTAAGAGTAGTCACGTCGATAACAGACTTTACCTAGGGTCATGAATGGATAGAGGATCTCTCTTAGGGACTCTCGGAGGGATACATGACTCTATCTTCGAACTTTCATCCAAAGGGATCATACTCTTTTGGATAGAAACAATATATATCCTTTTGGGGAACAAAAAGGGAGTACTAACCCAAATTATTCATGTCCATGATACGGTGGACAAGGGTATCAAGACATATTCCCGGATATACACAGCATTTAGAGGGGTCACACACCTTGTCTCCCAACTGTGTACTACCAGTGTAAAATATCCTGAGTTAGAAGAACATTTTGTGTAGAAAGGTGTAATGGCCCGGACTACTCTGGCCTATTCCATTGTAAACCTATCACGTTTGAGGTGATTCAAGATGTTAAGGGGACTTATCCCCAACAATTTTCCAATTTTTTAGTTCGGTGAATGGTTCCAATAGTCGACATTTGTGAACTGTGCAACGGTAACCTTCTGTAAACAGTGTCATCGGTGACCCTTAGTGAACAGTGTCATCGGTAACCCTCTATGAATAGTTCCATCAGTGAGCAATTCTATACGTATCCTCTAACGGTAACTTCTCTTTCCTT
The DNA here is from genome assembly GCA_963277665.1 of Viscum album. Classification (NCBI taxonomy): domain Eukaryota; kingdom Viridiplantae; phylum Streptophyta; class Magnoliopsida; order Santalales; family Viscaceae; genus Viscum; species Viscum album. Next base: position 566,279,145 of record OY728120.1, on the reverse strand, counting down.
TTCCAAATTTTCAATTCTATGAATAGTTCCAAAGGTGAACAGTTCTATTGGTAACCTCTAACAGTATCCTTTCTATCATTTGAGAAATTTTGAGTCTTTTTAACAATGTCTAAAAGTGAGTTTCAGTAACTATGTTCTAATGGTGAGGTTGATGAACAGTTTCTATTGTTGAGTTTCATGAACAGTGTCTATTGGTCAGGTTCATGAACAGTTTCTAATAGTTTTGTTCATGAACAATGTCTAATGGTGAGGTTCATGAATAGTGTCTAACTGTGAGGTTCATGAACAGTGTCTATCGGTGAGGTTCATGAACAATGTCTTACGGTGAGGTTCATGAAGAGTGTCTAAGAGTGAGGTTCATGAACAGTGTCTAACAGTGAGGTTCATGAACAGTGTCTATCAGTGAGGTTCATGAACAGTGTCTAATGGTGAGGTTCATGAATAATGTCTAACGGTGAGGTTCATGAACAGTTTCTAACGGTGAGGTTCATGAATAGGGTCTATTTGTGAGGTTCATGAATAGTGTCTAACGGTGTGGTTCATGAATAGTGTCTATCGGTGAGGTTCATGAAAAGTGTCTAACGGTGAGGTTTATGAATAGTGTCAAATGGTGTGGTTCATGAAGAGTGTCTAATGGTGAGGTTCATGAACACTGTCTATCAGTGAGGTTCAAGACCACTGTCTAACGGTGAGGTACATGAACAGTGTCTAACAATGAAGTTCATGAACAGTGTCTAATGGTGACGTTTATAAATAGAGCCTTACGGTGAGGTTCATGAACCGTGTCTAATGGTGAGTTTTTTGAATAGTTTTAAATGGTGAGGGTCATGAACAGTGTCCATCGGTCTGCTTTATGAATAGTTTCTAATGGTGAGGTTCATGAACAATGTTTTTCCTTTGCCAAATTTTGAGTTCATGAACAGTGTTTTAGCTACCTACAGTTTCACCCCTTTAGTGTTTTCCTTTGATGTAAAATGCATTTAAGGCCTCGTTTTAAGGAATCTAAGGCCGATTGAAAGGCCATAACTCCTATATTAATTATTACTAAGGCTCGGGATGTTTTTTACTTGGTCAAACTGTGTGGTTTAATGTGATCCGATTTTAATGGGAAATTAAGTGTTTCTTAAACTATCGCTCAGTTAAATATTCAAAAGGGACAAGATATATTCCTAACATGTCCTTCCTCATTGATCTTAGTTTTGAGACGCTTGAACATCCCATTCCTTCTCATAGTAGTTGCACAATCAAGCTTTCCTCCTCAGATTGGTTCCGCTCTCTCTTGATGCAACCAAGCTGTATTGATCAATCTTCAATATAAGGTATGTTTTATCATCATTCTTTTGGGGTTAAAATTATCATGTTTCAATTTTCCATATTATAACATGTGATAATCATGCTTATAATGAAGTTTTCTTGGGTTTTGGTTGGTGCGGTCGTACCGTGGCATCCTCTGGTGGATACAGTTGTCATGAGAGGATGATCGGGACCCGTTGTGTGGACTGCTCTCATATAAAGAACATCAATAACTATTTGAGGTGGGTGATATATTTATTTTCTTTCCTTATATGTGAATCTATATAGTTATAATGTTTTATTCCACTGGATGATAATGGAATAGACATAATAAATATTTTAAACGGATAAATAAATTGATATCGATCGTATGTTTTTGGATCTTAATTTTTGAAGATAGGGTGATATCCATGCATGCTTCATTAAGCTGTTTGTTCCTGATTGAAATTGGTAAAGAACATAAAGCTGGGAACAAATTGATAACAGTTAGTCTAAAGATAAAGAGTCATTAAATGAATTTTTCCCCTCTTGTTGTAATTTGATGTTAATAAAAATGGGAAAGTTAGCATGTTTATTTATTTATGATATCATACTAGTTAGGTTTCATGAATTTGGAACCCACGAATAATAAATATATTAATCCAGTATGGATTAAAGATCTAGTTTTTCGACGAGGGATGATTCCTTGAAGGGTTCTGAGTGACCCTCTTACTTGTTAAAGGGACAAGATACCAATTGTTAAGATGTTTGTTTTAGTACTGCTTGCTTGTGTTGTGATGTGATCCTGTATTGGTGTTGTGATATGTGGGGGCATAGAGGCCTTTTGGTTGTGGCAGCATATAATTATTTGAGTGGAAATATGCATTGGTTTATGAATGTGGGTGTTACGGAGGACACCAGGGATGATGGAATGGGATTGATGTGATTGTTTGATGGTTGCTGATTCTTATTGGTTGATTATCTGCTTTACTTTTCCCCACATCTCAAGGCAGCTGGTCTTGCTTGCCCTTCTTTCGAGAGAAGCAAAGACGCGTGGGGTATGCCACATGCATTCCGTGTTTATCTTCTCAAGGGAGGATGGGTCTACGCTCTTGCTATAGGCGGTAAAGACTCTACGGGTAGAACATCTTTTCCCCGTGTTGATCCCCCTTGGTTTTAGTATCATAGAATGCTTTTCTAGAATGCCTGGGAATATGGGAAAATAATTCTGTAATGAATATTTGAATAAATGATGTTAACCCATGGTGTTGGAGATTGCTAGAACATAATGATGAGTTGGTAATTTTAAAGGGACAATGGTCATTGGGTGTGATGCTAATGAAATTTAATGTGAAATTGTCATTTGTTAAATAATGTTTAATTTATTAATTTACATAATGTGAAACAAATAAAAAGGTAATTAAATAATTTATTAAATCTCTTTAAGTGGTTGTGTGATTGTAGGATACCTAGTCTTAGATGTAGCTGCCCGGAGTCTGAGAGATGTTAGCTGTAGTTGTCCCCAAGACTAGGTTATGCCCATAGTGTTGTTGTGAGATATAGTATATCCTATGATTTTTGTGTTTCTATACACTACTCGACCCTATCAGTAAGGGAAACTGACACCCTAGGGATTCTGAGCCCCCAGGGGGGGGGGGTGTTTTCCCATGATTCTAGTGGGAGGAAGGATGGCCGACTACCCCCTTTGGCCCCACTCTCTTCTATTGGTAGTTACTTTTGCTGGAATGCACATTGGTTAGTTTTCCCCATATATGTGTGTATAGGGTAGTAATGGCTTGTGGTTATTCACACCCATATAGTCTGGATATATTTTTTTGTGGACTACTATAGGTGTAATGTGTATAGGATGTGATTCCTTGAGGATCCTTACTCTGTGTATGGGCTTTAATGGTTAGAGGTGTAATTCCCAATGTATGATACATGTTATGAGAGCTGTGGTGGCTCCCTGAAACTACCTGGTTACTTTTCTTATTTGGATGTGGTGGTTTTGTTGCAAGAGGTTCATGTTGTGTTGCTTCACCCAGCTATCTGTGGCCAAGCCTATTTGGAGGGAGATGCTCAGGACGTGCGATGTCAGGGAAAAGAGGCACACCCGTGGGGAATTAGTAGCAGGTTACCCTTGATATTCTTTATTATTTGATATATTATCGTATGCCTTACTTTGTGAGAGTATATGTGGTGAGGCTAGGATCTTAGTATACCTATTTAGGCGACGAGTTAGTTTCACTTGTTGTTCACCGTGCTTTAGAATTATTTCTTTACGTTTGCACGAGAGGCTTCGGGGAGGATCCTACTGAGTATATTGTTATATTCAACCTATGTATATGCAAACTGTTTTTCAGGTCACTTGGAGCAGTTTGGAGATCAGACTGGTGTTGACTATCTTGGGGTCGCATGAGCTGTTCGGGCTTGCGGTTGCTGCTTTTTTTACTTTCTTTTGGGTACTTACTATTTTTTCCCTTTCAGTTGTAGTAGTTTTTCATGAAATTACATATTTTTACTTGGGATTTATTTTATCTTACTGGTTGATTTGGGGTTGGTTGGTATCTATCTTATCTCTTTCTTCCGCATGTGTTCTCTTAGAGGGTAATGCCTCCCATTTGAGTGTTTTTATACCCTTGGTGCTAGTCGCCAACCCGGGGCCCACTGGAGGTGGTACTCGAGGGTCATTATCTCCCTTCTCACATTGTCAACACAGGAGGGGTACTCTTTGTGGGGATTGGGTCGTGAAAGTGTGGTTTTAATACTCTGGTTGAGGGATCAGATGGATTTTGGAGTTAGGAACAGGTGAGGTTGCATGGGTGGTTAGGGAAATATTATCATTCATGTTTAAAAAGTGAGGTATACACTTGATACCAGGTGAGACATAGGCATTTAGGGCCCACTCTAATCTAATGTCTGGACCAATAAGTTTACAATAGCTACTAATGAAGGTGATTCTAGTTTCAGGGTAGAGACCTAAGAAAGGATCATGCATCATTTTTATTTGTGGCTGTGTTTGAATGGGTAGTCCTTGGGAAAAGTTATCCTAAATTAAATTAATGAAAATAATTAAATAATTAATTCTTATTCTTCCATATTGTAGTTTTAGGAGTTCCAATGGTTTTTAATTTTACCGTTATGGCTCCAAGTGAACATCCTTGTTAGGTTTGTGCAGAAAATGTCCAACAGGCTATTCAAACAGATTGTCAAAGGATAGAGGTTGATGACGAAGAAACTTGGAGGAAGGCACTTCAAGAGTTTCATCACTAGAGTCCACCGAATTATGATGGCTCTTTTTCATATGCAGTCACAGAATACTGGTTGGAGGAGGTCGATATAAGCTTCAATTTCAACCGTGTTCAGAAGGTGCATCGAGTGTCCTTGGTTGTGATGATGCTGCGTGGAGAAGCGAGGAAGTGGTGGTTCTTATTCCTCAGGGATCATGAGGAGTCAACGATCTCATGGGAGGAGTTCTCAGACTAGTTTAGAGTCAAGTTTCTTTCCTTGAATATGAAGGCATCCAGTCACAAGGTTCTTCTTTCCCTTCGACTAGGGTGCCCTAGTCTTCGAGATATTAGAATCCATTTCTAGAACCTCTTATGGTTTACTTCGGACATGTTACCAGATGAGGAAACCATGGTGAGACATTTTGAGGAGGCTTTGCATCCAGAGGTCCAGCACCATATCACCCCATTTATGATGAAGACATATCTTGAGGTGCTGTTGAGGGCCGAGATTGTCGAGAGGACATTTTCCAGGACAAGATCATCATGAGAGGTGAATCATCATTACTCCCCGTGAAGAAGAGCTGTGGTACCAGGTTCACTATTTTTAGGGAAGAAGACTTTTCATTTAGTCGGGGGTAGGTCCTATCCCATCACATCTCATTTCTCCATAGGTAGAAACTCTTAGTCCTATACCAAGGGATAAAATACTTATTTTACTTGTGGTGGTCATGTTCATCAGAAGTGGGAGTTCCAGACCATTCATAGTGGTTATCGTGCAATAGGTGCTACGCTCCAGGTTCCTCCGTTGAGGCAGTTCCAGCCGAGGCAGCAGCAGCAGGTTGCACCGGCTTTAGATCAGCAGAGGGTAGATGGGGCAGGCAGAGGATAGCCCCATGATGCTCCCCGTCCTTAGATAGCAGAGCACAGCATTGGTGGTGGTCATCATCAGGGTCAGAGAGGCCATGGAGGAGGTCATGGTCAGCTTAATTCTCTAGCATTGCATTCTCTAGGCGATCTAGAAAACGTTCAAGGTACCCTTTGCTTTTTTTTATACCTTGGTTTATTCCTTGTTTGATTCTGGAGTTACACACTCATTCATATCACCTACCCTTGTCCATTATTTGGGACTTGAGGTAGAGAGACTTCCATTTCCCTTTGTGTTGACTACGCCAGTTGGAGGTTGAGCTGACTGACTTGAATTATGTAGAAATTGTGAGCTAGTTTTGGGGCATAACGGCTCTTTGGGAGATTTCCTAGGTTTACGAATACAACCATATGATGTCATCCTTAGCATGGATTGGTAGTATTCAGTGTAAGAAATCGTGGATTACTTCAGGAAGCAGTTCGATTTTGTGGATGTGGATGGAGAGCTGGTGGTGTTTGTTGGAGAGCGAGATCCTCATATGGATCATAGGCATGTTCCATCCTTATCTTCTGTGATGGCTGAGATGATGTTGAGTCTTTCAGAGGTTTACCAGCATGCTTTTCTTAGGGTTGTAGAAGAGTACCCTGATGTATTTCTAGAAGAGGTTGTAGTATTACCCCCTCGACGAGAGATCGAGTTTGGGATCGAGCTACAACCATCAACGTCTCCTATATCTATGTCTCTATATAGGATATCCCCTTATGAGTTATGAGAGTTGTGTATACAGCTTGATGTTTTGTTAAAGTAATGTTTTTTTTGGCCAAATGTGTCACTGTGTGGTGCACCAGTTTTGTTAGTGGGGAAGGCCGACGACAGTTTGTGGTTGTGTGTCGATTATCATCTCTTAAACGTTGAGACAATTATGAATCACTATCCTCTTTCGTGTATTGATGATTTATTCAATCAAATGAAGGGTGAATGTTGGTTCTCAAGGATCAACTTGTGGTCATGATGTCATCATATGCGTGTAAAGGATGAGGATATCCCGAAATCTGCTTTCCGGTGTCGTCATGGGGATTATGAGTTCGTTGTAATGACATTCGACATGATGAATGATCCAGCTATGTTCATGGTATTGATGAATGCTGTGTTCTGTGAGTTCCTGGACAAGTTTTTGGTAGTTTTAATCGACAACATCCTTATGTATTCAATTACTGAGGAGGAGCATATAGAGCATCTACACGCTGTTTTGGGAGTCCTTTGTCAACATCAGCTATTTGGGAAGTGGTCAAAGTGTGAGTTTTGGGCCTGATAATTCCTTTTCATGGGGAATGTTGTGTCCCAACCGGGAGTAGTTGTGGATCCATCGAATATAGAAGCAGTTGTGTCTTGGGTAGCCCCAAGACAGTGTTAGAGATGCAAATTTTCCTTGGTCTCGCAGGCTACTACAGGAGGTTCGTTGCTAATTTCTCATGAGTTCCGACTCCTCTGACAGCTTTGATAGGGAATGAGCCAGTGTTCACATGGACTGATCAGTGTCAGGTAGCTTTCTAGTATCTAAAGGAGAAGTTAGTAAGTTCTCTAGTTCTTTGTCTTCCGGCTCAAGAAGTTCAATTTGATATTTTCTGCGATGCTTCACATCTAGGGTTGGGTTGTATTATGATGTAGCAGAGATCAAATGTTTCTTATGGGTCTCAGCAGTTGCGTTCTCATGAACGTAAATATTCCACTCAAGATCTTGAGTTGGAATGTGTGGTGTTTTCTCTGATATTTTGGAGACATTACCTCATTGGTGAGAACATTGTGGTTTTCACAGATCATAATAGTTTGAGGTATGTTTTCTCCCCACGTGACCTGAACATATGACATCGTCGGTGGATGGAGTTCTTACAGGAATATGACTTCAAAATACCATATACACCAGGAAAAGGGATTTTTGTAGCTGATGCGCTGATTCAAAAATCATGTAGTAATGCTTTGTGTGAATCCAGTGATTCTTGGAGAGTAATGGAAGAGCTGTCAACATTACATCTAGATATGGGATAGGTTTTGTTCAGAGGTTGTCTTTTCTAGATGATGGTGCAATCATCTCTCTTGAAGGAAGTGGAAGATTCCCTATAGGGAGATCTTGAGGTAGAGGTGTCGAGAGACCATGTGGTTTGTTGTGAGGCCCCTGATGGTCGGTTGGATGATGAACAACACCAAGTGTTGTATCACGAATGGTTTTTTGTTCCCATGACAATGTGCGAGATGGTTTTCAAAGAGTTTCATAGTTCTCCTTTAGCAGTACATCTTGGCGTGAAAATTATGTACCGATCCTTGAGTAGTCAGTTTTGGTGGCCTGGGATGAAGCATGCGGTTTCAGAGTTTGTGTCTCGATGTTTGGTCTGCCAGAAGGTGAAGGCCGAAAACCATGTCCCTAGGGGTACACTACAGTAATTAGATATTATTCATTAGAAGTGGGAGGACATCTCAATGGACTTTGTTTCAGGTGTACCTCAATTTCTAGGAGGACATGATTTTATTTGGGTGGTAGTGGATCGTTTAACCAAATCGGCCTAATTCTTAGTGATCACAGAGTCGAGCTCATTGGATGTTTTTTCGAGGTAGTATCTAGAGGAGGTGGTGAGACTTCATGGAGTCCCAAGGACAATAATTTTTTAACAAGATCCTCATTTTACCTCTCGGGTGTGGAGAGGCCTGCAACATTCTTTTGGTTCTCAACTATGACTTAGCACTAATTTCCATCCTCAAACGGATGGTCAGGCAGAGTGAACCATCCAGACACTTGAAGTCATGTTATGCTCTTGTGTTCTTGATTTTGGAGGTTCGTGGATGAAGCACTTAACCTTAGTGGAGTACTCTTAAAATAATATTTTTCACTCCACCATTGGTATGGAGCCTTTGGAAGCCTTCTATGGATGACCTTTCCGTTCTCCGTTGTGTTGGACTGGGGTCGGAGAGTCAGCAATTCTCGGACTAGAACTAGTGCAGAATACAACAGAGATGGTCTTGGTGATTTGTGAGAGGATGAAGACAACACAAGATCATCAAAAATCATATGTTGATCAAAGAAGGAGACCCTTATAGTTTAATTATGGGGATCATGTGTTTCTGAAGGTGACTCCCTGTCGGGGGCAGTGATGGTTTGGTCATGTGAGTAAAATTTCTCCCCGGTTTGTTGGGAATTTTAAGGTGTTAGATCATGTTGGATTTGTGGCATATCGAGTAGAACTTCTCGTGTAGATGTGTTAGATACATTATGTTTTCCATGTATCACAACTTCGTCATTATCTTTATGATGACTCTAACTTCATCGATTGGGGGGAGATAGATGTTGATGATGATGGATCCTTTGAGGAGAAACCTATAGAGATCCAAGACTACAAAGAGAAGGTGTTGCGTGGGCATTCTATCCCCTTGGTTCATGTATTGTGGAGGCATGCTGGCATGGAAGAGTGTACCTTGTAATGTGAACCATATATATGGGCTCTGTACCCACAATTGTTTGATGTTTAACTCTTTTCATGTATCGATGTAGCTTATGTGGTTATGAAACTTTCATGTTAATGAGATGGATCCCTTTATTGCTTATGTGGATTGATCACTTTTGATACGTATCTTGATGGGTGGTTGTTTAGACCCCATTTTGTTTTCAGTTTAGGTGGGTTTTTAATTTTTAGGGACGAGAATGTTTATAGAGGTATCTGATGTAATGGCTCGGACCACTCCAACCCATTCCATTGTGAAAATATGGGGTTTGAGGGGATTCAAGAGGTCAAAGGGAATTATCCCCAACACCATCCAATTTTCCAGTTCAATGAACAGTTCAAACAGTAGACAGTTTTGAACAGTGAAACGGTAACCATCTGTGAACTACACATCGATGACCATAGGTGAACAGTATCATCGATAACCTTCTCTGAATGGTGTCATTGGATACCCTTGTTGCACAGTCTCATTAGTTACCTTCTATGAATAGGTCCATCAATGAATAGTTCTATCAGAAACCTCTAATGGTATCTTCTCATTCCTTTCCCAAATTTTCAATTCTATGAATAGTTCCATCGGTGAATAGTTCTATGGGTAACCTCTAATGGTAACCTTTCTTTCCTATTCCAAAATTTTAGTTTTGTGAACAGTGTCTAACGGTGATGTTAATGAACAGTGTTCTAATGGTGCGGTTCAGAAACAGTGTCTATCAGTGAGGTTCATGAATAGTGTCTAACAGTGAGGTTCATGAACAGTGTCTAACGGTGATGTTCATGAACACTTTCTAATGGCAAGGTTCATGAAAAGTGTCTATCGGTGAGGTTTATGAACAGTGTCTAACCGTGAGGTTCATGAACAGTGTCTAACCGTGAGGTTCATGAAGAATGTCTAACTGTGAGGTTCATGAGCATTGTCTAATGGTGAGGTTCATGAACAGTGTATATCGGTGAGGTTCATGAACAGAGTCTAATGGTGAAGTTCATGAACAGTTTCTATTGGTGAGGTTCATGAACGGTGTATAATGGTGAGGTTAATGAATACTGTATAATGGTGAGGTTCGTGAATAGTTTCTACCCGTGAAGTTCATTAACACTTTCTATCGGTGAGGTTCATGAACAGTGTCCAACGGTGAGGTTCATGAATAGTGTCTAACAGCGAGGTTCATGAACAATGTTTTTCCTTTTCCAAATTTTGAGTTCATGAACAATGCTTCAAGATTCCTATAGTTTCACCCCTTTAGCATTTTAAATTGATGTAAAATACATTTAAGGCCTTGTTTTAAGGACGATAAGGCCGATTCAATGGCCATAGTTCCTATATTAATTATTCTTAAGGATCTAGATGTTTTTTACATGGTCAAACATCATGGTTTAATGAAATCTGCTTTTAATGGGTAATTAAGTGTATCTTAAACCACCGCTCTATTAAATATTCAAAAGAGATAACATATCTTCCTCCCTTGTTCTTCCTCCTTGTTCTCGGGTGTGAGATGCTTGATCATCCCATTCCATATCATAGGAGTTGCACAATCAAACGTTCCACCTCAGATTGGTTTCGCTCTATCTTGATACAACCAAGCTATATTGATCAATCTTTGATATAAGGCATGTATTATCATCATTATTTAGGGGTTCATATTCTCCTATTTGTCCTTTACATATTATAACATGTGCTCTCCATGCTTCTAATTCGGTTTTCTTGGCGTTTGTTTGGTGTGGTCTTACCGTCGGATCCTCGAGTGGATGCAGCTGTCGCGAGAGGAGGATCCTGACCCATTGTGTGGACTTTTTCTCATATAAAGAACATCAATAACTGTTTGAAGTATGGGATTCATTGCTTTTCTTTTCTTATATGTTCAACTGTATATTTAGAATGTTTTATTCCACTAGATGATAATGGAATTGACATAATTAATATTTGAACCGGGTAAATAATGTGATATCGATCGTATGATTTTGCATCATGATTTTTATAGATACTGTGATATCCATGCTTTCATTGTTAAGATGTTCATTCCTAATTGAAATTCGAATAAACTGTAAATCCGGGAATAAATTGATAATTGATTGGCTAAAGACAAAGAGGTATGAAATGAATTTGGTTCTTCTTGCTGTAATTTTATGCTAATCAAATTGGCATAGTAAGAATGTTTATATATTTATGATATCTTACTGGTTAGGTTTCCGGAATTTGGAACCTACGAATAATAAATCTGTTAATCCAATATGGATTAAAGAACTAGTTGGTCGGTAAAGGATGATTCCTTGTAGGATTCTGAGTTACCCCCTTTCTTGTTAATGGGACAAGAGCCCAATTGTTAAGTTGTTTGTTTTTCTGCTACTTGCTTGTGTTGTGATGTGATCCTGGATGGGTGTTGTGATATGTGGGGGCATGGAGGGCTTTTTTATATTCTAGCAGATGATTCCTAGAGTGGCGAGATGCATCGGTTTATTCAGGTGTGTTCGGGGAGGACACCAGGGATGATGGAAAGGGATGGATGTGATTGTTCGATATTTTCTGATTTTTATTGGTTGATTATCATCATTACTTTTACCCACTGCTCCAGGTATCTGGTCTTTCTTACGCTTCTTCCGAAAGAGGAGAAGATGCGTGGGGGTATTCCATGTGCTTTTCCGTGTTTAGCTTCTCAAGGGAGGATGGGTCTATGATCTTGTTATATGCGGCAAAGACTCGACGTGTAGTACATCTACTCACCATGTTTATCCCCCTTATGTTTAGTAGCATAAAATTCTTTTCTAGAGTTCCTGGGAATATGAGAATGTAATTCTGTAATGATGATTTGAATAAATGGTGTTAACCCATGGGTTTGGATATTGCTAAAACATAATGATGTGGTTGTAATTTTAATGGGACAATAGACTTTGGGTGTGATGGTAATGAGATTTAATGTAGAATTTTCATTGGTTAATTAATGTTTAACTAATTAATTAACATAAAGTGAAACTAAAAAAATGGTAATGAAATAATTTATTAAATCTCTTTAAGTGGTTGTGTGCTTATAGGATACGTAGTCTTAGAAGTAGCAGCCTAGAGTCTGAGAGATGTTAGTTGCAGTTGTGTATAAGACTAGGTTATTCCCATAGTGTGGCTTTGAGATATAGTATATCATGTACCTTTTGTGTTTCAATATGCTACTCCACCCCTTCAGTAAGGAAAAGTGACACCCCGGGGATTCTGAGCCCTGGGAGGGTGTTTTCCCCAACATTCTGGAGGGAGGATGGATGGTTGACTACCCCCTTTGGCTCCGCTCTCTTCTCTTGGTAGTTACATGTGCTCATAGACACATTGGATTGTTTTCCCCATATATGTTTCTAGTGGGATATAATGGCTTGTGTTTATTCACACACATATATTTTGGATATATTTTACTATGGACTACAATAGGTGTAACGTGTATAGGTTGTGATGGCTTGAGGATCCTAACTCGGTGTATGGGCCGTAATAGCATGAGGTGTAATACCCGATGTATGATACATGTTAGGAAAGCTATGGTGGCTCCCAGAAACTACTTGGTTACTTTGCTGATGTGGACGTGGTGGTTTGGTTTCAAGAGGTGCATGTTGTGGTGCTTTGCCCAAGTGTCTGTGGGAATGCCTTTTTGGAGAGAGATTCTTAGTACGAGCGACATCGGGGCAAAGCGGAAAACCTATGGGGATGTAGTAGAAGGGTACCATTGATATTCTTTATTATATGAAATATTCATGTAGGAGTTTCTTGGAGAGAGTATCCAGGATGAGGCTGGGAACTTTGTATACCTGTTTAGGTGACGAGTTAGTTTTACTTGTTGTTCACTGTGCATTAGCATGCTTTCATTACTTTTTTACGAGAGGCATTGGGGAGGATCCTACTGAGAATACTATTGTACTCACCCTTTGTATATACATACTGTTTTTTAGGTCACTAGGAGCAGGGTGGAGATCAGGCTGTTGTTTACTAGCTTTGGGTTGTAGGAGCTGTTTGAGCTTGTGGATGCTGCTGGTTTCCTTTTTTTGGGTACTTGGATATTTTTTCTCTTTCAGCTGTTGTAGTTTTTGCATGACAATTCATATGTGTAATTGGGATTTCTTTTAACTTAATGGTTGAGTTGGGGTTAGTTGGTGTCTATCTTATCTTTTCCTTCTGCATGTGTTCACTTCTAGGGCAATGCCTCCCAATTGTGTGTTTTTTATACACTCGGTGCTAGTCACCAACCTGAGGCCTAGTGGAGGTAGGACTTGGTGGTAATTATCTCCCTTATCACATTGCCGGCCCAGTAGGGGTACTCTTTGTGGGGATGGGGTTGTGACAGAGTGGTATCAACGCTCTGGTTGAGGGATAGGATGGAGTTTGGAGTTAAGCATAGGTGAGGTTGCATGGGTTGGTAGGGCAACCGTTTCATTCATGTTTAGAAAGTGTGGTAAACACTAGAGACCTGCCGAGACAAAGGCGTTCAGGGCCCCCCTATGATCTGATGTATGAACCTTTATGTTTGCAATGGCTACCAAACAAGGTGATACTAGTTGTAGGGTAGAGACCTTGGAAAGGATCATGCATCATTTTTTTGTGCCTTTGTTTGAATGGGTAGAAATATAGATATGTTAACCTAAAATCAATGAATGAAAATAATTAGTGAATTAATGTTGATTCATCCATATTTGAGGTTTAGGAGCACTAACGGTTTGTTATTTTATGGGTATTACTCTAGGTCGACGTCCTTGTGAGGTCTTCATAGAAAATTTCCAGGAGACTGTTCCAGCTAATCGTCATAGGGTAGAGGTTGACGACAACAACACTTGGAGGAAGACACTCCGAGAGTTTCAGTGCCAGAGTCTAAAAAAGTACAAGGGCTCCGTTTTAGGTGCAATCATGGAAGACTGGTTGGATGTGGTCATGATAGGATTCAGTTCGATCCGTGCTCGGAAGGAGAACTAGGTGTCCTTGGTTATGACGATGGTGCATGGAGTAGCAAGGATGTGGTGGTTATTATTCCTCGGGGATCGTGAGTAGTAAGAGATCTCATTGGAGGAGTTATGAGACAAGTTTAGAGTCGAGTTTCCTTCTTCGAATGCAAAGGCGTCCAGTCGTCAGGAGTTTCTTACACTTTGACAGGGGAGGTCTAGTGTTTGAGAGTTTGGAATCTATTTTAGAAACTTTTTATGATATGCTTTAGACCCATTACTAGATGAGGAGGCTAGGGCGATTCATTTAGATTAGGATTTGCATCTAGAGGTCCATCCCCAGGTCACCCCAGTTCTGCTGAAGACATATCATGAGGTGCGGGCGAGGGAAGAGGTTGCCTAGAGGACTTTGCCCATGACCAGGTCATCACGAGTGGGGAATCATCGTGATTCCTCACGAAGCAGAGCTGTGGTCTGGGATTCCTAGTTTTTAGGGTAGAAGAGTATCCATTTAGTTGGGGGGTAGGTCCCAGCCCTTCACATCTTGTTTCTCTAGAGGTAGAAAATCACATGCCTATGCCATGGGATAAGGGTATTGTTTTTCTTGTGGTGGTAATGGGCATGAGTAGAGGGAATTACCAAACATTTAGATCATTCACCGTGCACCAGGTACTATGCTCCAGGTTCCTCTGTTGGGGAAGTTCCAGCCGAGGCAGCAGTAGCAGGTTTCTCCAAGATTAGATCAGCAGATAGTAGATGGGAAAGGTAGAGGAAATACCCATGATTCTCCCCTTACACATAGATCAGAGTAAGGCCGTGGTGGTGGTCTACATCAGGGTCAAAGAGGCCATGGATGAGGTCGTGGTAAGCTTCATGGTGTAGCGTTGCCAGCTCCAGGTGAGCCATACGTCGTTCAAGGTACCCTTTTCTTGTATTCTACCTTGGTTTATGACATGTTTGAATCTGGAGAGACACACTCCTTCATACCACCTACCCTTGACCATGCATTGGGACTTGAGGTAGAGAGACTTATACTGCCCTTGGTGTTGACTACTCCAGTTGGAGGTCGAGGTGACTTGTTAGAAGTATGTAGAAACTGTGAGCTAGTATTGGGGTAGAACCACTCTTGGGGATATTTCATATGTTTAAAAATAAAAACAAACGATTTCATTCATGGCATGGATTGGTTATATTCGGTGCAGGATATAGTTGATTGCTTTAGGAATCAGGTCGATTTCTTCTATGCAGATGGAGAGCCGGTGGTGTTTGTTGGAGAGGGAGATCCTCAGATGGGTTATAGGCACGTTCCATTCTTATCATCCATGATGGCTGAGATGATGTTGATTTCTTCAGAGAATCAACAGTTGTCATTTCCTATGGATGTAGAAGAGTACCCTGATGTATTTCTAGAAGAGGTTGTAGCATTACCCCCTCGATGAGAGATCGAGTTTGGATCATGCTAAAACCAGGAGAATCTCCTATTTCTATGTATACATATAGGATATCCCCTTCTGAGATAAAAGAGTTGAGTATACTGCAAGATGGTCTATTAATGTGCGGTTCTGTTTGGACAAGTGTGTCACCAAGGGGTGCACCAGTTTTTTTCGTGAAGAAGGCCAATGGCAGTTTGCAGTTGTGTGTCGATTATCAACATGTAAACAATGTGAAAATAAATAATCGCTATCCTATTCCCCGGATTGATGATTTATTTGATCAACTAAAGGGTGTATGTTGGTTCTCAATGTTCGACTTATGGTCAGGATATCATCAGATGTGTGTAAAGGATGAGGATATCCAGAAGACTGCTTTCCATTGTCATTATGGGCATTATGAGTTCGTTGTAATGCCATTCGGAATGACGAATGCTCCAACTGTGTTCATGGGATTGATTAATGATGTGTTCCATGTGTTCCTGAACATGTTTGTGGTAGTTTTCATAGACGACATCCTTGTGTAATCCACGACTAAGGAGGACCATGCAGAGCATCTACACCCGATTCTGGGAGTCCTTCGTCAACATTATCTATTTGGGAAGTTTTCAAAGTGTGTGTTTTGGGCTTGAGAAGTCCGTTTCTTGGGGCATGTTGTGTCCCAATAGGGATTAGTTGTGGATCCATCAAAGATAGAAGCAGTTGTGTTTTGGGAAGCCCCCAAGATAGTGTCATAGGTGTAAAGTTTCCATGGTCTCATAGGCTACTAAAGGATGTTCATAGCCGATTTCTCACAAATTGCAACTCCTTTGACAGCTTTGACCAGGAAGGATCAGGCATTCATATGGACCGATCAATGTCAGGCAGCTTTTGAGTATCTAAAGGAGAAGTTATTAAGTGCTCCAGTTCATTGTCTTCCAGTTGAGGAAGTTTAGTTTGATATTTTCTACGATGCTTCACATCTAGGGTTGGGTAGTGTTCTTATGCAGTAGAGATCAGTTGTTTCGTATGGGTCTTGGTAGTTGCGTCCTCACGAACGTAACTATTCCACTCATGATCTTGAGTTGTCATCAGTGGTGTTTTCTCTGATGTTGTGGAGACATTACATGATTGGGGAGAACTTTGTGCTTTTCGCCGATCATAAGAGTTTACTGTATGTTTTATCCCAGCATGACTTGAACTTACGACAGCATTGGTGGATGGAGTTCTTATAGGAATACAGCTTCCAAATATCATATACACCAGGAAAAGGGAATGGTGTAGCTGATGCACTGAGTCGAAAGTCAGGTTGTGATGTTGTGTGTGAATCTGGTAATTTTTGGAGAGTAAGGGAAGTGCTTTCAGCATTACATCTTGATATGGGAGAGGTTGGGGTAGAGTTTGCCTATTTCAGATTATGGTGCAGCCATCTATCGTGATGCAAGTGGATGATTCCTTAGTTGGTTGATGTTGGGGTGGAGGTGTGGAGAGACCAAGTTGATGGTGGTGAGGCCCCTGATGGTTAGTTGGAGGATGAAAAACACCGAGTGTTGTATCACAAAAGGATTTTTGTTCCCCAGACAATGCGGGAGATGTTTCGCAAAGAGTTTCATATTTCCCTTTTAGCAGTACATCCTAGTGTGAAAAAGATGTACCGATCCTTGAGGAGTCAGTTTTGGTGGTCTGGGCTGAAGCGTGAGGTTACAGAGTTTGTGTCTCGATGTTTGGTCTACCAGAAGGTGAATGCTGAACACCGTGTCCCTGGTGGTGTACTCCAGCCATTAGATATTCCTCAGTGGAAGTGAGAGGACATCTCAATGGGATTTGTTACTAGATTTCCTCATGCCCTGGGAGGACATGAATCTATTTTGGTGGTAGTGGATCATTTAACAAAATCATCCCACTTTATAGCATTCAAGGATTTGAGCTCAGTGGATGTTTTGTTGAGGTAATATCTAGAGGAAGTGGTGAGACTTCATTGAGTCCCAAGGATGATAATTTCTGATCGAGATCCCCATATTACCTCCAAGGTGTGGAGAGGTATCCAATATACTTTTGGTTCCCAACAATGAATTAACACTACTTTTCATCCTTAAATAGACGGTCAAAGAGAGTGAACCATCCAGACACTTGAATACTTGTTACACTCTTGTGTTCTTGATTTAGGAGGATCGTGGATAAATCACTTACCCTTGGTGGAGTTCGCTTAAAATTATAGTTTTGACAAAACTATTAGTATGGAGCCTTTTGAATCCTTGTATGGACGACCATGCCATTCTTCGTTGTGCTGGACTAGGGTCGGAGAGTCAGCAATTCTCGGACCGGAACTAGTGCCGAATACAATAGATATGGTTCAGGTGATTCGTGAGTGGATGAAGACAGCACAAGATCGTTAGAAATCAAATGTTGATCAAAGAATAAGACCCTTAGATAATAATGTTGGGGATCATGTGTTTCTGAAGGTGACTCTCCGTCATGGGCATCAAAGGTTTGGTCATGGGTGTAATATTTCTCCCTAGTTTGTTGGCCCTTTAGAGGTGTTAGCTCATGTTAGAGCTATGGGCTATCGAGTAGAACTTCCTCAATAGATGAGTTGGATACATGATGTTTTCTAGGTACCACATATCCATCATTATCTTATCATGACCCTCACATCATCGATTGGGGGGAGATCGATGTTGATGATGATAAAACCTTTGAGGAGCGACCAGTGGAGATCCTAGTCCACAAGGAGAAGGTGTTGTGCATGCGTTCTATCCCCTTGGTTCATGTCTTTTGGTGACACGGTGGCATGGAGGAATGTACCTAGGAATTTTAGTCACAGATATGTTCTCAATACACACAATTGTTTGATGTTTAACTCTTTTAATGTATTTATGTAGCTCATGTGGTCATGAACCTTTCATGTTTTTTAGATGGCTCCCTTTGTTGATTTTGTGGCATGCTCTCTTTTGGGAGGTATCTCGATGGGTGGGTTTTCAGACCCCATTTCCTATTCACTTTAGGTGGGGTTTGAATTCTCGAGGATGAGAATGTTTTGAGAGGTATCTGATGTAATTTCCCAGACCTCTCCGTCCCATTCCTTTGTGAAAATATGGTGTTTGAGGTGATTCAGGAGGTCAAGGGGTCTTATCCCCAAAACTTTTCCACTTTTTTAGTTCGGTGAACAGTTCCAATGGTATACAATTGTGAACAGTGCAACGGTAACCTTCTATGAATAGTGCATCAGTGAACTTAGATGAACAGTGTCATCAGTAACCTTCTATGAACAGTTCCATCAGTGAACAGTTCTATTGGTAACCTCTAACAGTAACTTCTCTTTCCATTTCCAAATTTCCAATTCTCTGAAGAGTTCCATAGGTGAACAGTTTTATCGGTAACCTCTAATGGGAACCTTTCAATACATTGACAAATTTTGATTTTTTTAAATAGTTTCTAATGGTGAGGTTCATTAACTATGTTCTAATGGTGAGGTTCATGAATAGTGTATATTGGTGAGGTTCATGAACAGATTCTAATGTTGAGGTTCATGAACAATGTCTAATGGTGAGGTTCTTAAATAGTGTCTAATAGTGAGGTTCATGAAGATTGTATATCAGTGAGATTCACAAATAGTTTCTAACAGTGAGGTTCATGAACATTTTCTAACGGTGAGGTTCATGAAGAGTGTCTAACAGTGAGGTTCATGAACAGTGTATATCGGTGAGATTTTTGAACAGTTTCTAATGGTGAGGTTCATGGACAGTGTCTATCAGTGAGGTTAATGAAAAATGTCTAAAGGTGAGGTTCATGAATAGTGTCTAGTGGTGAGGTACATGAACAACATATAACGGTGAGGTTCATGAAAGTTTTTATCGGTGAGGTTCATGAAAAGTGTCTAATGGTGAGGTTCATGAACAGTTTCTAATGGTGAGGTTCATGAACATTGTCTAACGTTGAGTTTCATGAATAGTGTCTAATGGTGAGGTTCATGAACAGTGTCTATCGGTGAGGTTCATGAACAGTGTCTATCGTTGTGGTTCATGAACAGTGTCTAATGTTGAGGTTCATGAACAGTGTTTTTCCTTTCCAAATTTTGAGTTCATGAACAGTGTCTCCAACTTCCTAATATTTCACCCCTTTAGCGTTTTCCTTTGTAGTAAAATGAATTTAAGGCCTCGTTTTAAGGACTCTAAGGCCGATGCAATGGCCATAACTCCTATATTAATTATTCCTAGTGCTCGGGATGTTTTTTACATGGTCAAACCAAGTGGTTTAATGTGATCCTCTTTTAATGGGAAATTAAGCGTATCATAAACCGTCCCTACATTAAATCTTCAAAAGGATCAAGATATCTTCCTCCCTTTTTCTTCCTCCTTCTTATCTATTGTGAGATGCTTGAACATCACATTCCTTCTCACAGGAGTTTCACAATCAAACATTCCTCCTCAGATTGGTTCCACTCTATCCTTATACAACCAAGCTGTATCAATAAATCTTCGATATAAGGTATGTTTTATCATTGATCTTTTGGGGTTCATCTTATATTATTTCTTCTTTCTATATTATAACATGTTATCCATGTGTCAAATGGAGTTCTGTTGGGTTTTGGTTGGTGCGGTCGTTCTCTTGCATCCTCAGGTGGATGCAGTTGTCACGAGAAGAGTATCGTGACACGTTGTGTGGATTGTTCTCATATGAAGAACATCCATAACTGTATGAGGTCAAGGATTCGATGCTTTTCTTTTCTTATATGTGAAACTGTATAGTTAGCATGTTTCACTCCATTGGATGATAATGGAATTGACATAATTAATATTTGAACCAGTTATATAAATTTATTTTGATCGTAACTTTTTGCCTCTTGATTTATACTGATAATGTGATATCCATGCTTGCTTCGTTAAGCAGTTCGTTCCTGATTGAAATTGGTAAAGAATGTAATATCATGAATAAATTGATAATTTTTTTTCTTAAGATAAAGATTGGTGAAATGAATTTGGTTCTTCTTGTTTTAATTTTATGTTAATAAAATTGGCGCAGTAAGAATGCTTATTTATTTATGAGAGCTTTCTGGTTAGGTTTCCCTAATTTAGAAATTATGAATAATAAATATGTTAATCAAATATGGATTAAAGAACTGGTTGTTCGATAATGGATGATTCCTTGAAGGGTTCTGAGTTACCCTCTTACTTGATAAATGTCCAAGAGCCCAGTTGTTAAGATATTTGTTTTCCTACTGCATGCTTGTGTTGTGATGTGATCTTGGATGGGTATTGTGGTATGTGGGGGCATGGAGGAATTTTGGTTGTGGTGGTAGATGATGCCTAGAGTGGCGAGATGCATCGGTTTATGCTTGTGGGTGTCGGGGAGGACATCAGGGATGATGGAATGGGATGGAGGTGATTATAAGATGCTTGCTGATTCTTATTGGTTGATTATCTACTTTACGTTTTCCCAATGCTCAAGGCAGCTGATCTTGTATACCCGTCTTCCGAAAGAGGTGAAGTCACGCGAGATATGCCATGTGTTTTCAGTGTTTGGCATTTCAAGGGAGGATGGGTCTACGCTCTTACTAGAGGTGGCAATGACTTGAAGGGTAGTACATCTACTCAACATTTTGGGCCACGTTGTGTTTAGTAGTATAGAATGCTTTTATAGAGTGCCTGGGAATATGTGAAACTAATTCTGTAATGAATATTTGAATAAATGGTGGTAACCCATGGGGTTGGAGTTTTCTAGAACATAATGATGAGGTTGTAATTTTAATGGGACATTGGACTTTGGGTGTGATGATAATTAAATTTAACGTGGAATTTTCATTGGTTATTAATTTTTAAAGAATTAATTAACATAAAGTGATACTAGTAAAAACATAATGAAATAATTTATTAAATCTCTTTATTTGGTTGTGTGCTTATAGGATACCTAGTATTAGAAGTAGCAGCCCAGAGTCTGAGAGATGTTAGTTGCAGTTGTGTTTAAGAAATGGTTTTTCCCATATTGAGGTTGTGAGATATAGTATATCCTGTACTTTTTGTGTTTCAATACGCTACTCCACATTATCTGTAAGGGAAACTGACACCCCGTGGATTCTGATCCCTGGAGGGTGTTTTACCTAACATTCTGGTGGGTGGATGGATGGATGACTACCCCCTTTGGCCCTGCTCTCTCCTCATGGTAGTTACTTGTGCTGGAATGCACATTGGTCAGTTTTCCCCATATACGTGTGTATAGGGATGCAATGGCTTGTGGTTATTCACACAAATATATTCGGGATATAGTTTTCTCTGGACTACTATAGGTGTAATGTGTATAGACTATGATGGCTTTAGGATCCTTACTTGGTGTATTGGATGTAATGGCTTGGGTGTAATACCTAATGTATGATACATGTTATGTGATCTGTGGTGGCTCCTAGAAACTACCAGGTTACTTTGATTACTTGGATGTGGTGGTATTGTTTCACGAGGTGCAGGGTGTGGTGCTTCGCCCAGGTGTTTGTGGGCATGCCTTTTTGGAGAGAGATGCTCTGGATGTGCGACGTCGGGGAAAAGCAGCAAACCAGTGGGGATGTAGTAGCAGGGTACCCTTGATATTCTTTAATATATGATATATTCTTTTATGTGTTAATTTTTTAGAGTAGACATGGAGAGGCTGGGAACTTAGCATACCTGTTTAGGTGACGAGTTAGTTTAACTTGTTGTTCACTGTACTTTTGCAAGCTTTCTTTACTTTTTTAATGAGAGGATTTGGAGAGGAACCTACTGATAATAATTTATACTCACCCTATGTATATAAAAACTGCTTTTAGGTTACTTAGAGCAGGTTGGCGATCAGGATGGTGTTTACTAGCTTGGTGTTACAGGAGATGTTCGATATTGTGGTTGCTACTGTTTTACATTCATTTGGGTACTTGCAGTTTTTTCTCCATTTCAGTTGTAGCAGTTTTGCATGAAATTTCATATGTGTACTTGGGATAGCTTTTATATTACAGGTAGAGTTGGGGTTGGTTTCTGTCTATTTTTCTCTCTCTTCATCATGTGTTCTCTTATAGGGTAATGCCTTCCATTTGTGTGTTTTTATACCCTCGGTGCTTGTCGTGAACCAGGGGCCTATTGGAGGTGGTTCTTAGGGGTCATTATCTCCCTTCTCACATTGCTGGACGAGGAGGGGTACTCATTGTGGGGATGGGGACTTGAAAACAAGTATGTACACGTCATGTGGGACAGACCACACACCATGTCCAAGTCACATGGGTTCCCTCCATGTATGCGGTCATGTGCCTGTATAGGGTTTCAACCTATGTGTGCCATCCTGTGTTACTAATACACAGGGTAGCTCGTTCAGCTGTTCTGGTCTAGATATGTGGTGGAGTACAAGAATGTGTACCCACCCATTTTCTATGTATATTTTGAGATACATGTTGAGTCCTACTAAGCTGCCACTTCCATGCCGTGTAGAGAGAACACATAGTTACTCAAAGCCGTGTAGTCCTTCCCATGGTTGTTTCTTTACCAAAATACATACTGAGATTTTAGGAAAGGTCCTACATGTAGTTTGACATGGGTCACATGCCGTGGGGCACCGGTCTATATCCCTATACCCTAGCCGCCACTGAGCTGGTCCAACATGGTGTGTTCTTCAGAATACACACCGTGTTGATCAGAAAATTCCAGAAATGACGTCCATCACCGACACACCCAAGTTGCTTCTCTAATATTTGATCTAGCCAGATTATCACCTTGAAACTCATGTTTTTAGGTTTCCCTAACATGTCATCAATGTTTCGGGAGGTTTCGGGGGTTTGATCAGCCCTAGAAACTTGTTTCGATCATCCGTGCGAAGAACGATCGAAGACTGATTTCTCCAAAATTGTGTTGATTCTTCTGACACCATGATCATTTCACATACAATGAGTCACCATGATTTAGGATCTCCAATTTGTGATCATTGTGTTGCGAAATGGATTCACACCTATCCCTTATTCATAACCCAATAATGAACATGAAGAATGCGTGGTTGAAAAAGAGGAAGAATTATATAACAGTATTGGAACACACCACTTATATCATTCTTCATGGCTAAGATCTATTCCTGTTAGTAGTTTTAATAGGAGAATCAAGAAGAAAAAACCAAAATCATCATAAAATAAATTCCTGAATGAAAAAAACCCAAAAGAAAAAGAAATTGACACCCTCCTTCCAGAACATCCAATCCATGGATCACTCTATTTGGTGGTTGATCCACATTCACCATTTAATCTAATATGTGGAACATGTGAACTGAATAGCAACCCGTACCTCTATTCTATTGAAGAATGAACTCCGCATCATGTTTGTTGGTGAGTTTCGTCGAATATGAGATGCGTTGATCGATTGCGTTGTCGTTTTCCACCAACGGGTTCTCCTCCAAATCCCCAATGGAAATCCTCAATTAAGAGGGTTATGCATCTAACATAGAGAATATTCCATAAGTAGGTATTTAAAAGGTAGTAATTGGTTCTTTTCATAAAAAGGAAATGTTAAAATAAATTAATTTTCAATTTATATTATTTCCTTTAAAAAGTTAAAAAACTATCTTTTTGCAGCTGACCTATGCCGGTCGATGTTAGGTCTTGCCTTCGGTAAAGTCACTACTTTGAATGCAACGATGTCCTCATATTTCTGATCCATGCATCCTTTTAATATTTTATTTCACTTACTCAGGAAAACTGCATGTGTACACCGTTTAAAAGAATAATTTATTAAAAACATTTATTCGGGGCATTCCAGGCCTCAGAACTGCACGCTGTCAAAAACCCTGGTCTTGAAATTATTCCATATAATATTTAAAAATAATTCAAAAAAATCCAAGTCATTACAAACATGATAATGATATGGGTGGATTCAAAAGATAATTTTAAATTAAGATGTCTAATGTGAGTCTATGAAAAATGGATCCAAGGGGTATGAAGGTCCATGGAATTCTACAGAATCATGATCCAAGTAATAAGTTGTACCAATTCATCCAATTTACTAATCAAAAACCTTGGAGTAGAAACTTAAAAGGTATTATACGGAATTAGGATCCAAGGATCATATCTTGGGAACCCACCACCCTAATAAAAAACATCATGAAATTTGTTAAATATTTCATAACGACTTAGTTATTCTAGTACATTCACTTTTTTTATAGAAATAATTTATCATTTTTAATCATATACTGTCACATTACAAGTAGGAAATAATGATCTCGTATCAATTAAATTTAAATAATTAATTTCATTTAAAAATTAATAACTAAAACAAGGCTAAAAAAATTCATTTGACAATCTTTATGAGTCCCACTAAAATTGGAGAGATCCCCTGCACAAAGCATGGTGTCATAAACAAGGGAATATTGAGGGGAACAACCCATTGGTGTCCTATGATAGAGTTAAAAACCACAAACAATCACAATGGTATTAGTGGTTATCCTAAAAATGTTACAATTCATTCATTTAATTATGTTAAGGGGAATATTTGGAATGTCTGTTGTGCAAAACAACTGTATCATGTTTTACAAAACATCAAACTTTTAGGAAAATTTATTAAATACCTATTGAATGTATATAGAATAGAACTCATCCAGAATTTTCCTCTTATTGTGTCTACATCAAGAGAAAATCAAAAAAATGAAGAAAAACATGGAAATAGGGAATATTATACTGCACTTAAATAAGTGTGTCGATACAATGACAAGTAAATAATGACATAAGTGGATTCTAGAACATAATATGTGGATCAAATGAGGCCAAATGTTTTCAAATCCAGGTTTGGATGATGAATTGGGATAAAAAAATTATGATTTTAGCTTCAAAGGATCTCTAATGTTTCATGGTTATCCGATGGAATGAAAAGTGGATGGAGAAATAAGGATTTAAAAAACGTAAGGGAAACATTGTAATTTATCAGTTTTTTACTATGTAATATAGTTCGGATGAATGGTTTTCCAAAATATGTAGAAATGTTTTTCCCTTCAATGACTCGAGGGGGACTTCAAAATTTTCAATTTCACAGTTTGGGAAACCATTTTTAAACCTTGAATCTATCCCATATTAAATGTATATAGTTCCTCACACAAGAATATACCCCTGGAAACATTGTTTACTCAAATCGTATATCCCTACTACATCCTCCAAAATTCCTCACATGGATTCCTAAAATGGTGTTTCCTAGGTTGCACTGTTTCTATTAAACATGATTCTATGTTTCCATTTCTTGAAAATGATCTTTCAGGGATCGAACAAGCCCATGATACCCATAAAACTATTATGTTCTCATTATAAACACAAAAAATTTCTAAACCAAGAATATATATATATAATGATATATACCTTATAGGGAATCCTAGGATGTTAATATATTCCACCCAAAAAGTAACCATCCCCAGAATATCACTTCCAAGGGTGGTCAAGAATCACCATAGAATAACTCCTTCCACTGAGAATGAATGTTACCCCACACTCCCATGTCTCATCCTGTAATCATCCATGATTCCATAACACTCACAATATGTGAACAGACCAGACCAGAGGATCCATCCTCCTCCTGAAATGATATATATAAGATTCTACTCAAGGGATGAATCTACAAGTAACACAACCGAATTTTGATGAAGAGTACTATATTTGTCTGAGTGATAATGAAAAGGTTTTAATATATGGAAGGCATCATGCATGGCTCATTACCTCGTAGGTAACTACAATTGATAGGATACCATAAGGACTTTATCTAGACTTTAATATAGCCCAACATTTCCTAATGAAATATTACACTATCTCATAATACGTATATGTCCTAGCATCTATGATACAGGTAAAAAACCTGATCCCTAAACATGAAATCCAGAGTTCGTTGATAGTGATTGGTGTAATATTTCTATCTAGAGTATGCAGTATCCATCCACCACCATACCAAATAGAATACTATATAGTTACATGAATGATATGTGGTTTGAGTAAAGCCTACATCCCTACTTTTAACCCACACAGTGGTTATCGACATGGCCTACCATACAAATCCACATTGGAATTCATATATGTAGTCTCTTGATAGCTATTATTGTAGGAGAACTCAACCATGAGTATATGTACCTCCCAATAGCCTCTAAAATCATGGATTAATTATCTTTTCATGTAATCTATAACATATATAGTTTTCTTTGATTTAACATTACTCTAAGGGTGGTATTTTAGGCATAGAAGCGCCTTTGAACCCAACGCCCCATATAATCTCTTTCATAATAAAGATTTTAACCTAGAATCCTGATCAAATAAAATTTTCCAAGGAAACCAATGAATTCATAATATCACTTGGATATAAATCCTCCCAAATCCAATCTAGTTATAATGTATCCCAAATTATAAGTACATGAGAAAATTTCATGATCCATTCCACAAAAACCCAAACAACATCTCTACATTGGGAAGAACTCGACAACCTGATCTTGAAATCCAATGAAGAATCTTCTCATTTCCACCTAGTAATAGATTAAAACATTAAAAGCCTTGCGGGGAACTGGTGTTCACCCTTCAATTTATGAATGGATGAATTCCTTTTGGCAAAAATATGTCCCTCACCTTTATTTGCTGACCGAAAATACTGGTGACATAAATATCAAAACTTCTTAGTAATGATAGGTTGTACTCCCCATGCAGAGGAAAGAATCTCTCACATCATATCCTCACCTATGTCTATTATAACCCAAATATAAACATGAATTCACATAATTTTATCCTCTCCCTTAGTCCAACTAGGTTGTAGGTCGTCACCTACCACAATCCCAAATAGGACTAGTCCCTCAAAATTAGATAATTGTCTCATAATCACACAATACAGAATAATGGATTTCAATTCAAAAGACGAGATAAAATTTTGGCATTAACCATCTTAATCCCCCAAGTGAATCATTGATAATAAGGGCATAAGATTTCGCTCAATATTGGCCCCATGAAATGCATGTATCTATGATCTATTTCATAGTGCATTGGTGATAGAGTTGCATTTACCATGCTTATAGGAATATGTATAGTCTAAAGACTATGGATATTCCACTAACCCTATCTACATATGATTCAATCCACATTAGGTGAATATATAAATCAGTATTTTTGGGTCTTTTTTCACCATAAAAATCTATCCCAATAAATTCTTCCTGCATAAAATGAATGATATTTACATCATTGGCTAGATCGAGTAGATGTGTCAAGTAGTTCCTCACATGTAGCATCATCAGCTAAGATCCATATGCCATAAATCACTCCTACACCAGAACATTCCCCAACTAGATGCCTAATGCATCATAATATACAGTGTATATTTTTTCTAGATTTGGAAGAATCAATAATGTTTTGTATTTGAATCAACTTTTCAAAACATAAAAGGTTTTCCCATGGGCATCTGACCAATAAAATCTCAATACTTTTATAGTAAATCTTTTATGATTTGATTTTAAGCATGAAAAATTCCTATATTAAATGATTTATATATAATTTTATCCCCAATAAACTATTTATGTTAATTAATTTCATGGTAATATCCTAGGAAACTATAGGTCTCAACTTATGTGGGTGAACTGATACTCATTTCTCTACAATACTATGTCCTAGGAAGTGAGTCTTATCCATCAAGAAGAGGAATTTTGTGAGTTTAGTATATATCAGATTCTTTATAAATGTACGAACAATGTTATTAGGAATATTTTCATGGTTGTGTAATTTATGAGAATAGAATAAGACATCATCCTTGAATACCACCACAAAAAAATCAAGATAAGAATTCAAAAAACATGGTTCATCAAAACCGTGAAAACTGTTTCTGCATTCGTGAGATAGAATTACATAACCAGATACTGATTTAGGCCACGCTTGCTCCAAAAATATGTATGCGGGATTTCTGGAGGATGACCAAATACTATGTGATATAACTACCTCAAATAATGTTTTGATAAAACATTATCTCCTCATAGTTGATCAATCAGATTATCTATCTATTATGAGGGATAGTGGTTCTTGAATCTCAATTAGTTTAATTTATGAAAATACATAAATATTTTGAGGGTTCCATCCAAATTTTTTATAAAAAGTTCTAGAAAAACCCATGTATATATATTGAGTCTTATAAACCCATGTTTTTATAGGACATATAGATGTCTCTTGGGCTAATACAACTTTGTAGTATCCATCAAGTATGGAAGAATGGATACTCATTATGATCCATGCACTGGATATATGGAGAAATAAACCTCTCTATTTAGAGGTAAACCATAAGTTTCATCCTGGAAAATTTTGATTTAATGATCAACCACTAGAGGAATGTTCTCATGATTGTTTTTTATCACCCAGATTTAAACTAGCTCACGAGGATGTCATCCCACCTAGACCATGATGATCAAATATAGATCGTCACACCATGAAATACAACTCACCCATGTGAATAAAAACTCCACCCAATGGTGATGTGAATGTCACCCATCATTGGTATAAATCAATAGGGGATCTATAATAAACAATGGAATATATCTAGAGTATGATGTTAAACCCTATCATATTGAGAGAGAGAATATTATATACAAAGTAACATTTTCCAAACTCAAGGGGGATTTCCCTACATTAGCTTACACCCTTAGTTATGATCCCCAACAGAGACCCATTCATCATAAAGCCATCATAATTCTAAAAAATGATCCAACGTCCCTCTACAATAGGAATAGTTATGATTCTTGGAGATGAAATGTTTTATAAAAAGAAGATACAATATTAGAAGGTAATATGTTCATAACAGTAACTATATATAGTCTGATGCTCTTCTCCATGGTTTTATACAATAAAAAATATATCATCACGGAACTAAAACCATCCTTAACATCATCACTTCCTAGAGTATGGAAACTATTCTCTTTAGGTATAATAGGTTTATAGTTTCCTCCTCCATGACCACAACCTCGGCATGAACAATCAATATTGTTCCAGCTCCTACCCAGATGCAGATATATGAATACCACTCCTATAACTCGAGTCCTAGTAAACCCCCTTCACCTAACAACTATATAGAAGTTCCTATAGAAACATTGCATGTAGAAAACCCTACTGCATGATTGGTACATGAATGGGTATCTAGCACATAAATTCCAAATATTTTTCCTCCCTATACACCAATGATTGAAGACAACACTATCACTACTAACATCTTGTATTGTTCTACCGTTACAAGAATTCTCAAAAAGGTCATTCATATTAGTCATTGCATTCCCACTAGGTTGGGAGGCTGAACAACCCCACTCTATGCCGCCAACATCCCTCTGGTTCTATTTATTAATTAGAATCTAATTCTATATTTTAGTAATAATTTTCAATTTTACCACATTTAATTATGATAAAACAATATTCATGAGACCTTCAAAAAAGTGTCTCCCCCTTTTATCTCCAAACCATTATTAATCGAGAAAAAATGATGATTCTATATGAAGTGTGCCAAATATTACATAATTATCATTGTGACCTACTCTAAATTTAAAAAAACTCAGTTCCCCTTTCACCCCTTAGGGTATCTAGGAAACTTAATAGTAATATCATTATTTTAAATCCATCAAAACCATATATCAAATCAGATCAACCAGGATCAAAACATCCCACCGGCACATAGCTGCTCCCTAAATAATATTTATATAGATTGCTTCAATATCCTCTCATGATGTTTTTCATGATGATATATGATCAAGGATGTAGTCTCAATCCATTTATCACCTACATGTAGATCACCATACCCCAAAAAACATGGGATGATTATGCTACTAAAATACACATGTTGACTCTACCATAGACGTTGAGGAATGTGGGGATCCTTGTATGGTCTACATAAAGGGCATAAAACACATGAATCTTTAAGCATCAATACATGTATCATGTAAAACTATTATTGTTTCAACTATAGTTATAGTTTCTTCTATTGGTATCAAAGGTCTCACCACCTCCGATGAATGGTCTTCGCTACCCTACTAGTTCCTGACATGAGGTCATTATGGGGCAATTTCCCTAAAATTCCAAACACATGCCTCTTAAAATAAATTGGTAAAAATAGATCACAGATATGAAATCACATGATAGTTTTAATCCTTCTTACAAACAAGAACCATCCCTCTTCCATCTCCATGATCATGTATTGGTTAATAGAGACCACCATAAAAACACCGGATCCATTACCTAATATCCACTTTAATGTCGGGACATGGTCAAGTTATATCTTTCACAATATTAATTACATTTAAATTAATATATATTCTACAAAACTATATTTATGGATGTACAAAATGGTTCACAACTTCTATTCCATAATATCACATACACCTCATGAATAGAAGTTTGGAATCCACCTAATACAAATGATAACATCTTCCAATCCATGCCACCAGTGGTCCATGTCTCAATATTTCATAATTAACTACATAGGGTAAATTCTACAGCCTAATAAGGAAATAAAAATTTAGGATATGAATGAAATTCATTATACCAAAAAAATTTATCAATTAATTTCAATAAACATTTACCAAATCAAATATATATATCACATACGGAGCACATCACAATGTTCTATTTCCAATTGATGCACCCTATATGGAATTACCTAATGTATGAATTGTGATCTCTAATAGGTTCCTAATATTATGAATGATATAGAATTCCACTATCTCATTATGATGCAATAAAATTCATAATTCTAAGGAACATCAAATAGGTATGGAAACACTCGATGGTGCAATAAAATCAATTGTAATAGGAAAATTCCATAAAATAGAAATTTATAATCAAAATAATTTGGATTTTTTCAATACAAGGTGAATCAATTTCTAGTAACATTTAATTACAAAATTAAGATTCCTTCTAAATATATTTTTTATTTTCTCCTAAAAGAAAATATAGAAAATAAAACCATTAGATACCACATTGTAACAACCTAACCATTGATCCACAAAACAAGCCTAAATCTAGGGGCCACAAGGCCACACACGTGCCTCTCAGTATTCTAGAGGCTACCGAATAGATGGGAGGGCCTTTTGTGTTTTTATATGGAGAAAATTCAATCATTTTAGAGTTTATAACAATTGTAATATTCATAATCATTTTGTAGAGGAAGTGAATAATTTAATAAAATAGAGGAAAGAGGATAAATATCTAGAATATTGTAATAATAAATAATATAAAAAAATATCATATTAAAAATGATATATAATATTTCCATAAAGATGGAAAATAGGTATAAATTTATCCAGAATAATAAATTTAACAAGAGGTACAAAAAGACCAAAAAAATCTCCAAAAGTATCTCAACCCTAGCTCAGTCAAGTCTTCCCCTGCTCTTAAGAAACAATTAAATCACGAAACATACAACAGGTGCTTTCCTTGGTCCCTACCACTATCCATGAATTCTATATAGGTACACAATGTTGGTCGGAACTGGGTGTTATACAATACTTAGTAGGCCACCACTAACAGTGTGTATACAATGACTATTCTGTGTAATATAAAAAAAATTATTGTGTGGTATATCATAGGTATAAAAACAATGGTGGTAACATTGAATCATGTCCATCCAATCAAGGATCACTACAAACTATAGTAATCAACCATAAATAAGGGAAACTATAATTCTTTGAAAAATTCCCACAACAGCGACATTGTGTAATCAGGAATCAATATCCACAATGGCCACGTAGTGTAATCATTGTTACACCAAAAAATATTGGATCCAATGTATAGAATGCCAATGAATAATAATTGAGCCCTTTGAGAATATCGATAAAAACTCTATAATGTCATGGGTGGAGTCCGTGGACTATGTCAATAGTGCATGTCCAATGAGAGTCTATGAAAGCTGATTCTACGGGTTATGAAGCCACATGGAATCCTATAGAATAAAGATCTAATGATTAAACAGGTTCAAGGAATCTGCTACTATAGAAAATAACAATATATTAAAAATTTCAATGGGGTCATATGGAATCAATATGCAATGATATTTCCCATTGCATCCACTTCCATAAAAAAATCAATAAATTCACTAAATATTTTATAACCAATTAGTTCTTCCAATGCATTCATCATCTTACATATATATTATTTAACAATTTTATTGATGTACAATCAAATGAAGAGAAGGAAAAAACCTTCAAATATCAATTCAACTCAAATAATTCCCTTCATTTACAAGTAAATCGTTAAAACAATGTTCTCACACCATTAATTAGTTCATTTAATTCTCATTATGTATCGCACTATGTTTGGAAATCTCAATCACACCCTATGGGGTGGTATAACAACAATAAGATATAAGGGAGCTCCCTATGCATTTCCTAGATTGTGATTAAAAACATAGAATAATCTCTAGGGTAGAATTAGGGAACCTAAATAAGTTTCTATTCATTAAATTCCAAAATATAATTAAATTTATGGGTAACTTTCTAAATTATAATGTTCCTCACAATTGAAATTGAATATACAATACACCATACCATGAGGTAATGTTATATACCACCTTTGGTTTGTCCATGGTAGAACACTCATCTAGTATCAACCTCTAATTCATTATAGAACAAGGAATAACGAACAATTAATGGGAATATTGAAAATAGAAAATATTATTTTTCAAATATATTACATCATTGACATGAATAGACAACAATTATGACACAAGAGGAACATAGAAATTACCTACAGAGATCGAATAAGACTATTAGTTTTTGAATAAGAGTCCAGGTGAAAAATCAAGATCAAAACTTTGGATATGAGCTTTAAATCATCATGTATTCCCACATGAATGAATGATGAAGTAAATAAATATGATTGTAGAAGAATAAAGGGAAAATTGGTAATATAACACATTTTTATATGGTTTCTCATTTTGGTCACATGGTTGGGAAAAACGTGTCCCAACCATGTGTCCTCTACCTCATAGGAGACCTCAAATGGTTCATGGGAGAAATTTGTGAAACTATGTACACACCATGTATTTTGCCTATATTGAAAGTCAGTAGTTCCTCTCATGAGTTTTCACCCTTGGATGTATGATTTTCCTTAAACCATATGACCATGTTATGGAATTTAAAACTCCCAATGTTGTTTCTTAAAATCATGCTACGAGGGTTTCATAGTTTCGACTAAACATGTGGAATATATTTTATTTCTATGAACCGATCTTACAGGCATCAATCAATCCCCACACACCCCGAAAACTCTTTGGTTCCCATTAAACACACACATTAGGGAAATCCCAATTATTTAAACAGACAATAAAACGATCCATTACTTATAGTAAAACCTATGATCATATATTATTGACGATTTAAATCAATATGAAAGAAATAATGTTGATAATTTATTTTATTTAAAAAAGATTGAAATTAATTAAAAACTAAATTTAATTTTCATAATATGAATGAAAATGCCATAAAATTCTATAAATAATGAATGAATTTTATCTCATGGTGTAACACCCTAAATCTTTAAAGGGTTAAATAGATAAATTTTATAACTCTTGAAAAAAAGGTTCACCTTAGTTTTTGGGATCCTACCTAATTAGAACTCCGTAGTTATGTTTTCACATACAGGAGTAGGTGTCTTGATTGGGGACCTTTTGGTATTTTTCCTCAGGTGTGTGTGACTGAGGAAAAAGAACACTGGAAATGGAATGTGTTGGTATGTTAGGACAATCATTAGTCTGAGGACCCATTTGACAATGTGGGTGTGCCCCAGGTTGTGGACTACATGTTTTTGGTCCAATTTGTGGCACCTTGCATACTAGTACCTAATGACCTTGTTAATGTAGGGTGTCTACTCTATATAAAGGGGACAATTGTTAGATTAATATCATAGGTGGAACCCTACCTTATGTACGGTGGAACTGAATGGGTTGAGATGTGGAGTCCACAAGGAGGTTTTGTTTCTACAAGGGGGGGAGGTGAATGTGACCCCCCCATAATTTTAAAGTTTTAAAAGTCCAAATGATATGACTCATATAAACAGGGTTCCACTTTCATTTCAGAATCCTACCTAATTTGAACTCCAAAATTAAGCATTCATGTACAAGAGTAGTGGGGGGTATTGGTGAATTTTCTATGAATCTTCCCTTGGTGTGTACGAGTGATGGAAAGGAACAATGGAAAGAACATGTGTTGGATATAGGGCTATTCATTATTATGGTGACTCCTTCAGGTACATAGTGGCCCCATGGTGGGGACCATATGTATGTGGTGAAACCACGAGTACCATGTGGGCATGGACCTTATGACCATGTTATAGTGAGGTTTTTGTAATATTAGTTAGCCCAAATTATTACATAATGTTATTTGAATGAAGATGTAATTGAACTTGAATAATTTATTTCTCTTATTTTTCATGATGAATGAAATTTGAATTTTTTTAGCCTATTCCTATTTATAAACCATAAAATTATTTAAAATAGATATATAAAAGAACCTTTTTAAATATATTTATTTTAGTAGAAGTATTTGTTGGATAGGCACATAGATTTGAAAACGAAATCTTCTAAATCATGATTTTAAACATAATAAAACAATATATTTTATTTGGAACTCTCCAAGATTTTGTTGTGAAAGAGTAACAAAATATTTTCTAAATTTTTTTTGTTAAATGCATAATTAATCCAACCATACTTATAAAAATAATTTCGAATGATATATTTATTACACATATTTATGTGGATAATGTAATATTTGGATTAAAAATTGATTTCATGAGTAATTAATCTTCTAAACTCGTGAAAATTTAATTCAATGTGAGCCTAATTGAAGAACTATTTTTATCATGTCTTCAAATTAGACAATGGAAATAGATTATTTTCTAAAATCTATATTAATATTATAAACAAATTTCTAAATGGTTAATGATAAATTCTAGTAAGTCGATGAAATGAATATTGACTAAAAATTAAAAATTAAATTTAGATGAGTCATGAAATTTCTTTTATATGAAACTTCATTTTGGGATTATATGAGGATTATTATATATCATTGCACCTTGATAAGACATAATGTTTTATATCTATTATTGTGCTCGATTTTAGTCCTACCCTATAGAAAGTCATCATCTTGATATTAAGAGGGTATTAATATATATCAACGATACAGTTAATAATGGATAATTATATTCTAAAGTGATCTATTTTGATTTATTATCTTACCTTGATTTTTATATTTGGGGTTATACCCTTAAATCTAAAATAAATACATGTATGTGCCATTTTATAGTTTCTTGTGAATTCCATGGTGTTATAAGAAACAAAAGTTAGTAGTCTTATCAATAGTTGAGGGTGAATATATTTTTAATGCTAGTTATTTTTTACAAGGTATATGGATCAAACATAATCTATATGATTTTAATATTTACTATGATAAAATTACAATTTTTCTCATAATTTAATGGAATAATAAATTTCATAAAATCCACTTCAATACACTATAAAACACATAAATGATAGATTTCATTTTCTTAGGGATCATGTCAATAATGTTAATATATTTCAAATTTTTTTACGACTGATGAAATGGTTTTAGACATTTCAATGAAACATTATATTCATTTATATATTAGACAATGAGGTTTGGATTTTGTAATATAGAACTGTAAAAATGATTTTTTATTATATTTTATAATTATATAGAAAATTTGTATGTTCACTTTACAAGAAAATTTCGAATAAATGTTTTATTATAATATTTTAATTATAGTCATTTATAAAATATAATGGTAGATTGTTTTCAAAATCATATTTTAAAATAATTTGTTACAAATATCATAATAGTGGAGAATATTTTAAAAAATTTAATAATTTAATAATTTTTATTTATAATTTGGGGAGGATTGATATTATTTAGAATTTTTTTTTCTTTAATTATTGGTTTCGATAAAATAACGGTTCATTAAATTTAATATTACACAATTGTTTTTATATGATTATTTATTATTTATATGTTATAATGTTTTTTATTTACTAATAATTGTTTTTTTCTTATAATAACATGAAAAAGAAAATTTTTTAATTAGTGTCTTTTGTAAAATAGGTTTTCCATCCAAATAAATTCTTGAGGCAGCCCTACTACCATATAGGGGCCCAATGGTCAGCCCTGTGTATTGTCTTTCCCTAAACGCATACATGGAGGTAGTTGTGCAAGTTGTCCTGGGTATAAGTTATGTTAGAATGCACTAATAAGAGAACATGAATTAGGAATAAATATCCAAAATTATTGTAACCCATGTATTGTTGAATGGGTGTGTAGGTGAAGATTCCTCTATTGAAGCTTTATAGTGGCATGCGATATATTGATTGATAAAACAATGGGTCACCCTACCATGATTTTTTTGTGGGACATTTAATTCCATTGTCACTATACATCAAAATATATAATGATAAAAATATTACCTACACCATCTAACCACTATCATATGATCTATCTGATATCTACTTATTATCCTCATCTTACTCAATCATTAATATATCAACATGTGTTCTTCAGTTCACAAGCACTCTCAGTGGGAACAGTAGTTCAACTCTTCTTCCACATTCACATCAATATAACATAGATCATACCATTACATATATTAATTTTTGATTATTATGGTTAATCATAACATAATCCATATGTTTGATGGTGGATCTCTTCATCATGGAAGAATCTCTAATAACAGTTTTAAAGGTAGATAGCTTCATTATTCGATAGTTCATGTGACAATAAATCAAACCTTAGTTAGTGGACACATGTTTTAATGGTTTCATATTCATGATACAAAGATATATCTCATATAGTTACATAGAATCGTTATAGAAATCCATTTTATAGTTTGACCTCTTTGAAGCATCAGTAGATCAATCAATCATTGGACATTAATAGATCTCATGTTGATGGGACATTACACCAAGGGTAAACCGTTCAATAATTCTTCTTTCCTCCATCATATGAGCACAGTAAGATGATATCTAAACCATCTTATTCTGGAATACACAATACACAAGCTATTATAGAACCCTTTACATTGAGAGGTATATTTATCTACAAAATTTAATAAACAGTAGATCTGTCTACAACTCAACCTAGTGAAGAAATCATAGATCAATATAAAAATTGAAAATGTTATATCATCTTTTCAATGAATGATTGATAGATCATGTTCTTTGATATTATATCATTATACCATTTTACACCAATGGTATATTCATACGTATTTATCTAGTTAGGGGGAAAACACCATGCTACGACCATTTATTTATATCTAGTGTTAGTATAAATAATTTTCAAAAAATTATATATCATATCATTTTTTATATATAAATAAAATAAATATTTTGATTAATGATTAATATATTTTTTGGAAAAATAATTATTGGTTCTGGGAAAATAATTTGATCATTTTTTCAACACATACATAGATGAAGTTTAAATTATTTTAAATTATCTATTTTATAAAACAGCTATTTTTTTAATAAACTGGTTTTTTATTATTGTGTATTATATATTATTATTAGTCCAATCATGTTTGATGTTTTATACAATCATTTCATAATGAAATAAATAATTCAAATGTTCTTTGTTATTCAACTCATATTTTTATAATCAATGGTAACCGATATATTATATTTTTATTATGTGTTATCTCATGGCTTCAAACTATTAGTTATATAAATTCTCTTGGAATGTTTTTTTAACGTAGTGAAATATATTATTTATAGATATAATCATGGGATATAAAAACATTTTCTATATTTTTTGAAATACATCTATGCCATAATATTTGATACTTTCTTACGTTTAATAATCATATATGAAGTATATTACTGGGATCTGTTCATAGAAGAACATAAAAATTTGATTGTTTCCATCAAAGTGATCAACTATTATCAAGTTTCACCATAATAAACATAAATTGGTCATATGATGGTTTTTATTTGTTTTTATATGTGATATCATTTTCCATTCTGTTTTTAATTATTCGACCTTGGTTTATAATCATCCCATTAAAAATAATCTCATTCATTTTCTAGTTATTTCTACACAAATAACGTTTTCATGGTTGTAAATCCCAATAAAATGTTAGGTCACTGACTATGATTAGACTCTTATAATATTTATGGCTTTTACACCCACAAATTTATAAATGGAAAACTCTATAAAAGTATCTCAAACATTTAATAGTGAGGTTCTGAGTGGGTACCAATATTCTTATTGAGGAGAGAAGGATTATGATATTAAGGCTGTTCATGACCTAAACCAATGTAATTCTATTTTTATGTGTTATTATTTCTTCTACACCCTATTTCAATAAAAAATCACCCAATGTAGATATTTAGTATTTAAACATGGATTCATTTATTGTAAATGTTAGAAATATATATTCACACCACCATAGTATTTTATTCTATATATATCGATCCAAAAATAGTATATATATTTTTTTTAAATAAACAAGTTAATTCCATAAGTATTATCATTTAAAATTAAATCGATATAAGATATTTTGAGGAACAAAACACATTTTTCTATTAAACCATCTTTCATCGAAATATGGGGGTTTATATTCAAATTATGTTCTTAAACCTATAATAATTGAATTTGATATGGTGGATTAAAAATTCAAGATTAGATGGCTTAATATAGATGGGTATGTCACATTATTGTTTTTGGTATTTTGAATTGTAATCTTCGAAAAAATTATCACCTCAGAAAGGGATAAATCATGAAATTAAGGATAAAAACTGTTAAGGCATTAAAAATTAATAAAATAAATGCCATCATCATTCCATAGGATATATATTTTACCATACTCATCCAATATTTTAACATATAATTTTTTTGTTGAAATTTTATTTGGGAATTATATTTATATTGTGTTAATTTAAATAATATTTCAAAATGTCACTCTCTTATCTTTAAATTCCTCTAATATGATCACATTTGGATACAAATAATTTTTGGATGTTGATAAAAATTATTCTATGAATATTTAAATTTTTAATGATTTAAATTTATCTTTATTTTTTTGTTATTATATATCTTTATTAAACAATTATACCTCAATAACATAGTGCTTCTATATGCAATAGAAAAATAAAAGTAAATAACTTTAAAAAATATTAAATATTTTATTGTGATGATTTGTGGTTCCAAAAAATACACTTAATCATAATGTATTAATTTTTTGAGTATGAATATATTCTAATAATTTATTTATTTTGATAAATATAATTTTAAATTAAATAAAAAGAGTAAAAAATTAAATTAATTATATTTTTTGAAAAATAATATAATTTTAAATTATTTAAAATAAAAAAATAATGAATGAAGATGAGTATGATAAAAAATAATTGAAAACTTTTCCCTATATCCACTAATGAGATTTTTTTTAACTATTTCTAAAAATTATAACACATTAATAATGAAAATGGTGTTACTATTTTTATGGTTCAAATTGTTAAATGAATGGATTAAACCAAAAAAGATGGTTTAAATACCACAAAAACCAATCCAATATTTTTGTTAATAGTATTTAATCCATATCATATCATATATCATATATTATATCTATATGTCTCCACTATCACATCAAAATTCCTTTCTTATATTTAAATATTTTTTAAACTCTTCGTATGTCCTTTCTTTTAGTGTAAAATGAAAAAACAACTACTCTATTCTACACACCACATAGAGACACTTAGGTCACCCAAAGCATACATAAAAATATTATAAAAATAAAAATAAATTTTCAATCAATGTTTTTATTCCTAACAATCCAACACTACAAACATTAATTGAAGACCAAATGGAGCTATTTCAATGAAGAGGTAATAATCTTCAGTGAACAATTTAATTTTCTAAACATATTTTACCACTTTTAATTTTGTCCTTTCCAGTATAATATAATCAAATTAATATCTCCCAAATAATTGTATTTTATAATGTTTATGGAATAATTTTTATCCACCCCCCGTATCTATTAAATGGGATAAAAATCCATCACTCTTTCGTACAATGGACAATTTCCTTACGAACTAATGATATTTGTTTTCAATTACTGCATCACATGGTTTATGAAAATATTGGAAATAAATATTATTTTTGATACTTATGAAATAATTATAACTCATTATGTATATTATATCATATAATCTCATACCCTAAAACCAGTTAAAAAATTATAATGTCAATTGGGCATATGTATATCTAATTATCTCTATTAAGGGATGTGATTGAATATTCATTCTATTTATCATAGATTATTCAAAATATATTTTTATATTTAAATTTAATTTTTGTAAGTGTAATATCATAAAAAATATACTAGATATGATTTTACCATTATCATCTTATAAGGAAAATAAATTTCAAATAAAATCATATTTGGAAAATGACATACTTTACACATAAAATAATAATAATGTTTCATGATTTTGGAACAATGGGAAATAATATGTTATTTATAGATAAAATATTATATTATTTACATATATATGGTTATATTATTCATTAATAATAAATATAAATTTATTATAATTTTTTTTAAAATAACTTATAATGTATTTCAACATTAGGTAATGGATTTTGGGTCAAATTTCACTCCATTGAGATATATTTGGTATCATAAAAAAATTTATTTTATGTGGTGTATATAGTCCCATTTTTGAAACATACTAAGAATTTAAATTTATTCTTTGTGATTATTTTTAAAATTCATGTTTACTCTTTCATTGGGTTATAATTTAATGTTTTCCAATATGTTTGAAATATGTTTTATAATCTCATTTTTTAATTTCTCTTATTCTAATTAAACGAATATTACAACCTATCCCACATAAACTCAATCAGTTTTATTTTTTAGATAATTTTAATTATTTACCATGTTTTACTCATAATTTCAAGAAGTTTTAAACATGAATCAATAAATTAATTATTTGAATATGATATCATTTCTCATCTCCCTTCTGATCAGTGATATTTTCATCATTGTCAATATTTGTCTATGATATTTTAAAAATGATGATTTTATTTACTAAAATGATATATAAACAATATTTTATCTAAATATCCATAATTGAATAACCTATATATGGTGGTTACTTGATTACATTGTTTCTAGATTTATGTGATATGTCCCCCAAAGGATGGAATTGTTTAATATTATTGTTAAACGACATACATACTAAAATTTAACATTATATTTGAATACATGAAATATAAAATAGAATTTTAACCAACAAAATATTATTTTCCTTATGAATATACAGTCATAACATCTAAAAGAAATTTGCAATCATCCTAAGGAAAATAACTATTAGAATCAGTTGAGTTTAGATACTCAGTATGGGTATGCATATAATATGGAATTTGTTAGGAATATTTAAGGAATAATAAAAATGGAAATGTAAATATCTAAAAATAACTGAAATTTAATAAATCACTTTATCACACTTAATAATATTATGAAGGCTCAATGATGATAAAATAATTAAATTTATATAACTATACAGGTTGGAAACATATGATTGTATATCATAACTAATTAAATAATTAAATAGAAATCAATAACTAACAACATAATGATGAAATTTATAATTCCAATCATATGAAACATAATATATAGTCCTCATGACAAGATATCTTACATAAATGGGTAAGGCATCATCCAAATACCCAAGATAGTTTTTCAAATCAGAACAATATATGCATTAAGTGGGTAGAGTCAGACCCAACCATAACAAACAATGGTCAATGAATTACCCAAATAAAAGTATAGAAATTTAATCAAATTAGAAATTAGTGTAAAAAATCTAGCATATGAAATTTTTATAGTTTTGTTAATTAATAATCAAAATCATAAACTATACATAGAAATATATATAGTGAAATGAAAATAGTAAATCCAAGTAAAACAAATCAGTTGTCATTCAGAAAAGGATTAAGGAAAGTATAATTAAAATATATACCCACTATGTAAAATAAATGTGTTTTTTCATTTATTAATTGTAATCCAACAAAATTAACATTAAATCACTTTTTTTAAAAAATTCCTATTTAACATTTAAAATAAATTTTGAAAACAAACAATTTCTAGAAAATCAGTGAAATTTTTTAATTTCGAAATAAATATTTAAATATTTAAATGAATCATCCTAAAATTGTGAATTCATGGTTGTGGTAAACACTTTTCATTTAGACTGCATTAATATAAAATTCCTTTAACTTTTTTGTAAGAAAATCCAAATTGTAGCTCGTCTAGAAAATGACAGTAGATTTCCATTATTTTTTAATACATAAAAATGGGTAATAATTAAATTTC
This sequence comes from Viscum album, assembly GCA_963277665.1. Taxonomy (NCBI): domain Eukaryota; kingdom Viridiplantae; phylum Streptophyta; class Magnoliopsida; order Santalales; family Viscaceae; genus Viscum; species Viscum album. Next base: position 566,236,639 of record OY728120.1, on the reverse strand, counting down.
AAATCATTATATAATATTTAAAACATTCTTGGTTTTTTGTAAAAATCATGGATTTAGAAGAATAATGATTTTCAAAAGATGACAGAAATAAGATAAGTTTATCCTAAAAACATTATCTCAGTAAATTTTGTAAAAAAGTGTTGGAAGGGTCCTATAGAATGAAAACATAATTAATAAATACAAGAAGAGAAAAATAAATGTGTTCATTAATCAATTATCAAATAAATACCTTCATTTGAAATTAAACCATAAATAATCCTGAATAATGATGAAATTTTGAAATAAACCCTTACTATTTTACTATCTTTGGAATCAAAACCCCCATGAATTAAATTGAATAAATTATACATTAAATAAAATTTATTCCAATATATTCATGGTATAAAATATTAATCTAATATTACTTAAACCACATAAAATTAATTAGTGGTGAATATGGGATATATCTCAGATAAGTAAAATTTGAATGAGAACCCCATGTCTCATGTCCGACTTCCTTCATACATGTTTAGAAACCCATTATATTTAATATAAATTTTATATACATGTATGAAAAACTATAATCATATATACATCACACAATATATGATTAATTACAATCCATTATTACAATTTTATTAATCATTATTTTCTAAAATCATTATTTCAGGTAATGAAATTTTCATTTTTCAAGTCTGTTTTGGTTTTGTGGATTTAGACCATGAAAATTGATCTTGGTTTAATAATATCAAAAATGATAAACATGAAATAAATATCATATACATTAATTATATTATTATTTATTATCATCTATAAAATATTGATATGTAAAAATGAGTTACATAGTTCATAGAGATTGTAATCCGTGTGAAGGTAATGACTGATATAAAGGTAATTAAATATTAAAATTTATGAAATCCTTATAATATAATAAAATTCACATTTTTTAGAGGATTTATCCTTATTATAATTTATGGAAAACATAATTTAAAAATAAATCACATCACTTCATGGAGGCGGTATTCCCCACATAAGCATGGGCGATGTTGTCATTTTACCAAGAATTTAAAGGTAAGAAAGAATATTGTATTTTATAATTTCATAATAGTATATATAAAAAACATATCAAATATATACATTAAACAAATTATAATTCTATCATTGAGAGGTGGTGAGGGGAAGTGAATTACATTAGTTCTTGAGGAAGAAGTCTATCATTCCCACGATTAGTGATTTCTTTTCCTATTTGATTGAAGATTACAAGCTTATTGGATATTACATAAAAATAATAAAATCTATGTATATGTTACATAATTTTTTATGATATTTTAATTTTTATGAAATTAACTACGGTTGTATGATTAGAAGGAAAAAATAAAATATTAGGGAAGACAATTACAATATCTTAGAAAAACAACCTTATGATCTCTTTTTAAGGACTCTCTGGATGGTCTATTGGGGACACAAAAATCACTAAAAAATATATAAGGAATGTTTGGAAAGATTTTTGAATGGTTTTATAGAGATAAATTTCTTAATTAGTGCGAAAAAGTTAAGGAAGAACATTCCCTTTGATAATTGAGGAGGAGTGTCATTTTTTTAAATACCAAAAAATATTCAATAATTGGAAATCACTATCCACCCAAGTAAAAAATGAAACATGTTATATATATATTTTAACCCCTTATCCTTTATGTTTCCATATGTTTACCATTTTATTTTTTAACCTCGTAACATGATTTCTTACCAAGGTAATTTATGAATGATGATTAAAATTAAATGATCAAGATTATATAGTTTTTACCAATTTTTTTAAATATTACTTAAAATATATGAAATTAATGTCCTATGTGTGTGTGAAAATTAATATCAACATAATTTAATGTAACATGAAAAACCCTATTTTAACATTAACACTTGTAAATATTTTTTACTATTTTTACTATTTATTATTACCCAAAACTAAGTTGACCATATTAAGTAATATTAAATATTCTCATTCGAAGTATTTAATCTATTTTACAAAATTCAATATCATATGTGTAAAATATTAATTTAAAATTAATCCAATATGATTGATAGAAATGTTATTTCCCAAAGAAATAAATGAATTAAATATTTAAAAGTTTTATATCAAAATTCAACCTAAAATATGTTCCATGGAACTAATTTAAATTAATAATAATATAATTGAACTAATTTTACTTTTAAAAAAAATTTAAATAATATTAACCATTGGAAATAAATTAAATGAAATTAATGTTTTCAATAAAACTATTATTTTACGGTTTTCCTTAACAAGTTAATATTTTTAGAAAATTTTTAAAAATTGACATTAAGATAATTTTTATATCATTATTTAAAATATTTTTTTAAAGATTTCATATAAATTTCTCAATAAAGGGAGATATTAATTTTAATTTTAGTTTGGAAATTGCGATGAAAGTGTTTATTATAAAAATTCTAGTTTTAAGCATAAAAATGGATTTATTCTTATCTAGTGAAAAGAAAAAATTTAGATGAATGGTAAAAGATTGTTTTGAAAATATAATATATAAACTTCATTTAAATAATTATCCAATATTTATTAGTTTATTTTATTTCTATAACCAAACATTTCTTGCAAAAAAATGGTTGTGAAAGAAGATATTTCTTTTGATTTGAGATGACTTCCATTTTAATTATTTATCAATTAGTAACTAATGAATTTATTTCTTCATGTGTACAAAAAAAATTATTTATTTATTTATTTATTCATATTAATACTCTCCAATTTAACATCCTTGTTTTAATGTAAAAAATAGTACAATTCAATTAGACTCTGGTTTCCTTGTATCGTAAGTTATTAGAGAGATTAAATTAAAATAATTATATCTTAAAATATTATGTTTTTCGGTGGTCCATACATCAATAAATTGTTTCCTTTCATTTTTCAATTTCTCTTGGGAACCAATGGTTTGAAAATTAAAAATTCCTATTTGTGGGAAACAAACATCGGTAAACGTATAATAAGACTACCCTTTAGTAAAAGTAAAGGGAAATGTTAAGACCATATTGAATAAAAAAAATATTTTTGAAAATTGGAGAACATTGGTCAGATTTTAAAATTTAGATAGTGAAGAAAAGAATAATGAAACAATAATTTTTTATAGTTATAGATATTATTGATCATAAGAAATTTAATTATCATTGGAATGTTAATGAACAAAAAACATAAATATGTGATGGGTGACAAGAACATAAATTTATTAGAGCTAGTCGTATTATGATATCATTTTCATTGAATATCATTTTCATTGATTATATTAATTCCTTCACCGTGTAGAATTTGAACATATGTAAATATTTTTACTTGATATTACTCAATTTCATAATCAAAATTTCACCCATTGGTTATAATTTGATCAATTTCAACATCATCTATTACATTATGTAATGAATATCCCATATAATATTTTTCCCAATGAACTGAAATTAAAAATTAATGGATCATAGGATCAATTAAATAAAAATAATTTATTCCTCTAATAATTATATATTAACAAAAACCAAAATTATAAACAAAATGTGAGATAATAATGAAAATTTTTAAACCACCATATGAAGAAATAATTCATTCTACAAAAAATATTTCCAAAAAATGAGAAAATTGGATTATATCAAATATAAATAATCCTTTATCAAAATTATCCTCATAATTTTTAATATATAAGAATATTTTAAACTCAATATTTATTTCATACCTTATATCATACACCAACAAAAACATAATTTCATTTTTCCAAATATTCCATTTGATTATGTCAAATTTTAATATATACCTCAGCCTAATTAAATGTTTCCTAAAATATAGATAATCACCAAAAAATCAAAAATATTTGATCCAATAATATGTTTCCCAAAATTAACATAATATTTTACCAAAAAATATATTATGTAAAAACAATTTCTTACAAACCTAGACATCATATATGCCATTTGTTATTCTTAAAACCTAGTTTCTCCTTGATTGTAGGTTAAAGACTAACATCATCACTAAATCAGATTTTTTTACCTTATATTCCATATTACCTCTTTTAAAAATAATTATTAATATTAATCCTATAAATATCCCAAAAATATAATTAACAATCTCAAAAATAATAGTAATCGTCAAATTAATTTTTTATCATTGTGTTTTTTATAGAATCTATTTTATCAAAAAAATGTGGTAATGTTAATTGACTATTATTGACTTATAATTTATGACCATATTGATCTTTATGGTTTCCAATAAATTTAAACTTATTTTCCAAAAATAAAAATTCACTATTCCCAAAATACACTTATATAAATAACATAAACAAAACAAAAGGGTTTTATTTAAATACATTTCTCTCAAAATATCCTTATTCATGTAATACTACAATCACATAAAACCTAAAAAAATGTTCATATCTATAAACATGTGATCAACCATAGATTTATTTACACTTGATATCATTTAAAACACTTATGTTTGCCTCAAATGAAGAAATACACTCATGATAATAAATAATAAAATCCTTTTATCTCTCATGATTCTTATAAAAAAATTCCATTGATTAAATCACAAATAAATTATTATTGTTGAATCCTAATATATAAATCCTTCAAACATTTTACTTAAAAGATTCATAAAACATAGTTCATTCCATGTTCAATGAGTTATCCATTAGATAAGTTAATTTACTTGGAAAATTCTTTGGTTCCCCAAATTTTTGACGATGAAATTTTAATAGATCTCTATGAAGAAATTTATTTCCCTATATTTAAATCATCACTTTTACATGATAATTAGTTTCTCTAAGCACAAATATCTATATATAAAGCATTATAATTCTTCCATTAGACATTCCCCAGAGATTCTGTTTCCAAATTTCTAATACGAAGGAATTTGAACATTCATTCCTCTATCATCTCCACCATAAAATCTTTTAGAGAAATTTTTCATCCTCTACTTTGGCGAGTTATAGAGATGGTTAAGGTACAGGTTCTTAAAAAAAATATAATGATAACTAATTAGAAAAAAACACAATATATATTATTTTAGTTATCATCACATTATCTTACTTAAAATAACTACAACATCCCTCACATTTTGAGTCAAAATAATTTCTCGTTGTTTAATTCATTGACAAAAACTAATAATCATGTTGTCATCATAAATAATAATATTTATAAAAAATCATTTATTAGATGTCTAAACCATGACACTACTTTCTCAATATATTATTCATTAGTTTTATCCTTGGTTATCCATGATCATTATCTATTTAAATATATTTTTATGGTTTGTAAAGAAAGTGTTAATCAACCATATAATATACATTATTGAGTGAGAAATTATGTGTGCATCATGGCCTATTTTCATACACAAGGTGGTGATTGAGTTAAAGCCTAATGCACCATTCATATTTATTACCCCTAGCTAAAATTATGAAAGATCCACATTTTAAAATAGTATCCAAACTATGTTTTCATAAATATGGTTCTGAAGGATTCTACTAAACATTCTCTGATTCCAACTATAATGAACTTGACTTTAGTATCCATGATTTGGTGGATACATCACTACATTGGTTCTAGATACAGGTGTTCACATCCCAAAGGACATAATAGATTATTAGGATTGTAAAACTTTATACATTATTTAATGAAACATTAAATTTCAACACATAATATAAAACATAATATTTTCTTCTATAACACCACTATTCCCTTCATTGTATCCCTATATATGAATTATAATACATTTCCTAAAATCCAACAGAAAGGAAACATTTTGTTTGCGTGAGCTCATATGTTTAATAATTTTATGTGTAAATCTAATTCTATCATAAATACATATGTCATAATCTCTACTGAATGATAAACCACTAAACCACATTCAATTTATCCAAAAATATAATAATGAAAAATAATTTGGTATGTATTAATGATGATCATTTAATTCCACATAAATAATCACAAGATATCAAAACCTATCCATGGATATCGTAACTAATAAAATATTATAATTTATATGAATAAAAACTCACACAATGGGGGAATTGATAATATTGTACATCATAAATATACTTATATGGCCTCGTTCTATGTCATTATACATAAATGGGTATGTCATCGACCAAACACTGAAGCATGTTTTTCTCATGAGAACTACCAATGGATCGATGGGCTATAAAGGGAACTGATCTTCCCATATTATGCTCATATAATGTTAGGGAAACACAATCATTGTAATAATTTTTGTTGAGAAAATGTCATTTAAGATGTTAATAATTTCCTCGAACAATAAACATAATCATGAACCATCCATTGTAATATGGCTAGTGGAATAAAAATAGTACATATCCATTAAAAATCATTTTAATCCATCTGAAGAAATAATAATGAAAATATAATTACAAAATATCACCGTTGGAGCATATTTATAATAAATGGACTTCTAAATTGATGAATTTAAATACCACAAAAAATTCATTCAAACATTTTTGAGAAAAAAGACCATTTTCACCAAAAAAAATCTAGTATAAAATCTAATTAATTTAATGAATATTAGGAAAAAAATTCATTTATAATTTCATAATAAATATTTAATGGAATAATAATCTAATTGGGTAGTCATGATGGTGGGTAATTCGGTTTATTCTAAGAAATTTAATGTAAATATTCAACATTCATATTTTTTACGAAAAGTTAAAACATACAACATTCATAAAGTGACTGGAAGATTCAATTTAATCGATTTTTTAAATGTAAAACAGAGGTAAAAATTTCATCCCAAAAATTTGAAAAAATTGAAACTTTTATATCAAACATTTTTATTAAACATGTATTTGGATGAAAAATGAATTTTGACCGACTATAGAAAAATAATGGATTTTCATAAAAACATTTTCTCAACCAATTTTACTACCAAAGTGAAGAAAACTGACAACTATATGAAATTATATTAAATAAATATAGTATATTAAAATAAAAATGGATTATTATAATATTGTCTACAAAATTCCTTCAATTTATGCCCAATTATAAAAACCCCAAATAATGATGAGAATGTGATATAAACTCCTACCACATCAGTATCTTTTGAATAATAAGCCACATGAATTAAATAAAATCAGGTAAAAAATAAACACAATTAATATTAAAATATTCATGATATTACATATTAAAGTGGTATTATATACACCACAAAAATGAAATAAATTATAGATATGACATTTGTCTCATAAAAGTAATAGTGAGATGAGAAACACATACCACACATCCAACATCCTTCACAATTATTCAAAAATAATATATCATAAGTATAGATTTATTAAAATTACATTATAGATATTTAGTCATATATATCACACCTTATATTATTTACTTTTTAGATTTTATCATATAATTATTATCAATTATTTGTTAAAATCATTGTTTTGTGTAATTATTGCATTATTTTCCTGGAATAATTTGGTTTGGAAGCTTATATCTTTTTAAATTAATCGTGGTTTCATAAGATCCATTATATTATCAATGAAAATAATAGAATTTATATTCATTATATAAATATTTTATATTTTCACCAAAATATGTAGATTGATTAATGAGTTGCACCATTAATGTTGATGGTAGTTCATCTTTACAGATGAATATTGTTTTCATTTTTTCATAGATCAAATAAAAATAAATATAAATTATAATTAACAATTATATAAAAAACATAATATCATATAAATTATATAAATTAATAAAATACTTCCTTATTACAATCCATGAAAAGTATAATTGAAAAACAAATGATATTGCTTCATGGAGGCAGTAGTCCAAATGCATTTGTATACAACATTTTCATTTTCCAATGGAGTGGATGGTAAATATTTAGATATGATATTATAATTATATTACCACATATATTTTATAAATATAATATATATACATTAAATCCATCATATTATCCACTCGTGATAGGGGTGATTGAAATATAATTGCATCAGTTCGTGTGGTTGTACATTGTGAAACACACGATCGATGGTTTCATCTCCCATTTGATGGATGATGAGATGAATATAGATTATTGAAAAACATAATAAAAATGAATTTATCTTTAGTAATATTTATATTATATTTTAATTATTAATAGTTTAATGAATAATCTATGATAAGAAATAAGAAAAGAATGATTTTAGTGAAGAAAAGTTCTTTCATTTAGAAAACCCACCATTGGATCTCTTATAAAGGTCACTAGGAGTGGTTTTTTGGAGTTTAAAAAATCTCTAGAATGTTTATATGGATATTAGGGAGAGATTTTAGTAATTTTTGGTCAAAATTAATGGCTCATGTGGTGTGAATATGTTAGAGTAGAATGTGCCTTCTTAAAAATGAGGCGGAGTAGTATTTTTGTAAATAACAGATACTATTAAATATTGGGGAAGTCATTGGAAACCCAGGTTCCTCCAAAATTGTTAAATAATGAATTTCTGGGAGCACATGATATATATAATAATAAAAACCTAAAATTAACCATTTTAATTCCATATCCTCCGTGTTTTATTATTTTTAATGTTTTAGTTTTCAACATTATAACTAGTTTTTTTTATTTACACTAGTAAATTATTTTTTAAGAAAAAAACAATTGTAACTCATTATAAAATTTTTAAAAAATACTTTTTAACATGAAACCCTATTTATCATATAATAGGCTTATTTTTGTGAAAAATTAAATTTAAATCATGTTCTTGTAAAGTGAAAAAACATATTTTATCCTTAACTGTGGTAATTAATTTTTACTATCAATAATATTCATTATGGGAAAGAATTTATAAATAATTACTACCAAATATTAATTATACTGATTACAATTATAGAATCCATGTTATCAAATTTATTTCCACAAAGTGTTAGAATTTAATTAAAAATTAAACCACCATGCCTAGTGGAAAATTTGTTTCCTAGTGAAAATGATTTCTTATGTATAAAATATTTATTATAAAAATTCAACATTAAATATACATGAAAAAAATAATTTTATTTATAATATTATTAAAAGATTTTTTAATTGTAATTTTTTTTGAATTAAACATACATCTATGAAAATTATTTAAAAAAATTATAGTTTTAATAAATATTTAGTTTTTACTACTCATTGAAAAATCAATCCATTTATAATGTTGTCCAAAATTATCTCTAATATAAATTTAACATGATGATTTCAAAAATTATGATCATTTATTAAAATAAGTTCTATAAAACTGGAAAAAATAATTATATATCCAATTGGAATACACAATGTAACCACTTTTTTGAAAAATAATGTATTTTTTAATAAATCTAGATCTACTCTTATCTCATGACTAGAAAGAATATCTGATGAAAGGGAATTATTTTAAATATATTTTATATAACTATAATTAAAATCCTTCCCCAATAGTTACAAATTTATTTTCTTAAGATAAAAAACCATTGAATGTATAAAATCAGTTTTCATATAAAACATTTCGTTTACATTCAATGTATTTATTTTTTACATTCTAATCAATTAGAAACCAATGAAATTATTTATACTTGTGTGTACTGAATTATTTCCTTATTTAATTATGTTTTTTCATACCTACCCAAATTATGTATTGGTTATAATATCATACTATATTTCATTACATTTAATTTCAGTGATGTGTATATTGAATGATATTGAAAAGATTAAATTTGATGAAATTTTACAACCAATATTGAGTTGTTTAATTTTATGATATCACTTAATTTGTACAATGTTATCTGTTAATATATAATTATTTCTCTCAAAGGGTCATATTTTTATTTCTTTACAAATAGTGAAATGGACAATTTTGTATCGTATATAGATTTACAAGTGTTCCCACCTCTATAACTATTTTATTTTATTTTATCTTCTTCAATAAGTTATCCTTAGTTTTAAAAATAATAATATTTATTTAAATATTATTTCAATTTATTCTTCATTTTTATATATCTCACAAATGGGCATGATTTTTTTCCTAACCTATATTTTTGATTAATTGATTCTCCTCTTTTATATCATATTAATTTTTATTCATTTAAATTCTCTTCAAAAATTCACTTTAATGTAAAAATATTTCATTATAAATTACCTATCTAAATAATATTCATATTCTTCGTATGATAGATATGATTATTTCCCAAACTATATAACATTTCTACATATAATGTTTTACAATTAATATGATTTTTTGACTAGGGAAATTTTAATAATGTTTTTTCTTTACTCAATATGGATATTTATCGACATTGAATATTATTTATGAATATAATTTATATTTTAATTTATAAGTAATGCCTTGGAAAAATTGTGACAGGTGTGTCCTAGTTATAGATATGCCCTCAATGCATTGATAGTTCCATTGAGAAAAACCATTTGTCCCTGAATATTAAATTGGATTTTTTGCCTACCTACCAACCAGAACCCTATCATGGAACATGGGTTTTATGGTAGAATAACACGATGTCTATAATAATAATGTTGTATAATAATTATTCACATTATTGATAAATCAACTATTATTATCCATGATATTTCAATGTTTAAATTATTTATATAGGCATTTTGTTCTCAATTTATTGATTAAAGGACAGGTGTTTTCTATAATTTACATTTTATATGGATTATACCATATTTATTCATGATATCTCATGTTTTTTGTAGCCCTTATTGAGCATCTAAGGTCACAAATTATTTGTTTTCATTTCAACAATTTATAAGGAAATATGTTATGAATAATATCAAGGATGACAGAATATTATAAATTCTATGTTTTTATATTTCCAATGAAATATGAGAGTCATGAATGTTTCTATTTCATCAAGACAACTAATCTTTTCGATACTTGGTGTTGTATTCCTTTGTATCTTATTCTTATTCTATATACATCATATCTGGGTTATGAAGTATTTTTTAAAAGAAAATTGATCACATGAGATTTTTACTTAATGGGAATATATCATATATAAATTATATGATATCCATTTATAATTTTACTTGGAGTTTGGTTAGGTGTTAATGTACTAAAAATCATTCATTGAAAGTAATTATAGTTGAATTTTTACACCTATTAGACTACTCATCATTCTTTATGTGAATAAAAGCATCAACATGTGGTTTATAAAGAAGTATGCATATAGTAATAACACCACTTTATATTTGATCATCAATAAATTATTTGTTATGATATTATTCAACAAAACAACATAGAGTATGTCATAACTTTTAACAATATTATTCTTTGCTTCACCTTATATTCATGAAATATCTTATATTGATCTCATAACATATATGGTTTTACATTTACATACCTCTTAGAAAAAAATTGGATTTGGGGTTTTCGCGCACTCTATGGGGTTTAAAACATGGGATTAACTACCATCCTAGCATCAAAATGGGACCCTAATTTTTCACATCATGATGATGAATCTGAATTCTAATATAATGTGTTATAAACATCCAAATGTTTATATAAGGGAAATATATTAATTTTCCCCATTAATGGAGATAATTTAAATCCATGAGGAAGTGAACCAAAGTTGATGGTATCATGTTTATAGGGATTGAAGGACATGTATCTGGTATTATTTTCAGCACCCACTCCCCACATGGTGTACCCCTCCTAATCCGACAATGTGAGAAGGTATATATTAACCCCCGAGTCCCACCTCTAGTATGCCTCGAGTTGGTGACTTGCACTGAGGTTAAAGTAAACAGTCAAACGGGAGGCAATACCCTATAAGAGAATGCATGTGGAAATAGAGATAATATAGACACCAAAAAACTCTTTTTCAAATTTAAATATAAATGAAATACCATGTAGATATTTCAAATTTCAAGAAAAAAATACTACATCTGAAATATGATAATTCAAGTACCAAAATAATGTAAAATCGCAAGCCACAACGAAGCCTGAACTGCTCCTACAACCCAAAGCTAGTGGTTACTAGCCTGATCTCAAACCTTCTATAAGTGACCTGAATGATAGTTCATATATATGTATGGTGAGTATAAAAATATACGTAGTAGGATCCTCCCCATATCCTTTCATGTAAAAGTAATGAAAGCATACTAAAGTACAATAAACAAAAAGTGAAACTAAATCATCACATAAATAATAATACTAAGTTCCTAGCCTCACCATGGCTAATCATACCACATATCACATAAAATAGTGCAAAAAATAATAAGGAATATCAAGGTTAACCCACTACTACTTCGATACTAGTTTTCCTCTTTTCCCCAATGTTGCACATCGTATGAAACTCTATCCGAAAAGGCTTACCCGCAAACACCTGGGCGAAGTACCACAACATGCACCACATGAAACAGAACTACTATGTCCATGTATCCAATGTAATCAGGTGGTTTCTAAGATACACCACATCTTTTATAACATGTATCATACGTCGGGAATTATACCTCAAGCCATTACAACCCATACCCTATGAAAGGATCCTCAATCCATCACAGCTTATACACATTAGAACTATAGTAGTCCAATGGTAACTATATCCAGAATATGTGTGTGTGAATAACCAGAAGACCTTACATCCCTCTATAAACATATATGGGTAAGAATAACTATTGTGCCTGTTGTAACAAGTAACTACCAAGAGAAGAGAGAAGGTCCAAAGGGGGAAGTCAGCCATCTATCCTCCCACCAGAATGATAGGGAAAACACACCCTAGGGCTCAGAATCCCCGGGGTGTCTACTTCCCTAATGGATGGGGTGGAATAGAATATAGAAAGACGAAAATTAATGAATATACAATATCTTAAAACCACACTATGGGCATAACATAGTCTTAGATCCAACTGCATCTAATGTCACTCGGACTCCAGCATTTCACAGTTATGATTAAGTATCGTTTAAGAAAACAACCATTTAAAGAGATACATTATATTACCTTATCCCTTTTTTCCATATCAATTTAGGTTAATTATTTATTTAACCATTAATTAACCATTATCAATGATTCATTACATTTCAATAGAATCACACCAAAATTCCAATTTCCCTTTAAATTGCAACCTCATCATTGTATTACTCCATTTTCCAACCCCCTGGGATAACCTAATTTATTCAATCATTTATAAGTATCATTATTAAATTCCTATATTCCCATGAATTCTAGGTAAAAATTAAATTATTCCAAACATAAGGGGGATCAACACAGTGAGTAGATAAACTACAAGTCGTGGCATTGATATCTATTACAGGGGCGTAGGCACATCCTCCCTTTATAAACTAAACACAGAAAGCTTGTGGCATACCCCGAGCGTCTTCGCCTAATTTTGGTAGTAGCGTAGAAAAAAAAATTCCTGAGAAATGTGGAATGTAAAGAAGATAATCAACCAACTATATTCATCACAAATATATCATCCATATCTATCCCATTTCATTAGTTGGGGTGTCCTCCCCGACACCCACTTGTATAAACTAATGAATCTCACCAGTCAAGGAATCAACTACTGCCATAACCAATGTGCCTCCACATCCCGACATCTCAACACATACATCTAGGCTCCTAACACATAACAAGTAGCATGACATAACAAATATATTTTTCTCTCGGCCCTAAACAATTCATTCTTCCCTCACACACAACGATCTCTCACAACTGCAAGCATAAGGCTCTTTTCATTTAAAATAAAGTGGGTAACTCAGAACCCTGTAGGGAATTATATTTTATCAAACAATTAGATTGTTAATCCATATTGAATCAACTATTTCTATATTATAAGGTTTCGACTATGGGATACATAAACCAAACTCTATCGTAGTTATAACAATGATTTAATCTTTTTTACTACATCAATTTGATTAACATCAAATTACAACAACAACAATCAAATTCATTTTCACGAATCTTGACATTTATTAAAATAATTATCAATTGATTTTGTATTTACATTATTTAGCAATTTCATTACGAATGAAAATATATGATGGAAATAATTAATATCATATTATCTAGAAAAAAGATGAGGCAATTACATACGATCGACACCAATTTATTTTTCATGGAAAAATATTTTTTCTTTCAATTCTATTGTGGTCTAGTGGGATAAAACATTCTAACTATATAGTTGCATATAAAATAATTGTGATACCCTGAATTCTTTACCTCAAAATATTTTTGATGGTATTTGCGAGAGAAAAGTCCAAAAAAGCATGATCACCTCTCATGGAGGACTGCATCCACCCAAGGATTCAAAGAGACCCACATATTATCCATCACCCAAGACAAGTACATTATGATCATGAAGATATCATATCATAATAGGTAAAGGAGAAACTGAGGGAGAGCTAACCATGGAAATTGACAATAGATCATACCTTATATCGATGATTGATCAGTGGCACAGAAACCGGGGTGAGCATGTAGTTGGAAGAACATCAAGTGGAACTTATCCCGGGAGGAATGTTTTATCGCATGACTACTATGTGAAGGAAGTAATGTTTTGAGCATCTAGGAACAATGAAACTATATGAAAAAACAAGGGATGAAGATATCATATCCCTTTAGATAATTTTATGGAGGAATAGTTTAAGATACACGTGACTTTACATTAAAATATGACCACATTAAACCACACTATTTGCCCATAAATAGGCATTCTGAGCCTTATGAAATTTAAAATATGAGTTATGGGATTGGAAGCAGTCTTATATCCCATAAAACAAGTATTTTAATGAATTTGTCATCAATGAAAACATTATATGGTTGAAACTGGGAAATCTAGAAAAATATGGAAATATAGAAATGGAGTGACACAATTTCATTAAACAGTTTAATGAAACAATTTGAAAATTTTGAGAATGATGTGACATAGTTTCATGAAATAGTTTCATTAAACAGTTTGGATAATTGTAAAAGGAAATGAAATGGTTTTGGAAACACTATAGATCTTCTGATTTGTGAACACTATAGAACAACTCTTTTGGAACACTATAGATCTTCAGTCTAGAAACACTATAGACCTACTATTTTGGAAAAACTATAGGCATACTGGTCTAGAAACACTATAGACCTATCATTCTGAAAAAACTATAGATCATTCGGCTTGGACACACTATAGACCAACCGGCATGGAAACCCTATAGACCATCTATTCTTGAAAAAACTATAGACCAAACTTTCAGGAAATAATATAGACCTAAAAGTCTAAAAACACTATAGTCCTATCATTCTGGAAACACAGTAGACCTACCGTTCTGGAAAGACTGTAGACCTACTGTTTTGGAAAAACTGTTCACAAAAATAGGAATTTGAAAAATTTTCAGGGATGAGTCAACATGACTTCTTAGAACACTTCACACACTAGATTTCAGAAAGGTAATGAAAAATATAGGTCTGAAACATTACATTAGATTCCTGTCATAACATTATCATTTTTGAGAATCCAAAACCAACTCAGATATGGGATAGAAAAAGGGGTCTAAGAAACCAATCTTTGAGATAGCTATCAAGGATCTCTCCACCAAAGGAGAAAAACTACTTTAAAATGAAACACATGAAACCACATGAAAAAACACAACCAGATATTAAACAATCTCACATGGGAGATACGTATCAAAATAGGTCATGCCACAACCAGAAATAAAATAATTCCATATTATAAAAAGAAATGTCCAAAACCACAAAATGAACATTGTTACATGAAAATAATTAAACACCAAACATCTCAGGGAACTAAGAATGTATCTGTAAGTCACATTTCTATGTATTCCCCTCAATGCCACAAATTTTTCCATAGGACACAAACCAAGGGAATAAAATTCCCACACAACACCTTTTCCTTTTGGTCTTGGATCTCCATAGGATGCTCCTCGATGGCCGCATCATTGTCAATGTCTATCTCTCCCAAATGAAAGACATGAGAGTATTAATGAAGATAATGATGGATTTGAGACACATTAAAAACATCATATATCCATATCATCTATAAGGGAAGTTCTAAAAGATACACCAAAACTCCAAAAGGAACATACACATCGAAACTCCAAACAAACTGGGGAGAAATCATACTATGACGACATATCCTTCACTTCCCACAACGAGGAGTAACCTTCAGAAACATGTGATCCCTAACATCAATCACTAAAGCTGTCTTACCTTGACCACTATATGATTTCTGATTATCTTACAATTCTTTAATCCTCCCACGAGTCACTAGAACCATCTATGTCATATTCTTCACTTGTTCTGGTTTGAGAATTGTTGACTCTCCAACCCTAGTCCAGCAAAAAGAGGAAATGTATGGCCATCCATAAAAGAATTCAAAAGGCACCAAACCTATGGTGGCCTGAAAACAATTTTTTAAGAGAACTCCACCATGGTTAAGTGCCTCATCCAAGAACCTACAAAATCCAGGCCAGAAGATCGCAACATGTATTCAATTGTCTTGGAGGTCCACATTGTTTGACCATCTATCTATAGATGAAAAGAAGTCTTGTGTCATATCTGAGGACCAAAATCATTCATGATACCTCTCCCCCCATGGGGGTGAAACAAGGATCTCGATCAGAAATGATCAACCTAGAGACTCTATGGAGTCTCACTACCACCTCGAGATACTACCACGACAAAACATCCACTGAGTTTAATTCCTTAATTTCTATGAAGGGGGACGATTTCTTTAAATAATCCACTACCACCCATATAGAATCATGGCCCCCATCAGATCAAGGTAAACCAGTAAAAAAGTCCATTGTGATGCCCTCCCACTTCAACTGAGGACCATCAAATGGTTGAAGTGAACCGGCAGGGACATGGTGCTCGACCATCACCATCTGGAAGACCAAATATCGAGACACAAACTCCGCAACTACACGATGCATCTAGGGCCACCAAAACCGACTTCTCAAGGCTCAGTACTTCATTTTCATGCTAGGATTCACCACAATAGGGGAAATATGGACCTATATTAGAAACATATAACACATCACCAATGGAATGAAAAGCATTTCCTTGTACAACACTTGGTGTTGTTCAGCCTCAGACCAACCAATATGGGCCTCTCCACAAACAACTCGGTCTCTCCAGACCTCCTCCTCAAGATCCCCCAAATGGGAATCCTCTACCTATTGTACCAAATATGACTACACTATCATCAAAAAAAGATAACCTCTTCCCCCATGTTCTCCCATATATTGATGCAATTCTTAATGTTTTTCCATTCCTCTCCAGGAATCAGCAGATTCACGCACTTCATCAGTAAATGAATTCTAGCTCAGTGCATCAGCAACAACATTTCCCTTCTGAGGTGTACAAATGATTTCAACATTGTCTTCCTATAATAACACCATCCACTGATGCTACCACAAGATCATGTCACAGTGGGAGGAAACATACCTCAAGATCTTTTGATTGGTGAAAATCAAAATGTGCTCTCCAATGAGGTAATATGTCCAAAACTCCAAGACACAACCACTTCTATCTTTGATGGATCCATGACTACCCCCTATTGAGACACCAAAAGACCCAGTATCCAGACTTCTGGATCCCAAAACATACACTTCAACATCTTCCCATACAGTTGTTATTGACGAAGAGCTCCCAAAATAGCTTGATGATGCTCTTCATGCTCCTCATCAGACATAGTGTACACAAGGATTTAATTGGTTAAAACCACCAAAAACATTTCCAGGAAATCAATAAACATATAGTTCATCAACACCCTAAACACAATTGGATAATTATTCACACCTAATGGCATTCAAACAAACTCGTAATTCCCTTGATGACAACAGAAATCAGTCTTTGTGATATTTTCATCCTTCACACACATACGATGATTTCCTGGCCATAATTCATTCTTCAAGAACCAATTGGAACCCTTCTTCAGATCGAATAAATCATCAATATGGGGAATAGGATAGTGATTCTTCACTGTCACATTGTTTAATCAATAATAATAGATACACAGCTACAAAAAGTCATAATCCATCTTCATAAACACAACTGGTGCACCCTAGAGTGACAGAATCAGCCGAACAAAACCCCACTATAACAAAATATCGATATGTACATGCATCTATCATAACTCAAAATGGGCCATTCAATATGAAGAGATTGAGATAAGAGACACTATGTAGGACCCCGGGACACCCTGAGAGGGGAGGGGTGAATCAGGGTGTGAACATTTTCTTCTTAAAGTTGTGGATCTTGTTCCCACGTTGGTAGGAACTACTTAAACCTGTAAGAAGGATATGATTAGCAATGATCCATTCACATGTAGAGAGATGACACAACTATTTTTACTTGGTTCACCACTAAGGGCTACGTCCAAGGAGCATACGCCGACAGGTTGTCGGTCATACCTGAATCCACTATGCTTCACTAGCTGTAGATTACAATTGTTCGGGCACAATCACTCTGTCCCAGGATCACTGCCTTTACAAAGGTTCATGGAGAGCTCACTACTTCCCTCGGGTCACTCCCTTGACTCCCCATGGATCACTGCCGTTGGTGACGTCTCACTCATTTTATAGACCAGAAGGTCTTTTCAATATAATTGCATTGAAGTCTTTGTCTCCTGTTCAGCATGCGACATTGCTTGAATCGGAGTCCTGAGATGATTCTCTTTTGTATTAAACCTTTTACTTTAGTTCAATGACTGAATGCATTAGATCCCCTTGTATTTTTTTGCATTAATTACAATAACTTGTGTGATTTCTCGATAAATGATTCTCTGTTGAAGTCTAAATTTCAACCACTGATGAATACCCCTTTTCCCCTGTCCACTGGGTGACCAACCTTTGGAAAGGGCCTTCAAAAACTACCCTACTATGCAAGGCTCCCAATTTTGCAAAGCTCAAAAAAGTCTTCGCGGAGTCCCTGCCTTTTTGAAAAGCTCAAACGCGAAGCAATCTCGCAATGCCCTAGCCTTTGCAATGCTTGGATGTCACGGAGCTCCTGCCTCTTCCCAAAGCTCACTGAGCCAACACGGGGCGCACGACTTTCGCAGAGCTAGAATAGCCGCCGCGAAGCTCCTCTTTCGCGAAGCACACTGCCTTCGTGAGTGACCTTTGAGAACCGAGAGCAAAGAATTTTCGTTGAGAGCTCTCTCTTCTTCTCTAAAGGGGTTCGACCTGTATTTATAGGAAATTCCACCGACCCTTGAACTTTCCGCGTGAAGTCAATGCCACGTCAGCTCAAATAGCGAAGCTCTAAAGTTCCCGCCGGAATTTTCCCAAAATCTTGAAGCACTACAACAATTTTCCATTCGCAGAGCTCGTCGAAAACGTGGAGCATCCCATCCATTACTTCTCACCTTCGCCGTGAAGCTCCCTCGCAAAGCCCTTCATCGCCGCGAAGCTCTCCGGTCTCTGCCGTTCGCGAAGCTTGACGTAATCATGAAGAATCACCGCCTACATTCTTATGGTCTTCGCTAAATCCAATCCATGTATCCCATCTTTGCGAAACTCATGCCTTTTCCATATTAAATTATGATCTTCATGGAAATTCACTTTTCGCGATGCTCACCAACCTCTAAATTTTGGACCCCAAAAATTTGGCAAAATCTGGAAAACGACGCCACCTTGTTCCTGCTCTTTTTTTCCACCTCCTGGTCATCCATTCCTTTGACGATGTTCCTTGAATAAAACATGAATCATTTTCCACAGTCCTCGAACTCGACATGCCACCATGGAATATCCTTTGTCAACAAATTTGTATGTCATCTATTTGCTTTGTCAACAAGCACGATCACCTCAACAACACTTCTTCTTGTTGATATGTATCCTTCAGAAACTCTTCTTCTTTTATCACAAACTCCACTATTGTGATATGTATTCTTTGAAGGAATAGTTTCAGCATCATCATCTTTTATGAGAATGTGATTTGCATAGCTATCGTGGAATTCCAATCATTGCACGACCTTCTTATAATTCCAATCATTGGAACATTATCTTCTTCATCAACCATCATGATCTACTTCATTCAAACCATGTGATTCTATTCATCAAGAAGTCTCATGCATGGTTCTCATGCAATCATGAGTAATATAATGGTCTTCATCAAATCCCATGGTTCTCATGCAATAATGAGGAATTGCATGGTCTTCATCAAAACCCATGGTTCTCATGCAATAAGGAGGAATTGCATGGACTTCATCCAAAAACCCCATTCTTATTTAATCATCCTTAGATGAATTACACCTCACATTCTTCATTGTTTTAAACAATGTATCACCTTTGACACATGTCCTTTGAACTTGCGATCAGTACAACAATCGTCTGAATCAGCATTCATCTACTTCAGCGGAGTACTTCATGATCTCCTTCATTTTGATCATCCAATCCTCCATTTCATTGGAGTACTTCTTGATCTCCTTCATTTTGAACTTCATTGACAACTATTGAAAACAAATACAAACATATACACAAAGTGGTTCCAACAATCTCCCCCTTTGTATTTTTTTTCAATACCTTATACATCTTCTGAAATGAATTTTTCAACATCAAAATGAGAATCTTTTCTTCAATGAACTTTTCTTTTCAATCATTCATTTCACATTCCCTCCCCCTTATTGACACGAAATAAAAAACGCATGGTAGGGAGGGTATCAATCCATACATAAGCAGTGTTTCATTAATAATTTCACTCTAAGTCTACTTGAGAAATGCTCGATGTAGAAAACAAGAGGATTTGATTAAGTCAACAAGGCTGTCCATTATTCACAGTTCATGATACCAACATGAGATGAGAACTCATGTATTTTGTCTTCAAGGGTTTACCAATTTTATTTCAGGTAGAAGAAAAATAAAATGTGATAGGGAATAATCAACCTGAAAATCCTGCACTCACATCAGCAAACAGATCAAAAACATTCAAGTGCAATCGGTAGGATAAGTGACCATGGGGAACATCCATTCTTCTTATGTCACCGATCAATTCAGTTAATCCCCCTTTGTAGAATGATCTTTGATCTTAATAACCAAGGTATAGAGATTTATAAATGGCATACCTTCTCCATTGACATGTTCTTGAAGAAATTCACAGAGTAACTACATTTGAGTCCAGCGGGAGTTGATATTGATTGAAACAGTGATTTTGGAAGCTTCTTCATCTTTCTCCCCCTCAGGGGAAACACTCCACATCATCTTCATCAAGAGTGATCCTTCTTCATCTTAATCATTGAATATCCATTGAAGAATCTACTAAGGATGGAAACTTCTTTAGCTTGGCTATCAAGAGTTGACAACATTCACTACTTCTCAGGTTCTCCCCCTTAGAGCATGCTTCACCTTCAATTCCATGCATTATTAGCACAAATACAATAGAAAAATGAATAAGGTAATAAGGTGGTTCCTCCTTGCTTCATCAATATGAGATGCATGGTTGAGGTGTTTTTCTTAACCAAGTTCCTTTATTGAATCCAGTCTTCATGACTGAATATTTCAACATATGTTCTGATATGTGTTGATGTGGCATGGCTCTTTTTACATTCTCTTTTGATTTGTGTGGAGAATTTTTCTTCTTAACAGTCATCATGAATGATATATTCTTACACCTCTTAAGGACTGCTTCCTTTTATGGTATTAAGGTTAGAAAACTTTTTGCAACGTGACTAGATTTCTTGCATCTCTCACACAGAAATTCTTTGACATGATTTTTTTTCTCGGTTTGCAATCTCTCCTGCACTCTGTCTTCATCATGTGAAATTTTTCATTTTCCATTGTCACCATCCATGGCCTTTTCATCTTCAAGTTTCCTCATTCTTTTCAAATCTTCTGGCCATATGACCAATATATCATTTGGAACTGTTGCAGCTGGTTTGGGTCTTCCACATGGGTTCATCTGAGTTTCATCCCACTTAGTGTTTCTTTTGGATGAATGACCCTTCAATTTCATGGATCTAAAATCCTGGGTCTTCTCAGCTACCCTGCTTGAGATCTTCCTGGGAAATTGTGTGTTCACAAAATTCTTCTGATTTCTTCCCAAGGTAGCTGATTCATTCTTTTCCAACATCAGAGGTATTCTTTTCTTATCAATAGTGAAAGCATATTGATGTGGGCATGTACTTGCCACGTGACCTCTGTCGTTGCATACATCACAGATGTTATCAAGAATTCCAAATCTGTTTTCAGTGAACAGATGCTTCTAGATCTGTGGATGTTGCTTCTTCTTCTCTGGATTCCATCCCTTTGATATAGGCTTTCCCTGTGCTTTTCCATGTAAGGGATTGTAAAAACAATCCAGTGCATAGTGCCCAAATCTGTTGCAGCACCAACATTGGCCCACAAATATTTTCTTCTTTGTTTCTTCTGTATGATGTTGTTGGGCCATCTTCTTAATCTTTTCTGCTCTATTTGAGGAACCAACATCTTACTTTTTCTTCTCATCCACCCTAGCCATGGTGGTAGGTTTATTCCTCTCAACTTTCCTCATCCATATTTGCTTAGAACTTTTCTTCCAACATGTACTGATTACAGGAACGTATTTAGAAACATGAGTACAAGATGGTTTGGATGGTACCTTCACTTTCTCAGTTGCTTGTGATAGATCAATGAGTGAAGTCATGATCTTCTTATCACATGTTGGAGGTCTTTTGACAATAGAATCCTCCAGTGAACATTGAGTACCAGCAGCGACTGATTCTTGATGTGGACACTCAAGAGTTTTCATAATCTTCTTGTCACATGTTGGCGGTACTTCAGCTATAGTAGCCTCCAATGAACAATGAGTACCAGCATCTCCTGTTTCATTCTTTTGTGGAGTCTCAATATGTGTCTTCTCAATATTTTTCAATTGGGCTTACAATTTTTGACTTTTATTATTGAGGATGATCTTCTGATCATCAATCATGATCATATTCTCTTCACAAGTCTTCTTCAATCCTTTAATCCCATCCCCATGCATCTTAACTTTGTTTTGTAACAAAGATTCATGTTCCCGGAATTTCATGGAAGTTTCATCCAAACAAAAACTCTTGACAACATTGCTCTTCTTCACCTTAGCTTCAAGTGCATGGATCCTTTCTTTTAGAGTCTTATTGAATTCCTCTTTTTCTTCAAAGAATATCACCTGTTTGGTGAGCTTCATACTTTACAGAACTTTTCTTTCCAACCCCTTTTCCATATTGTCATCTTCCCTTTCTAATCAAGTGATCTGAACCTGCATATATTGGAATAGGCTACAAATAATCGCAACCCTTTCTTCAGGAATATCATGCAGATATGTTTTGGGTTTTTCCTGAAAGCTTGAATTAGGGGTGTCATCCTTTCCTCTGGAAGAATCCTGAGCCAGATTCTTGATACTTTCCAAGTCTAATGTTTCTTCATTATTGGAATGGCATGGAGAACAAGACACTACATATTCTTTGGATATGAGGGACTTCTTCAGCTGCTTCTTATCTTTCTTTTTCCTATTTGTCATGGTTTTGCAAGATGTAGACTTCTGCTCAGAAATGAATGCGTCATTATCAAGACTGCTCTTCATTGTTGACTTTAGGAAAGAAACTCAAATCCTATTCTCTATAGAATTACTGAAGAATATCCCACATACGTTACCCTGGTTCTGATACCACTTGTAGGACCCCGGGACACCCTGAGAGGGGAGGGGTGAATCAGGGTGTCAACTTTTTCTTCTTAAAGTTGTGGATCTTGTTCCCACGTTGGTAGGAACTACTTAAACCTGTATGAAGGATATGATCAACAATGATACATTCACATGCAGAGAGATGACACAACTATTTTTACTTGGTTCTCCACTAAGGGCTACGTCCAAGGAGCATACGCCGACAGGTTGTCGGTCGTACCTGAATACACTATTCATCACTAGCTGAAGATTACAATTATTCGGGCACATTCACTCTGTCCTAGGCTCACTGCCTTTACAAAGGTTCAGGGATAGCTCACTGCTTCCCTCGGGTCACTCCCTTGACTCCCCCTGGCTCATTGTCGTTGGTGAAGTCTCACTCAGTTTATAGACGTGAAGGTCTCTTCAATAGATTTGCATTGAAGTCTTTGTCTCCTGTTCAACATGAGACTTTGCTTGCATCAGAGTCCTGAGTTGATTCTCTTTTGTATTGAACCTTTTACTTTAGTTCAATGACGGAATGCACTAGATCCCCTTGTCTTCGTTTGCCTGAATTACAATCACCTGAGTGATTTCTCAATATATGATTCTCTGTTGAAGTCCAAATTTCATCCACTGATGAATACCCCCTTTTGCCCTGTCCACTGGGCGAACAACCTTTGGAAAGGGCCTTCACAAAGTACCCTACTATGCAAGGCTCCCAATTTTGCAAAGCTCAAACAAGCCTTCTCGGAGTCCCTGCCTTTTCATGAAGCTCAATCACGAAGCACTCTTGCGATGCTCCAACCTTTGCAATGCTTGGCTGTCATGGAGCTCCTGCCTCTTCACGAAGCTCACTGAGCCAACGCGGGGCGCACAACTTTCGCGGAGCTAGAATAGCCACCACGAAGCTCCTCTTTCGCAAAGCACACTGCCTTCACGAGTGACCGTTGCAAACCGAGAGCAAAGGATATTCGTTGAGAGCTCTATCTTCTTCTCTTGAGGGGGTCGACCTGTATTTATAATCAATTCCACCGACCCTCGAACTTTCCGCGCGAAGTCATTGCCACGTCAGCTCAAATCCCGAAGCTCTGAAGTTTCCGCCAGAATTCTCTCAAAATCAGGAAGCACTACGGCAATTTTCCATTCGCGGAGCTCGTCATAATTGCGGAGCATCCCGTCAATTACTTCGCACCTTCGCCGTGAAGCTCCCTCGCAAAGCCCTTCGTCCCTGCGAAGCTCTCCATTCTCTGCTATTCTTGAAGCATGACGTAATCGCGAAAAATAACCGCCGCCATTCTTCTGGTCTTCACAAAATCCAATCCATGTATCCCTTCATCGCGAAACTCATTCCTTGAATAAAACATTAATCATTGTCCACAGTCCTCGAACTCGACATCCCAACATGGAATCTCCTTTTTCAACAAATTTGTATGTCGTCTGTTTGCTTTGTCAACAAGCACGATCACCTCAAAATCACTTCTTCTTGGTGATATGTATCCTTCAGCAACTCTTCTGCTTTTATCACAAACTCCACAATTGTGATATGTATTCTTTGATGGAATAGCTTGGGCATCATCATATTCTATGACAATGTGATTTTCATGGCTATCGCATAATTCCAATCATTGCACGACCTTCTTAGAATTCCAATCATTGGCACATTGTCTTCTTTATCAACCGTCATGATCTACTTCATGCAAACCATGTGATTCTATTCATAAAGAAGTATCTTTCATGGTTCTCATGCAATCATGAGTAACAGCATGGTCTTCATCAAAACCCATGATTCTCATGCAATAATGAGGAATTGCATGGTCTTCATCAAAACCCATGGTTCTCATGCAATAAGGGGGAATTGCATGGAATTTATCCAAAAACCCCATTCTTCTTTAATCATCCTCATATGTATTACACCTGACATTATTCACTCTTGTAAAGAATGTATCACCTTTGACACATGTTCTTTGAACTTGCGATCCATACAACAATCGTCTGAATCACCATTCCTCTACTTTAGCGGAGTACTTCATGATCTCCTTCATTTTGATCTTCCAATCCTCCATTTCATTGGAGTACTTCTTGATCTCCTTCATTTTGATCTTCATTGACAACTATTGAAAAAAAATACAAACTTATACACAAATTTGTTCCAACACACTCATGGTTGTAACTCATTCCCAAACACAATCTCTTATCGAGGGGTAATCCTATAACCTCTTCTAGAAAGACATCTGAGTACAATTCATTGAAAATGGGAAATTAAAACTACTGATCCACTTAAGAACTTAGCATCATCTCATACATCAATGATGTCGAGGAAGGAACATGCCTCCGACCCATCTGAGGGTCTCACTCGCCATGAAACAACGCTGGCTCTCCATCAGTATAGAAGAACACCACCTTCCTCCTGAAGAAATCCACAATAGCCTACATCAAATACAACAAATACGTCCTAATGATGAAATAATATGGTTGTATCCTTAAACATTGTAAATCTCCCCAAGAGCGATGACTCATCGACACTAGGTCACTATCTCTACACTCTTTTAAATAGTCATCTCAACCTCCAACTGGCATAATAAATTCCAAGGGAACTAGATGCCTCCCTACCTCATGTCTCAAATAATGGAAAAGGGTAGGTTTTTTGAAGGACTGTGTCACTCCTAAATCAAATAATTCACACACCCAAGTAGAAAATAAGAAAAGGGTACCTCGAATGATGTCTGGCTCGCTAAGCGCTAGAAACACTAAAGACTTAAGCTAGCCATTACCTCTTCCATAGCCTCTCTATCCCTGATGAAGACCATTACCATGGACACTCTCTTGTCTCTGGGGATGGGGAGAATCTTGGGGATGTCCTATACCAACCCCATCTGCTCTCTTCTAATTATAAGATGGTGCAACCTTCTTCTTCTTTCTTAGCTAGGATTGCCTCAATGGATGAACCAGGAGAAAAATACCTAGTGCATGATAACGGTTCTGAAAGTTCAGGAAGTCTCTTTACTAATGACCATGGACTCCAAAAAAAAACAATAACCTTCTCCCTTGTCATAGGATTGAGGGACTCCACCCCTAGTGAAACGAAATGCTGAGGGATAGGACCTACCCCCATAAAAATAGAAACTCTTCTACCTTGGAAATCGGGAACCACATACCACAACTTATCTTTGTGAAAAAACCTGACGACACGCCTATTGTATCCATCTGGTTCAAGATAATGTCCTCTCGACGACCTCTCCCCTCACTAGTACCTCAAGGTATGTATTCAGCGTAAATAGGGAGACCTAGAACTGGATATCTGGGTGCAAATCCTCCTCGAAATTCCGCACCCTGGCCTCCTGATCTGGCAATAGGTATGAAGCATGTCATAAAACGTTCTTGAAATAGATTCCAAACACCTGCACAATGAATCTCCCCAGTATAAGGGAATGCAGCACCTGGGTACTAGAAACTATAGTGGTGGAATAATGAAACATGGATCGAAACATTTCTCAGAACACTTCCCACAGGATCACCATCTCCTCGCAATACATGGGGAATAAGAACTCGCACTGCCTTGCTACCCCACGCAGCATTGTCACAGCCAAAGACACCCAGTTCTCTTTCTGATCATAGATCGAACTAAAGGATATCTCACCCTCCTCCAACCCATACTCTATTACCACATCTGAAATGGAGAACTCTTACATCTACAGACTCTAGCACTGAAATAGTCACTTCGTCATCCTCTAATAGTCTTTGTTGTCATCCTCTGCCCTGTGATGATCTGTTGGCACAACATTCTGGACATCTTCTGTGCAATCCGGAGGAGGACGTCGACCTGGAGACATACCTAAAAAATAAAAACCAGTTAGAGCTCCTAAAACTGTAATATGTATGACTCATCATTAATTAGTTAATTTTCTTTCATTTATTCAATTTATGTTAACCAATCTCAATGTCAACACATTAAAATACAAGCACAAAGAACAATGATCCCTCATCCTTTCCTAGGTCTCTACCCTAAAATTAGTATCACCTCATTTATTAGCCACAATCAATATAAAGGTCCATGAATCATATCATAGGGGCCCTAAACGAATATTTATCAGCTGGTGTCCAGTGATTACATCACTTTCAAAGCATAAATGACATTGTTCCCCTACCAAACAATGCTACCCCACATCTGCCTAACAAAAAACATCATCATATCCCTTAACTAGACATCTAATAACACTTTGTCTTGACCCACTCCACACATGGTATCCCCCTACTGGGCTGATAATGTGACAAGGGAGATAGTGACCCCTGTACCCTCCCGAAAGTAGGCCCTGGATTGGCGACTATCACCGATGGTATAGTGAACACACAAATGGGAGGCATTACCCTCTAATAGAATACATGTGAAAGAGAGATATAAGAAAAAAACCAATCAAATACAACTCAAGCTGCAAAATAAAATAGATCTCAAGTACACATAATAAATTTTATGAAAAAACTACAAATGAAATTGAAAACATCAATTACGAAAAGAAAGAAAAAACAACAGCAACAACGAAGCCTGAATAGCTCCTAGAACTCCATGCTAGTGGTACCCAGCCTAATCCCTATCCTACTATTAGTGTCCAAAAAAATGGTTCATATATATGTATGGTGAGTATAACAGTATACAATGTAGGATCCTCCCCTAGGACTATCATGAAAAAGTAATGAAAGCATGCTAAATCTCAGTGAAAAAAAGTGAAAATAACTCAGCACATAAAAATTTATACAATGTTCCCAACCTCTCTTTGGATACTCTCAAAATGTACTTCAAACACGAGTATATAATATAATAATGAATATCAAAGGTAACCTGCTACTACATCCCCACTGATTCGCTGATTTTCCCCAATATCGCACATCCTAAGAATCACTCTCCAAAAAGGATTGCCTACAGACACTTGGTCGACATAACACAACATTAATCTCAGGCAACAAAACCACTACGTCCATCTGACCAAAGTAACCGTGTAGTTTCTTAGAGCCACCACATCTTGCATAACGTGTATCATATGTAAAAAATAATACCCCAAGCCATTATATCCCATACACCGAGTAAGGATCCTCAATCCATCACAGCTTATAAATGGTACTCCAATAGTAGTTCAAAGGAAACTATATTCATAATATATGTGTGTGAATAACTATAAGAAATTATATCCCTCTGCACACATATATGGGGAAAACTATCCATCGTGCCTACCAGCACAAGTAACTACCATGGAAATAGAGAGAGGCCAAAGGGGGTAGTCATCTATCCGTCCTCCTACTAAATGTTGGGGAAAATTCACCATTTTAGGTTTCAAAATCCCTGATGTGTCATTTGCCAAAATGATGGGGTCGATTAGCATATATGAACCCAAAAGTAAAGAATTTACAATTTCTCACTACCACACAATGGGAAGAACCTAGTCTGAGACTCAACTACAACTAATGTCTCTCAGACTCTTGGAAACCATAGCTATGACAATATATCCTATAAGAAAACAACATCTAAAAATTTAAATTCGATTACATTATCCATTTTTATCAGTATCACATTATGTCCACTAATTATTTAATAATTAATTAACAATTATCATTTCCTCATTAAATTTAATTAGCATCACAACCAAAGTCCATTGTCCCTTTAAATTGCGACGTCATCATTGCATTACACCAAGTTCCAACCCCATTGGATAACATCATTTATTATATCATTATTATTAGTATTATTTATTTCCCATATTCCTAGGCATTCAAGATAAATATTTTGAGTTTCCAAACACAAGGGGGATCAACATGGTGAGTAGATGAAGTAATCGTTATGTCATTTCCTCCTATAGGAGAAGTGTAGGCCCATCCTTCCCTCGAAAAGATAAAAATGGAATGTACGTGGCATATCCTGCATGTCTTCACCACTTTTTGGAAGGAGGGTAAAAAAATTAATCTACCTTGAGCAGTGGGGAATGTGAACAATATAATCAACCAAAAAGATGAATCAAGCGTCCAATATTCATATCTAGTATGTTTCACAACCATTGGTGTCCTCCCCAACACCCACATGAATAAACTAAGGCATATCGCCACTATGGAATTCGTCTTTTACCACAACCAATGGGCTTACATATCCCCAAAACTCACAATATCCATCCATAACTGTAACACATCCCATGTACCAAGAAACAAATTCAAATAGGAACTTATCCCTAAATAAATAATTCTTCCTTCACACACTATGAGATCTCACAGCTCTAAGCATAAGCCTCTTGGCCTTTACAATAAAGAGGGTAACTCAGTACACTATGAGTAATAAATTTTATAAAAAAATAGTCCTTTAATCCATATTTAATTTACTAGTTCCTTATTTATAGGTTACAATTATGGGAAACCTAAATATAAGGATATAATAGCAATAAAAAATAATTAAACATGCTCACTACATCAATTTGACTAACATCAAGTTACATCATAAACCACCGGATTCATTTACCAGCTTATTTATCATTAGCCATATAATTATAAATTAATTCTAGCATTATGTTCTTTACTAATTTCATCATGAATGAAATGCTAACAAGAAAAGCATAGATATCATTATATTTAGAAAAAACAAGAGGCAACAAAACCCATTCAACACCAATTTATTTTCCTAATTAAATTTTTTTATATGTTAATTCCATTTTGATATAGTGGGATAAAAAATTATAACTCTATAATTGATTTTAAAAGAATATAGATACCAAGAATCACCTTCCTCAATATAATTCTGATGATCGTTTCACATGAACAATCCTTCAAAATAGATCACAATCACCTCTCTCAGAGGATTGCATCCAGTCGAGGATGTAGAGACACCGCCATGCTAGCCAAAACCTAAGAAAAGTCGATTATGACAATGGGTATATAATTCCGTAATAGTACATGGAGAAATATAAGGAGAGAAACCCAGAAAATAGAACTATAGATCATACCTTCTATCAAACAATGATCAATACTTCTTGGTTTCACCAAAACATGGGGTGTTCTTGCTGAAGGAATTAATTCAAGTGGAACCTATCCAAGGAGGAATGTTTGACTGCACAACTCCTACAGGAAGGAAATGTTCAAGCGTCATGTACTCGAAAACAATAAGGATGAACAAGAGATGTATATATCTATTACCTTTAAAAGATTTGAGGGAGCATTGTTTTAAGATACACTGGATTTTCCATTTATAGAGGTTCATAATAAACCACATAGTTTGACCATGTAAAGACATCCTGAGCCATAAGAAAATTAATGTTGGAATTATGGTCTTTGAATAGGCCTTAAATACCTTAAGAAAAATTAATGCGAATTTTTTTTCAAAAAAATGATTAATGGGAGAAACAGGAAATTTGGAAAAATTATAAAATTTGGTAAAGGAAGTGATACAGTTTAATGGAATAGTTTCATGGAACAATTTGGTAATTTGGAAAACGAAGTAACACAATATTGTGAAATAGTTTCATGAAATGGTTTGGAAATTTGGAAAACAAAATGAAACGTGTTTCAAATCACTATAGATCATCCTATTTGGAAACATTGTAGATCTTCAATTCTAGAAACACTGTATATCTTCCAGTCTCGAAACACTATAGAACAATAGGTCTGGGAACACTATAGACCTACCATTATAAAAACATTATATATATTTCAGTCTGGAAACATTGTAGACCTACTATTATTGATACACAATTGACCCACTGATTTGGAAACACTACAGACCTACTATTCAAGAAACATTTTTGATCTTCTTGTTTGGAAAAAATATACACTTACCATTATGAAAAAACTATAGACCTACCAGTCTGGAAACACCATAAACCTACAATTCTGGAAACACTATTGACCTACTGTTCAAGAAACACTATAATCCTACCATTCTAGAAATATTGTAGACCTACCATTCTAGAAGCATTGTTCATTGAACTGGAAATTTGGAAATGTATTGGGGATGAGTCACCTTGAGCTCCTAGATTCACTTTAAACACCATATTTAAGAAAGGGTATTGAATAGTTTGGTCTGGGGTATTACAATTATAGTATATCTCACATGTTCTAACCAGTAATAAAATAATAATAGAGATAATGTGATAACATGGTTTTTAAATAACTCCCCATAGTTTATGAAATCATTTTAATGACCCACTTGGTTTTTGAGACTAAATGATATTTTTGTTAGATGCTTGAGCTCATGAAGATAGTATTAAACATTGGAATATTACTGATACCTGATGATAATATTTTTTTGATATCATTTTAAACTAGTATCATATAAAATGTTTTAATTATCATGTGAATAAATATTTATTATGATATATTGGATATGAGTATACTTTTATATTTTTTTATATAAATGATATAAAAAATAAAATAAAATGAATTCTATTATGGTTATTGATGTTTATTAAGGTGGTTTTAGTGATTTTTTAATTGATTATATATTTTTCAATATATATATGAGTTTTTTAGAGTTAATAATAATTGAATCTAATAAGTGGAAGAGTACCTATTTTTATAATGACATAATTTATTGTGTGTAAATTATATATTCTCAACATAATAAAAAAATTTAAACTCATAATCCCTTGTTATGTGCATATCATTTTTATAAATAATAACAAAAAATTGATAACAAAATAATCATACTCTAATAAATATATTATTTTTTCAATTTATATGTTTTCATATCTGATATAAGAGTATTTTCTATCCATATATGGATTTGGTAATGTTTCAAGTATCGTGTGAAACATTATATTTCTTATGATATGGTATAATTTTATGAGAATTTCCAAGATCATTTAGAAGGTTAAAAATAATTTTATTATTATATTTTAAAAATTTTGATAACTATGGAGAAATAAAGTCATATATAATATTCTCTAGAAAATAAAAATCCATCATTGGAAGGACTCCTAGAAAAACATTTTATTTCTGAATTTTAGTATGTTTTTTAATATATAATTTCAACATATCGCATACAATAGGATGGTATATAATATTTCAGTAAAATTTTTTGATAAAAAATATATATTTTAGATTTATATGTTTCTATATATATTTTATAATTATTTTTCCTTAATCATTATGATTTATGACTTTGAAAAAAAAATTACTTCTTTGGATGATAACCTAATGTTATAGAAAATGGAAGGGAATATAAGGAAATAATATCATCCAATTATTGTTTCATTTTAGAATAATATTTAAGAATAAATATATTATTATTATTCCAAAGAAACAATTAAATAATGGAAATATAAAAATTTAGATTCATAATACAAATACTTGGAGGAAAAATATGTTTGAACAAATATTTTTTCATGGGAATCATGCATGTTTTTGGAAATGAAAAGAAACATTGTTCTAGGATGAACCAACATGATAATTAATATTTTTTATTATAAGAATGAAATAAAGTTCATTTCATGATGTTGTTTATAACTCCATGATGTGAGATTCATTTATAGAAAACTACATTTCTATTATTAAATGAATCAGGTATCATTGTGGTGATTTACGAAAGCTTATTTATTCAAGATGAATATAAAAGGGTGAATAATTAGTTAATAGATATTAATGTAAATTATTTTCTGGAATATTAAAATTTAAATTCAAAATATAATTTTGAATATAATTTTTTATAGCTAAATGATATTTTTTCCCTACACCTATGTGAAAAAAAAATTGTGATTTAATTAAAAGAAATAAAAACAATCTATTTAAGAGTGAGAAATAAATGAAAAAAGACTAATTATTTATATTAGAATATAAGGATATGTAAAATAAGTTTATATGTCAACAAAAAAAGAAATAATTTTTATTTTTTAGAATAATCTTTTGTCATAAAAAACACATATATTTGTATTTTGGTTATTGTAATTTACTGAGTTAGGAGGCATCTGTTTGATATAAGATTATGAATAAAACCTGATTTATCATATTCTAAATGATTTAACTAGTGGAATATCTAATATTGGGAAAGCCCTAAACATTTAAACGTCATAGTACTTTTTCTAGTTATCCATATATATATTGCACGCCTATTGTTTTTTCAATTTGTGTGATTAAAAAGATTTGATACCACCTAAATAGATGATAAATATTGCCCCAAAAAAGAATCATCAATATTTATTAATTAAATAATATACCTAAATTCTCAGTGAGTTTCCATTAAAATCGAGTTTCCTTTTCAAATGGTATCAATGCATTCCGGTATCCAAGACATATGATCTTCTTTTTGTATTTTTAAGAGAATCAGTTCCTTTGTGTTTGCATATTTTGGCATTGAATTTCTTCTATAAAGAAATATAATATTATGTAAATGAACACAAGTTTATTTCCACTAATATAGGAAAACTGTATTATATTTAATGATCATATTATATAGTATATATTATCAACTTGATTGAAAATGTTGGTTACTTTAAAAGATGGTTATTTACATTATGTTTTAGATTCTTCAATGACCATTTATGATAGAACAAAAATATGAAAAAATGGTCATTCTTAGAGTAATATTTTATGATATCGTTTAGAGATGAAGATTCTCATAGTAATAGTGATCAATACTAAAAATTGGAAATAGGATAAGTTCAAATTATCTATGGAGAAAATTCCTCAATAAATTATTATAATGTACAAAATTTGATTCTAAATTACTATAATCTTATGATGTATAATTGTGAAACTATATAATAATTATAAATCATATTAATCAAAATTATGAGAATAATAAGTGGTCTTAGTTAAAAGGTAGAGGTTTTGAGATGATATTACTACTGAACTGTTGTTATTATAGGTATTTGACAATTTGTTGTGAATATACCAATTTTAATTATTGAATAATAGAATGTAGATTAATATAAGAGACCAATGATACCCTTTAATAAAAAATAAAGAAAACTTATAATGAAATTATTTTTTCAGATATTATTTTTAATAATAGATTAAAATAATGAAAATATAAATTTATTATTATTTTATGAATATGATGATGAAATTGATAATGTTAAGGAATTTAAGGCTTCCATTGTTATTTAGGTTAAATTATATATTATTAAATTGAATAAATAAGAATTGCCATGACATGAATTTATTGATTTATAGAGTGAGGGGAAATGCTGTTAATTTGTATAAAAGATCAAAAAACTCATTTAAGACTTTATATAACCATGAAATAAATATGTTTCTCTTCTTGATAAATAATATATGATAAGTAAGATTATTGAGGGAATTAATATGTTTCTAATTGAATAATAGTTTATAAATGTTGAGATGTAAGAATGGTTTAAAATTAATGATAATGATATATTTATTTAGAAATTGAATTTAATCTAACATGAAAATGAATTGAAAATGTATAAATATAAAATTTTGAAATATACTCACCCAATTTTAGATATATTAACGAAAATGGTTATAAAATATATTTGACATTACAATAATGATGAAGATTGTGTTTACAATATAATATCAAACTAAAATAGTGAAAATTATCTCTAATTCATTGTTATAAGTCCTGATATGAGGTTACAAGTAAAGAGAGACATGTTTTGGGGAAAAAAAATTAACATAAATCTAAATATTTTGGGGACACTAACCTGAAGGTAAAAAACATTAGAAATAGTAATTAAAATATGAAGGAAGGATTGATATATCAAAAAATATATTAATATAAAACAATGATCTATCTTCCTAAAAAATATATATAATTGAAATCAAAATGATATAATTAAATTTATTATGAATATCTGCAAAAAAAGATTTGTTTAGAGTAAAATATGCATTTTAGGGTTTTTCTGGGAACTATGTATGCTTTGGGAACATTCAATGAAAATATTTGTTTAATTAAAAATATTATTTTAGTATTTCAATGTTTGGTATGATTACTGTAATGGGGATTTATCCTACTCTAAATAAAATACTATATTAATAATGGAAAATTATAGACTAAATGATGATAATAAATATCAATAATTTCAGGAGGTTTATGGATAATGTGATCTATATAGTGCCATTTATAAAGCTTATCACTCTACCAATCCATCTTAAGTGGGTTTGAATTTCAATACTAAAAACACTTATAATTATAAAGAAAAAGGATCGGAATAAGTTTTTTTAAGTTTCACATAAACTATAAATTGCTAATGTCGATGGATTTTGTATTGTTTATTTTCTTCACTCATAATATGATAATTTTTTCTTTTAAGGTGCTTTCAAAAGTCTATAGAAGGATCGATGACCTGTATAAATAATGAGTTACTTAAAATACATGTATTGGGAAGATTATTTATTTGAATTAATATGTTAAATCCAAGAACTCTTTATATATTGATGGTTTCCTAAAAAATCTAATAATAGTATCTTAGCTAAGTTATGAAGGTGATGAATTATTTTTCTATAATAATGGGATTTTGGAAATGATGATAAAGTGTTGATGGGTTCTAAATATGGGGAAGAAAAAATGGGGAAACATATTTCATTTGGGTAATGCTGATATATAAATATAGTTAATATTTAAAGAAAAAAATAAATTTTTGACATAGATGATTAGTTATCTAAGCCAAAATAACATGATAATGATTAAATAGAGTGATAATATATGTGTTGAAACATTATTTTAGAGAGTAAAATATAATGTCCTCCATATTTAAAAATTAAAGGACAATAAAATATTTAAAAACGAATTTTGATATGGAATTAGGTTATCCATTCCATTTTATTCATTAATTTTTTTTGGATGGTGAGGAATTAATAAAAAAAATTTAGATAAGTATTTTATTTATTTTATTGATTTCATTAATCTTATCACTTGTGTAAATTTATTATGAATAAGTAATAGGATCTAAACAATTTCAATAGTTTTAGAATGAATTATAAGGAGTATAGTTTCCAATTAAAAAATATCCGTACAAAAAATAGTGAATAATATACTGGTAGAATATTTGAAGAATATATATATAATCATGGAATTCAACAAAAAATAAGTTCACCATGCACTCAAAAAATTTATGAAACAGTGAAAAAAATGATAGTGGTGTATCAGACAATATTGATTAAGAATGATAATTATTAGTATTTATAGAGACAAGTGATTGGTGCAGTGATTAAAATTCAAAAAAATATTTAATAAATTTTGTTTTTTAACTATGTGATATTTAAACAAATAGTCCCTCAATTATCAAAATATTTTATATTTTTTGATTACATTGTAGTATCAATTTGATATGTGAATATATTGGGAACTTTTAACTTAGTGGTGTTGATGTTATCGTCCATGGTTATCCTCCCAAAGGAAGAGTATGTCGTGTATAATATAATGTGATGATCAATATTGTTCAATAAATTAATTTAAATGTGTTTGAGAACACAATTAAAGAAAACTAACATCAAAAATAAGGTTTTAGAAGTGAAGATGTTGTTTTTATGATAATAATGGTTAATATTCTAAATCCAAATGTGTGTTCAAAAGATTTTCTTATTGTAGGCGATGATTTATCTATATAGTTATTAATAAAAACCTCAACCATATCTTCAAAGGATAATAATGTTTTTATAGGTATAGATTATTATTTGAAAAAAATGAAAGCCGGTTCTAGATTGAAAAACATATAGGATACTAATGAAAAAATCTCTACATTCTCATGTAGAGCCATGATACGTTAATGAGTTTTTTGATGATAAAGTGTAGAATGATTAAATGAATGAATAATTGGATGTGATCATGACGAATGAAATTTGAATATTTGAACCCAAGAAAAAAAATAATTTTTTTAATAAAATTGGTGTTCTAAGAAACTAAATGAAATAATAGAAGATTAACGAATCATGGAATGAAATTTGTGTAAATGGTACTATTATTTTAAAGAAAGCTATTTCGATGATACCATAACGATATTTTTTAGAATATATACTATAAAAATACATCATATTATTTTGTTGAAACCAAAATATTATATTTTTCAGTTGTATTTAAAGTCCTTCATAATCAATAGAGAGTTGTAAGAGGAAGTTTATATCAGGAAAAACAATTATTTTCTTTTTAATGGTGATTTTTTTTTGTTTATTAGGCAAGTAAATTTCTATATGAGATAAAAAATTATTTATGTTCATAATATTATAATTTAAATAATTTTTTTTTCTTATTTTAATGTTCATAAAATGAAGAGTGGATAAAACCGTATAACGCCCAAATATTTTACATGCATTTCCATTGGAATAAAACATGATGTATTTGATAGACTGACTTACACACAACCCCTATACTATATTGACAATGTTATAGTAAACCATTATAGTGTAGTCCTTGAATTTAACAAAATGAATATTAATGACCAGTTTTTAAGAAATATTTATAATTTTTTTAATAACAAAAATGTATTTATTAATTCATATAAATAATTAATCAATATTTAGTAACGTCATTTTAGGATTCCAAAATACATTCTCATCAAAAAAAATTATTTTATTTATTAAACATAAAATCGGTAATTATTTTGTACCATATATAGAAATTTTAATTTTTTAAATTATTCATATTTTTTAAATATCCAATTCTACATTATCTTAGGATAACTGCCTATTATTTTTCTAAAATGTTTTATTTTTTAGTAAAAGGAAAAAAAATTAGATTTTATATAATTATTCATTTTTTATTGTAAATTTACCATTATGTTTTTCATAATATATTAGAGTAAAATATCTAATATAAAATTATAATCAATCCAATTATCCAAATAGGAACAATTATTATACATTATTTTGGAATAAGTTATTCTTTTGTCTTAAAAACACAATTGTCTAAAAAATATTTTTTTGAACACAATTTTTTTAACCATAACAAATGAACTAAATATCAATTTATTAATGGAGTTATTGAAATTTATATAATATATATCAATATAATATTTAATCATTATTTTATGGTTTTTAATATACATTTAATTGAACTAAAATTCTTTTTAATCTTAAAAATCCATTTTTTGAAAATCGGTTTTTTGATGCGGTTTCTATACATAATTTAAAATAGATATGTGAACTTATATAAATTTAATATATAAAATGGATTCAACATTTTTTATTATCATATTTAATAAAATATAATATGTTCTACATAATTGGTTTCAAAGTTAATTGTAAAATTAGAAGACAAAAATTACCACGGTTTTGGTTAAAATGGGTTTAATTGGGGTTAATCCAGGAAATAATTATATGATTATTATCCAATCCTATCCAATACATAATTTTTTTAGATAATTCATCCTTATATTTTCTTAAAATTAAATATATGACCATTTTTATCCACATTCCCTTGAAAATGACATTAAATATGTAAAATCATTTTATATATCCCATGTTTGTCCCCCTCAAATAAAACAATTGTCCACTTCTCGTCCATTATTCACTAATTATTAGGATTATATATAAAATAAAATGACACTAAAATATTAATTTAATCCTTACCATCATCTTATATTTTATTGTCTTCTGTAATGTTGGTCCCTTCAAGGATTAAGGTGTAGTCCAATAGATACCACTAAACGAATGTGAATAGATTTAATCAAAATCATTCAATTTTATTTATTAATTTTAATCATTTAATACTTTTTTAATGAATAAAAATATAAATTTAGTATAATAATTAAACTTGAATGGTATTATGGTGATTGAACAACCATTTATCACTTCTACTCAATCAAATAGGAGTTTAAATTGCTGTTTTTTGTATGTGTGGACTACCACCTCCACAAATAGATACAATAAATATTCCACCAAAATAATTAATGGTAGTTAAGTATTATTTATATAATATTTTCATATTATATTTATTTATAATAATTATTTTTTATGGTGAATTAATATTTTCATTTATTTTTTAATCCATAAAAATTGGAAACATCACTCATGCATACACACAGACTACCATATTCAAAGAGTGATGTAATTCATTTTTCATTTACACTTTTTATAAATGGTTATTATTAAGTATATAATGAATATATATACCAATTTGATTTCATTTTTAAGATTCCATATATCAATTAAACGTTATTAATGTTCAAGGACTATAACCGTTGAACAAAAACAAAATTGGAAAATTCAGTTTTTAACACCCAAAATAATGATAAAAATTGCATACTATAAATTAATGAGTGATGAGATGTTATAAGTAAATAATGAATTTAACTATTGTTTTTATTATTTATATTTTATATTATTATAATAAAATATAAATTTATTTTAAATTAGTTATAATCACATACTATATAAGACAGAAGTATGTTTAGGGTTTTACGTTAAAATCTCATTTATACCTATATTATTTATGCATAAATATTTGGATAATGAAATTTTATGATAAATTTATAAAAAAATATGTTTTATATTATTATTACATGGTTATTAATAGAGATTTCATGTTTTCGATACGTTTGATAATTTTAAAATACTCCAGGGATAAGTTGAATATTACCAATGAACACCGAAATTATTTTTCCCATTAATGGGGAATATTTTCTTCCATATATATAATAATAATATTATTATTTTACTCTTATACAGAGATTATTCAAATACCTTTTTAAAATATATTTTAATTTCTACTAAAAATGAGAGAGGTAATTTTTTTATATAAACCACATGAACTTTATTTCATGACATCATGAATAATACATTCATTAATGATTCTTATATAAGATACCATTTTTATTTACAAAGAAAATATATTATTAAATATTATGGGAAATTTTAGATTCGAACTAAGTATTTTCAATGAAAAATGTAATTGTCCATTGTAAATTTCTAGAGTTCATTTAAATAAAATTTCATATATTACTACATACTTCAATGTTTATTATGATTTAATAGGGTAATATCCCTTATTACCATATTTATACATTTTATATATGGTTTTTTTACTATGAAATGTTTTTGAAACATATATAATTTTCCTTTATTATGATATGATGATATTATAAATTTTTTAATAATCTTATTCTGAACATATGTATGGTTTTAATAATGTGATAGGTTTCAGTTATAAAAACTAATGGGTGGTAACATTATAATTCAAATTATGGATAGTCCCTTATAGACCTCTAATTCATTAGGTAATGATCGATATCTCATGAGATAATAAATTCTCAAATGGGTAGTGAACCATGTTCAGTAAAATAATTTTTATAATAATATAGTCTTGAGAGATATCCTTGGTTTTTAAATAATGGAATGGGGAGTGAACCTAATCCACTATGATTGTTTGGTTATTAATCCCTGAAAATTTAAATGGTTTTATTTTCATATGTATGTAACATAATCTTATGTATTATACTTATGATATGTTTTCATTAATAACGATTCATTATTGATGATTTATCGCCCTTATTTATAATGTAATTTTTGGTAATAACATTACACCATGTTCAATGACTAAATACCTTTGATGGATTGGGTATGATTATTTTATTTTAAATTCATGTCATCAAAAACAAAATTTTATTTTATGATCATTTATGATCATTGATTGATATCTATTTTTTCCCCTTATATAAAATATAATCTATCCCTTTTTTATGTTTACATTCCCCGGGTAAAGGAGAATGGTTTTTTGTATGATATTTCTAATATAGTGTTATAAGTGAAGAAAAAAATAAATAAATAAATAAATATATATATATATATTATGTTTCATTTTTTAGATATCACTATTTCCAAAGATATTATACCCATATGGTCTTCATGTGTGTGTTATTATGAATGGTATTACATACTCGTCTAATATAATGTAATATTTATGGATGTTAAATATCATTCATTGTAGTTCGAAATAGTGGGATGTTTCAGTAAATCTTAAAATCTACGATGACGATAAATTATGTATAACCATTTGGAAAATCCTACGTGTACATGAAAATTCAATGTTATGGTAATTAAAGGACTATTGTTTCCCTAAGAAAATACATCCCAATAAGGAAACTATCGGATGAAATAGTTTTGGAAGAGATGAATCTTGGAGTAAAAAACCTGAAATTGTTGTTCAAATATATCTCATAAAATATACTGGTTCAATATGAAATTCCCCTTACTACGGACCTACTGTGATACTTTGGGGTGATATTCTAAAGTTAATTTTTGATTTCATTATGATCCACTATAATGGATTAGAATAAATGATAAAAATAAATGACCTTTGTCTACATATTCATAGATTGAAACTAATGCGTCAATATAGAGACATTGGATGACATATATTCACGAAATAATCGCACTAATTATTGATACATAATTGTTACACATACAATTTTGGTTTTCTAAGGTATTGAAGATATAATTATAATGTTGAAGTGCTTATATGTACATTTAAATATTTATGTACCCTGGTTGATCATATTTATATGAATTCTTGTACATCAAGGAATTTTTTAAGAAATTTTAATTTATAACCTCAATTATTGGAAGTAGAAATAGTATTGAAAACTAAATA
Source organism: Viscum album (assembly GCA_963277665.1). Lineage (NCBI taxonomy): Eukaryota > Viridiplantae > Streptophyta > Magnoliopsida > Santalales > Viscaceae > Viscum > Viscum album. The sequence goes on along the minus strand of OY728120.1, from coordinate 566,194,569 downwards.
TGAAAATATTGTCAAATATGATTTTTATGATTACTCCCCAAAAGATGTTCTTCATAATTATCTTCTATAAAATATTTTTTCATCTTCCTACTCTTAAATATTTTGTGTTTATGGGAATGGGTTAAATTTTATTATATAGATTTAATATCAATTTATGATTATGATAGGTTAGATTATTTAATCTAAACCAACCAATGAATATACATTAGTGTGGCGATAATTGTGAACTTCCAATGGAAATTATAACTATTTCATGTTTATATATACCTATTCATAGAGGGGGTTTATCTCATATGGTTTAGAAGAAAGTAAACATCGATGATGTACCGATTGAATGAGAATTTTATTATTATTTTCTAGAAGAGTAACCAAAAATTCTTCCAAATTTTTGAAATCTTATTTTAAATAGATATCATACCCTATGATACATCTATTTAAATGACTCAAAATAGAATATACCAAATTCTGAGACATGATTTGAAGATGAAACTCCAAATGAATATGGATAAGGGGTTAATTTGGACAAATGTGTCACCACGGGGAGAACATATTTTTTCTGTTAAGATATATGGATCAATGAAATAATGAATTTCATATGCAGAACATAATTGGTTCATGATCATGTATAATTATATTTTTAAATATATTGATTATTGGTTTGATCGATTTTGAGGATCTAGATATTTTTTTATTGTTGATCATCTATCTAAAGACTATGATTTTAGGGTCAAAAGTGCATAGATTGTCCTATAAAATATCTGTTTGAGTTATGGAAACTATGAATTTATAGTCATATCGTTCGGTTATAGTAAATCCCCAATATCATCATAGTTCTAATGAATATATTATTTTGATATTATGATTGTCATTTTTTGGTATTATTTATATGTGATATTATTATATATTCCAAGATAAAGGTGTAACGTGAATATAAATTAATTATTTTAGTAATGACACTAATGAAGGCTATTTTTTATGAAACATTTACCAATTATGAATTGTTTCATCAAAAATATTCATTTTTTCATTATTCTAACATACGTCAGAATATAACAGTGGATCCATCATTGATAAATGATATTGAACATTAACCCAAAATAACCGCGATCATGAAGATCCATAGTATTCTTGGATTCATAACATATTATAAAATATTTTTGATTGATTTCTCAATAATATCTCATCTACTCACCAAGTTATCTTAGAATAGAGTTACGTTGCTTTTTAATTAATACTGTGAATAAAATTTTAAGGAACGGAAGATATCTTTGATCGAGGAACCCATGATCTCACTATAAATCAGTTGAGAATTGTCTATGAATTAGATTATTTACGGAATAATGGGTTGTATGGGTTGTTTTGAAAAATGATACGGTGATTGAATATTCCTCACATCAATTCAAGTTTCACATGGAAGATTACCCAACTCATTGTTTGTAGTTAGAAATTGTACTATGTTCATTTGAGAAATGAAGGAATTATCTTTATGTAAAAAGGTGTTTCATATAAAATATCATAAATTATTAAATTATCTACTCACCAAAAAATATTTTAATATTCACCAATCAATATTGTGAGAGTTGATTAATGACTATGAATGATAAATACACAACTAACCTAGGCAGGGGAACAAGGTGGATCAATCTTTGTGTCAAAAGGATCATGCCAGCTTACATACGATGATTATCACAAAAGATCAAAAAAATATTTAATTTAAAATTATGTACCTTAAAGTCATAATGTATCCGGATAAATATTATATTTCTAAAATATTTTTCAACCATATATACATGTAATGTTTAAAGAGGTTTAAAAGGAGGATATGGTGATAAAAAAGAATGTGATAAATTCTACTAAGTTCAATAATTATTGTGATTGAATGGTAATTTTTAAGAATAAATTATGTGTCCCATAAGTACTAGACCTAAAGATGAAACTATTATAAAAATATCATAGCTTGTAATTATATATTCATCCTTATAGTATGAATATTTATATTGATCTAAATGGTATATCGAGCAGGGTAAAATGAAGAGGAATATTTAAAGGTATAAATCTCGATGATTAGTATGTCACAAGTTTTTGGATGTGGGATAAAATCAATGTTGTATGTTAAAACCATTAAATATAATAGAATAAAAATGGGAAAAACCATCACGGATTTCTTCATTGGACTACCAAAGACATAAAAACGATATAATAATAATGTGTTTTAGTCGATCATCTTACAAAGTAAACAAAATTTATTTATATTTGAATATATTTAAATTTTGATCAAATTTCATGTATATAAATTAACTAAGTTTTAATGTTTTATGATATACCATATTCTTTTTTATCTAATTGGGATCTAAGGTTTACCTTAAAGCCCTAGAGAAGTATTCACCAATCTCTATATACTTATTTGTGTTTCAGAATATATTTCCAACCTCATGTAAATTGTTATCTGGAGTGGTCCATTTAGATTGCAGAGCATATTATTAGATCATGTTCTTTAGATCTCCAAGATGGTTAGGATAAACATATTATTATAGTTGATATTTTATATAAGAATAGCTTTCACGCAAGCCATCATATGCCTCCTCATGACACCCTTTAGGGGAGGATTTGTAGAACTCATATATATTATGAAAATCATAGATAAATAATTATAATGGGAAGTTATAAAGATGTTTAAATTTCATAGAATGTTTGATCCATCCAAGAACACAAGAAGGAATATCAATGTCAATATAAGAGTCATGTTGAATACCATTACAGAAATCTTGAATTATAAGTTGTTGAGAATGTTTTACTATGATTTTCTACATGGAATAGGGTTATGTGTTTTTTAAATAAGTTATTTTTTTCCGTAGGTTTAATGTTACCTTTGATATTATTGATCGAGTAGAGATTGAATTATATCTCTTAGAACTCCCACCAAACCTGTCTCATAATCATGATGTGTTCTATATATCTCTCAATTCGAATTTCATACCCAATAATTTATAGGTAATGAAATTAAATAATATACCACTATAGTGTGATATTTTCTATAAAAACCAACTAGTATAAATCATGGATCACATAGATAATGTTATAGAGAACAAGTCTACTGACATGGTTAATGATAGTTCAAGGAATTAAACATTTTTGTAAGCTAAATAGGAATTTGATGATTTGATGATATAGATATATCATACTTTTTATACAATTTTGATAGGATTTTAATGGAAAAAATCATTTTATTGGTTGTTCAACGTAACATCAAAAATATTTTTATTCATTTCCATTCAAATAAAACATTAGGTATCTTATATATTTCCTTACATCCTACCCTGAGTCCATATAAATCTTGATACTGTGAAAAAGTACTACCATGTACTTAAATTTAAAGGTATGATAGTAATAACCTATTTATTAAAAACATCAATAATTTTTTTATTAATGAAATTTTATTGACTTCATAATAAATATGTAACCAATTTTCATTAAAGTAATTTTACACTCTAAAATTATGGTTTCTTTGAAAGTGGTTTTTATCAAAAAATCAAATTAAATTAATGTTATAATAAATTTATACCTTTTACATTTATTTTATTAAATAAAATTAGTATTTTGAAATTATCATAGGGAGAAATTTCATGCTTTTTCTAACATGATTTTTTTCATTGAATAGTGAAAAATAACTTTTTATACAATTTATCCTTTCAATTCAAGAAACATAAAACATTATTTTTTTATTTAATATAATTTTAATATAATTATCCATAAATTATAAATTATATAAATATTTTTATAGTAATCAACAAAAAAATTTATTTTGGTGTAAGTTAATTTTTGGTAATAAATTCACATTTTTCTAAAAACTAATTTTATGTGTGCAATGGGTATTTATCATAATAAATAAATTTCATATCTATTAATAAATGTATTTAATGTTATTAATATATTATTTTTTTCAAAATATTATTTTAAAATTAAATTTATGGTTTTTATATGTAAATCAATAGAAGTAAATTATTTTTAATCTATAAACTTTGATATTTCAGAAAATGGATTTCATTTCATTTTTCACCCAACATTAAATTTATATTATGGAACATATAGATATTTAATATGGTAAAATTGATTAAGTTATTAAAATAAGAATAATTATTACAATTTAATTGGATCAAATTAAATTTTTTCAATAGTGAATAGTAAAAATAGAAACATTTTTCTACCACAGTTAATGATAAAATGGATTTACCAGTTGTTAAACCATGAAATAAATGTATTATTTCATCCAAAACATATAAAAATATTTTTATATTAATATTTTTTAATCATATAATATTCTACCTTATAATATTGTGACATTTGAAGCAACATTTTTTTGGAATGTGGCCTTTAATCATTGAAATCTCTTTTGAAATTATGTATATGTACCTCCCCTCACATATAAAAGGAAACCCACTATCCTCAATTATTCAAATGATTTGAGACTTATATATTTTTTAATCACTAAAAAAATTTATAATCCTACCATTCATCAGAGATTTTTTGGCCTTCTCCTTTTACCAATACTTCTAGGCTTAAAGAGTAAGTCAAAGGAGGACTCTCCAAGAATAAGTATAGATCATAACCAAGATCTAAATTTTTTTATTTAATATTATATATCGTATAAATATGTTTTATCTATAAAAACATTATTATTATTTTATCATATATATATATATATATATATCTAGATTTCCTTATATTAATGTAGTAACTATTTATCACCCCCACCTAATGACATTGGAGATGAAAGTATCACTCATCTATACGTGTGATCTACTACCATGACATAGTGATATGATTCATTTCAAACCAACATCATTCATGGATTGTTATTATGATATATTTAATATTTTTATAATATATTTATCTTATAACAATTAATTAATAATGTTGATTTATAATTTTCCTTTCTTTCATTCCATTCATCGAATAATTGAAACATAACATGTGTGTATGTATGGACTACCATCTCTATGTAGTGATGTAATTAATTTTTCATAACCACATAATATTAATGGTTATAATTAGGTATTAATTGAATATACATGATATTTATTCAATTATTAAAATTATATAGATGAAGGAACCATGATCCAGGTGCAAGTATGATAACCATTGAACCAAAACATACTTGAATAACGAATCAGTTAACACCTACAATGGTGATATTAATTAAAAAATTTAATTAATTATTGATATAAATTTATAAGTAAAACTATAATAATATTATTATTTTTATTATAGGTCCAATATAAAATTATAATTCTACTCAAATTTAGTATTTGTGAGTTTATAGAATCTACAAAGCATGAAGGACTTGAAGGTAATTGTTTTTAAAAAATAGAATTTCTACCGGGATTATTTATGATAAATATTATCCAATGATGAAATGTTATGATAAATATCCATTGAATATAATAAAATTTATTATACTCATTATATTATTATTTAATTAATTATTACTTTTATTTTATCCTCTTTAATTATTCAATAGATAAAATGATTACTTCCAAAGAAAACTGACCATGATTTCCCTTTCATCAAAAATCATTTTATCCATGTACATATTCTACATAAAATTATTTCGTTAAATTTTTTAATATTACTAAAATATTATTTAATATCATTCTTTAAATATATTTCACATCGAAAAAAATGATTAAAATAAACCTACTTGACATTTTTTAAATAAGATACTTTGGGATTTTTACTAGAAATGTGAAATGAGTTTTTGTTTTTACATACACTACATGAATACATTTACATGAAATAATAAATACTTTTTTCCTTAAATCATCATTTATATGTTTCCTTCTATCATTTAAATGTAAATTTTTCCATAATATTTTATAAAAAATTAAATTATAAATATGTTCTTTCAAATAAATGGTGTGTTTTATTGATGAAATTTTCTTGTAATATTTTAAATTAATTACCATCTATAACAACACCCTTAAATATTTCTTATTATTTACTAGGGATATGTTTGAATGATGACGTATTTATTCTTTTTCTGGATGGTTTATGATTTTTATTATGATATTTTTATGAATATGGATTCCATTCCATGGATTTTTATCTGATGACATAATTAATTTCTTTATGTTCTTTTGTCAATAATATGTATAGTTTTCATTTTATGATGATCGGGTGCATTATAATACAAGGATGGGGGGAAAAAAATAAATCAACATTGGGTGGTTCCCATATATCTCTCAAATGAATTTGGTAAATAATGGAATCTCACAAGATAATAAGGAATAGAATGGTGAGTGAACCATGTTAAGCAAGGATATATATCCAATAAGATCATATTTGGAGTGAAACTCAAATAAATAAATGATGGAATGAGGACTAAACCCATTATAGTAAAATATCAATGGTAGTGATCCTAGAATAATTAACTTATTTTCTAGGAACATGTGATTGAATCAATCTTATTACTTATTCTTAAGATAATATTTTACATTCCATGATTGATTATTGATGATTATGGACTCTTATGTTTTCATTCATTTATTGTAAAAAATAATATTCAATGTTTCATGATTAATGATCCTTATCTAGATGTTTATTTATTTTTTAAATACTTGATCATATTCTCATAACATTATTCTTATTTTATTATAAAATATGATAAATTATGGATATCTCTTATGTCCACCCTTATTGTGTATCTAAGATTACCCTCTCCTATATTTCTCTTCCTGAGCATATGAATATTGTTTTTAAGTATGATATTTTGAAGATTGTTCTATTTTTTTTAGAATAGAATCCCAAATGATTAACATATTATATGTACTAGTTGTTTACACATCCATGATTCCAATAAAACAAAAGCTATATAGTCCTCAAGTATGTATTATTATGAAGATTATTTAATATCAATCTAAAACAATGTAACATTTTTGTATGATAAATCAGATTCATCATTAAACCTATATATTAAAGATAATAATGAAGTATAAAATTTTTAATTTTAAATTTAGATGATGGAATTGTTTTATATAAAGGAAGGACATCCTGAATAGTTTTCATTAGATATGAAGATTCTTATTGAAATTTACATGCTATAAGAAATGAGATACCTTTTGAGATTCTATGTTTCTTAGGAAGTAGATAAAATCTTCCTTTCTTAAGAAATAATTGATATAGTACTTCTAGATATGTTTTTCATGATGGGTTTAATGCCTGTTTCTATGAAAAAATATAAGTTAAAAATAATTTTTTCATTAAATCAGGACTCATAAAAATTATGTAAAATAATTATAAGTGTGATTTAATTGATAGATTCAAAATTGAATATTCTATATGTAGTGAAAGTATGTGAAATGTATCTGGTATATTGATGGGTCAAATTTAATTTTTATAAAGAGAAATATTTTGTCCATTGGAAGAATAATGAAGTATGGAAAGAAATATAACAACAGAAGAATGCTTGATCTAATGAATATATATATATATATAATCAGCAACTAGTATAACAGATCATTGTTCAACATTGGGTTATAATTTCTTTTAGGTGAATGAGGTATATGTTTCTCGGTGACAATTAGTATATATGAAGAGGAGTATCTAGATGAAAATAATGCCATAAGCCAATTTATTTAGATGTGAACACAATTGGAATATCATAATGTGGAAATTAATTCCCCCATACTTTTGGTTTTTGATAAGATAAGTACTATCAATATATCTATAAATATGGTTCAGTATTATCATAAAAATCATACTAATTTGAATTATCACCTCATAAAAGATATTTTAAATGAATTTTTGTTGAAGTTAAAAAATTCAAACAAAATTAGTAGATATCAAATGTTTTACCTATACTATTCAAAAAAGGATAAATTTCAATGAATTTGTTTGATAATTGGAGTTTATCCTTTTTCCTATCAAGTACATGGTGTGGTAAATATGTTCTATCCCTGCATTATTCTTTGAATATTTCCATTAAAGGCATATAAATAGAATATTAATCACATAGTAGTCATTTCTATATATATTAATAAAATGAATTTATAAGGGGGTCGAAAAATTGATATTGGACATTTTCAGAGATAAGTGTTTGACCTATATTGGGAGATATCACACACATATATTGGTATCATGAATTTAAATTATGTTTAAAAGGGGTATGTTTTTAGGTTTTCATTTGTGGGATAGTTATTTTTTCTAATATTTTAATCATTTTTAACATGTTTGTTGAGATTTGTTTTTGGAACATATAATATAATATTTCAAATTTAATTTTTCTGAATAATATTAGTATGGATTCATAGTTAGAATCATGTGGTTTCAATAAATGTAAATAAAAATAGGAAAAAAATATTTATGGATAAAATGGTTTTCTTATCTAATATTATTATTCCATATACTAGGTGAACTCATGTAGGATTATAATTCTATAATGATGATTATTTTATATGTGTGGTTGTTTTAAGGTTATTTATTATCCTTGGTTGTAAACAACATCAAATGTAAAATATTCTTGAGACCATGATATATTTAGTGGATATTTTTGAGCCTGAAAGATGAAGGTGACATTAGGGAGAATGTTGGGACCCTAAGAAAGTTCTTAATTATATAGTGATACTTAAGTATCCCATATTAGGTGGTGTTAATCTGTATAATAATTATTTAACTAGGAATAGTGTATAGATTTATTTTGAGTAAATGATATTATTAATACTGGAGCTGTTTTGTAAATGTTTAGATAATTTTTTAAGTATTTTTTATATTTTCGAAGTTCAGCAGATTTGATTCTAAAAATGGATAAGTCAAAATTTTAATATGGATTTCCTTTGGATGTGGATAATATTTTTTTCTTAGTTGAATGAAAAATCAAAATAGTTATGAATATCTTATATTTTTTTATAGTTTTTCTACAAATGATTAAAAATTTTAAAAAGTAGAAAACAAACTCTGATATTTATGTTTTTATTTTATGCAAATGTCTAGCTTTATATTTTAAAAATTCAATATTAAAAAGGGATATGTGAAATTATTAGTGATGAATGTGGATTTTTTTTAGTATTTATAATATATTTTTTGAGGTTTCCTAATATTTTTATTTTTTTATTCAGAAATTAGAAGTGTATCAAGATACAAAGTGATATATAATACATTCAAAAACATATAAATATGGAAATGTAAAATAATAAAAAAGGTATATAATATTTTTATTTACAAATAAATTTCATTATGAGTTTTGATTTGATGAACTCCTTATAAATAGGCTTTGGTTATAATTTTTTATCAATATTTCATGATACATATTCGATTTTTGACATGTTCACATTTTTATGTCTATATCTTGTGTATTTTCCTGTAATAGTATTTATTTCTAACATTGTAATAAATATGAGTTCTTTGGAAGTTGATATAGATTTTTGGAAATTACAATATAATTTCAACTAATAAATTAAAAATATATAAGTTTTATATTCAAAAGGATATTTCCAATGAAATATTTAAATAAGATGACATAGAAGTAATTAATACATTGTAAAATTATGTAGATATATTTAATACTATAAATAGGAGTATAAATAAGATTTCTCCAAAAAAATTTGTTTTTATGATCATACGGGTCTAAATAATAAAATTGAAGTTTTGTTTTAACAAGAATAGATTTGATAACTATTGTTGTGGTGTTTCTTTTAATGAAATATTATTTCTTCCATGAATAATACTTTTATACAATGAAGGGTGAGAAAATTTTAGAAAACTACTTTACTATGTCACAATGAATATACCAATTTCATGATAATATAGATAATTCTAATAAGTCATAAAGAATAAGGGATGGGTGAAGAACTAGTTGAGAGAGGTTAAATACAGGTATTTTATTGAATATTCATATTTGAATATTTCTAGTTCTCCAACAAGTAAATTTATTTACTTTTTTGACCAAATATTAGCATGATTAACTAAAAATATATGGATTGAATATTCAAAAAATTGAATGAATGATTAAGGTGTGTCTTAATATTGCATACATATAGGGATGATTAAAAAATAAAAAACAAATATCCCACATTAATTATGATTTATTTAGTTAATGATTCTATTTTTGTTGAATGAGAAATTTTTATATCATTGAATTTGAGGAATACTTCATTTCAAAATCAAGTTACATTTGTGTAGCATAAGTTCAAGGACAAACAAACACAAGATCATGGTTTTCCTTGAGGTATATATCCATTTGAATTCTGTATAAAACTTTTTTTATCTTTATGGATATTCTTAATTGGGTTTTGGAGGTTTAATTTTCATTTTGGATGATTTTAGTGGTTAGAGATTTTATTTGTAGGGTGGTAGGTTGATGTGCATGGTTAGCGCACAATTAGAACTATCTGTGAACCTCAAATATGTGGCCTTGAGAGGGATATTCTTGGTTTGTCAAACTGTGAAATTCAGGACACATTACCATGAAAAGAAATAAATTTTTTATATTTTCATAGTGAACGGTTTGGGTATAGTTTTTTAACCGTGTTCTTAAAGAATTTGAGGCATGGGATGACTATAGAGGGAATCAAATTAGTGGGGAATTGTTTCAAAAAATCTGTGACCAAACTGGGATCACCATTAAAATTATATAAGTTATTAATTTTACCTTACTTATTATTAGTCAAATTTTTCATCCCCTCCTCCATCATTTGTACATTAGAACTATGGGATTTCTCCCTTTCATTCCATCTTATCATTTGATGGTTATTATTCACCCAGAATAAATTCCCTTTTAAATTGGTTCTATTAGATCACTCTTGGGAGTTCTAAAAATCCTCCCCTCACTTTCTTATTTTTCATAATATTTTTGGAATTATCTCTATAGGAGAAAATATTCCAAATTTTATAAAATTTTACTATTTTTCCCTTAACATTCATTCATGTCGAAATTTATGGTTGATAATAGAAAATGACAATACTATAGGACTAATGGAGATGGTCGACATTTTTTATCTAAAATTAATCTAGTTTATAATTATCATCCATCTTTTTGAATGTTCGACCATCCACGAATTATTCCTAAAAGAAATATTATATTAATTTCATATCAAAATCTTGACCTAGAAAATCTAAGCGGCATGTCACAAATTTTTGGAGGTTGATAGCCTCAAATTTTACCACCCATTAGGCTGTGTCCAAAAAATTACCTTTTAAAAATTTTCCTTTCTATTAATGAAAACACTCCTTTGGTGTGTTCTATTTGAAACATATACAAATTAAAAACTAAATTGAAAAATTGAATTGTTAATTTAATTTGATACATATATTTTCCATTTTCCTCACATAAATTTGTAATTTATAATGGAATGGATTGCATAGTCAAATGGAATGGATAGGTCAAAAATCCCCAATACAAATATGTTATTCATGACTATTATTCTATCATTGGATGAAACTATTTTGCAATTTCATTCCAGGACTAATATTTGGATTCTTGACCTGAAATGCCTATGGTGAAATCATAAGAATCCAATATATTCATTAATGTGACCTCTAGGTGATATTAAAACAAGGAGTTGATCAATGTTTTAGCTTTTTAATTCCTCATTACGATATCAATGATTCACTAAATATTTCATAAATTTCAATTCCTTTTTCAATCTCCATGAATTCAACTAGATATCATTGAAAATAAACTTCCTTCGAATACATATTTGGATCCAATAAATAATAACATGATATTACCTTGTATGTTTCCTCGTAATTTGTTGGAAACAACATTGTTATAATTTTAAGGTTTCATCCAATGGATTATACAAATTACGCAAAGCCTAACATCTCAATTGATCACTATGTGTGCAATCAACCTTCTAAGGTCCCAGATCACTTGAGCCTCCAATAGGTTCCATATGATTATTATTATTCAGAAACATAGATATATTACATACATATGAGGTTAAATTAAAAGGTTATTTTCAAAATAAAATCTACCTTAGGATGAAAGTTGTTTGGTCAGTATTGTATCCCATGTGGTTCTTGAGCTCTCCATGGTTTATACTTACTTTTCCACATTATTTATACAACACCCACACAAAATTAGATTTTATTTTAACAGACTAGATTTATATTATATGTCATTGTTGGAAGGATTCTGATTTTTACATACACAATATTCATTACTCTGTTAGGTACCGAATATGATTACATGAATATGGGTAATGTTAAGGGAAGTGCTCATCCATGGAAGAATGATCACATTTTATTTTTGAAGCATCACAGAATATGACTAAGCTAGTACTTAGGACTGTCACATAGATAGTTTCATTACTATTGTAACATTATTATATAATTTTTTTGTGAATGATCAGGTTGTTCTTATAACTGAATTATTATTCTGATGGTTTGTTTTAGTAATTATGTTATTATATCTAGATGCATTAGTTTTAAAGATAATTTGATATGTTTATTTAGCATTTTTTTACAAGGATAAAGTGGGTATAGTCTCCCCATAATAAAAACATTAACCCTCTATTCTATTCATCCACTTATAATATATAATGAGGCACACATGGGGTCATGTGGACCACATGTTGTGTTACTTCTGAGTGAATCGAGACAAAGAAGTCAAAAAATTGTATCTAAGCATATTTATTTTCATCTACATTATAGTTTGGGGGATTATATGAAACTATTATGAGATATTTAATTGTAATAATCCTTTAATGGGAGATGATAACAAACTTTTGGTGGGAAATCAATGTTACAAGTCATAGTACACATTTTTCTGGATTTTTCATATTACACTTATAATAAATTAACCATTGGGGGATATACATTATCTATAATTTTTTTTGATAATATTAATATTTATTCTTGGCCTAGTATAAAATGGTTTAATTTCATCATGAATCAATATAGTCATGTATGTTTAAATGTTTCATTAATATTCATGAAATATTTATTACATTGCATGTTTCTTATTGTATGTGCCCTGGTTTTTATACTGGAAATTTTCAAACACTTATTGCTGGAAAAAGGAGAGAAATAGTTTCCTACATATTGTTCCATCATCAACCTAATTTATTTCCTGAAAACATTTATGAATCAACATTAACATTCAACTTATAAAAATGTAAAACCAGTGGTCGTTAGTTACAAGGGATGTAATTTTTGATGTATTTCATTAAATATATTCTTAATATAATTTATAATGTTTGTGACTCTATAAATTGGGAATGGAGATCTATATAATTTATCTATCAGAAATGGATATGTTACATCCCAAGACCATATATAAATTTTGTGTTTCAATTAAATGGAATATGAATTTTCACTTATAAGTATTAGGTCATTAAATCTTGGGAATAAAAATTAATCAAGCTAGACAATTATATAGAAACATACTCAAAATTATATGTCTTAAAAGGAAATGGTTACTATTAAATTGGGATTCCAATTACAATATAATGAAAATTTTCATTTATAATATTTAAATAAACACCATATCTAACTGAACCATTATGATTGAAATATTAAATTTCATCTTATAATATGACCATATAAATGAGAATTTAGCCAATGTAACCTATTCATTATAAATGTGAGATAATCATTATTTTCTATTATTAATATATTATTTCATGTACCTTTTATGTGTAATGTTATTGGTATTGAATATATATTCATCCATAATGTCCTCGAACTGAGTTCCAAGTAGGTGGTGACGACCATTATACTGAGTTCGTGCAACTTGACACACCAATACTGATAATAGAGGCAACTCTAGTAATTCCACCTATTATACATGGATTGGGAACTGATGCTCCACATAGAGACAGTTTCATATGTCTATTATAGCCAATTAATGGATATCCATGATGTTCACCAACTATTTCAATGCTTACATGGTAGTTTTAACCCCAACATCCACCTACTTTTTTGGAGGAAGGTTGTCACTAGTATGAGGAGTCATGTATGGAGGCTATGCATTAGATATTTATAATTCTTGATACAACTCCATAAAAGAGAGTAAATATCATATCATATTTTTTTTGTTCTACATGAAATGGAGAGATGTTCTTATGATTGAAAATCAGCATTAGAGAAAATTCTACACGGATTTCTAAAAAACCTTATATTACTATTTTTTAATACAAAATATGAATGATAATAAGGATATAAAATTCTTAAAGATGTATTATGGTACCAAGTCAATCATGGAATATTCATCTTGAATCAATGATCATCAGACATTTTCACCCACTCTTGTCAATAATGATCTTGTCCTGGAAAATATGTTATGAGGTTGGTCTCAGGTATTCCATCAAATAATAGGTGAATATCACTAAAGTCAATAACCTTAATGAAATACATAAATACTCCCTTATCTCTTATTACAATTTTATTAATGATAATGATATAAGGAATGATAGTTCAACACAATGTAATGAGAGTTCTTCGTCTAGTGGAAGGAAGATTCACTTTGAGTATAATCCCATTGCCAGTGGCAGTCAAAATGGTAAAACAGGAAATTACATGGTGTGCCATTTGTGTGGAAGAGAAGGTCACATAAAGAACAAGATAGTATTTGTATTTTAGACTACCAAGACTAAGGTAGAATGGTCCATCTCTATATATTTTGTAGTTCCACTCCACCTGTCCTAGTGGGAGTAAATTTGCACCAGATCATAATTTATCTGTGGGATCTGTGGAAGAAGACTGAGTTAGGAAATAGGGTACCATCATCCATAAATGATAATTAGGAGTAAAAGGTTGATTAATATACACATATGATGTTCATTTGTAAGATATTCTACCTACTCATTATGATCTAGTTGTATCTTAAGGTATTTTATCTTACCAAATACATACACTTAAACACATGAATAACTAGTAGAGTGTTAGCCCATTTATTGTAAGATGTATGATCTTAATATTCTCAACCATACAATATTTTTTATTTGATATTAGTTCTTGACACTCATTATTTTATTAATCTTTATAGGAATTTACTATCCTATACATTGAGTACTTTTTTGGAGTATTTTCTCTTGACACATCATTGGGAGTGTAAACCAATACTGTTCACTGATGCAAGGAGTGCCCCATGAGATTAGCAGTTATAGTTTCTTATATAACCATTTCATTATCATGATCAAAGGTTTGTCATAATTCAATATATGTAATCATTAGGTCTATATCTACCAATATTGGTTTTTATATCTAGAGGGTCTCTTTTATATCACATTAGGGATGAAGATATATTCAAATAGTAGAATGGGATGTCCATGAACATTGAGTGTTACTATTTCATCATGGGATATGTGGATTATTTTCCCATATAACTAATCTTCTTCATAATTATTGGGGGTTAATAATTTCTAGTTTTCTTTCAGTGGTGGACTGATTGAAATATGTTTTCCCCAATGAATTTTCTAGTTTACCTCCTGAGAGAGAGGTAGAGTTCACTATTAAACATATTCTAGGAGAAGAACCAGTATCCATTCACTATAATAGATGAATATTACTAAGAAAAAGAAACATAAGATGTTATTAAATAACATTTAATCGATTGGATTTATATGACCTAGATTATCCCTTTGTGGTTATCCTATACTTCTTTCTCAGAAGATAGATTTCCCCATAGACTATATTTGGATTGCCTTGGGGTGAATAATATTATTTTTATGAAGTAATACATAATTCATCATATAGAGGATCTCATTGAGTTTCTATGAGGAGCCAATATCATCTTGGATATTGACATGAGACCAAGATAACGTCAGGTGAGGTTTATACACAGGGATATGGAAATAAATAATATTCATACATATGTATTACATCTTAAAAGATGAGTATTCAAAAAATAAAATTTCAATACCTGTAAGAATCATATATTTCTAGTATATATAGATATATTCATATATAAAACACTGGTTCATTAAATATCTAAATCATCTACCTATTAGTTTTTTTTGACTCCCACCATTTTTAGACATATCGTTAATAAAAGAATTCTTTATTACTAGGGAAAGGAAATATAAGAAACTATTGATCTCAAATTATTTTCAAAGTTAAATAGGGGACATAGAAATGAACACATAATAATTTCATGATCATAATTGTATAAAAATATGAACTTACTATTTTGAAACCATTCCTTTCATATCAGTGACAACAATATCATGTCATGGAACAAATTCTGGCAGTTCATAGTGCATAAATTCTAAATTAATATAATAACATGAACCATGAAATCATACAATAGGCATACAACATTGATTTGTGGAATGAAAATAAGAATAGAAAATCATTTCATTAATATTAAAGGTCCTCTGACAAGGCTATCATAGTATAATGGATTCAGCCCTCAAACCATCATAGTATATGAGATTAAATTCTAATACTACACTTGTGTAAATATTCCCCTACAAAAATGGGTTCACACCCCATTCCATTCATGTTTATATTAAAAGAAATAAATCTTTACCCAATTTATTGGAAGGGGATATAGGTCTCACCCATCACATAATGAAAGTTATACATATGTGTGCCAACAGATCAATAATAATTCATCAAATCAGAACCCATGAAAATAAATAGGTTATATAAAAATTTAATTATAGCATAAACCATTTAAAATAAATCGTCATCATAAATATTTCATCATTTCATTATAGTGTAACCTCTAGGAAAAATGGGTTTCTAAATATCATAGCATCATAATGATAAACTATATAGATATAGAACATGGTTATTATCTATGGATCATATACCCTATAAATCAAAAGTAGAATAAGAGAATATAATAATATAATAGAAATGATTATGAATGATCATGTATAATAATTTTTGATAAAAAATAACATTTCCATTTTGAAATAACAATTTTAAAAGAAACTACTCATTTACAAAACAAATAATTTTATCATTAAATAAACATTAAACATGTAATGTAATTTTCAATTAGACTTAAGTGTTAGAAGATGTAGGCGTGTAGTCATGCCCCTCTAGTCTATCATCAAATTAGAACACTTATATGGTTTCTCATCCTTCAGGGAAAAGGAATGGAAAAGTGACGATAGTTATTCTTCTTCATAAGGGGTGGGGGATCATATTGTACTTTATACTAATTAAAAAAACTATAAAGTTACTATTTTTCTCGCATGCATATCATAATAAGAAATTATTCCTCATTATGAATTCCATATTTCCCTTCATTTTCAGTTTGGATTAGGTGATTGATGTGTTCATGCAACAAATAGTCTTAATGGTCAGTGTCAACCTCTATGATAAATTAAAAAAATTGGTCTACTCCAACAAAACATCATAAATATGCATTTGTTAAAGACGAGGTTTGTCATACGATGAATGTAAATATGTTGACATCCATTCCATTTTCACATCAAGTATAACATTCTATCATTCATCTTTTACACCCCATTATTTAAATCATTAACAATCATTTTTTTCTTGATGATCCCTTGAGTAGACTTACCATATAAAATAATAGGATTTTAAGTAAATCGTTGAGAAGAATACTTTTTTTTAATTTTTTCTAAATTTATTTGAAAAAATAGTGCACCATTTTATATAATATGTGAAAATTAAAAAAGTTACATAAAAAGTATCTCCCTAGAAATAATTCCATTTTTGACACGCATTTCCTATGGAAAAATAAACTTATATATATTTTCTTATTAGAGAACATAGTAAAACAAGGGTCATCTTATTTTAGAAGATTCACAATAAATAATGTACTAATATATAATTCTCCAAAACGATTTTTTTATTTGATTTTATTATTTTAATAAAATAAAAAAAATATTTGGTTTTTGGGTTTTGTAAAATAATTCATAGAAAATTTAAATCCAAAATGAAAAAGAATATAAGAATAGAATTCATGATAAAATAAAAAAATTATGGTCATAGGTTTTCGTGACATATATTCTGTAAATAAAAAATTCAATTTTAAAATACATCTATAGAAACTCTTGTATTGACCTATAAGACTTTCCCATATATCTAGAATTATTTCTGAAATCAGGCAGTGAGCCGATGTCAGATCTGGGGGCTTGGAGAGCTTTAGTGAAGAGATATTTTAAATATAAAATATATTTTATAATGAAAACACAATTTTGTTATAAATTTAGAAAAAATCCCCATAGGAGTCTCATATAGGAAATCTAAGACTGCACTGAATTTCAGAAATTGGTGTTTACCGTTGCAATGAAATAAATATTATTGTAATTGGCACTAAATCAGGATGAGTTTTGGTATGGTATTAAATATACGATTTTTTATTTAATAAAAATGCATTAAATTAACACCCTCTCCATTTTTGTGTGCATGGAAGAGAAAATGAGTAGAACCCCACTGTTTTGTGATGGATGAACCGAGGTAGAACCAATGGGATGAGGTAGTTCTGATATTATATCTTGATGAAGTTCCCTCCCGAGTAATGGTACTATGGCTCATGAGCATCTCGTTGAACCCTAGACACCATTACCTCCCAATGAGGCATGCCAATTTTATTTTAATGCCATGATATTACTTTTATCCATTTATTAAGGTTATAGATCCATTAGATGACTTCTGAAGACTAATTGGGGGTCTATCTAGGGACTTTATTGGAAACTAGCTTGTTTGGAGAATCTCATAGGAAATTCCCATTTTGATTGTTAAATGAAACAACAAGTAGTGTAGTGGATCTTGCCTGGTATTCTTACCATTTTGAGAAGATTACTATTTTGTACCATACATCGTTTTCCAGAAGTGCATTCCATGTGGGGAGCTCCAGTCAAGTGGTTGAGGGACATGACCTTACCAGCAATGTCAGGAGACACAGTTTTGTGAGATTACATGACCCATGGACATGGAAATGGGGTGAATACACAAGAAAGGACTAATATATCACCAAGATATCAGTTATCCATAACACTATGTTTACCAAGTGTATACATCGTGTTGAAGAAATGACTGGAAGAGCATTTTGGGGAAGGTGATGGAAAAGATCCCATGTGAGGTGATAATATTTGTGTACCACATGTACATGTAATGTATGCTCACATGGATAGAGAATAAATTTTTTAGATGGAACAAATATTTTTTCAAATGGGGTTACACTCCATATGGACCGTACTTCACATCATGTTTTTTTCTTGTGAACTTCTTTCTACCATATCTTCTTCGTCAAGAATTGGATTTAAGCCTATGGGTCTTCTATCATGAGAAGTTTTTCATGTAAAAAATAATGGTATCCTTTTTGGTGGTGTTTGAGAAATAATGTGGTGTGATTCAAGAAAAAAAATATAGTAGAAGTGTAAATTCATATCTAGTGATAAGGGTGGATTGCTGGATAGATTTATAGGTTTATACCTTTCATTTTCTCATTAGGATACTGGTCCAATAGAATCTAATGGATTTTAGATCAATGCTCCCTTTTTTGAAGTGGAATCAATTTCTCATACCTCATAGATCTTTAGATAAAAAACTCCCCCACAGTGGGTTACGATCCTCTACCATTAGTACAAATCTCCCAGGGTCAGTACACCCATGTCAGTTCTGGGTGTGGGTCCCTCGTATCATTCATGTAGTTAGATATAAATCTCCAATATTGTATTAGGGCATATATCCTCCAAATACATTATCATGTTAAACATGATACTCCCCTATAGTAACATGGTATCGGACCACTATTTATTGAGTTAGTACTCCCCTATTTCACCATGGTAAAAATCCTCTCTATGTACAATTTCAATATATTTTGTACTCCCCAATCAAACCAGGGCGCGGGTCATCTATAGGTGAAGTTGGTACTCTCTAGTCTCACTAGTGCGAGAGTCCTCTATATGAGATGTTCATTTAGAGTAGGTACTCTCCTATCATACCTTGGTGTAGGTCCTCTATTCTAGGTTTGTAACTATCCTATTATTAAAGGGTTTGGGTCCCTTTTTGTGATCATAATTGTAGAGATTAAACTCCCCTATACATAGGGTATGGGTCCTCTATCTATGGAGTGGTACAACCCCATCATCGAGTACTGGCAGGGCCGGGGTCCTCTACTATAGTTTGAGCTCCATCAGTTGTGTGGAATTGTAGAAGGATTAGGTCCCTACACATGTGATGTGTAACATCTGGTTATGAGGAAATTAACCCTAGATTCATTGACTGTGGCCCTCTCCGTAGGGGTACTGTAAAGGTTTTTTAGGATGGTTTGGAGTTACTACTCCATCAGCTGTTAGGGAAGTAGAAATGTTTGGGTATCTCTTATATATATATGTATATATATATATATATCTCTCTTTGTAGGATTCACTTGGTTCCTGGTCGGGAGTTGCGATTCTATGACTATATAAAATAGTAAGGGAATGGCATCTCTGCTAGGGTTCATTTGATCTTACAAAGGGAGTGAGATTGTGGGGTATGGACCTCTAGTGATGGGATCTAGTGTGAACCATAGATATTGGTTCCCATTAGATAATATCTCTATGATGAGTTCCATCTGGGATGATAGATCATGGGGATTGGATTCTCCATGATGGGTGTTACTATATATCCTCGAGTAGAATAATGAAGATTATTTTGAGGTAAGGATGACATGAGACTTGGTGTCATGAATGATTATATAAAAATGATTTTTCGGAATGTTTACTATTTAATCCCATACATTTGTGGACAAATCATCTGGAAATGAGATGACTAGACATACATAGATGTGGACTAGTCAAGATGGAGATTCATATTCTATTTCACATGGTTTCCCCATAACTATGTTTTGAACATAGTTGTGTTTCAGTTTTTCACATTAATTTTGGGATTGGGGGTCCCTAATATATATTTTTATACTCACACCTACATGGTATTTTATGACACATTTCATGACTATTATAGAAAAAAGGCATTTTTATAGAGTTATATGAGCCACTAGGTAGGCATATCTTAGTGTTCCAAAAATAATAAGGTGTGTGCCAATACTTTTATCTTTCAAAAGTTCCCTGTATTAGATAAGGGTAAAATATTTGTAGTGTTTAGTAGGATTTTATTTTTCCCTTTTATTAGTTCAATAATTTTTCATACAATGAATGTGGAATAAACATATGCATTGATTTTTTTGTTAGGGTATTTTTATTATCCGATCACTATTTCATGAAAATTTATGTTGTTGATTTGATACATATATGTTAGGATAATTATTCGGTTGATTGTGATATTCCTACTCATAACTAGTCTGTAGCCTAGACCTTCTGCAGGTGGTCTTCAGGTTGTCACTACTTGGGACCCAGTGGGTTGGGTAATGAAAGATTGGTATTAGAAGAGGTCCTTCCCCATGACCATATTTATGGTTTACCTATTTTTTATCATGGTTTTTGTTTCATAGAGATAGTGTTAAACTGTTTGTTGTTCATCTTTCAGGGTGGGGACTCCAGAATTGGTGTGGTGAACAAGGTATCTATTAACCAAGACCCTCATAGACTATATTTTGACACCGAACATTTATGCACCGGTTGTGTATAAACATTTTTGCATGCATTATATGGGACTAAGTTTTCGATTCCATGAACTTATTTAGAAATATCCACATATACACTATTTTACTATTGTTATTATTGATTATATTTCAGGATGAGACCAATAAAACATCTAAATCGAGTTCTATGGAGTGATTGTGATGAAAATACACCTAGTGACGAGACATTAATGTAGGGCATTGTGCATGTGGCAGTACCTCTGGGGTGGGCTGCCAATTGAGCCACAATGCATCTAGAAGTAGGTGTTTCTAAATCTAAAGGATGAGGATGTGAGGTCATTTAGTGTGCTACATGAGTTCCAATGTTAGTGACCTAAGAGGTATCGATGTGTTACAGTATCCCATGCAGATGGTGACTATCTATATGTAGTCCCTCACATTTTACACCATGTGAAGAAAACACTCTATCATATGGTAGTCCAATCGGTATGTCCTCTATACATATTTTCTCAGTGATGATTGTGTCTGGTGATGCAGAACCATGATAAGGTGATTTTAAACTAGGTTGAATTTGAGAAACTCTTTTTTGAATAATTTTATCCAGCTAAATTGAGATTGTTTTATATCCAAGTGATTATAAAACATTGGAAGTGTATCATTTCCATGGAATATTTCTTTTTTAGGTCCACATAAAAGTCTATATACTCCATAAATATGGTTTAAAACTATTTTTTAGGAATTTTTCTTTGAGAAGGGCCTTCATGAAGACATCTAAGTGGGTGTGGTATCCTTGTGACTTCCCTTCAATGGAGGGGTGTAGTAGTGAGCTCCAGTTAGGGAGATCTTCCTAACTGAGTGTCAGATGGATAGAAGAGGCAGTGGTGATCACAAAGTTTAGATATATATATTATATGGAAGACATAAGTTAGAATGGATCACAGGGAATGATACATACTAATTTAGAAAATCCTACATGTTGGACTACAATGCATGAGTTGGGAGAGTGATCTGGTCACCTGCATGAGATATGGTGTTACGATTATGATTGATAGTGGCATATTGTGTGAGATTTTCCATCCTACTTTGTTTCTAACAGGGATTTGAACGATGGACTACACTACTAGAGGTAGTGTTTAGAGCATGTAGATTATCTTGATGGAAGACATAGTGTAGGAGTGGTGATATTAGTGGGAGATGGTATTTTGTTCATTATTTTTCCACCACAACCCACTAGTAGACTATGTTAGGCTCTTGGAAATGGAGAATGGGGTCAATTATATCTAATTATTGTATAAGACTATGTCCCAGAGGCTTGGAGGGTTATTAGAGATATGTTTTACATCCCTACTAAATTTTTAAATTGTACTTTTAAACTCAAATGGGATGTACTCTTTTCCTACTACTTCTTACTCATGGAATATCGTGGTGACATATGGAATTGATAGAACCTTGTGATGGTGTTTTTGAAATATATAGAATCCCTCATTGGGATGAGGGATGCTTCCCCAGTTGAAAAAAATCCTTATGACATGGTACAAACCATATAATATATTCAGTGCATACCAAATAGGATAGTATATATGTGTTGTGGATTAGACCAATTGAATTATCTTTTTGGGTAGGAATGATTTCCATATCAAAGGTTTGTGTGTGGAAAATATGCTTATAATGGTGTAGTTCATCGATGGGAGGATGTGAACTGTTGGGTTACATCAACATCTATGTCAGCAAAGTGAGGTGGTCTGCTGCTTGACCCTATTACTGCAGATGGACCATGGTCCTTTGTGTGTTCCACCTGTCATAACTAAGGAAACATGTTCCATAATTGTAACATGTTTTTGACCTAGTTGTGAGATACAGTGGGTGTTACTTTGAATTTTTGGTTCCATTGATTGTGTGTGTTGGTATATTTCACAAGAAGGATTTGGTGAGATCCCTAATGTTGGAGTCTTACTGGAGACCTGGTTTATAATCCATCTATCTAGGTTTTTGAATTTTCTGTCTGAAAATCCATAATGTAGGGAGAGTATAATAACTCAGGCCAAGACCTATAATAATTTGGAATGTTTATTGGAATGTTTCTGAATCCATATGCTAATTCAGGATGTGATTTAGGGGCCTAGAGATCCTCAGTGCGCTGATAATAAAAAATATTATATAGATATTATCATGCATGAAATGCCAGTTTTTAAATGTGTAATATATCCCTTTTGTAGTTTCAGATAGGAAATTAGATAATGTCGTTGTGTTCAAAAAATGATGTTTAGCATAAGCTCCAAATAATGTTTTTCAGTATTAGGTGCTCGATCGGGGTGAACATTGGTGGGGTGTTCAACAGAGGTTAATTTATTTAATAAAAATTAAATCAATTAACTCCTCCTCCACTTGTGTGAACATGGTAGTGGAATGGAGGACCCCCTAAATAATATAATATCAAAGGAAGACCCAAAAAAAGGAGGTATGATTGATCTGTGATCTTGATGGAGATCACATCTGGATCATGGTTCAGTGTCTCCTAAGAATTGTTTTTGAACCAAAGCTTCACTATTTCACCCATAAACAGGGGTATTTTAGTTTTATGTTTGGCTACCCAATTTTTGAATTTTTTATGGTTATAGAGCCCTAATAATACATTTAGGGAATCCATGGGGGTTGATATATTGGTTTTGGAGGAAACTCGAACACTTTAGGCCGCTTGCAGGGAATTCCCATTTTGAATAAATGATCACACAATGTGTTGTACTTTGGAACATGACATGTGTTCTTCTAGTTTAGGGATGATTAATTTTGGGGACTCGATATTATGTACTAGATGTATACACAATGTATGGATACCTGGTCTTATGGCTGAAATATATGGACATACATGTTTTGTTAAGTGACATGGACAAGATAGAGTATATGGCCAAACGAAATTGACACAACCTTCAACAAAAGGGAACGTGAAGTGGAGATATCCTAGAGGCTAGATATTCGGAATTGTTCATGTACCTGGGGTACGCACCCTATCTAAGAAATAGTTTTTCAATCCATGCGAGGAAGGACATGGCTAGGGGCCTGGGTGAGGTGTGACACACAATGTTCCCCATGTACATCCATCCATCCAACGTTACCATTTTTATTCAAAAATATTGACAAAGAGAGAGAGATGATCATTGTATTGGGGGACTGAAGTAATGGAGACCAAGGGAATCACCCCGAATCAAATTCACCCCCTTAGGTATAAAATGAGAGACATGAGTATGACAACTGACCATGATACCAGGGGTTTCCATACTGGCCAAGTGGTTTCCACCTTGTTTCCCTACCTCTACGTGTGACCAACCCTAGTGCTACTGTCACGAAGAGATTTTCATTTCCGAATAGTGTACGAAATAAACCATGGTATGATTCCTTTACCATGAAAGGAATTTTGAATAACCAATGAATTAGTCTCAACTTGGGAGATGTCAAGCGCCCACTATCTGCAAATAGTGATACCTGTGAGAACTGCCTTCGCCTCTCCCTACATAGATTTCACATAACTGTAATGATCCAAGAAGGTAAAGGCCACACTGCCCCTAGGATCTCAGACCGCACTGCCACCACACATATCAACCATTACGCCCGAACCATCAATGTTCAATTTAAATCCAATTCCATGAGGACACCAACGAACCTAGTGCTCATGTTTTCTGGTGGCTGACCGTTGAGACACGTTTTGTTGAACACACAACAAGAAAATAGAAGGGGTCTGATTCCAGTAATAATCAGTGCCACACAAATCGACCAGGATAAATCATACTATGGTGGTAATGGATCTCCCCGAAGATATGAGCCCCTCAAACTTGGCCCGGGTCCTTGCATCCCATACACACCAACAACCAGCATTGAAAATGATTGATCTTTCCCTCCTATCATTACTAGAATCATCCGCCCCCTAAAACCATCTCTCCAAAAAGGAATCGAAGTTTGAAAAACTAGTGGAGTATCATATAGGTTCATCGAAGACATCCCAGACCTGGCGTGCCTAGTCCCCCGCGAAGAATATGTGGGATATACTCTCTATGTGCTTATCCAGACAACACTAGCAGCAAGAAGCCATGCTAATGGTGACCCTCTTGATATTATCGTCTATTGTTAAATCTCAGTTCTATATCTTCCATGTTGGGAAATTAAATTTTGTAGGGATAAACTTACGCCAAGAAAGAACATACACTTCTCCCTACTGGCCTTGCAGAAAACATAACCTATAAATATACTTTGTATTGAACCTACTCGAGGTGGAGGGGGTAAAGACACACCAGTCTGTATCTAACATAAAACAACAAATTCAAAAACCTCATATTGGTCCACATCCATAATGGTTCTAAAAAACATTGGATAATGACTATCCTCCTTATAGGTGATCGAAGGAGTCGGACACCATGTATATTTGAGAGCCCTTCCTGATGAGTTATGGTACCGGAACTTGATGTTCCCCTCCCAAATAATCCACTACGAGCTTTGGAGGATTGATGAAAAAACTACTAATAGAGGACCAGAGTGAAGACCCACTAGCCATAGAATATTCAGTGATGACCCAGTTTCTGGAGGACAATAGCTTACCCAACAAGGATCGTTCTTCAATTACCTCCCACGCCAGCTTCACATGCATGTACTGAATAGTGTTTTCAAGGCTTTTAATGTTGATCCCTCCCTCTGAAATTGGATGATCCATCATCCCCCAAGAAATCCCATGTTTATTCCCCTTTGAAGATGCATCCCTGATGAAACGATCCAAAAGTCTATCAATGACCTTGATAACCCCCTTCGGCACATTAGTGGACTATAGAGCTTGGACCAGAATGGCCAAGAGGATGTTGTTCACAAGAGTAATAAGTCCTCCATAGGATAAAAAATGGTTCTTCCAATTGTGAATGTGCTACATAATCTTGCTCACCATAGGGTCAAAATCAGTGATACACATTGTGCATGGAGACATGGGGGTGCAATGATACTCCATGGGAAATGCACCATGCCTCATACCCAATCTACAACCCATATCTGTCACCCTGATCAAAGTGCAAGATGAGGCCACACAAAAAAACCACTCTTCTCCCTATTAATTTGTTGACCACTCTAGTGGAAATACTCCTCAAGGATCTTAATAACCCCCAACACAGACCACCTCCCTGCATTAGTGAAAATTAGGGTATCGTCAGTAATCATCAGATGAGAGGCCGGTGGTAGCCTCAACCTGCTTCAGTAAAAAAGAACATTTCCATTATAAATTCTTCTGTTAATTATCCTGCTTAAGGTATCCTGCATAAGAATAAAAATACTCAAGGATAGAGGATCACCTTGACAAAGGCCTTTGACTTTCAAGAAAAAACTGTGAGTTCCCCCCATAAATGACATTGTCATCCCCACCGAACTGAAGCACCTGAACATAATATGAGAAGACCATATTGAAAAACCCATCTTGTTCAGGACCCTGTTAATAAATCCCCTCTCAATTATTTCATATTCCTTATTCATATACCATTTGATGGCCATATTAAGTACACGAACCTTGGTATTGATATCTCTCAGCATCTCCAGGGCCACCGCTATAGCTCCCTTAATAGAGCTGTCTTTCACAAATTCATTTTGTGCATTGAACATCCACAAAGGAATATTTCCAGACAGCCTCTTGTTAATTATTCTCACTAGTATTTTATATTTAATGTTAGACATACTCACCAGCAGATAATGAAGAAGAGATGAGCGGTCTTTGATTTTTGGTAAAAGGACTAGAATCGTGGTGGAAGTAATCCACGGTTGTCTACCCCCAATGAAGAAATCCTAGATATCATTAACGATATCCCCCATCACCACCTCCTAGGAACTCATATTGAACGAGCCTAGAAAACCATCAGGATTTTTGGCACTCTCATGATTGAGACTCACCATAGACATAAATATATCCTCCTCCTCCAGGATCCCCTCCATCAACTCATTATCCTAAGGGGACACAATGTGTGAAATCCCCTCCCATAACTCACCCACATAGGGTAACCATATAGCTTGTTTGGATTGGGTCATACAAGAAGGTCCTTGAAGTATGAAAACACCATGCCCCCAACCACATCCCTTTAATTATTGAACGATCCATCTTCTAATGCCAGGTTTGGTTAGACCACATCCCGCCTCTCTGTTGTGAATGCATGGAAAAAAGAAATATTCTTATTTCCCTCCACAAGACCTTTAATTTACAAATAATCCCTTACCCTTCATTCATGCATGATTATCATAACTGAAAAGTAGTTCTTCTTCTCAGAGAGCATAGAAAATATAGCTTCATTCCAGACCTCCAGAATACTTGCCTCAAGCCATTCAATATCCTTATAGATATGGTCCAGCTCCTAGTCCAAGGAAAGGATGATTTTGTCCCATTAATGTTGTGCCAGCTTGAGTCTCCTCAACTTGAAGTGTAACACTCGCCAGGAGTGCCACTAGATCGTTTCCTCCCAGCTTCTCCTCACTGTCTTGTGATTACCTGGGATACCCAACCAGTGGCCCGTGTACCTAAAACCCGACTGTGGAGCCTCCCTCATTATTAGGGAAAGAAGGAGTGGAGAATGGTCAGAGATGTTGCAGGTCATATGATCATCCTTCGCCTTTGGAAACCTAGAGATCGCTTGAACATAGGCTAAGCTATGGTCGAGCCAGCTCTAGCTACGACTATAACCCCTCGGGTTGTTACACCATATGAAGAGGTCACCTGAATACCCGATATCTATAGGCCCCTTTACAACTATAAACTAGATGAACACCCTGCTATCCCTCCATTAAGAATATACTTTTCCTTCTTCTCCTTTGAGTCGGTTGCTATATTGAAATCACCACCCACCAAACAAGGTTGATCCCATCAGTCAAAAGAGCTCAACACTCTCCATAACTCTTCCCTTTTCCATGCATCACAAATTCCGTAAATTATTGAATCACAGAAGGAGCCTCCACCGAATGAAACCCTCGTCATTACATGATAATTACCAACATGGATTAGATCCACTGAAACCTCCCTATGCCACAAAAACCAGTTGAACATATTGATTGGCTATGCATGCATAGATTCATGTAGATTCAGCTTACAGGTGAACTCATTGATCTTTACAGATGATCATATAGATTGAAAAAAAATTAATGCAGTAGAGAAAAATTATATATGTTTTAGGGGGGTCACACTCCCTATGGATCCCAGAACATGTTGTGTACTATTTTTCAAAACATCCGCCTAGTGTATCTCCTTCTTTTGGACTCGTATTCACACCTATGAGTAGCCTATCGTAGGTATTTATCTTCATAGAATCCTATTTTATAATTCAAGGTGTATTGAGAGATAAAATGTGGAATGATTCAATAATGATGTTTCAATAGAAATTCTACATCATTGGTAGTGATCGGAGTAGATTACTAGAGAGATGTCAATGTCTATACCCTTCCTTTTTTTTCTCAAGATATGAGTCCCCTTAATCTTTAGGTTAATAGATATATTCTCCAATATCATACTAGGGAGGGGGTTTCCAATTCCACACATATTGGTAGAGACAATACTCACCCATGTGAGGTGTAGATAACCAACCGACAGAGTAGTTCTCTCAGGGTCTGTACTCCCCACTCGGATCAAAGTGCGAGTCACCCATATAATTTTTGTGGTTAGAGAAAAAGAACACCTATCGTATAAGGGTTTGGGACCTATATATCCATTATGAATAATGATGTGTTATTCCACTATGGTAATGTGTAATGGTTCTTCTATCCATGGGGATGAAAGAACCCTATTTCACTATGGTGTTGATCATCTATACATTGTGTTATCGTAGAGTTAGTTCAAACCTATGACACCTAGTTTCAACTCCTATTTTAGAGGATTGGGTAGTCCACTATCACACCATGGGGGTATATCCTTCATATGCAATGTAATGTTAGATGTTGTACTCATATGTGGTACTTGGGTTAATTTCCTCTATTCCATGGTAGATTCTATCATGTCCTATCAAGGTCCCTCCCCTTTGGGATCACATAGGTCGATATGAAACTCCCTTATATATATGGGGTAGTTCACGTATATGTTGAGTGGTACTGCCCCTTATTTGAGTATATGAAGGGAGATGATCCTCCAATGTATTTGGTTCTTGAAGTCTTTAAAGTATAATATGAGGAGCAAGACCTCCAACTTATTATGCTTAAAAATTCTTTTGGAGTTTGTGCTCTCATAATGCAGTGAGTTGTGGGAGTCCCCCTATGGGTATTATAGAGATTTCATGGGATGATTATTATCTTGTAATACATCATCATTGGGGAAGCTATGATGTGTAGTTACTCCTCACTCTCTCACTAGGGAGGATTAATGTGGGGTATGGTCTGGAGTAGTTATCCTTACAAATAATAATGTGTCGAGGGGAATCCCCTCCACTTGGGTTCCAATGAACATGCGTGAGGCACAATAAAGTAGTGTTAAGAACTATGGTGCAGGAAATGATAGTGGGAACTATAGAGATACTCTTGATGAGATGTATATCTTAGATGACAGACATATAGAATGGAAGGATCTATGTAGTGCATGCTCCAAGGATCGCATTAGTATATCGCCTTGAGTAGAATCATATTTTTTGTTGTGTGGATATGACCTAATGAGACATGGAGTGTGGGATGAGGATATCTAGTTGTATTCAAGTATTCCATATAGTGGTTTAAATTAATTTTATTGACACACTATATTGAAATGATTTCACTAGACATACATTAATGAGGAGTGGTTGAAGTGCATGAAATGTTCTCTATCACTTGGGTTCCATTTGGCTAGGTCGAGTAGACTTTTTTCCTGTCCTTTAAATATAGGATTTTGTACATAATGGGTATTGTTATACTCACCCATGAATTGGATTTTACTTTATATTTCATATCTATTTCAGATTGTATTACCTTTTATGGGGACCCAATATAACCCAAAGTAGGTGGATCTTAGTGTGATAGCTAGACATGGGACTGCTCGGGTGGTTTTACTAGACATCGGTCCGCTACATCATAGTAGGTTGGACACATTATAGTTCCGGGGGGATTTTATTTCCTTTTATACTTTCATTATTTTTTTACTGTGATTTTGGGAATGATGAATGACTTATTTTTTGGATCCAGTAGTATAATTATCTCATCACAATTTCATTGAGATGTAATTGTGTTCATGTTTAGAGAATCAGGGATTACATACATGGATATTACAAAATTTTATTTGAATATTCATCTCATAAGAATTTTAGACGCCTAGGGCCCTAATATTTTAGTTTGTTGGTAAACATGGAACACATTCTTCTTACTAGGTGAAATATATTCAATGTTTCACACAAATATTTTATCCTTTAGTAGTCTTACTCAAAACCATTCATTATAACCTGAGGAAAAGAAGCATAATAAATGGTGAGCTCAGATAATCAATATGGGTATATAAAGGATATGTGTACGCATAACATGAAAATAAGGGTATGATAACATGAGCATAACAATTAATGATAATACCATAAATATCAATGATATTACACCTGTGTCGTGGAATGATGATTGAATGAAAATAAGGAATTAATAATAATCGAATGAAGTGAATAAGATGAGAAATCATAACATTGGAATATGAAATGGAATTTCGGTAGACCTATAAGAATATAAATTAATTCACTATAATTCAAGGATAATTTCCAATACATATCAGGAAAAATCACGGAGGATACACCAATAACTATGGAAACACTAGTATCCTTAGTTGCAATACACCAACAGGGATGGAAACATCAGTATCCCCAGTTACAACACATTCTTTTTAGTAGAATGGGTTCACTTCAAAAACCATCATTGTAGTCTTTTTTATCTCCCAATAACATCTTCATTTTCACGGTTAACTCAAAATACCATCTTAGTAGTCAATGTTCACTCCTAATATTTTCATAGAATACAAACTCCTTAAAAATACTGAATTCACTCCCTACTCTATCTATTTCAATTTAATGATAAATTAATCTTACTCAATGTATTAGAGGGAGATATTAGTCTCACACATAACATAATGAAGTAATATTTTTGTTTTCCACAAGTTAATTAAACATTATTCATATCATAACCCATAAAAAGAGATAGGTTTCATAAATATAATATCATAACCTATGAAAATAAATTGGTATCATAGTCATTTAATCATATTATGACATGTTTAAAGGATACCATTTAAAAATAGAATATCCCATTCTAGAATTTGGGCATCATAAGCATTTTACGATGGTATAACCAGTGGAAGAGAAATTGGTTTCCTAAACTACTATTCATCATAATCCTATACCATTCAAAGAATGAATTGGAATGGTATCCTTGTATTATATCCCTACTAAATTATATACTCTATAAATTAATATCATCTTATATAGAGAATGATTTTTAATGATAACCTTTATCATTTATTAAGGAAGATAAATTTTCTTGGGGAATCAATATTTATTAAATAATTATAATTTTAATATCAGTTTCATTGAAAATATCTATGGAAAAATAATAATTGAAGTTAAATAATAACTTAATAAACATTTTTAACATAAATGATATTTTAAAAAAAATTATTTGGAAATATAATTGAAAAAGTACGAAAGAATCTTTGAAAATAATTTAAAACACATCATGGGTATAAAACATTTTCTAAAACCATATTCATTGAAAACAGATTTCAAAAATAAAAAAGGGGATTTGAAATAATGTAAATACTTTTCATTGAAAACAATATTTTGAAAACACATTATAAAATCTTTGATGATATTAAAAAAAATTCT
Organism: Viscum album; assembly: GCA_963277665.1. Lineage (NCBI taxonomy): Eukaryota > Viridiplantae > Streptophyta > Magnoliopsida > Santalales > Viscaceae > Viscum > Viscum album. The sequence continues at coordinate 566,162,313 of OY728120.1, read as the reverse complement.
TGACAATGTAAATTTTTTAGAAACAATTTTAATTTGAAAATATCTTTGAAACACATTAAAGAATCATTGAAATAAAAATAATCATTTTCATTAAAAACATTATGGAAAACATATCAATGAAGATTTTAAAATCATTTAAATTACCTCTTGACCATGAATATTTTTGAAATCCCATTTTATTATAATAATTATTAGAAACAATGAATTTAAATTATTTTCGGAAAAAATATTAAATAAATTAGTCTTGTAAACCTAAAATGTAATCTTAAAATAAATGATAGTGATGATAGAAGAAAAAAACAAACATGTCAAACTCTCCTTCAGTTCCATAAAATGTTTTAAAAAATGAATTAATTGGAATATTACAAGAATAATTATATTAATTTTTCTAAAAAAAAGATAAATCATGGGTGGAAATTTTATTTGATGATTACAGGGGAATATCATAAATTTTTGAAAACATTTTTTGATAACAAGTTTTTGTAAGAACATTAATTTACAACCGAAAATAAAAATAAATATGGATATTCATAAAATGATTTTGAAAATTATATTATGAACCAAAGTGTATTAAAGTGGTATCATTACATGGATATATCATGGATAACAATATGGTAGAAAATTTTATTATTTTAATAGAGATATGGATTGTATGCTACCATCAATGGAATCATAATCATAAAAAATCAAGATAATCGATTATATTGTAGCAATAAACCCTTACCACTTTGGTAACTATCAATAGTAATACACAAGGGCGAATAAAATTATATAAACCTTAATATATCATGAAAAGTATAATATTTTTTTAAAACATTCATGGTTCATTATAATCCCCACAAAAATAATATAGGTGAATAATATAACATGTTTCATAAAGAATGAAAATTGAGACAATATTGCTTTTCCAATTTGATATCATTTGACTTACAAAATCCATGAATGAGACCCCATAAAATAGATATTTGAAAACCAAAAAATATTAGGATAATAATTATACTATATAATAATGTGATATATATACACCACCCTAATGAAATTATTGGTGAATAAGGCATAAGTCTCGCAATAATAAAGTTTAGAATATAAATCCCCATACTACCCATTTTACATTTCAGTAATTAGATACATGCTTGAATAAAATAAATTGAATATTTAAATATCATGATTTAATGGAAATTAGTGATATTAAATTTTATATGGATTTATATACACCAAATAATACGAATATGAGGGGAATGTATCATATATCTCATAGAAATAAAAGTGAGATGAGATAACCCTTACATTAATTCTTAAATAATTTCATAGAAACTTGAACCTCCTATATAATAAGTAGAAGATATATAAACATCTTAAAAATTACCATATTATTATATATAATATAATATATTTATTTATTATGACATTATATTACCCATATATAAACAATATTACGGTTATTATACATTTCCTGTAATAATGACGTTTTTCACATCGGTTTTGATCGGTTATATTTTTTTAGGTCAAACTGATATCATGATTTCATCATCTCTATATGGATAAAAATGAAATAAATATAAAATATATTATGTATTTATGTATTTATAATAATATATAAAAGAATAAAAATGGATATTAAATACACTGTTCTTAGAGACGGTAGACCATATGTAGGCATGAACGTTGTTTCCATTTTCAAGGAGTATTGAAAAAGAAAATTATAATTAAATGATATATATATATATATATATTATAATAATATTATAATGATTATTTCATAAATGTTAATTAATTTTATTAAACTCATCCTTAATACATTCCATGTAATGTATGAATGAATCGAATTTCTTCAAGGATATGATAGTCCACACGTCCACAAATGAAGTTATCATACTCCCAAAAAATGGAAAGCATGAAGTTATGTATTATATGACAATTTAAGTAGCATAAATAAATTTAAAATAAGATATTTATTATAGAAGTAATAATTATATCATTATTCCCAACTATTATATGGGGTTATGGAAGAATGAATGACATCAATTCGTGAGGCAGTAGTACGTTGTACACAAAAAATATGATTGCAAATCTCATTTGATGGAAGAGTGTGTTATTTTATATCATAATCATAACATTAAAATAATATTAATATATATCTGATAATGTGTTTTTATATAATTATTTAATAATATGAATTTATTTTGTTGATAATGAAATAAAACAAAATTTCATGATGAAAAATGATATATATTCTTGGGGTAACTCTTATTGGTTTTCTTCAAAGGGCTTCTTGGGTTGGATTTATTCCAAAATTAAATCCTCTAGGATTAATTTAGTGATTATAGAGGATATTTGTTTTTGGGTATTAAATTACATATTCCTTTAGTGGTGTGAATATGTGCATGTTTGTGAATTCCATTTTATAGTGGCAGAAGAGTGGAATTCTGGTAAATATAAAAGTATTACAAAAAGCGAGAGGTCTCCCTTAAATTATATGCATCACCTAATGGTAATTGTTTAATAAAAGTGTGTGTATGGTTTAAATATGTATTTAAAATGGATTTTTGACATGTTTCTATGTTATTTGTCACTGTAACATAATGTTTAACAACAATAAAAACTCGTTTGAACATTAATTATTGTAATTAATTTTAATTACTTTCACAAATAATTTTTTGGTAAATTTTTTTTATATAATATAAATTATATATTATTTTTATTAAATATATGATATATATTTTTCCAAATTAATATCATATTGGAGTAAAAAATTAATTTAAAATTAATATCACAGACTAGATGAGAAAACATGGTTTTATCATAAAACAATTTTAAATTTTAAAACGTGTTGATATAAAATTTCAATGTGATATTAATTAAAATGACATAAATTGTATTTATTTATGTATAATTTATCTAATTATAATTAAAAAACAAATCAAATTAAAATTTAACTATATAAATAAATTAAATGAAACGAATGTTTTAATTAATATTCATTATTTTCATTATTAATAAAAAAATAAAACATCTAAGAAGAATATCAAAAAATTATATAATTTAATTTTTTATATTATTATAGGAAAAAATAATATTATTTTTTTCAAATATATACAATGAATTTTTAAAATAAATTAGAAAAAGTATTTCACTAAAGGGTGAAAAAACATCGTCTTAGAAAAATTTATCTTTTATTCAAAAAATAGGACTTATTATAATCTCTTTCCTAGAAAAGTAAAAAGATGAATGTGTAATATTTGAATGAATATATTATAAAATAATTTGATTAAAATATTTCATAATAAGTGTTTTAATTAATTTTATGAGTTAAAACATTTTTATTTCATGAATATTGTTTTCTAGAAATAGAATTCATATACTTTCATTAAGGTTTTATTTTAATTTCTATGTAATTGGTTTACAAATAGTTCTTAATATACACATTGTTAAACTATATTATCATAATTTAAATAATTTTACTCATAACCACCATTCCAATATTTGTTTTACAACTGTATTATTAAATAACGAAACAATTAATAATACATTACAGATTGATAAAACTAGCTATTGTGGGTCATGAAAGTCATTGGAGACACTCATAAATGTGTGTAAAAAAATTCAAACATAGTTGTTAGTGTACTATAAGATAATATGAGTGTTGTGTGAAGGATAAGATACACTTTTTGTTTCCCATTAATCATGATTATCTTGGTTCATTCATACAACACATTCCATATTTAGTGTTGTGTGAAATGATAAACATAAAAATGATTAAATTAGATCAAAAAAATATTCATTAAAACATGAGGTGTTACAGCTTTTATAGAGGTATCTTAGGATATTATTTACAATTTGAGTGATTTTCCTAATCATCACTAACCACCATCCCCTAAAATACTTTTAATGGGTATTGGTTAGTCGCTGATCGAGCCTTGGTAGGTCTATTCATGACATCATCCCTTTGTACATGGATTTCTGTTAAATATGATTATAATGATTTTTTTCATACCAAAAATACCTCATTAGCAATCAAAATCTGACCTCCTTTGGGTAAAAAATTGGAATGAATGTCGGATTCATGTCATGGTGCATGGCCACCACACCAGTTTATTCCATCGCATTCATTATAAATTAAATCAAATTAATTTTATATTTGATGCAATATAATTATGATCTCCATGAAACATCACCCATGGTTAAGACTTATATTATTCTCCAAGAATAACAAAGTGAAAGAGGTAACGATGGAATGTTGGAAGACATTAAGAAATATAGATTTACCATAAAAAAATTTCATGAAGAGGTGGGAAAACGTTAGATAAAAATATGAATTTGATAATTAAATAAGAAAATAAATAAAGAAGAAAAAAACCAAAAGCTTTGTAACCCAAATAGCGTAGTGTAGCGAAAGATCCTTGAAAACTTATCTTGAAAATTATTCCTCTAGATATATTTTTATATGACTAAAAATAAATCTTATGAAACATAAATATTTCATTAATGAGTCTCAGGTCATATTGATTCATAATTAGGACTTTCAGGAAAAATTAATCAATAATTTAAATAATAAAATCCATTTTGATGTACTCCCTGAGGGTGTCATGTCAATAATAGTTATTTCTTGATCTGAAAAGTATATGGCCAATGTTTTTAATGTCTATTTCATATTCTGATTTTATTTTGGGTTTGGCCATCACATTTCATTGAGTGACCATATGTTTCACACATTGACCTATGATACCACATATAGAATGTAATTTTTTCCAATCACCATGAATTCCTTCAACATCCACATTCCAAATTATATTCATTTTTTATAGTGGTGTTTTATAACTTCTTTTTTTAATTTTACTCCTAGATCATTACATTCATGCATTAGACTTGCTCATTCTCTTTCCCTTCAATATGTGACATTATTAAAACCATCAATTTATTTCCTTTTAGATAAATTTTTATATTTTCCTATTTCCTTCAAAAAAAATTGAAAAAATAAAATAAGGGCTATATTATTTTGTTAATGTGTTAATGTAATCTATTTCACATTAATGTATTGAGGAATAATATATCTCTATTATCCCCCGATGTTGATTTTCTATTACTCAACTTTTGACCGAACTCATGATTGATCTAGAACAGTTTTTTCTATTCCATTTAATGTAGTTACATTATTTAACATCATTAAATTTAATAATGATCTTTTATATGTGTTAAATGGTTAATTTAATAGTATATAAAAGTTGAGTGGATAAGATAAGAAATAATATATAGCTTTCAAGATTTCATGTTTTTTCACAAATACATCCTTTGATATTTTGGTATGTATATCATATATATCATGATTTTAATGTTTTTAGAGAAAAAGTAGGATATCTTCAAGAAGATATAGTAGACATGTTGATTAAGATTGATCAGATATATCTATCTAATGTTTTTTGTTCTTTCAATCCTCATTTTCCTACTCCTGTTTCTCATCCTCCACATGTTTCTACTTATCCATATCTTCTTAGAAAAAATTTCTTTCCAAAAATGTATTTTTTTTCAATATGGATTCAATGATTCAATTCTCATGAGGTAAATATATATGATGTACAATTATGAAAAATTATTTTGCGTGGTTGACACTATAAAAATAATGTCCACCAAATATAAGGATTTCGTTAATGGTCCGATCAAGTATTACTATTATGGATTTTAATAATGGAATATTTAATGCATCTGTTCATATATTTTTGATGGATGTATAAAAATTTATCAATTTAGCTAATATTTTATAATCATTATTGATAATATATTGGTTATATCTCATATCATAGATCATATTGTGTTAGGGAGTGATGAATTTTCACAAACTATAATGAATTGTTCTAGGTTATGATCATATATTAATACGATTATAGAGGACTTAATGTATATTCCCAAGACTATAATTCTAGAACCACCATCTATTCAAGAACCCAACATCTCTACATCACCTACACCAGATTTTTAACTACTGTTACGTCTCTTATCAAACCTCCTATAAGACATTCTTGTCTCATAAATCCTTGATTCCTTTAACATATATTTAATATTGTAAAAGAATTTTCCATTCTACAAGTTTCTTATACTGACCACCATTTCTCTAGTACTTATATTTCCATATCCATGAAAAAAATTATTTGATATACCATTCCACAATTTTATACCCTTGGAATTCATATTTTAATTAGGGCTACTAATAGAAAAGTTATTTTTTAAAATAAATTATTTTAAATTAGTTAAAATTATATTATTCATTTGTAAAGACCAGAAAATTTATAGAAATTTTTTTCATAAATACTTTGAAATTTTACGAGTCTGCAGTTTCTGACGGCACTTGATTCTGAGGCCTGGTGTTCCTGTAATCAATTTCTGAAGTTTTATTCGGGTACATTCAGTAAACGTACGTGCGAGTTTTTCTGTCTTTTGAACCGGTGCTCAGAATTGAAATTTGAGGGCACTGATGAACTCGCAGCACTAGTATTCTCTTAAGGGGACATTTACTGCAGTTGCGTTTGCTCAGGAGGAGAAGTTAATTTTTGGGGATTTTTGTTAAATTAAATAAAATTTTTGTACATAATTTTACTGTTTAAGAGTTTTTTATTTCCTCCAAGTGAAATTTAGAGGTCGGTCCCACACCCACATTACCTCCCATGAGAGGATAATGTGAGGTGGGTCCCACACGATCCCCTAACCCTTCAACTTCCCTTAAACTCCCCATTAACTCCCCTTCATTTATTTCGACAACTCCCCTCTTTTAATGTGAACTCTCCACCTCCTCTCTTTTGAATTTTAAACTATTCACCTCATCTTAATTAATTCCAACAACTAGGATAATTAAATGACACATTTAATTAATCTTTGGAATGCATTTGAATCAATTTGAATTGCATGGAAATTTAATTAAAATTGGGGAAACCTTATTATAATATTATCTTGGAAGATATTTTTGTGGGGGAGACTCTGTAGAATTAGAAGAAATGTGTTCATCTTCAATGAAGAACATCATTATTCAACAAAGAACAACTCTGATTAAGAACATGAGGAACCTCTTCCAATGACGCTTCACCCTCGGATGCACCCCAATGTCAAGGAATCTACGTTGTCTTTGGATTCTCATTCTGTGACACGACAATGACTCTTACACCAATGTTGACAGGACGACACCATTTTCTGTGACTCCCATATTTTGTGGATCATTGATGTGGTACGTCAATTACGATGTAGGGTTTCTGTATAATTTATAAGTAAATAAATTATCTTGATTGTGTTGAATTCTCTGGAATATATTCGGCCAATTGCCATCGCCAAACATGGAGGGCGTGGGCAAAATGAACACGGCCCGATGACCCTCCATTGATCATTGTTATTATTCGCGATGGAGGCGGTAGTGGAAGGGGCAGTGACGACCAAAGGCGATGGTGGCAACGACGGCCATGCACTGACCCATTAGAGGACCGCGACACCGGATGCCGCGCGGAGCGGGGAAGACCGCGACCAACAACCGGGACACTCAACCGAAGAAGAACCGGTTGGCCATAGCCAGGCGGATAGGAGGACCGCGGTGCCATGTGACACCGCACTGCAGAGGACCGTGGCCCGCTTCTGTAGGCCGCTTCGGCAGACGAATGAGCCAGCAGGTGGCCAACCGTGCTGGTAAGACCCAGCGGTGCCCACCTGGCACCGCGTAGGGGAAATAGCGGCCCGCCCCTGTGGGCCACTCGTGTCGTGAATACCAGACGGCTTCAGCTGGCCATATATGACGGGCGGCACCGCTCAGAACCGCCGTTTTGGGATACCTGGGGGACCACGCCCCCCACCCCTCGCACCTCTCAGCCAGCCGCGAGTCGGGTCACGCAATGCCGTGCAGAGTCGTGCCACGATGAGCCAGGCCACACCCCTCCAGGGCAGGTCGTGCGCCGCCTGGCCTGGCCATGTTCAACCGGGCTAGGCTGACCCCCTGCCGGGTGAGACCCGTCGAACCAGGTCGGGTCGACCTGCCAGCCCACTGGGCTTGACAGGCGTCCTGTTTCACTTAAACATGAATAACACTAAGACCGCGCATCCGATCGACGCACCTTCTACGGAACTGGGATCCTCGTGACGAGACAATCCATTTTGGATACTCTAAGTGAGTTTTGGACGCATTTGGAAAAAGGCTGGGTTTGGAACGAGTGTAATTCCATCCAGGCCCCTAGAACAGAAAAGCCATTATCTCTCAGACCAGGCATCCGATTAACACGCCATCTATAGTGTTGGGTTCCTTTTGATGAGACAGAACATCGGGATAAATAAAATCTGGACTTTGAGATAGTTGATATATCAACCCCTTGGATTGAGGTGCAGACCCTCCCAGAATCGAGCATGCTATGCGAGAACCCATGAGCTGGCTGTGACTGAGATGATTACCATACTGGAATACACCATCGGTTCGATGAAGAAGACAAATGTACTGGAATCCTCTGTGGGTTCAACAGTGTTGAATATTGTACTTGTATCCTAAGTGGGTCTGATAGTTTGGCTTCTATACTTGTATCCTGAGTGGTTCCAACAGAGTAGCTAGTCTAGTATCCTACATGGGTCCGACAGCTTAGCTGGTATAGTATCCTACCTGGGTCCGACATCTTAGATGAATCAGTGACTATATTTGATCATATTTACCTTTATATGAATGATGTATACCTGTGTGAGTTGAGTCTGTACTTTCAATCATTATCATCGATGTGATTTACTTATTTCTTGTGTTGACTGGGATGTTCTTGGGCTCGAGAGTTGGAGCCAAACAGTGATTGATAACTTAGGTATATGTATGGGAATATACCTTAGTAGAGTTGGTTGACACTCCGTGATCTTATCTTTCTTCTTTAGTTTATCCTTCATGGATTCTGGAAGACTTACGAAGGTATCAAGGTCCCTACTATGTATCGTATACTCACCCCTGCATGGGTTATGCCCGCACTAAGTTGTGTTGGATGTAGACGACGGACAGCACTGATCGAGGTGGAGGCTTGTGGAGCTGTACGGTACCCGGAGGTGGACCACTTGGTGAGGCGTAAACAGAGAGAACGGCCAGACCCGAGGTGTTGAGGAGGCCATTTGTAACCACCCTTCAGGTGGGATTCCAGAAGGATGACTTAGTGGTTGTTGTTTTACTTCACTGCAGTTGTACTAGATTTTCAGTTGTTTTGTACTTACTGTTGGGCTTGTATTTCCAGCCACATTCCTTTCAGAACTTACTTTTGTATTCAGTATTACTTAATACTTTATTATATTGTGTACACTGTTGTGTTTTTTTACTTTTATAAAGGCAATTATTTACCTTTTTATCGGGATTTACACCTTTTTGCTAGTCGCCAGCCCCTGGCCTATGGAAGGATGGGTTGGGGTAGTCACGGAACGGGCCCCGAGGCCGGGCCATGAAAAATTGGTATCAGAGGAGTCGGTTCTAATGCATGATTTAGGACTCTAATCTATATTACTGTGAAGTAATAGTGTTAAGAGTATTGAGTGTGGTTTTTAGTGCAGGGATTCCAGTGTAGGTGCGGCGACCGACGTATCCATACACGAGGACACTGACCTCTGATTACAGACTCAGTGCATGAAAACACTGATTTCATGTGTGTTTCCATTGAAAAGTTTTCTTGGCAATTATTTTGTTTAATCTCACCAGGTATACTGTTTTAACCATGGCACACTTGTTTCTTTTCAGGATGACCCCACAAAGGCAGCCAGCTAGGGTTCCGAGTTACGTACGAGTTGTTAGCCAACCGAGCGACGAGGCCGCAGTACAGGGCCCCATCACAGCGGAGGCACCAGCGGTACCACTACCCACGGGGCCACCGATACAACCATCCCAGCAGCATAGAGTGCACACTGCATGAGTGCATTGCATGAGTTCCAGTGCCAGAGGCCACCCATGTTCCGGGGAGAGACGGACCCACAGGCAGCTGAGGATTGGATGGAGGCTATCATCAGAGTTTTCAGATTGGTCGGAACACCATCTGACCTTATGATGATCCTTTCCATGAGTCTCCTGCACGCAACAATAGGTAGATGGTGGAGCTTGATGCTCTAGGTGCATGATGAGGAATCTTTATATTGGACAGACTTCAAGAGTCTCTTCCACTCGGAGTTTGTTCCAGCCACCCTTTATGCTGTGAAGATTCAGGAGTTACTTCATCTACAGTAGGGCAGCATGATTGTAGCTCAGTACTTAGCGAGGTTCACTGACCTCTCATGATACTCCACGTAAATGGTACGAGACCCATTCTTCAGGGCCCAAACCCTTGAGCAGGGACTCAGACATGAGATCAGGGCTTCGATGATCTCCCTCAGTATTCCGATGTAGGCGGGTGTACTGGAGCGAGCCCTTCTTGTGGAGTCCTTTCTTGCTGTGCCGACACTAGCAGTGAGACCCACTGCAGGATGACACATAGTGGAGAATTATGCAACCGTCAATAGAAAGTCAACGCAGAGGTCCAAGTGGACTTGGCCATCAGGTGGGAGACCTCATTATACATGTTCGATTGTGCAAGAACACAAAACCGAGACGACTATACGAGGATCAGGCAGTGCTATGCATCTGGCGGGCATGGTCACTTGGCTCGGGACTACCAGACCCGCAATTTGGACGAGCATCAGATAGTATAGGGACTTCCCATGTAGAGGCAGAGGTTCGACTGTGGTGGTCCGCCGAGAGTAGGTAGACGAGGCAGAGGAGCGGGCCGAGCAGCGGGTGGTGGACAACGTTTTGAGGCTCTAACACCACCACCACCATGAGGTCCACCCCAACCATAAGGATCTAGTGTACAGAGTCGGTCTCAACTCTAGGCAGTTGAGGCCTATGAACACGGTGCACCTGAGATTATTCTAGGTATTATTTGTGTCTCCTCCACCCTTGATGAAATAATTATAGACACATGTGAGAGTCATTCTTTTATCACTGCCTCCCTTGTTCGGAGCTCGGGGATTCCGATGAAGCCGTTGGCTTGATCCTTATAGCTAGATACTCATACTACATAAGACTTGATGATTACACACTGGTGTCGGCAGTGTGATCTTACTATAGGAGGCAAGAGCTTCGGCTGGGATCTTCATGTAGTTGCATCGAGGCCTTACGATGTCATCATAGGTATGGACATGTTGTCGACTTTCTATGCTCAGATCGACTACATTAGGTGCAAAGTGCGGTGTGTCTACATGGATGGGACTAGGTTCACCTTCACCCGGGAGAAGGGAGCCTTTTCAGCACGGGATGAACTTTCATAGAGGAGAGGGAAGCTGATCACACATTAGATGGAAATTCTTATCCTTAGAGAGATTGATGAGCGGAGTCCGAGTTTTCCTGTTGTGGTGGATTAGTATGCGGATGTTTTCCCTGACGACATTCTAGGACTTCCTCCTTGCAGATAGGTAGACTTCTATATAGACATATACCTCGGGACAACATCGATATCTACCCCAGCATATCAGATGGCTCCCGCTAATCTTTGTTCGATGCAGGTACAACTGGAGGACTTGCTGGTGAAGGGATTTATCTGACCCAGTGTTTCACCCTGGGCTTCTCTGATTTTGTTCGCCTAGAAGGCTTATGGGAGCTTGCGACTGTGTGTCGACTACCATCGCCTGAATCATATGACCGTGAAGAACAAGTACCCACTCTCGAGGATTGACGAACTCTTTAATCAACTGAAGGGAGAATAATGATTCTTGAAGATAGACCTCATGTCAAGATCTCACCAACTCAGTGTTCGAGACAAGGATGTGCAGAAGACGACCTTTATGTGTGATTATGTACAATATGAGTTATTGGATATACCCTTCAGCATAACCAATTCTCTAGGGGTGTTCATGAGTCTCATGAATAGTATATTTAAGCCATACCTCGATCGATTTGTCGTAGTTTTCATCGACGACATACTGATTTACTCAACTACTAAGGAGGAGCACACCTACCACTTTTGGGTTGAACTAGATACAATATGAGAGCACCAACATTATAGTAAGCTCTCGAAGTGACAGTTTTGGAATCGAGAGGTTCCTTTCATCGGACATGTCATCTTAGATTCTGGAGTTGCAGTGGATCCAGTGAAGATCGAGGCAGTAATTTTTTGGGAGCCACCTAGGAGCATGACAAAGGTGCAGAGTTTCTTGGGTCTGGTTGGGTACTATTGGAGATTTGTGCCAGACCTCTCCATTGTTTCATCACAACTTTTAGCTTTGAAGAGGAAGGGGAAACCCTTTTTTTGGTAAGATATATTCCAAAAGAGCATTCAAGAGATGATACAATGATTGACTAGTGCGCCCATCTTGAGGCTACCGGAGGAGGGAGTTGGGTACATAGTTTACTACGACGCATCGGGGACCGGACTCGGGTGTGTCCTGATGCAGGATCGAGCAGTGATCGCATATGGTTCATGGTAGTTGAGAAAACATGAGCAAAACTATGATACCCATGACCTGGAGTTAGCTGCAGTGGTCTTCATCTTGAAGATGTTGTGGCACTATTTGATTGGTGAGAGCTTTACAGTCTACTCTGACCACCAGAGTCTCAGGTACATCTTCTCACAGAAGGACCTGAACCTGAGACAACGGCGATGGATTGAGTTCCTTCAGGACTATGACTTTGAGATATTCCATAATCATAGGAAGGTAAACGTTGTACCTGATGCTCTCAGTAGGAGATCGGGCATTTAGTTACAAGGAGAGGTGACAGAACAGCTATCTGCGTTGCAAATATCATTTGTGGATATAGATGGAGTAGCCATTCTTTAGTCCCTCACAGTCACTCTTCCACTTATTCAGTGAGTCAAGGAGGGAAAGTGTGGTGACGTTGATTGTGAGACACGACGTGCTCAAATATCCATAGGGAAGGTACCTGAAAAGTTTTCTGAAGGAGGGGGGCACGTCATCCTCTTCAGGGGACATACTATGGTACCAGTTGCACTACAGGAGGAAGTGCTGAGGGAGTTTCACACTTATCCTCTAGAGGTACATCTAGGAGTGGCGAAGATGTATCAGGACCTCATGTGATAGCACCGGTGGCCGGGTATGAAGAAGGAAGTAGCAGAGTTAGTTTCACGATGCCTCACTTGTTAGCAAGTGAAGGCGGAGAACCAGGTACTAGCAGGCTTGGTATATCCCTTAGTGGTCCCAGAGTGGAAGTGGTACGGGATATCCATGGATTTAGTGATGGGGATTCCATGTACATCCAGAGGACACGAATCTATCTGGGTGATCGTAGACCGACTTTCCAAGTCATCCCACTTCCTACCAATCAGAGAGCAGGGCTCAGTAGAGATCTTGTGACGCCTCTACATTTAGGATATCGTACGACTTCATGGTGTTCCATCGTCTATCATTTCCGATCGAGATTCTCGATTCACTTCCCGGCTATGGAAGGGGTTACAGGAGGCTTTGGGATGCAGCTACGTCTGAGCCCCACCTTCCATCCTCAGACGGACGACTAGACTGAGAGGACCATTAAGAATCTCAAGGTCATGCTCCGTTCTTGTGTTCTCGACTTTGGTCTCAGCTAGGAGGATCACTTAACCTTGGTGGAGTTTGCGTACAACAATATTTACCACTCCACCACTGGGATGGCCCCTTACAAGGCACTGTACGACGGACCTTGTCGATCACCTCTGTGTTGGACTTACCCAGGGGAGTCAGCACTGCTAGGACCAGAGATGGTTAAGGCTACGAAGGAGAAGCTGTAGATCATCCAGGAGTGGATGAAGACTGCACAGAGTAGACATAAGTCCTATACTGATAGGAGACAGAGACAGGTGGAGTTCGAGGATGGTGACCACGTCTTTCTACGGTTCTCACCTCGATGAGGTCTACAGAGATTTGGTCGGGGTGTCAAGTTATCTCCACGCTTCATCAGACCTTTCTAGGTCCTCATTAGAGTAGGCGAAGTGGCTTATCGCCTGGCCCTTCCACCTCACTTGCACCGGGTGCATGAAGTCTTCCATTTATCTCAGCTGAGGAGATACGTGCATGACCCGTCTCACATCATCATCCATGGGGAGCTCGACAATGATGTTGGGGTGACAATCACGGAGGTCCCGGTGGAGATCAAGGATCAACATGAGTGGGTCCTAAGTGGATGGTCGATTCCCCTGGTGCACATTCGCTGGCAGCACGAGAGCCTCTAGGAGAGCACATGGGAGAGGGAGGCTTAGATGCGTGCTCAGTACCCACATTTGTTTCCCTAGTGTGTGTTGTAGCTTTACAGGGATATAAATCCCTGAGGTGAGAGTAATGTAAAGACCTGAAAATTTCAGGGTAATTTTTTTCATAAATTCTTTATCAATTTTACAAGTCTACGGTTTCTGACGGCCCCTGATTCCGAGGCCCGGTGTGCCCGGAATCAATTAAAGTGTCAAATTACATACCATTACCATAATTGGATTAAAAAATATATACATATAATCCGATTATACTTTAAACCCAATTAAGAGGAAAATATAACTATATAAATTAATTGTATGAAAAGACAGTTTTGAATTAAAATGCATTATTTTCAGTATTCATTAAAAAATGAACTTTATCAAAAAAATAACACAATTTCATCCAATGTAAATTTTGATGACCGAATTCAAAATTAGATTTATTATTTTTTTCAAATATATCATATAAAAGTTAAAATACTAAATTTATAAATGTCTCTCCATCTAAAATATGTAAAATGACATTTTTTTTAAAAAAAATAGAGTTTTTCATGATAAAAAATGGATTAATTATTATTTTAAGAATATGACATTTATTGGATATATCTAAAAACATTTAAAAACATTTTTAATCATTATATATTAAACTATCTTCATTTATTGAAATAAAATATCTATGCGTTATCTACCATTTAAATTAATAATTTTGTTATATTATTTTTCTGTATAACTCGAGGTTGTGTGCAACAAAAGATTTCAAAGAAACCCATTGTTGCATGTTGAGATATATTCTGAAAAAAGTGTCCTATTTAATATAAAACTAATATTTTATTCGAAAATATTAATATATATGAAAATTTACTATTCTATAAATACATGGGTCGTTACAATATTAGCATATGAATATTTATGTACATTGGATAATGACATATAACCATTTTTATTAAGGATAGAAGGAATGATTTTTCATTCTATCAGGTATCTTGTGATACATTAGTGTATTAGTCAATGAAAATCATCTTCATTTATTATTGTATGATATGATTTTGATATTGATCGAAGAATAAAAAATATGGAATTCTTCTTACAATACAAAGGAAATCTAATCCCTGAGTATATTGGTCCAATTGAAATTATAGATCATATTAGGGAGGAGTCTGACCTATTGTATCATCAATTAAACATATTTCATGTTTAATATATGTTCCATGTATTTATCTTGAGTAAGTACATACATGATCTATCACATGTACCAAACTCATAGGTCGTATCACTGGAGCAAGATATTCATTATAAGGTAAAATGGGAAGAGATTCTAGATCGATCATAGAAAGTGTAATGAAATAAGGCCACTCATCTCGTCAATATTTTTGGTAAATACACTATCTTAATGAAGCTTTTTGGGATCATAAGAATACAATGATACACAATTATCCTCAGTGGTTTGTTCTAATTTGACAAATTTCAAAGGATTGGTGCAATTTAAGGGGGTAGAATGTAACACTATAGGATTTTGTGTAACATTTATTTTCAAATAAATTTATTCATTAAAATATATTTTTACACACCAAACTAATATTATATTTCATTAAATGAAAAATAGAGAATAACATGTGATACAAAATACATAGAGTTTAAACAAAACATAACCAGAGATAAAAATATTATTGTTTATTATTATAATTCTCACTTATCCATTGGAATAGATGATATGAATAACATTTAATATGTTTTCAAAATATGTTTTTTACATAAATATATTAATATATAAATGTAAATAATTATTTTCTGAATGAATAATTATAAATGAAAATAAAGTAAATTTCAAAATAAAGTTAGTCTTTTTCCTGAAAAACAATTTCAATTAGAATTACAATGTTTTACTTCAATAAATTAAAAACCACACTTTTAATGAATTATTTTAATGAATTTCATATATTATATATTGAATAAACTTTTTAGAATTCATTATATTGGTTTTCTAGACAATAGATAAAATTAAATAATGTTTTATGCTTGAAAGGTATTTTCTAAAAGAAAAATTTTGTAGATATTTCCCACTTAAATTAAAATTAATTTTGAAACACTTTTAAAAATTATTTTAATTATTAATTTAATTTTTTAAATAATATTTTTGATATTATGTTAAGATTATATTTTGATAATTTTCAAAAATGATAAATTTTTTCATGCAAAGTAAAAATACTCTATTTTAATTGAAAAGACCATTTTCACTTTAATAATTTATAAAAATAAATTTCATTAATCATGATTTAAAGTAACATTAGTACAATAATATTTCTCTTACTATAATTTAGGACATCATACTATTTTTAATATTGAATTTTTATATAAAATCAATCTAATATTTTGAACTTTTTCTCTTTGAAAACCCACTTTCCCGTCACCTCAGTGGGATAAACATTAAATTAAAACATCCAACATATGTGTATTTATTTTGGATAAATAGATTAAATGTTTTTTATTTTAATGATTTATATTATTAAAAAATTACAACATATATTTTGACCAAAATTAATTGTAAAAATTGAAAAAATTAATTATCATGGATAAGTTAAAAATGGGTTTACTGTGCGATAAATCTAAAATGAGAATGTTTAAAAGAACCTAAAAACACATATATATAATATTTTTGTGACCCTATTTTATCCCTAACACTTATAATTATATATAATAATATGTTTTTGAACCTTTTTTAATGTGAAAAACATGGGTACACCTTCTTCATTTAAAATGTTACATGTGTGCCACGACCCTCACCTATAAATGGCTTCCCCTCTCCTCTACTCTTACCTCCCTAAAAACCATTAATCCGACAATAAATACAAAAATAACTTCCTATAATACTTCTTCTCACCATAGAGGCCTTATTATGGATAGAAATAAAACATAGGGAATATTTTCATGAAATGATAAGGAGGTTACCTGAAGAAGAAGTAATATTCTTTAACAAGTGTTTTTATTTTATTTCCTCCTAAACCTCCTATTATTATTAAACCAATATGATATAAAAATGTTTTTTATTAAATATAATTATATGTTTTAATATGATTTTCATGACATAAAACCATATCCTCTTCTGTCAAATGGGTTAAAAAACCATTATTCATGTGTGTGGGGGACAACCTCCTCATGAACCGATGCCATTCATTTTTACATTAACACCTCCCATGGTTGGGCATGAGGATAAATGGAGATTATATATTTATATGATATTTTTAACAAAATTATACCTAGAAATTAATTATACTATATATACCTTTTTTACTTTCCTATCCCAAGGAGAAAATATAACATCGCTCATGTGTATGGAAGACTATCACCTCTTGAAGTGATGTGATTCAATTTTCACAAACTATTTACATGGAAGATTATATAGAAAAGTTTAATGAATATATTTGATATAAATTCAAATAAATTATATATATGAAATATTTATCATTATTAACCTATAATTTATCATTTTCTTTCTTAACTTTTCACTCATTTAAAAATGATAACATTGTCCGTGTACGTGTGAAATACTTCCTTCACGAAGGGATGTGACACACTATTTTATTCACAACACCGCATAGATTATATGAAAATAGAATTAAGGAAATAATATTTTATTTATAATATTATAAACATTTTTAAATTATAAAATATTTTATACATACTTTTCATACTGATCATTGGATAATGGGAAAGTGACTCATGCATATGTAAGTCATAATAACTAAGTGATCTTAACAAACATCTATTCTCAAAAACACTGTTTATTATTTGTATTAAAATAATAATTAATGTGTATATATGATAATTATTTCACCATTATTATTATGTACATAATGTAACTATGATAAATTTAATAGGTCTAAAAAATAACTAATCAAAACTTACATGAAAAACAATGCGGTTATTACCAAGACATGATTTTCACAAAAATTTATTAATTAATTGGAAATAAATGGTCATAATTAAATCATATATTTAATTATATACATATTATGGTTCTATATGATATTTATTTAAAATTATATTTATTAATTAGGAGTTCCAAACCTGCTTGAAGGTAGAAGATACTTAAGGTAAGTGATTTCCATCTCACTTTTTTACTTCCAGAAGACACATGTCATATCCACCACATATTTTATTTTTTTGTTTTTTATACTACGTATGATTTTATTTTTTGAATAATTTTCCAGAAATTATTATTATTTTCTTATCTATTTTTTACATCTATTTCTATACGTTTATGGTTCAAAAGTTTACAAAGCGGTAATGGATTTTTGTCTCAATTTTCCCTTTTTTGAGACATATGTTATGTTATGGACATGTCTCATTTTGTTACAGTGTATATACCGACCTTATTATAGGTAATCTCAATAATTTATTTATTATCATGATATTATATGTTTAATTTAATATTATTTCATCATGGGGAATACAATTCAATGTTTCCAAAGTGGTAATGTTTTTATAATAAAATATCATTGTTTATTCGGATTTTTATGATAATCCTCCCCTTGATGAAATATTAATATATATCACCAAATAGATACATTAATTTTCCTCTCCTATAGTTATGTAATGAGAACAAATTTTTCCCTTACATTTCCTCGCTTTGTGTACTCAAGAGTTAAAAATTACTTTTTAAAAATAAAATTTCTTCTTTTCTCTATTTAGTTGAAAACCCTTTTTCTTCAAAAACACTATTTTCTAAATTTTTTTACAAATTTTTCTTAATAAAATTATTATGATTTATGAATTATATTTTAATATATGGTTAACTTTTTTAAAAAAATTAATTGAATCATCCCATCCTTTTACAAATAATGTTAGTTTGTATTTGACCAAAAATGCGAAATGAAAATTTCATTTAGCGTGTATTCCAAGAACATAATGACCTTATGTTATGACTATTATGTTATTTTAATCATCAATTTTATTTTATTAAGGTTACTTTCAATGAAAAATATATTTAAATTTTATAACAAAACATTTTAATATTTTGAAAGGTAATATTCTTCAAGAAGTATTTAAAATGATTTTTATATATTACTTTATAAGACTAAATGTTTATTTTAAAAGGGATTAATTTTAAAAAAAATTAAGAACTTTTAGACTAAATTAGGGATGTTTAAGAAAAATTTATTTTCTACTCTAAATGTTACATATGATCTATCATTGAAAATAATTTTCCATCTATGATGATATAATTTAATGTTAGTTTTTCATTACATAATCAAAGGATATAATTATTATTTATTCACAATGTTTTTCATGTTTATTTTGGTAAGATGTGTTTCAAACATGTTTATCTTCCATGTGTTATACCATAAAAAATTATTATGATTCCGAATTCATTTTCTGTGGGCTACAAAAAAATGAAATGATAAAATTATTAGTAAACCTATATCTTTTACATATATTATAATATGATTAAATTTTAATGAAACCAATTTCATTTTAAGGGTTGTGATATGATGAATGTTTTATGATCTTATTGAACACATATGTATTACTACAATAATTTGATGGTGGTTACCTTATATAAAAGGGTTTTGGTTAGGTTATAACTTTGTATTTTTATGATATTATAACCAAGGACTAGTGGGACCAATATCCCCCTCCAATGCATTGGGTGATTATGGATAAATCATTAGTAAATATTTTATGCATTAACTTAATTACATGTTCAAAATGTTACATGAAAACCTAGTTATATGTTTTACAATGTTATGGGTGATTATAATTACAAGATCTTAGTATTATGCATGAACCTATAATTCATATCCATAATGTAAAGCATGGACTTGGTTGTTTATTCATATATTTATGTGAGGGCTAGACTTCATGTCCTTAAAGTAATAATTGAACATGCTATATTAAAAATTTTCACAATGTAATAAGTCGATGTGTATGCCAATAATATGAGTCTTATGCCATTTTTTTAATCTCATATATCATGTTATTTTATTATATTATGATTATTTCCTTATGAATATTTAATCCTGATGATATGACTCATGATATTTATCTTTGATATGTATGGTATTGTTTTCAAATGTAACTCTATTGTTCTCATTACCTCATATTTAGGTTATTTTTTCGTATTTCCAATCTATACCATTACTGATCATCTGAAATCACCCATTATTATCTTTCCTATCCCCATGTAATGAATAATTTTTTTAAGTTTTGTATATCATGTAATAATGCGTAATGCTATGTTCATTAAGATATACATTGAGTATCTTTCACTGAATTATAAAATTATGTACCTCGTCTCCATAATCACTAAACTATAATGGTCCTCATAAATGAGTTTATGTAATTTATTGAATATTAATATAAAATATATGTAATATATATGTCTAAAATGTCTTGGTCACCAAATTACGCCTTCCAATACACCAATCTATGGTTCCTGAAGAAAAGGTCTACATGATTCTTTTCAAAGAAGACGTAATAACCATAACCATTCACTTTAATTTTTATTCATCCTTTAACTCCAATAACTATTTTTTTGTTCATAAAATAATAAATTAGCAATCATAAATATACTAAAATGGTATTATTATTGTTAATGAACATTATCCACTGTCATTCTCAACAAATGAGAAGTGAATGTATCCCTCAACAATATGTATGGATTACTATATACACGTCGGGAGAAAATTAATTTATTCATTAGAATATTTTATGTAGGATTATTATGATGGTAGTGGAGTTAATATATGATATTAAGGATATAATTATTCATATATAAGGATAATATCAAATCTAAATTCTTACCTTCTAAAACGATTGAAAATGTAAACGTTTATTGTGTGTACGTGTAGACTACCATCTCTACAAAGCGATGAGATTATTTTTTTCATTTATCATTATCATGGATGGTAATAATTTTGGAATTTAGATATATATTTTATTTATATGATATAATATGTTTTTTAGAAAGGTGAATTATTATTTAACATTCCATCATTCCATCTATTAAAAATTTAAACAGTGTCGATGTATAAGTAAAACCTACCTTCTCCAAGAACGAAGCAATTAATTTTTAGATAATGGGTGATAGTAAATATTTATACAGATATATAATGAATTTATATTTTATAATAATATTTTATTTGATTTCAGTATAGAATAATTATAAATTTTAATTTATTTTACGCGGTAAAAGTATATTTGATGCCTTTTGATCTCGATGTAATGGTTTTTCATCTAACTTTTATTTCTATAAGAAACATGACTATTATGAAAATTTTTTGGATTATATATTTTTGATTAATGTATTTTAATACTATTAAAATTAAATTTATGGGATATTCATATCCATATAAAGATCTTTCTTTGACAGGTCTTACAATTCAAAAGATACCAAAGTAGTACATTTTTTATGTAAAAAACTCGCTAATTATTTGATTGTTATTTATTAATATTATTATGATGAAATAATATGAAATATCATTCAGGTAAATAATTAATTTTATTATCATCTTTTAATTTCATTAAAAAATATTTTCCCCTTTTATTTTCATTACCTTATGAGTTCATGAGGCTGAAAATATGTTTTTAAGGAAAATCAAATTCATTTAACCGTTCAATCAAAAATTCTTCTTCCTAAATGTACATTCTTTCTAAAAATATTTCAATATAATTTTGTAATATAATTTTATTATTTTATAATGTCATTATAATTCATTTTTATCATTTAAAATGTCTTAAAATGAAATATGATTTTCATTTTAGTAATAATGTATTTTTTCCCTTTTTAGCAAGCTTAAAAAGAATATTTTTACAAACTTATATAGAAAGTGTGTAATTTATCTCCATCATGACTTCTGAATACCATGAAGAATCCATTATAGGTTTATTTGGATATTTCCAACGAAAAATTTTACAATAATATATTCAAAAAAATCGGTTTTCAATAAGTTATTTTAAAATAGAATTGTTGTTTTCCTCCATAAGTGTTGTAAGTGAACTTTCAAAAAAAGTCCATCTATGTTGACATATCTTGATGTTCAATTTGCTTTATAGAGGATATTATTCAAATGTACTATCCTAATTTTTTCCCTTGATAGTTTATAGTGATGATGAAAAGATATTTATGATAAATGTTCCATTTTTCATATGTCATATTATGATAAATTTTTGGTGAAATAAATTTCATTTAAAGAGATTTAATTTAATAAATGTTTTAAAATTTTATTAACCACATGTGTATGATCATATTTAATTTATGTGTGGGTCCAATATCTCCCTCCAATAATTTTGGTAAACATTGATAACAAATAATGTAAAATTTTTATACATGAACATAATTTATTATTCATAATTTTATTTATGGATATAGTTTTCGTTTCCATAAGATTATGAATATACATAGATTTCATGTCTGTATTTATCTATGTCGACCAATATTTCCGGTCAATTAGATCATATATAAACCCATATTCAGTTCCATAAATCTATGTGGGGAACTGATTCCATATTCTAATCTTAATGAGTCATCTTTTTTCAATTATTTACTGTTCCAAATGTTGTACGTTTATGTGAATTCCATAAATACCCACATTTTTCCAATGTTATGGTCTCATGGATTTTCTTTTATGATTCCCCTATTATAAACTACCATAATATCTTCCATGTCCAATTATTATGATCTATGATATCAAAAGTGTTGATTTTATATGTTTATATCATGTTATCATACCTTTATGCACATGTTGTGATAATGTGATCATTGATATCTCCCTTGTTTACCATTACTAAGAATATGATATCATCCTTTGTTATGTTTCATTTCACTGGTTTCTAAAAAAAAATTATAAATGATATGTCTAATAAGGGTTTTATATATTAATGATTTTTTTGTGAGATGTTGTAGATCTTTTAAGAACTAGTTGGTTATGTGTTAGAGTTTCCAATGGAACTAGACCAATACAATTATAGTGTAGATATTTATGTTATGTAATATTTATAATTTCATTAATATGTGATATATACATGTGAAATGTTTTTTTAATTATAGATGTTATCATATAAATTATTAGTTAGGCATTAGAAAACAGAATGAGAAAAATTAGGGAGAAACATTTGGATATGACAAAGTATAGTATAACATCATAATGTTTTGGTATTGATTATGAATAACATTGGTCAAATCGAATGTTTCATAGAATGAAAATAATGTTTCTTGATTTGTAAATGCAATGGATGATGTTCTATGGTTAAGTTTTTTTGCAATATGGTTCATGTTGCACATACTATTATTTTTTGTTTTAGTCAACAGATGGACCCCAAAAGAATTGTCTGATCAATGAACATGATTTACAATCAAATGAACATAATAATGAGAAATATAATGTATTATAATCTAAGATTAAATATCTATAATCCGTCAAATATCAAAAACTATAGGTGGAATCATATAACATGTTGACCATTTGAAATCAACAAGGAGAGATAGATTTGTTATTAAATATTTTATGAAACAAAGACAAACATCCTTCTATGGGTATTACAATCCAATGGATTCTGAGAAATACATTAATGTAGTGGAGAAGATATTTTATATTCTCTTGTTCTATAAACATGAAAAATTTGTCCTATTTGTTTTCTATTTTGATATAAAAGTAGATAAATGATGAAATATTATTCGAAATATGAGGAATGATGGGGAAATTCACTACATGGAATGGGATGTGTTTAATAGACCATTTTTTCAGTAATTACATCCCTAATAATCTACCTTAAAATGGAGAATCAATTCCTAGAGATTAATTAGAAGGATGATGAACCCAACGGTACATATGAGGAAAATTCTAAAAGACATTTAAGGTTAGATTCAGGTATAATCATTATAAATGAGAGAAAAGTTGATTGATAATTTATTGGTTTGAAAACGAATCGTCGAATAAAAGTATCCATAAGGGGATTTAGAAGAAATGAATAAATATTTTGATGTGAACTAAAAGTGGAAATGGTTGTTGCAAACACTCTAGTTTCTAATGATTAAAAAAGAAGATTGGGCTTCAAGGAAGCTCCAAGGGTTTCTTATATTATGGGATGAAAAATTTACAACCTCATACTTTCCAAATATGTAATCAACTATTCTAATTTTCTCCCCATGTATTCCATTCTTTCAATCATTCTTTTAACCATATCATTTAAATCATTGTCAACCATTTCTAGTTCTTGATGTGTCACCTATTAGTAGTCTTATAATGTACAATAATATATATTTTGATTCATCATGGATGAAGCGATTTTTTTTGTATTTTTATATATTTAATTAAATAAAATAATGAAAATATATACAAAAATAATGAAAATAAAGAGATTTTAAGAAATAACACTTAGTTCACCGAAAATGGTGCTAGTTTTGAGATTCCTATCATAAAGAAGTAAAAAAAATTATAAATTATCTGTGTATTATATATGGGTTTGAAAAATGCCATCTCACTTAAGGAGAATCACATTCAATCTATCAATAATTTATTATCTGAATAATATAATGATTTTTTTATTAAATTATGAAAATAACTTAAATTTCATGTTTTGTGTTTTTGGAAAATAATGAAATGAAAATTTAAAACCTAAATTAATGGAAAAATGTTCTAATGGTGTAGTATAGAGAGAATGTTCATCGTCTATGGGTTTCAATACATGAGTTAATTAATTATTAAATCCTCTTTAACAATCCATCATTCCATACATGGATTCATATTCACTACCTATAGTGGTATTTTTAGAATTCTTAAGAATCCTCATCAACTCACAAAATATTGCCCCATATTGGTATAAAATAGGGAGGATTGTGGGAAAAATTTCAGAGTGGATGAATGTCATAAAAATAAATTTCACACTCTTTCAACACTATTAAATTATAAAAATAACAATTTGAATTACAATAATTATCAATTCCATTAATAATCCTCTAAGGTATAGCCATGGGTGAGTCTCTTTCCAATGCTACGTGAAAGAGATCACAGCAAAATGATGGAAGAGAGAAAGAAATTGCTATTGTATAATTTAATGGATTGTAATAAGATAATGGAAACACATATATTAAAATAATAATTCAAATATTTGAAATAAAATTTATAAAAAATAATAAAAAATCTAATTTTGTAGAACCCAATTTGTAATGGAAAATATTAGATCCCCAAGAAAAAATCTGATACAACCTCCACCTATCTCACAATTTTTTTCCTTAGAAGAATCCTTGAGCACTGTAAATGTGTCATAAATGAGTCATGTGTTTACTCGGGTCATAATAGGTACATTAGGGTGTGTAATTGTATTATTTTTTTCAACAACATTCGATTATGTGTCCAGTCTGTGGGTTTTATGTCATGAATAGTGATTTCTTGATGTGAAATGTTGGTGGTTGATGTTTTCATGGGCTATTTCTTGTAATTAATGTTTTCTAGTTATGGTCAACATATTTCATGTCATGGATATATGTTTCATTCCACTACATGAAATGTATTCATCTAGAACAATAATTTTTATTCCCATCATTAATTTCATTAGGTTTCACATCAATAATGATATTCCTGATGTGAATCGATGTTGGAAAGACAGTCTTCATATATTTATACATAGAACTTCACTATCATGCCTTTTTAAATATTCCGTAACTAGTGCTTCATCATGAGACATAATTTTAAAAATTAAATCATTAACATTTTATTCATTTTTACCATTTCTTTTATCCAATTAAAAAGTATGAAAACTATCAAATACGTGCAATATTAATTAATAAATTTTTAAAAATAGTTTATTATATATTTATATATTCATAATATGTATGTAACTATCAACCCTCTATGTAGGTTTTCAAATACTCAACTTCTAACCAGAGAAAGGCTTGATCCCCGCTAATTTCATAGGTTTTATATAAAGACATTTACATATTTACCATCAC
The DNA here is from genome assembly GCA_963277665.1 of Viscum album. Taxonomy (NCBI): domain Eukaryota; kingdom Viridiplantae; phylum Streptophyta; class Magnoliopsida; order Santalales; family Viscaceae; genus Viscum; species Viscum album. Next base: position 566,136,189 of record OY728120.1, on the reverse strand, counting down.
TCAATATAAGGTTAATCATTTAGAAGTGTTAATATAATTGTTTCATAACATAAATATTTCTAGTGGATATTAAAAAATATATAATATTGCCTATATAATTTCATGTTTTTATTCTAAAAAATAGACTATGATATTAGTGTATTTTTTCATACTGATCATGATGGTTAATATTATATATCACAAGTAGGATCTCATAAAGAATATATAATTGGAAACTGATTATTATTTATCAGAGATATCTATGTGATGTTACCGGTTCTTTTAGGCATCATTCTTCAACTCTTATTTTTCCTCATACATCTATTTCTTCTAGTGAATATCTTACACAGAGAATTTTATATGATGTAATCAATGTTTTTGGATATTTTTAGTGATGAAAATAACATGATTCAAAGTTAGTGTTCATAGTTAGAAAAATTCGACATGGTTATAGTTATGATAATGAAGACTGCCATAGAAAAGGATTTGATTAATGTTTATATTCAAAATTGTCATTACAGGATTTCAACTATGGTAGAATTCAATTATTAGTTTATATATTTGGATATATATAAAAATATTCCACCATTTACCCATGCTTTTACATATAACGTGGAACAATTATTGATTATTGATCCTATGTTGGATCAGTTTATGTTAGGGTGTGATGAAATTTCATATACTATAAATCATGGGTCTAGAGTTGTGTCAAAGTTACTAGGATCTTAGATCCCTCTATGTATATTACAAATGATCCAGTTTTGTAACCACCATCTATTCATGTACCCAGTTTATTTTCTACTCTTACACTAGCTTCAATTACTACGTTTACTTCTATTATCACACCACCCACATGAAAATATATTTTTATACATCCTTGGTCCCTTACCTATATAAAAACCATTCTCATTATAATTTTGATTCAATGTCTTTCTTATACATCATATCTTGTCCCCAGTTCTTATCATTCAACATCCATGAAAATAGGAAAATAACCAATTTTACCTTCCCCAACATGGTACCATTAGGTTTTCTATTTTTAAAAGGGCCTCTAAGAGTGAGATTCCACATTTTCATAACATTATTATAGTCATTGAAACATATTTTATTCATATAATTTCACTTTTTTTCAAACTTTTTATCATATTCTCTTCATAATCTCAAAAAATGTACTTTTTAGGTACTTATTTTCATTATCACCCACTCGTATGCAATATATTTTATAATACCAAAAGGGAGGGAAATTATTTTTAGTTTGTTATAGAACATATTAACGATGTTATATTAAAATGGTCATTTTTTACACGATTTCTACCTATTTATGGAACTAGTTTTTATCACTTAAAATTAAAATATTGATGGATTCATCCATTAATTTCATATAATAAATATATCAAATCACTCTTAATTTATTATTAATTAATTATGTGGTTTATTTCATTGATTCATATTTTATGGTCAATATGGAAATATTCATATTTGTTAGATTGAAATTGATGCCCAAGGATTGATCATGAAGCTATAAAATAGACTGTGAGCCTGATAATAAAAAAAATCATAGTCCACAAGTGAATGCAATTGTAATTGATGGATCGTAAGATAGATTCTATCGAATTTGTAAAGAAACATGGAACTATGAATTTACGGAAACCTTCTTGGCCCCATTGGAATGGGTATTGGTTGTGGGTGTTACTAGGTCTTAGTTTACTTCACCAATATAAAAAATACTAGAAATAAAATCAAAGGGCCTCAAGAATATTTTGGGGTTGATTTTACCTTTGAAATATAAAAATCAAATGAAAATTATAATGATGAAAAAACATATATCTGAGGAAATATTACTAAATAAATCTTTTAAAAAAAATAAAGTATAACCATATCTGAGTAAAATATAAAAACACATGAACAAAATAATGGAATCAAAACGAAAAAATTAAAATACATCAAGGATATACATTGTGTAACACTAAGCCCGCTTGAAGCACCAACACCCAACCTACTTGAAGCTCTAACCCAACATGTGTTGCTAAAAGAATCTTGAAGAATCACTAAAAAAATTATACTAATTTTCATTAACTATGTCCTGATAGATAAACTCTCCAAACAAAGAAATTTATCAACAAAAAGGGTGAGACTAAACATAGTCAAATTTCCCAATTGACATCCCACCTCATAACACTATGAAAAGAACGAGTTATTAAAATTTATAGAAATTTCACATCAAATAGTTAAAACCAATTTTATAAAAACCAAATAATTTTACATAGAAATAAATAAGGAAATCCCTTAATAAAAGTTCATCTTCTCATTTGAAACATCCACTCCATGATTCCACACATCCAAACATGCATTCCCATGAGACTCTTCCACAATCATGATTGGTCTCTCATCGATCAATATAGTTAATACAAGGTAACTAATACCAAGATCCCAAATAGAGCATGTCCAATCCACCAGGTTAGGAATAATGAAAATGAACCCACAAAAACCATGAATTCCAAAGTAAAATCCAATAATGTTCACATAAAACCATTATTTCTTTATGACATTTCAACGTCAATTTCTCATGAATCAAATTGAAACCATAATTTTAAAATCACGAATTTAATGTTATTATAACGAACCAGTGTTGAATCAATGGAAATTCCCTTTTTATAATAATGTCATGAAATCACAAAATAATGAACTACTATATACTATGTGACTTTTAAACATAATATTTTCACTATTGTGATTTGAATTTTGAAAATATTATATACAAAGCTGTTATCATTAGGTAATTTGGAGTCTAATAGGATCAGCATAATTATTTCTAAATAGTAACATACAAGTATGAATAGTAATTTACCCTTATGAATAGTAAATCATCCTAATTAATAGAAACCTCTCCCATTCATGTATAAATAAAATTTAGGTATTTTATAGGTAACAATATGATTATAGTTTAAGTGTTTTCTTTTTAGGTCATAAATATTAAATTACAATGTTATGGTTAATTAAATAATTTTAATGAAAAGATATTTTCAGAAAAAGACAATCATAAATTATTATTTTGTTTTAAAATATTTATAAGATACTTTTCGGTTACCTTAATTAATTTTTCATATTGTTAGAAAAGCTGTTATAATAATAAAATTTTTATTTTTCATGTAAATTATGATTTTAATAAAAAAATAAATTTACCATATTTATAAAATTATTTATGAAAAATTATTTTCATTTTGAGATTCAACAAGTCAAAAAAAATGTTAGGCTATATTTTTGGGATTTTTCTAAAATACTATAATTTTTGTTGAATAGTAAAATGTTATAATTTTGAAAAAATTGAAAAATAAATGGATTTACACATCATACTTGAGTCATGGATGATGTAATTGGCCATTGGTTCGAAATAAAATGCAATTATTTATATTTTTGGTCACAATAATTAAGATTATTTGTATTCTTGAGAAAAATAATTAAACTAATGGTTAAAATAATAGGAAACCCTCCTCTCCTCCACTAGAAAACCCACCCTCACCCCTCAATTATCTTCACACCTCTGAAGCCTTGTGCAAAGTCAAATTGTAATAAAATCCATCTACAATCCCCTATCCCACATAATGCAGGCCATGTTCTCTTCAAAAGTCCAAATCTCATCCCTTAATGGGGTTCTCAAGGAAGATATATACAAGGGGAAAATTTCTCTTTTCATTTATTTTATTTACTTTGTAGTTCCATTTTTTATTTTTCATTAATCACCTCCATTCATAAAAATGTTATGATAACTCCATTACCAAACATGTAAAAGAATATTGTTATGATAAAAGAATAATTCATCATCTTCTATCCTTTCCCAACCTTTTCTACTGGAAATGAAAACACTATCTGAGATGTCTTAATTTATCACATTAATGTAAGATGGGTTCTCAATCCCTATTACCATTTTAAACTCTTATCAACAAACCATTTTAATGGTTGAAATATACTATAATTTGTGAATTATGTTTAATTTATGGTTCTATATTATTTTATATATATGATATTAATTGATAAATCAAAATGAGTTTGTTGTGATGAAAACCCCTCCAATTAACCAAAATGGTTATCATTAATGTTTTATATAATGATTCTTCCTCACTATATTAAACCAAATGAATTTTATAACCTTGTAATCTTCTATATTTTCAGTAATAACATAAAACATAAATACGGGAAAACCATTCTCATCTTACATGTTTGTCCTTACATGTATATAAGTAAACCAATCATAAAAACCAAGGAAATAGACACTCTCAAGAAATAAATGTGAACATATTAACCCATCAAAAAGGACATGAATGAACTTAATATGGTTATAATAAATATATTGCATGAACTAGATTTTTTAAAAATACTAATTAATGGATGGAATTAGGTAATCCTATACATTAAGATCAGGATAATGACATCATTGGATTTAATGTATTGGATTCTACCCAGACCTCTATTATTCTATGGGGTTTCCCTATATTTCATTTTCCACAAATGAATTAATCTTTTAATTTTAAGAAAATATTATATAATATGTTTACATACTCCAAACTCTGTTAATATATTCCTTTCATCATTCACTTTCGAGGATATTCGTTTTATAAAATGATTCTGTCCTCAATACTTCCCAAAAAGAATACCACTTTAAGGGTAATTCCCGAAATCTTACTCAATTTCAGGATCACACTATAATATAATATTAAGACACCATATTTTTTATAAAACCACTATTTTTATTATGAAAAACTTCTTGGTTCACATATGGTTTTATATAGAATTTTATATCCTTTTCTATTTTAAATTATCTTTATAATTTTCCATCAAAAAGCACTAAATAATTTTAAGGCTAATATTTATTAAAAATTATTCTTACATGTTTTCACTTGTATTTTAAATCACGTAACATGATATATGAATAAACACCTATATTAATGACCATTTATTTTTTATCTTTTTTCCTTCAAAGACACTTGAATGATATGCCAAGTCATTCTGCTTTATGACATGACTATGACACTAATTTCTTTCCTAAAAACCCATATATTTATGTATGATGGATTATTAATGATAAATTATGTTGAAATAATATTCATTAACATGTTAAGATGGGTGAACCAGATATCACTCCAATGAATTTGGAAAATTTAAGTCTCATGAGACCTTATGTGCAATGGTCTTGGAAGTTAGTTTTGACTCATGCTACCATGTGCAACGATCTAGGATGTTACACTTGTCTTTTTCTACTCTATGTACAATGATCCTTGACCCATTCTTAAGTCATCTTTTATGTATCTACCACATTAATATGTATCCATTTTTTATGATCCCATGTTTATATGTTATTATTCAATCTGTTCCATGCATTTTTATATCATTATGACGTCCCCTCTAACCCATGTGGTAATGTTTTATTCTTTTGTTCATTCCCATATTGGGATTTTCAGCTAATTTTTTGTTTATTTTATCTCTATGTTATCCTGTGAAGATGTATGAGAATAATAGATGTTAGTTTATTTTATGATGATTAAATAAATAAATGTTTCATTTAGTTTCATTTTTTCTGTTTTATGTACGTAGCCATCCAAGACACACAAATTTATGATCCTTGTCCTATAATATGATTTTTTATTGTGATTAAAATTATTTAATGTTTTGTGGGAAGTCTATGGTCTATATAGTTTGTATCAGGAGATGGTCTAGTGATTTTTGGAGATTAAGAATAGGTCACTTTAGTAATCACCTTAGTGATGAGACTAAATGAAAGAAAGCATCCCTAAATTTTGGTAAATATTGAGTATGTGGTGTATCAATAAAATACATACCTTTATAGATAATAACAAGTTGATTTCGATTTGGCATAACTATATCTATTTTTAAATACTGAAAATACCACATTGAGAAATACTCGAATGGGAACTAGTGCATGAAAATGGGATTTTATAAACTCTCTGTTTGAAACTCATGGGGGATATTCATTAGAAAATACATAATCATAGTAAAAACCATTATTAAGGGAACAAAAAAGATCCCCTAAGATTATATGTTAAGAAATACATCAATGATAACCTAAATTTACACCTAAGGAATCACAAGTTAGGATATTAGTATCCCTAACATGTTTATCCTTTTATGTCCAAAGTTTCCTTTATACATAGTACATATGTATTCCCACCCCCTAATTAAATATTCTTTTTCATAGTTAAAGCAAGTAAATAGAAGAAGACATTCCAACAATCAATCTGATTGGGAATGTTAATATTTACCTAATGATATGGAAAATATGATGGGTGTGGGTGCTCAAAACAACATTACAATACTTTCTCAGCTACCTCATTTTATGAATAATAACTTGAATCGTGTGGAATTCCATCCTCCTACAATGTAATAGCATGTTTTCGTGTAATCCTTTACAAGAAAAGGACTCCCATGATTAATGAATCTCTTGATCCCATCATCGTGGAACTTTGGACTAACTCCATTTAAATGATATTTTATTTCCCCTAGTGCTTGGAAGAATAAAATGTCGTGTTGGTGGTCTATAATTATGTTGGGTAAGAAGATCAATGGTTAACGATGATAATGAATACAAAGTCCATTGATGAAATAGAATCCATGGATTGGGAGGAAATCAATAAATTTTTTACCAATAAATATTTTCCACAAACCCTCTATCTCAAGATGGTAAGAGGGTTCCTCAGACACAAAAAGGAGGAAGATGATTCCATCATGCCATATGAAGGAAACATCAAGAGGCTTGTAAGTTATTCCACTGACCTTTTCATGAATAATAAAATCATGGTGGATTACTTCTTTAGTTGATTTAAATAGAGTCTATGAAAAGAGTTATGGATTCATGACATCAATAGTTATGAGGAGATTTTATGTTCTTCCATCAAGGTTGAAATGGTGATCTTACACTCTCAATTTTATAGTAGGTATGGTAATGAAAATGGTTTCTTATAAGGGTAGCTTTAGAAAATAAATCCCATGATAGGAAGGGGATCAAACATCCCATGTGTCACAAATTTGGGAAGAAGCATCCTCGGAACTATCTAAAGGAAACTAAGAAATTCTTCAAATGAGGAAGAATGGGACATTTGGCAATAAAATAATAGAGGGATATAAAGAATCCCACAAAAGTGGAAGTTGAAAGGACGGTTTATATCAACACTCAGTCTGTAGTGTATTGTTAAAAATTCAAGGAACATGGGTATTAAGAAAACAATTTTTCTATGACAAGGGTTTTCAGAGAAAAAAAACATTAACCTCCAACAAAATGAGGAAGGGATTACGCTATCACAACTACTGAGGTGGATCCAGAAATTGATTTTGTGATAGCTATGCTAGTTATTCATTCAAGAATCGATAACACGCTATTTATTCCAGTTCTATGCATTATTTTATATCTATAAAGTTTAGTAGAACTATTAAAACACCATGTAAAAAATTGGAGGATACATTATCTATGATAATAGTGAATGGGGAAATTATGGAATCCATGTTTTCTAACTCCTCCCTAGTAAATGCTTATGTACTAAACCTGAAAAAACAATCTATCATACATCCTCTGGTGGAGTTTGATTTTATTTAGGGCATGGATTGGCCATCTTTATAAAAATTCATCATTAACTATCGGGAAAGGTTGATCACTCTTCACATCCTTATGTATCCTCCAATAATTTACAAGTGTAAGGAGTAAGAAGAATCTATTTCTGAATCATTTTCTCAAGTGTTAATAATGATTCCTTTTGAGCAAGAAAATATTTCTCGACTGATTGAGACTACTGAGATGATACGTCTTGATGATATTCCCATCATTAAATATTACACTAATGCATTCCCTATATAATTTCATATTCTTCCTCCTGATTTAGAGGTTGATTTCACAATTGAACATATTCCATGATATCTACCTATATCATGTAGACCTTATATAGTGTCCACCGTAGAGATATCAGAATAGACAAAGGAATTATAGGAGAACCTATATAAGGATTTTATATGCCAAAGTGCTTCACCATGGGGTGAGCCAGTCCTCTTCATAAAGAATAAGGATAGATAAATTCACAACAACATTTATTATCATGAGCTGAATAAAATAATGATAAAGAAGAAGTATCCCCTTCCATGGATATATGAATTGTTCAATCAACATTGTGGAGCCAGTTATTTTTCTATGGTGGTACTTCAGTCATGATATCACCAATTAATGGTGAGGAAGTAATATATTCTAAACACTACGCTTTGAATGACATATGGAGACTATGATTTCATTGTGATTCCCTTTGGACTCACTACTTCTCTATAAATATTCTTGGATTTAATTAATATAGTCATTAGAGATTACCACGAAACATTCGTACTTCTCTTTATCAATGATATTATAATATCATTCTACAGTAAAGAGGAACATTTGGAAAATTTGAATACATTGTTGATGGAATTTTGAAGGGTTAAGATATAAGGAAAATATAGTAAATGTGAATTTTGGATGGAGGAAGTCCATTTATTGGGTAATGGTATCACATACAAATATATATCTCTGGGCTCTTCTATGATAATGTAAATCAAATAGAGGTCGAGGAAAACATCTGAAATGGAGATCCACAGCTTACTAGGTCTAGCCACCTATTATCAATTATTTTTTATGAACATTTCAAGATTTTCAAACCCAATGACAAAGCTAACTGGGATGGGGTGAAATTGTCTGGAATCAAGAATGTGATGAAATCTTTAAAGAGATCAAAAAGAGTCTTATTCTTGCACTTGTATTCACACTCCCAATAATTTTAGAACTATTTTGGGGTGGATAGTGATGCGTTAAAGAAGGGATTTGGTTTTTGGATAAATTAAAATTATAAAGTGATAGAAAAAACCTCATTGATGCTAATAATCTATGAGAAAAACTATCCCACCCATGATCTAGAGTTAGTTGCTATGATATTTTCATGAAAATATGGAAGCATAATCTATATGGGATGAAGTTTGAGGTGTATACTGACCATAAGAGTTTAAAATATATATTTACCCTGAATGAGAATAATATGAACATGTGATGATTTCTAGAGCTCATCAACGATTATAACTACTCTATCCACTACCATCCCAGTAAGGGAAATAAGCTACCTAATTCTCTATGAATAAAGGATCATGTATCTATATCAGTGATGATAATTGAAAAGGATAAAATATTCATATATTTTAAGTGGATGGACATGGGATTCATTGTGGGGGCGACATAATTAGTCCTTTCTAAAACTATTTTTCAAACTTCCCTGACGCATAAAATAATGGATGCTCACATAAATGTTGTTGAAATCTAGAAATGGGTGGAAGATATCAAAATTGGGAAAATATCAGAGTTCAAGATTAGGGATGAAGGATTTGTTGGATTTGGAACACGATTATGTGCACCATCCAATTGAGATATAAATAAGTAGATTTTTTATGATACACAACGATCAACCTTTTCTATTCACTTAGGGAACACAATGATGTATCAAGATCTCCAAGAGAATATTTAGTGCGACAATATGAAGAAGGATACTATTGAATATACATCAAATTTCCTTGTATGTCAATAAGAGAAGGATGAAAGAAAAATTTCTAAGGGGATTCTGCCACAATTATCCACACCAACATAGAAGTGGGAGAACATCACCATGTACTTTTTCACTAGGCTTAAAAGGACATCATGAGGAAATAATTCTATGTGGGTCTTTGTGGACAGTCCTAAAAAACAAATCACTTTAACATAAATAGAGATGAATTCTCATTGGATCAACTTGAAAGGATATATATCAATGAAGTGGTACAACTGCATGGATCCGATAGAGATCTTAGATTCACCTTGATGATTGGTTATTGTCTTCAACATTCTTTGAGCACTAAACTAAAATTCTTGTATGACCAATCATCCTCAATCAAATGGAAAACATGAGAGAACAATTTAGACTCTGGAAGACATGTAATGAGAGTATTTTATGGACATCATAGGAGGATGGGGTAAACATCTTCCACTAGTTCAATTCTCTTACACCAACAGTGTCCACCCCATCATCTGAATGGAACAATATCAATCCCTTAATGGGAAAAGGTGTAGAAAACCGAAATGTTGGGATGAATCTGGTGAGTGTAAGATTCTAGGACCTAAAATGGTTTATGAAAATGATGTACAAGGTGAAAACCATTCAGAAACACATCAAGGGAGACCAAGGTCGAAAAAATAGCTCTGTAGAAAATCATTGTTGATACCTTTAGTTAAAGTGGTAAAAATGGTATTCCTCATTATATCTCTATAGAAGAAGGTCATGTGATTTGGGAAGACAGGACAACTGTGGCCAAGTTATTTTGGCCCCTTCGAGATCGGTGATCATGTCGGAGCTATGGCCAATGGATTTGAACTTCCACTTACCATGTCTAAAGACCACGATGTCCTCTATGTATCCCTCTTAAGGGAGTACATACTAGATCCATCACATGTACTCTCTTCATAGGTAGTACCATTTTAGAATGATCATTCTTATAAGGGGAACACATTGAAGATCTTAGATAATAGTGATAATGTTTTTCACAATAGGACTACTCACCTGGTCTATGTACTATAGCTGAACCATATGTACAGAGAGGCAACATGGGAACTAGAGGAGGAAATGAAGGAAATATATGACACGTGTTTATGGATTATATTGTAAAACAAAATTTCATGGGGGAAATTTCATACGGTGGGAATAATGTAATGACCTAATCACTACTAGAATAAAGACCTTTAGCAACCGCCAAAAACAGTCGCTAAAGGGCTGTAGCGGCCGCCTTGAGACCACTTTTGGTGGTTGTTGTTGCTTCGTCGGTAAATACCAACAGCGACCGCCAATGGAGGTCGCTCTTGGTCATTTTAAAAAATCCATATTTCATACCTGCGGGACAGTAGGTGGGTGCAACATGATGAACCCACAGAAATGACCGGTGGATGCGAGCTCGGGTCGCTGGCCATGGCAGATCTACGGTGGCCGGAGTGAGAGGTAGGTGCGTCGGTGAGGGATTGGGTGGCAGGGCGGTGGCGGGGGAGTTCTCATGGCGGGTAAGGGAAGGATATGGGAGGTGATGCGCGGTTATTATGGCGATGACCAAGGGCGGCAGGGTGGCGGCGGGGGAGGTCTCACGGCGTTCGGAGCATTTCAGCGGCGGGGGAAGGCAGGGGGCGGGAAAATTCCCGCCTAGTTTATGTTGACATTAGCGGCCGCCAATGGCGGTCGCTAATACTCTCTGTAGCGACCGCCAATGGCGGTCGCCTGTTTCGGCGGGCGCAGAAGCCATTTTTTCTGGTAGTGAATGTTTAATCAATGGAAATTCACTTCCTATAATTATGTCTTGAAACCATAACATAATGAACTACTATGTACTATGTAACGTTTAAACAAAATATTTATAGTTATAGATTTGAATATCTAAAATTTGACATACATGATTGTGATCATTATGGTATTAGATGTTTGAAAGTATCAACATAATTTTTTTGTGAATAGTAACTCACCCTTATGAATAGTAATGTACCCTTATGAATAGTAAATTATCCTTATGAATAGTAACCTCACCCATTAATGTATAAAAAAATTTAGGATTTTTATAAGTGAAAATATGATCAAAGTATAAGTGTTTCCTTTTTAAGACATAAATATTTAATTTCAATTTTATGATTAATTAAATAATTTTAATGATAATCTATTTCAAAAAAATTATAATAATTATTTATTATTTTAATATATTATTATTATAAGATAATTTTATGTGACCACAATTAATTTTTCAAAGTGTTGGAAATACAATTTTTATTTTAACATTTATATTTTTAAAATAAATTATGATTTAAATTAAAAATTAAAATTCTCATATTTAGAAACTTAATATTGAAAATGGAGTTTATTTTGGGATTCCACCCAATGAAAAAGGTTATGGTGAATTTTTGGAATTTTAAAAAATACCTAAAGTTTTGGTGAATAGTGAAATTCGATAATTTCTGAGAAATGCTAAATAAATAACTTTCTACAAAATTCTTGAGTCATGGATGATATAAATGGCGATAATTTTTAACACACATTAAGACATAACTATTTTTGGTCACAAGAATCAACACTATTCATAGTCTTATGAAAAAATATTAAACTAATGATTAATATAGTGGGAATCCCCTCCTACCCACTATAAAAATGACACTCACTCAATCTTTTCATCACTCTGCTCAAGCCTTTTTCTTAGTCCAAATTCTACTCAAATCCAACCCTAAGACCCTATCTCACATTCAGAAGACCATTGTCTATTCAAAAGACCAAATCTCATCTAAAAAATAGGTTCTCAAGAAAGTTATATTCTAGAGTTAAATTCCTCTTTTAATTTCATTACATTTCATTAACATCCAATTATTTTATTTTCCTTCATCAAAAACGTTTATCCAAATATAATGACAAATCCAATACCATATATATACTAGAATGTTGTAAGGATAATGTAATATTTAATCATCATCTCTCCTTTCCCCTAATTTCAAAATAAAATTGAAAACACCCTCTGATATATGTTAACTTATAACATTCAAGGATGAAGAGTTTTCAATTTCTACTACTGTCTTCATTTCTGGTCATTAAAAAATTTTGACTATTGAACTAGACTATAATATATGTATTTTTATCTCAGGTAAGGTTATAGAATATTTTTATAGTATATATTAATTATAAATAAAAATAAGTTTGTTGTGATAAAGAACACCAATTAACCAAAATGGTTATCATTAATGATTCATATACTAAATCATCGTCACTCAAATTAACCAAATGTATTTTAGAACCATGAAATATTCTCAATGTTCACTAATAACATACAAATTCAAATCTACAAAACCATTCTCATCTTATATAACAACCCTACTCTTTATTACACACATCAACATGATTTATTACATAAACATGCACATAAGACAACTCTGAGGATCAAGAGGTCTACTTTATTATGAAATTAGGATCACTAAATAACAACTTAGAACATAAAACAAAACATCTTTATTGAAAATAAATTTTACATGACCAAAACATTCCTTCATACTTAGAATTGTATGGGATAACCTGAGGCCATGAATAAAGAAAGGGAGAGCTATAAATCCCAGTAAAGGAGAAAACAAGGCATACAATGAATAATATAGTTCATTTCAGATAATAGTGATGTCAATGGAGTATTAGAGAAACATTAACATAAAGGCATGATAGATCATGATTATCATAACATGGAAATGTGGCAACAACACTTAACAGTGTATTAGCATGATCCAAGGCTCTTTGCACATGGGGAATCAGTAAAATCTCATTTAACATGAATTATCATGAGTAAACCATCATTTAACTGGACATATCATGATATTAATCTTTACCCAAGGCATTGGAGCGCTATCTGAGCGCACAATTTATTAACATTTCTTGTCATGTATAAGTGTGCCACATGGATCATATAACATGGAATCAATAAACATCATCATTTATTCCACTATAACTTAATGTTGAATTAATTTATGAAACTATATAATCAATTAGTAAATGTGCACAAATATGAATACCCTTTATAGAGAAATGGGCATGGTATTTACAACACAATGACTTTGGCATGGAAAATCAAGGATCAATTTTGGCAGCATAACGACATGACTTAAAAATTCAGAAAAATGGTTGTTTAGGGAGAAAGGGGTTTCTAATAAAATATACATTAAATGGAAGATAAGGGGGGAATATAAATTCATGTACCAACATTTTTAATGTAATTTATATTCATAATACAATAGAATTTCTTGAATGTAAATGAGGAGAGAGAAAGCCCTTAACGAATTTCGGCATGGTAACAGGTATACACGGGAGGAATTAATGATAGATAATGGAGTATCTCATTATTAAAAAATAAGTAGGGATTTATAGAATAGGTTAAAAACCATACCCCAATATTTTTAATTCAAAATACAAAGGTATAGAATCATAAAGAAACCTGGAGAAAAATGACAAAGGAAGAAATCCATTACTTGGAAGTGTGATCCCAAAGTATTGGGAGAGGCTTGAGAGAGGCTACCCAGGATATTGGGGTGCTTTTGAGGATTCTTGATAGAGGATGGTAGAGTTTTGTCAAAATCCATAGTCTTTGAGAGACGATGAATGGGATCTTGGGTGGGTTTATATAGGAAAAGAGGAGGAATTTTATATTAATATGGTTTTGGACACCATACATTAATGTAATAAAAACCACAAAACAACCCTTGGTTTTTTCTCATAGTTTTGGCCAATGGTGAATGTAAAACATAATTTCATAATTCCAATGGATGAAAAATTAATATATTAGACTTTCTTATGTGGAGGTGAGCCACACTCTCAACAAAATAATTTTAAAAGTTGAAATGTTTTTTAATTCTAGGAAGGTCCACTAAGGCACCCGAAAATTAATCAAAAAAATCTAAAACCACATTATTTTATATGTAAATATATATTGGCTGATTATACAATTTATATTATTTTATTACTTAACTATTTGGTCATTATGATGTCATAAAACATATTATATATTTAAACAATATTTATTTGTTAACCAAATATTCGACTGTCTTAGAAAATTATGAAACATTCACCGTTGGATAATTTTGATATCCTGATTTGAAAAATAATATGAATTTTATCTAAATAATTTTTTAAATATGTTAATTTTTTCTTTTAAAATAAAAACCGACATTATGAAAAATTCAGGGGGTTTGTCAAAGACAACATTCAAGTATTAATAAAAATTACAATTGAATTCATAAAAATTATATGATCATTTTTATTTAATAAAAATTAATTTAGTAATAATATATTATTGAATTATTATTTAATTTAAAAAATACATTAATTCAACAGAATATATTTCATAATATAATATTAACTAAAAATACTATTTGTGCTTTAAAAACTATTTACAAAGTAACAATAATAATATGAATATATATTCTTTATTCTATAAAAAAATATTTTCCATACTCATTGTGCTAGGGTATTTTTACATAACCCCTTATAAAACCCGCATAAAACTAAATTGTAAGGTGTGCGATGGTGACAAACTCTTGAGGTGGCTCAGATAACATCGGTCAGGTCATAATCTCTATCTACATCCTCTTATCCTATATGTGATTTCCTTCAAGATTAAAATGTTGAAGCTCAAAATTGTCCTGGTTATAAGAGAAGCCCAGTGATTCCATCACCCTTCCAAGATCAAGAAATGGTCTTCGAATGGAGCAATTCTACTAGATGAGGCCATTACCTTCTTTGTCTGAATAATTGGATTTGTTAAATCCCTATATTTATACTAATCAATTGATGATTGTTCAATGGATATATTAGAAATAGTTATAATTATTATCATTAATTTATAAAACAAATACATAAAATAAGTACATACATATGTTATATATCCATTTTATAAAATAATACATTTAATTGGATCAATATGAATTTTCATTAATTAAATTCTGGGTCGTTACAATCTTCCCCACTTAAGAAAGTTCACTCTCAAAATTTCATTTTCCCACACTAAAACAGACATGTGTAACTCTTCTTCATCACTTCCTCAAATTCCCACGTTGTTTCTTCAATTTTGTGGTTTATCCATAATAGCTTGATGAGGGGAATTATCTTATTTCGTAGAACTTTTTTCCATCGATCCAAAATCTTAACCAGCTTCTCCCCATAAGAGAGTTCATTCTACAATGGTACCACCTCTGGACTGAGCACATGTGATGGATCAGGTATGTACTTCCTCAAGACTGATACAAAGAATACATCATGTACTTGTTATTGGTTCAGTGGGAGTGGGAGTGGCGGTCAATAGGCCACTACTCCAATGTGATCAATGATCTCAAAGGGCCGATGTAACTTGGTCTAAGAATTATCATTTTTCCAAATATCATAACTCCCTTCCATGATGATATAAGGAGGAATACCATGTCTCCAACATCAAACTCTAGGTCTCGTTGATGATTATCATCATAGATTTTTGTTACTATAAGTAGATTTAATGTGCTGCAGAATGGTATTGAACATTCCACAATTTCTTTGACCATTTTTGGACCTAGGATTTTTTTCTTCCCAACATCATCCCAACATGTTGGTGTTCTGCACCTCTTCCCATAAAGGGATTCATAATGAACCATTTGGATTCTAGAATGGAAACAAATATTATAAGAGAAC
The DNA here is from genome assembly GCA_963277665.1 of Viscum album. Classification (NCBI taxonomy): domain Eukaryota; kingdom Viridiplantae; phylum Streptophyta; class Magnoliopsida; order Santalales; family Viscaceae; genus Viscum; species Viscum album. The sequence goes on along the minus strand of OY728120.1, from coordinate 566,119,957 downwards.
TACACTAGAGGAAGATGATGATCCCATCCTCCATTGATGTCCATTGAGAATGCTCTCAACATTTCCTAAAGTGTTTGGATAGTCCGCTCAGATTGGACATCTTTTTTAGGATGATAAGCCCTACTGAAGTCATCTCAGTATTTAGAGCATGTTGGAGACTCTTCTAGAACATAGAGGAGAATCTTAGATCTGGACTGCATACAATAAATAGTGTTACTATATGTAGCCTTACCACTTTTCTGATATATATGTGCGTTCTTGTGGATCCAAGGATAAATCCTCTAAAATGGAAATGAAGTTTGCAGTATTTTTAAGACGATCAACAACAACATAGATAGAATTGTATTCTTTGGATGTCTTTGGATGTATGGTGACATAGACTATGGTGATGTTCTCCCATTTCCTTTCTGGTATGGGTTATGGTTGCATCATCCCCTTAGACTTCTGCTTCTCAACATCCATTTGATGACATACCAAGCACTTTAATATAAACTCAGTGATCTCTTTATTCATTTTATCCCACCGATAATGCACTTGGAGATCTTGATAACTATTTTTATTTACTCAGTGATTAGATAAATTGGAACTATGTCCATCATGAAATAGTTTTTTCGTATCTCTGGATTTTATGGAACACGTAGTCTTCACCCAAATCTCACAATTACTTCTTCATTGAAATTGAGATCTAAGGATTTCCCTTTTCTAATAGTTTCTACTTTCTTCATAATTCCCACATCATACTTCTGATCATACTTTAACCTTTCCTAAAGAGAAGGTTGAGCAATCATTTGTGAAAGGATTGATGAAGTTCCCTTCTTTATGATTCTCATGTCTATATTCATCAAATATAAGATGATTGGACCCTTTTTAATTCTCATCAAATGTAGAATCACTGGGTCCCTTTGACATAGTGCATCTGTGACAATGTTCAATTTACCAGGGTGGTAAGGTATTGAGCAGTGATAGTATTTGATCATCTCTAACCATATTCATTGGCGTATGTTCAACTATTTATATGTGAATATATGCTTGAGGATTTTGTAATCGTGTATATTTAACACATCATCTCCAAGAGTTAATGTCGCCAAATTTTCTAATTGGATATTACTGAATCCAACTCCAAATCATGTGTTGGATAGTTTATCTCATGAACATTAAATTTCCTAGAAGCATATGAAATTACGGTTTCAATTTTCATCAACATAAAACCCAATACATTATTCGAATCATCACTGAATACCACAAAAAGATCTCCACTTATGGGTAATGAGAGCACAAGAATAGTGATAAGCCACATCTTAAAGTCCATGAATCTCTCTTCACATTCATTACTCCAAGAAAACTATACACTCTTCAGAGTTATCTTGTTAAGAGGGTTTGAAAATATTCAGAAATTTTCACAAATCAGGGATATTATCCAGCTAACCCCAGGAAGTTACATATATCTATTACCAATGTTGGCCTCGGTCATCGCACAATTACAACTGTCATGGAAGGATCCACAAATATCAAATTTCATGTGAAGATGTGACCCATGAATGAGACCTCCTTCTACCAGAACTCACACTTACTGTACATTGCATTGAGATTCTGATTTTGCAAGGTCTCTAGTATATTTCTTAGATTCTCCTCATTCTCTTTAATGAATTGAGAGTATATTAAAATATCTTCTATAAATAATTCCACAAATTTGTCTTGGTAATCTATAATGACTCTATTCCTCAGGAAAATGAATATTCCTATAGAATTAGTATGTCTGAAATTCATTACTATGAATTCATAGTGCCCGTATCCTATACAAAAAAGTATTCTTCTGGATATCCTCCATATTCTTCCTTACATAGTAATATCTCACCAAAAAATCACCTTGTAGAAGTATCGTTCTCTACTCATATGATCTAAAAATTCATCAATTCAGGGAAGAGGATACATGTTATTTATCATGGTTTTGTTAATCTCATGGTAATCAATGAAAAGTCGCATTGACCCATTTTTCTTCTTGACGAAGAGGACAGGTTCACCCCATGGTGAAGCACTAGGTCAAATAAACCATTTATCTATATTCTCTTATAGTTGATTCTTTAGATCTTCACTCTCTAAAACAACCATTGTATATAGAGTCTTGGATTTTGGAAATTCCCCAGGTATAAGATCAATTGAGAATTCAACATCTCTTCTAGGAGGAATACCATGAAATTCATTGGTAAACACTTTAGTTAATTCAATCACAATACGAATGTCTTAATGGATGGATGATTCCTTAGACTCAATCATCTGAATTATATATCCATGCTCAAAGAGATTTAATATCCATGATTGAGATGACGGTGCTGAGGAAGATTCATCCTCCTCCAAACACATGCACAGAATCATGGGACAATTCTACATTTGGAGAGTGAATTACCTCTCATCGTAGTTTATGTTGGATCTGTATAGGGAAATCTAATACATTCCATGAATTCCATAAAATTCCAACAGAGGAAGAATGATGTGGTTTTATGGAAAGTTCAATCTACAAGTTATGACTTGGGAAGTGTTATGTTCATGTGATGCAATGATTTCCCCAATTTCCATTATCACTAGGATATTTACTTCCATGACATGTGGTAGTGTTGGGATTGTTCTACTAAACATTCATTATATAAATAATTACGTAGAACCAGAATAAAAAATTATGTTTTCTATTCAGGAATGAATGACTAGAATACCTGTCACCACATCATTTTTGGGGTTCACTTCGGAGTTAGAGATGGAAAATTCTCACCCTTGCAACCTTGGATGTTATTGGTTTCCTCAAGAAACCCTTTTCATAGGGAAATAGTTTTCAAAATTCCCTGGTTCATTGTAGTTGATGCAATGAATAGTGGGTTGATGGTCCAACAGAGAATTTCTATCCTCAACCATAGCCGCTTGGTTTTCTTATCGGTAGTTAATGGTATGATTCCCTTCTCATCCGCACCTAAATCATTTCCTCATCCCCTTCACGAAATTTCTGGGGTGCTTCTTTCTAAACCTTTGGCAGGTGGGGTGATGGATTTTCATAGCACTATTGGATTTATCCATCAGACCAATAGAATTAAAGTCCCACTTGTGATTATTATCACCATGAAATCCCTATGTATTCATAGATCTCCATTTTAACCTTTAGGGAACATTGGACAATTTCCTCCTACCTCTGAAAGTCACGGATCACAAGGGATTTCCATAGGCTAGGTTTGAGCCCCCCAAAGAAGCAGCCAACCTTGTATTGGGGTGTAACGACAATGCCATAGGAATATCATGCAAGCCTTGGAAATTTTTCCATGTACGCTCTTATGGATTCATTGTATTTTTTCTTGAGGGAAGAAGTAACATTCTATCATTAGTCATAAGGTGAAAGGAAAATATTTATCAATTTATTTTCAGAAAATCCATCCATTCCAATTCCTCGATCTCCCCCATATGAATTTTATTTTTTATCAATGTCCACCATTTATCAGCTTCACCGTCTATATAATAAAAATCATTAAGAACCATATCTTGAATGGAAAATTGATGTCTGGAGAGGATCTTCTCAATATAGTTGATCTATTGTTCGGCGATTTATGGATTAGATGATCTATTAAAATTAAGAGAACATTGTCTCAAGAAGTTCATGATTGCGACTTGTTCTTTCTTAAGCGGGTGAATGTTCTTCTTGACCCATGTTTCTATTCAAAACATGAGTTAACTGAGACCGTATCATGACAATGTTTGTGATTCTCGCTCCCCTCAGATTGGCCATCTCATTATGAAATTAGTCACTGTTGGCGCCAAAAATGTGGCCCGAAAGGAAGGAACGAAAAAGACAGCCGGCGCGCTGCCTCGCGAAGCACAGCCGCGAAGCACATCCGCGAAGCACAGCCACGAAGCACCCCCGCGAAGCGCCCCGACCCTCGCAGCCGCCGCGAATCTCCGGAGGTAGTATTCCTCCGTGAACCCGTTTGACGTTCGCGAGCCTCCGCGAAGCGCCAGAGGCGGTAATACTCCGCGGACGACGTTGACGTTCGCGAGCGCGCGGCGAAGCACCAAAGGCGGCGTGCGAGCCCTGCTTCGCGGCGCCCCTTCCCTATAAATACTGGACTCCCCCTGAGTCCCGAAGACGGAAAATCAGACCTTTCGGCTTCTCCTCTCCCGAATCGCGAAGCACGCTTTGCCCCGGGAATCATGAGCTCCGCAAGGTATTTCTACTTTGCGAGACGACTCTGCTTTGTCTCGTTTTGAGCCCCTCTTCCGGGAGGGATGCCCTTCACGAAGCTCAAGGGCGTTCGCGGAGGAAGGGGATTCCCAAGGGAACCCGGGCAGCCGTGGAGCACTTGTGCTTCGCGAAACACCCAAACCATACGAGTGATCCCTATGCTAAGGCAGGACCGCTCCACTTCGCGAAGCACACTACTTCGCAGGACCCTGCTTCGCGAGGCATCCCTTCTTCGCGAGGCAGTGCTCCGCGAACACTGTTCCACTTCGCGAAGCGCCTTCCACTCACACCTATGCCCCATGCTAAGGCCAAGGCATCCCACTTCGCAAAGCACACTCCTCTTCTTAGGGATTCCTCTTCCCGTGCGGCCCTCCAGGTTTGCACGATGTGATTTCAAAGTCCCATGGACAATACCACCCGTAGCGTCGCTTCGCCTATTGCTTCTTCCCATAGGCACGCTAATGGCTATTAATTCTTCGCATAGCCACGCTAACGTGGACCCCTCGATGGTTCGTCCCACGACCCCCCTTTACCATGGCCTTACCGGCACCTTCTCTTCCCCAAGGACCAGAGGGTACTAGTTATGTAAGTCCTAGGGGTGTGGAGTGAACCCACCTCGTCCAAGCTGCAAGACGTTAAACTGCCCAGCACCACGTCCTCAACACATGACGTTAAACTGTGACCCAACCTCGTCTCCCTCACGAAGGGTCCCCCCAGCTAGAACATTCTTTACACCACTCGTCTCCACGGGAATGGAACTCTTCCGCACAGGGAAAGAGATCCTCCTTGTCGGGGTGGTGTATGTTCGCAGGTGAAGGGCTGCCTCAGAGCGTAAGACCCTAAACATTCGTACGGATGATTTCACCTGTGCGTCTCCGTACTTCCCCACTACCAAGGTCAGTGGAGGACGTGATAGGGAACGAGGCACCCCCCCTCTGGGCCTCCATCCTAGAGTAAGTCCCAACACCATGGGCCGCTCAACGCGTAAGCCCCTTTTCGCTTCTCACGGACGCACCCTTCGCGACGTGATCGTCAGGTCCTTGCAACCTCTTGTTTCTCACACCGAGCATGACTCATGTGGGCTTAGAGTGAGCACCGACCCTGACCCACCTTTTGAACTACGAGGTCTTTGATCCGTGTCAAGGCATGATACGTAGGAAGCCTTTATGAGGTTCAAGCCCACCAATAGTGGACCAAGGTCCACTTTCACGTCGGTTCACCGACAAACCCACCTTTTGAACTACGAGGTCTTTGATTCGTGTCAAGGCATGGTACGTAGGAAGCCTTTATGAGGTTCAAGCCCACAACCCATTGGACCAATGTCCACTTTCACGTCGGTTCACCGACAAACCCACCTTTTGAACTACGAGGTCTTTGATCCGTGTCAAGGCATGGTACGTAGGAAGCCTTTATGAGGTTCAAGCCCACCACCCATTGGACCAAGGTCCACTTTCACGTCGGTTCACCGACAAACCCACCTTTTGAACTACGAGGTCTTTGATCCGTGTTAAGGCATGGTACGTAGGAAGCCTTTATGAGGTTCAAGCCCACCACCCATTGGACCAAGGTCCACTTTCACGTCGGTTCACCGACAAACCCACCTTTTGAACTACGAGTTCTTTGATCCGGGTCAAGGCATGGTACGTAGGAATACTTTATGAGGTTCAAGCCCACCACCCATTGGACCAAGGTCCACTTTCACGTCGGTTCACCGACAAACCCACCTTTTGAACTACGAGGTCTTTGATCCGTGTCAAGGAATGGTACGTAGGAAGCCTTTATGAGGTTCAAGCCCACCACCCATTGGACCAAGGTCCACTTTCACGTCGGTTCACCGACAAACCCATCTTTTGAACTACGAGGTCTTTGATCCGTGTCAAGGCATGGTACGTAGGAAGCCTTTATGAGGTTCAAGCCCACCAATAGTGGACCAAGGTCCACTTTCACGTCGGTTCACCGACAAACCCACCTTTTGAACTACGAGGTCTTTGATCCGTGTCAAGGCATGGTACGTAGGAAGCCTTTATGAGGTTCAAGCCCACCAATAGTGGACCAAGGTCCACTTTCACGTCGGTTCACCGACAAACCCACCTTTTGAACTACGAGGTCTTTGATCCCTATCAAGGCATGGTACGTAGGAAGCCTCTATGAGGTTCAAGCCCACCCGTCTTTCACGTCGGGTTTCACCGCCATCCAGCACGACGTTAAACCGCACTCTGGTCCAGTGGTAAGCCATTGCGACCCACCCATCACCTGAACTACGAGGTCTTTGATCCGTGTAAAGGCATGGTACGTAGGAAGCCTCCACGAGGTTCAAGCCCACCAATAGTGGACCAAGGTCTACTTTCACGTCGGTTCACCGACACGCCCACCCGTTGTTTCTTCACGTCGGTTCCCATCTTCGTCCAGCATGACGTTAAACTACATTCTGGTCCAGTGGTAAGCCATTGCGACCCAACCCCATTTGAACTACGAGGTCTTTGATCCATGTCAAGGCATGGTACGTAGGAATCCTCCCAGAGGTTCAAGCCCAACTCCCATCGGACCAAGGTCCATCTTCACGTCGGTATGCTGATGATGCCCATCGGACCAAGGTCCACCTTCACGTCGGTACGCTGATGACATTCATCGGGCCAGGGTCCAGCTTCACGTCAGTTTACCAGCACCATCCCGAACTACGCGGACTTTGATTCCCTACCATAGGGATACGTAGGAAGCCTCATCAAGGCTCAAGCCCAACTTCACTGTCGCACCCTGCGATGGTCCCACTTCACTCTCCTTCTACTCCATTCACTGTCGCCCACGGGCTAGCCCCGGTGTCGATATCCCTTCAAGGAGGATTCTTCAATCCGATCTATCCTAGATAATGCTCTGGTTGGGTTGATCCATCTCCGCTGGACGTTAAACTCGCGACATACCCTGTGTTGAACCCGGGAAGCTGAGGAAAACCTCAGATATGTGTCCATGACATGTAATTCCCCGCGCCCGATATGGGATGCCTCGGGCTTCCACGTCCTCGAGAAGCCTTGTGATCAAGGATAACAGACAGACATGCCAGGTACCCCAGCATCCAGACACGCTACTGATGCCTCAACGTGACTACTCCCCTGACCGAAGGTTACTGCCCTGACTGGACCCTTTGGAATGTCCCGAAAGAAGCAATGTAATTAACCGGTGTCCATGGAAACATGGCCCTAGGAAGAGTTTCACGAACTACGTATTAAATCTATTAGGGAGACCCGGACTAGGTGATGAGTTCTGAGGAGGAATCCATAGGAGGAAGAACCGACATCCCATCATCCCGTTTCGATCAAGGAGCAGATGTCCCTGAATAAGGAGCGAATGCCGCCCGCCTTTGGAAAGCGGGAATGCAGGGCAACAAAGCCGTGCGTCCTCCGTAGACGGATGCGCGCGCCCCGGCGAAAGCGTCGGAAACAGAAATGGTGAACCCGACGTGAAATTCTTCTCCTCAATATGGAGATTAGTAGCGTTTGAGACACCAGTAGATTGACGTGTCACCGGATCCAGATATCCGGTGCCTGGTCCCGCCAAGGAAATAGCGGGCCTGTCGTGGAACTCACCGGGAATACGGGGTAACAAAGCCGCGCGTCCTCCGCAGACGGATGCGCGCGCCCCGACGAAAGCGTCGGAAACAGAAATGGTGAACCCGACTTGAAATTCTTCTCCTCAATATGGATATTAGTAGAGTTTGAGACACCAGTAGATTGACGTGTCACCGGATCCAGATATCCGGTGCCTGGTCCCGCCAAGCAAATAGAGGGCCTGTCGTGGAACTCACTGGAAATCGTGGTAGTAGAACGTGGGGCACTCCGCTCTGTAGCGTGATGGTGTGGATCCTTCTCACAGACGTGGAGGATGGAAGAACGCTGGGGCACTAGCTGTCAATCCTTTTCCTCTCAGTACTGATTAGTTGATCCCTTCGTTTCCCAGGAACCAGGTTGCTATTTCGGAGATGCGGTCACCATCCGCTCCTCGCCCGCGCAGGGGTAGGGGCAACACCACGACGGCCACTCCACATTGTGCCACTACCGCCACGATGGCTGCCACGTCACGGAATACGGGACGCCCACGTACCCTTTCCCCATCAGAGATCATCCAACGAAGGGTGATCAACAGCCTCGTGCGCAGGTATGAGGAAGAAGGGGTCATCCCAACCCGGGATATGGCCCGCCTGGACCTGGAGGCCTCCAGGCCCCGCTGTCAACGCCGCTCTAACAGGCCGCACAGGGAGCCCCTGCTCCCCACCCCGACATTCAACCGTTTCAGGAGCCTATCCCCGGAACTCCTTGACGACTCTTCGCCTTACGCGGAAGAGGCAGGCGCTGTCCGGCTCAGTCCGCTCAGGGCCCTGACCCAGGGCCCCCAGGCGAGAGCTCCCGTCCGGCCGCGTCAGCGCCACCGTCCGGCCCCATAGGAAGAGCAGGCAGACTACGTCCCTGCACCACCTGCACCGGCTCGCCTGACCCGACGTCAGCGCCGGGCCCGAGCTGAGGACGCTCGCTCAGGCGCGTCCACGTCGACAGCTACAGTGGCCCGAGCCACCGCTGACGTGCATTATGAAGCCCCCGCGTACATTGAGAAGGGGCACCCCTTCGCCCAACCAAGATTGAGACCCCAACCGCCCCATGGGCGGGCTGGGTTGACTCTCCGGGTTGCGGGCCCAGTGGTGATCACCGCGAGCTAACCCGCGGTGATGCCACCCTGTACGGAGGTCCTCCCCGTACCACTACTCCACAGAGCGTGGGCCTTCCCCGCTCCGAGGTTCGTCATGGAGGCATGCCTCGTGTTGTCCCCATCCTGCAGGAAGACCTGCCCCGCGGCAGTGGCGCTCAGCGCGGAAACATTTCCCGCGCCCGCTGTACAGGGTATGAAGTTCATCCTTCTGAAGGCACCGTCCATCCGGTCCTCCTCCAGCGTGGGGGGCCTCCCTACGTCCTCTCTGCAACCGGCGGAGGTCCTCCTCGCCCCAGCAACTCGAGGAGTGAAGGTCGGCCTCGCTCCACTCGCATCCACCATGGAGGTCTTCCCCATGCTCCTGCCAGTTCCAACAGAGGCCTCGCCCACATGGGTACTGTTCATGGAGGTCCTCCCCATGTACCCTTCGACATTTGCCCTGGTGCCCCTCGCACCCCGGCTGTCTCGAGTGGGGGCCCTCTCCGCCACGGCGCCAGCGCCGCCCCGAGGCTGCCTGATAGGGGTCAACCCTGTCCCGAAGAGCCACCCAGGGGCAGAAGAGTGGGTCGTCACCGCCACAAGAAGAATCCTGGGAAGGCCCAGGTGGAGATCAAACCTACCCGCTTCTCCGATTCGGAAGAGGAATCTGATTCAGCGATGGAACCTTCTCCCATCTCCTCCGTATCAAGGACTGGGGCAGGAACCAGACGCGTCAGCCTCGTTCTCCCAGAATTTGAGGACCACCGGATTCCCGTCTCTCTCCGCAGGTACATCCCGGAGAAAGAAATCCTGGGAATTCCGCAGGTCTCGACCACGCAATCACCGCCTCTGTCACCAGAAGAGCCCTCTAACTCTACCAGGGATCATGTAGAGTTATTTTGGGGGCCAACGACGGTAGAGCGACGACACGACCTGTCGCTGGTAGCCGCGGCTCCCGTTCCGGAAGCTGTGATAATCAGCCCGTCGTATCGTGACATCGTGGCGAGGTCACCTCACTCTTCGGAGGATGGCCCGGAATTCGGCGGCCAGTCAGCTCGTTTGCCGTATTCTCCACCGCCGAGCTTATTATCCCAAAGGTCCGCCTCGGTACCGCTTCCGGTTCCTCAGCCGCCCCCGGTTGACGAGTGGGGAAACACAGGGCGAGACCCTGAGTCCGAGCCTAGGAGCTTCTGGAGTATCCTTGCAGCGGATTACTTCCCGGAGAAGTTCTAGCCGACGGCGGCACTGAATTTCCGCATACCAGAGTCTATTACCCTTAAAGAAGTGGGGTGCCTTTGTCGAACCTTGTGGGCGACACACTTCCGCCTCCGTTTTGAACGGGTGGTGTACCCCAGAAGTCGTGAGCACTTCGAAGAAATCGGCGAGCAATGCCGCCTGATCGATGAAGCCGCACTTCTTGTAGCCCAGCACCCTGAGTCTCCAGGCCACCAGAGCGCCCTTCAACGAAAATGCATTCAGAGTATTAAAGCACTTCGCAAGATCATCAGGGAAGCCACCCCCCATGTGCAAGTCCGTGGTTGGGGACGCTATTCCACTCTCCTCTTCGACCCTATCCGACGGAAGACCGATTCGCTATGCGACATTGAGGATATTCCCTCAAGAGGGGTCACAGTCCACATGGACGACATTGTGGATAAGGAAGATGAGCTTGAGTTCCTTGATGGAGACTTACTATCCGAGGGTGTACCGCCGCTGCTCGACCCGTCAGGGAGAGTTACCCGTCATCAGAGGAACCTGCTAGGTCTCCCCGTACCCACCGAGTCGCTGGCACTCGGTCGAAGCACTGGCAAGGGTAAGGAGCACGTCGGAACAGTCAAGCACTCCGACCCGTCCTCCTCTGTGCAAAAAACGGATGAAGATTCTAAGAAGGCCAAGTTACGCCAGCAGCTTGCTGAGCAGAAGAGGCTGGTTGACGAACTCTTGGCTAAACGCGCAGCAGAGCGACGACCCGACTATGGTAATCCCAGGCCGGGGCAGCAGGGGCAGGAACAACTTCCCCCCGGCGATATGCCTCCGGGAAACCCTGATCATGCTACTGCCGCGGGCAGGGCGGAAGCCGGAACATACGGCAAGAGGGCTAGATACGTCTCGCCAAACCCCCCTGAGCGACGGGGCAATCTGAAGAATCCAACCCGGGTTCCCCCAGTCGCCCAGCAGGTCATCCAGCCAGTTGACCCGCGAGCAGCCGAAGTCATCTACCATGTTGAAGAACCTGGCAATGCGCTTGTGGTTAGGGATCCCCGTCAAGACAGGGACCCCCACCCGGAGGACCTTATTGCGGCACTCACAGCCCGCCTCGAGGCTTTGGAAACGCGGCAGGTGGCGGTCCCACCGGATGGCAAGCCTTATCCCGCATGGGTGGATGATATGTCCGCGCCTCCGGGTTTTGGGAACCCCACTTTCTCGCCCTTTAATGGGACATGGGATCCTCCCCAACACTTGGCTCATTTTTCTTCCAGGTGTGGCCCCGTGCTGGGGACCCCGGCTCAGCAAGAAGCCGCCAAGCTCCAATGTTTCGTACAGACATTGGAAGGTCCGGCTTTCGTCTGGTACAGCCAGCTCCCTATCGGATCGGTGACCGGTTGGGAGGATCTTCGCCGGCAGTTCTTATACCAGTTCAGCTCCACCACGTGAAAGACCAGCATTGCGGACCTCTTCAAGTGCAAACAGAGGCCTGATGAGCGGGTTGCAGATTTCATCGCCCGGTGGAAAGGACTTACGTATTCCCTCGATATGCCACTGACTCAGGAGAAATTACTGACGATGTGTGTGGGGAACATCAAGACAGAGCTGGTACCCTCCTTGATTACCCATAACTACCCTGTAGGGTTCAGAGATTTCTCGGATAAGGCCGAGCGCCTCGAGGAAGCCCTGCAACAGGCTAGTCAGGCACGTTTGCTACCCCCTATGATTCCATCCAGGAGGGCCGCCAGGGCTGAACCCGCCGCAGTGGCTCAAATAGAAGCCCCGAGGCGGCTGGAATTGCTGCCGGCGGCACCACCCCAACAACCCCGCAGAGGTCCTCCACCTCAAGCACAGGCTCCTTCCCAGCAGCGACCGCCTCAGAACCGACAGGTTCCCCCGCGCAATGCGCCACCGCCACCTAGGCGAGACAACCAGGCGCCACCTCCTCGGAAGGCCCCTCCGGCCCCTCGTCAGGACCAGGTCCTCAGGGCCCCCTATCCAGAAAGAAGGTACCAGACCTATTCGTTCAACGAAAATCAGGTCCCTGGCTACTTCCGAAGTGCTCTAGAGCAAGGGATTGTGCGTCTGCCTGAGTGCAGAAGGCCTGCAGAGGCGCACCTCACCGACCACCCCAACTACTGCCCTTATCATCGGATCCTGGGGCACACCCTCAAGCGATGCTATGTGTTTAAAGACTGGCTTCAGGACCAGGTCAACAAAAACATAGTCAAGTTGGGCCCAGCACCAGCGCAAGTGGCAGGCGTCTTTGCAGGATCAAAAATCGGCAGCGACAGCGAAGGTGAGTGGCAACAGGTCCCTAGCTGCGGGTCCCAGAAATACGACAACTGGATGGCTCGAAAAACCATCGTTCGTGCCCAGGGTATCATCCAGGCGCGCCTGAAGAAGTCAGAACCTTCAGAAGAAGTAGCTGGTGCCTCAGCATCGTCTTCACAGTCGACCTCTGCCCAAAAGGGCAAGCAGCGGCGACGCAAGAAGAAGCAACGTGCACCGCCAGTGCCGCCGTCGTCCCACACTCTCGGCGACTTTATGCCTCCCGAAATGGGCATTCCTCCCAGAATCCGCCCAGAGGTGGATGACTCTTTGAGCGACAGTCAAGAGTACGCTTTGGTTAACACCGTGGAGCTGGTAAAGCCCTATATGACCCCCGACGAGGGGGAACCCCAGGCAGACCTCCCCAACGTTTCCAGCCGACGTCAACGTCAGCGGAATCGCAATCGCACCGGTCATCGAGGTACGTCAGCAGGAACTTGCGGCCAAGCCGTGCACGCTACCGAGACCAGGCAGCAGGCTCAGCGTAGATCTCAGCACACGCAGACCCATCCAGCACCCTCGGCTCTACCTCCACCATCGTTCGTGCTGCTGGATCGGGGGGAGCCGCCTCGTTCGTATCACAGCCAGTCTTGCCCGGCTACAGGCCAGCCTCCGCTGTTCGATCTTAGCCCGGCGACTACTCTTCAGGCTTCTACTGGTAGGTAGCAAGATGTACCCAGTACTAGTTACTCTCCGGTTCAGCCATCCGAACCCGCTGTGCATCCAAATGTCGAACGACCTCCTGTAAGTAGAGGTTCGCGTTTGGAACGAAAGTACGATGTTCTGAAGCATCTGGCCGGCATCCCGGCGAGGCTTTCTATCCTCAAGGCCCTTCGCCTATCATCTGAAATGCGCGAGGCACTTACTGAGGCCCTAAGGAGCCCCCTCCAGTTCGAGACGGAGGTAGCAGCTGCAGAAGCCTTCCATACCGAGACGATTGAAAACGACGAATGTCAGGCGGTTATCTCACTCTCCGGCGAAGATGAGGACCCTCCTATATATGGGCACATTCTCCCACTGTATATCACTGGCCACTTCAACGGTGTGGAAGTCCGCCGCTGCCTCGTTGACACGGGCTCTAGAATCAACCTAATTCCGACCCGGACGCTGCGAAAGCTGGGTCTGTCCGAAGGTGATTTAACTCCCTCTGACCTCTGGATCCAGGGGTACGACAGGACAGAGCAAACCCCAGTCGGCAAGATCCGCCTGAAGACTTAGTTAGGTGGCTTAATTGCTAGCACCAAGTTCATGGTTGGTTCTCAGGACACCGCCTACAACGCATTGATGGGTTGGCCATGGCTCCATCTGCATGTAGCGGTCCCCTTGTCGTATCACCAGTGCCTCAAGTACTCGCTCAACGGTCGAGTAGGCGTGCTCCAAGGAGACGCGTCCCCTTTCGCTTCTTGTGAGGCCCGCTATCTGGATGCGGGTTATTACAAAAGTAAGGAAAAGAAAATCCTGGTAAGCGAGGATGAGCCCGCCCCGATCACAACTGATCCCTGGGAAAGCATGGACGACGCCTACATCCTCCCGATCCACCGGTTGGAGGCCACGACCCCCGACATGGGGCAATGTTTCGTTGTTTCAGGTACGCAAGGAAGGCATGTTCCCTTGTCCAAGCGACGGTGGAAAATCACCTCGTACTCCTACATCAACCAGGCTCGGGTCATCCCAGAACCTCCTACCCCTGTACGGTACCGAGACGTCGAGCTCATGACAACGGCGGTGCGCCATACGTGTCTCTTCCACCGGGCTGGAATTAACCGACTCAGGCCGACACGTCACCACTGCTTTGATATCATCAAACGTGGCCCCTTAGGCCGAAGGCCAGATGGGATAGGATAAAATGCATTCATTGCTATGGTCTCAACGACAAGTGAGTCTCTTGATGTGATCACCGCTGCTGCCCAAGCCGGCACCAGCTGCCCCGTGGATCTTGATAGCCCAGAAGTATCTTCCATCGCGGGAAATTCCCCCACGGCTGGGGAGGGAGACTTGGAGGATGCTCCCCCAGCCTTTGAAGAAGTTGTCTCTACCACGGTTGATGAACTGGTACAGGTGAACCTTGGTAGCGAGGCAGATCCGAGACCCACATTGATCAGTGCAGCCATGTCCCTCGGGGAGCGGCAGCAGTACGTAGACTTCCTCAAACAGCACCGCGATGTGTTTGCCTGGAGTTACGATGAGATGCCAGGGCTGGATCCCCAAGTGGCCATCCACCGTCTGGGCCTCCCAGCAAAACATCGTGGGTTTAAGCAGCCTCCCAGGAAGATGCACCCTTCCCATGGCGCTATGGTTGAGGCCGAAGTTGATAAGCTAATCAAAGCCAACTTCGTCAAGGAGGTCTAGTACCCCAAGTGGCTTTCCAAAATTGTGCCAGTCAGGAAGAATAATGGGCAGATCAGAGTCTGCATCGACTTCCGCGATCTCAATCGCCACTTCCCAAAGGATGACTTCCCACTCCCAGTGACGGAGCTGTTGATTGACGCCACGGCCGGGTTCCAAGCCCTCTCTTTCATGGATGGTTATTCCGAGTATATCCAGATCCGGATGGCCCCCGAAGATGAGGAGTCCACTGCATTCAAGGCTCCCCAGGGTACCTTTTGCTACCAGGTAATGCCGTTCGGTTTGAAAAATGCAGGTGCCACTTATCAGAGGGCCATGCATCGCATATTCAAACCGATCCTCGGGACATTGGTGGAATGCAACGTGGATGACCTTGTAGTCAAGTCACATCAGCGCCAGGACCATCTCAGAGACCTTGAGATAGTATTCGGCTTCCTCCGTTCCCGTCACCCGAAGATGAACCCGTTGAAGTGTGCCTTCGGAGTCACCTCCGGGAAGTTTCTGGGCTTTGTTGTCAGGTACCGAGGTATCGAGATCGACCCGGAGAAGATCAAGGCCATCAGCCAAATGCCTCCCCCAAGCAACATTTGGGAGCTCTGAGGCCTTCAAGGCCACTTAGCCTATATACGCCGATTCATTTCGAATCTGGCCGGAAAGTGTAAGCCCTTTTCTCGGCTCATGAAGCAAGGCGCTGCCTACGAATGGGATGAGGAGTGTCGGACCGCCTTCGAGGAAATCAAGCAGTATCTACTCCAACCTCCGGTATTGATGCCACCCGTCTCCGGAAAGCCGCTGGTCCTTTACTTGACCTCCCTGGAGAGATCCCTCAGTGCGTTGCTTGCCCAGAAGAACAACGAGGGTACTGAGAATAGTCTCTACTTTCTCAGCCGCATGCTTCTCGATACGGAGATTCGATACTCCCCTATCGAAAAGAGCTGCCTTGCACTCATCTTCGCTGTGCAGAATTTGTGGCACTACCTGCAACACCACGAGGTACAATTGATCTCTCAGGTAGATCCGCTGAAGTACATCATGAACCGCCCCATGCTGACTGGCTGACTAGCACGGTGGGCGGTGATTCTCCAGCAGTTTGATATCAGGTTTATACCTCAGAAGGCCATTAAGGGACATGCATTGGCAGACTTTTTAGCTGCCCATCCAACCTATGCGGATCAATACTTGGACCTAGATTTCTCTGACGAGACGATCCTATTAGTCGATCATGCTGCCCCGTGTTGGAAAATGCATTTCGACGGTGCCTCCCGGAGCCCCACCGGTAGAAGGCTCAATGACCCCAAGCTCAACAGAGTGGGTCTGGGTATTGTTTTCATTACACCGGCGCAAGCCATCCTACCATACTCGTTCCTGTTGTCAAAAGTTTGTACAAACAATGAGGCAGAGTACCAGGCTCTCATCACCGGCCTTGAGTTGGCCCTTGAGATCCATGTTCCCCATCTACATGTGAAAGGAGATTCCGAGCTGGTAATCAGACAGATCAATGGAGACTACGTCGTCAGGAAGCTAGAGCTTGCACCATTGCTGGAGTACACCCTCCTCCTAATGGCCCAATTCTCTCCTCAGCCAGAGGTTACCCATGTCCCACGATCGCAGAACGGCCAAGCGGACGCCCTGGCTGGCTTAGCCGCGTCGCTCGCAGAACCCGAGCAAGATGATTTGGTCATACACGTGGCCCACCGGAGAGTCATTGCTCCCGTCACCAAAGAGAACCGTGATAGACTGCGGGTAAGTCATCTCACCGCCAGACCCTCCATATCGGGAGTCCCGGGTTCGTTAGACGCAGTGGTTGAAACCACCCCCGACTGGAGAGCACCTTTTGTCGAGTATCTCCAAAATGGTCAGCTCCCGGACGACCGGGCCGAGCGCGAGCGAATCCGACGCCGCGCACTTCAATTTACCCTCCAGAGCGGCCCCAGTCTTGAGAAGATCCTCTATAAACGGAGTTTCGATGGTGTCCTTCTCCGTTGCATCCAAGGAGTAGAGATACCTCAAGTTATGCAAGAGGTTCACGCCGGTTCCTGTGGCGCCCATCAAGATGGGCCGAAGCTGTCCCATCAAATCCGGAGGTTAGGGTACTTCTGGCCCTCCATGATCCACGATTTCATTGGGTATGCCAAGAGATGCCACGCGTGCCAAGTACACGCCAACTTCTTGCATCGGCCGCCAGAACCCCTCCACCCCAACAAGTACTCTTGGCCATTTGCGGTATGGGGACTTGATGTAGTGGGACCGTATCCGCCGGCAACAGCCCGCCAGTGTAGGTTCATCCTGACTGCTACAGACTTCTTCTCCAAGTGGGCAGAAGCAGTTCCGCTCAAAGAGGTCAAGGCCCGTTCCATCATTGACTTTGTGAGCTCTAACATTATCCACCGGTTTGAAGTCCCTCACGCCGTCCTCACCGATAACGGCACCAACTTACGAGCAGCTGAATTGAAGAAATTGTACGCTAAGTACGACATCCGGTCGAACCATACCTCCCGCTACCACACGCAGGCGAATGGACAGATCGAGGCATTCAACAAGACCCTCTCTAACATTCTGCAGAATATGGTTGCTCAGAACAAGAAGAGTTGGCCGGACAATCTCCCCAACGCCCTCTGGGCTTACCGGACGACGACTCGCAACTCTACCCAGGTGACCCCATATTACCTGGTGTATGGAGATGAGGCCATCCCACCCTTTGAGATCCAGCTGTCGTCGCGGCGCACTGCAGTTTATGATCACCAGACATCAGATGAAGTAGCTGAGATTCGTCTAGCTGAATTGGAAGCACTGGACAAGAACCGGCTTCGTGCCCTGCACAATCTGGAAAGGCATCAGGACAAGATAGCGAGAGCCTTTAACAAGAAGGTTCGTCTCCGCTCTTTTCTATAGGGCGGCCTGGTATTGGCCCTTCGAGCGCCAATGATTCCCGGTAGGAAACCGCCCAAGTTAGAACCCAAATGGGAAGGGCCTTATATCATCCATAAGGTTTACCCCAATGGAGCATACTCTTTGGTGACCACGTATGGAGAGCGTATAACCCCTCCTACCAACGCCAAATTCCTCAAGCGATACTTTGCCTAGGGAAAAAGTGGTCCTGCACGACCCTAAACTGCAAGAGGGTCCTGCACGACTCTAAACTATGACTTGGTCCTGCACGACCCTAAACTGCGAGAAGGTCCAGCACGACCCTAAACTACGAAAGGTCCCGCACGACCCTAAAACTGCATCCCCGTCCTTACTGCAAGACGTTAAACTGCAATCCAGTCAGGCCTTCTTGACTGATACCTAACTTTAGGCCCCCTGGCCTTCTCGGACCTCTCCGCCCAATCTCTTACCAGGGGGGTACGGTGTGGTGTAGGACTACGTCCTCATTCACGTCGGGATCATGTACCATGTCGTACGCCCCCCCTTTATGAGGCTCGGCCTCAGGCCCCTTGGCCTCCTCGGGCCCCCGGCCCCGTCCTTACTGCAAGACGTTAAACTGCAAGCCAGTCAGGTCTCCTTGACCGCGGTTTGGCCCCTAGGCCCCCTGTTTTTTTCCCCGACTTACCCTCTTGCAGGATTGTACGGTATGGTGTAGGACTACATCCTCATTCATGTCGGATTACTTGTCGTACCGTACATATCCCCAAATGAGGTGCTTCCCATCATCCTGCATGATGTTAAACTGCACTTCTAGAACTACGTGTGGCTTGATTCTCATCCTTATGAGATACGTAGGAACGCTCGGACGCCTCGTCTTGAGCCCAGCCCCAAGCTTTTCTCTTCCGCTATTCCCCCTGAGAATAGTCTCCTTGGAGGATCTTTGTGTAGTAGGGATTAGGCTTTCTTGGCCCTGCTCATGCAACCCCACTCGCGCAAAGATTGTAAAGGTCGCACCATGCGCCCACTCCCGTTCTTCTATCCTCCCACATCCTCACTGTAAGACGCTAAACTGCATGGCCTTCAAGAACTACGTATGGCTTGATTCTCATCCTTATGAGATACGTAGGAACGCCCGGAAATTTCGTCCGTTGGCCCAGCCCAAAAGCCAAAATCTTCCCCTCGGGTCAACACATGGAAGGGTGCACACTTTTGCCCCGACCCACGTCGAGCAAGCCTCGACCCGGCTGCACATTCCCCCCTGGAGGTGTTTGCCCCTTTCGTGGATGGATGCAACTAAGTTTCACCCACTCCTTGACTGGGATTCTGTCACCATTCACACCCGGAGGGACCCCCGATAACGGCCTGGATACAATGCCCAAGGGATATCCTACCAATACGGGCCAACGCCACCGAGGGTTTTCAAGCAACAAATCGATACATGTCCCGCGTTACGAATTTGGTCAGCGGTCGACGCTCATTTGTTGCCCCCATACGGGTCACCATAGGAACGCTGTGTTCGAACATGGTCAACAGTGTCCTGGATCTTCGGGTCCACCCCGAGATGCCCCAGGCATCAAGAACAGTGATTCCCTCTGCCCCATCCCGAGGTGAAAAACTTCCCCCAGGTGGTGCTAGCGATCCGGGCCACGACCCAGGATTCCTCACCTAGAGTGTACGGTGTAGTGTAGGACTACGTCCTCATTCACGTCGGGATCATGTACCATGTCGTACGACTCCCCTTACGAGGCCCAGCCTCAGGCCCCTTGGCCTCCTTGGGCCCCTCGCCCCTCGTCCTCATGTAAGACGTTAAACTGCAAACCAGTCAGGCCTTTCTGACTGATAACTTCCCCTTCTCTCTGGGCCACGGCCCAGGATTCCTCATAACGGTGTATGGTGTGATGTAGGACTACGTCCTCATTCACGTCGGGATCATGTACCATGCCGTACGACCCCCCTTGCGAGGCCCAGCCTCAGGCCCCTTGGCCTCCTTGGGCCCCTGGCCCCTCTTCCTCATGTAAGACGTTAAACTACAAACCAGACAGGCCTCCCTGACTGATGCCTGACCTTAGGCCCCTTGGCCTTTCTGGGCCACGGCCCAGGTACCCTCTTACCCAGGGTGTATGGTGTGGTGTAGGACTACGTCCTCATTCACGTAGGCTTCTTCACCATACCGCACACCTCCCTTGTTTCAGAGTATATTACTCCCCTCCTCGTCCAGTATGACGTTAAAATGCATTTCATTAACTATGTGTGGCTTGATTCCCATCCTAATGGGATACGTAGGACCACCTAGATGTCCAAGATTCGGGTCCAGCCCCATCTCTCGGGAATCCTCATCCCATCTTGGCCCCTTGGCCTACCCTTCCACCATGAGGGGATCATATGGTGTGGTGTGGGATTATGTCCTCATTCACGATGGTCTCGTGATGACCACGCCATGCTCCCACCCCCTACTGAGCTGTTTCGTCGATCCCTCTTTTTCGGCGGTTCACCAATGTGCTTAAGAGTACTCTGGTTTATTACCTGGAATGCCAAGCTTTACTCAGACACGTCCGCACCCGCTTTCCAGGCTTTTCGTATCCCCACATCAGGTCTTTCATCATCTTTCACACTCGGAGGGACCCCCAAGAACGGCCTGGATACAATGCCCAAGGGCTCTCCTACCGATACGGGCCAACGCCCCCGAGGGTTTCGAACAACAAATCGATAAAATCCCGCATTGCAAATATGGTCAGCGGTCGATGCTCGTTTGTTGTTCCCACCTCAGGCTAACGCGATATGGACGCTGTGTTTCCACCGTGGTTAACAGTTTTCCTCTATCGCCACGCTAACCCATTAAGCCCAAATGCCAGGTACACAATTCACACCCTTCATCACTTCATCATGTCCAAGTAGAGTCTTGGGACTCTTGGTAATTTTCCCCCGTGCACGTCTGCGTGTTCGAGGAACAAGCTACATCAAAAGTGTCTTTCGGAACTCTCTGGTGACTCCCCATTGATGGATGCCCCAAGTATTGCAATGGGGATACCCCCCTTGTTTCCCACACCGAGTTTATCTCACGTGGGCTTAGGGATTGGGTTGACATCTATGCTTACTCGGGAGTTGTCACCATCCACGGTCCGAGCTCTAAGACCATATACTAAGATTCTCATCTGGAAATACATTCAGCGTGATTCCTATCTCGATAGGATACGTAGGAATGCTCGGACCCCTTGTCTCCGGGCCCAGCTTGAGTTCAACAAATTTACCTCTATAATTCTGCCTTCAGGACCCTGATCACAGGGCTGCGTGGCACAGTGTAGGACTACGTCCTCATTCACATCGGGTTTGCAATAGCTGCACCACACACGCCCCCATTCTGAGGTTCAGTCCTCCTATTCCCTGTCCTGCATGACGTTAAAAGGCACCCTTCAGAACTACGTGTGGCTTGATTCCCATCCTAATGGGATACGTAGGACCACCTGGATGTTTAAGATTCGGGTCCAGCCCCACCTCCTGGTGATCTCCTGATCTCCCAGTCACTTAGGCCACTTGGTTTATCCCTCTCCAGAAGGGGGATGTGTAGGTATGATACAACGTTTTGGGCACCATGCCCTCTTCCCCTGGGAATCTGCCATCTCTCGATCACCTTCAAGGTTGAGTCCCTTGACTCCCTGCAGTGGTTCACCCATATATTAAGAGCACTCTAGTCTAGGACCAAGAGTGTCAGATTCAACTCGATCAAGTTCCTTTCACTTGTCAAGCTTCGTGTTCCCCTCTATTCGGACTTCCATCATCTTTCACACCCGGAGGGACCCCCAAGAATGGCCTGGATACTACGCCCAAGGGCTCTCCTACTGATACAGGCCAATGCCCCCCAGGGTTTCGGACAACAAATCGATAAAATCCCGCGTTGCGAATATGGTCAGCGGTCGATGCTCGTTTTGTTAGTCCTCATTTCAGGCTAACGCGACAGGATGCTGTGTTGCGAACATGGTCAGCAGTAATCCTCTGTCGTCACGCCAGCCCCTTCGGTCCTTGAATGTTGGCTGAATGATTCACATCATTTTCCACCCCATCATGTCCAGGTGGAATCTCGACACTTTTGGCGCTATCCCTCAGTGCACCTTTTCATGCTAGGGGGACAAAGCTGCAATCTGGCGCCCTTTGGGGCTCCCATGGTCCGAGCTCTAAGACCATAAACTAAGATCCATTCGGGACTACGTTAAATTTAATTCCCATCCTCATGGGACACGTAGGACCGCCCAGACGCCCTGTCTCCGGGTACAACCCATTTAGGAAGCCAGTCTCTCTCCCTGTTTCACCTCTGTGTAGGCCCCTCGGCCTAAGGTTTCCCTCTCCGTATGGCGTACAATCTGATGTGAGATCATGTCTCCGTCAATTGTGTTTTATAACACTGCGCACATTTCCCGCCTAGCATCGTCTCTGCTACGTCTGCGCTGCATGATGATAAAATGCATGCTTGGTCCTATCATACGACCCTAAACTGTGACATTATCGTCCTGGCCGCACGACGAAAAACGGCACCGCATTGTGGTGACCTCGCTGTAGAGGACATCACGTTGGGTATTGGTCATGTGCCATGCCATTTGTCAACGCCCATCACGGCTTGATTCTTGTGGCGAAATCACGACCTACTGTTCTAGGTCGGTCGCTTCACAAAAAAAACCCCATTCACCTTAAAGAACAAACAAGATACATCAAATTCCGCTTCTTTTAGTGCAAGGGCCACGTCCGCACTCCCCTTTTCCCCTGGCACTGGTATCCTACCATGCCACTTCCAGAAATACGTATGGCTTGATTCTCAACCTTATGAGATACGTAGGAGCGCCCGGGTACTTCCCTGTGGGCCCAGCCTAACCCTTGTGTTCGGTCCCTCGACTCGAGCATTTCCCCAGAGAACGCATGGTAAGTAGGACTATGTCCTCATTCACGTCAGGTTTTGATGTCATGCGTCCCCTGATCCCTTTTCCCATCCATGGTCCGAATTCTATAACCCTAAACTAAGATCACCCCAAGGGAAAGGAATCTGCTCCCTCTCTCTAATACGTTTCGTTGCCGTATTCAGATGTGTTTTGACAAAGAGCTCGAAGCTTGGGATTTTCACAGGAACATTCCCCTCATCCCATGACCAAGCTTCATGAGCTCGCTATTTGGATCCTCATCCTCTTCCACATCCAAAAGGACCCTCGGACGACGTGGATACTAAGCTTAAGGGCTCTCCATGAATGCTGGACCTAAGGGCCCTTCAATCGTTTCGGGCCAACGTCCCTATGGATATCTGATAACATTTGTGACATGGTCCCGTGTTTCGAACATGGTCAACGGTCGACCCTCATTTGTTTGTCCCCATTTTAGGCTAACACGACAGGATGCTGTGTTGCGAACATGGTCAGCAGTAATCCTCCATCGTCACGCCGCCATCATTGTGATCTGAATCTCGAGCACCATAATTCACACATTTCCACTTCCTCATGTTCAAGTGGAATTCCGTCATACTCGGCTCTTTCTCTTCGCGCATCTAGGTGCGCTAAATGACCGTGTTAGTGTCATTGGGCCGGTAGTCACCGAGTGTCCCTTTGCCCTAACCTGCCCCCTTTGTGTCGGGAAATTCCCACCACTGCTGCTTGTTTCCCACACTGAGCACGACTCACGTGGGCTTAGTAGTTTTGGCGGGATGTGTACCAACACGGTTAGGCCCCTCCCCGTCCCGCATGACGTTAAACTACGCTTCTAGAACTACGTGTGGCTTGATTCCCATCATCACGTGGGATACGTAGAGACACCCAGGCATTTTGCCTAGGGTACAGCCCCTGGAATCACGAAATCTTGTTCCTCCCCATTTCCAGCCCTCACCAGAGAGGCCCTATCTGGAAGAAAGAATGATCCGTGATCAGGCTGATGCGCCCATCTGGCGTACTCCCACCACGGTGGTTCAACTACTGAAGTGTTGGATTCTGTTTGAACAAACCACCAATCCATGTTCCACACTTTGCATGTCCCTTATTCGGACCCTCGTCCTCTTTCATGTCTGAAGGAACCCCCTAACGGTCTGGTCTCATGCCGCATCGACTCACCTACCGTCCTGGGCCAACGTTCCCGAAGACTGGTCATGTTTGGAGGGACCCCCAATAACGGCCTCGATACTACGCCCAAGGGCTCTCCTACCATTACGGGTCAATGTCGCGAAGGATTGATCGACAACAAATTGATAAAATCCCGCGTTGCGAAAATGGTCAGCGGTCGATGCTCATTTGTTGTCCCCATTTCAGGCTAACGCAGTAAGGATACCGTTTGTCCGCCACGGTTAACGGTTGTCCTTTATTGTCACGCC
Source organism: Viscum album (assembly GCA_963277665.1). Taxonomy (NCBI): domain Eukaryota; kingdom Viridiplantae; phylum Streptophyta; class Magnoliopsida; order Santalales; family Viscaceae; genus Viscum; species Viscum album. The sequence continues at coordinate 566,095,982 of OY728120.1, read as the reverse complement.
ATCCCCACAGTGTTCCGAATTTGGGTATCGTGATTCACACTTCCCATTTTCATCTGTTTGAACCGATTTCAGTGCCCCTGGCATTGCCCCGTTCGTGCATAAGAGCACGTTGAAGAAACGGTAATTCGGCTATCCTGGAAGTTCCTCCTCCGATCAAGCCTTCCCCATCTTTCGGGAATCTGGACTGGCTTGGGGAATTGTCGTCAAACGTCCCGCAAACATTGTAGGGATGTAACAAGGCAATTCAACAGTGGAAATCGTGCGTGCCATGACACTCAAAACAAAGGAGAAAGAAAGAGTTGAAGCACAAAAGTGTTAATAAAAGTTTCTTTCGGGTTTGTTACAATACTCGGGGGTTGATTTCCCCCATGGACGGGTTGACCCCGTCAAAGGAGCGTTGCAGCTCCGCCACCCGTTGACTTGCGGCGTCCAAAGCCTATTGCCGCTGATTCAACTCCCGCTCCTCTTCAGCAGTGGCGGGGCGTAATTCGTCAACTCTAGCCCTGGCCCTTTTTACCTCGGCCTGGACGGCAGCCATCCTTCCAGAGGTCTGCCCCATATGCTCCTCAGCCTCTGCCAGCTGGGCCTTCAATCGTGAGACCAGCTCAGACTGCGCATCAAGAGTGGCTGAAAGCTCGTTGGCCCGGATCTGCATCTGTTGGACCTCGCCTTAAGCCTCCTGGAGCTTCCTGATGCTGGTCGCCTTCCTCCGCTGTCATCCCACGCTCAGCTCACGATCATTCTCCCGGATCTTCTCAGCCATGAGGTCTCAGATGAGCGCGTGAGGGCTTTGGGCACCCACTCCCCCGGCACACAGTTCGCGCAACCGCAAGCGGAGCCTATCCATTTCGGCCAGCCATTGCGCTTGGGGAGTGTCCCTGATAAAGAGTGTGATCAGCTTCCACGACCGGCGACGAACTATGCTGATGTATTCCTCATCGGAGGCTGTTTCGTCCCAATCCGCGCGGTTGGCAGGCTCGTACGTAGGATATGCCTGCAGGAATTCCTCAGTAGGATCTGCATCTAGTGTTGATTCTGGTACGACACCTGACGCTGACGCAGGCACGACAGGACTGGGACCGACCGGTTGATCCTCTTCTTCAGAGTCCACCTCGATGACTTCAGGTATGGCCCTGCTGGTGGTCCCGCCAGTGATGATGTGCGTCACAGCTTGAGGAGATGGAGGGACTATCGCCACCATCACCGGTATGCCCCTAGGAGGGACGCTGCCAGACATCCCGACCAGCCTCGCCGCAGCCGCCCACGCTAGCCGAAGAACTGTACGAGAGAGAGACATAAACGTTAGTTGGCATGGCCTACATGTGACAACGAGGAGACCGGTGGGAGAGACTTACGAAGATCGACCTCTGAGCACTGCTCCTGAGCCGGTACTGAGGGGACTCCGAGACGAGGCCCCCCGTATATTGTTGGAAGGTCTGGAGATTCCAGAGGAGCCGCCTCAGACCCCCTGGTCCCACCAGACGCAGAACTGGACGCAGCCATATGTGCGGGTTCTGAAGGTCCCGCATCATCACCCGCCGAAGAGCGAGAGCGAGGCCTACGAACAAGTTCCTCCTGTACGGTTCAAACATTGATGAGAGGACCATAGGGACCCAAGAATAGGTCGTAAGAAGAGAAGTTCAGAATGTTACCTCGAGAGCCTCCACGAAATCGTCGGATTCTGAGCCTCGGTCTCTGACCTCGCCCTCCTCCGGTGGGCTCCCCCCTCCAGCCTCATCCTCCCGAGAGGAGCCCTCTGATTCCTCCTGCAAGGGGAAGTGGTCCCTCAGATCGGCAGCCGATAACTGTTGGGGGACCGTCTGATTCAACAATACCCTCACCCGGTCTGTCATTGGGCGAGGGACACCACTGGAGTGGACGTAATCCTCCAGCTCTTCCAGGTACTATTCTGCCTCCACCGGAGACGTCATGAATCCAGCCCGCACTGGGCCTATACCCAGCAATTCCATCCCGAGGCGATTCAGGTGGGATGAGAAATTGCCGGTTGACATCCCAAATGTCCCAAGCTTCCGGAAAGACAGCATCTTTGGCCATGTCGATGTGACGCAGCCGCTTCCCCGGAGCCTGAGTGGATATCCAACGGAATCCCCTTGGTGGCCGCCCCTCCGAATGACCCTGCTCTCCCGGAATCACCGGATCCACCGCTGCTGTCGTACCCTCGGCCGGTGCGGGTCTCGCCGCCATGGCAGCCCCGCTGCCGCGAGCGGCCCTAGCTGCCCTCCGACCCCGTCCTTGAGATAAAGGAGGCCCACCGTCACAAACCCGGATTGTTGGCTGCTTCAGCATCTCCCCGGGATAAGCGGCCTCCCAGCTGATGGCGTACTCCTTCACTAAGCCGAAGGCGGCAGTGGACGGAGGCAATGCGATCTGCATCTTTCCATCCTCACGTGTGAACATGAGCCACAGCTGCCTCATCACACACGGGTGCTCCTCATGACGCACCTCCCAGTATACCTGCGGGGTCAGCCGCTGGAGGCACCGGAACTGCCTCGCAAAACGATGCGGGGTGTACGGTTCACAGATTGGCTCATGATCTATCCGAGCCACCAAAACTCCACCTCGGATGGCCAGGAGGTAAGCCCGATGTTCTTCCGTTCCCCGTCCATCATCAGTAAGCCTCCCCGTCGGCAGTGGGAAGGGATGAAAGTTGAACTCGTCCGCCCTCCACACCCTATTCAGCACCATCGGAACGACCAGTTTGAATGGGAAGCTCCCAACGGCATTCAGAATGGAGGGGCGAAAGTCTGATCCCGGTGGCGAAATGGGGTTTGGATACTCGTAAATCCCCCTGATATGCGCTGCGATCCACCCATACAGGAGGTGGAAGTGCCCGCATATTCTTGGCGGCTTCTTGACCTCGCTAATATGCCGCAGCATTCTGTACAGTTTGGTGAGCATCGGGATCCCCAGGTTGACCTGCTGCCCCATGGACAACATCGATGCCGTGATGAACGAGCTGGGCCGCACCCCCATTCTTGTATCCCTCACTGGTAGGATCCACCCACAGATGATAGCCGCGATTAACGCCGCCAGCCTGACTATTGGATGTTGTTCGGTGCTGACGCTGAAACCCCAAGTCTTCCATTCGCTGTCCTCCAAAACCCGCCAATACGAGTGCCCCTTGCCCCGTTGGGCTGCCCTTGGACAAGTTCGAGGCCTTGGAAGGAACTCTCGATTCTCTGGGAAATTCGGGAAGCATTTGAACCATCTTTTGAAGTGGACATCCCTCACTGCCTCCTTGTCCTCTCCAGGGACGAGCGCCATCAGCGCCGATGCCAATCACGGCATTTTCTCCGGATCCCCCCACACGCTGGCAACGGGGAGGAACTCGTCATAAATGGCCCCCAATATCGGGACCCCGGAAATCTGGTGGTCATCCCACAGGCTGATGCCCACCTCCCTGTGATGAAGGTGAAAAGTGTTGGTCCTGGACGACCATCTACTCAGTAGTTCCGTCATCAACTGCTTCGGTTGGTAAATGTGGAACTGGGAGGCCCATGCCGCCTCATACAATCCCACTCTCCTCAGCTCGGCCCAGAACTCCACGCAAGAGGCACCTACCCAGTAGGCCCAGGCCCAGTCATCGGTAAAGTTGCCGCCCTGGCACAGGTCCCACTCTTCGGACCATCCCTTCTTCGAATCTTGCAAGGCCGCCTTTAGCATGGTACGGTAGGGGGGAGGGGAAGTCTCCGGCAGCAATGGCTTCCCGTCGATGTTGTTCACATGGTTGTAGAGGAAGTCAGCGATAACGGGCGTGAAGTCCTCCCGCGCATGACCATCGGCCGCCCTAAACCATTGGTGCTGGCACGGTGTGCTCCTGAACCAGCAAGCTGGTTCATCCCTACTCACCTCAGGGATGAAGACGTCATCCCTCAGCCCGAAGCCGTACAACGGCAGTTTCATGCACTGCAGATAATCTTTCTAACCCTCCGAGAGCAGATCCGTCAAGGAAGTGTGGTCCGAGTGGCTCCGGATCATCTCCCCTAAGCCCGGACGGTTGGCCATATCATCCCGACGAGCAGCATCTGCAAGCACTCCCAGCACAGCCTCTTGATGGGCCATTTTGATGCTGACCCTCAGAAAAGTTTTTTTCCCCTGGATCGCGAAGCTCGGCCGCGAAGTTGAATCGCGAAGTTCGGCCGCGAAGTGGAATCGCGAAGATCGGTCACGAGACCAAGTCGCGAAGTCTGGCCAAGGCCGAATAGAAGTTCGCCTAGCAGAGACGCGGAGTCGGAGACCCGCGGTTCGCCGCGAAGCTCGATTCGCGGAGTGCTGTCGCGGAGTACGCGGAGCTTCACGAAGTCGAGAGCGCACAAAAAGGCAAGGCACGTGAAGACAAAATAGGGCGGACCCCCTATTTATAGGCGGCGACCCCGGAGCATCGCGACGCGCCTCAACCGCGCGAAGCATCGCGGCGTGTCCGGATCCGCGGCCCCGACGAGCATCGCGGGGCCCCTTCGGGATGCTGCATAGCGAACCACCAACAATTTTGGCGATTTTCCCTCAGACTTCGACCCTTCGCCCTCCGCGGCTCCAAGTCTGAGGGGGGGCATTTGTTGGCGCCAAAAATGTGGCTCGAAAGGAAGGAACGAAAAAGACAGCCGGCGCGCTGCCTCGCGAAGCACAGCCGCGAAGCACAGCCGCGAAGCACCCCCGCGAAGCGCCCCGACCCTCGCAGCCGCCGCGAAGCGCCAGAGGCGGTAATCCTCCGTGAACCCGTTTGACGTTCGCGAGCCGCCTCGAAGCGCCAGAGGCGGTAATACTCCGCGGACGACGTTGACGTTCGCGAGCGCGCCGCGAAGCACCGGAGGCGGCGCGCGAGCCCTGCTTCGCGGCGCCCCTTCCCTATAAATACTGGACTCCCCCTGAGTCCCGAAGACGGACAATCCGACCTTTAGGATTCTCATCTCCCGAATCGCGAAGCATGCTTTGCCCCGGGAATCATGAGCTCCGCAAGGTATTTCTACTTCGCGAGACGACTCTGCTTTGTCTCGTTTTGAGCCCCTCTTCCGGGAGGGATGCCCTTCACGAAGCTCAAGGGCGTTCGCGGAGGAAGGGGATTCCCAAGGGAACCCGGGCAGCCACGGAGCACTTGTGCTTTGCGAAACACCCAACCCATACGAGTGATCCCTATGCTAAGGCAGGACCGCTCCACATCGCGAAGCACACTGCTTTGCAGGACCCTGCTTCGCGAGGCACCCCTTCTTCGCGAGGCAGTGCTCCGCGAACACTGTTCCACTTCGCGAAGCGCCTTCCACTCACACCTATGCCCCATGCTAAGTCCAAGGCACCCCACTTCGCAAAGCACACTCCTCTGCTTAGAGATTCCTCTTCCCGTGCGGCCCTCCAGGTTTTCACGATGTGATTTCAAAGTCCCATGGACAATACCACCCGTAGCGTCGCTTCGCCTATTGCTTCTTCCCATAGTCACGCTAACGGCTATTTCTTCTTCGCATAGCCACGCTAACGTGGACCCCTCGATGGTTCGTACCATGACCCCCCTTTACCATGGCCTTACCGGCACCTTCCCTTCCCCAAGGACCAGAGGGTACCAGTTATGTAAGTCCTAGGGGTGTGGAGTTAACCCACCTCGTCCGAGCTGCAGGACGTTAAACTGCCAAGCACCACGTCCTCAACACATGACGTTAAACTGTGACCCAAACTCGTCTCCCTCACGAAGGGTCCCCCCAGCTCGAACATTCTTTACACCACTCGTCTCCACGGGAATGGAACTCTTCTGCACATGGAATGAGATCCTCCTTGTCGGGGTGGTGTATGTTCGCAGGGGAAGGGCTGCCTCAGAGCGTAAGCCCCTAACCTTTCGTACGGATGATTTCACCCGTGCGTCTCCGTACTTCCCCACTACCAAGGTCAGTGGAGGACATGATAGGGAATGAGGCACCCCCCTCTGGGCCTCCATCCTGGAGTAAGTCCCAACACCATGGGCCGCTCAACGCGTAGGCCCCTTTACATTTCTCACGGACGCACCCTTCGCGACGTGATCGTCAGGTCCTTGCAACCTCTTGTTTCTCACACCGAGCATGACTCACTTGGGCTTAGAGTGAGCAACGACCCTGACCCACCTTTTGAACTACAAGGTATTTGATCCGTGTCAAGTCATGGTACGTAGGAAGGCTTTATGAGGTTCAAGCCCACCAATAGTGGACCAAGGTCCACTTTCACGTCGGTTCACCGACAAACCCACCTTTTGAACTACGAGGTCTTCGATCCGTGTCAAGGCATGGTACGTAGGAAGCCTTTATGAGGTTCAAGCCCACCACCCATTGGACCAAGGTCCACTTTCACGTCAGTTCACCGACAAACCCACCTTTTTAACTACGAGGTCTTTGATCCGTGTCAAGGCATGGTACGTAGGAAGCCTTTATGAGGTTCAAGCCCACCACCCATTGGACCAAGGTCCACTTTCACGTCGGTTCACTGACAAACCCACCTTTTGAACTACGAGGTCTTTGATCCGTGTCAAGGCATGGTACGTAGGAAGCCTTTATGAGGTTCAAGCCCACCACCCATTGGACCAAGGTCCACTTTCACGTCGGTTCACCGACAAACCCACCTTTTGAACTACGAGGTCTTTGATCCGTGTCAAGGCATGGTACGTAGGAAGCCTTTATGAGGTTCAAGCCCACCACCCATTGGACCAAGGTCCACTTTCATGTCAGTTCACTGACAAACCCACCTTTTGAACTACGAGTTCTTTGATCCGTGTCAAGGCATGGTACGTAGGAAGCCTTTATGAGGTTCAATCCCACCACCCATTGGACCAAGGTCCACTTTCACGTCAGTTCACCGACAAACCCATCTTTTGAACTACGCGGTCTTTGATCCGTGTCAAGGCATGGTACATAGGAAGCCTTTATGAGGTTCAAGCCCACCAATAGTGGACCAAGGTCCACTTTCACGTCGGTTCACCGACAAACCCACCTTTTTAACTACGAGGTCTTTGATCCGTGTCAAGGCATGGTACGTAGGAAGCCTTTATGAGGTTCAAGACTACCAATAGTGGACCAAGGTCCACTTTCACGTCGGTTCACCGACAAACCCACCTTTTGAACTACGAGGTCTTTGATCCCTGTCAAGGCATGGTACGTAGGAAGCCTCTATGAGGTTCAAGCCCACCTGTCTTTCACATCGGGTTTCACCCCCGTCCAGCACGACGTTAAACCGCACTCCGGTCTAGTGGTAAGCCATTGAGACCCACCCATCACCTGAACTACAAGGTCTTTGATCCATGTTAAGGCATGGTACGTAGGAAGCCTCCACGAGGTTCAAGCCCACCAATAGTGGACCAAGGTCTACTTTCACGTCGGTTCACCGACACACCCACCCGTCGTTTCTTCACGTCGGGTCCCATCTTCGTCCAACATCACGTTAAACTACATTCTAGTCCAGTGGTAAGCCATTGCGACCCAACCGCATTTGAACTACGAGGTCTTTGATCCATGTCAAGGCATGGTACGTAGGAATCCTCCCAGAGGTTCAAGCCCAACTCCCATCGGACCAAGGTCCATCTTCACGTCGGTACGCTGACGATGCCCATCGGACCAAGGTCCACCTTCACGTCGGTACGCTGACGACATTCATCGGGCCAAGGTCCAGCTTCACGTCGGTTTACCGGCACCATCCCGAACTACGCGGACTTTGATTCCCTGCCACGGGGATACGTAGGAAGCCTCGTCAAGGATCAATCCCAACTTCACTGTCGCCCCCTGCGATGGTCCCACTTCAAACTCCTTCTACTCCATTCACTGTTGCGCACGGGCTAGCCCCGGTGTCGATATCCCTTCAAGGAGGATTCTTCAATCCAATATATCCTAGCTAATTCTCTGGTTGGGTTGATCCGTCTCCGCTGGACGTTAAACTCGCGGCATACCCTGTGTTGAACCCGGGAAGCTGAGGAAAACCTCAGATATGTGTCCAGGACATGTAATTCCCCGCGCCCGATGTGGGATGCCTCGGGCTTCCACGCCCTCGAGAAGCCTTGTGATCAAGGATAACAGACAGACATGCCATGTACCCCAGCATCCAGACACGCTACTGATGCCTCAACGTGACTACTCCCCTAACCGAAGGTTGCTGCCCTGACTGGACCCTTTGGAATGTCCTGACAGAAGTAGTGTAATTAACCGGTGTCCATGGAAACATGGCACTGGGAAGAGTTTCACGAACTACGTATTAAATCTATAAGGGAGACCCGGACTAGGTGATGAGTTCTGAGGAGGAATCCACAGGAGGAAGAACCGACATCCCATCATCCCGTTTCGATCAAGGAGCAGACATCCCTGAATAAGGAGTGAATTCCGCCTGCCTTTGGAAAGCGGGAATGCGGGGCAACAAAGCCGCGCGTCCTCCGCAGACGGATGCGCGCGCCCCGGCGAAAGCATCGGAAACAGTCACATTGATTTTCACATCAGTTGTTAGCCCAAATATTCCTATTACCGGACATTAGATGGAATGAAAGGAATTTTATGGGTAACACAAAAGGGTAATCAAAAGACAAAAATGGATTACTTATAAATTACTTTTATTTCGTTAACTTATGAATTTATAGGCTTCAATCAATGTTATCCATGATCTATATCCAAACATATATTATTAGGGGAATTTTTTTATTCTCTTAATAATGATTAGTACTACGATTATGAATTTACAAAAGCATATCCCATAAGAGAGTCGTAACCAAGAGTGTAGAAAGGCCCATTGTCATGAATATGTTCTCGTTTAAGTCTATCTCTATGTGGGGTTTTTGGGGTTTACCCCTCGACAGATCAGTGCTAGATCCACCTCTATGTGCTAGTATCTGGGGAGGGATGTATTTTCTTGATAAATCAAATAATCAATACTCACCAAAATTTTGGGATGTTTTTATTATTCTTAGTCTTATAAATAATGCATCTATTAGGGGTTTATAATCCCAATTCCAAAAATAACTAAACCTATCCTCTAATACCAACTTTGATAACCTTTCTCTTCCTTACACACATAACCGTGATTTATTACATAAACATGCACTTAAGGAAACTGTAAGGATTGAGAGGTCAAGTGTCATGGGAATTTTGGAATTCTACATTATAGTCTAGAATATTGGAGAAAACATATTTATTGAAAACTTTATTTAAATGACCACAACAGTACTTTATACTTAGTATTGCATTGGATAACTTGAGAATATGCATAAGAAAATGGTGAGCTATAAATCCCAATAAGGGAGTAAACAAGGAATAAAATGATGAATAAAGTATATGTTAGGAAATAGACATATAAATGGAACATAGGAGATATATTAACATAAAGGCATGATATAAAATGCTAATCATGACATGTAAATCAGGAAACAACAGTTAACATGGAATTAGCAAAAGACAATGCTAATTGCACATGGAGAATGAGTAAACCCTTATTACATGTGAATTAGAATGAGTAAACCCCCATTTCACTTGATGTATCATGATACTAATATTTTCCCATTTAATCGGAAAGCTATCAGGGCACACCCTTTATAAAATTTTCATTTCATGCAAAAGTGTGCCACATGGATCTTATAATGTGGATTCATTAAAAATCCTCATTTATTCCACGATAAAGTAATGTGGAATTCATACATGAAACACTATAACCGATTATTAAAAGTGCATAATGGTGAATACCCAGGATAGGAAAATGGACTTGGTATTCACTACACAAAGGTTTCATCTTGGAAAATCGCAGTGCAATTTTTGCAGCATAACGACATGACAAAAGAATTAATAATAATGGTTGATGAGTGATAAATGGGAGTCTCTTCATATAAAAATTTATTGGACCGTATGGGGGTAATATATATCTATATGTCCCAAAATTTGTAATGGAATTGATATTCAAATTACAAAATAATTTCTTGAATGTAAATGAGGCGGGGGAAATCCCTTATGGAATTTAGGCATGGTAACGATTGTACATGTCAGGAATTAATGAGATATAAAAGAGTCTATCATCATTAAATAATATGGGAGGAAGTATAGGGGTCTTATAAATCATTCCCCGACATTTTTAATTGAAAATAAAAAGGTATTTAAACATAAAAAAACATGGAAAATATGAGAAAGGAAGAAATCTCTCACTTGGAAGTGTGATCCAAAAGGCTTGGGAGAGGCTTGAAAGAGGAATCCTGGGTGATTTGGGAGACATGGGAGGATTATAGAGAGAGGAGGTCAGATGTTTTTCCTGCTCCAAAGGTTTTGAGTGAAGTGTAAGTGGTATCTTGTGTGGGTTTATATAAGAAAATAAAGGGAATTCATTATTATTTAGGTCTTGGCCACCACACCTTAATGTAATAAAAACACAATCCAACCCCTGGTTTTTGCCCATGGTTTTTGAAAATGGGGGGTGAAAAACATTATTTTATAAGTACAATGACCGATATTTTTTAAATATTAGTCTTGATTATGTTGAGGTGAGTCACACCCACAATGAAATGATTTCAAACGATAAAACGTTTTATAAGTCATGAAGGGTCCACTAGGGCATCCTAAAATCAATTAAACAAATGTAAAATCACATTATATTAAATAAAATCATATATTTCATGATCATAAAATAAATATTATTTTATTACATCACTATTAGGTCATTATGATGTCATAAAACAAATTATATATTAAAATAGTATTTAATTTTTACCCAAAAATTCTACTGTCTTAGAGAATTATGAAAAATTCGCGTTTGGATAATTTTGACATCCTGAATCCAAAAATGATATTCAATTTTTCTGAATAATTTTATAAATATTTTAATTTTTACTTTTATAATAAAAACCATCATTTATCAAAAATTCACGGGTTTTTGTCAAAAACCGCTTTCCAACATTAAAAAAATTACAATTGTTTTCATAAAAAGTATACGATCATTTATAATTACTAAAATTTAATTTAGTAATAATATTTTATTTAAATATTATTGATTTAAAAATTCCATTAATTCATCAAAATAGATTTTTTAATTGATTACTAACTAAAAATATTATTTGTGGTTTAAAAACTATTTAAAAAGTAATAATAATAAAATTAATGTATATTATTTATTCTATACAAAAATAATTAACATAATAATAGTGTTGGGGTCTTGTTACATAACCCCTTATAACACCCACATAAGACCTAAGGGTAAGGTGTGCGATGGTGACAGACTTTTGGGGGTGGCTGGAATAACATCTCTCTGGTCGTAATCTCTATAAACATCCTCTTCTCATGTAGGTGGTTATGTTCAAACATAACATGTTGATGCTCGGCCTCGGCTTGGTCAAGAGTGAAGCTCGGTGATGCCACCTCCTTTCCTCACTCCATCAAATGGGCTTTGTACAGAGAAATTTTACTGGTTGAGGCCATCGCTTCCTTTTTCTATGTAAATTTTATTTGTTAAAGCTCTATAATTATACTATTCTTTGGAAAATTGTTCAATATCTATATTAGCAATGGTAACAATTCATAACAGTATTTTAAAATCCAAAAACATAAAACCATGTAAGTGCATATGTTATATCACCATTTTACATAATATGACATTTAATTTGATAAAGATGAATTTTCATTAATAAAAGATTTAGTAAATACAATCTTCCCACCTCATTAAATTTCACCATCAAAATTTTGTTTTTCACACACTATAACAGATTTGGGGTACTCTGATTCATTTTACTCTGGATTTGATAGAACACATAGTCTTGACCCAAATCTCACAATTACTTCTTCATTAGAAATAAACTCCAAGAATTTCCCATTTCTAATAGTTTCCATGTTTTTCAGAATATCCTCATCATCCTTTTGATCATACATTAACATTACCAAAAGATACGGTTGAGAAATCATTTGTGAAAGGATTTATGATGTTCCCATATTTATGATTCCCATGTCCATAGTCATAAAATCTATGAATATTGGATCCTTTTAAATTCTCATCATTGATAGAATAGTTGGGTCCTTTATACTTTGAGCAACGATCATCTTATTCTCTTTCCCAAGTTGGTAATAGATTGAGCAGTTATAGTCATTAAACATCTCTAACCATCTTATTTGGAAAATTTTTATCTCTTTCTATGTGAATACATAATTGAGGCTTTTGTGATCTGTGTATATTTCACACTTCTACCCAAATATGTAATGTCTCCAAATTTTCAAAGTGAAGAATACTATATCCAACTAAAGATCATGTGTTGGATATTTTTTCTCACGAGCTTTCAATTTACATGAAGCATAGGAAATTATTTTGTCATTTTTCATCAACACAAAACCTATTACCTTCATCAAAGCATCACTCAATACCAGAAAATGTTCTCCACTTGTGGGTAATGTGAGCATGAGCACTGTGATAACCCTCCTTTTAAACACCTTTAATCACTCATTGCATTAATCCCTCCATGAAAACATGCCTCCCTTTTGAGTTATCATGGTATGATGGATTGAAAATCTTGTGAAATTTCTCAAAAATCGGTGATAATATCCAGCTAACCCCTGGAAGAAACACATATCCATTTCCGATGTTATCCTCGGGCATCCCTCAGTTGCTATTTTCATGGATGGATCAACATATATCCCATTGTTTGTGATGATAAACCCCAATAATGAGACATACTTTAACAAGAACTCACATTTATTATACACCACATAGAGATTATCCTTTCACATGGTCTCTAGTTCAGTACGTAGATTCTACTTATGATACTCCTTGGTTTTGGACTATATCATAATATCATCTATAAAGACTACCACAAATTTGTAAAGGTAATCTATTATGACACTATTAATCAATTCCATGAAGATTCCTGGATCATTAATGTGTCCAAAAGTAATTAATATGAATTCATAGTGCATGTATCTTGTACGAAAAGCAGCCTTGGGGATATCCTTCTTCTTTAACCATATTTTGTAATATACCAATTGCAAATCCTCCTTGGAGAAGTGTTGTGCTTCTAAGTAGCTGATGGAACAAGTCATCCATTTTTGGAAGAGTATAATTGATCTTTATTGTGATTTTGTTGAGATAACGATAATCAATGAAATGGCACATTGACCCATCCTTCTGCTTGAAAAAGAGAATTGGTGCACCCCATGGTGAAGAACTTAGTCATATAAACCCTTTATTCAGATTCCCCTGAAGTTTTTACTTCATCTCCTCAAGCACCACAACATCCATTCTATATGGATTCTAGGATATTGTCAACTCTCCAGGTCTAATATAAATTGACAATTCATCATCCCTTACATGTGGAAGACCAGGAAATTCCTCGGGAAACACTTCCATGAATTCCCTCACAATAGGCATGTCTTCTAGTATGGTTGCCTCCATAGACTCAATCATCTGACCAAGAAACACATGCTCATAAGGAACTATTATCCACACATTAGATGATGGTGATATATAATATTCATACTCCTCATTTCACTTGTACAAAATCAGGGGGGTCAATTTTCCATATAGAGAGTGATTTCCCTCTTACGAAATTTTATTTTGTCTCTTTATAGGGGAAGCCAATACATGCCAAGAATTTCATGAAATATCAATAGAGGAAGTATGAAAAGGTTCCATGTGAAGTTAAATCCACCAATTATGACATGAGAGGAGTTATGTTCATGGGATGAAATGATTGCCTCATTTTCTATTCTCCCAGACCTCTTTACATCCCTGATTTTTAGTGGATTTTGGATTGTTCTACTAAACATTTGAGATATATAATAATGCGTACCACCAGAATAAAAAATTATGTTTTATATTATTGAATTAATAATAAGTGTACCTTTTACCACTTCGTTTTCAGGTTTCAATTCAGTGGAAGAGATGGAGAATTCTCTCCCTTGCTACTGTGGAAGTTGTTGGTTGCCTCCGGAAACCCTTGTCTTAGGGAACTAATTTGCAATGTTCCCGGGTTCTTCACAGTTGAAGCAATGAATAGTGCATTGAGGTCAAATAGAGTCTTTCTCTCCTTTGTTTCATTCATGGCCTTTTCTTGCCCACAGTAAATGGCCATGTTCCCTTCACATACCCACCTAAATCATTTCCACATCCCCTTCAAGAAATTTCATGGGTTCTTCATTGTTCACCATTAGAAAGTGGGATGCTTTATTTTATTAGCACCATTGGATTTCTCCATCAGACAACCAGAATTAAAGTCCACCTTTGCACTTCACATCCCCATGATACCCCTGAGATTCATTGATCTCCATTTCTACCTTGGGGGAAAATTAGAATATTTTCTCATAGATCTAAATTTCACGGATTGATAGGGCTTTTTGTAGGCCAGCTTTTACCCCACCAAGGGAGTAATCAACATTGCATTCAGGGGTAACGACAAAGCCAAAGGCATATCATGAAATCCTTTTAAATTTATCCTCATACTCTCTGATGGAGTTTTAATCTTTATTCATTATGTAAAGGAAGTCCCTTTCCATCTTTAGTAAGAAGGTGAAAGGAAAATATTTATTGAATTTTGTTTCCTAAAATCCGTCCATTCCAACAACTCGATCTCCTCCTCAAGCTTTGTATTTTTTATCAATGTCCACCATTTATCTACTTCACCCTCCATATGATAAGTATCCATAATAACCATCTCCTCTTAGGAACATTTATGTATAGAGAAGTTTGTATCAATAGATTTGATCCACTATTTGGTTATTAAGGGATCAGATTGTCCAATAAAAGTAGGTGGACTTTGTCCCATGAAGTTCTTGATTGCGACATGATATTTCATAGGTGGGCTGAATGTTCTTCCTGGCCCATGTTTCTATTAAAAAATGAGTTAATTGAGATTGTATCGTGACATATTTTGGGACTCTCACTTCCTATAGATTGGAAATATCATTAGAATAGTCATCACATTTATGTTCACATCGGTTGTTATCCTGAGTCTTCATATTACTGGCCATTGGCTGGAGTCAAAGGAATTGTAGGAGTAACACATAATGGGTAATCCATTGAAAAAATGGATGAATTATAAATTACTTTTATTTCTACAACTTATGAATTTATTGGATTCAGTCTATGTTATCCATGATATACATACCAACATATGTTATTAGGGGAAATTTTTTATTCCCTTAATAACGGTTCATACAAAACTTTTGAATTTACCAAAGCATGTCCCCCTTGAGTTTCATAACCAAGAGTGAATCAAGGCCCATTTTCGTGCACAAGGTACCAATATAGTCTATATTAAAGTGGTTTTGGGGGTATTGCCCCTAGATTCATCTTTGCGAGAGCCACCTCTAATTTCTTGTATCCCAACATGGATGTATTTTCTTGATAAACCGCTTACTCAATACTCACCGATGTTTAGAGAAGTTTTTATTATACATAGACTCATCCCTAAGTCTTTCACTAGGGTTTTCTAATCCTAATCCAAAAAATAACTAAACCTCTCATCTGATACCCATGATTAGAACCCTAATTTTTATTACAAACATAAACGTGATTTTTTACATAAACATTCACTAAATAAAACTATGAGGATCAAGAGGTCTAGACTCTTGGAAAATTATAAATTTTACATAATAAATTATAACATAAAACAAAACATATTTATTGAAAACTTCTTTTACATGACCACAACACTCCTTCACACTTAACATTTCATGGGATAACTAGAGGACATGCATAAGAAAAGGGTGAGATATCATGCCCATTAAGGGTGTAATCAATGAATAAAAAATCAGAATATATTAAAAGTTAGGAAATAGGCATATCAATAGAGAATATGAGAAACATTAACATACATGAAATATATATCATGATTATCATAACATGGAAATGTGGAAACAACACTTAACATGGTATTAGCCTAAGACAATGCTCATTGCACATGGAGTATGAGTGAACCCTCATTACACCTGAATAATCATGATTAAACCATCATTGAACTTGACGTATCATGATATTGATTGTTACCCAATGCATTGGAGCACTATCAGGGTGCACCCTTTATAAACATTTCATTTCATACATCAGTGTGCCCCATGGATCATAAAACATGGATTCATTAAACACCATTATTTATTCCATGATATTAGAATATTGAATTCATACATGAAACTATATAATCAATTTGTAAATTTTCATAATGGTGATTTTCATTGAAAGAGAAATGGGTATGGTTTTCCCTTCACAAAGACTTTGGCATTGAAAATCACGTTGCAATTTCGTCAGCATTACGACATGACATAAGAATTTATAAAAATGGATGATGAGTGAGAAAGTGGAGTCTCATCATATGAACATGAAATGGAAAATAAGAGGGTAATATATATACATGTCCCAATATATTAAATGGAATTTAAATTCATAAAAAAAAGAATTTCTTGAATGTAAATAAGGAGATATAAATCCCTTACGGAATTTTGGAATGGTAATGGGTGTACATGGGAGGCATTAAGGAGAGATAAATGGGTATATCATAATTAAAACATAAGGAGGGAAGTATAGGGGAGGTGAGAAATCAGATCCCAACATTTTTTATTGAAAAGACAGGGGTATAGAAACATAAAGAAACATGGACAAAAATGAGAAAAGAAGAAATCCCTCACATTGAAGTGTGATCCAAAAGGTTTGGTAGTGCCATGAGAGGGGATTCTTGAGAGATTTGGGAGACTTGATAGTATTATAGGGATATGAGTTCAGATGTTGTTAGAGCTCTAATAGATTTTAGGGATTAGTATGTGGGATCTTGGGTCAGTTTACATAAGAAAACAGAGGGAATTCATTATTATTTAGGTTTTGGACACCACACATTAATGTAATAAAAACAAAAAACAAATCCAGGGTTTTTTCCATGGATTTTTTCAAAGGGCAGTTGAAAAAAATATTTTATAATGGAATTGGTCGAACTTATTAAAATATAGGGCTTTCTTATGTGGAGGTCAGTCACAATCTCAGGGAAATCATTTTAAATTTTATAGTGTTTTATAAGTCTTGGAGGGTCCACTAAGGCTCCCTAAAATTAATCAAACAAATATAAAATTATATTATTTTATAGGTAAAACATATATAATCCGAAAATACCATTTATTGTATTTTATTATATCACTATTGGTTTTTTATGATGTCACAAATCACATTATATATTAAATCGGTATTAAATTTTTACCCAAAAATCCAACAGTCTCTGAAAATTATGAAAAACACACTATTGGATAAATTAGACATCCTGATTTCAAAAATAATATTCATTTTAACTAATTAATTATCTAAATATGTGAATTTTTACTTTAAAAATAAAAACAACAATTTATAAAACAATCATGGGTTTTGTCAAAAACAACTTTCAAACCTGAATGAAAATTACAATTATATTCATTAAAATTATACGATCATTTATAATTACTAAAATTTTATTTAGTAATAATATTTTATTAAAACATTATTTAATTAAAAATCCATTAATTCATAAAAATGATTTATTAATTGAATATTATCTAAAATTAAAAAAAATTCCTCAAAAACTATTCACAAAATAACCATAATAAAATGAATGTATATTATTTATTCTACAAAAATATAATTCACATAATCATTTCACTAGGGTCCTATTACATAACTCCTTATAACACCTATATAATAACTAAGGGTAAGGTGTTATATGTTGAGAGACGCTCGTGGTGGCTCAGATAATATCACTCGGGTGGTACTCTATAACAACTTCCACTTCTCCCATGGGTGATTCCATTCAGGTTTATTTTGTTGGAGCTCGGCTAGGGCTTGGTCAAGATAAAATCCCTATGTTGCCACCTCTTTTACTAGCTCTAAAAAATGGTCTTTTATGGAGAAATTCTACGGGTTGAGGCCATTGTAGGTTCCGGGCGCAGTGGAAGCGTGTTGGTGGGTCAGCCCAACTATAATTTTAGCATTAACAACGATCAATATGAGACCTGTCACGATGTAAAATTTCAGATCATTGGAGTAGAATGAAGAACAAGAAAAATAGGGAATCCTGGAACCATAGAGATATGATCATCATATGTTGGTTATAATTAATTTAATTAATTGACAATAATTACCTTGATGGAATTATTTCTTCATTGATGTCTCCGGTCATCATCCGGTGTGATCCATCATTGCGTTGTAGATTCCATGTGTAGGATTCCACTAGTGGTAATCCACATGTTCTCCACGTATCTCTAGATGTCAACGAAGGGATATTCAGGTGCTAGAGCGGAAAAAACATTTCTTGCGATGTCCACCTTCGATCGCCTTGATTTGGTGGTGTTGGATCTCTCTCGGTCATGAGAGCGTTCTTGGAGGAAAGAGTTCTTTCATCCATGAGAGAACTCTCCAGAATTTTTGTGCACAACGATTGGGGAAAACTGTTGGGGTTGTGAGGATATTTATAATCAGGTTTGAGGATACTGAGTTATGGAAATAGATAAATGCATGATGCATTTTATTTATTTTGTTAACTCTTATTGAAAACCCCCCATGTCGAATGATTAATTCCATGACATGTACCCACACTGATTATAGTAAATATCATTTAATAAAATCATATTGATTCCTCAAAATACCGACTGTAAAAACTACACGCTATCTAATCATTAATATATGGCATGTAATTGTTTTCTTGAAAACTACATGCCGTGTTTATTCAATATACACGGTGTGTAGTTTTATATTCCAATTTTTTTTATTTCCTCCACCACATTTATTATACCTTGAGTAATGGCTATTTATTTCTTAAATAAATATAACAAAATTACTGTCTAATAAATAAATATTATTTCATCCACAATATATTCTCTAGAATAAAAAGTTTTAAAATAAATGTGATCAAGAATCCTTAAAGAATTATTAAACCACACTTGAGAATACTCTTTATTTAACTTTTCAAATTAATATTTAACTGAGATACATGGACATAATTAGTGTGTGAACCTCTTGGACTCTTTCTCATTGATATTATGAGGGCTTGCCGAAATTCCAATATTACTACATATAAACTGGTCAATGCACCCAATAGAATGAAGTTGACGCCGCATTGACGTGTCACTTCATACGAACTCTTACCATTTAATATAATCTCTTTATCACGATATCTCAAATCAAGCGGGTTGCATGCTAGTGCCATCAACCCTTGTGATCGATTATTCATTCTTTCACATTTCAGAATTGAAGTCGCCCATACATGAAAATTGACATTGATTTATTTAGGCTACATCAATTCCATCAATGGGCCTGAGATATCTACTTCTATTATGGAACATAAGGGACAAATCTTTCTTGTATTATCTATTAATGTAGTATTACTCATGACACACCCAAGGTATCCTACCTCGATGTGAGCAGTGTGTCGTCATAGTTTTCGCCAATACATCTATGTGTGTGATTTTTAATACCCATTAATAATAATCTATATGTTTAAGGACCAATACACACATTGTATATGGGAACATCCAATGACACTATGAAATTTGGATTTCCAACTGGTGTGTCTTGTTCTCATAATATCCTCCTTGATATTACCAAGGGTGAAAATCATGAGAAGGTGCCTCAAAGTTTTATGGGTCCTCACCCTTAATGGCCTATATTAGTTGTGTCCCCCAAATAACATTATCTGGCCATAGAACATATATTCAAGAACAGTGTTATGGAACTTCTGGGTTCTCATCATAGCAGGGATCCGATATGACCCTTTAATGCAACAACTATCTTTAGGACATTATCACATGAATTGTCACATAGAAGAACACTAAAGATGTGATAAGGCTTTTATTAATGAATAAATTACAAAGTATTTGTTTCTAGGCCACCAACTCCAATAGACTCCCACTTGGACTAGAGCCAACAGCTAACAACAATTAACCTGCTGGCTCTCACATGATATTTATGTTATGGCTGAGATAGGCCTTTAGGCATGGGGTCTGCCACATTCTCATCTGTGGACACTCTTCTCACAACAACTTCAACCCTTTGATATAAATATCTCAAGAGGTAATACTTTTAGAGTATGTTCTTTGTTCTTTGATGTGACCTTAGTTCTTTCGCAAGATCCACTGTTGTCATATTATCACAATACAACATGTTAGGATCTTTACTACTAGGCACCACATCAAGATCCTGTACAATGTTCCGAACCCAGACGGATTCCTTTGCTGCATTAGAAGATGCTATATATTCAGACTCCTCTCTAGAATCGACGACGACTGGCTGCTTTGAATTGTTCTAGCTTAGAGCTCCTCCATTGAGATAGAAAACATATCCATATTGTGACTACAGATCGTTCTGATCTGTCTGAAATCTAGCATCAGCATACCCTCTGATGAAAAGCTCATCGTCTTTCTCATACACCAGGAACATATCCTTAGTTCTTATTAGATATTTAAGGATAGTCTTACCAGAAGTCCAATGTTGTTCTCCTGGATCTTCTTGATATCTTCCTACCATGATCGTTGCATAAGAAACATCAAGCTTGGTACATAACATAGAAAACATGATGGATCATATAGCTGAAGCATATGATATTTTACTCATTATATCAATCTCCTGTTGTGTCTGGGGACACATTTTATTATAAATATGTAAGCCATGTGACACTGTTACTAATCCCCTCTTGGATTGTTCCATACTAAATCTCTATAGTATCTAGTCAATTTATGCACCCTGACTTAGTCCATGTAGCCTCTTGGATGTATCACGAATGATCTTGATCCCTAGAATGTATGATACTTCCCCCAATTCCTTCATGGAGAAACACTTTTCAGCCAGTCCTTAACTGACTATAAGACTGGTAAATCGTTTCCAATAAGCAATATGTCGTCAACATATACTGCTAGGATAACGATTGCATTTCCATTAAACTACATACAAACACATGGATCACATTCATTCTTAATGAAACCAAATTCCTTTATGAATTCATATAATCGAATGTTCTATGACCTGGATGCTTGTATTAATCCATAAATGGATTTCTACAACATGAGAACCCATTTGGGTTCACTTGGTGTCACAAAACCTTCTAGTTTTGTCATATACACATCTTCCTGAAGGTTCCCATTATGGAATGTCATTTTGACATCCATCTACTAAATCTCATAGTCATGGAAAGATGTTATGGAAAGTATGATTCTTATGGATTTAAACATGGAAACTGGCGATATGGTTTCATAATAGTCAATTCCTTGATGCTGTCTAAATCCTTTATCCACTAGCCTTGATTTATAGGTACTAACATGACCTTCCATGTCCAATTTTCTATTGAATACCCATTTCTATCCAACATGCTTCAAATCAACTGGATCATTGACCAAAACCCAGACATGGTACTGATACAAGGAATCCATCTCATAATTCATAGCATCTTGTCATCTTGCATCTTTAAAACATTCTACTTATTTCTTTTAGGAGAGAGGTTCATCATTGTCCAACTATAATGATTCACCATCCATGGTGACTAGGAAACTAAATCTCTCGGGTTCCCTTACCTATATTGAGCTCCTACACAGTACATGTGTTTCTAGAACCTCTTCCATAGGGACCTTAGGAACTTGTTCCTGTACCAACTCCAGTGTATCTTGAGTGTCCACTTTATCGATGTTAATCTTGCCCCCACTGTCCTTCTTGAGGATGTGCCCCATCTATAGAAAGAAGGATTGTCTGGGGACAATCACATTGTTGTCTGAAGGTTTATATAGGTAAAATCATTTTGTTTCCTTGGGATATCCTATAAAGATAGACCTTGTGCCTTAGAGAGCGAGTTTGATACTGTAGAAGGCCTTAACAAATGTCTCACATACCCAGACACATGTGTGCGACAAAGTGGGTTTCCTTCCATTCCATAACATATATGTAATTCCATTTTCCTCTTTAGTTGGTACTCGGATTAATGTGTATGTAGCAGTTTTTAATGAATATCCCCAAAAGTATAATGGAAGACCTGCACGACTCATCATCAACCTCACCATGTCCAACAATGTGTGGTTCCTCCGTTCACTAACACCATTCCACTATGGTGTATAAGGAGGAGTTAGATGAGATAAAATCCCACACTATCGTAGAATATTGATGAACTCTTGGTTCAGATATTCCCCACCTCGATCCGATCAATATTTGTTTGTATTCATACCAAGCTGATTCTCTACATCATTCTTGATTTCCTTAAATTTATCAAAGTCTTGTGACTTATACCTCATTAAGTAGACATAGCCATCTCTAATCAAATCATCAGTAAAAGTAATGAAGTAAGAATATCCACCGCTAGATTCAACTAGAAATGGTCCACACACATCCGTGTGCACCAATCCTAGAAGCTCTATGGCCCTTTCACCTTGTCCGCCGAAGGGAGGCTTGTTCATTATTCATTGTAAACAATTTTGATGTTTATTAAGTGGTTTTATCTTAGTAGAGTCCAAATAACCATCTTGGTAGAGC
This sequence comes from Viscum album, assembly GCA_963277665.1. Lineage (NCBI taxonomy): Eukaryota > Viridiplantae > Streptophyta > Magnoliopsida > Santalales > Viscaceae > Viscum > Viscum album. Next base: position 566,073,560 of record OY728120.1, on the reverse strand, counting down.
TTTGTCATGCGCTTCTCGTTTACATGACCGAGACGGTGATCCCACAACTGGATGATGTATGGGTCATGTGAGTTTGTTTCGTTATCGATTTCCAACACATGGTTTTCTTAATTTAATACATACAAACCATTATTTAAATTCCCCATTCCATAACATATGTTTTTCTTATAAAAAATACAACCCTTATTTCCAAACATGAAAATAAATTCATCTATATCCAAACAAGATACATACATTATGTTATTGGTAACACTAGGCTCATAATAACAGTTATGTGAAACCAAAATCCCCCCAGTCGGCAATGAGATGTGTTATTCACCAATAGCCAATGTAGCCAGAATTTTCCATTGGTAGCTCGAAGATCCACCTCTCCTCTAGTAATCTTTCTAAATCTACTTGGTTTCTGCATTTGAATACTGATGTGAACCCACAAGCTATATCTATTACCCAATGAGTAGAAATAGAAAGATTACACTTGATAACGAATGCACCTTTAGAATCCCCACACTTCTGGGTGTAGTTCCTCTTCTAGTGGCCTTGCTTGCCACATGCAAAACACACCGCCTCCCATTCTTTTCCCTACCTCTAGATTTTCCCCTTCTTGGAAGGACGATGCTTGGGGGCTTCAGACTGTTTTTAAGTCTTTAGCCCCTTTGAGTTGTCCTTCCTTTTCTTATTCACCATAAGGACTATGGGTTTGTCACACCCCATGTCCTTATCTTCCTAGAAAATTAAGTTTATAATTTTGGATAGACTCTTCTCATTGTTTCTCATGTTATAATTGACAATGAGGCTAGAGAAGGTCTTGATTAGTGATGATTGGATGACATCTGTACGCAACTCATCGAGGAACATAATCCATAAGATGTCCAAGCATTTAATGTAGCCAATATGCATGACTACATGAGGCCCATATTGCACAGACTCTCCAAGCATAGTTGTAAACAATGCGTTGGAGATCTCATATCCCTCCTGTCTTACCTTCTCTTGGTAGAGATCCTTAAGGTGACACATCATGCTATACACGTCCATGTTTTCATGGTTTTTCAAGATATCATTAGACATAGTCGATAGCATGAAACACTGAAAATTTATTGCATCATCCATGTGTTTTATTTAGAGAGATAGTTTTTCATCACTGGACTCTTTTCTAGGTGCAACTGGAATAGGCTCTTCTAGCACATTCAATTTCCTTTCGTGGGGAAGGATGACGCGTAAACACCTCTGCAACTCTTGGAAATTGGTGTTGGTGAGAAGGTTTTCCTTCTCAAGTATGGTTCGAAATGATATGTTTGAAGTCATTTTTCTTTCCATTTATACAAATTAAGCTAAGAAATGGTTTATTACTTTGTTATAAAAAATGAGACAAATAAATTAATTAATACTTATTAGTCTCACGCTATTTTATCGAAATCCAATAGCCCTCACCATTGACTTTAGAATATTTTGTTGCCTGAATATTCTATTTGAATGGATTCATATTTCCTTTTGTATTACGCTAACTAGGGTTGGTCAAGAAACTTGAAGGGTTTTAGCAGGAAATCCAAATGCCAACTGCATTAACTCGCAGCTCCTTGATCCGCTAAGTGGACTCCCCAATCCTGGAATGCTTTTATTTTGTACTTCCTCAACCGTTGCCTCTTGGTCACACCAAGTCCTGCTATAGAAGTCAACCCTTGATGTGATCTAAGTCAATTCAACCCAAAAACTAGAATTAGAATTCCTCGATAATTGAAATCACCCCAACTAGGGTTGGTCAAGAACTTTGAACTATTGTTCGATTCTATCCAAGATTATGGAAGGCTATACCGACATAATATTTTTTTGAGGGATTTTATCCTTATACATAAATTTCTAATTTATTATCATTTATTACATGCTTTCTAATATTAAGTGGGATATACATAAGTGTTTTACCATGTCTATGTTAATATTTATTTATAATATGGTTTTATTTTAGTTCCATCTTGCATGCTCATTTAATTAATTTATTGTGTGATCATGACAACACACCCCCAATAAAAAAACCATGTAACTGACAAAACTAAAATAAATGGAATGATCAAGAGATTTTTCTATTGGATAGTTTATCTAGCTTTTGTTAAACAGACCCAAGACCTGGGGGATAAATAACATGAACCTTTAGGGTTTGTTTTTACAGCTTTCTACCTGTCCACCTTTGTATCTCTTTGGATTGGTTTCCCCTTGGCTCCTGACTTCAGTCCCCTCCACCAGATAGGGTATTCCATCCATTATATATGCATTTATCACACACGTATGTGAGGGGAAAAAATGGGTTTTTACATAAAAAGAATCCTTGGGTGCCCAGTACCTACATATTAATGAGTAGAAGGCTCGCATGCCAACAAATTTTATCTAAACAAATAAATTAAAAGAAACCATTCACACACAAAGTTCTTGGTCTAGCGCGTGATCATCAATACAAGAAACGATATTTATGCATAAATAAAACTATCATTCAATTGATTAATAGTTATTGTTTAAGATAAATCATGCAAGAATCAATTAATTATCTTTAATTAATCAATCCTTTTATCTTAAACTATTTTCTGAATTTCCATGAGATTCTCATTCATCATAATTTTAAACAAATAAATTCATTTAAAATTATCCTTGTATGTAACTTTTACCTTGGAGGTAACCTGGTGAATTTCAATTCATTACACATATGTTAAATTAAACACACATATATAAAACACCTATCACGTGTTGTGCCTCAGCTTTACGTCTACACTATGGTACACATCTCTAGGTTTTGTATAATATAATAATAAATTTTAATAAATATACATAATTTGGATGAGTAAACGGTGTTTAGTTCTGACTACACGGCATGTACATTTAGTTCACCATCCATCTGAAGTACACGCCTGGGGACATGGCGTATTGATGAACTTTAGAATTTTTGGAGTACACTGTGTGTTCAGTGGGACACATGCTGTATAGTTTCCGCATTACCTGGTTTTCAGCCAGGCAATCCATGTACAGGGTACATTGTCCAACCCTAACCCGAAGGGACAACACCCTGGGTTCAGTTGGAGCACATGACGTGTAATCCAGAAACCGTGTGACACATGTTCCTAGTCAACACACGGTGTCATAAATGACTTAGATAGGATCTAATACATGACCTGATTTGGCGGATCAGTCAATGCATTGAACCTGGACTACACAGTGTATACTTCCGAATACACGCAGTGTATTCTGGTGTTGTATGGCCAGGAGCACTTGGATCCTCCAGATGAGTTCATTTATTTTATTTTATTCAAAATTAGAAAGAAAAATTCGTTTCTGTAAAGTGAATGAGAAAAGAGAGGGGAGGAACAGATCTCGAGATTCAGATTTTGAAGAATGATTAACTTGAATTGAAACAACTAAATTATTAAATGTGTAAATCACCAATGAAAAACTAAATAATTATAATAAACAATATGACCCCGTTGATACCACTTGTAGGATCCAGGAATAGTAGTAGCACATTGGTGGGTTAGCCCAACATTAATTTTAGCGTTAACAACGATCAATATGATATCGGTCAGGATGTAAAACACAGGATCTTCAGAATAGAACGAAGAATGAAAAACAAAAGAGGGAGTCCCGAAACCATAGATATAGAATCATCATAGGTTGGTTATAATTAATTTAATTAATTTACAATAATTACATTGATTGAATTATTTCTTGGTTGATGTCATCGGTCATGATCTGCTGTCATCAGTCGTTGTGTTGTAGAATCCATGTGTAGGATTCCTCTAGCAGTGATCCATACATGCTCCACGTATCTTCAGACATCCCCAAAGGGATCTCAGGGTGCTAGCGTAGAAGAAACTTCTCTTGGGATGTCCACCTTCAATCGCCTTAATCGATTGGTGGTGGATCTCTATCGTTCTTGAGATCATTCTTGGAGGAAAGAGTTCTTTTGGCCATGAGAGAACTCTCCAGAATTGTTGTGCACAACGATTGGGGAAAAGTGTTGGGGTTGTGAGGATATTTATAACCGGGTTTGAGGTTATAGAGTTATGACAATAATTAAATGTGATACGTGTTTTATTTATTTCATTAACTCTTATTGAAAACACCCCATGTTGAATGATTAATTTCATGACATGCGCACATGATGATTATAATAAATATCATTTAATAAAACGATATTATTTCCTCAAAATCCTAAATAGAAAAATTACACGCCGCACAATCATTAATACATGGTGTGTACTCATTTTCCATAAAACTACATTCCATGTATATTCGATATACTTGGAATGTACTTTTATATTCCATTTTTTTATTTCCTTCACCACATTTATTAGACCATGAGTAATGGCTATTTATTTATTAAATAAATGTAACTGCATTACTCAGTAATAAATATATATTATTTTGTCCACAATATATTCTCTCAAATAACTAGTGTCGAAATAAATGTGATCAGGAATCCTTAAATAATTATTAAACCACAGTCGGGAATAATCTTTTTTTTAACTTCTTAAATTAATATTTTATTGAGATACATGGACACACTTTGTGTGTGACCCTCTAGGCCTCTTTCTCATTGGCATTAGGTGGGATTTCCAAAAGTCTAAGATTACTGCTTAGTAATGAGTCCGGGAACCCAAGAGAAAGTAGTTGATGCCACATTGACGTGTCACCTCATACGAATTCTTTCTATGTAATATAATCTCATTGTCACGATATCTCAAATCAAGCGGGTTTCATGCTATTGCTATCATCCCATGTGCTCGATTTTTATTTCTTTGACATTCTAGAATAGAACTCTCCCATACCTTACTATGGACATGGATTTATTTAGGCTATATCAATTCCATCAAAGGGCCTAAGATAACTACTTCTATTATAGAACAGAAGGAACAAATCCTTTCTCGCATTATCTATTAAGGCAGTATTACTCATGACGCACCCAACGTATAACACCTCATTGCGAATAGAGTCTCATCACAGTTTTCATCAATACATCTATGTGCACGAGTTGTAATACCCATTAATAATAATCTTAAAGTCTAAGGACCAATAAACACTTCCGTAGATAGGAACATCCATTGACACTACGAAATGTTGATTTCCTACTGGTGGGTCTCATTCTCATAATATCCTCCTGGATATTTCCATGGGCACACACCATGAGAAGGTTCCTCAATGTTTTATGTGTCCTTACCCCTAATGGCCGGTATTCTTTGTGTCCCAAAAAAAACATCATCTGACCATAGAACATATATTCAAGAACAATGTTACGACACTTCTGGGTTCTCATCATAGCAGGGATCTGCTATGACCCTTTAATGTACCAGCTATATTTAGGAAATTATCACATGCATTGTAACACAGAAGAATAATCAAGATGTGGTAAGGATTTTATTAATGAATAATGTACAAATTAGTTGGTTATAGGCCACCAACTCCAACAACCATCACTTCTTTTTTCTGAGTAAATTATATTTTTTAATGTCCTATATTAATAAAAATTAATTGATGAATGTTCAACAGTTATATTAGCAATGGTAACAATTTTTAATGGTATTTTAAAATCCCAAAAAACAAAACCAAGTATTTTCATATGTTACATAACCATTTTACATAATAAGATATTTAATTAGATCAAGAGTAATTTCATTTACAAATGTTTGGATCGTTATATCATACATGTTTATCCTTACATGTATATAAGTAACCCAATCATGAAAATGAAGGAAACAAAAACACCTAAATAATTAAATAGAACCTATTGACCCATAAAAAGTCATGAATTAATTTAATAAGGTTATAATAAATAAATTACATGAATAAGAGGTTTGGGACATACTAATTAACGAATTAAATTTTGTTATCCAATACATTATTATCAAGAGAAGAACACCGTCAGATTTAATGTAAGTGGTTGTACCCGAACCTCAATTATTCCTTCAGGTTTCTATATATTTCTTTTTACCCAATTGAATTTATCTGTTATTTTTTATATACATCTTCTAAAATCTGTATAGAAGCTCCAACCGCATCTAAAAATTTCCATTCATCATTCTATTTCGGATATATAAATTCTACTAAATGGATCCCTCCTAAATACTTCTTGAAAAGAAAACTTGTTTTAACGGTACTTCCCAAATTCATACTCAATTTCAAGATAACTCCATTATATATTTTTAATAAACATTAATTTTTTTATTAAACCACTCATTTTATTATTAAAATATTTTTGGTTCATTTTTTTATTTAAAATATTATTCCCTTTTCCATTTTAAATTATCTCTAGTATTTTCTTGAAAACCACACTGAAATGTTTTAATGATAAAATTTATTAAATACTCATATTTTATGTTTTAACTTCTATTTAATATCACATAACATGATATGTGCTTATTTTCCATTAGTAATTTCTAGGTATGTTTAAATATTCAAGAACATGTTACGATGGAAGAACCTATATATCGATCCAATTAATTTGGTAAATTTGAGTCTCATTAGAAGTTACATGAAATGGTCTTAGTTTTTAGCATTGACTCATGCTACCACCTAGAACGGTCTTGGTGGTTTACCTTGACTTATGTTCCTCTATGTTCAATGAGCCATGAATCAAGATAAAGTAATTTTTTATGTTGCTTCAACAATACAATTACTCCATGTTTTTATGATCCCATGTTTATATGTTTGTATTACTTATGTTCCCTGTCTTTTTATATCATTATTTCATGGATTCTAACACATGTGATAACACATAATTCTTATTTTTATTCCCATTATGAGCATTTTAGCTCAACCCTTTGTTAATGTTATCCCCATGATTCTTCTAAAAATGTGTGAGAATAATAAAAGTTATGACCTTTTTATGATGGTTAAGCAATGAAATGTTTTACATAGCTTCTTGTTTTTTTATTGAATGTACCTAGTCTTTCAATACACTAGACTTTACGATCCATGGCTTGTAATATAATGGTTAATTTTGCTTAAAATATTGTAATGTTATTTGTAAAAGGATAGGTTCACTATAGTTATCATCAATGATTTTTTTCCAATTAACCACCCAATTTCCATAATTTCCCAATACCATCACTAAAGATGTTTCAAATAATAATCAAATAATAATTTCATAACCATTTCAAAATAAATTATTTTAAGCTATGAATTTAAGTAATAACAAATATTAGTAGAAAAATAATCCACCTAGCTGATAAATATTGGAAAACAATGAATAGACATGGAATTATCTATATCCATTCTTGAAACACCGTTTCATCCACATATAATTCCATAAATCATCACAAGTCTCATAATAGAATATGGATCTATTAATATAAGATTAGGTATAGGGTTACATGAAAATTTAAGAGATTACATCATTGAATAATTACTTAGAATAGTGATTTATTGGAAAATATAGATCTCAAATAGGATTTGAATTATTAAAAATATTGACTTATTTTAAATGGAATTTCCTGTCAATCCATTTGATAAAATGAAATTGGGAATAAGAAATATCAGTAATATAAAATGGTTTTCGTAATGTTGTTTGAAATAGATCCACAATTTTTTTGATATGAAACTAAACAGTGCATGGTTGGGTAAGATATTTAGTCAACCCATGTTATAACCATTCATGAGGTACTATCACAAGATGACCCCACACTTGGTTGACTCACATAGTTAGAAAATCAATTAACCAACCACGATTTTCCATATATCCATTATTTAGTTGTTCCCCATGCACATCCACATGGTTTTGAAAAAAAATTCACCAACCTTGTGGAATTTTTCACCCTCCTTCGACAAGATGAATTGTGATCTGGATGGGTTGAATTGTTATTGCTAACCATTATCAAATAATGTGCTTCTTTAAAATCCTCCAAAGCATAACAAAACTTATTTGAACCTCCCAAAATAAGACCCAATAAAAATATACAATTAATATATATATGGTTCATTTATATTAACCAATAGAACAACATTATTCTTACTATTAGTCTTTCTATCCTTGTGCAGAAGAAAAATAGAGTTTTCCAAGAAGTGTTTGGTGTATCTATCAATCATTTACTTTTCAAAATCCAATGATTCTACATGAATCTGACCATATTTCCATAAAAATCACAACATGATTATCTTTTTCCCACATACAACTTCTACTTCCTATCCAAAACACATACCAACACATGAATAAATATAAAATCTACCTCTTTTTCAAATTAATCATATCAAATCATTAGTCGATGACCATATTGGTGCATCATTAGTTGAGATACATGAAAGAAATTATACAGTAAAATAAATCATAGCGAAAATATAGTTAATATTACACATAACAAACCTAATTTAATTATCTCAAAAGGGCCGATGTAATGAGGATTTAACATTCCCCAGTTCCCAAAATGATGGTTCTCAATCCTTGGAGTGATTCTCAACAATATGTGATCACTCAACTCAAATGAAAATGGTTGTCATGGATGATTTTCATATGATTTTTCTGAATCTGATCCATCATTATCTTCTCTCTACTTAGAAGAATCAGTTTTAATATCTCATTCATAGGATTGTGTCCTACTAGTGTAGTCTCACCTGTTTCCACCCAACAATGTGGTTAATGAAAAGGATACTCATGCAATGCCGCAAAAATAACGGTATATATCACGATTTGATAATTATAGTATTAAAAGAACTTAAAAAATGGTAAATTATAATACAATGATCCACCCAAATCAATTTCACATGACCTATTCATGTCCTCCAACATTTTATTTTATTTCTAGACTAGACATATTTTTTTATGATACCTCATTCTCATAGTCTACTGAGTCCCAATGTATTTTTTTACAGACTTCCAAAACAATGAAATAAATTTTGGGTCTCTGAAAAATATTTATGACGGATGCACCATGCATCTTTACAACTTCACATATATATATTTTGTACAAAACCACCACCAAAAATAGTTTCATGTGTATTGATAAAATGAGATGACATAGTGAACCGATCTACTACCAACAATATAGAATAGTTTTTCCAAAATATCTATATTATTATCAAAACCATTAGATTGATTGGTAAATATAATTTCATTTTCTACCTTGGTAGAATATACAATGACTTCATCATGGCTACTGAAGTCCCCTATGTTTAGTTCCCATCAGGGACATGGTTTAATTCATTGAAATATTTCCATTCATATATTCTAATTCAATGATAATACTAGAAGAATGCTTCAAAATTTGTGTAAAATTTCTCTCATATATTCTTATGGATTCATCATCACTATACCTCAACAGAGAGAATTCATTCTCAATTTTCATATAATAAATATTAGGAAATAACTTTTTTAATATTTAACTTTTAAACTCACACCAATCCACAATGATAATTGGTTACTATTTCATCATGTTATTAATGAGATTCCACCATTTTTCTTTTTTACGTTACAATGATAAATATCAAAAATAAATTATTAATTCTCTTGGAACTAGATAATGTAAAATATCATTTTATTAGTACTCCTCCTTAATAAAAAAAATATGTAAAATATTTATACCACAAAGATAAGGTGGATATTTCTTCTTGAAAAACTCAATAGAACATTTTCCCCTCCTTTTATCATTTAGAATATGAACAAAAATCATGTATTAAGAAAGAATTGTATGTATAAAAGAAATAATTTTAATTCGATTCCATATAATATATGGTTTTTAGGAGGGTAATCCTTGAATTTTCTATTGAATTCTATGATTAGAAAATTCATTTTAGTTCGATATGTTGACTAAAACCAAAAAAAAATAGTGTAACAAAATATAATCATTGTGAGAAATCATAAAACCATTAAAAAATATTCCTATTATATATAATTCATGACACCATTTTTTCAATATATGCCACCATAGCATTAACCAAGGATATTAAGGGTCATAAACTTTTCAAATCCTTTATAAATAATCTTTAATAAAATGTGAATTAACCCAAGAATATCCTTTTGGAGGGTCTAACTAGGTGTGTAGTCTTAGGACCTCTCAACATGAACTGGTGATGATCAAGATAATACCCAATCTGTCCCATTTATAGTTTTTATCCCTAGATAAATCTACCCCATAGATACATCAGTTTAAATTTATATTAACATGGAAGTATTTGATAATAAAACCCAACACATTTCATTAACATAAAAAACAATGTTATCCTATAAATAGGCTATTTCTAAGGGTTCTCGCTATAGATTTGTTATCCATGTTTCCAAATATAACTTATCATTTATCTAATACCATCTTTAGAGACCCATACATTATATAAATAAATATTACTTATTTTTATAGTTATATCCTTTACATAACATTATGATCCATGTTATAACCATAAGGGTTTACTGTATATAAAAACATAGAAACATAAGAAAATGAAACATAAGAGATCTAAATCACATCTACTATAATACATCATAAATATCTCCCATCTTAAACACATCATACATAAAACCACTCTTAATATATTGTGTACACTACAATATTACAAAGGGTGATCTAAGATGATCAATAAGGGGAAACAATTGATTTATAATTTATTATTTAATCAAAACATGATAATTACGGTAAGATAACATGAGAATAACCTTTTAAAATATTATTCATTAATTATTTGTTCATAAAAATGAGTTATAGTATTAATCTTGATGAATCACAATTCATGAATCATAAAGGAGTAAAATAATGTAAAAAATGTGATCATGAAATTAGTATAATACCATGACATAAAATAGTTTCATTGGTTTTGGTGTAAAAATATTAATATAAATCTTATGTCAAGTATACCCATTAATAAATACATATCATTTTAGGCATGATATAATTGCCTATGTACCTACTTCGGGCTTTGGATAACCTCTTGTGTACCCTCTTTCAGGCATTGTTATAACCACTTTTTAATTGTTTTGTGAGATTATGATAGCCTATCTTGTACCCTTTGATCTCGTATGAAATTAATCGTTTCCCAATTCATTGGAGTCATATATAATTATAGGCCCACCCATCAAATTTTATTTATAAATTCAATTTTATTCCACAAGATAATGAAAATATTTCTCCAATCATGTCCCAAGAAAAATAAAATTGGTTTCATCGATATTTAATAACCTTAAACCACAAAGATAAAAAACATGCATTCTATAAATGAATCCTAACCGAAATGAAAAATTATTTACATAAATTATAACATAATATCTAAATAATTTCATTTAAATTATTACTAGATTATTTATTTATGAAATAAACATTCCATATTCAAAACAATTTTTTTAATATATAAATTTATAAATTATTTTGAAAAAAATAAAATATTTAAAATGAACTTGGAAATATTTAAAGTAATATTTGAATCCCTGAGTAGTCATTAAGGTGGGAAATTAATTTCATGATGTGTATATTAAAACAAGCACATCTTTAACCATAAAAATAAAAATGCAAAAGTACCTCATTCTTAAAAAGATCAGATTATTTATTTGAAACATTTTTATATAATGAAATTATCAGAAAATTGAATTTAAGAAATTGTATGAGAATATAAATAAAATTATGGAATAATTTCAAATAAAACAGCGACATTGAATAAAAATATTTCTAGCGAAAGATTAAGTAAAGATTATTTTTGTTAAAAACCACTTCCCAATAATTTTATGTACTAAAGAGAATAAAATGGTAGTATTAAATGAATTTTTTGGAAACATATAGATTAACATAATGTAATTACTTTATAAAACAATATCATATAATTCTATTTAATGGAAATACTTGCATAAAATAACCTGATTAAAAGGAGATTGAATCATAAAATCAATATAAAAATATCCCCTTAAATAAAAAAAATCAATTACTATATAATATATTTAAATTTATTATAATTAAAATATAAAATAGTTTTAATACTTATAATAAAATTTACAACTCACATATTACAAGTTAACACCAATTTAAAACTAATTTCATTTTAAAGACTCTGTTTCCTTGTGTTAAATGTTTCCTTTTTCAATGATGGTTTGGTTATGAGGTTCTTTTCCATGTACTTCAATCATAGATCCATCATATCAAGATTTTTATTAAATACATGTATATATATTTAATATTTTTTTCATCACATATATATTTCAAATCATCCAGAATAGTTAGATATTGAGAAATTATTTACACAACTCATGAAGAGGGTAGGTCATACATATGCATTAAAGTTGTTTCAAATTTCTATCAAAAAGATTGAAAGATATATAAAAATTATTATATCATTTAAGAAACATAATTATATCATAAATGCTATATATATATACATTAATTAAGTATTTATTAATATCCATGTAAAAATTGCATCTCCTCATTGATGTGGTAGTCTACACATTCACACGAGTGATGTTGTGTTATTCAAAAGTTGGTAAAATATAATGTTAGATAAGGTATTATAAATATCTGGGAATAATTATGTCATAAATATTATATTCAATCTTATTACATTTCATGAAAACTATCCAAAAAATATAGTTATGGAAAACTAATTATATCACTTTGTGGAGGAGGTAGTCCATATATACTCATAAGTGACACATTAACATCCTGTTTGAAATAAAAGAGTTCGAATAGTTATGTTTCCATGATCCAAAAAATATTTCAGTATTATAAATATACTTATTTTAATACTTTATATTGAATTTTATTTATTTTCCTGAGTTTTAAGAAAAAATAATATGAAATATATCTAGTATGATAACTATGTCTCCTTTAGTTGACCTCATTTATATCCTTTCCTAAGGACACTTTGAATTTTATTTTAAGAATAAATAAACCACAAATTCCTAAGTATTTATGTTGACAAGATAATAAGGCCGGGTTTGGTTGATCTATATTTATCAATGTGATATAATGATTGGAAAGGAGGTTTTCCCTTTCAAAATAGGTAGAAAGAATAAAATTATAATTTATTAAAAGATTAAAATTTAATGACATGATTCTCAAGAAATTTGAATTCCAATGGATAGATATTAATTTTTTTTAACATATTATGTTTACAAGTGACATTAAAATAGGATTTAAAAATTTTTAATTTGGATAATATCATGTGTTTATGGGTTTAATACCCCCCACACTTCCACAACACTATTTTATCCTTAATTATTGTAATAAATATTAATTGTTTTTACAATTAATTGTAAACAAAAAATAGTTTAACATATTAAATAAAATTATAAATATTTAATCTTAATATTTAATCCTCTTTGAAAAACTTAATTCAAAGTAGTGGAAGAATTTAAATGAAAATTAATCAAGAGAAATTTGATAACAATTGGGTTTGAGAAAAACTATTCCTTAAATATTAAACATTTTGAACCAAAATAAATCATAAAAATATTATAATGAAAAAATTCGTATATTTCATAATATAAATGATCTAATTTTACATTTTAATCCATTTTTGATAGTTAGCCTTTTCAGTCCCTGTAAGGGAAAGACAATTTTCAATAAAAATTATTATTTTATACAATTCAATTAAAAATATATTTCATTATAATATTAAAAAAAATTCACTCTAAAATAATTTTAAAATACCTAATTTTAAAATTAATTATATTTTGTAAAATAATATTTATATGAGTTGAAAAATTTACATATATATTTTCTCATAAAAATTAAATAAAATAATTAGGAGAAAATTTATTTTTAAATCCTATGATTACATTACTATAAATTTAGTGCTTATTTATCAATAAAAACATTATAAAGATTTATTAAAAATTTGTATATTATTATTCCCTCCATAAATTTATTTGTTATTTTAAAAAAGTATACTACATTTCGATTTATTTAGACTTAGGGTTGCATGTGTCGTAATCAATTGAAACAATTAAATTTATTTCATGATAAATATATAATAAAATATATTTTTATATTTATTTTAGCCCCTTAAAATGAGTTTTTCTCCCTGAAAATTAGAACACTCTAATAAAAAATCATGATATCTCAATTTCATCACATCCTCATGCTTCAATGTAACTTCATATAATTTCATGTTCCTCTACATATATTTAAGCAGGTGAGTAGTCATATTACGTAAAATTTATCACTATGATCCGTGTTTTCAAGTAGTTTTTCTTCAAGTAAATGATCATGATATATTGGTTCAACATTTAATTTCAGTACATGAAAAGGAATTGGAACATACTTTCTCATGAGAGATACATGGAACACATAATGAACAAGATAGATGTTTGGTGGAATCACCAAATCATATGATACTATCCCCAGTTGATCAAGGATCACGAATGGGTCAATATATATAGGAATCATCATTCCCTTCAATATAAATCTCAAGAACATTTTTCAAAGAAATATTCATAGGAATTTCATCTAATCAACATAAAATTCTATATTTCCAAAATAATATTCAGTACAATGTTTTTAAAAAGTTTAGCGGAAATAATCTGTTGCTGAATGTATTTGGAATTATCCTCCACATCCTTAATAATATCACGTTTCAATATCATTATTTATAAAAATTTATAATATATCATTATAGTTTAAATCATCAATGTCTCGGATTTTTTCCATGTATTATTTTTAAATATTCAATGGGATTATTACGAGACCAGACACAGAGACGAAACATCATTCTAAGTCCTGGTGAGCTCGGAACGGTGGTTTGAAACATTTTATGTTATGTGAGTGGGCACTCGCGCGCGGTTGTGGCAGTTTCCAAATGGATATATGGATTAAAAATATGAGGGCACCATTTTATTTGGGAGAAAATGATTAACGACGAACGAGCCTAACCACGACCGGCGTAGTTCGAGGGAAGAAGTTAATTTTTGGACGTTTTTAGTAAAATAAAATTAAAATAAATATTTTAATGTTTATTTAATTTTATGGAAACATACACTGTAGCACAGCGACATGGCAACTATTTCAATATTAAATTCCATGCCTTAATGGCTTAGAAAAAACAACTAGACTCATTAATTCCCTAGCATAATAGAACGTTGAATCATGTTTCCATTTTTTAATGGGTTAAGCGATTGGTGGTCTTTGAAGAATTTTTTTGAGATGAATCTCTGGAGGATCTATAGAGCGAAGGAGCAAACCCTCAATGAAGAACGACGACAGATCAAAGTTGGAGGATCTCGACGACGACAGCCACACGACACCTTAGTCAGCGATGGATCCCAGTTGAAGTAGGGGTTTGTTATGTGAATTCTTTTCCCCGTTTTTTATTTTTGAACGATGAACGCGTATCAATGACGATCAAGTTGATCTGAGGATTCGTTCGTTCGTGCTGGAGGGTTTTATCCGGATTATTTGGGGAATTGATCCATGTTGTATTGATTTTGTTGATTTCTGCTCTGTTTAAGCCTATTAACAGGAGCGGATCAATGCTGTGACGAACAACGGAGGAGGTTCGTTCCTCAAATTTATTCTATTGGATTTCATCCCTTTTTCTTTCTTCGCGTTCATTGCAGGGAAATGAACAATGGATTTTTGCATGTCCATTTTGCAACACAACATTCCGAGATGGGAAAATCAACACTACATAGACCTTGCAGAGGTGCGATTATAATGGCAAACTACATATCAGAGCGAATCAGTAAGGGCCGTTCTTTGAGACTTCTTTGCGCGGGACGATCATAAAATGTTTTTAGAGCTGATCGGAGGCCGGAAAACACCGGAAGTGGCTTCGTGGTGTCGGGGTGACCAAAACATGAAGGTTTCGGGGAAATCAAATGACTGGATCGACGATTGGGGTAGCACGGGAGGTGCACCGGTGAAGAGCGTTGTTTCTGGAAATTTCCAATATACACGGTGTGTACTTCCGGAGAACAAGCCATGTAGTGCAGGCGGCGGTGGCTAGGGTGTCAGGGGTCAGAGAGGAATCACACGGCATGTGACCCTGGTCACATGACATGTTAGAATTTCCCCAAATATTGGTGTGTATATTGGTAAATACACAAACATGGGATGATCTAGACAACTTGAGAACACTGTGTGTACAACATGACAGAGGCGGCTACGCGGGACTCGGCATGTAACCAGGGGTACACGGACATGGGATGGAGTACACAACCGTGTACTCCATGACACGACCAGGTCAGGTCAATAGCATGGGTCACCCTGTGTGCCGATTACACAGGTTGGAGTGCATGGGTTTATGACCATGTACGGGCACATAACCAGCGTACACGGGGCCAAACCCAGTCACTTGGACATGGTGTGTACATTGTACTACACGCCCTGTACTCAATTTTCTATACGACCAGCCTTACTAGACGATCTGTTGTACACAGGCAGTACCCGGGGACAGACAACACGACATTTAACTTTTCTTCATGCCATGTACTTTTTGGAAAACATCATGGTCATCTTGTTTCATATATCTTTGACATCTTTCGTTTGGGTTAGTGACCCTTCTTCTCGTTCCCCTAATGTTCATGCATTATTTCCCTCTACAAGAGTATGATCCCTTCAGCAGAAATTTATATGATAGAGTCGGCATCCCTCTAGGAGTCCTGGAATGAGAACCTCTATCAATTTCTGTCCCTAGGTAGAGTCAGGCATCGATGTGACCAACTCTAATGGGCATTGATGCTCTACCTTGCGGGTGTATCACCAAGCTGGTGAATCCAGATGAGTCGCGGTATCCACCAAGGCCCTGGAAGTGATCCTTATCTATGTATCATGATCTCTCCCACTTAGGAGTGTGTCTCCCATAATTAGTGCTTCTATCAATCATGATCCTTCCCACTCAAGAGTGTGTCTCCCACAATGATTGCATCTACCTCTCGTGGAGGTTCCCAAAAAACAATACTTATCGGACAGACATCACCAGAGCTGCCATACTCATGGAGTGTGTTCTCCTAGAATATGTGCTTCGTGGAATCTTTGAACTGAATCCCTAACGGGGTATGCAGCTGTGTGGCTTAACCCTAGACTACAGGTCTGAGATTTGAGTATATCTGAATTGAGTTTCACTCGATATATGTGGACATATACCTTATGTAGCTAAATGTACCTTTACCTTTTGTATTTATTTGTGTTTTGTTGGGGGTCTTCTACTGAGTATTGTTATACTCAACCCTACACAGTCGTTTCCAGTACATGTTATGTCTGGTGCAGACGAGAAGCCTTTTGACAGAGTCCAGGGCGTACCTGGATAGGACCGAGCATTCTGAGTTCCCTACAGGACAAGGTGATCCTCCAGATATGAGCAGTAGTCCTGGTACCATTTTGTGTTTAGAGGTTGGACATTCCTGTTTCAGACTCTTGTTTTTGTGGGATTGTATTTTTGGCCTAGTTTACTTCCAACACTTTACATTCTGTTGCACTCTATTGGTTTGGTTTAGTCGTATGCATGCGTTTTGTTTCTTAGTGATTTTACATTTCATCATTTGTGGGATTTGAGATGTGTGTGTGTGTGTACAGGTGATTAGGCCATGCCTCCCATGTTAGTAAAATGCCTACTCGGTGCTAGTCACCAGCCCCTGGCCTATTGGAGGCGGGCTTAGGGAGTCACAGCGCGGGCCCCACTGGGACGGGTCAGGACAGAGTGGTATCAAAGGTGTATGGTTCTACCTTAGAACCAAGAGTATATGAGTTTGGTTTGGGGAAACAGTGTTCAGTGTTTTGAGATCGACTTTCATGCTAGAGACTCCAGTGTTGGTGCGGCAGCTGACGTATCCATACACTAGGACTCTGATGATGTGATTTTCGACTCGGTACACGAAAACAATTGTTGCAGGGAAATAAAAAATGGTACATGAATCCTATAGGTATGGGTTGTGTTTTCCATGTCCTTTGTGTCAGCTATCCAGATATACTCATTGACCATGGAACATCTTGTTTCCTTACTGGATGCCTCCATGACCCTTACCCGCTAGGATTCAGCAGCACGATCACAAGGATGACCCCCTCAGTGACGAGGATTCTATACAAGGACTAGTTCCCCTGGAGTTGCCACTGGGTGGTGCACCCGTTATGCCACCACCAGTGGAGCAGCCCATGGTACCTGTAGTACCGACTGACAAGGAGCGCAGGCTTAGCGCGCTAGATGAGTTCTAAATACAGATACACCTCAGGATCCGAGGCGAGCCCGACCCTCATGCAGCTGAGGACTAGATTGAGGTGATGACCAGTATTTTCCGTCTATTGAGGACACTAGTAGACCAGATAGTGATCCTAGGAACGCGACTTCTTCAGGGTTCGGTGGGATGATGGTGGAGTCTGACCACACAAACTCATGATGAGGAGACTCTTTCGTGGACAGAGTTCGAGAGACTCTTAAGGGAGAGGTTCTCTCTCGTTACACTGAGATATTTGCGCATCCAGGAGCTTCTTTAGCTTTAGCAGGGCAGTATGACAGTAGCTGACTATTCTTCAAGGTTCACCAACCTCACCCGGTACTCGATGGATATGGTCAGGGATCATTACATCATATCTCGGACCTTCTAGATAGGTCTACAATGAGACATCTGAGCTAGTTTCGTGCCTCTATTAATTTCAACTTATGTTGGATTGCTCGAATGGGAATTGGGGATCGAGGGATTCTTGGTGGAGTAGAGATAGCCGACGGCAGTCACCAGCAGGCAGACTGGTGCGGAGACCTCGGCAGCAGGTAGCCAGCATGAGACGCATGGATCAGGACATGAGAGATCTAAGAGTAGGACCCAGGACAAGGGATTGATAGTCTAGGTATCTCATTATGGATCAATTCAGCCTAGGGAGAAGCGATGATATGCATGTGATGGTAGGGGACTTCTCGCTAGAGATTGCCTGACCTGTTGAGCTGCTGACAGGGAAGTGGTGGATGGACCATTGAGGCAGAGGCATAGAGTGGAGCAGAGAGATCCACCAGGTGGAAGATGTGGCAGAAGAGTAGGGAGAGCTATGGGTGTTGGCAGATGCTTCTACTTACTTCCACCACCACCCCCAAGAGGTTCTCACCTGGCTCAGGTAGCTGGGGGACAGGGGCTGGTACAGCTGCATGCGGTCAAGGCATATAACCAAGGGGTCTAGGGATGATTCTAGGTATGATCTGTGTCTTTTATACCTTAGCTAACATACTTATAGACACAGGTTCCAGTCATTCCTTCATAGCCACATACCTTGAATGAAACCTCGAGGATCCGGTAGAACCGTTGACTCGATCCTTATTCTTGGAGACACTTATGGGATGAGACTCGATGATTGCACACCTTTGTAGACTGTGTGATATTACCCTTCAAGGCGAGAGTTTCGGTTTGATCCTCTTGGTGGTAGCCTCGAGGCCTTACGACGTCATTCTCGGTATGGATTGGTTATCTTCGGTCATTGCCCAGATTGACTGTTTTAGGAAAAGAGTGTGGTGTGTCCGCTGTGATGGAATGAGGTTTTCCATTGTCAGAGAAAGGGAAGCCTAGGTAGCACCGAATGAGCTTATGCATAGGAGGGTGTAGCCGATCTCTCATGGGTTGGCCAACCATGCCCTTGGAGTAGTAGATTTTGTAAGCTCTCAGTTCCCAGTAGTAGTGGTGGAGTAGGTTGATGTGTTTCCAGATGATGTTCCGGGGTTACCTCCCAACTAGGAAATCATCTTCTGCATCGACTTACACCCCGGGATGGCACCAATTTCCTCCTCAGCGTATCGGATGGCTCCCGCAGATCTTTACGAGCTGAGGGTGAAGTTGGAGGATATATAGAGAAAGGGTTTCGTGAGACCAAGCGTTTGACCCTGGGCGTCCCCAGTCTGGTTTGCCAAAAAGGCAGATGGGATTTCGAGGTTGTGCGTGGATTACTAGTTCTTGAACCAGGTGACGGTGAAGAACATGTATCCACTACCGAGAATCAATGACCTTATTGATCAGCTGAGAGGGGTATAATGGTACTCGAAGGTTGACCTTCGGTCATGTAATCACCAGTTACGAGTACGGGATGAGGATATACAGAAGACGACCTTCAGATGCCTCTACGGTCACTATGAGTACTTGTTGATGCCTTTCGGCATGACAAACTCCCCTGAAATGTTCATGGGACTGATGAACCAGATCTTCCAACCGTACTTGGACTGGTTCGTAGTGGTCTTCATCGACGAAATCCTTGTGTACTCAGTGTCAGAAGAGGATCATGTGAGACACCTGAGGATGGTTCTAGACATACTTTGGGAGCACCATAATTATGTAATGCTCTAAAAGTTCCAGTTCTGGATTCAGGAGGTCCACTTTTTGGGACATGTCATCTCTACAGATAGAGTAGCTGTAGACCCAGACAAGGTGGAGGATGGGATAGCATGGGAGCCACAACGGATTATGAAGGAGGTACGGAGCTTCCTTAGGTTAGAAGGATATTAAAAAATATTCATTTCAGACTTCTATTCGATATCAGCACTAATGACAGCCTTGACTAGGAAGGGGAAACCCTTCTTATGGATGGAGAAGTGCCGACAAGATTTCGAGCGGTTGAGACATAGTTTGACGAGCACCCCAGTCTTGTGGTTTTCAGATGAGGGTTTCGAGTACATAGTTTTCTACGCAACATCAGGGACCAGGTAGGGTTGTGTCCTAATGCATAGGTAGGTAGTTATTTCTGATGGTTCATGCCAGCTTAGGCCACATGAGCAGAACTATGCAACCCATGATCTCGAGTTGGTTGCGGTAGTCTTCGCATTGAAGTTGTGGAAACACTACCTTTTGGGAGATCAGTTCATCATCTACTATGAACACAAGTGTAGAGACCCAATTCTTGACTTTCGTGGACAGTACATTACTTTTGAGGAATACTTAATAAATAAAAAAACAGACACCCAAGGACCGTAATAGTTTAGTGTCTTTGGAAACTCAGAACAAAATCTTCTAATTGTGGTGAAAGATCATCAACATCTCCCATAAAGATCTTCCCCTTTTTTTCTCTTACCTAAAACCATTATTCATATCCTGGGGAAAATAAAACTTAAAAAGGGTGAGCTCAAATGCTCAGTAAGGGTATTCATAGAGAACATAAAACAATCCATAATCATTTGAAAGCAAAATTGTGAACATCAAATCTAAACATCAAAATCTTGAGCAATGACATAAATCTTGGAAGTATGTAAGGAACATATCATAAATAAACATTAGTCAACGTAAAATATCATGGGAATAAAACATATAATTATGGAAAACCATTAATCACATGTTATTATTTCCATAGTATCCAATACATTGCTTCCAAGACCGCCCTAGTGGAAAAATTCCATTACTGAATTGGGTTTACTTACCGTTCCAGCCCTGTATTACTGATCTGGATTCACTTTCCATTGCATACATGTCTATGTCATGAGATATAAATCATTACCCAGTGAATTGGAGGTATATATAGGACCCACACATCTCATAATGAAATCATTCATACTTGTGCCACAAAATAAACACAAATCATTATTTATATCCCAAAGAATAAATTGGGTTTCATAAACATCATCCCATCATAACAAAATCCATATAAAAAAATGGATATCATTTCATCATAAGTAGAATCAAACTAAGCAAATAATAGAGACATTATACTTGAAACATAATCATACTAAATAATGTCATCTTAAATGGAAAATAATTTTGACAAAACATTTGAAATGAATTCTAGAGGAAAATATCCTTTCTTCTTCAAAATCATTCTATTTTCAAAATATGAAATGAAATTCTAATAGAAAAGGATTTTTTTAAATAATCATGAAATATTGTATATGAATATTTATGTAAATAAGGCATTATAAAATCATAAAAATCCGTTCACGCTGTATAAGATAAAAAAACATTCTCCTCGTACTTTTGCCGGAAATGTCAAAAAGTTCCTTGTATGGTAAAAAGAAGAAATATTCTTTCCATAACACAATGTAAAAGTCAAAAAGGGGTAAAAATGACTTTAAACATACTTGGAATAATATTAAACACTTTATGAAAAACATTTTTATGGACATGGATGAAAAATATAACCCCAGTAAATACTTACGTGTAAGCAATCTCGGATAAAAATGAGATTGAAAAATTATCCCTTACCTTAGATCCGATATGCTTCGTACGTATCCGAACCTTCTATATAATGATTTAAATAATGTCATTGAATTATTACAGAATCATTTTCATTTTTATTATATCATATATGGTTCACTTATGACCATATATTACCTGTTCTTTTGTAAATTCCATTTTAAAGCCGAGTTGTGGGTAAAATCATTCCATTTATCGTACGTGTTTCAACTTGTTGTTCTTACTTATATCCTGATTTACTTAATCCTAAAATGTAAAACATTATTTATATAGAATATATATTCCTCATATACATATATATGATAGATCGATTAATGGAATGAAATACACCATTCATGGAGATGGTAGGTCGTACGTACCCATGAACGTTGTTTTCCTTTCCTTATTGACTTGAATGGAAGTAAGTAAATGACATATATATATAAACATAAATACAGTAGCTTTATAATGTCATATATTTCATTATTATTCATTATATATACTTTATAATCATTCATGAATTATTAACATGGAGAATGAATCTCATCGCGTCATGGAGACAATAATATGTGCGTACGCACGAGCGATGATATCGTTCCCATAATTATTGAATGGAATTGGAGTGGATGATATAATATCCTAGAATTAGTATCAAGTTATAATAATCAAATATATTTATTGTTTACAACATTATACCCATCCAAGTAAGGTGGTGGTAGAAAAACATTTTACACGACGGTGTGGAGATGGTATTCCGTAAGTACGCACGCGCGGTGATTTCATTTTTTGTAGGATGGATAGAAGGTGAAATAGGGTTGTTTCATATTTATAATAATAAATAATTATATAATTAATACTTATGTTATTACTTTATAATGAAACAATTAAAGAAGAGGTAGTAGAAGAAGAATGAAACTTGAATGAATCGGTAGAAGAGATTACCTTTTCATTGATGTGCCTTTTTTAAACATCATCTTACGGAACAAGAGTTTTTCTTTTGAGAAAAAAAACCTCTATGATATAACTACGGAGGTTGAGAAGAGAAATTTTCAGGTTTGGGCTGAGCTTGAAGGCTCAAAATCGTGTAAAGAGGAGAGGGAGGAGGTGCCCTTTTATAAGGGAGGAGAGGGGCACCTTAGGAAAAACTTAAAATATTATTTTATAATAAATCCATATTCGGTTTATAATGGATCCAAAGTGACTTATTTCAAGGATATGGTGGGGAAGGGTCTAGGTACTCTCATCAAATAGGTTTTAGAAAAGTTTAGGATTCCATTTTTACCCTGACATTTATATTTAACTCTAAGTTAAATAATTTAACTTTTACAGTTTCTTTTTTTATTCCTACACTATAAGGTTAAAAAACATACTATAAACTGCCAATCAAATCCCAATGGGTTAATTAAATTCATATATATTATTATATAAGTATTTTGGAAGAACCTTAGATTTTTAGGACCATTATATCAATTAATAATATAATATTTGTTTTAGAAACACTTTTATGTTAATTTTGACACTATTTGGTATTTTTTTTCTCTAAATTAATCACAACATTATTACTTCGAAAAAAATTCATCTAACCAACCCTAATATGATATATTAATATATAAAATTGGTTAAATGCATAAAAAGTCTAAAATTACATTTCTTTGGATATTTATAATATCAGTAATGTTAATATTTCATTTATAACGTAATTACTACGTCATCATTGGGTCATAAATAAATGTAATTATTTAATGTATAAAAATTATAAATAAAATAACATTATCTAGGAAATATTTTTATATTTCTAATGAATATTTATATTCTAATTTATCTTATTTATGACCCTATATTAAAAATGTTTTAGTTTTTAATCTTTGATTTTAACTATTTTCACTATTCTTTAAATAAAATAATAATAAGTATCCTAATCTAATCCATGTGGACCAAAGTGGTTCATATTTTATTCCTAAGGTTTTATTTGGTCTAATTATACTTATTTAATAGAATTTTGACATGTTTAAGGGTAATATTAATATTATTTTTACCTTTAATTTACATATTTACTTTTAACCGTGGTAAATAAAAGTTAAAAGTTACTATTCACCAAAAAAATATTTTTATTTTATTAAACCACATTTTACTCCATGATATTAACTGTTTCATTGTGATTTTTGAAATTCAACTCACATAAGCAGTAAATTTACGTTTTATGTAAATTTTCAAATTCTTCTAGGAGGTGGGAAAAAGACGGTAAAAAGTTCAAAAATTTTTTTATATATCTAAAATTAATATAAAATGACTCCAATGAATTAAAATGAACTTATATTGGTATTATTTATCTATTTTTAACTAAAATAAATTTAAATAAAATAAATTATTATTAAAATAAAAAGTCGGTTTAAACCAACAACTCAGTGTTTTCAATATTCATAAAAAATTGAATGTTTTCAGAAAAATACCAAAAATTCACCCTTGGCTAATTTCAATATTCTGAATCCAAAAATGAAGTCCATTTTGAATGATAAAATTTATAAAATTTCAAAAAGTGGGTATTACTATTCATAACGTCAAGTTTATATAATATTTTAATAAAATATCATTGTTTAGTGAAACTCAGTATTGCGTACAACACACGCTATCGAGGACGGTCACGAATGCGTGTAATGCAAGCCAAGTAAGGGTTTCATGTAGTGAAACATTAATTTGTTTTTGTGTATAATAGAATCTAACATATTAACTTTATACATTGAATATCTATATATATATATACACTCAATGTTGTGTAGAACAACTTCTATCAAACAAAATTGAAATTGTGTGTGACACGATCCAAGAATTGTGCTGCGTATAATGGAAGCTAATACATTGTTGCGTATAGCACAAGATAATCTTGGAGTAGCATACAACACAAAACATCAAATAAATTAAAAATTATATTTCTCATAAAATCTCAAGGTGTTACATTCTACCCCCCTTAAAATGTATTTTTTCCTCGAAATTCGTCGGGGTTATAAATAGTTTTCTACTTGATATTTTCTTTCATAGAATCCCACATCGTAAAAAAGAATACTAAATCATCACTTTGAAAAGGAACAGTAGAAACATAATGGAAACCCAATGTAACTCATCATTGGGAGTCCACATATGTGAATATAGATGAAAATATGGATATGGAAGAGAAATGTAACCATCAAGTTCTGATGGAAAGTGGTAGAGAACATGGCTATGAAAAAGACAACAATAAAAAATCCATAAATTTGTGATGATCTAAGTTACCATACGATTCATCAGATTTGAGGGCACTGGGACAAAATTTTTGGTTTTCTAAATCATTTCCATAATTCTGAATAATTTTTGAATTAAAAAATAATAGTTATTTGATTTTGGTACAATCAAACCGTTTCTCATGCCATGAACAATTTCCACATCATCTCTAAAAGAAATGAAGTTGAATTTGTCTTTCGTGAAGTGTTAGCAGATCATGCGATAAAATGATAGGTCATTCCATTTGTCTCAAACATAAGGTTAGAAAAAGATATATATATATATATATATATATATATAAGTCCATCTATGATGAGATTAATCATATATGGTTCCTAAAATGGACTTATACTTCATCTATCATACCTCTTAATAAAATAAAACTAGTTTATACTAACCAGGGACATCTAGTAGGCCAGTGGTAGGAGATAAAGGCATGTCGCACTTCGATTGTGGGTTCGATTCCCGCAACCTTTTCTGACGTGATGGGTTGTCTCCCGTCCTGCAAGTTGTCCTTTTTTCTAAAACTACATTATTGTAACATTCCTGCAATAATATCGAAAGAGTTCTAGCCTTAAACAATACTATCTTATGTCTAACTTAATTTATTCTAATATTTAGGCTTATCCAAAATACTTCGGTCCAGGCTTATTGTATAAAGAAAACTATTAATTGAAAGGCCACATAACAAGAATGTGAATACCATCATTTATCCCCCATATATCATAAGATATATCTTGTTGGTCACATTCCAAAATTGTGAATACCTTAATCAGGTATTATTTTGAAACATGAAATACCATAAAACCTTAGTGGAAACATGAATGCTGTCAAAAGATAACTCTTTCCACATTCCAAAATCTAAAAATTTCTATATACTCAAACCATGATATCACTTTGTCCTTATATCAGTCATGAGCTCATGAATACTATCAAACATTTCATTTTCTCCTTATCACTTCATTATGTGCATATCATATACTTTCCAAAATTATTTCAATTACTTTTCATTGTTACCGGTACCATACAAATATTGAAAACCAATGCATAGATATTCCAAAATTCCACGATACTATAAATGAGATTCGATGATAATATTTTGAAATCCCATTACATAAACACTTAATCATTCCAAAACATCATTGTCATACTCATCATCAAAAATAGTGATCGCATGTTACTTCCCTTTATCCTTTTCCTTAAGAGGGTTCTCACGTCGATCATCATTAACCCTTGGATTAGGGAATTTATTAGAATAATGCCCCATTTCCTATCATTTGAAGCATTAAAGTGTTGGTGGAGCATTCTCTATAGTATTATCTCTATTCACATCATTTGAAACATTTTCCCATTACTTCACCACTACCTCCTCAATGACCTTCTTTTCCACAGTTGAAAAATTTTCTAGTACCTTTTAGACAATCTCCACCATGCTTCTTTCCACACATTGAGCATAAAGAAACATTCACCTTCTTTTCACCATTGTTCTGATACTTTTCCTTGAACACCATCTTTTCTTTTATTATAAAAACCATGAGATGGATATATAACACCAAAATCCAGTTCTACCTTTATAGCACAACAAACAATTTCTTAATAGCTACTGAAGTCTCTTATATCTAATGCCCATCGAAGACTTGTTTTTAAGCCACTGAAGAATCAATCAACTTTACTTTCTGGTTGGATGATAAAGCCAGATTCATACCTTGCAAGAATTGACAAATTTAACTCGTATATACCAATATATTCATCATCCTTTTTCATAAGCTCAAGGAACCCCATTTCCATTTTTGTTAGAAGAATATGAGGGAAGTACTTATTGAAAAATAAGTTCTTGAACTCATCCCATTCCAGGGATTCAATTTCACCTTGGGACCTTGTTTTCTTAATTAGAGTCCACCACTAGTCTACTTCACCTTCTAAATGGTAAACAACCAGAATGAATTTTTCATGTTCCGAACATCGAAGTATGTAAAATATCTTTTCAATGGTATTGACCAATTGTTCAGCAACAAGTGGATCAGAAGATCCACTGAAAGAAGGTGGATGTTTCCTCATGAAGGACTCAATAGAATATTGTTCCATTCTATTCTCATTCAGAAGTCAAGAATGATTCATCGCTTTTTTATGTATAACAATTATATTTTTCACTCCATCTCCCATAGAATTTGTTTTTTTAGGAGGACAATCATTGCATTGCCTATTACATTGATCAAGACGGTTCCTTCGGGTTCCAACGATAGTCTAAAATCCAAAAAGAATAGTGTAAGAGGAAAAAATCATGCTAGGAAAAAAACATCATAAAGGTGGAGTACCGTCAATATATAACATCGTAGGTTTAATTGTAATATCATTATCGTAATTCTAGGACTATAACCTATACTTATACTTAACCTTAGAGACATCCCTAGACATACCTTAGAAATATCTCTAGGGATCTCACTAATATTTTCACATCCTAGTTTCCAAAGGTTAAGTAAACCTTTCCTCTGATTCCAACTGTAGAGACCCAAAGCTTATCGTACATGGACATTACATTAATTTTGTGGAATACTTAATACATAACAAAAAAAAGACACCCAAAGATTGTAATATTTTAGTGTCTTTGGAAACTCAGAACTAAATCTTCTAATTGTGGTGAAAGATCTTCAACCTATCCCATAAAGATCTTCACCTTTTGTTTTCTTACCTAAAACCTTTCTTTATATCCTGGGGAAAATAAAACATAAAAAGGGTGAGCTCAAATGATCATTAAGTGTAAGAATTGATAACATAAATCAATCCATAAACATGTGAATGCAAAAACAGTAACATCAAATCTAAACATTAAAATCATGAGCAATGACATAAATCTTGGAAGTACGTAAGGAATATATCATAAAGAAACATTATTCAAGGTAAAATATATTATGAATAAAACATATAATTGTGGAAAACCATTAAGCACATGTTATGATTTCCATATTATCCAAGACATTGCTGCCAAGACCAGCCTAGTGGACAAAGTCCATTACTGAATCAGATTTTCTTGTCATTCCAGCCCTGTATTACTGAACTAGATTCACATGCCATTCCATCCATGTGTATCTCATGAGATATAAATATTTACCCGATGTATTGTATGGAGATATAGGTCCCATCCATCTCATAATGAAATCATTCTTACTTGTGCAACAAAATAAACACAAATCATTCATTATAACCCAAAATATAAAATGGGTTTCATAAACATCCTCCCATCAAAAAATAATCCATATAAAAAATGGATATCATTTCATCATAAGAAGAATAAAACCATGTAAATAATAGAGACATTATATTTGAAACATAATTATACTAAATAATGTCATCTTATATGGATAATAGTTTTGACAAAACACTTGAAATGAATTCTTGATGAAAATATCTTTTCTTCTTCAAAATCATTTTATTTTTCAAAAAATGAAATGAAATTTTAAAAGAAAACGACTTTGTTTAAAATAATCATGAAATATTGAATATTAAT
This sequence comes from Viscum album, assembly GCA_963277665.1. NCBI lineage: Eukaryota > Viridiplantae > Streptophyta > Magnoliopsida > Santalales > Viscaceae > Viscum > Viscum album. The sequence continues at coordinate 566,044,800 of OY728120.1, read as the reverse complement.
ATTTATTTAAATAAGTGGTTGTGTAATCGTAAAAATATGTTCACGCCATATATGTTAAAAAAACATTCTCCTCGTACTTTTTTCAGAAAAGTCAAAAAGTTCCTCGTATGGTAAACAAAAGAAAAATTCCTTCCATAACACAATGTAAAAGTAAAAAATAGGTAAAAATGAATTTAAAAATACTTTTATGAATATTAAACACTTTATGAAAACACAATTGTATGGACATGGATGAAAAATATAACCCCATAAAATACTTACATATAAGCAATCTCGGATAAAAATGAGATTGTAAAATTATCCATTACCATAGATCTGATACGATTCGTATGTATCCTAACCACCTGTATAATGATTTAAATAATGTCATTGACTTATTATAGAATCATATTCATTGTTATGATATCATATATGGTTCACTTATGACCTTATATTACCTGTTCTTTTGTAAATTCCATGTTAAAGCAGTGTTTTGGGTAAAACCGTTCCATTTATCGTACATGTTTTGACTTGTTGTTATTACTTATATCATGATTTTCGTAATTCCAAAATGTAAAACATGATTTATATAGAATACATATTTATCATATAAATATATATGATATATTGATAAATGGAATGAAATACACCGTTCATGGAGACGGTAGGCCGTACGTACGCATGAATGTTATTTTCCATTCCTTATTTACTTAAATGGAAGTAAGTAGATGAAATATATATATATATATATATTCATAAAACCAGTAGCTTTATCATGTCATATATTTAATTATTATTCATTATATATACTTTATAATCATTCTTGAACAGTTAACATGGAGAATGAATCTCATCGCGTCGTGGAGACGGTAATCTGTGCGTACGCACGAGTGATGATATCGTTCCCATAATTATTGAATTGAATTGGAGTGGATTATATAATATCTCAGAATTATTATCATGTTAGAATAATCAAATATAGTTATTATTTACACTATTATACCCATCCAATTAATGTGGTGGTAGAAAAACATACTACACCACGGCGTGGAGACAATATTCCGTAAGTACGCACGCGCGGTGATTTCGCTTTTCATAGGATGGATAGAAGGTGAAATAGGATTGGTTCATATTTATACTAATATATCAGTATATCAGTATTACATATTTTATTACTTTATATTGAAACAACTAAAGAATAGGTAGTAGAAGAAGAAAGAAACTTGAAAGAATCGGTAGAAGATATTACCTCTTCTTCGACATGCCTCTTTTAAACTTTCTCTTAGGGAACTGGAGTTGATATTTTGAGAATACAAAAACCTATATAATATAACAAGATAGGTTGATAAGAGAAATTGGTAGGGTTTGGCCAATATTGGAGGCTCAAAATTTTGTAAATAGAAGAGGGAGGAGGTTTCCTTTTATAAGGGAGGAGAGGGGCACCTTAGGAAAAACTTAAAATATTATTTTATAATAAATTCATATTCGGTTTATAAAGGATCCAAAGTGACTTATTTCGAGGATATGGTGAGTATGGGTCGAAATCCTCTCAACCAATAGGTTTTAGACATGTTTAGAAACCATTTTTACCTTGACATTTATATTTAACTCTAAGTTAAATAATTTAACTTTTACCGTGTCATCTTGTATTCCTACAATATATGGTTAAAAAACATACTATAAATTTCTAATATAACCCCAATAAGTTCATTAATGTCATATATATTATTATATAAGTCTTTTTTCCGATACTTAGATTTTGGGGACAATTATACCAATTAATAATACAATATTTGTTTTAAAAACTCTTTTATGTCAGTTTTGAGACTATTTAGTATTTTGTTTTCTCTAAATTCATTACAGCATTATTTTCTTCGAAAATAATTCATATAACCATTCATAATATGTTATATTAACCAATAATATTAGTGTAATTCATAAAAAGTCTCAAATTACTTTTCTTTGGGTATTTATAAATCATTTATGTTAATATTTCCTTAATAAGGTAATTACTGCATCATCATTGTGTCATAAATAAATTACATTATTTAATGTCTAAAAATTATAAATAAAAAAAATTATGTATGAAATATTTTTATCTTTCTAATGAATATTTATAGTCGAATTTTTCATATGTATAACCCTATATTAAAAATGTTTTAGTTATTAAACTTTGATTTTAACTATTTTAACTATTCTTTTAATAAAATAATAATAAGTGTCCTAATATAATCCAAGTGGACCAAAGAGGATCGTATTCTATTCCTAAGGTTGTTTTTGGTAGAATTATGCTTATCCAATAGAATTAGTACATGTTTTAGGGTAATAATAATATCACTTTTACCCTTAATTAACCTATTTACTTTTAACCATGATAAATAAAAGTTAAAAGTTACTATTCACCAAAAATTATTTTTATCTTATTGAAACACATTTTACTCCTTTATAATAACCATGTCTCTTGGATCTTCAAAATTAAACTCACAGAAGCGGTAAAATTATATTTTATGTAAATTTTCGAATTCTCCTAGGAGATGGGTAAAAGACGGTAAAAAGTTCAATAAAATTTTTATATATCTAAAATTATTATAAAATGACTCCAATGAATTAAATTGAACTTATAAAGGTATTATGTATCTATTTTGACCTAAATTAAATTTAAATAAAATAAATGAATATTTAAATAAAAAGTCGGTTTTAACTAATAACTTAGTATTTTTCACTATTCATTAAAAATTGAATATTTTCAGAAAAATACCAAAAATTCACCCTAGGTTAATTTCAATATTTAGAATCTAAAAATGAAGTCCAATTTGAAAAATATAATTTATAAAATTTCAAAAAGTGGGTATTACTATTCATAATGGCTAGTTTATATAATATTTTAATAACATATCGTTGTTTAGTGAAACTCGGTATTGCGTACAACACACGCTATCATGGAAGTTCGTGATTGCGTGTAATGAAAGCCAAGTCAGGGTTGCATGTAGTGCAATATTCCATTGTTTTTTCATAAAACAGAATCCAACCATATTTCATTTATACATTGAATATATATATATATATATACAGACTCAATGTTTCGTAGAATAACTTATATCAAACGAACGTGAAATTGTGTGTAACACGATCCAAGAATAGTGTTGTGTATACTGCAAGCCAATACGGTGTTGCATATAGCGCAAGATAATATTTTTGTAGCATACAACACAAGACATAAAATAAATTAAAAATATTACTTCTCAGAAAATCTCGTGGTGTTACATTCTACCACCCTTAAAATAAATTTCTCTATCGAAATTCGTTAGGGCTATAAATGGTTTTCTTCTTGAAAGTTTCTTTTATAGAAACCCACATCCTAAAAAGGAATACAAAATCATCATTATAAAAAGGAACATTAGAAACATAATGGATACCCAATGTAACTCATCACTAGGTTTCCACAAAGGAGAACATAGGTGAAAATATGGATATGGAAGAGAAATCTGACCATCATGTTCTATTGGAGAGTGGTAGAGAACAAGCCTTTGAAATATCCAACAATCACAAAGCCATAAATTTGTAATAATCTAAGGTACCATCTGATTCATCAGATATGAGGTCATTAAGAATTTTTTTTTCAAGATCATTTCCCTAATTTTGAAGAATTTTTTTATTAAAATAAATATTTACTTGATTTTGGTACAATATTATTGTGGCTCATGCCTTGAACACTTTCCACTTCATCTCTTAAATAAATGAAGTTGAATTTGTCTTCTATGAAGTGTTACCAGATCATGCGATAGAATGATAGGCCATTCCATCTGTAACATCCCAGGTAAATAAAGAATAAAGAATCTTAATATTTATTAATATTTACGAATTAAATAGTAATTTTACTTTTAAGGGGTTGCTATGTTCGATTGCGTACTCGATACGCAACTATGAGTTTCTTTGAAAACTTATGTTGCACACTAGTAATATAATAATATTATTTTAAATGGTAGTTAACATGTAGCTGTTGTATTGGCGGGAATGGATAGAAATAACTAAAATATGATTATATATGTTTTTAAACGTTCTTACATTTATCCAATAAATGATAATGGCTTAAAATACGGAAATAATTCAATTTTAAGCATATATACCATAATTTTCACTAAAGGTTCACTTATCGCCTTTTGATGGAGAACCGTCATTAAATATAGTTTTTTCACTCTTATACATTCTATTGGACCAAATAAAACTCTTCTTTAGAATCGGGACATCAAAATTTACTTTGTGTAATTTTTTGGTATTTTTCAGATAAAGTTCATTTTTTTAATGAATAGTGTAAATGTTGTATTTTAATTCAAAACCCCTTTTTAATCTAATTTATTTATATGATTATATTATCTTTTTAATTGGTTTTAAAGTGAAATTAGAATATATTTTTACCATTAAATCCAATAGTGGTCATTGGAATTAATTTCACTTTAAAATTGGACTTAAACTAGGGTCAATCTTTTGATACTTATTGTTTCATAAAAACAGGCTATTTGCTCTGACAGCGGGAATTAATTATTAAATTAATTAGTGAAACTTATATGTTTTAAATTTTGTATAATGGACTTCATTTTTGAATTCGGAATATCAAATATATCTTAGGGTGATGTTTTGGTATTTTTCTGAAAAACTTCAATTTTTGATGAATAGTGAAACCACTAAGTGGTACTTAAAAAAACTGATTATTCGTTTAAATGAAATTTTACCACCTCTATGATTTTAATTTCAAAAATATGACATACATGGTTTTCATTAAGAAGTAAAATGTGGTTCAGTGAGATTAAAATAATTTTTTGGTGAATAGTAACTTATTAAGTTTTTTATCGCGATTAGAGATAATTAGTGTAGTTTAAGGTAAAAATAATGTTTTAATAATATGAGATGAGCTTGAAACATGTCCTAATCTCATTGGATGTATCATGGCCGACCATGAAAATCCATGAGTCAACTTGGGGACCCCATGGAGCCACTTTGGTTGGGAAATGACATAAATTACTTTTTATTTAATGTTAAAGTAAAAATGACACAAACATGAGATGTTTTACTAAAACAATTTTTACATGGGGTTATTCAAGTCAGATTTTTGACTATAAATATTATTTAGAAAGATAAAAAGATTTCCTACATCATGATTTTTTTTATAATTTTTATACATTAAATAAATTAAATTATTTATGAAATCATGATGATGCAGCGATTACATCATTAATAAAGGGTTTAAATAAAATGGAAAGATAACGTAAAATCGTTGACCTAAACATGTCCAAAACCTATTGTATGGGTGGATTTCGAACCCTTATCACCTTATCCTCGAAACACATCAATTTGGGACCATTAAAATCCGAAACCCATTCTTAAATAAAGTAACATTTTCTTACTTTCCAAGAGTGCCCCTCCTCTCCTCTTATAAAAGGCCCCCACCTCTACCTCCTTACCCACACTATCAAAGACTTTGGATCAGCCAAACCCTACCCATTTTGTCTCTCCAATTCCCTCTCTTACTCCTTGAATCCTCAATTTGGGATGAAGTATTCCCAAGGAAGCCTTTGAGCTCAAACCAAAGGGAGTAACCCGATTTTAAGGTAATGTCTTCTTTTGAGTCTTTTTGTTTTATTTTGCTTCTCCAACCCCCTAAACTCTTTTTATTAATTTCTTTTGTAAAAACTCCAGTATCTTCCATATACTAGGATTTTGTTATAATAGGTATTATATCTACACTTACACACACCTACATCTAATGGTTAATGAACATAATGTTTCCGTGGATGGCGAATTTCGGCCTCCCGAAACGATGATTGTTCAAAATTATTTTAACACCTTCAAAGGTGGACATTAAGATGACACTATATTTATATATGATATATAAAATGTTTATTTTTTCCTTAAGGTTCTGTATTTTTCATTTTGGTCATACCTTTATGGTTTCCATTATGGGTAAACGCGATATCTTCATTTAAGGAAGTGCTAACTACCGCCCCCTCAAAGTGAAGTGATTCGTTAATGCCATATGTGGGACGTGTAAAGGATGGATTTAAAGTTATTATATATGATGTTATACTGGATTATAATATACCTCTATATCATTATTATTACATTCCATAAAAATATGAAATAGCAATGAAAGTAGCGTTCATGCGTACGTACGGCTTACCGTCTCCATGAACGGTGCATTTCATTTCTTATCCCCAAATGTAACGTACTATTATAAGTACATGTATATAATGGATATATATGATTAATGATTCATCTAAATGATGAATATAATTCTGGAATTAAAATATACATACCTCTCATTTAGTTTTAATTCCATTAATATGACAAAGAAATGAAAGTAGCGTTCATGCGTACGTACAGCTTACCGTCTCCATGAACGGTGCATTTCATTTCTTACCTATAAATGATTATGTAATATTATAAATAAATATATATTCTAGATATATATGATATATATGATATCCAAATCAGGAATGTCATTCTGGATATAAAGAACCTTTGACCACACAAACAACATGTAATTGTAAGAAGTCCACTTTCGACTTAAGAACCAAATATCGACAAAAAAAGCATTATTAACTTAAATGGTTACATAATGTTTATAACATGGAAATAAGTGATATAAAAGGAATAATGAACTTGAAAAAGGTTCTTAAGGAAATATAAATTAACTCAAGTTTATTATTCAGGACGTTAAAGATTGATCGAGTCAAGTCGGACCCGAGTAAAGGGACTTCGTCTCAATCTCCTTTCATTGAGGCATATTTCTTTTTATACAAAACTTTCTTTTATATGGTGTATAAACCCCTTATACTTTTACTTTTATACAAAAGTAATCTTTTTCTATGAAGCGTTTTACTAAACTACAAAAAGGAATTTTTTTTTAACGTACGGGGTGACAACGACCTTTTCCGCTGCCGCGAGTATTATTTGGTCTTTGGCTTCCTCAACAAGCCGTAATGTTTCTAAAATATCATAAATACCATATACTCTTTTATGTATTTTGGTATTGAAAATGGTTTTGAAAAAGGATTCTATTATGTCAATATATTTAAATGATATATTGTCATTGAAATGTGGAAATTTTATCATTCCTTTATATTGGTTTTATGTTTTATGATTTTATATTGGTACTTGGACATTTGACAGGTGGTTACATGATAAACCATATGACGTGTGGTTCCATGAATACAAGGATGGGTGGTTATGTTATAACCTCCAATGCATTGGGTATGGAAGTCGTCCGTATGTCTATTCCATTAAGTATGTATGGATGTTGGCCGTATGGCTATTCTATTATGTGATATGTGTGGATGTCGACCATATGCTTATTCCACTTAAGTATGTTTATGTCCCAAGTTACCTTTATATGTTATGTTTTCTTTATATTGGTTTTATGGTAATCCGTTAGTTACAAAAAGGTAAGTAATGATATTTTATTCAGTGAAGAGTTTTTACTACTTCATGAAGGTGAAGTTATTACTTTGATAAAGTTATACATGGTTTACTTGATGTTTGAAAAACTAACAGTTTTCATTCATTGTGTATCCCTTACTGAGATTTTTATGCTCATCCCAAGTTTTTTTTGAAATGTTTTTCACAGGAGTTAATGTGGAATAGGGTCAAGGATGGGATCAAGGGAAACTCATGCTATCTAAAACATGGAACTAGACATGTTTCTTTTTAAGAGTTTTTTTATTTTATGGAATCTCAGTAGAAGTGTCTACTTTGTAATCTTTTGAGATGTAATAGTTATGTTATAATTCTCTATAACTCTAACCCTGAAAATATCCTCAATGTGAATTATTCATTTAATTCAATATTAAGTAATGTTTAAGTCCGGGGCCTTATAGTTGGTCTCAGAGGTCGGTTTAGACAACTTTAAGAGTTAGAAAATTGTTAAATTATAAATTAATTTATGGTATGATTGAAATGATATAGCATTTACAGATTACCATGTTGCTTCGACTAAGATATTTTTGTGTTAAGAATGGTTTTTCATAGAGGAAATAGATCAGCTTTTCTGGGAAGGAATACAGAGGGAAATGACTTTTCAAATCAGTATCCTGAGATGGTCAGAATCAGAACTAAACAGTTTGCCACTGTGATGGCTCAGCTGACTCAGGTGAAAATTGATGGTTGTTTTTATTGATGATATTTTGGTGTTTCCTAAAAGTAAAGAGGGGCATGAAAGTCATTTAAGGGTTATCTTGCAAACCTTAAAAGAAAAGAAACTATATGGAAAATTCAGCAAGTGTGAATTTTGGTTACAACAAATTTCATTCCTGGGTCACATTGTTTCAAAAGATGGCATAACTGTTGATCCTGCTAAAACCAAAGTTGTTGAATAATGGCCAAGACCCACAAATGTAACTGAGATCTGTAGTTTTCTTGGTTTGGCAGGTTACTACCAAAGGTTTGTTGAAAATTTTCCACAGTTATCTAGTCCAATGACTAAGCTAACTCGGAAGGGTGTTAAGTTCATCAGGACAAAAGAATGTAATGATTGTATTCAGGAGTTGAAAATATGATTGGTGAATGCTCCAGTTTTAGCACTTCCTTACAGAAATGGTGAGTTTGTTATATACAGTGATGCTTCGTTGAAGGGACTTGGCTGTGTACTTATGCAGAATGATCAGGTAATTTCATATGCTTCACGTCAGTTGAAAACTCATGAGGTAAATTACCCTACACATGATTTGGAATTAGCTGCTATTGTTTTTGCTCTAAAAATTTTTATGCATCATTTGCATGGAGTAAAGTGTGAAATATATACTGATCACAAAAGTATAAAGTATATATTCACTCAGAAAGAATTGAACATGAGACAGAGGAGATGGCTGGAATTAATCAAGGATTATGAATGTAAAATTAATTACCATCCGGGAAAAGCAAATATAGTGGCTGATGTGTTGAGTCTAAAAATTAATGATTCATTAACAATGTAGCATTTGGAACGAGATCCTTTGGTTTTTGATTTGATGAACTTTGGCATAGAATTTGTTGGTACAGGATGTTCTTCTGTTTTGTTTCAGGTATCAGTGAAATCTTCTCTATCAGACAGAATCAAGCAAGCACAGAAGCAAGACAGTGAGTTCCAGAAAAAGGTAGAGCTAGTTCAGAAAGGTAAGTTGCATGAATTCAACATTGATAGTGATTGTGTTTTGAGATTTGGGAAGAGATTTTGTGTGCCTTGTGATTCACAGTTGAAGAGAGAGCTGTTATGTGAAGCTCATAGTTCTCTGTTTTCAGTTCATCTTGGAAGTACTAAGATGTATAGAGATCTGCGGGAGTATTACTGGTGGGATGGAATGAAAAGAGATATTGCTGATTTTACTGTGAAGTGTTTGACTTGTCAGCAGGTTAAGGCAGAGCGGCAATTACCGAAAGGGACGCTTCAGCATTTACCAGTTCTAGAGTTGAAATGGGAAAATATATCAATGGACTTTGTTGTGGGATTTCCAAAGACCACTCGAGGTAATAATGCAATCTGGGTTATTGTTGATCGCTTGAATAAATTTTCTCATTTCCTTGCTATAAGAGATACCTTTTCCCTAGATCAACTTTCCCTTTTGTATATTAAAGAGATAGTCAGGTTAAATGGAGTTCCCCTCCCCATTTTATCTGATCGTGATCACAGGTTCACTTCTAACTTTTAGAAAGGCCTTCAAAAGTCGTTGGGTACTGAATTAATTTTAGTTCAGCTTTTCATCCTCAATCAGATGGGCAGTCAGAACGAACAATTCAGACCTTGGAGGATATGCTACGAGTTTTTTCGATGGATTATCAGTGAAGTTGGGACCAACATCTTTCTTTGGTTGAGTTTTCTTATAATAACAGTTTTCATTCCAGTATACAGATGGCACCATTTGAGGCATTATATAGGAAGCGGTGTCGAACTCCAGCATTTTGGGATGAAGTGGGTGAAAGGAAGCTGATGGGACCAGAATTGGTAGAAGAGATGGCAGAAAAAGTTCATTTGATTCAAAAACACATGAGAACAGCTCAGAGCAGGCAGAAGAGTTCTGCGGATAACCGGAGGAAGGATCTATCTTTTGAGGTAGGTGATCATGTTTTTCTCAAGGTTTCTCCATGAAAAAGTGTGATGTGATTAGGTAAGAAAGGAAAGCTGAGTCCAAGGTTCATTGGACCATATGAAATTCTGGAGAGAGTTGGATCAGTTGCTTACCGAGTGGCTTTACCTCTGAGTTTATCTCAGGTACACAATGTTTTTCATGTTTCGATGTTGAGGAAGTATATACCAAATTCATCTCATGTTTTGAGCCCAGAGGTAGTTCAGTTAGAAGAGAATCTCTCTTATGAAGAACAACCAGTCTAGATTCTTGACTGAAGAGATCAAGTGTTGCAAAATAAGGTATTCCACCAGGTAAAGGTTTTTTGGAAAAACCATATGGTTGAAGAGGCAACGTGGGAATCTGAAAACGCTATGAGGGATAAATACCCCCACTTATTTTGATATGTGAATAAAATTGCGAGGAAACAATTCCCAAAAGGGGGGAAGGATGTAACATCCCAGGTAAATGAAGAATAAAGAATTTTCATATTTATTAATATTTACGAATTAAATATTACTTTTACTTTAAAGGGGTTTCTATGTTCGATTGCGTACTCGATACGCAACGATGAGTTTCTTTGAAAACTTACATTGCACACTAGTAATATAATAATATTATTTTAAATGGTAGTTAACATGTAGCTGTTGTATTGGAGGGAATTGATAAAATAAAAAAATATGATTATATATGTTTTTAAATGTTTTTACATTTATCCAATAAATGATAAAGGCTTAAAATACGGAAAGAATTCAATTTTAGGCATATATACCCTAATTTTCACTAAAGGTTCACTTATCCCTTTTGATGGAGAACTGTCATTAAATATAGTTTTGTTCACTCTTATACATTCTATTGGATCAAATAATACACTTCTTTAGAATCGGGAGATCAAAATTTACTTTGTGTAATTTTTTGGTATTTTTCCAATAAAGGTCATTTTTTTAATGAATAGTGTAAATGTTGTATTTTAATTCAAAACCTCTTTTTAATATAATTTATTTATATGATTAGATTATCTTTTGAATTTTTTTTAAAGTGAAATTAGAATATATTTTTACCATTAAATTCAATAGTGGTCGTTGGAAATAATTTCACTTTGAAATCGGACTTAAACTAGGGTCAATCTTTTGAAACTTATTGTTTCATAAAAACACGCTATTTTCTCTGACAGCGGGAATTAATTATTAAATAAATTAGCGCAACATATATGTTTTGAGTTTTGTAAAATGGACTTCATTTTTGAATTCAAAATATCAAATATATCTTAGGGTGACGTTTTGGTATTTTTCTGAAAAACTTCAATTTTTGATGAATAGTGAAACCACTAAGTGGTACTTAAAAAAACTGATTTTTCGTTTAAATGAAATTTTACCACCTCTGTGATTTGAATTTCAAAAATCCGACATACATGGTTTCCATTAAGAATTAAAATGTGGTTCAATGAGATTAAAATGTTTTTTTGGTGAATAGTAACTTATTAAGTTTTTAATCGCGATTAGAGGTAATTAGTGTAGTTTAAGGTAAAAATAATGTTTTAATAATATGAGATGAGCTTGACACATGTCCTAACCTCATTGGATGTGTCATGTCCGACCAAGAAAATCCATGAGTCAACTTGGGGACCCCATGGAGCCACTTTGGTTGGGAAATGACATAAATAACTTTTTATTTAATGTTAAAGTAAAAGATGACACAAACATGAGATGTTTTACTAAAACAATTTTTACATAAGGTTATACAAGTAATATTCTTGACTATAAATATTCATTAGAAACATAAAAAGATTTCCTACATAATGATTTTTTTTTATAATTTTTAGACATTAAATAAATTAAATTTTTTATGACATCATGATGATGCGGCGATTAACTCATTAATAAAGCATTTAAATAAAATGGAAAGATAATGTAAAATCTATGACCTAAACAAGTCCAAAACATATTGGATGGGTGGATTTCGAACCCTTATCACCTTAGCCTAGAAACACATCAAAGTGGGACCATTAAAATCCGAAACTGATTCTAAAATAAAGTAACATTTTCTTACTTTCCAAGAGTGCCCCTCCTCTCCTCTTATAAAAGGCCCCCGCCTCTACCTCCTTACCCACACTCCCAAAGCCTTTGGATCGGCCATCCCCTGCCCATTTTGTCTCTCCAATTCCCTCTATTACTCCTTTATTCCTCACTTTGGACAGAAGTCTTCCCAAGGAAGCCTTTGAGCTCAAACCAATGGGAGTTACCCGATTTTAAGGTAATATCTTCTTTTGAGTCCTTTTGTTTTATTTTTCTTCTCCATCCCCCTAAACTCTTTTTATTAATTTCTTTTGTAACAACTCCAGTATCTTCCATATACTAGGATGTTTTTATAAGAAGGATTCTATCTATACTTACACACACCTACATCTAATGGTTAAAGAACATACTGTTTCCGTGGATGGCGAATTTCGGCCTCCCGAAACGATGATTGTTCAAAATTCTTTTAACACCTTAAAAGGTGGCCATTAAGATGACACTATATTTATTTATGATATATAATATGTTTATGTTTTCCTTAAGATTCTGTATTTTTCATTTTGGTAAAACCTTTATGGTTTCCATTATGGGTAAACGCGATATCTTCATTTAAGGAAGTGTCGACTACCGCCCACTCAAAGTGATGTGATTCGTTAATGCCATATGTGGGAAGTGTAAAGGATGTATTTAAAGTTATTATATATGATTTTATACTGGAATTATAATATACCTCTATATCAATATTATTCCATTCCATAAAAATATTAAATAGAAATGAAAGTAGCATTCATGCGTACGTACGGCTTACCGTCTTCATGAACGGTGCATTTCATTTCTTATCCCCAAATGTAATGTACTATTATAAGTACACGTATATAATGGATATATAAGATAAATGATGCATCTAAATGATGAATATAAATCTGGAATTAAAATATACATACCTCTCATTTAGTTTTAATTCCATTAATATGACAAAGAAATGAAAATAGCATTCATGCGTACGTACGGCTTACCATCTCCATGAACGATGCATTACATTTCTTACCTCTAAATGATTATATAATATTATAAATACACGTATATGCTGGATATATATGATATATATGATATCCAAATTAGGAATGTCATTATGGATATAAAGAACCTTTGACCACACGAACAACATGTAATTGTAAGAAGTCCACTTTCGACTTAAGAACCAAATATCGACAAAACAAAAATTATTAACTTACATGGTTACATAATGTTTATAACATGGAAATAAGTGATATAAAAGGAATAATGAACTTGAAAAAGGTTCTTATGGAAATATAAATTTACTCAAGTTTATTATTCAGGATGTTAAAGAACGATCGAGTCAAGTCAGACCCGAGGTAAGGGACTTCGTCTCAATCTCCTTTCATTGAGGCATATTTCGTTTTATACACAGCTTTCATTTATATGGTGTATAAACCCCTTTTAATTTTACTTTTATACAAAATGAATCTATTTCTATGAAGCGTTTTACTAAATGACAAAAAGGAATGATTTTTTTAACGTACTCGGTGACAATGACCTTTTCCGCCGCCGCGAGTATTATTTGGTCTTTGGCTTCCTCAACAAACTGTAATGTTTTTAAAATAACATAAATAACATATACACTTTTATTTATTTTGGTATTGAAAATGGTTTTGATAAAGGATTCTATTATGTCAATATATTTAAATGATATATTGTGATTGAAATGTGGAAATTTTATCATTCGTTTATATTGGTATTATGTTTTATGATTTTATATTGGTACTTGGACATTTGACGGGTGGTTACGTGATAAACCATATGACGGGTGGTGCTGTGAATACCAGGATGGGTGGTTACATTATAACCTCCAATGCATTGGGTATGGAAGTCGGTCATACGACTATTCCATTAAGTATGAATGGAAGTTGGACGTATAGCTATTACATTAAGTGATATGTGTGGAATTCGACCATATGGTTATTCCACTTAAGTATGTTTATGTCCCAAGTTACCTTTATATGTTATGTGTTCTTTATATGGGTTCTATGGTAATCCTTTGGTTACAAAAAGGTATGTAATGATATTTTATTCATTGAAGAGTTTTTACTACTTCATGAAGGTGAAGCTATTACTTTGATAAAGTTATACATGGTTTACTTGATGTTTGAAAAACTAACAGTTTTCATTCTTTGTGTATCCCTTACTGAGCTTTTTATACTCATCCCATGTTTTTTTTGAAATTTTTTTCACAGTACTTAATGTGGAATAGGCTCAAGGATGGGATCAAGGGAAAGTCATGCTATCTAAAACATGGAACTATACATGTTTCTTTTTAAGATTTTTTTTTATTTTATGGAAACATAGTAGAAGTTTCTACTTTGTAATCTTTTGAGATGTAATAGTTATGTTCTAATTCTATAATACTCTAAACCTGAAAAGATCCTCAATGTGAATTATTCATTTAATTCAATATTAAGTAATGTTTAAGGTCGGGGCCTTATACCATCTGTCTCAAACATAAGGTTGGAAAAAGTAATATATATAAGTCCATCTGTGGTGAGATTAATTGTATATGGTTCCAAAAATGGACTTATACTTCATCTATCATACCTCTTAATAAAATAAAAATAGTTTGAACTAATCAGGGACTTCTTGTAGGCCAGTCGTAGGTGATAAAGGCATGTCTCACTACAGTTGTGGGTTCAATTCCCGCAACTTTGTTCGTCACGACAAGTTTTCGCCCGTCCTGTAGGTTGTCCCTTTTTCTAAAACTACATTGTTATAACATTCCGTCAATAATATCAAAAAAAATTACCCTTAAATAATACTATCTTATGTCTAACTTAATTCATTCCAATCATTAGGATTATCCAAAATACTTCGGTCCATGATTATTGTAAAAAGAAAATGATTACTTGAAAGGTCACATAACAAGCACGTGAATACCCTCATTTATCCCTCCCCATATATCAAAAGATATATCATGTTGGTCACATTCCAAACAAGTGAATACCTTAATCATGTATTCTTCTGAAACATGAATTACCATAGAACCTTAGTGAAAACATGAATTTTGTCAAAAGATAACACTTTCCACATACCAAAATCCCAAATTTATTTATACTCAAACCATGACATCACAATTTACTTATATCAATCATGAGCTCATGAATACTATCAAACATTTCATTTTCTCCTTATCCCTTTATTATGCGCCTATCATCTGCTTTCAAAAAATATTTCAATTACTTTTAATGGTTATCGGTATCATACAATTATTGAAAACCAATACATATATATTCAAAAATTACACGATACTATAAATGAGATTCCATGATACAATTTTGAAATCCCATTACATAAACACTTAATCATTCCACAACATCATTTTCATACTCAAAATCACAAATAGTGATCGCATGTGACTTCCATTTATCCTTTTCCTTAAGAGGTTTCTCAGGTCGATCATCATTCACCCTTGGATTGGGGCATTGATTAGCATACTGCCTCATTTCCTTGCACTTGAAGCATTGAAGCGTTGGTCGAGCGTTCTTTGTAGTCTTTTCTCTATTCACATCATTTGAAACCTTTTTCCCATTACTTCGGCACTCATCTACGTGATGACGTTCTTTTCCACACTTGATACATTTTTTACTACCATTTAGACAATCTCCACCATGCTTCTTTCCACACTTTGAGCATAGAGAAACATTAACCTACTTTTCACCATTGTTCTGAGACTTTTACTTGAACTCCATATTTTGTTTTCTGTCAAAACCATGAGATGGATATGTAACACCATCTTCAAGTTCTACCATGATAGCATAACACATAATTTCTTCATAGCTACTGAAGTCTCTTATAGCTATTTTCCTTCGAAGAATTGGTTTTAATCCACCGAAGAGTCAATCAACATTACTTTCAGGTTGGATGATAATTCCAGATGCATACCTTGAAAGCCATGTAAAATTCTCCTCGTATATACCAACAGATTCGTCATCCTTTTTCTTAAGATCAATGAAATCCTTTTCTATATTTGTTCGAAGAATACGACAGATGTACTTATTGAAAAGTATTTCCTTGAACTCATCCCATTCCATCGATTCAATTTCACCTTGGGGCCATGTATTATTAATTAGAGTCCACCACTATTCTGCTTCACCTTCTAATTGGTAAACAGCTAGAATGACTTTTTAATGTTCTGAACAACAATGTATGGAAAATATCATTTCAATGGTACTGATCCATTGTTCAGCAATAAGTGGATTAGAAGACCCACATAAATAAGGTGGATGTTGCCTCATGAAGGACTCAATAGAATATTGTTTCCTTCTTTACTCATTCAGAAGTCCCGAATGATTCATAACATGTGTAAGTATAACAATAATATTTTTCACTCCATCTCCCATAACATTTGTTTGTTCAGGAGGACAATCATTGCATTTCCCATTACATTGATCAACATGGTTCCTTCGGGTTCCAACCAGCATCTAAAACCCAAAAATAATAGTATAAGAGGAAAAAATTATGCTTGGAAAACAACATAATAATGGGGGATTACCTTAAATATATAACATCTTAGGTTTCATTATATGATCGTTACCATAATTCTAGGACTATAACCTATACTTATACATAACCTTAGAGACATCCCTAGACGTACCATAGAAATATCTCTAGGGATCTCACTAAATTTTTTGCATCCTAGATTCCAAAGGTTAACTAAACCTTTACTCTGATACCAACTGTGGAGACCCAAAGCTTGTCATACATGGACATTACATTACTTTTGCGGAATACTTAATAGATAACAAAAGCAGACACCCAAGGAACGTAATAGTTTGGTGTCTTTAGAAACTCCGAACAAAATCTTCTAATCGTGGTGAAAGTTCTTCAACATCTCCCATAATGATCTTCCCATTTTGTTTTCTTACCTAAAACCTTTCTTTATATACTCAGGAAAAGAAAACATAAAAATGGTGAGCTCAAATTCACTGTAATGGTAAGCATAGATAACATACAACAATCCATAAACATTTGAATGCAAAAACATGAACCTCAAAATCATGAGCAATGACATAAATCTTGGAAGTATGTAAGGCATATATCGTAAAGAAACATTATTCAAGGTAAAATATCATGGTAATAAAACATATAATTTTGGAAAACCATTATGCACATGTAATTATTTCTATAGTAGCCAATACATTGCTTCTAAAACCATCCTAGTGAAAAAGTCCATTACAAAATCGGGTTTACTTGCCGTTCCATCCCTCTATTACTGAACCAGATTCACATTCCATTCCATCCATGTCGATCTCTTGAGATATAAATCATTACCCAATGCTTTGGAGGGAGATATAGGTCCCACCCATATCATATTGAAATCATTCATACTTGTGCCACAAAATAATCATAAATCATTCATTATAACCCAACGAATTAAATGGGTTACATAAACATCATCCCATCATAACATAATCCATATAAAACAAATGGAAATCATTTCATCATAATAAGAATCAAACCATGTAAATAATAGAGACATTATACATGAAACATAATCCTACTAAATAATTTCTTCTTAGATGGAAAATAGTTTTGACAAAACACTTGAAATGAATTCTTGAGGAAAATATCCTTTCTTCATCAAAATCATTTTCTTTTCAAATAATGAAATGAAATTTTATAAGAAAATGATTTTGTTGAAAATAATCATGAAATATTGTAGAGGAATCTTTATGTAAATAAGGCGTTATGAAATATTAAAAATCTGTTCACGCCGTAAAAGTTAAGAAAACATTATCCTCATACTTTTGTTGGAAAAGTCAAAAAGTTCCTCATATGGTAAACATAAGAAAAATTCCTTCCATAACACAATGTAAAAGTAAAAAAGTGGTAAAAATGGCTTTAAAAATACATAGATGAATATTAAAAAATTTATGAAAAACATTTTTATGGACATGGATGAAAAATATAATCCCAGTAAATACTTACGTATCAGCAATCTCGGATAAAAATGAGATTGCAAAAATATACCTTACCATAGATCCGATAAGCTTCGTACGTATCTGAAAATCCTGTATAATGATTTAAATAATGTCATTGACTTATTAAAAAATCATATTCAGTGTTATGATATCATATATGGTTCACTTATGTCCTTATATTACCCGTTCATTTTTAAATTCCATGTTAAAGCAGCGTTTTGGGTAAAATCGTTCCATTTATCGTACGTATTATGACTTGTTGTTCTTACTTATATCCTGATTTAATTATGTCCAGAATTTAAAACATTATTTATATAGAATATATAATTAGCATATAAATATATATGATAGCTCGATAAACAGAATGAAATACACCGTTCTTGGAGACAGTAGGCAGTACGTACGCATGAATGATGTTTTCCTTTCCTTATTGACTTGAATAGAAGTAAGTAGAGGAAATATATATATATATATATATACAAAAAAATCCATTTTCTTTATCATGTCATATATTTCATTATTAATCATTATATATACTTTATAATCATTCTTGAATGGTTATCATGGAAAATGAATTCCATCACGTCGTGGAGACGGCAATCCGTGCGTACACATGAGTGATGATATCGTTCCCATAATTATTGAATGGAAGTGGAGTGGATGATATAATATCTCAGAATTAGTATCATGTTATAATAATAATATATATTTATTCTTTTCACCATTATACCCATCCATGTAAGGCGGTGGTAGAAAAACATATTACACCACGGTGTGGAGACGGTAGTCCGTACGTACGCACACATGGTTAATTCGTTTTTCGTAGGATGGATAGAAGGTGAATTAGGGTTGTTTCATATTTAAAATAACATATCAGTATATTAGTAAAACTTCTGTTATTACTTTATAATGAAACAACTAAATAAGGGGTAGTATGAGAAGAAAGAAACTTGAAAGAATCGGTAGAAGATTTTATCTCTTCTTCTACGTGCCTCTTTTAAAATTCCTCTTAGGGAACTAGAGATGGTCTTTTGAGAAGACCATAACCTCTATGATATAACTAGAGATGTTTATAAGATAAATTGGCTGGTTTTGGAAGATCTTGAAAACTCACTGGTGTGTAAAGAGGAGAGGGAGGAGGTGCCCTTTTTAAGGGAGGATAGGGGCACCTTAAGAAAAACTTAAAATATTATTTTATAATAAATTCATATTCTGTTTATAATGGATCCAAAGTGACTTATTTCTAGGATAGGGTGGGTATGGGTCGAAATAATCTCATCCAATATGTTTTATACACGTTCTGGAAACCATTTTAACCTTGTCATTTAGATTTAACTATCAGTTAAATAATTTAACTTTTACTGTGTCTTCTTGAATTCTTACACTATATGGTTAAAAAACATACTATAAACTACAAATCGAACCCCAATTGGTTCATTATTGTCATATATGTTATTATATAAGTATTTGTGCCGAACCTCATATCTTTAGGACCATTATATCTATTTATAATAAAATATTTGTTTTAAAAACTCTTTTATGTCAATTTTGACACTATTTGGTATTTTGTTTTCTGTAAATTCATAAAAGCATAATTACTTCGAAAAATATTCATCTAAACAATCCTAATATGTTATATTAACCTATAAATTTAGTTTAAAACATAAAAAGTCTCAAATTATATTTCCTTGAGTATTTATAATATCAATTATGTTAATTTTTCATTAATAAGGTAATTACTGCATCGTCATTGTGTCATAAATAAATTAAAATTACTTAATGTCTAAAAATTATAAATAAAAAAACATTATGTAGGAAATATTTTTATATTTCTAATGAATATTTATAGTTGAATTTATCTTATATATAACCCTATATTAAAAAAATTTAGTTATTAAACTTTGATTTTAACTATTTAACTCTTCTTTAAATAAAAAATAATAAGTGTCCTAATCTAATCCATGTGGACCAAATAGGTTCATATTTTATTCCAAAGGTTTTTTATGTAGAATAATACTTATCAAATAGAATTATTACAAGTGTTAGGGTAATAATAATATCATATTTACCCATAATTACCATATTTACTTTTAACGGTGGTAAATAAAAGTTAAATGTTACTATTCACAAAAAAATTATTTTTATCCTATTGAAAAACATTTTACTCCTTAATATTAACCATGTTTCTCAGATTTTTAAAATTCAACTCACATAAGTGGTAAAATTATGTTCTATGTAAACTTGAAAATCCACCTAGGAGGTGGGTAAAAGATGGTAAAATGTTCAATAAAAATTTTTTATATCTAAAATTATTATAAAATGACTCCAATGAATTAAATTGAACATATATTGGTATTATGTTTCTATTTTGACCTAAAATAAATTTAAATAAAATAAATTATTATTTAAATAAAAAGTCGTTTTTAACCAATAACTCATTGTTTTCACTATTCATCAAAAGTTGAATGTTTTCAGAAAACACCAAAAATTCACCATAGGTTAATTTCGATATTCTAAATCAAAAAAATGAAGTCCATTTTGAATGATAAAATTTATAAAATTTAAAAAAGTTGGTATTACTATTCATAATAGCTAGTTTATATAATATTTTAATAACATATCATTGTTTAGTGACACTCGATATTGCGTACAACACACGCTATTGAGTAAGGTCGTGATTTCGTGTAATGCAATCCAAGTTAGGGTTGCGTGTAGTGCAATATTCCTTTGATTATTCGTATAATAGAATTCAACCATATTTCATTTATACATTGAAGATCTATATATACATACACTCAATGTTTCGTAGAATAACTTCTATCAAACGAACTGGAAATTGTGTGTAACACAATCCAATAATAGTGTTGCATATAATGAAAGCTAATACGGTGTTCTGTATAGCACAAGATAATCTAGGTGTAGCATACAACACAAGACATCAAATAAATTAAAAATAATACTTCTCATCAAATCTCGGGGTTTTACATTCTACCCCCCATAACCTAATTTACACCCTCAAAATTTTTCGGGGTTATAAATGGTTTTCTACGTTAATGTTTCATTCATAGAAACCCACATCGTAAAATGGAATAATAAATCATCATTTTAAAAAGGAACACTAGAAATATAATGGATACCCAAAGTAACTCATCACTGGGTTTCCACATAGGGGAATATAGGTGAACGTTTGGATATGGAAGTGAAATATAACCCTCCAGTTCTAATAGAGAGTGGTAGAGAACATAGGTATGAAAAAGACAACAATCAAAAAGCCATAAATTTGTGATGATCTATGGTACCATATGATTCATTAGATATGAGGATAGTAGAAAAACATTTTTGGTTTTCAAGATCATTTCCCTAATATTGAAGAATTTTTTAATTAAAAAAAATACTTACATGATTTTGGTACAATCATACCATTGCTCGTTCCTTGAACAATTTCCAATTAATCTCTTAAAGAAATTAAGTTGAATTTGTCTTCTGTGAAGTGTTACCAGATAATGCGATAGAATGATAGGTCATCCCATCTATCTCAAACATAAGGTCAGAAAATGCTATATAAATAAGTCCATATATGGTGAGATTAATCGTATATGGTTCCTAAAATGGACTTATACTTCATCAATCATACCTATTAATAAAATAAAAATAGTTTATACTAACCAGGGACTTCTTTTAAGCCAGTGGTAGGCGATAAAGGCTTGTCACACTTTGGTTGTGGGTTCGATTCCCGCAACCTTGTCCGACACTACGGGTTATCGACTGTCCTGAAGGTTGTCCCTTTTTCTAAAACTACTTTATTATAAAATTCCTGGAATAATATCGAAAACAGTTCTAGCCTTAATCAATACTATCTTATGTCTAACTTAATTCACTCCAATCTTTAGGCTTATCCAAAATACTTCAGTCCATGCTTATTGTATTAAGAAAATGATTACTTGAAAGGTCACATAACAAGCACGTTAATACCATCATTTATCCCCCATATATCATAAGATATATGTTGTTGGTCACATTCCAAACATGTGAATACCTTAAGCATGTATTCTTTTTAAACATTAATTACCATTGAACATTAGTGAAAACATGAATACTGTCAAATGTTAACTATTTCCACATACCAAAATCCCAAAATTTCTATATACTCAATCCATGATATCACATTGTCCTTATATCAGTCATGAGCTCATGAATACTATCAAACATTTCATTTTCTCCTTATCCTTTCATTATGCGCATATCATCTGCTTTCAAAAAATATTTTAATTACTTTTCATGGTTACCTGTACCATATAATTGTTGAAAACCAATACATAGATATTCCAAAATTCGACAATATTATAAATGAGATTCCATGATACTATTTTGAAATCCCATTACATAAATACATATTCATTCCAAAACATCATTATCATACTCAAAATCACAAATAGTGTTCACATGTGACATCCCATTATCCTTTTCCTTAAGAGGTTTCTCACATTGATCATCATTAACCCTTGGATTAGGAAACTGAATAGCATAAGGCCCCATTTCCTTGCACTTGAAGCATTGAAGAGTTAGTGGAGCATTCTCTATAGTCTTTTCTCTATTCACATCATTTGAAACATTTTTCCCACTCTTGGGAACTCAGCTGCTCGATGACCTTATTTTCCACACTTGAAACATTTTCTAGTACCTTTTAGACAATATCCACCATTCTTCTTTCCACACATTGAGCATAAAGAAACTTTCACCATCTTTTCACTATTATTCTGAGACTTTTCCTTGAACTCCATCTTTCATTTTTTGTCAAAACCATGAGATGGATATGTAACACAATCTTCCAATTCTACCTTGATAGCCCAATGCACAATTTATTCATAGCTACTTAAGTCTCTTATAGCTAATTCCCTTCAAATATTTGGGTTTAAGCCACTGAATAATCGATCAGCATTACTTTCAGGTTGGATGATAAAGCCTGATGAATACCTTTCTAGCTTTGTAAAATTCACCTAGTATATACCAACATATTCATCATCCTTTTTCTTAAGCTCAAATAACTCCTTTTCCATATTTGATCGAAGAATATGAGGGAAGTACTTATTGAAAAATAAGTTCTTGAACTCGTCCCATTCCATGGATTCAATTTTACCTTGGGGTCTTGTATTCTTAATTAGAGTCCACCACTGGTCTCCTTCACCTTCTAAATGCTAAACATAAAGAATTAATTTTTCATGTTCTGAACATCGATGTATGGAATATATCTTTTCAATGGTACTAATCAATTGTTCAGCAACAAGTGGATCAGAAGACCCACTGAAAGAAAGTGGACGTTGTCTCAGGAAGGTCTCAATAGAATATTCTTCCTTTCTCTTCTCATTCAGAAGTCCAGAACGATTCATAGCTTGTGTAAGTATAAAAATAAGATTATGAACTCCATCTCCCATAACATTTGTTTTTTCAAGAGGACAATCATTGCATTTCCCATTACATTGATCAACACAGTTCCTTCGGGTTCCATCCATCGTCTAAAACCCAAAAAGAATAGTGTAAGAGGAAAATATCATGCTAGTAAAACAACATAAAAAAGTGGGAGTACCTTCAATATATAACATCTTAGGTTTAATTATATTATCATTACTGAAATTATATTAATATAACCTATACTTATACTTAACCTTAGAGACATCCCTTGACATACCATAGAAATATCTACAGGGATCTCAATAAAGTTTTCACATCCTAGTTTCCAAAGGTTAACTAAACCTTTTCTCTTATACCAACTATAGAGACCTAAAGCATGTTGTAAATGGACATTACATTACTTTTAAAGAATACATAATACATAAAAAAACATACACCCAAGGACCGTAATAGTTTAGTGTCTTTTGAAACTCGGAACAAAATCTTCTAATAATGGTGAAAGATCTTCAACATCTCCCATAAAGATCTTACCCTTTTGTTTTCTTACCTAAAACCTTTCTTTATATTTTGGGGAAAATAAAACATAAAAAGTTTGATCTCAAATGATCAGTAAGGGTAAGCACAGAGAACAAAAAACAATCCATAAACATTTGAATGAACAAACGTGAACATAAAATCTAAACATCAAAATCTTGTGCAATGACATAAATCTTAGAAGTACATAAGTCATATATCATAATGAAACATTATTCAAGGTAAAATATCATTTGAATAAAACATATAATTGTGGAAAACCATTAATCAAATGTTTTGATTTCCATAGTTAAAATACATTACTTCCAAGACCATCCTAGTGGAAAAAGTCCATTACCGAATCGGGTTTACTTTCCGTTCCAGCACTGTATTACTGAACCAGATTCACTTGTCTTTCCATCCATGTCTATCTCATGAGATATAAATCATTACCCAATTCATTGGTGGGATATATTGGTCCCACCCATCTCATATTGAAATAATTCTTACTTGTGCCACAAAATAAACATAAATCATTCATTATAACCCAATGAATAAAATGGGTTTCCCAAACATCATCCCATCATAACATAATCTATATAAAAAAATGGATATAATTCCATCATAAGAAGAATCAAACCATGTAAATAATAGAGACATTATACTTGAAACATAATCTTACAAAATAATGTCATCTTAGATGGAAAATAGTTTGGACAAAACACATGAAATGAATTCTTGAGGAAAATATCATTTCTTCTTCAAAATCATTTTATTATCAAAAAATGAAATGAAATTTTAAAATATAAGGATTTTTTTGAAAATAATCATAAAATATTGTAGAAAAAATCTTTATGTAAATATGGGGTTATGAAATCGTAAAAATCTGTTCACGCCGTATAAGTTAAAAAAACCTTCTCCTCGAAATTTTTCCGGAAAAGTCTAAAAGTCCCTTGTATGGTAAACAAAAGAATGATTCCTTACATAACACAATGAAAAAGTCAAAAAGCGGTAAAAATGACTTTAAAAAGTACTTTGAAGAATATTAAAAACTTTATGAAAAACATATTTATGGATTTGGATGAAAAATATAACCTCAGTAAATACATACTTATAAGAAATTTAGGATAAAAATTAGATTGAAAAATTATCCCTTACCTTAGATCTGATATGCTTTGTAAATATCTGAACCTCCTGTATAATTATTTAAATAATGTCATTGAATTATTTCAGAATCATATTGATTGTTATGATATCATATATGGTTCACTTATGACCTTATATTACCTGTTCTTTTGTAAATTTCATGTTAATGCAACATTTTGGGTAAAATCGTTCCATTTATCATACGTGTTTCAACTAGTTATTCTTACTTATATCCTGATTTATTTAATTCCAGTATGTAAAACATGATTTATATAGAATATATATTCATCATATAAATATATATATGATAGATCGATAAAAGGAATGAAATACGCCGTTCATGGAGACGGTAGGCCATACGTACGTATGAACGCTGTTTTCCTTTCCTTATTGACTTGAATTGAAGTAAGTAGATGACATATATATATACATAAATCCATTACCTTTATCATGTCATATATTTAATTATTATTCATTATATATACTTTATAGTTATTCTTGAATGGTTAAAATGGAGAATGAATCTCATCGCGTCGTGGAGACGGTAATCTGTTTGTATGCACGAGTGATGATATCGTTCCCATAATTATTGAATGGAATTGGAGTGGATGATATAAAATATTATAATTATTATGATGTTATTATAAGCATATACAGTCATTAGTTACACCATTATACCCATCCAAGTAAGGTGGTGGTAGAAAAACATATTACACTACGGCGTGGAGATGGTATTCCGTACGTACGCACGTGCAGTGATTTCATTTTTCATAGGATGGAAAGAAGGTGAAATATGGTTGTTTCATATTTATAATAACATATGATTATATAAGTAATACTGATTTTATTACTTTATAATGAAACAATGAAAGAATAGGTAGTAGAATAAGAATGAAACTTGAAAGAATCGGTAGAAGAGATTACCTCTTTTTCGACGTTCCTCTATTAAACTTCCTCTTACGGAACTAGTGATGAAATTTTTAGAATATCAGAACCAATATGATATAACTAGAGATGTTGAGAATAGAAATTGGCATGGGTTTTCTGAGCATGATGGCTCAAAATGGTGTAAAGAGGAGAGGGAGGTGGTGCCCTCTTATAAGGGAGGAGAGGGGCACCCTAGGAAAAACATAAAATATTATTTTATAATAAATTCATATTCGGTTTATAATAGATCCAAAGTGACTTATTTCGAGTCTAGGGTGGGTATGGGTCGATATCCTCTCAAACAATAGGTTTTAGACATGTTTACGATACCATTTTAACCTTATAATTTAGATTTATTTCTATGTTAAATAATTTAACTTTTACCGTGTCTTCTTGTATTCTTACACTATATGATTATCCAACATACAATAAACTCCCCATTAAACCACAATTGTTTCTTTAATGTCATATATATTATTATATAAGTCTTTTGGATGAACCTGATATTTTTAGGACCATTATATCAATTAATAATATAATATTTGTTTTAAAAACTCTATTATGTCAATTTTTACACTCTTTGGTATTTTGTTTTCTATAAATTCATAACAGCATTATTCATTAGAAAACAATTCATCTAACCAACACTAATATGTTATATTAACCTATAAAATAATTTTAATTCATAAAAAGTCTCAAATTACATTTTTTGGATATTTATAATATCTATTTTTTTAATATTTCATTAATAATGTAATTACCACATCATCATTGTGTTATTAATAAATTACATTATATAATGTATAAAAATTATAAATAAAATACCATTATGTAGGAAATATTTTTATCTTTCTAATGAATATTTATATTATAATTTATCTTATGTATAACCCTATATTAAAAATGTTTTAGTTATTAAACTTTGATTTTAACTATTTTAACTCTTCTTTAAATAAAATAATGATAAGTGTCCTAATCTAATCCAAGTGGACCAAATAGGTTTATATTTTCTTCCAAAGGTTGTTTTTGGTCGATTTATACTTATCCAATAGAATTAGGACATGCGTTAGGGTAATAATAATATCATTTTTACCCTTAATTACCCTATTTACTTTTAACTGTGGTAAATAATAGGTAAAAGTTACTATTCACCAAAAATTATTTTTATCTTATTGAACCACATTTTACTCCTTTATATTAACCATTTCTCTCGTATTTTAGAAATTCAACTCCCAGAAGTGGTAAAATTATGTTTTATGTAAGTTTTCAAATTCTCTTAGGACGTGTGTAAAAGACTGTAAAAAGCTCAATAAAATTTTTAAATATCTAAAATTATTATGAAATGACTCCAATTAATTAAAATGGAAATATATAGGTATTATTTATCTATTTTGACCTAAAATAAATTTAAATGAAATAAATTATTATTTAAATGAAAAGTCTATTTTAACCAATAACTCAGTGTTTTCACTATTCATCAAAAAAATTATTGTTTTCATAAAAATACCAAAAACTCACCCTAGGATAATTTCGATATTACGAATCCAAAAATGAAGTCCATTTTGTATGAAAAAATTTATTAAATTTAAAAAGTGGGTATTACTATTCATAACGGCATGTTTATATAATATTTTAAAAACATATAGTTGTTTTGTGAAACTCGGTATTGCGTACAACACACGCTATCGAGGAAGGTCGTGATTGCTTGTAATGCAGGCCAAGTCATGGTTGCGTGTAGTGTAAGATTGCTTTTTTTGTTTCATATAAGAGAATTCAACCATATTTCATTTATACATTTAATATATATATATATATATACTCAATGTTGCGTAGAATAAATTATATCAAACGATCTTGAAATTGTTTGTAACACGATCCACGAATAGTGTTGCGTATACAGGAAGTTAATATGGTGTTGTGTATAGCGAAAGATAATATTGGTGTAGCATACAACATAGGACATCAAATAAATTTAAAAGAATACTTCTCATAAAATATCAGGGTGTTACAACAAGAGCCTCAAGTACATCTTTTCGCAGAAGGATCTGAATATGAGGTAGAGGAATTGGCTAGAGATCCTCTAGGATTATGATTTCGAGATCATCTATACTGCTGGAAAGGGGAACAAGGTGGAAGATGCTCTTATCAGAAGGTCGAGCACATAGTTGTTGATTCAGGAGACATAGCAGTTAGCCACATTGTAGTTATCCTTTGTGGATGGAGAGGTTATAGCTTACCCATATTTAACGGTTGTCACCCCTCCACTCTTACAATATGTTAGGGAGGCACGTCTTGGGCATGTCGACTAAATGGATTTACATGCTCAGTTATCCACAGGACATGCTCCTAATGGATATTCAAAAGGAGGGGAGCATGTAATTCTTTTTAGAGGATGCACTGTTGTACCAGTGGCATTGTAGGAGGAGGGCCTGAAGTAATTTCATACATCTCCCTTGGTAGTGCATCCTGGAGCGGCAACGATGTACCAGGATCTTCGATGACAGTTCTGGTGGTCAGGCATGAAGAAGGCAGTAGCGGAGTTTGTTTCTCGATGCCTTACGTGCCAGCAGGTGAAGGATGAGCACCAGGTTTCAGTGGGATAATCTCACCCCCTAGATGTTCCAGAGTGGAAGTGGGATGGAATATCGATGGAATTCATGATGGGATTACCACAGATGTCCAAGGGTCATGACTTCATCTAGGTTATCGTTGACCGACTCACCAAGTTGGCCTACTTCCTAGCTATCACAGAGCAAAGTTTCGTAAAGAGCTTAGGATGCCTCTACGTGTAGGATATAGTTCGGATTATTGGATTTCCTTCAACGATAGTCTCAGACTGAGATGACCACTTTATATCCTGGTTGTTGAAGGGATTACAGGAGGCCTTTGGGACTCAGCTATGATTGACACAACTTTTCATCCACATACAGATGGTCAGAGGGAGAGGACTATTCAGGTTCTGGAGGATATCTTGTGGGAATGTATCTTGGACATTGGTCATGATTGGAAGGACCACCTACCACTGGTGTATTTATCATACAACAATAGCTACCACTATACCATTGGTATGGCACCATTGGAGGCCTTGTATGGAAGACCCTGCCGATCAACGCTTTGCTGGACTGACCCCAGAGAGTCAGCACTCAGGGGCCTAGAGTTGGTGCATGCTACCACTGAGAAGTTTTTAGGTCATCCGAGAGTAGATGAAGACTGAACAGAGCCGGAAGAAGTATTGTGTTGACAAATTATGGAGACCTCTAGAGTTTGAAGAGGGATACCATGTCTTTCTTCAGGTCTCACCTCGATGAGGGTTACAGAGATTTGGCCAAGGCGTAAAGCTATCTCCATGTTTCATCAGACCTTTCCAGATAATGTGCAGAGTTGGCGAGGTGGCATACCACCTAGCTCTACCACCACAGTTTCATCGGGTACATTATGTCTTCCACGTGTCGTAGCTAAGGAGGTACGTGCCTCACCCATCACACGTCATCGATTGTGGTGAGCTGGACATCGAGGATGGATCGACCATTGCTGAGTACCCTGGGGAGATCAAGGATCGGTAGGAGATAATCCTTCATGGGTGTTTGATTCCCTTGGTACGTGTCCGGTGTCAGTAAGAGAATCTTCTGGAGAGTGCGTGGGAGCGGGAGGCCAAGATCTTTTCCCAGTACCCACATCTTTTTGAGTAGCATTTGTTTTGGATTTTCGAGGATGTAAAGCCCCAAGGAGGGGAGAATGTAATGTCTCAGATTTTTTTCCATGTATTATTTTTAAATATTATATGGGATTATTACGAGACCAAGCGCAAAGATGGCACCTCATTCTGAGGCTTGGAGAGCTCAGAATGGTGGTTTGAAATGTTTTATGTTAAGTGAGACGACACTCACACGCGGTTGTGGCAGTTTCCAAATGGATGCCCGGATTAAACATATGTGGGCACCATTGCGTCCGGGATGACAACTTTACCCAAGGACGATCCTAAACTCGACTGGCGCAGGTCGATGGAAGAAGTTAATTTTTAGACATTTTTAGTAAAATTAAAATAAAATAAATTTTTTAATGTATATTTTATTTTTATGGAAACATCCACTGTAGCGCAGCGATATGGCAGCAGTTTCAATATTAAATTCCATGTAATAATGTCTTAGAAACAGATAGTTAACTCATTAATTCCCTTGCATAACAGAATGTTGAATCATGTTTCCCTTTTTTAATGGGTTAAGCGATTGGTGGTCATTGAAGATTTTTTGAGAGGAATATCTGGAGGATTTAAGGAGCGCTGGAGCAAACCCTCAACCACGAACAACGATGGATTGAAGTTGGAGGATCTCAACAATGATGGCCACATGACACCTTCGTCATCGATCGATCCCAGTTGAGGTAGGGGTTTGTTATTTTTATTCTTTTCCCCGTTTTTGATTTTTGAATGAAGAACATCGATCAAACATGGACAAGATGATCCGTGGATTCGTTCATTCATGTCGGAGGGTTTTATCAGGATGATTTGGGGAATTGATTCATGCTTAATTGTTGTTGTTGATTTCGGCTTCGTTTAAGCCTATTAACGAGAGCAGATCAATGGCATGACGAACGATGGTGGAGGTTAGTTCCTAAAATTTTTTATATTGGGTTTATTCCATTTTTCTTTCTTCGCGTTCTTCACAGGGAAACAAACAACGGATCGTTGCACGTCTGTTTTGAGAGACAACGGTCCGAAATTCGAGAATCGACACCAAAGTGACCTTACAGAGATGGGATGATGATGATAGACTATGGATCAGAGCAAATCGGGAAGGACCGTTCTTCAAGTGTTCTTCACACAAGAAGATCAAAACATGTTTTCGGAGCCGATTCGGAGGCCCGAAAACACCAAAAGAGGATTTGTGGTGTCAGGGCGACCAAAACCTGAAGGTTTCATGGTGATTGGATGATTGGATCAATGATTAGGGCAGCAGGGGAGGTGTGTCGTTGAAGATTGTCATTTCTGAAAATTTCCAGAATACAGAGTGTGTACATCCGTAGAACACATCGTGTAGTGCTGGAGGTGGTAGCTAGGGTTTTGGGGGGTCAGATAGGATTCACTCAGCGTGTGACCCTAGTCACACAACATGTTAGACATTCCCCGAAGCTCAGCGTGTATTTTGGGGAATACAAGGACACATTATGATCTACACGACTTCCGAACATGGCCTGTATAGCATGACAGAGGTGGCTACGTGGGACTCGGCGTGTACTGAGGGGGTAAACAAAATCAGGATGGAGTACACCACCGTGTACTTCATCACATGTCCAGGTGAGGTCAGTAGCGCGGGTGACACCATGTTCCAATTACACAGGTTGGATTACATGGGTTGATGACCGTGTACGGGCACATACCCAACATACACGGGGCCAAACCAATCACTCGGACACTGCATGTACATCGTACTACACGTTGTGTAATCAATTTTCTATAGGACCAGCATTACGACACGAGCCATTGTAGACGGGCAGTACCCAGGGTTAGACAATACGACATGTAACTTTTCTACACACCATGTACTTTTTGGAAAATTACATGGTCCTCTTGTTCACTGTATCATGGACATATTTCGTTTGGGTTAGTGTCCCTTCTTCTCATTCCCCTAAAGGTCATGCATTGTTTCCTTCTACAAGATTATGATCGCTTTAGTAGGAATTTTTTTGATAGAGTCAGTATCTCTCCGAGAGGCCCTAAGCGAGATCCTCTATCCATTCCTGACCCTTAGTAGAGTCAGGCATCGACATGACCAACTCTTTCGGGCGTTGATCCTCTACCGAGCTGGTGAATCACCTAGCTGGTGAATCAGGATGAGTTACGGTATCCGCCATGGCCCTGGTGGTGATCCTCATCTGTGTATCGTGATCTTTCCCACTCAGGAGTGTGTCTCATGTAATTAGTGCTTCTATCTATCATGATCCATCCCATTCAACAGTTTTTCTCCAGTAATGAGTGTGTCTACCTCTCGTAGCCGTCCCCGACGAATATTACTTCTCAGACAGACGTCACTAGAGCTTCCAGACTCGTGGAGTGTGTTCTCACGGAATTAGTTCTTCGTGGAATCTTTGAACTGAATCCCTAACGGGGTATGCAGCTATGTGGCTTGACCCTAGACTACGGGTTTGAGATTTTTGTATATCTAAATTGTGTTTCACTTTCTATATGTGGACATATACAGTGTGTAGATGACTGTACATTTACCTTGTGTATTGCTTTGTGGTTTTTTTTGGGTCCTCTACTGAGTATTTTTATACTCACCCATGCACGGGCCTTTCCCGCACGTGTTGTGTCTTATGAAAATGAGCAGCCTTTTGACAGAGTCCAGGGCGGACCTGGACAGGACCAAGAATTCTGAGTTCCCTAGAGGAAGAGGTGTTCCTCTGGCTACGAGCAGTAATCCCAGTAACTTTTTGTGTTTACAGGTTGGACTTTGCAGATTCAATCTCCTGTTTTGGTGGGCCTGTATTTTTAGACCAGACTACTTCCAGAACATTAATTTATTTTTCACTCTGTTGGTTTGGTTTAGTCATATTCATGCATTTTGTTTCTTAGTTATTTTACATTTCAGCATTTGTGGGCTTGGAGATGTGTGTGTGTGTGTACAGGTGCTTAGGCATTGCCTCCCATGTTAGTAAAATGCCTGCTCAGTGCTAGTCACCAGCCCCTGGCCTGTTGGAGGTGGGCATGGGGAGTCATGGCATGGTCCCCACTGGGACGGTTCGTGACAAAAACTTTTTCCTTATATGGTTTTATAAGGATCCATTATAATCATTGAGTGAATGTTATTTCGATAAGGGAACTCACGTAGTGGAAGGTCTTGATCCCAAAAACCATTGAAATCTATATAAGAATACCACTGCATATCCTCCACTATTTGAATGGTTCTCTAATACTAGTTTTATATCGAAGAAGGATTTTCCTTTTTTAAACACAACTCTGAATCATGAGTTTTCTAAACACATCAACAAAAAATCAATATAACATGTAGATCCCAATCAGATAACACATAATGTGGATCTCTATGAGAAATTACAACTTCATTCATATATATTATATAAATTGGATTATGAAATAAATTATCAATAACATTAATTAATTGTGTTTAATTCTACGTTGTTAACTATAACCCAAAGATCATTATGGCCTTTACAAATTTTGGGTAGTACGATGAGAAAATCAATGGTTATGTTTTCCAATTTCTAGTATGTTTTGGGTAATGGTTATAAAATCAACTTATACTTCTTTATATTATACATAACTTATCAACATACCAATATAAGTGATATATACACTATAATATCTTTTTTCATGTTACCCTCTTTAATTTCTTGGTGAATAAATAAGGATAAACTATGAGCTTCATCCAACAATGAATTCTTCGTGTCTAGTATTTATGTAAAAAAACTTGGTTCTTCAACATTTTCATTAAAAATTAAAAATGATTTATCATTGAAACATCTATAACCACATTTTATTGCTCTACATATTCTATATGTGACTTTATAATGTTCACATGTAATGATGGTTGATTAATCATTTGAGAAAGAGAATATTTAACCCCACCCTTCACGATTTTTACATACATCATTTTCATATCCATAAATATTGGTTATTGTGTGATCTATATCAGATATAATATTGTATTATAACTTCTAAATAGAGCATCTACATCCTTTTTCACATTCATGATATTATATTGTATTGAGAATTTATAATATTAAATCAATTTCATTTATATTTCCTAGTTCATACTCAATAATTTCTATGGGAATATATACATTAAGGATTTTAAATAACTATATATGTCACACCATCACCTATAAATATAATATCTCCATATCATTAATGTTAAAATTTATGTAGCTAACTCCAAATAATTAGTTAGTTAATTTTTGTCATGAACTTTCTTTAGTCATTAGGGTTAAGCTATCACCATATCATTCGGCATGAAGATGCATCCTAGAAAGGTTTTAGATGAAACACTATAGATAATTAACCCTTATCTATTTTATTCTATTTTAATCATAGGGGACTTAACCAAACTTCCCTTAAGTTACTTGAAAATTACCTTATATTAATGTGTCCAAAAGAACATGACTCCATTCCATGGTATCATGGTGACTGGATTATATAATTATGATAAATTAATTACATATAATATATAATTTCCATCCAAACAAAGAAAAATATTGATTTAAATAACTGTGTATATTCTTGATCAATGTACAATAACCTTCATATTTTATAGAACCACTGATATACCCTCAATAAATATTATAAAACCCAAAATTGAGCTATATATAGCCAACATTTGAACTTGGAAAATTCTTGCAAACAAACTATCTTTTTTATGACTATTAGTAAAATTATCAAATGATATTCATTATCATTGTAAATTTTTAGAAAACATAAAATAATCATTTAAAAATATTATCACTAACTTTTTAAGGTAATATTAGATTTATGTATTCATTAAATCCATAAAAATTGATATAAAACTCGTAAGAACAAATGGAATTACTATAAATTAATATTTTCCTTGATTTTTTACATATGGTTTTATTTTGTATTTCATAACTCTTAATTAGAAATAGGAGTATCCATTTGAGGGGTAAATATTTAAAAAATATTTAGATTCTCATAATTGGTTCCAAAAATCTTCAATACAATGAATATGATAGATATTTGTGATTTTGATTTCATTACATTCCTAATATTGAATGTATAGTTGCTTGGATCCACTATTATTAAAAATAAAAAGAACCAGTGTACCTCATCATGACACAATTTTCCAAATAAATCCCTTATTAGTTTTTTTAATTTCTATAATCCCTACAACTCAATTGGGTCTATTTGATTTGGAGTCTTTAAAATATTGACAACAAGAGGTATCTGTTCTATTGGAATCAAAATATCATAATTTAGTTGAATTCAATGATGTTCTAATTGAAATACATTAATGAAATATCATATAATAAGTATATATTTTATTATGTGTTTTTCACAAAACATATGAAAAAAAATCCATTTTATATTGGTATTAAGGAACATACAATGGATGAAATTTCAATTTAATGTTTATATTTATCATTATGATGATAGAAAATAATAGGTTTGTTCATAATATCAACTGTGACACCCCTTGATCAGTAATTTAAATTGTACTTATATAAATAAATCCTAATAATTCCCAAAATAAAATGAAATTCCACTAAATGTAAAATAATAAGACTTCCAAGAAGAACATTCCCATAAACATCAATCATATGTGAATCGTAGATGTGAGATATGGTCATAAAACCATTATGAGTTTCACTACCAATAAAACATATAATCATTTTGGTAATATTCAGGTACCATTATAATAATCATTAGTAATAAAAGAGTGATAAGATCTAGAGTAAAATAAAAAAAAATTAATTCTAGAGTGGATAGTAAGTTTACCTTTCACCGCATCATTATTGTAACCCACAACCGAAATAGTGATCACATGATATTTACCCTTGTCTCTAGTCTTAAGAGGTTTTTATTCTTGGTCACCATTTTTAACCTTTAAATTTGAACAATGTTTTTAGTAATTAATATACTCCACGCATTTGAAACACATAATATTTAGTGGGAAATTTTTTAGTTCTTCCTTTCATTTCACAATATTAGCTAACATCTTCCTATCACTTCAGTATTCATTTTCTCGATTAACATCCTTTTTATAGTTAAAGAATTTAATATTTTCCTTAAATAATGTTCTTCCATGTATTCTTCCACACATCTAGAATGATGGATGTCTCATAATATTCTCTTTATGATATCTACTACTAGAATTTCCTTTAAATTATATTTTTCTTTTATTATAAAAATTTGGATATTGGTGGGTAACAAAAAACACTATTAATACATTACTAGAACATAAAATGATTTCTTCATAGATACTATTTTCCATTATTTATAATAAATATTGTAGAATTGGTTTCAAACCAATCAAGAATCGAACAATAATATGTTCTTTTTTATTTTTAATAACAAAAGCATACCTCATAAGCCTGATAATATTTTCTTCATTTTTTTAAATGTATTCATCATCCTTTTGTCTTAGATCATAACATTCCTTCCTAATTTTAATAGAAATTATATGAGGAATGTTCTTGTTAAAAAATAACCTTCTAGACTCATATTACTCTATAAATAAAATTCCTTCACAGTGCCACATGTTCTTGATGGGAGTCGGCCATTTACATGCTTTTCCATCCAAACAACAAACATACAAAAAAAATCATATTCTGAACACTGGATAAAGAAAAATAATTTTTTTTGGAACTAACAAATTTCTCAATAACCAGTGGAATAATAGATCCAATAAAATAAGGTGGATATTGTCTCATAAAGGACTGAAATAAATATTATCCCTGCCTTTTCATGTTTGTAATGTCATCAGGATACATGGATTCTAAATGATTAATATGAATAGAAATGATATTTTTTATTCAATCTCCCATAACATTTGGTTTAACATATGTATAATCATTGAATTGTTCCTCGCATTTAGTGGTAACAAATTTCAATTGAATTCTATGGATTTATTAAAACATATATCATATTGGGAGAAGAAAGAATCATAGTTAAACCAACACAATACTAGAAAATAATTCACGTTATATTAAAATCATAAATTAATATTTTAAATCGATGACATTTTAGGTTTAACCGAGGTCATACATCGCTATCATCTATTAAAATCATTCATAATAATTCATAAATAAAATTTTAAATAACCCACTAATATACATAGAGAGTGTTGATCAAGGTATGTAGTGTTAGTACCACTCATCATGCACCAATTTCAATCAAGTTAATACTCAATCCTCCTCATGATGAGTTATTATCCCTAGTGTACATATGTTCCACTATTACATCCACATTATAGTGTCTAGAGATATATATATTTTCTACAAAAACCATAATTCTTTATTTACAATAACACATTTTTTCCTCATATACATATTATTATGCAATGGGGTTTTAATATATGTTTCTAATCCTTATTTAAAAAAATTATAAAACATAATCTGATAATAACTATAGAAACCCATAATATTAATCTATAAATATAACATATTTTTATATAAATATTCATTACATAACACTACAATCCACACTATATCGTTATATGTTTAGTGTCTTATAAACAATGACACATCATAAAATGGCACGTAATAGGTATAATAATCTCCCATATAGAATATTTCAATTGTAACCCTTCTTAGGCACATCATTCTTTAAACTATTCTATATTTCCTGAGGAAAATAAAAGATAATGATGGGTGAGATCAGATGATCTGTAAAGGTAAATAATGGATCTATTAATGGTCATTTAAATATAAGATGATTATAAATGTATAATAAGTTGGCCTTAACCTTAAAAAACTATTCCATGATATTCTTATATCATAAACATGTTTCATAGAATAAATCATGTTAGTTAATTATACATGAATAAAATAGAAATCAATGAACTTGAGAAATGATAACATACCATTTGCAGAATATAATATTATAATGGAGTGAAACAAGGTGTATAATATTAATAATCTTAGTAATATTATGTCATTGATACCCACCAAGACATTAATAACATATTAGGTATGGATTAACAGCCCATGTATATAAATTAATATTGGGATAAACTCATGTATACCCTCTTTTAGGATTGGAATAACCTCTCACATTCAATTTTTTAGGATTGGGATATCCTTCCATGTACCCAAATTTATCTAGGAACAGTAATATTTAACAAATAAATTGGAGGTATATATAATTCAAGGATAACCCATCACAAATTTGAAATCCTTTGATATGTAATCCACAAGATCAAGAAAACATTCATTACAACATAAACCATGAAAAAAATGGGCTTCCTCAATATTTCTTAACCATAAACTATTTAGATAAATAACATAGAATGTATCCTAGAATCATATCCCCAGTGAATCATAATTAAAATCATCAATCTCAACAAAGATTAAAAAATCCATTAAAATATCATAGTTTTATTTATTGAGGAAAATAGATTTTTTATCGTGAAATCACTTATTTACAATCTAAAATTTTAAAAAATATTAATGATATATTGTAAAATGACCTTCTAAACAGGTAATTGATGATTTAAAACATTTTATGGTTGTTATGGAGAGATATTATATTCATATTTGGTATGTTAAAACAATGACTTCTTTCACCTTTTCTGTAAAATCCAAAATTATCCGCATTATAAAACTACTATAAGATTTCTTTGAGATATTTACATGTAATGTAAAATATTTCTAAAACTAACATTAAATAAGAAAATTATATTAAAAAACATTCTCTTAAAAATTTTCAATAAAACATGGACATGAATGAAAAATATTCACATCTAAAGAGGAAATAAATTTTATTTTATAAATTATTTTCCTAGTAATTTTATGTACCAAAGAGTGAAAAATGAGACTATAACATTAAAATATAATGTATAATTGTATGGGAGAAAAATTAAAATTGTTTATTAGAAATTTTTTATATACATTCATATAATATAAACTCATGTTTAAATAAACCTAATTAAAATGAAACTAAAACATAAATCCCTTATATCAAGTCATCATTTCGTTGATATTTCTCAAAAAATAAGTATAAATAAATATAATTTACTATAATCCTATAATAGAATAATTAAAATACCCATATTAATATATATTATGAACATATTACATTTCAAAACCTATTTTCTAATAATTACATAATAAATCCACCATTTCTGGGTGTTAAATTTTTCATTCTCCATGGAAATATCGATTCTCCAGTTCTAGTCCTATAACCTTCAGCATGATTACGAAATATCAATAATTTTATATATCATTTAAATTTAATAATTATTAATTTTATAAACATTTAAAATCATATATAAAATGTAGATATTGAAAAATTATTTACACCAATTATGGAGACGATATGTCATTATTACGCATGAATGTAGTTTTAATTTCCTACCGAAAACAAATAAAGATAGATAAATATTATATTATCATTAATCATCAATAATTATATATAAAATAGATTATATACACATTAAATATATACTTATTACTTTCAATGTAATATTTAAATGAAAAATGAAGCACATCTCTTCGTGGAGGTAGTAGTCCATACATTCCCACGAGTGATGTTATAGTCATTCAAAAGACAAGAAGGTAAAAAGGTATATTTGATATTATAATTATAGAATAATAATTATTTCATAAATATCATATATAACTAATAAAACCATAATAATAAAAATATGAGAAATATGGTGATGGAAAATTAATTATATCACTATGTAGAGGAGAAAGACCACTTCTATACAAGAATAATACCTTAACATAATGTTAAATGAAAAATATGGTGGAAAATGGACATTAAAAAATAATTATAGAATTAAAATATATTTAGGAAAAAAAAATTATTATTTAGTTATTCATACAATAGATTTATAGGATATAAAATGGGAAATAAATTGAAAGTGGTCGCGTTGAATGATTACCTCCCATTCGGCTATCCTCTATTCTATAATTTATAAGTGATCCTTCTTATAATAATTTAAGAATAACGAAACCAATAATTATCATATAAGGATGATTAACAGTTAACTGGGAAGGGTTTAATAAATTTATATCACTCAATTTTTTTTAATAATATAATGTAGGGGTGTCCTTTTATAAGTGGGTGAGAGGTCACAAATGATAATTATTAATTGACTAAAATATATTATTGTCAGACTCATTTCAAATGATTCCAATTATAAAGATATAATATATATCGATAATATGAATTCTAAATATGGAATAAAAATAATATTTATAAAATCTTAATTTCTAAACTCTCCATTATATCTTGGTTTTACAATTGGTATACCCTTTTTATCCATAATCATTGTAATAATTATTTTTATCATTTTTTCATTTTATAATTAAAAATAATTATGTTATCCTTATTAAATCATTTTAATTATTCTTTTTTAACATATTCAATACATTTTAGAAAAGTATATTCATAATATTTTTGTAATTTAATTTTAAATTAAACCTAAAAAACACAAGGAAAATAAGTTTTTTAGAAAACAAACATTCTTATGTTTAAATGATCTTTATAAAAAATCACCAAATAAATAATGATGAAATTAATTTACAGTTAATAATATAAATAAATGAATTACATTTTATACCATTTTTAAAAAGAATGTTACTTTTTAAAAATAATTATTTCTTATTACATAATTAATAATAAATAATTCCTGAAAGTCCCCCAAAATTCACTCTATTTTAATTTTGATATTATGATTTAAAAAAAATATTATGGTTTTTTTAATATATTTAATATAAGTGTAAAATATTAATTATATTATTTTCTCAAAAAAAGTAATGATAATCATTAATGAGGAAAAACATTATTTGCAAATCATAAAATGAATTGACATAAAATTGTGTAATTTTTTATCAATAAATCATTATTAAATATTATTAAAAATATTTTTATTCCTATTCACCCACTAATTGAATGTATGGGATATAATGTTATATTATATTTTGGTTAATCTATAATTTAGGTAACATGTTTCTCAAG
Source organism: Viscum album (assembly GCA_963277665.1). Lineage (NCBI taxonomy): Eukaryota > Viridiplantae > Streptophyta > Magnoliopsida > Santalales > Viscaceae > Viscum > Viscum album. The sequence goes on along the minus strand of OY728120.1, from coordinate 566,004,074 downwards.
CTATCAAATAAATTATAATTATTTGTGTATTAATATATTATAAAATATTAGGTTGTTAATGGGTGGTGAAATTACGTTTTTAAATATAAATATCATAGGTAAATTCTTCCCCTATATGAGGATATTTAAATTAATTTGGAAATAAACCAATTAAATTAATATTGGGTATAAGAGGTGGATGACCAGTTCATTTTCTCGATGTTTTTCTATAATTGAGATTTTTTCTAATGTTTATTTTATTATATGGTGGGAATAAATAAAAAATTATGTCTAAAGTTTTTGGAAAAAATAACAAAGTTCAAAATGTGAATTACATATTTTTTTAATGAATTGGATATCCTAGTTGACTATAATTTTTTTCCAAATGTTATCTTTCAGTATATAATTTTATAAATTTATTGTATAATATCAAATGAGGAAAAGAAAATTTTTCATGGGTGAATCTATCTATTTATGCATGGGTTGATTTATTTTTCATTAGTAGTGTCTTTTGAAAATGATGATGAATATTAAAAGGAAAAATATTTCAGCTAGATAATGTAGATTTCATAATTCTAAAAAATTAAATATTTTTATACTCACATTGATATATAAAATTCAATGAGGATTATATATTATTTTTAGAATTATAGAAATATGTAAATAGTTTGAAATAACATTAAAATGTAATGTTAATAAAAATAATATTTATAGGTAACCTATGTCGAGAATAAAAAATATCTCGAATGAATAATGTTCAGAGAAAGGGTGAAATTAATTTACTGAGATTCATTTCCTATATACAATACAGAATTGTCATAATCCTGATAGAAAAATTAAATGTCCAGAATGAAAAATGGATTAGCATTGATATTCACAATAATATTTAATATATATCAAAATGATACATTCTTGAGAAACAACGTAATAAGTAGAAGTCATGAACCCCATATGTAATTGTAATAAAAACATGGTAATGTAGAAATATTTTGAGCTCACATTGAAGTACAAAACTCATATGGTTAATAAATAAGAGTCAATTATACAATATTGGGGTGGTAGATAAGGGTTGTTCGATCTCAGAAAAATATAAACGTTATGAGATTCATAGTGAAACGTAAGTGTTTTCCAAACATAGAGAAAAATAAGAAATTTGGTTTAACTTTATAGTGATATGTAATGTTCATTTCATTATAAATTTAAGAATTCATTTTCAGAAATTGGAATATGATATGCATTTTAAATAATAAAATATTATTTATAATATGACATTTAATGGATATTTTTCTCATATTGATATAATATACTTCACCAAGATTATGAATAACCTTATCCACTGTAAAATATGTTTTCTAATATTGAAATATATAGATTTTGTTAAGAATTAAACAGTAGATATTTTAAAAATATCTTGGATGTTACAAATGAACTTAAACAGACTAAATGGATTTCAGTGGGTTTATATTTATTAGAAAAATAACAAAGATATGGGTTTGTAGGATAGGATATTCATATAATCAAAATTTAACATTTTAATTTCAATTATAAATCATCAAACTAAAAATGGACTGAGATAGTATATATAATACAAGGTGAATGGTTCTTGAAAAAAATGTAAAATTAAATTGAATGGAAAGGAAGTGAGTGTTCCATGAGGGGAGAAATAATATGGAGAAATATAATTAGCAACATTGCGCTAATTGAATATCATAATCAAAGAGGATTAATTAAGTATTACATTGTATTTAATTTATGATCATATTTGGTATCTTTTCCTTTTATTATCATGTTGTTGAAAATTCCTATGATAGAATTTTTATAACATTATTTTTTCAATGGTTTGTATTTTTTAGAATAAATGTATTCATCTCATTTAACAAGGACTTTTATTATATACATTCAGGTAATTGGGAACCATACAAAGAATATATTGGAACATTAAATTTGGATTAAGGATTCTATTGAAACATTATATATATATGTGTGTGTTTGTGTGTTTGTGTGGGTGGGTGTTATGATCATAATAAGATATATAATTCTATAAAAAGGAACCTCCTAGATTTGTACACAAAGTAATAGAAGTGAGTTACCATTGAGCGGTTGGGATTTATTCCTTGAAAAAAAAATATTTATTGAGCTTTTGTGATGAATGGAATCACCTAAATTTAAACATGCAATGCGACTTGGGCTGGAGTGACTTTACCTAAATCATATATCCACTTAAATAATATTTTATAGAAGATTTTTAAAACAAAAAAACGAGTTTATTATCATTTGTTGTATCTCAATACAGGAAAACCATGTAAAATCTATCTATCCCAACATGGTTTATTTTTCAAATATGTTCATTATACTTGATGACAATTCCTTTTAGACAGATAATGTTTTGTATATTTGACATTGTTTCCATATAACAATTTAATATAATATGAATTAAAACATAAGATGTGTGAGAATTTATATCTTGTATAATAATTATTCCGACCCCTCTCAAGGTGTCTCTAGGTATAAAAATTTGTATCAGTGCTTAAATTTTTTGTTCTCTAAAGTAACACATTTATTATCTACAATTGAAGGCTTATAGATTCCATATCCTAAAAGGGTAGTATGAAGTTAAAAATGATAACAAAACAAATTTAATTATTGGACTTGATGTGGATCAGCAGGGTTCTCTTGAAGAATTGGTTATTTAAAAAAGGACTATAAGGCTAGTTGACTATTTAATTTGTTTTATGACTTTGTTTATCAACATCATCTTTAACTATTCCCTCTTCATAAAATATTTTAATATCAGTATAAAATTCATGATGATATATAAATAATTAATCATTTTAATAAAATGGTTTAATAAAAAACCATGGTGATAACAAATTTGAGTGCTTTTATGGAATATAGAATTGATATAATTGATTCCCTAGTGGAAGAAGAAGTTTCCTTAAAAATTATGACTCATAATTATCCCTCATAAAATGATTTAGTTGAAATAAAATGTTTTTGGATATTAATTGAATAAAATGATTCACATATATATGATGAGATTACTGAGGAAGAAGATCTGATCCAGCTTTCAACAACAAGATTTATGGAAGAACTTAAAAATGAATCATTGTAGAAATTATTTGAAGAGATTGATTATAGTATAACACGGATCATGAATTCTCACATTTTGAATTTTTTTAAGAAAAATGTCATCTTTAATTGTTAGTAGATGACAAAAACATGTTTTTAGATAAATTATAAATGAAAACTCTTAAAGAAAATATTAATATGGTCGGATGATCATTAAGATAAAACATAGATATTAAGAATTTTCAGAAGGATACAAAGGGTAAAAGGGTAAAATGGGTATAAATTTTATTAATATCCAAGTAAATTATGATCAATTAAGGTGTCTAAAATATGAATATATAAATAATGTAAAATATTTATTATTTGAAATGGATCATCTCAATTTTAATTTCATTGGTATTGAGGATAGATGGAACATTCAGAAGGACTTGATTATAGTTTATAATAAAAATCAATGTAAATTTACTATGTCATAGAAAAATAATGAGGAGTTTATTTAATCTCATATACCAATTATTTTTGGAACTGCAGTTAATAGGTTCAATACATCATCATCTAAAGGAATAAAGAATCCTATATGGAAATAAAAAAGGTAAATAAAAAAACATTACAAACATAAATCAATTAAATTATCTCTGAATGTAAATTGAGTTCTATAATCACGAATGTGGTTCAAAAGAGATAAATATGAAAACAATTGATTTTATTAAGGGATTTATAGTCATAAACTATGCTTTCATAACTAATTTGTTGGACGATTTAGGATTATTAAAGGAAAGTGATCTAAAATAGATCCATACCATAACAGTGAAGGTATAACTCATATACATCTTATTCTTTTTCTAATAAATGTGATTTTTTAAGTGAAAATATATAAATTTTTTATTAAATGTTATACCCATAAAAGGGGATTCATATTACACGTTTGAATTTACTTTTATTTTTGTGGATAGAAATTCCTTTTGATGAATAAGTGAGGTATGGTATTTTTTGTATAGAATTCATGCATGAGAATAATAAACAATGGCAATTACACTATATAATGTTACTAGTGTTGTAGTAATGAAAATATTGGATGATTTTGTAATATGGTAATAAGAAAATGAATTCTATGTAAGACCACCACCACTACTACTAGTATAAATAAATATGGAAAGGCAAAAAAATACATCACATTAAAAAAATTCATGTTTGTCACAAAAGATGATACAGACTAACATTGGGATATGCGTAAGATATGAATAAAAATTATAGTATAGAGGTTTTCATGTAAAGATAATAAGAAATTTTGGAATACTATGAACAAAGGGGAATATTACCTCATGGAGAAAAAATAAATTTCTGGGTGAGTGTAATCTCATCGAAATCATAACAGGAAAGACCATTTAGCGACATTATGAACTATATATGATTTATTATTATGAAAATAAAGGTATCTATCATAAGTTGAATCATTGAAAATATAAGGACATTGGATAAATACATGAAGTCGAAGAGGATGAATTTAGAGAAATAATTTACCCATGATAAACAAAATATTAGTAGAATCCCTAATAGATGTAAATATTAGAAGATATATAAGAATGACTGATGAAATTTTTTTGACCTAGAAAACAAACTATACATATCTATGTGAGGATATTCAATATACACCTATTCCCCAAAACATAATTTTTAATATCTGATAAATGGTGTGGCACAAGAATAAGCGGGAGATATGATCCATGCGGTGTATATGCATTAAATGGAAATTACTTAATTGATATTAACCGATAGCATTAATTATAGACAAAATTCATCAACTTCCATTGTAATTATCCACTACTGTGTTCAATGATAAATATGATACAAAAATTATAGTGAATATTATAATCTTTTTAAATTTGTTTCTATATGATGCATGAAAAAATTAAACTAGTTTCAGGGAGAACATTATCAATAATAAATATCAAGGTTCCACCATGGAAATTTCATGTGGGATGTGGTTACACATGTTATTTTGTTTATTTACATGTGTATTAGAGGATAATTTGAAGTTAAATATGTGTCCAACCGAAATTTTAGTTTTTAAAATAGTTTCATGACTATTTGGGAATCAAAAAATTTTGTATCGTTCATTTATCAATTAGTTAGAAACTCAATAGGGGAATGAAAAAAACGTGATGAAGTAACATATATCTTCATAGAGATATACATGTTTTATTTTCGTATGAACTAAAAATATGGAATCATGTTATTTAATTTCAAGATATTAAAATATGCTAAGAATAATGTACCATTACCAAAATAACCCATGATAATCATTAAAATAATATTTTGGGTCCAAACCTGATGAAATTAAGGGGAGTTGGTAATGAATATTAAAATATTTATTAACCTCTTCCATTAATGGATAATCCATAAAAATAAATAAAGAACCTGGATATAAAATGGTATCGTTAGTTTATCCTAAAAATGATATACCAATTAGTTCACCATGTGGTATGACTCTCACTCTTTTAACTTTATTGTATATATGGTGAATTTTTATTTTGAACGTGTGACTAATATCACTATAATTCATATATTTATGGTATTTAATTTCTCATGTTTTATAATTATATGTTAATATATGAGTGGTATGGAAAATAGTGATGGTATTGACTTAGAATATTTTTTCCTATATTGAGTTCCGACTAAATTGTGTTAGTGTCTTCTTTCAAAACACATTAAAATTTTAAAAATTAAATTAGTGGAATTTCGGTCGAATAGAACATCTAAATGTAAAAATGGGGATAAATTGGAGATATCATTAAGGATGGTGGAATGAATCTCAATTTTTGAAGATATTTAATAATTTGATGATTGCAGATAATATTTTAAAGGAAATAGAATGTGGTTAAATGTTCTGATTTTTGAGTTTAAAAAGGTGGATTCTAAATCCATAAAATGGGATTTTATTTTCTTGTGTTAAAATGATATAAATGTCCAATTATATAGAATATTATATATTTTTTAAGAGAATATAGTGGGAGTGTATAGTCTCTCAAAATCTATAGGATATTAGAGTAATCATAAGATTATTATATTTCTTGAAAATATCAAGAAATAACTAAATTGAAAGTCAGGTGATTAATTATGGATAATATAACATGATTCATGTTATGAATAAAAGGAGAATAAGAAATAAAATATAAAAAAGTGCATTTTAAATTTATTAACAATGGGGGAGGGAATATGTCTATAAAATTTTTATGATAAGATGTAATTGAATCTAAAGATAATGTTTTATAAATTAATATCTATCTATTGATGGTGTATAGATTTCATGGAAGTATATATAGGAAAATTTAATAAAAGATATTAACAAAACAATGAGTTGTGAGTTGGATTCATTGATAACTATTAATTGTCATTTATTTAAAATTACAATAGGTTCTATATTCTAAAATTTTTATTCTTTATTTGAAATATATGTGATAAAAACTATTTTTTATAAATAGTAATTAATGAAATGGATGTCTAAAGTTATAAAAAAGGATGTTAAATTTTTGGGAGTTATTATTTATATTTTCCATACAATGTTCTGAATGTGATGTAATTTTTTTTGTTATGTTATTTCGAATGAGGCGATAATGTTATATTAATGAAGAAGCATCTCGATAGAATTTTGGATATAAATCCTGATAATTTTGATTGTTTAAAGGAAATTTGATTTCTTTGAAGTCTTGAAATCAAAACCATATATTAACTTTCCTGAAATTTTTTGAAAGGGTATAATAGAAGATCTATAATGTAATATTAAAATGAAAAACATATTTTAATTTATTGACAAGAGTGACACACACTGGTTCCCTGAGCTGTTGTCTATATGACATCAGGCATGCCTCCCTCTACGCTAGAGGCTATTGACCTGAACCTATGGTATAATATATATCATAGAGAGACTATACACTCTTTATAAATGTAGGAGAATTCATAAATAAATAACAATAACCATTTGGAAATGAAACCCCACTATAATAATAATATAACAAGGACAACCATTATCACCTAATGAACCAAAACAGAGTAAAATAACTATAACTAAATAGTTGATATTTCATGATAATAAGTATTGTGTTTCCAATGGAGGACCCAATTTAATGTCACTAATAACTCCCAGGTGCATCTTGATAACAATTTTGGATCCCTTATCTATTCTCCATCCAGACTCTACCATCTAATATATGGCCCTTTTCCATATCATGTCTAGAAAATATAAATTCTATTAAGGTTATGATCAAGTAGCCCAAATTGGGTGTCTGTAAAATTCAGTAGGCCACCTCCTATGTCATATAAAACAACATCTATTCAATAATAGCGTTCTTAGTGGTATAATGAATAAAATACAAGAAAGAAATTTCATAGTTTACATCTATTCAATTATTCATTATTTTACCACATAAAACCAAAGGTTCCCAAGGACACCCAACACCTCAATAACTACTTCTTCACATGACGGATTCTGAAACATAACACATATTTAATTCAAAAAACATTAAAACCAATGGGATTATATTATAAATTCATTTGAATTTAATATCACGAATACTTGGAACCATAATCCATTGATAACATATTGGCACTACATTTCCATGTCTAGAACCCCATAAGAATTTGGATAATTAGTACCCATCTCATACACCATTTAGTATTCAATAACTTATGGGTTTTTGTATAATTATTTTGTGTCCCACACTCATATATCAATCTGTCACATATTGGTATTCAGAGCGACATTCTATTCCCTGTAATCATATTTCAATTAATCACTCATATGTCACATTCATGAGGGTTAATCCACATTTATTATATTATAAAATTTCATATCATGTCTAACATTTTATTTATCAAAACAATCTTCATTTAACACTTTAATCACATCAATAAATGTGAAAAAATAACCATGTAACCACATTGAAATATTGAAATCAAGTAACCCATTAATCCATTAATGTTAAGTCAACCATCACATAATTCTGTTTGTCAATTAATTAATAACCAAATTAATTGAAAATTTTCACAATCCCAATAACCCATAAATTAATAAATTATAATTTTATATAATTATTTAATTCACTAGTTAATTAATCAAATTCCACCAATTTACAACTGCATCAATTTTTACCCAATTCATTATCACATGGAAATTAAATTAAATTAATTCAATATCTATTGAAATTTCCCAGTCATGGAAATATAAATATCATAATTACATGAAGGAAATTATAAAATGAGTATGAATTATTTGATATACAGTCTATCTATGTCAATATATATAATGAAAACTCACCAATGGAAATCCCCTATTGAAGATGAAACAATAGAGATAATGATAAAGAATGAGATCTAGAATGACAAAATATAACCATAATCAAAAGAATAATGATAAATGAAACTAATATCTAGAAACATCACCAATGGAAGAAAAAAAATCCCATTTTTATCTTAGAATTGATATGGGACACTGGGAAATCGAATCGAGAATAAACACAAACAAGGAGAGGTGCAGATCTGTCAATCAGATCATTTATTCATGAAGAATGGAGGTTGGAAAGCCATAGAACTCAACTAGGACCCTCCAAAAAACATAGTAATAAATTATGATATGATTGGAGGGATTATAAATTAATAATGGGGATTAGTGATTTTTTATTTTTCATGGGTTTAAAATATTGTGCTCATGGTTTCCTATATGGGGAAAAATTTTACCCTAACTGTGAACCTAACTATGCACCTCCTCCCATGGGGAAATGGTTACTTCCAGGAGGGGTCACAATTTATAAAACCATGAACTAGCCTCATGAATCCTCTCTGTTTGGATTCATACAGTTTGTTGGAATTGGAACATGATTTGTCCATACCATTCTCCAACAAAAACTTTCCATATTCCTTAAAAAATTCTTCAATTTAACACCAAAATTCCCCAATGTAAAACCAATATAAGATACAATAAAAGGAATAAATAATACCTATAAACAATCCTGATACAACTTCTAAAAAAGATATTAAATTTCATTATCCCAACCTTACAATAACTCGTCCACATGATATACTCCTAAACATCACTATGATTCTGATGTAAAAAATATTGGACCACTGATCCCATATATTTGAGTTTATATCTGATGTTTCCACTTAAACACAACCATGTTTCCACTATATAAAATATATCGTCATGGTGTTTTCACTGAAAACATTCTCTCTGCGATTCACGAAACGTATTTGATGTTATTCAATGGATGTATCTGTCACAGTAAAACCATCATCCATACCGATCACATGAGAAGGGTTATGTTGATACAATAAAATAATAAACAATGAAAAAATAATGAATTACACTATACATGACTGGAAGAGGAAATCGGCATGCAACATGAGTAATTCTCTCAACAACATCAAATGGTCCAATAAACCTGGTCATAATCATTCCATGTCGCTGCATCTTATGGTGACCCAATCTATGGGATGCCCGAAGGAAACCATGATAAACCTTTGTAAAATCTCAGAGACATAAAGGCATATCAGTGTAGACTTCTATCTTCTCCGAGCCATATCCATACCCTTTTGAATGAACTGAACTTGTTGCAACGTATCTTTTAAGAGATTTGTCTAAAAAGTTCTCACTCACTGACGTCCATCGAGTATATATTTGAGCTACATGTCCAACCAAAAATATCCTTAAATGGTTCTTTCTGATTATTAACCAAATAATTGAATTTATAATAAAACCCCGTCAAGTCTAGGTGATTCTCCCATGAACCACCAAAATCAAGAACACGTACCTAAATTATATCCTCTAAAATGTTTATAGTATGTTCTGAATACCCATCTATCGATGGGAGGAATTTCGAACTCAATAAAAGATATGTACCAAGTGCCTTTTACAAACCCTTATAGAATTGTGATGAAAATTTTGATTCATGACCTGAATTAATACATTGATACACCCCATATAGATAGACTATATCATAAATGTACAAATCATTCAACTGGACCACTGAAGATGTATTCCATATATGTAAGAAATGTTCTAAATTCATTAGTCAGTCCACAACCACGTGAATATAGTAATTATTTTTTGGATAACTCAACAAAAACACCACAAAGTCCATTCAAACATCATCCCATTTCCATTTGGGAATGAGAAATGTATATAGTAAACCCTTAGGTCATTGATGCTTGAAATTCAACTATTGATAGGTTTAGCATCATGTCATGAACCCTGTAATCTACTTTATCAGGTCTAACCAATAATATTGTCATTGTATATCACTGTAATGTTTGGTCAAACTCGGGTGAACCACCTACTTTGAGGCATGAAATTCACGCATTAGCACCTCCCGCATACTCAATGGAAAAATAACCTACTAATAGATAGAGATGATCTCATCCTAATCTATAATCCTAAAAAAAGGTGAATCCCCGCCATCATGGATTTTACTCAATGAAAAACACTCTGTATCCTCATAATTCATCTCTTTGATCAAGATAAAAAGTATAGACTCAAATTCTACTAATATGAGAGTCATTTAAACCTAACCCTATTGATCCACAACATTCTCCTTGGCCAGTAATGTCATTATCTTCTGCTCAGAACAGGACCCCTAAACTACTTGAGTATGATTGTTCTTACTTAGATAATTAGAAAAATTATTTCTTTTACCTACTTTATATTCCTACTCATTAGAAAATGACTACATATACTCAACCAATATGTCCTTCGTAAAATTTAAATCACTTTTAAAAAATATATACTACATGCCCCTTTTATTTTTTTACACAGTAAACATTTCGCACAACAGAAAATTGATAGAATTATTTGATTCAAATGTTCTATAATATTTTTATTTATGGATTTGGGATTTAATTGGTTAATCCTGCCAATATTTTGAACTTTTTACATGTTTTATGTTTTGAGGAAGGATACAATGGATACATGAAAAAGTAATGTAAATAGGTAAATACATTAAAAAAGATGATTTTTCACAAGAAATTATTTTGAAGAGATAGTCCAAATTTCATGACACCCCCTCCCATAGTTATAATCCATAGATTACATGACGTGTCGAACATCCCAAGTTATAATGGTGTTGGGAAATGTAAAATTAAATGTGAAGAAGATGAGTTTTTGATGTCTAATCCTATTTATTCACCCATAAACTATAATTTTTGGATAGTTCTATATGGACCCTCATTGGGGAATACCTTCCGGAGGATGTGAGCACCATAGAAGCATCTGATTTTTGTTTCTTCACTATAGTTTTTCCTTATTATTTTCTACACCCTCTCATGGCTAGCATTAGGGGGTGATTTACTTTTTAGTGGATTCTGTGATGAATTAAGTTGAATATTTGATGTATTGTATATTTTATTGAAATAATTATTGGGATTTCATATTTTTTCCTCCATTATATCATTTCCATAATTTCTTATTAAATGACCACTATTCTAAGAGTAAGTGATAGGGTTTAATTTATTTTTTTCATTATGCAAGGAAATTTCATAGATTGATTGAAAGAATTTTTTTAATATACGATCTACAGTTTAGTATTCCACCATGAACATAGGGTTTGTTTCATATCTAAGTTAAAATATTGATTTAGGGTATCTAGTTATAGAAATCTGATGTAACTTATCCTGAGAAAAGGATGGATTTAGATAGAGATTGTTTACCATGCACATTGAACTTCCTAGGACCCGATTATGTTGATATCATAATTTCTAATTGATTATTTCATACCTTTTCATCCCATTAACCTATATTAATTGATAAATAACACCATTTTTTATATTTTATTCTCTCATAGTCTTCACAAAGTCAATACTCATTATCTTAGATTTTATTTATAAAGATTGAAATTATTTTAGGTTTGTTTTAATAAATTAATATTTTTTCTAACCCTATCTCTATGGGTTTTACCTCATACATTAATATCCTACACTACCCTATTGTTTAGTGGGTTTCTTGTTTTTTCTTATAAATTCAAATATTTGGTAACCTTGTGGGAATTAACGATGTTCGTTGGGTTATTAATTTTTGGTATCTTTATAGAGGATCATCAATTGTCGTTGTTGTGGTGCATCAAATCGAATTTTTATTTTCCTATCCCTGATGGATATAATGAGGCGATAAATATTTTGAAAAAAAATTATTGACAATGTATTGATTGTAATAAGGAATTTTATATTTAAAATCAACTCATTTTTCCTTTTTCATTAACCCGGAATTCTCAAAATCACTTCTTCACTATATCATTAATGACCATAGAGTGTTCGGTTTTGGAGTGATTATTTAAATGCACTAACTAGAGAATGATTCACACAATTTTCATTGGATGTATTATTTTCTATATTTTAGTATGGTTTCAAGTTACCACCTTAATGAATACCTGAATTAACATGACCAATTTTTAATTGGGACATCTCTGATTTTGGGTTTTTCTTCCATGAGCATTGGATCCAACTAACTCCTTTCCAAAACATGTGGTTATTTTCCAATTATTCATTACTATAATTAATCATGAAACTAGATTTACAATTTTCAAGAACAATTTTCTATTTTCTTATAAACAAATCTATTGATCATCTCTTCATTTAATCAATTAATTTAGGTTTTTTCATTAATTGGTTTAGGATTATTTTATTTAATTAACACTTTTCACGACACTATCTCTATGCGATTCACCCCAGACATGAAATTGATATAATACATCGTAGTTTAGTTGATTATTTGATAATTTTTTCTAAATTTCTAATTTTTCTTACCTTATAAGAATTAATGACTCCCATAGTACATTGAAGATTGGAGTAGTTTCCAGGGACATGAACATATAATTTAATAATTGAACAATATAGGGAAAATATTTTCTAATCTATTTTATTTCAAAATTTTAGAAAAGGAATTTTTTACCACACATGGTATTTTTAATTATCATGGAAGGACTGCAGAGAGAAATGACATGCCAGGAGATAGTCCCCTTTTAATTGGATGATATAAAATAGCTACTCAATGATGTTAAAATGATGAAAAGCCAACCCAATGAGCACCTGTAACCATAAATAGTCATTAATTACACAATAACCCATATCCTAGATCCATAATTCAATAAGGATCACCATGATAAATGAATCATTGATTAAAATGTATATGTACATTCCACTTCCAATAGTGATATCAATTCTCACCATCATTAACCAGATATTCTATGATTAGAATATGATGAAGAGGGTTACCATACTGCAGAACCTAAGAGGCATGAGAAACATTTTTTCAAATGATACCAAGATTAAGAAAAAGTATAATAAAGATAAGAAAGAGGAACCTGGGCTGTTGAGATGCTACAAATATTACTTACAATACATGGAACATAGATGGAGGATGTAAAAGAAGTATAAGAGAAGAAGAACTAGCCGCACCATATGTTGAATACATTAATGAACAAAAACAAATGTAAATAAATAAAAAATTGTTGATATGGCTACAAAAATTACGGAATTCATAAAAAAATGTCAATCACAAGTAGCAAATAATTAAATAAGAGTACGTTTACTGAGTCTAGACCGATGCTGCAATTCTGTTGGTTATACTCATTATGTTCAAACTCTGTTCTGCACCTCTCACTTCAATATCATTTCCATTGAGGATAATTTTACATGAGTTGGGTGTATTTATAATACATAATTGGGAAAATAGGATATAGTTATCCCTATAACACATTCTAATCAGTAAATTTAGCTATAATCTTTCTAACCAACAATTTAAAAGGGAAGTTTCCAAGGGGAATCCCATGTATTTAACACTTTCTAAGAATAATGATTTATTTATTTATTAAGAATTAATGCTATATTATTGTTTGATTTCGATTCCCCTATTCATTTTTGTATCAATTAATGGTATTTAACATTATATTACTTCTATTTAATATTTTGGTCCATTAAAAGAACTAGCAGTAGTAACAGGCCGAATGAGTAACATAATGCGAGACAACATCTTGTTTTGAACACCATTAATATCATAAATATTAAAATACCATATTTTTAATAATTAACCATTATTAAACTAGTCTAGGAATTACCTTTTCAGCCATGTTTGATGCTTCATGAAAGGGGAGTAAGAATTTCAATTTATAATTTTATCTAATGTATCCCCAAATTTAACTATTTTGAGCTTTAACTATAAATACCATACTTTCTCTTCATTATTACTTCAATCACCTAAACAAGGAGACATAAACTCCTTAGGATAAATATAATGACATGAATTTAAATTTCTTTATCAATAATTTTTTATTAGAAAAATGGGAAAAAAATAATGTGTAGAGTTAGGAATATGGATTAATATTTGAAAACCCCTGATTTAGGGGATCATGTTGAATAATGTAAATATTATTTTTTATGAGATTTGACTTTTCATTGGATTTTAGATATTTTCATTAATTGATTTAATTATTCATATTAATTTCTATGAGTATACTTTCCAAACTTTCATCTCATTCCCAAGATATCCTCTATGTTTAATATTTCCCATTCTCTATTTTTTATATTTTTTGAGAGACTCGGTCCAGTTATCTTCTGGAACTTTATTGGAATCATATTGAATCCAGGAATAAAAATGATAAATTTTAATATTATTGAAGAAATTTTTTATTTATCCCTTATTCTAAGGCCCAAATTACATAATACTATTTTTAAGCCAAAATAATCCATGAAAATATTTTTTAAGAATGGATCCATGTTACATGACTATTTAATCCATTCTTACTTTCCTATAAATTTTTTTTATAACCTGTAAAATAAAAAGTGTGGGGGAAGGAAATTATACAATGTACTATGATTTAAATCATTATTACTATTTTTCTGTTGATTTTCAATTATGATATGGGGAGAATCCGTGTAATTTTAATTGTAAGTCAATATTCTCCGATATTGCTAAAAACATTTGAAAAATTAATAAAAATTGTGTTGTGTCATGGTAGGATAAAAACTCACCATTTTCCAAACTGAAGTTCTTTTTATTTTATGTGGTTTGGTTGTGGAATTGAGAATTGTCTTAAACAAATATTTCAAAAAAGATTCAAATAATAAAAAAGGGAATGGGGGGGAAATTCATGCCTTCTGTGTACATGTAACATGAGCCCACTCTAAAAAGGGAGAGAGAAAAGAGATATATGTAAATGATTATTATCATTTATCATATCTTTTGATATCATGAAAAATGCTTTATAGTTAAACCAAATTTTTTGATATTTTATTTTAATTACATCATTTACCCACATACCCTAAGCCATCTGAGTCATTTGATCTATAACAGTGAATCCCTCATGATTATTTCTTATTTTTTATTTATCTTTTAGAGAAGATATATTCCTTTCAATCCTATGGTACATTTCATGTTCTTAAGGTATCATTTATACCCTACTAATTAGTAAAAAAAATTGTGTGAGGTAAATTGTATATCTCTTGCATATTAATAATGAATTGAAAAATAAAAAAGGATGACTTAAAAGGATTTGATATCTCAAATGATATCTCAAATGATTATTTCTGATTTTTTTCATCCTTGAGGACATGTATAAATTCAAGTGTGCTGGTATTTTATTGTTGTATTTCCAGCATATATTTAATGGTGTTTTAATGTATTGATTTGGTATTTGATAGATTATTCTTCTAATACATGGAATGTATAAATTGTATTATGTTTCATGGTATGATTCCAAGGATACTTGAATATGGAATTAAAATATGAGAATACTGGGTCAATATTAATTTTCATGCCACATCACTTATCTTTAGGTGTGACGCCATATTTTTGGGGATGTAGCAGATTTGGAAAATGGGAGTAGAATAATTTATACATCATATAAATTCATTACATTATGTGATTTTTTCTAGAGAATTTATTTTGAGTAGATATATCAAAATTCACTATGATTCCTCCTATAATGAATATCATCATATTACATGATGTGTAAACTATTACAAATCATGGAGTGATCAAGATACAATAAATTAAATTCATTGTGGCGAGGATTTTGATTCAAAATAATATTTATTCACCCCCACAACTGTACTTTTTGTATAATATTTGATAGATAATTGATGAGGGATTCCATCTAGGGGATATGCCCACTACTATGGATCCTTACTACTTCCGATTCCATATATATTTTACCTTAACCTTTCATGCACCCTCTCAGGGATAACATGAGGGGATGATTTATTTGTCTTGTGGTGTACAAGATGAACGGTGATGGAATGTATGATGTATATTATATATTATATCAATTAATGTTTGGATTTAATATTTTTTCATCAATTTAATCATTTCTGTTATTTCCCCTTTCATGACCATTTTGTGTTGGGTTTGTTATTGGATACAATTTAATTCTTTGATTGAGAATGTTCACTATCTAGATTGATGGAATGTGTTTTTTAATATATGATATAGGGTTGATACTTCCACCATGGCAATTTGGTTTATTTAATCACTGTGTTTTAATTAGTTTTATGGATAACAATACATATAAAGAATAAGTAACCTAACCTAATAAAAGGATATATTTAGATGAAGAGTATTTACCTTTCCCATTGCACTCACTAGGACCTAGTTTTAATGATGAAATAAATGATAATTTATTATTTCAAAACATTCAACCCATGAAAATGGATTCATTTCAAACCATCCCCATTGTTTATTCTCCAAATATCATTATAAATCCAATGCTCAGTATCATATATTTTTTTTACTCAATTTTAAATTATTTTAGGTTTAAATTATTTATTTAATATTTTCTCCAACCCTGTATTTATGTGTTTGAACATGTAATTTTATATGCTATACTACCATATAGTTTAATATATATATTTGAGATTATAGATTTTTAAATTTAGTAACCATTCAGAAATTAATGATAATTGTTGGGATATCAATAATGTCGCCAACACTTCAATGAATAAACCATCATTACTAATTTGATGTCACGGTAGTGTAGTTCCATTCATGTGGACTCAACATCCATGACCCATATGCCACCACTCGATCCCCCTACATCAACACTAATATATGACTAATCCTGATGTATCCTGAAACACTATATACACCCCCATGGCTCGGGTAGGATCAAGATTACTGTAGTAGTCAATGCTTATTCAACTCCTAAAATGTTTTCCCAAATGCTCCATAACATTAAAATATAACCTCCTTCTTGGTCATGAAAAAGTTTGGTATTGTCAAGAAGGAAAATTTAGGGTATAACCTCTAATAATATCCTGATAAACCTAGAAAACTAATGATATAGAAAAAAATTTAATGTGATAATACCAATATACCACTAAATTATCCATCACAATGTCTATTAAAACACCATAAAATAAGATGATGCGACCCTACAAATGTACCAGATCAATCCAAAATTCAAAATTATATAGCATGGAGCAATGCCAATTCTATCTTAGTGTAATCAGAAATATTTGAAGATGTTGGGAATGATCTTCCTGATTCTTATTTTACACCAATGTGTCATTCACAATCACAACCACAAATTGATATAGGTGAATTTGTGAAATTATGTTCATTATGGTCGTAAACACTGTTAGGGAATTCTTTATCCTAAATGATATCATGAATAACTCATAGAGTCCATAACATCTTCTAAAAGTGGAACAAGGTAGATTGGAATGTCAAAATATCAACTAAGGATACCCTAATCTCCATTCAATCATAGAAAATACACAAGACCCTATAAGCATTTAAATGAAATCATTAATTTATGGAACAAGGTATCATTTCTTTGTTGTCATTTTTTTCATCTTATGGTAATCAAAACAAGAATGCTATAGTTCATCAGCATTCTTAGGAAACAAGGCCAGATATCCCCATGGTGACGTACTTGGATGGATAATCCCCATATCCATACAACTCTTCTAGTTGATTCTTACGGACTTGAATCTATATTGGTGTCATTCTATAATGTCTAATAAAACCGGCTCATCCGTTATCAAGTGTTAAATCATATCATTCACATATCTCTCACGTGGAATACTTGATAAGTCCTCAGGAACCACATCATGTAATCTATCAATTAAGGGTGGAAATAAATCTTGTTTATCACCAACATTTTCAAGATATATACTATAAAAATTGGTAGTAAGAACCCCCAGTTATTATTTAACTGGCCCTGCATGGCCTACCTGGATATCCGACACTATGACATGAATATTATTATCACACATAGTAGAAATAAATGTCACTCTCATATAGTGAAATACTATATTGGATAGATACACCATTAACCAGTCCATACCCATAACTAGGAAAATGATTGAAATATTTAAAATGTAATGGTCCAAACTGAAAAAAATACTCCCCAACCTCCAATGAACTCTCTATGTATAAACAGATTTCCCCCAACCATACTCCAAACTATTTATCTTTCATCAAAACTGAACCCAAAAACTCCACTTCTAGACTCAAGACATTTTAATGTTAAGATGATATAAATATATGATAGGTTCCAGTATCAAATAATGATCTAACTGGAAATGATTCTATAAGAATAGTTCCCCATATTATCGATGGTCTAGCCTATCTATCCACATGGGACATCTGAAATTCATGAAACTATCATTCCCCACATCCTTATGATACAATCTGAATCTCGTAAGATACACTTCCCTTATGATATATGATCTCTTTCCTAAAATCAACTCATCCACTTCCAATACCTCCACAGTGAGTTGCACTCCAACTGCAATAATGATATGGTGTATATGATCCCCAATTTTCCTTGGTTCTCCCTAGCCACCCCTTCACTGCCCATATGTAATTGGTTCCTGCCAAATAGATGTATATTACCATCCTTCCACAGGCTCGGAACTCTACACGTTCTTGGGGGAACTATCTATGAATGTGACCGAGCCTACCCCATAGGTAACAAATCACTTGAGTAAGATCTTATGTAATATATCCTCCCCCTACGAACATAAATTTCCATTGCTCTGTTCAACATTCTCATAATAATTCATCCTAATATTAGAATTGATACCTCCTAACCATACACCAAAAGTCTTTATTCCACCATTTAAATCCTCCATAATGGTTCCCTTAAAAATTAGAGCCTGATTAACCACCTGAAAAAAATCAGGAAAAAAATATTCATCTCAGACTTATTTTTACATATAATCCCATACTAAAGTCATTTCACCAACATAGCCTGATCTCTGGAAAATGTTGTATAAAAGAACTGAGGAAATTTAAATAAACCAATATAGCCCATAACAAGAATACTTCCCTGAGTCAACCTCATAAATGTATCTTCTCTCACCTTCTTGAGGGTCAAAGTGCTCTAATGAATTCTCCAAGAAGTCCATCCACTCTGTGCTTTAATGTTGTGTATCTCACATCATGTTGTTCCAACCTCACATAGAAGATCCTCCCAACATATATGCTTCAAAATAAACTCCCTTTTCAATAGGATCATCTATGTGGTCACGTGTATCCTGGATAATCTCTATCCAAAAATCAACTACCCTAGGTCCACCTTCTCTGTTGAAATATATAGGTTTTTGAAACTGGAACTCCCTTTTTTGGTCACAAATAATCCTGATAAACTACTCTAGGTATCTCTCCATAGATTGCATGGAGTGGTTAATTTTCTCACGGAACTGTTTTCCAGCTCCTTCACCATATAATATTGGTTCCTCGTGTTCCACTATTGGAGGATCATTTCCATCCATAACCACATATCGACTTCTCAATAAGCATCATCATAGAGAAATATGCCTAAATTTTTAAACACAAGTCTAATGAAGCATTACAAAACATTAACACATTTATATAAGAGGGATTCAAGATAATACTTAATAATTTATTCCCCCAAACCACAACACCTTTTCCAAACTGAGGATCTATCACTACCATTAACCATCCCTCATCCCGGGCATGGATCATATAGGGTAAAGAAAATTCTAATTAATAAATTTTCTCATTAGACACCCATTTTCTACATGTTTCACCATTTTAAAATTTTCAAATCATATTACAAACCTTTTTCAGTTCAATTACAAAATAAAATAAAAACATATCATTTCCAAAAACTTACCCAAAAATCAGTTTTTCTCGTGTGTGACTAAAATGGTGTATGTCACAATAATTCTCGAGCACCCATAATGATGCATGAAAAATAAACTATCATTCCGTATTGGGCCACGAGTCAAATTTTAGAAAAAAATTTCATCATATCACAGAAAAAATGTGTCAAACAAAATGTATTTTCACCGAAAAATAACAACACATATCAATAATAAAAATTCCACCATGGGTACTTTATCCCTCCACCCCTATTTAATGTATTTCTAATCCCACGCATGAGCTCATGTCAATGTTCAAACTCTTCATAGTCTATGATCCACCATTATTAAATATTAATACCAATGAAAAAACAGAACTCCTCTTATACTCCCTTTTAATGTCCAAACCAAGCTTACACACAATAGTTCCATGAGTTGGTTGGCCACATGACCTTAAATGCGCCTCTCCATATGCCATACGATGCTGAAAAGTAGCCAATGTTTAATATCGATCATGGGGAGGTGATACGAACATTAAAAAGATTCAAAATAGAGGAAATAAATTACAATAATTCTTAGGAAATAACCAACAAAAAAAATATTACAATAATCTTTAAAAATAGTATCACTTGATGAACAAGAACTAAAAACAATATCCGCTAATAAAAAGGAGATGTGTCATGAAAAATAATAGTCAAGTGTCTAATGAAACACAAACATTAAATACACTTTTATCTTCCAAATAGGTCATGATATCATGTTTGGTTCCCTTATCCATGGAATATCCCAACTCATCCGTATAACATTTGGCCCTTTCACTAATCATGTCCTACCAATGCGAGGACTATTCAGGTACTAGTCCGGAAACCCATATAGGGTGTGGGTAAAACATAATAGGACACCAAAAATAACATCTAGAACTATATCCCTTCAATAATAGTGTATGCAGTATTATAATTAATAAAAAATAAATTCCACTATTTAGATCCATTTAATTATTCATTATTTTTCGATATAAAACCCCAGGTTCCTGAGGATTTCCAAACCCCCAATACCAACTTTATCCCATGATAGATTCTGATCCATAACATATATTTAATTAAAAAACATTATAACATATGGTCTTTAATTATCAATTCATTTCAAATTAATATCACAACAATTTCAAACCACAACACAATGAAAATATTTTTGTCCAAGAATGACATGTCTATTACCCTTTGAGTATTTATAGTGTATGTCCCTCTCTCACACCATTTTTATCAGTTAATCAAATTTTTTTATTTGGAGTAGTGGTTTGTGTCCCACAATCAATTATCATTCAATCAAATATGTGAATTTTTATCAATAGTACATGTCCCACAATCATATTTCAATCAATAAAAAATATATCACTTATATCTCATTCAATATGGTTAATTAAAATTGACAGTCTCATCACATTTCACATCATATATGACATTTCAATTATAAAATCAATCATGGTTCAATAAACTAATATAAACTAAAAAATATGAATAAATCAAAATTGAACAACATAGTAATATTTAAATCCAATGACCCATTAATCTATTATAGTGATGTAAACAATCTCATTATTCCCATTTTCAAATAATTTGTATTCAAATTAATTTTCCAATTGAAAAATTACAATATCCCATCAATTTCACAATCACAATTTTACATTAGTTAATTAACCAATTAATTAATATGATTCCAAAAATTTCTTATTTCCCCAAAATTAACCCAATTCAATAACACAGGAGAATAAATTAAATCAATTCAATCTCTCATGAAATTTCATTAATCATTAAAATTTCAATTTCCTAATTACATACTCATAATTTAATCCAGATTATAGTTTTTTCAATTATGACTACATACCTCATGATAGATGAATAACACCCACCAATAGAAATGCATAACTGTAGTGGAACATCTAAGATCATAATAAAAAAGGATATCAAGAATAAAAACCAATATCCAAGATCAAAATAATAATGATCCATAAAACCCATATCTAAATTCCTAAAAAATGAATAAAAAAATCCTCTTTTATCTGGGAAGAGATATAAATGGGAGATATATTTAATCCCGAAGAAATAATATACCAAGGGAAGTGCAGATATATCAGTCAGATCATAGATTCATAAAAAACAGATGATAGAAAGACTTGCAACTAGTCTGTGTCCCTCTAAAAACTATAGGAAAAAAATCTAGGATTGATTTTGGATGATTAGGGATTAATATCATGGGGCTTAGAACCGTAATTTATTTTTTAGGATATTTATATTTCCTTGTGAACCATTTCCTATATCAGGTTCACGGTTTTCCCTAACCGTGAGCCTAACTGTGTTCCTCATCCAAAAGGGTTGCGTGGTCACTACTGTAATAGCCCAAGGTTTGAAAAACTATGTTCAAGCCTTGTGAATCCCCTCTATTTGGGTTCTCATGGTTATATGGAATGGGAAATGGTTTAGGAAAACCATGCAACAATCATGCACTTACCCACTTCTTTAAAAAGTTCATCAATTTTACCCAAAAATATACAAATTAAAACCCAATTATGATACATCCATAACAATGATAAATGAGTTCTTGTAAATGTTCATGAGACATCTCTAGAAAAATTTAGAATAAAACACATATGAAGATCATTTTATACATAAGAGCTTACTTATTTGAATCATAAGAGCTGATTTAGAGAAAAAAAATTGGAAAAGGAAAAAATAATTACCATTAATATGTAATAGGAAAAATTAAAAAAATATATAAAACTGTTGAACTAACATTGATTGTTAATAGTCATCCAGAACAATATATTAATGTCAAAATTGAAGAAAAATGTTAAATTATTGAGATCATGTAATTATATAATGGTCATTGGGATAATACATATTGTAAACAATGATGAGAAGATAAATATATGGAAAAGACATAATTATCCCTAAATATAAAAAAATTATTTACACTGATATGAAAGTATTTTATTTTCATAAATATAGAAAATAGAAAAACTCTAGAAAATATTTAATTTTCATCAATATTATTTATAATATTAATATATATAAAGAAAAAATGAATATTTATGGACTGTATATATATATATAATGGTCATCTATGATGAAAATATAAAATGTTTTGAGACATATAATTATATGTAAGGTTTGTGACCCTGAAAAAAAAACTAATTTAAATGATAAAATGTTTCAAATTGTAAACCTCACCCAGATATATAAAGGTTATCAAGAAAAGTCTTAAAATTCATTTTAATGGTAGAGGTGTGATATGTATGGGATTTATATATTGAAATAAATTATAATTTTTTGATCATCATAATGATAATTATGGATTTCCCAAATTATAAAAATTACACTTATTAGATTTGCAACAATACATAAGGTTAATTTCCTATTCTATTTGAGAATTCATCAACACACCTCGTTATATGATATGGATTAGCAATTGTTATATATGATTGATAATATGCAAAATTTTAGAAACTGGTAAATCAAGAACAAAATATTCTATTTAATGAATACAATAAACATTTCTAATGAAAAAATGATAATTAATTTTTATATATGGATAGTTTGAATATAATTCTTATTTTCTAATTGAAAACTTTTTGTATGTTTTTAAAATAATCCTTAATATTCTTACTGTACACTATTTACTTGAACATGATCTGTTATATGTGTTTAATGGAAATGATGTTCACGGTAGTTAATTAATTTTATTTTAAATTTGAGTTAAAATTATATATGGGGAAATTATAACACTCTGCCTCTAGTAACCTGATATAAATGGTGAGTTTACTATATTGGAACAATATACAAGGGATTTTATCCCAAGGGATCAAATAATTTATTTTTTTTGGGAGACTAGATACATACATGGTTCTCACATTACGTCTAAAAACATGAAATATAAATGAAAAATTCTATTGGGAACATTGTTATTACTTTTAGTAAATTAATCTAGTCATTCATATATCCCTTATTTAAATACAAGTGATAAGAAAAAATAATAAAGTGTTATCTCTTATATAGCGTATGGAAAACAGTAAAAGAAAATATATAATTCAATAAAAAACATTAATAATATGGTAGTGGAAAAAATAATATATACCATATAAATAATATCAAAAAATTGGAATATATCCATGGATTATATAACAACATAAATAATTAGGTTGATAACAATAAACAATTTTATAATGATAGAATTCCTAATGTCAAACAACATAATCATATCTTTAAGTTGTTGTGTTGAGATAGAATACATAAATATCTTTTTTGTATGCCAAATACACATAAAAGAGTGTCTTAATTGACATAACTATTCATCTAGGGGATATAAAAAGCCTCTTCTATACTATAATAATTCCAATATATCAATAAAATTTAATAAATGAATAAAAAATCATTAAAAAATCAATATAAACATTTTGGTTGATAAACTAAAATAAATTTTTTTAATATTTTCCCCTAACAATAATTACAACAACACGATCAAAAAAACATCTAATGTATTATTTTTTATTGTATCATTAAATTTTATCACCCATAAATTATTAGATTCATCAATAGTTTTTTTCAATGATGAAAATTCTTTTAAAAGATAACTATAACATTTTTTGAGGAATATAAAATTTTTATTTTTAAATCAATTATTTATGATCTGAAAATTTCCAATTATTTGGGAAAACATTTCTGCAAAAAAACCATTGGAACATTTAAGTGGAGTATCATTTCAGTAATTAGTCACAATGTAGTGATATTTCCTTCATGCAGTAAGCCTTAAAATAATGTTTATCTTCACCCAACCTGTAAAAATCTAATTGTTCAAAAAATAACATGAATAGTTATTTTAAACACTTCCATATAATTTCAATGATTGGTCAAAATTACTTAAAATTATCTCTAGATAATATTAAAAACATTCTTGAAAATATTTAATTAATCTCTAAAGATGGAAGAAAAATATTCATGGATGAATAGAAAATAAATGACGGTTTTTCATAAGAAATATCATTATAAATTTATAGCACATAATAATGGTAAAGTCAATGAAAGATTAATTATATATAGAAATAAAAACTGTATGGTAATATATATGATTTTTTAGATAGAAATATCATACAATTACTCTAATAGAGGAACAAACATAAACAATCCCAAATATAGGTGAGATAGTGAGATAATCCATTAGATCATGTATGAGTTTCTATGGATGTACTTTTAACCTCTTGTATAGAACATTTAAAATTATTATAATTATATAATAGAATAATATTTATAGTTATAATATTATAAATTGTATACTTATCATATCTTATCACATGTTTATTCATAATCCATCATCATCATCATCATTTCTAGTGTTAACATCTTTATCTTTCAAGATTTTTTTGATTCAAAAGTAATTATCCTTTCATCTTGATCAATGTTACATCATCAAAAGAATGAAATTCAGGATACAAATCTCATATATATTCATATTTTTTCAAATTTAGATTCATTTAATAAATTATTACCTGAAAAATGAATCCCAACACTTTGTGGTTATGGATGACCACATTTTTACATGAGCGACGTAATCATTTTATTTAATCAGTGGCAAAGAAAGAAGCAAAATTATAAATTATAATTAAGGAATCATAATTATTTTTAAAATTTAATATATATTTATTAACTCCATATTTATAAAAATCTTTGAACTGAAGGGATTAAAAATGAATTACACCCCTACATAGATACCTTAGGTCTTATATATGTACAAGTGATTCTACCATTTTCCATATGTTTGAAAAGTGGTTTAAAATAGTTGTTACATATTCAAAATAACACATCCCTATATTGAAAAAATTAAATTAATAGGAATTATAAGATGAAATTAACTTTGAAATAGTAAGGTAAGATGATTACCTCATAACTGAGAGGCATCTGTTAGATTAACATTTTAGCCTTCATAGTACGGTCATCGAGTAGGACCCAAAGCATAAGAATGAGGGTTAGAACACTGTGATGGTTTTTTGTAGTATTTTTCTTATTAAATGTGATAAATGTTTTTTAATAATGGTGGATAATATATTTCTTTTATATGTGTGGAGAATAACATATAAGGAATTACATAGAAGAACTGCATAATATAAATTCATTTACCTGGGATAATGGAAATAATATGGATAGTAATTTGAATTTTAGATAAAATAAGGTCTATATTTCTTCAAAAAATAATATTTATACAATTATATATGGAATTTTTACCTTATCTATTATTTTACACACCACCCCAATCCCGTTAATATAATCATAACCCAAAATGTGTGAGTAAATTTCTATGGTTTTTACAATTATATACAACCAAAAAATATAACCTTAGTACTTAATTTTAATTATGATAATTCATATTATGGAAACAATTTTATAAGATTAAACACTTATAATTAT
Source organism: Viscum album (assembly GCA_963277665.1). NCBI lineage: Eukaryota > Viridiplantae > Streptophyta > Magnoliopsida > Santalales > Viscaceae > Viscum > Viscum album. The sequence goes on along the minus strand of OY728120.1, from coordinate 565,977,480 downwards.
CATTAATTAATATTAATATAATTTCTTACAATGCAACAAAATTATTTTCTAAAAAACGTATGTCTTAAGTGTAAATATTATTTTACAAAAAATTAATGCATAGTGTTGATTCCAAAAGATTAAATTTGATAGTATTAACTAATATGATACTAATTTTTCTTTTAAACAAAACCATGACCTAATTGTTACTTCAATATTCTTGATTATGTGACAATAACATCAACCAATTTTTATTGTAAGAAAATCATTATTTAGATATCCAAAATGTCAGCCATATTTCTAAGTTGAACAATATATTTTATATTTGAATTATATTACATATTAAATAATAATTTTTTCGGGTAAACTTCTTTCATAAAACATAATTTTATTTTTATATCATTATAATTTCATAAAAATTTTAGTTTTTGGAATGTCAATATTTTTATTAATTACCCAATATATAACCTATTTAAAAAAAATCTCAAAAATTAACATGGAGTGAATTTTGATGACCTAATTTTAAAAAATAAATTAATATACTGATATTAAAATATTAATAAAATTATTTTAGAAATATATAAGCATTGTGATGTTGGGTCTCTAGAAAGAAAATCTTACAATAATTCAGAAATTTTGTTATATTCTTCACTCCTTTAAAAATATCAAATATGAAATATCATGAAAATCACCAAATGAACCAAATTATGTATGTATTCATCATAACTTCTCTGTATTCCTACATCAAATATTATATGTTATTATTTCAACAAATTACCTTGACCACATGATTCATCTAATTCCATAACATTTGTTCCTAGATTCAATAATTTGGATAGTCTCTTCATAGTACGATAAAGGTAGTTCGAACTATACTTCCCTGTATTTGAAATAATGTATTCAGTCAAGCATGTTCTTTATTAACAATAAGTTATAGAGCATGTCTGTAACACCCCAAGCTTCTATGGTACGCTCCTCTTTGAATAATAGAGCAGCGTGTGTTGTACGCAACTTCGAGTTCTAACACACCGCAACTAATCAAATTAGCCGTTATGAATAGTAATAACCACTTTTTAAATTTATAGAAATTTTATATTTCAAAATGGACTTCATTTTTTTTTTTTAATATCGAAATTATCCTAAGTTGAATTTTTTGTAACTTTCTGAGAACTTCCAATTTTTTATGAATAGTGAAAAATACTTATAACAAATTTTTTAATAAAAATATTTTATTGTGATAAATTATACTATTTAGTGGTTTTAAAGTATAATTAGAATATATTTTTACCATTTTATCCAATGGTGGTCATTAGAATTAATTTAACATTGAAATTGGGCATGAACAATTGTCAATCTTTTGATATAAATTGTTTCTTAAAAACACGCTATTTGTTGTGACAACGGGAATTAATTATAAAATTAATTAATGCAACTTATATGTTTGGAATTTTATAAAATAGACATCATTTTTGAATTCGAAATATCAATTATAGCTTAGGGTGAAATTTTGGCATTGTTCTGAAAAACATCAATTTTTAGTGAATAGTGAAACCACTAAGTGGTAGTTAAATAAATGATTTTTCGTTTAAATGAAATATTACCACTTCTGTGATTTGATTTTCAAAAATCCGACATACATGGTTGTCATTAAGAAGTAAAATGTGGTTCAATGATATTAAAATAATTTTTTGGTGAATAGTAACTTTTAAGTTCTTAATCGCGATTAGAGGTAATTAGTGTAGTTTAAGGTAAAAATAATGTTTTAATAATATGTGATGATCTTGACACTTGTCCTACTCCTATTGGATGTGCCATGGCCGACCAATACAATCCATGGGTCTACTTTGGGACCCCATGGAGCCACTTTAGTTGGAAAATGACATAAATACCTTTTATTTAATGTTAAAGTAAAAAATGACACAAACATGAAATGTTTTATTAAAACAATTTTTACATGGGGTTATACAAGTCATATTTTTGACTATAAATAGTAATTGGAAAGCTAATAAGATTTCCTACATCATAGTAGTTTTTTTGTAATTTTTAGACATTAAATAAATTAAATTATATATGACATCATGATGATGCAGCGATGACCTCATTATTTAACGATTTAAATAAAATGGAAAGATAATGTAATATCTAAGACCTACACGTGTGAAAAACCTATTGGATGAGGATATTTCGAACCCTTATCACCTTATCCTCGAATTATATATGTTTGTGACCTTTAGAATCCGAAAATCATTGTATAATAATGTAAAATTTCCTTACTTTCCAAGAGTGCCCCTCCTCTCCTCTTATAAAAGGCCCCCACCTATACCAACTCATTCACACTTTCAAGCCATTTGGATCGGCCAAACTCTGCCCAAATACTCTCCCAACTTCCCCCACTTACTCCTAGAAGCCTCACTTTGGGCAGAACTCTTCCCAAAGAAGCCTTTGGCTCAAATCAAAAAGAGTTACCCGATTTTAAGGTAATGTCTTCTCTAATGTTGTTTTGTTTTATTTTTCTTCTCCAATCCCATAAACACTTTTTATTCATTTATTTTGTAAAAAAACCAGTATACTCAATATACTAGGATGTTTTTATAAGACTTATTCGAGCTACAATTACACACACCTACATCTAATGGTTAAATAACATACTGTTTCTATGGATGGCGAATTTTTGCCTCACGAAACGATGATTGTTCAAAACTCATATAACACCTCTAATGGTGGCCATTATGTTGACACTATTTCTATATATGATATATAATATGTTTATGTTTTAATTATGCTTCTGTATTTCTCATTTATGGCATACTTTATGATTTCCATTATGGGTAAACGCGATAATTTCATTTTAGGAAGTGCGGACTACCGCCCCCTCAAAGTGATTTGAATCGTTAATGCCATACGTGGGATGTATAAAGGATGGAGTAAATGGTATTATACACTATATTATACTTTAATTATATTATACATTTATATCATTATGATTTCATTCCATTAAATATGAAATAGAAATGAAAGTAGCGTTCATGCATACGTACGGCTTACCGTCTCCATGAACGGTGCATTTCATTTCTTACCTTTAAATGTTACGTAATATTATAAATGAAAGTATATACTGTATATATATGATATATATGATATCTACATCATGAATATAATTCTGGATATAATGGATATTTCACCACATGAACAACTTGTAATTATAAGATGTTTATTTTTGACTCAAGTACCAAAGATCTACAAAACGACCGTTATTAACTTAAATAATTACATAATTTTCATAACATGGTAATAAGTGATATAAAAGGAATAATGAACATGAAAAATGTACTTAAGTAAATATAAATTAACTCTAATTTATTATTCAGGAGGTTAAAGAACGGTCGAGTTTGGACAAGACGCAAGGTAAGGGAACTTCTTAACCCAATTTCTATTCTTTGGGTTAATCTCCTACTTTCAAATTATGTCATGATATTATTATGTCCTATCTTGTGTTTTTACATTATTTATGTGTACTTATAGTGAATACACATTATAGATGTACTTTATTTAAAAAAATGATCTTTTTAAGGACTTCGTCTCAATCCCCTTTCATTGAGGCATATTTGGTTTCATACACAACTTTCTTTTATAAAGTGTATAAACCCCTTTGACTTTTACGTTTATTCAAAAGGAATCTTTTTATACGAAGCGTTTTTCTAAACGACAAAAGGGAATGTTTTTCTTTCCGTACTTATGCGGCGACAACGACTTCTCCGCCGCCGTGACCATTATTTGAGTTTCGGCTTCCTCTACAAGCCATCATTTTTTTAATGAAAAATAAATACAAAGTTTTAACTTTCTTTTATTTTGGTATTGAAAATGGTTTTGAAAGAGTTTTTATTATATCAATGTGTTGTATTTATATCTTGTGATTGAAAAGTGGAAATGTTATGTTTCCTTTATGCATGTTTTATGTGATACGATTATGTTATGGTTTATGATATGTTTAAACCTATTCATATGAGGAATGTATTGGACTTAATAAGTGACGGGTGGAGCCCGCTATAGCTCCTCGATGCATCGGTAGGTCTCATGAGACAACTAGACGTGAAATTGGCCGAGGCCCTTTCCCAATTTGATTTATGGTTTTGGATGAGGCCTTAATCATTTTAGACGTCTTGGCTGAGGCCTTGAAAAAAAATTTCAGAATGTCTGGCATTGTACATTCCCTCATTATGAAAGTGGTTATTGATATTGCATGTGATTATTCGACCAGTAGAATATCCATGTGAATAAGTGAATGGCATTATCTCATTTTACTTTTGCCATATTATGTTGATGTCCAAGTTTAAAAGGCTTTTGTTTTAGTTATACATTGCCTTAAATTTTTATGTTTATTTATGAAAGCTTTCACAATATTGTTATCCTTACTGAGGATCTGAGCTCACCCCTTTCAATGTTTTAATATTTTCCAGGATGTGAAGAAGTATTTTATGAATGACCTGCAGGGATAGTCAGAAGAGGATATGAGTGTGGAATATGGAGACTTTGTTATTGTAGTTTTTCACTTTATGATGTAATGTAACATTTACGAATGTATCTAGTGTTTCCAAAGCTACTAAACTAATCGGTCTTTCGATACTTGATCTTTTGTGATCATGCCAATGTAACGAATTAATGCACAGACTCTGGGTAGCTCGGGTTGGGGAATTACAGTTGGTATCAGAGGCAGTTTAGTACTAACCTTGGAAGCTAGATTTAGATAAACTCTGATTAGAGCACATAGCCCAAAGATAGACTTTGAGGATTAGTATAGAAGAACTTCCTAGAATTTTGTTATTGTAGAGATTTTGTGAGTTTTCCGAGCAATACATCCCTGTCTGGATACGAGCAGGTAGAGGCGGCTCTGGAACAGATGTACCTAGGGGTAAAACCTGAAAACACCGCTTTGAGCTAGACTCGAACGGGAACTGGTGCACGACAACGGGCCTTTCTGCACTCTTGGTTACGACACTCCCGGGGGATATGCTTAAGATAATTCTCATTTTCTTTACAAACCACTATGAACGGTTATGAGTATATACTTCCTCAAATAAAACCTTTTTATGATTATGGATTATATCCATAAATAGTTCAATTTATGTTAAGTATTTTACAAGTATGGAATTATGTATTTTGATTCATAAACTAATCTAGTTTATGCCATTGTTTAGAAATGGCACCTAGTGGAAGGAATGGAAACCGTATCAATGCACGCACTCCGTGTAGGGATTTACCTCCTGATCAAGATAATTATTGTGGATCTGGAGATACAACTGGTGCTGATCAACTTATTACCATATTGGGACAACCCACTCAAGTTATGAATAATAACCTTACTCGTATGGATCACCCTGATCCACAATGTGGAGGATCAATGTTAGACTGCTTCATGAGGCAACAACCACCAACATTTAATGGGGGTACAAATCCGTTAGTAGCTGAGCAATGGATAAAATCCTTAGAGAAAATATTCCATGCCTTGGGGAGTAGCAAAAGGGAGAAGGTTGTCATGGCAGTTTACCGCCTCACTGGAGATGCCGATCAGTGGTGGTCGCTGATTCAAAACACAAAGGAAGATGATGAAGTATCGAATATGGAATGGAGGGAGTTCAAAGAGATTTTCTTAGAAAAATACTTTCCTCGTGACCATTGAGCAGATATGGAAAGGCAATTTCTAAGTCTGAGGCAGAAGGAGGATGAGAATGTCACAAAGTATGAGGCTAACTTTACAAGGTTAGCGAGGCATGCTACCGATTATATACGTAACCCAAGGAGTAAGATTGATCATTTCTTTGATGGGTTAAAATCATTTCTCCGTCGAGCTTTAGTATCACAATCCTTCTCATCATACGAAGATATTGTCTCGTGTGCTATCAAGACAGAAAAGGAATTCTCTAAGTCTTATGACAACAATGTAAAGCAAGAGAAGAAGAGAACGGTGGAACAAGAGACAGATAAAGGGAAAAAGGGAAAGAAGGATTTTCCATTATGTGATAATTGTGGAAAGAATCACCCTGGTACTTGCCTAAAAGGAATGGGAGTTTGTTATAAATGTGGAGAAAAGGGTCACCAGGCTCGTGATTGCAAGGGAAAGAAAGAGGCTATAAAAGTTGAATGCTACAATTGTAGAGAAATGGGTCATTAAGCAAATGAATGTTCTAAGCGTCAGGGAAACTTACCTCAGAAAAGGCCAAGGGATCAAGGCCAATCTTATGCTGTGACTATAGTTGAAGTGGAATAATTAATGTATTAGTGCTTTTGGACTCATGGATTATATTCTGGTTATTAGAATAATGTTATATATAAGGATTGTACTGCAGTACTTGTTGATTTCAGTAAGGTTTTAATATGATGAATGTAATAATATTTTTAGTATGTGACAAAAGAGAAACTTTAATTTGTTTAGGGAATCTGATGTTACAATTGATTTTGGAATTTAGAGACCTTTTAGAGAAAGTCTGGACAGAGCTATTTTGGATAACTATAAAGGTTGGAATAGATTAAGTTGAACTTTGGATAGTATTGTTTAAGGTTAAAACATTTATGAACATTATTTTTGGAATAGTATAGTACTATATTTTTAGGAAAAGGACAACCTGCAGGGTGGGGCATAACCCGTCGCGTCGGACAAAGCTGCAGGAATCGAACCCACAATCATAGTGCGACAGACCTTTATTTCCTACCACTAGACTACAGGAAGTCCCTGGTTATTACAAAATAATTTTACTAATCTAAATGGTATGTGATAACTTTTGGAACCTTATACAATTAGGATAAGTATAATATTTTTGAGTTCTATTATCTTTTTGAGTGAAAGATGAGTTGAAGGTTGATACTCTAATTGTCAAGCATAAATATATATATACCTATCTATTATTCAATGAATAAATTAATTATTAAACTTTAGTAAAGGGATATTAAAACAAAAAAATGTGTTATCCTAATACCTTATGTCTTGTTGAACTGATGATATTTTAAATCAACATAGATTGAAGGCTTTGAGGCCCTCAATTTGACAGTTGATTGTAATTGATGACCTCAATCACTCCCTACAAATATTTACGTTTTTCCTCCAATTATATGTCTCTAATTGCCACCAATGTTCTCCTAATCGAGATCATAATTGGGTGGTGACTTTTTCATTTCCCTTTCCCTCTTATTAAGGCTAAATTTTATTAATCTTATTTCCGATGTGGGTTTTCCTCAAAGGTATTTTCTCTTTTCAACCTTTCTTTTTCAAAGAAAAATTTCAAATTGCGAGGACGCAATTTATTGAAGGAGGGGATAATGTAACACCCCAAGCTTCTATGGTACGCTCCTCTTTGAATAATAGAGCAGCGTGTGTTGTACGCAACTTCGCGTTCTAAGACACCGCAACTAATCAATGTAGCCATTATGAATAGTAATAACCACTTTTTAAATTTATAGAAATTTTATATTTCAAAATGGACTTCATTTTTGTATTTGTAATATCGAAATTATCCTATGTTGAATTTTTTGTAACATTCTGAGAACTTCCAATTTTTTATGAATAGTGAAAAATACTTAAAACAACTTTTTTAATAAATTTAATTTATTGTGATAAATTATACTATTTAGTGGTTTTAAAGTATAATTAGAATATATTTTTACCATTTTATCCAATGGTGGTCATTAGAATTAATTTAACATTGAAATTGGGCATGAACAATTGTCAATCTTTTGATATAAATTGTTTCTTAAAAACATGCTATTTGTTGTGACAGCGGGAATTAATTATAAAATTAATTAATGCATCTTATATGTTTGGAATTTTATAAAATAGACATCATTTTTGAATTCGGAATATCAATTATAGATTAGGGTGAAATTTTGGCATTGTTCTGAAAAACTTCAATTTTTGGTGAATAGTGAAACCACTAAGTGGTAGTTAAATAACTGATTTTTCGTTTAAATGAAATATTACCACTTCTGTGATTTAATTTTCAATAATCCGACATACATGGTTGTCATTAAGAAGTAAAATGTGGTTCAATGAGATTAAAATAATTTTTTGGTGAATAGTAACTTTTAAGTTCTTAATCGCGATTAGAGGTAATTAGTGTAGTTTAAGGTAAAAATAATGTTTTAATAATATGAGATGAGCTTGAAACTTGTCCTACTCCTATTGGATGTGCCATGGCCGACCAATACAATCCATGGGTCTACTTGGGGACCCCATGGAGCCACTTTAGTTGGAAAATGACATAAATACCTTTTATTTAATGTTAAAGTAAAAAATGACACAAACATGAAATGTTTTACTAAAAAAAATTTTACATGGGGTTATACAAGTCATATTTTTGACTATAAATAGTGATTGGAAATATAAAAATATTTCCTACATCATAGTATTTTTTTTATAATTTTTAGACATTAAATAAATTAAATTATTTATGACATCATGATGATGCAATGATGACCTCATTATTTAACGATTTAAATAAAATGGAAAGATAATGTAATATCTAAGACCTACACATGTCCAAAACCTATTGGATGAGGATATTTCGAACCGCTATCACCTTAGACTATAATTATATATGTGTCGTACCTTTAGAATCTGAAAAGCATTATATAATAATGTAAAATTTCCTTACTTTCCATGAGTGCCCCTCCTCTCCTCTTATAAAAGGCCCCCACCTCTACCACCTCATTCACACTTTCAAGCCATTTGGCTCAGCCAAAATCTGCCCAAATACTCTCCCAACTTTCCCCTATTACTTTTAGAAGCCTCACTTTGGGCAAAACTCTTCCCAAAGAAGCCTTTGGCTCAAATCAAAAAGAGTTGCCCGATTTTAAGGTAATGTCTTCTCTAATGTTGTTTTGTTTTATTTTTCTTCTCCAATCCCATAAACACTTTTTATTCATTTCTTTTGTAACAAAACCAGTATCCTCAATATACTAGGATGTTGTTATAAGAAGTATTCGAGCTACACTTACACACACCTACATCTAATGGTTAAAGAAGATATTGTTTCTGTGGATGGCGAATTTTTGCCTCACGAAACGATGATTGTTCAACACTCATATACCACCTCTAATGGTGGCCATTATGATGAAAATATTTTTATATATGATATATAATATGTTTATGTTTTACTTATGCTTCTGTATTTCTCATTTATAGCATACTTTATGATTTCCATTTTGGGTAAACGCGATAATTTCATTTTAGGAAGTGCGGACTACCACCCCCTCAAAGTGATTTGAATCGTTAATGCCATACGTGGGATGTATAAAGGATGGAGTAAATGGTATTATACACTATATTATACTGGAATTATATTATACATTTATATCATTATGATTTCATTCCATTAAATACGAAATAGAAATGAAAGTAGCGTTCATGCGTACGTACGGCTTACCGTCTCCATGAACTGTGCATTTTATTTTTTACCTCTAAATGTTACGTAATATTATAAATGAATGTATATACTGTATATATATATGATATATATGATATCTACATCATGAATATAATTCTGGATATAATGGATATTTCACCACATGAACAACTTGTAATTATAAGAAGTTTATTTTTGACTCAAGTACCAAAGATAGACAAAACGATCGTTATTAACTTAAATAATTACATAATGTTCATAACATGGTAATAAGTGATATAAAAGGAATAATGAACATGAAAAAGGTTATTATGTAAATAGAAATTAACTCTAGTTTATTATTCAGGAGGTTAAAGAACGGTCGAGTCAGGACAAGACGCAAGGTAAGGGATCTTCTTAACCTAATTTCTATTCTTTGGGTTAATCTCCTACTTTCAAATTATTTCTTGATATTATTATGTCCTATCTTGTATTTTTACATTATTTATGTGTACTTATAGTGAATACACATTATAGATGTACTTTATTTAAAAAAATTATCTTTTTAAGGACTTCATCTCAATCCCCTTTCATTGAGGCATATTTGGTTTTATACACAACTTTCTTTTATACGGTGTATAAACCCCTTTGACTTTTACGTTTATTCAAAAGGAATCTTTTTATACGAATCGTTTTGATAAAAGACAAAAGGGAATGTTTTTCTTTCCGTACTTATGCGGCAACAATGACTTCTCCGCCGCCGTGACCATTATTTGAGTTTCAGCTTCTTCTTCAAGCCATCATTTTTTTTAATGAAAAATAAATACAAAGTTTTAACTTTCTTTTATTTTGGTATTGAAAATGGTTTTGAAAGCGTTTTTATTATATCAATGTGTTGTATTGATATCTTGTGATTGAAATGTGGAAATTTTATGTTTCCTTTATGCATGTTTTATGTGATACGATTATGTTATGGTTTATGATATGTTTAAACCTATTCATATGAGGAATGTATTGGACTTAATAAGTGACGGGTGGAGCCCGCTATAGCTCCTCGATGCATCGGTAGGTCTCACGAGACAACTAGACGTGGAATTGGCCGAGGCCCTTTCCCAATTTGATTTATGGTTTTTTCGGAGTCATTAATCATTTTAGACGTCTTGGCCGAGGCCTTGACAAAATTTTTCAGAATGTCTGGCATTATACATTCCCCCATTATGAAAGTGGTTATTGATATTGCATGTGATTATTCGACCAGTAGAATATCCATGTGAATATGTTAATGGAATTATCTCATTTTACTTTTGCCATATTATGTTGATGTTCAAGTTTAAAAGGCTTTTGTTTTAGTTATACATTGCCTTAAATTTTTATATTTATTTATGAAAGCTTTCACAAAATTGTTATCCTTACTGAGCATCTGAGCTCACCCCTTTCAATGTTTTAATATTTTCCTGGATGTGAAGAAGTATTTTATGAATGACCTGTAGGGATAGTCAGAAGAGGATATGAGTGTGGACTATGGAGACTTTGTTATTGTAGTTTTTCACTTTATGATGTAATGTAACGTTTACGAATGTATCAAGTGTTTCCAAGTATACTAAACCAATCGGTCTTTCGAGACTTGATCTTTTGTGATCATGCCATTGTTACGAAGTAATGCACCGACTCTGGGTAACTGGGGTCGGGGCGTTACAATGTCATTAACATTTGAGTGGAAAAGGGGAATTTCCAAGTGGTATTAAATATCTGCAATTAATTATAGAGTGTCAAAAGAATTAGTGTTATATGGAATTAGTTTCCCTTTCTTTAAAAACCATATGAAACCCTTCCATGGATACACCATCCAGAAGGCATGGCCTCCTTTATTATATTCAAAATCATTCATTTACTTATCTATATAACTTTTCTTGTATATATTGAGAATCCTTAATATGATCCAAAATATACTTCACTTTCAGTATTTTATCCTCCATGATAACTAGGCCTACAATACTATTTTAACCAACATTGTCTGAATATATTGGAGGAAAGCATGTTTTTCGTACAATTCCTTATATGATTTCATTTTAATTACTTAATGGAAGCTATTATGATAATAAAATTACAAAAATATAGTTTCTGATCCCACGTATATTGAATGTCAATCAAGATCAACCTAAACATATCTTATCATGTAAAAATATTTCATTTAGACTAATCCTAATTTTTAGTGTGATATGAAGAGATAAAAATAATGTTTTCGTTGAGATAATTATAAAGACTTGTCCCGATATTGAAGGTAAAACATGGATCATAATTAGATACAAGCAAAACATTTTCACCATTAAGTCTCGCAACATTATTATTCGGGATATTCATATAACATCATGAGTAAGGTATTCCCTTATTGTAATGAAATATGATTAATGTGTAATGAATTCAACAATATCCCATATGGTTACATTTCTTCTAATTTTATTTTTAAATATAGTGATAAATACTATGGTAATATAACCTCACATCAAAATATGAATATGTATGAGTAGAAATATTGTTTTAGGATGTTTTAATTTATCTTTTAAATATATAAAAACCAATACACATGATATATACATATCAATTCCCCATTCAATATTATCCCGCAAAACATTCTCCCCAAAATAACAACATATTTTAGTGATACCAGGGAGTATAGTGAAATTTAAACTATGGGATTCGTCTAATAATACTAGATTCAACTCAAAAATTAATAGATCATGTTGACACATTTTAAATTCCTATACACACTTATCATTTATGATGTATACCAACACCCCATCATCTACAATAGAGATTTGGTTTTAAATATTTTCATAACTATTCTAAAAATTTTAATAATGGATTAGAAATTATTTTTAATAGATGTATGTTTCCCCTTCCTTAATGACTTTCGTATCTCATAGTAATTAATCCAAGAAATTAATATCATTGAAATCACTAATTGTTATCAAAACCCCAAGATATTTCATACTTAACACATCAACAAAATTATATTCCATCTCAGAGTGGTAGTTTGTTGGGTAATAATAATCCTTGAGTAGTTTTAACCATTAAATTTTCGTCTTATTTCCAAATTTATAAGATTACATATATTTTAAAACTTTTTTATTTGTATATAATTAACTTGTTTCCTAATAAAGGTATTACCTCTCTATAAACAATGAAAATATTTTGGATGTCAATTCGAGATCATAGGTCGGATAATTTTTTTGGATCTTTAGCATCCACATTAAATAGGGGAAAACACTATCTTTATGAAAATAGATACATCCATGTACTTTCATTAATACATAAATATGTATCAAAAATCTATATCGTTTTAACATTAAATTCAATGATGATAAATTGACTAATATCATATTTAATTATTCAATATTTTCCTTACAATATTCTAGGCATATAGAATTAACCTCTTTATGAGTCATCTTAGTTAATGGGTTAGTTAATCGGGAAAATTTTTAAAAAATTCATCAATAGTAACCTACACATTCAATTCAACTACATGCCTCTATTATATAAATTGGAATTTTATATTCCAGAATTACATTTTTCATTGAATTATCAATTGATATTCCATCCATAGAGACAATTTTGAAAAGAAAATAAGCTTCCTAAAGAAAGAGTTAACATTTTACAAATATTCCACACAAATTCTTTTCATTAAAAGTTATATAAATGATTCTAAATTTACAATTAAACTCATAATTTTAATTAGATTATATCAAGTTATCATAAGTAAATAATTTAATTATATTTTAAAAATAATACTTGAAAATTATATTAATTATATTTTTAAAAATATATGTTGCATTCACTAATACAAATGGAATTAATATAAATTAAAAATGTATATACATTGTATAAATATTTCACATTGTAATATATTGCTTCATTACATATAGTTGTTGATACCCATATAAAAGATTAATCTTTGAAAAATATTAAGATCCAAGAATTCGATCAAATAAATTATCAATTCGTTGATAAGGAATGTTTATCTTTATTGTAATGGAATTTATTTCCTTGAAATATATTCACAACCTCAAATAACTATCATTATTCTAAATATAATGAATATATAATCCCCATGAAACACTAGGGGTGTATAAAACCCATATCAAAAAAATATTATAGTTGTTTCTTTAGATAAACTAATTCCAATGATAAAATATAATAGATTATCCAAGATATAGGTTTTTATTTGTGGATGAGATAAATGCACAATTTAGCTTCATTTTTAGGTGGGTTTATATGTAGTTCCTTTTGAAGCACATCAATTTATTTTTTATATTATGTATGTATTCAATTATATGCTTACCATCACCATTCATAGGATGTGTAATCAATTTTTCTCTTATAATTTAATTAATGGAATGATATTGGAGGTGGATTTGTATTTGATTTAGATGATTTAGTATCCCTTATGATGACAAGGGATTCCATATCTCCATAACATATTGTATTGTCCTTCTATTTAAAACAAATATTAAGATTATAATTTGAAATCCTATATATATCAAGGATTATATCATATTTAACCATTTGTTTAATAATAATGTATTCAAATAGGGTATACCAATGTGTTGTAATGGGAACTAACTGACATATCAATATTATCGAAATACATCCACCACGAGCCTTGTTTAGATACTGTATTCTTAATATTATACCAAAATATCAAATTTTATTAGCAATCATGGAAGATATAAAATAATGAGAAGATCCAGAATCAAATAAAAGATTAGAAAAATCAAAGGATATGTTAAAATTATCTACCAATAACTATTTAGGAACATCAAACATTGTTTTATTAATCACAAAATAAAATATATTTACATTTTGACTTTTAGGAAAAAAATTCTTAACATTTAGAGAATTAATTGGAATAGTGTTTCAACTACTTGTTGTTATATCATTGAAAATTGGAATCTTTTTTCATTTCCATTAAATCTTGATCTTGATAGCTTTTCTTGTCACACCTGAATAAAACACTAATTCCCATCAAACATGGTCCACAGTGTTTTAACACAATTACTAAAATTTAGAAATTTCACTCTATCCTTATTCATTTTTCATATTTCCTTTTCCAGAGTGCTCATTCATATTTTTATTTTATTTTTTTCTTTTGAAAATGAGATACATATAAAATTATTTCTAATTCATGATGGAACATAATACCATATCCCCACTTAATGAAGCTTATAAGAAAATAATTACATGTGATTGTTAGTCTATAACCCATCAATGAATCACTCAATTTTACTCCTTAAATTAAAATCATGTGATTAAATTGAGCTGATAACCTTATAAAGATAGCATCATATTTAGAAGTATTTTATCCCCTATTCTATCATATATTGACGAATTCCCTAACCATATATTATCATTTTCGAGGTTGAAAAAATTATATTATCTAATTGAATGTGTTTCGCGCTTTACTATTTATTTCATAAGACTCCTTAGTGCTCTGGATTAATGTCCGATATTGATCAGTGTGTCTTTAAAAATATAAACTATCATGGAATCCATCTTTCTTTCTCTACTTCCCAAAGTGAGAAATATATTATACTGGGACATAATCCATTTATCATCCTCCAATAGATTAATAGTTCTATTGAATGAGGGACTTTTCTATTTCATGTAGTGGTTTAACATTATTTTCCAATGTTGTGGATCATAATGATGCTCCATACAGGAATGTTTGTTGGATATAACCTGAGTCATCTACCATTATATATATATATATAGTTTTTTAACTCCATGTCTAGCTCCATCTCCATATTTATTTTCTCTCTATGGAGGGAAATCAATAGATAGATTATGTGCGTTGATTTTTATAACATTCCTTCAACTGGGAAACGTTTTTAAACAATGTGATATAATTAATTTCTACATAACAATATAAATATTAAATCATATTATATGATTTTAAATCTAGTTTAAGAAATCAAATAAACTGAATATTTTTATCTATTTTCTGAATCATAAGATTAGTATCTGTGGTAATATTCTTGAATAAAAAAAATCAAAAATTCATAATAGTTAAAAAGCATCATGTGAATCAAACCAAAAAAACCCTCATAGAGTTCCAATCTATGTTTATAGTCATTCTACAATTCATCATGCACCTATGACGATGAATTTAATACCATATCCACCAATTTCAATGTTCTTACCCTTATGTGTGTTTTTTCCCACAACCACATCCACTATATAGTATTTATATAGGGATGTATTATCAATAAAATCAATATCATTTATTCTACTCCAAAACATTAGGATATTATCGTATAATTATACTATCCTCAGAGTATGTCAGTGGGTAATGTTCTATAATCATATTTTTCATAAATATAATTCTCATGGTTTATAGTGATCTTCATTTGATATCAACTATAACACCTTGAATCCAGTAACTCATATATGGAGATTGTGTTACTACATTTGAGAATAAACCAGGTTTTACATTTTAATGGATCTAAAAGTTTATTAGTCATGGGAGACATGATAGATACTTAATTCCCCCATTACATCTAAAATCATGAAATAAAACATTAAATTTATATTAATAAAATATTATTTATTTTAATAAATTCCTAAAATGATTAATATATACATTCATGGTATCTTGGTAAATGGAAAACCAAATAAAGTGTGAATATAGATGATCACTAAGGGGATGCACAAAATATGAGCAATCATAGAATAAATAAATCATGAATAATATGAAAGGGGAAAAAATCTAACATGTCATATAAAATATATATATATAAAGGTTAGTGTGTTTGTAGATGACATAACAATATAAATAATAACAACTATAATAATAAAATTATTCAAAATGATATAATTCATTACTATGTTCATCATAAACATAGCATCAGTCCCTTGTTCCGAGACATCATTCATAAATAGGTAACATGTATTCTAAATACACAAATATTTTGTCACATTAGACCTTCTGAATCATGGAGGGAAAATAACATGCATTTCCCATCACTTATGAAATCCAATTAATTCATTATACTAAATACATGAATATAAATTATATACCAAATATACATAAACATTTATACTTAAAAACTAAAATATATAATGATAGTGTATTCCCTAATAATTAAATATAACAACAATAATATGAGACATATAGATAAAATGGAGTATTATATCATTGGAGTTTATCCTTTATAAATCATAAGATTCATCAAATGATCCTGACTTATATGAAAATAATTTTCAAATATCATCGGATCATTTGTCGGGTAAAATACACTTTTCCTTTTTGAAAAAATTATTTAAAATATTAAAAATCACAATATTAGTAAAATAATTTTTTTTTGAAAATAATCAAGGAAAATATAATGAAATATTCATAGAAGATAATTTCTATGATGGTGGGGAAATTTTCTGTTATTTAAGTATTAAAATAATGATTTTGTTCACACCATTAGTAAAAAGTCAGTCATTCAAAAACTGATGTGATGATTCATTATAAAAAATTTTAAATAAAATCAAAACTTATTAAAATGGATTTATAGAAAACAATTAGAATATAAGAAACATTATAGAAACCCTTTTAATGAAAATGTTGAAATGAAATAAAAATATTCCGTGTTGAATAGAAAAATAATATCAGATTTTCAAAAAAATATATCTTTTCTATTTTTTAGTACAAGGAAACTTAAAATTAATGGAAAGGTCGTAATTTATATAAATAAATAATATAGAGAAAATCTATTTATTATAAGATATAATAATCATATAAATACCCCAATGTATACATAAACATATAAATCCTAAATAAGGACGACATTGTAAATGAACCCTTACATTTGGTCTGACATGCTTTGTATGTTCTTTGTACCTCATGTATATTATATTTAAATATATTTTAAATCTATAATATAATAATATTTATACATATAATAACATATATTTTTTACTTATAACATATTATAACCCATTAATTTAAAAAATATAATTATCATCATCATTTTGGGTGTTAACTACTATGTTTTTCAAGTATGTTTTGATTTGGAAGTTAGGGTCCATAAATATTCATTATTGTCTAATTATTTCAGGACTTTTAATCCTAATATATATTGTATATATTATAGAAAAAGATATTAATAATCTTTTCCAAAATATGGACATGAAAAATGAATAACATCACTTTGTGGAGGGGGTAGACCAAACATATGCACAAGCGATGTTATAATTTTTTTACTATTGTATGGGTGAAATTTAGATTATATATTTAACTAACATAATAAAAAAAAATATTTTAAATTTATATTCATTTTATATCTTTATAATCACTTAATTTATTTGGTTATGATAATTGAATTATACCTCTATGCGAAGATGATTGGTCATATGTATGCATGAGCGATGTTTTAATTTTATATAGGGTTGAAAAGAAGTGGAAATTGGTTTTCCAATAATTTTATTAATGTTGTATTAAATTTATGATATCATATTTTTATGATAATATTAATATAATATATATTGAGTAATAATAATAATAAATATACATTGAATGAATCTTGTAAGATGATTACCTCTTCTTTATGAGACCTCTTTGGGAATCCAATTTTGTCTTTCCTTGGATAGTCTAAGGGTATGTTATACAGCTCAACAAAGGAGGAAAGGAAGCCTGGGTTTTTTTTGTTTGGTTTTTGAAATATAGAGGGATCAGTGTTTGATAATATCATTGGTGAAGTGTTGACCTTCAATATGCAAGGGTAGGGACACGTATATAATCATTTAAAATATTTAAAGAATATAATGTAATTTTCTTTTGAATTCATAAAATAAATGAAAATGAATATATTTTTATTTATAAAAAATAATATTTATAAAAGTTTAAGATTATTTGTTTTTATTATCACTTATTTTATCCTCCCACCCAACCCCCCACTCCTACTAGTAAACCAATTTTAACCATAACCAGGACAACACGTTTTTACTATTTTTACTATTAAACATGAGAAAAATTAGTTTGAAATATTAACTTATTATTAATTATTATAATTAAAACTATTTAATACATATTAATATTTTCAATTTTTAAAATTGGTAGAAATAAATTTTATTATAGGTATGTAAAACGTAATTAAAATATTTTTTTGGAAGAAAAATAACTATTTAATTGTAGAAAAAAATAATAAGGTTAATTAAAATTGAATAAATTAAATTTTTTACAATATTTTGATACTAATTTTTCAATAAAAAAATTTGACCTCTTATATACTTGATTAAGAGGGTCTAACGGAGAAACAATTATTTGAACGGAAACATTACAATGATTTCCCAAATGTTAAGAAAATATTTCAATGTTTAAAATTATAATTTTTAAAGAAATATATTGAATATTAAAAATAATATATTTATATAAATAATTTTCCATAAACACTCTATTAATTCTTATATCATTATAATGTCATAAATGTGATAATTTTGTGTAAAATCTATATTTTCACTATTCAGCCAAAAATAAACAATTACTAAAAAATATCCAAGAGAAAACCTAAAATAAAATTATAAATTTTATGTAAAAAATTAATTCATTTAATAAAATTATATTCAATAAAAAATTTGAATTCAGTTTTTAATCACATTCCTGAATAATGTTATGTGAATTGCTTTATTTTTTCCCATAGAAAGAAATGGTTACTATAACTAAATCCTGGTTGTTACTGAAGAAGAGGGATATGGTAGAAAAATTATAAGAATAAAGGTTCATCAATAAATAAAAAATATGTAAAAAACTAAAAAATTTAATAAGTTAGAATAAATAAGGAAAATTTTATTCAACACATGTGACTCACTCGGTGTCAGAATAAAAGTGGACTGAGTTTTTTTGGATTGTATTCCATTGATCATTGGATTTGGGAGTCTTTATGATAATTTTTGAAATATATGAAGTGATTAATTCCAAATTAGGAATTACTATTTTTTATTTATATTAAATTTATTTGTTTATATGAATACATGATGTCAATTATTCTGATAAAAATTTAATTATGTATGCTTGTGGAATTAGGAGAATCACTCGGATTACATTAGAGAGTCAAATTTAGATTTTTTATGTAGTTGAAAATAGATATAAATGTTTATCATAAAGAGACATAAAATCATATAAACTGATATCTATTAGATAATTTTCAAAATGAAGTTAAGTGGAAGTCCCTTTTGAGGAAGTGATGTATTCCTTGAACTATTCTATAAGTAGTGAGTCATGGTGATGTGTTAATTTAACTAAACTTATAACAATTGTGAGAGTATGAGATGAGTGACTTAAAATAAATATTTTAACCTATTAAAAATAAATTATAGTGTCTTTTTGATACCAAGGAATTATGTTGAGTTTATACTCCCTGTATATAGACCAGTGTGGCATAATCAAGAAAACATATTGTGTCCCTACATGATTTAGATTCTAAAAAATATGTTGTGAATTCTATAAGGATAAATTTTGTAATGGTATTAGATTTCATAGATGAATCATACTTTACATTAATTCATTAATCATATTTTATAGAGATATAAATCTATTTGGATGTGTTATATAAAATTATGGTGGGTTTTGGAAACCATTAGTGGGATTTTTAAAAAACGTAGATTGATCATGGTTGGTCCAAACCATATTGATTATCCATGAAATATTGAAACATGACGAAGTGGCCCATGGGGCGGTGCATAGTTTGAAATCAATTCACCCTCTTCTGGAAATCATTTGACACCCTCTAGTGGAAATAACCTAGTTGGTGAAAAACATTTCAAACTCTTTAAACAAACCGTGTGTCTTGTCTAGAAGACAAGAAATAGAAAAACTATGGGAACACATTTGGATAAAATGTGTGACCAAAATATGTGTGCCCAAATTTAATGATCCATAAAATACCTTTCCCAGCATTTTATGACTTGTTTTCAACCATTCATATTAAAATATTAATCATTGTCAATCATTGAGGCTCATCTAGCCATATGTTATGAATTTATCTCTATCAATATATGATGATACTAGAACTAATAGATTTACTAATCATTAATTAGGGTATGGGATACCAAACCCTCTAATAACTGGGTTCTTTATTTATTTACCCACTTTCCCTTGAAATTAATCTAATATTTGAAAAGTCATTTCCCATCCTATGCATTTTTATTCCAAATAAAGACAAATCCATGGATTGTTTCTATACAGTTTGTGGATTTATACATGTCAATGACATCCTTTTGACAAGAGATAAATATCTCATTAATGGTTGTTGTTTATAGGTATATTTTCAGATATCATTCATCTTAAGACTCACTTATTCCTTAATTATATCATGTACTTATTTTCTAAAAATGGTTTGAGGATGGATCAATGTTTATTGAATTGAGGAGAGTTTCTTGTACATAATTTGTGAAGAATTAAAGCCCATATCATTGATTAAGGACGAATTCAGTAGATTGAGTTCGGCTTCATTGACATATATAAAAACTAATTAAGATAATAGACTCCATGATGTTATTTAATTCTATAACCACCCTTCTTGACATGTAATCTTCTATGGTCTCTTTTCTAAACATCATTAATGAAGAAATAGAATCCTTGATATGAATACTTAACATGTGAGATTGTTCTTTGTGGGTGTATAATAGTACTTTCTCTTTGATCCATATATAAATATTGGATTTATTTTTATATAATCCTGATATATGAATTTCCTTACCATTTTAGAACCTTTCATACCCTTATTTTTTTGATTTCATATTCTGATGGAATAGCCTATTGGCAATGCATGCAGATGATTTCTTATGGGTGTGTGTCTTTCCCTTGTGATAGTGTGTGATAATTTATTAGAAGAGTATTTTTATGGTTTCTTTTTACCATTAGTAATGAAGAAAAATGTTGTTATATGTTTCTACAATAACCTCATGATGACGTTTTATTGTTTTTCTTATCCGGATCATCCAAATTTTATGTATTTACAATTCATTAGAGGTATTATAACGACACTCATAATAGGTGTATCATCATTTAATGATTACCCCATGTAGTGGGTGTGTGGAAGATATGCGATCATGAATACGGTGGGGTTGTACATAGGATAGGACCATGAAAGCCTTACAAACCATCTTAAAACTCAAAGTCTTCTAGATACTCAATATGATGTTAGAATTTGATTCCTAGAGGTTTCTGAGTACATGATAATAAGTCATCTATGTTAATTGACCTATGAATCAATGTCATGAGGATATCAAGTAACATTTTCACTATCATTTTAGCCAGTTTTAAAAAAAAATTAAAATCCACTGATCGTGCTTCTGACATATTGCAGAGGACGGTACATCATAGGTTTTCAGTGTCTTGGATTGTACATGGGTGAAAAAAATATGATTATTTATTCATGTTTCAATATTTATTTTTATCATTGAATATAAATATTATACATTTTAATTGATATTAGGCATGAATTAGTGTTTTCCCATGGGGTTTTATTACTCATAAATTTCATGGGAATATCAATGCTCATGCTAAAAAAATAATGTATTGGGATCTATGTAAGGGTAAGAGGCCCATGGAAAATAGAAACAAAATGTATCATGGATATAGAATTGGTGAAATGATAAAATCTTGTTTATTTCATCATTTTTTTAATATTTATCTAATTACACCATATATATTTTTCTTTGGATTCCATGCTGGGGGCCAGGTTTTTTATATTGATAGAATGTCTATCACCTGTTATTACATTATGATACATTATCTTCTAATTTGACTATATAGAATTATATTGTATTTTATTTTTATTTCTTTTTTATTTAAATGGTAACAAGTATATAGTCTCCCCATTGATGGTTTTATACCCTCACATTAATTCTAGAACCTCTTGTGTATGAGGAGACAAACATGTGCTCTAGTGGCTCTACAAGTCAAGACTAGTGGTTTAGATGACACAATTATAAAATGATATCAGATCATTTTTATTAATTCTTTTGACTATCATAAGTCATTTTTAAAAACAGATAGTTTTTATGATACCTTCATAGGGGAGTTAGTGGGTTAATAGTCAACTCATGTGTAATAAATATCTGAGTTTCTATTAATGGTATTATTGTTACATTGTTATTGGATTTGGGTGTAATCATAAATCATGAGTTGGCATGTTGGATTGTATGAAATATATATACATATTGTGTTATTCATACTGCATATTTAAATTAATGTATTATGTTATATGGTTTATTTATTATATACTTATATTCTATATTGAGTCATATATTATTGTTATTATTATTATTTTCATATATCTAGTGTCATTGATTAGATTCACCTGGGCTTGATGAGATGATTTTTTAATTATTTGTGAATATGAATAAAATGAAGGAATGGAGAACCTTGGATAGTTCTTGTAGTGATATATCTTTGGTTTTGGGAAGAAAACATGGAGAAACATTCTATGATCCAACAAACGGATTAGGATATATTTTAATGGCTTAGCTATTCTAAATATTCCCTCTTAAATTTAGGATATGTCACATTAGATGAAAATACATTGACCACCAGGTGGAATGGGATTGAATAATTACACAATATAGGATATCAGGATTCTACCGCATATATTCAATATTGTTTCCATAGAGAAAACTCACTCACCTACTCTGGTGATGATGGACATGGGACCACCTCGTTTGGTAGTCCCTCTGTATGTCCCATCCTAGGATAGAGGGTCACTATGGTCCTTGGTAGAGTAATAAAAAGACTTAGAGCTCTCACATCCACTAAAATATCTAGGCACTAGGGGTTTCAAAATTTAGAGGATTGGATAGTTAAAATCAATTTTGATTGTGACCCCCTTGAGAAACCTAAGGATTTAATTGTTAAGATAACAACATTCATGCTATAAGGAACCCCTAGGAGATGATGGGGAATAATAGGATTTCTATAATATGGGAGTGTTTCACATTGGATATCATTAAAGACCTATGAGTACGAATTTTTAGTATGAAACAAGTACAATTTCATCATACTCCACCCATTTCAATAATCTGAATTTTTTTACTAATCTTAAATGAAAATGTGGAATAAAAGGGAAAACATTTTGAGATAGGGAATTGTTTCTATATCAAAAGATAGGTTAGGATCTCTAACCATATTATATACCTGGAGAATATATGAAAGGCTTGGACTATAGAGAAGGGACTAGGAGAGGATCAATCATATGGTCTTATTTCACTCTTTAGTATTTATGTGGTTAGAATTCATAATTCTATGATGAGTATCACATCATGCAGTGGGAAGATGAAAGACAAGGATGTGACGTAGAAAAGTGATAAGTATGTTGAGGAGAGTATGGACTCTTTAAACACCTTAAGAGGTGTTCCATAGTGATTTAACTATGGTAAGGTCATACATTATGGTATGTTCAGCAAAACACCTCTTAGAATGTTTCAGTAGTGTAAAAATATGGTGAAAATGTATTTGTTGTAATCTATAACTATATGATTGAGTTTATGCAGGGATATAAGATAAAAATGATCTATGACACATGGATCCAACTCCGTTCCTCAGCATTAGGATCCGATTATAATGACTCAAGCGAGTCACGTACCTAATGATTATGTTCATGACTGTGAGATAGTTTGAGTATAAAAATATAATCAAACTATAGTGGATATTTCTACTGGATCATCTATAATTTTAAATAATTTCTTGATGACTAATATAAAATCTATAACATTCTTTGATATCCGATTTTTTAATTCAAGTATATCTATATATGTTTTTAATGGGCATGACCTGTTAGTCATGTTATATTCTATGAATCATTTCCAAGATTGACCAGTAGGAACTAAAGTGTTCCATAGTCATTGATTGATATAAAAATCTCTAGTACTTCATTATTGTGAAAATATTAAGATATGATGGGATTATTTCATGGATTGGATGACAAAAATTTAAATTGACATTGATTATTATCATATAAAATCAGTGTTTATGTCTAAAATGATATGGATTTCATGTTGAACATATTGTGGGATTTTGAAATCAGTAGAGTGGGTCCAGAAATGACCCAACATGGTAAAATTATGGAACTGATTTTAGTTATTTATATTTCAACGTGATTAGAAGTACCATTGT
This sequence comes from Viscum album, assembly GCA_963277665.1. NCBI lineage: Eukaryota > Viridiplantae > Streptophyta > Magnoliopsida > Santalales > Viscaceae > Viscum > Viscum album. The sequence goes on along the minus strand of OY728120.1, from coordinate 565,952,976 downwards.
CTTTTACTCAAGTTAATGATCAATTTCACAAAATATTTCTAGATGAATTATTGTGTACACCAATCCCCTGGTATTCTATTTGTCTTCGAGATAGAACTAATTTTTTTTCACAATTCATTTTAATATTCCCTTATCATATGACATCAGTTATGTTGATGGAGTTCAATTTGAAGATCAAGGATTTGGAATAGAAGGGTTTTTTCATGTTAAGTTCATAAATATGGAATGCAACTATTCTATTCTCCAAGAAGGTAAATGGTACTCATTGTCTCAATATATACAAAAATAAGATGAATATGTTGACTCTAAATAATACGTATCATTTACACTGGATTGTGAATCTCTTTGATCAGTTATGGGGATCCTAATGGTTCACTTTGATTGATCTCTGATTACTCTGTCATTAGTAATGGATTCAAGAGGATGAAATTTGGAAGATGTAACGTATATGTAGTTCTGGGATATACATATACATGATTATGATGTTTGGATATAATAATGTGTAGGTTGTGTTCATGTATCTCAGGAAAAAGATATTCCACCCATGTCTTCACTCATTCTTTATAGTTTTTATTAATGATATCCTCACTTTCTCGCTAACACCATAGAAATATTCTTGTCAGATCGAGATAGTCCGGAGACCAATTAAACTATTTGAAATTTATTCTAATCTATTGAAGTGTCACTTTTCTATTCAAAATGTGAAATTGATGGGGAATATTTATTAAAATTTCATAATATTTTTTGACCAATAGAATTTAGTCATGGTAATTTCTTCGACATGTCCCAATATTTTATTTTATTTCATGATATTCATTTTTTGGTTTTATTAGAATTTTATCCCATACTTTTCCAATTTATAATTACCCATGATTGTACTAATAAGTAATGGGTGATGTTATAGTGGAAAATTTAATTGAAGGAAGCACTTATTGATCTAAAGTGGTGGTTGAATGGAACTACAATATTAATTCATCCTTTTCCTTGGATATGTTATGTTTTATATTGTAACTCATTAATGTTTTTTTAGGGTAGTTTTGATGTATTGGGAGTGGGAGGTATCTTATGGTTCATGTAAACAATAACCCCATATGCAGATCTACAAACCCAGGACTTGGAATTTGTAGTTCTAGTAAATTCATTGATGTGTTGTTGACACTATCTATTTTTTGATAGGTTTATTATATACATGGAAAGAAATATTCCATATATTTTCTCATAGCATGGCGAAAATTTGGGGTAGAGGCTTTAGGCAGAGTACTAAATGACATTTAAAGTTGACATGGACTATGAACTACTTATGTGAAACATCATTCTAGACACACTTTTCTATATGTTTTATGTATCTCTGGAGCTTGGTGAATAGACATTAGAGAAATAGTGTATCCTAATGTGATTTTCCTCCGATTGGAGGATGGATGATTATGAATATCTGGGGTAAATTAAATACTCTTCATTAGTGATCTCATATTCTACATTAAACTTGTTAATGGATATACATTTATATGTCCTGTTGTTTTTGTTACAAAGTAATATCCAGAAGGTGGTTACATAATACCCATTTGTTCACAGGACGATGAAGATGTGATCCTAGTATATGGTAATGTTATTGTCCTATAATCCTTCCAAAAATGATATTGAAAGATTATCAATCCTCAAAATGGTTTGTTCATATAGGAGTGAAAAGATATAACATGACTCTTGGAAGTAATTCTATTGTCTATGGATGAATTGAAACCTTCCAAGATTCATTTCTTTAGTCCTTTCCTGCCAAAGGATAAAGGCCAAGCACCTGAGTCAACACGGTCCTCTCCAGTTGCTTCATGTGACCCTGTAGAAATAAGTGGATGTAAATATTGAATTTATGATATAATTATCTAGAACTACGAGGATATTAAATGTTGATTGTGTGATTTTTTATTATAAAATAAAAGTTTCTCATTTCATACAAATCCATAAGGCTCACTCAGCAGATAAACTGCTAAATATTTATGTTTATGAGATCATACCCTTAAAGGATATCCCTTAAGCATCGTATCTAATAGAGATACCTATTTTATTTTTTTTAGTTTTTGAAATTATTGTGGAAGTAATATGAACAATGTTTATATTTAGCATGTTGTACCATCACCAAAAAGAAAGGTAGTTGAGGTAGTTTATTTTTGTTTTGTGGTATATGCTTTGGGATTGTGTTCTACACATTAGTGGAGTATGGTATGATCACATGACCATAGTTGAGTCTTCAATAAATATTATATAATTGGATTTTATTCAAATATAACCTTTTTATTTTCTTTAGGCTAGGATATATCATTCACCACTTTTTTGAAATAAAGATTATGACGTGGTAGTTGTGGGGTCTAATATGATACATGAGATCTCTAAAAGGGTACAGTTGATTATGAAGAGGTAGATCACACCTTGTAGATGGTAGGTATATTATGTTGACCATTGGTGAAGACCTCTGTTGTTTTCTATGGATATCTAGGTTTTTCAATGACTGAATCCTCAACTAGGCCATCGACATTTGAGAAAGAGTGGAAATCTGGAAATGTGTTATTTTGGACCCTGTTAGATCACTGAGGGTGTGAGAAATATATCATAGAATTTTTATTTTCCTTCTCACTATCATGGTACACATGATGTGTTTTGTGATTCTCATCTATAAAGGAACATTTATGATCATTTCAATGTCTCTGATTATGAGGATGTTGTGCTAGATCCTAATATATAGTATGGGGAATGCATGGTGTAGATTGTAGATTCAGTAAATAAATTACATTGAGGGAATAATGTAAAAAATTTAAATATTATATGGTGTCATGGAAAATCCAAGAGGAGAATTCGTAGAATTATGTTTATTTTGGGATTAGTAGAATGATTATCTAAGTAAAATTCAAATAGATTCTTCTTAATGAGGAGAATTATCTATAGGGGATATTGTAACGATCATAGATTTTTCAGTTGTGTTATGGTTTAATTCTATCCTTTAATCATATATTCGTGAGCTATAAATTGATTGTGATCTGATCCAATAGGTTTTTTGGACTTCCAAGGCTTTTAGATTCATTTTTAACACTGCACCATTTGTTCATGGTTATTTTAAATCTTGTGGATTCTCTGGGAAATCATGTAACATGGGGTTTTTTCTCAAGGTGAAACACATAGTAAAATAGCATCGTTTGAAAAACTACATAGATCTTCAGTGAAAACCATATGAAATACTCAAATGTGAACATAATGGTTTGTGTATCATTTTGAAAACCATGCATCTAATCAAGAATCTTTTCAAAAAAATTTAACGTTTTTCATAGTTTCAAAAACCATGAGAACCAAGCTTGTGTGTGTGAATTTAATGATCCACAAAAGCCCTTTAACAACAATTTATGGTCCACCTTGACCAATTATTAATTATAATGTAAACATTCTCTTAACATTAAACTATGTATGCCTTCCTTGATGAATTATAATCCTACAAGGATTTATTCTAGTGGATCAAATAGTGTTTTTGTAATAGAAATTATGGTATGTCATGCAAAAAACCCTTGTTCAATGAGTTTCTTATGATTTTTCTTCTTTTGGTTGAATGGAATCATAGATTTAGAATATTTGTTCCCAATATATAGATTCATATGACAAAAAATTGTGAATTCATTGATTTTTTGAAAATTGGTGATGGGGTTTGATGTGTCAATGACATCCTTTTTATCGAATATACATCTCTCATGATAAGTGGTTGTTTCTAGGTATGATTCCATAGATAGATCATCTTAAAACTCTCATATTATTGAATATCATCTTGGATAAATTTTGTCATAATTTATTTTAAGGATCATTTTTTTCAGAATAGACCTTAGGTTCCCTTATAGAATTGTTGTGCAATTCATGGATCATTCATTGATTGAGAATAGATTTGGTAGTTGATATAATTTACATTGATACATCACAGAGCTAGATTCATGAATGGAATCTATATGGTATTTGATTCTAAAACTATTCTTCTTTACATGGAATATTCTTATGCATCTTTTTAAAACCTTCTTCTTAATGATCTATGATCTGAGAGAAGAATCATTAACATGTCTAGTAGTTCTCTATGGGTGGTTGGGGGTAAAATTACATCAAACACACACTCATGGAATCCATGTAGTATTTGATTCTAAAACTATCCTTCACAGACACAAATGCTTGAAAGGTAGGTCATAAACCCCCAAGTGACAATCCACCCAACCACACACTTTTTATTACATGATATATATTTATCCTAATGTACCATGGGGAATTTAGCCCATTACTTGGCCCATATGCCCAAAATTTTTGGCAAGGACCATTCGGTTAATAGTACTGTCACATTACTCCACTTGCTACAACACCACACAGTACCCGCCTCATCTACAGTGTCTACTTCTGCTACCGATATAGTTACCTCCATAAATATAGTTTCTTCATTGCTATAGTTTCTCAGATTCTATATTATTACTACAATAATGCTATTGGAACATGTTCCTAATAGTCTTTAAACCCCCATTTTCCATATAGGATTACGAGTAGCTTACCACTAACTAAACCCCAACTACCCATTTCTCTATGGGTGAAAAATGTTATTTAGGATTTGGTACTTTGAATAATATTTGAGTATATCATAAATGAGCTTGATAATGGAAGTTATTTACAATATGAGGCCATTATATACTCTTTCTCCCTTGATTTCATGTAACGTCCTGGCCCGGTAAACCATCAAACCGGTGGCTGGATCGGTAGGTCACATGGCCTCAAGTGTGTCTCCCCGTACGCCAGAGGCTGCCGACTAGCAGGGAGGGTCTCGGGAGGTGATAGTTGGGAGACTATACCCTCATATTAGAGTATCACAATGGTATTATCAGATTTTATAATATTCAACAGCCAAAACAGTAAACAATTAAAAGGCAGAAGCAAAAGATAGGTAATAACCATTTTATAAAAGGTGGAAAATGCCAGTTTACAATGCATACAGGTACAGATGACGATATATTTATGAAAGTAGGAATAAATAGAGCATGATTTACAAAAATACAAAAATAAAGGATAAAAAATCCCGATGGTGATCCCCTAAGCATCCCAACATCCTGCTTGGTCCTTTGCTCCTAACTCCTCAGGTACAAACAGCACAACAGACAACCTAGATCCTGCAAGCAAGAAGTTCGACTTGGTTACCCCAGTGCAATGGAGGCCCGATTAGGGTGTGAGATATAAATCTCAGTAGGCTGGCACCACCGGTGTCAAGCCCAATTCAGGCAGTGTATAATTATTAAACAGTGAGCATGTATGGAGAAATAAGTAAACCATACTACATAAGTAAATAAACCCTGTCCAGGTTCCCAAGGGACACATAACGGTTATACCAGCTTCATCTCATTGATGGTAAAGTAACCTGATCATGTCACCATAATTATATATATATATATATATATGTGCATTTAGATCATAGATGGTGTGGGGTAAGAATGCCTCCCACAGATCAATAAGAAAAAGATCCACAAGGTAGGAATGTCGCTCGTCCCAATAGTTCAACTACCAAGGGGTATGAATTCCTCCCTTCCATCAATAAAGATTAGCGGGCACAAGGTAAGAATGCCTCTCGACCCTATAATTCCACTAGAAAGGGGTAAGAATCCCCCCTTCCATCACAATCATTCAACCGGCATGGGGTATAAATGCCTCCCATCTGTCACATTCAGAATAGTGGCATGGGGTATAACTGCCTCCCATCTTTCACATTCATAATACTGGCATGGGTTATAACTACCTCCCATCTAGACATGTAATCATCAACAGAAGTAAATTGTGAAGATGTAATAATTCCTCCCTTCTAAACATGTACTGTCACACTGGCATGGGGTATAACTGCCTCCCATCCAACCACGTATCTGTCACTAGTTGGCCTCATCATACAATCACATTTATTATCATTCATTATGTGGCATCAACATTTTCTCACTCACAATACAAAAATGTCTATAGTATAATACTTATGGAATTACCTCATAAGCATTCAATGAATCATACCACATAAACATAAGTGAACACATTCACGTTCTTACTTAATGCAACCCATCTTAAGTATCTAATTCTAGACATTCACATATTCATTTCACTAACATAATTCATGCTCATTACGTTATCCCAATCCGTGGTCATACCACCCTAGTATATTCCTTCCTAGTTTCATTATTCCATCTTAAAGGATACGTTTATCATTCTTTAACCCTTTGATACCTTCTGGAGGTAACATGTCATTTAGTCTTATGTCATTTAGTCCTTAGTCATCCCACTAGGGTTATCATCGTACTCAATTTTCCTAAACATGGAAAATTGACCCAAAGACAAGAATCACAACCATTTCATTCCCTTTGTCTCAACAAAGAAAGTTCACAAACAAAGCATCAAAGAGACACCACAACAAACCAGTAGGGAATCATAAAAAATTTATCACTACTTTTTACCTTCAAGACAGTGCACCTCTAATTGAGGGGTTTTATTATTTAATCATCAGTTTAGTGACCAAGAATCCATTTTATCTTATCCTATATTTCCCACACTTTTTCAAGATGCTTTTAATCAAAATAAGATTACAGAATTAAAATACTAAGGCATTGAAGTATTAAACTGATTAATATGTTACATTAATTTAAAGGGATAGGAGAGGGACTTTACCTCCAGGTGGATCCATCTGTCCACTCAGGCTTTTGACACTTTCAAACTAAGATCCACTGCTGCTCCCCCACTGAACATATGCACCTTCACACCCTTGTAAGGACACCTCTATTCCCACATAGGCGAGTCTCCTAGACTCTAGCGACTCAAAACCACGCCAAAACATCCAAAGAACAAACAGATTAATCCAACAAACCGTAAAACACATAAAGACACTAATTTGGGATATGAAAAACCAACTAGACAAAAATCCCTTACAGAGAACCTAAACCAGTAACCAAAATCCCCATTATCCACCTCGCCTTCGGCAGCTGATGCCCAAACTCGAAACCAAGGGTCCCAAGATAACCTTGGCACAACCCTAACATGAAGGAATAACAAGAATCAAGAAACCCCTCATACCTAGGGATAGACCGAATACTATGGGATGATATATTGGCCGAAATACAAATATAAGAAAGGAGGATAAATTAGAAATAAGATTACCATGATGATTCGAACCTAAAACTTGTAGAAATTCGGTGAAAATCGGCAAATGAGAGGAGGCCGGATGGAGGCTGTCGCGCTGATCATAGGGGAGAAGATGGGGGTGCGTCGCGTGGGTTCTGTCCGAGTGGAGAGCGGAGAGTCCTTATTTTATTTTATGATTTATTTTAAATTTCTTTTTTTAAATTCAATTTAAATATATTAAAAACCCAAAACAGGGCATGACACATGGCTTGGGCTGCACGGTTTGGCAAACTGTGCGCCAACCATGCATCCCCCACTGAACACCCAAGACACCCTGCACGGGCTGTCCACACTGTTTGTGAAACCGTGCGCAGGTCGTGCAGACTCCTATGTATCCCTGATCTACGCTGCACAGTTTGGGATACACTGTTTGGGAAATTGTGCACCCACCGTGCGCCTTCTACTGGCCTTTTAAAAACCAACTGTCTTCAGGTCCGACACTCCCAGAACCCCTCAAGATACTCGAGAAACTTAACGGGCATTCTTCCATGTCCAAAAAAATTAAGAAGAAGGGTCCAAACCTTTGGAATCTCATTCCGAGGCCCGATCATAAATTCGATCGGTTCAGTAATTGAAAAGGTTCAAATTCCCTCGGGGTTTAGTGCGGTTCAAAACGCTGGTCATTAGAACCTTCCCTCAATAGAAATTCTCATCCCCGAGAAGCCTTCAGGAACAACGTACACATCACCCAACCTAAAAGGGTGGTGAAACTTCATTCAAATGATCATGTTGTGTTCACAAACATAAAACACACCCTTAAGCATCCATTAAACCATACAACGCATAACCACCAAAACTCGATCCAATGCTCGTTTCCCAACCAAAACACCAAGACGGCTCTTCCCGAGCCCATATACCCAGAGACACGAACACCACATTTTTCTCACCAAGAATCCAGCCACAGGTAATTCCCACCTTTGATTTTTTACATTAAGAAACAAACTCCAAACTACGGTTCTGAAAACTGTTGGAATTAACATTCAATGCACGCCCCAAGAGTTCCCATGATGCTCCTAGCGTGATTTCAAATAGAACAATCGGTTGATTCCCCATCTAAATCAAGTCCCAAGTCGAGCTAGTTGTTAATATTAGGCACCAGCCTACACAAACAGCACTCACCTCTACCTGACGAAGTGCCATAGGACGGTATTTCACCGACCACCGACATTAAACATGAACCACGTGTCAAGCCATCTCCGGCTAACTATTTACAAGAACGCTCAGCCAAAACGGCAGAAATATTTCAAATAGAACCACAATGCCTTTCTGCAAGGCACCTTATGTTTTAGCACAAACATGTTCACCAAATCCTACACCAGACTTCTGATGACATTTCCAAGATCAAACCATAAGGGAAACCACGCATCATGCTTGAAACTTCAAAAGAGGACAATCCAATTAAGCCCAGCGGCTTCTAAGCATTAGTGCGGATAAGACCGATTCTCTATTAGTGCATCTAAGACAATGGACAAGATCGGGGACATGATTTTTGCTAAACAGAATACACTAAGAGGTTTTAATGGATTCTAGTTAATCATACCAGACTACTGGAAAGAATAACAGTCAAACGTCAACTGGTTGACTTCCAGGAAGGAACTCAGCTTCACCTGCCGACACATCCACATGTTTTAAAATCGCATGTCACACAGGCATTCAGAGAAAACCAACCCATTTCCAAAGGCATTCCAAGAAGCATCCATTCTACATGAAAGGACACATTTACCATGTTCGACGTGATACGCTCCCAACCTTAGGGGTGTCCTAGTTACCGAAGGGAAATGTGATAAACTATCCTAGCACAAGCGCGCTAGTACACCAACACCGCAAACGATCGTGTGACACTCCCCCGCCACTATCACTTCACCAAACATATGAAGAAGATCCAAAATAAGGAAACCAGCCTGTCAAAACACACGAGTCATTCGAAAGCCATCCAGAACATCAGGACGAAACAATTCTTTAATGTTGGTCCACTGTACTGAGGAGATGAACCAAAGACGAAACCAAAGTCAAACCCAATGACAACCCATCCGAGAAATGGTGTCATTATAAAAATAAGAGCCCAACAAGGGAAAATGGTACCTGAACAACACCTCAGTTCAAGAAAACCCACGGTCCAAAAAAGGCATTAAAACGCAAAGGGTGATACCAACCATGAGATCTCTCCTTACGAAGATAAAACATCGACCCTAATGACGGGTCACGCCAAATAAGTCACTAAGCTCAAAATCCAATCATCAAATCATCGCTATGAAAACAACACCCACGGGAAAAACCTAGGGTCCCATTCTATGGAATCCTAATGAGAGACCCAAAACTACCCCTTACACTTGGGGTTCAATGCACTACCACGGTTTCCATTACCAAGACCTTAACATTTTACCCCATTTAAACTCTAACCATTTAAAAACATAAACCACACATCAAGAAAATAGGAATGTTTCAAAAAAACTTCCTTTTAAGAACATCAAACATTCACAGACATCCCATCTTTATCAATCATCTGAGCAAAACAACACCATTTAAAAAATGGCGACCTATGAGGGTCCCATTTTATCTATCCTGAGTTCATCAAAAAGCAACCCCAAAGCAATTAATCAATTCCTTTTAAAATTAAAACACCCCAACCGAGTTATCTCAGACAACACTTCCCAACCCACCTAGTCGGGTCCAGTTGCACATATAACAGTTATCCAAAACCTATAAATACTAAAATTAGGAAACATTACCCATTTAATCATTTCACAACACAACAATACTTTACATTAAATATATGTTTCCATTTCCAAATTCATGAATCACCCATACACTTCATGGATTGAAAATTGACTCCCATTTTTATCAAAACCAGATTCCAACCCAGAATTTAACATGCTCAAATACAATGGCCCAAGTATATGGGTGGCCATATACCAACCTATAAAGTGCACATACACTTTATAAATTGGCATTTGGATGCCCCTTTTAATCAAAACCAATTTACTTTAGCATTTCAATTTCCACACATTACATTTTTTATCAATATACCTACAAACGTATTTATATCATGCTCAAAATGGTTTTAATATATGGGTCACCCCTTTCCGGTTGTAAGGAACCCATACACCTTACAATCGAAAATTGGTTCCCGTTCATTCACAACCAAGGTACGAACAAAGCAGGGCATGCCATCATAAGCAGTGAACACAGAACATGTTATATCACAGAAGCATGTTATAACACATAAGCACATAATATAATCACTTAAGCATATTATACAGGCAAGATAAGATGAAACTACTTGGCATGGCACATGCATGACATGATAATTATTTTTTAACTAATATGTTGCATGAAATGCACCATTCTTGACATATCAGGCCAATGGTAAAATTCTAGTAATTTCATAAACCATAATCAACAGAAAATAAAGAAGTCACTCAAGGTGAAATCATATCAGCTTTAATAGAAAAATTCATGAACCACGATTCTCATCCCTTGCCACTTGGTCATTTCTCGTAGGTTGGGTGATCAGTCCCAAGCACGACTATTATCTAATCACTAACACTTTCCAAATATCATGTATAACAATTTAAAATAGTAAGGAAAAATGAAAAGAAACACCTCTGATACCACTTTGTAATGTCATAGCCTAGCTTAACATCGTACCGGTGGTCGGACCGGTAGGTCACATAGCCTCAAGAGCGTCTCCACATACTCCAGAGGTAGGTGACTAGCAGCAAGGGCCTCGAGAGGTGATAGTGGGGAAACTATACCCTCATATCAGAGTAACACAACGATATTGTCAGAGTAAACAATATTCAATAGTGGAAACAGTAAATAATTGGAAGGTGGGAGAAAAAGACCGGTAATAACTATTTTATAAAAGGAAGCAAAAGCCAGTTTACAATGCATGAAGGTACAGATGACGATACAGTTATGAAAGCAGGAATCAATATAGCATGCTTTACAAACAATACAAAAAGAAAGGACAACAAATCCCGACGGCGATCCCCTAAGCATCCCAAGATCCTTCTTGGTCCTCTTCTCCTAACTCCTCAGGAACAAACAACACAACACACAACCTAGGTCCTGTAAGAAAGAAGGTCTACTCAGGTACCCTAGTGCAATGGCGGCCCGAGTAGGGTGTGAGATATAAATCACAGTAGGATGGCACCACCGGTGTCAAACCCAATCCAGATGGTGTATTATAATTCAACAGTGAGCTGGTATAGAGAATTAAGTAAACAGAATTACATAAGTAAATAACCCCCGTCCAGGTTCCCAAGGGACACTTGATGGTTATACCTACTTCGACTCATTGCCGGTAAAGTAACCTGATCAATTCACCATATATATATATATATATAAATGCATTTAGATCATAGATGGAATGGGGTAAGAATTCCTCCCACCCATCAATAAGAAAAAGAGGCATGAGGTAGGACTGTCGCTTGTGCCTATAGGTCAGTTGGCAAGGGGTAAGAATGCCTCCCTTCCATCACATTCATTCAACTGGAATGGGGTATAACTGCCTCCCATCTTTCAGATTCATAACACTGGCATGGGGTATAACTGCCTCCCATCCAGACATGTAGTCGTCAATAGAAGTCAACTGGAAAGGGGTAAGAATGCCTCCCTTCCAGACATGTACTATCAAACTGGCATGGGGTATAACTGCCTCCCATCCAACCATGTATATGTCACTAGGTGGCCTCAGTATGCACTCAACTTTATTATCTCCCATTATGTGGCATCATCATGTGAGCACTCACAATACAAACATGTCTATAGTATACAACTTATGGAATTAACTCATAAGCATTCAAAGAATCATACCACATACACATAAGCGAACACATTCACATTCATACTTAAGGCAACCCATATTAAGTATCTAAATCAAGATATTCACATGTTCATTTTACTATCATAATCCATGCTCATTTCGTTATCCCATGGTGTGGCCATACCACCCTAGTCGGTTCCTTCCTAGTTTCACCATTCCATCTTAAATGATACGTTTATCATTCTTTAACCCTTTGATACCTACAAGTGGTAACAAGTCATTTAGTCTTAATTCATTTAGTCTTGACTCATTCCACTATGGTTGTCATCTTACTCCATTTTCCTAAACAAGGAAAATTGACCCAAACACAAGTATCATAGCCATTTCATTCCCATTGTCTCAATAAAGCATGTCCACATACAAAGCATCAAAGAGACACCAGAAAAAACCAGCAAGAAAGCATAAAAATTGTATCACTACTTTTTACCTTGAAGACATCACACCTCGGATCGATGGGTTTTATTATTAAATCTGTAGTTTAGTGACCAAGAAACCCTTTTATCTTATCGTGTATTTCACACTCTTTTTCAAGCAGTGTCCAATCAAAACTAGATTATAAAATTAAAATACAAAGGCATAGCAGTACTAAACTTATTAATACATTACTTTAATTTAAAGGGCAAGCAGAGGGACCCTACCTCTAGGTGCATCCATCCGTCCACTCCGGATCTTGGTGATTTCTAACTAAGAGCCGCTGCTGCTCCCCCACTGAGCATATGCACCTTCACACCCATGCAAGGACACCTCTATGCCCATGCAGGTGAGTCTCCTAGACTCTGGTGACTCGAAACCACGCCAAAACATACAACAGACTACAATATTAATCCAAAGAACCTTAAAATTCATAAAGACACTTATTTGGGATATGCAAAACCAACCAGAAAACAAACCCTTACCGCAAACCCAAGCCGGTAACCAAAACCGCCCATATCCGCCTCGCCTTCGGCAGCTGATGCCTTAACATGAACCCAAGGGTCCCAAGACAACCTTGGCACAACCCTAGCATGAAGGAAAAAAATAATTAAGAAGCCCCCAATACTTAGGGTTTGGCCGAATCTCGTGGGTCGACGGATAGACCGAAATATGGCTGCAAGAAAGGTGGAGAAACAAAAAAGAAGATTACTATGATTATTCTAACCAAAAACCGATAGAAATTCGGTGAAAATTGTAAAATGAGAGGTGTCCGGATGGAGAGTGTCATGCGGTTCACAGGGGAGAAGAGGGGGGGGGGTGCGTCGCCTGGGTTCTGGATGAGAGGAGAGGGGAGATTCTTTATTTTAGTTTTGGTTTTATTTTAAATTTCTTTTTATTTTAAATTCATTTTAAATATTTTAAAAACCCAAAACAAGGCACGACACATAGCTTGGGCCGTAAAGGTTTGTCAAACCATGAGCCAACCGTGCGTCCCCCGCTAGACACCCAAGATACCTCGCACGAGCTATCTGCACGATTTGGGGAAAATGTGCGCAGGGTGTGCAGACTCCTCAGTCTCCCTGATCTAAGCCGCATGGTTTGGGCCGCACGGTTAGGGAAACCGTGCCCCCACCGTGTGCCTTCTGTTGACCTTTTAAAAACCTGCTGCCATCGGGTCCGACACTCCTAGAACCCCTCAAGAAACTCGGAATACTTAATGGTCATTCGCCCATATCCAAAAACATTATGAAGAAGGTTCATAACCTTCGAAATCTCATTCTATGTCCTGATCATAAGTTTGACTGGTTCTGTAAATTAAAAACATCAAATTACTTTGGGTTTTAGTCCGGTTTCAAATGTGGGTCATTAAATTTCATATAATGTTGAAATTTATTTTGGAACATGTTTTTAGTGATTTATTGTTGGTATGTGTACATCATGAGACCATGATTTTGGATTGATTCCATTAGTATTTTTATTTTATCTTTTTATCATTATTGATGTTGAACACATATTGGTTAATGCTTCTACTATATTTTCATGATTACATGTTATTCATTTTCTTATCATGATTTACCATGATGGGTGTTCTTACACATCCATGGAGGTATTTCCTTGGAAATCATAACATGTGAGGCATCATTGTATGATTACCCATTATGAGCAGAGTGTGTATGACATATAAACATGAAGATGATGGACTCATATAAAGGGTAAGAGCATGGAGAATTTGTGTACAAGCCCAAAAATCAATGCCTTGTGGATAATGTGTAACATCATATAACTTAATGATTGGATAATACCGTGTACAAGTTCACTAGTCAACCTACTGTCCTAGCTCTTGGCACGATTCCAAGTGGATGTTGAGTAAAAGTTTCACTATACTATTGGGTAGTTATTAATCATTTCAAACATATTCTAATCATCCTTCTACCATGAAGTTGAGTTAGGTACAGTTGGGGATTTTAGTATCTTTGTTACTGCATGGGTCCTCAGTGTATGATTTTCTATGCCTATTTATACATTCATTATTATAATACAATACCCCTATTATAAATGTGAAGACATATTAAGAATTAATTTTTTGTGTATTACTAGGTTTTATTACTCATAATCTGGATGCAGATCTCAATTAAAGGTAATAATTCACATATTTTAATCATGATAAGTGCTAGGTACCCAACATAGATAGATGAGAATAGTAGGATATAGCTATTAGAGAAATAAAAAAATCAAATCCATTGGATTAAATATTATTTTTCCTATATATCAACTTAAACCATGTATACTCCATTTTGGATTACATGATAGGGGTAGGGTTTATTATTATTTTTTATATGAATTTCGTTTATTATTTCATTATGACGTTTGATTATCCAACATGATTACTATGAGATCTTTTATATTTTATTTATATTTCTGCTGTATTGATATGATACGATGTGTATATTCTCCCAATTTATGACATTAGAACCCATTATTTAAGTTATCCACTTATACTCTATGGGTAGGAACACATTAGGTCTAGTAGATATTTGACTTGAATCCATTTTTTGGGTAAGGGAAACATGAATTTGATATAGATAATGTAATAAAATATATAATATTATTCCTTCTAACCATGTAAAAAGATAAAAATTAGAAGAGAATATGTTTAAATGTTTAAATCTAGAATCACCTTAATCCCCCCCCTTAGGGTGTCATGGGTTATATAATGTTCACACTAATAATTTGAAATTGATTCAATAATATTTTTGCAAAAAATATCATTTATTATTAAATAGTTTCTTTGTCTCAAAAAATTAAAATCAATCGTTTAAATTACCAATGATTCTTATATCTAAATATTATGAACTCTCTTTCGTTATATCCATGGAATATACATCGAGTTTAACTTGAACATTAATTACATTTCTATAACATTTTATTATTTTTATTATATTTTATTTTCATAATTAATTAATGGAATTGGATATATATGATTCAAGTATAATGAAACTTTTAATCTATAATGTTATACCCTGACAATGTTCTTTTAAAACATAGTATAATGCTTAATTGTTTATATAACCTGATTCTCATATATGTTAGTTAATAACACTCAATAAAAAACTATAGTTTTACAAATATCATTCCGTAAATAAATATTAATATTATGATCTTTTTTATATATTTTTTAGGTTATGTAATAAAAAAACATGAGGAAAAAATTAATTTTGAAAAAATTATTTTTCACCCATGGTTCTTGAATTTGGATACATATATGTGAGACACATGATCTATTAAATACTCGAAATGTGAAAAATAAATATTACACAAAATGATGAATATTCAGGAATTAGAATCTTCTTCTTTTGATAGTTAATCTATTAATAGATTCAAATTTATTTATTTATAACCTAATAAATAATAGATATTATTGAGAATGGTTGATCTAATTCAAAGGAAATATTTTGTGGAAGAGAATAAAAATAAAACAAAACAACAAAATAAAAAAATACACGGAAAAACTGAAAGAAGTTGATAATGTTTGTTACAAGTTATATAAAAATAGTTTGAATGTTTTAGAAGTGTGTGAGAAATGAATGAAAATTTCGAAAGATAAATGAAGAGAGATTTATGGGAAACTAAACTAAACTGAATAGTGAAGACATACATGATCATGATTTAAGAATAAAATTATATTTCTAAAAATATTCTTATTAAATGAGTAGAAACCCAATATATTAGTTGGTGATTACCCTTTCCTAATAAAGACTATTAATGAATGATATGTCCATAAAACTCATGAAAATTATGATTCATAATAGATAAAATATAATGTAAATATTTTATAACATAAGTAATTTGGTTAAGGTTATGAAGGTAATGGAACGACTATTAATCACCAGTCTCTACATGGATTAATGTAAAAATGATTCTCATGGGAATTAAAATTGATTCATTCAATGAAATTGACACAGTAAGAACTCCATCTAAAAATCACATTAATTTTTAAATTTCATTAGATAATGAATTGATTTTATGACTACCAAAAATTATCACACTCTAATGTTTTCCTTCAATTCAACATTAGATAAATGAGAAAAGAAATCCACGGAAAAAGAAAATATAGGCAACTAATAACTAAGACTAAAATTATTCAATAAAAGGGGAAAATATTAATCACACCGAATTCATAACCCCTAAATAAGTTTAACTATAAATTATCATAAAACAGTATTATTATTGAATGATATTTTATAAAATGAATAAATTGTAATTAAATAATTTGAAAAAAAATTATATTCTATTTCCTAAAAAATCTTCACTAAAGTTGTAATCCATAAAAAATTATTACATTAATTTATTCCCCTTTC
Organism: Viscum album; assembly: GCA_963277665.1. Classification (NCBI taxonomy): domain Eukaryota; kingdom Viridiplantae; phylum Streptophyta; class Magnoliopsida; order Santalales; family Viscaceae; genus Viscum; species Viscum album. The sequence continues at coordinate 565,936,173 of OY728120.1, read as the reverse complement.
CATTGAAAAGTTCCTTCTCTCATTAATCTGTAATCTCTTAGAATGATTGTTTCCATTTAAATTATAGGTTTTTCCATTCATTAATGATGTCTCTAAACAATTTATATTGGCTAAAATCACGTGTCTGTTGTCATTAGTAGTTTTTATTCACTTTATACTTATATCACTACACTTTTCACATTATTAAATCTATACAATAAATTATTAAAACTATCTAAATTTAAATATATAAAGTATTTATAACCTTGTTTAGTATAAAATAATCTAACATCACCCCTCAACTTATTTAATTTTGTTCACTAGGTACCTGACACTTGTCTTTCTATTCCTTGATTCCCAAAAAACCACATAACTAGCCATTCCATGGACATATCGTTTGCATCCAAATAGAATCAACATCACCTATTCTTTAAGAATTGAGAGTGTATCATCTCTACTCTAGTAAAATATCAACAATCATCGTTAATAGTGGGAACATTAACATTTAACTTCCTAAGAAGTTCATCGAAGCATTATATTATATCGATTAAAAATAGGCGGTGCAACAAAAAATAATTTTATGAATGAAATTTACCTCCAAATATTTATTTCATGACTTAAAAAACACATATATGACATAGATAAACACACACAAAATTCTATTTAAATAATTATATAATTTACCGAAGTCATAAGTAATTTTTATAATGGATAGATTTTATCTATTTTAATTAAATTGATTATTTTCTATAAATAAGTATTTTTATTTAAAAAATTTATATCAAATATTTATATAATTGTTTTTATTGGATAAATGTTTTTTACTAATGAAATCATAATAATATAAAGGTCATTTTTAGGTATTTTTTCTAAAAAATTGTTTTTTGTCTTAAAAAGTAAAAATAATATTCTGACATAACTCTTTTCAAATAATTCATATATTATTATGGAATCATGTCTATTAATCCTTATTCATAAAAATTTGTTATTTATATAATTACATAATACATAATTTGTTACATTTATAAAAACATTCTGACTATTTTTTACAAATATACTTTTAATCATTAAAAAGTTGTTTCTATGGGGTATATGGTTATCACATTAGAATTGGTTTTTTTAAAATTTATGAACGTATTTAGGAAAAATTTATAAAATATTTCAAAAAAGTAGGTCCAAATTAGGTTATTTTTTCATTTTACATTTTAGACATAAAAATTATAATGTGGTAAAAAATGACTATAATATAAGTAAAATAATGTTTGGTTTAATGATAAAAGGTAAAAGAATAAAATAACTAAAAATGAAAACCTAAAATATGTATATTATTTGTTTTTAAACCATTACTATACCAAAATACATTAATTATCCATATAATTTTCATTAATTAATTTTACCCATTTTTTGGCTTCAAATATAAAATAATAATTATTTAATCACTTAAAACAACCCCTCCTCCTATATAAATACCACCCATCACCACCCCATTTCTCCACAAAAGCGTTGAATATGATAAAATCTCAACAAAAATATCTGATAACCACTCTCCCCACATACAAGTGCCTAGGGTTTCACCAAATGACCAATTCTGTGGTCATTAACAAGTCAATTAAGGATGGGATAATCAAGATGTAGTTTTCTCAAACCACCTATTTTATTTTCTTTTCCTCCTCTAACTTCTCCTCACATCCTTAATAAAAAAAGTAATAATAAATCTATAATCCTTCACATAATGGAATATTTTGTTCATAATGCAATATCTTATATCCATCTCTTTTCTTACCTCCTCTTAGACAATAAAAAAATGAAACCATTATCCACATTATAGTAGTTACTCATCTCCATGAATATTATTTTTTTCATTTTCCATTACCTCATTTAGGTATCATCATAAAATTATTATTCTAGTTAAAAAATATTTTAAATTTCATATAATAACTTATTTCATGTTATAGAACTAATATATAGGCATATAATTGATTAAAATGAAATAGGTTCGGGATGGTCAAAAAACCTAACCAAAATAAACAGACCATTTGTCATTAACGTTTTATAAAACTAATCTTCATCATGTCAAAAATCAAAGTGATATATGTAATAATTTAAAAAAATTGATGTGAATAAATACCATTACATTTCAATTCAGTAGTTTTATTTTCATTTTACAAGAACATTCATAATTATATGCAAATGAATTGACAATGAAACTAAGAAACGAACACTCCCACGACGATAAAATTGGTCTCTATAACACATTGCAATATCTGTAAATTAAATTAATAAAATTATAATAAATAAAATATATATGGAAATGTTTCTTTATTAAATAATTAAGGGATATAATCTTATTATCTATTACATTAATGGAAGTTTCAGAACACATTCATACATAAGTTAAAGGATCTCTCTAAACCTCAAAATTTAATTTGGGTAACTGGTCGTCTTTCATTGCATATTTTTATCTCCACAATGATCTTATATTTACATATATTTTATATATGTTTAAAACAAATATATCTATCCCAACTAACTTTTATATTATAATAAATACATATTTAAAAAGGTTCTCCTCTCAATTCCTCTCAATAAGCAGTCCCAATTAAGGGGAACTAGTATTTTTCTTTTATATTTTCATGTACACTCCATAATTTTTTTCATCCAACAATATTTTATAAAATAGTCAATTTAATATTAAAACCCATTTATAGTTTATTTCTGGTTTTATGTAAATAATTATACCTTTATTATCTTAGAATACAATTTAGTTTTCCCCTAAAATCATGCTAAAGTGGTACTTTTCTTAAGATACATAACTCTTATTTTTAATGTATCCACATTAGGTATATTTATATTCATGGTATATCTTTATTAACCCCTGATTATTGTCTATGAATTATTTAATCCCTTATTTCATAGATACCATCTTGATTTGACCTTTGGTTACTCCTAATGTCATGATTGTGAAGTCCATTTCATTCTATGTGTAATACATATGTTTATTAATTATGTTTGGTTATTTATATAAAACAACATATGCATGATCATTTTGTGATGGGTTCACCAAAATATTGACCTAATGAATGGGGTAATGGTTTAATCTCATGAGATGTGTTGTATTATATTAGGTAGTAAACCTAATCTATTATGGGACATTTTACACATTGTGATATAATCTTGGTTGTTATCCCTGACTCATGTTTATGTAATTTTATATTATTATTCCACTTTCCTATGATTATATAATATAGTGATTCCATGTTCTATATGATATTATTTCATTTTTTTAATTTTCGATACATTCCCTTTATGTTATCGAGCACTTATTTCTAAATTGTGTGTTAGGATTCAATTCCATATATCTTCCGGTATAGGTTGTTTTATCACATTCCTTTTGTCTATGTATTCCCTAGGGTTTATACTGCATATGTATAAGCTCAATGGATTTTAGGAGATCTTAATGGAATATTATTAAAAATATACATTATTCTAGTTTATTTTTTTCTAATTATGTACATATTCTTCCAATGAAACTTGTCATTATAATCATTGGATAGTATATAGTGTATAATTATAAAAAAAATCATGTAATAATATGTGTGAAGTATTTTGTTCAATATAGTTGGTATTAGAGGATTGTCTAGTTATCTTGTGGATCAGTACTATAAAATTTATTAAAAACCCTATGGATTATAATACCATAATTAATAACCTAAATTAAACCCTAGGAAATCTCAATTTAGGGAATAATTCTCATTTATAATTTTATCCTTATATGTTTATAATTAAAATTTTAAATTCTTCTAAAATAATAATTCAATACCCCTAATGTTATATTTTCATTCAAATTTTAATGGAAGGAAATGTGGGAACACATTCCTTCAATCCATGTGATAATTAATTAGATGATTTCCTTAAAGAGATTCCAAATATGGTGGGAATGGGAGCCCAAAAAAACATGAAAATAAAAGCTCATGGCTCCTGATTTGAACAATAACATTAATTTCATGTAACACCATCCTTTTCTTAAGAAATAGAATGTTGCGGAAAAATCCATTAAGTAAAAAAGGCCTCTAACATTAACTAGGACTTCTGATCCCCTCGACATAGAAAAATAGATTAACTCCTTTGATAAAATATTCCTTATCCTCTTGTTTATAGAAAAGTGGAAGTAATGCTTATGATCTATCATTTGGTTGTGTAATATGAATAGTGGTATAAACTTATAAAAACACAATGAATAAAGAAAAAACGAATTTTATGGAATGGTAGAAAATCATGGAAATATTTTTCATTAAATTTTCCCCTGAAATCTAAATATTTTTATAGGGAAAGAGTTACTCGATCAAATGAAACTTGAAAATAATCCTATCATAGAAAATGAATAAAACATCACAAAGATTTCACAATGTGAATCTATTTTTTTCATCACCACTAAAATTAAGGTGGATTGATTCATTATTGGGTAGATACTAAATCTTAAAAAATCCATAGAAATTCTGGAAATTTATAGTTATGAAGATATTGTCAGTATTTTCATTAATGATGAGACGGAGATCAGTGATTCTCATCCATATTTTCGAAATAATGAAAAGAAAATAATGTGGAATTATATTTATAAAGGCCAACATAAAAAATTTAAGGGGGAAGAAAACCCGAGACCCCAAATTTTAAATGTTATGGAAGGCAAAATCATGGAAAATTACTATAGGTATCCAGATGGTTCTTCATGTGTGGAAAAGAGGGGCAACAAGATAATCAATGATGAATGGAGATGAAGAAACCCACTAATGAGGAAGGGGAAAATATGTTTTAGATAAACATAATTCCAATTAGGTTTTGAAATCACTAGAAGGAACCCATGAAATATGTGAACTAGTACCCTATTCCAAGGGTTGTTATGTAAAATCTATTAGAGTAACCTTAAAGGTAGAATGGAAGGGCATAAGTTTTCAATACTACTGTAGTGGATCCCGACAATGATGTGGTGACTGGTACAATAGTCATTTGTTTTGGAATAGAAAATGTACTATTTTTTATGGTTATATGAATTATTTCATCACTTAAATGGTTTTTATAACTATTAAAAAACCACCTCAATGTATGGATGTTTAATTATCTATGAGACAAGAAGATGGTAAAATTATTGCATCTAATTTACATAACTCATATATATTCAATGTGTGTGGACTAAAAATCCCATAAAATGTTATAATACTTCCTTGAGAGGATTTTGATGTCATCTTGGGCATTGATTAGATATATTTATACAAATCCAACTTCAACTATGGGGGGAGGGAGATCACTCTTCACATCCCAAGGCATCCTCCAATTTTGTACAAGTGTAAGGAAGGAGATGAATCTCCTTTAGAATCCTCAACTCATGTTTATATACTATTTCCTGATGATCAACAAAATATATCACAAATGATTGAGACAAATGAGAGGATCATTCTTGAAGATATGTCAATTGTGAGGAAATAAATTTTTATATTCCCTAAATAATTGTCTGGTCTTCCACTAGATTGAGAGGTTGTGTTCTCAATTGAGAATATACCTAATTGTCTTCCAATATCAAAGACACCGTATATAATGGGAAACATTAAGTTTGAGGAATTGAAGAAGTAGGTACAATAAATTCTAAACAAGTGTTGCATATGCCCATGTACATCATGGTGGGTTGTAGTAGTCCACTTCATCATGAAGGCGGATGAATTGATGCACCTATTCATAGATTATAATTAAAATATTTATAAATAAAAAGTATAAACTATCATGGATAGGTGAATTTTTTAATCAACTATATGGATCCACGTATTTCTATACAGTTGACCTTCAGTCTAGATATCACTAGATAAAGGTGTAGAAGTAATATATTCCAAAGACATCATTTTTAATGAGTTATAGACACAAAAACATTACAGTTATTCCCTTAATACTCACTAATTCTCCAAAAATATTCATAGACATAATGAATAGAGTCATGATATAATCCCTAATGAAAATTGCTTTAGTCTTTATTAAAGATGGTTTGATATATTTCAAGGGAACGATGGAGGATGAAATGAAATTAAATACTTTGATAAAGGCTTTGCAAAGAGAAAAAAGTGTATGAAACAGACTATAAATTTGAGTAATATAGGGGTGAAGAATCATTATTGAGACAAGTTATCACTAGAAAAGGGATATATATGGACCCTATTAAGATAAAAGAAATTAATAATTGTCCTAGATCAATATCTATAACTAAGATCTGTAGGTTCCTTGGTCATGATGGGTATTAATGATGATTTGTGAAGAACATAGCATGATTATCAAAACCTCTAACCAAGATAACTTGGAATGTAGTAAAGTATTTCAGGACTAGTGAATTTGAATATTTCTTCTAAAAGTTGAAAAAGATTCATTTAAGGGAACTTGTACTCACAATACACACAAATGGATAATAATTTGTGATATAAAGCAATGCATCAATTTAGGGATTTGGTATATTACATATGGAAAGTTACAAAGTAATAACCTACACCTCAAGGTAGTGGAATGTTCATGACAAAAACAATCCCAAACATGATCAATAGTTGGAATCTATTATCGTTTCATTAAAAATATGGTGGCATTATCTCTATGCGGAGAAGTGTGAAATATATTGTGATAAAAAGAGCCTCAAATATATATTCAACCAAAAAGATCACAATATATTAAATTAATGATATTTATATCTCATCAAGGATTGTGACTACTTAATCCACTAGCATCCTAGTAAAAAAATAATGTGGTATATGCCTTATGTAGAAAATACCCTGCAACTATATCACTGATAATAATTGAGAATGATACAATATTCTTATACATATAATTGATGCACATGGGAATCCTATGGAAAGCAACAACATCATTCATTTCTCAATTAATTTCCCAACTATCCCTTTTTGGGAAGATAATGGATAGAAAATATGATAAAGTGGAGATTCAGCATAATGTGGAAGCTATCATAAATGATAAATACCCATACTTCCAAACATTATAATGAAGTATTTGTAATACTTGGGTCAGACTATATGCACCAAAAATCCTAAGATAACGAGATATATTTTTTAGGATGCACTTAGCTAAACCTAACCCATCCACCCAGGGTTCACAAATATGTATTGATATCCTTAGTATCACTATTGGTAGTACAATATGTAGAAAAATAATACCAAAACTACATCAATGTTCCTAGTATGTCATCATGTGATGACTGAAATGATAATTTCTAAAGGGAAGATGAAACCATTAACCATACCAACATGGAAATGGGAAAACATCCCCATCGGATTTAAATAATTCTATATGGATTTTTGTGGATTGTATTTCAAAGACATCTAAATTTATTTCGAATATGGAGAAAATATAACTCAAGAAACCATTACATAGAGACATCATGGAAGTGGTGAGGTTGTGTGGATTACCAATACAGCTTTTATCGGATTGAGATCTGAGATTTAAATCCATGTTCTGTAAAAGTCTCCAGAATTACCTAATTACTGAGCTCAACAACAATATTTCTTATCACCCTATACATATGGCCAGTCTAAGTAGAATATTTTATCATTAGAATAAATTTTGATAGAATTTTATGTGGGCGTCAAGGGAGGACGTGATCATCATCTTCCACTATTCTTGTATTTTTTTGAAAATAATTATCTCTCAATCCTCATAATGGATCCATATGAATCTCCTTAAGGTAAAATCTGAATAAATTTCACATTCTATGATGATGTTGAAAAAAATAAGTTTGATGACCTGAAATGGTTGAAGAAATTGTACAAATGGTGAAGACCATTTGTAACACCTCATGATTTTGTTATTTATTTTTTCAAATTAATTTAACCCCTACAATATCTTTCATTTTACATAACAGTGAAAATAGTTTATAGTATTTTAAATCACTATATTTTCCTTACATTAAATGAAGCACCATGTTAATCATTCACTATGCACAATGAAAATTTTATCTTCTTCAACATATAACACCGAGGATAGCTTGGTTTACATTCAACAATGAATTTCTTTGATGGCTTGGGATACATGATGAACGAATTTTACAGAAAAATATTATATCATTAAAATTTTATTATTTAATATTATATGATATAACCTACACATTAAATTAGATTTTATAAAATTTCTTAACAAAATTATTAAAATTTATAATATGGATTCATCGGTTTCCAATTAATTACAAATAAATATGAAAGCCGATTGAATAAAAAGGGGAAATGTATTATTTTTGTGGTCACAATGTTGTTTTAACCAAATAAATAAAATTAAATACAATTTTTGAGTTATATTAAAGTAGTGTATATGTTATATATTTAATTAAATATATTTTTCATTAATCCATTAGCATTTATAGACATAAGATGATAACAAACCAAATTTTATGAACTAAAAAATCATATTTTTCTATAAACGTATTTCTAAAGAATTTTAATGGAGAACCCATTTAAAATAATTTTTTTGAAACATTTACTGATTTAATATGTCGAAATAATCTTTATATTTGGAAGAAAAAAATAAAAATTTGGTTTGGATTATTTTTTATTATTTCACTGTATGGTTTCAATTTTTTTGAACTGTAAAAAATACAGGATTGTAATTCAAATCCCATTTTTCATTATGTTATTTTAGACGGAAAATATATTTTGAATTTTTTTAATGATTAATTAGAAAAAATAATTATTAATTAATAAAAAATAGGTAAATGATGTCAATTTCACCTTGAAATGTCATATTAAAACATAGAATTCTTTTGAATATTTTTACATTAAAAACTCACATTGTCAACCCGAATATGGAATAATTTTAAAATAATTTCTGCCACATATGAGATTGGAATTTGGAAAATAGATTCCATATTTTGATGTCAGTATAATTTATAATATCTAAGATGGTCAACTTAGTTTTTGACCCAAAAAAATTATCCAATGTGATTAAATTTAATTACATCGATTAATGATAAATTATGCTTAATAAGGGTCTAAAACAACACCTTTAGTCCCAAAATGACCTTTAAATAGGTTCAAAAGTAACTATATTGATAAATTTATACCCTATACTCCATTTATTCTACTTTTTATCATTATAATATGCACTAGCTATATGAAAAACGTGAGTGGAATTCTCTCATCAAATATTTACAAGAGTGCTACTCCTCTTTCCCTGTCCACCACCTCTCCCTCTTCATTATACATATCAAAACACATAATTTTTCCAATATCTACCCAATATAGTTCACCAAATCCCTCAATTCCTACTTGAAGCCACCCTTCATGCAGAAATTCTTCCAAGGAATCCATTTGGCACAAACCAAAAAGAGTTTTCCAATTAAGAGGTAACACCTTCTCTCAAGCTCCTTCATTTTGTTTTCCTTCACAACGCCCTCCAATCTTCTTCATCCATTATTTTATAACTACACCTAAATCCTAAATATACTAGGATGTTTTAATTCAATGGCTTGGAACCACACATACACACACATCTATATTATGGGTAATGAACATATTGTTTTGGTTTATAGTGAATTATCGCCTCACTAAATGATGATTGTTCAATTTTACTTACAACCTCTCATGGTGTAAATTTTTATGGAAACTATTTTTATATAGTTCATTAATTTTGCTTATTATTTCCTTAAGTTTATTTATTAATTTTTACTTCACATTTTTCTTTAATTTCCAATTTTTTGAGACGATATGTTCATTTGAGGATGTTTGTACTATAGCACACTCAAATCGATGTGATTCATTAATAAAAAACATGAATTGTATTAAGGATTTTGTTTATTGATTATACATGATATATATGATATCATAAATATGATGTAATAATGATACAATTATATACATATATTTCGTATTTGTTCTTTCTTTCAATATGAAAATAGAATAGGAAACAACATTCATGCATATGTACGTCTTATTGTATCCATGAAAGGTGTATTATATTTTGTAATTTTATATTATATAGATTATTATAATAAATATATAATGTACATACATGATATTTATATAATTTATTAAATTATTTAGTTCATTTTAAAAATTATAATTACCAAATATATTATAAATTAAGACACATGCAAAAAAAAAGTGAATATTAGGCGATGTGAAACCTTAACATAGGATTGTAAAAAAGAGGGTAATATAAGGTATTAATAAAACCATATATGGTACTAGATATAAGAAATGTGTTTTATAAAAGATTTATAATAAATTTATATTTATTGTACAGGTGGTTTGAATGAGTACGATGAGAGGTAAGATCTAAGGAAAGGGGATTTCATCTCACTCTTTATTTCTATGTATTTTATGCTATACTCGCAACTCATTTTTATTTTGTGGTATATGTTCTGCCTGTGATTATATATATATTTATATTATTCCTAATTTTATGGGTATTTACATATAAATTTTTTATCTTTATTTCATGGGTTTTATGTTTCGAAAGTTACCAAATCCATAAAATTGTTTTGTCTCAATTTTCTATGTTTAAGAATAATGATTTTTTATGCTCCTAAATTAATATTGAAGGTGTATATACATCCATTTTATGTGTTATGTCATGAATTTACTCCTTTTCATGATATTTTATGTTTCAATTATTTTCCTTTTCTTTTAAGGAGATTATGATCCCTTTTTACCATGTTATAAAATTTTATTGAGACCGTCTCATTGCTTTTCATGATTTCTTATGTTTATGCATCCTTTGATTAAATATTATGATAGATCTCTCATGAAAATTCATTAATTTTCTTCTCCTATGGTTAATAATGATTTATTCATATATTGGTTCCATTTATTCAACTCATTATAACATAATATATTGAATAATTTGTTTTTATGAAACCCCAACTTTACCGTCTCTTTGCTCAAAATCTATGATCCTTAAAAACCATGTTTTAGAAAAAGGGTTTCCAATAATATTTTACCATTATCATTGAAAATATAAACTAAATCTATACCCTTTTCTAATTTACAAATCTCTTCAAATGAACATTATTTTCTCTTTCTGAAAAATCCATTTTTCCAAACATTTTACCATGAAAATGGAATGTACCTTTTTCCTCATAAAACGTATACGGATTTACATGTAGAAATTTCATTGAAGCTTAGTTTGAATTTTTAAATAGATAGTTATTAGGAAAATGTTTATAAAAGTTATTTTTTATGAAATTTTTTATCAAAATTCTCTCCAGACTTGTTTATTAATTTTAAAAGTATTATAAACAAAATGGATTTTTTATAAAACTCATGAAATCTTTATATGTTTTAAAAAAAATTAGAATAAAAAAATGTTTAAAATGTTTTGATGATTTTTTTATAAGTTTTCAAGGAAAAACATTTTCGAAATGATATCAGCCATTCTTTATAAGTTTTTATGGTACTCTATAAGAAAAAAAATTTCAAATGGTTTTATATTTTAAAAATAATTTTTCAAAGTGAAAGGAAATTTTCCAAAAGATTATCTTTTGAATGATTTTTAAAAATTATTTCCCATCAATGATTACATATATTGATATTATTCATTCCCATCTTGGAAGTTATCGAAAGGTTCTATTAACATTATTTGTATGAATATATTATGCTTAATTTCATTCTATTTATTAATCCTTTTTTTATTTCACTGGTTTTATGTATATGAAATTTGTTCCTCTTTAACGGGTTATGCTATTGAAGATATTTTTATGAAACCTGTCTTTTTTCATAGGTTAGGTCATAATTACTTGTATATAATTTCTATTTAATTTTGTCACGACCCGTCTTCGGGGCCCGTGCCATTACTACCCCAAGCCCGCCTTCCATAGGCCAGGGGCTGGCGACTAGCACCAAGGCGTAAATCCTGGTAAAAAGAGAAGGCATTGCCTTCATAAAGTAAACAATCACACAGAGTACAAGTGGAAGAAGTAAACATTGAGTACAACAGTAAGTGCGGAAAGTAAAAAGGGGCCGGAAATACAATCCCAACTGTAAAGTACATCTTGAAAGGGAAAACAGCAACTGAAAAGTAAAGCTGCTACGCCGAGCTATCCACTGGAAATCCCACCTGAAGGGTGGGTACAGATAGCTCCTCTGCTCCTCAGGTCCCGCCGTCCGCTCTGAGTATGTCTCACCCAGTGGTCCACCTCAGGGTACCGCCTCGTCGTCATGTCCACCTCTGGGTACCGTCTCATCGTGACGTCCTCCTCCGGGTACCATCTCTTCGTATAGTCCACCTCGAGGTACCGTCCAGTCCTCGAACACTCGGCCTTTGTCAGCACTGCCCGTCGTCTGCAACCAACACAACGAGGTGCGGGTATAGCCCGTGCAGGGGTGAGTATAACTGTACTCAGTAGGGACCCCGAGACCCTCAAGGTCTCACAAAACCAACAAGGATAACCACAAAGAAGATCTCAACAGATAACCTCTACTTAGGTATATGCCCATACATATACCTAAGTTATAAAGTAACCCATCTCAATCATGAGGAAACACAAGGATTGTGAAATCAACGGATAACCACTACCCGGGTATATGCCCATACATATACCTAAGTTAGCAAGTGACCCATCTCAATCATGAGGTAAACACAAGGTCAACAGTCTCAGCTCAAACCGGGATTTTCATTATTGAAACCGTAACTGCTGAAAAGCTCCGTCTCTGGAGTGTACAGTGGTCCTGTCACGACTCCGAGGTACTGCTCACTAACCTAAGATTGCTGAAGAACTCCACCCATCAAGTACTACGGGCCAGCTACTACAACCAAGCGCTCCAATGTGCCGCGACAACCAAGCGCACCTCTGTCGTGGGTCTGCCGCTACAACCAAGCGCTCCCATGTGCCGCTACAACCAAGCGCACCTCTGTCGTGGGTCTGCCGCTACAACCAAGCGCTCTCATGTGCCGCTACAACCAAGCGCACCTCTGTCGTGGGTCTGCCGCTGCATCCAAGCGCTCCCATGTGCCGCTACAACCAAGCGCACCTCTGTAACACACCGAGTCGTTCGATCAGCAGTCGTTGGGTCTCAGCCAGCTACACGGTCTCCGTACTCCACACGCTCGTCACTGGGAGGGTCCGCTCCACGAGCTACAGGTCGAAACTCCAAATATCTCAAAGTCCCACGAAGAAGTATCTCAGGGGACCGCCACGTCATTGGGGTCTCAACGCAACAGACGACGCGCCAATCGGACGCCCGGTCTGTGAGTTATTAGCCTTTTCATCCCAGGGGCCCGGTTGGTTTCGTGAGCGAACCAAACACGGCCATATCTCAACTGTACCCTGAACTCTCATAGGGTAAACTCATAGGGACCGTTTCTCAATGCGATCACCAACGCCGCTGACGGTTCGTCAAACGGACGTTCTGTCAGACAGATATCAGCTTTTCCGTTCCAGGGGCCCTGTTGGATTTCGGTGCGATCCAACCCGGCCACTATCCATATGCATCCAAAACTCGGGCGGAGGAAGCCAAAAGTTCCGTATCATCAACAGGAACTCAACGCAACAGACGGTGCGTCAATCGGACGCCCGGTCTGAGAGTTATTGGCTTTTTCGTTCCAGGGGCCCGGTTGGATTTCGGTGCAATCCAACCCGACCGCACTCCATCGGCATCCAAACCTCGAGCGGAGTAAGTCAAAAGATCCATCTCACTTAGAGGAATTCAACGAAACAGACGGCGCATCAATCGGAGGCCTGGTCTATTATTTATTGGCCTTTCCATCTCACACCCACCCTGGGAAACTTCCCAGGAGGTCACCCATCCTGATCACTACTCTAGGCCAAGCACGCTAAACTATGGAGTTTTAACCACTTAGGCTCCCGAAAAGGAAGGTTCACCTTGAGTATAGTATACCGAAACTACCGTCTCGATCCAAGGATCGCATTGCCGCTGACGGCGAGTCGTTTGGAGGCCCGTAGCCCAAGATACGGGCATTTGACCAAACTGCTCGGTAACGGGGGTTTCGGGCTCGGGCCGTCCCGGCCCGAGACCCCCCGGATGGCCCGAACCGGGTCGACCCGCCCCGGACGGGGTCGACCCGGCCTGGCACAGCCCGGCCCGGCCCGGCGCGGCCCAGCGCGCCGGTTCGGCGCAAGGCAGCGCGCTGGGCGCGCTGCCACCTCGGCCGAAGGCCGAGCTTGCTGGAAACGGGGGGGCCGCCTGCCCCCCCCCCCCTTTGTGAAACCGGCCCCCCTCATAATGGGGGGCCAAATAACTGCCCGGAAGAATTAAATTCCCCCGGTTTCCACCAACCCGGCCGGCCCGACCTGGCCGGTCGGCTTCTTGTCAACAGGACCAGCAAAGGCCGGTCCTCTTCCGTCTTCCGGCACCGGCGGCCCGGCTGGCCGCCGGTCATCACGATCCTCCGCGGCCCGGAACCGGCCGCGGCCTTCGTCATCCGGCGCGGTGCGACGACACCGCGCCCCTCCGCCGCGGCCCCGCTCCGGCCGCGGCGTCTTCCGTTTCCTTCGACGCGGCGCGACGGCGTCGTGTTCATGATAATTCTGTCCACGGCGCGGCGCGACGGCGCCGTGTAATAACTTCCGTGTGATTCCCGCTTGGTGCGACGGCACCATGCTATCTCGTTTCATCCGCAAGAAACATTCAAGAACAAAGGAGGGGGGTTCGGCCGTGTTTGTGCGGTCCGGTCCCCCTCTCGTTAGACAATAACACTTAATTGTTCATGCTCAAGTTTGTCATGCTAGAACCAAGAACGGAAAATAATGAAATAAAGCAACAACAAACCCCTACTTGGATATTTGACGTCGCACGTCGGGCGTCGCAGAGAATGGTATCATGGAGAATGACGTCGCGGAGATCGGACGTCGATTCCATGGATGTTGGGGTACGTCCGAGGAGGAAACGGCGTCTCCTCACTTGTTGCGGAGATGAAGAAGGAAGGCGCATTGTCGTTGGAGAGTTCCCTACGTCGGTGTCTTCGCCCTTGCCGTGGAGGAAAAAGAGGATGAAGAACCGTGATCACCGAGTCGTTCTAAGTTGAGGGATCGATGTTCTTCATCGGAGAAGAACCGTTCTTCACGGAGAGGAGGACGTTCTTCAACGAAGAAGGAGCTTCCTTCTTCTATCACACAAAGGCTCTTTCTCAAAAATCCTCCCACCACAATTCAACCTCGAAATAAAACAAGGTTTCCCTTTATTTTATTTTAATCATGCCATGCATTGTAAGTTCAAAATTCAAACACTTAATTGATTAAGAGTTTCAATAACTTAATTTAAGTGCTAGTTGGCATGAGTTATGAGGGAGAGAGGGAGAGAAAGAGTTTCAAAATAAATAGGGAGTTGAGGAGTTTCAAAATAAAGAGGGAGGTGAGGAGTTTGAAAATAAAGAGGGAGGTGAGGAGTTTCAAAATAAAGAGGGAGTTAGGGGGTTATGGGAAAAGTGAAGGGGTGGGGTTCGTGTGGGCCCCACCTCACCTTAAATCCTTCCATGGGTGGTTAACTCCAAGTGGGTCTCACCCCTAACTCCCTTACATAGGTTAAAACCACTTAAGAGAGGGTCAGGTGTTGTAACATAACACTTAATCTACTTAACAAGAAAATAAAAATTGTAGATAAGTTATAAATTAAACTTCCACAATTTTTATCATCTTCTCTCGGATAAACGCAACTCCGGAAATGGCGTTCTTAAGAAATTACCGGTGCTGCAGTTGCATCGGTGCCCTCGGAATTCGATTCCGGGCACCGGTTCAAAAGATAGAAATTCCCGCTCGCTCGTTCACTGAACGTACCCGAGCCAAACTTCGGAAATTAATTCCGGGCACATCGGGCCTCGGAATCAGGCACCGTCAGAAACTGCGTTCTTGTAAAATTCCAAAGAAAATTAAGAAAAAAAATTTCCTTGAAATTTCCGAATCTTTACATTACTCCCACCTCAGGGATTTACGTCCCCGTAAAGCTTCAACACAAACTAGGGTCACAAAAGCGGTACCGAGCACGCATCTGATCCTTCCGCTTCTATGTGCTCACCTGGTTGTTTCGTACTGCCAAGGAAAGTGCACCCGAGGAATCGATCGTCCTCCTAGGATCTGCTCCTGTTGATCCTCGATCCCCATTGGAATCTCCGTGAAAGACACCCCATCGCCATCGTCCAGCTCCTCATGGTCGATGGTATGCGAAGGGTCGAGCACGTATCTCCTCAGTTGAGATATGTGGATGTCGTCGTGCACCTGGTGCAACTGCGGTGAATGGGTCAAGCAGTAAACCGCCCCGCCTACCCAGCTGGGGACCTAAGAAGGTCCGCTGAACCACGGAGATAACTTGCCGCCTTGGCCACATCTCCGTAAACCTCGTCGAGGTGAGACCCGTATAAGGATGTGGTCGTCATCCTCGAACTCCAGAGGTCTCCATTTTCTGTTAGAACTGGAACTCGAAAGGTTGCTGTCAGGAGGGTAAGGTTGACCGACTCAAGAGTGATCGGTCGCACCCTCCTGTGCAAGAGTTACCCTACGCTGTCTGGGGTTTCCTTTTCCGCCGACCAAGGAAAACCCATCCCGGCGTTTGCCTAAAACTGTCAATTTGAGTATGAATAGTTATTGCCCATTCCATACTCAAACTAACGTCGTAAGGCCTCGATGCTGCCACCAAGAGATTCCAACCAAAACTCTCGCCTCGAGGGTCTGACCACACCATCGGCGTAAGTGTGATTATCGAGTCTCCTCCCAAGGTATCTCCAGACGTGAGGGTCAAGTCCACGACTTACCGGAATCTCTAGGTCTGGAACAAGATTTGTGAAAGCAAGAAATGATTCACATCGACGTCCGTTACTACAACAAGTAGTAGTGGACACAGACTGTCCCTTGAATCATTTCTAGAGCCATTGGGTCACACTCCTTGACCGCAAGCAGCCACATTCTTCCTCCGCCCTCCAGCTCCCTGAGCTTGGCGGGAATAACTAATGCGGGAGGTTGTACCATGATAGGATGTACACCACCTCATGCTGCTCTCCTAGCTCTGCCTCCACGTCTACTGCTTCTTAGACTCATCTCTCCTTTAAGCTTCCTCTTCTTTAACACGCCCGAGTCTCTAAGACTGGCACCGGTTTCCTGTTTCTTACTGCACTGTGCAGTCTTCATCCTCTCCTGGATGTCCTGGACCTCCTTTAGTCTCACAAGAGCTGCTATGATTTCTTCTTTGCCGATAAGAGAAACCCGGTCTCATCCCCTGGATGAACCACATTCGTTGCCTAATATAGTCAATCCTGACATTAATGATGCATTCATGCCATGGATGACGTCGTAAGGCCTCGACGTAACTACTAAGAGATTCAACTGTCACTCTCGCCTCCAAGGGTCGAGTCACACTGTTGGCATCAGTGTGAGGTCACTGGGTCCCCTCCAGTAGAAATACCGAAAGTGAGGGTCAAGTCAACAGTTTTAACCGGGACCACTCAACATCAACCAAACAAAAGGACAGGAAAGCAAACAAAGATAAGTGTCTTTTTATTATTGCAGCTCATAGTACAAAGACACGAATACAAAAGCAACATGGAACTAGAAGTACAAAGGACATATCCACTAGTTCCTCTCCTGCCCACCTGCTCTCAGAGCTCTACTCCCTTGTCCACTGCTCGGCTGTTGCTCAAGCACTCGCCGCTGCTTCTGTCTCGGTGGCTCCTCCAACACCCGCTGATCAATCATACGAGGAGTCGGACAGTCACGTGCCAGGTGACACTTCCCGCCGCAGGAGTAACATTGTCCGTTTCTGGAACGCCTGGCTCTGACCCCACCTCGGGTGCCCCACACCACCGGTCCTAAAACCCGAGATCATCCAACTGCTAGTCCGGTCCTCCTGGACCTCTGCATCATCTGCTTACTGCCCACAGATGACTCGGCTACTGATCGAAAAACACGTGTCAAAGTAAGAAGCTCTTGTACATGCTCGGGGTGTAGAGCTACTGGCACAAACATCATCCTGAAGAAGGTCTCGAAGTCTTCCCATGCGAAGGTCATCCCGTCGCAAAACTGAAACAAGTGGCTCCACCACCTGCCTGGTGCTGCCTGAAGGAGGCTGGTAGAAAAGATCACCATGAAGTCTGCCGGCGTCCCCACTAGCCTGAAGACTCCCACCACAGCCTCCAGCCAATCCTCAGCCGCCTGTGGGTCCGTCTCTCCCCGGAACCTGGGTGGCCTCTGGCGCAGGAACTCGTGCAGCGCACTCAAGTGGCGTGCATCGCCTACTGCTGGGGCTGGTGGCATCGGTGGCCCAACGTATGGTAGTATCGCTGGTGCCTCTGTTGGTGCCTCAACTGAAAGAGGGCTCTGTACCGAAGCCTCGTCGCTCGACAGGCTGTCAGTATGCACATCCCTCTGGGCTCTAGCTGTTCGTTCGTGAAAAGGAATCCTGAAAGAAACAACGTAACACGGTCAAACGATTATACCTGGTGAGCTGACCTGGTTTGAGCTGACATTTAAAAACTTCTGGAAACACACACGCAATCAGTGTTTTTGTGCACAAAGTCAGAAATCAGTTGTCAGGGTCCTGGTGTATGGATATGTCGGCCGCCCGCACCAACACTGGACTCCCTGAACAGAAAACCACACTCAGTACCCTTAACACTATTGCTTCACAGAAAGAAACATCAGAGTTGTAAGTTCTGCGGTAGAACCGAACTCCTCTGATACCAATTTTTCACGACCCGTCTTCGGGGCCCGTGTCGTGACTACCCCAAGCCCGCCTTCCATAGGCCAGGGGCTGGCAACTAGCACCAAGGCGTAAATCCCGGTAAAAAGGGAAGGCATTGCCTTTGTAAACTAAACAATCACACAGAGTACAAGCGGAAGAAGTAAACACTGAGTACAATAGTAAGTGCGGAAAGTAAAAAGGGGCCGGAAATACAAGCCCAACTGTAATGTACAACTCGAAAGGGAAAACAGCAACTGAAAAGTAAAGCTGCTACGCCGAGCTGTCCACTAGAAATCCCACCTGAAGGGTGGGTACAGATAGCTCCTCTGCTCCTCAGGTCCCGCCGTCCACTCCGAGTATGTCTCGCCCAGTGGTCCACCTCCGGGTACCGCCTCGTCGTCACATCCACCTCTGGGTACCGTCTCTTCGTGAGGTCCTCCTCCGAGTACCATCTCTTCGTATAATCCACCTCCAGGTACCGTCCAGTCCTCGAACACTCGGCCTTTGTCAGCACTGCCCATCGTCTGCAACCAACACAACGAGGTGCGGGCATAGCCCGTGCAGGGGTGAGTATAACGATACTCAGTAGGGACCCCGAGACCCTCAATGTCTCACTAAAAAAACAAGGATAACCACAAAGAAGATCTCAACAGATAACCTCTACTTAGGTATATGCCCATACATATACCTAAGTTATCAAGTAACCCATCTCAATCATGAGGAAACACAAGGATTGTGAAATCAACGGATAACCACTACCCGGGTATATGCCCATACATATACCTAAGTTAGCAACTGACCCATCTCAATCATGAGGTAAACACAAAGTCAGAAGTCTCTGCTCAAACCAGGATTTTCATTATCGAAATTGTAACTACTGAAGAGATCCATCTCTGGAGTGTACAGTGGTCCTGTCACGACTCCGAGGTACTGCTCACTAACCTAAGACTGCTGAAGAACTCCACCCATCGAGTACTACGGGCCAGCTGCTACCACCAAGCGCTCCCATGTGCCGCTACAACCAAGCGCACCTCTGTCGTGGATCTGCCCCTACAACCAAGCGCTCCTATGTGCCGCTACAACCAAGCGCACCTCTGTCGTGGGTCTGCCGCTACAACCAAGCGCTCCAATGTGCCGCTACAACCAAGCGCACCTCTTTCGTGGGTCTGCCGCTACAACCAAGCGCTCCCATGCGCCGCTACAACCAAGCGCACCTCTGTAACACACCGAGTCGTTCGATCAGCAGTCGTCGGGTCTCAGCCAGCTACACGGTCTCCGTACTCCACACGCTCGTCACTGGGAGGGTCCACTCCACGAGCTACAGGTCGAAACTCCAAGTATCTCAAAGTCCCACGAAGAAGTATCTCAAAGGACCGCCACGTCATAGGGGTCTCAACGCAACAGACGACGCATCAATCGGACGCCCGGTCTGTGAGTTATTAGCCTTTTCGTCCCAGGGGCCCGGTTGGTTTCGTGAGCGAACCAAACCCGACCGTATCTCAACTGTACCCCGAACTCTCATAGGGTAAACTCATAGGGACTGTTTCTCAACGCGATCACCAACGCCGCTGATGGTTCGTCAAACGGACGTTCTGTCAGAAAGATATCAGCTTTTCCGTTCTAGGGGCCTGGTTGGATTTCGGTGCGATCCAACCCGGCCACTATCCATCTGCATCCAAAACTCGGGAGGAGGAAGCCAAAAGTTCTGTATCATCAACAGGAACTCAACGCAACAGACGGCGCGTCAATCAGACGCCCGGTCTGAGAGTTATTGGCTTTTTCGTTCCAGGGGCCCGGTTGGATTTCGGTGCGATCCAACCCGACCACACACCATCAGCATCCAAACCTCGAGCGGAGTAAGCCAAAAGATCCATCTCACTTAGAGGAATTCAACGAAATAGAAGGCGCATCAATCGGACGCCTGGTCTGTTATTTATTGGCCTTTCCGTCTCACACCCACCCTGGGAAACATCACAGGAGGTCACCCATCCTGATCACTACTCTAGGCCAAGCACGCTTAACTATGGAGTTTTAACCACTTAGGCTCCCGAAAAGGAAGGTGCACCTTGAGTATAGTATACCGAAACGACCGTCTTGATCCAAGGATCGCATTGCCACTGACGGCGAGTCGTTTGGAGGCCCGTAGCCCAAGATACGGGCATTTGACCAAACCGCTCGGTAACGGGGGTTTCGGGCCCAGGCCGTCCCGGCCCCCCTCATAATGGGGGGCCAAATAACTGCCCGGGGGAATTAAATTCCCCCGGTTTCCACCAACCCGGTTGGCCCGACCTGGCCGGCCGGCTTCTTCTCAACAGGACCGGCAAAGGCCGGTCCTCCTCTGTCTTCCGGCACCGGCGGCCCGGCTGGCCGCCGGTCATCACGATCCGCCGCGGCCCGGAACCGGCAGCGGCCTTCGTCATCCGGCGCAGTGCGA
The DNA here is from genome assembly GCA_963277665.1 of Viscum album. NCBI lineage: Eukaryota > Viridiplantae > Streptophyta > Magnoliopsida > Santalales > Viscaceae > Viscum > Viscum album. The sequence continues at coordinate 565,915,107 of OY728120.1, read as the reverse complement.
CGACACCGCGCCCCTCCGCCGCGGCCCTTCTCCGGCCGCGGCGTCTTCGGTTTCCTTCAACGCGGCGTGACGGCGTCGCGTTCATGATAATTCTTTCCACGGCGCGGCGTGACGGCGCCGCGCAATAATTTCCGTGTGATTCCCGCGTGGTGCGACGGCACCACGCTATCTCGTTTCATCCGCAAGAAACATTCAAGAACAAAGGAGGGGGGTTCGGCCGTGTTTGTGCAGTCCGGTCCCCCTCTCGTTAGACGATAACACTTAATCGTTCATGCTCAAGTTTTTCATGCTAGAACCAAGAACGGAAAATAATGAAATAAAGCAACAACAAACCCCTACTTGAATAGTTGACGTCGCACGTCGGGCATCGCGGAGAACGGCGTCGCGGAGAATGACGTCGCGGAGATCGGACGTCGATTCCATGGATGTTGGGGTACGTCCGAGGAGGAAAATATGTCTCATCACTTGTTGCGGAGATGAAGAAGGAGGCGCGTTGTCGTTGGAGAGTTCCCTACGTCGGTGTCTTCTCCCTTGCCGTGGAGGAAAAAGATGATGAAGAACCGTGATCACCGAGTCGTTCTAAGTTGAGGGATCGATGTTCTTCATCGGAGAAGAACCGTTCTTCACGGAGAGGAGGACGTTCTTCAACGAAGAAGGAGCTTCCTTCTTCTATCACACAAAGGCTCTTTCTCAAAAATCCTCCCACCACAATTCAACCTCCAAATAAAACAAGGTTTCCACTTATTTTATTTTAATCATGCCATGCATTGTAAGTTCAAAATTCAAACACTTAATTGATTAAGAGTTTCAATAACTTAATTTAAGTGCTAGTTGGAATGAGTTATGAGGGAGAGAGGGAGAGAAAGAGTTTCAAAATAAAGAGGGAGTTGAGGAGTTTCAAAATAAAGAGGGAGGTGAGGAGTTTCAAAATAAAGAGGGAGGTGAGGAGTTTCAAAATAAAGAGGGAGTTAGGGGGTTATGGGAAAAGTGAAGGGGTGGGGTTCGTGTGGGCCCCACCTCACCTTAAATCCATCCATGGGTGGTTAACTCCAAGTGGGTCTCACCCCTAACTCCCTTACATAGGTTAAAACCACTTAAGAGAGGGTCAAGTGTTGTAACATAACACTTAATCTACTTAACAAGAAAATAAAAATTGTAGATAAGTTATAAATTAAACTTCCAAAATTTTTATCATCTCCTCTCGGATAAACGCAACTCTGGAAATGGCGTTCATAAGAAATTACCGGCGCTGCGGTTCCATCGGTGCCCTCGGAATTCGATTCCGGGCACCGGTTCAAAAGATAGAAATTCCCGCTCGCTCGTTCACTGAACGTACCCGAGCCAAACTTCGGAAATTAATTCTGGGCACACCGGGCCTCGGAATCAGGCGCCGTCAGAAACTGCGTTCTTGTAAAATTCAAAGAAAATTAAGAAAAAAAATTTCCTTGAAATTTCCGGATCTTTACAAATTTTTTGGGGAATCATATTATTATCATTAAAAATGTATGTATGATTTCATTATGATACTAGTAGGACCTATATCCATCTCCAATCCATTGGATAAATATTAAATATCATGATATTGGATAAGATGGTCTTGAGAGTAATCCTTAACAACTAAAATGTCCACGAGAGTGAACCACGACAACCAAGATGGTATTATGAGTCAGTTTCTATTAATAAGATTGATATGGGAGTGAATCGTGACTACCAAGATGGTATGAGGAGTGAATTCAAGCTACTATGATGGCCATGGGATTGAACCATGACTACAAAGATGGTATGGGGGGTAAACCCATACTAAAAATATTGTCTTGGAAGCGATGCCTTGGATACTCTGTAAATCATATTATATGCTTATGTGTTTTCCACAATTCAATGTCTTATTCCTATGTTATAATTTCATGACTTATGATCTTAATTCTATTATGATATAAATATTCTAAAATACCCGTTTTTTATGATCATTAATATGAAGGGCATGATATTCATATGTTATGCTCAAGTTCCATACCCTTTGTTCATGTTATGCTTACGCATTTCTGATATTTAACCATATAGGGAATCTTACCTCACCCTTTTCTTATGGTTCTTTTTTGAATGTTATGAAGAATGGTTTTAGCTAGATGTACTTATGGTGGATATATATATGAGTGATTTTGAATATATTTCACCAAGATTGAATAAATTTTTTCAATGTTTCTAATGACACTAAAATATTATGGTCATTGGGCATGTATTTTTCTAATGTACCGAATATTCAAATAAAATGATGTAATATCCATTTATGTTAACCCTTGGTTTCTATAGTTGGTATCAAATAAAAAAATTGACAAAATTTTGAGACTAATATGAGTGAAGTTTAGTGATATTCCTAGGTATATTTATAATGATTTGTCTATGCTTTTCTCTAAGGATAAGTATAAGAGTGATTCAATGTTTAGGAAAATATCATGTAATTTTGGTAGATGATAGGGCTAGTGGTTTCCTTGTAATACATCCATGTATGTATACTACATGTGGATATGGATCCAGCCTAGATGTACCTAGGGTTAAAAACTCTAACAAGATGTTTCAGACCTGACTCGGAGTAATATGGTACATGACAACATGCCTTACTACAAAACTGGTATGACACTCCTGGGGGATATTATTTGTGAATTCAAAAACTCATCATGAACCACCATGAAGGATTTACATATATTTTAGCTATGAATAACAAATTATTAACTTAGTGTTTCATATATTAAGAATAGTGTCATGATTTAGACATCCATTAAGTAATTATTTTCATGACTATGTGGTTTTCTAATATTATATGAAATTCTCAAACTATGCTTGTCGTTTTAGTAAATTACTGAAACCAGATGTAATTGGTTTAAATATTAATGTGATGGGAGATTTTCTAATGAGCAGTCAAGGGTGACCATCCTTGGAGTGAGATATGTTGTGATCATTCCTAATATTTTTTTCATGAAACATGACAATCTATGTGTACTTTAACCAACTATTAAACTCACTAAGGAAGATAAATAAGAAGTTCAATGAGAGTTTGGGTAATGGAGACCATGGATCAGAGAAAATCATGTTTCATTTGTTTCATGTATGTGGAATGAATCACCAATGTGAATGTACAAGAGGAACAATATGATGATTTGACAGTGGTAAAGAATGGAACAATGTGAATTAAAGGGAATATGAAGAGTTAGGTTAATGGAATGGATGATAATATTGGGATCTCTATGTCATATTGATGGTTATGTATTATAATTCTGGAGAAATTTTCATTATGAAACTCAATGTTTAATGGGGTGTTCTCCTGAAGCGTATCAGCAAGGTGGTACGATTAATGGTTACAATGATGATGATGATGAGACTATAGATGAAATGTGAATGGAAAGAGTTATTGTGTAATAGGATGAGGTATCCTAGCTAATGGAAAAATAATGTAGTGGAATAATAAAATATTTTTTTTATTTGGAAACAAGAAGTATTTTATATTAAAGGTAAAATATATAAGGATTTTTTAGTGTATTTTTTCGCTAAGAATTTATAAGAACAGGTTGAATAATTTCAATGGAAGAAAAAACTGACATAATAGAAAGGTATTGTCCATAGAAAACACATGATTAAGTTAAAGAGAATCCCAAATATTTTCCATATATTATGATATTTTTTTTGGATGAAGATATGTTGGATATTAATGTGTAAATTGGATGGTTCTTATTACCATAGAACAAATTAAAGACATACTAATAGGTGGTTTATACAATAATTCTTGAATTTACAACATTTTTTGATTTATGGAATAAATCCAATATACCATGAATAAGGATGTTTGTATGATTCCAATAATTATTTATGGTAATTCAGGTTATTACCTTATTTCAAGAGAATATATAATGGTGGGATTCCCATGTTTGGAATGTGACAACCAAGAGATACTTTTTAGTATAAATGGATGTTTTGGTTTTTCATCTTTTAGATGGGTTATAAGGTTATCCATTCATGAAATGATTAAGTTAAACATATATGGAAGTATCTATGCACTATTATTATATTGAAAACCTTGGATAAAATGATATTTAGTGATTAAGCTTATTTCATGCATGCCCATCTTATTAATTTGGTAAATTAGATGTGATGATTTAGAAATGGACATCATGTACGTTAGTTGACTGCCAATCATGTCTGACAAAGCAGAGGTGCCTAAACCCATGAATAAATGATGATAAGGGTTTCACACAAACCATTGGCCTACGTGATGTCCTGGTTAATGAATAATTATATTTGAAAAATAATTATTTATGATGAAAAAGAAGTGGTACTTTTTTTGTTTAGAGATTAATGTTTTAAACATATTAAATTTTAAAAATAATTATAGAAAATTAGGTATCCATTCCATTCTTTTATGAGCCTTAATATGTGTTAGATGTTTATTTTTGTGCATAAGTTCTCATTGATATTTTATGGACATCCATTTCTTAAGGTAATATATGAATTTGAGATTGACAAAAGAGCAATGAAAGAGTTAATTTTTTATATAAATATAACATGTAAATTTATTTGAATATATTATTTTCCAATAAAATAATTATTCAACAACAAGATAATGATAGAATGAAAATATGTTTTCTGAATAACATAATTTTCTTAAACCAGTGGCCTATTAATCAACATATATTTATGACTTTGAGGCCCCCAATTTTTATTTGATCTGTAACATGTTTGTGATTTATGACCACAATCACTCCCTATAAATATTGAAACTTTTCCTCTATGTCCACACTTCTCTCCCAACCTTTGTTCTCCTATGTGGAAACCTAGTAATATGTTATTTTGGGTAACCATTATGGTTCAATCTTTCCCTTTTAAGGGAATTTTTAGTATCCATTTTTACTACGTGGGTTTCTATCAATAGAACACTAAAATACTATACCCTTGAAAACCCAAATGAATTTCGAGGGAAAAATCATTTTACTGTGGAATATTGTAGTAAATCAAGGTTTTTTGAAATATTTTTTTTGAATTAATTTAACCTTTGTGATATTTTTTATTTCACATAACTCGGAAATTTTTTTTAACAAATCACTATATTTTCCTTGTGTTTTATGAAACAATAGGTTAATTGTGCACTACACGGAACATAAATTTTGTCTTTCTCTACATGAAAATGCAAGGTTTTCTTGTGTTACACACAATAATGAATTTCTATAATGTCTTCTGTAACACGCATGCGTAATTTTTACCAAATAATAGTATATCATTAATAAGATATTGTTTAATATAACAAGATAGATCCTGGTCTTTAAATGCGAGGTTATGAATTTGATGGACTAATTTATTAATATTTATAACATTAATTCATAGGTTACCGATTAATAATAATTGAATATGAATGCTGATTGAATAAAAAGGTATTATAATTAATTTTATGGACACCAAGCTATTTTACCATAATAAATTAAATTAAATAAAATTTTTGTATGGTATTAGTGTAATATATATTTTCTATATTTAATAAAATATTTTTTTTATTTATCCAATAAATTGGATAGACATAATATAATAACACGCCTAATTGTATCTATAAAACTATATTTTTTTATATAGTTATTTTTAATGCCTTTTAATGGAAACCCTAGTTTGAATCCAATTTATATAATTATTATATATTTAATATGTAAAAATAAACATTATATTAGAAGAAAAGTATAAAAATTTGGGTAGGGTAATTTTTTCATATTTATATGAAAGTTGTCATTTTTTTGAATAGTTAATAGTACTGGATTTTAATTCAAAACTTATAATTCATATAATTTATTTATAATGATAAATTATCAGTTAAATTTATTTCAAATTTTAATTATATAATTTTTTTATGATGTAATAAAATTCAGTTCATTGTGATCAATTTCACTTTTAAATTGTATATAAAAATATCAACCATTTGAATGTTTTTTATTATAAATACCTATAATGTCGACTCAACTTCAGGATTAATTTTAAATAAATTTCATAAAATTATGTGATATGAATTTGGAATAATGGACTCCATATTTGGAATCAGAATAATTTAAAATATCTAAAAAATTTGATATAATTTTATACTAAAAAAATTAGTGAATGTGATTAAAATAAATTACATCAATTAATGTCAAATTAAGCATAATAATGGACTAAACCATAAACATAAGGACCAAATGACTTATACACTTGTAAAAAACATTTTTATTGACATACTTTTAGCCTATCCTCCATTATCTCCTCGTTTGATCATTTTTGGATCCACTTGCAGCATTAAAAATGTTGTTAGAATTCCGTCATCAAATATTTAGAAGAGTGACCCTCCTCCTTCCCAATAAAAGGCCACCACATCTCCCTCTTATTCACACATATCAGAGCACTTAGGATTGGCCAAGATCCACCCAATACACTTTATTTAATCCCTACATTCCTCATTGATGCATCTGTTTTTCATAGAGTCTTCAAACGAGGCTTTTTGGAACCAACCAAAATGAGTTACCCGATTAAGAGGTAACTCCTTCTCTCTAGCTACTTCATTTTATTTTCTTTCATCACACCCTCCACTCTCTTATTTACATTATTGTAAGACAAAACCACTATCATCAATATACTGTAAGTATTTCCTGATAATATTTCTACATACACATACATGTACCTCCATCTAATCGGTAATTGACATACTGATAATGTGTACAGTGAACTATAACATCCCTAAACGATGATTGTTCAATTTTCCATAACACCACTCATGGTGTAAATTATGATGAAAACTATGTTAATATATTTAATATATTATATTTATAAATTTTTAAGCTTATTTATTCCTTTTTAAAACACATATAATTTTACATTCCATTTTCTTTTAAGATGATAATTTTGTTTTAAGAAGTGTGGTCTACCTCCCCCTCGAAGCGATATGATTAGTTCATACAGTACATGGAATTTATTAAATAGGGGGATTATTTATTATTTATAATTTACTAATGATACATTATTAATTATATACATATATACAAATATGTCATTTTCATTCATTCTTTCAATACAAAAATAAAATCAGAAACATCATTCATGTGTACGTATGACTAACTGTCTCTATGAATAGTGTATTCAATTTTGAACTTATATATTATATAGATTATACTAAGACACATATATTGTATATAAATTATATTTATACCATGTTTTATAATATTTAGTTAATTGTATAATTTATAAGTCCCCAATATATAAAAAATTAATACACGTGTGACAAATAAAGAAAATATTAACTAAAGTGAGTCCTTAACATAGGATTGTTAAATATCGGGTAATATAAGGTCTTAATAAAACCATATATTTTATTAGATAAAATAATATGGTTCTTTAAAATAAGTATAATGAATTTATATTTATAATATAGGTTTTTTGATAGAGTGTGATGATATTCAAGACACATGGTAAGGGGATTTCATGTCACTTTTTATTTATGTGAAAAACACACTATGTTTTCCACTACTTCATTTTGTATGGTGTATGTACATTCCAAGAAGGTATTTTATGTATCATATAATTATATTTATGAGTATTAAATGATAAATTTTATGGTATTTATTACATTTTGTGTATGTTTAAAAGGGTACATGTAGGTGAAATAATTTTTTCCCAATTTTTATTCTTTGGGACTCATGTATTGTTATGCCCATAAATCATCTTTTGTGGCATATATAATTTCATCTTACCTGTTATATGATGAATTTTGTTACAATTAAGATATTTTATGATTAATTTAATTATGTTTTCTTTCTTTTAGAGAATGGTCCCATTTTACCATGTTATAAGATATTATTGATACAATCACATCACTTTTCAAGATTGTTTATGTTTGTTCTTCCTTTTATTAAATATTATGATCCATCTCCAAAGAATGGTCATGAATTTTTTATCCCATTTTTATTAATTATTTATTAATATATTGGTACCATTTATTAAAATAATTAGTTCATACTATTGTTAATATTGTATTTTTATGAAAGCATGACTTTACACTATCTTCGGTCCAAAATCTATGTTCCATCACAACCATGGTTTCTAAAAAGAATTTCAAAAAATATTATACCATTATCATTTATTAATTGAAGTTAATTTTTACCTTTTTTCTTTTACCTATCTCTTCAAATGAATATTCTTGTCACATTTCAAACAAGTCATTTTTCTAATCTTTTTGCTGTGAAAAATGGAATATTCATTTTACCTCAGGCAGCATCAATGAATTTACCCAGCTTCATTTCATTGAATATTCATCTGCTCTATTATATAATTTTTTATAAATAATTTTTTTAAAAGTGGTTTTGATAGATAATTGTTTCTAGAATGGTTTAAAGACTTATTCATAAGTTTTCAAATGATGTTAATTGAAATAATATTTCATAATATTCAATATTTCATAATATTTTTTAAAAGGGTTTAGAAAGAAAAATTATTTTAAATTTTTTAATCCTTATTTTATATATTTTCAATGAAAATTGAATTCAATATTTTTTACGGATTATTTATAATTTTCAAGGTATTTTCTACAATAACGATTTTCAAATGGTTTTATGTATTAGAAATCAATTTTCGCAGAAGAAATGATATTTTACTCAAGATACATTTTTGAAGGGTATTTCAAAATAATTTTCTATCTAATATGACATTTGTTAATGTTACTCTTGACTTTATATGAAATTATTTAATTGTTCCATTCAAATTTTTTCTATGCATGAGTTATGATTAATGACTTGGTATTTTGGAGACCGTTTTCTCTTTCACATCTAATATGTTTATGAAATCCATTTCTCTTTCATGATTTATTATTATGAAGAAATTATTAATAAACTCATCTTTTTTTCACAAGTTATGATATGATTACATGTTTATGGTACCCATTTCATTTCATGGGTTATTATATTATTTTTTATGATCTCATGGAAAATGTTTGTAAGATTTCATAATTCGATGGGTAGGACCTATATCTACCTCCAATGCATTGTGTAATGATTTGTATCTCATTATATAGACTAATATAGTCTTGGGAGTAAACCTAGACTACTAATATAGACATGGGAGTGAACCATAGATATAAAGATTGTATTAGGAGTGAACTCATGCTACTATGATTTCCTTGGGAGACAACCATGAATACCAACATTGTCTAAGTATTGAAATCATGCTACTAAAATGGAAATTGGAGTGAACCATGACTACCATTGTGACATGGGTAATTAACCAATAATACTAATATGGTCTTGGTAGTGATACCTTGGCTACTATGAAAATCAAATAATATGCTTATAAGTTTAACACAATATGATTTCATATTCCAATTTTATGATTTCCTAAGTTATGATCATCATTATCTTATGATTTATTTCTTATTAAATTCCAATCTTTATTATGATATCTAATATGAATGGTATTATCATAAAATGTTATGCTCAGGTTTCATACCATTTTTTCATCTCTTTCATTTAAATTTTCTATATTAACCCATAATGAGTAACTGTGATCACCCAATTTGTTTTTCCTTTCTGTAGGTTATGAAGAAATGATTTAGGTATAAGTACTTGAGGTTCATATATTTATGGGAGATTTTTAATATCATTCGCAAGAATTGATAATTTCGTTTCCAATTGTCCAAATACACTAAACAATTATTGTCTGCATGCAAGTATTTTTGTAATGCACCAAATATTCTTTCAAAATGATGTAATATCCATGTTTGTCAAGCATGGGTCACTATACCATTCAGCATATAATTTGGGCTACCAGATTCAATTGAAGATATATGTAGATAATTATTGATGGGGCCTAGAGTTTGAGGTTAGTGATAAGGTATTCCTCTACATATCTCCATGAATGAGAATCATGAGACATGGAAAGAAGGGGAATATAAGTCTAAGGTACATCAGATTCTTTGAGATTATTTATTGCATATTATTTTTGACATATCAAATAGAACATAAATCGTCTATTTCTCAAGTAAATGATGTATTCCACATATCCCTCCAGATAAAAAATTTCTAATATCCCTCACATGTATAGTTTATAGATGTGGTACTAAATAAAATGATATCTCTTACGAGGATCAGTTAGTGATGATATTGGACCATAGAGATAATGTCCCAAAAAATGCTACACAATTGGTTAAATTTTTAAGGAGGAAACACTAATATGAATAGGTATCATGGGAACTAAAGGAAGTGATTAAGCATATGTACCCTTTCCAATTTTCACTTTTTTACATAAAATGAAATTTGGGGGGAGAAATTTCATTAGAGGGAATAATTTAATGACCAAGAACGTTGACAAATAAATTTTTTATTATCGTAATTATTTTATGTAGTATAAATTTTATATATCTAATTGAGAAACCAACTTTTATAAAATAATATATTTTAATGAAGTCCAATGTAATTTTTATAATGAAGAGTATTTTTATTTTTCTATGAAACTAATAAATTTCAATAAATAAAGATATTATTTTAATTTTTAATTTATGAAATTTAGAAGAATATTTTAACTAAATAAAATTCATTTTTTACCCATAATTTTGAAATTATCTTCATGTAATTGTTTTCAATTTTTTAGAAAAATAGATTTTTTGGTTAAACGGATAAATTAATGTTTTTATGTAACTATTATGAAATAATTATTATTTGATTATGATTTTAGGTTTACAAACCCTTATTCCAGATGAAATGGTTTTTATGGAATGAAATTATTCTTTACGTGTGAAATTTATCAAAAAATGATAAGAATCCTTTAAAATCACTATTTTAACCCTTAGAAAAAAATTATTTAAATGAGTTATACGGGTATCATAATTGAATTGATTGTTGTCAATTTTATAAATTGAGTCTAGTAAAATGGATTCTTAATTTTTTATCATGTTTTCTAAATTATGTTATAATTTTATTTTCATTTTTAGGCATAAAAATTTATCATGGAAAAAACAATTACTGGAGTATGGGTAAAATAATGTGTCGGGTTATAGTTAAACGGTAAAAGAAAAAAATACATAAAATATAATAACGTAAATGGGTGTTTTATATGTTTATAAATAATAAACATAATTTAAAAAATAAATTATCAATTTAATTTTTTGGAATTAATTCAACCCAAATATGGTTGGATGTAAATATAAAACAATCAATATTCAGTAAACAAACCACACCTCCTTTGGTATAAATACAAACCCACACCACCAAATTTCGCATCATAGGCCTTGAAGCTAATAATTTTTTTTCTAAACCTCTCTACCTCATGTTCACCACATCCAAGTGATACTGGTCCCACCAAAATACAAATTATATGGTCTTTAAGGGATCCATCATGGAGATGATATTCAAGATGTAATTTTCTCAAAGAACCTATCTTATTTTTTTTCTCTTACCTTCCCTTCAACTCCTTCATAAATCAAGTAATAATAAATCTAGGATCATGTATATAGTATAATTTTACATTGTTATTGGAATTTATTTTATTCTTCTCTCTTATTAACTCCTCTCGCTACTACAAAAACGGGAAAGGGAAGCGCCACCTTTTATTAGTGCTAAGCAAAAAATGCTGATAAAGAAGCCATGTATCAGCACTAAAATTTTAGCACCCATACAGGGTAACCATTATTAGTGCTAAAAAAGTGCAGATAAAGAGTCCCTTTTTCAGTGCTTCAAAAGTCGTTGATAAAGGCTACCATTATTAGTGCTAAAATTTTATCACTGATACAGGAAGGCTTTATCAATGAATTTTTAGCGGCGATAAAGGGTCTTTTTATCGGCGCTAAAAAATCGCTGATAAAGCCTTCCTTTATCAGCACTAAAATTTTAGCGCTGAAAAAGGTAGCCTTTATCAGAGCTTTTTTAGCTCTGAAAAGACCATAGTCCCATATTTTATAAAATTAGTCTCACAGTGTCCTTTGTTTATCTCTCCCTAAAGGTCTCACGGTTCTGTACCCCTGCGACAACTTCCTCCCCCCCCCCCAATATTTGTGTGTCGGACCTCTACCACCCCCGATCTTCATGTTGTTATACCTCCACCACCCCAATCTTTCCATGCACATCCCCCTCTAGAGGATCCCTAAAACCCTACTTCTCCTCTTCTCCCTACGAACCCCGAGAACCCCGATCTTCACGTGCTGGATTTTACTCCACCTCAAACCCCTATGGTAGATCCTCCTCCCCGAAAACCTGACTTCTCCAACTCCATGCTCGACCCTACACCATTTCTCAATGGTTGGTGGCTCCTCCCATGCACATCCCCCTCTGGCGTTCATGCCTTCCCCTCCCGACATGTCACTAAAGGCTCCCTACTTCTCCTCCTCTAAGGTGAATTTCATTTCTCTTCTTCTTGATTCTCTTCTTGAACATTCTTCTTAGAAAGGATGTGACAACAATGATGATTCCATTTTTGTGTTTTTTTGTTATGTTTTTAATGGTTAATGGTCATACATAAGACATTTAGATTACCCATAGGTTTATGTCATGTTTTATTTGACTATTCTTCTCATTCTTATGAAATATTTGTTAAATCTTTAGTTGAGGTTGGGGACATGAAATTTCTCCTTCTTTATTATGTGTAATGTGTGGAATTATAATGTTATTTTATTTCCATTTTATTTATAGTGATTATTAACCTAAATAATAAAATGAATTACACTAAAGGAAATTAATGTGAAGAGGGAGTTTTTAATGTGATTTATGAAGTTCCATAATATGTCTTATATATTTATGGAATTATTGGTGTTGTTGCTAAGTGGTTTATTCTTGATGTTGTGAAAGGAATTTCTTACTACTAATAATATGTCATAATCACCTTTCATTATTTTCTAGTCACTTAAGGTAGGTAATTAATTGGTTGTATGGAAATCTATAATTAATGTGTTATATTTAAACAATAAATTCTACTTTAATATGATATAGTGTTTAAGTGGTATTTTTTAGTTTAAATTTCCTATATGATTTCCCTTTCATGCTACTATGGGGTATTTGTCACTATGATTATAAGGGTGATGTTTTATTTCTGTGGTTGGTAGCATGTGTTGTAGACATTAATATAGTTGTGATTGATGGATTATTGTGTGGATATGATAGAAATGATATGGCTATTTAGGCAGAAATAATTGGTTTTATTGATTTTAGAATGTGTTTATTTGTATTTTATGTCATGAAAATTTAGTTGTTATTGGGTGGTGTTATACATTCCATTTTCCATGGAATATGGATGGAATAAATTAAAATAGTAATGGGTTATGGGTTGGAAATGATAAATTATGGATTGTTAAATGATTAATGATAATGATTGGAATAATTATGTTTAATAAATGGTCAAAGGTAGGATAAATGTTATTAATAATTAATGAATGGATTATAGTGTGTAGTGATTTAATGAATGGTTTTATATTAAAATGGTAAACAATTTAAATACATATGGTAATAAAAATCCAAGAAATTATAATGTTAAATGAAATGAGAAGTTGGTAATGTTGATATGGATTCTTATGTGATTTGTTGGGGATTATTTGTGGCATTATAATGGAAGTGGTTACTAAAGGGTGGTAGTAACAAGGCAATCGTTGACGAGGGTGTTTGTAGTTTTATTTTGGTGTAAAACTTTAAGAAAGATTTATGTTTGACTATATACTTATTGAATTTTCTTATTATTTCTTATGCACCACCACTTCAGTCTAGTAACCTGATTGAAATCCATACGGGTACTTTGGTTTTGAGTGTTTTTTTCTTTATCTAGGTTATAGAGGGAACACATATAGAACCACTCCCTCTTCCATTCTCCCCCTTCACTCTTAGTATGAGTAGTAATGGATCATAGTGGGTGTATATATATGACCTATAATGATTTTAGGTTTTGGTGTATATGTATTCTTGTTGACATGATTATGTGTATTTGGTGTTGATACATAGTGGGGTTGTGCATTGTATGATGAGAGTATGATGTTTATGTCCATCATCATCACGATATCATACTGTGATGAGGATGTGATGTGTTGTTGTGATATGGATATGGTTTTTTATGTGTTTGTAACATGTGTGTGTGTATATATATGGTTTTTAGATTATATATATGGGGTTAATGCATAATAAATATTCCATTAGAGTGTGGGAATGACCAGATTAGTAGGGAAGTGGATGTGGGGTAATTTATTAATATCTATTCTTTTGATATTACACATAAGATGGAGTTTGGAATTAGACAATCATAAGGATTTAATGGGATTATAGGTCAATAATATTTGTTAAAATTTTCATATGGAATAACATGGAAGCCCATCTATGACATAAGTGATCACCCCCCATGTGATTTAAAGTAAGTAACTTGAGCTTAACCAAATTATTAGGCTTGATCATATTGAATGTATTGAAGAGAACTAGGAGTGGTAGATGTATCATTTTTTATTATTCTTGTTTTTGGACTGGGGTGATTTGATAAAACTATAATGAATGTAAAGTAATTATATTTAATGAATTCCATATTTTAGAGATTATGAGAATCGTTTCATTACTTATAGAGCTGGCTACTAGTTTTCATCCATATGTATTTTAGGTTGGTGAGGTATAAAAGGATGGACTAGTTGACTATAGAAGGGCTGACCTAATAGAGGAGGATGTGCCATAGAGGATGATGTTGTGTGATTTTTACCAGCTATGACACAAGTTATTATCCTTATGAACCACTTTGTGTTTGGAAACTGTGTTGATTTTGATGGGGGGTCTATCATGGTTCAGTTGATTTCCAAATCATTATTTGAAATGGTTTGGATCAATTAATCTATATTTTATAAGGAAGTGGTTCTAGTCAACTGTATTTAGAAGTCTTTTTTGTGTATTTGAACCATAAATACTAATATTTGAGATTCTAATAAGATGGAGATGAATAATGATTGGATGGATGCTTATCGTTTGACAATAGTGTATGAGAACATAGTAAAAGAGTTCATCAAGTTTGCAAAGGATCACAAAAAGGATCGTTCTCAAATCCTTTATATGTTTTTATGTTGTTGTTATTCTAGACTAATTACTCCATAGGATTTGGAAGAACACTTGATATGTCACAAAATATATCAGAGTTATAAATGTTGGAATAAACACGGAGAAAAAGAAAATGTAGCTACAGGCTGGGATAAAACTGCATTTTGTGGATCATCATATATGAATACAAATATGGGTAATGATGAAGACCATATGGAGGATGTGATTATAGATGTCAATGATGGTGAAGATCATATTGAGGAAATTACAAAGACAAATGAAGATGAACTCCGTGATTTCCCAAAAGTGTTTGAGAATTTAAAGAGTTGTGCAAAGACGCCTTTATAAGCTGGTTGCAGTAAATATATAGCATTGTGAGCAGTACTAAAGTTTTATAAATTGAAAGAAGGAAACTGATGGAGTGATATCAGTTTTACGGAACTACTTACTCTCTTAAATGACATTCTCCTAGAATATAATGATCTCCCAAGCCGGGCATATGAAGCTAAAAGAATGGTACGCTTGATGGGTATGATTTCCGAAAGAATACATGCTGGCTCGAAGGATTGTATATTGTATCGCAAGTAGAAAAAATGACTTATAAAATTCCCAAAGCATGGTGCTTCTCGATACAAGAATGTTGAATCCAATCCTACGAAAGTTTTATGGTACTGTCCAATCATTCAATGGTTTAGCCGTCTATATGGAAGTGAAGAAACTACAAGACAATTGTCGTGGCATGCAGATAAAAGAAATAAAGATGGGAAATTATGTCATCTGGACGACTCTCCTTAATGTAAGAAAATTGACCATGAGTATCCTGAATTTCAAAAAGATCCAAGAAGAATTCATCTTGTGTTATCTACAAATGGAGTGAATCCTTTTGGTTTTAAAACTAGCACTCATAGTACATGGCCTGTTATGTTGGTAAATTATAACATACCACCTTGGTTTTGCATGAAGAGGAAATTCATCATGTTATCTATGCTTATATTAGGACCAAAACAAACAAGTGATGATATTGATGTTTTTCTAGCTCCTTTGATCATGGATTTGAAGTTGTTGTGGGATTCATGTGTTATGATGTACGATTCTTATAAAAGTGAATACTTCTCGTTGAGAGCATGTTGTAAGGGACAATAAATTATTTCCTTGCTTGTGGAAATTCATCAGGCTATACATTAAATGAACTCAAGGGTGTCCCGTGTGTGAAGAAGATACATAATCAATTAGGTTGAAACATTCATTGAAATATGTGTTTCTAAGACATATTTGATTTCTACCTCATCAACATAAGTACCGATCTTGGACTACATCATTCAATGGGTGTTCAGAAAAACGTACAACACTGTCTCCACTAACAGGTGATCAGCTGTTTGAGAAAGTAAAAGATGTGAGCACTATTTTTGGTAAAAAATTCTTGAAAAACCTTACGAAAATCGGTTGGAAAAAGAGATCAGTTTTTTTTAATTACCATACATGAATTGTTTTTACATGAGAAATTTTCTTGATTTGATGCATGTGGAAAACAATGTATGTGACAGTGTTATCGGAATGTTTCTAAATGCCCCTAGAAAAAAATGGATGGGATTAAGGCAAGGTTGGACATGGTTGGCATGGGAATAAGAGAGAGTTGGCTCCTGTTAAGGGTGAATATCGAATGTTTCTTCCTCCATCTACTTACACTCTTTCTAGGAAGGAGAGATATCAGTTTTGAAACTTCGTCAATGATGTAAAGGTTCAAGAGGGGTATTCATAAAATATCAATAACATTATGTCAATGAATTATTTGAAGTTAAAAGGTTTGAAATCACATTACTTCCATGATTTGATGCAAGATCTAATTCCTCTATCATTAGGATTCATTTTTTTCCAATAATGTTCCTCATACATTAACCAAAAATTGTGTCTTTTTCAATGCTATATGTAGCAAAGTTTTAGACTCGGCGATATTGCCACCAATGGAAAAAGAAATTGTTATCATATTATGTGAATTAGAAATGTTCTCCCTACCAAAATTCATTGATATGATGCTTCATTTGATGATCCACTTGGTGAGAGAGATTCGACTTTGTGGTCCTATGCACTTTAGATGGATGTACCCCGTTTAATGGTATATGAACATTTTGAAAGGGTATGTCAAAAATCGAAGTTGTCCATAGGGTTGTATAGTGGAGCGATATGTTGTTGAAGAAGCCATTGAATTTGGTACTGAATAACTATAGGATGTGGAACGAATTGGTCTCCTGAAATATTGTCACACTGGATTCATTAAGGTTGAGGGAATTTAAGGAAGGGATTTTGTGACAATGAGTATTACAGATCGAGAGCAGCCCACCTTTATGTTTTGCATAATAGTCGGGAGGTTGCTCTATATATTGAAACTCACAGAGAAATTATTAGGCAGTTGAATCCATCAAGAGCGATAAAATGGATATCAAATGCACATAATCACCAGTTTATAGGATGTTTTCATTACCATATTTTTATGGAGTTGGATGAAAATATGAATTCAATTTCAGAACGACTACGATGGCTAGCCTCCGGACCAAGTGTGTATGTATTATCTTACAATGGTTATGTAATTAATGGTTATACATTCTATATAGATGAACATGAAGAAGATAGTACCATGAAAAATAGTGTATTTACACTTGTGGCTGAAGTGATGCATGTTTATGGTAGTAAGGACAGAAATCCAATTTATGCAAATATTTCATACTTTGGAATTATCAAACAAATATGGGAGTTGGATTATATGACTTTCCAATGTCGATTTTTCAATGCAAATGGGTTGATAAAAACTAAGGTGTTAAAATAGATGATTGGGGATTTGTGAAAGTTGATTTTAGTAAAGAAGGGTACCAAGACGAATAGTTTATAATAGCATCACAGGAGGTACAAGTTTTCGATGTTCCATATCCCGCAAAATGAAAGTGGTTGATTGTTATGTTATCATCCAAAACTACTGAAGGGTCCGATGAAAATGCAGTATAGGACAATCCTTTCAGTGGTACGTAGAAATAATTTCATAGTGGTCCCAATGTAGATGATGTTATGTATGTTAGAGGATTCCACAATGAAGTGATTTGGATAATCGATAGTGGTGTAAAATCCATTCAACCTTTGAAAAAAAGAATTAGAGTTGAATAAACAGCTTATATTTTTTTGTAATATAGATCTTGTTATCTCATGTTATTATATTATAATTAATGAATTTATGTAATCTAAATTAACTGTTCAACCAATTTTATAGATAATGACATCTGTACGTTCTGGTGCTCCTAACCTTGATGCTGAACAAGTCTCTCAAGTTGTTGTTGCTTCTGCTGCGGCTGCTCATAGTGCAGAGAAAAAAAAACGTTTCCAAACGTGTTGTTGCTCCTAGTGTTGAGGACCAATAACCATCAGCACAAGCTGTTTCTACCATTTCAGATAAACATGTAGATGATGTTGATATTGATGAAATGGTCAGGGATGAAGGATGGACATCACAGAAAACATAGGTGCGTCATAGTTTGACGGTGTTAGAAAAGGTTCTTAAGGAGAAAATAAAAGGAATCAAATTTGATGTCGGATGGAATGAATAAGGCCAACATGTGAATCCCAACAAGGATATGTTCAGTAGTTACATTGGAGTTTTCACTCGGAAACGTGTGTCGATTGACATAGATTATTGGTACCATGTTGTGTCTGGGCTGAAGGGTGTGATCTGGGAAAAAAATATGGCAGGATTATGATATTTTTTCATTAATTTACTAACAAATAAAATAATGAAAGAATGTCTTACTCTTCTCAATCTCTTGTAGAGTACATTTATAGTATAAAAATCAAACAAGAATTATGTACTAAGGCTTGTAGGAAGGATTCATCGAGTTTTTTATCTATTTTAACAAAATGTCACCCGAAAGATTCCAAAGGTTAAATAAACCCACACCCATCCATTGTCTATGCTCACATGATATCCCCAGAAGCATGGGATGCATTTATTGGCCGCCGTGAGGATGAGATGTTTCATGTACATTGTGGGTGATAATACTTTATTTCAGGATAAGGGTAATCATCACTTTGATTGTCAATATTTCTTTTATGAAACAGCAAATCTATATTGAAAATAAGGAACGTGCATCAAAACCAACATACCCCAATCGTAAAGAAAGGATGGGGAATGATTCACTAGAAAAGAAAATGGTACGTATTTTAAATTTATAGTAATATTTTTAGGTGCCAATAAACAACATCATAATTATATTTTAATCTTTTAATGTAGATTGATTAGTCTAAAACCAAAGAAACTTCCTTCCCATGTCAGGTGCTATGGAAGGAGGAATTTGTGAATAAGTAAAAGAAGCTAATAGATGAGAAAACACAAAATGTGTGGGAAATATGTGTAAGTATGACATGAATATTTTATGCTGGAATTGGGGATGACGTCATTTGTTTAAGGTTTAAACATTTCGATCGATTTCTAATGGGTTTTTTTTCGTAGAACCGGAAACATCCAATGATTCTATATCCATCTGAACCTACTTTCCAAATTTAGGTGCTCACTAGTTGTGAACAAATGAGGCTCAATAATTTGCATTGGTCGAGAGGATGGGAGGTCAGACTCATCACACATTTTTTGGGGGGAATTATTGTCTACTACAGGACTCTGTTTATAGATTTGAGTTATGTTCTTGAATCTTTATTAAACTACCAAATATGAAAATGATCTTTCCTTTAGATCTAACAATCAATGATTGATATGTATGAGATTTAGAGAATCTTTTATATGTATTCGAGGTTCTTAATCTATAGATAATCATCTGTATTTGTTAGAGATTATTAGTCAATGGTATCCAAAAACACATTATATAGAAATATCTTGGTCATTATGATAACCATACTGGTTTTAAAGCCACTCAGTGGGGCACTTGATGTTTATTTTCATTTACAAGGACATGGATTATTTTATAGTTGGGATCGTACCTGCAGATGGGCTACCTACGTATCATTGTTTAGAAAACGAATCGGAACCCACGTAGTTCGAGTAAAGATGTTTGAGTTTTATGCATGGTTAATGGATCAAAGAAAGATGTCATAATTACTTTTACGCTCTAAGCTCACATGAGTCATACTCAGTGTGAGAAAAAATAGGTATTGGTAAAACCTAAAAATTTTACCATGAAAGATACAATCAAAAGAAATAATGTAGGGCTTATATATGTATGACTTCTCACCTAGATGAGGATTGGAATTTACTTCAGGGAAGAAACCCGGGAACAATGTACATAAAGCTATATGTGCTTTATGGAGATTTGGATACTTAACATAGGGATTACTCCTGAGAATGATGCCCAAATTAGAGGGGACTTATTATTGGTTTTTATTCCTGAGAAGGAAGTCCAAATAAAAACGAATTAAGATAGGTTAAGAGAAATTATGACTTGTTCTTATTCCTGAGAAGGAGGCCTAGGTTAAAGGGGCTTGAGAACTGGGGCTTACTCATAAGGAGGATGCCCAGGTTAGGGGAATTTGGGAACATGGTCTTGAAAGTGGGTTCCCTAGACCCGACATGTATTTTACTTTGATCACTGTTAAATGTATTCAGATTGTTTTATACATGTGTTTATCTTAATGTGATAGTATAGATACTTCTGCATCCTCTTTATTAATGGCAATGTCCTTAGATTACCAGTCGCATCAAATGGTTATAGCTGGTCCCAGTCTATAATGAAAAACTTGAGATTCCATGACAATAATCTTAATGTAACATCCTATTGTCCAGATACATCATTCTGAAAGGACACATATGATGTGTAACCATCAGGTGCTGGGGGATCATAAGCATTGAGACTTCATCTCATGAAGTTCGCATTTGATGATCTCTAGCTTTTGATATCATGAGTACATACCCTCTTAATATGAACACCACACGTTTCTGGTGTCATTGGTCGTTCCTATCTACGGACATGTGTAATGGTCTCCTGACTTGAGATCATTATCAATGAATGTCATTTAAATACGTACATTTGATATAAGGTGAAAACCATGGTCAAAATGTCGTGGTGAGGTAGTTTGTATTGGGTACGTCATTAATGGCATGGAATTGACTGAATGAATGAGGAAGAATTTGTCACTTCCGAATTTAGGAAGGGATATCTCGGGCCTAGTTGATTAGGATGGTTGCACCTTCATCAAATCCATGGCCATGGTAGTCGAAGGTAAGACCGTTCGGACAAATAAAAAAACAAAATAAATCAAATAAATAATGATGGATCTTGTATTCATTCTACTTTATTGATATATCGATGATGAAGAGATTATATTACATGGACCGTGTTCGTAGGAAAGCTAGTCGTTGCTTTGACTTTTCCTTATCTCTATAGGGGCCTCGATTGGTTTCTAGACCCCGCTCTAGGTCGGTGATATTATTCACTACTATTGAGATAAGGTCCTAGTGGGTCACACATGATAGCGCCTTTAGAATCTGCCCTATTTCGGGAATAGGAATTTAGAACTTGGTGGGCCCCGCCAAAGGGTCTGAGCACTATCCAAGTTCTATGGATCACCAAAGAATAAATAAATTCCTTAATTATTCGAGTTTAGAATAATTCATTGAATTTATTTATAACATGTATTTAAAAGTTATATAGTAAATACATGTATTAATATTATTTGACTGGATTTAAATATCCTAAGTTCATTTAATATTAGCAGGAGGAATGATTCAAGTTAAAGACTCCAATTTATCATGTAATATATTTATATATTACTAGTATGTGATAAATTGTAAATATTATTTATGGAATAATTTTTTTTGTCATAAATAATTATTTATATCTCTTAATTAGCATATGTCTATTACACGGGGGTCGGGAACCTATACCGTGTGTTTTGACACACCATATATAAGTGAGAGAGATGCTCTCCCACCAACACTATTCATGTGTTAATATTGAGAGCATCTCTCTCCTCATACAAATTAGAGAGAGAGAATCTCAAGCAAAGAAGGATCTTCAAGGTCATCCATTCCGGGATGAAGCTTCCTCTTTTGTGGTGATCTTCGCTATGCTGAAGTGAGTGTCGAAGATCCGCACTAGCACCCAGATCTTGAAGAATGGCGCGCGAGCAGATTTGCGAGGTGTGTGTGGACGATATAGAGGGCTTCGACATCGGAGTCTTCAAGCAACGATCATCGGCGTCCTGTGCATCGATTCTGAACATGGTAAGAATTCAGTTTTAATTTTTGTGCTCTTTATGAACCATGCGAGATCCTCAGACCAAGCCAGGAAAATATCACCAGAGTTGATAGGGTTATGTCACTCCGATGAAGAAAAAACATTTAAAATCCCAGCCCACCAGCTTTCGCCACATAGTCTCGGTACCCATCAGTGGAATCAAAGCAATCACAAGGTTTTTCTGGGTAAAAAAAATTAAAATGCATTAAATTTAATTGTGGGGTGTTAAAACAGTTCATTCGGATTCAACTGTGCGTCGTTTCGATTTCAAATGATCAAGATACGATCATTTGAAATTTTTAATCAGATCGACGTCGCAAGTTTGTGCTCGTTTGATGTTTATCTCAAATTGATAATTAACATCAAAAATATATTTTATTATAAAATATTTTATAATAAATATTTAATTATATTTTTATAATAAATATTTTATTATATTTTATAATAATAAAATATATAAAGGAAGAAGACCAACACCCCAAAATGGGGGGTCTTCTTGTATTTAATTAAAAAAAGGGAGAGAAGAAAAGTCCTAAAAATAGGGTCTTCTCCCTTTAATTTTAAAAAATATAAGGGGATAGAAATTTTTTTCTAAATGACAACAAATGATAAAAAAAAAGGAGGAAGACCCTTACGGGTCTTATCTCACGCGGTGCACCAAGGGAGGTCGAACCCTAGGGCCTCCCTCTACCCCACTACATCTCTTCCAGCCAGACCGGATCCATCCGACCACCAAGACCCCGCGTCAGCCTCCTCCTCTCCACCCCAATCCCTCGTCGGGCTCGTTCTCCACATTGGACCGGTTCCATCCAGCAAACCTAATCCCACGCCAAACCGGACAACAACTTCGCAGGATAACCGAAGCAGCGGGCTACTTGTAGATGGAGTCGTCACAGGAATTGTCGGTCACGCCGCGGTCACGCCGCGGTTACTCCGAGGTCATGCCGCGGTTCCAGGATGACATCTCGCGGCGGCATGCAGTCCCGTCGGACTCCTCTCTGGATACAGGTTTCCCTGCATTGAATTAATTTTAATTAATTTAGTTTTTAAATTAAATTAATTGGTATTAATTTAGGGGTTTAAATTATTTTAATATGAAAATATTGTTTTAATTTATGTTTAGAATTAAATTAATGGTTCACTTTTATTTAACTTTTGGAATTAAAATTAAATCAAACAATTGGAACCGATAAAAATAAATTATTTTAATTTAATCAAATTCATTTAATTTATTAGAACACCCTCACCTAATTAAATTTATTGCAATTTAATTTTATTGCACTTTTACCCTGACAGGTCTTGAGCTATTGGCCGACCTGTGTATGTATGGAATGTATTAAATTATTCAATTATTTATTCAATGTGTGTGATGATTGTAATATTTAATTCGATAATTGACGGTCTGTGTATCGTCTTTTAATTAAAATATGTATAAGTGCAGGTGTGTCCATTGTACTACTTTTATTTTGTACACCAGAACCCCTCACCTGTGTGCGACTATATTGGTATTTATTCAGTGATGATCCTAGAGGCATACCCTGCAATGATGAGGTGGTAGTCTAGACAAGAGTTGGATGCTTTGCACTAGGTCCAGCAGCGACACGAGTCATGTATCGACTCGGGTATGGATGCCCCTAGGTGATGATTGATCAGTTATCGATCAATAATTATAGAATTCTCAAGACCAGTTGGAATGCATGATTTACTTTATTCACAGTTTATTATTTTATGCATCTCCATGATTATTTCCTAATTACATAGGATAGTAAAAAAGATAAAATGCAGAAAGTTGTGATGAATAAAATATTCTGTTGAATGTTCAGCTGTGAGCGTGAAAACCCAGTTTGAACATAATAAATAGAAAAGTAGTATATTGGTCAATTAATATTTAAAAACCCCTCAAAGATATATTAAGTCAAAATGCCTTCCATTTGTCACATATAAACAAAACCGGCTGTTTGGGTGCTCATCAGCCTTAGTAGAGAGTGCCTCTTACTACCGGGGCATTTTAATGAGAGAAAAGGGTCGACTTAACTAATGTGAGTAATTAAGGTTTAGCCTTAGCTAACTTATTATCACTTTAGAGGCAAGGGGTTGAGGGAATCAACTTTAGATTCCAAAATCTAGAACTTTACTCAACTATACAAGGAACCACAAGAACAAGTGGTTGGCCAGTATAGAGCCTACCTTGAAACCCTCCAAATAGTGTCATAGCCCTAACTTGTAGACTACAATGGGGGTTTTGAGGATCCTTTCTACTAGAATGCTCAAGCGATGGAGTATTCTGAATCTAATGGTGAGGGATATTAAGGTTCGTTAAAATAGTGGGAGACATTAAGTGATATAATAATTTATTATTCATAAAATGTCAAAAAGTAATCAAGACAAAGTACTAATTGCTAAATGTTTATCTGATGTAGAATCAAAATGGAAATCACCAACACCCCAAGTACTTTATCACTGCGATCGATCTTGGATAAATAAAATATCCTGACCGGAAATAAATTCCAGGAGTGGTACATGCGCTTTCTCATAGTACTACACCATGAAATAAACTTATAAGTGCTGGAATCCCCAATTCCTGATAAGACTCCTCAAGGATAAAGCAAGATGGAAAAAGATAAATGGAGAAAGAATATAGAAGATGCGCTTGATGTACAATGCATCATGTTGTCATCCATGTCCAGCCAATTGCAAAAAATGCACGAGGAAGAGGACACCTACAGGATGCTTTCACATCTCAACGAACTATATGAGGGGAGGGCTAGGCAAGAATGGTATGAGATCTCAAGTGCGCTTTATAAGTGCAAGCTAGTAGAAGGGAACCAATCTGGTTCTCACGTACTCAAGATGATTAGGTATATTTAGAGGCTTGAAGCCCTTGGGTTCAAACTGAACCAAGAACTAGCATTGGATCTTATTCTTGCCTCTTTACCGTCAAGCTTCTCGACTTTCATTGTCAATTATAATATCAATGATATGACAAATTCTCTCCTGGATCTTTTGGCATTAGTTTTCCAAGCTGATAAGGACATGAAAAACACCAATACATCTATCCTTATGGTGAACAAGAAAAACAAGGGCAAGGAAAAGGGGTCGAAGGCCAAATCAAGGCCAAAGACACCCATGCACCATCCTTCCAAGAAGCCAAAGATTCAGAGGCAAAGTAATGAGCAGGAAGCTATCTACTTTGTATGTGGCAAGAAAGGCCACTGCAAGAAAAATTGCAGAGCTGGGAAGAATAATCAAGCTGATGCTTCTTCTTCAGGTATTTTTTTCATTGAATGCAATCTATCTTTATCTGCATTTTGGGTATTGGATAAGGCATGCGGCTCACACATTTGTATTCATATACAGGAACCAAGTAGGTTTAAGAAGATTGTAAAAGGTAAAGTGGGTCTCCGAGCTGCAAATGGTGCAAGTCGGGTGGCCATGGTAGTAGGAGACTATCACCTGACTTTACCAACTGGTTTGGTTCTTGTTTTAATCAATTGCTATTATGTACCATCTATTACCAGAAACATTATCTCTGTGTCATGTTTAGACACTGGATTTTTATTTCAAGTTTGGAAATAAAAGTTGTCTCTTTTATAGGGATAACATATGTTATAGAATGGCACATCTTAACAATGGTTTATATATACTAGAACTAGAAAACTCGGTAATGGCTATCAATGAAAAAAACAACCAACGTGAATCAAATAACACCCGCCTATGGCACTTCAAGCTTGGTCATGTAAATGAGAAGCGATTACGAAAATTACATCAAGAAGGGTATCTAGACTCGATACAGTTAGAACCCTTAAATGTATGTCAAGATTGTTTATAAGGAAATATGACCAAATCACCTTTCTCAGGAAAGGGAGAAAGAGCCAATGCAGTACTGGAATTAATACATACTGATGTATGTGGTCTATTTCCAGTAGAGGAAAGGGGTGGTTTTATATACTTCATTACTTTTACCGATGAGTATAGTAGGTATGGCTATATGTACTTAATGCGGTATAAGTCAGATTCCTTTCATTTCATTAAGGAATACCAAAATGAAGTAGAAAACGAACTTAGTAAGGAGAAAAATTCACTTCACTCAGACCGAGGTGGAGAATATCTTAAACAAGATTTCATTGATCACATGAAGGAGTGTGGGATAGTATCCTAACTCACTCTTACTTATACACCACAATGGAATAGTGTTAGTGAAAGGAGGAATTGGACCTTGCTTGACATGGTCAGTTCAATGATGAGTCATACAACTCTTTCATTATCCTTTTGGGGATATGCCTTACAGATAGTAGCATATACCATTAACTGAGTACCAACTAAAGCTACATATATGATTCCATATTAGTTATGGTATGGAATGAAACCCAATCTGACACACATGCATGTGTGGGGGTGTGAGTAATTTGTCAAGACTTTACCATGTGAAAAATTAGCATCTAGAAGCACTAAGTGCATCATTATAGGTCATCCTAAGGAAACTTGATGATACTACCTATATAACCCTTTAGATAGAAAAGTCATTGTAGAAATATACGCCATATTTCTAGAAAGGGATCTCATTTCTACTAGAAATAGTTGGAGAAAGATTGACTTCGATGAATTTAATGCTCCAGATGCACAACAATTGGTAGAGGAACAATATCCACAAGAGAAAGTTGAAAAAGAAATTGTTTCTGAGACACATATACTGCATAGGTCTACGCGAGAGGTTAGATAACCATAGCATTATGGTTTTCTTTTCACTGAGTTAAGTGACAAAATAATCCTTGAGGATGATGAAACTCTAACCTACAAGGAAGCAGTAGAAGGAAAAGAAGTTGATACATGGCATGATGTCATGAATTCTGAGATGGATTCCATGTACCAAAATCAAGTTTGTATTTTGGTAGACCCTCCAGCTGATGCAAATCCCATTGGATGCAAAGGGGTATTCAAGAAGAAGATGGACATGGATAGTAATGTTAATACCTTTAAAGAAAGACTGGTTGCAAAGGGTTTCAGACAAGGTCAAGGAATTGAGTATGATGAAACCTTCTCACCAGTGGAAATACTTAAATCCATTAGAATATTTCTTGCAATAGCATCCTTTCATGATTATGAAATTTGGAAAATGGATGTCAAAACTACTTTTCTAAATTGGATGTTGGTTGAAGACGTCTATATGACTCAACCTGAAGGTTTTATTAAGTCAAAGAATGAAAATAAATATGCAAGTTGCAGAGATCCATTTATGGATTGAAGTAGGCATCAAGATCATGGAATGTACACTTTGATGAGGCCATAAGAGATTTTGGTTTTGTGAAAAATGAAATCCAGCCTTGTGTCTATGAAAATGGTAAAGGGAATGCTATCGTTTTCCAAGTTTTATATGTTGACGACATATTAATCATGGGAAATGAGGTGAAAGACTTACAGTCGGTTAAGACTTGGATAAATTAATGTTTCTCCATGAAAGACTTAGGTGAAGAAGCATACATTCAAGGGATCAAGATCTATCGAGATAGATATCAAATGATGCTTGGCCTAATTTAAAGTACATATATTGACAAGGTACTCAAGAGGTACAATATGGAACAATCCAAGAGAGGATTGTAACCTATGTCACATGGTGTAAATTTCTCCAAGAAAATGTGTCCACAAAAACATGAATAGATTAAAAGAATGTGTAGAGTCCCTTATGCCTCGGCAGTGGGCTCTATCATGTATTTCATGCTATGTACTAGGTTTGATGTTGCCTTTGATTTAAGAATGGTGGGTAGATATCTTGCCAATCCAGGAGAGTTGCACTGGAAAACAGTTAAAACTATCCTTAAGTACATGAGGCATACTAAGGATATGTTCCTATTGTATGGAGGAGATGAGGAACAAGTTGTGAGGGGATATACTGATGCTAGTTTCCAGACAGATCAAGATGATATGAAATCTCAATCAGGCTACATCTTTTGCCTGAATGGTGGTGCGGTGAGCTGGAGAAGCTCAATGCAAGCTGTGGTTGCTGATTCTACAGCAGAGTCTGAATATATTATGGCTTCCAATGTAGCAATGGAAGCAGTCTGGATACGTAGCATTATCTCAGACATTGGTGAGGTACCTAGCAGTTCATACCATGTTCCATTATATTGTGATAATACTGCTGTAGTGGTGCATTCCAAGGAGCCCAGGTCTCACCAGAGTACAAAGCATATTCTTCGGAAGTTTCGTCTCTTGAGGGATTTTACTCAAAGAGGTGAAGTGACAGTTAGCAGAGTAGTGATAAAGGACAATGTGGAAGACCCCATGACTAATGCCATTTCTTAGAAGAATCATGATTCACATGTGAGAGCTAGTGGATTGATGCAAGTGGGAGTGTTGAAAGTGGGTGATCTAGACCAAACTTGTATTGTACCTTGATTATTGTTACATGTATTCATTTTGTTTTATACATGTTTTTATCTTTCCATGATAGTGTTGATACTTTTGCATCCACTTTATTAATGGACATGTCCTTAGATTACCTGTCTCATCAAATGGTTATAGCAGGTCCCATGCTATAATGAGAACCATGAGATGGAATGATAGTAATCTTAAAGTAACGTCCTATGGTCCAGTTACATCATTCTGAAAGGACACCAATGATGTGTGACCATCAGGTGCTGGGCGCTCATTAGCATTGAGACTTCATCTCATGAAGTTCGCACTTGATGATCTCTAGCTATTGAGATCATGAAGACATACCCGCTTAATAGGAACACCACATGTTTCTGGTGTCATTGGTTGTTCCTAACTACGTACATGTGTAATGATCTCCTGACATGAGATCATTATCAATGAATGTCATTTAATTACGTACATTTGATATAAGGTGAAAACCATGGTAACAAAGTCGTGGTGAGGTAGTTTGTATTGAGTACATCATTAATGGCATGGCATTGATTGAATGATCGAGAAAGGATTTGTCGCTTCTAAGTTTAGGAAGAGATGTCTCGGGCCTGGTTGATTAGGATGGTTGCACCTTCATCAAATCCATAGCCAAGGTAGTCGAAGGTAATACATTCTGGAGAAATCAACAAACAAAATAAAGAAAATAAAGAATGATTACACTAGTATGAATTCTGATTTATTGAGATATCGATGATGAAGAGATTATATTACACAGACCGTGTTCGTAGGAAGGCAGTCATTGCATTGACTTTTCCTTATCTCTATAGGGGCCTCGATGGGTTGCTAGACCCCACTCTAGGTCGGTGATATTATTCACTACTATTGAGATAAGGGCCTATAGGGTCACACACGATAGCGCCTTGAGAATCTTCCCTATTATGGGAATATGAATTTAGAATTTGGTGGGCCTCGCCAAAGGGACTGAGCACTATCCATGTTCTATGGATCCCCAAAGAATAAATAAATTCATTAGTTATTAGAGTTTAGAATAATTATTTGAATTTATTAATAACATGTATTTACAAGTTATATAGTAAATACACGTATTAATATTATTTGACTAGATTTAAATATCCTAGGTTCGTTTAATATTAGCAAGAGGAATGAGTCGAGTTAAAGACTCTAATTTATCACGTAATATATTTATATATTACAAGTAAGTGATAAATTCTAAATATTATTTGTGGAATAATTTTATTTGTCATAAATAATTATTTATATCGCTTATATAGAGGACGTCAATTACATGGGGGTCAGGAACCTATACCGTGTGTTTTAACACTCCCTATATAAGTGAGAGAGATTCTCTCCCACCAAAACTATTCATGTGTTAAGATTGAGATCATCTCTCTCCTCCTAGAATTTAGAGAGAGAGACTCTCAAGAAAAGAAGGATCTTCATGGTCATCCATCCCGGATCGAAGCTTCCTCATTTGTGGTGACCATCGATGTGCTGAATTGAGCATTGAAGATCTACGCTAGCACCTAGATCTTGATGAACGGCGCGCGAGTAGATTCACGAGAAGTGTGTGGACGATCTAGAGGGATTCGATGTCAGAGTCTTAAAGCAACGATCGTCGGTGTCCTGTGCGTTGAATCTGAACAAGGTAAACGTTCAATTTTAATTTTTGTTCTACTTATGAACCTTGAGAGATCCTCGGACCAAGCTGGGACAAGCTCACCAGAGTTGATAGGGTTATGTCACTCCGGTGAAGCATAAATTTTAAAATCCCTGCCCACCAGCTTCTACTGTGTAGTCCTGGTACCCAACACTTTAGGCTTACTCTGGAGGGGGATTCCCACATTAAATATCGTGGACTAGGGATGACTCCTGAAAAGGAAGCCCAAGTTAACAGAAGTTAGACTGGGGCTTACTCCAGAAATGGAGGCCCAGGATAGGGGACTTGGGGATTACTCCTAAAGACTATGCCCTAAATTTTTGATCATGAATACTGGGGCTTATTCATGAAAAAGAGGCCCCGGTTAAGATCTTATCATCTTAATGGATGAGGTTGAATGAATGAAATATCTCACCTTAGTGACATAAAGATATGTAAATCACCATGTTTTAAGAGATGTTCCATAGAATTCATTTCAGATAAGGAATGAAACCAATGAATCATTCCACAAATGGCTTTGAAGAGGATTTTGAAGGCTAAATCAAGAAGAGGAGATGCGGATTTGAAGAAAAGAGATGAAGAAGAAGGAGAGGCACCCAAAAAGAGGTAGGCACGTAGGTCCTGTTTGGGCGTGCATGTCCTGGTCGCACAGGTATACCTACGTGGCACAGGTGTACTTGCGCGCCTGCCAACCCATAGGGTAATACTTGGGCGATAATTGGATCAATCCCATATTATTATACCTAAAGGCTTATAAAAGGGTGGTGCGTAGGTTCTGTTGAAGGAATAAGGTGGTGCACAAGTGTGACTATTTCCCTTAAGGGTTATACACTTAGGCACACAGGTGTTGCTGAATTTCAACACTTAGACCTTGTTACCCCGCTTTATATCTTTAATTCTAGGAAATAAACTACCTTAGAAGTGTTATGAAGATTTCTTGAAGAGACTAGGGTGCTGAGAGCTGAAATCTGAGTTTCTGGATTTTTCGTCCCCGAAATGGGGGGCCCACAAGGGGTATTTATAGGCTGCTGAAGACCATGGGTGAAAATGATATAGGGTGAAAAGGTCACTTGCGAGCCAAATATGTGGCACGTAGGTACCCTGCACGACCATCTTGGAACTTGCGCGGCCCATGCTAAAGCAAATCCTTGTTCATGCCATTGTCAATTTTTGATGTTTCTTCAAAGGATGAATCACTTTGTGTTAAGTTATTCCCCTTTTTCAGTCATTTAGACTCTGTGATGGAAAGAAGCATCAACAAAACTCCCCCCTCAGAGTTGGATCCGAAAGAATTGAGGATGTGACTCTGAGGTAAAGAAGAACACCAAGGAAGTGTGGTGCGCAATTTCGGATCACGCAGATATGAGCGCACAGGTGAGAGGCACGCAGGGGTGCGGCCTGGCCTATAAATATGCACCTCATTCTCGCACAAAGCACCCGGCTTTGAAAAGTTCGAGCTCTCGCCACGTAGGTTGCTCTCGTCGCGCTGGTGGCTGATTTTCCGTGGTTTCATTGCTTTTGTTCGTGTCTCACTGCTGTAGAGGTATTTTGACCTGCGTTGTGATACCTGAATTCCAAAAACCTGCACGACATAGTTACACTTGCATTCCAAAAGTGGACTTGTGTGCCTTAATTCCTTATCCATTTTTTCACTTTTCTTCAAAAATTTAATGAAAAATCAACTCACTTAAGATTTATTTATTTGACCATTGTGCAGATTCAATGAATCCTAGAAGAATTGGAACGGTAGATGAACTGGATAGCAAGAGGATTGATGATATGATGAATGTTATTGGCTATTATTACTATACTGTATGCAAAAACACTCTCCCCGATTTGGATATGTACTTGAAGAAGTATCATCAAAACTTTCCAGAGAGCATCTACTTTCCTTTGTATGGGAATGGTCATCTGCAATATGTCAACATTCCAGAGGTAATGAATTGCCTCCCACATTCTTTGTTTCAGAATTACACCACTTTTTCTTCAGAAAATATCTCAAGTGGAGGGTCATTTGTAAATAATAGAAAACTGGAGAAGCCCTATATGATGCATCATAGACCTTGTGCGCCAGATCTGAAACCTCACAATCCTGAGCTGCAACCACATTGTTATCCTTCAATATTCCGAAATTCTCATATGGATCAATCCAAAGGATGGAAGAAGAGTTGGAACTTCCGTCCTGTAGGAGGTGTGAAGACAACTTTGATGTGGGAATACTGGGTGCGACAAACCTTGGAAGTGTTTGTTGAGGATTTGAAAGGAGCTGTGATATATGAATCAGTCAGGGCTGGGCAGACATATTACTACAAGAATGATGAGTTTGTGCTGGAGCTAACCAGCCGCTGAAGCCCAAAAACCAATTCTTTCCATATGAATCATGGAGAAATAGGAATCAGTTTTTGGGATGTCTGCAAGATCTCAGGGGCTCCAATTTTGGTTGATAGGTATGATGAATTCATCCACCCAAGGCGACTGGGAATAATTCCAAGAAGACTCTAACTTTGGCTCGGGAGTTATTGAAAATATTATACAAGAAAAAGAATTCCCAGACCTCCAAAACTCATTCCAGGATGGATATTAATCTAGAGAAGTGGATGGATGTTTTTCTTACTAGGAAGGAGGGGGAGTGGCACAACAATACTCGTCCAACTATTTTCCCCAAAATAGAGAAGAGGGGTGCTTTAGGATCATTCTGGATGACTCTAGAAGTAGAAGAATTTGAGATGCGGGGGTACGAAGTGGATTAGAGAATCCCAAAAAAGACCCATCTTGTGGGATTCTTAGCCTTGTGGCTCACTATTTATCTTCTTCCAGTAAGGGAATAGAAGGGAGGCGTCAGGCTAGGGACCTTCGTTGTGGCATCCATGTTGGATGAGAAGAAAATGGTGGGGTTGGCCACCCCCATTTTGGCGAAGATTCACAGGTTATTACTCCATGTCTTAATGGGTATGTATCCTTTGAGAATAGTGGGACCATTCCACGTTTTGTGGGGATGGATCGCCACTCATTTCAGGACATATAATGTACAAAACGGAGTATAGGTTCCTAGAAGCTCTTTCAGACCATCAGTGCAGGCATTTTCTAGAGTAGCTCCATTAGCTCTCAACCTCTATGATATGAAGGTGAGGCTGAGCATGTACAAGGAATTCAATTTCTTTCCTTATGGAAACCCACCATCTGGGCGATTTGTTGATGATGGAACAAACGGCCTGGAATTTAGGTCATACATGCTAGCTTGCAGAGATGGTGTACTGGCCACCAGGATTGACGAAGAGATTATATTCGAGGCCTATGATCTATACATATTTTCACGACAATTCAAGTGACTGCAGTAGACTATTGTATCCCCTCCTATGCATGTCATGTCAGAGAAGCATCTGATGGTTTCCTGAAAACTATGGTAGCTGACATCTATAGAGGAGTCTAGGGTAGTGTTTGATCTACCAGTTGATAAAGCAGCGAGTAACTTGACTACATGGTATAACGAGAACTGGATAGCATCATACGCTGGAGGGGTTTTGAATTGGCTGGTTTATCAGGTGGGGAAACATAATAGAATTGTAGAGAAAGAAACCCTTCATCGGGAAGGTGACGGTTCCCCACCTGGAGCTGATTCACCAGGTTCCTCACCTAGGGTTGATTCACCGGATTCCCAATATAGGGATGATGAGGCACAACATGCAGCAAAACGGACTCATGCCAGATATAATCCTCCTGTCAGAATCAAGGGACCAACTCCACAAACTCCTAGTGAGTTACTTCATTGGGGAAATTTAATCATCATTATTTATAGAGCAACAAGTCTTATTTTGTTATCCTTTATTTGTAGTTGCAGGAGCTGGGAAGAAGCTGATGTCTAAGATTATAGGACCCTCCACCCGACCTTCTGGTACACATACTGAATATTTACAACCCGAGGCTGTCCAGACATGGCAGAGTTTATATTAAAATTCTGAAACTGCCGGGCTAGATTTATGCGAAGGGCTACACATTCCTGGAATAGGGAATCATCGAGCTTCTACTGAAATCTGTTTCGAGGTTAATTCATATGAAGTGTGGGATTACATCAAAGAGTTGGAGATGATCATATATTCCATCGACGATTCCATTCCTGTCTCCAAGAAGGTGAAGGAGATGATAGATCGTGGCACCTCTGAGGGGACTGGTGGTTCTAGAGGCGAGGAGTTCCATGATTACGTGGCTCCTGAAGATGTAAGTCTCTTTCCATATTTGTGATATAACTTGATTACAGTTAATACATTGTTACTCAAGGAAATTATTTTCTTCATCCACCAGCTTGCAAATAATGGGACTGCTGAGGTTCCTTCACCATAGTACAGCCCTGGTGGTACTGCCAGGGCTAATGAATCTCCTCGTGAGCCAGGCGTGGTATCTCATGGCCGGCAAGCCATGGATGAAGTATTAGAAAGGTATTTTTACTCTCCAATACCTATATTTGGAGAGGAGAATGTCAACACTCCCAAAAATACAAAGAAGCAAAAGCATCGGAGGAGGAAGTCCATAGCTAAACATTTCATCAGTAGTGGTAAGTCCTTCGAATAGACATGAGTCTTAACTAATGAAATGTTTGCTCATAATTCTTAGAATTGAAGGGGCTTCTTCATTTTCCACTTTGAGGGTGAGGACTAACCCTCCTCTAAGAACAATAGAGGGTGCTGGTGAACAATCACAAGTTCATGCTGGCTTGGCTGCTTCTGAAGAGGAACTAGTGTCTGTTCCTAGTACCACTCCTACTGCTACTACTAGAAGAGAAGAACCTACTTCTGGTAAATTAACAATTCTTCATATGATGTTGAATGAAAACATCAACTGACTTCCATTCTGTGATACTTTAGGTTCAACCCCAGAACCAGAACATTTAACAGTCAATGCAACTGATGCTACAATTTTAACTGAAGATGTTGTCCAGGGTCAGAGGCTACAGGTTGTGTGTCACCAAGTAGAAACATCGAATGCTCTCACTGGTGAAACTAACTAGGAATCCGAGATATCATTAGATGAAATGATGAAACATGGAACATCTTTTGAAGATATTTTAGATCAAGTTAAATTACCATGTAATTTAGATGATTTTGGATGTGAGTGTTATCCTTCGTCCTGTTAAAATAACTTATTATTACATCTCTGACCATGATTGGTTCAAATGTGCAGTTCCATCTGAACAATCTGCCGAACTGCCAATGCCTGAAGGGGGAACAGACAACCATACTATTGCAGAGACACTAGCTCAATTGGAGCTTAACCTGACAGAGCATCCTGAAATTCATCCTAAAAATCATATTGAAGCTAGGAAAGATGGTGAGGAGCCTTCTAATGTTGCTGATCTATTGTTGGGTAAGGGATAAAAACATTTCCGACTGTACTTAATTTTCATGAAAACCAATTAAATTTTGTTATCCTTTGAAACTAAATAAATTTTTCCATTGGTTATGCAGGGCCATCAATTTCAGTGGCTCGATCTAGGGGTGAAGCCTCAGTCTCCTCCCCAATGGGAATAGAAAGTGAAGTAACACAGGTCAGGGTGGAAGGGGTAGAATAGGGAGCTTCCCTAAGTGCATTAATCCCAGATTAAATTCCCCCCTGTAACAGTGATGCAGAGTCAGACCCAATGTTACAAAAGGCGCTCCAATTTTCACGATACAGGGCATGGAAGAACATATGGAAGATCATATCTGAAGTGCCTCTAGAAGAACTATCTTCAATTATCTCGTGATTGTCATCCATGTTTGTCATGTTGGGTCTTGGCAGTTTTGGATATCAAGGGATCCATGCCGCGGTGAAACAAGTCATTTTAAAAAGGGAGCAAGAGTAGAGGTATGTCAAGACCCGACCAGGGTCAGGATATCAGCCAAAATCAGCGAATTTGAGGTTGCAGTGTCCCGAGCTACGGCTGATCATACTGCCAAGTTAAAGGAGATGAAGCATAAAATCAAGGGGAATGTTTTCCAGCATATGTGCCTTCAGAAACAATTAGATGTTGTTACTGGGGAAGTTGACCAACTTAACAATTCATTGTAATCAGTTCAAACGAATGGTATGAAAGCCATCGCAGATGCCAAGAATGTACTCCATCAAGCAGAAAAGAGTGATGTCGGTTGTGTGCATGAGCTTCAAGTGGCTTCTAATGAAGCTCGGTATGCCGTAAATCAAATAAAAGTTTATGTTGATAGCCTTTTGTAATTCTTGGAAAAGAGAAGAGACTTTAATATGTGTATGTCCTTCTAATTCTTGTGCATCAATGAAGAATACGTTCATCTTCAATCATTTTTTCATGCATTCTTTTTCTACCTAATTTAAAAATTCCCTAAGCCAGTGGGACTAGTAAGCATAGTTTTATTTATTCTAGGATTATTATAAATAAATCTACAAACTTTGAATCTTTTAATTTCTCAATGTTACCTAAATCATACGAAATTTATGTTTAGTGAGCTGAGACCTGACTTTTATTCAGAGTTCCCTTGTCTTTTGTGGGCTGTTTAAAGTCATTCATGTCGGACATAAAAAGGCTAATGTTTAAGGAAGAAATAGCTTTGACCAAATGGATTAAAATTAACTCAATTCCATGGTAATTTATCTAAAAACATATTACTACAATCAAGTATGGGAAAAATATGTATACTATGACTTAAGAAATTTTGAATCCGAGGAATGATATGAAAAAGGACTAAGAGGCATTAGAATAATTATTTCTTAAGAGTGAAGTTAACATTATTTAACAAACCCGTTAGGGGGTTGAATTATGTAGGGCCACTTAAGGGAATTGGATGCATAGTAAAATAATATCATCTTTTGGTTGACAGGTCTGTCATGTAGACTACTTATGCAAGGCCGCCTAAGGGAACATGCGGTATAATCAGGCAAAATAACTCTAAAAATTTTACTTTTCTACTGCTAAAATTATAGTGCATTATATGGAGATTCAAATTTTCCAAAGAATAATTTGTTATATGGAGTGAGGTAATTGAATATAGAGAGGATATTTCCAATCACGATTTTCAATGAATTGGATGAATGTCACTCCTGGGAAGGTCTGACCCAAATGTAGGGAAGGGAAATATAAACCATATACTTGAATACATTGTAATCTTAAAAAGGAGAATGGGATAAATATGTTAAGGATGGGTATTTTTGCGGATCCATACATATTTTCGTTAAGACAACTAAGGACAAAAGAAATTTCTTCCCAAGAATTATGTTTCCATTATTTGACAAACCCATTTGGGGGTTGAATTATGCAGGGCTACCTAAGAGAATTGGATGCATAGTAAAATAATAGCATCTTTTGGATGACAGTTCTGTTATGTGGACTGTTTATGCAAGGCCGCCTAAGGGAACATACTGCATAGTCAGGCAAAAGAACTCTCAGGTATCAGACATTTTATGACCAGAAGTCAAGGAAAGGGTTATGGAGATCTGGAAGTCTTTAAGGTTAGGAATATGATGCATAAAAATGGGAATTCTTCCATGTATGCAGAGATAAAAAAACAATGCTAACTATAATCATGTTGTGGATGGGTCCTGAATCGAGGTGTTGGACTTTACTACATTACTCATTAGAATGAGAATGAAGACAAATGTAGTTTTTGAAATATAGTTTAACATCATGTGGGATGAGAGTGTAGGAGATCTTAGTTTAGGGAAATAGAGCTCGGACCATTATAAGGAATACACAGTGTGTGTTTGTTATAAACACGATGTGAATGAAGACCTGGGTTTTCACACCACATTCATGTTTTCACAGGGGGACTTATCAGCCAAGGGACTGAAAGTGGAATTTGGGGTTAGGCCCAAAGACTTGGGGTGGGATTTTAGGGACTCTCGAACGTTACTACGTATCCCATAAGGATGTGAATCATGCCCCACGTAGTTCTTGAAATACCCACTGTACAGATTTGGTTCGTACAAGTGAAGGGTGAAATGGGGACATTAGTGCAATGATGGATTGACCCAAGATAAATGGTTCAGGAATTCCCATGTATGCATGTAGTCTTTAGAATATAACATTATTGGAGATCAAGGTAAATAATGATTCCCTCTCAGGTGATGGTGTCAAAGAATGTTGTAGTTTATTGTCGTACAGGACAAAAGTGATGTATATTTTAACATCATATAGAAAGGAAAAAGGTGAACCAAAATGAAGATATTGAATCTGGAGGTGTCTTCACGAATCAACATCATATGAGATGAAGGTGAACCGATGTGATCAGATTGGTTTTGGGCTTGAACCTTGGGAGGATGCCTACGTACCCATCCTAGAAGGCAAGGATCAAAGTCTGCGTAGATCAATTGAAGAATGGGTTGGTGGTCAAGTTGTTTTTGAGGAAAATGATCTAAAAATAAAGTGTTGGGAATTATTCATGGTTAGTGTCCTAGAGAAGGTGTTATGGTTGAAGTTTACTCTAATCTCACGTGAGTCATACTCGGTGTGAGAAACAATAGGTATCAACAACCGTAAAAATGCACAGTTTAATGTCTTGTAGGAAATATAAGGGACTGAGCACAGTTTAACATCATGTTGGAAAATGGGGGACTATGCAGTTTAATGTCATGCTATAAGGAAAAAAGAGGGGATGTATAGTTTAATGTCATATAACAAGGACAATTGATGTATAGTTTAGTGTCATGTAGCTAGGATTTATGTCTATGCAGTTTAATGACTTTTAGTGAGGATAATGGGGACACAGTTTAACATCATGTTGGACGTTTTATGGACTTTTTCATAGTTTAACGTCGTGTCCGACATTGGGGTGTTGTATAGTTTAGTGTCATATAGCTTGGACGTATGAAAAAATTATGCAGTTTAAAGTATTACAGTAAGGAATTTGGGGACTGTGCAGTTTAATGTCATGCAGTAAGGAAAAAAAAGTTTAACATCTTGCTGGACGTAAGGGACTTCTATACAGTTTAGCGTCATGTAGCTAGGACGATGGTTATGCAGTTTAATGTCTTGCTGGACTTAAAGAACTTCTGTACTGTTTAGCATCATGTATCTAGGACGTCACAGTTTAACGCCATGTTGGATGTATAAAGGACTGTACAGTTTAACGTCTTTTGGCAAGGACAACACAGTTTAACATCATTTTGGACGATGGCATATTTTAACGTCATGTTGGATGATGGTGCAAATAGTTTAAGGTTATATGCATAGAACAAAATGATGTATTTGTGTTATACAAAATACTTCTTTAGAAATCTGGAATTGGTTGGAGCAGTGATGAGTTCTCTATCCATTGAGATTAAGGAATAAGCTCCATTGGAGTAGACCATATGTATTGAGTAAGGTCCTTCCCATTTTGGTTCAATAATGGGAGGTTTTTTTCCTGGTTTCAATGGAGTTCTGAGAACCAATACCAATTCTCCTAGAATGAATTAATGAAGACAAAATTTTTTGTTGAAATCTCCTGTTATTTGATTCTGATAAACTTCCCAATGGTGTAGGGTGCACACTCTTTTTTCATCTAATCGTTCCAATTCATCCAATCACTTCTGAGATTTTTCATCTATAGATGACTGATCAAAAATGTCTACTCTGAGAGAAGATAATTAAACATCAAAGGGAAAGAATGCCTTCATTCCATATGCCAACGAATATTGAGTTGACCGCGTTGCAGTGCATGTGGTGGTTCGAAAAGCCAATAAATCATGAAAATGTTTATCAGTACATGACTTCTTATCTTTATCCACCATCATTTGAATTATATTTAAAAGTGTCTTATTGAAGGATTTTATCTGACCATTGGTCGCTAAATGATACCGAGATGAATGGTTGGATTTGATGTTGTATTCTTGATACAACTTCCTTACCTCGGATGAACAGAAGTTGGTGCCATTGTCTTTCAATATGGTATGAGGGACACCAAATCTGGTAATGATGTTAGACTTTATGAAGATAACAATGATTTTAGAACTATATTAGTTGAGAGGTATTGCCTCTGCCAATTTGAAACTGAAGTCAGTAGCAGTAAAAATATACTTAAGCTGCTTGGCTGTAGCTGAAGGGTATGGTCCCACTACAACCATTCCCCATGTGGAAAACGACCATGAGTATTTAGCTGTATGAAGAAATTCTAGAGGTTGATGAATGAAGTTGTCACATACATGGCATGAATGAAAATTCTTCGTGAAATCAACACAATCTTGTATCATTGAAGGCCAAAAGTATCCAAGCCTTCGAATTTGATCATATCTCTATGTCCAGACTGGTGGGCACCACAGAATCCCACATGTACTTCTTTCATGACCACCATTGTCTCTTCACCATCAATTCATATGAATAGAACTCCATCAAAACCTCTTTTTTAGATAATTTTTTCTAGTTAATAAGGGCTGTCATAAAGAGTAAAATTGACTACACGTTGCCGGATATGTTCTTTCCCAGCTCTATCAGGTGGAAGTGTTCCATTTTGAAGCTATTTCCTGATAGGTGTCATACATCCTGTAGTATGACCATATGGTTCAGAAATGGGACTAATTTCATTTATTTCCTCTGTTCTTCTTAGAACATAAGGTGAAATTGTACGACGGTGGGCAATACTGATGATTGTCTCATCCCGATTTGGATCTGCTAGGGCTGTGGCTATATTAACCAGTGCATCGGCTTGGGCATTTTGTGATCGCGGAACATAAGAAAATGTCGGTTTCAAAGGAAATTCCACCATTACCTCTGTAACATAATCATACAATGGGATTAACTCTTCTTTTCTGATGGCATAATACCCCTTGACTTGTTTGATTACCAGGTCTGAATCACCTTTCACCTTTAAGTGATTCACTTGTGCCTGAAGCGCCAACTCCAATCCTACGATGAGAGCTTGGTATTTTGCTTCATGATTTGTACTGACTTCCAACAATAATAAGGAATAAGGTAGCACTACTTTTTTCGGATAAATGAGAACAATTCCTAACCCATCTTTGTTGAATTTAGGATCTTCCATTTTCTTTCTAGATGGACTTCTATAAGCACCATCAAAGTACATTTCCCATGGTTGATGATTATCATGAATAGAAAAGACTTCTTTATCAGGATGTTCAATATCAAAAGATGTATCTCCTACTGAAGGGTGTTCAGCAAGGAAAACATCCAGATCATGGCCCTTTATTTCATTTTGAGACACATACTAGATATCAAATTCCTGCAAAATAACTGCCCACCTTAATAGACATCTTGTAAGCATTGGACAACTAATGATAAATTTGAGCGGGTTATTATGAGATACCAATTGGACCTCATGATGTTGCAGGTAGTGTATCAATTTCTGAACTGCAA
The DNA here is from genome assembly GCA_963277665.1 of Viscum album. Lineage (NCBI taxonomy): Eukaryota > Viridiplantae > Streptophyta > Magnoliopsida > Santalales > Viscaceae > Viscum > Viscum album. The sequence goes on along the minus strand of OY728120.1, from coordinate 565,873,524 downwards.
ATATTAATGCTGGGTAGCACTTTTCAATACTTGAATATTGGGTTTCTTCTTCAAACATAGTCCAACTGAGATATTAAAGGTTGTTTTCATTCCCAGCATCATTCTTATGGGAAAGGAAGGCACTCAATGATCACTATAAAGTTGTCACATAAAGAATGAGTGGTCTTCCTTCAACATGTGGAATTAATACAGGTAGAATCAAGAGATATTTCATGAGAATATTGAATTCTTCTTGACATTCTTCAGCCCACTAGTAAGGGACTCCCTTCTTCATCAAATTTGGTGAAGGGTAAACTTTTTCCTTCCAAATTGGAAATAAAACACAGAATAAAGGCCAAGTGTCCTAGAAGTCTTCTCAATTATATCAAATTTTGAGGAGGTGACATATCAAGGATTGACTTTGTATTCTCAGGATCGACTTTGATACCACGATGGCATACAACAAAGCCGAGAAATTTTCCTGAGGTTACCCCAAAAGTACATTTTAATGGGTTCATTTTCAAATTATGTTGCCAAAGTTTGAGGAATATGACTTCCAAATCATCCAAGTAATTAGAATGTTGTATGTATTTAACCACCATATTTCCCACATAACATTCAAAAAATTTCCCAAAAAATGGTTTGAAGATACGGTGCATGGTAGGTTGATATGTTTCGCCTACATTCTTCAGGCCAAAGGGCATTACCCGATAGAAAAACACACCCTAAAGGGCTCTGAAGGATTTAGATTATTAATCTTCTAGAGCCATTAGGATTTGACTATACCCTGAATATCCATCCCTGAAGGAAAGGTCTTCATATCCAGTTGTTGCATCAATTAAGAGTTCTGGGATCGGAACTGGAAAATCATCCTTGGGACAATGCAGATTAAGATCTCTGAAATCAATGCAAACTCTAATTTGTCCGTTCATCTTTTTCATAGGGACAATAATGTCCAGCCAGTTGGGATATTTAACTTCTCTAAAGAATTTAGCTTTGATAAGATTATCCACCTCAGCTTAAATTTTGGAAGCATATGTTGGGTGTGTTCTTCTTGCAGCTTTTTTAAATCATCAATGTTCTTATGGCAAACATAAATAATGAGTAGAAACATCAGGATCAAGCCCAAGAATTTCTGTACAGTTCAATGAAAATATATCTCTATTTTGCTTCAAAAATGAATTATACATTTCTTTATCTTCATGAGTCATGGACACACTAATTAAAGTGGGACATGGATCTTCTTTTTTTCCCAGATTTATTTCTCTGAGTTCATCCAATGTGGAAGAGATACACTCTTCAAATGTTGTAGGATCATCCCTGAGATCTTCCTCTTCTTCTTCAACATGTGTTATTACTTCTCTTTCTACATGCATAGTAGATGATTAAGAAAAAGTTACATGATCAAGAGAGATGTTAAAATTTGAATATCTTGAAGAAGAGGCTTCCATTTCTAACCCTATTGATGATGAAGGGTATTCCATGGGTAATAAAGAGGGGATAATGGATTGAGAATCGACATCATCATTTACCTATGACATTACTATAACTTCTTCTGGCATGGATGGTGAAGTATAGACTTTCTGGATTTCAGCGGATGAAATGAAGACATCTCCATTTGAGCTTTCATCATTGCTTGGTGAATCACCAATTTCTCCCATGCTGTGTGGATTGATTGTCGTAATTGACATTATGGATGTTTCCATAAGAGTATTTGGATTTGGGTCTATCCTATCAATTTGACTGATAGAAAACACATAATTTATACTCACATGTATGAATGGGTTTACTGGAATCTTTTACAAACCACATGAAGGATTAACATTGGTAACCTTACTTGTTGTGGATTTCTCCTTACCCTCCATGTGATAGAATTAAGCCTCTATGTATTTAGATTAACATGTTTTGAATGGGGCTTTATCACCATAAAATTTCCCAATTAGACCATTGAAAAAATATTTGAGACATTGATGGTATGATGAGGGGATATCTGCATGCTAATGTAGCCAAGGTCATCCAAGCAAAAAGTTGAAAGCTGTGTCGTGATGAACAACCATGAAATCTAAATTGGATACAAGATCTTCCAACTGAGTTCTTAGTGTGATCATACCCAGAGGCTCTTGTTCATTTATATCATATCCCTACAACATCAATGTAGAAAGAGATAAGTCAGATTCGAAGAGGCCCAATCGACGATGTGTACAAATGGGGATGAGGTTGACTTTTGAACCATTATCAATTAAATCTCTTCAAATGTCTAAATCATTGAACTTTACATATAAATACAAAGGACTACTACGTCCATGAACAACATCATCTTCATCTTCATCTGTAAAATATATCACTGCATGGCATTCTGAAAGATTATTCTCTACATGGTAGACTTCAGCCGCAGAAATTTCGGTTTCGAATTCTTGAGGACTTGACAAAGCCTCGATGAGTGCCTCCTGAAGAGAATTTGATATATTAAAGGCATCTAGAATTGATAATATGGCCGGTACTTGGGCCAAATTCTTCAAGACATCATATTTTTTATCCGAAGGTCTGTGTTTCCCAACAGGAACATGTGGTTTTGAAGGGGCCTTAGAAGTTGATGCTTTGGAAGTAGATGCATCTTGTATCAGGTTAGGAGTTGGAAATACTCCTGGATTTGGAAGATTAGACCGAATATATCTATTTGAATGATTAGAGGAAGAAGGTACAACCTCCAACTGATCCTCCAGAATGACTGTTCCAGGACTAAATCTTCCATGTGTGGATGAACTTACTTGTTCTTGTTGAGCTCACTGAAGGGCTCTACCATGAGTTTCTACTGCATACACAGTTCTAGTAGGGGTAGAATTGGAATATTGGCTTCTGGGATATCCACGTCTTCATATGTATCCCAAGCCTCTAGAATTCCCTCTAATTCCTCTCTTTGAGATAGTGAATTCAGGCTCATTGAGCTCGAAACTGTCACTGGAATAAGGATATGTTAAGTGAATCATATTAATAGAACCAAAGATCAACTATTCTTATGATGAAAATTCTACATGATTAACTAGTTTAGGCTATGCCGTTTGGTGAGGCGGTGACCGTGGAGTTGAAGTAGATGGCATAAAATCCCCCAGAGTCAAAGACAACTTGGGCTTTGACCCGATCTCATCATCTTCTGGATGCTCTTATTTCTTTTAATTATGTCGTTTCTTTGAGGATTTTTATTTTTGATGAAGGGGGATTTGTTGTGGCATTCATAGTAGAAGACAAAATTGGTTTCTTCGATTGCGTTCATAAAATGGCATGAGTTCAGTTGATCATTTTTTTTACCATTCAATAATCATATTTCTACGCATTTTTTCTTTTTTACTTCTTGCCACTCGCCTTCTTTCTCTGGATCTGTAGTAGTAACACAAGCTACATGAGATGAAGAACCTTTCGATTTGACTTGTCCTGAGTCTACCATTTTTTGCAGGAGGTCTTTGAAGACAATCCACTCCAAAATGGGATTCCCCAAAATCTGATGAAATGGGAAATAGTTGGGACGATCTTCATCTCCATCCTTGTTTACCCTTTTGGGCCTTGTCAATTGAACCAAATTATTTTCCAGAGCTGAAATGATGTAACCCAGAACTTTTTCATTTTGGAAAGAATAAAAAATTCTCTTTATATACTCAAATTTTTTCCATCATTGATATCTCTGACCATCTTGATGAAAAGGCCTCTTTTGTTGACGCTCATGAGGTGGAGCCCTTCAGAAAGATGAAGGTTTTGATGTGGAAGAAGGTACAGGTGCTTTTTTAAGCGTAACTATAGTAGTCTCTACTCTACCCATTCTCCTTCTTGGAGCTGATGGAATTACATGAGTTTTATCCTTAGTCTTCGTAAAAGAGTCCTTGATCTACTGAGCGATCGAAGTAAGGTCTCCAAACCCTCCTGTGTATTTCACAAGGATCATCGCTGTGCGCAATTCATCAAGTAGATTTTCCACACAGATTGGCATCAATTCCTATTGAGAGAGTTCTAAGCTTAGGGAAGATTTCAATCCCTTCGAGCGAGCAATGAAATCTGAAACACTTTCATTATCCCTTTGCATACAATTTTTAAGATAAAAACCTGTAGTATTTGGCAAAGTTGAGCTGAATTGAAGAAGGAATCTTTGGTGAAGATCTTCCCACCCGGAAATCACTACCACAAAAATAGTTTTTCGCAACGCCCCCCTTTATCAGCGCTTGCTTAGTAGCACTAATAAAGGGGGGCCTTTATCAGCGCTTTTTTTAGCGCTGATAAAGGGTCGGCTTCAAAAAAAAAAATTAAAAAATATATTAATATATTAATATATAAATATAGTTATATTTTTATATAAATATAATACATAATTTTTAAATATATTTTAGATAAGTATAAATGTACATTTACACTTATTATACTTAATATATAAGATATTTAGTGAAAATGACTTGTTAAAAAATTAAAAAAATATTTTTAATTAATAATTTGATAATACTTATGGAGTAATAGTCATTTAATAACAATTTTAGGACTAAAAAAATTAAAAAAAAATTTAAAAAAAATCCAAAATATGTTGAAAACGCAACTCAAACTTCAAGCGGCCATAACTTTTGATCCGGGTGTCCGTTTGAGATCTACCACATATCAAATCGAAGCCTGCAACGAGCTCTACATCGCAGTGACTCAGGGGTACCCTAGTAAAGCGTTTTTAGAGGCCAAAAGAGGCCCAGAAGGCCTCCAAAACTGAGTTTTTTGTCGGGGTACCCAGATTTTTTAACATTTTGTGGATTTTCAAACTCGTTTAAGGGGGTATTATTGGCTTTTCTTGGCGGAGACTAAATTTATTCCAATATATTACATTCATATTGATATTATGTCTTTGAAATTTCATCCTTTTTTATAATGAACTGCTATTTATAATCAAATATATAACTATATGTACATATTTTATATATATTCGCAGCTAAAAATTATATTTTTTAAATAAATAATTAAACATATTTGCATATAAAATATATTAGATTTATCTAAATAATAACTAATATCCATTTTATTTAAAATACAAATATATGAATATTTATATACCTCTATATTAATCTAACTATATATATATATTAATCTAACTATATATATATATTAATCTAATAACTATATATATATTAATATAACTACATATATATATTAGTATTACTATAAATATATGTATTAATATCACCATAAATATATATATTAATATCACTATATATATATTAATATAACTATATAAATATATATTCATATAACTATATATATGTTAATATAACTATATATATGTTAATATAACTATATATATGTTAATATAACTATATATATATTAATATAAATATATATTACTATACGAATAAATATAATTAAATATATATATATATATAGATATAGATATATATTAATACCACTATATATATATATTAATATTACTATATATATTATAATATAACTATATAACTATATATTATAATATAACTATATATATATATTAATATAATTATATATTACTATACGAATAAATATAACTAAATATATAAATATATATATATAGAGATATCATGAATTGGAAAGCAAATCAAAATAGAGTAGTGGTAAGGGCTTAGGCGTGCAGGGGGGAGGTCTCGAGTTCAAATCCTGGTGGAGGCAGGGGTGCGCGCACATGGGGAATATTGGAGCAAGCATGGTTAAAGGGTGGAGGGGGTGCGTGGGGTGTTTTATAGGGGCCGAAAAGCGCTGTAAAAAGGGGGGGGGGTTCAAGCGCTATAAAAGCCCCCCCGATTGGCAGTATTTTTTAATTTTTTTTAATTTTTTTAAAATTTTTTAACTTCTATGAGCGCTTTTTGAAAAGCGCTGATAAAAGGGTCCTTTATCAGCACTAAAAAGAAAGCGCTGATAAAGGAAGCGCTGATATAGGACCCCTTTATCAGCGCTAAAAAAAGCGCTGATAAAGGGGTACTTTTATAAGCGCTTTTTTTAGCGCTAATAAAGGAGTCCTATATCAGCGCTTTTCGGAGTGCTGATAAAGGGGACCCCCCCTTATCTACGCTGGCTTTATTAGAACTTTTCTAGCGCTGATAAAGGTCATTTTTAGCGCTGATAAAGGTCGTGTTTGTAGTAGTGAATTGACTGGGATTGAAAGCTTGTATACCAAACAAAAGCAGACCCTTGTAATGAATGTACAAAAAACCTGAGATTAACTGATTCTTATTACTAAGGGGTTCCCATCATAGGGTCACGATGGAAAAGAATGTGTTAAGTGTTGCTCTGGGTCTCCCGAACCATTAAATATTGGGAATGTCGTACTTGAAAAATTTGATGGGGGAGGAATTGCATCAACCCATTCAGGGTAAGCTCTCTTTTCTGGTTAAATATGAGCACGTTTTCCCACTATATCTACCAACCAAGATGTTAATGACTCAATAGTAGTTATTAACTTTTGAGAAAAATCTGGTTGAGCTTGGAACTGAGAAGGTGCAATAACTTGAGCTTGGACAGATGTGGAGGCTGGTACTGAATCTGAGGATAATACCAAAGGTTGTTGTTGCACCTGACCCATACGATTAGACCTGTGAGGGTGTAATGATAAAGGAGGATATTATTGATCCATATTAGTAGCCACAACAAATTCCCTTGGCTGACTAACTCTAGAACGCTTAAGAGGAAGACTACTTTGAAATAGTTCTGCATTCAACCTTTTTAATTCCTTTATTTCTTCCTCCAATTGTGAAAATATGTTCTCTAGTGAGAGTGATTGGCCTTCTCTAGAGGAAGGGTATTTAACCTGATTCTTTCCTTTACCCTTTTTGGATTCCTTTCGAAGAGGGTGAATTTAATTATTTGAAGGAATACCTTGATTCTGGGTAAGCATTTGATTTCGTTTACGCACACCTTCTTCATTTGTGTCTGTGCGTACAACTTCTTGAGCAGAAAATTGTTCATTTGATCCCTCTGAATGAGCCTTATCTAGGGGATCAACAACAATGGCATTGATGACATTAAATGATGCATAATTCATTGCATCCCTTCTATTGACATTTCTGTCATACTCTTTTTTTCCATGCCCTTGATGAGACATTTCTTTTTTTTGATTTGATCCCTTAGGAACATCTTGACAAACCTTAATTCGGAGGGAATCTCTTGATAATTCGGCACTGTGTTCCTCTTGTGTCTTCTTCCCAAATTGAGAGAAGACTGACTTTCTCTGAGGAAGAGATTGAGGATTTAAAAAAGCCACCAGTCCGGTGGACTGGGGCTGTTCCTGATGTTTGTACTCAACTCCTAGAATCCTATTTGTAGATTTTGAGGGTTGGGTTAAAAGAGTCCCCAGTCTGGCAAGCTGGGGTGATTCTTGAGCTGATATATCTGAGACTTTCTTAAAATATCTCCTGATCTTGCAGACATTAGTCCAGAAATTGGCTGGATGCATTAACTTGCATCCACTCAAATCACCTGGCTCAAATGAATACTGGATGATTTCTGACACTTCTTTCACCTGATGATGTGCCCACTTTAAACGAGAATCCTGTTCGATATTCTCATTTGTCTGAAGCAAGAGTAATTTGACAACTTTTTCTTTGTATTCCTAACTTTGGGAAGAACTAGTTGAGGCATGTTTTTTAGAAAGCCTTTGATTACAAACAAAGCCAATTGGTTGTGGCCGGTCATGGGAAATAACATTGCATGAGACCAGTTTCGGCAGGCTTTGTTGACTGGAGAGTACAGTGAAATGCAGTGCTCCATGAACACCCCATCCCTTGATATGAATACCAGATGGGGTATTGGAAAATAACTAGAGGAATATTTTTAGTGCGCCAAAGCATGAATGCTGACGGGCTCTCTGGTGCGTTTTAGTCTTCGGTTATCGAGAAACTGAGAGAGATGCCAAGTCAATTTGGCATTTTAACCCTTATATTATCTTAACATGCATTTTATATTCATCATAAGATAATATTTTCTTTTTCAATTGACAAAGTGTTTTCCACATGTTGAGTCGAATATCCTGAATACAGTCTTCCATCATCATCTCTGGAATTTCATAAAGAGATTCAGTCGAAGGCCGAAACATGACTGGCACTTCACCATTCACCAGTTGTTTTCTGATATTCAGCACTTCCTCTTTAGAATTCAATGAAGATTCTTCGACCTGATTAGACCAGAGCTGGTGCTTCCTTGTTTCTTCATGATATTTAACAATATCGGTAGAGAATTCACTGATCGAACTAGATGATGAATGACACGGGGGTGGTTTGGATAATGACCTACACCACGAGCTATCTTTTGATTGAGAAAGTATTTCACCTGCTAACGGTAAAGCATCAGACATGACTGGACTCACATTTTCAAGAGCCTCAAGATAAGAGGGCTTTCTCATAACTACATTATCCAATGGATCATTTTACAGGCAATGTGATTTACTACTGCAGAGAGGGCTTTCGCAGCTAAAATCATCATCATGGGGAAGACCAACATGGTGGGTTACATCAAAAGATGAAACCTTTTTCTCCTTGATCTTCTGGCCACACAGAGGGTTCTTGTGGCTCTCATCTGAAGATAAAACTTCGAGACCGACCAAACTGTCATGAAACAAGCCTTCTTGAGGAAGTGTCTGATAAAGACCTTCAGAATTAATATTCCAACTATTGGGAAATGAGAGAGTAGAATCTTGAATTCCAATAGATAATTGTCTGGGGGATTCAAGAACTCCAGCATCGAGAAATGACTTATTACAGATTTGCCCTTGATTTCTTGACTGTGCAGAATGAGTCTTCTTCTTAGATGCCTTCTTACTCACTTTAGGAACCACTTGTTGACAAAAGTGGTTATTATGGGCAAGTGTATGTTCCTTCTCAGGAGAAAGAGTCATGTTATGCTGATTATCTCCACTCAAATCAGGTGTATGTGCCTGACTTGGTTGTCCGTATGACATGAGGGGGTATGCCCCACAACCCTCTTGGACTGGAACAGAGGTGTGTGTCTATTCCAGAGTGATATGTTGATGTATCACTCCACTGGTAAGGATATATTTTCATTTCACTCCATGTGATGCTGCTGAAGCTGTTATAATATTCTTACAGGCATTGAGAATATGAGAAAGGATTTGCTTCTACTCTTTCACCATTTTCAAAATGTTCTTGGTGACTTCAGTTGCCGGAATAGGAATATACGTCCATTCTGTGTCTGGAGTAGGTGTATTTGCCTGCTCCTGTCCTCCTTTTCCAGTCAGTGAATTCTAGCAGTGCTCAAGTGTGGGGGCAGAGAGTTGAGTCTGCCTCCTGTTTGTCATTGAGGCTTTCCAATCGACTTCTCCAACTGCTACCAAATAGAACTGTTGGTAGGATTGATCAATACTAGTAGGTGTATGTGCCTGGTGATTTCACTTTTCCAAATGTTATTGATGAACTTCCTTCAATAATGGCATACGAGGCTGCTGCCAGGATTGATGAGTGTAAGTAGGTGCATGTTCCTGTTTACCAGTTGTCAACACATTGGGTTGGTGGGCTTCATCGTATGTAGTCATACGAGCATGATGACTAGCTGATTATTTATAAATAGGTCTATGTTCCTTTTTATAGTACTCCATCGGAATTTCCTGGCGGGAATGACATGTTGCTTCCAGACGAGTCTGCTGGATAGCGGAATTAAAACGGATGGGTGTGTGTGCCCGCTCATCTCTTTCCACCAAGTTTGGTTGGTGGACTTCTCCAGAAATTGCAGAGATAAGAACATTCTCACTGTTGAATGGTCATCTCCTCTGGTGGTTCGTCTTGTTTGGTCGGGTTAGAGGAACCTGAGCCAAACAACTGGAGACGACACCCTCAACATGTTGACGGTGCACTACTGCATGAGTCTAGCGGCAATTATTGGTCGGAGGCCTCAGGAAGGACTCTTGTTTCATTGAATTAAGGCATTGAGTGACATTCTCATTCACCTCCTCATAATATTGGAAGGGATGGTGATGGCGTTTCGGGGATAACAACCAAAAACAGTTTGAAACGGTGGTTGGCACCACCTGCTTCTTGATCGCTGGTCGTCACTGTCCAGACAACCAGGGTGAATTATTGACTTGAAGGGCTTGTCGAGCAGCCTCCAGAGTCGGAATGGTATCGTGTTGATCTTATTCATTAACCAGTGAAGTTGATACCCAGCATTAAAGATGCTTAGTAGGTGATTTTGTCCTCAGAGTGGGCGACGATCCAGTAGGAGTAGCATTAGAGGTATTCATAGTAAAGGCATTCACATGTGTGAGCATAAGAGAATCCATTTTTGTAATGAAGAAGATCTTGGAAAAGAGTTCCTGTTTGATATAATAGACATAATCAAGATAAGTTCGGCCACTATATCTTTTGGATGAGCACATATGTTATTGATTGTATTGTTGTCCCTCCCATTGAGTTTAAATAAGGGCCTAACAAATAAGTCAAACATAATTTTAACTTGGTTAAGTATTCACGTCGAGTTCACCATTTTTTGTTTCGCCCTAGAATTGGTGATGTCCTTATTTGTTTAAAGTTCAGACATTCCAATTGGTTTCTAACGGGTATGTTCGTAGAACCAGAAACATCCAAAGATTCTATAACCATTTGAACCTACTTTCCAAAGGCAGGTGCTCATTAGTTGTTAACCGATGAGGCTTAAAAAAATTTCATTAGTCTAGAGGATGGGAGGTCAGACTCATCACACCTATTTTTGGGGGAATTATTGTCTACTCCAGTACTCTCTTTATAGATTTATTTTATGTTTGTGAATCCTTATTAATTTACCAAGTATGAAAATGAGATTTCCTTTAGATCTGACAATAAATGATCGATATTTATGGGATTTAGAGAATCTATTATATGTATTTTAGGTTCTTCATAGATAGAGAATCATCTTTATTTGTTAGAGATTATCAGTCAATGGTATCCTTCAACACATTATATAGAAATCTCTTGGTCATTATGATAACCATACTGTTTTTAAAGCCACTGATCGGGGCACTTGAAGTTTATTGTCATTCTGAAGGACATGGATTATTTCATAGTTGGGATCATACCTGCAGATGGGTTACCTATGTATCCTTGTTTAGAAAAGGAATCAGAACCCACGTAGTTCGAGTAAAGAAGTATGAGGTTTATGAATGGTTAATGTCTCAAAGAAATATTTCATAATTATTTTACTCTCTAAGATCATTTGAGTCATGATCAGTGTGAGAAACAAGATGTATTGGTAAAACCTGACAATTGTGCCATGAAAGATGCAATCATGAGAAATAATTTGGGGCTTATGTACGTATGACTACCCAGATAGATGAGGATTGGGATTTACTTTGGGGAAGAAACCCAAGAACAAGGTCCATAAAGGTATATGTACTTTATGGAGATTTGGATACTGAACTTATGGATTACTCATGAGAATGATTCCCAAATTAGAGGGGACTTATGATTGGGTTTTATTCCTGACAAGGAAGTCCAAATCAAAAGAAATAAATACTGCTTAAGAGAAATTATGACTGGGGGTTATTCTTGGGAAGGAGGCCCAGGTTAAATGGACTTGATAACTAGGGCTTACTCCTAAGGAGTATTCCCAGGTTAAGGGAATTTTTGAACATGGGGATTACTTCTGAGTAGGATTCCCATATTAGATATCTTGGAATGGGGCTTACTCTTGAAAAGGATGCCTAGTATAAGAGAACATGGACTTGGGATTACTTATGAAAAGGAGGCCCAGGTTAGGGGACATGGGGCTTACTCCTAAAGAGGATGCCCTAAATTTGGAAACATGAAGACTGGGGGTTATTCCTGAAAAGGAGGCCCAGGTTAAGATCTTGTCACTTTAAAGGATGAGGTTGAATGAATGAAATCTATCACCTTAGTGACATAAATATTTGTAAATCACTAAGTTTTAAGAGATGTTTGATATAATTCCTTTCATATAAATAAGCCAACCAAGGAATCAAGCCATAAATGGATTTGAAAAGGATTCTTAAGGCTAAATCTTGAAGAGGAGATGTGGATTTGAAGAAAATATCTGAATAATCAGGAGTGGCACCCAAAAAGAGGTAGGCGCGCTGGTCCTATTTGGGCACGTAGGTCCTGTGTGCGCATGTATACCTGCGTGGAACAGGTGTACTTGCATGCCTGCCAACCCATAGGGTAATACATGGGTGAGACTTGGCTCAAGCCCTTAATATTATCCCTAAAGGCTTATAAAAGGGTGGTGCGTCAGTTTTGTTGAAGGAATAAGGTGTCACACAAGTGTGACAATTTCCCTTAAGGTTTAAACACTTAGGTGTGTTGGTGTTGGGGAATTTCAACACTTAGGCCTTGTTCCCCCTCTTAAGATCATCCATTCAAGGTAACAAATTACCTTAGAAGTGTTAAGAAAACATCAAGAATAGACTAGGGCACTGAGAGCTGAAATCTGAGTTTCTGGATTTTTCATCCCCAAAATGGGGGGGGCCCACAAGGGGTATTTATAGGCTACTGAAGACCTTGGGCGTAAATCATATAGGGCGCGCAGGTCACTTGCACGCCCAATATGTGGTGCGCAGGTACCCTGCACAACCGTCTTTAAACTTGCGAGGACCATGCAAAAGCAAATCATTGTTCATGCCTTTGTCAATTTTTGATGTTTCTTCAAACGATGAATCAATTTGTGGTAAGGTATTCCCCTTTTTCAGTCGTTTTGTCTCTGTGAGGGAAATGAGCATCAATAACGATGATAAAATGATTTTTTTTAAATTTCTATTACATAAAAATATGTAATTATTTTCCAATATCCGACAGTCATAGGAATCAGCTACTCCTATAGCGGATGCAGACCTATTATCGATGTCTTTGAAGTAGCCAGAACAATATGGTCGATTCAGAGGTGCGGGGTTTGGGGTGACACCCCAATTATATTTTGAGAAAAAAAATAAACAGATGATAGAGATGAAAAATTGAAACAAATGAGTGAAATACTAGAAACTCTTTAAGAACTATTTCAATTGAAGGGAGTGTAGCAAGAAACTAATATGGGTGGGAAGCAAAGAGAAGACACAACTCAAGAACAACATGGTCATGAAGATCCCACCCCACCCCCCACCAGCTTTGAGACAATCCATTCTCCTAAAAGAACTATATTAGATGTGGTAATCAATATTCTAATAAATGCTCCCATGAAATGTGAATTAGAAAAATAGTGTAACTTTTCCTGTACTGGTCTTCTATAAGGTGATAATGACATTGATTTATTTCTGTCAACACCCACCTATCACCTTGCAGCAAGGGCTACAGTGTTCAACATACCAGATGACAATCTGCATAATAGACCAGTTATGAAAGATCAACTGAAAGTGACGATTACTATAGCTCATGAGCCAAATGTAGAGCTACATATTCCACTTGATGAAAATGATATTCATCCGGTCTAAAAGGCAATTGGGACATTCATTGCATGGTCGTCACAACTTGTAAGACTACATGCAGACAACGTGGTATTTATTTCCTTTTTTTCAAGATAAACCTTTAACAATTAATGAAAAAATGGTCTAAAATAGTGAATGATATTAATGATGGGGAAAGGGAAGGGGGAGACAAACATCCGCTCAACACCATCTAAAGGATTGACCAACCGATCCCAAAGAGCTACTGAAAGCACAATAACACCACATATTCTCTATACATATTTAATAGCATTGAAGACTCATGTGGATACGAAGCTAAGACGTTGTAGTAGTCATGTAGTGGTTTTCAAAATAAATATATACTGATAGGAAAGTCAAGATATTGTTGATGCTGAAAATGTAAATGAGATCCTTTAAAACGTTTGGCTAGGTGTCACAGTTGTAAATATATATATATGAGGTATGTTTTCATGACTTGGTTTTCTAAAAGTTGATCTAATGTGAAAATTATGACTAAAAGAATTTTATATTTTTGAAATATGTATATATGAAATATAGTTTAAGGAATTTTCCCACAATCCAAAATTCAGACACGTTAGTCCTTATAACACATCAAAACATCTAACAAAATTAGAGCCATAAAAAAGGATGAAATAGTGAATGGATTGTTGAAAACATTTGAAATAAATATTACATATGAAAAACTCTTCCTAATACCAACCATACAATGGTAAAACTCTACGATTAAAGCATATCATTAATATTTAATTTTTTTTATTAATTATTCCTTTTTCTGTTTTAGGCAACATTGGATGCTAATTGCGGTGAACTTGGATACTCCAAAGATTTATTTTCTGGATTCAAAGCAAGGATATCCATCAAAACAGCCACACATGATGGTGTTTGTGAATCTGTAAGACACTACATTCTACATTTTAGGTCTAAACATAAAGTAATATAATTTATATTTTCTTTTAATAAGGATTATGTTATGATATGGCGGTGTATCATTGTCATGAAGAAAATTAATGAGGACAGGGGCTAAGAATAAGAAGGCGAGAAAGTACTACGTCTGGACAAATATAATGGTTTATATAATAAAATTTCACTATCCAAACACATATCAACACAAGTTACTTATTCTCTAAATGATCAAATTTTTTGTAGTGTCCAAAACAAACAAATTATAATTATTGTGGTTATTATGTTTGTAAATTTATGAAAGAGATCATTTTTCATCAACAAACCAGTATCCCAAAAGAGGTATTTTAAAAAACAAATACTATTTCATTTTATTTATTAATTAATTATTTATTTTTATATTATACTGTACTACTCTAATTGTCGAAAAGCCTCTTAATCACATGATGATATAGATTTGTTTAGAAATTTCTGGGCTGTATACCTAATGGAAGATTTTACACAGATAGCATGAAGATCTGACTTGGGGATGTGAACAATTGGTAGTCATTTTTTGGAGTGGTTAAGTGGATCAAAAGATGAAACATTGTTGTATTTAAAGATCGTAAGAAAATTTTAATTGTTATTAAATAAATCATCCTTTCTCCAATGAGTTATTTTCCCATTTTAACAGATGAAATGAACCAACATCATGCCAAAACGAAGAAACACTCAAAGGGTCTCTCTTTTGTTTAAAATGGACAGCATTTTAAGTGAAAACAACAACTGACGTACGAAAATCCGACCAAACGCATTTGGATTGTGTTGATACATTAGGAGAACGATCCATGGGTGCATTGGTGACATGTACGAGTCATCCCTTCTTCACTCTGAGGCGCTGTATGGCAGGTATCACTCACATTGTTTCTCTTTTTCTAAATAGACATCATTTTATGTGAAAACACCAACTGACATATGAAAATCCAACCAAACACATTCAGATTATGTTGATCCTTTATGATAATGATCCATGGGTGCATGTTTTATGTGTATGAGTGAACCCCATCTCAATTTGATGCATAGTGTGGCCGGTATCACTCAAAGGGTCTCTCTTTCATTTAAAATGGAAAAAATATTAAGTGAAAACAACAACTGACGTATGAAAATATGACAAAACACATTCAAATTATATTGATCTATTAGGAGAATGATCCATGGGTCATTTTTGACGTGTACGAGTCAATCACATTTCAATTTGAGGCATCGTGTGGCCGGTATCACTCAAAGGGTCTCTCTTTGGTTTAAAATGGACAGAATGTTATGTGAAAATAACAACTGACGTATGGAAATCTAACCAAATGCATTCAGATTGAGTTTATCCTTTAGGAGAAAGATACATGGGTCATTTGTGACTTGTAAGAGTCAAAACCACCTCATCCCGAGCCACAATGTGGCCGGTCACACTCAAAGGGTCCGTCTTTCGTTTAAAATGGAAAGAATTTTAAGTGATAACAACAATTGATGTACGAAAATCTGACCAAACGCATTAAAATTGTTTTTATCCTTTATGAAAATGTTCCATTGGTCATTTTTTATGTGTACAAGTCAACCTCACCTCAATCCAAGGCATGACATTGCCAGTATCACTCAAAGGGTCTCTCTTTCGTTTAAAATGGACATAATTTTATGTGAAGACAAAAACTGACGTACAGAAATCTGACCAGATTCATTCATATTGTTTTGATCCTTTAGGAGAACAATCCATGGGTAATTTGTGACGTGTAAAACTAAACCTCGAATCAATCTGAGGCACGGTGTGGCCAGTAGCACTCAAAGGGTCTCTCTTTTGTTTAAAATGTATAGAATTTTAAGTGAAACCAAAAACTAACGTATGGAAATCCGACCAAACACATTTGTGTGGTGTTTATCCTTTAGGAGAACGATCCATGGGTCTTTTGTAATGTGTAAGAGTCAACCCCGCCTCAATCGAAGGCACGATGTGGCCAGTATCACTCAAAGGGTCTCTCTTTTGTTTAAAATGGACATACTTTTAAAAGAAATCAACAACTGACGTACAGAAATATGAACAAACACATTCATATTGTGATGATCCTTTAGGATAATGATACATGGGTCATTTGTGACATGTACGAGTCAAACCTGCCTTAATCTGAGGCACAGTGTGGTAAGTATGACTCAAAGGGTCTCTCTTTCTTTTAAAATGGACAGAAATTTAAGTGAAAACAATAACTGACATACAAAAATCCAACCAAAGCATTCAGACTGTGTTGATCATATAGGATAACGATCCATGGGTGCATTGTTGATGTGTACGAGTCTACACCACCTTAATATGTTCCATGGTGTCGCCGGTATCACTTAAAGGGTCGCTCTTTTGTTTAAAATGGACATTTTTTAAGTGAAAACAACAACTGACATACGAAAATCTAACCACACGCGTTATAATTGTGTTGCTCTATTAGGAGAATGATCCATGGGTGTGTTGGTGGCTTGTAAGAGTCAACCCCTCCTCAATCTGAAGCACTGTGTGGCCGGTATCACTCAAAGGGTCTCTCTTTCGTTTAAAATGGACAAAATTTTAAGTTGAAACTACAACTGACATAAAGAAATATGACCAAACGCATTCGGAAAGCGTTTTTCCTTTAATAGAATGATCCACGGGTCATTTGTGACATGTAAGAGTCAGCCTTGCCTCAATCTGAGGCATGGTGTGGCCGGTATCACTCAAGGGGTCCCACTTTCGTTTAAAATGGACTGAATTATAAGAGAAAACAATAACTGATGTACAAAAATCTGACCAAACGAATTTTTATTGTGTTTATCCTTTAGTAGAACGATCCATGGGTCATTTTTGATGTGTAAGAGTCAACCACGCCATAATATGATGCATGGTGTGGCCGGTATCACTCAAAGGGTCTCTCTTTCTTTTAAACTAGACAGAAATTTAAGTGAAAACAACAACTTTCGTACAAAAATCCAACCAACGCAATCAGATTGTGATGATACTTTAGGAGAACGATCCATGGGTGTATTGGTGATGTGTACGAGTCAACCCCGCCTCAATATGAGGCACAGTGTGACCGGTATCACTTAAAGGGTCTCTCTTTCGTTTAAAATGGTCAGAATTTTAATTGAAAACAACAACTGATGTACGGAAATCTGACCAAACACATTCGTATTGTGTTGATCCATTAGGAGAAATATCCATGGGTTCATTGGTGGCTTGTATGAGTCAACCCTACCTCTATCTGAGGCACAGAGTAGCCGATATCAATCAAAGGGTCTCTATTTCATTTAAAATGGAATGAATTTTAAGTGAAAACAACAACTGACATACGGAAATCTAGACAAATGCATTCAGATTGTGTTTATCCTTTAGGAGAACGATCCACAGGTCATTTGTGTCATGCACGAGTCAACCTCGCCTCAATCTGAGGCACAGTGTGGCCGATATCACTCAAAGGGTCTCTCTTTCGTTTAAAATTGACTGAATTTTAAGTGAAAACAAAACATGACATACAGAAATTTATCCAAACGCATTCAGACTGTGTTGATACATTAGGAGAACAATCCATGTGTCATTTTTGACGTATAAGAGTCAAACCTGCCTCAATTAGAAGCACGGTGTGGACGGTATCACTCAAAGGGTCTCTCGTTCGTTTAAAATGGATAGAATTTTATGTGAAAACAACAACTGACATACCGAAATACGACCAAACGAATTTGGATTTTGTTTATCCTTTATGAGAACGATCCATGGGTCATTTTTGACAAGTATGAGTCAACCCCTACTCAATCTGAGGCATGGTGTGGCCGATATCACTCAAAGGGTCTCTCTTTCGTTTAAAATGGACAGAATTTTTAGTGAAAACAAAAACTAACATACAGAAATCCATCCAAACACATTTGGATTGTATTGATCCTTTGGAGAACAATAATACAATCATTTTTTATTTTTATGAGTCAACCATTCCTTAAAATGAGGCACGGTGTGGCCGGTATCACTCATAGGGTCTCTCATTCATTTAAAATGGACATAATTTTAAGTGAAATCAACAACTAACGTATGGATATATGACCAAAAGAATTCATATTCTATTGATACATTAGAATAACAATCCTTGGGTCATTTGGGACGTGTAAGCGTCAACCTCGCCTCCATCCGAGGCATGGTATGGCCTGTATCACTCAAATGGTCTCTGTTTTTTTTTAAATGGACAAAATTTTAAGTGAAAACAACAACCGACATTTGGAAATCTGACCAAACAGATTTGAAATGTGTTTATCTTTTAGGAGAAAAATCCATGGTTACTTTGGTTACTTGTACGAGTAAACCTCACCTCAGTCCAAGGCATTGTGTTGCTAAAAGGATCTCTCTTTCATTTAAATTGGACAGAATTTTAGGTGGAAACATAAACTGACATACTAAAATCCGACCAAACATGTTCAAATTGTGTTTATACTTTAGGATAAAATTCCATGGTTGCATTGGTGGCGTTTACAAGTCAACCCCGCCTAAATCCGAGGCACGGTGTGCCTGGTAACACTCAAAGGGTCAGTCTTTCATTTAAAATTGACATAATTTTAAGTGTATACCACAACTGACGTACAACAATCTGGTCAAACGCATTCAGATTGTGTTTATCCTTGAGTAGAACGATACATGGGTCATTTTTGATGTGTACAAGTCAACCCCATCTCAATCTGAGGCACAACGTTGATGGTATCACTCAAAGGGTCTCTTTTTCGTTTAAAATGGACATAATTTTAAGTGAAAACAACAACTAACGTATGAAAATATGACCAAATGTATTTCTATTCTGTTGATCCTTTATTAAATGATCCATGTGTGATTTGTGACAAGTTCGAGTCAACCCCACCTTTATCTGAGGCACGTTGTGTCCGGTATAACTCAAAGGGTCTCTCTTTCGTTTAAAATGGACAAAATTTTTAGGGAAAACAACAACTGACATTCCGAAATCTGACCAAACACATTTGGATTGTGTTGATCCTTTTAGAGACCGATACATGGGTCATTTGTGACATTTATGTGTCAACCCTACATCAATAAAACGGATGGTGTGGCCGGTATCACTCAATGGGTATCTCATTCATTTAAAATGCACATAATTCTAAGTGAAAACAACTGACATACGAAAATCTGAAAAAACGCATAAGGATTTTGTGGATAATTTAAGAGAATGATCCATGGGTCATTTTCTAATGTGTATGAGTCAAACCTGCCTCAATCCAAGGCACGGTGTGGCCAGTATCACTCAATGGGTCTCTCTTTCGTTTAAAATTGACATAATTTTAAGTGAAAACAACAACTAACGTAGGCTATTCCGACCAAACGCATTTGGGTTGTGTTGATCCTTTAGGATAATGATCCATGGGTCATTTTTGACATGTACGAGTCAACCCTACCTCAATCCGAGGCACAGTGTGGTTAGTATCACTCAAAGGGTCTCTCTTTTGTTTAAAATGGATAGAATTTTAAGTGAAAACAACAACTGACGTTCGAAAATCTGACCAAATGAATTCTGATTATGTTGATCCTTTAGGAGAAAGATCCATGGGTCATTTGTGATATGTACGAGTCAAGATCGATTCAATATGAGGCACAGTGTGGCCGGTATCACTCAAAGGGTCTATTTTTCATTTAAAATGGATAGAATTTTTTGTGAAAACAACAACTGACGTACGCAAATCTGACCAAATGCATTCAGATTGTGTTTATCCTTTAGTAGAACAATACATATGTCATTTTTTATGTGTATGAGTCAACCAAGCCTCAATTTGGGGCACGTTGTGGCTGGTATCACCCAAAAGGTCTCTCTTTGGTTTAAAATGGACAAAATGTTTAGTGAAAACAACAATTGTTGTACACAAATCCAACCAAACGCTTTCAGATTGTAATGATACTTTAGCAGAACAATCAATGGGTCACTTGTTTCTTGTAAGAGACAACCCCTCCTCAATCCAAGTAATGGCGTGGCTGGTATCACTCAAAGGGTATCTCTTTCATTTAAAGTGGACGGAATTTTAAGTGAAAACAATAACTAACGTACGTAAATCTGACCAAACACATTCATATTGTGTTGATCCTTTAGGAGAATGATCCATGCATGTCCCCCAACCCCCTGGATGCCCCAACCCCTGGATGTCCCAATACCATGGATGCCCCCCCAGACACCACCCCACCACATGGACACCTCCCCCACCCCTGGAAACCCCCAACCCCATGGAAAACTACCCCCACCCACTTGGACACCACCCCACCCCCTTGGAAAGCCCCACCTACCCCCTAGACCGCCCCACCCCCTGGACACCACCCCACCCCTAGACATCCTCACCCATCTGGACATCCCCACCCCTGGAAAGCCTCCACCCTACACCCCAGACACCCCCACCCCACTGGACATGCCCATGGACAACCCCCCCCCCCACCCACCCCGGACAGACCCCTTGACCTCCCCTGGATACCCCTCACCCCCTAGACACCCACCAACCCCCTGGACGACACCCCCACCCCACCTAGACACCACCCCACCGCATGGACACCCCCACCCCACTAGACACCCCAACCCATGGATAGCCACCACGACCCTCCTGAACACCACCCCACCCCCCATGGAGAGCCCCAACAACCCCTTGGACCACCCCCACTCCCTGAACAACACCACCCTCTGGAAAGCACTCCCCCCCACCCCCGACACCCTGGACACCAGACCACCCCCTAGACACCCCCATAGACAGCCCCCACCCCCTAAACGCCCACCACCCTCTGGATGCCCCCCCAACCTGGACACCCCCCCGCTCCTAGACACCATTCCACCACCTAGACACCCAAACCCACTAGACACCCTCACCCTCATGGACAGTCCCCACCACCCCCCTTGGAAAACTCCCAACCGCCTAGACCCCGCCACCCCCTGGAAACCCCTATACCCCCGTACACCCACATCCCCCCAGACACCCCCTACCCCCCTGGACAGCCACACCAAACCTCTGAACAGCCCCCAACCCCCTGAATTCTAAATTGAATTCTTTATTTATTAAATTTTCTTATGAATTATGCTTGGTATAATTGTTTTTTGGGTATACATGGTGTAAATACCTTATTAATTATGTGTTAATTATTTAAGGGTATAATTGTTGAGATGATGAATTTTTTTCATGTTATGTTTGGGTGTGCTGCTGTAGAATTTTTTGTTACAGCATACATGGAATTTATCAGTGCTAAAAAAGAACTGATAAAAGATAACTTTATCATCTCTAAAAAAGTGCTGATAAAGGATCAGTTTATCAGTGCTAAAGGAACACGGATAAAAAGAACATTTATCAGCACTTTTTAGCCCTGATAAAGGGTTCTTTTAATAGAACATTTTTAATGCTGATAAATTGTCCCTTTTTCAGTGCATTTTTTAGCACTGATATAGGTATCCTTTATTAGTGCTTATTCAGTGATAATAATGCTGACCCCCACCCCTTATCAGCACTGAGTTTTATATCGCTTTTTGAGAGCGGATAAAGCTCGTTTGGAGCGTTGATAAAGCCCATTTTTGTAGTAGTGTCTTATCCATTAAAGGAAAACCATATTTGAAATTTTGTTCGTTAACCATCTCTATTAATAATGTTATTTTATTCTATATTGTCACCTTTATGGTTAAACATAAAAGTGTTATTCTGTTTTATGTTTTTAATTATTATATTTTTTTCATGTTTTGGAACTAATATATAGACTTCATATTTAGTTAAATAAAACTAGTTCATAATGGTCAGAAAAACCACCAAAATAAACTAATTATTTATCATTAAAATTTTATCAAATGAATCATCATCATGCTAGAAATAAATGATACATGTGACAATAGAAATTTCATAAAGTGAACTAATTACATTTCAATTAACCTATTAATTTATAATTTCATTTTACAAAAAATCATAATAACACATAAATGATTTGACCATGAAACCATGAAACGAATGGTCCCAAAATGGAAAAAATGATCATTATAACATATCAAAATGGCAATAAATGAACATAATAAACTTATAATAAATATAATATGGACATCAATGGTTTTTATTTAATTAATTAATTAGCGCATATAATTTCATTATCCATGAAATTAAGTGCATGTTAATGACACATTAGGACATATGGTAAGGGGCCTCTCCGAAAATCCATATTTCATTTTGTTAACACTTCATCTTTCTTTACATCAATTAATCTACTATGAATTTTTATTTATTTATTCAATTTTCACTATTAAAGGTATAAAAAAATTATTGAGCACAATTAATCATGATTTTATTTGTTAAATACATGTTTCAAAAGGTTCCCTTCTAAATTACTCTCGGTAGACAATGACTATTAAGGGTAACATCTCTGTTCCTTACCCATTCTCATGTACACTAAATAAAAGGATTTTAGGAACCATTATTTTCCAAAATCACTCATTTTTTCTTGAAATCCCATTTTTAGTTTACATATGGTTTTATGGAAATAACTATTCTTTTATTAACTTTAAAGATAGTTTATTATTTTCACTAAAATCACATAAATGATGGATATGTCTAAAGTTATCTAGACCTTCTTTTTTATTTTTTTTCATTAGTTGGAAATATTTATTCATGGTATACTCTAATTTATTCATTATTAATATCCAATAATGATTTAATCCATTATATAATGTATAACATAATGATATTCCCTTTCATTTTTCCTGAGAACACGATTGTGAAACCCATTTATATCTGTGGTATCTCTTATGATTATTCCACATGTTCGATTCATTATGTCACACACATATACATGAACATTTTATCCTGGTGGAAGCTAAATTTTGTTATGATTAATTGTGTAATGTTTTAGTCTCATGAGATCTTATGTATAGGATTACATAGTAAAGATAATCCATTATGGGACTTTGTAATCCTTGTGATATATTCTTCGCAGTTAGCATTCATAATTTTTTATCAGATGTTATATGTTGATCCCAAATTCCAATGCATCCATAAAAAAGAATCAGTGTTATATAATTTTTGATTCTACATGTTTTTTCATGATCAATGTATTTAATTTTCTCATGTTATTCCTTGTAACTTGTGTGTTTTGCTACAATCCCATGTATATTCCCATACTAGGATTTCTAGCTCGTCCCTTTTCTCTACGTATTCCTCAAGTCATCCTATGAAATATAAGATCTAAAAGGAAGTTAAAATCTAATTGTCTATTATTAATAAAAAAATTATTTATTCTAGTTTCATGTTTTCTATTTATGTACCTATTCTTTCAAATACACTATAATTTGTTGTCCATTGTGTTCTTTTAGTGGATAATTATTTTTAAATTCATGAAATAAGATGTGTAAAAATATTGTGTCATAAAAACCAGGTAACATGAACCTATGATGACCCAAATCCACAGTGTAGATGTGATCCCACAAATAGCATGGACCAAACCATTGAATATTTGGAGCATCAATGAGGAAAACTACCATGTATCAGGTGCACGCCTATCCCAAATAAATAAACCACAACATTGGCTAGATTGAGTCACCTGGATCTCCTTTGATCGAACAATTATAAATAATTATGAACACAAGTCATTATTCTAAATATCAATATTGAATAAATCATCAATTTAACCTTCTTACCTCAATCATATTTTGAAAATTTCCAACCAATATAATTGTTATTAGCATAGCCTTCAATCTTCAGTTCCAGATGTAACTCATCTGAGTTCCACCCCCTATGTCATAAATTCCTCCCAAGAAGTGATTAATATTGATCAACCAAAAAATTGAAAATCTATAAAATTCATTAGAAAATAATAAATCCTAAACACCCTCTCTCAATTTCATAACTCCCCTACAATGAAGTCTTCTTTACACTCCCTCTGTCATGTTGTTTCTTATTTAATGATTCTCAATCTAGTATTTTACATGGGTAGAAAAATCATATTTCTATGACTCAAATTTATTATGATACGATTGAAATACCATACCCTGGTAGAAAATTATCTCACAAATGGAACTGATATAAAATATCTCAAATTCATAAGTAGGTAGAGTAGAAAATTTGATGTGAGACACTAATCATCATAAAAACTATTTTTAAAATTTCTCATGGGATTTCAAAATTATCAATCATTAGACATATTCTAAATAACTAATGTCATTTTTCTATATTTAAAAATCATTATCAAGTATTTCAGAAAAAAATTATATTGAGGAATATATTATATACCTTATTAGAATTACTATTAGAAAAATAAAATGCATTAAATCCAATGAAATAAAATAAATTCAAAAATAAATAGGAAAATATGAAAATGAAAATAATTTATTTTTTATACATTAGAAAACATGAATAAAAAGAGATCCATAATATTGTTTTTTCATGTAAAATCGAACGATATAAATTTTAAATCTATCACTTGAAACACTAAAACCGTGTATATGTTTTTTGAATTAAAATTCCTCACGAGAACAATGATGTTTGATCATAAAATTTTGGAAATTTAAATAATTTTTTTTGGGAATTTATGGCTTAAAATACATATTTTCATATAATAACCAAATTATTATAATATATTTACTAAAATCTATCAATTATTAAATAATAATCCATTATTAGTACATTTGAAATTGAAAATAAAATTACTTCACTATAATATAGATGGAAAAAAAATATCAAATCCATATAAAATGCAAGAAAACATATATCTTTTATTATGATTATTTAATCAATTTATTAAAATCAATGAAATTTATTAATCTTAATGTTGAATGATTTTAAATACAAATAAATTATTTTTTTCAAAAATGAATTCCCATTACAAAATATTTCTTTTAAAATGAATGATTTGTCTTTGCAAAAAAAACTTATTTACCTAAAATGGGGATTTCAATTTTATAATAAATTATTGATTTTGAAAAATATGATTGTGATTAATAAAACTTCACTTGAGTTCACTAATTCGTTGCATTTCCATTTTTCCATAGTAAACAGAAAGAAAATATTTTAACATTGAATAATTACCCATAGCAGAATGGATGAGCGAGTTTAATAAATAATAAGGACTCATAATTAACCCATTAAAATTACATAGCATTTATAAAAAAAATTATAGCCATGGCTAGTGGTTCATTCCTATAACACTTGATTGAAAATTTCATTAATCTAATTCCAAATAAAAGATAATTTTCCTTAAAAACTATAATACATAATCTGAATTTTTTACTAAAATTAAATCATTGTAATAGTTAAATAAAAAATATTCCAAGATTTAATCCATTTTTGAATAACATTTATTACCCAATCAAAGAAAAAAATAGTCACCAAGTTCCAAAATAATGACCACGACATAAATGGTAAATGATGCCTGGTTATTATTCATCTTTGAGAAGAAATTGTGGTACATTGACATTAACATAAAAAAATAATGTTTAACACGTTTTTTGAAGATCACTACCTCCCACATAAATCAAAATATACCTATCATTATTGAACTCTAAGATGAAAGATACAAGCAAAAAAATTTACATTCAAAATGGTTTTCAATTCAATGTATCGAAGAAATTTTAGAAGGACACAATAATAGTGAAGATAACATTCCTAACAATTAATGTAGCCCTATCCAAAATAGATTTTAAAATCTAAAATATTTTTCTTTGTATAAAAATTCCATAATTTTCTAAATTGTTTAAGAAATTTACAGTTTTAGAAATGATTATTACAAAAAAGGATTTATTCTCATTCAATTGTAATTTTTTGATGGTGTAAAATTATTTTTTAAATATCTTTTGAAAATGGATTTCAATAATGGATGTTAAATAAATAAATACCCCTACAAGATTATAATAATTATGTGTATGAATGTAGGTTCTAATTAGTCTCACACATATAATTTCAATCATTACATAGATATTAAAAAAATTGGTTATATTAAAAAAATCATTCGGGAAGAAAATTGGCATTAAATCAGTATATAAACTAAACACCAAATGAAAAGGAATTCAAAATTCACCCCCCTAAAATTTTATTCTCGGATTCTAAAGTTCATGTAAATTAAAAAAACTCATTTCATTGATGTGTATCTCTATGTTCACTATTTATTTATTTTTCTATGAGTGTATAAAAATAAAAAAATATAACTAATATTTTGAAATCAGAAATATTAGACTAGGTAATGGTCAGAGGATGTATAGTGAACTTCTTATTTGTTAAAGTGATGGGTTCACAATAGTTTGGTGGGAGTATTTTTATTTATATGTAAAATTATTGTGAAATAATTCTAAAATGATGGGTTGCCTTCCATGGGACACTATTTTTAAAATATTTTAGAACACATTCTCTTTAAAAATACTAATAATCATTGATAAGGAGTTATAATCTTTGGTGGATCTTAAATTAAGTATATGACAACATAAGAAGGAGTTCTAAAATGTTCTCTAACATCAATTGTATTAAAAGGTCTTAATATATATTCCAAGATAGCTAAAATTATTATGTTTTCCAGCTCAACATTACATCAAAAACCACACAGTATGATTTGAAAAGGATAAACTTAAACCCTAAAAAATACCTTTTAACAATGGAAATTCTCTCCCAGCTACCCCACTCATAGAGATTAAAAAAAACTAAGAACAAATTACGTAATCATCTATAATCTGAAGGAATTCGTCCAAAAGAAATCCTAAAAATTTCAAGGAATCGACAACTAAAATAAGATTCCATATGAACAAATAAAATTCAACATTAAAAAATAATGTTCTTTGTATTCACTAGACAAAAATGAGGAGAATTTATAAAATAATGGTTGAAGTGATTATACAAAACAACATTCATAATAGGTGAGAAAGATCCAATAGGGATAAATTATTTGAGAACATAATAACATGAATTTTAATTTTATCTATTTTTAAACCTATATAAAATAAATATAAGACATCATATCCTCATAAAAAATTCATAGAATATACTATGAGGGGAATATATATCGGAATCAATGTTTTTTATGTGATTTATTTTCGTAGAAAAAATATAATTGTTTGTGTTAAAAAACAACCTGAGTGACACTATTTATGTAGTATCCCTGTGTAATATTAACCAATTCATTGTTTATAGAACTAATATATCTAATTATAATATAAATATGTTATAAACAATAATATTCTTATGTATACTCATATTAAAGAAAATGGAACTTAAAATGATCAATCACTAAACCCTAAATTATAACATCCAAATAGACTTTAATAGCCTCC
Source organism: Viscum album (assembly GCA_963277665.1). NCBI lineage: Eukaryota > Viridiplantae > Streptophyta > Magnoliopsida > Santalales > Viscaceae > Viscum > Viscum album. The sequence goes on along the minus strand of OY728120.1, from coordinate 565,845,963 downwards.
ATTTTTTAGATCTAAGAATTTATCTACTGACATAAATTATCATATTTCTCACATAGAGTGTGGAAACACATATGAAAATGATTTATTTTTTACATCACCTTACTAGAAAATTACATTAGAAATATCCATAACATACCCACATTAATCTAATAAATGACCACAAAAAATTATTGTCACCTTTTTGTCAAATTATATTTCAAAAACAAGGATACAAGTGGGTAATGTGATATTCCCAATAATGTATAATTTTTCATCCATAATGGAAATAGTTTAATGGATCAACCAATCAGCCCACTGTAGTAAAGGATAATTTTATTTTAGTTCCCTAAATCATTATTGATAATTGGTAGGGTGAGGAAAATGGTGGATAATTGATCCTCGGTCATACAAGAAATTAATCCCCCTAATTCATCCTATTAAATATTCTATAAAAAGAGTCCATGGAAATTAAATTATGGATTAAAATTTCTATTTATCATGATAATATATTCTTCAATTATATTAATGGTTTCTATTTCTTCCCCAATACTTTTATCAATAACAAATATGTTGAAAATGTTGTAAATTCCCCAAATTAGAGTCATTAAACATTTCCTCGATATAATGCGTCACATGGAATAAAGTTTTCCTCCTCATAAAAAAGAGGCTTCTCACTAATAGTGAGGGTCTATGATGGTACAGTGGGGATATGATACCCTTAGGATCAGAGTAACACATTGGTATCTTAAATTAATAAATATTGTGGATCATAATATCAACCAGAAATTGATGATGAATAACCCATACTACTGTAATAATAATCTACCAAAAGTGAGTATCATATAAAAAATATTTATGTCAAGTATCTATAAAAAATAGTTGAAATATATGGAAAACACATCCAGTATAATACATGTATCCAAAGTAAAAAAAATAAAAAATAGAAACTATCTCCCGATATAATATAAACCAGAAGCCTAGTCCTTTGCTCCCCTGATCGTATGCATCATTCAATCAAGAATCAGTAATAAGGCACATTACCCTATCATAAACAACATCTATAATGTCTTTCACAATACAACACAATAGCTTGAACTCTGTCTGATATAACACTCAGTAGGCCACCACCAACTGTATCTATAACAAGTTAGGTCATTGCATATATGTTAAATAAGTTTGTGTATATAATAGGAGAAAATGTAATAATTTAAAAATTAATTATTTATAGACTATGAATGCCCCTATGTCAAATAAAAAAAACTATAACGGATAAATGTAAATTTTGGTATTCATCATAAATGACCTATTTCGTGTAGTTAAGTATCATATCTATTTGGGTGAGGATCGAAGGGGTAGAAATGTACAAGGTTCCCTAATGGGTCAGATATAAGAAGTATAAATATTTATGGCCTCCTGGTGGATAATCAGATCCAAGGGGAAGAAATTTACAAAGAATAATAATAGGAAATTTTATCTATGTAGTATAAAATTTAAAGGCATTCTAAGAGGTCCAGGGTGCCATACCACAAACCCTCCAATTTCATCAAAAACAATTCATTCCCCATCACACAAAAAAATTCATTCATCATTTCATAATCCCATTATAATCATATACACACTAAGGGTCTATCCATTTAATACCTATAATATTAAAATAAAAAGGTGATTTAGGTTTCTTAAAACCACTAACAATCCCTTTTATTCTCGACTCACCCATGGGTGAAATAATCAGGAACAATGGAAAAAACCCACCCCATTGATGGTTTGGGTTGATGTGAACGAACTAAATCCCGGTTTCGATGTATCAAGGAATATATTTATCATGTACATAATGTTTTATTTAAGATTATATTAATTTATTAAGAATCATCTAGTAGGTCTGGCATGTGGCATGATAGAAATAGGGTATAAAAATATAGTCATTGAGGGAAAATGTATAGATCACCTAACTTATTCCTATAGTAGATCGCCATCCAGTTTTGATAGGTATTTTTCATGGATAGGAATAAAATGGAATAACATATGAATTACATGAAATTGGGAATAAAATATCTCACTATAACAATGCCATTAATATAGAGGAAAATTTTTATAGGGTATTAAGGATCATAGATCATACCATTGGTTATCCATCAAAATGGCCAACAGTTGATTCAGACATCAGGGGGAGAAATGGAACCAAATACTAGGATGGTATGATTGAGAACCAACATTATATTGATAGGATTTTGAAACTAGAGAATAAAAAAATAAGATGATAGCTAATATTTTAGAGAACCAAGTGGAAAATGGTTATTTAACCCAAAAAAACTAGGTCATGTGGTTTTATCACATGATTGACCAAACTGTGTGCAAAGAATACACCTAAGAATGCCTAAATAAATCCCATACATAGTCATAGAACATGGTTAGACAATCCATGTATCAACATTCCATTTCCCTCTATCTAAAATGTTATAGCAAACACACAAGAATGCGGCATGGGTTGTACAGTTTAAGAAAATGGTGCGTCCATCGGTTGTGCACTAAACAACCAACATTAATTGCTTTAACTACAACCCAAGTGATTTATAGTTTCTAATAAACATGTTTCCGAACTATTTTCTCCAAAAAATTGGGGATTCAAGCTCTATATAGGCCCCAAAAACCCATGTTTCCTTCATATCGTTAATTGTAATTTTGTTAAGGGTAAAACCCAGGTGTTAAATTGGAAAAAAATGATACATACCATTGAAAAAAGGCTTGTCGTTATAAATTTGACATATGGTGTGAAATTATTATTGATTCATGAATCTTAATTTTTATGTTCATGTTTTCAAACAACTTGATGAATTCTAAGTAGTCTTGTTAATCATTACATTTTTTGGCCATTTGGGAAAGGAAATGTTATGGTTATATCTATATAGGACAAGTTGTAATTTCTATTTTTCCATGACTCCCAACATTATTCTTAAATTGGTTATTTAATTTACTATTCATATTACATTTTCAATATATATTTCTAGGGAATAATTAGTATTCAATTCAGTTAAGACCTTTTTTTCATATATCCATATTTATTCATTTCACAATTTTTTTTCATAATTAGTTCGTAATTTTATACCATCCTATAAAATCATATCCTAACATATTCTTGTGTATTATGGCATGATCATGTGCTAAAATCCTTCGAATTAACTATAGTATTGATTTATGATATTTGGGAATCATTACCTTAACATTAGAACATAAATCTATTCCTATATGAGCCATTGTTTACTATATGATGTGTGTTTCGGTGCGGATGTGCGTCGGGTTACGCTGTTCCGCCAGGACGCGTTCGCGCGTGCACCCGTCAACCCGAGGGGATGGGCGCGCGGCTTGTGGTCCCGCAGTCCCGCTTTCCAAGGGCGGGCGGCATCCGTCCCTTATTCAGGGGCGTCTGCTCCTTGATCGAAACCGGGATGATGGGATGTCGGCTTCTCCTTCCTTGGACGTCTCCTCGGAACTTGTCGCCTAATCCGGGTCTCCCTCATAGACTTAAGAATGTTCGTGAATCTCGTTCCCGGCGCCATATCTTCATGGACACCGGTTAATTACGCTGCTTCCGCCCGGACGCTCCAAGGGGTCTGGACGGGGCAGCAACCTGCAGTGAGAAGGCCGGGTGGCTCTGGGTGCTGGGGGCGTGTCGTAACACTGCGGCTCTGCACGTCTGTCTTCCGTCCCTAATAGGGCTTCTCGAAGGCATGATGGCCTGAGGCATCCCGTACTAGGTGCGGGGAACTGTATCACCTGAGGTTTTCCTCAGCTTCCCGTGTTTAACACGGGGTATGCCGCGAGTTTAACATCCAGCGGGGACGGCATCGGACCGATCAACACGAAAAGTGGATCAGATGACAGAACCCCTTGCGGGGAACCTCCGACGCTGGGGCCAGCACATGGGCGGCTTCCCAAGTAACGTGGAGTGAAGTGAAGTGGCATGACCCCACCGGGATGTGGCGACCCGGGTAAGGATCAGGATGGATGATGGAGTAAAGAGCTTGGACCCCAGAGGGGCTTCCTACGTACCGTGCGTTAACACGGATCAAAGTCAACGTAGTTCGGGCATACAGTTTAACGTCATGCTGGACGTCGGCAAGCCGACTCACGAAGAGGTCTAGGCCGCCGGGCGGAGGATTGAACCGAACCACCTCGCACAGAGGGGGATGGAACGGCCGGGTGGATCACAGTTTCACGTCATGCTGGACGATAAAAGGGGAAATGGAAAAGGGGGGCTGTGGGGAGGCACCGTGGAGATACACACGGGCAGTCTTCCACAGGGGCGGATTCATAGGTGAATCAACGCAAGCGTGAACCCTGGAGGGGTCCACTGATGGACGAACCGACGTAAATACGACCGGGACGACCAGGTGGTGGGCTTGAACCTCGGGGAGGCTTCCTACGTACCCTGTATAGAAGACAGGGATCAAAGTCCACGTAGTTCATTCTGTCAGGACTTACGCACTTGGGGCAGCCCGGTTGCGGCAAAACTCAGTTGGAAGGGACTCGGACCAAAAGCAGAAGACACCTCGATCCCAGTCATACCCTCTACTGGCTTCGGCCGTGGGGAGGCGCAATGGAGATACACATGTGCAGCCTCCCACGAGGAACTAGGGGTTTGTAATACCCCGCCTCCGTAGGGAAAAGCCACTCCCATTAAATCGTCCCAAAAGGGGGACAATCCCGACATCCCTGCAGAGACGAGCGGGTGGGGGCCACGTCCAAACCGGGGGAGACCCTGCGTGCGGAGCACGGGATCAGGTTGCGGACGGTTTAGCGTCTTGCCAGACGAAGTACAGTTTAACGTCATGTGTTGAGGACGAAGCGGACGGTTTAACGTCTTGCCGGACGAAGTACAGTTTAACGTCATGTGTTGAGGACGAAGCGGACGGTTTAACGTCTTGCCGGACGAAGTACAGTTTAACGTCATGTGTTGAGGACGAGGCACTTGGCAGTTTAACGTCTTGCAGCGCGGACGATGGAGGCTAGGCAGTTTAGCGTCGTACAGCTTGGACGTATGCTGAACAGTTTAACGTCTTGTAGCTTGGACGAGGTACAGTTTAACGTCGTGCAGGACGTATATGCAGTTTAACGTCATGCTGGACGAGTATGCAGTTTAACGTCATGCTGGACATACGTGCGTGTCACTTCGCGCAAGCCTGGAGGGCCGCACGGGAAGACAACGCACGGTGCGGGCACCCGGGATGAGAATCATCGGGTGCCACACAGGCGGGTACCCTTAGGAGGTCAACGGGGACGACCCTGGCAGATTGCGCGCAAAAAGGAAGCTTTGCGCGCAATACTGCGGGCCGGCGCGCAATCGGGGCGGCTGGCGCGCAATTGGGCCAGCGCCTTGCGCGCGGATGCTTGAGATTGCTCACACCGGGCTTCGGATAGCGCGCGGGGGCAACAGCTCATTCTCTAATGAATGGCCACTTGAAAGAAGGGGGGGTGCGCGCAATCAGGCCGGATTGCGCGCACCCCGGGGGCAATTGCGCGCAAGCGGGTTCTTTTGCGCGCAAAGGCCTTAGGGTGAATGTTTAGTCAAATGAAAGGAGCCAGCGGGGATTGCGCGCGAAGGCGGACCCCGAGGCTTTCTTGCGCGAAAGAAAGGAGGTTACCTGAAGTTCGACATTGCGCGCGGAAGGGGTTGAATTGCGCGCACGGGAGACGTTTCGACTCCCAGCCACCTTTGAAATGTTGGGGGTTGCCTTGTATTTATAGGCAACCCCGGGCGCGGAATCCAGGGTGCGAGCGCGAAATTCCCCCCGCGGGCGCGGAATCGGGCGCGGCGCGCAAGGGAGTCGCGCGGACCCGCGGCGCGCAAAATTGCGCGCCGGACCGGCGCATTGCGCGCATCCCGGGGGGTTTGCGCGCGGAACATAACCTTTGCGCGCGGGCCTCTGAAATTCCGCGCAAGGCCTCCGGGCCCTCCGAAACGTTCTTCCGACTCCAAATATCACTTCGCTTTCCGCATCCGGAGCTTCGTTTGGGAACAACGGACTTTTCCGGCGTCTACAAAAGCCCCCCCTCGGAATCTGATCGGCGAGAGGTCGCAACGATCGGGTTCCGAGGGAGACGCCGGAATGCCGAAGTCCTGGGCGGCGCGGGACTTAGGCGCGCAACAAAGGGGCGCCGGTCGCGAAATTCGCCGCTGCGGTCGCGCAAAGCGCTTTCCGCGCAGCGCGGACCCGGCCTCGCCTATAAATAGGGGCGCTGGGTCCCGCGTTCCGTACTCTGGCCTTCCGCGCGATAAGCTCCAAAGCTCTCGTGCGCGAAATTGCTTCTTCCGGTCGCGGAATTCGCCCGATCGGCGCGCAAAACCGTCCGGATTTTGCCTGTTTTTGCGCGAAAACCCGGAACTTTGCGCGACAGTCTTCCCAATTGCGCGCCGTCCACTTGGATTGCGCGCCGCCTCTCAAACTTTTCCACCAGCCTCGTCCGATCCCGCACGCTTCATCCCTTAACCCGCACGACTCCCGAATCTTCCGAGATGGCCGCGCACAGAGGAAATGAAGGGGATGCCGCCACCCGCAGAGCCGAGATGGCGACGAACGAGGAGGTTTACGGAGCCAAGGAGATTGTTTCTAACAATCAATCCTTGTTCGACTTACTAACGCCGGCCCAGAAGACATATCCACTGTCGGACAACCTGCCGCTCTGGAACTTCGGCATCCTCGATGAGGTTCCGGTGCCAGGATTCGAGGTTGATGCGCCGCGAACCTGGGTGACTCGGGAGGACGAGCTTCACCGCTATAACATCACCAACAATGGGCATCCTGCCAGGGAAACCAGGCACTTGGATGTCTACGTCCTGAACCCGAGGACGCGAACCATTGATGGGGGTGAGCCTACAGCGGAGAATTCTCCAGCCCTCTACTCGAGCACATACCGTCAGAGTGTCACTGACGACACCAAGGGCTGGCTGAAGGACTGGGACTTGCGATCCGGGGGCAACTTTACCAGTGAATGGGCCTGGGCGTTCTGGGTACGCCACACTTGCGATCACTTCGCAGAGGAGCTGCGGTACATCGGCCTGTTCGAGGCGGTGTGGACGTCGCAGTTCCACTTCTACCAGCAGTCTGAGCTCGGGCCGGAGCTGTTCACTCGCTGGTCCCCGGATACCAACACCTTCCATCTTCACCATGGGGAGGTCGGCATCGGTCTCTGGGACATCCACTGCATCGGAGGTATCCCGCTGGAGGGCTACCAGTACGATGAGTTCCTGCCACCGAAGAACATCTGGGAGGACAGGTCACGGACTCCCATTCTGACCTGGCATCTTCTTGACCTGGCTACGCAGCGGCTCGGGATCCGAGACTTCCAGAAGGACATAGCCTACAAGGATTGGTTCGGCCAGTTCCTGGAGCATGACCCGGCGGTCAAGATGCCAGGCAGGGGGAAGCGGTGCCCGACCGCAGCTCAGAGGAGCCGGAACGGGTCGTACTGGCGGGTCCTGGAGACGGGCGATTACCGCTCATGGGGGTACCGCGTCATCGAGGCCCGGGACCCGAATGTCCGGTACGCGGCGTTCCTGGCCGCCTTTCTGAGCGGGTGGCTCCTGCCAGTGCGGGATGCGAGGATGGGCGTCCGCCCGGCGACGCTGGCGATGGCGGGCGCCATGGCTGCCAATAAGAGGTACAACCTCGGGGTCCCAGTACTGGCGAGGCTGTATGCCATTCTGGGACGCATCTCACGAGGGGGGTCGCCACGAAGGATCTGTGGGCCCTTTCAGTTCTTCCACGGATGGGTGGCTGCTCACCTCGGTGGGTATACGTTCCCAAATGCCATCAGTCCTCCGGGCAACGGCCTGCGACCCTCCCTGCTGGACATTGCGGGGGTCGCTCCGATGACCCTCAGTGAGGAGGGCGTGAGGGTTCGGATTGGCAATCATGCCAATTTCAACTTCAGCCCGTTCCCCACTCCCGTCGGCCAGATGATCGACAACGGACAGGGCCCGCTGGAGCAGCATGAATACTTCCTGAACATGCGGGGCGGGGTGCTCGTGACTCGGATCGACGGGAAGGTGATCTGCGAGCCTTACGTGCCGACCCGGTTCGCCAGGCAGTTCGGGTGCCTTCAACGGATGCCGAAGAGGGTATTCACTGCTGTTCGGGAGGAGACGAACCCTTGCGTCCTTCGCCAGATGTGGCTGATGTTCGTCGCCTTCGGCTCTGGCGACGTCATCACCCTCCCTCCTACCGGAGTTAACGCAGGATTGGCAACCGAGTACGCCGAACACTGGGCCATCGCGTACCCTGAGGGGCTCTTGCGGAAGCTAGTTCGGCGGCTCGAGGCTACCCGTGCGGAGACCGGGCGTCAAGGAAGGAGGCGAGGCGCCGCCACACGGGGGAGAACGGAGGCGCGCCAAGCAGCGGGGCCGGCGCGAGCAGGGACTTCGGCGGCGGGCGCATCGCAGGCTGCCGCTACGACCTCGGCGCCCAGAGAGGGGGCACATGCGGCGGTCGAGGAGCGGCCCGGGAAGCAGGTGAGACGTCTGCTCGAACCCTCCCACGATGCAGTCTTCCCGGCGCTGTGGTCGGCCTGGATGACCCTGCGGCAGTCACTGGGGACCGACGTCATCTGGCGAAAGATACTCAGAGAAGGAATCTATCTGCCAGAGGTCGGGCGCCTCCAGATCACCGACAGGGTGGACTTCAACCGGCAATATGCATATCTGACGGCCATGGACGAGTACGCGCGCCAACGTGGTCAGCGTGCGGAGCCATCCCTTCTGGTGAAGGTGATGCTCGGTCTCGAGCCCGCTCCGGAACAGATGCCGCCGGAAGAAGATGACAGTAACGACTCCGAGGAGGAGGAGGAGACGGGGGAGGATGAAGGCTCCGAGGGAAGGTCCCATCGGGGGAGCCCACGGGAGAGCGGCGAGGTGGCCGGCTCTGACAACGTTGATGTCACTGAGCTCCTCGAGGTCCGCTTCTATCCCTACTCAACTTGCTTCATCCATTCTCTTATGCAGCTTCTAACCCGTTTCTCCATCCTTCTTAGGAGCACACGGACGTTGGCCAAGCGTCCTCGGCAGGAGTAGGAGAGGCGCCAGCAGGACAAGGCGGGGGCCAGACACCCATCATTGAACTGACAAGCGCTGAGGGGTCCCCAGCTGCAGCTGTTCCTGCGGCGGCCGGGGCAGCGGAAGATGACGCTTTGAACCCCCGTAAGTCTCCTTGCTTTACTGCCGGTGCTTGCCATTGACGATCCGTGACTAACCATGGCATGCCCTGCGCAGTGATCTCAACATCGGAGGCTCGTCGGGTTGCCGAACCCGGGCCATCTACGAGTGGACCAGTGGTGGACATGCCGCTTGCTCCGGAACAGGCTTCCCAAACCGAGCCGGCCCCACCAACTGCTGATCAAGGGGCTGCGGACATCGGCGGTGCTGACATCGGAGAGAGGTTGGGGGCTGACGAGGGTGTCAGCGCCGCTGGGGAGAGAGAAGAAGGTTGCCCGGATGTTGGGGAACCTATCCCTCGTGAGGACCTCCCAGGGGCGGACCCTGCAGCAGACCTGCTGGCTGCCTTCCCTGCCTACCGGCCTGCCGACCCAGAGGAGATGGATGACTCGGACGCGGAGGCGGTCGAGGATAGCCGGGTAACGCGACGCAGGGGGTGGAAGTGCATCCAGCGCTTCCTCAAGCAAGACCCATCGGAATGGCTGGGGCGCATGGGATCACTTCAGACCTGGCTGCGCTTCCTGTGTGCCGGGGGAGCTGATGCTCAACGCCTCCATCTGACGGTCCGTGATTTCATGGCCGAGAAGATGCGCGAGAGCCGCCGGCGTGCCGACGTCGCACAAAGTCGGGACATGTCGGAGAGCACGCAGGCGCTCATCGCGGCAGAGCAGGAAGTCCGGCGCCTCGAAGGGCAGGCGGCAGAGAAGGAGGCCTTCGTCGCAGCATGTACCGAGCTCGTGGAGCAACTATCGGCACAACTGATCGACGCTCAGGTACAGCTGACGGAGGCGGGCCAACAGATGGTCACACTCCAAGTCGAGCGGGAGCGTGCACAGGCCAGAATCGACGAACTGCGCGCTGCGACCGCCGACGAAGAGAGAGCACGCAGGGAGCGAGAAGCAGCTCTGGAGGCCACCAGCCAAAGGGTAGCGGCATTAGAAAGACTCATTCAGCACGCTAATCCCTAAGGGCTGTTTTTTGCCATTCCCAGAACATTTGCTTCCGCTACTTAATATTTTGATCCACTTGTATGAATCGCCATATTTATCTGCGTCTTTTGGTTTAACATGCTCAACCACAAATTGTTGTCTTGCGGGAGTGTTAACCAAGCATCAGGCATCCATAATTGGGCCTGGGTTTCTGGAGAAAAGAGGGAGGTCATTCCTAGGAAAGGAGACCTCAGACCTAACCAATGTATCATCCCCCAACTTGTTCCAACACACGAGCGGGACAACGCTAGGGGCGTTGAGATTTTATCCGAACATAGGGAAATGAGAAAAGGTGAATCGCGTGTCCCGAATCCAGACATCCACAACGATCGGCCTTCCAGGAAATGCCCAAGACGGTAGGCGGACAGTGGATCAACCATAACAACTGCAATAGACGGACCGAAAAAGGCCATCATTCATATTGCAGGAGGCGGACCACATGTCATCATGAATACCGCTTTGGGGTTCCTTCAGACACAAGGGTGGAAAATCCAGATCAACAGGGCATGCGAAGCATGGGGCGAAGTGACGATTTGTTCGGACAGAATCCAACGCTCTCAAAATTGCGCCACCGTGGGGAAAGCGTATTAGGCGGATGCACTAATCTGGCCGTGAGTCACCTCAATTCTCAGACAGCACCTCTCTGACGAGGAAACCGTCGCTTCCCATCATTGCGATGGGGCATCCCGAGCTGAATCGGGGAGAATATCACAACTGCACCACTCTACCCGAAGTCAGGCCAGACGGCCGGCGACGAGGAGGGGCGGGACTTATCGATCCCTGAGGCTGGACCCGAGTCGAAATGCCCGGGCGTTCCTACGTACTCCATCAGGCTGGAGATCAAGCCACACGTAGTTCTGTGAGTGCAGTTTAACGTCATGCAGGACGTAGGACCCCATTTGGGGTAGATCTTAGTTTAGGGTCTTAGAGCTCGGACCATAAGGGCTGGATCTTAGTTTAAGGTCTTAGAGCTCGGACCATAAAGGTGGAGGATCTTAGTTTAAGGTCTTAGAGCTCGGACCATAGGGCTAGAGGATCTTAGTTTAAGGTCTTAGAGCTCGGACCATAAGGGCTAGATCTTAGTTTAAGGTCTTAGAGCTCGGACCATAAGGGGAGATCTTAGTTTAAGGTCTTAGAGCTCGGACCATAAAGGGGGGATCTTAGTTTAAGGTCTTAGAGCTCGGACCATAAGGGGAGATCTTAGTTTAAGGTCTTAGAGCTCGGACCATAAGGAGAGAGATCTTAGTTTAAGGTCTTAGAGCTCGGACCATAAGGAGAGATCTTAGTTTAAGGTCTTAGAGCTCGGACCATAAAGGGGGGATCTTAGTTTAAGGTCTTAGAGCTCGGACCATAAGGGCTCAAAGCACGCCACATCGTGGTCATATCCCCTGGATATGCGAAGATGCACTGAGGGATAGTGTCAAGAGTGTCGAGGTTTCGCCTGGTCAGAATGGGAGGTGGAAAATGTGAATCATGCGGCCATTCACTCGAGGACCGGGAGCACCGGCGTGACGATATGAGAATACTGCCGACCGTGGCGGAAAAGCAGCATCAACATCGCACCAACCGTTGGTGGAATGAGGCAGCAAACGAGCATCGACCGCTCAATCGCAGGATTCATATCGATTTGCTGCTCGAGGCCATTGGGGGTACCGGCCCGAGTCGGTGGGAGAGCACTGAGGCATTGTGTCCGAACCGTTCACGGGGGCTCCACCCAGGGCGTAGACGATGGGTCCGAATGAAAGGGAGCACGAAGCCTGAAAAGTGGAGGAAACCTGACCAAGCGGATCCTGACCCTCCTGGCAATAAACCAGAGTACTCTTGACACCGGTGGACCACGGCAAGGGGTCGGGGAACACGCCTTGAGGGTGACCTGAAGGCGGCGGATTCCCCAGAGAAGGGGGAATCTCTAAGAGGTGGGGGGCTGGACCCGAAGTTTCAAACATCCGGGCGTTCCTACGTATCCCATAAGGATGGGAATCAAGCCGCACGTAGTTCTTGAAGCGCGGTGCAACACAATCGGGCACCAGCGCGGGGAAGAGTGCGGGTCTGACCCTCGCACACAAAAGGAGCGGCATTTGATATTTCTTGTTTGTCCTTAAAGATGAATGGTTTTTCTTTGTGCGGCGACATGCCCGTGATTGAGAAATCTCTGGCGTCGCCACAATAATCAAGCCATGGAAGGCATTGATGAATGGCGTGGTCATTAACCAGCGCCCAACATGAGTGTCCCCTGAGGAGGACATCACGATGCAGTGCCGTTTTTCGTCGGGCGGCCAAGACGATCACAGTTTACGGTCGTGTGGTAGGACCAGACAACACAGTTTAAGGTCGTGTGGTTCGGACCATGGAGGAATCCGCTTATTGCGGTACGGCGGACACGGCGGAGGTGGGAGCATACCCAGCCCTGCGGTCACGCACGATTCCAGGAGAAGAGTCTTGGGATGGGGGTCTGCGTATGTCCATCACCCGAGGGGCAGAGATGCTAGCCTCCAGATATACTGGGCCCAGAACGCAATTGTTCGGGCGACTCCCCCCTCCTTATGGGGACGAGGGTCCAGCTACGCATGGCCCTTGGGGAGAACAACCGCATATATCCTTGGCGCTCAGATCATGGGAGCCTCGAACGACATCATTACCCTGGTTGGTCTGCCTAACGTGTAGAGGCGTACCGGAGGTCAGTATGAAGAGAGTGTCAAGATTCCACTACAACGCACAAAGGCGGAGTGTGATGAGGACTGCGCAACCAATGTTCAGAGCCTGAGAGAGCTGACATGGCGATCAAGGACGTTGCTGACGCATTCGCAACACAACATCCGATCGCGTCAGCCTAAGACGGGGCAAGCAAACGAGCATCAACCGCTCAATCGCAGGATTCATATCGATTTGCGGCCCAAGACCCACCGGTAAATCGACCCGGAGCGGTGGGAGAGCACTGAGGCATCGTACCCAAACCGCTAACGAGGATCCCTTTGAGTGAAGGCTCGAACAAGAGGAAGCGCGAGGCCTGACAAGCAACACAGGACTTGTCGGGATTGAATCTGTCACTACAAGTCATAGACCGAAGCACCCAAAACATGTTAACAGATCTCCGGAAAGGGTCGGAGGACTCACCCCGAGAGCAACCGAAGGGGGGCAGATCCCCGCAATCAACCAAGAGACGGGGCTGGACCTGAGACACAAGCGTCCAGGCGGTCCTACGTATCCCATAAGGATGGGAATCAAGCCATACGTAGTTCTGAAAAGGCAGTTTAACGTCATGCAGGACGATGAGGGGTGTGAGGTAGTCCCACACACGGGGGAGGCGTACGGCGCGGCCAGTAGACCGACGTGAATGAGGACATAATCCCCGCTCACGCGATACGCCTCGCACAAAAAGGAGGGGAACTGGGGCCAGAGGCCCAACGTGGGATAGAGATTCCCGGGAAATGGGGCTGGGCCTGAAACATGAATGTCCAGGCGGTCCTACGTATCCCACAAGGATGGGAATCAAGCCATATGTAGTTCTTGAAGTGCAGTTTAACGTCATGCAGGACGATGAGGAAAAAAGAAGGGGGGAGCAGAAGGCATCCCCAAACGTGGGGGGGGCGTACAGCGTGACGAACAAACCGACGTGAATGAGGGCATAGCCCCGCACTCACACCATACGCCGCACACCCCGGGGCAACTGGGCCAAGGGCCCGAGATGGGATGAAAATTCCCGAAGGATGGGGCTGGGCCTGAAACACGAGGGTTCAGGCGGTCCTACGTATCCCACAAGGATGGGAATCAAGCCGCACGTAGTTCTCGAGTGGCAGTTTTACGTCATGCAGGACGAATGCTGAACAGTTTAACGTCTTGTAGCTCGGACGTAGTGCAGTTTAGCGTCATGCAGGACGAAGCACTTGGCAGTTTAACGTCTTGCAGCGCGGACGAATGCTGAACAGTTTAACGTCTTGTAGCCTGGACGAATGCAGTTTAACGTCGTGCAGGACGTAGGAGACTCAGACAAAGTACTGCTTGAGGAACCTAGCGTTGGTGGGAGGAGTGACACGCTCACCATCCATAGTCGCTAGGGAGTACGCGCCATTGGGATAGACCTTGTGGACAACAAAAGGTCCCTCCCACTTGGGCTCCAACTTGGGCGGCTTCCTGCCGGGGATCATTGGCGCTCTTAGGGCTAGCACTAGATCACCCTGCAGGAAGGAGCGGAGGCGAACCTTCTTATTGAAAGCTCGAGCCATCCTGCTTTGATGTCTCTCCAAGTTGTGCAAAGCGCGAAGTCTATTCTCATCCAGTGCTTCCAACTCGACTAGACGGGCTTCAGCAACCCTGTCCGGCGCTTGCTGGTCGTAGACCGCAGTGCGCAAGGACGGTAACTGGATCTCGATGGGCAGGACGGCCTCAGCTCCATACACCAGGGAATAAGGGGTCATCTGGGTGGAATTGCGAGTCGTCGTCCGATAAGCCCAGAGGGCGTTGGGGAGCTTATCCGGCCAACTCTTCTTGTTCTGACCAACCATCTTTTGCAGAATGTTAGAGAGGGTTTTGTTAAACGCCTCGATCTGTCCATTCGCCTGCGCATGATAGCGAGATGTATGGTTCGAGCGGATGTTATACTTGGCGTACAACTTCTTCAACTCGGCTGCTCGGAAATTGGTTCCGTTATCCGTGAGGATAGCGTGAGGCACTCCAAATCGATAGATGATGTTGGAGGTCACGAAGTCAGCGATCGAACAGGATTTGACCTCTCTGAGCGGAATCGCTTCTGCCCATTTGGAGAAGAAGTCCGTGGCGGTCAGAATGAACCGGCACTGGCGAGCTGTCGCCGGCGGGTAAGGTCCCACAACGTCCAGTCCCCAGACTGCAAAGGGCCAGGAATACCTTGTGGTATGGAGAGGCTCCGGCGGCCGATGCACAAAGTTCGCATGAACCTGGCACGCATGGCACCTCCTGGCGTACTCGATGCAGTCATGGATCATAGAGGGCCAGAAGTATCCCAACCTCCGAATCTGGTGGGACAGCTTCGGCCCAGTCTGGTGGGCGCCGCATGAACCAGCATGAACCTCTTGCATGACTCGTGGGATCTCAACTCCCTGAAGGCAACGGAGGAGAACACCATCAAATCCGCGTTTGTAGAGGATCTGCTCCAGGCCGGGACTGCTCTGGAGGACGAACTGCGATGCGCGGCGTCGAACTCGCTCGCGCTCGGCCCGATCTGACGGAAGAATGTCATGTTGGAGGTACTCAACCAAAGGCGTCCTCCAATCAGGGGCTGATCCGACTGCTATATCTGGGGTACTCGGGGCTCCGGGCATAGGGGCAACCGTGGTGAGATTACTTACCAACGGGCCGCGATCTTCTTCCGGGATAACGGGAGCGATGAGCCTGCGGCGCGTCACGCGGACGATCAGGTTGTCCTGTTCAGGTTCCGCAAGTGACGCAGCCAGGCTGGCCAAAGCATCTGCTCGACCGTTCTGCGACCGGGGAATATGGACAATTTCTGGCCGAGAAGGGAACCGGGCCATCAGAAGGAGGGTGCACTCCAACAATGGCACAAGTTCCGGCTTCCTGACAACATAGTCGCCATTGATCTGCTTAACGACCAGTTCGGAGTCCCCTTTCACGCACAGACGGGGCACGTCGATCTCGAGAGCTAACTCGAGGCCGGTGATGAGGGCATGGTATTCCGCCTCATTGTTGGTACAGCCCTCTGACAACAGGAAAGAGTATGGCAGCACGGCTCGCTCCGGGGTAATGAAGACGATGCCCAAGCCCACTCTATTGAGCTTAGGATTATCGAGTCTTCTACCGGTGGGGCTCCGGGAGGCACCGTCAAAGTGCATCTGCCAGCATGGATCGGCTCGATCAACCGAGAGAATGGTCTCATCAGGAAAGCCTAGATCCAGCGGCTGATCCGCGGAGGTCGGGTGAGCGGCCAGAAAGTCTGCCAACGCTTGCCCTTTGATGGCCTTCTGAGACACATACCTGATGTCGAACTGCTGGAGAATCACAGCCCACCGCGCTAGACGGCCAGTCAACATAGGTCGGCTCAGGATATATTTCAACGGGTCTACCCGAGAAACCAACTGTACCTCATGGTGCTGCAAGTAGTGCCGTAATTTCTGTACGGCAAATACGAGCGCCAGGCAGCTCTTCTCGATGGGGGAATACCTAACCTCCGCATCGAGGAGCATGCGACTGAGGTAATAGAGGCTATTCTCTGTTCCCTCGTTGTTCTTCTGGGCGAGAAGGGCACCCAGGGACCGTTCCAGGGCGGTCACATAAAGGACCAGCGGCTTTCCGGATACGGGCGGCATCAGGACCGGAGGTTGAAGCAGGTACTGCTTGATTTCCTCGAAAGCGGTCTGACACTCTTTATCCCATACATAGGTGGCACCCTTCTTCATAAGCCGAGAAAAGGGCTTACACTTGCCGGCCAGATTCGCGATGAATCGGCGTATATAGGCTAAGTGGCCTTGGAACCCTTGCAGTTCCCGGACGGTACCCGGGGGAGGCATCTGGCTAATCGCCCTGATTTTCTCTGGGTCGATCTCAATACCCCGGTATCTTACCACAAATCCAAGGAACTTTCCGGAGGTGACCCCAAAGGCACACTTCAACGGGTTCATCTTCAGGCAGCGAGACCGGAGGAAGCTGAACACTTTCTCAAGATCTTTGAGATGGTCCTGACGCTGGCGCGATTTGACAACCAAGTCGTCGACGTAGCATTCCACCAGTGTGCCGAGGATTGGCTTGAATATGCGGTGCATCGCCCGTTGATAGGTGGCACCTGCATTCTTCAGGCCGAAGGGCATGACCCGGTAGCAAAAGGTGCCTTGGGGGGCCCTGAAGGCAGTGAACTCCTCATCCTCAGGGGCCATCCGAATTTGGTTGTATCCGGAGTATCCATCCATGAAGGAGAGGGCTTGGAACCCTGCTGTGGCATCAATCAACAGCTCTGTCACTGGAAGGGGAAAATCATCCTTCGGACAGTGGCGGTTGAGATCGCGGAAGTCGATGCAGACTCTAATCTGCCCATTCTTCTTCCTGACCGGCACAATGTTGGCCAGCCATTTGGGGTACTGAACTTCCCTCACGAAGTTGGCTTTGATAAGCTTGTCAACTTCGGCCTCAACCATGGCACCATGGGATGGGTGCATTTTCCTGGGAGGCTGCTTGAACCCGCGATGGTTTGCCGGGAGACCAAGGCGGTGGACGGCTACTTGAGGATCTAGCCCCGGCATCTCGTCATAGCCCCAAGCGAACACATCACGGTGCTGCCTGAGAAAGTCCACGTACTGCTGCCGCTCCTCAGAGGGCATGGCGGCACTATCCAACGTGGGTCTTGGATCGGCCTCGGTTCCAAGGTTCACCTGTATTAACTCATCGACCGTGGCGGGGACGCCCTCCTCAAAGGCTGGGGGTGCGTCTTCCATACCCTCTCCACTCGGGGAGGGATCATCCACGGGAGAGACTGCGTTGGAAACTGCATTGGGGCTACCAGATCCTGCTGGGCCACTGGTGCTGGCGCGGGCGGTCGCGGCCGTCTCATCAGGAGACTCGCGGACCGTCAAGACCATGGCGACGTCCAACCGGTGAATCGGGAGGACGTAAGCGTCATCCAGACTTGCCCAGGGATCGCTTGCAACAGCGACAGGCTCAACCTCACCTGCCAGGATCTGCTTATCCTTGCTCTTGTAATAGTCCGCGTCCAGATAGCGGGCTTCACATGAGGCAAAAGGAGAGGCATCTCCTTGAAGCACGCCTACTCGACCATTAAGGGAGTATTTGAGGCATTGGTGGTATGACGAGGGAACCGCCACATGAAGGTGAAGCCATGGCCTGCCCATCAATGCGTTATACGCAGTGTCCTGAGAGACTACCATGAATTCGGTGTTGGCAACCAAGTCACCGAACTGGGTCTTCAAACGTATCTTGCCGACCGGGGTTTGCTCGGTGCGGTCGTACCCCTGGATCCTGAGGTCGGAGGGAATCAAGTCATCCTCAGACAACCCCAATCTCCGGAGCGTCCGAGTTGGAATCAGATTAATCCCAGACCCCGTGTCGACAAGACAACGCCGGACTTCAAGGCCATTGAACTGGCCAGTGACATACAGCGGACGGATGTGTCCCTGTATAGTAGGGTCCTCATCCTTACCAGAGAACGAGATAACTGCCTGACATTCGGCGTCCTCGATCGTTTCGGCGTGGAAGGCCTCTGCAGCCGCAACCTCTGTCTCGAACTGGAGGGGGCTCTTCAGGGCTTCAGCGAGTGCCTCGCGCATCTCAGATGACATGCGCAGAGCCTCAAGGATGGAGAGCCTTGCTGGGATGTCGGCCAAGTGCTTCAGGACATCATACTTTTTGGCCAAGCGCGAGCCCCTGGTTGCAGGAGGTTGCTCTGCGGTTGGTGGCATGACGGGCCTTACCGGTTGGATCGGCGGCCGACTGGTACTTGGCGCATCTCGCTGTTCACTGGTCGCAGTCCGGGAAATGGTCACCGTACTGGAGTCAGGAGGCCGGGATGGACTTGTGGCAGGGCGGAGCTGGTCGCGACGCGGCTGAGGCGGTTCTGCCCGGTCCCATACCACAAACAGTGGCGGAGGCGAATCCGTCATCCCCGGATGGGGAGCCTGCGCACGTTGAGCTCGATCTTGAGCCTGCTGCCTAGTCTCAGTGGCGTGCACGGCCTGGCCGGAGGTACCGACGGCTGTGCCCCGACGACTCCTGCTGCTGCGGTTCTTCCGACGGTGGCGACGACCGGGGACACTAGGGAGGTCCACCTGGTGTTCTTCAACGTCGGGAACCGAAAAGGGATTTACCAGCTCGACGGTGTTAACCGAAGCGTACCCAATACCGTCATCGGACGAATCATCCATCACCGGGCGGATCCGAGGAGGGACCCCCATCTCCGGGGGCATGAAATCGCCGAGAGTACGGGATAGTGGCGGAACTGGCGGGGCGCGCTCTTCCTTCTTGCGCTGCCGCCGTTTGCTCCTCTTGGAGGAGGCAGACTGGGACGACGATGCCGAAGCAGCACCCGCAGGTTCTGGGGGCTCAGGCTGATTCAAGCGCGCACGGATGATTCCATGGGCGCGAATGGTCGTCTTGCGGGCCATCCAGTTATTATACTTCTGGGATCCGCGGTCGGAGACCAGCTGCCATTCGTCCTCGTTGCCACTATCGTCATCTGATCCCACGAACACGCCCGCTACCTGTGCTGGGGCTGGGCCCAACCTGATTACATTGTTGTTAATCTGGTCTTGGAGCCAGTCCTTAAACACATAGCACCGCTGGATGGTGTGCCCCAGGGCTCGATGGTAGGGGCAGTAGCGGGGGTTATCCGTGAGATGTGCCTCCTCTGGCTTCCAACACTCAGGCAGTCGCACAATCCTCTGCTCCAGGGCGCTCCGGAAATAACCGGGGACCTGATCCTCATGGAATGAGTACGTCAGGTGTCGCGGGCCCCTGGGAGCGCGGTCTTGACGAGGGGCTGGAGGGGCCTGCCGAGGAGGTGGACCCTGATTATCTCGCCTGGGTTGTGGCGGTACATTACGCGGAGGGGCCGGCCGGTTCTGAGGCTGCCGTTGCTGGGCCGGGAACTGAGCCCGTGGAGGCGGATTCCTGTGAGGCTGTGGAGCTGGCCTCACCGGCAGCAGCTCCAACGGCCTGGGAGCCTCTATCTGGGCCACAGCAGCGGGCTCAGCCCTGCTGACTCTCCTTGCAGGAATCATAGGAGGCAGCGGGTGTGCCTGGCTGGCCTGTTGCAGGGCTTCCTCAAGACGTTGAGCTTTGTCCGAGAAGTCCCTGAACCCTCCGGGGTAATTCTGAGTGATCAGGGAAGGGACCAGCTCGGTCTTGACGTTCCCGACGCACATTGTCAGCAACTGCTCCTGAGTCAATGGCATGTCAAGGGAATACGTGAGACCCTTCCATCGGGCGACGAAGTCCGCGACTCGCTCATCAGGCCTCTGCTTGCACTTGAAGAGGTCTGCGATACTCGTCTTCCGGGTCGTGGAACTGAACTGGTAGAGGAATTGTCTACGAAGGTCCTCCCAGCTAGTTATCGACCCGACGGGAAGCTGGCTGTACCAGACAAATGCTGGCCCTTCCAGTGTCTGAACAAAGCAGCGAAGCTTAGCGGCCTCTTGCTGCGCCGGAGTCCCCAACATAGGCCCGCACCTCGAGTTGAAATGGGCCAAATGCTGTGGCGGATCTCCGGTCCCGTTGAAGGGGGCGAAAGTGGGATTCCCGAATCCCGGAGGCGCCGGCATGTCATCCACCCATGCTGGGTATGGCTTGCCGTCCGGTGGGATCGCCACCTGCCGAGTCTCCAAGGCTTCCAAGCGGGCAATGAGTGCCGCCATCGGATCGTCCGGACATGGGTTCCAGTCCTGGCGAGGATCTCTAACCACGAGCGCATTGCATGGCCCTTCAATCGGGTCGTCGACCGGATCGTCGAACTCGGCAGCTCGTGGGATGGCTGGCGGAGCGGCCCTTGGGGCAGCGGGAGGAATCCGAGCGGGATCTCTCGGGTAGTCACGCCGCTCGGGAGGGTGTGGCGAAACATACCGCGCCCTCTTGCCGTAGGCAATGGCCTCTCTCCTGTCGGCGAACACGGCGTAATCACGGTTGCCCGGGAGAGTCTCATCGAGGGGTGGTTGTTCCGGTCCCTGCTGTCCTGGCCTGGGATCACCGTAGTCAGGCCGCCGTTCTGCAGCGCGCTCGGCGAGGAGCTGGTCAACCAGCCTCTTCTGTTCGGCGAGCTGCTGACGTAGCGTAGCCTTCTCGGGATCCTCCTCTGCCCTCCGCATGGAGGCAGATGGGTCGGCGGGCCTTATAGCCTCGCTGTGCTCTTTTCCTTTGCTGACGTTTCGGCTCAACGTCAGTGCTTCAGTGGGTGCGGGGAGCCCCAGGAGGTTCCTCTGATGACGAGTAACTCTCACTGATGGGTCTGACGACGGCTTGTCTTCGGGGGGAAGCCCCCGTCGAGAAGTTCCAAGTCGTTCCCCTCTCCCGACAGGTCAGCCATATTGACTGTTCCTGTCCCTGGGGATATACCCTCAGGGCCACCCAGCGAATCGGGCTGTCGGCGGATCACACTGAAGCGTAGGGCAGCGTACTGCCCCCATCCACGGATATACACGTGGGGAGTGGCTTCCTCAATAACTTTGCGGAGTACTTGAAAACACTCAACGCATCGTTGTTGGAGGGCCTCGTGGTGCCCAAATGACCCGGGGTGCCGAACCGCGGGGAGCATGGCCAGGTCAATTTGACGGCACTGCTCACCAATATCCTCCAGGTGTAGTTGACTCCCGGGGTATGGCATTTGTAGGCAGTGAAGACGGGAGTGAGTCTCCCGGAGAGTTCGGCGGAAGCATTCGAACTCATCCGGGGTGAGCGATTCGGGTGCATCAAAGTCCGGTCCTGCGACTGGCCAAAACTTCTCAGGGAAGTGGCCCTCTGCAAGGACGGTCCAGAAGCTCCACGATTCAAGCTCGGGACCCAGATCTCCTTGGTCCTCTTCCATGGCTGGGAACGGACGGGAAACTGGTAGTGGTGCCGAGGCGGGCCGCCGGGCCGACGGGCTGGCCGGCGGTGAATACGGCGAGCAGGCCGATTGGCCTCCATATCCCGGGCCTCCCCCTGAGGGTGGCGGTGCCCCAGCTACCACATCACGATTGGACGGGCCGGCGAGCGAACATCCTGCCGTAGCATCGGCGCTCGCCGAGGGTGCACCAGATCGTGGTTCGACCGTCGGTCCCCAGAAAAAGTCTCCGGCTTCTCTGATCGAGACGGAAGGCACTTCCGGAGGGGCCGGTACCAACCGCAAGTTTGATCCTTGGGGGTCTACCAGGCCCTCGTTACTCCGGATATACCTTCGGAGAGACGCGGGGATCACATCGATCTCGCTCTCGGGGAGCACGAGGCTGACGTGCCGCATTCCTACCCCTGCCCTTGACTGGCGGGATTGGGGAAGGGGCTCTGTCGCCGAATCGTACTCTGCCTCTGAGTCAGAGAAGCAAACCGGTCGGATCTCTGTCCGGAACTCCGCAACATTCTTCCCTCGGCGTCGACGCCTTGCCTTCCTGCCCCTGGGTGGTTCTTCAGGGCAGGGCTGATCTCTGTCCTGGCGTCCTCCGGCCGCACTGGTGCTGGGGCCGAGAGGACTGGGAACCGAGGTGCGAGGGGCACCGGGACAAATATCAAAGGGGACGCGGGGAGAGATGATTCCGGGCGGGCCTCCGGGCCGAGATCGGGAGGTGGGATGACCCATGCCTCTTGGATCGGCCACACAGAGTGGATCCTGCCGGTGCATAGCGCTACCGCGAGGTGGT
This sequence comes from Viscum album, assembly GCA_963277665.1. Taxonomy (NCBI): domain Eukaryota; kingdom Viridiplantae; phylum Streptophyta; class Magnoliopsida; order Santalales; family Viscaceae; genus Viscum; species Viscum album. Next base: position 565,823,470 of record OY728120.1, on the reverse strand, counting down.
CCGCGGTGGCTACTGCCAGTGCCAGCAACCGGGAGAGTCAACCCAACCTGCCTTTGGGGCGGTCGGGGCCTCGATCCGGGTCGGGCATAGGAGTTCCCCCGCTCAGGATACACAGAGGCCTGGCGACTGGAGCCAGCAGTGGCTTGGGCCAATGCGGCCGCTGTTGCTAGAGCCCCAAGGTGGGCATCCTCTTCCGCTCGTGCCCGACGTTGGCGTCGAGACAGACGAGCCGGGATGAGCGGCGCGGGCAGGTGGAGAGCCTGTTCCTCGATTGGAGGGGCCTGGCGGCGATGTCGCCGTGGCCTGGCGGGAGCCCTTATCGTGGATCCCTGGAGCGGACCTCGGATAGGGTGATCCTGGGCATCTCCCACCTCATCCGCATAAGGAAGGGAACTGTCAGAGCGCTCCGGGGATAAACTCCCGAAGCGATTGGACGTTGAGGTAGGCAGTGGTGCCTCCCTGCGCGGCCCTCGGGGGGGGGGCGGTGGTGGCGAGGCGCAGCCTCCTCAAGGTCTAGGCGAGCCATTTCCCTAGTGGGGATGACTCCCTCTTCCTCGTATCTCCGCACCAGGGTGTTGATCACCCTTCTCTGGATGACCTCCGAGGGGGAGAGAGGGCGTGGTCGTCCCGCAATTGCGGCTTCTGGGACGGCTACGGAACGGGCGGGACCGCGCGGAGCAGCCGCGTCGGTGTTTCCCCTGTCCCTGCGCCAGTGGGCGGGTGGCGTTCGGGCACTAGATCGGGCGACCTGATTTCTGCAAGCAGGGAGAATGACCCATTAATACTGACAGGAAAAAGGAATCGACAACCAACCATTAGCGCCACGACGCCTTCCGTGGGGGGAACCCAGGCCCTCGACGTTGCGAGACGGAGTGCCCGATGTCCCTTCCCCAGCCCCTGGCGGGTAAGACTGAATGCTTGGCCGGGCAACACGCCGGTCTTCCAACACCTCTGAAAGCCATCGGTCTTCGTATCGAGGAGAAGAGATTCACGTCGGGTTCACCATTTTTCTGTTTCGGTGCGGATGTGCGTCGGGTTACGCTGTTCCGCCAGGACGCGTTCGCGCGTGCACCCGTCAACCCGAGGGGATGGGCGCGCGGCTTGTGGTCCCGCAGTCCCGCTTTCCAAGGGCGGGCGGCATCCGTCCCTTATTCAGGGGCGTCTGCTCCTTGATCGAAACCGGGATGATGGGATGTCGGCTTCTCCTTCCTTGGACGTCTCCTCGGAACTTGTCGCCTAATCCGGGTCTCCCTCATAGACTTAAGAATGTTCGTGAATCTCGTTCCCGGCGCCATATCTTCATGGACACCGGTTAATTACGCTGCTTCCGCCCGGACGCTCCAAGGGGTCTGGACGGGGCAGCAACCTGCAGTGAGAAGGCCGGGTGGCTCTGGGTGCTGGGGGCGTGTCGTAACACTGCGGCTCTGCACGTCTGTCTTCCGTCCCTAATAGGGCTTCTCGAAGGCATGATGGCCTGAGGCATCCCGTACTAGGTGCGGGGAACTGTATCACCTAAGGTTTTCCTCAGCTTCCCGTGTTTAACACGGGGTATGCCGCGAGTTTAACGTCCAGCGGGGACGGCATCGGACCGATCAACACGAAAAGTGGATCAGATGACAGAACCCCTTGCGGGGAACCTCCGACGCTGGGGCCAGCACATGGGCGGCTTCCCAAGTAACGTGGAGTGAAGTGAAGTGGCATGACCCCACCGGGATGTGGCGGCCCGGGTAAGGATCAGGATGGATGATGGAGTAAAGAGCTTGGACCCCAGAGGGGCTTCCTACGTACCGCGCGTTAACACGGATCAAAGTCAACGTAGTTCGGGCATACAGTTTAACGTCATGCTGGACGTCGGCAAGCCGACTCACGAAGAGGTCTAGGCCGCCGGGCGGAGGATTGAACCGAACCACCTCGCACAGAGGGGGATGGAACGGCCGGGTGGATCACAGTTTCACGTCATGCTGGACGATAAAAGGGGAAATGGAAAAGGGGGGCTGTGGGGAGGCACCGTGGAGATACACACGGGCAGTCTTCCACAGGGGCGGATTCATAGGTGAATCAACGCAAGCGTGAACCCTGGAGGGGTCCACTGATGGACGAACCGACGTAAATACGACCGGGACGACCAGGTGGTGGGCTTGAACCTCGGGGAGGCTTCCTACGTACCCTGTATAGAAGACAGGGATCAAAGTCCACGTAGTTCATTCTGTCAGGACTTACGCACTTGGGGCAGCCCGGTTGCGGCAAAACTCAGTTGGAAGGGACTCGGACCAAAAGCAGAAGACACCTCGATCCCAGTCATACCCTCTACTGGCTTCGGCCGTGGGGAGGCGCAATGGAGATACACATGTGCAGCCTCCCACGAGGAACTAGGGGTTTGTAATACCCCGCCCCCGTAGGGAAAAGCCACTCCCATTAAATCGTCCCAAAAGGGGGACAATCCCGACATCCCTGCAGAGACGAGCGGGTGGGGGCCACGTCCAAACCGGGGGAGACCCTGCGTGCGGAGCACGGGATCAGGTTGCGGACGGTTTAGCGTCTTGCCAGACGAAGTACAGTTTAACGTCATGTGTTGAGGACGAAGCGGACGGTTTAACGTCTTGCCGGACGAAGTACAGTTTAACGTCATGTGTTGAGGACGAAGCGGACGGTTTAACGTCTTGCCGGACGAAGTACAGTTTAACGTCATGTGTTGAGGACGAGGCACTTGGCAGTTTAACGTCTTGCAGCGCGGACGATGGAGGCTAGGCAGTTTAGCGTCGTACAGCTTGGACGTATGCTGAACAGTTTAACGTCTTGTAGCTCGGACGAGGTACAGTTTAACGTCGTGCAGGACGTATATGCAGTTTAACGTCATGCTGGACGAGTATGCAGTTTAACGTCATGCTGGACATACGTGCGTGTCACTTCGCGCAAGCCTGGAGGGTCGCACGGGAAGACAACGCACGGTGCGGGCACCCGGGATGAGAATCATCGGGTGCCACACAGGCGGGTACCCTTAGGAGGTCAACGGGGACGACCCTGGCAGATTGCGCGCAAAAAGGAAGCTTTGCGCGCAATACTGCGGGCCGGCGCGCAATCGGGGCGGCTGGCGCGCAATTGGGCCAGCGCCTTGCGCGCGGATGCTTGAGATTGCTCACACCGGGCTTCGGATAGCGCGCGGGGGCAACGGCTCATTCTCTAATGAATGGCCACTTGAAAGAAGGGGGGGTGCGCGCAATCAGGCCGGATTGCGCGCACCCCGGGGGCAATTGCGCGCAAGCGGGTTCTTTTGCGCGCAAAGGCCTTAGGGTGAAGGTTTAGTCAAATGAAAGGAGCCAGCGGGGATTGCGCGCGAAGGCGGACCCCGAGGCTTTCTTGCGCGAAAGAAAGGAGGTTACCTGAAGTTCGTCATTGCGCGCGGAAGGGGTTGAATTGCGCGCACGGGAGACGTTTCGACTTCCAGCCACCTTTGAAATGTTGGGGGTTGCCTTGTATTTATAGGCAACCCCGGGCGCGGAATCCAGGGTGCGAGCGCGAAATTCCCCCCGCGGGCGCGGAATCGGGCGCGGCGCGCAAGGGAGTCGCGCGGACCCGCGGCGCGCAAAATTGCGCGCCGGACCGGCGCATTGCGCGCATCCCGGGGGGTTTGCGCGCGGAACATCACCTTTGCGCGCGGGCCTCTGAAATTCCGCGCAAGGCCTCCGGGCCCTCCGAAACGTTCTTCCGACTCCAAATATCACTTCGCTTTCCGCATCCGGAGCTTCGTTTGGGAACAACGGACTTTTCCGGCGTCTACAATGTGGATCTTTGAATTGTTTTTAGTTATTTAGTATTTATTGTCACTTAACACTTATTTCCAACATGCCTATAAATTCCCAGTAGAAATGGAAGCCTCTCCCATATATTTGTTTTTATGTTTTAGGTTTGGTTGCAGATGGAATCCTAGGGGAATAAAAATTCCAAACACCTCCTACTCATTCCTAGAAGGGATTGGGTGGTTCTTATAACATTGATTATTTCATTATGATGGTTCCTATATAACATCAATTCTTGGGCCATTTGTAGAAATGTTTCAATACTCAGGGGTATGGGTTATGAAAATAATTTTTGGGATACCATGTTCAATAGTTCCTTAATATTACATTATGTTGGTATTTTTCTCTAAAAAATTGTCAGTTAAAACGTTAGAAACATAAGGGTCAACAAATATGACACAATATTTTCCTTTATTTTAATAGTAATTATTATGGATAATTTACGTTATTATTTCTATGAAATTTTATTCAAATTTTAAAATAACTCCTCAGTTATCAAGTATAAGAGTACCTCACTAGATGATTTATTGAAATAAATTAATGGAAGGGAGTGATACTATTGTAGAAGGTTTCCATAAAATGAGAAGATACTAGGTGATTGGAATAGTACCTAACAAGTTATGTATATTTGTCACGTGTTTTATGGTATAATTCTCTCAATTATTGTAGAAAATGTGTAATATTACGCCTCACATTAGTTTTTTATATACATAGGATGTATTTTCAGTAAAATAGAGTTGAATATAGGGTCACATGTGTCAACAATTTCCACATCTAGTATTTTAAAAATATCATCGACTTACTATTCAAAAAAGGGAAACACACTCAACATAATCTATAATTCACGAATCCAATGTATTGATAACTGTTTAATGATACTATTAAAATATCTTATAAAATATGAGTAATACTTATTAAAAAACCATGAAATGAAGTTAGAATGGATATATAATATTAATACATCTCATATTTAATATAAATGTTGGATAATTTTATACAAGATTAGTTATGTGAAACTGTTTGATTATGTAAATCACTTTGTTTTGCAATGTCTATATTTTGATTCTTATGTTTTTGTGGAATATTATTCTTATTGAATTTATCAAATATTTGAATTAGTATATACTATATTTTAGTTTAGTGATGCTTACTAGGGGTACTATAATGATTTTAAATTTTATTCATCAATGGATTAATTTCTGTTATTGAAATTTCTTTATTGCTCATTAGATGGAATGTAAAAATAGATTGAAAATAGAAACATAGTTTAAATACTTAGTCTGATCAATAGTATTTACATATTTTTATAAATTAATTTGATTTTTAGATTTAATTTTCTTTAATAATTAGTTTTTTTCTTATATTTATTTATTTTGTGAAGGTCACAAATTCCATACCAAGTAATGGGGAAGAAAATTTGATAGTATGGTGGTTCAGACACCCATGTTTTTTATTTAAAACCAACTTACTACAAATTGGTGTGTAGGGTTAATACTTAGGGAATTAATTATATTTTAAATTCCAAGATAAAAACTAAACAAAATAAAATAGTAAACATGGAAAATAGATTGTGATAATGTAAGTGAAAATTTATGTTTAAACAATGTGAATGTGCTTGAAGTAGTTTGAAAAAAAATAAAAGGGTGAAAATGGGAATTTTAGGGAAAGTGGATATAATTTGATTGAGATTATATACATATTGTTAAATAAATAATACATATTATAATGATTATAATTTTTATAAAAATTAGTTGATACACATAGTTATCACATAGTGATCAATCATTCCTAGTGAACTATGATATGAAGTATTATTTCTGTAAAAACTCTAAAAATAATGATTTTCATTGAGAAACAAAAATATTTTCTAATTTAATTACATTGGGTTATGTTATAATGATATATTATCCACTAATAACCATGTATTATTGAATGGATTAGAAAAATAATTATACCCAAGATAAGTAAATATGAGATCACAGAATGAAATTGACACAATTTTCATGTTCAATAAAACCCACCTCAGTTTATCAATTTTGGAAGAGATTGAATTGATCAAAAAATTACAAAAAGAATATAACTCTAACATAATTTTTCAATTCAACATAAGGGAAATTATTATATTAGACTGGAAATTAATATAAGAGTATCAATTGAAAAAAATGAATTAAATTGATAAATTTTAGGGAAATAAAATTCAATTCATCCAATACCTCCCACTAAGGAATGTTAAATATACATGATCATTAAATAATTATTAATATTAAATGAAATCATATAAAATACTATATGATTATGGGAAATAATAAGGTACAAAGAATTATCTTCTCTTCCAAACTATTTCCTCCCTCTAGCTAAATTGAAATACCTCTTCGAGTTCATCCTTATTACTATAATCGACACATCCCTTATTTAATATGGAAGCTTTGGGAATGAATTTTTTCCCATCTAATAGCATTTCATTAGATTCTTTAAAAAATCCTCCCACAAACTTATTTATGATAAAAACTTTATTCCTTTATCATTGGTTGTTTCCATAATTTTACCATTGTATCAAAAACATTGTCTCTTTAATAAATCTCTCTAATATATTACAAAACATTCATAATATCATTTAATAACTATATATGGCACCTTAATTATAATGAAATCATTTAGTTTCATCCCCATGTTAATTTGATTATATATATATATATAACCTCACACTTTTCTTTCTCATCCTCAATTCTAGAATCTCATTTAACCTTCAATGCCTCAACCTCAGATTGAATTTCTCAATAGTTTCCTCATAAAAAAATCATCCCAAAATGAGATAATATATTTTTAACTCCATCCACTTGATATTCATTATAATGATAGGATAAAGCATCCACATTTAACATCATATGGGTTTTATTAATGCTTTATATTTTATTAACAAATGAACACTTGGTAAACAGAAGCTTGAATAGACCGAACTCTCTTTCATAGACCCAATCATCCCAATATATTTCAATGTACTATTTATGATACAAAACATTTTTATGGAATTATAATGAAAAATTATCATTTACCAATTCTATTTCAAATTTCCCTAACATTAGAGATATCATGGACCCATAAAATCTTTTTAGTAATCTCTTATATGCAACTAAAGACAACTAAAAAGAAGGATTTTTCTGAAAATCATGAACATAAGGGCTTGTAATATCCTCTTCTAAGTTCTCTCATCTTTTGATAATCCATATCCATCATATCCATTCTTATAATGGATTTAATTATTTATTCATGGAATTGATCCATTTGAGTTTAAGCCTCTAGGTCATCAATTCTTCATTAGAATGTCCTAATATCATATAATTGGAACCTAAGTCATAAATTAATTTCATTAACACACACTTCAATCTAGACACCCATCTCAAATTTAGACCACCTCTATGTTTAAGTCTTCATAATAGACACTTTTTTTATGTTTATACTTCAATGAATATCCGTTGAGTATTTTACCTGGGTGGAAAAGTCTTATATATTAAGCTCAAATTTCTTATAAGAGTTTTGTTATATCGTAAAACATATAAAAATTTCTCTATGGCTGGAAGATTTACCATCTACATTAAATTATTACATCGGTGGAGAAGAAAATTTATTGTATAAATTAAAACAATTACATGATACATTTGAAAAATAATTATTGGATTTTAAAGTTATCTTATGTGAGAGTACTGTCAAGTGTTTTATAGGATCTCTATGAATTTTTAGAAATAATTTTGATGTTTTTGAGAAAATTCATATGGAGGAAATGATTAAATATCATAGGAGAATTTTTTTAAACTGCATAAAACACTTCAACATCAATGAAATTAAATAAAATAGTTTAAAAATTAAAATGAAATTTTTGAAAAAAAATTATCACATAATATTTGACATAAATAAATATGATTAAAATTTGTTATATCCAGAAAATAATTCCTAAAATCATATAACTCTATAAATTTAAAATCCAACCCCTAAGACGCTAAAATATCAATAAAATTAAATTTGATCTAATTTTTTCTAAAACAACAAACATATTTGATCATATGATTTAAGTATGTCTAAGAGAAGATCATTTGATAATTTCAGCACCCCAAAAACCATTTTTATGCATTTATCAAATGAATATATCATTCATATATTAATTATACAATATTCAATCATTCAACATTATAATAGCTTTTTGCATAGAAAATAAAATGATTTCACAAAAATATATGTGGAATACATATAACAAATCAAATCTGGATCATCATTCTCCTTAAATTCATTAATGTTTGTTTTCAATGACCATTACATCAATATACTAGTCAAATGGCCTCATGTTTAGTGTTATGCCTCATAATATGTTTCTTTTAATTAAATTGTAATGGTATCGTTAAATTTATATATGGGTTTTTATTTTCAACACTTACTTCTTTATTTCACTACAAGGACCGAAGCACCAAATTCCCACTATTCCATTTCAACTATTCTAATCAATGATAAAATATTCATTAGTGTAATATCTATAAAATTAATCTTAAATATATTTTTTAATAATGGGAATCTAGTTTCCACTGATGTGAATATAAAATTAATTTTTAATTTTTATCAACATAGAATTACAACATTGCTAGTTGATCGATAATTCATTATCTTGGGTTTTAACCCCTAACTTGGAATCTATATTTTAGTTTATGAAAGTATACTGAATTGAAAAATCTCACATATTTCATTCATAACATTCTATTTATCATGTTCTTAGATATGATTCATTATATTTTATTCATTCATTTCATTATCCAACATCTTTATCTCTGTGAACATGGAAAACAAATTGATGTAATGAATATATGATGCATCCTATATCTACCTCTTATAGGTGTCCTTGTCACACTCACCCACTCCCTGATGTGTTCAATTAAAAATAAATGACCATATCAGATTAAACATATTTTCTTGTAATAGATAAAAGAAATAAGGACTACACCACTTTAAAAAACAATTTTGGGAGGAAATTTTCTCTGCCAATTTTTTTCATAATTTTGAGGGTTTTCATTCCAGTTTTTTTACAAAAAATAATGTTTCAATGAGTAACTTTTCTTCATTACAATTTTTGAAATAATTAATTTTTCAATTAAGTCTCCTATACTAATATCAAAACCCAATATCTCGAACCATTGTATTATGAATATCTATTCATTGGGATATTTAAATCAAAGTTAACATAAATTCACTTCAAATAACCTAGATTATAAAATTATTTAAATGTATTTAATTATTATATTCTTGAAAACATAATTAACTCACTACTCAATGATCTTTTTCATGGACTCCTAATTCCTAAAATCATGAACTCAAACATACTCAACACTTACCTAAATATTACACCATGACATTATTGGGAAACTACTCTTATTTATAACGTGGTTATATCAACCCAAGAATTCCATAATATTATACTAATATTTTAAATTATGCAAAAATATTTCAAAGCCACTACATTGTAAAATGGTAATATCCTAACTCAAGTGGTTTGTGGAACATTATTTAGTTAAGGAATTTTGATTACGTTTGAGAAAATAATTTTTAGTTTATACATAACATGCTAGTCAATTTAATGGTGGACATGTATATAATATAACCATGTGTGATAAAAAATATGATGAATATGAGTTTTTCTTGGATAAGGTATCATATTTTTTGTTTTGTTAATTACTATATTTGAAAATTTTATTAATATTCAACTATATCAAATACAATAAATTTATACACTCTAATTTTTTTTAATTCTATTCAGTTTCTTATATTATGTGATTTCCATTTATAATTCTTTCAAACCGTGTATCATATAAAAAAAATAAATAATCATATGATGATAAAATAAAAATAGGATGTTCAATGATCATGAGATCATATATACTGGTTTATTTACTATTTCATATATAACCATCCTTGACCCAAGGGGAAATATATCCATCCCATTAAAATTCACTTTAGATTAAATTTTTTACCACTCCATTTTTTATCTCCTGGTTGTTATTTATCTCAAATTGATTATTAAACCATATCCACATGAATGCAACATTATCCTCTAAAAAAATTTATTCACATATATGCGAGGGGTACCATTTATTTTTGGTTACATAAACTAATCAAATGAAATGGAGTTTCATACATAATATATTAAAGAGGGATGATTCACATGTCATTTAATTTAATTTAATAAAAAAATACCACCTAAAATAATTCTACAAATAATTAATTCCATCACATAAATGACTCACACAAACCTCATGATCATTCATTGTATTAAATTGAAACAAAAATTAAATATCTATAATTATTTTAACATCCTTATATCTGAGATAAATTTACTTTAATTATTAAACTAATAATTTTATAAAAAATTATTTCTATAAAATAAATATAATCCATCTTATAGTACTCAATAACTAGTAAGAATCTGAAAAATTAAATATTTTTAATAAGTATATTTTATATTGAAAAAATAATATACGTACATAATATTAATATTGATGTACAAATTGTGTGCATTTTATGCAATGTAATAAATACCATCTCTAAAATGTAACAATTATATGAAATATATGATCGCGTGACATTTCACATGACACATGGGGTGTACGGACTACATCGTATATTATATACATGCATTACTAGTAGTCCCAAAAAAAGACATTATATAGAAGCCATGGAATTCTATCAACCCCCCTCCCCCAGGAAGCACTCATGGTCTAGTAAGTATGATGAGGATAACCTCCAACTGGACAAGGGTTATTGACTACAAAGAAGGTATAAATCCATGTTCTAGTAAAAAAATAACTCTAACACCAAATAGATCCCAGAGAACTAAAAATAGTTTACAAATGTATAGGTGGAGAATAAATGTTTAACTAGTATGATCCTCTATTGAACCTCCTGTGAATATTTGAAAACCCTCACTAAATTCCAGTAAACAAAAAATGAGAACAACACATTTCTTATTATGTAAACACTATATTCAATTCACATTAAGGATTTCTCACCATGTTGTTAATTGAAGTAAGAAAATATATATCAAAATCATATATATAAGAAATATATCATATTATCAATTCCCCTCTAGTTTTATTCTCTCACAAACCATATATGAATATCCTATGCTCCAATCCCTTTCATAATTCAATATGCACCTCTTAGATTGCAATCGAATCTCATCACACATTCGATACAGCTCTTCACAACCTCATCCTCATCATTTCATCCATAACCCCGCAGTATGACCAAAAAAAAAAATATACCACATATCATTCATTCTAATAGTTGTTATCACAATATATTCATGTACATATATAAGAATAAAAAATCACTACTGTCATAAATATAGTGTTTTTAATAAAATTACACTCTTACATCGCACACGGACTTGTATAGTTTAACTAAGACCCATCACATTTCATTTATGAAAATATTATATAACTGATTCCAATATATAAAAAATATTCCTACATATCATACTACTCCAAAGGGATACTAGTGAAGCGGGAGAAGTCATCCATCTGTTCCCTCACAAAATCATATTATAGGGAAATCACCAGTACCTAAAACATTTCAACTTCGGTAATCTTCCTGACTTAGGAAGTGGAGAATTTCAAATAAATATATATAATAAATATATATCACACACAACCAAAATAAGGGAATCTATCATGAAATATACTAAACTACTGTAATCATCCCATATGACACCTAAATTTCCCCACAAAGACACATGATATTAGATTTCGTACATGAATAAAAACAAAAATATTAAACATTTTTATCCCATTTCACATTATCATTATATATTAATAACAAATAACTATAAACAAAAATAAAATTTCAGGTTTAATCAATTTCATTTTTCAAAAAACAAGATTCTACATTAATCAAATTCTCTTATCCAAATTTCCAATTCAACAATCTTAGATCATTTCTCCCAACAATCCCATAGTTTGTATCTAAATTATCTTATACCATTACCACCTTCAACCACACTCACCCAATAATCTGATAACATTAATACTGTGTAAATAACAATACAAATAGCATCCACTCATTGTCTATAGTCTAAATACTATAGGAATTTTGGATCCATTAAAAAATATTAGGAAAACCATCAATCAAAAGATAACACTAAGAATGGTGGGAAATACTAAATCTCAACCAATACCATCTAAACAAACCAACAATAATCCCAATATCTTAGAAAATAGTCAATAAATCCTCTAAACTAATTTAATTCATCACAAATTTGACCTCATATTTGAGATAATAAAAACATTAACCCTAATCTCAAGGTATTTGATCCAACCCTAACATAATATCCCAACAATACAAAGGCTGACACATTAATCATATAAATTAGTTTCCAACATAGAGATCATATAAATTTAAAAAAAATATTTTCACCTCAACAAGGTCAACAGGAAACTAATTATACAATATAAAGGCATAATAGAATTCAAAAAACTAGGATGGGCTCACATAGCCCCAAACATTTATCTCAATACGAAAAAAAAATTCATTATTTTCTTTAATTAACAAATTCATCATGCACTGGATTTAGAAATAGGAAACATATGATCATCATCTCATAAAAGATAATAATAACCAAAAAGTATTCTCATATAATTCTTTAATATTCGATAGTTTACATAGAAGAATGGTTATTAAAGATTATATTATTATGTCATTATCCACTACATTGTTGTCATCATTAACATGTTTAACCTATTTCAAGAATATCAATCATGCAATGAAATAATAATAACTCCAAAAAATAGATTTCACACTATCGAGAAAATATCAAGAGAAATCATTATCATAGAAAAACATGTGAAATCGTAAACCTTGTAAGTGGATTATTAAATTTTAGTTATTATATTTCATTAGGTCAATTAATTAATTACCTTGAGAAACTAAATCATCATAATCACACTCTTTCATGTAAACTAAGGAAATGTTACAAAAATCCAACCTCAATATGAAAATTGTATTGTTCTCTAATTGAGAACATATGTATATGGATAAACCACCACCAGACTCAAATGAAACCTCTATGGAAAATAAACATATTAAATAACCAGGATTTCATGCTCTAATCTCATCCAAAATCAAGTAAAACCTCTCTAAAATTATAAAAAACAAGCTGTAATATCATAAGAAGAAATAATGGGAAATGAAATAACCATTGTAGAAGAATTAACTAATATAAGATCACAGATGGAATGCAATTTAGAATCTAGAGGCCAAAACCATGAAAATGGGATTGGAAGACTCTGAAGAAACACCCCTAGGGTAACCTAGTGTTCAAAGCATAAGTGTAAAAATATAAACATTTCAATAGAAATGATAAATTTATATAATATGGATTCTAACAGAATCACCACACAATCACATGGACCATGCTTCAAACGTAGGGTAAATTCCAAATATATAGTTTTACAAGGAACGTCACACCACAATGGTTCAAATATAATCCTCAAATTAGTAATCTATAGATAAAACCTTCCATATAAACATCATATCCTATAATTTTGGACAAGGTTATCATGTAACCCAAATTTTCAAAATATATCCATCCATTAGAAGGCAGGGAGAAGGAATCCTAACCCTTGGTATCCACATCACAATCTTCTCCTTATGTTATAGTGACCCTCAGATTATCTAAATAGGATATACACCACCAAAAGCTCCAAATAAAAGCCTCAACTCCTAAAATACACAATTGTATATCAATAGAGACCTAAAACCCCTCACCATGAACCACCATGCCTCTAGGACTATAGCTACACAATTTGGTAATCCTCTAAAACTAATCTGCACTACAAACCAATAGAATAATTCATAATCATCCCATTCCTCATAAAAATTTAGATAATTTTTTTTAATATAATATCCTTAACCAACACATATTAAAACTACTAAAAGAACATAATAAGGGCTTAGTAAAAAAGGGAATGTACATCTGATACCTCTCAAAAAATTCTTATAGAAAAGAATGTAAAACCAAAACCTTGGATGTAAGAGGAATGGAAATATAACAACCACCCAATTAGGTAACTATCTTGGATCATATTATGATAACAACATAAAAAAACTTATTAAGAGTGAGGTTTATAAACACAGAACTCCATCTATCAAACATCTCATAAAATAAAAAAAGGTCAAAAACATCTAAATAAAGATTAAACAATGAATATCCTAGAATATTAAGTTTGTAACTATGAATCCCACTCTAATTTAAACTCCTTTATGAAACCATGAAATCATATGAAATGAACTGTAGTAATAGTGCACAAATTAAACACATTCTTAGGATGGTCTTAATTATCGATAGGCCTCTAGATTAAGGTCACATCATATTCAAATTCAGTCTCTACCTAGTCAATGTCATGGGAATAATCAGGAATATATTATAGATGTTTAGACACTTGAAATAGTACCAAAATCCAAATCATATATTAGGGCAGTGCTAATAGATATGAAAAATATTTATTATGTGTAGACACCTTCAATGGTCTATCAAATTAGGGAGAGATATTACCCTCATGAACATACTAGCACTGCCCGCGATAAGGATATACCTTAAGAAACACACAATCTCCAACAACAATCTCCATATACCTCCTCTTATATTCATAATATAAAATTTTATGACCTTTCATTGTAATCATTTCCTTATGGATAATTAAAACTTTGTTTTCATGTTATATAATAGAAAAATTCATGGATATAATGATTCCCCAACATTTTCATATGAAAAAAAATTGTATGGTAGGACTTACAACCCATTGAATGGGACCATACCAATAGCGGAGTGGTGGCAGTTATTTGCATGAAAATATCACAAAGAGTATGAGGCTCACCTACAAACATCCAAAATCATGAACACATGTCCACAATATTTCCTCTAGAGATTTGATATTACTTTATATCTCACCATCTATATATGAATGAAAATTCATGTTAAAGAATATCTGAGAACCAAATCAAACTATAGAAAACTCCACACATTAGCGGTAAAATAGGGTTCTTGATCATAGGTTATTGTCTTAAAAACCCCATGAATTCTCACTAACTCCTACAAGTACTACCTAAATAAAACCTCCACAGATCTTGGATCCTTAATCATTATGCAGTGTGATAACTTCATTTAGAGTTCCCAAATCTCCCATATATCATGACAACATCCCTAACCCTGTGGATAACTACTGGTAGATTGTATTATAATGTCATTCGACTTCTACTGGGAGTATCAAACGACTAAAGTAACCCACTAAAAACATGGTACTATACCGTCACCATCATTAAAACTAAATATAAAGTGGAATACCATTTAACTGGTCACTTCATTCCATAACACCAAAATTAACCTCACAATGAACAATAAATTTTAACAATACTAATATGTGCCACCATGGGTGAACTGGGGAATTTTAAAAAACCATAAATTTCCTCGTTGAGGGAACAAATAGAATAACATAAAATAACACATAATGGAAATCATTCTTAGATCATCCATTTGTAGAATCTCGATGAAAAATAAAATCTCACCAAACATCTATGTTGTAATACATCATATGGTACTCCCCCAACTACTTTGTATACTATAAATGTAACATCATTAGTTAAATCTAACCTGTTGGTATCAACTTTTTTCACCTTAATAATGAATAGTATCACAATGTTACTTTCAATTCAAAGGATTAACTGTAGTATTCACTTTCCCTAGTGTATATGAAATATCAATTTCATAATGCTACAAGAATTACATTCACCATCATTGATGAAAATAAAAATCACATTGGGTGATAAAACACCTCAACTCTTATGATCTATGTGGACCCCAAACCGATCAGTAATATCATTATATCCCCTAAATAATCAGAGAAAACACAACCACATCAAACTCAATATCATTTTATGTTTTTTTTTCAAACATTAGGTCATAAATTCAAAGACTCATAATATATATATAGATACTCAATCCTTTTACATATATTAATACATTATTATTAAAATTTTCATCCATTTGTTATATCCCAAATATCAGGATCCCTAGTTTCATTAAAATAATAGGTAAATAGTTCATCGATGTGAGAAGAAAATAATATTTCTGTATTTTATCATCCACAATGATCTCTTAAATCCATTCAAACACCATAATCATAATGGGATAAATTGGGGAATAAACAGAACAATGGGATGAGCTAAAAATCATAGTATGGGAATAAACATGTTAAGGATGCCTAACTTATGAGTCAAATGTACATCACGACCCCATTAAAAAATTAAATTATTAATCACATGGGAAAATAACTGAATGAACAAGCTATCATATGATCATGTCATCAAAGGAAGTGTGGAAGAAACATAAAATATGAAATATGCTTATGTTACATCTAACCGTTTAGACAATATCAAATGGTGGACATAGTCCCATAATGGACTATTCTTACTCCATAATTACATACATGACATATCAAGAGACTAAAACATTCACCAATTAAAAATTGGGATATATATTTTTGGTCCTGGGAATAACATTTATATCATGTGTATGAATATGTGTTCCACATAATTAAATCAATCATAAGGCATAAACCAATTAATTACCCATGGAATGAAAATGGGTACTGTTATCTTGTTGCATTTTTATATAGAAAGAGGTATCTAAAATTTGGCATTTTATAAATGAAAATAAGGAATTTATTACCTCTTAAGAAATGGGAGAATAAGATATGTATATATTGGAGAAACATTTATACATAACTTATTATAAATTCATAACATCAATTGTGGTCATCATTGATGAAAATTTATTTAAAATATTACATGGAATACTTTTTGAGAAAAATAAACTTTTCAATTTAAAATAACTTCATCAAAATAAAAAAAGTTCAAAAAAATTATAGAAAATATTTTAAATAGAATGAACCCTGGAAACAAATAATAGAACCTTCAAATACATTAGGGGTCATGATGGTGGTAACTTTGTACATGATTCATAGATAAAATAAGCCATCCTTTCACATTGTTGAAAAAAAGGTAAAAAGTGAATCATTCTGTAAAACAATAAGATGATTCCATTAAAAACATTATTAAAAATCAAAATTGAGAATAAATTTATTTAATTACTCTTATTTTTTGAATTTAAAAAATATTCTTGAACATATTTTTAGAAAATATCCATATAGGAGAAAACATATTTTTTGCTAAAGAGAGAAATGATGTCATAATTTCTTAAAGAAATCTCAATCATATTATATACCTATGATATGAAAATGGTACTATAAAATTAATATTTCATGAATGATTATATAATAATAAAATGATTTTTTTATTAAAATTTGAACAAATAATTTCATTCCAGGTAAATTGAAGCATAAATTATCCCAATTAAAATAAGATTGAAACATAAAACCTTACCACTTTGGTAAATTTTGAATCATAACTCCCTTGAATGAAGTATATGAATTGAAACATAAAATATTTTTATGTATTAAATATTAATTATATAATATTTAATTGTTTTTCATATAAACCATTTATGATAAATTATGTGGATAAATGAATATGTGTCTCAAAGGACCTTTTGAGACAAAACTACATCTTCAAGTCCATGAATCATTGTGTATGTATTTTAGTTCAGGTATAAAAAAATAATTAAATTATTTTTTAAAAAAAGAAAAATTTATAGGATTATTCCATTTCACTTAAATAATTTACATCATATATCTTAATTACATCTCTAATTATATAATCATTTAAGTCCACGTCATGTGTTTTGAGGACATTTTGTAGAAAAATTCAAAATGGATTTTGTGTATTGACCATTGTTAGTAGGTTCATTATTCCATCAACTCCAGAATAATATTAATAAAATAATTACAAAATTTATAAAGAAATTTTACTTTTTAAACCAACCGTGAAATATGGTTTGGAGAAACTAACTACATTGAAATCGTGGATATGTTACGTTGTAAGTACACAAAAGGTAATTTTTTATTTTTTATTGATCAATATGTAATGAATTTATGTTTTATTTTATGATGTAATAATTATCATAATATCATAAATAAAATTTATTTATTTAAATACAATTATGAAAACTAGCCTTGTAATGTGATAACCAAAACAAATCACATCACTTCATGAGGCAGTAGTCCATCACATACATGAATGATGTTATAATTCATTGATTATTGGTATGGTAATAAGATATAAAATATTTTACTTTTCAAGAATAATTTATATTTATATAATATAATATATAAAAATTCTATCAATCATCCATAATATCCATGTGAGTTGTTGAAGGAAATCGAATTATTTCAGTTCGTGAGGAGGTAGTTTGTCATACTCCTGATCGACAGTTTCATTTCAGATTCGATGGAAGAGGAGATGTATGAATATTATGTCATCAGTATAATAACATATTATTATATAAGATATATATGTTTTATTATGTTATAATTTTTTTGAAATAATTTAAAGGGGGAAAGGAATAATTTAAAAAGAAAGCGCAAGCTGAAGATGATTACCTTTGGCTCAAACAACCTATTTCATATAACGTATTAAGGAAAAAAAGTATAGACTTTAGGAAGAAAAAAACTCTAGAATGTGTCTAAATATGTGGGAAAAATATTAGGGTTTGGTTGTTTTTAGGGAAAAGGTTGTAATGCTGTGAATAAGTCAGGGTCGGTGTGCCTTTAATAATTATCAAGGACCAGTGTTTTTTTTAAATACCCAAAAGTATTCATTAACAAGAAGTCAGTGTGAAGAAAAGGTCTTCTATAATTGATAAATATATAAGATAATGATAGAGAATTATTAAAAAACTATAAAGCTAAAAATAATTGTTATTTTAAAAAATAATACTCTATTCCTCTAATGTTATTCACTTTAACCATTTTAATTTGTTTATCATGAAAACTATTTTTTCAATTTTTATAATTAACTTTGACAAAAAAATTTGTTTACATCATTATATAATATAAATATTGAAGATAACAAATATGGAATAATTTTTAATAAATTCAATTAACATATATTTTATGAAAAATTAAAATAAAATTCACAAGGCTGATGGAAATGTTTTTTTTGAGAAATTATATTTTAAATGAAATGATGATATTATATAAACTGTATGAATATAAATTATCATTATATATATTTAAATTCATGAATATATATATATAATATAATATAATTTATTTAATTCCTCATTAGGGGTTATTGAAAATAATTAAAATGGAGGAGCAATACTGGAATTAAAATATATTTCATAAAAATATGTTTTAAGACTAAAAACTTATACTAAAATCTACACTGAATGAGATTTAAATTTTACTAATTTATTTATACATGGAAAATAATAGTTATCTTACCATGAAATGAAATTCAAATAATATTTGGACTTTCAAATTTTAATTTTTTTTAAAATAATTCATCGTTTTACAAAAAAAACGGTATTCTTCACAATTCTCTAAGAAATCATTTTTTTTGTAAAAAATACCAAAAAACACATTATGTTAATATAAATATTCTATGATAAAAAATTATTTGAATTTTATAAAATTAAATTTCTCAAATTTCCATAATGTAATAAAAATATTTTCTTTGAAAATCAATAAATGTCATTTTTAAGAAAACATATTCTTTTCAGGAAAACATATAATTATTAAAAATTAATTCTTATTTATTAACAAATTTTTAATAAATTTATAATTAGTATGAACTTTGTAAATATTTCAAAAAATATTTAGTATTATTAATATCCACACATTAAAATTCTAGGTTATATCTTTCACATTAAATAATAACATTTTAATATTATATTGTAGTTCATTTAAACCATGTGTTTCATGTTGAATATGCTATGAGCACAAAGGTATTTTAAAATATCATGGAGAAACAATACAACGACTCATTACTTCATCTAAAAGATACCTTTCCTATTAAGTGATGTATTATAACTGGCCTTAAACACAACACCATCTTCTAGAAAAAAATGATCTAGATCACTAACTGTTGTGTCCTTCAAATACTATAATAAAACATGGAACTAGTCAATACCAAAAAATTACTAATCCTTCCAAGTCAAAGTTTTCATTAGAGTTAAAATTTGAATGTAGTGAGGAATGAACCACTTATGATAACTAGTATGACCAAATCAACTCTTCTCTTCTTAAACATTCATAGGGGGTACACAAGAAACAACAACCTCAAAATTTGAAGAATCCAAATCATCCCTAATCTAAGAAATAACAAGAACTAAGAAATATACCTCACATACCTATGTATCACAGTTAAATATATTCCCAATAAGTTCATGAAATTGATTAATTTAAAAAAATTAATACCTTTCATTCCCATGCATAAACACTTAAAATGTAAATTTATCACCAATAAACACCAGAAAAACAAATCCTAAAATTTAGGTGACCCAAAATTAATCGTAACCATGAACACAAAAATATAATTTATAAACAAAATAGAATTAAAAAGAAAACACATTATTCCTATGATGATATCTCATATAAATATTCGAAATATACTCAACATTAACTTGTGTCTAATGATATCTCGAGTCTAAATAGATTTTTTAAAAGAATCTGGCTCCATTAAACGGATCATATAATTATTCAGACAATAATAAATGGTAGCGATCTGTATCTATTAATTGATTAAAGAAGATACAAATGATACAAAAAACCCTATTGGTATACACATTTCAAAATAAATGAATAAAATCAATGGGTGACACTGTAACACCACTAGTATTTATAGACATTTTTGTCTCTCAAAAAAATTAAATTTTCATTTATGTCTTACAATGCCCTATGTAAAATATTCACTCCACATGTCATAGAATTGATGCACACAACACCGAATTGTTCTATGTTATATTAAAAACTAACATGGCACATGTAACATTAAACACTAACATGGATTCTATTAGATGCAACACCAACTTTTCTTATGTTACACGCAATATCGAAGTATCTTCAAAACATCAATTTAGTGTTATAATTATTTAAATTAAATAATTATAACATGTCCATTAAACATATATATATATATATATATTAATAACTAATTTCAAAATTTCTTTTTTATTTATTTTATAAAATTAATACATATTGATAAAAAAGTTATAATTTCTCTTAAATTCCTTATATGTTTAAAAATACTATTTTCTCATGTAAACAACATTTCATGTAATTATGTAAAAAAATAGTAAAATTAATTTTAGAAACATTTAAAATTTAATTTCATAAAATAATATTTATTTTAGTATTTATAATGTCAAAAATCTCATAAGGTGAATTTATTTGATTTTTCTAACAAATTTCATTTTTGGATGTATAGTGAAAAAATTATCATTTTTAATTCAAAAGTGATTTTTCATATAATTGAATTGTAAGAATAAATTATATATTAATTAGTTTTAAATGATTTATTAGATTTCATTTTTATCAATCCATCCAATTTTTTCATTTTGATCAATTTCAATTTTATATTTAATATAAAAAATATAGAATACATTTGATCATTTTTTACTTTAAAAGCCCATAGTGTCATCCCTTTAATGGGATTAAATTTTAATTATATTTTTTCACTTATGTGGTATGAATTTTTAAAAATGGATTCCCTGTTTGGAATCATCATAATTTATAATTTCTAATAAAATCAAGGGGTTATCGGTATTGGTAGTGATACTGTTGAAGATTTAATTAAGATGACTATTGGATTTAATGTAATTGTTAAAGTGGATATGGATAAGGACTATGAGTGATTAGAGTGTAGATTTTTACTAAAATTCATGGGAAAATAGGAATCAATTGATTGTTATGTTATTTTTCCTTCAGGTCCAATGAAACACCATGGATTACAATATCTCTTACTAGGAAGAATTTTTTTCAAATCATTATGGGGTGTAAGATAGTGAGTTCATATGTCCCATAGCCTATTTATCTTAGCCCAGGAGGCTCTTACATGGAAAATTCACAAGGTTCTAATGGATATAAGGATCATAACTTTTAAAAACATGTATAGGTATGGTTGGGTTCTCATCTCATGTTTTTCATATGACATGTTATTAATTATTAATGGAATGAAATACTTAGTTTATTGTTTGAGAAGTATCAAGAAAACATATGGTGTGTTTAATAGAAAATGATTCCTTCTTGGAAAAATAAATTTATTTATATCTAAATAATTGTTAAGAAGTAAAAGTGGGTAAATTTGGGACAAAAAGGAAAGCAACAATATCAACTTCCAAAATTATTTATCGGTGGTCCAAATTCTAATATAAATGTCAAAAAGGACCCCTTTTGTGATACATTAAATTGGATCACTGGGGGTATTTGTAATTCGAAGAATGTATTAAATGCTCTCATATATTCCTTCAGGTATTTGTTTAGCGTTTTTATATAGAACTAGGTTCTATTATCAAGAGGGGTTAGACTCGAACACTCTAGGGATCATCCTAGTGGCATGTATGAATAGTGAAATCAAGGTTGTTATTAAAGATGGTGGGTATTTAATAAGGCCCCCTTTTACTTGTTTAAATTGAATGAGGATGGCTCTTGTATGGATAGAGTAATGATAGGGTGTGGGGAATAATAGTAGATAATAGGGTTTTGATAATTATTAGATTCATTTCCTTTTATGGGTAGGGAACAATTGTAAGAGTTGAGGCAAGATCCATCGTCATTTATATTATGCTTTGATGGAATTTCAACAATCAAATTACTAATGTTGAGTAAGATTCTACTGTCTCGGTTGGGTTCTTACAAAAGGCAGAGAATATCCCTTAGGAGCTAGTATATATCATAAGGAAATATATAATATTACTTATTCACTGAATTTATATTCTTCACACATAGAGGTATGGGAATTTTCACACTGATGCTCTAGACAACATATTAATTCTTGGAGGGGGATTGATACTCTACACCAGTATGGGATCCTTACCCAATGATTGTAAGATTATTACTAGATTTGATTAAAAAGGTATTAATTAATTTTTACACCATTGATATTTTTTTCTTTTTAATTTGTAATTACATCTCAAAAAAATTATTTTTAGCCAGTCAGACCAAAAATATTAGTGAATGTCATTAAAAATAATTACCATGATGAAAAGAATAATTAGTTTAACAAAATACTAAACGTTAAATTTAAGGACCAAAATGACTTATAAACATGTCCAAACCCCATTATATGTAAATTATTTTCCCATTAGACATTTATTATTGTCTTTTATTAGTTTTTATGATTTTTCTTTAGGTAAAAATGTGTGTACAACAGTGTTGTTTTTTAAAAGTTCCAAGTGTATCCTTTCCCTCTCCAAGAAAAGGCCACCACCTATCCTTATTGTTATCACAAATAAAAAAACTTAGGATCATAAAATATAGACCTAATAAACTTTCCAACATCCCTACCTCACCACATGAATCCTATCCTTGGTAACAAAGAAATCCAATGAATCTTTTTGGCACAAACTAATAGGAGTTACCTGATGAAGAGGTTACATCTTCTCTCAAGCTCCTTTTTTTTCATTATCCACCCCTCCGCTCTCTTAATTCAATTATGGTATAATACCTGTATCAGGAATATAATATTATGTTTTTATGATAATGTTTATACTTAATCATACACACACTTTAATCTAGTGGGTTACAAATATATAATTTATCTGTATGGTGAACTACTGCCTAATGAACTAGTGATTGTTCATTTTTCCATTACCACCTCTCATGGTGGAAATTAAGATAGAAAAAAATTTCAATATATTATATAGTTTATTTAATATATATTTAATCTTATGTATTACTTTTACAACAAATCTTTTATACATTATTTTTCGTGTAAATACGATTATTTCGTTCGAGGAAATGTGGACTACTGCCCCCTTAAAATGATGTGATTCATTCAAAATCTAGATGGAATGTATTAAAGATGGGTTTAGTGAAATTATATGATATATATGATATAATAATTATTTTTTAATAGTGATAAATATAATTATATAAAAACATATTTCATTTTCCTTCTATATTACAATACAACAACAAAAACAGATGAAGTATTCACCTGTATACATTGTATACCATCTCCATGAACGGTGTATTCTATTGCATATTTATATATTATATATATTATTATAATAAAAATACATTGAATAAATGTTATTTATATTACGGATTACAATCTGAATGTCATTATATATGTATAAGGACCAATGATTTAACAAATTAATACACATGCGAAGAACAGAGCTGATATTAACCGAAGTGAAACCTAACCAAAGGATTGTTATAGTGATTGTAATATACGGTCATAATAAAACCATAATAGTTATTATATATAATAATATGGTTCTTTATTAGGTTTATAATAAATTTATATTTATTATTTAGTGTGTTTTAATGAGTACTAAGAGAGTCAAGACACTAGGTAAGGTGATTTCAACTCACTATTTATTTTCATGAGATACACGATTTCATCACCACCTATCCCTTTTCGGTGGTGTGTACATTATAAATGGATGTACTAATATATTATTATAATTTAATTTATATTTATTTAAATATCCATTCTATAATATTTATTTCATGAGGTTTATGATTAAAAATTAACCAAATCGGAAAAATAGTTTTATCCATGGAGTGAACCATGACTACCAAGATTGTATGAGGTGTGAATTCAAGTTAAAAACATGTCCATGGTAGTGGACATTTATTTCGAAGATTATATGGGTATTAAACTCATACTACTAAGTTGGTCTTGGAAGTTATTCCTTCTATACAATGGAAATAATATTAAATATTCTTATGGGCCTCCCATAATTCCATGTTTTATTCTTATACTAGGAATTCATATATTGTAATTTTTATACAATTTTTTATTATTTTATTATGAAATCCCAATATTATGACATGATTCATGTTTATAAACATTTATTTAAAGTGTATGCTCTTATATTTTCAAGATCATGTTCTCATACCCTTGTTTACTTGATTATTCTTACATATGTCACATGTTTACCCTTATTGAGAATCTTAGATCAACCCTTTTTATGTTTCCTCCCCCCAGTTGTAATGAAATGTAATATGTTTGATATATCTGAGAAGGTTTCCAGTCAATAAGAACCTTATCAGAGATGTTGTATCTAACTTATGTATCAGTTTTTATTTTTCCATAATTCAAAAAGAACTAGACTAGTATAGTCGTTGGGTGTCTATTTGTATGATATTTTATGTATTCTCAACAAGTTATGTAATGGTAATGTATGCCATGCAGGTTTTGATATAGTTGGTATCATAGAAAAGGTTTATTTTACCTTTGGAATATAGAATAAGAAAACCTTACTGAGAACCCTAAGGTTTTGTCTAAGGATAAGTCTAAGGATAAGGACAATTATAGAAAAATTTATTGGAATATTATTAAATGATATTGTGATTGGTTTCCAAGAAATACATTTGTATCTAGATACTATAAATATATGTGGATCTGGTATATATGATACTAGGGGAAGTAACTCCGATAAGATTTTCCAGACCTTACATGGGGTAATCTAGTACATGACAATGATCCTTGCTGCACACCTGGTTTTACACAATTGGGGGATATAATTTTTAAATTCACAAAATATTTATGAACCATCATGAAGTATTTATATTGATGTTACTTATGAATACCCTTGGATAATCCAAAGGTTTTATAGATTATATAAGGGGTCATAATTTAGACATCATATAAGTGACTTTTCATTAATATGTAGTTCCTCAAAATGATAGTTGTTTCTTACTCTATGATTTTGGTTTTTCCCAATGGATGGAACCCAAAGAAACTTTTTTAATGGTGATTTTGATGGTAAAAGCAGTTATTTTCCTCCTGGGAAACAAAATTCTCTGGGAGCTAGAATGAAAAATCTTTTTTGTAAGCTCAAACAGTTTCTCGAGCTATGAATCCTAGTGGACTTCCAAATGATAAAAGGGGGTATCATCATTTGGTGGAGTATTTCATGATGAAAAATTCACAATCATTCAAAGGCTCTTCCAATTCACTCTTTGATGAATAATGGATCATTATAACTAAAAATATATTCTCTTTCATCCATCTTATATAGAATCATAAGGTCATTATGGCTATTTAACGATTAAAAGGCATAGAATACTAGTGGTGGAAACTAATTAGGAGTACGTGGAATCAGGATGAAATTGAACCCATGGAATGGGTAGAGTTTAAGAAATTATTTTTCAATAATTAGTTTTGTCGGATTATTCATA
The DNA here is from genome assembly GCA_963277665.1 of Viscum album. Lineage (NCBI taxonomy): Eukaryota > Viridiplantae > Streptophyta > Magnoliopsida > Santalales > Viscaceae > Viscum > Viscum album. Next base: position 565,797,330 of record OY728120.1, on the reverse strand, counting down.
ATAAGATGGTGAATGAGTTCTATGATTTGATGTAAAGGGTTGTTGAATATATTTGTGCCTATGAGGATAACATAATTAGACTTGTGAGGTAAGCTTCAAAAATTATCATCGTAACAAAAAGTAGTGTTGATAGTTTCATGGGAGTCCTAAAGCCATGTCTTAGAAGGCTGTAGGACATAAGACATTTTAGTAGCTACGAAGAAATTGTTCGTTTTATAATAAATTATTAATTGTAGGTTGGAGTAAAAAATCTATCTCATGGTTTTAAAAATAAGAGGATGATGGAATTTAAATGAAACTATAAAAACCAGGAAGAGAATAAGACAATCATTCCATTATACTCTAACTATGTGAAGAAGCATATAAATTTTTTTTATTGCAGGGTATATTAATTGTTTCATGTGTGGAAGGGAAGGCCATCAGTAATTTTATTTCCAATGTGATGGGAAGTAGTTAGCAAATGGTTCTAATGGAGAAAAAGATGCACATAATGCACCTCCAAGGATTCAGTGCTACATGTCAAAATTGAATGGTAATTATGATAACTCGTTACACAACCCAAGAGCTGGTTATAATGATTGACATTAGAAACATCTTAAACCAATATATAAGGGTAAATATCATGAAATCATTATTTTATATTAGGGGTGTAATAATTACATAGTGAAACGTAAACATACCAACCATAATAGAACTGGTAAAGTCATATTAGATATTGTATCTACCAACTATTTTATAAATAAATTATTTGAGAAGGGTGTTATGATTCCTCCAAAACAATTGGATTGGAATTACAAGTTAAAAACCATAATGGTATGATTATTTCATATCATTTATATGACTCCTCTCTTGTTGATGTTTGTTGGAACGTGATTCCTTAAAAAATTCGTTCTTCCTTTGGTTGAATTTGATGTATCTTAGGCATGATTGGATTTCTCTTTATAAATCCCTCATAAATTGTCGAGGAAGGGGAATGGTGTTTTATATTTTAACCCCTACTATAATCTTCCATCAATGTGATGATAAACATGAATTGTATATGGATATTACATCAGGTTTATGGGTATTAATTCCCATTCAAATGGGTTTTTTATCTCAATTATTAGGGGAGAAAAGTGACATTGATTATATTCTTATTGTTTAAAATTTTGAGGATGTATTTCCTAAAGAGTTTCCTAAAATTCCACAAAAATGTAAAGTTATGTTCTCAATAAAATTCATACCTAGTTCCACAGTAATTTCGATGACTCTTTATAGTATGGCCCTGATTGAGAGTCAAAAATTGAAGAAGTAGATCTAAGAAAACCTTGATAAGGTATTAATTCGGCCAAGTGTCTCACCTTTGGGTTCAAACATTCTTTTTGTGAAAAAATATTGATGGATCGATGAAATGATCCATTAATTATTTGGAGTTGAAGAGAATCTAAATCAAGAACAAGTGTCATCTTCAACGTATTGATGACTTATTTGATCAAATGTGTGGAGCACAATACCATTCCATGATTGACCTATGTTCTAAATATCATCAAATTATGGGTCAAGTTAGAGGATATACCATTTATTAAATTTTTTACATGTTATGGACACTATTAATATATAGTGATGCATTCTTTTCTTACTAATTCCCCTTCTATCATCATGGATTTAATGAATAGAGTCTTTATATAATACATTCAATAGTTTTTGGTAGACTCTACAGATTACATTCTTATCTATTCAAAGAGTATGAAAGAGAATGAAGAATCACTTGTGATTTGTAAAAAATACCCTAAAGAAGGATAAACTACATGAAAAACATAAACATTGAGATTTTTTTATGAAAAGGGTGTCATTTTCGAGGAATATTATCTCAAGAGATGGTATAGGAGTAGATCCATCAAAGACAAAGGTTATTTAACATAGTCCTAGACCATCCACGATGACAGTGATCCATATAATTCTTGGTTTACCTTGATATTATCAAAGGTTTATAGATTCTCTCTCATGAATATCTAATCATCTAACTGTGTTAACTCAAAAGGGTATCCAGTTTCTTTATTCAGATGAATGTGAGGAAAATTTCAAGGAACTGAATATAAGTTTATTCATTTAACCTATGCGTACCATACAATATAGTGTAGAATGGTTTTTAATCTATAGCGATTCTTCCATGAAGGGATTGGGGTATGTTGTTATGTATAATAACATAATTATCTTTTATTCCTTGCATTAGTTGAATATCCATGAGAACAATTACCCAAATCATGATTTGGAGTTATTAGTTTAATTTTTTTTCAATAATGATATGGAGGCATTATCAATAGGGATAAAAGTGTGATATATATACCGATCATAAAATTATGAAATATATATTTAAATTGAAGGAATTAAATATTCTTGAGAAATGATGGATCAAAATGATAATGGTTTATGACTACTCAATACATTTCTACCTTGGGATGAGAACAAGGTGACTGATACTTCAAGTCAGAAGGATTATACTAGCTTACCCAAGATGAGTATCAGAGAAGATCTAGTATTTTTTCATTTTCAAAGGTTGGATATAGAAATCCTAAAGGAAGGGGAAAAATATTATGTTTCTAAAATAGATGTTAAAATATATATCCGTATGAAGATTAAGGATGCACATAAGAAAGATATATAGTTTCAAAAAAAAGATATATATGTTCCTAATATTAACCGTAATCAGGAATAAATGATGAGGTTTGGGAACCATGTATGCTTTCTTTCCATACCATATTTGAAGAAGGAGATATTATGGAAAGCTCATAGTTCTTAATTCACTATTCATCCATGAAGAATAAAGATGTATATAGAATTAAAAGAATGATTATGGTGCGATGGAATGATGAGAGATATCAGAGATATTGTATCCCAGTGGTTGGTATTCCAATAAGTTAATGGTGAAAAACAAACGTCAAAGGGGATATAGCTTCCATTACCTATACTATAATGGAAAGTGGAGAACATCACTATGGATTTTGTCATCCAAATAACCAAATCATATAAAGGATGTGATACTATATTGGCAGTACTGAATTGCCTTACTAAGTTGGCACACATCATCATTATAAGAGAATACATCAGTCTGGATCACCTTTCTGGGATATACATTAAAGAAGTATTAAGGATTCAAGGGGTACACCTTTATATTGTACTATAATGGGATTCAGGGTTCACCTGAAAGGTATGGAGAAGTCACCAGCATGTACTTGATAAAAAATTGAGTTACAAAACATCTTATCATCCTCATATATATGGTTATTCATAAATAAAAATTAAAACCCTAGTGGATTTGTTGTGATCTTGTTTTTGGGATTTCAATTGTGGTTGGGTTCAACACCTTCCTCTAGTTGATTTTAATTACAACAATAGATTCCACTCAAGCATTCAAATAGACCCGTTTGAAGCCCTCTATGGGAAGAAATTTATACCACCAATGTGATGGGATGAGGTTAGAGAAACAACGATTTTGGGGCCTGAGATCACATAATAAAGGGTCAAGAACGTGGGAACCATTAACATCATATCATGGTGTCCCAAATTTGGTTGAAAAATTATAATCATAATCATCTGTAAGATCTAAAATTTGAAATTGGTGGAATAGTGTTTCTCATAATCTCACAGGGGAATAAATTTATGAGATATGGTAAGAAAGGGAAACTAACCAGTAAGTATATCAGTCAATTCAAAATTCTAGATCATATAAGGATGTTAGACTATCACTTGTTACTTCCTCTAAATCTCTCTAATGTTTTTGATGTGATTTATGTATCACTACTGAGATATTGGAAACCTAACCCTTCACATGTTCTGAACATATAGGTTATATTTATAGAAGAGTATCATTATTACGGGTAGCAACCAGTTGATATTATTGATCACACTGGGAAATTTTTAAAGAAATAGAACCACTTACCTGGACAATGTTTTGTAATGAAATGACAAGTTAGAGGAAGCTGTGTTTGAACCTGAGTATATAATGAAGAAAATGTATCCTCATTTTTTTTACCCCAAAAATGAACTTTTATGGAATCATAAAATTTAAAGGGAGTAGAATGTAACACCCCATGTTTTTATAGACCATTTTATCTCAAATATATTATATTTTTACTTTTGTCTTGCAATGCACTAATTCAATCATTCCTTTCACACGCAACTAAATCAGTTCACACTACACAAACATAGAATATGATATATAAAACACTTATTTGGAATATTTTATGTGCCACACCATCTTAGAATATGTTACCTGAAATGGTAATACGGTGTACATTACACACAAAACCTATGTTTCTACAAAACATCATTTTGATGATATAATTATATAAATGAGAAAATTATAACCAAGAAGTTAAAAATAGTAATATGAATTATAATAAATTATTTTTTAATATTATTTATAATTCTTCTATATAAATAAAACATATTGATTACAAAGGATATAATTTTTATTAATGTCCTTATATGTTTAAAAATAATATATTCTCAAATAAACTACCTTTCATGTCCTTCTATGAATAAATTATAAATTTATTTCTTGAAACATTTAGAAATTTAATTTGATAAAAAAAATAATTTTAAAAAAATAATTTTTTATGTTTCCCTCAGTGAATTTATTGGACTTTTCTGAGAAACATCATTTTTTGATGAATACTGAAATAAATTCGATTTCAATTCAAAGTGGTTTTCATCTAATTTATTTTATATTGTAAAATGATATTTTAATTTTTGTTAAAATTTTAATTAGATAATATATTTGTCAATTAAACTATTTTGGGTCATCGGATTAAATTTCACATTGAAATTGAATATAAAATAATAGCATAACCTTGAACATTTTTACTTTTCAAACCCTGTTGTGTCATCCCATTAGTGGGATTATTTTTAAATTGATTTTTACCAGTTATGTGACTATAATTTGACAGAATCGATTCAATATTGGTAATCAATATAATTTGTAATTTGTAATAAGATAATATTAGTATTTAGAAAAAAAAATTAGTGAAATTCATTTAAATTAATTTTAATGACTAAGAGAAAATTTATGTTAATAGTTTAATTAACTTTAAAATTATGACATAAAAAGACATTGAAACTTATCAGACACCCATTTTATGGAATTAAATCACCAATTAACCTTCTGATATTTAGTTTTTTTTTGGATTTTACTTACTTTTGTTAAGGTAAAAACTTGGGTACACCTATCTTCTATTCAAAAAATTCCATGTTTATACTTTCTGATCCCTATAAATGGACCCCACCTAACCCTCTTCTTCACACCTCTCAAAACACTTTGTATATACCAAAACATGAATAATAAAATTTCAAATATCCCCACATTCCTCCATGAATTCTCCCCTTGGGTAGAAATTAATCAAAGGAGTCCTTTTGGCACTAATAGAAAGTAGTAACCCGATTAAAATGTAACAACATCTCTCAAGATCCTTTTCTTTATTTTTATTTTCCACCCCCTACAATATCTTTATTCCATTATATTTGTCACGACCCGTCCTCGGGGCCCGTGCCGTGACTACCCCAAGCCCGCCTTCCATAGGCCAGGGGCTGGCGACTAGCACCAAGGCATAAATCCCGGTAAAAAGGGAAGGCATTGCCTTTGTAAAGTAAACAAGCACCGCAGAGTAAGAAAGAGGAAAAGTAAACACTAAGTAAAAACAAAGTATAGCTGTAAGTGCGGAAAAGTAAATGGGCCAGTATACAAACCCAAACTGAAAGTAAAGTACAACTCGAAAGGGAAAAACATCAACTGAAATGTAAAAGCCACTACACCGAGATGTCCACTAGAAATCCCACCTGAAGGGTGGGTACAGATAGATCCACTGCTCCTCGTGTCCCGCTGTCCGCTCGGAGCACATCCGCCCTGTGGTCCACCTCCAGGTACCGTCCTACTCTGCAAGCCTCGACCACGATCAACGCTTTCCGTCGTCTGCAACCAACACAATGTAGTGCGGGCATAGCCCATGCAGGGGTGAGTATAAGCTACTCAGTAGAGACCCCGAGACCCCCGAAGGTCTCCCAAAACCCACAAAGGATAAAACACAAAGGAAAGATACAAACACGAAGTAACAACAGACACTACTTAGGTATATTCCCATACATATACCTAAGTCATCAATTCCAATATGCTCCAACTCCGATCTCAAGTACAACTCAGTCCACACAGGAAAGAATACGTATTCCACACAGGAAAGAAAAACGTAATCCACATAGGATAGCACAACACAATCCACACAGGAAAGTAAACAGGATTCAGCTCACACAAGTATACATCTTCGAAAGACGATAGAGATGACCAGATGTGGTCACTGATTCATCTAATCCGTCGGGCCCACAAGGGATCGGAATGTACTAACCCCCGCAATGACCCACATAGGATCAATCATGAAGTTGGTCTCAAAGCTATTGGGTAACTCCTTCTCCATCATGTATAGTGGTTATGCCGCTACAACCAAGCGCTTCCCTCTTACCTTGGACTACTGTAGTACTCCACCTATCGGGTGCCGTGGGCCTGTTTCTACAACCAAGCGTTCCCCCGTGCCGCTATAACCAAGCGCTCCTCTATCGTGGGTCTTCCGCTACAACCAAGCGCTACCATGTGCCGCTACAACCAAGCACACCACTGTCGTGGGTCTGCCGCTACAACCAAGCGCTCCCCTGTGCCGCTACAACCAAGCGCACCTCCGTTGTGGGTCTTCCGCTACAACCAAGCGCTCCCCTCTGCCGCTACAACCAAGCGCACCTCCGTTGAGGGTCTGCCGCTACAACCAAGCGCTGCCATGTGCCTCTACAACCAAGCACACCTCCGCCCTGGATCTGCCGCTACAACCAAGCGCACCTCCGCCGTGGATCTGCCGCTACAACCAAGCGCTCCCCACTGGGCTATCCGTAACACACCGAGTCGTTCGATCAGCAGTCGTCAAATCTCAACCGGCTCTAGGGTTTCTGCACACAGCATGCTCGTTCCGGGAGGGTCCACTCCACGAGCTAAGAGGCTGATACATAAACTGCCACCTATTCCAGATTTGATGTATCCAAAAGTTCCGTATCGCCAACAGGAACTCAACGCCACAGACAGCACGTCAATCGGACGCCCGGTCTGAGAGTTATTGGCTTTTTCGTCATAGGGGCCCAGTTGGTTTTTAAGGAAAAACCAACCCGACCGTACTCCACCTGCATCCAAACCTCGGGTGGAGTAAGCCAAAAGATTTGTCTCACTAAGAGGAACTCAACAAAGTTGACGACACGTCAATCAGACGTTCGTAGCTCAAGATATGAGCGTTTCCGCTCCGAGGGCCCGGTTGGTTTCGTGTACGAACCAACCCGGCCGAACTCAAAGTATTTCAAAACCTTGAGTGCGATATACGAAAACGACCGTCCCAATCCATGGATCGCATCGCCGCTGACGGCGCGTCGTTTGGAGGTCCGTAGCCCGAGTTATGGGCATTTGAACCCAAACAGTCCGATAATGGGGGTTTCAGGCCGGGACCGACCCGGCCCGAGACCCCCCGGTTGGCCCGAACCGGGTCGACCCGCCCCGGAAAGGGTCGTCCCGGCCCTGAATGGCCCGGATTGGCCAGGCAGACTGGCCGGGCACTGGTCCGGCTGGGGACAGCCCGCCCAGCGCGCTGTCTGTCTCGGCTTTGGCCGAGCCGTTCGGCAAAGGGGGGGGGGGGGGCGCATGCCCCCCCTGTGTAAACGCGCCCCCCCCCCAAATTATGGGGGACCGTTTGAACTGGCCGGGGGAATTTAATTCCCCCGGCGCCTACCCTTTCCGGCCGGCCCGACTTGGTCAGCCGGCTCCTTCTCAACGGGACTGGCGGTGGCCGGTCCCCTTCCAGCTCCGTCGCCGGCGGCCCGGTTCGGTTGCCGGTCACCTTGTTCCGCCGCGGCCCGGAACTGGCCGCGGCCCTTGTCATCTGGTGTGGTGCGACGGCACCACGCCCCTTCGCCGCGGCCCCACTGCGGCCGCGGCGCCTTCGATTTCCTTCTACGTAGTGCGACGGCGTCGCGTTCTTAACTTCTTGCCACGGCGCGGCGCGACGGCGTCGTGCAATACTTTCCGTGTGATTCCAGCGTGGTGCGACGACACCACGCCATCCCGTTCCATCCGCAAAGAATCAAACATGAACATAGGAGGGGGATTCAGCCGTGTTTGCGCAGTTCGGCCCCCCTCTCGTTAATGGTAACATCTAGTCAAAAATCCATGATAATCGATAAACTAGAATCATGAACGGAAATAAGTAAATAAAATAATCCCCTACCTCGGTTCAGGAACGGTGTTCGTCAACGAGACGCAAAAGACGAGCGTCGCGGAGGTCGGGCATCGCGGGAGAACGCCGACGTCGCGAAGAGAGGATTCGAAGTCGTTGACGGAGATTCCGTCGCGGAAAAGACGACGCAGAAGAAGAACGTCGCGTCGCAGATACGGCGTCGCGGAAGAACCGTGTTCTTCAGCAGAGAAGTTCTTCGTTGTAGAATTGTGTTCTTCACGTTCTTTGTCGAGGTAGAGGAAGAAGAATGTGCTTCCCCAATCCTCCCAAGGTTGCAAAAATCTAACATAATAAAATAAGACTAAGTCTTATTTTATTAACACAACCTACCATTTGAATTTCAAAAGATTGAAATTCAATAAACACACACAACTCACCTCATTAAACTTATTACATTTAAGTCATAAGTTATAACTTAAGTTAACAAAAATTAAAGTGGTAGTTGAGGGGGGTTTTAGAGGATATGAAGGGGTGGGGTTCGTGTGGGCCCCACCACCCTCATAACCTCCCAAGGGAGGTTGGGTGGTTACCCAACTTCAATCAAGAACTAACACATAGAGTAAAATAATAAAAATTGTAGTGTAATTATAAAATAAACTTCAACAATTTTTATTATCAACACTCGTGTAAACGCAACTCCGGAACAAGAGTTCCTAATCAATTACTGGCGCTGCGGTTCCATCGGTGCCCTCGGAATTCGATTCCGGGCACCGGTTCAAAAGTTATAAATTTCCGCTCGTTCGTTCACTGGACGTACCCGAGCCAAACTTCGTAAATTAATTCCGGGCACACCGGGCCTCGGAATCAGGTTCCGTCAGAAACCGCGCTCTTGTAAAATTCCAAAAAAAATTAAGAAAAAATTTCCCTTGAATTTTACAGGTCTTTACATTACTACCACCACTGGGCTTTACGTCCCCGTAAAGATACATCAAAACTTGGGAAAAAAGAGAGGGTATTGAGCACGCATCTGAGCCTCCCGCTCCCAAGTGCTCTCCTGGAGTTTCTCGTGCTGCCATCTAATGCGCACTAGAGGAATCGACCGTCTATGTAAGACCCGCTCCTGTCATTCCTCGATCACCACCAGGACCTCCGTAAAAGTCGCCCCATCATCAACGTAAAGCTCCCCATGGTCAATGATGTGTGTCGGGTCATGCACGTATCCCCTCAGCTGAGATACGTGGACGACATTGTGCACCCGGTGCAACTGAGGTGGTAGAGCCAGACGATAAGCCACCTCGCCAATCCTGCTGAGGACCTGGAATGGTCCGATGAAGCGCGTAGATAACTTGCCGCCTCGGCCAAATCTCTGTAATCCACGTCGAGGTGAGACACGCAAGAAGACGTGATCGTTATCCTCGAACTCAAGTGGCCTCCGCCTCCTGTCAGCAAAAGACTTCTGCCGGCTCTGAGCTGTCCTCATCCGCTCCTGGATGACCTGGACCTTCTCTGTCATGGCCTGGACCATCTCCGGTCCCACAAGAGCTGCTAAGATTTCTTCTTTGCCGATAAGAGAAATCTGGTCTCATCCCCTGGATGAACCACTTCCGTTGCCTAATACAGTCAATTCCGACATGGATGTTACTAATCCATACCAAGGATGACGTTGTAAGGCCTCGATGCAACTACCAAGAGATCCAACCGTTAATCTCGCCTCTAATGGTTGAGTCACACTGTCGGCATCAGTGTGTGGTAACTTGGTCTCCTCCAGTAGATGTCACACAAGTGAGGGTCAAGTCAACAGTCTAAACTGGAACCTCTTAGTAACAACACAAAAGAGGGCAGGAATAAAATCATCACAAGGGTATTCGTCTTTTATTATTGCAGCTCATAATAAAAAGACACTACACCATAGCAACAACGAACTAGAAGTACAAAAGACGTATCCACTAGTTTCGCTCCTGTCCATCTTCTCCCGGAGCTCCATGATCGTAGGCCTCAGCTGCCAGAAGCTGAGCTCTCCCATTTCCTTCTGTCCCCTGTGGTCGAGGTGGACCTCCTGGTGGTGGTGGTGGTAACACCCCGAAGCGTCGTCCACCTCCAACTGCACGACCAGCTCCCCTACCATGGCTACCAGATCCTTGCGGCCCGCCCTGATCGAACCTATGCCTCTGCCTGGGGGGTCCTTCGTTCATCTGCTGGTCATCCGCATGGCGGGTTGGACAGTCATAAGCCATGTGACCAATCCCGCCGCAGGAGTAACACTGCCCTCTCATGGAAAGTCATTGTCCACCCTGAGTGCCTCGCACAAACGATCCAGAGTCATGCTGTTGACAACCTGTAGGTCTAGTCCTCTTGGACCCCTGCGTCATCTGTCTACCGCCCGCTGCAGAAGACTCTACCGCATGCCGGAAAGTGGTGGGTCATGCTGCTGGAGACTGCTCAGCAAGGAAACTCTCCACTAAGAGGGCTCGCTCCAATACTCCCGTCTGATTCGGAATTTTGAGGGAGATCATCGAAGTCCTGATCTCGTGCCTCAGTCCCTGTTCGAAGGTCCGGGCCCGGAAGAACGGGTCCCGTACCATATCTGTGGAGTAGCGCGAGAGATCAGTAAATCTCCTTGAGTACTGGGCCACTGTCATGCTGCCCTGCCGCAGCAGTAGTAGCTCCTGGATGCGCACTGCTCGTCGGGTGGCTGGGACGAACTCGAAGCGGAAGATGCTCTCAAAGTCCGTCCAGAGGAGAGATGTCTCGTCGTGCACTTGGAGCATCAAGCCCCACCATCTTCCTGCTGCCGCGTGCAGTAGGCTCGCTGCAAGGATCACCATGAGGTCCGCTGGTGTCCTCACTAACCTGAAAACCCGTACAACTGCCTCCAGCCAATCCTCAGCTGCCTGAGGGTCCGTCTCCCCGCAGAACCTGGGCGGTCGCTGAGGCTGAAACTCGTGCAGTGCACTAAGGCGACGTGCATCGTCAGCGGCAGGTGCTGGAAGCATCGGTTGCTGGGCGAGTAGAGCTACCGCCAGTGCCACTACTGACAAAGGGCCCTGCACCGAGGCCTCGTCGCTCGGTGGGTTGTTTTCACGCTCGACTCTCGGAACCCTATCTGGCTGCCATCGTGGGGCCATCCTGAAAAGGAAACAGGTGTGCCACGGTCAGAACAGTATACCTGGTGAGCTGACACAAGTAATCACAAAGAAAACTTGAAACACACACACGATCAATGTTTTCGTGCATTAAGTCGGAAATCAGAAGTCAGGGTCCTGGTGTATGGATACGTCGGCCGCCGCACCAACACTGGACTCCATGGATTGATAACCACACCAAATACGCTAAACACTATTTCTTCACATAGAAGAAAGATCAGAGTCATCTGTAGAACCGACCACCTTTGATACCAATTTTTCACGACCCGTCCTCGGGGAACGTGTCGTGACTACCCCAAGCCCGCCTTCCATAGGCCAGGGGCTGGCGACTAGCACCAATGCGTAAATCCCGATAAAAAGGGAAGGCATTGCCTTTGTAAATTAAACAAGCACCACAAAGTAAGAAAGCGGAAAAGTAAACACTAAGTAATAACAGAGTACAACTTTAAGTGCGGAAAAGTAAATGGGCCAGTATACAAACCCAAACTAAAAGTAAAGTACAACTCGAAAGTGAAAAATAGCAATTGAAAAGTAAAAGCAGCTACACCGAGCTGTCCACTAGAAATCCCACCTGATGGGTGGGTACAGATAGCTCCACTGCTCCTCGGGTCCCGCCGTCCGCTCCGTGCACGTCTGCCCAGTGGTCCACCTCCAGGTACCGTCCTGCTCTGCAAGCCTCAACCACGATCAACGCAGTCCGTCGTCTGCAACCAACACAACGTAGTGCGGGCATAGCCCGTGCAGGGGTGAGTATCACCTACTCAGTAGAGACCTCGAGACCCCCGAAGGTCTCCCAAAATCCATAAAGGATAAACCACAATGGATAGATACAAACACGAAGTAACAACCGACACTGCTTAGGTATATGCCCATACATATACCTAAGTCATCAATTCAAATACGCTCCAACCTCTGAGCCCAAGTACAACTCAGTCCACACATGAAAGTATACGTATTCCACACAGGAAAGAAAAACCTATTCCACACAGGATAGCACAACACAATCCACACAAGAAAGTAAACATGATTCAGCTCACACAGGTATACATCTTCGAAAGACGATAGAGATGATCAGATGTAGTCACTGATTCATCTAATCCGTCGGGCCCACAAGGGATCGTAAGGTACTAACCCCCGCAATGACACACATAGGATCGATCATGAAGTTGGTCTCAAAGCTATTGGGAAACTCCTTCTCCATCAAGTACAGTGGTTATGCCACTACAACCAAGCGCTTCCCTCTTACCTTGGACTACTGTATTACTCCACGTATCGGGTGTCGTGGGCCTGCTGCTACAACCAAGCGCTCCCCCATGCCGCTACAACCAAGCGCTCCTCCGTCGTGGGTCTGCCGCTACAACCAAGCGCTCCCATGTGACGCTACAACCAAGCGCACCTCTGTCGTGGGTCTTCCGCTACAACCAAGCACTCCCCTGTGCCGCTACAACTAAGCGCACCTCCGCTGTGGGTCTGCCGCCACAACCAAGCGCTCCCCTGTGCCGCTACAACCAAGCGCACCTCCGCTGTGGGTCTGCCTCTACAACCAAGCGCTCATGTGGGCCGCTACAACCAAGCACACATCCGCCGTGGATCTGCCGCTACAACCAAGTGCTCCCCACTGGGCTATCCGTAACACACCGAGTCGTTCGATCAGAAGTCGTCAAATCTCAACCGGCTCTAGGGTTTCTGCACACAGCATGCTTGTTCCGGGAGGGTCCACTCCACGAGCTAAGAGGCTGATACATCAACTGCCACCTAGTCCAGAGTTGATGTATCCAAAAGTTCCGTATCGCCAACAGGAACTCAACGCCGCAGACGGCACGTCAATTGGACGCCCGGTCTGAGAGTTATTGACTTTTTCGTCCCAGGGGCCTGGTTGGTTTTTAAGGCAAAACCAACCCGACCGTACTCCACCTGCATTCAAACCTCGGGCAGAGTAAGCGAAAAGATCTGTCTCACTAAGAGGAACTCAACAAAGTTGACGGCACGTCAATCGGACATTCGTAGCTCACGATATGAGCATTTCCGCTCCGAGGGCCCGGTTGGTTTCGTGTACGAACCAACCCGGCAAAACTCAAAGTATTCCGAAACCTTGAGTGCGATATACCGAAAAGACCGTCCCGATCCAAGGATCGAATCTCCAATGACGATGCGTCGTTTGGAGGTCCGTAGCCCGAGTTATGGTCATTTGAACCCAAACAGTCCGATAACGGGGGTTTCGGGCCCGGACCGACCCAGCCCGAGACCCCCCGGTTGGCCTGAACCAGGTCGACCCGCCCCGGACAGGGTCAGCCCGGCCCGGCCTGGCGCGGTGTGGCCCGGCGGACCGGCCGGGCGCCGGTCCGGCTGGGGACAGCGCGCCCAGCGCGATGTCTGGCTCGGCTTTGGCCGAGCCGTTTGGCAGGGGGGGGGGGGGCGCCTACCCCCCCCCCCCCTTGTGTAACCGCGGCCCCCCAAAATTATGGGGGTCATTTGAACCGGCCGGGGGAATTTAATTCCCCCGGCCCCTTCCCTTTCTGGTCGGCCCGACCTGGTCGGCCGGCTCCTTCTCAACGGGACCGGCGGTGGCCGGTCCCCTTCCAGCTCCATCGCCGGCGGCCCGGTTCGGCCGCCGGTTACCTTGTTCCGCCACGGCCCGGTTCGGCCGCCGGTCACCTTGTTCTGCCGCGGCCCGGAACCGGCCGCAACCCTTGTCTTCCGGCACGGTGCGACGGCACCGCACCCCTTCCCCGCAGCCCCGCTCCGGCCGTGGCCCCTTCGATTTTGCTTCGACGCAGCGCGATGGCGTCGCGTTCTTAACTTCTTTCCACGGCGCGGCGCGACGGCATCTCACAATACTTGCGGTGTGATTCCCGCGTGGTGTGACGACACCACGCCATCCCGTTCCATCCGCAATGAATCAAACATGAACATAGGATGGGGATTCTACCGTCTTTGTCCAGTTCGGCCCCCCTCTCGTTAATGATAACATCTAGTCCAAAATCCACGATAATCGATAAACTAGAATCATGAACAGAAATAAGTAAATAAAATAATCCCCTACCTCGGTTCAGGAACGGTGTTCGTCAATGAGCTGCGGAAGACGAGCGTCGCGGAGGTCGGGCATCGCGGGATAACTTCGACGTCGCGAAGCGAGGATTCGAAGTCGTTGATGGCGATTCCGTCACGGAAAAGACGACGCGGAAGAAGAACGCTGCATCACGGATACGACATCGCGGAAGAAGCGTGTTCTTCGGTGGAGAAGTTCTTCGTTGTAGAATGGTGTTCTTCGCGTTCTTTGTCGAGGTAGAAGAAGAAGAAGGTGCTTCCCCAATCCTCCCAAGGTTGCAAAAATCTAACATAATAAAATAAGACTAAGTCTTATTTTATTAACACAACCTACCATTTGAATTTCAAAAGTTTGAAATTCAATAAACACACACAACTCACCTCATTAAACTTATTACATTTAAGTCATAAGTTATAACTTGTGTTAGCAAAAATTAAAGTGGGAGTTGAGGGGGGTTTTAGAGGATATGAAGGGGTGGGGTTCGTGTGGGCCCCACCACCCTCATAACCTCCCAAGGGAGGTTGGGTGGTTACCGAACTTCCATCAAGAACTAACACTTAGAGTAAAATAATAAAAATTGTAGTGTAATTATAAAATAAACTTGCACAATTTTTATTATCAACACTCGTGTAAACGCAACTCCGGAAGAGAAGTTCCTAAGCAATTACCAGCACTGCGGTTCCATCGGTGCCCTCAGAATTCGATTCCGGGCACCGGTTCAAAAGTTAGAAATTCCCGCTCGTTCGTTCACTGAATGTACCCGAGCCAAACTTCAGAAATTAATTCCGGGCACACCGGGCCTCGGAATCAGGTGCCGTCAGAAACCGCGCTCTTGTAAATTCCAAAGAAAATTAAGAAAAATTTTCCATTGAATTTTACAGGTCTTTACAATATTATAAAAAACATTATACTAAATATACTAGTATTTATTTATGATAATTGTTTGACCTAAACATACACACAATTAAATATAATGGGTAATGAGAATATTGTTAACATGTACGTAGAAATACTACATCACCAATCTATTATTCACCATTTTCCTTTACTGCCTCTCATGGTGGACATTATGATTGAAAATATATTTTATATATTACAAATTATATATTTATATATTTATCATTATTTATTAAGTTTACGACACTTGTCTTTTTTCATTCCATTTGGCGTAATTATGATAATTTTGTTTGAATAAGTGTGTACTAGCGCCCCATCAAAGCTATGTGATTCATTCACACACTACATGGAATGGATTAAAGATGTGTTTAGAGAACATATATGATATATATTATATAATAATTATACTATAATAATTATATATATTATCACACACACACACACAAACACACACACAGATAGAGATATATATATAGATATATATATATATATATATCATTTACCTTCTTTCTTTCAATAAGAGAATAAAAATGGAAACATCATTCGTGTGTATGTACGATATACCATCTCCATGAATGATGTATATAATTTCATATTTATATATTATGTATATTATTATAAGAGAAATATAATGAGTAAATATTATTTATAACATTGGGTAAATTATTTAAATCTTGATATATGTTTAAGGTGAAAATATATAGCAAATTAAGACACAAGAGAATAACAAAGTAGATATTACCTGAAATAAAAACATATCATAGGATGCTTAATAGGAGAGTTATATAAGGTTATAATAAAACCATATATGGTGCCAAATATAGGAATATTTCTCTATAAATGATTTATAATAAATTCCTAGTTATTATACATGTGTTCTTAATGAGTATGATGAGATTCAAGACATAAGGTAACGGGATTTCATCTCACTTTTTTTCCATTTGATATGAGATTTATTCACCACCTATCTCTTTTGTAGGGTGTTTATATTGTACAAGTATGTATGAAATGGTTATTACTCTTAAATTTATATTTATTTAAATATCCATTCTATGGTCTTTATTACCTGGGTTTTGTTATTCGAAAGATACCCCATCCCAAAAATAGTTTTGTCTCAATTTTTCTTCATTGAGGATCAATTTTTGTTATAAAGAAAAAGTTATTTTTTAAGTTGTATATACTTCCATTATACATGTTATATCATGAATCACATTATTTTAATGATTTTTTATGTTTCAAGTTATTTGTTTTTCTTACATGGACAATATGATCCCAATTTAAAATATAATAAGTGTTTATTGAAACAATCTCATCGCTTTTTAAGATTTTTAAGGATTATGCTTCTTCAGTGAAATATTATGAACCATATGGCTCGAAAACTGAGGAGTTTCCTTCCCCTGTGATTATTAAATATATAACAATTTTTTTACCATTTTTATACTCTTTTGTAATTAATATAATTATGGAATGTTTTTAATAAAATCTGACCATAATTTTGTCTTCGTTCAGAATAATATTTTATTTCAGAAACCACGTTTTCAAAAACAAAACCAATGATCCTTGATGATAATTTTTATAGAAAATTTATTTAAAATTTATTTTATTATTTTCATATTTTCCATTATATGTTTTCACAGATTTTTTCATTTAAAATTGTTTTTTCAAGGATGTATGTGTTAAGAATATTTTTTCAAAGAAGAAAGGATATTTTCATCGGGAAATATTTTTAAAAGATAAATCAAAATTATTTCCCATCTATGCTAACAGCATTTAGTGTTACTCATGCCTTTATTGTGAAATGATAAAAAATTTTCATTCTTATTCTTTCTCTGGATAGTTACTCTTTTATGGAATGATGTTTACGAAATTGATTTCTCTTTCACAGGTTATATACTTTTGAAGCCCACTTTTTTCACTGGTTATGATTTGATTAAATGGTTATAAAATAAATCCATTTTCCACAGGTTGAGAAATTATTAAATGTTTATAAACCCCATTTCATTTCATGGGTTATGATATTATTTTGTCTACTTTCGAGGTACATGTATGTATGATTTCAATAAGATATTTGTCGATACTTTATCTCACTCCAATGTACTGGGTAATGATTTATATCTCATAAGATAGTCTATGATGATCTTGGTAGTGACACATGACTTCTAGTATGGCCATGGTAGTGAACGATGACTACCAAGATGATATGAGAAGTCAATTATTACAACTAAGCTAGCCATGGTAGTAAACTATGACTACCAGGATGGTATGTGAAGTGAAAACATAATAAAAATATTGTCTTAGAAGTGGTACCTTATATACTATGTAAATAATATTTTACATGTTTATGTGTCTTTCAAAATTACATGTTTGGTTACTATATTATGCTTTCATGGATTTCGTTCTTTAATTCCTTATGATTCATGTATTATGAACATCCATGATTTATGTTATGATTCATGTTTATTAACATAAATATATAGTGTATGATCTTTTATTTTCAAGATTGTATTCTCATACCCTTATGCTCATGATAATCCTTATGTATATCCCTTGTATAAATTTACTGAGCATTATATCTCACCCTTTTTTATTTTTCCTTCCCACCGGTAATAAAGATATGTATTATTTATTATGTTTCTAAGAAGGGTTCTAGTAAAGATAATCCTAGTGGGTGATGATGTATCTCACTTATGTACTGGTGTTTCTATTTCCTGTTACCAAAGTCACTATACTAGTACGGTCTTTTGGAATATATTTCTATAATATTTAATGTCTTCCCTAGAATTTATTTAATGTTAATATATGTCAATGGAGGGTTATTATAGACACACTAGGTTGAAGAAATTATATCTTCTTAAAATTATCAATCTATATCTATATCTCCTATGACATATAAGGAATCATCTTGTATGGGGGAATCTATATTGAAAAAAACATTCTCTTGCAACTCTATCTGGTACACAATACCATGTTGATGGTGAAAGTTGTAAAATTCTTCTACAAAGTCATCCAGATTCAATTCCATATCCCTAGAAATCACCACTAGTTGATCCTCTAATAAAATAAAAATAAATCTGAACAATGAGAAATAAAAGGACTAAACACAACTCGAACCCATCTGATGGTCTCACTCTTAAAAAATTATATCCATCTCTCCAATAGTCTCATATTTTACAAAATTCCTCCAGTAATAATTTATAATACCCTACAATAGACATATTCAGTCTATACTGATGATGATTTCATATCGTTATATCTATACTAGTGGAAATGTCCCCATGATTTATACTACCATGTCATTAAATAGAAATATATGGACATATCATATAAGATAACTCAACCATAAAATGGAATAATCAATTCAAAGGGAATTAGAATCCTCTCTATCTCAAGTACCAACCCACAACTAAGGTGGTAGAAACATAGGATTATGTAGATCCTAAATCAAACAAGGTATTAACCAAGAATAATATAAATAGATAATTCATAGAATAATGTTTTACTCAACTAGAAAATTATACTCTAAGTAATGCATCCGAACATGACCTACTCCATGACATCTATGGGACTAATAGACACCACCCCTATGATCATATATTTCTTATTTTTATTGAGGAATAGGTGAATTAGGTTGTTTTTCTATTCCCATCTCATCACCATATTTATATTCAAAAATGTTAGAATCCTACTATATGGGATTTCTTGGAGAATACTAATTCAGTGGATAATCTTACAAAGGGAAGATATATCCATATTGAATTCATATTGCAGTCTGGATTGTGATATTCTGATAAAAAAACCTATGTATTCTTAAAACCCCCCACATTTAGTCTACTATTAGGGTTTTATGAAATGAGATCCCTTAAGAAATGGGATGGGTAAAAATGTATCCAACTCCATGTTGTTTGAATATTTTACTAAAAGAGTATTTTAGATCTTCTAGATACACATATTTTCAATTCAGATTCCTAGAATATACCCTCTCATAATTATTTAGTCCAATAAAGAACCATATTTATAACCTATATCATTTCTAGCACATTAAAATATATCAGAAACATAATTGGTGTGTCCTAACATTGGATTTTGGGATGAAATATCCTCTAAGAAATACCTTTCCCTAGCCTCCCCATTTATTATAAGGTCCAAATAATAATGTTATACAATACTATACCAAATATTAGACTCCCATAAAATGAAATTCCCACACTGGAAAGTATGAATATTATTCTTAAGATTTTAATTTACATTAAAGGAAAACAATATATCCTAGAACATGTCATGGAACATCTATTATGTAATGGAAGCATTATTACTATCCTGGGAGAATACAAACAACCACTATCATGTCGCCTCATCCAGTACAGTCACAACCAATCAAATCTGGTGGTACCATCGAGAAGATATTTAACTGATGGTAATAAACTACTCTTGTGACCAATAACAATCTCATAATCTGAAATATAACCATAATTATTATGAAATATCTAGTTGCAAAACCCAAAGAGTTTCCTCCTCCAAACTTAATTCTTGTGTTCCTCAACTCTATGGTGATATGCTGACACATAATTTTAGACATATTCAAAATGAACATAACTGGTACATCATCATAGAGTAAAACCAAAAAAATAACAAATGTTAGGGATTCATAAAAAAATAATATAAAATATTTAATTTTATATTAATTACGATTCAAAATAGTTTTACATTTTCTACAAAATTCTGACATACCTAAAAATAATGACGATTCATGATACTTATATTGGTATCTACCTAGTATGTATCATCAATATAAAAAACATTTCATGTGAACATAATGTTCCTTGTGTCAAAGCATGGGGTAATATAAATATATATGCCCTTATAATATCTAGACATTGATGTGAGGTAATTACAAGTTAAAATTTTGGTGATTCCCCATTTTAATTTTTTAAAATGATTTTATTTATTGGTAATATAAATCATGGGGTGTCTTAGGGGTTTGGGATGTAAAATATTCGAAAATAGGTCATACTCTATAGTTTCTAGTGTTGATGTGGAGGTATTTTAACTATATGTTATTGTCATGCAGGTTATGGGTGTCTCTGAAAGATCAGAGGAACCAACCCTCACACCTTTTGACAACTGTTCATAACTTCTCGGACCCCAATTATTTGATCATTCCTTTGATATAGGTAGGAACATGGAAGTTACATAGATTTTCCAAACTATGTAGGTGCCCGACCAAACTGTGTTGCATATCCCCCTCTTGGACCAAGGTAGATGCACAGTTCATGTATGGTTTGGCTAACCATGTGGCCAAACCGTAATCCTCTTAAAAATGGGAAAAATAAAACTTTCAATATAAGGTATTAAGGGTTCCACTTTTTTCTCCCTGATTCGACCCCCTACAGTAATAGTGATGAACTAAGAGCTATCTAGTCCTCCATGGGTGATTCTCACCTTTTCTAAAGGCTTTTAGAGACCCTTCTGTTAAAAAATAAAATCCTCAGGTATGACATAAAAGTTTTTAATTCCATTTTCCAAAAGAGTGTTTATGTGAAGTTTACTATAATTCAAATGTTCTAGAAAATTATTTTTCTACGATGATCATCATATTAGTGATTGTGGTCAGTTTAGTTCAAATAAATAGTTGTGTTTGGGAAATTAATCATCTACAAGAATGAGTTTGGTGGCATATATGTTTTTTTTCAAATTTAATATATATTATAAGTGTATGTATTGGTGAAAAATTTCTACCTTGATAAAAAAAAATTTTTTTACTAAGGAAATAAAAATGCGAATGAAATTTTGGTATGAGACCATTAAATGACCTTGTTAGTTCCAATGATGAATTATGAATATATTTAGGGTTACCCTTTGGGAATTCCAACCCCTTAAAAATGATGAAATGAATTTTTTAATGGGGATATATATATGATGTGGGAAATTTTGTTTAAATTATATTTGGTAAGTGATAATGGTTAAAGGGAAGATTTAAATATTTTAATCTAGATTTTGTGAAATGTCTAAGAGGCTTTTTAAATGGTTTAAAAATTGTATTTTGGATTTTGATCTAGTTATTGACTTAAATGATGTACAATTATGTATAGAAAGATAATAATGGTTTAATGTATAGTTTTTTACCTCACTACTATTTAGAAGGGGTTATTATTAAATTTCAAATGAATGTTTTTATTTTTACGCAAGGATTTCCCTTTACGAAAACTCTATGGGGGCTTCAAAATATTGAATTGAATGAAATGGATGGAATTTGGCCTTTTTGGAGGTTCATAGAAAAATGACCTTATTGAAGGGTAGGTTTTGTGTTTTTTAATGAATTGAGTGGGATTTTAAGCCACTAAAAATGTTTTATGTGGGGTTTTATGAAATTTTGGAAATGGTGATGGGCTTTATGGAGACGTGGTTTTTTTAGGGGTTTATTGTGACCTTGGTAAATGATACATCATTAAGTGAATTTATTTTTTATAAATGATATGATAGATGTGTAAATTATTGATAATGGAATGGTTTTGGATGGTTAGACATGAAGTGCCAAATACCTATCTGGTTAAAGGATCGATGCTACATGTTTACAGGCCTGTGAATAAAAGTTTGGGATCTTAAATTGACTCTATAATTTCTAATCTTGTGTGAGCTAGACATATTCTCTAAAAGACCTAGTCCAATGTTATTTTTGATGGATAGACCAATTCTCTAGACTCTAATGGTATAGAAATAGAGTTTCATATCATGGTTGGTATGGTAGTATATAGTTTTCTGAATCTCATATGGGTACATGAAAAAATGATCCTTTTTAGATATATAACCCCAATGATATAGAAAACTGGTACCTAGACAGATTATATTTTATATAAATAATTTTTAAAATCATAAATTAAATATCCTTATGAATTAAAATATATAACCTCTATGGTATATGGATTATGCTCCCATTGTGGTTAGAGCAGGTTTGAATTGTTGGATGAAATAATGGAATTTAACGGTTTAACTAGCTAATCAATATTTTTTTAATTGTGATACGTGTTTCGTTTTCTACATTATTTATTCATTAATCACATTTTTATATGAGTAAACTATTTTTTACTGGTTGTTTCTTTATATAATGTTGGTGGGATCCAATGAATTTTACTCACACCCTGATCAAGCTGCCATGGAGCAGGGTACTCGAGAAGATGCCCCTTATTTTAAGGTATTGTTTTCAGATTGGAAACATGTGGTCTGTTTTTTCGTGGGATGATGGTCTAGATAATAATATTTTAAGACTTCTTTGGGTCATGATACAGTGTTCATGATCATTTTAATGTTTATGTATTGGATATTTTAATTATATGACAGACTGATGTGTATACCATACATATCAAGGTTGTGTCCTGATTCCCATTATTAATATTTTCATATTTCATTTTTTATTCTAATTTCCATATATAATGGATGTTTTAGGTTTATATGTTCATTATATATTTTTTTAAATTGAGAAACAAGTATAGTCTTTCCATCATATCTCCTTATACACATAATGGTACTCAGGATCTTGTAGTGTATGGGGAGGAACGTGTGACGTCATGTGGTGCACCATCTTGGGGAACATGTTTTTGTGGAAATCAGGATGAGGTTTTACAAAGTGGTATTAGAGGTGTTGTGTATGGTATTACTATTAGGGAAACCTATATAAGATTCTTGGATATTATAAAGTCATACTAATTAGCTCATGTATGGGTTTTTAGAGCCCCATGCATGGGGAAACCCCTTCATTTCTAGGGGTGGGAGTGGATGATTTTTTTTACCATTGATTAATATATCAATGTCATGTGGTGAACTGGGATATAATGTTATTGATTTTTTTTTATTGTTTCTATTTAACCAATATGGTAGGGGAGGTTATGTTTCCATGAATCATGCTACTAAAATATGGTTTATTGGTCATACATATGTTTCATGTGATTTATAGTTCCATATGATTCAAATGTTAGTAGAGTAATTTCTTAACTATGGTTTATTCTTGTACAAAATTTCATTAAATAATCATTAATGAAAATACTTTTATATATGATATCGAATGGAGATGTTATTTTAAATATTTTTGGGAGAAAAATATATTTTGAACTATGAATATTTGGGTTTAACACTGTGTATGGTTTAATTAGAGGGTGGAATATGAAATGATTAATCATTAGGGACTCTAGTAGTGAGTATCCCTTGTGATATTTTTTTGACCCTAGGTATGAGCAGTGTGGGATTTGAGAGTACTTGGGTTTTGAGGCCTTAGGTTATAAGATGTGAAACATTAATGAGTTTGGATGTGCCTGATAGATATATATTGTGTTTTGTGCCTTCGGTTAGGTTGTAATACTGAGGTTGCAATATTTTTTCAACATGAAAGTAGTAAAACATGATGGTTGTAACCATGAAATTTTTGCATTGGAAACTAAAATGGTTATCTTGGTTTTTTATGTTTTTCATAGTTGATTGGTCACTATTGGATTGGGATCTATAGAAAGTACCTTTTTGACCTGATATATGTATTTTATTTCATAATAAAGGAAGGGGTGTCTCTTGTGAGCACTAGATTGTTTGAGGTATGATGTGTATGGTATAGAGGAAGAGAAAGTGGAATTTTCTATATGCAACTCTGGTTTAGGGAATTTATTTTGTTTGACCTTCATTGGCAGCCTGAGAGAGGGGTCATTCAAGATGCCATTTTCTTTGGGTACATAAGTCATAGGTGGCATCTTAGTGGGTGTCCTCGAATTTGATTGTTGTTCAGATGATTTAGAGGTGAAATTGATGCATCATAGTTCCTATCAAGTTTCATCAAATAGTCATCATCGTGAATTTGTTTCCATTTCTAATAAACCCACCTTGATCTCTCGTGATCATATTTAATTCTGTTTCGAAGTGGCCATGTAGTTGGACATGAAGTGTCACATGAGTTTAGTTGTTGGGTGAGAACATTGAAGATGGCTCAAGTCCTGTGAGGCTGATGGTCCAGGAGGTGTGTTCAATGGTTGAGTGAAAATTTCATCCTAGTCCTAGTGACACAAGAATCATGGATTCTAAGTTAGGATTTTTGAATGGTCACATGAGATTATGTGGCCTAATGTGGTGGAAATGATAAGATGGTGGGAATGTTCTAGGATTCATGTTGTTGTTAAAATAAATTAACATATGGCACTGAATCAAGATCCAACTGCATTACTGTGAAACTGATGTGATGTGTTCCATCTAAGTTTGAGACACATTGGTTGTCCGATCAGTGTGATAGTTTTGTCTAGTGTGGTGATAATGGAACCACAATGAACTTTATCACGTTTATTTTTGAAAAATAACCTTGGGGTGGTGGTGGGTTTTGGTTGGGATGTTTCTCTTGACTGGTGGTGGATAGGAATATCTGAGATTCTTCCAATCCAGGAAGCCTAATACTTTTTCCATGATATGGTGTCCCCATAGTTGGATGTTACATAAATAATGGTTATGTTTTTTAGTATTCATCAATGAAATCCTAGATTACTCTATGATTAAATTAGATCATTATGAATATCTTGACCTAATCATGAGTAAACTAAGAGATATTTGTTATATACAATGTTTCCTAAAGATATTATTATTCTTAAATGAAGGTAATTCTTGATGTTTGTGCCTTTTGAGAAAATTACTTGATGTCTTGTGGTGGGAGGTGAACCACCGACCATCTCTGAGTGACGTTCTTGTGGTGGTTTAGTGATCAATAAATGCTTCTGTTTTTTTCTCAATAGCTAGGAATGTGCGATGTTTAATGGTTTTTTTCACTCATGTGGGGTACATATGGACATATCCACTTGATGGGAACTTCAAAGAAAACATAATGATCTATGTTGGTTGTAATTTCATGATTATGGGGTGGAAATGCACACCTACTATGGCGAAAAATGTGTTATCCATGGGAGTATGACCCTTATGCATGTGGGTTTGAAGGTATGAGGGGAATACAATTAGATGAATGTGGTGGAAAGTAACCTATGTGTTATATAATAAAACTACTCATAGAAGGAATTATAGGATTTTTATATGGTGGTTTATTGAGATGAATGTCGACGTTGGGCCCAGGGTGGTTGTCAATGAAATCTATGGTGTTTATGTTAAAGTGATTATGGGAGTCGAAGAGCACAATCATTGTTGCGAAGGTAGTTGAATATCTAATAGTGGAGTTATACCTAAAGTATGGTATATAATCTGTTAGGAATGTTCAGATAATGGTTGTATTCCTTATGTAATAAAGTTTCATTTCCATGTAAATTGGTAACGAACTGTCAGTGTGAGTTGGGTGTGCTTGGGGTGACTCTGTTAGGGATTATTTGACATGGATTGGTAAATTTAGTGGATGTTGTGAGTTTTAATCCCCTTTTGGTGGATTCTTGAAATGATGATTGTATTTTAGTAATGTATGAGAGAGTTGAGGAAAATCCATGTTGTCCTTATTTCATGTATGGATAAAGGATGTGTTTTTCATTTCCACACGTTTTCAATGGTAAAGATGGATGAATATTTTTTGTTTTTTTTCTGAATATTTTTGTGAGATGAGTTAGGAAACACATCAGGTATGTTGTGGAAGATTAATTTGAGGATCTATTGGTCCTTAACAATGTAAAAAGTTATCAACAACAGAATTTAAATGTTGTGCGCTAATACAATTAGTGGGGATCCCCATAGTAGGTGAGAGGTTAGTACATGATGTGATTATTGTTACAATATGGATGGGTTTGGTTGAACTATCCCTTGGTTTTTTATTATTGGAAATGAGTATTGTCTCAGGATTTTACCAGTTTGGTTTCATAAGATTGTGGTTTTACTTTTGGTTTGTTATTGGAATTAGGATATGGAACAAGTTTGTTGGATATTCAGTTGTGGATTGACGTAGGTATGGGAATTTGTTTAGTTAATTGCATGTCTATTTGGGTGGAACCATGTATTTTGGGTTGTGAGATTTTGATAGGATTGGGTTGGTAGAGTTTTGAATGGATACTCCTTAGTGGTACGGTGTTATGAGTAACACATTACTATGACATGAATTTTGTGTTGTTACATTGTATTCATTGTGGGGTTATTGTGGTTAATGTTGGGTTTGATGTTGGTGTATCCTTTGACGGGCATCTGGTTCATGTTGAGGATCATAGTGGGGAATGTTATTTGGGTATGGCCATACTTTTTATTGAATTTCTTGATAGAATGGTCGTTTTCATGAGTAAAATTAGGATATGAATGTTGATAGGTGTGCCTTACGACCTGAACTTTTGTCTTGGATACTTAGTGATGTTTTTAAATGTATCTCAAGGTTGACTTGATCAAATGTGGATATATTGTAAGATCCAAACCTTGAGATGAAGTACATCTCAAATAAATTTTTTTAAACAATCTTTTAAATCATTAATTCAGTGTTTATGTGGATTATGATAGATATTGCAGTGTCAAAGGTGTTCGGGACCTGAAATTGTGGAATATAAGCCAAGTAGGGAAAGTTTCACAGTTGGTGCATGGTTCGTCCAACCATGATACCTACCAATTAGGGTGGAATTTTCTAAAAAAGATTCAATAACACAACCCCTGCATGATTTGAAAACTGATAAGTCCTTCATAAACACCAATGAAGTCATGCCTCCCAAAAAGAGTTGAAGGAACATGGGGGATGAATGGTTGTTCAAAAACATTATAGTGGACAGACATACTAAATAGCATTTCCCCCTCTTTGATAGAGAGATATTCACCATTATCTTATAGCATGTATAATCATAGAGTCATACTATGTGACTGTTAAAAAGTGGGAAAATTGAATTTTACCCTATCAGTCTTTAATGGTTCCACACTACCCCCCCCCCCATTTGACCACCAATAGAAAGGGTTATGAACCTATAGATGTCCTCTCCAACATGGGTGATTCTCCATCTCTTCATAGGTTCTTGGAGTGTCTTATATTCATAATTGATTCTCCAGTTAATTCTTTAACTCCGTTTCATTCTATTTTAAGGAAGAGAACTGGGGTGTTGGTACTTCCACTTATGATTAATTAAATCTATACTTTTCTAGGTTATTCTTCATCTTATTTCTTGATTCCGGTTTAGTTCGAATCAAGGTTTCTATTTTGGAATATTATTATCTATGAACATGAAGTATGTGGGCAATAATATTTTCCCTATAAAAATTATTCTCTTTAATACACACATAAACAAGATTTATTACATAAATGATTCACTTAATACAACATAGAATATTGATAGGTCCAGTTTATTTATTGCATAGTAAAATTACATAAAAACTTAATAAATGAAATACACATCATTATTGAAAACTTCTTTTACCTTACCAGACACATTCCTTTGTACTTAGCATTGCTTGGGATAACTTGGGGACATGCATAAGAAAAGGGTGATCTATAAAGCATGTTAAGTGAGTAAAAATGGCTTAACATGGAGAAAAAAAATACATTTTATGTAACAAAAATATCAATAGATCATAAGATAATCATGAACATAAAGGCATGATATATCATGATTATCATAACATGGAAATGGGCTTCAAAATTAAACATGATATAAGAATTAACCAAGGCTCATTGCACATGGATCATGAGTAATCCCTCACCAAACATGATTTATCATGATTAAACCCTCATTGAAACTGATGTATCATGATACATATATTTACCCAATGCATTGGAGCACTATCAAGGTGCACCCATCTTAATCATTTCATTTCATGCATAAATGTGCCACATGGAGCATATAACATGGACTCATTAAACATAATCATTTATTCCACAATAAATGATTATATAATTCATACATGAATATATATAATAAATATGTTAATGTAAATAAAGGTGAATACCCATGATAGAGAAATTGGTGTGGTATTCACTACACAATGACTTTGGCTTGGAAAATCGTGGGGAAAATTCGGTAGCATAACGGCGTGACATAAGAATTCATAAAAAAAGTATGATGAGAGATAAATTGATGTATCAATATATGTAACTGAATTATGCAGAAATAAGGTTATATAGATACATGTCCCAACATATTTAGTAGAATTTAGATTCATAATACAAAAGAATAGCTTGAAGGTAAATGAGAAGAGAGAAACTCCTTACAGAATTTTGGCCTAGAAATGGGTGTACATGGGAGGTCCTTAATGAGAGAGAATAAGGTCTATAATTATTCAAAAATATAGAGGTATGTATGGAAGGAGGTTAGAAATTATACCCCAACAATTTTAATTGAAAAAACCTGATATAACAACTTAATGAAATTTGGAAAAAATGTGAAAGGAGGAAATCCCTTACTTGGAAGTGGGAAGCCAAAATCTTTGCAGAGGCTTGAGAGAGGAATATTGGGGGCCTGTGGATCCTTGGGAGGATTCTAGAGAGGATAGGTAATATGTTTGTCCACATAAAAATCCTTTTATTGAAGCCGAATTCGGGGTTTGGGTGGGATTATATTGTAAAAGAGGGGGAATTATATATTATTTAGGTTTTGGCACCACACATTATACTAATCAAAACCATAAAACAATCCATGGTTTTTTGTCATGGTTTATTCCAAAGGGGAGTGAATAATATTATTTTCTATGGCCAATGTCCGAAATTCATAAAATATTGGGATTTATTATGTAGAGGTGAGTCACACTCTCAAGGAAATCATTTTAAAAGTTAAAATGTTTTATAAGTATTGGATGGTCCACTACGGCACCATAAATTTATTCAAACAAATATAAAATCACATTATTTTAATGTTAAAACATTTATTTTACTAACAACATATTTATAGTATTTTATTACATTACTATTTGGTTATTATGAAGTCATAAAACACATTATATATTAAAACAGTATTTAATTTTTACCCAAATATTCAACTGTCTCATAAAATTATGAAAAAATTGCCATTGGATAATTTATATGTCTTGATTCCAATAATAATAATTTTATCTAAATAATTTTCTAAATATTTTAACTTTTAATTTTAAAATTAAAAACTGACATTTATAAAAAATTCATGGGTTTTGATAAAAACGACTTTCTAACAATCATACAAATTACAATTCTATTCCTAAAAATTATACAATCATTTATATGTTATAAAAACTAATTTAGTAATAATATTACATTAAAATATTATTTAATTCAAAAATCCATTAATTCATCAAAATATATTACTTAATTTAAAATTAACTAAAAATATTGTTTGTGCTTTAAAAACTATTTAAAAAGTTACAATAATACAAATAATGTATATTCTTTATTATATAAAAATTAATTCACATAATCAAAGTGCTAGGGTCCTGTTACATAAACCACTATAATACTTTTATAATACTTATGTGTAAGTAATTCAATGGTGAGAGACTCTTGGGGAGGCTCGGATAACATCACTCATGTCGTAATCTCCATCAACTTCCACTTCTCCCATAAGAGGTTCTGTTTGAGGTTAAAGTGTTGAAGATTGGATTGGGTGTGGTCAAGAGAAAATCCCAATGATGCAACCTCCTTTCCAAGCTCCAAATAATGGGCTTTATATGGAGCAATTCTGCTGGATGAGGTCATCACTTCCTTTGTCTGGGTAAATTGGATTTGATAAAGCCCTATATTTATACTAATCATGTGATCAGTGTTCAAGGGATATATTAGCAACAGTAACAATTAATAATGGGTTTTTGAAATCCAAAATAAAAAAACCAAATAATTTCATATGTTATATAATCATATTAAATTAAAAGACATTTAATTTTATCCAAATTAAATTTTGTTAATAAAATTTCGGGTCATAACAATCTTCCCCCTTATGAAATTTCACCCTTGAAATTTCCTTTTCCAACACTAAAATAGATAAGTGTAGCATATTTTCATCACTTCCTCGTATTCCCATGTTTCGTCTTCAAACTATTGGTTTCACCACAACACCTTAACGATGGGCATTGTCTTTTTTCATAGAACTATGTCCCTATGAACTAGTATCTTCATCGGATTCTCTTCATATGAGAGGTCATTATCCAATGGTACCACCTCTAGATTGAGCACATGAGGTGTTTCAGGTATGTACATCCCCAAGAGTGATACATGGAATACATCATGTACTTGAGATAGGTTCAGTGGGAGTGCGAGTTGATAAAACACTGCTCCAATGTGATAAAGGATCTAAAAAGGGCCTATATAACTTGGAATAATCATTCCCTTCTTCCTAAATCTCATAACTCTCTTCCATGGTAATATGCAGAGGAATTATATGTCTCCAACATCAAACTATAGGTCTCATCGATGATTATCAATATAGCTCTTTTGCCGACTATGATAAGTTTTAATGTGATATTGGAAGGTATTAACCTTCTCCAACATTTATTATACCATTTCTAGATCTAAGTGTTTTCGCTCCCCAATATTATTCCAACGTGTTGGTGTTCTGGACCACTTCCCATAAAAGGATTTATAAGGAGCCATATGGATTCTTGAGTGGAAATTGTTATTGTAAGAGAACTCAACCAGAGGAAGATGTTCATCCTCTCCTCATTTGATTTTCATTGAAAATGATCTCAACATGTCCTCAAATGTTTGGATAGTCCACTACGATTGGCCATCAGTTTGAGGATCATAAGTCATACATAAGTTCTACTCTGTATTTAGAGCATGTTGAAAACTCTTGCAGAAGTAAGAGGTTAAGCTTAGTTCTCGATTGGATACAATCAATAGTGGTACTCCATGCATCCTTACCAATTCCCTGATATATGTCTGTTCCATTTGATCCAATGAAAAATCCTCTCAAATTTCAATGAAGCGTGCAATATTTATAATACAATCCACAAAAACCCAAATAGAATCATTTCCTTTGGATGTCTTCAGATGTCCAGTGACAAATTCCATGGTGATGTTCTCCCATTTCAATGCTGCTATGGTAATTATTTCATCCTCCCCTTATACTTCTTCGTATATTACTTCACATGCTGACATACCAGGAACTTTTATGTATACATAGTGATATCATTATTCATGTTATCCAACCAATAATGCTTGTATATATCTTGATATGACTTTTTGATTCCTAGGTGAATGGACAAATTTGAACTTTTTGAATCATAAAAAAGTTCTGTCTTTAACTCGATATTTTATGGAATACATAGTCATGACAAAAATATCAAAATTCCTTCTTCATTAACATTGAACTCTGAGTATTTCATGTTTCTAATTGTTTCCACTTTCATCTAAATTCCCACACCATCCTTTTGATCATCCTTTAAACATCCCAAAATAGATAGTTGAGCATTCCTTTGTGAAACCGTTGTTGATGTTCAATTATTTATGATTCTCATGTCCTGCTTCATCAAGATGATTGGATCCTTTTCAATTCTCATCAATGATAGAATTGTTGGGTCCTTTCTATATAGATCATCAACCACCTTGTTCACATTACCAAGGTGGTAATGGATTGAGCAGTCATAGCCTTTCATCATCTCTATCCATCTTCATTGGGGAATATTGAACTCATTCTATAGGAATATATACTATAGGATTTTGTGATCCATGTATATTTTCCCCACCTCCCCAAAGGGGTAATTATGCCAAAATTTCAAAGTGAAGATTACTGCATCCAACTCTAGATCAATTTTTTGGATATTTTTTATCCTGAACATTCATTTTCACTGAAGCATTGGAAATGAATTTTTCTTTTTTTCATCAACATATATACCATTCCCTTCTTCTAATAATCACAAAATACCACAAAAATTTCTCAACTTTAGGGTAGTGTGAGAACATGCACAGTGATAAACCTTTTTTTCGACTCTTTGACACTCTCTTCACATTCGTCAGTCAAATAAAACATGACTCCCTTTTGGGGATAGCTTGGATATTGGGTAATAAAATCATGTTAAATAACTCACAAATCGATATTAATAACCATATAACACCAAGAAGCTAGGAATATTAGTTACCAATATAGACTTAGCCATCCCACAATTGTAGTTGTCTTGGAGGGATCCAAAGATATCTCATTTCATGTGTTGATATGGCCCAATAATGAGACCTCCTTCAACCAGAACGCACACTTTTTGTTCATTTCATAGTTCTTCAACATTTTCAAGGTCTCTAGTATAGTGCTTAGATGATCCTTATACTCCTCCATGGTTTTAGAGTTTTTTAGAATATCTTCTATAATGACTACCACATATATTTTGAGGTAATATCTAAAGACCCTATTAATAAAATAAATGATGATTTCTGGAGAATTAGTGACTCTAAAAGGCATTACTATGAATTCATAATGCATGTATCTTGTACAAAAAGAAGTCTTGGGGATATCATCCTTCTTCACCCTCAGTAATATCCTGACTGAAAAATCCACCTTGGAGAAGTATTCTACTCCACGTAGATGATCGAACAAGTCATCAATTCGGGGAAGAGGATACATTTTCTTTATTCTGATTTTGATGAGCCCACATTAATCAATGTAATGGTTCATTGACCCATCCAACTTCATGATGAAGAGGACTGGTTCACCCCATGATGATGCACTTGGGTGTATAGACCCTTTATTAAAGTTTTCATGTATTTGTTTCTTCAGCTCCTCAATCTACACAACAGCCATTCTTTATGAATTCTTGGATATTGCCAGTGCCCCATGTATATGATCAATTGAGAATTCAACATCTCTTCTAGGAGGAAGACCAAGAAATTCCACGGGAAACCCTTCAACGAATTCCCTCACAATAGACATGTCATGAAGGATGGTTTCTTCCACATACTCAATCATCATAACAAGATACACAGGCTCATAGGGAATTAATATCAATGAATGAGATGATGGTTATAATGAATATTCATCATCCACTTTACACTTGTATAGAATCAAGGGTTGATTCACTATATGTATAGTGATTAACCTCTTGCGTAAATTTATGATGGGTGTATATAAGGAAAGCCAATCCATGCAATGAATTACTTAAAATTCCACTAAAGGGAATATGACAAGCTTCTCCATGAATTTAAATCCATAGAATATGATAGGGGTGGAGTAATATTCATGGGATGAACTAATTTCCCCATTTTCCATTCTCATTGAAATCTTTACTTCCATAACTTGTGGTGGTGTTGGGATTTTTCTTCAAAAAATTGTGGATATAAAATAATACGTAGAACCAGAATCAAATGGTATGTTCTCTATTCTTGAATGAATAACTAGCATAACTTTCACGACTTCATTTTCAGGGTTCTCTTCGGTAGTAGTGATGGAAAAATCTCTCCATCTCTACCTTGGAGGTTGTTGGTTGCCTAAAAAACCCATGGCTTAGGGAACTAGTTTGCAGAGTTCCCAAGTTCATTGCAGTTGAAGCAATAAAAAATGTGTTGTGGGTAGAACAGAACATTCTCTCCTCTTTTACAAGCATTGGTTTATCATGTTAGTAGTTAATGGCCAGGTTACCTTCTCTTCCACACCTAAAGCATTTCCTCACCCCTTTCAAGTAATTACCAGGGTTCTTCTTTCCACATAGTTGGCAAGTGGGCTACTGGATTTTCTTAGTACTGTTGGATTTATCGATAAGAATTCCATAATTGATTTCCACCATATACTTCATAACCCCACGATAACCCTGATATTTTTTGATCTCCATTTTTACTTTGAGGGCAGATCAAAAAATTTCCTTATAGCTGTCGAAGTCACTGATCGCTAGGGCATTCCGTAGTATAGGTTTTATTCCACCAATGAAGTGGTCATCCTTGCATTTTGGGTAACGGAAAAGTCGAAAGAATATCATGAATTCCTTGTGATTTTTTCCTCTTAATATCTAATAGATTCATCATCTATTTACATGAGTGAAAGGAAGTCCCTCTCCATTTTAAGTCGGAGGGTGCAAGAAAAATGTTTTTGGAAAAACATTTTCAGGAGTTGATCCATTGCTCGACAATTGAGGGATTGGAAGATACATTCAAAGAAGGAGGCCTTTGTCTCATGATGCACTCAATTGTGACTTTTTCTTTCCAGGGGTGGGGTTGGGGGTTCAATGTTACTCTTGACCCATGTTTCTATTCCAAAAATGAGTTAACTAGGAGTGTATTGTGAAAAAATTAATGATTCCTGCTCCCTTCGGATTGGGAATATCATTTGAACAGCTGTCACATTGATCTTCGCATCAGTTGTTAGCGAGATTCCTCCAATTTCCAGCCACTGGATATAATAAAAGGAATGTTATGGGTAACACATAAACGATAATCCTTATACAAAAACAGATGACCTATAAATTACATTTATTTACTTAACTTATGAACATGTAGGCTCAAATCTATGTTGTCCATGATCCATATCTCAATGTATATTCATCAGCGAATTTCTTCCCTTAATAATGGTTCATAATAAGATCATTAATTTACCAAAACACATCCCCTGGGAGTATCTTAACCAAGAGTATGGCAAGGCTCCGTTTTGTGCACCATTTCTCCTTGATTTCTATCTCAACACAGTCTTTTGGGTTTTACCCCTAAATAGATCTATGCCAAAGCCTCCTCTACCTGCTTATATTCGAATAGGGATGTATTTGATTGATAAAATACTTACTCAATGATCACCATAATTTTGGGATGTTTTTATTATACTCATTCATATCCCTAAGTCTTTTACTAGGGTTTTCTAATCCTAATTCCAAAAATAACTAAACCTATCTTCTAATACCAACTGTAACAGCCCTTCTCTTTAATAAATATTTAAACATGATTTATAACATAAACTCTTCACTTGATATAGAAATGATTATTTTAAGGTCTTGTGTATTTAAGGCTTAGGAACATTACATAACATCTTAAAATTTTAAATACACATCATTATTGAAAAATTCTTTTACATGACAACAAACATTTTTTCATACTTTGCATTGTATGGGATAACCTGAGGACATGAAAAAGAAAAGGGTGATATATAAATCATACTAAGGGAGTAAACATGTCATAACATGGATAATATAACACATATTATACAATAAAAATATCAATAGAGCATAAGATAAACATGAACATAAAATAATAATATATCATGATTATCATAACTAGGAAATGTGGCATCAACATTTAACATGATATTATCATGATCTAGTTCTCATTTCACCTGGAGCATGATTAAAACCTTATTTCACTTGAATTAAAAAGTTTAAACCCTCATTTAACTTCATTTATCATGATATTAATCTTTACACAATGCATTGGATTGCTATCTTGGTGCACCCATCTTAATCATTTGATTTCATGCTTAAATGTGCCACATGGATCATATAACATGGATTAATCAAACATTGTCATTTATTCCCTAATAAAGGAATGTGAAATTAATAAATGAACCCCTACAGTCAAAATGTAAATGTGAATAATGTTGATTTCCCTTGATAGATAAATAGGTATGGTACTCGCTACATAATGGCTTTGGCTTGGAAAAATGTAGTGCAATTTCGGTAGCATAACAGTGTGACATACGAATTCATAAAAATGGTTGATGATAGAGAAATGGATGTATCGTGATATGTATATGAAATTTAAATTAATGTGGTCTTATAGATATGTATCCCAAGATATTTAATTTAATTTAGATTAATAACACAAAATAATTTCATTAATGTAAATGTGAAAAGAGAAATTCCTTATGGAATTTCGGCATGGTAATGGTTATAGATGGGTGGAATTAATGAGAGGTAAAGAGGTCTATCGTCATTAAAACATAAGGAGTAATGTATATGGGATGTGAGGAATTATACCCCAAATTTATTAATTGAAACGAATATGGTCTCACAACTTAATGAAATTTGGATAAAAAATGAGAATTGAAGAAATCCTTTAGTTGGAAGTGTGATCCCAAAGGATTGGGAAACGCTTTAGAGAGGCCTCTTGGGAGCATGGGGCACCTTGGGGGGATTCTATAGAGTGGATGGATGTGGTTGGTGGAGCTCCAAAGGCTTTGAGTGAAGAGAAAGCGGTAGCTTGGGTGGGTTTATATCAGAAAAGAGAGGGAATTCTTTTTTATTTTGGTTTTGGACACCATACCTTAAACTAATCAAAACCAAAAAACCTAATAATGATTTTGGTTGATGGTTTCTTCCAAATGGGATTGTAAAACATTATTTTATAATTCCAATGTCCTAAAATCTTAAAATATTTGTCTTGGTTATGTGGATTTGAGTCACACTCTCAAGGAAATCATTTCAAAAGCTAAATTGTTTTATAAGTCATTGATTATCCAGTAAGGCATCATAAATTTAATCAAACAAGTATCGAATAACATTAATTTAAAGATAAAACATATATTTGCCGAACATACCATTTATAGTATTTTATTACATAACTATTGGGTCATTATGATGTCATAAAACACATTATATATTAAAACGGTATTTAATTATAACAAAAATTTTCAACTATCTCAAAACATTCAGAAAAAATCACAATTGGATAATTTCGACATCCTGATCGCAAAAAAATATTCATTTTATCTTAACATTTTTATTGATGTGTGAATTTTAATTTTAATATTAAAAACCAACATTTATAAAGAATTTATGGGATTTGATTAAAAAAGATTTCAAACCTTAATAAAAATTAAAATTGTATTCCAGTAAAAAATATATTAATTTATATTTTATAAATAGTAATTTAATAATAATAATTTATTAAAATATTATTTGATTCAAAAATCCATTAATTCATCAAAATATATTTCTTAATTGAATATTAAATAAAAATATTATTTGGAATTGAAAAACTATTTACAAAGTATCAATAATAAAATTAATGTATATTTTTTATTATATACAAAACTAATGCATGTAATCATAGTGCTAGGGTATTGTTAAATAACACCTTATAACACCTGAATAATAACATAGGGTAAGTTGTGTGATTGTGACAGACTCTTGGGGAAGCTCTGATAACATTGCTCGAGTGGTAATCTCTATCAAGATTCGCTTCTCCTATAGGCAGTTTCATTGGAGCTTAATGTGTTGAATATTAGCTTGGGCTTTGTCATGTGAAAATCCAAATGATGCCACATCATTTCCAACCTTTAAAAAATGGTCTTCATAGGGAGAAATTCTTCGGGATGAGGACATCACTTCGTTTTTCTCAGTGAATTGGATTTGTTAAAGCCCTATATTTTTATTAATAATGTGATCATTGTTCAATGGCTATATTAGCAATGGTAACAATTTATAAAATTATTTTGATATACAAAATAATAAAACCAAAGAAGTTAATATTTTATATAACCATTTTATATAATAAGATATTTAATTATATCAATAGGAATTTTCAATAATAAATGTTTGGTTCGTCACATTCCCCATAATCATAATATCTTATAAGTGTATGTAGTTATGATGATTTTGTTCCTTGTTTTGTTTTTGTACTCTTGACTAAGGAAAGTAAAACAGCCTGGAAATTATTGTTTGAGACCCTTTGAGGACCCCGTTAGGTCTGATGATGAATTTAGATCAGATTAATTGCTACTAAAGGGGTATGACAACACCATTAAAATGATTAAATGAATTGGATAATGGTGAGGTAAAGATATTATGAGGTCGAATGGGTTGAAATTATATTTGGAATGTGTGAATGGTTTATGGGATAATTTAAATATTATATTCTAGATATTGTGAAATTCATAGGAACTTTTAAAATTGTTTAAATGATGTTTTTCGTGTTTTTGATCCTATTATGGTCACCAATTAATGAAAAAGATGTTTTTATGTTGGTACTGTTTTAAAAAAGAGGTGTCCACTTCAAAGTCATTACAAATGTATTCTTATTATATTCAAAATGATATTTTGAATGGTTTATTTGGTTCAAATCATATATATAAGTCCAAAACAATTGTTACTTACCAACCCATGAAATCCTCTATTGTACCTATCTCAAAACTCCATCATACATCTCAACTATAATCTCAAATACCACTATTTCCTGACCCCCAACTAGTACCCCAACTTAAATAATTCTAAATATGGCATTTATCCTTGAACCATTATTTCAATAGGTTACGGGATATAGAATATCTCTTATGTTATAAGATACCTAAAAAGGGAAGACGTTTCCATATTTATCAAAATTTAAGGATAATATATATGATGAGATCAACCATAAATCTCTAAAACCTAAATAAATATCAAATATAAATACATAAATCTATGTCATATATAACATATGAATATCATAAATATTAAAAATTAAGCATATGCATTGTCCATGAAACTCCAAATTTCTAAACATCTTCAGGAGCTAGAAATGCCACCTTGAATTCCAACCAGCTCTTTTATGCCTAAAAAAAGATTATATACAAATAGGTTGAGTATAGTGGTGTATTTAGTAGGATCATCCACAAAACATCTCACGAAAATTTTAATGAATAATATCATATCCCCATTAATAATCAAATGAAACCAACTGATTTCCTATGTTGGTAATACTCTATCAAATCCTCTCTAATAATTTCTCACCGAGTTTCACAAGGAAGTATAAACACTATATCAAAAGAATATATATAAAAAGGTACCCCTTTTCCACTTTCACACTATTTTTTCACACTCACACCGTAATATTGAATGTCTTATGCCACAATTCTTTCCTAATTCATCATGAACATCAAGTATACATATCACATTTATTCCAACCTCCCATATGTCTCATAACAACATAATCATAATATCATACATATCAAAATAGAATGTCTAAAATTCACTAAACTACATGTATCATGTATTACACCTCAATTCATCACAACATATACACAAACACCTATAGGGAATCATAGTCACTACAATTGGAGCGTAGTTATGTGATCTAAGGTCATTCCATTATAGCACACACACATTTATAGTAAATTTAAGATCCATCAAAACCCTTGTAAACACATAAATTTTAATTTAATCCATTTCATATTTGATACACCTAAAAACATTCTATAACATGACCTAACCAAAAGGATCATGTTGTATCCTCCCCCTTATATCTATAAATTTAACTTAAGACCATTTCGACACTTCCATCTACCTCTGATACGTCTCAAAAATCCAAAATACAAAAATTAATGGCTCAAGAAAAACATTCCCTTATAATTTTTTTATAGTCAAACCATTTAGTGATTAAGGAGGGTCTAACCCCATTAATTTTATAAATATACAATGTTTATAACACTAGAAAATCATGAAATGTATTTTGAATGTATAATGACTATTACCCTTATTATGAAGGTGTATTTTATGTTGAATTAATTAGATCATTTTTTAACCCCATGAAATTCTAAAAATATTTTGAGTGTTCATGGTGTTGAGTGAAATATATCACATGGCATGTATAACCAATTATATGATATATAGTTTGTATCAAACCACGTTACTTGTATGGATATAAATAATAGGTGGGTAATGATACCACATAATAACCCACATGTCACACCAAAAAATATATGTTGTGTTATTCGTGTGGATATACCATCTATGTATGTTCCAGTTATATATCATTTTTCCCATATACACCTTCATTTCATGTTGGTTATCAACACAAAACTCACAATGAATTTGTTTCATTACTAACATGAAATTTTTCGGTTTATAGGACATGTTCTTAATATGGTAATAAATATATTACATAGTCTGTAATTTACCATTATATGCTTTGTAACACTATTTTATATCCATTGTCCTTGTCACATCTTTAATGGAACTTTTATGGTTTCATATGTTCTTTTGGATCATTTATTGGAAAAAAACATAGATGAATGAGTTATCTTGACTCTTGAAAAAAAATATAAACCAGAAAATTAGTAGAACAATTTAATAATTTTATAAAGTAAATTATAATGATTACAAATTATAATTTGACCAATCTAATATGAGTTAAATGTTTTTGGTTGTATCAGAAGCATTAAATAGTTGCCTAATTTTATCTTTCCATCAAACTAAATGGTTAAATGCAAATTTTCAAACAAACATAGAACTAAAATATCATATATGTATCAAACACATTAAATTTTTAATGAATTAAAATATAGAATTACATCATCCATGGAATTTACTTTATAAAAAAATTAATTGTCTCTCATTATTTTATTATCATTATGGAATAGAATCATTGTGATGGTTCCCCATGATGTTTCGACACATGTTCAATGAATCTATGATTAGTTTTCTTAAATATAGTGAGTTATTTCATGTAGGAATCATGTTCATCACATTGATAATAATTGACCTCATAAATGTCCCTTGTCACTCTTTTTTATTGGGAGGGAAATTGAGAAAAAAATTCCCTCGAGTCTTGAGAAAATTCAAGATAATTTCTCCATAGTTTCAAAAACCCCACCATTAAAGAGATTATATATTAAGGAATACATATACATAGGTATACATATTTATAATTAAATAACAACCATTTCTAATGATTTCTTCTTAGTTAATCCACAAGTAAAAGATAGTAAAATTATTAGTATTATATCCCTTTAAAGGTGTTTATTATAATATCATTTCATAAATAAAAACATATTTATATAAATGATTCAAAATAAAATATATCACTTTCTTCGAGTCATTAAACATGACCCATATCCTCCCATAATATTTTTTAGACCTTGAATAATAAAATATGTATTTATTTGACAAAATAAAACAAAAAATATACCAACTAAACTTATCAATAAATAATTATTTTTTTATTCTAGTAATATACGAAATATATATTTAAATATATTCACTATTACTAGTGAATGGATAAATAATTATTTATTACCCTATATATAATTTTAAAACTAATTAAATTCAAATATCATATTGTAAACTCAAATATATCATTATTAAATTAATTTATTCAACATTACTTTGATAAATAACATTCCAAGAAACTGGAATAAATATATTTTTTTAATAGTAAATTAAATTAAATTTATTTAGACTCAAGATTCCAATAGTGTTTAACCCTCTAGACCCCTTACTCAATGAGATTATGTGAAATTTCCCAAATTCAAAATATTGATATCTAAAAACCCATCAAGGGACCATAGATAAATAATTTAATTTTGAAACCATATCAATTGTATTATTAATAATATATGGTAATATAATATTTATTTCAAATAATATTTCAACACAAGGTTGCATAATTTTTTCATCAACATATATGATCGATTTCTCTTTATATTAATTTCTTAAACAAAATCATTTATATACAATCATGGACATGTATTTCATCAGACAGTTCCATTTCAAACACCAGAGATGTATTCTTGTAATAATAAGGAATATGAAAATCCTATAACCAACATTAAATCAATGTCAAATATCTTATGACGCACAAAAAATATACAACCTCACCATGAGCATATGTAATCATAATTTACATTTGTGAAAAATTTAAATGATTCATGATACACATCAATAAGAATCTCATGTGTATGAACCAATACACACATTCATAGATAAAAATATCCAAAAAAACAATAAAAAATATGTATTATTCTTATAGTTGTGTTATTTCCCATGACTTCCCTATATAGAGATCAAAAAGTAAAAACATTATTCGAAAATTATTAATGATAATGACCCCCAAAAACTAATATTAAGTCATCAAGAGTATCATGTAAATCAAATAAATCTAGACCATATGATATAGTAATATAATAATATCTTTAGATATTCTATATATACTTATTATAGAAGGTACATTTCTATAACCATTTTATGTAACAATATTATAAGTTCATTACCACATTGAAATTTTGTATCATAATACTTATTATGTGATAGTATTATGTATGTATGTATAGATATATATATATATTGTAATCATATTTAATTTCAATTGGTTCTAGTGAACCAAATCCAATAAGTGAAAAGTACAGTATAAAATAAATAATTATCCCTACAACATTCATAATCATTATCTATCAATATTTCCCTAATATCTTTCTATTCTTTTTTTAAATTTTTTATAAAATTATAAGATGGTACCGTTCAGGGATGTATGAATTGTTTTAATTTTGTTTTATCTAAATCTCTTTCCCACCCCACCTCCCTCTCTCTACTTCCCTCCCTTCATACCTTAATTAATCCACCATATTCCATGGAATATTTTAAATAAATATGGGTTAATATAATTAATTTTGATAATATCAATAACTAAATAGATATTAGATCACTCTAGCATACAAAAATCTATTTTTGGTGCTGATGGTGTTAATCAAAAACACATTAGACAAATTTAAAAATATTTTGGTATGTGTTATTTTCCGTCAAATTTCCTCAATCAATTTCTCTCTAAATTAATCATGTATAAGTTTTTTATTTT
The DNA here is from genome assembly GCA_963277665.1 of Viscum album. Taxonomy (NCBI): domain Eukaryota; kingdom Viridiplantae; phylum Streptophyta; class Magnoliopsida; order Santalales; family Viscaceae; genus Viscum; species Viscum album. The sequence continues at coordinate 565,754,691 of OY728120.1, read as the reverse complement.
CTAAAATTTCATGTCCATAAAAAAATCCCAAAAACCTGACATATATTTTTGTGGTTTGGGAACTCTTAGTGCCTCTGGAATCAAAGAGAGTATTAAGAAATCCAAACCTTCAATCTTCTGTTAAGATACCCAGATTTATGTTATTGAGAAAATATTTTGTTTAATTATTTAAAATGATATCTAAATAATGATTTTTAAGGGAGAACATGGTTTTTTAGTTTTTCTAAAAACTAGAATATGATTTGGGGATTGGGAATTCAAAGTAATATTAAATGGGTTTTTTCTTCTTCACTGATATGTGTTTTCCTTCAGGATTACAATCTTTTTAATAACAGTGTCATTATTATATATGGATATTATTATGTATTTGGAGTTATAGGCTTGAATCATATATCATAACTATGTCTATGTAAAATTAATTTATCCACATAAATATACGATGAATTGGAGATGGTGTGTTCGGTGCATATTTCAAATCCTACCTCTCATATATTTTTTCATGGAAGAAGTATGTGACTATTTTTTTTTAATATTTTTACACTGAGTCATCAGAATAATCTTAATTTCATTATTTTTTAAGGTAATACCAAGGGGTTGTATTTCATATTTTTTTGGGAATGTTATTCTTTTGCACGATATTTTCTCATAACCTTTATATAAATTTTAATTATATTCCCTTGTTGTAATAGTCACCAAAAACATATTAAATTTATTTTTTATGCCTTTATGTTTTTGAATATACATGAAAATATATTGAGTGATGTTATTAAGGATGAAAATGGGTTGATAAATTGACTAATATATGACATGATACTAGGAGATGAATTCATTAACTATCTTATTAAATTTTATATAAGGTTGTGTAATAAAATTATAAATATAAAAAATTTAAAGAACTCGATATCAATCTCTTGATATGATATGAAAACACACAACTAATCCAGAGAAGATGGGTCAGATTTTTTTTAATCAAGATATATCTATTAGTAAGATAAGAGTTTTTTATTTGGTTTAACTTCAACCACATTCCATATGTATAAAATAATTTTCCATGGTAAATTTTTACTCTTTTTATTAAAATAAATTATGTAAAATGAAATTTTTACCATGATTAATCATGATTTGATGAATGATTAGAGTTCAACTTTATATTGATAAAAAATAATAATTTTTATTAATTTTTATATAAAAATGATTCCATTTAGAAAATTATTTATTTTTATTTATTTTACAGTATATAAATTTGTTTTAATTATTATAATTTCATCCAAACCTGATATGAATCACCATATTAATAGTCACGGATTACCATATTGAATTACTCAACAAAAAAAATGGTGGTTGAATATAGAATGAACTTTTTTAAACCCATTTTTAATGGGATATGTGATATTTATCATGAAATATAGTATTAAGACCACTGGAAGAGTGATTAACACTGATAGATGGGAAGACCTAGTAGTATTGGCCATTTTAAAACATATTATATGATTACATTTAATTATTAAAAATTTTCCTTCAATCTAGTTAAGTAATAAAAAATATTCTCTAGTTCTTATGGGATCATCATTCTAATATATATTTAAATAATTTTTAGGTAATGATACAATGGATTTAAAAGGTTCACACCCCTTCGAGGGGCCATGAAATCCTTGGTTTGGAGTTGGTTATATCCCACTTCTCAAATATTCTAATTAATGTATTATTTATTCCCTTAGAGTAAAGAGACAAACATATACTCCACAAAAAATTATATCTATGAATATTTAATTCATGTTAAAATATAACTATAATTATAAAATATTATATAGTAGTGATGGTTTACTGCAAGATCTACCAATAATCATATAATAGTGATAATAACCCTCTCTTGGGTGTCATGGAGATGTACACTCATTTATTCCCATGCTTGGTTGACTAATCACTTTCTCTATAATTTCAAAAACTAAATTATTGATATATCTTAGTGGCCTTTCATGATCAACATTATCTTTTTTTATTTAGTATAAACACTCACACTAGAGTTTCTCTAACAAAGAATGAAATGTTTTTTACAACACACTATAAACTACCCAATTTAACTTATTTTCATGTATATGAGGGTTTTTTATTGTTATAGCACTTTATTGATCCACCATTAACAACATCCAACAGATTATTCAATATATTACATGGATATTTTATTATTTCATCACTATTTTTGTATAATAATCATGATAAACCAATTATTAGATCTCTTATACCACAAAACGGTCCTCTATCCTCTTCTTGTATGTATATTTATCTTCAATGGATCAATACATACAATATTAAGCTTCCATATATTAAATATAAACTTTTTTCTTTCCACTAATTGTAATTTTTCATCACCAAAACTAAAAAAACCCTCTAAAGTGCTATTCAAGGGTCAATGGGATAACTTCCATTAATTCTCCACCAACTTTACGCATCTTTTTACTCAATAATAAATTATCATTTAATCTTATGTACATATCACAATAGGATGATACCACCAACTGTATTAATCTCAAAAAAATAATCAAATTATATTACATTAAAATAATCATGAATTGGCCTCCATCGTGGCCAAAAAAATTTGTTCTGTCAACAAATTCAATCTACATTATGTTATTTGAATACAATTGGAAACCATATTCAATAAGACATAACTCATTATCCTAAAATCCAAATGACAATGTGTAAATCATATAAAAATAACATTAATGAAATAAAAAAATAGATAACAAATTTACATAATTATCCAATTTTAATGTCAAATAAATCCACATAAAATAAACCCTAGACTTTTTTGGAATTTGTAACATCGTTTCATGAAAATTAATTTATAACATCATTAACATGAAAAATATGAATTCAAATCAATAAATATTCTTTTATAGAATAATTAGATATTCTAATATATCTAATGATATTCATTATGTAGAATATTAAATGAAAATTGGGTTTTAAATATATTTTTTGTAGTTTCTTTTTCATGATGATCGATTTATGAAAAGTTAATTCCGTAAATGATAACTTCTAACTTAGAATTATTATTTTTGTGATTCTGCTTCAGTCATAAATATGATGTTACTGGATACATATCAATATAAGACATATTTACTAACTGTTATTATTACTTAAAATATAAAATTTTCCATATTGTTAAAAATTGCTACTATAGAATGCATGTCATGTTGATATATTCACTCCAATTTTGACCATAAAAACACTATATGGGTGAATTTTCCTTGATGTTCCACAATTTTACATTGATAATGTGAAATTTATTTTTTAACTAATCATATTTCTAACTTATACATTTTTTTCAAACCTATTGTAACTTGTTAATTAAAAATATTATGGAGTACCATCTTATGCATTCCTTACACTTATATCTCATTTGAACATGTCCTCCTCAAAACATGTGCACCAACTACCTATATATTTCTAAAACTCATTATCATTCATGAACCAAACTCAATATACTTAATTATGATATTCAAGTGTATTTTTCCTAGAATGTGGATCATGAATCACTTATTACCTTGGGAAACATAAAATAAGGGAATAATACTCCATCACTATAAATTTGGAATAATTAATCATTTTCATAATCTCCAATATCATATGAACATCCCCTTTACCTACTTAGTGTAAAATTAGAACTAAATATAAATCATATACACGTATACAATATCCGTTGTAAAAGGATTCATCCCTAAGATACATATTTAAAGACTCCATTGAATTTGTAACAAACTACAAATATATAAAATCAATTATACTTCATAAACATAATGATTATCCTTCTATAATTTTTATTTTCAATGTAGTTCAAAATTATGATCCTAAATAAAATATATATTCATAACAATGTACATCAATATTAATAAAATATTACCCAAATGTAAATTAGTTCATTGGACTTCTTTATGATCCATATTTATACTGAGGTTCATAGTGCTCCAAATATGATACAAATCATATCATTTCAATGATATATTAAAAAAATCAATACATCATTGGTTATTCTCATTAATTCTTAACTTATATTACATACTTTAGAATCTCATTGTCCATAAATCAATACAATATATGGTCTACTCAAAATGTATAATATCACCATCACACCACTAGTTTGGATGGCATTTACTATGAATATATCATGTAAACTCATATTTAATATTTTACTAGTATTTTATACTTCTTTGTTCTTATTTACTCATGGTTGTTTCAATGTTCACTTACAGGTGTTATCCTTATTCTTCGAGTTACCTACATGGCCACCCTAGGTAGTTCTCCTTATTCTCATAGAATATTCATTTTTATTATGATTATTATAGAATGGATCATATTATCCTCTTTTATCTTCTATAATCAAGGATATACACATCGATATTGGAAACAAATACAACACTAGAGTCATGCGGATATCACTAAAAACCCACCCTTTGTAAAAACATAGTTTTTTATCATAATATGATTATCATTTATCTTCTATATTCAATTTATTATCGTCGGATTTGTTATTAGAGTTTCAATTTTGTAGTTGGATCATTGTGTCTGTTGTTTAATTTTCCTTGGAGTAATTTACATTTATTACATGTTATTATAGGTTCTATTTTTAACATGTGATGAGATATGGAATCTAATAAAGGATTACTCTTTATTTATTATCAAGAACAGTTATATTATCTATAGATATATTTTATATAGATTTTACTATGTTTTTTAGGGAAGGATATTCTTAATGGTATATAATAATGTTATTGTTATTATGAAAATAATTTAAATGAATGATAATAAATATTTTAATTTAATTATTTATTATCATTAACTAACTTAATATTTAATATTGTCTGTTAGTGGCTTTTGGGTTGGCATGGGTGAGAGGTGGGTCAATTTTACACCCTATATAGTGGACCAAAATCCTACATAATACAAAATTACAATAAATCATCTAGTGGATGATTTATTAGTTTAACATTTTTCATAACCCCTCCCGACAAAGATTACACCTCATATATCATAAATGTTGGAATATAGATTTTGACCACTCGAAGACTGCATTTAATATGACATAGTTTGGACAAAATAATTGATGTTGAATTATACATAAAAATGGGATGAATTTCCCGCTAGAAAAATATTTGGATATGGCATATAAGAAGAATACACAAATAAACACATTCTTATAATGATAGAATAAATCCCTTGTTCTTGTATATAATTCAATTTAGACATAAAACAACAAAAAGAAATTACAAGTACTAAAATGATATTCTAAAAATTACCACAAAACCCAAAAGATCCTAAAAATCCCTATGATATTTATTTCTATCCCAATATACAACAATATCCTAGTAATATAAATCAATATATAAATTTATCTGGATACAATAATAGGTATTATCAAAAGTATCCCCCCGAAATCCAATATTGAAAAGGATAAGGAAAGCCAACTAAATCCCAATGAACAATAATTGAAACTTATACATCACCTAAAAAGATATTCTATGCTCCCAGCCTCACCGTTTTTATATATCACCATGTATTTAATAAAACATTTCATATATTATAATATCCAATGATGGTACTCTTCTAGTGTTTCCCAATTGGTTCATTGCTCTACCTCAACATTGTACGTCCTGAGCCATATCTCCCCAAAATAAGCTAGCTCGAAGACACTTAGTATAACGACCCATACATTACATACATTGTTAATACTTCAAAATTGAAGCATACTTATTACAACATATAACAAAACCACAAAAGGACCGTATAGGTATAGTGTCTTTAGAAACTGGGAAACATAAACAACTAGTTCATAAAGCGTCTACACTGTATCTCATTTATTTCATCATATCTATAGTCCATTTTGGAATATCTTACTTAATAATCTTCTTACTGACCTGGGGAAAGAAAACATACAAAAGGGTGAGCTCAAATGCTCAGTAAGTGTAAACAAAAGAAATATAAATCGCATCATATTCATAAGAACATAACTTTTGGAAATCTTAACCTGCAAAAGAGAGCATATTTTCATAACATGGGATAAATCATAGTAGTGAAATGGAATACAAATAATCATAACATAAAACATGAAACTTTGTGTCATACACACATAATCATAGAGAATCATTTCTAATTAGTCAAGACTCATTGCCAAGACTATCTTAGTGGACACTGTCCATTTTTGAACCGAGTTCACTCATCGTTTCAGTACTGTTTCATTGAACCGGTATAACCTACCGTTCCATCCATGTCTATCTCATGAGATATAAAATCATTACCCAATGCATTGGAGGGAGATATAGGTCCCACCCATCTCATAATTATACCATTCTTATGTGTTCCACAAAATCATAAATCATACATCATTGCATAACCCATGTAATAAAAATGGGAATCTTAAACAATTCATATAAGATAAAGGAATTCATAAAAATAATTCCATCAAAACATAATCAAATCAATGTAATAATAGGGATATAAACAGAACCCTATATTATCTTAGATGGAAAATAATTTTGATAAAACACTTGAACTCCATTCTTGAGGAAAATATCCTTTCAAATTCAAAAACATTTTCCTTTCTTAACATGTCATACAATTTTAAACTAAAATAAGTTGATTAAAAATAAAATTTAAAACTTGTAAAGGAATCTTCTTTGAAATAATTTTTTAAAAATACATTCATGCCGTATAAGTTAAATAAACATTCTTCTCGTACTTTTGTCAGAAAAGTCAAAAAGTACCTCGTATGAAAAACGACAAAAGATTCCTCTCATATCTTTTAATAAAAACTCACCGAAGTGTAAAATTTAATATAAACTATTGTAGAAGGATATAAATATTACATATTGAGGAAAAATTGATGTGGAAGATAAAATACACCCCAGTAATTTCCAAAGTATAAACAATCTCGGATAAAAATGAGATTGTGATATTTCCCTTACCTTAGGTCCGATTTACTTCGTAAGTGTCCGAACCTCCTGTACAATTATTTAAACAATGTTATTGAATTATTCCAGAATCATACTTATTGTTATGATATCATATATGGTCATATTCTTAGCTTCTTATTAGTAATATTTCATTACTACTTGTTATTCGGGTGTTTATTTCTTTTTGTTCTTATGCGTGTTTTGTCGAATAAATTCTTATTATTCTCTTTAGGTTATAGATAACTCATTTCCAAAATGTTATTAGTGTAATATATATCATATTAATTCATTCAATTCATTTATATAATCATTATGAAATGAAGATCATGTATAACGAGTCGCATCACATCGTGGAGACGGTATTCCGTACGTATGCACGAGTGATGATATCGTTTCTATGATCGTGGAATTGTATTGGAGTGTATGTATACTATTTAAGAATCAATATCACTTTATAATAGTCATATATAGTTATTATTTACACCATTATACCCATCCAAGTAAGGTGGTGGTGGAAAATAGATTACACCACGGCGTGGAGACGGTATTCTATACGTACACACGCGTGGTGATTTCTTTTTCCGTAGGATGGATAAATGGTGAAATAGGGTTGTTTCATACTTATAATAACATATCATTATGTGAGTGATACTGATGTTATATTTCATAATTAAACAACTAAAGAAGAATAATTGGAAGAATAAATAAAGATGAAAGAATCGGTAACGGACATTACCTCTTCTTTGAAGTGCTTCTTTGAGACCTCCTTTTTAGGGCAGTAAAACAGGTCATTGAAGAAGACCAGAACCTATAGGATATTTCTAGGAAAGTGGAGAGGATAAATTGGCAGGGGTTGGCCGAGATTTAAGGCTCAAAGTGGTGTGAGGAAGAGGGGGAGGAGGTGCCCTTTTATAAGGGAGAAGAGGGGCACCTTTGGAATAACTAAAAATATTATTTTATTATAAAGTCAAATTCTGTTTTTAATAGCTCCAAATTGATATATTTCTAAGATAATGTGGGTAGGGGTCGAAATCCTCTCATCCAATAGAATTTAGACAAGTTTAGGTATCAATTTTAACCTTATCATTTAGATTTAACTTTAAGTTAGATAACTTTACTTTTACCGTGTCTTCCTATTTTATTACACTATAAGGTTAATAATCTTACCATATCAAGCCAAAAGAACCCCAAGTTGTTTATTATTAATATATATAATCTTATCTAAGTAATTTTTCAGAAACATAGATTTTTAGGATTAAAATAACATTTATTAATATAATATTTGTTTTAAAAACTATTTTATGTCAATTTTGACACTATTTCGTAATTGATTTTTGTGAAAATCATAACAGAATGATTAGTTCGAACAAAGTTACTTAAATCAATAATAACATGTCATATTAACCTATAAAATTAGTGTATTTCATAAAAAGTCTCAAATTACATTTATTTGGGTATTTATAACATCAATTATGTCAATATTTCATTAATAAGATAATTACTGCATCATCATTGTGTCATAAATAAATTAACTTATTTAATGTCTAAAAATTACAAATAAAATACCATTATGTAGGAAATATTTCTAGATTTCTAATTAATTTTTATTGTCGAATTTATCTTATGTATAACCCCATATTAAAAATAATTTACTTATTAAACTTTGATTTTAACTATTTTAACCCTTCTTTAAATAAATTAATAATAAATATCCTAATCTAATCCAAGTGGGCCTAAGTGGTCATAAGTTATTCCTAAGGTTGTTTTTGTTCTAATTACACTTGTCTAATAGAATTAGTTCATGTGTTAGGGTAATAATAATATCATTTTTATCCTTATTTACCCTATTTACTTATAACCGTGCTAAAAAAAGTAAGAAGTTACTATTCACCAAAAAATTATTTCCTTCTCATTGAACCACATTTTACTTACTGACATCAACCGTGTCTCTTGGATTTTCAAAATTCCACTCACAGAAGCGGTAAAATTTTGTTTTATGAAAAATTCAGTTTTTTAACTACCACTTAGTGGTTTCACTATTCATCAAAAATTGAATGTTTACAGAAAAATACCAAAATTTCACCCTAGGCTAATTTCGATATTCCGAATCCAAAAATGAAGTCCATTTTGAAAAATAAAATTTATAAAATTTAAAAAAGTGGTTATTATTATTCATAACGGCTAGTTTTAATAATATTTTAATAGCATATCATTTTTTAGTGAAACTCGGTATTGCGTACGACACAAGCTATAGAGGAAGGCCGTTGTTGCGTGTAAAGCAAGTCAAGCCAGTGTTAGTGAAAGATTCCTTTGATTTATATAACATAAAAACAAAATATTTCACATAAAAGTCTCAGGTGTTACATTCTACCCCCCTTAAAATGAATTTCGCCCTCGAAATTTGCCACTTTGTAACAAACAGATGAGGATACCTCTCCCTCATCATATCCTCAAGCTCCCATGTAGCTTCTTATAATTGGTGGTTCCTCCATAAAACTTTCACCAATCGAGTGGTCTTGCTTCGTAGGACTTTTTCGCTACGATCCAGAATCTCTATCGGTTGTTCTTCATAAGAAAGATCTTGCTCCAGCGGTACAACTTCTGAGCTAAGTACATGTGAAGGATCAGGTATGTACTTTCTCATGAGAGATACATGGAACACATCGTGAACTTGAGAGTGATTCGGTGGAAGCGCCAATCGGTAAGATACCTTCCCAACACGATCTATTATTTCGAAAGGACCGATATATCTAGGGCTCAACTTCCCCTTCTTTCCAAATCTCATGACTCTCTCCCAGGGAGATATTCGTAAGAACAATTTATCACCCACTTCAAATTCTAGGTCTTTTCTTCGGTTGTCGGCATAAATTTTCTGTCGACTCGGAGTTTCTCTTATGTGTTGTTGAATAGATCTGACCTTTTCTGCCATTTCATCAACGAGATCAGGTCCTAATAGCTTTCTTTCCCCAACTTCATCCCAGCAAGTTGGAGTCCTGCATTTCTTTCCATAGAGAGCTTCATAAGGAGCCATCTGAATACTGGAGTGAAAGCTATTTTTATAAGAAAATTCTACCAAAGGTATGTGTTGATCCCAACCACCTTTGAAATCCATAGAGCAAGCTATCAACATATCTTCTAGAGTTTGAATTGTTCTATCAGACTGACCATCTGTCTGAGGATGATAATTAGTGATGAAACTCAACTCTGTATCCAGAGTATGATGAAGACTTCGCCAGAACATCGAGGTAAATCTCGGATCCCGATCAGATATAATAGAAAGTGGTACTCCATGCAATCTTACCACTTCCTTTACATATATCCTGGCAAGCTGATCTAGAGAGAAATCCTCTCTAATAGCAATGAAGTGTGCAGACTTTGTAAGACGATCAACTATGACCCAAATAGCATTATTGCCTTTGGATGTTTTAGGAAGTCCTGTGAAAAAGTCCATAGTGATGTTTTACCATTTTCATTCGGGTATGGGTAATGGTTGTAACATCCCCTTAGACTTCTGTCTCTCACCTTTAACTTGCTGACAAACCAAGCATCGAGAGACATATTCAGCAACATCTATTTTCATGCCATCCCACCAGAAGTACTCTTTCAGGTCCCTATACATCTTCGTGCTTCTAGGATGAATAGAGAATGAAGAACTATGAGCCTCATCCAGTAGTTCCTTCTTTAATTCCGGGATGGGAGGAACACAACCCCGATTCCTGAACTTTATTATCCCATCACAATCAAGGTTGAATTTAGGAACATTTCTCACCTTCTTTTGTAACTCGACATCTTCTTTATGTGCCTCTTTAATCTTCACATGTATAGATAGTTGAACATTTATTTGAGAAAGATAATATTTTTCCCCTTCAATTATAATTCCAAGATCCATCCTTTGTAAATCCATAAATATTGGATCTTTTGTGATCCTCATCATGGATTTACTGGCATTGTCTTGTCGACTTAATGCATCTGCTACCTTGTTTTCTTTCCCAAGGTGGTAATGGATTGAGCAGTCATAATCCTTAATCAGCTCCAACCATCTTATTTGACACATATTCAGCTCCTTTTGTGTGAAAGTATACTTTAAACTTTTATGATCAGTATAAATGTCACACCTTTCTCCATAAAGATAATTCCTCCAAATATTTAATGCAAAGATTACCACAGATAACTCCAAATCATGTGTTGGGTAATTTTTCTCATGGATTTTCAATTATCGTGAGGCATAAGCTATCACCAAATCATTTTGCATATGAACACACCCCAATCCCTTCTTCAATGCATCACTATAGATCACAAACCTTTCTCCACTACAAGGCAGTGTGATCACAGGTGCACTGGATAACCTTCTTTTCAACTCCTTGAAATTATTTTCACATTCTTCCGTCCAAACAAACTTAACTCCTTTCCGAGTCAACTTGGTGAGTGGATTAGATAATCGTGAAAAATATTTCACAAAACGTCGATAATATCCAGCCAAACCAAGAAAACTTCGGATCTCAGTTACTGTTGTTGGTCTCGACCATCATTCGATAACCTCTATTTTTGCTGGATCCACAGATGTCCCCTCTTTTGAGATTATGTGACCCAAAAATGCAACTTTTTAAGCCAAAATTCACACTTGGTAAATTTTTCATAAAGTTTCTCCTTTCTCAGGGTCTTCAATATAATTCTCAAGTGATCTTCATGTTCTTCCTTGCTCTTTGAATAGACAATAATATGTTCTATAAAGATTACCACAAATTGATCAAGATAGTCTCTAAAGACTCTATTCATCAGATCCATGAAGATAGCAGGGGCATTAGTAAGACCAAATAGAATCACTATAAATTCATATTGTCCATACCTTGTATGGAAATCCATCTTTGGTATATCCTCCCTTTTGACCCTTAATTGATGATACCATGAATGAAGATCAATCTTGGAAAAGAATTGAGCTCTGTGTAGTTGGTCAAATAAGTCATCAATGCGTGGGAGAGGATGTGTGTTCTTGATAGTGATCTTGTTAAGTTCTCGATAATCAATGCAGAGTCTCATTTATCCATATTTCTTCTTAACAAACAGAACAGGTGCTCCCCAAGGTGACGCACTAGGGCGTATGAACCCCTTATCAAGATTCTCTTGGATTTGCTTCTTCAATTCCTGCAACTCAATTGGGGTCATTCTATAAGGTGTCTTTGAAATAGTCAAAGCACCTGGTATGAGTTCTATTGAAAACTCAACTTCACGATTTGGTGGAAGACTCGGTAATTCCTCCGGAAATACATCATCAAACTCCCATAAAATGGGCATATTCTTAATCGTGAGTTTCTCACCGACATTTGAGATAAATAACCTTCATTTAGTGGAATCAAGTCCCATAAGGTAGAAGGAATTTCCACTGGAAGGTTATGTTCATCCATGAATTGATAGACGATCATAGATTGATCTGTAATATGAAATGTGACTTCCCTTCTTTGGAAATTGATATGAGCTCCATATAAAGAAATCCAATCCATGCCAATAATCACATCAAATTCCACTATAGGAAGGATCACAAGATTTGCAGGAAGCACTTTCCCACAAACTTCGATCGGAGGAGAATTATAAACTTTTGATGCGACTGTTGTGCCATTAGGTGTTGTCACAGCTAACTCAACATCTAATTGTTGAGGTAATACGGTGATACCCTTAGAAAATTCTTCAGAAATAAAAGAGTTGGTTGATCCATAATCAAATAAAACATTTGCTACTTTAGAGTGGATGGTAAGTGTCCCTTTCACCACATCGTTATCGTACTCCACATCACTGATAGAAATTGCATGTGACTTTCCTTTGCCTTTAGACTTAAGAGTTTGTTGACGTCGACCATCATCATCAACCCTTGGATTAGGGAATTTATTGGCATAATGTCCCATCTCCTTGCACTTGAAACATTGAAGTGTAGTAGGTTCATTCTGTGTATCCCTTCCTTTTTTTGCATCATTAGATATCGTCTTCCCATAATCACGGCATTCAAATGCCTGATGACCTTCCTTTCCACATTTGAAACATTTACTTGTACCTTTAAGACAACTCCCTCCATGTTTCTTTCCACACTTTGAGCATAAGGGAAAGATCATCTTCTTTTCAGTGTTCTATTTAGATTTTCCTTTGAATTCCATTTTCCTCTTCTTATCAAACCCATATGACTGATGGGTTACTCCAATATCCATCTCCACTTTGAGAGCACATCGAACGATTTCCTCATAGCTATTGAAGTCCCTTATGGCTAACACCCTTCGAAGACTTGGTTTTAACCACTAAAGAATCGATCGATCTTACTCTCAGGTTGGATAATAATACCAGAAGCGTACCTTGCAAGTCTTGTAAAATTTGCTTCATAGGTACCAACTGATTCATCATCATTTCGCATTAGTTCAATAAACTCTTTCTCCATCTTTGTTCGGAGAATACGAGGGAAGTACTTATTGAAAAATAAGTTCTTGAACTCATCCCATTCCATGGACTCATTTTAATCCCTTTGCCTCGTATTCTTAATAAGATTCCACCATTGATCAGCATCACCTTCCAAACGATAAACTGCTAAGATGACTTTATCATGCTCAGAACATTGAAGAACTGAAAATATCTTTTTAGTAGTACTAATCCATTATACAGAAACTAATGGATCAGTAGACCTGCTGAATGAAGGTGGACGCTGTCTCATGAAGGATTCAACAGAATGTTGCTCCTTCATTTGCTCATTTGGAAGTCCCGCATGATTCATAGCTTGAGAAATTTGTGTGAGCATGGCTAAAAGATTTTGCATTCCAGTTCCCATAACGTTTGGTTGTTCAGGGGGACAATCATTGCATTGTCCGTCGCATTCCGCATTAACACGGTTCCTTCGGGTTCCGGCCATTAACTTAAACTAAGGAGAATAGTGTGAGCAACACTAATTATAATAGGAAAACCACATAATCAAAAATAAAATTTCACACTTAAGGTCTTATCCTAGGTTATTAATGGCCATTTCTAAAACACTAATATTGTGTTCTATGCTTAGAATTATCCTTAGGGTTCTTACTAAGGCTTTCACATCCTAGTTTCCAAAGGTTGACTATACCTTTTCTCTGATACCAACTATAACGACCCATACATTACATACATTGTTAATACTTCAAAATTGAATCATACTTATTACAACATATAACAAAACCATGAAAGGACCGTATAGGTATAATGTCTTTAGAAACTGGGAAACATAAACAACTGGTTCATAAAGCATCTACACTGTCTCCCATTTATTTCATCATATCTATAGTCCCTTTTGGCATATCTTACATAATAAATTTCTTCCTGACCTTGGGAAAGAAAACATACAAAAGGGTGAGCTCAAATGCTCAGTAAGGGTAAACAAAAGGAATATAAATTACATCATATTCATAAGAACATAACTTTTTGAAATCTTAACCTGCAAAAGAGAGCATAATTTCATAACATGGGATAAATCATAGTAGTGAAATGGAATCCCAATAATCATAACATAAAACATGAAACTTTGTGGCATACACACATAATCATAGAGAATCATTTCTTATTAGTCAAGACTCATTGCCAAGACTATCTTAGTGGACAAAGTCCATTTTTGAACCGAGTTCACTCCTCGTTTCATTCCTGTTTCACTGAACCGGTATAACCTACCGTTCCAGCCATTTCTATCTCGTGAGATATAAAATCTTTACCCAATGCATTGGAGGGAGATATAGGTCCCACCCATCTCATAATGATACCATTCTTATATGTTCCACAAAATCATAAATCATACATCATTTCATAACCCATGTAATAAAAATGGGAATCTTAAACAATTCATATAAGATAATGGAATTCATAAAAATAATTCCATCACAATATAATCAAATCAATGTAATAATAGTGATATAAACAGAACCCTATATTATCTTAGATGGAAAATAATTTTGATAAAACACTTGAACTCCATTCTTGAGGAAAATATCCTTTAAAATTCAAAAAAAATTTCCTTTCTTAACATGTCAAACAATTTTAAACTAAAAGAAGTTGATTAAAAATAATATTGAAAACATGTAAAGTAAGCTTCTTGTAAATAATGTTTTAAAAATCCATTCATGCTGTATAAGTTAAAAAAACATTCTTCTCGTACTTTTGTCAGAAAAGTCAAAAAGTACCTCGTACGAAAAACGACAAAAGATTCCTTTCATATGTTTTAATAAAAACTCACCGAAGGGTAAAATTTAATATAAACTATTGTACAAGAATATAAATATTACATATTGAGGAAACATTGATTTGGAAGATAAAATACACCCCAGTAAATTCCAAAGTATAAACAATCTCGGATAAAAATGAGATTGTGATATTTCCCTTACCTTAGGTCTGATTTTCTTTGTAAGTGTCCAAACCTCCTATATAATGATTTAAATAATGTTATTGAATTATTCCAGAATCATACTTATTGTTATGATATCATATATGGTCATATTATTAGCTTCTTATTAGTAATATTTCATTACTACTTGTTATTCGGGTGTTTATTACTTTTTGTTCTTATGCGTGTTTTGTCGAATAAATTCTTATTCTTCTCTTTAGGTTATAGATACCTAATTTACAGAATGGTATTAGTGTAATATATATCATATTCATTCATTCAATTCATTTATATACTCATTATGAAATGAAGATCATGTAGAACGAGTCGCATCACATCGTGGAGACGGTATTCCGTACGTACGCACGAGTGATGATATTGTTCCTTTGATCGTGGAATTGTATTGGAGTGTATGTATACTATTTCAGAATCAATATCACTTTATTATAGTCATATATAGTCATTATTTACACCATTATACCCATCCAAGTAAGGTGGTCGTGGAAAATAGATTACACCACGGCGTGGAGACGATATTCCGTACGTACACACGCGCGGTGATTTATTTTTCCATAGGATGGATAGATGGTGAAATAGGGTTGTTTCATACTTATAATAACATATCAGTATGTGAGTGATACTGATGTTATTACTTCATAATAAATCAACTAATGAAGAATAAGTGGAAGAATAAATAAAGATGAATGAATCGGTAACGGACATTACCTATTCTTTGAAGCGTTTCTTTGAGACCTCCTTTTAGAGCACTAAAATAGGTCTTTGAAGAATACCAGAACCTCTAGGTTGTTTTTAGGGAAGTGTAGAGAAGAAATTGGCAGGGGTTGGCCGAGCTTGAAGGCTCAAAGTGGTGTGGGGAAGAGGGGGAGGAGGTGCCCTTTTATAAGGGAGGAGAGGGGCACCTTTGGAATAACTGAAATTATTATTTTATTATAAAGTCAAATTCGGTTTTTAATAGCTCCAAATTGATATATTTCAAATATAATGTGGGTATGGGTCGAAATCCTCTCATCCAATAGAATTTAGACAAGTTTAGGTATCAATTTTAACCTTATCATTTAGATTTAACTTTAAGTTAGATAACTTAACGTTTACCATGTCTTCTTGTTTTCTTACACTATAAGGTTAATAAACTTACCATATCAAGCCGAACGAACCCTAAGTTGTTTATTATTAATATATATAACCTTATCTAAGTCATTAGGCCGAACCATAGATTTTTAGGAATAAAATAACAATTACTAATATAATATTTTTTTTAAAAACTATTTTATGTCAATTTTGACACTATTTAGTAATTGATTTTTGTGAAAATCATAATAGATTAATTAGTTCAAACCAAGTTACTTAAATCAATAATAACATGTCCTATTAACCTATATAATTAGTGTAATTCATAAAAACTCTCAAATTACATTTATTTTGGTATTTATAACATCAATTATGTTAATATTTCATTAATAATATAATTATTGCATCATCATTGTGTCATAAATAAATTAAATTATTTAATGTCTAAAAATTACAAATAAAATACCATTATGTAGGAAATATTTTTAGATTTCTAATGAATATTTATAGTCAAATTTATCGAATGTATAACCCCATAGTAAAAATGATTTACTTATTAAACATTGATTTTCACTATTTTAACCCTTCTTTAAATAAATTAATAATAAATGTCCAACTCTAATCCAAGTTGGCCTAAATGGTCATATTTTATTTCTAAGGTTGTTTTTGTTCGAATTACACTTGTCCAATAGAATTATGAAATGTGTTAGGGTAATAATAATATCATTTTTATCCATAATTACCCTATTTACTTTTAACTGTGGTAAAAAAAGTAAAAAGTTACTACTCACCAAAAAATTATTTTCATTTCATTGAACCACATTTTACTTACTGACATCAACCGTGTCTCTCCTATTTTCGAAATTCCACTCACAGAATCGGTAAAATTAAGTTTTATGAAAAATTCAGTTTTTTAACTACCACTTAGTGGTTTCCCTATTCATCAAAAATTGAAAGTTTTCAGAAAAATACCAAAATTCCACCGTAGGCTAATTTTGATATTCCGAATCCAAAAATGAAGTCCATTTTGGAAAGTAAAATTTATAAAATATCAAAAAGTGGTTATTACTATTCATAACGGCTAGTTTTAATAATATTATAATAGCATATCATTGTTTAGTGAAACTCAGTATTGTGTACAACACATGCTATCAAGGAAGGCCGCAGTTGTGTGTAAAGCAAACCAAGCCAGTGTTAGTGAAAGATTCCTTTGATTTATATAACATAAAAACAAAATATTTCACATAAAAGTCTCGGGTCTTACACTTAGGATAAGTATAAATTGTGTATTATAAAATGGATCCCCCATAAAGCCTATATTTAATAAAATGTATTAACATTCATCTAAATTATTTTTTAGACATAAGATAAGAATGAATCTGATTTTACACATTAAAAGGATATATTTTTCTATATGATGTTTTTCACCTTTTGATGTTAATATTTTTTTGATACTTTTAGAGATTCTATTTGAAAAAATAAATATCTTATTTTAAATTAGAATATCTAAATTTAATTTGGTTGGTTTTTTTATATTTTTTTAAAAGCTACATTTTATGATGATTAGTGAAAAAAGATACAGAATTTTAATTAAAAACAGCTTTTTTATATAAATAACTTATATTGTTATATTATATAATTGGTCATTTCTAAAGTATACATATATCAATATTTTATCATTTAACTTAATTTTTTTCTTTGCAATCAATTTCACATGGAATATAGATACAAAAACATTTCAATCAGTTCAATTTTTTGTACTTTCGTAACCCATTTTCTTTCCCCATCTTTGTGATTAATTTTAAATTAATCATTTCCTGTTATGTGTTTTAAATTTTATAAATATATTCAATATTTATGGAAATTATTTAAGAGCTGACAAATTAAGACATTCTATTTTTTGGACAAAATGAATAGTATCTTTATAATTTAACTAATTTACTTTTTAATGGAAAATTAGTATATTAAGGGTAAAAATAATATTATAGGTATTCTAAAATTAGAAAAATACCTTTGAACATTTTATTAGATGATTTAATGTAGACCAATATAATCCATGGGATGATTTTATAGACTCTTGGATCCCCTTGGATGATTTTACCCCTCATTTGTTATTTTATTCTAAGGAATGTCCAATTTTTCATTCTCATATTATTAAAAAATATTTCATTTTTATGTGGTTATTTAGAAGATAAAGTTGACTATATATATTAAATTAAATGATACATTTTTATATTAGTCATGGAATTTTTATTTAAATTTATGTAGATAAACATATACCTTAAAAGCTTTTACAATATTGATGCAGTAATTGTTAAATTAAATAATAATATAAATTAAATGATAATATAAATATTCAAATAAAAATAATATTATGATAATTATTTTCACAAAAGAATATTATAGATTCCATATACATATTAGGGATTTATAATGTTTTTTAAATAATTCATGTTATTATTAAATTTATAAAAAACATATAATTAGTAATATATAAATTGACATTCATTATATTTTGAAATAAATAATTGTTTATTAAAAGACATAAAATTCATAAAAATACAATAATAGAACAACATATTTTTATAAGTTTTAAAATTTAATCTATGACTTATTTATGGTTTTTTTAATCTTTTGGTAACTATATCATCCCTAAATGTGTACAAATCCATGTTGTCACTATAAGAGTTACTCAGTTTAACTAAGGATTAAAGGAAAAAGATAAAGGTAAGAAGTGACCTAAAATGTCTAAAAATAATTTTATGAGAGGTTTTGGACCCATAATCATATTATATTTTAAATAAATCACTTGGGAGTCATTTTTATGTGAATATAAAATTATATTAATATAATATTATGAGAGTTTCAAAAAGTAACCCTCACCTCAATTATAAAAGGAATCCTCCTCTATCACTTCCTCACACCACATTGAGCCGTATAGATAATAAAAAACCTTATCAAATGATCTATCAACATCCCTCCCCTTATCTTAGAATCCTATTTTGTGAATAATGTGTACCAAGGAACCCTTTTGGTGTAAACTTAAAGGAGTTACCTAAAAACGAGGTAACATTGTTCAATGGTCACTTTCATTTCATTTATTAATCATAACATTCTGTTATTATTACTGAATGAAAATATAATAACATAATTATAATCAATATTCATGTATTTTTAATACTAATATATAAACCTACAATTTCACACACATCAATCAAATGGGATAAGTAATCATCATTTGTTGGTAGGGAAAACTACCACCTCACGAACTAATGTTGTTAATTCTCCCATTTTCCTCTATGCATGGTTTGAAATAATCATGGATTTATGTTGTATATATATATATATTTAATATATTATATTTATAATTTTTTATGATTCTTTCTTTATTATATAGCATATTCAATCATTATTTCTATATTGTGGGGATATTAAAACAATGTTTGGCGGCTTGTGGGCTACCTCCTCCTCAAAGTGATGTGATTCTTTCAGAAATTACATTGAATGTGCTAAAAATAATTCTAGTAATCATATGTGATATATAATACATAAATATTATACTCTAATTATAATAAACGCTCAGATATATATATATATATATATATATCATTTACTTTTCATTTTTATAATATGAAAATTAAATGGAAGTAATGTTCATGCATACGTATGACTACCCTCTCCGTGAATGGTTCATTTCATTTATTCTCTCCAAAGTTTATGGATTTTTTTGAACAAATATATATATTTATATATAATGAATATATATTATATTGACATCACTTTTTATATTCCTTATATTATGGAATAATGATCTAATTAATAGGAACAATAGGTAACAAGTCAAAACATATTCGAAAAACTATGAAATCGACACTTGAAAGATTGAAAATGACAAAAGATTAGTAACAAATTGGTATTAAAATAATGTAATATTATCCTTTATGAGAATATAAATATGAATAAAGTTATTATATAAATTAATAACATTCATTAAACCTTTATACTGGATATAAAATTACATACAAATAGATAAGAAGTGAGAGGTATTTATTTTCTCATATCACTTTTACTTCAATGAGATATAAGACTTATTCACCACATATTTCATGTGTTTTGTGTATTTATACTACCCTTTGAAATATAATTTCATAAATATAATTTTATTGATGTTATTAAAGTCTTTTAATGTGTTATGAGATACACTTATTTTAAAAAAAATAAAATCGATTATTTAATATATGATGAATGATATAGACTGGTACGACATGGGTTAGAGAATATTTAATGTAATACCCTCAATGAGTCAATAGTCCCATGTGATGAATCAGTTGGGATAATCAGATTGGATTGTACCAGTTATGCTAAATTGTCTTGTGAAATATCGTTATAGACAAGGTACCATGTACCTGGGAAACATGGTGTCTAATAATTAGTGATTTACACTATTGAGAATTCCGTTATTAATATTATTATCCATGTGATTAGTACATTGAAATTATCTATGTATTATTTTCATTTTCATATTATTTATTAAATGGAACTTGTTTCAGTTTTTTATCATTCCTTATTAAGTATTCCTTATCAAACTATTTGAATGGAATTTGTATTTAGGTGTTGACATTTCCATACATATTTTTTCTCATTGAATAATTATTTACTCTATTATAAATACCTTTACTAGTAATTTTATCTCACCATTATTATGTTTACTTTCCACTAGTTTTGAATTGGAGTCATTTGATGAGTTTTAATGATACCTATCAAGACCCCCTTCCTCCAAATATACCCCTCCTGGACTGGCAATGACGAAAGGGAGATAATGACCCCTAATTCATGGCTCATGCAGACCTCATGCTTGCGATTATCACCATGGATTTACAAATATCACAACATTTGTGGCATTGCCCTTTATAAGGAATCAAGATTGGGAGATAAGATGAATCATCCACAACAACTCAAATACAGACATAAAAGGGAAACCCAAACTACCCCACATGCATGTTTAAATAGAAATGATACAAATATAGTAATGTCTACAAATTAAAATTCGAAAATTAAAGATAAAGTAGTGATATTAAAACAGTCAAGGATTTGAGAAAGTTCCAGTAGAGTTTTTGAAATCCACCTAGAAAATGGAAAATAGTTTTATATACATAGGGTGAGAATACAAGTATTCTATGTAGGTAAACCATATCCTATCATGGAAATGGGAATGATTCATACTTATGCATCCATGGAAAAAAGTATAACCTAACAACGCCTATACATGTGTAATAAAAAACACAACCTCCCCAAAGCATGATCACCATGAAATTCAATTTAGGTAACATAATTTAAAGTAGAGTGCATCAATGATATGGAACCCTACACCATGTCCCCACTGATATGGCTCTCTCACCCAATTTCATATTTCCTGGACATCCCATCCTTTCTGTATACCATACAAAATCCACCTCACACAAACTTGGGGCTCCCAACACATCACATCTCATCTTGAAGACACATGGGAAATCACATCACATCAGATCCAAAAGACACCTAGGAAAACTCATTTCACCAAAACTCATTCAAAATATGCCTGGGATAACACACAACTTCCACTATCTAATGCACTAATAGACCTCTAGCCATCAAAACCTGTGAAATTATAACAATTCATAAAAGAGAGAGTGGAAAAGTGTGGTTACCCATCCTTCTATACTCCTCAACAGATGTGAGGAAATACACCCTCCTCCATGACAATATGGGTGTTTTAAACATATTTCTCAACTATTATAGGGTGTGTAAATAAATAACAAGAAAAAATCGGTATGTATATGTATGAAACTGAACCCTCAACAATAACCAATGGTTTCTCAAACAAACCACCAACTCCCAACATTGTAACCTTTGCTACCACCACCAAATTCACAACACCACACATCAATCTACAAATCCCATTTCATATTCACAACCAATTCATTTTACCAATTCTATTCCATTAACCAAACCTAACCAATCTATTATAAACATTATTAACTAACAATTTGTTCAATACACCACTAATTGGGTAGTTATCAGAAACAACATACATCAAGAAACACAATAGTAGTCATTCAGGTGATGAAGATCCTTAGTAAATTAATGCATTTATCCTTAATGAGACATCATACCATGGACTCTAGATATGGGGTGATGCTTTATGAATTTTATCAATGAAAATTGTCTTAGAAATTACCCACACAATCACTATTTGTCTTCATCAAACTCTTCTTCTAGTTGATCATATCAACCGAACCAATCCCCTATACACAACAATGCCCACAACGACGTCCCAACATGTACTAAAGAAAAAAAAAATTATATTTAATATGGAATCCCAAATTTAATTCAAATTTTTAATTTCAAGTATATCATAGATTCTGTAAGATCATGGGCATTCATTTATTATCTAAATATAAATGGTTAACCAATTTTTAAATATAATAATTCCATAGAAAACAAACAACATTTAGTGTGAAATTAGGGACCCCCAAAAGCTATAATTTTTAGTGGGATTTAACCCATAAAAGTCATGATATTAATAATATCAATCACACAACAAGTTCATGTGTCACTTTCCACAATAATTGAAATTTAATTTTAAACCAATATGATTATCATTAAACATCTAGAATCATATATCTTCAGAAGGGTAAACATCTATAAACTCATCATGCATGATTCACAAATTAGAAATAAAAGTAAATCCTATATTATAGAAGAATGATTGACACCTCCTGGTCACACAAAAAAGGGCACTTATACAGATAGTAACTCTACTGGGAAACATGAATCTATTGTTGTATCTTGGATAGATAAATCCTTTGGGAAGAAGTATTTGGGGATTTTTATATCAAGAGAATTGTTAATAATGAATGATAAGAAGGCCCCATGATTAGATAGATTGTATCTAAAACATAGGGGATTTGAAATGGTTTTGAATTTCCATTAATTAATGATATGACCAAGACCACTCATTTTGACCGTTTCAAAGCCTCTGGACTCTTAAAGAATTAATGATATAATTTATGGAATTTAGTTTGGTATCAAAGACTTTTAAATTATATATTAATCACATTTTACATCAATAGAATACATCATAATGGATGAATTGAGAATGCTGCTCATGAGGCACCCCACAGTGAGACACTACCCAACGAGACACTAATGGAAGAGGCACTACCAGTGTGGAACTACCTAACATGGAACCTCTTGTGAGCCACAGTCTGATGAGGCACTACTGGAAGAGAGACCCCTAATTATCCACTACGAGTGAGTTACCTATACCAAGCCACCACCAGGATGACACGCCACCAGCAAGCCACCACCAGGATGAGGCACCTCTAGAAAGCCACTACCCTGGTGAGACACCTCCAGTGAGCCATTGTAAGGGTGAGACACCCGCATCATTCCACCACTAGGGTGATACCCCACCATTGAGCAGCCACCTGGGTGAGACACCACTAGGGTGAGCTACTCCCAGGATGAGACACCTCCAGCAAGCCTCCACAATGGTGAGACACTTCCAGCAACCCACCGCCAGGGTGAGACACCACCAGTGAGCCACCACCTGGGTGAGACACCTCCAGAGATCCACCACTATGGTGAGACACCACTATCAATCCACCACCCCAGTAAAACACCACCAGCATGTCACATCTAGGGTGGGACACATCCAGGGTGAGATACCATTAGTGAGACACCACCAGCCTAAGACATTGCCGACGTCAGACACTGTTGGGATGAGACACCATTGGGAAACAATAAAAACTAGGAATTTGGAAAACTATATAAAATTACCCACTATTAGAACATCTCACCCATCCAAACCCCCCCCAGCTATCCTAGACACCTCAAACATGATATCTCTTGCAATGTAATTGACTAGGTATGTTCGGGCCATTACATCAAATACCTATCACACTATTCTACCCATTTTGAATTTAATACCAACCCAAAAGTAATTATTTTAATGTTAAATAAAATATCCCAGGAGATACATCTCGACTATCATTTCACACTTGATACTTTGCTATAAACTAATCATGTAAATGATCTATGATAAACGGCCTTCTGTGGTTAGAAAGGTGGAGCTGAAACATCAGAACCCATGAAAACCTACAATGAAATTTTCCATCAAGGAATTATCATAATGGTAGTTGAAACGTCAACCCAAAAGACCGTAAAACACACTTCACAACCAAAAACAGCTTCACTATCCTGAACACCTGAATATAGGAATTCTATCCGTGTTGTCAATATATTATCCACTATGAGTGGAACTTTCTCACCCATGCGGGTTTAATCACATCACATTTAATGTGTCTCGATTAATAATATGATCCTTCCCATTTCATACATATGGAAATTATCACACATGAAACCCCGCATATCACAAACCAATTGGAAAATTCTCATATCATAATCTAAAAGGATCAAACATCACATCACTATGTAAATCATAATAAGGAATATCTAAAAACATCTCCAGGTACTTGGAACGCTTCTATATATCTTGCTCCCAAGTACACTCCTCCCATCCACAATGATTCCACAACACATGAACCAAATGAATGGTCCTTAAATGTTGAACCTTCTTCCAATGATTCAGGATCTCTACTGGATTCTCCAAAAACATCACATCATCCTCGATATATAACTCTCCCATGTCTATGTCATGAGAGTCATCATGATGATATCGACAATGCTGTGATATGTGAAATAAATAGTCGATCATCTCTAACTAAGTTCTAATTCCATCTGATATGATGACTCACCATCAAAAACCATCACCTCTAGGGGTCTAACGAACCTCAAGGAAAGATTACTCCCTCTTTCAATCTTCTTCTTTAAATGTTTAGGTGAGACCTTCGAGAACACTTGGTCCCCCAACCTCAAAATATATAGTCATCCTTCTGCAATCAACATAAGAAATCATCTAATCAAGAACTACATTCATCCTCTCATGAACAATTTGTACATTCTCTATCATGATCTTCACCAAATAAGAACCAAGAATAGCTATCTCCCCAACCTCTATCCATCACAATGGAGAACGACACAGTCATCCATACCAATCCTCAAATTGAAGCATGCCAATTTTGGGGTGATGGATGTTATTATAAGAAAAATCCTCCACGGGAAGGTTTAGTACCTAATATCCTCAAAATTCCAAGATGTAAACTCACAACATATCCTCTAATGAATGGATTCTTCACTCTGTCTTCCCATATGTATGAGGATGGAAAGTAGTGCTGAGGTGTAACGAAGTTCCAAAATCAAGATGCATTCTCATAACTAATCATGAGTTAAACCTTTTGTATAATTCTATGATAATGGATGTTATATCTCCATGTAATAATACAAACCAATCTATGTTCCCCTTAGACAATTCATCCACGGTGCTTGACTCCTTGATTACTAAGATGTTGGTCGATTTAGTCGATCAATCCACTATCACCCAGATAGCATCACACCCTCCCTGATATCTTGGTATTCCTGAGAGGAAATCCATTTATATTCCATTATATATCAAATAAAGAGAATCCAAATCCAGAAAAAACCCAATAGGAACATGGTGGTCCACCTTAACCTTTGGTAGAACTAAGCACTTTGAGACGAACTCTGCCACTGCCCGTTTCATCTTTGGCCACCAAAACTGCATCCTTAATCTAAAGTATATCTTGGAAACCACTAGGAATACCATTAATGGTACCCTATGAAGCTCACTAAGGACTCCCTCAGACATAAGTTCTGGAATAAACCACTTCCCATGAAATAACATCTAGTTTTGACCATCTTCCAACTATCCATCTGGAGCACCACAATGGCCAACACGATCATGCATCACCTCTGGCTTTGAGTATTGAAAATGAGACTCCTAGAGAAACTGAATCTGAGAATATTTCACCTTTTTTTGAAATAAATAGCCTCTAACTCTATCATCCCATGTATCTTTGTTCATGGTATCCAACTCCTCCATTTCTCTCCATGAATACAAATATTTCTGAACAACATCCATCTGTGACATTCTGATTAATGTATCATCCATGAAATTCCCATTTATTAAGGTTTAGAGGATATTAAAATCATAATCATGAAGAAACTCCACCCAAATTTATTCTCATAGATTAATTTCATGATAGGAAATGATATAACTCAAACTCTAGTGATCTATGAATACTAAAAAAACACTCCCAAATGAGGTAATTTCGATAAAACTTTTACACAAACACAACTACATATATCTCTAGATCATGGGTAGCACAGTTGTGATTATGGGGAAATAACTTCCCCAACCCATATGAGATCATTGATCGCTAATGCATCATCACACATCTGAAACCAATATCGGAATAATCAAAAAATACCTCACACATTACCCCTTCTTCAGGAAACCTGAGCACTAAGGGACTGACTGAATTCCCCATCATGAAAATGAACACTTCCTATCTATGATACCATAATGAAAAATATTGGTACTTTATAGTAAACGATTTAAATGGGGATGTAAATCAAGAGAAATCGAATAAAAAGCATGTAAAATAGCATTCATGAATAAGGAAACTAAAAACCTCAACCACTTTCTTGGGTGCATCCCATGAAACAATTACATAATCCTTTGATAGGACAACTACCACACCCAATTCAGACTCAACATTTGGGAGTAAATTCACCCCTCTTTTCCATAACATACATTTAGACAACATTCCATAGAGTTGGTGTTGTCGATGAGCATGCAAGACAGTTCTGATATGATCAACATGATCCTCCTATGACTTCATGTATATTAAGATATCACTGAAGAATAAAATGTTGCACTGATCTAGGAAAACCCAGAATAGGAATTTCATAAGTCCCTTGAACATGGTCAGTGTGTTCATACAACAAGATGGAATGACTATAAAATTGAAGTTCTCATGCATGCATCTGAAGGAAGTCTTCATGATTTCATCCTCCTTCACCCTCAACTGGTGGTATGCATACTATAGGTTGATCTTAGTAAGCCAAATTTTCCCTCTCAGTAGGTATAAAATATATTATATCATTATAATAGGGTAACAATTATTGATCATCACCTGATTCAGCCTTCGATAGTTTATACACAACCATATACCACCATCCATGTTTATTGTGAACAACATTGGAGAACCCCAGGGTGACGCACTTTCCCAGATAAAACCATTCTTCATTGTATCCTTTGAATACTCAACCCAAACAACTCTGAATGTTCCATTCGATAAGTATCCATCGAAATTGGAGAAGAACAAGGCTGCATGTCTATCCAAAACATTACATCACAATGAGGGGGTAGAGTCACAACCTCCTTAGGGAAGAAATTCTGAAAATCCCCAAAAACTCTGTGAACCTCTATCATTTCAGTTTCCACAGATTCCATTAATTGCATAGCCAATAAGGAATCAAAGGGATCCACACACTGACTGTCCACCTAACAACCCCGTTCTCCAACAAAAACCACATGTTGGCCATCCACATCCAAAAACATGACTCTCCTCTTGAAGAAGTAAACAATTGAACATATGAAATATAAAAATTCAATACTAAGGATAAAATATTCATGGCAACATATGTAGCAAGAAGAAATCCCCATAGGACTGAAGTTTTCATATCATCAGTCTACGCCACTGGAACACCTCAAACAAGCTGGTCTGGACCCTCATGGGCACACTCAACTCCAGAGGAATGATAATTCCTTCTATGTCTATTCCATTAGCATGGGATAGAGATGGTGAGAAAAGGTTTGTGTTTCTCCAGAAGAATATAAGGAAGAAATATATGTACTAAACAAACCAATCGTAAATCTAATGATCTCAAGCCCCATTGGAGCTGTTGCCTTCACTATGTGCAATTGAACATGGCCAATAAATCTACCACTATGATGATGAACATATTTGCATCCATAGTAAGGACATTTTCACTGAATATGAGGAAAATATTTAGGTCATCTTGTACCTATTCCATCTCCCCTCTGCAGAGTAAATCCCCACTACCCCTACAAGTGAAATAGTCTCATCGTAAAATACTTTTGATGCTGACACTGAATATGTCCACCTACAAAAAACTTATCTCAGGGAACTTCTGAGAACTATCTGTAGTGATAACCATGATCCCGAAAACCAAAGCACGCTAAGAAAATTCCCCTAGGAAAGGCATGGAAGCCACTGGCACCAAAAATAAGAAAAGGAAGCTACTGAGGTTGACTACCTACTGGTCGAACCCATGAAGATCCTGGCACTATAGATCTACCACTAACCACTATTCCCGTTGATGAACTCTACTAGATCCCATATTATTGTAAAACTCATCTTTATTTGATCCTCTTAATCGTCGGTTCCTTTTTATGGACCTCTAAATATGTTGTAAATGTAAATAATGTGAAAACATACTTGATAAAAGGACAAAGGTCCTACACAACATGGCTCACTTGAGACTCTTCATCTAAAAAGGTTATGAGGAAAACACAGATGTTCCTTGAACATGATTAATGGTTCCTATACCAAAATATTCCCCTAATGATGGAAGAGTAGTTCCTACCTCTTCTCAACCATCATGGTTGATGAATGGAACTCTACCTAAAATTACTTATGGATGTAAATCCAAAAAATATCTAGCTCCTACCACTCTCTTAGATACATTTCCCACCATTAACATGAAACACTATGCATCAAAATAATGTCCAAAGGAACCTAGTACCCCAGTGGGGCCTAGAAAAACTAAAAGTGATCTCGAGATCCTCCATCCAGATCTCTATCTCCATATATGAAACACTTTCCCCATATTTCTCTACAAACAACCACTATAAAGACTGAAACTTATTATTCCTCTAATAATCCTCTTTAACTAGATCAACCCGGTGGTGATCAACGATATCATCCCCTTGAACCTATAATACCTAAGCCACACACATATGAAGAACTAAATACACAACTAAACTGAAATCATGTATTTACTGACCCTATGTAGTATATAATTGTATTAAGATTTATTTTAAATCAGTTTGTTTATTTTATCAATTTTAACCTTCCCAAAAAAATCAAATATAAAATAACACATCATTATTTTGGGTGTACCTATCCTAATTCTCTACCCAACAGGATGTTCCATCTCACTTTTCCATTCAATAAGCTCAAATCCTATGCACCAGACCATAGGGGGGCTAAAATCCCATATCTTAGAAAGTATCCATGTCCTATGTCATGCACCGAGGTCAACTAGAACTCTTGACATAAAACCACTGGAAACCCACATTGTGCCTAATTCTAAACTCCAACCTATCTCTTAGCGATCACCTTTGATATAACTCTTTCATTATCCCCTCCCTCGAAGGATACCCATCTTAATCTGGTAATGAAAAAAGGCAGATAGTGACCCCCTAAGTCTCGCCTCCAATATGCCTCGAATGGGAAACTAGCACTAAGGGTGTACAAATCTCATAACATGGGATGAATTACCATTTATAGGTAAATATTATCATAAGATAAGATGTATCATCAAAAAAAACTCCACGAAATACATAAAAGAGAAACCCCAAACTTCCCATGTGCATGTATAAATAAAATTCATTCAAATATTGTAACGTATCCTAAGTAAATACCCAAATGTAAAGATAAAGTCGTGACTTAGAAACTATCAAGGATCTAAGATCATAAGGTCTATAGTGGGATGAAAAATCCTCCTAGAAACCTAAAAAATGTTATAAATATATTGGGTGATCATACAAGTATACTCACTAGGAAAACCAAATTCTCTCATGAACATGTGAAAGAAGCATTCTAATGAAGCCGTGTGAAAACCGCAGAACCAAACAACACATATACAAGTATTCTAACTGAACCAAACCTCGCCAAGACTTACTCACCAAGTAACACAATTCATGTAATATAATATAATGTAGTTTACATTAATGATAGGATGTCCCTAACTACTTTCACAGTGTTATGCTGCTCTCACCCAATGTCATATGCCATGGCACTCTCATCCCTCCTGTATACATAATTACATACTACCTGCACACACCTGGGCCTCAGAACACATCTCACTAGAACACACTTGGGCCTCAAAATACATCTCTCACATACAAACCTAGTCCACACAACACATCATGTAACATCTTGATGACACCTGAGAAAGTGCATCACTTCTCATCTCAATGAAACCTTGGAAAGCAGATCTCAACACAACTCATCCTGATTACACCTGGTATACCACACCACAACCGCTATCTACAAAACTAATAGACCTACATCTATAACAGTATGGGAAATACCCACCTTTCTTGGATGAGAGAGTGAAAAAGGGTGGGTACCCATCTGTCCAAAATCCTAACCAGGTGTTGGGAAAGATGCCCTCCCCCATGACATTGGGAGTGTTCGTCAAGTAGTTCTCAACTAGGGTGGGTGTGTATTGAAATCCAAATGAAAATAAAATAATATATATGTACAATAAAAAATAGTCAAGCTCATCCTATTGGTTCTCAAAAAACCACAAACTCATAGCATTATCACCTTATCTACCACATCTAAATGAACAATACCACAGATCAAGCCACAGATACCATCTCACATTCCAAACTAAATCATTTAACCATTTCCATTATGATAATTAAACCAACCCATTCCATTAAAAACCTTAATAAACAATTATTTTTTCAATCCATCACTACCTAAAAAACTATCAGCTTGGACTCTGATCCAGAAACATAATAATAGTCATTCAGGGGATGAAGAGAGATTTTAAATTAACACACTTCACAATAATGTCACATAAAATCTTGACCTATAAAAATGGTTTGAAGATTTATGAATGTTATAAATGAAACTAATCTCTAAAATTACCAAAAACACACTACTATCCTTCTTTAAACTCATCCAACATTTCATCGTATCAATAGAACCACCCCCCCCCCCCCCAGTTCCAATTGTTCCCACAACAACATCCCTGCACGTACAAAGGAAAAAAAATTCATATTTAATAGAGAATACCTCGTTTAATTCCACATGATAATTTAGGGGTTGTCATAGAAAATATGTGATCATAAGACATCAATTTACTAGCTGAATATATGTGGTTAAACAATTTTCATATATAAGAACTCAATAGATACCAATCAATAGGAATTCCAAAAACCATTCAGCGTACGAACACGGACCCCCAGCAGCCATGATTCTCAGTGGGTAGTGTGATAATAAAAATTATGATATTAAAAATATAAATCACATATCAAGATCATGCCTCACTTTACCCATCCCATGTATACTGATTTTAAGACATTTTGATTAAATTTATTAATCCAAAATATATTATCTTTACAAGGGTAACCATGTAAATATCCATATCACTTGATTCTCAATTTATAAAAATGAAGGAAATACTACATGGGAGAAGAAGTATTGACACTTCCTGGTTACCCCAGAAATATAGGTGTGTGTACAACATGTAACCCTCCCAGGAAAAACGAACCAAATCCCATAGCATTTTCACACAACATCTATGGGAATAAGGATTAAGGGAATCTGGTAATGAGATAAATGATAATAAAGATTGATGTGAAGGCCCCTTGATTAGAAGGATTATATTCGAAACCCGAGATATTTGAATCAACTTTGAATTTCCACTAAAGTTTCATCTAACCAAGACCACCCATTTTTACCATTTAAAAGACTCTGGATTCATAGGGAATTAATGAAATATATTATGGAATTTTAATTACTATCAAATCCTTCTAAATTTCTCATTAAATCCATATTATATTATAAGAATATGTCCAAGGGTTGGAACTAGAAGAACTGGGAAGATAACTGTAAAGGCACTAGATGAAACAAACCTCTAGAAGAGGCCCCAACGAACGAGTCACTACGATAGATGCATTGATAGACAAGGAAACACCCACGATCTACTTCCACATGAGGCACCACTCGATGAGAGACCGACATAATGACACCACCAAGGGGATACACCACTTGCAATCCAATACCAAGGGGACACATCTCCAGTGAACCACCACAAGGGAGAGAAGCTATAAGTGAGAAACTACCATTCTGAGACACTACCATGGTGCGCTACCATTAGTCAGTCACCATCTTTTTGGGAAACCACTAGAGTGACACACTGTTGTAATGAGGTTACATTGGGAAACCTGGAAAACAGAGAATTTAGTAAACTGTTGAAAATTACCCACTATTGGAACATCTCACCCAACCCAAAAAAACTAAATTTCCCCAAGTAACCTAAAACACCATATTTCCCACAAATTAATGGACTAGAATGGTCTATAAATTTAAAATACCAATATTTTACTTATGTTATGGTTAGTTTTATTTTCAAAATGTATTATGTGTATCATGTATGTAATTTGGTTTTCCAAAACCACTAAACTGATCATTTATTTGGTATTTGATTCCATATAATCATAAAAATGTAGAAAATATTAATCCACCATCTATGAGATTCTTAGGTCTGGGTGTTACAATTGAATTTAGAACATGATTAGTAGAAACCATTGAACCATATTTAGAAAAAAAATATATTATAGAACATAACCCTATGAAAAACATTTGAATATATGTATAATTATATAATATCATCTTATTGATTTGTTAATGAAAATGTATAACATAGGTTAATTATATTAAGTTTATTATCAAGAAGAATACTTACTGATTTAAATATCCTATTAATGGTTTTTCATGACTATATCACTGTGATTAATGTTTCTTAAATTGTGCTTTGGGTTTTGGTTAGTGGTAAGAATCAAAAAGGCTATAAAAGTAATGGTTATACTACTAATGATCAAGTGAATATTGGATTAAAATGAAAGGAAATGGGTATTAATGATTATATTGATGAATCATAGTTAATGTTTTAAGAATAATTTAGAATGATTAATTTTATTATGTATTTTAATTCAAGAATTATTTCATTAGTGGTGATTTGGATATAAGAATAATGAGATATATATGGATTCTAATGCACTAATTATTCATTAATGATTTGATAGAATTAATGTTTTAATGTTTTTTATGTAGATGATATATTTTTTATGTGAAAATAAGAGAAAAATTATGTTGTTTGAGGAATATGTTGTTAAGATTGATTTTTGAAATTCTGAGACAATTTTGGACTGTGAATTTTGATAGAAGTATTTTGGATGAGTCTTAAGGTAAGAATAGATTATGTTGAACATTGGATATTTCTATTTTAAGATAACCTATTATATTTTGAGTCATATGTGCTAACCATTTTGGTTTCAGTAATCATTTAAAGGATGAAGGAATTACATTTTCATATTATGATTCTTTAAAATTGATTTTGTTTGAAAAAATAAACATGAATATCCATTTATACATGTAAGAAAAGATTAGAATATAGATCGAATCACAATTGAAGGATGAGATTATGCTCATGGAATGGAAAGTAATCAACTATGGTTACTATTTCAGGTGTTTATTTGGATAGTGAAATAATCCCACAAATCCAAGAAAAATGTTTTCAGAACAAAATGGTAATATTGTAACTTTCTTATAGAGAAATAAATTTCTATTTTAACCAATCACATATTTATGGTTTTATGATGATAGAGTTTTTCATGACCATTTTTTATATTACTATACTTTAGTACAAGATAGTTTAATTTCTCTTCCATGTCCTAGTTTTCACTTCTAGTTATTTTTATCTGATTCTAATGCCTAATTTTTTGGCAACCTTCATATTTCTCTTTCTCTTTTATTAAGAGGCCATTTTATTAATCCAGTTTCAGATGTGGGTTTCCTATAAATGAAATCTCAAGTAACAACCTTTTATTATTCCATGTGAAATTTCAATTTTTTTGGATGAAATTCATTTTGGTGGGGTAGAATTTAACACCCAAATATTCTTTGGTATATCTATTTTTAAAGATAATATTTTGATATCTTATGTTCCATGCAACACCCAACTCAAATAAACAATGAAATATTATTATAACATAGTAGTTAAATTGGTGATAATGAATAGAAGTAACCAAAATTTTCAATTTATATATTATATATTTAATAAAATTATTTTACATTAAACCAAATGATTTTATAGACATAAGATGATAATGAATACAATTTTATATATTAAATGCTACTTTTTTCTAAAGGTAGTTTTAACACATTTTTATAGAGAACTTATTTAAAATAAAGTTTTTAAAACATTTATAAATTATATATTAAAAAATAAAATTAATCTTTTAAAAATGGAATTTCAAAATTTTGAGTGGCTGAATTTAATATATTTCTGTGATAAATTTCATGTTTTGGTGAATTGTTAAAAAATACTAAATTTTAATCAAAAATAGATTTTTAATATAAATTTTTTTTGTGTTATGTTTTGTTGTTGATTTTTTTAATGTATACTATGACCAATATTTTTTCATTTAAAAAATTTTTGTCCATTATAATCAATTTCAATTTGAATATGGATATAAAAACATTTCAATTAATTGAATGTTTTCACATTAATAACTCATTTTCTCACCCCGTCTATGGGATTAATTTTAAATTAATTATATCTAATTGTGACTTTTAAAATTTTTGTAAATGGATTTCATATTTGGAATAATAACTTCCATTTTTAAGAAATATTTCTCATTTATTTTTACTCAATATGAATATTTCTGTTATTATTTTTTAAATTAACATTGTTAAAAGAAAATTTGGTAATTATAGGTATAAATAATCTTAGAAGTGTAATAAAAATACTATAATGCATAACCAAATTTTATTTAAGGAGTGAATGTTGACCAAAATTATCCTTTTATATATTTTATGGCCTCTTATAGCCACTTGGATGACATTAATCCATTTTTAGTACTTTATTCTAAAGAAAGTCCAATATATCATACTCATGTTTTTAGTAATATAGAACTCTTTATATGTAGTTATTTAGAATATTTAATTGACCATAACCATTCATTTGAAATATAATATTTTTATATTCATCATTTAAATTTATATTTAATTTTAAGAAAATAAATAATTACCTTAATGGGTTTTATAATATAATGCATTAATTTTTTAATTAATGGAAATATCAACTATATGATATTAAAAATAGTAAAATAAATATAATTTGAGAAAATTAATTTCTTCCAATAATTTTCTAGATGACCAGAAACATTAGGAATATCATTAAGGTTTTTTATTATATATTATAGTTATGATATTTTAAAAGTTCATGTAATAGCGAGTATAAAAATTGATGTAAATTGTATTTTAAAATAAATATTCTATTAAATAATATAAAATTCATAAAAATATAAAAATTCAAAAAAATAGTGGGAAAATCAAGAAAATGTAATCCATGAATCATTTATGGTACTATTATAAATTTAGAGTTACTGTTTTTTCCCTTGAAAAGTAATAAAATCAGGTTTTCATAGGAAGAATTAATGGGTTTGACTAAGGGTTAAAGAAAAACAATAAGGGTAATAATGTGACATATACATGTATAAATTGTTTTGGATGAAATTATTTCGACACATTATTTTCTTATGTTACTAATAACTAAATTATGAGTAATTTATAAATGAAAATTATTTTCTATTAATTTAATATATTGAGTGTTTCCAAAATATCCCCTTACAACAATTATAAATGGGCACTTCCTCCCTCACTTCCTAACACCACATCGAGCCTTCTATATTGTTCCAACCATGTCCAGGTAAGCTAAAACAATATGTACCCTTATCCTAGAGGCAATATTTTGGGCAAAAATTGAACCAAGGATGTCTTCATGTATAAACAAAAAGGAGCTACCTGAAAAAGAGGTAACATTCGTTTGCTATCACTTTATTTTTATTTATTTATAAAACCATTATATTATTATTAACCATATATTATATAAACACTTTAGTATAATAAATTTACTAATATTAGGTTAAATTAGAAGTTATACCAAAAAATTTACATACATCCTTCAAATGGGATATGCAATCATCGTTGTGTGTACGTCGGACTACCGCCTTGCGAACCGATCTTGTTCATTCTTCCATTTACCACAATTCATGGTTGGAAATAATGGTGTATTTATAGTTTATATATAGTATATATGTTATTTATTATGTATTTATTATTATTGAAATCTTATATAACACATAGCTTCAAGTGTTCCATATTGTTTTGATATGTTAACATCTTTTATGGATGTGTAGATCGCCTCATCCTCAAAGCAATGTGATACACTAAAACATTTCTTGGAATGTATTATGAATGGTTTTAATAATAATATGTTGCATATAATCTATAAATATGGAAATTTAACTATAATTTACACACACACACATATATATATATATATATATATCATTTACATTTCATTATTTTAATATGACTAAGTAATTGATGTATTGTTCATGCAAACATACAGCCTACCATCTCCATGAATGGTGAATTTCATTTCCTTCAAACAGTTTTATATATCGTTATAAATACATATATAATGAATATTTTTGATTTTTATTCATATTATAAAGTATTTATATATTGAAATCATGATCATATTAATAAGACAAAAGGTAACATGTCAAAATATACTCGAAAAACTCAGCAATAAACACCTAAAATAGTGAAAATAGTGAAATATTATTAAAAAACAAGTAATAAAAAATACTATAAGACTATATATCATATAATAAATATTAATAATGTTATAATATAAATTAAAACATTATTTAAACAATTATTTAGGATTTTGAATATTTTTTTACTAAAAAGGAAGTGTGAGGTAAGGATTTTCTCTGCATAGTTTACTTCTGTGATATATAAGCCTTATTCACAAATTATTTCATTTGTGTGGTGTTTATATACTACCCATTGATATATCATATCATAAATCACTTTTTATTAATGTGATTAAAATATTTTAATGTTTTATGGGTCTTTTTTATTTAAAATATTTTTTAATCGACCATTCAATATATAAAGAATGCATTGGACATGCATGACACATGTTGGGGACCATTTAAATAAATCCCCTTGATGCACTTGTAATCTCATGACATACAAAAGTTGGTCAAAACAAATGGGTTTCTACCAGATATTCTAAATCTTATTATCAAAGGTCTTGATGGTAAAGGATCCATGTTTCTTGGAAATATAGATTCCAATAACTAATCATTTCATATATTTTGAATTCATTTGTCATTATTATTATTATCCATCATATTATTGCTTTGAAATTATTTATGGATGAATTTCATTCTCTACTATTTTATTAAATGGGATGGGTTTCAGTTATATACCACGTAATATCAGTTATTCATTATATGTTTATTTCAATTCCATGTGTTTCCAGTTATTGAGTTTTCTATATTTATTTGTTCTCATTGATTCATTATTTATTCAATTTTACATACCCTTGTTGATAATTTTATCTCATCCTTATTATGTTTCCTTTACATTGGTTATGAAGAGAATATTTTTTGAATGAGTTTTAGGGATGCTGTTATTTATCTTATGTTATGATTAATTTTATTTTCCTAATGTATTATGGGGCAACATTTTTGTAATCCGGTTTTCAAAAACAACTAAATTATTCTGTCCTTCAGGATTTCATTCCAGGTAATCATGTCAATGTAATAAAATAATTCACATGTATTAGGATTCGGTGGTTGTGGCCTTTCAAAAACATCTCATCATCCAAACCGAATCTATATGATGTTTCCAAGTCGCAACTGGGATCCACCAAACCCCATATATTTTGAATCATTCATCAGGTATTGTACTACAAGACACTAAATACCATACACCAAATACGTACCACAATCAATCATAACCCATATGTGTCATACCTATAATAATCATTAGGATACTATATCCATATATGCAATTGTATGAAATAACCACAATTTGACATGACCATCTAAAAACACATATGGGGAAAACATCTTACATGAATATTAGAATATAATAATAGTAGAAGAAGATGATGGTCCTGATGTGGTAGCCACCCATCTATACCTCAACAACTAGAATTTTGGGGAAAACACCCTCCCAGACTCCACTTGGTTTTAGTCTCCCTAACAAAAGTGGTGGGATTGTGTATGAAATCACAAAACATATTTGATATAATATAACACACAACCACAATATTCGAATAACCTATAGCTAGAATCAATTATAACTATCATCACTCAAACACATGACTACCACTGTTAGGGACTATATGTCCGATAAAAACATAATCAAATATGAATACATACATTGAATTATTAATTTTATTTTTACGAAAATAAACATACTTTAATAAATTCACTAAAATTTAATTATCCATAAATATTATTTCATGTATCATTTCACTAACCAAAAAAAGTGAAGTCCATTCCCTCTATAAATATTTCAACTGAGTCAATTATTTCTCATGATTATCAACATTTTCATTGCAAGAACCGACCCGATGGGTTAATAATTTGTTAAATGTTATTATCATTCCATAATTTTTGGTACTATAGGAAAACATTATAATCTACCATCAAAGAGATACATAAATAACGACTTATATCTACCTCAAAGAATAGGGAATCAAATAAAAATAAACCAGAACCCCACTCATTCAACCGTTAGGTGAATTATTAAAAAACAAGAAACTCGTGTTTTATTCAAATAATGGGAAATAATAGGATTATCCAGTTCCATTAGATTTGGTTTCTTCCCCAGAACCCTCATGCATATCACCACACATATCACCATCACATGAATAAACTGTTAAATGAAACTCTAGCCTCCCTCCTATATCTTATCCATTATCCCATGTTCATATTGTATCACATAGTAAGTCTCACATCCAATGAAACACAAAAGGTACCAAAAACCCAACAAGGTGAATAGATAAACAAGGCACTAAGAACAAGGAATTTTCCCTTTATATATAAATGGAACACAAGTCCCAAAAAAAGCCATCCCACATTAATAAGTAAACAATCTCACTTGATCCCAAAAAACTTTTTTTATCAAAAAAATTATCAAATATTGAATTAATCGATTATATTATTATAGATATAAACATCAGGTAACCAAATGAATCATGTATTACAAGAAATTAAATTCTATAAACATCCTCCCAAGAATCATTTAATGTTTCAAAAAATAATGGGGAGAACAAAACTCATTAAACATCCTTTTATTAATTAAAAAAATATTTCCAGCCTTATATTCTTTACCTAATTCCAAAACACATGGAATTTCATATTTAATTAAATATTAATTATTAATTAATTATAATTCCATAAAATTATAAGAAACAACAACCTAATAAAACATTCACCTTTATATCATTTTTTCAAACAATAAAATTATAGGAATTACCTTATTTATGAATATCATCAAAACAATAATTGTTAACTCAATCAAAAATAACATGATAGGAAATGAAAATTTGTAGAAAGCACACTCTCTAGAAAATAAATAGGAACCCTATTATTATGGTGAAAGATTATAGGATCTCTAAACATTAACAAATTATTATTGAATTTGGTTTAAACTTTTCTAAGGTAACTTACACTACCACCCAAATATGTAAAATCATGATATCTTTACTATTCCACATAAATAAAAGGATATCAAATGAATATCCTATATTACATATTTTGATGGCCTTTAAATGTAAATGGAACATCAATATAGATCTCCGGTCATGTATCTTGTTAGGAACTATGATCTCCCATGAATTTCTATCCATGAATACACCATAAAATAATAATAGAAACTATAATAGAATGTTAGAGGTCAACCACTATGACATGGAATTGGTAAATAGAAGGAAATCATATCAAACAGAGAAGAAACTGAAAGAAACAATGGATGAACATAAATTTGATCAATATAGATCGATCTTAATATGTCAAGGATTAATCCATATTGAAAGAGGGTTCAAACCCATAAAAAGGAAGCTGAGGGTTCCTAGGGTTCAATAGGAAAATTTGGGAGAATAGTGGGTTAGAATGTAGGTGTTTGTATTTTTAATCTTTTGAGATAAACTAAGAACCATGATGTATCCCACATTGCCATGATGTAGACATAGATAACACGAGGAATACTACAGGGCATTGAATTGTGTCACACTATAGCCCACCCAATAAAAGAAATCATTGTGGAAAAAGGATCCTCACATAGTGAATATTCTTTATATATGGGGAGTCATTATGGCGTATCCAAAACCATTATGCTCTAGAGCCCATTTTCTAAGGGGACTACACTATTGTTTCCATTAAAATATTTTTTAATCATTCCACTATTTCTGAAAGGATTAAAATGGGTTTGAGTGTGGGATGAGAAACACCCAATGATTCTATATACATAGGTAATTGCCTTCCAATGAAAAGTGTTAGTTGTGGTGTTTATCCAAGAATAAATTTGACTCAAATTGACCAAGAGTATGGGAGGAAGGGAGCCTCAAAACCATTTGGGGGAATAATATCCTACTCCAAGACTCTGTTATTTTCTAATAATTATTTAGGATTCCTTTATCATGTATGATGGTGATCACCATTTAGTTAACAATGAATAATTATCATATATGGAGTTTATAATCTTCTATATGCATCTAATGATCTTAATCAATGGAGAAATATTTATATATCTATGGTTTTTCATCGATGGTATACTCTTATGTGAAAATTAGAGATTTTATGGTAATGATTATAATAGTTTTCTAGCCCTACAGCAGGGACTCTTGAGTGTATCATCATCTCTGGATATATGAATTTCTTTTATGTTGGGATCAGAACCATGAAATGGGATTCCTATGTATCCTTGAGAGAGGGATCAGAACCCATTCAGTTCACAATCATGTACTGTGATGAATTATACCTTTTAAGGTCATGTGATAAGGACCCATCAGGCAGTTTAGTTTTATGTGGAATGGAATTCTAGGAGGGATGTACCTATTCATTTTTTGGTGTCGAACATATCTTGAGGTATCCAGGTGACATTCAATGAAGTATGGATTTCCAAGATTTATTATATACTACTAAAAATTTGGATGATTTAGAAAAGTGTTGGTTTGATGTGTTGTGTTTGGACATCATAGTGGATTCTTACATATCCCATTTGTATTGTAATCAGTGACCAAGTAGTTTGGAATTTTAGACTTATGCATATAGAGGCCCTCTAGGGTTTGTAAATTATGGGAGTATGGCCCTTTGGGAGGATTGAATTGGGAACTAATCCGAAATAAATTTCTTCATATAGAGACTTTGAGGGATGGATATATTTGTGGCATATTTGATAATTTTTTCTAGTCTTACCCTATAAGAGGATTCCATGCTTAAGGGAATTATGATTGGAGCCTAATTTGGAAGAGGATTACCAATGAGCTCGATCCCTAAATGGGAATCCTACCAATCATGATTGTAGTAGTAATCATAGTTATCATAGTTTAATGTATGGAATGGATTATACATATTTCATGATCACCATTAACCTTTAATCACACATTATTCATGTTTAGTGTGATAAATAAGAGGAAGAACATTATCTGAGATACCACACAATCAATTTTTTTCTATGTGTGTACATGGTGAAAAAATACAAAAGTAAGATGGACAGTGAATTGAGTATACCCACAATCCCTTCCACCTCTTCTATTGATGGAAGATTCTAGGACTATGGTGGAAGAGATCACATTTAGGACACTTTCCTCTATTCAGTTTACCATTGAAAAATTACAACGTATGGAAATGAGGAAGGAAGGAAGTTGGAGAGAAGTGAGAAGACTCTAGTGCCCATCCCCACTCTAAACTAGAGGCCAAGAGGTAGATAAGAGAAAGAGTGAAACCTTATGTAATATAGTATAAGTTATTAATTTTACGAGGGATTCCAGAATATTAGTCATGTTGTGAGGTAGGAGAATATTATTCCAGGATGAATAGAAAATAAAGTGTAAACTTCATCCTCCCTGCTAGGAACCAGAAGCTTCGCGTCTTAGAGAAAATATGTGGAGGACAAGGTCTAAATCCTAGGTTCCATGACTGAGATCTCCCTTATACATTCCCTAGGGTAGGATTCCTTGTGACTTTAGGGATACACACACACATGCACCCCAAGGACCTCAACCAACAAATAGAGCCAGTGTGGGAAATTTATGACTATTGTAATACACACCCAAATTTGGGAAATGCTAGTGTTTCACTCTCCATGTTTATACATGTCCGGTGTCTTTGGTTAAGGTTTTAACTCAGTTCCTCTCAGAAAAGGGAGCCAAATGAAAAAATTCCTTTCCAAGTATGGATTTGAAACATCATGATTAGTAGATTAATTAGGATGGAGGTTAGGGAAAACCGTAGGTGGAACATTTAGGTCTGATCAACATAGTTATTCCTATGAATGAGAGGATCATGCAGTGGTTTATCCATCATGGTTTTCGTGGGTGAGCCGGTGGTGCCCTGGGTGAATGACCACATGGGAAATTACACATGAGTGAGACCTCTCTCAATCCTTCAAGTGTATCCACAAGTATTTCGGGAAGTGGTTCATGTAGGTCCCTTATTAACAAAGGGGACCTCATGATATTTTTCATCAATCAAAGGGTGAGAAATTTCCTCGTGTTGGTTTTTTAAATGTTCAAACATGGGAGAATGTTTTTCACTATCCCAATTTATTTACATCTTCATTATGACATAGATAGCTATCTAAAAGATCTCAGAGGGTTTTAGTGAAGAACTGGGGAGAGAAGAGCTTAAGGGGGACATCAATAAAATTGGGTCCATCCAAATTAAAACCATATAGTTCTATTTATATAAAAATACAATACCTTGGTTGAAAGTTTTATCTCACTCAGTTTTCTCGCAATGGTCGGTCACATTAGACAATTGTGTTCAATGATCACGAAGGTACCATGAGTGGTGACGGTTCTTTGGGGTTCCTTGGTGAATTTCATTTCAGGTCCTTCAAGATTATTCTCCTTCTTCATATCTCTCCTTCATTTATTAATAAGGTATTTCCCTTTTATGTGGTTTCATCCATGTGAAAAAAACTGGTGTCAAAATATCCCCCCCCCCTTCAGGAGTAGATTAAAATGAAAGAAGAGGATCTAATCCAAAGGTAAAGGAATGAAAACGGTGGATGGATCCCATATGTAATCTGTAAAAGTCATCCACAGTTGTAGTTTATGTTTGTCTTTTGAGTGGGCGAGACGAATACATGATTCATATAGTGGGGAATTCATCATCTATAAATAGGTTCCACATTTCAATAAGTGTCTCTTATAACTTTGGTGTGCCTCTATTTACAGGATTTTTTTTCCCTACATAGTGTCTTCTGTGGGGACCGTGATCTATGGCCATGAACAAGACACCAGATAAAAGATCCTAAGTGAGGCACCTTTGTGAGGCACATGTGTGAGCTCATTCCTTTTCCAATTGTTAAATATTTCTGTAATTTAAAGGGAGACTTATCTAATCCTGAAAACATGATGCTACTTTATTGGTTCCATGGATGCTCCAAATATCTTAGTTTCTAATAAACATGATGGAAAGTGTCTTAAACAGATGGTATAGATTTTATTCCATGATTAATAAGATACTTGTGATGCCACCTTACCTGATATGGTGGGACATTTGGGGAAATACCACCAAGGCATTCCTGGGAGTAATTATATACTTCTTTATGAAAAATATCACTGAAAAGAGGTCTTAATATCATCATAGAATAATTATACTCCC
This sequence comes from Viscum album, assembly GCA_963277665.1. Taxonomy (NCBI): domain Eukaryota; kingdom Viridiplantae; phylum Streptophyta; class Magnoliopsida; order Santalales; family Viscaceae; genus Viscum; species Viscum album. The sequence goes on along the minus strand of OY728120.1, from coordinate 565,710,560 downwards.
CATTATTGGTTTCAATACTACAGAAATTTCACTACTACCAATGCTTCCATCATGGGTTCATATATTAATATAGAGACCGCATCCAAAACATATTCCATGCACCATATGTAGTGTTCTCTGGATCGGAAGCTTCACAAACCACAATTTATGTTTCACTATTATCCATATATCATTTGTGATTCCATGACTGATTAGTCAACTGGATGGAAAGTACAATTTTATTTACACTTGGGAGGGGTGTAAATATTATATGGATGTCGGTGTACTGGGTACTCCATGCATGTGTGTAATTAAAAAATGTGTTGAGATATTTCCAAATTTATGAGTTCCTTTGTGCAGGTAAAACTTATGTGTATGAAAATTCGAAATTCATTCCTGGTCATCTAATCCGACGGAGTCCACACACAAACCCTATACACATGATTCATGAAAAATATGGTATTATCTTTTGCAATGTCAACAAGAACAACGGGGATCTTATATTTAGAGATATGTTAGTTAAGTTCATCCCCCAGAAGGTTTCATGGGATGAAGATAATAGGAAGACACCTCTTCAATGTGATCTATTGAAAATAGTGATGGGTATTTTGAAAAAAGTCCCATGAATGGAGGGGGATTTCCATCCCAATGTATGGACGTGTTCCTTCCTAAAGCCATAGTGGAAAGGCCCCTCTTATAATTTCCAAATAGGGTGTTTGAAGATAGTGAAGTGGAGTTCTCCAGATACATTGTGGACAACTTTGGAGGAGGGGAAGTGTAATAAATATGGATATATTCTTAAATCCATCATTCCTATGAAGACACACCTTGTTGATTTTTTTTATCCTTGTTGCTAAGATCATATATGTTGTCTGTATGTGATTCCAATGATGTCATAAGGTCAAGACAATTTTTAGTGGTGCCTATGATGGATCAGAAGAAGCATGTGGGGATTGAAATCCCTATCCTGGTGAATCTTTATCGAATCCTAATACATGTTCATTTGGAGAAGGCCTTGTTGTGATAATTAAGACTATTTTGGGTATTTTGGTGATAGATTGTAGCTCACTTTATCTCCTATTCCACGTTATAATGTGTTAGAATACATGTGAAGCCATTTGAACCATATGTTTAGGATGTTTCTTGTATTCCAACATTATCTCTAAACCCCAATGTGATCCTATTGAGGTTGATCATATTCAAGGAGTTTAACTTCTACCTATATGTGATCCCACCTACTAGGATATTGACTAATGAATATAAATCTAGAACTAAGATGATGTCATATATGATGACCTTTATAGATAGTGTTCTTGAATATCATGTCAATGGTGAGGTTATATCCGAGACCTATTCTCAATACATGTTTTCATTCCAACTCAATTATCTATAAAAAACAACTGTATCTCCTCCAGTTCATGTATCATTAGAAAAGTATCTTATGGTTGCTGAAATCAATGGAATTTACTCAAGCGGTGATCAAACTACCTCTAGTAGATGTGACCAGTGGATTGAACACATTCTATGATGAAACCAGGATTACATCATACCCCGAAGAGGTTTTGCCCAATTTCATTCCTAGAATTGTAAATGGACTATCCACTAATTATAGAAAGAAAGATTGTAGGGTGTCTGCTTCAAGAGACATTGTTTCTTCTCCCATATAGGATAGTTTTTTCTCTTCGGATGATGCAGGTGCTGAGGTCCAAAGTTCACCAAAATGACCTCATATAAGGATTAGTCTTCCATTCAGAATCATAATGGCTACACCAATTTAAATTGATCCCATATGATCCATTCATCATCACTATGAATAACACTAGGTTTAGTTTTCTCATCCTACATATGTGATAGATAGGGTTCGTAATCTTGTGAAATATAAGGATGTTGAATCATCTAAACAAAAGTCTGGAATGACAACAGAATTCATAAGATCTGAGGCAATACAACTTTGGTAGGACATGTTCTCGGATTTTTAAATCATATGGACACTATTTCATTTAGTGATGTGGATTCTGGGGATATGAGATGCTCAATACCTACCAGATTATCACCTTGAGGACAATACAGCTGAGGTGAGGATTTTTATCTGGGATCTATGGATACAAATTTATGCAGCTGATATTTGAATCATAGACATGAATTGGGTGGAGGATATGATTATATGAGGAGAAGATGAAGGGATTTATCACTCATCTTCTGAGGAAAAGTTTGATTATACCAATCCCAAGGATATATGTTCTCTTACATCCTTTCATTTCAAACTAAGTATTTTTGATGATCTAGAATGTAATATTAGTTTCTAGTGGGACAAGGGGGATTTAATATATAATATTTCACCAAAATATAGACCACATGTAACCCCACTTAGAATTGATGAATCATCCACTAAACTATGATATATATCCCCAGGGGAACAAATAATGGAGGATGAGATAGCAGGATAAGACCCATTTCATCCTATAATACATTTATTTGGGGAGGATGATGCTACCCCCTTTTATCGAAAAATACAAAAAAAAAGTATTTCTGAATGTTGAAATCTTTATCTAAATGTCATATTAGTGGTGGTAAGATACCACGATGCCATTCATATATAAATTATCAAGAATAATTGTTTATTCCATTTTATGATTGTAGGAAATTCTTCCATCTCTTATACCAAGGAAATTTGAATGTGCCTCCATTAATAGAATAGGGTGATATTGACCAAAAAATGATCCCTACTGGTGAATCATCTACCTCATTAAAATATATTTTAAGGATTGAGGATACATCATATACTCCTATCGACATTTCATCTATTGTAGAGAGGGAGGAAGATTATTGTAATATCAATGGATCATCATAAGGCGATACATTATGATTTTTTACTTTTTAAATTATAACTTTTAGGCCCATCTCATGCAATAAAGAATCTTGCGATGACTAATTTAACCTACGGCTGTCACCAAGTATGCTTTTCAGGGTATCAAGTCATTAGAGGAGGTGGAAGTCACTATCCATGAGCCAATTATTCTGACCATCTACTTGGGTACGATTACAACGTGTCTTGGGACATCAACATATTCCATGAGAAATCATGGTGCAACCTTTGATGAAAAATTATAACACATTAATATTCTTATTGCATTAGAAAAATTTGGGGATCTTAATTTGAAATTGAATGTTTGTGAGTCTTTATTTTGTCTGTAACTGATCATTCTTTCTTGATATTTTAATCATGAATTTTTGAAATTTTTATCTCTATGTTTGTAAAATATTTTAGTGGCAGTGAATGAAAAATATTTCGAGGTCCATATTAGTCCTACTATTGAGGGGAGAATAGATCTGGATGATCTAGAAATTGAGATTATACCTTAGCCTCATACGGAGAACCCTTGGAAGACCCAAGAGGGTGAACCTAACGAAGAGGTTTTAGTTCAAACTCATGAGGTAGGAGATCATAGGGATAAATCCACCAAACCGATGACCCATTAATGCTTGAGGGTCACCAACTAATTTAATCTCCCCTTTTATTTTTATCCCTTTTGAGGTAAATAATGTGTCCTTACCATTGTTTAGTTCCAAAAACTTCTATGGATGGATCTGAAGTAAGAGATTCTATTCCAATGGAGATGGAATCCGAAGAATATGCAATTATTGGTCAAGAGGGATTTGGGAAGGTTTCTTTAATAATAAAAATGATCCCAAAGTATTTTTCTCCTTCTAATAGAAGCTATGATTCCGATTCGGAATTGAATAATTCTTATTAAATCAACCTCTCTGGGGCTTGGTTGGATATATGAAAAATAATCTCTAAGATTAATCTAAAAGAACTTCCTATTAGAATCTAATGACTTTAGTTGCTTTTTGGTATGCTTGGATATGAAAAAAACAATTACCGTATGATTCATGTATTTGCAAATGATATCATTTGAAAATGGGAATGAGATCATGATATTCAATGGGACCATGGTAGGGAGAGGATTCATGTTAATAGTGATGATCTCGGGGAAGAATTATCCTAGTAGGAGGCCAACCATAAAAATAAGCTAGAAGAATGTAAGAAACAGATAAATGACAAGACCATTCATGTGTAATTCCTTTAGCAGGAGTTAGATACCACTCAGGGGGAGCTCATAAAACTCCACTAATCGTTAGACGAATCAGAAACTGAAATTTCAAATACCATTGTGGATGCAATGGAAGAACCTACATAGGCCATGTTTACTAAAGTTGTTTGATTGAATGGGGTTTAATATGTGGTTGATGGGGCTCAGCGGGGACATTAAATAGATGAAGAGTTATGTTGGAGGTCTCTTGTAATGTATGATGGAGATACTCCATCTTATGGATAATCCTCCATTTTTTACCTCTTAAATTAAATGAATTTTTTTCAATCATTTATTAATTCATCCCTTTCATACTCATTTGATCATAACATAACATGGAAACTAATATCCATATCAAAAATGTTCATTTTTATCAGCCATTAGTAACCTTAATTATGGGTTGGAGAAATGCTCTAAATTGATTTTCGTAATCTAGTGTGACTTACGAGCATAGTTTGATTGTTTCTATGGTTGAATGGAAATCCCTACCAACTATGTGTATTATGATTCCTCACTCCATTTTTTCCTAAACTCTATATGTAGGATACCTAGAGGGAGGGACACTGATTTTTCATTGCCTTCAATTTTTTGAGTTTTCAAACATACAATTTTTTATTTTTATATTTCTATGACTCAATATTTTTCCTAAACCATACCGAGCATAGCATTAGTAATCTATGAATATATTTTTTTAGAAATCCCTTTAGGGATTTTTAATATGGTGAGTACTAAATCTATTTTCATAGGAAATTCAAATTCATGCCATTCAGACTAATAAGGCTAGTTTTTTCTGTCAAAAAACATTAAACATGTGTTTTGAGATGATGGCCCAAAAAGGCTTGTTGGACAGGAATATTTCGACATTCTTCAGATTCATGTTGGGGAATCATGAGCCATGATTTCATGCATCCTAAATATAAAACCAAATATAAAATAATAGTTGAGGTCTATCTTGAGGACAAAAATACCATTTGTGAAAAAACCCATTTTTGGGCTACATTATGCAGAGTCAGCTGGGGCATGTTACTTCATATTTAAATAATGGAATCCTATGGCTGAAAGACCCTAAAAATTGTGGGAAACAGATGAAAATGAAACTAATGATTATTATATAATTTTATATAAATGAATTTCATAGGAATTATTACATTCTATTGCTGATGTTCGAAGGGATTTTATGGAGATTCATACTTCTCAAGAACACAAAGGGCATTTTTTTAAATTGAGGGTGTCTGAGAATGACGAGAGTTTTTGTATTGGAATTTTTCATAAATGATAAATTTATCTTACATGAATTAATCTCATGTAAAGAAGATTACATTTTATTGATGGTTAATCTCCGGGGGAATTCTAACAAGGGAGATTGTATCATGTAGTTTAATTTCTTGTGACCAGGATATTTAACTTTTAGTTCAACGTCTTATGACGGGAATATTTTTGTACAGATTAAAACTTTTTGACCAGGATATTGTGATATGATGTTTAGAGTCATACAATGAGGAAATTATGATATGTAGTTTACATTCTTATAGTGGGTAAATTATTTTTCATCGTTTAAATGCGTACAATTAGGAAATTATGTGGTATAAATTTTGGTCTATATCCTTGAATTAAAGGTTCTTATTTCTCCCATTCTTGGAATGTTTTCTAGAAATGTGATTCCATATTTGACTTAGATAGTATAATGATCTAATATGTGATTTGGGGATTCTCATGTCCAAATAAAGGTATGGGAAAGGGCTTATTGAGTTAAATGATGTATATCCTGAGAATGAGGTTACATCTTATTGAAAACCCCTATGTGGGAAATTTTATGACAGGGAAACAAGGGTGAATAATGCATAGTCAAATAGTGGTATCCTTTAGCTAATCAGGCTGTTATGAGTGTCATTATATACATGGCCAAATGGGTCACATAATTCATAGTCTGGAAAAGAAGCCCTCAAGAATTCTGTCATTCTATCACTAAAATCCAGTGGAGGTTTATAAAGATTCAAATTTTCCCGTCCCATAGTTTGTCTTATGATGGTAAAGTATCTGTTCTAAATAATCAATGTAGGTCTGGGCCCAGAATTTTGATATAAGATACATGTAGTTTTAGGTTATAGTTTTAGGACCATAACATCATGAAAACAACATATGACATGTCATATGTCGGACTAAGGTTCTTCCGATATACTGCTAGCATGAGGGGGGAATCCTAAACCATTTTCTTGGAGGTTATCACACCATGAAAATTCATATAGGATAGTTATGTTTGAGATGATCATAGTCCAAATTTCAATCATGTGTTCCATCATAATTGTGTAAAATATGATGTATCAAAAAGAGTATTTTCTCGAGGATGAGGTTTCCACTGATTGAAAAACACATTTTTTGTGCTGTTTTATTAAAGATAACTCAGGAATGCACTTCATAGTCAATAGTGGTGTCCCATGGCTGACTGAACCTAAATTTTTTGAGAAACATATGCAAATATTGCTAGGGTGTGTTACTTCATAGTTGGGAATGGTATTCCAAATGAGTCATACATTCTATTTCCACAGGATAGAGAAATATTATGGAGTTCCAAAAGTGTCTAATATTAGATGTATGAAATGGGAAGGGGATATGTATGAGCATAGAGGAAACATTTGTACTGATATGGTCCATGAAGTGTATATTCCTTTAAATTGATCATATTCATTTGATGAAGGGGGTAATCCATGTTTCTTTTATGGATCATTTAATGAAGTGACCCATGATGAGAGATCCTATATATATCATTGTTCATACACAATAGAGGAGGGATTTTTTCACTATGGATGGACTATGACCTATTTCCAAGGAATCACTGTGTATATGAATGGGATGAGAATCGATCAATGCGTGGTTCTTGATGGAATAGTGTAGTTTAAGGTCATGCTATGAAGACATCTGGTGTGCCTTTTTTGGGTCTTCCACACTAGACTTTGATAACTCCAATGTGAATTGATATGCCTTACTCATCTATTTAACTTCTTTAATAAAAACCTAAGACCTTGTTAGATACACTCTGTGTGAGAAACAAGTAATGGTAAAGGGTTTTTCTATATCTCAAGGACATCACAAGTGAAGGATATGGGAATTTAGATTCTGTGGTGGATGGGCTAAGATATTTGATCCAAGAATCTCTGTGTATCTCATCATAATGACAATAATGATATATGAAGTTATACAGATATCATGCATCATGACCTTATGAGGTAAGAATGGAGATAGAATGATGTGAAAAGAAGGGAATATGTTGTGGTTGGGCCATGATATAGGACCCGAGTGTCACTACGAATCATACGAGGGAAAGAAAAAAGCCATCTGTTTCTCTAAAAAAGTATTCCCTATTCAACATTGAATTCATTCTCCCAGAGTAAAGTGGATTATTTGGATTATTTTTTGTTGGACCTAATATTGGATATTAATATGTCACTACATATCTTACTGAATCCAGAATCATGCCACGCATATTTCATGAATGTTTCCCAATGCGGGGTTGTTCTGTACATATGGGGTGGGGGAATATTTTCAAATTGTTATCAGCCTGAATATTAGAGATCTGTCTATCACTACATATCATGTTGGAAAAATAATCAAGACAGTCATAGTTCATGAATATTGTTCCCGATGCCAATTAGTCTTTGATGTGGGGAAAATGGGGTTTTTTATTTTTCTAAATGATGGTTATACCCAAAACATGAGGTCTATGTGTCTCCATGCATATCATTATAATGAGAATCAAGCTATATTTTCTAAAAACCCTACCTATGTAGATTTAGTTAATACATAGGGAAATGAATGCAATATATACTTTTTTTTTGGGAATATGGGGTTGAGTATGGATATCTAAGTGTCACTAAATATCCCATTAGAGAGGAGAACCTAGCCACATGTAGTTACAGGAATTATAGTGCAGTTTACCATCATACGATGATGACATTGACTGTGGAATTTATTATCTTGCTGTAATGATGTGAAACTTTTGGGTCTTACAACTATAAAGTGGTTCCAAATTCCAATTGGGATGGTAAATGATGTATGTGGGTCTTATAATGGGAGATTCCGGTCCTTTCAAACTCATGTCTGGCCATGAAGGCATGTCAACCCACTGAGGGGTCAGAAGGTTGTAATTGGGACCTATGTTTGAAAAGGTGGCCCATTTTCAAGGGACCACATATATCAACTTATGGTAATTTTTGGGTTTCTAAAAGTCAAATTACAGGGATGTTAACCATGTATTTTAATTTCATGTGTTGAGGAAGAAGGGGGTCTTGTAGTTTCAGGTCTTACTATTAGGACCTCATTTCATATAGTTTATCATAGTGTTATATTTATGGTGACACTAGGATGTTTTAATTCTTGTGTTACAAATATTGTGTCATGTTTTAATGCATCAAATACTAGCTACACACTTTATTATCTTGCATCTGGGATATAGGTGGTTTTAGGTAGTTTAATGTCCAGTAGTTAGGATGATGTTTTCTGATTTACACAAAATATTTCTTGAAAAATCAATCTTTTTTTGGAGTCATAATGATCTATCCTTCAATTGAGATCGAGGATTAAGCTATGTTGGAGTGGACCATGTTTATATATTAGGGTCCCTCCCACTTTGGATCAATCTTTGGAGGATTATTTTCCAATATCATTGGAGTCCTAAGGACCACTACCAATTCTCCTTAGAGGAATGAATAGAAGTAGAATTTCATGATAAAATATCGTTCTATAAAATTCTGGTAGACATCCAAGTTATTAATGGTATACAATCTTTTTACATATAGTCTCTCCAATTCATCCAATTGTTTCTGGGATTTCCCATATAAATATAGTTGATCCTAGATGGAAACATGCAGTGATGGAAACTGAACCTCAATGGGATGGACTATTTCTATCCCATATACCAAAAAATATGGGGATTCCAGTGTATTAATATGGGTCATAGTATAGTAATACCATAAGGCATAAAGTGATTATTAATATAGAAATTATTATCTTATACCACCTTGTTCTTGATTATGTTTTGTATCATCTTGTTGAATTATTTTATTTTCACATTAGGTGTTGGGTGGTAAGATGATGAATGGTAGGATTTGATATTGTACTCCTTGTATAGATTCTCTACCTCAGCATAATAGAAATTGGTTCTATATTCCATACATATTGTATTAGGGACACCAAAATAGGTAATGGGTTGGGATTTCATGAAGCTGGAAATTCCCTAGGACGCGACTACTTTGAGGGGTATTACCTCAACCCATTAAGAAGAGAAATTGGTAGTAGTTGATATGTATTTAAAATTATTGGCCATAGCTAGGGGGCATGGTCCCACCCAATCCATTCCCCATATTTCTAACGGCTTGGATTACTTGGATGTATGTAGAAACTATAGGGGTTGATGGATGACTATAGCATGAACTTGACCGGAATGACATTTCTTGGTGAATTTTGTGCAATCTTGAGTATTTATGGTCTAACAATACCATGGTGTTTGAATATGTTTTTAAATATTGTATCCAGACTATTGATCACCAAAGTATATTGCATGAACATCATCCAAAATGTTCATGGTCCCCACTCCATCGATACAACAAAGAAGGACTCCATCAATGCCCTATTTTTAGGTGACATTCTAGTTGTTTGGGTCATCATAATGGGTGATGTTGGTTTCCCTCCATTAGATTTTTTATTTTTCAAATATATCATGTAGGAGCATACAAATTTTGAAGTAATACATGATTGGAATCTTTCATTCTCTGGTAGTTCCATATGGATCGGGAAAGGGACTAATCTCATTAATCTCTTCTATTCTGATTTGAACACAAGGTAATCATTCAGGGGTGGGAAAATATGATGATTGTTTCATCCCATTTTGGATCAATGAGATTTGTATCTTCATTTCTCAATGAATATTTTTGGGTATTCTATGATTAGGGTATGTGAGTCAATGATGGTTCTAAGGGGAACTCTTCCATCAACCCTCATAAATAGTCTAATATAGGGATTACCTCTTTTTTATGGATTAACCCACATTGACGAGTTTTAATATAAACTCCATGGTTCTATTCACCTTTCGGTGATTCAATGGTATTTAGAGTTCCTGTTTCCAGAGAAAAATTAGTTCAAGGTATTCCACCTCATTCTCTTTATGACCATCTAACAGAAAAAAGATGTAGGGTAGTAATTCCTTTTCTAGGGAAATTTGAATGATCCCTAACAAAAATTTGTTGGGATTATAGTCCTCCACTCTCCTCCACATTGGTTTCCTAGATTCACTATCAAAATATAATTCCTTGGTTTGGGGGCTGTCCTGATTTGAGATTATCTCTTAATATAGAAATTTAGTATTTAACCATGATGTTTCTACAGACGGGTGTTATATAAGAAAATATTCCTTGGATTGGCCTTTTTATACATTATGAGGCACAAAATATATATCAAATTTATGAAAAATAATTTTCCACCATGAAAGAAGTCATGTCAACATAGGAGGGATGAGGATTTATTTGAGTCGTTTGTCACGAGTGGCCAAGTGGACCTCGTGATACTGTAGGCAGTTCGTCAACATATGAAATGTGTAGATTAATTCCAGAAAGCTCTTATCTATATCTGAATAATGGGTCTAAATTTTAAGAATGTTTTGATTGAGATATTAAAGGATTTTTTTAATTTCCATTATCATTTTTTTGCACAAGGATGGAACCTAGAGTTAATTTCCTAGGCCAGAAGATATAGAATGACTATATTAAACTCTATATGTGGCATTAACACAAGTGGACTCATGTGGTATTTTATGAGGGTATCAAATACTCCATGATAGTATTTGGACCATTGATATGTGATCCCATTCATCATCTGTTTGGTGAAGGGAAAAAACAATCATGCAAGGTTGTCTATGAAGTGTTGGATATATGTCATTTTTCCATACTCTCCTTTCATCTACTTTATATATTGATGAGGTGACTTGGTACGGATATATTTCATTATCTGGTGATCTACCTAGATGTTTCTATAGAGTATAATGATGCCACGAAACATTCCATAGGTTACCCTGAAAGAATAATTTAAGGGTTTCATGTTTAGGCTATGTTGTCACAGATTATTGATGATTATTTCCAGGTTAGCCAATTGGTCAGAACGTTGTTAAGGCTTGACCACTAGATCATCAATGTAGGATTCGACCAAATTTATTAGTAAGGGTTTGAATATGTGATACATGGAATTTTTACACCGTCATTCATTAATCTAGGGAATATTAACCCATATCAGAATACACACTAGGGGGACCTAAAGGCATGGGCTTTTTTAAATTCTAGGGCCAACTGAATTTGGTTGTATTGAGATTATCCACCCATGAAGGATGGGGATTGATAACCAGTTGTTGCATTAGTTATAATATCCTTAATCAAAACCCAGAAGTCATCTTTTGGATAGTGATGTTTGAGATCTCTATAATAAATGAAAACTCTGATTTTACTATTCTTCTAATTCATGAGGATGATATTGGATGGAAATTTTGGATACCGTACCTCCTTGATGAATTAGTACTTGATGAGATTATCTACTTCAGACTCAATTTTGGATGCTTGAGTTGGGTTTTTCCATTTGGTTAATTTTTTATACCCTTGATGGCCTTCTTGAAATCCCATGTTATGGGTGTAATCCTCAGGGTTATTTCCAAGAAAATCAATTTAATTCGAAGAATTAACATCTTGGTGACTATTCAGAATGGAAGTATATTCCTCCTATTCTTCATAAGTCAATCTTTCACAAATCATATTGTGTCAAGGATATTGTTTTGTAATAAGATTTATTTCTATGATTTCATCAACAACAGGGGAGACGCCTTCCTCAAATAGTGGAGGGGAATCCCTAAAGACTCCATCTTATTCCCCTTCCTTATGCTTTACTTATTTTTCCTCTTCCTAGGTTGTAGGTGATGAATAAAGAGTCTTTGATTTAGGGAAGGAATCATCATTTGGATATGTGAGAGAAGAATAAATCATTTATTTCCCAATTTATGGAATGATGCATTTTTTGAGCCACTTAGGGTATAAGAGAGGATGAGAATGATCATATATTTATTCTACAATTAATGAAAAAAATTATTTTATCCTGGATTACAAAATAACTATTATTTGAAGCTCATGGGATGGAAATAAAACATTTTCATCCCATATTTCACTAATATTAAGAGAGTAGACGACTTCTTCTCCACTATTGGGTATATTTGTAACAAACAACATTATAGAAGTAACTGAATGTGTCCTTGAATTTGGTCCCACCCATTTGATTTTATTATTTGGAAGTATGTACTCATAAGTTATTTTTTTTAATTTTTTAGTCAGATTCATCTCTAGACCATTGGGGTAATTAATACGAGCAACATCATCAGTAATGGACCATTTTCCTTCCTTCTAGTAGAACCCTTCATTAATGTACTATGAGTCACATGATTTTAATGGGGCCCCATCACTAGGAAATTTCCCAATTTGTCCATTGATACAATAGTTTAGGAATTGTTGGTATGAAGGAGGGAAAGATGTATGCTATTGTATCCAGGTATTCTTAGTATGACATTAAAAGTTGTATCATGCTGAAAAACTAAGAATTATGAGTTGGACAATGGATCCCCAAACTGAGTTTGGAGTGTGATCTAACCAAGAGGATCTTGCTCATTATTATCATAACCTTGTAAAAATAGAATGTATGAGGACATGTGAGATTAAATGATACCCAATTGGAGAAGTGTATGGACAAAAATGAATTTGACTCCTAAGCCATTTGAAATAAATGATTGTCGAATGTCAATGACATTTACCATTCCAGATATATACCTGGTCTTGACATGTTTTTCTTTGACATAATTCTCTTCCTAGTATGTGAATGAGATTACTACATGATAGTTTTCATGATCATTCCCTACATTATATACTTCAAAAGTAGAAACCTCAAATTCAAATTCATGAGGGCTTGACAAGCCCTATATGACTGGTTCCTATTGGTTTTTTTTACCAAACTAAAGAATCTAGGATTTACAACTTGGTTGGGACATGAACCAACGGTTTCAAGATAATATACTTATGATCCAAAGGTCTGCACTTCACATCATGGAGGGGTTTTATCCCATGTTCTTTGGGAGATGATTTTTATGTTGCAAATATATTATCTTTTATTATAGTAATCAAAACAGCATCCACTCCATGTGGATTAGGTCGGCCAGGTCTGCCTACCTGTTGAGATTGGTTAGGTGATGGTACACCCTATAGTCATTCTTCCAGGATTATTGTGACATGGTAGGCCCTATCATGCATGGGGTATTTCCCTTGTTACTACTTATATAGTTAGAGATATCTCCTAGGATATTTGGTCAAGTAGATAGTTAGAGTGGGGGTGTGGTTAAAGTAGTGTCTTCTAGAATGACTGTGTCTTCCCATGTTCCCTCTACTGTAATGAATTCTTCCACTAGTTCCCCAACCATGTGTATGGAATTAATTTTCATAAATATTATCATCATTTTTTATGTGATCCATTAAGTGAATAATGTTAACATAAAAGGAGATAAAATCCTCATTTAATCAAGAATTCATCTAACGGTTTGACTCGTGTTGTGTCATTTGGTGGTGTGATGCATGTTTCTTTGGGAATATTAGGATGTATTCTGCTAAATTCAATGATGAATTTGGCCTTGAAATGATATCATATTCCTATTCTTTATTATTACCCTTCCTGACATGACTCTTTTTGGAGCACTAGATTTCTAGGGACTAAGTAATTAATGATGTTGGAACTATTATAGTTGGAGCAGCCAGAGGCACATTCAGCTACTAAAACTGTGTTAAGTTGATATCATGGTTCTGGTTGATCTTTTTCTTTCCCATATAAATATTAAACATCTGATCACTATTTCCCTTTACTTATTTCCATTAATTTTCCTCTAATGGATTGGTGGTAGAAACATATGAAACATCGGCATGAAAATTTTTCGGCTTCACCCTCCAAGATTCAACTACCTTTTGAATTTGGTCCTTCAAGAAAATAATCATGGATGTGGTTCTACAGCATTTGATGGTAGCAGAAATAGTTTGGGTGATCTTCTATAGCTTCATTGTTGGGCTTCCCAGTCTTTGGAAACATTAGCATGTTCTTGTCCAATGTCGAGATGAAGTAGTCAGAGATTTGGTCATTTAGGAAATAATAAACCTTTTTTATCCCCTTAAAATTTTTACACCTCTGATATATGTAATCATCCTAATGAGTATAGAATTTTTGATGATTCATAAGATGTGTAGCTTCATGGTATGGTGTGGGATTTGAAGTAGGGGCGAGAAGAGGGGCGTCATTATGTGTTACCATAGAGGCCTCTCTTTTTTCTTATTCTCCTTCTCTGAGTTGATTGAAATACTCTGGGATTTTCTTTATTCTCTATGATCGATTCTTACACTCTTTAATAAATTATGGAATGTTTCAAAAATCCACATCTCAATTTCACATGGATATGTGGGCTATGTAACTCATTGTGAATATTCTATATATAGATAGATAGAAACTATTCTTGAGGTAGCGATTGGTTCAAGGAGTATGTGAACCCTATCAACCGTGTAATGAAATCTAAGACTATTTCATTCTCACATTAATTATAGTTTTAGAGAAAAAATATTTTTGTCTTCTATAATGTTTAACTGAACTATAATAGAGAATTTTTATTGTTGTCTTCTCATCCAGTGATTGACTGAGACTATAAATTTTTATAAAACCTAAAGGCTGGTTCTTGCAGGGATTGTATCAAGAACCTAAGTTTTATTGCTTTGTATTTGTCACGGTTAACAATAATGAGGTAACAAATAGAGATGTAATTCATCAAATGCTACTTCATGTTTCTTGATCCATTAAAATTGGAAATTTAGGGATCCTAAAATTTGGTATGGTAAGAGATGAATCTACCAAATGAGGGAAATGATTCTTTTCTAATTTTATTGGAGATAACTATTAATCCTGACTTCTAATCATGTTCTTAGTGACTTAATAGTGTTCATTATCATTCTATGAATTTCTGGATATGATATTGTCTAAATATGTGTGGAGACCAATAAGGCAATGGGTGGTGGCACTTTTTTCACTTATCATGGGTACCCTATAGGGGCAAGCCTCTGAGGATGTGCCTTAACCAGCACTTGTTGTGATCCCAGTTGAAGGGAATCCTTAATATTATGTTTTGATATACAGATATATTGGTGTTTTTCATCCCACATATAGCAGATATTTGAGTTCTTCTTAAATTTGATTGGAAAACCCTATTTTTTGAGGTGACCTTGATGGATGTTCAAGTTGAGGATCTTCTTGTAGATTATTAATATTAGGAAGTCTTTTTCAAAGAAATTATTCATTGAGTCTCTTAAATTATTTATTTTATTCCCCATTCAAATAAAATATTTCATTCAGTGAATGGGTCTTAGACTCTTAAGAGGAAATTGAGGTACAATCTGACCCCTTCCATTTTCCTTGTTAGATTCCTTTATCAGGGTAATTTTGGATTGTTCAAGAGAGCACCCAAATTCAAGGAAATATTCGATCTATGGGTTCCCATAGCTCCTTCATTTTCTTAGTGTAGACCACATTATGAATCAGAACATCCTATTTTGACGCCTCTGAGTTTTCCTTGTATTCAGGATAATATACGAGAGTGGAGGTGATGATATTCACAGATGCACAATGAATTGTAGGATTTATTTTAGATTCTTTATGATATATTCTTCTTTTATTCCCTCTATGAGGATATTTTTTCTACTTTGTCCACTCTCTGGGAGTTTCAGGTAAGACAGTGATAGGAAGGGAATCTCTAAACAATTTAGTCACGTGTGTTCCTAGTGATGGTACCTGATCACGGGATGAGAAGAAGTATAATGATACATTTTGCAACATTTTTATTTATTCTAAGAAGATAGATTCCCACTGAGGAAGGTTTTGTTGAGTTGAAAAATCCCCCAACCATAAGGGTTGGGGATGTTCTCATTCTTTATTCACAACCATTCAAGTCTAGATTACTGACATCGAAGGTAGGTATAGAAAAAATACATAAGCCTTGTATGTTGGAATTTCTCTCAAACCTCCATGTATTTTAATACCCAAGATCCCTTATGATTTTTAGGAGTTTTTTCCAAACATGTGTTTGGTAAAAAATTAATTGTGAACATGTATCAACCATTTATGAAAATAATTTTTCTATATCTAAAATTTTCACTATTTGATGGCCTACATCCTCAAATCACGATGCATTATTGATATACTCATATTTTTAATGCAAAATTCACTTAATAGTCTTCTCACTTCTCACCCATCATCAGTAAGAGTCAATTGGGGCCTGTTTTATTGAAAAAATATTCAACCATGGAATGAGTATGATTAGTAAAGAAGACTTGGGGCTATAAAATTTCCTCATACAACATTTGATATAATTTGTGTGTTAGGGAGTGTGGTGATGTATAATGGTCCATGTGTACCCCATCATCCAATACAAACACCTGATGGGGTGTCGATGATAATCCTTCTCAATGTCATTAATGTGTTCATACATGCTTATTGAAGGGAACCTTCCTATTTCTCAATCTATGGGGGTGATGAACCCAAGAGATATTCCAAGTCAATTTAGCATTGCAAAATATTCCATTACCATGGGGGGAATTCGATACTAGTCATATGTTTATAGTTTATCTATCAGATGATGAATAATTGTTCCATATATTGAGGTGGATTTTATTCCCACAATCTTCCAAAAATGCATTTGGAATGCGATATTGACTGGTGTGTAAGGGCCATAACATGAATGGTATGTTATCTTTATCCAATTGGTTCCTCATGTTTAGTATGTATTATTCTCCTTTCTTCTGAGGTTCCTCTATCTAGTATAACAATAGTGGATGCTTTATGACTTCTTTATCGAAAGATGTGATACTAGATTGAATTCCCTCTCCTATGTTGGAAGGCAGGTGATCTAATGGATGTTTGTAGAATTACTATCTCCTTGGTAGGTCTTCGAGTTGAGAAATTATTTCACCTCCCAATGATCAGGAAACAAACATGACTTCCCTTGTTTTGAAAATTTCCATGAAATTACAGGTACTTATCATCACCATACTTCTAATTGGAGACTTCTCTTGATAAGGTAAAATATAACTATGGAGTAAACATTCGCATGGAAGACAATCATAGAGAGGACCACCATGGTGGTTTATAAAAAAAGGTGAACCGTGATGCTCTTTGATATTATGGAAAAATAGAGGGATGTCATGTCTCTCATAATGAGATTGGCTCTCAAGATCAATCGGATTGTAGACATGAAGAAAGCCTTCATAATGATGTTTATAAGAAGGACCATTGGAACGACTGTTACTCCTACCATAGTTTTGTAATGAAGGATTATGATCTTGAGCTGCTACAAATAAGAATCTAAAGGCTTCAAGAATGTGATTATCGGTTATAGTGGGATCGTAAATAGGCCCTTTTCTTTTCAGTTGTCTTTAGTGAGGCTTCTTTTTGGATGTCTTCTTATGAGCTACTGGGTACACTTGACGGGGGATGTGGTCTTCAAAGGTCTGTGTTTGTGCCTACCATGGAGTTTCTATAATGATAGGACATTTAACTCAAACTAGAGAGGGTGTATATTCCCGATCCAATTGTCCATGTATTATGGGGGATTTTTCCCCATGGCCCTCCTAGAAAGGATAATAGGAATGTGTCTACTCTATGGGGACATGTTGATGAGCCACCCAAATGTGGGGACAAAGTTATGTGTTCATTCCTCAGGAACTACTGGCACTGTAATTTTTATTTCATGGAATGTCTATAGGATGTGGGTAGGTATTTGTGTCTAACCTTCACCTTTGTTTGAATATTCAATGTGACTTTAGAGATTAGAATAGGGATACATGCCCATTCCAATTTTGGAGCAGGTGTCTGCGTCCTATATTTTCCTCCCATTCTTGTTGGTGGATATAGAATGTACTCATTTTTGGGTAAGAGAGTTGTGTCTCCCCTTTCTTTTTGTCTAGGATTTCTTACTGAATTCTGGTACTATTTCCAAATGAGGCTCCAAGCAGTCTTGGTGAATAAAAAAAGTTATATTTTCATGATCACAGTATGTCACCATATTTGAAAGGTATGATTTCTTTAAAGCATTCACATGAGCTTTCTAGAGGGATTGGTGGTGGAGGAAGGTGTATTTTCCTACTCATGTAATGTCACCATATTTTGTTGGTGGGATTCTTTGAATGTCTCCTGGCGATATTAATGTTTGGGTGAATAAAGGGAAATGGATGTGTGTTGATGTTCATGGTCTTCCAACAAATTGGGTTGATAGAATTCTCTGGAGGGGATAGGTATAACGGCCCATACTTTACATACATTGTCATTACTTTAAAATTGAATCACACTTATTACAACATATAACAAAACCAGGAAAGGAACATATAGTTATAGTCTTTAGAAACTGGGAAACATAAACAACTGGTTCATAAAGCATCTACATTGCCTCCCATTTATTTCATCATATCTAGAGTCCCTTTTGGCATATCCTACATAATAACCTTCTTCATGACCTGGGGAAATAAAACATACAAAAGGGTGAGCTCAAATACTCAGTAAGGGTAAACAAAAGAAATATCAATCACATCATATACATAAGAACATAACTTTTGGAAATCTTAACCTGCAAAAGAGATCATAATTTCATAAAATGGGATAAATGATAGTAGTGAAATGTAATCCCAATAATCATAACTTAAAACATGAAACTTTGTTTCATGCACACATAATAATAGATAATCATTTCTTATTACTCAAGACTCATTTCCAAGACTATCTTAGTGGACAAAGACCATTTCTGAACCGAGTTCACTCCTCGTTTCAGTCATGTTTCACTGAATCGGTTTAACCTGCCGTTCCAGCCATGTCTATCTCATGAGATATAAAATCTTTACCCAATTCATTGGAGGGAGATATAGGTCCCACCCATCTCATAATGATACCATTCTTATGTGTGCCACAAAATCATAAATCATACATCATTTCATAACCCATGTAATAAAAAATGGATTCTTAAACATCGTGACATCATAAAACAATTCATATAAGATAAAGGAATTAATAAAAATAATTCCATCACAACATAATCATATAAATTTAATAATAGGGATAGAAACAGAACCCTATGTTATCTTATATGGAAAATAATTTTGATAAAAAAAACTTGAACTCCATTCTTGAGGAAAATATCCTTCATACTTCAAAAACAGTTTTCCTTTCTTAACATGTCATACAATTTTAAACTAAAAGAATTTGATTAAAAATAAACATGACAACTTGTAAAGGAAGCTTCTTGGAAATAATGTTTTAAAAATCCATTCATGTTGTATATGTTAAAAAACATTCTTCTCGTACTTTTGTTGGAAAAGTCAGAAAGTACCTCGTACGAAAAACTACAAAAGATTCCTTTCATATCTTTTACTAAAAACTCACCGAAGGGTAATATTGGATTTAAACTATTGTAAGTGAATGGAAACAATATTACATATTGAGGAAACTTTTATGTGGATGATAAAATACACCCAAGTAAATACCAAAGTATAAATAATCTCGGATAAAATGAGATTGTGATATTTTCCCTTACCTTAGGTCCGATTTGCTTCGTAAGTGTCTGAACCTCCTGTATAATGATTTAAATAATGTTATTGAATTATTCTAGAATCATACTTATTTTTATGATATCATATATGGTCATATTGTATAGCTTCTTATTAGTAATATTTCATTACTACTTGTTATTCGTGTGTCTATTACTTTTTGTTCTTATGCATGTTTTGTCGAATAAATTCTTATTTTTTCTTTTTATGTTATAGATAACTCATTTACAGAGTGGTATTAGTGTAATATATATCATATTCATTCATTTAATTCATTTAGATAATCATTATGCAATGAAGATCATGTAGAACGAATTGCATCACATCGTGGAGATGGTATTCCGTACGTACGCATGAGTGGTGATTTCGTTTTCCGTAGGATGGATAGATGGTGAAATAGGGTTTTTTCATACTTATAATAACATATCAGTATATTATTGATACTTATGTTATTACTTCATAATGAAACAACTAAATAAGAAGAAGTGTAAGAAGAAATAAAGTTGAAAGAATCGGTAACGGGCATTACCTCTTCTTTGAAGCACCTCTTTGAGACCTACTCTTAGGGCACTAAAATTGGACTTTGAAGAAGACCAGGACCTATAGGATGTTTCTAGGGAATTTTATAGGAGATATTGGCAGGTTTTGGCCGAGCATGAAGGCTCAAAGTGGTGTGAGGAAGAGAGGGAGGAGGTGCCCTTTTATAGGGAGGAGTGGGGCACCTTTGGAATTATTACACAATATTATTTTATTATAAAGTAAAATTCGGTTTTTAATAGCTCCAAATTGATATATTTCGAATGAAAGGTGGTGATGAGTCGAAATCCTCTCATCCAATATAATTTATACAAGTTTAGGTATCAATTTTAACCGTATCATTTAGATTTAACTTTAAGTTAGATAATTTAACTTTTACTGTGTCTTCTTGTTTTCTTACACTATAAGGTTAATAAACATACTATATCAAGCCAAAAGAACCCAAAGTTGTTTATTATTAATATATATAACTTTATCTAAGTCATTTTGACTAACCTTAGATTTTTAGGAACAAAATAACAATTAGTAATATAGTATTTGTTTTAAGAACTATTTTATGTCAATTTTGACTCTATTTGGTAATTGATTTTTGTGAAACTCATAACAGAATTATTAGTTCTAAAACATTTAATTAAATCAATACTAACATGTAATGTTAACATATAAAATTATTGGTATTCATAAAATGTCTCAAATTACATTTATTTGGTTATTTATAACATCAATTATGTCAATATTTCATTAATAAGATAATTACTGCATCATCATTGTATCATAAATAAATTAAATTATTTTAAGTATAAAAATTACAAATAAAATACAATTATATAGGAAAGCTTTTTATATTTCTAATTAATATTTATAGTAGAATTTATCTTCTGTATTACCCTATATTAAAAATTCTTTAGTTATTAAACTTTGATTTTAACTATTTTAACCCTTCTTTAAATAAATTGATAATAAATGTCCTAATATAATCCAAGTGGGCCTAAATGGTCATATTTTATTCCTAAGTTTGTTTTAGGTCGAATTACACTTATACAATTGAATTAGAACATGTGTTAGAGTAATAATAATATCATTTTACCCTTAATTACCCTATTTACTTTTAACCGTGGTAAAAAAAAGTAAAAAGTTAATATTCACCAAAAATTATTTTCATCTCATTGAACCACATTTTAGCCCTTGATATTAACCGTGCCTCTTGGATTTTCAAAATTCCACTCACAGAAGCGGTAAAATTATGTTTTACGAAAAATTTAGTTTTTTAACCACCATTTAGTGGTTTCACTATTCATCAAAAAATGAAAGTTTCCAGAAAAATACCACAAATTAGGCCTAATCTATATTTGATATTATGAACTAAAAAATGATTTTTATTTTACCAAATTCAAAACATATCAGTTAAATTAACTAATTTAAAAATTAATTCCTGTCGTCAAAATAAATAGCGTGTTTTTAAGAGATAATAACTATCAAAAGATTGACACTTGTTTATGTCTGGTTTAAATGTGAAATTACATCCAATGCCCAACATTGTATTAAATTATAAAAATTTTATTCTAAATATAATTTAAAACCACTCAAATTAATAATTTATCATTATTAATTATTTCGATTAAAAAAGTTGTTTTTAATTAAAATTAAATAAATTTCACTATTCATCAGAATATGAAAGTTATCCGAAAAGTACCAAAATTTCACCCTAAGCTAATTTCAATATTATGAATCCAAAAATGAAGTTCATTTTGAAAAATAAAATTTACAAAATTTCAAAATGTGGTTATTGCTATTTATAACGGCTAGTTTTAATAATATTTTAATTGCATATCGTTGTTTAGTGAAAATCGGTATTGTGTACGACGCAAGCTATCAAGGAAGGCCGCAGTTGCGTGTAAAGAAAGCCAAGATAGTGTTGTGTGTAGTGAAAGACTCATTTGATGATTTATATAACATAAAAACAAAATATTTCTCATAAAAGTCTCGGGTGTTACATTCTACCCCCTTAAAATCTATTTCACCGCCGAAATTCGTCACTTGTAACAAATAGATGAGGATACCTCTCCCTCATCATATCCTCAAGCTCCCATGTAGCTTCTTCTAATTGGTGGTTCCTCCATAAAACTTTCACCAAGCGAGTGGTCTTGTTCCGTAGAACATTTTCACTATGATCGAGAATCTCTATCGGCTGTTCTTCATAAGAAAGATCTTGTTCCAGCGGTGCAACTTCTGAGTTGAGTACATGTGAAGGATCATGTATGTACTTTCTCAAGAGAGATACATGGAACAAATCGTGAACTTGAGAGAGATTCGGTGGAATCTCCAATCAGTAAGCTACTTTTTCAACATGATCCAGTATTTTGAAAGGACCAATATATCTAGAGCTCAACTTCTCCTTCTTTCCAAATCTCATGACCCTCTTCCATGGAGATATTCGTAAGAACACTTTATCACCCACTTCAATCTCTAGGTCTTTTCTTCAGTTGTCGGCATAACTTTTCCGTCGACTCTGAGTTGCTCTTATGTGTTGTTGAATAGATCAGACCTTTTCTGCCATCTCATCAACAACATCAGGTCCTAATAGCATTCATTCCCCAACTCCATCCCAGCAAGTTGGAGTCCTGAATTTCATTCCATAGAGAGGTTCATAAGGATCCATCTGAATACTGGAGTGAAAGATATTATTATAAGAAAATTCAACCAAAGGAGGTGTTGATCCCAAACTCCTTTGAAATACATAGAGAAAGCTCTCAACATATCTTCTAGATTTTGAATTGTTCTCTCAGACTGGCCGTCAGTCTGAGGATGATAAGCAGTGCTGAAACTCAACTCTGTATCCAGATTATGCTGAAACCTTCGCCAGAACTTCGAGGTAAATCTTGGATACTGATCAGATATAATAGAAAGAGGTACTCCATGCAATCGTACCACTTCCTTTACATATATCCTGGCAAGCTGATCTAGAGATAAATCCTCTCTAATAGCAATGAAGTGTGAAGACTTTGTAAGATGATCAACTATGACCCAGATAGCATTATTTCTTTTGGATGTTTTAGGAAGTCCTATGACAAAGTCCATAGTGATGTTTTCCCATTTCCATTCGGGTATGGGTAGTGGTTGTAACATCCTCTTAGACTTCTGTATCTCAACTTTAACTTGCTGACAAACCAAGCATCGAGAGACATATTCAACAACATCTCTTTTCATGCCATCCCACAAGAAGTACTCTTTCAGGTCCCTATACATCTTCGTGCTTACAGGATGAATAGAGAATGAAGATCTATGATCCTCATCCAGCAGCTCCTTCTTTAATTCTGGGATGGGAGGAACACAATCCCGATTCCTGAACATTATTATCCCATCACAATCAAGGTTGAATTCAAGAATATTTCTCACCTTCTATTGTAACTCTACATCTTCTTTATGTGCCTCTTTAATCATCACATGTATAGATGGTTGAACATTCATTTGAGAAAGATACGATTTTCCCGCTTCCATTAAAATTCCACGATCCATCCTTCGTAAATCCATAAATATTGGATCTTTTGTGATCCTCATCATGGATAAGCTAGCATGGTCTTGTCAACTTAATGCATCTTCCACCTTGTTTGATTTCCCAGGGTGGTAATGAATTGAGCAGTCGAAATCCTTAATCAGTTCCAACCATCTTCTTTGGCGCATATTCATCTCCTTTTGTGTGAAAATATAATTTAAACTTTTATCATCTGTATAAATGTCACACCTTTCTCCATAAAGATAATGACTCCAAATCATTAATGCAAAGATTATCGCAGCTAACTCCAAATCATGTGTTGGGTAATTTTGCTCATGGATTTTCAACTATCTTGAGGCATAAGCTATCACCATATCATTTTTCATAAGAACACACCCCAGCCCCATCTTGGATGCATCACTGTAGATCACAAACCATTCTCCACTACAAGGCAGTGTGAGCACAGGTGCACTGGATAACCTTCTTTTCAACTCCTTGAAATTCTCTTCCCATTCCTCCGTCCAAACAAACTTAACTCCTTTCCGAGTCAACCTGGTGAGTGGAATACATAATCATGAAAACTCTTTCACAAAACTTCGATAATATCCAGCCAAACCAAGAAAACTTCGGATCTCATTTACTGTTATTGGTCTCGACCATCTTTCGATAACCTCTGTTTTTGCTGGATCCACAGATATCCCCTCTTTTGAGATTATGTGACCCAAAAATGCAACTTTTTTAAGCCAAAATTCACACCTGGTAAATTTGACATAAAACTTCTCCTTTCTCAGGGTCTTCAATATAATTCTCAAGTGATCTTCATGTTCTTACTTTCTCTTTGAATATACTCGAATATCGTCTATAAAGACTACCAAAAATTAATCAAGATAATCTCTAAAGACTCTATTCATCAGATCCATGAAGATTGTAGGGGAATTAGTAAGACCAAATGGCATCACTATAAATTCATAGTGTTAATACCTTGTACGGAAATCCGTCATTGGTATATCCTCCCTTTTAACCCTTAATTGATGATACCCTGAATAAAGATCAATCTTGGAAAAGTATTGAGCTCTGCGTAGTCGGTCAAATAAGTCATCAATGCGTGGGCGAGGATATTTGTTCTTGATAGTGATCTTGTTAAGTTCCCGATAATCAATGCAGAGTCTCATTGATCCATCTTTCTTCTTAACAAAAAGAACATGTCCTCCCCAAGGTGACGCACTAGGGCGTATGAATCCTTTACCAAGATTCTCTTGGAGTTGCTTCTTCAATTCATGTAACTCAATTGGGGCCATTCTAAAAGGTGTCTATGAAATAGGTAAAGCACCTGGTACGAGTTCTATTGAAAATTCAACTTCACGATTTGGTGGAAGACCCAGCAATTCCTCTGGAAAGACATCATCAAACTCCCGTACAATGGGCGTATTCTTAATCGTGGGATTCTCACCAACCATTTGAGATAAATAACCTTCATTTAGTGGAATAAAGACCCATAAGATGGATGAAATTTCCACTAGAAGGTTATGTTCATCCTTGCATCGATAGACGATCATAGATTGATCAGGAATATGAAATGTGACTTCCCTTCTTTGGAAATTGATATGAGCTCCATATAAAGAAAGCCAATCCATGCCAAGAATCATATCAAATTCCACTATAGGAAGGATCACAAGATTTGTAGGAAGCACTTTCCCACAAACTTCAATCGGGGAAGAATTATAAACGTTTGATGCGACTGTTGTGCCATTAGGTGTTGTCACAGCTAACTCAACATCTAATTGTTGAGGTAATATGGTGATTCCCATAGAAAAATCTTCAGAAATAAAAGAGTGGGTGGATCCAGACTCAAATAAAACATTTGCTACTTTAGAGTGGATGGTAATTGTACCTTCAACCACATCGTTATCGTACTCCACATCGCTGATAGAAATTGCTTGTGACTTTCCATTGTCTTTATCCTTACGATTTTGTTGATGTCGATCACCATCCATAACCAATGGATTAGGGCATTTATTGGCCTAATTCCCCATCTCCTTGCACTTGAAACATTGAAGTGTAGTAGGTTCTTTCTGTGTGTCCCTTCCTTTGTTTGCATCATTAGAAATCTTCTTCCCATCATTGCGGCATTCAAATGCCCGATGACCTTCCTTTCCACATTTGAAACATTTACTTGTCCCATTAAGACAACTCCCTCCATGTTTCTTTCCACACATTGAGCATAAGGGAAAGCTCATCTTCTTTTTAGTGTGCTCTTTAGATTTTCCTTTTAATTCCATTTTCATCTTCTTATCAAACCCATATGACTGATGCGTTACTCCAATATCCATCTCAACTTTGAGTGCACATCGAACGATTTCCTCATAGTTATTGAATTCTCTTATGGCTAAGGCCCTTTGAAGACTTGGTTTTAAGCCACTAAAGAATCGATCGATCTTACTCTCAGGTTGGATAATAATACCAGAAGCGTAACTTGCAAGTCCTGTAAAATTTGCTTCATAGGTACCAATAGATTCATCATCCTTTTGCTTCAGTTCAAGAAACTCTTTCTCTATCTTTGTTCGGAGAATATGAGGGAATTACTTGTTGAAAAATAAGTTCTTGAACTCATCCCATTCCATGGACTGAATTTCATCCCTTTGCATCGTATTCTTAATAAGATTCCACCATTGATCAACATCTCCTTCCAAACGATACACTGTCAGGATGACTTTATCATGTTCAGAACATTGAAGAACTAAAAATATCTTTTCAGTAGTACTAATCCATTGTTTAGCAACTAATGGATCAGTAGACCCGCTGAACGAAGGTGGGCGCTGCCTCATGAAGGATTCAACAGAATGTTGCTCCTCCCATTGCTCGTTTGGAAGTCGTTCATGATTCATAGCTTGAGAATGTTTTGTGAGCATGGAAAAAAGATTTTTCATTCCAGATCCCATAATGTTTGGTTGCTCAGGGGGAAAATCACTGAATTTTCCATCGCATTTCGCATTAACACAGTTCCTTCGGGTTCCAGCCTTTGACTAAAACCAAGAAGAATAGTGTGAGAAACACTAATTATAATAGGAAAACCACATAATCAAGAATAAAATATCACACTTAAGTTCGTATCCTACGTTATTTATGGTCATTTCTAAAACACTAAGATTGTGTTCTATGCTTAGACTTATCCTTAGGATTCTTACTAAGGCTTTCACATCCTAGTTTCCAAAGGATGACTATACCTTTCCTCTGATACCAACTATAATGACCCATACTTTACATACATTTTTATTACTTCAAAATTGAAGCACACTTATTACAACAAATAACAAAACCAGGAAAGGACCGTATAGGTATAGAGTCTTTAGAAACTGGGAAACATAAACAACTGGTTCATAAAGCATCTACATTGCCTCCCATTTATTTCATCATATCTAGAGTCCCTTTTGGAATATCCTACATAATAACCTTCGTCCTGACCTGGGGAAATAAAACATACAAAAGGGTGAGCTCAAATACTCAGTAAGGGTAAAAAAAGAAATATCAATCACATCATATACATAAGAACATAACTTTTGGAAATCTTAACCTGCAAAAGAGATCATAATTTCATAACATGGGATAAATCATAGTAGTGAAATGTAATCCAAATAATCATAACGTAAAACATGAAACTTTGTGAAATACACACAAAATCATATAGAATCATTTCTTATTATTCAAGACTCATTTCCAAGACTATCTTAGTGGACACAGTCCATTTCTGAACCGAGTTCACTCCTCATTTCAGTCCTGCTTCACTGAACCGGTTTAACCTTCCATTCCAGCCATGTCTATCTCATGAGATATTAAATCATTACCCAATGCATTGGAGGTTGATATAGGTCCCACCCATCTCATAATGATACCATTCTTATGTGTGCCACAAAATCATAAATCATACATCATTGCATAACCCATGTAATATAAATGGGATTCTTAAACATCATGACATCATAAAACAATTAATATAAGATAAAGGAATTAATAAAAATAATTCCATCACAACATAATCAAATCAATTTAATAATAGGGATAGAAACAGAACCCTATATTATCTTAGATGGAAAATAATTTTGATAAAAAAACTTGAACTCCGTTCCTGAGGAAAATATCCGTTCTACTTCAAAAACATTTTTCCTTTCTTAACATGTCATATAATTTTAAACTAAAAGAAGTTCATTAAAAATAAACATGAAAACATGTAAAGGAATCTTCTTGGAAATAATGTTTTAAAAATCCATTCATTCTGTAAAAGTTAAAAAACATTCTTCTCATACTTTTGTCAGAAAATTTAAAAAGTACCTCGTACGAAAAACGACAAAAGATTCATTTCATATCTTTTACTAAAAACTCACCGAAGGGTAAAATTGGATTTAGACAATTTTAGGTGAATGGAAACAATATTACATATTGAGTAAACATTGATTTGGATGATAAAATACACCCTAGTAAATACCAAAGTATAAAAAATCTCGGATAAAATGAGATTGTGATATTTTCCCTTACCTTAGGTCCGATTTGCTTCGTAAGTGTCCGAACCTCCTGTATAATGATTTAAATAATGTTATTGAATTATTCCAGAATCATACTTAATTTTATTATTTCATATATGGTCATATTTTATAGCTTCTTATTAGTAATATTTCATTACTACTTGTTATTCAGGTGTTTATTACTTTTTGTTCTTATGCGTGTTTTGTCGAATAAATTATTATTTTTTCTTTTTATGTTATAGATACCTCATTTCAATAATGGTATTAGTGTAATATATATCATATTAATTCATTAAATTCATTTATATAATCATTATGCAATGAAGATCATGTAGAACGAATCGCATCACATCGTGGAGACGGTATTCCGTACGTACGCACGAGTGGTGATTTCATTTTCCGTAGGATGGATAGATGGTGAAATAGGGTTGTTTCATACTTATAATAACATATCAATATATTATTGATACTGATGTTATTACTTCATAATGAAACCACTAATGAAGAAGAAGTGGAAGAAGAAATAAAGATGAAAGAATCGGTAACGGGCATTACCTCTTCTTTGAAGCGCCTCTTTGAGACCTCCTCTTAGGGAACTAAAATTGGTCTTTTCAGAATACCAGGACCTCTAGGATGTTTCTAGGGAAGTTGAGAGGAGATATTGGCAGGGTTTGGCCAAGCATGAAGGCTCAAAGTGGTGTGAGGAAGAGAGGGAGGAGGTTCCCTTTTATAAGGGAGGAGAGGGGCACCTTTGGAATAACTAACAATATTATTTTATTATAAAGTCAAATTCGGTTTTTAATAGCTCCAAATTGATATATTTCGATGATAAGGTGGGGATGGGTTGAAATACTCTCATCCAATAGAATTTAGACATGTTTAGGTATCAATTTTAACCTTATCATTTAGATTTATCTTTAAGTTAGATAATTTAACTTTTACTCTGTCTTCGTGTTTTCTTACACTATAAGGTTGATAAACATACTATATCAAGCCAAACGGACCCCAATTTGTTTTAGTATTAATATATATAACCTTATCTAATTCATTGGGTAGAAAATTATATTTTTAGGAGTAAAATAACAATTAATAATATAGTATTTGTTTTAAAAACTATTTTATGTCAATTTTGACACTATTTGGTAATTGATTTTTGTAAAAATCATAACAGAATAATTAGTTCGAAAAAATTTAATTAAATCATTACTAACATGTCATATTAACATATAAAATTAATTTTATTCATAAAAAGTCTCAAATTACATTTATTTGGGTATTTATAACATCAATTATGTCAATATTTCATTAATAAGATAATTACTGCATCATCATTGTATCATAAATAAATTAAATTATTTTAAGTCTAAAAATTAAAAATAAAATACCATTATGTAGGAAATTTTTTTAGATTTCTAATTAATATTTATAGTCTAATTTATCTTATGTATTACCCTATATTAAAAATTCTTTAGTTATTAAACTTTGATTTTAACTATTTTAACCCTTCTTTAAATAAATTGATAATAAATGTCCTAATCTATTCCAAGTGGGCCTAAATGGTCATATGTTATTCCTAATGTTGTTTTTAGTCTAATTGAACTTATCCAATAGAATTAGGACATGTGTTAGGGTAATAATATTATCATTTTACCCTTAATTACCCTATTTACTTTTAACCATGGTAAAAAAAAGTAAATAGTTACTATTCACCAAAAATTATTTTCATCTCATTGAACCATGTTTTAGTCCTTGAAATTAACCGTGTCTCTCGGATTTTATAAATTCCACTCAATGATGTGGTAAAATTAAGTTTTACGAAAAATTCATTTTTTAACTACCATTTAGTGATTTCAATATTCATCAAAAAATGAAAGTTTCCAGAAAAATACAAAAAATTAGGCCTAAGATATATTTGATATTATGAATTCAAAAATGATGTTTATTTTAACAAATTCAAAACATATCAGTTACATTAACTAATTTAAAAATTAATTCCTGTCGTCAAAACAAATAGCGTGTCTTTAAGAGATAATCACTATCAAAAGATTGACACTTGTTTATGTCTAGTTTAAATGCGAAATTACATCCAATGACCAACATTGTATTAAATTGTAAAAATATATTTTAAATATAATTTAAAACCACTCAAATTAATAATTTATCATTATTAATTATTTCTATTAAAAAAGTTGTTTTTAATTAAAATTTAATAATTTTCACTATTCATCAGAATATGAAAGTTATCCAAAAAGTACCAAAATTTCACCCTAAGCTAATTTTGATATTCTAAATCCAAAAATGAAGTCAATTTTGAAAAATAAAATTTACAAAATTTCAAAATGAGGTTATTACTATTCATACCGACTAGTTTTAATAATATTTTAATAGCATATCGTTGTTTAGTGAAACTCGGTATTGCGTACGATGCAAGCTATCGAGGAAGGCCACGGTTGCGTGTAAAGCAAGACAAGCTAGTTTTGTGTGTAGTGAAAGATTCCTTTGATGATTTATATAACATAAAAACAAAATATTTCTCATAAAAGTCTCGGGTGTTACAATAGGGGTGTGTACCTACTCCTTGGTGACATGTCGCTACCTTTGGAGGGAAATCATGCAAGCCTGGGTCTAGATAAACCAAACCATAGGGCCAAAGAAGGTGTACACATCCCATTCAGGGAACACTACCTTGTATAAATGGGGATAGTTATTACTGGAAGGAACCCTTGAGAAGGAACCTTATGTATTCTGGATGAGGTCTTATATGGCCTTTTGGTCCACTGACTTGAGATATAGGAGGGACTTGTTTTCATGTTATAGGGATAAGATCTCAAATGGTTGAAGTCAGTGGTCAGCGTCATCTACATCAAGACCCATAGTTTCCACTTCCCGTATGATTGTTGTGTCATCGCAAGCGAGAGGTCCTTCTAGGAATCCTATAGGGTCGTGATATTACTATTCTGAGGGTACTCCCATACGAGCGAGTTAGAGATCCAACATTGAAGAAACGGAGTTGGTGATGGTGTCATATGTGTGAATGAAGAACTTATATGAGTATTATACAAGGCTTGCATCGGTAAATGGTGGAAGGAATCTATTGGATTGAAGAGAGTTCGAGGAAAAACATTCCTATATAGATGAAAAACAAAAACAAAACAACCCCATACAAAAATAATATCATTTGAATGAAAACTTTAATGATTTATTATCTTGTATAGACCTCTTTTATCATGATAAAGGGGCCTAAAATATGTGTGACCCCATAATATTGGTTAAGGATTAACATTGTGTTCACCATTTTTGTTTCCCTTGGATGATATTTTTTCATTCATAACACTATTTTCGAATGGTTTCAAGTGGATTTTTTCATGGAACCTGAAACACAAAATGGGTTTATATCCATAGGGGATTACATTAAAAAGGTAAGAGTTCATTAGGGTGTTTAACCAACAATACTTAAGAACTCTCATTGTTTGAGAGGATGGGATATCAAGCTCATTGTACCATTTTTTAGGGAATTATAACCAAATCCAGGACACTCTTATAGAATTACGATATTTTCATGAATCCTTCACTAATTCCCTAGTTTTATGTGGAAAAACATTGAGTTAAAAATAAATAATTATCATGTGTGGTGTTTATAAGAATATGTATATATCTAATTTTATTCCTCAATGGAGACATTTGAATATATTTTAGGTTCTTCATCGATAATATCATCTTATTTAATAATTATATTTTATTTGGTTACGATTACACAGGTTTTCATGCCACACTATTGGGAACATTTGTGTGTATCATCAACTAGAAATATAAGAGTTTTTTTATGTTAGGATTAGACCCATTAAATATACTTCCTACATATCCTCATGGGAGGGATCAGAACCCACGTAATTTTGTGTAAATTAATGAGGAATATCATAACTTTTATGGACATGCGATAAGGACCAAGATATATATTTTAATTTCATGTAGCAAATATTTCTTTGATGGAGGTTCATAGTCAATGTTTGGGCTGGGACTTATGTCAAGACATCATGGTGACCTTGGAAGAATTATGGATTTCTATGCTGAATTAGACCCTACTAGGAACGCGACCAAAGATAATATGGTTAGCTTGTGGTGTAGGGTTTGGACTTCTTGTAGTCTTCCTATGTTTCCCATTTGTATGGTAATAAAAGCTCTTGTAGTTTGATGTTGAGGACATTAATATATAGTGGACTATGAAGGTATGTCTTATAGGGGAAGATGGCCATTTGAGGGGATTAAATTAGGGCTTACTCTTAAAGTGGTTTCGAAGTATTGGGATGATGAGGGAAGTATCGAATAATCATGTTTTCATGCATTTCATTCGGGATAACTCTAGAGGATGATTCCAGTGTTAATGTAATTAATATTGGTTCTTAGTCCTAAGTAGGATGCACGTTGAGCTCCGGCCATAAATGGGAATCCTATATATTCTGATTATAAAAGGAATCAGAGTTCACATAGTTAAATGGATGGCATGGATCATGTTGAATTAATGGTCACCAATATCTAATAATACCCCATGATTCATGCTTGGCGTGAGATAAAATAATAAGTAGATGATCCGAAATACCACAAAATCTGATTTTTTTTCACAAGTGGATATAGTGAAAATATCAAAGAGAGAGGGATGGTGAATTGAGTGGTCCCACCTTCTTATCCCCCTCTTCAAATTATAGAAGAGGTCAGGGATACTATAGATGAGTCTGAGGGTATGGATCTTAATTCTCTTCAATTTACCCTAGAACGGGTTTGGGGTATGGAAAATTAGGAAGTAATGTATCTGGAGGGAGGGGAGAAGACTCTCTGTCACATCCCCTCTCTGAACCGATGGCCAGAAGGTAAAGAGGAGAAAGAGTGAATCCTCCTTCAGAAAAGTCTAGGAGAACACTCTGGGAGGGATTCCCTAATGTTGTACTTGTGGTGGGGGAGCATGATCCCATTCTATACTGAATATAAAATAAAATGTAAACCTCATTTACCCTTCTTGAAACTGGGGGATTTGGATCATTGAGACAGGAAGGGGAGGAAATAGTGCTACCCATAGTGTCGAAGACTAGGATCTACATAAAACTATCCATGGGGTAGGGTTCCTCATGACTTTATGGATACACACTCGCATTCACCTTGAGGACCCTAACCAACCAAAAGGAAAAGCGTGTGAACCCTCTGATGGTAGGAATAGACACCCAATTGGGGGACATGTTGTTTTGTCGTACGTCATGGTTTTGTAAGTCCATAGGATTTGTTATAGGTTTCATATAGTTTCCTATCAACCAAGGGGTCTAAAGGAAAAAATTTAGTGTCTTTTATGGATACAGAGAAGGCCTGATGAGTGGCTCGTACATGGTATAGGTTTGGGAAATCCATGTGAGACTTACGCATTGGTTCTCTACATAGTTATGCCTTGGAAATGGATGCATGAACATGGGGGGCTCCATGATGGTAGGTATGAGTGAGAAAGTGGCTCCCTGTGTGATGGAACACTTGGGAATCTAATCATCGGTGAGACCTTGATCAATCATTCACAGGTCTTCACAAGTATTCCTAGAAATGACTCGTGTATGTACTTTATTAATAAATGATTCCTTGCTCTAGTGTTTTTTAATCAATGGGTGAGAGAGTTTCTCATGTAGGTTTTGTTAATTTTAAACCCTGTGAGGATCTTAGTTTTACTATCCAACTTTATTTCCCTTTTTTTTAGGTTTTCCAAATATACCTAGAAGATTTCAAAGGGATTGATTTATGAACTATGGTGATCAGAGCTTTGGGAGGCCTTCAAAAAATATCCAAATCAAGACCATAGGGTTATAATTATAAGAATATATAGGACCATGGGTGAAAAATTTATCTCATTCAGGTATCTCAGGGAGGTCGATCATGGAGGATGATCACATAGGACAATTGCATAAGTACCCTGAGTGGGGACGATGCATTACAGTAACTAGTTGACTAGCCATTATGGGCCATTAAAATTATTTTCATTATTTATATATGTAATTATTTTCTTCCTAATATATTTTCCATTTCCTCCATTTCATTCATGTGAAAAAATAGAGTTCCAACAAATGCATCCTAATACCAATATCATAGCCCCCCACCCCTGAAGTTGTAAGAACCTCCACAATCCAATATTTCATAGTTGGGTCCTCCATGACATATCCACATGACCACCAAAGAAGGGGTCGCACTAATATCTCACTCCATATACAAATAACCCAACTAGGATATGTCCCATCCTACCTCCAAGGATCAACCATTACAAAAATGGTTGTGGATCCAATTTTCCAGTCTTTATCCCCCTACATCATTGCTAAACGTCCACTTCATAGAATCCAACCATCATACACTAAAACCATAACATCTACGTCGCAACAGATATGATTATGGTGTATCATAATTCACTATGTTATTGAGTCCTCTAATGCTATTATTTTATAGTCTAACATCCACACCTTCTCCTCAATCCTCACCATGGAACCTGTAAGAACCTGGCCTTAAAACATTATGTAATCAGGAATTAAATGAATAATTCACAGTGAGGATCTTTTCAGGTTTACAGTTTTAGAGAATTAGGCCATAACTGTTACATATCAACATGAAAATTACATGTAGACACTACTACTCAATATCCATTTTTTCATATAACAAAAACTCTTAAAAAGTAACTTTTCTTGGTCCATGTTTTAGACAGCATGACTTTTCCTTGATCTCATCCTTGATTCTATTCGTCTTTATGTCGAGTGGAAAAATATTTCAAAAACATGGGATGACCAAAAAAATCTTATCAAGGCTTCTAAAATAAAGAAATGAAACATTAACCATTCAATAAATACTAATCAATGAAACCATACTTTTCAATCATAACATACCCCATGAAATCATAAGATTTATGAATAACACAAAGAAATCAGAAATCATAAAGGTAACTTGTGGAATCCATATCATACTTACATAGTAGATATCATAGTTACATATGGAGTTACATTGGAATAATTATCACAATATATTCCTTAAATATCTTAGGAGAAACATTAAAGTTAACCTCTGTCACATTACCCAATGCATTAGAGAGCTATCTCTAGCTCACTGCCCTAAGATTATCACGGAACCACCCATATACATAATCAATTCTCAATAACCATAAAATAATCATAACACATAAAATAATCATAAAGGCATGATAATATTTCCACATTCCAATCACAATAAATCAAATCAAGATATTGAAATAAACAATTCATTATCAAACCATTTTCAAAACCATATTAAACATTTAATAAAGACATTTTTGAATGAATGTGTCTCATACCAATTTGAATCATTTAAAGGGATTAAAATTATAAAACCATAATTTCTATATAATTAAATACTAAAAACCATTTTGAAAACATGGAAATTACTAAGAATGATTTAGAATAATAAATCTTTAAAACATTTAGAAAGATGTTTTTGTTAAAGAGTTCATAGCCAAATGAGATATGCTAGAATACAAATAAGTGAGGAATAACACTTAATCATATCTTTATAATGTCATAGGAATAAAGTTATTCGTGATATAATATTCAAAATGATAGTATATACACTATATAAGAGTGAATTGGTGCATAACAACAATGAAGTCTCAATAGAATGTAAATCGAGACAAAATCCTTATAAAAATTGTATCCTTATATTAAGGATATATAAATTAAATAATAATGTGTAAAAAATATAAATACACTCAATATGAATGGATATTAATTGTAAATCAATAAGTGTACATTCACACAAGTTATTTTTAAGACAAAAAAAATGACTTGGATGTTAAACTCAATGAATGGAAATTGAGTTAAAACTACTCTTATCAAGTTCATATCGATGATTTGAGAATTTATCAATGGAGTGATTATGTGTACAAAATGTATATCCACAAAAAGGGAGTGGAAATTAGAACATATATAAGTAAACAGTGATTCCACATGTAATCATAGTATGAGATAATTATGAATTATAAGATTAACCTAAGGAATGGAAATTGGGTTAAAATGTTCCATTACTGATTTGGTATCTTACGAAACATACACCGCCTGAATGAAGGATCAAGAAATTAAGATGTAAATACCAATATATTAATGTATATTACACAAGTAATACAATCATGTGAAACACATAAACAACAAAAATTAAATTTTGGCAAATGAATCATGAATCTCACGGGAATAAAAAGTGATATGAAACCCCCTTACCACGTTGTAATCAATCGAGTCATATGACAAAAAGATAATAACCTCAAAATGAATCACATAATAACATGAATATAAATAGAACAATGATAATATATATCAAATGGAAGTACACAATACAACACAAGCAATAAATATCTGGTGAACAATGGAAATCTCATGGAATTAAAAGTGAGATAAGAAACCCCTTACCTCATGTCTGACTTAACCCGTTCGTTCTTTATTCTCTTGAATAATAAACTAAAGTTAATTTTGACTTTATTAATAACATTTTTATGTTTTATTATTCCTTTTACATCACTTATTACCATGTTACAAACATTATGAAATAATATATATTAATAATGGTCGTTTTGTCAATATTAAGCACTTCAGTCAAAAATGAACTTCTTATAATTACAATTCGTTAATGTGGTAAAATGTTAATTATCTCCAGAATGATAATCATGATTTAGATATCATATATATCATATATTTTCAGTATATTTATGTAATTATAATATTACATAACATTTGGAGATAAGAATTGAAATGCATCATTCATAGAGATATTAAGCCGTATGTATGCATGAATGAAACTTTCATTTATATTTCATATTTAATGGAATGAAAACATAATGACACATAGGTATATTATGATTCTAATTGTAACGACCCAAAGTTTCATTAATGGAAAATCCCATCTTGATCCAGTTAAATGTATCTTTATGAAAAATGTTTTTATAAGATTTCAACTTCTTTGATTTTATGTTAAGAGTTGTGACCGTTACTTTTATATCCATGGAACAGTGATCACATGATTAGTATAAATATATGGCTTTAACGAACCCAATTTTACTCAGACAAAGGAAGCGATGACCTCATCCAGTAGAATTTCCCCATACGAAGCCCATTTGTGGGAGCTCGGAAAAGAGGTGGCGTCTTTGGGCTTCGCCCTTGACCAAGCCCAAGCTGAGCTTCATTATGTCAAGCTCGAATGTGACCATCTACGGGAAAAGTGGAAGTTGATAGAGATTACCACTCGAGTTATGTTATCTGAGCTACCCCAAGAGTCTGTCACCATCGTACACCTTACCCTTAGGTCTTATGCGGCTGTTTTAAGGGGTTATGTAACAAATAAGTAGTACTATGTTCATGTACATTTTTTTGTATATAATAATGAATATAATTTCTAGTCATTTTTGATACATTGTAAATAGTTTTTAAAATTACAAATGGTGTTTTTAGTTATTATTTAACTAAGAAATATATTTTATTAAATTAAGGTATTTTTGAATTAAATAATATTTTGAAAAAATAATATTATTATTATTAAATTAACTTTTTTATTAAATATAAATGATCTTATAATTTTATGAATGCAATTAAATTTTTTTATTAAGGTTTCAAAGCCATTTTTGTCGAAACCCGCAAATTTTCAATAAATGTCGTTTTTTATTTTTTAAGTGAAAATTAACATATTTAGAACCTTTTTTTATATAAAATGAATGTCATTTATGGAATCATGACATCTAGATTATCCAACGGTGATTTTTTCATAATTTTCTGAGACAGAAAATTTTTTGGGTAAAAATTAAATACCGTTTAAATATATAATGTGTTTTATGACATCATAATGACCAAATGGTGATGTAATAAAATACCATAATCCTTATGTTCTTCCAATATATGTTTTATCATTAAAATAATGTGATTTTGGGTTTGTTTGACTTACTTTTCAAAGCATTAATGGACCCCTCAAGACATATTCAACACATTGCCTTTTTAAATTAATTTACATGGGAGTCTGACTCACCTCCACATAAGCAACCTTATTATTTTAAGAAGTTTGGACTTTGGTCGTATAAAATAATGTTTTCCTCTTCCCTTTTCCAAAAACCATGGGCAAAAACCATGGGATGGTTTGTGGTTTGGATTAATTTAATGCAAGGGGACCCAAACCTAAATAATATATAATTCCCTTACCTTTCCTATATAAACACACCCAAGCTCCCACTTCCTCCTCACTAAAATCCCTTGGAGTTCGTCCAACCTCTGACCTAATCTCTCTAGAATCCTCCCATGGTGCCCCAAGCTCCCAAGAAGCCTCTCACAATCCTCTCTCTAGCCTTTGGAAGCACACTTCCAAGTAAGGGTTTTTTCTTCCTTTATCATTTTTTGTCAATTTTCTTTAAGTTGTATTTCCCTTTTAATTTAAATTATGAATGTTGGGATATGGTTTCACACCTCCCCCATACTGCCCTCTTATTATTTGAATGATGGGAGACCCCTTTATCTCCCATTAAATGCTTCCCATGTACACTCGTTACTATGCCGAAATTCCGAAAGGAACTTCTCTCTCTTCTTTTACATTCAAGCAACACTTTTGTATCATGAATCTATATTCAATTACAATTTATGGGACATGTATCTATATGAACTACTTAATTTCCATTACATGTAAATATGATGAGGAACCGCTTTCTCTCTCATCAACCCTTTTTATGAATTCTTATGTCACGCCGTTACGCTGCCGAAATCGCACTGATTTTCTAAGCCAATATCATTGTGTAGTGAATACCATGCCCATTTCTCCATCAAGGGTATTCACATTTATGCACATTTACTTATTGATTTTAAAGTTTCATGTATGAATTCCACATTCCTTTATCATGGAATAAATTATTATGTTTTATGAATCCATGTTTTATGATCCATGTGGCACACTTATGCATGAAATGAAATGTTTAAGAAGGGTGCGCCCTTATAGCACTCCAAAGCATTGGGTAAATTATAGTATCATGATACGTCATGTGTAATGAGTGTTGACTCATGATAATTCAAGTGAAACAAGGGTTTACTCATGCCTCATGTGCAATGAGGGTTTACTCATGTTCCATGTGCAATGAGCCTTGGCTCTTGCTAATTCAATGTTAAATGTTGTTTCCACATTCCCATTTTATGATTATCATGCTTTATCATGCCTTTATGTCCATGTTTATCTTATTCTCTATTGACATTACTATTGCCTAACATGTATTATTCTCCTCATGTTATTCTATGTGTACACCCTTACTGGGCTTTATATCTCACCCTTTTCTTATGCATGTCCTCAGGTTATCCCATGCAATGATAAGTATGAGGGAATGTAGTGGTCATGTAAAGGAAGTTTTCAATAATGATATTGAATTTCATGTTTCATGTTTTTATGTAATGATCCTAAGCCCCAAAGACACTAAACCACTCGATCTTCTTTGTTGTATCAAGTGAAGTTTTATGTAATAAAGCATGTTTAAGTTGTAATAAAAATTAGGGTTGTCATACTAATATATTATAATATGATATTTATGTTAAATAATTTCAATGACACCATCCATTATAAATTTCATGTATGTCATTAAGGAACCATATCACCTTGAGGGGGTGGTAGTATGCACTTCCTCAAATGAAATTGTCGTATTTAAACATATTGGAAAGCTTAGAGGTATGTTTTTAAATATAAATTACATAATAATATTGAAATAAACATTATATATATCATATATAAATACATTTCCATCATAATTTCCACCATGTGAGGTGGTAGGACAAGATTCAGAAATCATCATTTTGTGAGGCAGTAGTTCAACGTCTATAGAAACAGTATGTTCTTTACCCATTAGATGGAGGTGTGTGTATGTTTAGTTAGAATACTTCTAATAACATCAACATAGTATATTTAGGATACATTGTTTTGTTATAAAATAGTGTAATAAAAATATTTTATGGATTTTGAGAAGTAAAATAAAAAAAAATATAAGAGAAGACATTACCTTTAAATCATTGTTTCCTCGACGGATTTCGGGGATGACCTCCTTGACGGGAGATTCAAACGTTCCGATCGGTTTCTAGCGGGTTTGTTCGTAGAACCGGAAACATCCAATGATTCCACATCCGTTTGGACATACTTTCCAAAGGTAGGCGCTCATTAGCTTGTGGACTGATGAGGCTTAGGAATTTTCATTGGTCGAGAGGATGGGAGGTCGGACTCATCACACCTTTTTGAGGGGAATTATTGTCTACTCCGGGACACTCTTTATAGATTTAAGTTATGTTCATGAATCCTTATTACATTACCAAGTATAAAATGTGCTTTCCTTTAGTTTTGACAATCAATGATTAAATATGCAAGAAATTTAGATAATCTTTTATATGTATTCGAGGTTCTTCATCAATAGAGAATCATCTATATCTGTTTAGAGATTCTTGGTCAATGGTATCTTTCAAAATATTTATATAAAAGTCTCTTGGTCATTATGATGACCAGGCTGGTTTTAAAGCCACTCAGTGGGGAACTTGAAGTTTATCGTCATTCAGAAGGACATGGATTATTTCAAAGTTGGGATCGAACCCATAAATGGGCTACCTACGTATCCTTTGTTTTGGAAAAGGAATCAGAACCCACGTAGTTCGAGTAATGGAGTATGATGTTTATGATTGATGGCTCAAAGAAGAATGTCATAATTACATTTACACTCTAAGCTCACGTGATTCATGCTCGGTGTGAGAAACAAGAGGTATTGGTAAAAATTATACAATTGTGCCATGAAAGATGAAATCATAAGAAATTGTTTGGGGCTTAGGTATGTATGACTGCCCAGATAGATGAAGGTTTAGGATTCACTTTTAGGGAGAAAATCTAGGAACAGTGTCCATAAAGGTATATGTGCTTTATGGAGATTTGAATACTCTAATCTTGGGGCTTACTCCTAAGGAGGATTCCCAAGTTAGGAGGGGACTTATGATTGGGTTTTACTCCTGAAAAGGAAACACAAATCAAGGGTAAATTAGGACTGGTTAAGAGAAATTTATGGGGTCTTGGGGTTTTACTCCTGAAAAGGAAACCCAAGATTATGACTGGGACTTACTCCTAAAAAAGGAGGCCCAGGTTATGACTGAGTCTTATTCATAAAAGGGAGACCCAGGTTAGGGGACTTGTGATTGGGTTTTACTCTTGAAAAGGAAACCCAAATCAAGGGTAAATTAGGACTGGTTAAGAGAAATTTATGGGGGCTTGAGGTTTTACTCCTGAAAAGGAAACCCAAGATTATGATTGGGACTTACTCTTAATAAAGAATGCCCAGGTTATGACTGAGTCTTATTCCTAAAAGGGAGACCCAGGTTAGGGGACTTGTGATTGGGTTTTACTCCTAAAAAGGAAACCAAAATCAAGGGTAAATTAGGACTGGTTAAGAGAAATTTAAGGGGGCTTGGGGTTTTACTCCTGAAAAGGAAACCCAGGATTATGACTGGGACTTACTCCTAAAAAAGGAGGCCCAGGTTATGACTGAGTCTTATTCCTAAAAGGGAGACCCAGGTTAGGGGACTTGTGATTGGGTTTTACTCCTGAAAAGGAAACCCAAATCAAGGGTAAATTAGGACTGGTTAAGAGAAATTTAAGGGGGCTTGGGGTTTTACTCCTGAAAAGGAAACCCATGATTATGACTGGGACTTACTCCTAAAAAAGGAGGCCCAGGTTATGACTGAGTCTTATTCCTAAAAGGGAGACCTAGGTTAGGGGACTTGTGATTGGGTTTTACTCCTGAAAAGGAAACCCAAATCAAGGGTAAATTAGGACTGGTTAAGAG
Organism: Viscum album; assembly: GCA_963277665.1. NCBI lineage: Eukaryota > Viridiplantae > Streptophyta > Magnoliopsida > Santalales > Viscaceae > Viscum > Viscum album. The sequence goes on along the minus strand of OY728120.1, from coordinate 565,668,399 downwards.
ACATTTAAGGGGGCTTGGGGTTTTACTCCTGAAAAGGAAACCCAAGATTATGACTGGGACTTACTCCTAAAAAAGGAGGCCCAGGTTTTTACTGAGTCTTATTCCGAAAAGGGAGACCCAGGTTAGGGGACTTGGGGCTTACTCCTAAGAAGGATTCCCATGATTATGACTGGGACATACTCCTAAAAAAGGAGGCCCAGGTTAGGAATTAATGTTTGGGGCTTACTCCTGAGGAGGATGCCCAAGTTTGGGAACTTTAAGAATTTGGGGCTTACTCCTAATGAAGGATGCCCAGATTTGAAATTGGGGCTTACTCATGAGGAGGATGCCCAAGTTAAAGGATTATGATTGGGGCTTACTCCTGAGGAGGATTCCCAAGTTAATGATTCTCTCATCTTAAAGGATGAGGTTGAATGAATGAACTCTCTATATTTAGTGACATAAGGATATTTAAATCACTAGGTTTTGAGAGATATTCCACAGAATTCCTTTCAGATAAGGAAGTCAAATCAAGAAATCATGCCATAAATGGCTTTGAAGAGTGTCTTGAAGACTGAATCTTGAAAAGGAAAGGTGTAATGGCTTAAGAGGGGTAAAATGGGCAAGATGGGCACCAAAAAAGATAGGGTCGCACAAGTCTTGAAAGGCGCGCAAGTCTTCCATGGGCGCGCAAGTTTTGGTCGCGCAGGTATACCTGCGCGACACATGGTGTACTTGCGCAATTTTAAACCAGCATTGAAATATTTGAGCGACTTTTTTTTAAACCCTTTAGAATCCTCTTGAGGTTCTTCCAGAAAAGGGACGTGCAAGTTATATTGAAGGAAATAAGTCGGCGCGCAAGTGTTGATAAGTTTCAACACTTAGGCCTTCTTTCTTCTCTTTAGATCTTCTATTCTAGGTATGAAATTACCTTAGAAGTGTTCCGGAAGCTTTGAGAAGAAACTTGGGCGTCGAGAGCTTCAATCCTAGTTTCTGGAAAAAGATCCTCCTGAATGGGGGGCCCACAGGGTCTATTTATAGGCAGGAGAAGACCCCGGGCGGTTACAGGACGGTTATCAATTAGGTCGCGCAAGTCACTTGCACGACCAGAAGGCGTCGCGCAAGTAGACTTGCACGACCACTAGGCAGCGCGCAAGTACTTGCACGACCACTAGGCGGCACGCAAGTGTACTTGCGTGACCATGAGGGAACTTGAACGACCTATGGGAAAAGTTCTCCTTATTCATCCCTTTGTCGATTTTTGATGTTTCTTCAAAGGAAGAATCACTTTGGACTCAGATATTTCCCTTTTCCAATTTTTAGATTCTGTGACGAAAGGAGTGTCAACAAATGTCCCCCCTCAGAGTTGGATCCGGAGAGAAATGAGGATTTGACTCTGAGGAAATTGAATCCATCCAAAGGAAAAGGGGGCGCGCAAGACTTTAGGGCACAGAGGGCAGTGCGCAAGTGTGCTGGAACTTGACTTTTATTAAGAGTTCCTTTGTCTTTTTTGGGCAGTTTAAAGTCATGCATTCCGGACATAAAGGGGCTAATGTTTAAGGTCAAAATAGATTTGACCAAAATGGATTAAAATTGATTCAATTCCTTGAAAATTTATCTGAAAAGTTATTACCATACTCAAGTATGAGAGAAAATATGTAAACTATGGCTTAAGAATATTTGAATCTGAGGAATGATATGAAATTGAGCTAAAAGGCATTTAGAAGAAGTAGTTTCCAAGAATGAAGTTACTATTATTTGACAAAAACCCGTTAGGGGGTTGAAATATGCAGGGCCACCCAAGGGCATTGGCTGCATGGTCAAATAAATAGCATCTTTCGGCTGACAAGTCTGTTATGTTGACTGTTTATGCAAGGCCACCTATGGGAACGTGCTGCATAGTCAGGCAAAAGAACTCTCAGAAATTTACTTTCCTAGTGCTAAAAGCCAGTGAAAGTTTATGGAGATTCAAATTTTCTAAAGTATAGAGTTTGTTGTATGGAAAGAGGTACTTGAATATGGAGAAGATATTTACAAACAAGAATATCGAAGAACTGGATGAATATCACTCCTACAAAGGTCTGGCCCAAACGTAGGGAAGAAGAATAAACCATAGACTTGAATACTTTCAGATCATGAAAAAGGATATGGGACAAATATGTTAAGGATGGCTATTTTTTGCGGATCCCTACATACTGTCGTTTAAGACAAATAAGGACAAAAGAGGCATTCTTCCCAAGAATGAAGTTACTATTATTTAACAAAACCCATTAGGGGGTTGAAATATGCAGGGCCACCTAAGGGCATTGGCTGCATGGTCAAATAAATAGCATCTTTCGGCTGACAAGTCTGTTATGTGGACTGTTTATGCAAGGCCACCTATGGGCACGTGCTGCATAGTCAGGCAAAAGAATTCTCAGAAGTTTGACATTTTTGTGATTAGAAGTCATGAAAAGGGTTATGAAGATCTGAAAATATTTAAGGTTAGGATTATAACACATAAAGATGGGTATTGTCCAATGTATATAGAGATACATAGGTCAATGAAAACCATAATCATGTTGTGGCGGGGTCCTGAATTGAAATTTTGGACTTCACTACGTATCTCATAAGAATGAGAATCAAGCCATACGTAGTTCTTGAAATGCATTTTAATGTCATACAGGACGAAAGTATGAGAAATCTTAGTTTAGGGTCATAGAATTCGGACCATAATAATGAATACACAGTGTGTGTTTTCATGGACTTTTCAGCCAAGGGACTGAAAGTGAAATTTGGGGTTAGGCCGAAAAGACTTGGGGATGGATTCGAGTGATACTCGAACGTTCCTACGTATCCCATAAGGATGGGAATCAAGCCCACGTAGTTCTAGAAATACCCATTGTACAAATTTGGTTCGTACATGTGAAGGGTGAAAGGGGACTTTAGTGCAATGATGGTTTAACCTGAGATAAAAAGTTTAGGCATTACCATGTATGCACGTAGTCTTTTTTTGAAATGAAACATGATTAAAAAATCAATTTCAATAATAGTTCTCTCTCAAGTGAGGATATCAAAGAATATTGTAGTTTATTGTCGTACCGGACAAAAGTGTTGTATAGTTTAATGTCGTATAACAAGGATGAAAGTGAATAAATGTAAAAAAATATTGATTCTAGGGGAGGTTTCACAAATCAACATCATATGAGATGGTGGTGAACCGATGTGAAGAGATTGTTTTTGGGCTTGAACCTTGGAAGGCTGCCTACATACCCAGCCTGGAGGGAAAGGATCAAAGTCCCTGTAGTTCAATTAAAGAATGAATTAATGATTAAGTTGTTCTTGTGGACAATGATCTAATAAAAAATATTGTTGGGACTTACACATGGTTAGTGGCCCAAAGGGAGTGTTATGGTTGATGTTTTCTCTAAGCTCACGTGAGTCATACTCGGTGTGAGAAACAAGAGGTAATAACAACCTTAACGATGCACAGTTTAATGTCATGTAGGACATAAAAAAGGGACTATGCAGTTTAAAGTCTTGCAGTTAGGACTATTGGTGCTGCACAGTTTAGTGTCATGTAGCAGGGACAAAATACAGTTTAATGTCATGTAGGACCTATCAAGGATTTTCTGTACAGTTTAGCGTCATGTAGTTAGGACAATGGGGATAAAATAGTTTAACGTCATATTGGACGAAAGGGGGACTGTGCAGTTTAATGTCATGTAGTAAGGACAAAATAACACACCATTTATGTCATGTTGGACGAAAGTGAAAATAGTTTAAGGTCATATGCATGGACCGTGGATGGTGCAGTTTAATGTCATGCTGGACCTTTGATGATTATATAGTTTAACGTCTTTCCAGACATGAGGGACTTTTATACAGTTTAGCGTCATGTAGTTATGACGTCACAGTTTAACGTCTTGCTGGACATAAAGGATTTGCAAATAGTTTATGGTCATATACATGGACCAGGGGTGATGCAGTTTAAGGTCATGCTGGACGGTTTAGGGAATTGTTTCACAGTTTAATGTCGTGTGGGACAAATTTTCCGTTTAAAGTCATACTGGACCATTGCTGTATAGTTTAACGTCATACAGCAAGGACGAACTGGTGCTGTACAGTTTAAAGTCATGTAGCTAGGACTAAGGTGAACCAATACGAGGATATCAGTTCTGGGGACTTTTTACAGTTTATCGTCATGCTGGACGTTGGAAGTGACACACAGTTTAATGTCATGTTGCTAGGACACAATATAGTTTAATGTCATCTCGAACAAAATATGGAACTTCTGTACAGTTTAATGTCATGTAGATAGGACATAATACAGTTTAGTGTCATGTAGGACAAATAAGGAACTTCTGTACAGTTTAATGTCATGTAGATAGAACACAATATAGTTTAATGTCATCTCGGACAAAATATGAACCAATGTGATTGTTTTTGGATCTGGGAACAATATTTTGTGTTTATACAAAATACTTCTTCAGAAATCTGGCATTAGTTGGAGTCGTGATGTGTTCTCCATCAATTGAGATTAGAGAATATGCTCCATTGGAGTAGACCTTATGTATTGAATAAGGTCCTTCCCATTTTGGTTCAAGCATGGGAGGCTTCTTTCCTGGTATCATTGGTGCTCTGAGAACCAATACCAATTCTCCCTGAATGAATGAACGAAGATGAACTTTTTTGTTAAAAGCTCGTGCTATTCGATTCTGATAGATTTCCATGTGGTGCAAAGTGCACAATATTTTCTCATCTAACTGTTCCAATTCATTCAACCGCTTTTGGGATTTCTCATCTGTAGATAACTGATCACAAATGGCTATTCTGAGTGAGGGCAATTGAACTTCAATTGGCAAGACTGCTTCTATTCCATATACCAATGAATATGGAGTTGACCGCGTTGCATTGCGATTGGTAGTCCGATAAGCCCATAAAGCATGAAAGAGTTTATCAGGCCATGACTTTTTATCTTTATCCACCATCTTTTGTAGTATATTTGAAAGAGTCTTGTTGAAGGCCTCTATCTGGCCATTAGCCGCTGCATGATATCGAGATGAATGGTTGGACATAATGTTGTATTCTTGATACAATTTCTTTACCTCAGAAGAACAGAAGTTGGTGCCGTTGTCCGTCAATATGGTATGAGGGACACCAAATCTAGTATTGATGTTAGACTTGATGAAGCTAACAATGCATTTAGAATTGACTTATTTGAGAGGTAATGCCTCTGCCCATTTGGAAAAGAAATCAGTAGCAGTAAGAATGTACTTAAACTGCTTGGCCGTAGCTGAAGGGTAAGGTCCCACCACATCCATTCCCCATGTGGAAAATGGCCATGAGTATTTAGCTGTATGAAGCAACTCTGGAGGTTTATGAATGAAGTTGGCATATACTTGGCATAAATGACACTTCTTTGTGAAATTAACACAATCTTGTATCATTGAAGGCCAAAAGTATCCAAGCCTTCGAATTTGATCAGACAGTCTATGTCCAGACTGGTGGGCACCACAGACTCTTGCATGCAGTTCTTTTATGACAGCCATTGTCTCTTCACCATCAATACATCTGAAGAGAACTCCATCAAAACCACGTTTGTAAAGAATTTTCTCGAGGTGGTTTGGGCTATCATAAAGAGTAAAATTGACCACACGTCGCCGAATTTGTTCTTTCTCGGCTCTATCAGGTGGAAGTGTTCCATTTTGAAGGTATTCCCTGATAGGTGACATCCATCCTATAGTATGCCCATACGGTTCAGGAATGGGACTAATTTCATTAATTTCCTCTGTTCTGACTTAAACATAAGGTGAAATTGCACGCCGGTGGGCAATACAGATGGTTGTCTCGTCCCGATTTGGATCTGCTAAAGCTGTGGCTATATTATCCAGTGCATCAGCTTGAGCATTTTGTGATCTTGGGACATAAGAAAATGTCGGTTCTGAAGGGAATTCCGACATTAACTCTCTGACGTAATCATACAAAGGGATTAATTCTTCTTTTATGATGGCATAATCCCCATTGACTTGTTTGATTACCAGGTCTGAATCACCTTTCACCTTTAAGTGATTCACTTGTTCTTGAAGTGCTAACTCCAAGCCTGTAATGAGAGCTTGGTATTCAGCTTCATTATTGGTACCACCTTCCCACAACAAAAAGGAATAAGGTAACCCTGCCTTATCTAAAGAAATGAGCACAATTCCTAAACCAACTTTTTTGAATTTAGTATTTTCCATTTTCTTCCCTGTTGGACTTCTAGAAGCACCATCAAAATACATTTCCCATGTTTGAGGACTCTCTTGAATAGAGAAAACTTCCTCATCATAGAGTTCAATATCTGAATACGTGTCTTCCACTGAAGGATGTTCATCCAGGAAATCAGCCAGATCTTGGCCCTTAATTGCCTTTTGAGACACATACTGAATGTCGAACTGCTGTAGAATAACCGCCCACCTTGCCAGACGTCCTGTAAGCATTGGACGACTAAGGATGAATTTGAGCGGATTATTACGAGATACCAATTGGACGTCATGATGTTGTAGGTAGTGTCTCAGTTTCTAAACTGCAAAGATTAATGCTAGGCAGCACTTTTCAATACTTGAATACCGGGTTTCTGCTTCAAGCATAGTTCTACTGAGATAGTAGAGACTGTTTTCATTCCCAGCATCATTCTTTTGAGCGAGAAAGGCACCCAATGATCGCTCTAAAGCTGTCACATAGAGGATAAGAGGTCTACCCTCAATAGGTGGCATGAGTACTGGTGGACTCAAGAGGTATTTCTTGAGGACATCAAATGCTTCTTGACATTCTTCATTCCACTGGTAAGTGACTCCTTTCTTCAATAATTTGGTAAAGGGTAAACTTCTAGCCTGCCAAATTGGCGATGAAACGCTGAATATAGGATAAGTGTCCTTGAAGTCCTCTTAATTCTTTCAAATTCTGAGGAGGTGACATACCAAGGATTGATTTGGTCTTCTCAGGATCAACTTCAATACCACGATGGCGTACAACAAAGCCGAGGAATTTTCCTGAGGTTACCCCAAAAGCACATTTTAAGGGGTTCATCTTCACATTATGTTGTCGAAGCTTGTGGAATATGACTTCCAAATCATCCAAGTGATTAGAACGTTGTTTGGATTTAACCACCAAATCATCTACATAGAATTCAACAAACTTCCCTAAAATAGATTTGAAGATACGATGCATGGCGCGTTGATATGATGCACCTGCATTCTTTAAACCAAAGGGCATCACCCGGTAACAAAACACACCTTGAGGAGCTCTGAAGGCTGTATATTCCTCATCTTCTGGGGCCATTCGGATCTGATTATATCCAGAATATCCATCCATGAAAGAAAGTACTTCATAGCCAGCCGTCGCATCAATTAAGAGTTCTGTAATCGGAACTGGGAAATCATCTTTAGGACAATACCGATTAAGATCTCTGAAATCGATGCAAACCCTAATTTGTCCGTTCTTCTTCTTTACAGGGACAATATTATCCAACCACTTGGGATATTGAACTTCTCTGACGAAGTTAGCTTTGATCAACTTATCCACTTCAGCTTTAATTTTGGAAGCATAGGTTGGGTGTGTTCTTCTCGTGGCTTGTTTAAAACCTCGATGTTCTTTTGGTAAACCCAAATGATGAGTAGCAACATCAGGATCAAGCCCAGCCATTTCTGTATAATTCCAAGCAAAAATATCTTTTAATTTTCTTTAGAAAATAAATATACATCTCTTTCTCTTCAAGGGTCATGGCCGCACTAATTAAAGTGGGGCGTGGATCTTTCTCTGTACCCAGATTTACTTCTCTGAGTTCATCCACAGTGGTAGAGATACCCTCTTCAAATGCTGGAGGAGCATCTCTAAGATCTTCCTCTTCCTCTTTATCATGTGTTAATTCTTCCGTTTCTACTTGCAAAGTATATGAAAAAACGAAATTTTCATGATCATAAGAGATGTCAAAATTTTCACATTTTGAAGAAGAAGCTTCCATTTCCGACCCTATTGATGATAATGGGTCTTCTTTGGGAAATAAATAGGAGATGATGGATTGAGAATCGACATCATTATTCACCTCTGGTGTTGCTATAACTTCTTCTGGCCTGATTAGCGAAGTATAGACTTGTTGGATTTCAGCAGACGAAATGAAAACGTCACCACTTATGCTTTCATCACTACTTGGTAAGTTACAAATTTCTCCCATGTTGTCTGGATAGATTGCCGTAATTGACATTATGGATCTTTCCATAAGAGTATTTTGATTTGGGCCTATTTTTTCAATTTGACTGATAGGTAACACATAATCTGTACTCACATGTGAAAATGGATTTATTGGAATTTTCTCCAAACCATATGGAGCATTAACTTTGGTAATTTCCTTAATTGTAGATTTTTCTCTTCCCTTCATGTGATTAAATTCCGCCTCAATGTATTGAGACTCACATGTCTTGAACGGGGCCTTATCACCATACAATGTTCCAACTTGACCATCGAAACAGTATTTGAGACATTGATGGTATGATGACGGAATAGCTGCATGCTGATGTAGCCAGGGTCTTCCAAGCAAGATATTGAAAGCTGAGTCCTGATCAACAATCATGAAATCCGAATTGGAAACAAGATCTCCAAAATGAGTTCTGAGTGTAACTTCTCCCAGTGGTTCTTGTTCATTTTTATCATATCCTTGCAACATCATGGTAGAAGGAGATAAATCAGATTTCGTGAGGCCCAATCGACGATGTGTACGAATGGGCATGAGGTTGACTCCTGAACCATTGTCAATGAAAGCTCTTCGAACATCTATACCATTGACTTTTCCAGATAAGTACAAAGGTTTTATGTGCCCATGAACAACATCACCTTCATCTTTATCAGTAAAAGATATCACTACATGGCATTCTGCAGGATTATTCTCTATGTGATAGATTTCAGCTGCAGCAATTTCAGCTTCAAACTCCTGAGGACTTGACAAATCTTCGATGAGTGCTTCCCGAAGATCTTTTGACAGATTCAAAGAATCGAAAATTGATAACTTGGATGGTACTTGGGCCAAGTGTTTCAATATATCATACTTTTGATCTAGAGGTCTGCGTTTCCCAATAGGAATATGCGGTTTAGCAGGTACCTTGGAAGCAGACGCTTTGGAAGCTGATGCATCTTGTATTGAAGTTGGCAACATCCTTGGTTTTGGAAGATTAGACTAATTAGATCCATTTACTTGCTGAGATAAAGAAGATGGAACCTTTAATCGGTCTTCCAAAATAACTGTGCCAAAACTGAGTTGGCCATTGGCAGAAGAACTTGCTTGTTCTTTTTGAGCTCGCTGAAGGGCTCTACCACGAGTGTCTGCTTCATATATAGTGCTAGCAGGGGTAAAATTAGAGTAGTGGCTTAGGAAAGATCCACGTCTTCCCTGTATCCTGTACTTCTAGAACTTCTTCGGATTCCATTATTTGATACAAGGAATTCAGGCTCATCAAGACTGGAATATGGATCTGTTAATTGAATCATATTAACAGAACCAAAGATTAACTCTTCGTCTGATAAAGACTCTGCCTGGTTAGTCTGTTTAGGCTGTGCCGTTTGATGGGGCGGTGCCCGTGGCTTTGAAGTAGATGGCATGAAATCTGCCAGAGTCAAAGACAATTTAGGCTTTGATACATACTCATCTTCTCCTGATTCCTCTTTCTTCTTTGAATTACGCTGCCCTTTTGAGGATTTGTCTTTTGATGGAGGCTTTACTGTAGCTTTTTTAGGAGACACAATTGGCTATTTCAATTGTGTTCGCAAAATGGAATGGGTCCGATTGATTGTCTTTCTGACCATCCAATCATCATATTTTTTCGCAGTTTTGCTTTTGACTTCCTGCCACTCGCCTCCTTCCTCTGGATCTGTAGCGGTAATACACGCTACATGAGCTAAAGAACCCTTCAATTTGACTTGTCCCAAGTCGACCATCTTTTGCAGGAGGTCTTTAAAGACAAAACACTCCTGTATGGGATGCCCCAACATTTGATGAAAGGGACAATAATTGGGATGGTCTTCATCTCCTTCCTTGTTTGGCCTCTTCGGCACTGGTAATTGAACCAAATTATTTTCTAGAGCTGAAATGAAGTAACCAGGAATTTGCTCACTTCGGAAAGAGTATGTTTTACTCTTAATATCCTCAAATTGTTTTCGTCGTTGATCTCTTTGATCATTTGGACGAAACATCCTTTGTTGTTGGCGTTCAGGAGGTGGAGTCCTTCGAGAAGATGAAGGTTTTGAAGTAGATATAGGTACAAGTGCTTGTTTAAGCATAACTGTAGCTGTTTCTGCTTTACGCATTCTTCTTCCTGGAGCTGATGGAATTACACGAGATTTAACCTTAGCCTGTATAAGGGAATCTTCAATCTGCTGAGCGATTGAAGTAAGGTCTCGAAACCCTCTTGTGTGTTTCACAGGGATCAATGGCATGCGTAATTCGTCACGCAGATTTGCCACACAGATTGGCAACAATTCCTCCTGAGGGAGTGCTAAACTCAGGGAATACGTTAATCCCTTCCAATGAGAAATGAAATCAGAGACTCTTTCATTCTCCCTTTTCTTGCAGTTTGTAAGATCGAAAACTGTCGTTTTTTGCAAAGTTGAGCTAAACTGAAGAAGGAATTTTTGACGAAGATCCTCCCATCCAATGACTGACCGGGATTGCAAGCTTGTATACCAGACAAAAGCTGGTCCTTGCAAGGTTCGCACGAAGCATCTGAGTTTCACTGCTTCTTGCTGCTCTGGAGTTCCCATCATAGGATCACAACAAGATACGTAATGCGTCAAATGTTGTTCAGGGTCGCCTGATCCATTGAAAGTAGGGAAAAAGGGTTTCAAAAACTGGATGGAGGAGAAATTGAATCTACCCATTCAGGGTAAACTTTCTTTTCAGGTTGAACTTGCGCTCGTTTCCCTTCCATAGTTTCTAACAGAGCTGTTAATGACTCAATAGTAGTTATTAACTTTTGAGAAACGTCAGGATGAACTTGGTTTTGGGTAGGTGCAATGAATGGAGCTTGGACAGACGTGATGGTTGGTGCTGCAACTGATGGTAGTGCTCCCAACCATTGTTGCGTTTGACCCGTAGGATTATACCTCTGAGGGTGTACTGATAAATGAGGATATTCCTGATCCATCTCAGTAGTTACAACAAATTCCTTTGGCTGTCGGACTTTAGCATTCTTAAGAAGAATACTACTCTGAAGTAGTTCTGCATTCAACCTTCTTAATTCTTTCATTTCGTCCACTTGTTGTGCAAACCTTTACTCTAATGAGAGCGATTTACCTCCTTCAGAGGAAGGTTGAGAAGTAACCTGATTCTTTCCTTTCCCCTTATTGGATCCTTTTCGGAGAGGGGGAAGTGGGTTACTTGAAGGAATACCCAGATTTTGGGTAAGCCTTTGATTACGTGTGCGCACACCTTCTTCATTTAGGTCTGTGTGCGCAACTTCTTGAGCAGGAACTTCTTCGTCTGATTCCTCTGATTGAGCCTCATTTGGTGAATCAGCAGCAACGGTATTAATGACATTAATGGATGCATATTGCATGGAATCCTTTCTATCAGCATTTCTGTGATATTGTCTTCTTCTATGTCCATGATGAGACATGGCATTCCATTGACTTGATCCCTCAGGAACTTCTTGGAGAACCTTCACTTGGAGAGAATCTCCTGATATCTTGGCTTTTCGTTCCTCTTGAGGCTTATTCCCTAATCGAGAGAATACTGATTTTCTCTGAGGGAGGGATTGAGGATTTGAAAAAGTACCCAGTCCGGTGGACTAGGGATGTTCCTGCTGCTTCCGCTCAACTCCTCGAATCCCATTTGTTGACTCTGAGGGTTGGGTTAGAGAAGTCCCCAGTCTGGCAAGCTAGGGTGTCTCTTGACATGCTATGTCTGAGATCTTCTTAAAATCTCTCTTGATCTTGCGAATCATAGTTCGGAAATTAGCTGGATGCATTAACCTGCATCCACTTTTATCACCTGGTTCAACAGATCGTTGGATGATTTCCGAAACTTCTGTCATTTGATGACGTGTTTGCTCCAGACGAGAGGTTTGTGCAATATTCTCGCCTGCTTGATGTAGGAGCAATTCAACAACCTGTTCTCTATATACTTGATTTCGAGAGGAACTAGTTGAAGCATGTTCTTGAGCAAGCTTTTGATTATGAACAATGCCCATTGACTGTGGCCGGCCATGGGCAATAACATTGCATGATACCATTTTCGGCGGGCTTTGCTGACCGGAAAGCATTGTGAAATGTAGTGCTCCGTGAACACCCCATCCTATGATATTAACATCAGATGGAGCATTGGCAATTAACTGACGCAATTTTCTTAGTGCGCCAAGGCTTGAACGTTGAAGGGTTCTTTGTTGCTTTTCAGCCTTCGGATACCGAGAGACTGATAGAGATGCCAAATCAATCTGGCATTGTAACCCTTCTATTATCTTAATATGATTTTCATAATCACCGTAAGATAATACTTTCTTCTTCAATTGACAAAGAGTCTTCCATATGTTGAGACGAATATCATGGATTCCATCATCCGTCAACATCTTTGGAATGTCGTACAGGGAGTCAGCCAAAGGCCAAAACATGACTGGTACTTCACCTTTTGCCAGTTTTTTCCTCATGTTCAGCATTTCCTCTTTATCATTAAATGAAGATTATTCTACCTGTTTGGACCAGAGTTGGTGTTTCCTTGTTGCTTCATCGGATTCAATAAGATTGGTAGAGATATCACTATTAATGCTGGAAGATGAATGACCCAGGGATGGTTCGGAGAATAACCTGAACCCCAGGCTATCTTCTTATGGAGAAAGAGTTTCACCTGCCGATAGTAAAGCATCAGACATGACTGGTTTTACGTTTGCAAGTGCCTCGAGATAGGAGGACTTTCTCGTCACTACATTGCCTTATGAAGAATTTTCGAGACAACGTGAATCACTACTGCGGAGAGGACTTTCGCAACGAAGTTCATCACCATGAGGAGGACAGTCATGATGGGTTACAGTAAAAGATGAAATCTCTTGCTCCTTGGTCTTCTGACCACACAGAGGGTTCCTGTGGCTCTCATTTGAAGAAGAAACTTCAAGATTTACCTAACTTTCATGAAGCAAGCCTTCATGAGGAAGTGTCTGTTGAAGACCTTCAAAATTAATGTTCTCGTTATTGAGAACTGAGGGAGTAGAATCTTGAATTCCGACAGATAAATGTCTGAGGGCTTCAAGAACTCCAGCATCGAGCAAGGCCTTGTTGCATATTGGCCTTTGATCTCCTGATTGTGCTGGGCGGATCTTTTTCTTAGATGCCTTCATACTCACTTTAGAAACCACTTGTTGACGAAAGTGGTTACTCTGAGCAGGTGTATGTTCCTAATCAGGAAAGATGGTCAGTTTAGGCTGACGATCTCCACTCAAATCATGTGTATGTGCCTGACTTGGTTGTCCGTTTGATATGGGGGAGTATGCCCCATAACCCTCTTGGACTGGAACAGATGTGTGTGTCTGTTCCGGAGTGAATCGTTGATGTGTCACTCCACTGCTAGGGATAGAATTATGTGTCTGTCCCTGTGATGATGCTGAAGCTGTTATGATATCCTGGCAAGCATCCAGAATATGAGCAGGAATTTGCTTCTGCTCTTTCACCATTGACAAAATATGTTTGGTGACTTCAGCCGCCGGAACGGGGATATACGTCCATTCCGGGCTTGGAGTAGGTGTATGTGCATGCTCCTGTCCTCCTTTTCCTGTCAGTGAATACTGACAGTACTCATGTGTGGAGGCAGAGAGTTGAGTCTGCCTCCTGTTTGTCGTCGGAACTTTCCGACTGACTTCTCCGTGCGCTACCAAGCGAGACTGTTGGTAGGCTTGATTAGTATTAGCAGGTGTATGTGCCTGCTGATTACACTTCTCCAAACGCGGTTGAAGAGATCCATCATATGTAGTCAGACGAGCCTGCTGACTAACTGGTGATGTATAAGCAGGTGTAGGTTCCTGCCTACAGTACTCCGCCGGAATTGCCTGGCGGGATTGGATTGATGCTGCCAGACGAGTCTGTTGGACAGCAGTATTAAATCAGGTAGGTGTGTGTGCCTTCTTGTTGTTTGCCACCAATTTAGGTTGGTGGACTTCTCCGGAGATGGAAGGGATGACAACCTGCCCATTATTCACCGGATTCCGTCTCTGGCGGTTCATCTTGCCTGCTCGGGTTCGAGAAACCTGAGCTGAATGCCTGGAGTCGGTACCCTCATCATGTTGAGGGCGCACTACCGCACGAGTCTGGCGGTGATTGTTTATGGGAGCCCTTGAGAAGGACTCCTGTCTTTTTGAATTAAGGTCCTACAGGACCTTCTCATTCACTTCCTCAGAGTAAGGGAGTGAATGGAAATTGCGTTCTGGGGATAACCACCCGAAACAGTTGGAGACGGTAGTCAGCACCGCTTTCTTCTTGATCACTGGCCGCCGTTGTCCGGATGACTAGGTAGAGTTGTTAACTTGGAGGGCTTGACGAGCGGCCTCCAGAGTTGGGATAGTACCGTTGCGATGGTACTCCTTAACCAGTGCATTAGAAACCCAGCGTTGAAGACGCTGAGTTGGTGATGTCATCCTAAGAGCGGATGACGTTCCAGCAGGAGTAGAAGCATTGGTTTTCACAGCAGCAGACCTCATAGTAGAGGTGTTCACAGCAGCAGTATTCACAGGGGTGAATTTAAGGAAAGCCATTTTTCAGAAGATCTTGAGAAAAGAGTGCATGTTCCATATAACAGACATAATCAAGATGAATCCGGCCACTGCATCTTTTGGATGAGCACATGTCAGTGATTGCTTTGTTTGCCCAAGGGGCCTAACAAATAAGAAGAACATCACTTTAACTTGGTTAAGGATTCACGTCGGGTTCACCATTTTTGTTTCCTCGACGGATTTCGGGGATGACCTCCTTGATGGGAGATTCAAACGTTCCGATCGGTTTCTAGCGGGTTTGTTCGTAGAACCGGAAACATCCAATGATTCCACATCCGTTTGGACCTACTTTCCAAAGGTAGGCACTCATTAGCTTGTGGACTGATGAGGCTTAGGAATTTTCATTGGTCGAGAGGATGGGAGGTCGAACTCATCACACCTTTTTGAGGGGAATTATTGTCTACTCTGGGACTCTCTTTATAGATTTAAGTTACGTTCGTGAATCCTTATTACATTACCAAGTATAAAATGTGCTTTCCTTTAGTTTTAACAATCAATGATTAAATATGCAAGAAATTTAGAAAATCTTTTATATGTATTCGAGGTTCTTCATCAATAGAGAATCATCTATATCTGTTTAGAGATTCTTGGTCAATGGTATCCTTCAAAATATTTATATAAAAGTCTCTTGGTCATTATGATGACCAGGCTGGTTTTAATGCCACTCAGTGGGGCACTTGAAGTTTAACATCATTCAGAAGGACATGGATTATTTCAAAGTTGGGATCGAACCCATAAATGGGCTACCTACGTATCCTTGGTTTTGGAAAAGGAATCAGAACCCACGTAGTTCGAGTAAGGGAGTATGATGTTTATGATTGATGGCTCAAAGAAGTATGTCATAATTACTTTTACACTCTAAGCTCACGTGAGTCATGCTCGGTGTGAGAAACAAGAGGTATTGGTAAAAATTAGACAATTGTGCCATGAAAGATGCAATCAAAAGAAATTGTTTGGGGCTTAGGTATGTATGACTGCCCAGATAGATGAAGGTTTTGGATTCACTTTAAGGGAGAAAATCCAGGAACAGGGTCCATAAAGGTATATGTGCTTTATGGAGATTTGAATACTCTAATCTTGGGGCTTACTCCTAAGGAGGATGCCCAAGTTAGTAGGGGACTTATGATTGGGTTTTACTCCTGAAAAGGAAACCAAAATCAAGGGTAAATTAGGACTGGTTAAGAGAAATTTATGGGGGCTTGGGTTTTTACTCCTGAAAAGGAAACGCAAGATTATGACTGGGACTTACTCATAAAAAAGGAGGCCCAGGTTATGGCTGAGTCTTATTCCTAAAAGGGAGACCCAGGTTAGGGGACTTGTGATTGGGTTTTACTCCTGAAATGGAAACCCAAATCAAGGGTAAATTAGGACTGGTTAAGAGAAATTTAAGGGGGCTTGGGGTTTTACTCCTGAAAAGGAAACCCAAGATTATGACTGGGACTTACTCCTAAAAAAGGAGGCCCAGGTTATGAATGAGTCTTATTCCTAAAAGGGAGACCCAGGTTAGGGGACTTGTGATTGGGTTTTACTCCTGAAAAAGGAAACCCAAATCAAGGGTAAATTGGGACTGGTTAAGAGAAATTTAAGGGGGCTTGGGGTTTTACTCCTGAAAAGGAAACCCAAGATTATGACTAGGAATTACTCCTAAAAAAGGAGGCCCAGGTTATGACTGAGTCTTATTCCTAAAAGGGAGACCCAGGTTAGGGGACTTGTGATTGGGTTTTACTCTTGAAAAGGAAACCCAAATCAAGGGTAAATTAGGACTGGTTAAGAGAAATTTAAGGGGGCTTGGGGTTTTACTCCTGAAAAGGAAACCCAAGATTATGACTGGGACTTACTCCTAAAAAAGGAGGCCCAGGTTATGACTGAGTCTTATTCTTAAAATGGAGACCCAGGTTAGGGGACTTGTGATTGGGTTTTACTCCTGAAAAGGAATCACAAATCAAGGGTAAATTAGGACTGGTTAAGAGAAATTTAAGGGGGCTTGGGGTTTTACTCCTGAAAAGGAAACCCAAGATTATGACTGGGACTTACTCCTAAAAAAGGGGGCCCAGGTTAGGAATTACAGTTTGGGGCTTAATCCTGAGGAGGATGCCCATGTTTGGGAACTTTAAGAATTTGGGGCTTACTCCTAAAGAAGGATGCCCAGATTTGAAATTGGGGCTTACTGCTGAGGAGGATGCCCAAGTTAAAGGATTATGATTGGGGCTTACTCCTGAGGAGGATGCCCAAGTTAAGGATTCTCTCATCTTAAATGATGAGGTTTAATGAATGAACTCTCTATATTTAGTGACATAAGGATATTTAAATCACTAGGTTTTGAGAGATATTCCACAGAATTCCTTTCAGATAAGGAAGTCAAATCAAGAAATCATGCCATAAATGGCTTTGAAGAGTGTCTTAAAGACTGAATCTTGAAAAGGAAAGGTGTAATGGCTTAAGAGGGGTAAAATGGGCAAGATGGGCACCAAACAAGATAGGGGCGCGCAAGTCTTGAAAGGCGCGCAAGTCTTCCGTGGGCGCGCAAGTTTTGGTCGCGCAGGTTTACCGGCGTGACACATGGTGTACTTGCGCGATTTTCAACCAGCATTGAAATATTTGAGCGACTCTTTTTTAAACCCTTTAGAATCCTCTTGAGGTTCTTCCAGAAAAGGGACGCGCAAGTTATGTTGAAGGAAATAAGTCGGCGCGCAAGTGTTGATAAGTTTCAACACTTAGGCCTTCTTTCTTCTCTTTAGATCTTCCATTCTAGGTAAGAAATTACCTTAGAAGTGTTCCGGAAGCTTTGAGAAGAAACTTGGGCGTCGAGAGCTTCAATCCGAGTTTCTGGAAAAAGATCCTCCTAAATGGGGGGCCCACAGGGTCTATTTATAGGCAGGAGAAGACCCCGGGCGGTTACTGGACGGTTATCAATTAGGTCGCGCAAGTCACTTGCACGACCAGAAGGCGTCGCACAAGTAGACTTGCTCGACCACTAGGTAGCGCGCAAGTACTTGCACGACCACTAGGCGGCACGCAAGTGTACTTGCGCGACCATGAGGGAACTTGCGCGACCTATGGGAAATGTTCTCCTTGTTCATCCCTTTGTCGGTTTTTGATGTTTCTTCGAAGGAAGAATCACATTGGACTCAGATATTCCCCTTTTCCGATTTTTAGATTCTTTGACGAAAGGAGTGTCAACAATCATGTATCTCCATTTTGTTTAAACGAAAATGTTTACTTGAATTGCCTTATGCCTTGGTTAAGGCTTATATTAGGATTAGAGGGATTTATAGAGATTAATTGGGCAGAGTTTCGACTAGCCAAGTGGGTTGAGAAGTTGGAGGAATGGGATATAAGAGAGGGCTTTTTATAAGGGGGGGGGGGTCTCTTTAGGAAAGATTAAAAATATTATTTTATTATTTAATGATTTTCGGTTTCTAAAGGTCCAAAACATATTAATGTAGAAAACATAATGACTCATGTTCGAAATAAAGTCATAAAACCTGAATTTTATAGGTTTTACATAGTTTTTAATTTTTATAATCTTATTTAGTTACATCATTCATTAATGAGGTAAATAGTGCCTCATTAATGTGTCATAAATATTTTTATTTATTTAATGTCTAAAAATTATACAAAAAATACCATTATGTAAGAAATATTTTTAACTTTAAAATACATATTTATAGTCTAATATATAACATATATAACCCTATGTAAAAATTAATTATCTAAATGATATATGTTTATGTAATTTTTTTCTTTAATTTAAATTAATTAATATAAAGTGTAATTATCAATCTTAAGAGGTTCCATGGGGTCCCAAAATCGACCCAAGGATGAACATGGTCATAATTATATTAACTAATAATATTAGGAAACATTTTAGGTTAATTTTATTTTATTATTTTGTTACCCTTATTTACCAGATTTACCCCTTAAAAATGGTAAAAATAAATATATTTACTGAAGTAAATATTCATATTTTCTAAAAATAAAAGATACCTATTTATACAATTTGGACCTTCTGATTCCAAATTTGGAATCCATTTTTACCAATTCAAAACACATAATTAGAAGAAATTAATTTAAAATTAATTCTTGTTGTCAAAACCAAAAGCCTGTTTTTACAAAATAATAACTATCAAAAGATTGGAACTTCTTTATGTCCAATTTCAAAGTGAAATTACTTACAATGACCAAATGATGATTAAATGGTAAAAAAATAATTTAATTAAACATTAAAACAAATTAAATGTATAATATAATCTTATAAATACACTAGATTAAAAGGCTATTTTGAATTAAAATACAATATTTTTCACTATTCATTAAAAACATAAATTTTATCAAAAATTTACCCAAAGTAAATTAGGATGTCCAAATTCTACATAAGAATTTTATTTTGTAAAATATAACATATATTGGTGACCAAAACTATATTTAATTAGGGTTCTCCTTCAAAAGGAAATAAATAGACCTTTTAATGAATAGTAGAGTTTTTTATGCTTCAAATTAAATTCATTCACATTTTATGCCTATAATGTTTATTGGATAAATGTAAAAACATTAAAAAAAACATATATAATCTTATTTTAGTTATTTATATTCATTCCTTCCAATACAATGGCTATGTATTAACTACTATTTAAAATAAAAATATTATTATATTATTTTCCAGTATAACTCAATGTTAGGGGCAACGTAAGATTTCAAAGAAACCAATTGTTGTGTATCGGGTATGCCATCGAACATAGAATCCCCTTTATAGTAAATTTAATATTTATTTCACAAATATTAATAAATATGAAAATGTTATATTCTTTATTTACCTGGGATGTTACATCCTTCCCACCTATTGTGCATTGCGTCCTCGCAATTTTTGAATTGGTCTTGGAAACCTAATTCAATGTACCAAATCAAAAAACGAGTCAATGAAAATATCACATTAAAATAATGGAAGAGAATTTCAAAGGTCACCCGAGAAAATAGATACTTTGATTACATGAAAACATCGATATGGAAGAGAAACTAACTCTCATTGATTAATAGAGAATGATAGAGAACTTCATCACAGAATTTCAACCACCACAATACCATAAATTTGTGGTTGGGTAAAATAATGATGATAAAAGAGATATTATAACAATTTTACTTCAATATCTGTTTCATAGAGTTGATGAATTTTATTAATAACTAGACTCAGATCGTAAGGAAATGTACTTACTTGTCATGTTGAGTGTCATCCTTTAATAAAATTCTAAAAAACTCATCTTCTCTCCAAATGGTAAGTATTCAAGATTACATGGTCATACATGAAGTGCTCAAATAAACTTCTATAGTATCACATAATCTACAAAAGATGAAATATTTATTTCCCCTTTCTTTAGATATTAACCAAAAACAAAATTAGTTAGTACAAGAACAGATAATCCCTAAAAGGATAATTTTCTATAAAAATAAATACTACTCTTAATCTCTAAAATTCAACAAAAAACCCCAATGTTAAAGAAATTAAATTCAATATACAAGTTTCCTTAATGTTCATCAAAAAAATCTATACTCGGATTGAAAACCAAAACTCGGAAGGATTTAATCACATAGTATTCCACAGTAAATCATAACATTTATCTATAAAAACATCGAATACTCTTAAAGTCTCATACTGAAGTGTAATTAACCTAAACACATACTCTCTATGATTGATTAGTCATTTCCAAAAATAACCCAAATCACCTTATGTACTCAATAAAAACATGTATTCTTCCAAAATAATATTTCGACCATTACTCCAAAAATAAAATCCCATTGTATTTTATTTTCCATAAGCATATTGTGTTCCCAAAAGAGATAATGTCTTCAAAAAATTACCATTATCACATAATCACAAAGTCATTTTCCTAGAATAAGGATATCAATTTGAAAAAACATAAGATCCCAAGTAAACTTATTATTGATCCATAAATTCATTTAACTAAAAATAATTAGTCATAATAACTAAGGACTTCATGTAGTCCAGTTGTAGGTGAAAAATCCCAATCGCACTTTGGTTGTGGGTTAGATTCTTGGGGCATTTTCCGATGCGATATGTTGTAACATGGTCTGCATGTTGGCATTTTTAAAAAATAATACAATTTCCAATCATTCCCAAAAAAATAGAGAAAGTCCTCAAAAATAACCATAGCATATTTCATTCTACACTGTTCTCTAATACCGTTCATTTTTTACCCAAAAATATAATAACCATTTATCACTAATAAAATAACAATGAATCTTTATAATGCTAACAAATATGGTTATGTCACTTATGCTTAAATAACACCCTATCCTCTAAAGTTATCTAAACCGACCTCTGATACCAACTATAAGGACATGGCCTTAAAAAATTTCATAATCCAGAATTAAATGAATAATTCACATTGAGGATTATTTCAGGTTTAGAATTTTAGATAATTAGGCCATAACTATTATATATCTACTTGAAAATTACATGTAGACACTACTACTCATAATCCATTTTTCATAAAATAAAAACTCTTAAAAAGAAACATGTATAGTTCTATGTTTTAGAGAGCATGGCTTTTCCTTGATCCCATCCTTGACCCTATTTATCTTTAAGTCCACTGGAGAAACATTTAAAAACATGGGATGAGCATAAAAATATCATTAAGGGTTATAAAATAAGGAATGGAAACATTAACACATCAATAAATACAAATCAATGAAACCATACTTTTCAATCATAACATACCACATGAAATCATAATATTTATGAATAACACATAGAAATCATAAATCATAAAGGTAGCTTATGGAATCCATATCATACATACATTATAGCTATCTCAGCTATGTAGGGAGTTACGTTACAATACCCATCATAGTATATTCCCAAAATCACTTAAGAGAAACATTAATGTTTTCCTCCATCACGTTACCCAATGCATTGGATAGCTATCTCGGGCTCACCCGCCCTAGGATTATCACGAAACCACCCATATACAAAAACAATGCCCAATAACCATAACATAATCATAACACATAACACAAGAAAAAATGAATGATTATATTTCCACATTCCAATCACAATATATCAAATCAAGATATTGAAATAAACAATGCTTTATCAAGCCATTTTCAAAACCATTTAACACATTTAATAAAGAAATTTTTGAATCAAAGTGTGCCATACCAAATTGATTATTTTAAGGGGAATAATATTTTAAAACAACAATTTCCATATAATTAAATACATAAAACCGTTTTTAAATCATAGACATTAAATAGAAATATTTAGAATAATAAATCATTAAAACATTTAAGAAGATATTTTAGACAAAGAGTTTATAACCAAATGAGAGACACTTAAATACAAATAATTGAGGAATAAAATTTAATCAGAACTATATAATATCATTAGAATAAAGGTATTTAGGATATAATATTCCAAAGGATAGTATATACACCATATAAGAGTGAATTGGTGCATAACAACAATGAATTCTCAATAGAATGTAAATTGAGATGAAATCCCATATAAAAACCGTATCCTTAGATAAAGGATAAATTAATTATATAATAATGTGTGAAAAATATAAATCCACACAATATGATTGGATAATGAGTGTGAATAAATCAGATAAAAATCACAAATGTTCTTTTTATGACGTAACCAATGACTTAGATGTTTAACTCAATAAATTTAAATTGAGTTAAAATTACTCTTATCAACTTCATATCGATGAATTGAGAATTTATCATGGGGTAATTATGTGTATCAAAATATATCCACACGAAGGGGAGTGTGAATTTCTAAATAAATAAATAAACTATGATTCCACACATAATCCTAGCATTAAAAACATAATAATTATATGATTAACCCAAGGAATGGAAATTGGGTTAAAAAGTTCCTGTACTGATTTGGATACTTACAAAACTTACACCACATGAAAGAAGGATCATACAATGAAGATGTAAATACCCATTTATTAAATTATATAACACAATTAATAAAATATTTGGTATTACATACCACAAAAAAAGGAAATATTATAAAATATTGCATGAATCTCATGGGAATAAAAAGTGGGATGAAACCCCCTAACAACGTTGTAATCAATCGATTCCTATGACCAACAGTTAATGACCACCAAATGAATCACATAATACCATGAATATAAATAGAATAGTGATAATATATATCAAATCTATTTACACAATACACCACATGAAATAAATAAGTGTTGAACAATGGAAATCTCACGAAATTAAAAATGAGATAAGAAACCCATTACCTCATGTTCGAATTGACTCGTTCGTTCTTTAATCTCATGAATAATAATATAATGCTAATTTATACTTTCTGATGAAACGTTTTCCAGTTTATTATTCCCATTATATCACTTATTACCACTTTATAAACTTTATTCAATCATTTATGCTAATAATGGTCATTTTGTCGATATTTGGTACTTGAGTGAAAAAAGAACTTCTTATAATTACTAGTTGTTCATGTGGTCAAAATTCCATTATATCCAGAATGATATTCATGATTTGGATATCATATATATCATATATATCTATTATATGTATGTATTTATAATACTACATAACATTTGGAGATAAGAAATTAAATGCATCGTTCATGGAGACGGTAAGCAGTACGTACGCATGAATGCTACTTTCATTTCTATTTCATATTAAATGGAATGAAAACATAATGATACATAGGTATATTATAATTATATTGTAATAAAATATGATATATATGTTAAATAATATCATTAATTCTATTATTCAAAGTTTCATATATGCCATGAATGAATCATATCACCTTTAGGGGGCGGTAGTCCACACTTCCTCAAATGAAATTATCGTATTTCCACATATTGGAAGGATTAAAGGTATTTTGGTAAATAAAAATTACATAAGAATATAAAAAACATAATCATAATATATATCATATATAAATATAGTTCCATCATAACGGCCACCATGACAGGCGATAGGATAATATTAAACAATCATCGTTTCGTGAGGCAGTAGTTCGCTGTCACACATAAATAGTATGTTCTTTACCCATTAGATAGAGGTGTGAGTAAGTGTAGTTCGAAAAAATCTCATAAAAACAACCTATTATATTTAGTATATTTGTTTTGTTATAAAATAAATGAATAAAAAGTGTTTATGGGGTAGAATATGTATAATAATAAAAAAGAACATAAGAGAAGATGTTACCTTTAAATCGGGTATCTCCCTTTGGTTTGAACCATAAGGTTTACAAAAAAAGCATTCTTCTTATGGGAAATAATTAAGGTGGGAGAGGGGGATGTATTGAGATTAATTGGATAGAGTTTGGATGATCCAATAGGCTTGAGAAGTGTGAGGAATAGGTTAGAATTGTGGTATTTTTATAAGGGCGAGGAGGGGCTCTTTAGGAATGTTTAAAAATATTATTTTACTATAGAATGAATTTCGGTTTCTGAAGGTTAAAAATTAATAAATTCAAAGGTCAGATTACTCATGTTTGAAATAAAATTATCCAATAATAATTTGATAGGTTTTGGATATTTTATTTTTATTTATAATCTAATTTATTTAAATCATTCATTAATGAAGTAGATAATGCATCATTATTGAGTCAAAAATAATTTTATTTATTTGATGTCTAAAAACTACAAAAAAAATTCCATGATATATAAAATCATTTTATATTTCAAATGAATATATATGGTATAAGTGATAACTTATATAACACTATGTACCAATTGATTTACTAAAAGATATATGTTTATGTCAACTTTGTCTTTACTTCAAATTAATTAATATATAGTGTCATTATCACTCTTAATGGGCTCCATGGGGTCCCAAAATAGAACCAATGATTCCCATGGTGGGAAAGTTATTATGAAATAGGATTAAATCACATTTTAGGGTAAATTTATATTATAATAACAACATTTTTAACCCTTATTTACCATATTTACCCTTCAACGATAGTAAATAAAATTTTTACTAAAGTAAATATTCATTTTGTCTAAAAATAAAAGTTTCATATTTACACAATTTGAACCTACTTATTCCAAATATTGGATCCATGTTTACAAATTCAAAACAAAAATGTGGCATAAATTAATATAAAATTAATCCCTGTAGTCAAAACAAAAGTGTGTTTTTTAGAAATAATAACTATCAAAAGATTGACACTTATTTATATAAAATTTCAAAGTGAAAATACTTTCAATTACCAAAATTTGATTAATTGTTAAAAAAATAATACAATTCAACTTTAAAATCAATTAAAAGGATAATATAATCAAATAAATAAATTATATTAAAAGGTAGTTTGGATATAAAATACTTTATTTTTCACTATTCATTAAAAATGATTTTTATCAGAAAAATACCAAAAATTTACCCAAAGTAAATTTTTATGTACAAATTATAAAAAATGAATTTTATTTTGTCACATAGGATATATAAAAGTGGCCATAACTAGATTTAATGAGGGTTCTTTATTAAAAGGATGTAAATCATCCTTCTAATGAATATTAGAGTATTTATGCTTAAAATTTGATTCATTCATATTTTAATCCTCTATCTTTTATTGGATAAATTTAAAAAACATTTAAAATATATATATAATCATATTTTAGTTAGTTATATTCATTCCTTCCAATAAAACGGATATGTGTTAACTACCATTTAAAATAATAATAATATTATATTATTTTTTAGTATAACTCAACTTTGTGTGCAATGGTCGAATTCAAAAAAACTTGTTGGTGCATATCAGGTATGTTATCGAACATAGCATCCCATTTAAAGTAAAATTAATATTTAATTCACAAATATTAATAAACATGAAAATGTTATATTCTTTATTTACATAGGATGTTACATAACCTCTAACACCTCCACCACAAACTGTAAATTTCTACTAGGATTCAATCCATTACAATCATACAATAGAAATTTGGTTGGAATGAATTTCCAGCATCTTTTCCACAATAATTTGACCTGAAAACATATACTACATCCTCACCATACTAGATAGGATTATATTTAGATCATAATGATAAAAATATCATAATAACTAATTCTTTATGTGGCACTATATTCCATTAGGTCACCATTATTTCCTAATGGTATGTTCTTCGTGAATAAAAATTGATGAGTATATTATCAATTATTTTTACTAAGGTATCTCAATGGGGGAATAAATAATGAAAAATATCTTTTTTCTAAACTATTAAATCACCATTGATGCTACTATAAAAAGTGGTATGTGGTTTTTGTATTGGGTTTGGATGATGATAGTATCCATATATTTCATTCTATAATACCTCTAGATGGGCTTATAATTGATCGGTAATGATTGAGATACATACCAAAGTGATGATAATAAAATTTATGATGAAAGTTCCATAGTGTTTAGAAATGAAGAATTTTCCATATGTGAAAACACATTATATATAACCACTAATATAGTTATAGTTGAGATAAAAATGATACTAGAGTTTTACATATTGGTTATATTCATGGGATATAATTTAATCTTTTTAACTCATTGTTTCATTTAAAGTGGTAATAAAAATTATATACCTGTTTTTTGTTATTATAATGGAAGGTAAATAAGTTATTACCTAATATTTATTATGTTTTTAACTATTGGGTGAATGAAAATTGGTTATTTAAAATTTAAAATTTATCCTTCATCATCAATAAATTGTTATTACTGAATATATTATATCCATTGAAACTGAATCATTGAGAATTAACATGTGGAATGTTAGTAGTTGATTGAATATAATATATTTTGTTTCATATATATCCCAAATTTGTTTCATATGTTGTAAATTTAAGAATTATAATTTATATAACATAGTTTTAAAACTTAATGTTATTTAAAAATTAGCAATAATTTACATAGGTTTCATTTATGACATTATAATTAAAGGATAAATAACCACTCTGAAAAAATCATTGGTCCATTATGGATAGCTAGGTGTTGTACAGATAACCTAGAATTAGTATTTTTCTAGTTTTATATAGAGATAATAAATTCATTCTTCTTGCCCAAATATTACTTCATTTTTATAATAATTCATGATTATTATACTAATAGAAATAATACACCTATATAGAAATGTTTTACAAGGGGTGTGTACTTTATAGTAATCCCTATTGATGAAGAGGATGTCTATGCGGATAGTATGGCGGTGAGGACAGCAGCAATGAGACTAAAGATGGCGGAAGGTAGTGACTTGACCGTCTGATGCTGTTTGGGGCTGATGTGTGATGGATGATGGATGATGGATGTGGATCGCGATGGTTACATGACTCGAGGTTCATGGTTCGAGGTCGATGATGGAGGTTTATTTGGTTTCTGAAAGTTGAATTTTGAATTGTGAATTTTGAATGTTGTGGTTTTCAATTGTCTAAGGATCCTATGTACGGTACCCACATACCAAAATGTGGATTTTATAAAATACCAAAAAAAGGTTTGGGGAAGATTAACAATGTATCATTTATGTGATCATTCATACATAGATACATTTCTTACCCCTAACTTAAAGAACGATCCAATCAATATTTTTTGGGTATGTGACCCATCATGGAGTGTGTTTTAATTATTCATGAAGGGATTAATACACTTGATTAAAAGAAATGAAATTTGGGCCTTCAATTGGGTGGTAGTGAAGATATTCTAGTCTATTAATAGTTAAGGTAAAAATTAAGAGTTCATTTATATGGATGAATAACATGTAATGTTTTACCATATTTTTTCGTTTACATGGAATATTGAAAATGTGTTTGTTATCCTATATGATATTTATATATTCCATGTCTCATGGTTATACTAAATGCCTTGGAAAATGGGACATCAGAAGTATAAATTTTATGTATATAAATACATTTAGAGGACATTATTGATTTATGAAATGTGTTTTCGATCAAAATCAGGTATGATCCATTTTTAGTTGGAGTAGTAAGTTGGATTTGTTAGGGGCCACTATTTTCTTATGACTATAAATTTGGAATTCATAATAATTTTCAATGCTATAAATCCAATAGAACCTCCATGTACAAGATAATGTAAATTATTATTTGAATATAGAACGAATTATTATTCTAAAAATAATATTATTTATATAATACATTAATATAAAATAATATATATATATATATTTTAAATTTTTTATAAAATAGTGATAAAAATTAGTTTTTAGTAAAAGTGGGAAACTGAAAGTAGTGTAAACTATAGAAAACAAAAAATATTCCAAATTTCATACATAAATATACATTCTCAATTTACTAATATTTTATTTTTCAATGCTTATGTTCATTTTTAATATTCCATATAATCTAAAGATATTTTTACATCCATATCATTGTATTTTTTGATTCATGGAGTTTAAAATCATTTCATGACTATTTAATAATTCATTAAGAAAATGGAGGTTTGAATTAAAGAAAAATACATTATAAATATATAGAATTTAAATCCACTTTTATATGAAACATTTACTAAATTTTTTATATTTTTCTTTCTGAATAATTTAATAAATTTTGACTATATAAGTATCATAAATCTGTGAGGAATTACACACATTATTCATTACATCATAAATGGACATATTTATATCTCTTTTCAACTCCCTCCAATTTCTTCTTTCATATTTTCATTTGATATTCATCCATAGAGGATACGAAGGTGAAAAAAATTTCTAAGGTCCCATAATTAGTGGATCACCTAAGGAGAAAAGAATAATATCTTTTTATAAGTAATAGTCTTAAATCTCACTATTCAAATATTCAAATTTTGGCAGTGTGATACATTTTCATATTGTAAAAATATTTATATTTATTTTCATATTTAATTATAAATTATCTTGGTATAAATTTTATTCTACTAAGTATATTTTTACTTGTTATACATATATATATATTTTCTATCATACATATCTTATGATGACATGGTATGTAGATTACTAACTAAATAGACTAAACATAAGTGATCTCAATATTAATGAAATATTGTTACCTAGAAAGCTAATATGTAAAAAAATGAAAAATAATTAACTACTATAATTATAATGTTTTTGGAGTATTCTATCTTTTTTATTATTACATCATAATTTTGAATATCCCAAATACATAAAATAGAGTTCATGTGGAACCCCAAATTTTTTTGTATGAAACTACTTTTAAATAAAATATGATTTCTTGATAGATTATTATACATGAAACACCAAACTGATATGAAAAATGATTTATTTAATTGAGTTATAACATTACATAATAATAAAAAATTAAATATATATAACTGAAATAAAATTAGATTTTTTTTAAAAAAAATGAATAAAATTACAATTTAAAAAAAATTAAAAAATATTGAAATATTCATCATCATGATAACCATTTAGGATAATATCACTGATGATAACTATATAGAAAAAGAAAATCGTAAAAACTGTAAGTAACATATTAATAATAAAAATAATATATAAGAATAATGAATATAAATAATAATTTAATTATTTTATATAAATACAAAAATGGAAATGTAACAGTTATATTGCCATTGGACATATATGGTTATTCAGTATATAAGTTTGTTGGATTTTATGGTTGTTTGGATTATATGGAAATGGGTATATACCATTAGTTAAAGAGATAAATTATATGGACAAAATATTTGAAACCCAATTAAAATGTAAACATTATAGTATAGTCCCTCAATTAATGAGTGTAAATATTAGTATCCATATTCAGAAGTTTATATAGAATGAGATAAGTAATTGAATCATGTTATATAATTATTTATTATAATATTGATTTACATAATACATTATATAGTTTATAATCATGAAGTATTTCCCATTTCGAATCCCAAAAAATATTAATATATTTGTTATAAGAAAAAAAAATGGGACAAGTTCATGCTTGTGGAATTATCTACAAAATTCATGCTAGGTAAATCACTACTTGTGACTATAATAGTTTATTATAACACTATCATAACATATGTGGTGGTACAAAGGTGTTATTACTTATATTTTATAATGATATCAATATGTAATTGTCAATGTATAAAAACATATATTTAAAAATTTTGTTTTTTCTTATGATTTGTGTACATATTTTTAGCAAATTAATTACCTTTAAAATTATTTAATTGAAATAATAATTTTAAAACCATTATATTGATAAAATTTAATCAACGGTTAGTATATAAATTATTAATGTAATATGCTTAAAATTATTTATAGTTGATGATGGATATTTTCCTAGGGTTATTTATCAATATGTTGTAAATTTTTATATAAAAAAATTAAATCGAACAATTATAAATAAATTTTTTAATTTAAATTTATTATACACATTTTTTTATTAAATTAAAATTCATATTAATTTTATGAAATTATATAACAAAATATATAACTCTTTTTTACAGAACATTTATTTTTATACAAATCATAGTTTTCCGATTTATTTTATGTTTTAATTAGAATTATAGATTTTACTTATTTAAAATTTAAATTTTATAAAATTCATTAAAAAATTAAATTTATGTTGTAGAAATTTTGTAAGACTTCATACTTTTTATTTTTAGTAAATAATATTAAAATTGTGTAAAAAGTGGGAAAATAGGAAAATGAAAAGGATTGATTTTTCAGTAATTAAATTGAAAATAATATATTATTGAAATATATTCAATAGTTTGGGTTTCAATCCAACATTTAAAACAAAAATACTATAACCTATGCCACTAAAGTCTGATGTGATTCTTTGTTTGGCCAATATGAATCACACGTTTCTAAAGAAATGTCACTCAGTTTCAGTTTTAAATGGATCTCTCCATCAACCACCAAAAAAACTCCTATCTATTTTTTTCTCAATAATACCCAACCAAAATTAATTTACTAAGGTATTATTCCACATTTTGAGTAATTATATAAAATAAGGAGTCTTAAATACTTCATTATAAATGAAGTCATGATACAAATGGTCACTTCTACCAATGTATATACTATGTTCTTCATCATATATTAACTTATATCTTCTCATAAATATTGTCCAAAAACCCAATCATATACTCTTACCATTTGTTATTAACATAATTTTTATTATATACAAAATTTTAAAATTATATAAATTGATATTATTACTAATTCATTCTTATAGCATGTTCTTATTTTGGTTGGTTTTACTACATATATAAACGATTTCATAACACTTTGACCAAGAACGGTGATGAAAAAATAATTTTTTGTATTTTTTGGTAATGAAGGAAATTTTGTTTTCTATTTCCATTTATGTAATAGAGATATATATTTAATTTCATTAATAAAATCATTTCATCTTATTGATTCACTTTTCAGAGAAAGGATAATTTCAAACCATTTAATTGTAATTTTAATCATGACATCCATCAAATAATCACAGAGCAATGGATATCTATAAAAATGAATTTATATAATATTCATTAGCATTATATAGATAATTATTAAATGATAAGTTATAAAGGATCAAATCTTCTGAACTAAAGCAAATATGAAATGAATTGAATAATTAACACTATATGATTGATTTTGATAGTGAATTGTTAATAATAATTAATTAATGGTTAATATTAAGGAAAATAAATAATAATATGTTTCAAAATAGAGATATAATAATCATAAATTGCATATATTGGGTGGTAGATCAAGTTCTACAAATAGAGAATCCAGGGTAACCGTAATTTGCCTCATTTTCCATTCCTTTAGGTATATTTCTTATTATTCAGTACTTAATCTTATACATGGTGTACATATGTCCCCATTTAATTGTTTTATTATAATAAAGTTTTTATTCAAGTGATTTGTAAGTCTATTTCATGATCTCAATTTTATATTCTTTATATTCATGCAATTCAAATGTCGTATGGGTTTTCACAACCTTATCATCATTTCCTCGAGTCACCCTCTTTCTTAATTAAATATAATATTAAAATTATGATATATTTTATAACTACTATATCTAATAATTTATATTCTTGTTACTTATTGGTATATTACATATATATATATATATAAATTCTTTTTTTATGTATTTATTACTTGATAAAAATGAAATGCTACTAAGAATAATTCTCTTTCTCTATATTGGGTTTTCTCCTCTATTTCCACATTTTCATATGTCACAAACCTCCCTTATATTATGTTAAAATAATAGTATATATTATCATTTCTACTATACATATTAATAGTTTTTCACTTTTAAAAAAATTATAATTATACTTTTCAATGTGTGTTACATTTAAACTATTAAAAATACATGAAAATAATATTTCTTTATGATTTCATGCATTCCACGCTATATTTCATCTTAGTTAACCTTAATGATGGATTTGTAGTTACATTATTGTGATGTTTAATTTTAGTATTACATTTTCAATTTCTTTTATAATTTTATAAAAATGATTTTAAAACACACATGTGACCATATTAAAAAGACATTCAGAAAACCCTGTTCATTATTTCTCTTACATTTTCCTCATAATAACCAACTAATCTATAATATATATAATTATTATTTATATATAACCCTCAATTTTCTATTATAATATCTTTCATATGGGTGATTGAAATATGGGTGTCACCATATCTGGTTCTTAATTTCATTATATGTAGATACTTAGAAAATATTTTAAACCCTTTATCATTTCCTAAGTTAATAATTATATGATAAATTGTGGATTTCATATGTAATTCATATGTGTAATTTATGATTTCGTTTTGGAAAGTGATGTAATTATATATCCCTCCCATACATTCTCTAAGGCACTATATCTTAGGATATTACTATGTGATGTGAGTAGTGATGCATGATCCAGAATGAAATGTGTGTAGTGATACTCGATCCACTATTGGACATGAGAATTTCATTAAAATAAAATAAATCATAAAGTTATTTTTGGTTAATAATGTCTTATGTATTTACATTCAATTATTTTTATTGTACCAGATTCCCATATTATATGTTCATTCCTCATGATTATTATCATATGATTATATATTTGTATTCCATGGTAAATGTTATATTAACATGATAATCAATTTATTGTTTAATTTTCCAATGATAAGATTTTTGGTTATTATATCATTCCTTATGATCATTTCCAATATGATATGAGTAATTATTTATTTCTTCAATATTCATGTTTTTCATGTGTATATGATATAATTATTTATTATTGTGAAATAAAAAGGTTATGTAAATAATATTCAAATACACTAAATCGTAGGTTTTGGGGAGAGTTTTTTATTTGATACATGTGTTGGATATTCATGTATAATGATGTAAAATATAAGTATTTTATATTCAGGTCAAATCAGTTAGTATCATATTGGAGTTTAGTTATTTTTTGTATCAGGGTAAGTATAAGAGAATAGAACATAAAAATAACTAGGTTAAACCAAAACAAAAATATGTTGAAATAATTGTACAATGATGTAAGACATAATATGTTTGATTATTTGTATTCATAAGATTTTTATATATTTATCTTTCATAATATATAATTTCTATCACTCATTGTAACCATTTTGATATTTGTAAATGATTATAACCAAAATAAATCATGTGATAAACAAGTCTGATGGAAATTGAAGATATTTCCCATCGAATATCCAGATGGGATGATAGATCCTATATACACCTTAAATGATATTCTTTCTGAATTTATGAGTAATGACAATAACCATGTCAAGGTCCCTAATTAACTAAATAAGGAGTCATGTTATATTTATTTCCTAATGTGACAATAACAATCATCCTTTAGTTCGTCATCTGATCCACTAAATGATTATAAATTCATTTATATTAGAAAATGGTTATTTTTTATTGTTCATTGTTATGAGAATGATAAGATAATTTTGGTGGTTTAATATTTAGAAGTTGGAGAGAACCAATGGTGGAATGTGATTAATAAAAAGAGATAATATGAGTAAATTGGAGCTAGGGAATTAGAGTTTAAGAAGGTATTTTCTAATATATATTTTCCACAAACATATCACATAATTATAGAGTGGGAATTACTTTATAATAATAAAAAAGATAAATAAATTTGTTGATATGTTGAAAACATCCTCGACTCAAAGGTAGGAATCTCGTATTATTTTTTATCATGAAATAAAAATCAATCATTTATTTAGTGTCTTAAAATCCAATATCCAATGTATATTATACATAAATAAAGTTGGTAGCTGTAAATAAATTTATTAAAATACACTTAAGATGTAAATTGAAAAATTATAACTAAATTTGAAGAGGATAAATAAAAAAGAATAATAGAAATGGGACCCAACTAAAGAAAATCCACTCTTAAATGATTTAAATGAAAATATAATATGAATTATCCAAATAAATGCACCAAAACATAGGAAAATGATATGTACAGTATCCTCAAACCTGTGCTCATGAAGGGGGTTCTAAAAACAAAATCACTACATTTAAAACATTGATGTCAATGACAATGGCCTAATTTTCACCATTAAAAACAAAAAAAATAAAAAGAAATATTTTGATCAGCTATATACCCTAGAACCATAATGTTTTATAATTTTATATAATTAAAAAAACTCTTACTTAAACTACACCCATGTCATTATGTGTGATTTACTCTGAAAAAACTTTTCTTTTCTTATTTATCATTAATTCATGACCATAATCCATGTGAAAACATTGCTAATATAATTCATTTAATAATATTTAATATGACATTGGGAAATCTAAACCTAAGAAGGGAAACCAAAATTAAAAAGTTTGTGTAAATTTATAAATTAACAAATGACTGTCATGGGTTAGAATATAATGTGATTAAGGGTATGATAACATAGTCAAATTCCTTGAGAATAACATAATATAACTCATACCCATCAAAACTAGATCAATAAAAATGTGTCATGGAATATTGTTTTGACAAAATAATAAAATAATCAATAATCCAGATCCTTGATATGTCAATGTTGATAAAAGGGAGAATTTAAAATAAATATCAAGGATTAAAAATGTGTTGTTTTCAAATATCATTTTCTTCATAACCCATTTTATAATCGTGCTATAAATAATTGGAGCCTTGTTAATTCCATATGATGAAACATCTGGTAAATCCCTTCATCTTACCACTAAATACTATGAAAATTACCAAATAAATTGGAGGGATATAGTGGGGCTTACCAATCTTATAAGCTATATGATGCTCACCCATTCTTCTAGAGCTATAATGGTACTCAACCGTTAATATAAGTTATATCAGGATCAGTTGTGAGCTATTATGGGGATATAATATTAATTTAAACTATATCTGTCTCTCCAATTTTTAATGAGCTATAATGTGTACATTACTTCATATTTTCTATATCAGGATCACCCATTTTTCCATGATCTATAGTGGGGATCATCCTTTAATATTTTCTTTATTGGGCTCACCCCTGAGCTATAATGTTGTTTAATATAATAATTGTCTAAAAATCACTAAATTAATAATGTATATAGATAAATAATTTCATCATAAAACTAATATGAAAATAATTTCTCATTTTATTACTTTATTAACCCATGGAAATTAAATGGTTTCCTCGATAATATCCTGGAATAGTCACAATACATAGAGAGAAATAATAATAATGGCATCATTTAGACAAATCTTAGGGGAGCATAAATATCATCATGGGATATTAATATTGATGAATATAAATAATATAAAATGATCAATAATTTGTTTTGAGGAAAATAACCTTCTATCTTTGAGTAACGTCAAATGAAGTCTTTTTAGATGGAATATGATATAGAAGCATCACAAGGAAAATTTCTTGAGGTAAATATACATTACATATTGAAAAACACATATTTTAAATATAAAACTTCATCAAACATTAAATAACTCATATTAATTGAAAATAACCCTTAAAAATAAAACGGATTTTTTAAAACATTTAGTGGTCATGATATTGGGAAAATTATTTTATTTTATAAATATTAAAAAGAAATATTCATTTAAAAAAATATAAGTAGTCAATGTGACCCATTTAGAAAATGTTAACAAATTTCTTTTTTAAAATCCTTTATACGAAGTTCAATGACAATGTCTAATAGCTATATAAATCAATTTTTTTTATAAAGGAATTTGTTTTTTAAATTATCAGAAAAATGGATATTGATGTGAAATATTCCTAATCTAAATAAGGATACAATATCAATATCACATATAAAAAAGGTTCTTGATATTTCTTAAAAAATAAGGAAGGAAATAAAAATTAAATTGGTGAAACAAATTCATAACCATAAGACTAGAAAATATATTTTTTTCAAGATAATATTATTATATTAATTCCTCTAATATAAAATTCTAAAGAAACAATATAAAAAAGAAATGATATTGTAACATAAATCATTTTCCACTTAGGAAAATATTCAATCATAATTAGCATGAATGAATAAATTTGTATAATAATTTAAATATCATAGATGTAATAATTTTAAAGAAATAATTTAAAAAATAAGAATTAGATACACCTCATAAAACTAGTTGGGTGTATAACATAACATATGTGGCAATGAAGACAATTTGATAAGGGTAACTCATTCAATTATCATAACATTGAAGAGATAATTAATAAATGAGTAAAATATGTATATAAAATGTAAATCCATATTAAAAAATGTAAATTAAATTTTTTATAAAAAATAAAATATTAAACACATAATCTTATAATAATAAAGACACTGAATAAATAATATAATCAAATGAAAATAAATTTAGTTATAAAATTCATTACAACTTGGGAACTTTGAAATAAAATTGTATTGTCTAGAAAGGTAAAATTGAAACATAAAATAAAATAGAATATTAATTATTCTGAATATTACATGTAAAATGGTCTGTATATGTACCATATAAAATAAATTTGGTTCATAACATTATCATATTACTAAATAAAGGAAAATTGAGATGAATTCTCTTAACTCGAGTCTAGAATTTCAATGTATTTCTACTAACTCTTTATTAAAAAGATTAAATGAATTATTTGATTTCATAATAACCACTCCTAGGTTTAATAACATATAATTAGGTTATTTATTTTATTTATTTTTAATGATATTTTAAAATAATTCCTTATTTATTACATGGTCGGGTGTTTCAAGGATGTTTGGTTCATTATTTAAAAAATGCATTAGGGTGTTGATCATGGTCAAAGTGGTAATTATTCCATCATAAACAATGTAATACTGATGTAATAATTATAATTATTTTAAATCAATCATTATTTTAATAAAATCATGCATAATTGTTATGAAAAATTAACTATTTTACAATCATAGAGACGGTAGAACCTACGTAAGTATAAATCATGTATCCATATAACAAGGATTGTTTTTTAATAGAGTCTCATTAATATCATACATTTAAATAGTTATAATAAAATCCTAAATACCATATTAAATCATTATATATAAATATATATATTATCTATGTTATGTGGTGATGAAAAAAATAATTAAATCACTTCATGGAGGTGGTAGTCCACATATAGGTAAGAACGACGTTCTTGTTATTTAGTGAGTGGAAAGGTATGGAAAAAATGATATATGATATTTTTATAATGATACATATGTCATCAAAATCATAATTATTTCATATTTACATCACATATATTCACTAAAATTATCCTTATTACATTTAGTGTAATCATTTGTTAAAAATTATTCACATTGCCTTGCATGGTAGTAATTCGCTATACGTGTGACCGACGATATCTTATCCCAAATGTAATATAATTAAGATGAAATTTGTGAAATAATAATTATATAAGAATAAATGTTTAAAAATATATTATATTTATAATTTAAATCTATCATTATTACAATCCTTTAAATGCAATGATGAAAAACGAATTATTATCATTTCACTAGGCAGTAGTCCACCTTACACATGAGTAATGATTTTTCTTACCATTTGATCGAAGAGAATATTGATTAAGATTTTAAATTAAAATAATAAAATATCATTATATGGGATAATTTTATTAGTAAATCATCACAATTAATGAAAAATTAATGGAGGTGGAAAAAAATAAAATAGAAAGCCTCGGTTAGGAGCAATACCTCTTCTTCTGACAACCTATTTTGGTTTGGGCCAAAAGAATTATTAGGATGAATTTATGAACAAAATAGGGGATATAATTAATTTTTAGGTAATTTGAGAAAATATTTTTTTATTTATTGGCCATTTTCAACAGATTTTTGGGTGTGAATTAGAGAGTAGATTTGGTGACCTTTTATATATGGGGGAGAGGCCATAATTGGAATTTTTTAAATCAATATGGTATAACCACATTTTATACATTCCACATGGCTCCAAAATATGTAATTATACAACCTTATAGCTAATAAGGTAGAAATATGAAAATATAATAATATTTGGAAATTTTTCTATATCATTTTACACCATATTATTTTATTTTAACCTCTAGTAAACATGTTTTAACGCTAACCACAATAATTACTTTTTACTATTTTTACTATTCATTATCAAAAATCATTAAGATAAAATAATTATATAATATAAATTCTACCTATTAATTATATTTAATAAATTTTTTATAATTTTATTTATTGATGTGGAAGGATTTCATTTTAAATAAAACCTTAAGATGTGTTGGAAAAGCAGTTTTTCAAGAATTCTATTTTTCTAAAGAAGTACGATTTTATATTAACTCTATTCCATTTTTTATTCAGTACCTTAATTTAAATTAATATTCATAAATATATAATATTTACATTTAACTTAATTATTTCCTTATTTTTTTACTTTAATTTTTTAAAATGCAGAAGCATTTTCCACTTTAACACAAATATCCAAAACCCCCATTTTTAAAACAAAAAGTAAACATATACAAAAAATTTAGTATAATTTTTATTTAAATTTTACTAATTATATTAATACAAATAAATCATACTTATGTTACTTAAATAAAATTTTAAATTAAAATGTTTCTTTGAAATTACTTAATTTATTAAAATGAAATAAAATATTTCCAAAAATCAAAACATTACTATTCACTGAAAAATAAATATTTTCAGAAAAACATATAATTTTCACCCTTTGTTAATTTATATACGGTAATTTAACATTTTAATTTCGTTTTTTACTGATAAATTTTATAAAATTTATACATATTAATTATAAAACTCTCTCACAAAAAATAATAAAATATCAGAATGGAAGAAAACAAATTTTTGATGAAGAAAATTACTTTACTAAAAATTGATTGGTTATTTACTAAGAATTTATAAATACATATATATTGGATTGAAAATTTATATATATAATTCATAATTTTATAATATTATTAATATGCACAAATTTTTTCTCTAGATTATGAAGTCCATATTTAATATAATATTATTTCATGGTTTTTTTGGCTAAGTGTTGTGTATCCTTTATGCCATCGACTATAGATTATATTTTTAAAATATAAGGTTTTCACAGCCCCCCCCCCCAGATAAATAAAATACACTAAAAATTTTAACACTCTCTCAGTGATTAATCTTTGGATATTTTAAAATATTTTTGTTTAAAACCCACATCATACATTGGTTCAATAAACATCATCATGAAAAGAGAGAGGGAGGTACGATGGTTATTTGTAATATTTCATAACAAGGTTTAAAATTATGAAAATATTAGTGTGACTTGAAGATATGAAAATTGAAGAAAAATTAAATTCCCAAATATTTATGTATAGTAATAGATATCATGGAAAATAAGAAGGTGATTAATCATTGTAACATCAATAAATATAGAACCATAAGACAAATAGGTGTGAAAAAGACAATTGTTTAATCAGAAAGGAATGTAGAAGGATAAAATTTTCTTTTTCAAAATAATTTTCCAATAATTGAGTAAACCATTACCATTTATACCAATAAAATAAGGATATATAATTATTTTATATGTTAAATTTCATCAGTTAATCAATATCCCCCACAATCTCTTCTTTTTCTCTAAATGATGAGTATTCAAGATGAAATTTTCATGATTGATACACTAAATGAATATTCTAATTGAAAAACTAACCATTAAATAGATAATGATTATATTCCACAAGTATTTATTCATTAAAAACCTAAATTTCGTAGAACATTGTAAGATAAGTTTTGAAATGATTAATCCTTCTTATGGTGAAATGATAAAATAATCTAAAAAATTAAATAGTAATACCGAAAATAAAAACTAAATAATTACATAAATAAGTAAACCTATATAAAATATAACAATAATAACCTCAAAATTAATGTGTGTTTTAAAGTAAATGACTATCTCATATCATTCAGCTTATATACAATGAAATATAGTGTTTTTCTTCAAACATAAACATAATCACTATGCCACAAAATCAATATTAAATCCCATGGTTTTATATTTAAAAGAAAAGATGTCCCCATAATTAAATAAATATTCATCATCATATAACCCATAATGGTTATGATTTCATTGAAAATTTTCCCCCAGAAATGTAATTTGTTAAACCCCAAAAATCGTAAATAGTGATATTGTATTTAATTGCATGTGTGACTTGCAACACCAACAGTTTAAGGGAGTATAATACCCCAAGACCATAAGATTTATTATCTATGATAAATTAATTCTCTCTGAAAACAATAGTTACCCGAAAAAAATAATTTCTTCTTGTGTTACATGCAATAATTAGTGTCTTTGATATCCTGTGTTACATGAAATATTGTGTTTTATTTGAAAAAAATATACTATTAATATTATAAATTAATATGATAGTTATTTCCTAGACATTGGAATGGTGGGATGAAAATGAAAAATAATGTATGAAAATATATCATTTATACATGCTTATTAATTATCAATTCATTATTATTAAAAGAAGTATCATTTAAAAAATGAAATGTTTTCTGAAAACTGATTTTTTCTCTAAAATACAGATTATTCATGATTTGAACTATTTGTTTAAAAATAAATTTTACCCAAATTATAATATTTATCCATAAAAATACATAATTTTGAATGACAAATTTAAAAATTATCTTAGGGTAGTTTTTTAATTTATTCTTATGTATTATTTCTTGATGAATAATAAAAAATTCATAATTTTAATCGAAAACTGCAAATTCATTTAAGAAAATTTTAATGTTAAATTATATTTATAATATCTTTTAACATAAAATTATATTAATTTTTTTCAATTAATATAATTTATTCCATTACAATAATTTTTCACATTGTCGGTTGATATAATAATATTGTAAATATTTGAACATTTTTACCTTAAAACCTCACTTTCTCATCGTGTCTGCAGGATTATTTTTAAATAAAATTCTACATTATATATGTGTTGAATTTGAAAAATGGACACAATATTTGGTATAATAATGATTTATATTATCAAAATAATTTCAGATTAATTTTTTTACTATAATTATTAGTAAAAATAGTTTAAAATAATTTTCATGATTACAGATGATATGTGATTTTTCACATTTGATGCCTTTGTGTGAAACTGATTTTTCGTGCATATAAGATTTTAATTTAATAAATTTAACATCCTATTTAAAATAATTAGTTATATATTTTCTTAAAAATATATATTTTATTTTATTTTTAAAAGATAAATAAACTAGATATATAAAAAATACAAGTCACCATAGTAAAAAACTAATAAGGTAGAATTAAGTAAACACAAAGAATAAGGAATTAAATAACAAATATGAGTTTTTAATTATGTGTTGGAAGATTTTTTTGAACACATAAACCCTCCCATTATATTATTGATCTATTTTTGTGAAACTTTATTTATGTTATACCCCACAATAATGAATATTTTGGGTATTTATAAGAATGCCAGTCCTCCTCTACTATAAAAAGGAACTCAATCCCATCACATCTTTACACCATAAAACAACTTTTTTGGAAAAAGAACTCCAAAATCACTTCCAAATAAATATTAAATATTCTTATAAGAATTATTATTGGCATAAATATATCCTATTAAGGATTTATAGAAACCCTAAGGAGAATACCCTAAGAAAATGTGACATTCTTCAACGAATGCCATTATTTTACTTCATTCTCCACCTCCTTCAATTTTTATTTAACAATTAAGATATAATAACATAACTATATTCCATATAATATAATTTATTTATAATAATTTCATGACCTAAAAAAATCTTTCATTCAATAAAATAGGTTTTTATATTATCGTTCATGTGTAAAGAGGACTTCCACCCTATGAGCTGAGGTTGCTTATTTTTCCTTTTCCACCCCTATATATTGGGTATAGTGATAGATGTAAACTTCATATATGATATTTATTACATATTTATACATATATATTTATTATATAATATATATATTGTGACATTCAATTCCATTGTAGATATGATAATGTCTCTCATATGTATAGTGTATTATCGCTTCACAAAGCGATGTGATTTGTATTTCACTTACACTTCAGATGGAAGTTGATAAATATAATTTTAATAATTATATATTCTTTATATGAAATTTTTATGATATAAATAAAATTTTTATCATTCTTTAATATTAATATATCATTTATTTTCTTACCTTTTCAATCAATGAAATACAATAACGTCATTCATGTACGTATATACTATAAACTTCATGAATTCTTGTGACTCTATTTCCATAACCACACCACAAGGATTATATATATATATATATATATATATATATATATATATATATTTGTGTGTGTTTCTGTATATAATATGGTATTTATAACATTATTATAATTATTTTGGGTAAAAATATCACTCCCCTTCATTCAAAAATGATCATTGAAATGGAAATGTTACTCATGTGTATATACAGCCCACTATCTCCATGATCAAAACATAATTTATTTCTCAACATCCTATTTAATGATTTTTCATTAAATAATAATTACTGTAAAAATATGATAATTATTTCATTTTGATTATTATTTATTTGATAGAACTATATAATATGTGTATGAACCAGATCATTCATCAAAAAACACGCATGATAAAATAAGGAAAATATCATGTGAAACATTGAAAATAATGATATATAATTAAAAAATTGGAGATAATATGTTATAATGTGATCATTTATTATATCATAAATATTAATATGGTTCTATAATAATTTTATAAATATGTAAAAAACCCCCATACCTGAGGTTTAATCAAATTCAATCCAAAGAAAGTGTATGTTGTGGGATTTATTCACTCAATTTTTTTATTAGTTTAATAATCTAATTCATTGATTATGTCATCATAAGTTTATGTTTATAATTAATTTTGAAAAAATTATGGTTCACAACCACTTATTTTTTTTAATATTAATACACATAATATTAGCATCGATTAATTAGCACATCAATGTTATGATCCCTTTAAGGGTTTGTTTCACAATCTGATTATCATCAAGGTTGTTTATTATTAAATATCATATAGAAAAAATTGATTAAAAATATCCTATTAGACCCACTTAGTTTTATTATCCAATAGTTATTAATGATATTTTCAAGTATTATTACTATTTTTCACTCTTTAATACTTAAATGTTTTTAAGAAATCATTTTTAAGAAAATGTGACTTTATTTTATTCCACATTCAAAAATCTATTTTCTTCAAAAACCATATTTTCTTAAAAAAATAAATAAAATTAACCATTTAATAATTATTTATTTGTTAATTTTTACCCATTTTTAATCTTTAAAAAATTTAAGGGATCTTATGTCATTTTCAAAACAATTATTGATTGGATTTTTCTGAAAAATTAATAGGAGACTTTTTTTAACATGTTTGGCATTATTAGCATTTTTAGCTATCATGACCACTCAAAGTTTTTAATTCACAATTAATAAGATTTACTGGTTATTTTATAAATAAATTATTTTCCAAAAAAATAAAAAATTAGTTTTAAAAAGATATTTACAAAGTGAAGGATTTTAAATAAAATTAAAAAAATATGAAAAGAATATTTTCCTTGGGGAATGTTTTGAATA
Source organism: Viscum album (assembly GCA_963277665.1). Classification (NCBI taxonomy): domain Eukaryota; kingdom Viridiplantae; phylum Streptophyta; class Magnoliopsida; order Santalales; family Viscaceae; genus Viscum; species Viscum album. The sequence continues at coordinate 565,624,595 of OY728120.1, read as the reverse complement.
TTTGTTTATGGAATCTATATTAATAAATGACCCCCCCCCCCCCATGGAGAGAACGAATGGAGGGAAATGAGAAGGAGAACGAGAAGAAACCCTCAATCCTCAACGACGGTCCTGTATACCTTTCTCATCCAAGAGGTGTAAATCACTTCACCTATGATTCTCATCTCCAATATGCACCACAGATTTTGAATGTCACGACGAAGGTACAGAAACTTGAAGAGTGGTTAGGATACTTCTCATCCTCGGGAATTCCAATAGGATCCTTTGTTTTTCTGGAAAACTGTATTTCTTAATGCATTGTCAGATAGGGCAATACAGCGCATGTCTCAACTTTGGATGGAGCGATTTTGAAACGGTTAGAGATTTGCAAGAATTATTTTATCTCTCGAATCGCGTTATCTAATGGTATTCAACCCTGTAAAATTTCCAATCTTGTTGCTCATTTAGATTCTATTTGGGGTTTTAATGAATTCTAGTGCGTTTCTCTTGGGAGAGGCTTTTTCCACTTGTTGTTTCCCTATGCTGATGTGAAGGGTAGAGCTTAGAGTTTTGCGTCTGTCAATATTAATCCATGAACACTTAGCAATTATGAAAGGAATCTAAATTTTAGTCTCTATGATTTTAAAGATACCTTTTCTCAAGTATGGATTAAGATTTATGGCGTAAATTGGGTATTGTGGCATTCTGAATTCTTATATGACATTCCTTCTGTGATAGTAATTCCAATCCGAATGGATTTGGATACTAAAAAAACTAGTTATGGACACTTTTCCAGAATATTAGTTGAAATTGATCTAGGTTCTGCTCTGATTGATAAGGTGATACTATCTACCTCTCAAGAGGAAATCAATATAATAATTGTGTACTAAAAAATGCCTCTATATTGTGATGTGTGTTGTATTATTGGACAATCTAGGTCCAACTATAGTTTAAATAGTACTTGTACTAGATGCATGATGAAAGGGCATGAGATGACTCACTGCAGAAGGAAGGAGAACAGTAAATCTTCCCAAGATACTGTTGTGCAATCTCCGAAGCAAGTTAGGAATGAGATTCCCCAGAAGTCTTTGAGAAGATTATTAACCTCTGAAAATACCTAGGCTGAAAAGATTCAGTCTGAGAAGCGGTTCAGGAGTGGTGGTAAAACCCCCGGATACGTTTCTTCTCCGATTGGCAGGAGTAATGTCATCTGGGCTGATTTAGATGATGAAAAGGACCCAACTGAAGTGGGTCTCTCATTCAACGATTCACTGGTCAAGGAAATGGATGAAGTCAAAAATGAGTCAGACGCATATGATATCCAATTAGAGAGAGATATCTCAGCACAAACAATGGATGATGCTGAAATTAAACAGGAGCTTCCTGCTTCAAAATGCAGAAAGGGGAAGATTGTTCAACAAGCCGCAACTTCAATGAAGGTCAAGAACAAATTTTTTTTAAATAATTAAAGAGCAGGGAAGGGAATCTCTTGGACATGTGAAGGTATCCTCTTGTCACTCCAAAGGAAACAAAGCTATCACAAGTGCTGATTCTCTCGGCCCTTCAACTGGGTTGGTTCCCCCTATCACCTGCCACGATCCCAATTACCAGGAAGGACAAACCAATTATTTGGTAGATAATTTCTATTCTAGGATAAGTCCCCCCCAATAATGGTTTGGACAATGCAATTCGTGCACCTAAAGTAGGATAGATTTTGAGTTTGAATGACCCGCATAATGTGCCCTATGGAAGGCAAGATGCTACATAGCCTGTCCCAAAGCAAGAATCTTCCAACCAGAGCACAGGTTCCATTAAAAATAGATTGGATTCTATACAGATCACTACTGAACAAGAACTGGACAAGACTAGAAAATCCAATACTGCATTAATCACTACTGAATAGGAACAGTATTTGACTGGAAAATCCTATGCTACTATTGGAAGGACTCCCACCTCTACAACTAAGCTTGTGATGGCACCCTACACACTGGATTCTGATGGATTTCTCTCTGGACCCTCTGAATTTCATATACGGACTTCCAAGAATCCTGGTGAGGTTCCCATACAAATGTAGACTGATGCAATGTCTGAACTCTTGCAGATTTCAGCTGACCACAAAAAAGCGGAGGTTGCACAGGACTTTGATGACAATATATGAAGAGGAATGAGAACCCCAACGCTAGAGAAGGACCTCTGTGAAGTCCTCTATCTTATCCTGGAAAGGTAAAAAGTAATTTCAGTATCTCTAACCTGTTTGATATGCTCACTGCCAACTGCAATGATGATGATTTATCTAAGAAAAATGAAGTCTCTGGGTTTAAAATCATGATGATTATTGTTGAGGAGGTGTCTTGGGATGATGGAAATGGTGCCTGGAATCTATAAAAGACTGGGAGGAGGGGAATACATACTCTTGGTAGGGGTGTATGACTTCCTCAACATAGTATGTGAACCCACTCTAGAACGGTTTAAAGTCCTTTTTCCTGGTTTTTTATGTTGTTTCCTCTACTGGATTTTTCCGGTATTTTATAAATAGGCCTTTGCACCTCATCCTTTAAAAAAATGAAAAAACACCCATTATTATTACTCCCATGGATATTTATTGTATTGAAACCATCCATAATCCTCTTTGGATGGTTTATGATCACTTTGACCATAGAAATTATTGAAACTCACCTACTTGATTCATTTTTGTACTCAATGACTGTTTATTGATTTATTTGCATTATTATAGAAATTAAATTGTCCTTACATGTTAATATTATTAATCTTGGATATCTTATTTCTTAAACCATTTACCGTTTTCAATATGGGTTTTAATTTGATAGTTGTTTTATTAACTAGGGAAATATTGATAAATAGGTATCCTTTACTCAATACAGATACCTGATGATATGGCACATTGTATATGAATTAAATACATTATTAAATATATGAGGAGTTCATTGAATAGATATGAAATGAGTTAGGTAAAATTATTTTTATTCCCCATGATTCATCGGTAGTCTTATGATATAGAATCAGTTGAAAAAACACTACATATTTGTTACCAGTATTTTTAAACACTCTTTGGAATGTGAATGATTGTAGTATTTTATAAACCACCTTGTTAAAGGTACTGATGGTAAATATATCATGTACCTATGAAACAAGATGTATAATAAATTAGAATTTCCCCCATTCAGATTTATTTATTATTATACATGATATTTTTGTTATCAAATTATCTATATTTTAATTAAATTCTTATTTTATTCATTTAATTGAATAGGTTCCCAATTATTTACCTTCCCATATTTATTCTTCAATATCTCATCCGGGTAGTAATTTTATTTAAATGGAATGTGTTATTATTCATTTACATTCACATATTTATTTTGCTTATTTATTTGTGATAGATTCTGATGTCATAGACCTTTATTAAGTATTTTAGCTCGACCTTATTTTTTCCCTTTTCTAGGGATCTAATAATTGTATTAATATTGAAATGAAATGATATACTAGTGGTTATAATTATATTCTCAAAAAAATATGTTTTAATTTTTGTATTCAAATGTAAAGTTGGAGTTAAGTAAGTAAATAGTTTACTAAGACTACTAAACTATTCGGTCCTTTGTGATATGTTTCCTCGTATCGTATTTAAATTAAATAAGTACAAAAATTAAGTTGGTATAATATGTATGGGGTGAATATATTTGGTATTATAAGAAGTTTAGGATAAAAAATTCTAAATAGATTTATAAAAACATTGATTTGGGAACATAACCCTATGATAAACATCAAGTTTAAGTATAGAAGAAAATAATATATTTTTGGTTGGGTATAGATTATGTGATTTTCCTAGAAATACATCCCTATATGGATAATAAATATGGATATAGTTCAATAGAAGAAGTACCTATGGGTAATTAATGAAAAAATAGATCATTGGGCTTCACTTGATCGTTTCCTAGTACAAGAAAATGATCCTTACTACACCCCTGGTTTGAAACTCTCAGGATAATTTCCTAGCATAATTATAACTTTATTTACAATCGATTATGAAGAATTTGAATAGATTATTACAATGAATGACCATGGATAAATCGTAGACTAGGAAGGGATTATGTTGAAATAAAATTGTTGAAGTATTATGTATTGGGATTATGAAATTAAATTATATAATTATTTTTACCAATGGTATTTTGGTAATAATAATTACGCAATATATAAGGATTATGTTAAATTTGAAAAAACACATATGTCTTAATTATCATAATTTTTAGGTATACAATCATGGGATTTTTATTTTAAGATTGATCATAAGTTAATAGTCTTAATCGCCACTGGGTAAGATTTTATATGATGATATTCTAACATGATTAAGGGTATTTGGGATAAATTGAAATATATTATTTATTTTACTGGAAAATTTGTTGCAGAATATTTTCTTTAAATTTTATAGAGATATATTTAATGTTATTGGTAAACATTAGGGATATTATTATAACTAAGGACAATATAATAATATAGAAATAAGATTACTGTAAGTTGTAAAAAAATATTTGTATTGAAAACCATAGTAAAAAGGATATTTAATGATTAATTTTATTTTAGTAATTCTGTCATATTTTGGGAATGTAATAAGAATTATATTATTATGGTATCGGAAAAAGTAAAAATGGAATACTGGGTGAAAACCCATTATATCCTAAAAGGTGGTGGGTCTTGAACCCATGAGGGAAGGATGATAATGTGGTCTCCCCAACCCCTGTCCGGTATGATTTCATGGTAGATATGGTACTATTTATAGTTAAATAATTTAGAACATTAAATATTATTGATGAACCAGAAGTGTTACTTTTGATTTTCAGAAGTTAATTTATTATATTGGATTACTTGTGAAATCCATATTGGTTTTGGAAAATATTTAGTGAGATAAGTAATTACATTACAATATTTTATAAATCTTATGATCTTTTAAAAGTCAGTTTTTGTACATAAGACATAAAAAATTCAATTTTGGATATTCATTTCATGTGGTAGTCGATGAATAGAAAATTGATTGAAGATCAACAAAGGATGAAGTTATTATGATAAATTAGAAACGTATCAAGTAAGTATATTTTCATATATTCCTAAATAGTAAAATAATTCCTCATAAATAATAATAGGAATATAAAACAAAAAATTATTCCTTTTACATTCACATCCGTTGAATTATATAGTATTATAAATCATCAAGCATTTGTGGTTTAAAGTCCCTTAAATTTGCATTGATGATTCAATTTATTGTGATCAATGAAATCAATAACTCTCTATAATTATTTTGATTTTCCCCTATGTCCAAATCATTAATTTACATAGATGGTATCGTAGTCGGATACCTAGTTATGTATTATTCAAGGTGACCTTCATATTTCTTTTCCCTCATACAAAGTGTATAATTTATTAAAACTTTTATGGTGTGGGGTTTTTAAAATTATTATTTACCAATATCAAAGTTTTATTACTAATAGCATGAAATTTTCGGGAAATTATTTATAGTTTTTTTATTATATGGAATTATTTCGAGACTGTGAAATCTGACGACGCGCGATTTCATGGGCCAGAGTGCCTTGAATGATCCGTCGACATTTTTTAAGGTTTAATTAGTGCACGTAAATAGTTTTCCTAAAAAGTGGAATAAATCTTAAATGGGTACATAGATCCTAAATATGAGGGCATCATTGTGCTCTAGATGGTGGGTTTACATTAGGCGTGACTTAAGTATAGTCGGCGCAGGCCTCCTTTGAGAAAACCAGAAAATGGAATAACCGTGAATAAAATAATTAAATAAAATTGTTTTATTTTTCAAATGATTATAACTCACAAACGGTAACATGGATTAAAAATTAGAGACCACAACTGAACTCCTAAGGGTATGCTTTGTTTAGGAAGATACTAACATTGGCTAGCGCAGGCCACCAGTGAATGTTATTTTTTCATCGTATATAAAATCATTAAGTAAAAAAATTTATATTGTAAAATCCATAACATTCAAATAGTAACTCAGATTAGAAATCCGAGAGTACCATTAGGTTTGTTGGGGTGTGTTTCACTTAGGCAGAGCTTAACCTCCAATGACGCTGGTCGAGGGTGACTGTTAATAATTTTCCGAACATTCTTTCAGGTACATTCAGTAAAGGCGTGAGCAACACTTTCTAACATTTCAACTGGTGCTCGGATTAAAAATATGGGGACACCGTTGAATCTTTTGGGCCGAGATTCTCTTAAGGGAGACTTCACTTTTACCACAACATGTCTGGAAAAAATGTTATGTTTTGAGACTTTTAAAAAGAAATAAATTTGTTATTTTATTTCCATTTCGTTCCTCCAACGGAAAAGCAGCAAAGTGGGACTAACGATGGGTCAACCAAACAAATTTCTTGACCTTTAATTTCTATGTAACTACACCATTGGGGAATTAAGAGGGTTCCTAATTAATTGTCCTCCATTAATCCCACAAACATTGCACACCCTACCCCTCTCCTTTTTATATGGAGCTTGGGAAGAGGTGTCAGCACTGCTTCACCAAGCAACGAAGTGTTGAAAAAATTTAAGTGATGCCAAAACCGTGGAGGATAGAGCCAATACCAGAGGGAGGTGATGAGAGACACCAAAACCCCTAAATGGAGGTTGACAAATGAGTGAAGTTGTTATAGGCTAGTTGCGGGGAATGGCGAACACCGACCTGCTTCCACAAACATGTGCTCACAATCGTTCTGGAGGTAGGGGTTTTATTTTATTTTGAATTATTATTGAATTAAATTGATAATTATTCTTATTATGGATTCATAATGATGATGGCCATACTAACATCACCATCGTTCTGCACTAAAACCATGCCCCTTTTTCTATTTTTCTTTGTGCATTCTTTGTGCGTTCATCAAGCACAAATATTAAATGTTGCTGGAAACACTGAGTTTTTCCAAGCGCAAAATATTGACATGGAGCCCTCTATATGAGGACGTGAATATATGAACTACATAATTTTCGGGATTGTAACAAAGTCATGATGGCTCACAGAAGAAGGTAGTGGTCGGCACCCGTCGGGCTACGAGGAAGGTGGGGCGGCGCGCGTCCGCGCTGCTGGTTGAGCCGGAGGCCGCAGCCCGTCGGCCCCGACAGGGCAAGTGGTGGCAGTAGGCACGAAGTCCAGCCGTGAGGCAGAGAGATGACATGTTTTCGTGCCATAGGAGCCGGAGGTCGTGGCCGCTCGGTGGTGGAGGATACTAAAGGGCGGTCGGCACTCTGCTGGATGTAGAGGAGCAGCGGCGAGCGACCACGCCACTGGGAGGAGGACCGACCAGAGCACCTCCTGGCCATTGTGGTTCGGCAGGACCCACTCAGGTCCCATGGTGATATTTCATCCCCTAAGGCGCTACCCATTGCAATTCTGAATGGAAGGGGGTCCATTCCCCCCTTCAGTGCCACCTCGGGTGGCGCACCAAGCATGTTGCGCCCAGCGGGCCGGGCGGGGCCTTCCCCTTAATGGGTCGGGCTGGACCATGGCCTAGTGGCTAGCCCCGCCACAGCCTAGGCCTTCAGTGCCAGACTTGGGTCGGCCCGGGCCGGGTCGGTCTGACCGGGTCAGGCCGGAACCGGGCCCATCCGGACATAGTATTTCCTTTTTGTCCGTAATGTGAGAACAGGGCGCCCATTTGACTAACAGTCTGTGGAAATATAATTATTGGATCGTAACAGTCCTTTTGATATACTCCAATTGAGTTTTGGATAAGTCCGGAGTATTACTGGGTTGGATTACACCCTGAATCCAATCGGGCCCTCTGATCGGAAACGCTAATAACTAACAAATCGGGCATCTGATTGACATGTCGTCTATTGAGTTGGGTCCATTATGACGTGCTGGACCTTTGGGATACTTTTTCGTGGGACTTAGGGGTGGCTTAGGTATTCCTGATGTCTTGGGGAGTGGTCCTTCAAAGTTCACTATGTTCGGAACCCTGCGACTAGCTGAAACTTGAATACTACTGACCATTTCGACTCAGAGTGACTCAATAGGCCCAGTGGGGAGTGCCTCTATGTGACATGGAAGTACAATGATACTCAAAATTAGGATTACCTCAGCAGGCCCTGATGGGAAGCACCTCTGTGTGACACGGAAGACCCACGATGGGGAGCGCCTCTGTGAAACGTGACAGACACACAATACTTGTTAAGAGGTGTACCTCAACAGTCCAAGGTTAGTGGGAAGTGCCTCTGTGTGATGTGGTAATCCCACTGTACTAGTTAGAGGAATAGTTCTCCAGTAGTCGAGGTGTTCGACGTTCTGACTGGGAATGTTACTTGTTCCTGGGCCAAATGGAATCTGTGGAAGGCTATTAGAATTCATAGCGATCCTGCGAGGGTCAACATCATAATCCAGTTTCTGAGAGTTGTAAAACATATTAGAGATGAGACTCTATTTGAACTAAGACTTTTACCTTTGTGGTACTATCTTCATGGTTATACTTATGTGTTACTATTACCTTTGTGATACAATCTTTGTGGTGATAACTATGTGGTACTTTTTCCTTCGTGGTACTATCTTCATGGTGATACCTGTGTGGTACTTTTACTTTTGTGGTACTATCTTCGTGGTGATACCTGTGTGGTGATTTTACCATCATGGTACTATCTTCGTGGTACTATCTTCAAGTATATACCTTTGTGGTACTTTTACCTATGTGGTACTATCTTCGTGGTGATTCATGTGTGGTACTTTTACCTTCATGGTGTAACCATCGTAGAGATACCTTTGTGGTACTTATACCTTTGTGGAGTTACCTTCATTGTGTTACCTTTGTGATATTCTTCCCTCATGTATGAGATTTGTATATCTTGATATCTTAGGTGTATGTATGGGAATATACCTAAGTAGAGTTGATGTCTTGCATTGAGGTTTTCCTTTTTTGAATTTTAAGAGACCTATGGGGTCTTGGGGTCCCTACTGAGTATTCTTATACTCACCCCTAGATGGGAACTTCCTCAACCTTGTTGTGTCAGGTGAAAATGATTTACAATATTGATCGAGGTTGAGGGAGCTATGACTGGACGGTACACAGAGGTGGACTATTCTGTGTGACGTGACGTGGAGGAGACGGACGGATAGGGAGTACTGAGGAGGCGATCTATACCAACCCTTCACATAGGATCCTTGGTTGACGATCCAAGATCTTCTTTTCACTTTTATGTTGTACTTTTACTTTTTAATTTGGGCTTGTGTTCCGGCCCCTTTACTTTTAACACTCTTTTTACTATAGTAGTTTACTTCACAGTTGCTTCTTGTTGTGTTCATGAACCATCTGTTTGTACTAGATTAAAGGCGATGCCTTCCAATTTTAGGAATTATTCCTTTTGGTTCTACTCGCAAGCCCCTACTGAATGGAATCCATGCTTGGGGTAGTCAGGGAATAGGCCTCAGGGGACAGGTTGTGACAATGTGGTATTTGAGGTATTCGTTTCTACCGATGAACTAGGGCTCAGATCTTTTCTATAATGCAATAGTGTTAACTGTTATGAGTTTGTTTTTCAGTTTGGGGAGTCCAGTGTTGGTGTGGCGGCTAATATATCCACACACCAGGACCATGAATTCTGACATCCAACCCAACGCACGAAAACACCGATTGTGTGTGTTTCTGAAAAGTTTTTCTTTTGATTTCTTTTGAGTCAGCTCACCAGGTACAACTTAATGACTGTGGCACACCTCTTCCATATCAGGATACCACTGCGTAGATAGCCGGCTTGGATTCCTGAAAGATTAAACAATGACATCCCACAGACCGACGAGGCCTCGATACAAGTCCCTCTTACAACGTTAGCACATTCAGGTAGTGTACCAGCAACACCACTACCTGTTGAACGAGCATTGCCACCTTCCCCCCTAGTATAGGATGCACGAAGAATAAGCTTGTTTCATGAGCTCCAATAACAAAGGCCTCCGAGGTTTCAAGGCAAGTCATATTCACAGGGAGCTGAGGGATAGCTGGAAGTAGTGGCTATTGTTTCTCGCCTAGATGAGACACCAATAGAGCAGATGGTGATTCTAGCTGCTGGTTTTTTCTAGTACGTGACCATGAGGATGGTCCATATGATGATGAGGCTTTGATACTTGGATCGTTTATTGAGATAATACCTTCAGGTAGTGTTCCAGCTATATCAATTCCCCTTCGTCAGCAGTTACAACTGGCAGTACCGGTATAGGACACATTTAGGCTTAGTGCCTTACACGAGTTTCAGCATCAGATACCCCTCAAGATCTGAGGCAAGACCGAATTTATTGCTGGATGTGGGCTAGCTTGAGGAGGTGGATGAGAGTTCTCTAGAGTGGGTACATCTTTAGTACGATTACATTTCCATAGCTGAGTGTTTATTGAGGCGTACCGACCATTCCCAATACTCGATGAATACGATACGATCAGTGCTTCAGGGCTCGGACTTCCGAGCAAGGTGTCTTTAGGGAAATTAGAGCTCAAACTATTCTTCTATGCTTCCCTACCTATGTTAGGGTGCTAGAGAGAACCTTTTTGGATGAATTTCAGTTTTATGAGAGGATGAAACCAATGAATGTTTGTAGTTGTAAAGCATGAAACTGGTGCAAGTCTCAGAGAATTGGGGGTATAAAAATGTTTCAGGAAGAAGAAGAGTTAGGGATAGATGAATCTTCAGGGATGTAGATGAGGAAGTAGAGCTAGAAGAGTAGCATGAGTTGTTGTAAATTTCAACATGTTACAACCACCCCCTTTGTGGTCCCACTAGGCTCAGGGAGCTAGAGGACATGGGAAGGGAGTAGTTGCATATGGTCAAGGAGTGCGACCCAAGGGATCTAGGAATGATTCGATGAATAGTCGGTGTCTATTACTAGATGTAGTATTAATAAACATAGGTACCAAACATTTCTTCCTTCAACGAATCTTGTCTAATACCTAAAGTTTCTGGTTAATCTATTTACTTGACCATCACATCTGGAGATACCTTTGGGATGAGACTCGATAACCACACTTACACTGGCAGTGTGATCTGACCCTTAAGGTGAGAGTTTCAGTTGTAACATCTTGGAGACAGTGTCGAGGCCATATAACAATAGCTTGGGTATGGACTGGACATCCACAGTTCATACTCAGATTGACTGTATTAGACAAAATGGTTGTGGTTTACCTATAAGGTTAGAATGGGATTTTACTTGGTCCAAAAAATGGAAAACCAAGTAGAACAGGATAAACTCATGCATAGGAGGGTGCATCCGATCACTCTTGAGTCAGTCAGACATACCCACATGGCAGTAGGAGTTTTTAGTTTTTAGTTCCAAACTAGGGTGGAAGAGCTTAGGGACATCTTTTAGGAAGATGATTCCAAGATTACCTCCCTGAAGGTAGAGGGACGTCTGCTTTGGCTATGTACTACCAGAGATTTGTACCTGACTTCTACAGGGTAGCGACACCCTTGTCAGCTTTGACGAAAAAGGGGGAGCCTTTCCTGTGGACAGAGAAGTTTCAACAGATATTTTAGGAGTAGATATAGAGACTAACTAGTAGAACTATGCTATCGATGACCAGGAGTTAGCAGTAGTGGTATTTGCGCTAAAGATATGGTGGGACTACTTGATAGGTGAACATTTTACAGTCTACTCTGATCACAAGAGTATCAATTATATCTTCTCTTAGAAGGACCTAATCCCGAGAGAGTGGTGATGGCTAGATTCCCTCCAAGACTATGACATTGCGATAGTGTATACTCTTGAGAAGGGAAATATGTAAGCAGATGAACTCAGTAGGAGTTCTGGTCTGTAGTTGCTAAGTGAAGCCAAAAAGAATCTAGTCGTGTTGCAGATATCCTTCATGGATAGAGATGGAGTTTCATACCTCAAGTCTATGACAGTCACACCCCCACTCCTTTAGCGAGTCAAGGAGGCAAGACTTGGGTACACTGACTGCGACTCTCGACGAGCTTAGATATGCTCAGGGCAGGAACCTGAGGGATTTTCTGAAGGTGGGGAGAGCGTCATCCTCTTCAGAGGATGTAACATGGTACCAGCAGCACAATAGGAGGAGGTGTGGAGGGAGTTCCATACATCCCTTCTGATGTACATCCTAGAGAGGAGAAGATGTACCAAGACCTCTGATGTCAGTACTGATGGCCCGAGATGTAGGAAGTAGTGGCAGAGTTTGTATCATGATGCCTCACTTGTAAGCAAGTGACGACTGTATAGAGTTGGAATAAGTCTTATGATGAAAGGATATGAAGAAACTTGGAGTTTTACGAGGGGGACCGCGAATTCTTTTGAGTCTCTCCTCAATGGGGACTACGCAGATAAGTCAACAAGGCAAGTAATCACTGGGTTTTATTGGTCCTTTTCTAATACATCGAAGGATAGATGAGTTCGCATGTCGCTTGGGTCTTCCACCAGAATTGGAGAGGGTGCATGGTGTCTTCCACATATACCAGCTGAGAAGATACGTGAACGAACCATCTCACATCATTGACCATGGCGAACTAGACTTCGATGATGGGGTTACATTTACAGAGGTTTTATTGGAGATTGTGGGTCGACAGGAGCAGGTCCTTAAGGGGTGGTTGAAACCTCTAGTGCATGTTTGCTCGTAGCACAAGAACATCTAGGAGAACACATGGGAGCGAGAGGTTCAGATTCGTTCTCAGTACCCTCTTTTGTTGTTTTTCCTTTGTTTTGAATTTTGGGGCCGTAAAGCCCTATGGTCAAGAGAATGTAATGTCCCAGAAATTCTTTATATCTTTTTAATTATATGGAATTATTTCAGGATCATGAAACTTGATAGCGTGCGATTTCGAGGCCCAGAGTGCCCGGAATGATCCGTCGAAGTTTTGTTAAGGATTAATTGGCATGCTTAAGCAGTTTTCCTAAAAAAAAGTGGAATAACTCTTAACTGATTACTCAGATCAGAAATATGAGGACACTGTTGTACTCAGGATGGCTAGTTAACCCTAGGCGAGACTTAAGTTTAGTCGGTGCGGGCCTCCTATGAGAAAATCCATAAATGGCATAACTGTAAGTAAAATAATAAAATAATGTTATATTATTTTTCAAATACATATAACTCACAAATGGTAACTCAGAATATAAATCTGTGACCACTACTGCACTCGAGAGGGTATGCTTTCTTAAGGAAGATACTAACATTGGCTGGCGCAGGCCACTAGTGAATGTTAATTTTTGGCCATAAATTAATTAATTAAGTGACAATTATTCTTTTGTAAAATATATAATTTTTAAATGGTAACTCGGATTTAAAATCACAGAGTACCATTGGGTTTTTAGGGGTGTGTTTCACTTAGGTAGAGTCTAACCTCGGCAGATGCGGGTCGAGGGTGACTGTTATTAATTTTCCTAACTTTTTTGGGTAAGTTCAGTAAACGCTTGAGCAGAATTTTCTAACTTTTAAATTGGTGCTCAGATTAAAAATCCAAGGATACTGTTGAATCTTTAGGGCCAAGATTTGAATAAGGGATACTTCACATTGACCACAGTAGGTCTGGAGAAAAATTTACGTTTTGGTACATTTTTAAAGAAATAAATAAAATACATTTGTTATTTTATTTTCATTCCTTTCATCCAATAGACAAGTGGAAACATGGGAACATCGATGTGTCAAGCCAATAAATGGCTTGACCTTTAAATTATAGGTAACTACACCATTGGAGAATTAGGAAGGTTCCTAATTAATGGGCCTACATTAATCCCACAAACATTGCACACCCTCCCCCTCTCCTATTTATATAATGCTTGGGGAGAGGAGTCGGCACTACTTCTCTATGAAACGAAGTGCAGACAATGTGTAGTGATTCCAAACTCTAGGATAACGGAACTAGTACCAGCAGGAGGTGACATAAGACACCAAATCCCCAAACTGAAGATCGATGAACAAGTGACATCGTTGGAGGCTTGTTACGGGGGATGACGAACATCGACCCGCTTCCACAAACACTTTCTCACCATCATTTTTGTGGTGGGGTTTTATTTTATTTTGAATTAATAGGGAATTGGAATGATAAGTCTATATATTCTAGAGTCATAATGATGATGTCCAAACTAAAATTTCCATCATTTCTCACATACACATTTCCCCTTTTTTTGTTCTTCGTGCGTTATTTGTAAATTCACGAACACTAGATATTTAATGACGCTGGAAACACAAAGTTTTACAGAGTGCGACATATAGATGTGGAGCCCTAAATTCGAGGATTGTGAATATGTGAATGACATATTTTTTGGTCTTGGAATGATGTCGTGATGGCTCGAGAAAGAGGGAGGCAACCGACACCTGACGAGCCCTAAGGAAGGTGGGGCGGTGTGGACCCACGACGCCAGCTGAGTTGGAGGCATTAACCCGTTGGTTGCGGAAGAGTAAGGTGAGGCAGCCGGCACGCTATCCAGCTATGTGGCGTAGTGGCGGCGCGTGTCTGCGCCGCCGGAGTAGGAGTCCGCATACGCTAGGCCGCGGTGGAGGCCAGAGGGCGGCAGAAACCTAGCAGGCTGCAGAGGAGCAGCGACGTGAAACTATGCCACTAAAAGTAGGATCGGCCGGTCCTAGTGGTTTGGCGGGACCCACTCGGGTCCAGCGGTGACATGGTAGTGCCTAAGGCACTACCCATTGTGGTTCCAAATAGAAGGGGGTCCATTCCACCTTCAGTGGTAGATCTGGTGGACCACATGTAGTAAGGAATGCCTATTGGGTCAGGTCGAACTCGGGTCTGCCCATGCCAGGTCGGTCTGACCAAGTTGGACCGGACCCAGCCCATTTAAACTCATTTTTCCTTTTTGGCTGTAACATGAGAAACGGGTGTCCGTTTGACGAACCATCTGGGGTATCAGAATCCTTGGATCAATACAGTTCTTTGGATATACTCAAATTTAGTTTGGGATAAGGTTAGACTATGAACGGGTTGGATCGTACCCTGAATCCAACTGGGTCCTCAGAGCAAAAACGCTAAAAACTTAACGACCAAACATTCGATTGAAGCACCGTCTGTTGCATTGGGTCCCTTATGACATGACAGACCTATGGGATAATTCTTTGTGGGACTCAGGGGTGGTTGAGATATGACCGATGGGTTGTGGATTGGTCCTCCCAAGTGCGCTACATACAGAACCCTGTGACTGGATGAGACTTGACAGTTGTTAACCATTTCGACTCAGAGTGACTCGACTGGACCAGTGGGAAGTGACTCAATGTGATGTGGATGAACCACGGAGGGGGAGCCTTTTTGTGACATGGTAGACCAATTATAAATGACTGGAGAAGTACCTTAGTAGGCCACGAGGGGGAGCACCTCTGTGTGACGCGGCGACCCATGGTACTCAATAGGAGGAGACCCTCTGTAGTCCATGGTTAGTGGGAACTGCCTCTGTGTGACGCGTCAGTCCCACTATAATCGTTATATTAGGAGTTATCCAATAGACGAGGTGTTTTTCATTGTGACAGGGAATGTTACTTGTTCCTAGGCCTATAATATTATGTGGCTGGCTATCAGCATTTATAGCGATCAAGTGTGGTTCAGCATCATAATATTGTTTCTCAGTGTTGTATACATGGTTTGAGCTGAGACTCTGTTTGAACTAAGACATTTACCTTTGTTTTACAATATTTTTGGTGATATTTGGGTGATACTTCTACCTTCATGGTATAATCTTCGTGGTGATATATGTGTGGTACTTTTACCTTCGTGGTACTATCTTCATGGTGATACCTATGTGGTACTTTTACCATTGTGGTACAATCTTCGTGGTGATACCAGTGTGGTTATTTTACCTTCTTGGTACTATCCTCGTGTTGATACATGTGTGGAACATTTACCTTCGTGGTCTATCTTTGTGGTGATACCGGTGTGGTACTTTTACCTTCGTGGTATTAACTTCATGGTGATACCTGTGTGGTACATTTACCATCGTGGTTTAACCTTCTTACTCTAACTTATGTGGTACTTTTACTTTCATGGTGTTACCTTCATGGTGTTACCTTTTTGATATTGTTCCCTCATGTAAGAGATGTGTATACCTTGATAACTTAGGTGTATGTATGGGCATATACCTAAGTAGAGTTGATGTCTATGTTTGTGGTTTTCCTTTGGGGGACTTTAGGAGACCTATGGGGTCTTGGGGTCTCTACTGAGTATTGTTATACTCGCCCCTACACGGGCTTCACCGGCACCTTGTCGTGTCTGGTGCAGACGAAGTCCAACATTGATTGAAGATGATGAATCTAGGATAAGATGGTTCATAGAGGTGGACTATTTGGTGTGACGTGACGTGGAGGAGACAGACGGATGAGGAGTGTTGAGGAGGCGATCTATATCTACCCTTCAGGTAGGATCCATGGTGGATGATCTAGGGGATTCTTTTGACATTTTATCTGTATTTATACATTTCAGATGTACTTGTAATTCTTCATTTGGCCTTGTATTATGGCCCCTTTACTTTCAGCACTGTTTTTACTAGAGCAGTTTACTTCATAGTTGTTTCTTGTTGTGTTCTTTTACTATGTGTTTGTATAGGATTAAATGCAATGCCTTCCCATATTAGGGAGTATTACTTTTAGTGCCAGTCGCCAGCCGCTAGCCTATGGAAGGTGGGCTTGGGGTAGTCGTGACACAGGCCCCGGGGGACTGGTCATGACATATCAAGTTAAAACAATGATAAAACAATTTATTTATGGTTGGGAGAATGTAACACCTAGAAATCTAAGATAACGACAGTGTATTTACTGTCATGACTTGCAACACCCAGTATTTAAGGTATTATAAATCCTTGAGAACATAAGATATATTTTAAAAAAATTTGATTTCTATAAAATATTATTTACATATAACACTATTTTTTTCTTTCATTACACACAACAATAAGTTTCTTCAATAGATTACATTACATTCAATACCAACTTTTACCGAACTACAATATACTGTTAATATTATTATTTAATATGATGGTAATCACATAAAAATTGGAATTTCATGAATGAATAGGATTACATAACTTGTGATAATAAAAATTTTGAAATTTTTTATTAATTATATATTTATTATTAATCATATAATTATCATCTATATAATGATGAATGATTTCTCTAAAACTAAATTTTTTCTAACAGACTGTTCAGTCACACTTCTTTTTTCATAACTTAAAAGTTATTTTTACCACTTTTAGAAAAAAAAATTAAATAATAAACTTAATTTTTGTAATCATAATATAAAATTTATCTCAGGGTGTATTCTTTATATTTTTTTAATAAGTTTCTTTTATTTTATGAATAGTGAAAAATATTGAATGTTACCCAAAAAATGTCATTTACTTTAAATAATTTATAATGGTAAACAATATATTGAATTGGTTTTAAAAAAAATAAATTTTATATAAATTAATATAATTTATTTCACGGTAATAATTTCCAACTTAAATTATAATTTTAAAACATTGTCAACTTTTGATCATTTTAACATTAAATACATGTCTTCCTGATGCCTTTATATGATTAATTTTAATTTTAATTCTACCACATATATGAGTAGATTTTAGAATTTTTTTTCCATATTTTTATTAAAAATAATAATTTATATTGAATAATAATGTCAACTTATGATTTTTCCATAGATTTTATTGAAAATAGTTAGTGTAAATTACCATTATTTAGTTAAAACATTGTTTTCTACATTATATGTTTTTGTATTAAAGCTAATTTTACACACATATTGCATTTTAATTTAAACAGTTTGATTTATAATTTAGAATAATTATGTCTAAATTGATACAAAAATATATTTTATTCTTAATGTATTAATTACCATGGTAAATCAAAAGATACAAGTTATAGTCGTAAAACAATAATAGGGTAAAATTGAGTAAACTTAATGACTAAGGAATAACAAGATAAAAATGTGTTTAGTTTTGTTTTTAAAGGGTTTTTATAAACCCAGAAAATTCTACCATACATTTTTGGTATATGTTTTAGTCACATGAGTTATGTTAGACAATTAATCATTGAATAATTTAGGGTATTTAGAAGAATTCCACTCCTCAACTATAAATGGGAACTCAATCTACTACCTTATTAACACCTTAAAACATCTTTGGTTATGTGAATCCTTGAAAAAATCATTTCCCAACTTCGTTATCATCATTCTAAAATCCATATTAGAGTCATAATTCCATCCTAATAATGATTCAGTGAAAACCTAAGTATAATACCTAAATAATAGTTTATGTTCTTCAATGAATGCCCTTATTTTACTTCTTTCACCACTATTTTAATTTTTCATTAACCCATGATGATTTGAAAATTATAGTATCTTCCATATTATTTAATTTATTTTAAAAAATGTTCATGAACTAAAACCATATCTACTTACATCTAAAGGGTTATAAAATTCCAATTATTTTGTTCGGTGGACTACCTTCTCACTAACTGGTGTCATTATTTTTTCCATTTCTACCACTCAATGATGGGATTGATGATGGATATAAACTATATATATTATATTTATAACATATTTATACCAATTCATTTTTCATATCAAATATATAATGTTACCATACATTCCATGGAAGATATGATAATATTGTGTATTTGTATGGCAGACTACCTCCCCACAAAGAGATGTGATTTGTCTTCCACTAACGCATCACATAGAAGTTGATAAAGATTAATTTAATTATTATATGTGATATACATAAAATAATTATTATATTCATGAAATATTTATCAATATATAATGATAATATATCATTTTATTTTCTTATTCTTCTCACTCAATGAATAATAATAATGTCATTCCTGTACATAAGAATTACAACCTTCACGATGTAATGTGACTCTCTTTCCATAACCACACTAATGGGATGAAATACATAATTAAATAATAATTAGTTATATTATATTTTGGGAATTTTGGAAATTTAAAATATTACTTACCACCTTTCCATCATAATCATTGAAGAATATAAGTGTTACTCATGTGTATATACAACATACCATCTCTATGATCGTAATAGACATCATTTCTCGAGAGTATGTTTCATGATTGGTCCCAACCATATAATTTATGTAAAAATATTATAATTATTTCTTGATTAATATTCTATAAATTATAAATATATATATAATTAAAAATAACTAGATCATTAATAATGAAACACGCATGAGTAAACATGGAAATAAGTTAATAAAATGTTGAAAAACAATAATAGTGTTAAAATAATCTTCAACAAAAAGGGAGATTAATGTGAGGGATTTCATAAATCAATTTATATTAATTAGGCTTATCATATACTTCATCAATTATGTCATACTAATATAATTTGTATAATAATTTTTTATTAACATAAGTTTTATTTCAAAAAATCAGTTTGTATTTAATTTTATACACAAAGTATTTTCATTGATAAATTCTCAATTCAATGATATTATCATTTTAGGGGTTTATTTCAAAATAGAATTCTAATTGAGGTTATAGATTCTTGAATATTAGATAAAAAAACTATTTAACCTTTTCCTAATAAAACCAATTAATTTTATTATCCAATGTTTATTCAAAATATTCTCAAGTAATAGTACCATTTTCCACTTTTTTTTCATAAATTTATTAAGAATGTGTTTTCATGAAAATAAGAATTCATTTCATTCAATAGTATAAATATATTTTATTCCTAATGAGTGTTTTATGATAAAATCTAAAGTGTTTTAACCGTTAAATAATGGTTTATTAATAAAATTTTACTCAATTTCTTTCATTAAAAGTATTTTTCATAGAAATATTATGTCCTTTTTGGAATAATAAACGTTTTTATTTTACAAAAAAAATAAAGGAAATATTACATTAATGTATATGTCATGAATAGAATTTTCATCCATAATGAGTACTCATATTTTTTTAATGAATATATCATAGGATTATAAAGTTATTTTCTAATAAAATTATTTCTAAAATGAATTATAAAATTATATGATTTTTAATGTTATTTATAATGAAAAATATTTTCAAAATGTTATCTAATACAAAAAGGATTTTATCCTAGAGAATGTTTTTAAATATATTTTTATGGTATTACTTTTCTACAATGTCAAAAAATTATTATTACTCATGTGGTTATATATATATTATTTACAGTATATCCAATCTTCCTATACATGTTTTAAGATCACATTGGCCAAGGAATGTATTGCCATTAACATCCATGATTAAATTTTGTAGTCATTAACCATTACATGATTTATTTACTTTCCTGTGGACATTAAATTTCCTCAAAATTTGAATATTTTTTAATATGGATACATTTATTTCTTAAACTATATAACATTTTTATAAATGGTGTTTAATTTGACATTTATTTGTTTACCTTGTTAAATATTGATAAATTGATATGGTTTACTAAATATAGATTCTTGATGATAAATCCCATTATTTGTTAATTAATTTGATTATTTAATATATGAGGAATGATTTTTTAAAAGTATGAAATGTGTTGGTGAAAATGAAATGTTATCACTTCGATGAATTGGAAGTCTCATGAGAAAAATCAATTAGATTAACCATATACATTTGTAACTAGTATTTTTAAACTATCATATTAAAGGCCTTGATAGTATTATGTTTTAAACATTCTTGGGAATGGTCTTGATGGTAAATTTATCGAGTACATAAGAAACCTGACATATAATAAATAATAATTTCTTTAACTCATATTCAATTATCATTATCAATGATATTTTCACAAGGATCTTATCTATGGGTGCATTTTGTATTCAGATAACTGATTCAATGGATTATGTTATCAGTTATTTACCATTCCATGTTGATTCTATCATATAATATCATGATATTCAAGTTATTTAAATAGATTGTTCACTTAGTTATTTACCTTTCCATTTGGATTATTTTTAATGATTCATGGTATCTTCTACTATACTATACCCTTACTCGGTATTTTAGCTCACCCTTATTTTGTATCATTTTCCTGGGATCAAACAAGTGTACTATGATCGACATGCATTGATATGGTAAAGGGGATTTGGATATTCTAAAAAACAAAATTTTTAATTATTTGATTCAAAATTTAATATAAGACTCAAATATCTAAATATTTCTCCAAGATTACTAAACTATTAGATCCTTCGGCATGTGAGACGTCATATCTTATTCCAATGTAATAAGTATTTCATAGGCTCTAGACTAATGGGGTTGGGTTCACTATGTAAATTCATACATGACAATAAACTAAATATTTATGTGTAATTTAATCAAATATAATGAATCAAAAAAATCCATTAATCACTTTAAGATGTCATCGCATAAAACCTCAAAAATGGTGTCTAAGTTGTTGAAATTATAGTAAAACATAATCTCATAATCTCATGATGGTATCCATTTATATTAATAAAAACCCTAATTAAAACATTAGAATCTACAAATTTATATAAACATTTTCTTTGATACCAACTATAATGGCCATGAACCCACACTCCTAGATATGGTGTTTAAAACATAGTCATTAAATTTCTAGATTTGATAATGATGAAGGGTTCCCAATTTTCTATATCATAAATTTATAACACTAAAATATATTTGATAACTATAGAACCCAATGTATATTTATTGTTATTGTTTTAAACAATTAGGTAAATCACTTACATAAATAATAGTCATGCCTTCAAATTAAAGTTCCTCTCACTAAACCCAACTTTTCATAATTATCATTTAGACATCATCATCATCCAGGTAAAACCATTCTAGTAATAATTAATTTAACATCATTCTTGATTACCTAGGGAAAATGAAACATAATAAAGGTGAGATAAAATGATCAGTAAGGATAAACCAATGAATTATCAAGTGAATGTCATCAGTGATAATAAGAAGAGCATAAGGGTCTGATGCAATAATTAATGTGAATCAACATGAAATAAGAGAACTCAAAACCATAAAACTTTGATTAATAAATATGTGTCGTGGAATAATGATTTAACAATGATAAAATTCATGATAATAAATAATAATGATCTAGTTGATGAAAATATTTAATATAGTGAACATTTGGAATATATAACAAGTATAGTGAATAAATATCTGTGTCTTGGTACATTATCTACATTAACCATTTGAAACCAATGTCAGAAATAATGAGATTATAGTTAAATATAAAGGGAAACCCTCTAGTAACTCCATACTTATTTTCTCTAAAGATAAGGAAAATTACTTAATACATTGGAGAGCTGTAATGGGGATCACATGTAATATAATCTATATAGGATTAACTAATTTTTAAAGAGATATAATGGGACTATACCCAATTTATAAGCTATATTGGGCTTTCCAATAATCTATAATTGTGTTTAACCCTTCATCTTATATATATCAGGATCACAAATTTCTCATCATATATAATTGGGATTACCCTTCATAAAATCTATATATATCTCACCCATTTTCCATGACCTATAAGGGGGATTAACCAATTTTCAAAGCTATATGAGCCTCACCTGTGGGCTATAATATGGCACAACCCATCATATAAACTATTTACATGAACCACTATATGAATAAAGTTTATTAATCTTTTATTTGATCCTAAAACTCAAAAAAACTCATTATTATTTACTAATGTCATTAACACATGAAAAAAACATGCTCCTTGACAATCTATAAAAAAAATCTTAATCCATCCAAAGGAAGAATAAGGATGGTATAATTTAAACCTATCCCAATGGAGCATAAATAATATAATTAGATGTTGAGGTTGTTGAATTTAAATTCCATAAATAGATCATTAAAAATATTCTTGATGAAAATAACTTTTTCTATTTGAGTAATATCAGAATATATAATATAATTTTGAAAATAAATCTAAATGACCACATGGAATATTTCTTAAGGAAAATATATTTTCCATTTTGAAAAACACTTATATAAAATATAAAAAATTCTAAAACATTAATAAAATAATTTTCATTGAAAATAAACATTCAAAAATAAAAATTAATCATTAAATTATTGTGTGATCATGATATTGGGACTACTATTTCATGTAGTAAATATTAAAAATAATCATTCTTTTGAAACATTTTGTAATGTGGGTCAGTGTGGACCATTTGAAAAAACTTAAGAAAAATACCTTTTAAAAATATTTAAAAAGTGGTTTGAAGAAAATGCAAAATATATTTATAAAATAATTTATATTTATAAAATAAATTTATGAAATCATTTTACAAAACATGGATATCGAAAAGAAATATTCTAGATCTGAAGAATGTTATAAGATATGTATCACTTAAAAAAACCCTTCTTGATATTTCACTAAGAAATAAGGGAAGAAATTGAAATTAAACATGTGAAAAAAAGTCATAAACATATGATAATAAAATATATGGTGTTCTAGAAAATAATATCATATTATTTCCTCTAAAATGACATTTAACAAAAACATTCCCTAAAAACGTAGATTGTATCGGGAAGTCGTCGCTACAATAGTAATTATTTAGTTATAATTACCATTAGATAATAAAATAAATTGGTAATTTAAATATAATAAAAATAATTAGTTCCATGACATATTTTTTCAAAATTTCAATAGATAACCCTGATAAAATATTGTAGGTTTATATCATAACATATGTCTGAAAGAAGATAATTTGTGGTGAGAACCCATTACAATGATCATAAAATTGAAGAGATAATTAAAAAATGAATAAATAATGTAGAATAAATTTAAAAACACATAAAAATAAGTTTAAATATGAAATAATATAAAAAATTGATTACACACATAATATAAGAATATCAAAGGTAGTGAATAAGTAATATTGACTGATGAATAAGAATTGAGTTATTAAATTCTTTACCGCTTGCTATCTTTCAATTCAAATTCTCTGTGATGAAATAATTAAAATTGAAATTTAAAATAAATTGATATGTGATGGATCCATTTTTTTACATGTTAAATTTAAGTATATACACCATAAAAAATAATTCTTATTATAACATTAAAATATGCCTCAATGAAAGAAAATTGAGATGAATTCCCTTACCTTGTCTCCAAACATTCAATGTTCGTCCTTTAACTCCTATATAAAAAAGAAGGCCTAAATTTTTTTATATCATAAAAAAAATTTAGGATTAATAACATAACCTTTAATCATTTATTTTATTTAATTTTAATGATATTGTTTAATAATTTTTCAATAATGTTCACATCGGGTGTTTTGAGAATGTTCAGTTCATAGTTTCAAGAAGGATTCAGTTTCATGTCCATAAATTTTTTTTTCATTGATACATCATCCATAGAATAATAATCATTACATAATTAATGTTTTTTATTTATAAATTACATGTATAAAATCAATAATTAATTTTTTTATGAAAAAGTAACTATATTGTTATCATAGAGATAATAGGTCGTATGTACACATGATAACGTTTCCACTTTTCAATGATCATTATGGAAAGAAGGTAAGTAATATTTTATATTTTAATATTTATAATAATATCATAAATACCATATTATTTTGTTAAATAAACATTAATATATCATCCACATGATTTGGTGACAAGAAAATAATCACATCACATTGTAGATGTAGTAGTCCACACGTACGCATGCAAGACATTATCATTTTTTAGTGGGTGGAATGGTAAGAAATAAAATTAAATACTAAATATTAATATCGATAAATATCTCATTAATACCATTTTTATTTATTATTTATATCATATATATCCATTCAAAATAATTTTATTACCATCCATGAAATGAGTTAGTGAAAAATGAGTCACATCGCTTCGCAAGGTCGTAGTCTGTCATACACATGAGTGATGTTATCGTATCATCCCCAAAATGGAATGTGAGAATATATATTTGATATCATAATTAAAAAAGTATAATTTTGTAATAAAAATATCATATATCTTCCATATTTCCACCATTATAAAAATCCATGATAGACAATAATGTAAAATGAAGTATATTGACTCCTGTGGAGGTAGTCCTCCATAGACATAAATGATTGTTTTGTTCCCCATTTGATAGAGGAGTCGAAATAATTTGGCTATTAAATTAACTTAATTAAATCTCATTATATTATATATAACAATTTTATTATATAATAATATTTAAATTAAATTTAATATAGGTGTAATAAAAAATAAAATAAAAACGCTCAATTACGCTTGATAACTCTTCATCAGACAACATCCTTAGGTTAACACCAGAATAATTCATAGGATATATATCTGATGAAACCATTGAATCCTGGTTTTTAGTACATATTGTTGGAACATTTCTTAATGTATTTTCTGAGAATAAAATCTTTTAATGTGTGAATGGGAGAATAGATGGGGTGGCCATTTACAGGTGGGGGATAGGAAAAATGACCAATTTTTAACACAATTATGTATACCCCATTTGTTCAAAAGATAAAAGGATTAATAATGGTTCATTATAAATCCTTAGAGGTTATATGGTCTAAATATGGCAAAAAAAGTTGATTATATGATGTTTCTAGGTCATGTTACACCTTATATATTTAGTTTATCCCTTGATTAACCCATTTTAACCTTAACCATTATAATTATTTTTTACTTTTTCCATTAAATTATTAATATCAAAAATTATGTTGACAATATTATATAATATATATTATTTTATTATAATTATAAATCTATTTTATAAAATTCCAATCATAGAATAATAATATTTTAATTAAATATAAAACTCAACGACATATTGGAAAAGTAGTTTTTTAAGATGTGTATTTTTCAATACGTGTATTTTTCATGAAAAGAATTATTTAATATTAACTCTATGACTAGTAATGATATTTATATGAATTTAAATTAATATATAATATATAAATTAATCTAAATAATTACTCATTATTTGTTACTTTAATTATTTAAAATGTAGAAAAATTATACAGTTTAAATTGTTTTTTTTTGAAAAAACCAATTTCAAACTCAAAAATAAACTTATACAAACATTAATTACAAAGATTATTGACAACTAATAAATTTTTTAAGATATGAATAAATAATTATTATTTAGTTTTAAATAAATTTTAAATCATAATTATCTTTTTAAATTTGATAATTTTCATGAAAAGAAAAGACTTGTTTTAAAAAAATTGTTATTTTTCACTATTCAATGAAAAATCAATGTTTTATTGAAAAAATACCAAAATTTCCCCTAAGTTAATTTTTATATACTAATATTAAATTTTAATTGTATTTATTTAAATTTATTTTTTAAATTTTGATAAATATTAATTATATTATTTTCTCACAAAAATCAGGAAAAATATTTTTTTAAGAAAATATATTTTGAATGAAAACGTTACATTCCCAAAAATAGATTAATAGTTTACATATAATTATTTGATAAATTTATATTGTTTCATATATTTATTCATATATTTTATCATGTATTTAAAAATATTTATTACCACCAATTTTAACATCTATCATATAATAGTCATGTTAAAAATAATATTATTTCATGGATCGTTTATACTCGGTGTTGCGTGTATTGAAAACTATCGAGCATATCTTACTTTTTAAAAAATATTAGGATTTTACAAGATGAATTAAAAGAAGTAACATCATATACTAATTGATCAATTAATGTCTAAAAAATTACTACCACTAAAGTTGATTATCATAAAAAAAGAAGTGAATGGTAGACATATTATCCACTCAAGAACTATAAATTCCTTATTTTCATTAAAAAATTCACAATAATTCATATCATGGATGATTTAAAAGGTTATTGATATAATTTCTGAAAAAATAAATATTGAGTTATCGTTGAAAACACCCAGTGGTGCGATGATTTCAACCCAAGTATATAAATCTTCTCTGATTGGTGATTATGGGAAGATATATCCTGAAAATCCATTTTTTCTAGCTTGGTATAATTTATGTTATATTTTGAATTGATTGGATATCTCATCCTCGATATCATATAAAATTTTTGATAAGTAAATATCTTTAAATATCACATATTATCCTATGGAAATATATTGATGTATGGATGATAATGAACATCCATTGGAAACTGATTTCTTAATATGGATAATCATAGAAAATAATTATGGTTTGTCTAGATCAATATGTTAAGAAATATGTTCATGTATTTCCTAAAGATATTTTAGTTATTTTTGATGAAAATTAATCTTTAGTTTTCAATTTAATTCATACATTCTTCTCTACCAATATCAATTATTCCTTATATAAAGGCCCCCACAAAATTAGAGGAATTAAATATGAATCATTAATAGAATTTGGAAAAGGGTTCTGTATTCCCCAATTAATCTACATAGAGTGATCCATTCCACTTTGTTAATAATAAATGTGGGTCGTTGTTTTACTACATTAACTATTGTGTGATTATAAAAATTATTATCAAGGAAAAATATCTTCTAACCAATATTAATGAATTATTATTATATTAATTAAATATTTTTTTTGTGTATATGTAATTTATAAATTTGTATATATATATAATAATTTTAACTTATTTATATAAAAATATTTTTTTAAATTAAAACATATCTCAAATCCCACTTGTATATTGGAGTTTTCATAAGATATTTTATAAATTTTCTTTGTGGTTTTGTATCATACTCTTCCTTTATATGAATTTTGACAAATTATTTATCAAAAAATTTCTCATATGGGACTCCAAAAAACAAATTTATGGAAAAAATATCTATTATTTTAAGGATAAAAAAACAATAAAATCATAATAAGAGGAAATTTAAGGATGTGAGAAAAATTGAATGTTTGATTTTTATAATGAAAATAAAATAAAATAAATATTATTAAAATAATTATATGTTAAAAATATTATAATTAATAAACATAATATATTGTTTAAATATGGAAATTTAATAAAATATATATATATATATATATTGAAACTGTTTTGACCAATATATTAATTGATATAATTAGTTGAACTTTAATATACCCACATATTGGATTCAATGTTTAGTATTTTTCTTATATAATGATGAATAACATTAAGTGAATCCTTATAGTGATATATATATATATCAAGGAATTTTAAATCCACTATAAATTTTGATGGAAATATATATATATATATATATATATATTAGTATTCGAGTTTTATCATTATTCACTCTTCATATCACATATACATATATCATAAAATCAGCCCAAGAAATATTCCAAAACATGTATTTCAAACAATTTCATTATAATAAATATCTATATATCATTACATCGATGAAACAATCTGTTTTTTATAATCAACATAGATTAATCCTATGAAAAAATATCTCATTTTATTTTCCTTGATAAAATGATAAAAAAAATTGGACTATTCAATGTCATATTATGAAAAATAGAATATTTATATCGCTAAAATATGTATGCCATAATGGATTCAATTATATGGGTAATGTTTGTAATTTTGGAATATTATTAAAATAGAAGGTCCTTTTGGAATTTTTTAGCTTGATTGGGTGGTTTTATTTAGATTTTGGTTTCATCTATAATAATCTAGTGTTTTGATTGATGTTTGGGTGAGTTTAGATATAGAAAAAGGATATGGATGTATTTTAGGGGATTTTCATAGGCTAGATAGAGGTGTCTCCATCATCCATTGGATATAGCGGATAGTGGGTTCCCATTGATCTTGGAAGAGTCCAAGGATCGCGAGTAGTTCCATTAGGAACATGATTATCTCTATTCAAGTACCTCATAGGTTCGAGTTGGTTAGCCCCTTAAATTTGGTCATTTTATCTTTTCACCCTATATTATTAGCTGTATTTTGGTTCATTTGTTCTCAATAATTCCCAATCCTCTAAGAGATACATAAATGGATTCTCCCAACATCCTTTATACTCTAACTTTATAGACAATTGGATAGTCCTTAATCCATGGGTGTCTCTTTATTCCGATTCTACGGTAAATACTCTATCATAATCTCTTATTCATCCTCTTTTACTCTTCTATATTTTACTTTACTTTTTGGGGGATAAGCTTCAATGATTTCAAAAATTTGTGGTGAATCCACTCTATATCCTTGGTCTTATTCACTTTTTATTCAACAGGAAACCAAATTAACTTATTGAAATATATTCATTATTATTTTTACCTAAATATTCTTGGTTAGGTTTCTCAATAAGAATATTATAGTTTCTAGGATGAAATAGGAAGATGGGTTTATTATCAATCTCAAGGATTTGTGATGTTGTTATACTTAAACGATTTTTTATCTTTTATGACCAGTTTTATAAGAGTTTTAATTTTATATATTAATATAAATTTATTTATTAGTGTTAATTTTTAATATGATATTTTTAAAAAGTATTTAAGATTTATATTGTAAGATCTCACATCATTTCTTGATGAACCTTAGGATGTTAATTCTCACCAGTAATAAAATTATGGTTTCCTCAACCATAAAATGAATTTCAATTAATTCACTAAGAAATTATCTCCACTTATTTTTCATAAGTATAATAAATCATAAACATTATTTTGAAAAAATTAAATTTAGTTTTCTGAAGTTACTCCATTATATGAAGTGGAAAAATTTATTTTTATTCATTTTAGTGTAATAAAACGTTCCTTAAACCATGATTTAAAACTATGATCTTTCGGTGTTTCCACAAAATAGATTCCATTAAATCGCTATCTATGAACACATTGATTGTTTATATTGAATGATTATATTTTTTCCATTATAAAACAATTTAATCATTCTTCATGGAAATATATTTAGAGTTTCATGTACACGAGACATTTCATGTTTCTATTTTCAACAGTCATGTGTACCTCTTAATATAATCCATGTATATTAAATGTAAAGAATATCATATTTTTAGTGAGACATATAATTGTGGAGGAATATAATGTGAACATTTTTTTACCTATTTTGAATAAGATACGCTCTATATTTTTAAATGCATAATTTTATCCATGTTCTTTTAAGTATTCCACAGTATTCAGTTATCCCGATCACTAGTATTGTTATTTTCCTTTCACATATCTTAAATTAGTTATGAGTAAATTACCCAAACATAAATAGGTTAATAATCTCACTTTTAGTGATATAAATAATGGTTCAGTTAGGTGGAAGGATGTTATCAATATTGATAAAATTTTATATTCAAAAGCTTGGTTGTTATATAAATAAAACAAGTGGATTTAATTAAATAAAAAATAATTATTTTCCTAAAGTGAAATGAATTTTTCTAGTTAAACTCTAATTTAATAACTAGTGAGTGGGATTGTAAAAAATGTCCACTTACCCTAAGAAACTAGAATTCATTTCCAATTTAAACAAGTGTTAGTTGAATTAATAAAAAATGAGATCATTTACTTTAAAAGAGGTAAAGGGATTGATTTATTACTTGTTCCAAATGTATTTTCGTATTGGATATTTTACATTTTGTAATGTTTAAGGTTTAAATACCTTAATTAATATTTAATAATTTTCTTGAACCTTTTTTATTCTCATAAAAATAAATTCATGTATAGAAATATTAATTTGGAATACATTACTTTTTTATTATTTATTAACTTAACATTTATTCCATATTTTACACCTAATTAGTTTTATCTTTTGTTGGATTTAGTTATGACCAATTCCTTTAAAAATAATTCACTTAGTTATCCTTATTAGACACATTAGAAAATATTATTATATATAGTTACATGATTATTATGGAAAATGATGGAGATTAATTAATCCATTATTTCCATGGTATTTTGGGATAATATTAGTGTTTAAATCCTTGATTACATTATAATTGATATAAATTATTAGGATTTAGGTTATGTAATTCATGGAATGAAAATAAATTTCACCTAGGTCATATTATAGCTTTAATAGCATAGAGAATAATGTTTACCTTTCATGTTTATCAACATTATAATTAATATCTTTCACTTGGGATCAGAGCATGATTATTCATTGATATGCATATCAGTATGTTATGCAGTGTATGTGAATTTATTTTATTATTATTATAAAGTATTAATAATTTCTATCGACCATTAACATAGAGGAATATCCAATTGGAAAGGTTTTTATTCCTTGTTTGAGTATAATACTTCTCGTATTCCACAATATGGGATGAGGCCCTAAATTTTTATACATATTTCCATTTCCACACGAAGAGCTATGAACCTAACTCTAAAACTGAATATCGGTGGGATGGGATATATGATTACCCTACCCCTATGTATGAATATACTCCTCTATATTTATTTTTCCCATTTTTATTTCATGAGCTAATATCTCATCTTTTGTATTCATCCAATCATTATACTCATCATTATGATCCACTTGAATCAAATACTGATCCATTCTTCTAGATTCTGCCTTTAACGAATTGATATCAAAATCTTGCTCTGAAATATCTTCGTTATTATTTAGGACAAGGTTCATGCCAGTATCTCCCATCTTTTTTCCCTTCTAGACCCCATCCTCCCTATCTAGCAACAGATTTTTACATTCTAACCTGATCATGTTTGGGGTTACCCTACCCCCGACCAAGACACGATATTCTATATGATTAACATATATCTAGGATTACATTGTATCCAAGAAATCATTAGGTTTGTATGGTCATTTGTGTTTTGTTTTTGACCATTATAGTATATAGATATATTTTTTTAGTCTTTGATTTCCATATTATCGACATTTATTCTAATATTTCCATGATATGTTTACAATTTACATGTTAATAAATTTTTATAATTCTAATGAAAATGTGTTGCAACATTCATGAATAAACCTAGATTTAAACTATTGAGTTGAGGCCCAATTATGGTAACTGTTATGTAGGGATATTTTCCCACATTTCATGGACTCCTCGAAAGCAACCCAGTTACATATAGAATCATATTTATTTGTATAGTTCTATTAATTTTTCTGTGTAATTCATAAAATACATTGTGTTATTAAACAAATTGTTTATAAGAATATTTATTTAAAACATTTATTTTAAATTTATAGAACATTATTTTGAAAAAAAATAATTTCTTTTTTCTAATTCAGAATCTTGAAATTATCTTGGTATAATTTTTTGTGAATTTTTTGAAAATGATTAATTTTTTGTGAATATTTAAAAATACAGTTTTTTATAAAATCTGATATTTTTCATGACAAATGCATGAAATTATTATGATAAAAATATTTATTTAAAATATTTAAAAAATAAATAATGATATTATTAGAATACTATTTTTCATAATTTATTTATAACATAAAAATTATATTTTTCCATGATAAGTATAAAAATCATTGTCATTGTTGATGCAATATCTACACTGCACTGATAGAGTCAAAATTTGTAACTTATATATAATAATTGAGTGATAAAATTTATTATTGAGACTTATTAATTAATTATTATGTATTATTTATGAATTTTTTCATTATTTTATAATTTTAGATCTATATAACACGACTCTTATCCATATTCATGAGTAATTATTGCACAAGGTAGGAAAAGACAAATTCAATAATAAAGGAAGTATTTTGACATAGATATGAGTAAATGGTCATAATTAATGAATCTAAAGGATTATTTTGAATCCATGTCATTTATTTTTATGATATTAAAAAAATTAATTTTATTAAATGAAATAAGTTTCATTAATGATTATACAATACTAATGAAGTATTTGTTCACGCAAAAGACAAAAATAATTAAAATGTTTTTAATATAAACTATATGTACCATTAAATTGATCTAAACATGAGTAAATATTAGTACCTGGGATATGTTCAAATATTATCATGTTTTTATTCAAATTTGAGAAATTTTGGACCCCCAAGAATCACATTAAGACCTTTAGAATAATTTATCAAAAATTAAAACAGGGTATTCACACAATAAACATTAGTTTGTATAATAATTTAATTTATGGTTTTCTAGAAATGTTTTTTGGAAATAAATAGTTTTTGTAAGGATATTAAAATTATCCTTTTCAAGGAATTTTATTTTTAAATTACCCAAATGGATTGTATAATTATGATGTAGTAATTATTTAATAAAAGAATAAATAAAATTAAAGATATTAAAAATAATAAAATAAATACAATTTGATATTTTTAAGATAATTCATAAATTACCTAAATTAATATGATAATTAAATTAGATAATAAAAAATATTCTAATTTTAAATGTCATTTATGTTTTTAAAGTCAAAACTTTTGAATAATGTTTAATTTGAGAAAATAAATTTTTATAAATATATTATTTATTTAAAATAAAGAAAATTATTGAAAAATACTAAAAATGAATGGAATTTTCAAAAATGTGATTTCTTATTATTTTTATACCTTTTAAACTTCTTTATAGCTATATTATCATTAATATAATTTAATATTTTATGTATTTCAAAATTTACCCCTCACCTCAATTATAAAAGGTGGTTCATTATTTTACAATCATTTATTGTATTGAGCCTTATTTCAAGATTTTATTCTACAAAATTCCCTTCTAATCACCCCTTGTCACATATTAGTGTTCCCCGTCACACAAAAAATACAACTTTTAAGATCCATAGGAGGTTCTCATGGAGAATCGTTCAAGTTGTAAGATTACATTTTCCTCCCCTTTAAATTCTTTTTTACTAATACCTTATCTTGAACTACTATGAAATGATGCATGAAAACTATAGTTTAATTTATATATTTTAATAGCATTGTGTTCATGGTATATTCTTCATAAAATCCCTCATCATCTTCTTTTATTTGTAAATAATGAAATCTTCTTCAGTGGTGGTTCATTCACCACCCTCATGGACGACGAGTTATATATTCCTAACACCGCAATAGTGGGATTCTAAATTCATTGGTAATTGTTTAAAATGAACTAATATATATGGTCTTATATCTAGAGTTTTATTTCAATTTTATAATAAAAATTTCAAGATGAACCAACCATGGAAAGCATGAAAAGAAAGAAGTGAAATAATGTAAATGACAAAATAATGTTAATTAAGGGGTGGAAAATATTATATGAAAATATTGTAAGGTATTATAAATGTGAATAAATTTCTATAATAAATAAATAACATACTTCAAGCCATTTTACAGTAGGTTTAAACATATTGGTAGGAAGTCAAAAATTGAGGTTAGGGACTCTTAAAAAAACATTCTTTTTAAATGTTTTAATGAATTATTGATCTATTTCAACTCCATGTCTTGAAAATGTTATCTAAAATTATAATTATATTGAAAGAATTTTTTTTATAATTTTAAATTTTATAAATTTTTTGGTGTTTTATTTCAACAATTACATCGTTATTTCCTATTAACTTTTTTCCATTTTTTTCTGTGCAATATTCATTTAATAAGTGATTTGTTTCTCAATGACTAATTTTTATGATGTAACTATTCATGTTTTATGATTTTTTTTAGTTCTTGTGAACTTTTTATTATGATGGTTGGGGAATTTATTTCATCCAATACATTCAGTATGGTCATCTTAGAGGCTAATCGAATGGTTACTCCAACTATAACTATGATGGATACACCATAAGGTAGTCATGGGGGTTATATTGTAAGGTAACTGTGAGGGTTACATTGTAACGTATCCACGAGGGTTACTATGTAAGCTAGTCATTAGGGTTACATTTTAAGGTATTAGTGAGGGTTATAATTCATATGTTAGCTGTGAAGTTTATAGTTTTATGTAATTAATTCCTCTAGTTACCAATATGTATTATTTATACATGCGATGCATTTATTGGAATTTCTTATTTTCATAATTAATGTTTTTATGTTTATAATAAAATGAAATTTTATATAAGTATTTTCAGACTAATAATTTCATTTTGAATTTTTTATTTTCTTTACATTTCATATTTTTCTCATCCCATATTTCTAAAATGTTTTTATAGGATTCCTTAGATGTTCAAAGGACATTTAAGGTGATAGTGAAGCTGAATCCAATTAGTTAGTTTTTATTATTTTATTAACAATAATTTAATGTATGGTTTGTCTAATCCTCCAATCCCAGACATGAAAAGGTCGTCGATTTTATATTATATAGTGTATTTTTTCAGATGCCTTTATATAAAAATTTAAATCATGTTTTATTATAGAATCTGGAATTTCGGTTTTGGGTCTTTACAATTGGTATAATAGAAATTGTTAAAAATATTTAGATATTAGACGATATTTTTTATAAAAAAATTCGTGATATAATTTACTTTTGAACTTCTAGTTAATAAAGTGCACATAAGAACATATTTTTTGTTAATTATCAATATGGAAATTCATAATTCTTATTATGGTGAAAAATTCTGAGGGATCAATTCATTTAACAGGGGGATAATGTAGCAACCTATTTATTTATAGAATCATATTTTTAGTATATTTATATTCATTGCTCTAATTATATCTTAAAATAAATAATGTTAACAAACTACTTTGTTATAAAGTTATTTATTTAAAACATTAATTTTCACATTATAGTATTTTGATATGAAAAATCAAATTTCAAATTTTTAATTCATCATGTTTGGATTATCATAGTACAATTTTTTAGGGATTTTTCTGTAAAAACAATTAATTTTTGGTAAATAGTAAAAAAATACAATATTTTATCAAATATAGTATTTTTCTTGACATTGTCATGAAATTTTTATGATATAAAAATTTATTAAAACTATGTTATAACTAAATAATAATATTATATGGGTAATATTTATAGAATCAATTTAGAACATGGAAAATATTTTTTCCCAGATATATATAAAAATCATTGTCAGTGCCCATGCAGTGCCAACACAACGCTAATAAAATCAAAATTGGTAACTTGTATATAATAATTAAATGGTAAAAATTACTTTCAAGACTTATTTATCAATTATTATGTATTATTTATGTTTTTGGTTTTTAATTTAGAATTTTAGTGTTATATATCGCGATTCTTACCCAAATTCTTGGGCAATGATTACACAAGGAAAGAAAATAAAAATTAAATAATTAAGAAAATGTTTTTGACATATATATAAATAAATGGTCATAATGAAAAAATTTAAATGATTATTTTGAACCTAAGTAATT
Source organism: Viscum album (assembly GCA_963277665.1). Lineage (NCBI taxonomy): Eukaryota > Viridiplantae > Streptophyta > Magnoliopsida > Santalales > Viscaceae > Viscum > Viscum album. The sequence goes on along the minus strand of OY728120.1, from coordinate 565,588,519 downwards.
TATTTTTATGAAACTAATTCATTTATAATTTTTACAAATGAAAAACAGTATTTAATTCTTATACAGGAATGATGGAGTACTTATGCCAAGAAAAAGAAAAAAATAAATAAATTTTTTTTATTAAAATTACATGTACAATTAAATGGATCCAAACATGACTAAATATTTTTACAAGAGAATATATCGACCATTATCATGTTTTTATTCAAATTGGAGACATTTTAGGCCAACAAATGTCATTAATTCTTTTACATTGTTTTTAATGTTAGTTAAGGTGTTCACACTATAAAATATAGATTGTAAAACAATTTAATACATTGTTCTCCAGAATAGTTTTTTGGAAATACATATTTCTTGTAAATATAACAAAATTATATGTTTCATGTAATTTAATTTTTTAACTACCCTAATGGATTTCACATTAATGATTTATTAATTATTAAATTAATGAATAAATAAAATTAATGATATTGATAATAATAAACTAAATATAATTTGGTATTTTTAATCTTATTCACGAATTACCTATATTCATATGATAATTAAAGATAGAATAAAAAAAATTATTCGAATTTGAATGTTTTTTATGTTTTTAAAGTCCCAAGTTATGAATATTCTTTAATTTGAAAAAATAATTTCTCATTAATATAATATTTATTAAAAATATCTAAAAATCACAAAATTATTGAACTAGGAAAAAAATTAATGTATTTGGTAAAAAATGTGGTATCCTATACTTTTTATCAATTTTTAAATTCATTATCCCTATATTATACTTAATGTGATTTAATATTTTAATTAATTTCTTATATTACCCCACAACTCAATTATAAAAGGAGGCTCGTTCCTTCACAAAAATTACGTACCATAATCCTTCTTTATCAACTTTATTATACCAAATTACCTTATTCAAATACCTTCACACATTCTAGAGCTCCTTGTTTCACTAGAATACCACTTCCAATTGCATTAAATAGGTTCTCAAGGTTAATTTTTTTAGATGTAATATTCATTTTGCATCTCTTTTAAATTATTTTTCACTTATATCTTATCATCACCTGCTATAAAATGATTCATGTCAACTAAAATATCATTTATATACTGGAATTCAATTTTTTATGGTAGATGCCTCATAAAATCTCTCATATTCTACTTCTGTTCTTAAATAATGAAATCATTATCTACGGTGTGTCAATTCACTACCTTTGTGGGTGATGAGTTATCTTTTCTTAATATTATAATAATGGAAATTTAAAATTCACTAATAATTGTTTAAAATGTCCTAATATATATATTCCTTCACTTATTAAGTGTTATTTCCCAATAAAAATAACATTCCATAACAAACCCACTAGGGAAACCATGAAATGAAAGCACTGAAACATAAAAAATTACTAAATATTTTTTAGAATGGGGTGGTAAATATTATAAGAATATAGTGTATGGTATAATAAACATTAATATAGATCTATAATAAATCAATAACACTCTTCAAACCATTATACATGATGTTTGATTATTTTTGGAGGAAGATAAAACTGAGGTAAGGGACTCTTTAACTAACACATTATTTTAAAAAGTTATAAAGTATTGTTCTTCTATTTCTGTTAATATTTTCAAAAAAATTATAATTAAAATTGTATGGAAATAATGATTTGTAATTGAAAATTTTATAAATGTATTGATGTTTTATTTTCACAATTACATTTTTATTTTCTATGATAATATTTTCATTTGTATGTGTGAAGAATTCCATTGTCAAGTGATTTTTTTATCATGGAATGATTTTTTTTATCATAGAATGATTTTTAATATGTAAGTATTCAGGTTTTATGATTATTTATAATTCTTGGGAATTTTTTAATATGTAGTGTGGGACCAATATTTCCCTATAATTCATTGGGTATAATTATTCTGGAGGTCAACAGAATGGTTTCTCCAAGGGTAACTATAATTCTTACACTATAAGGTAGTCGTAAGGGTTATATTGCAAGGTAATCATGAGGGTTACACTATAAGGTATCCATGACGATAACATTTTATGGTATTTGTGGGGGTTATAATTCATATGGTATCCTATAGGGTTACATACTTAAGTAAGTTACTCCGCAATTTACCAATATGATTTATTTGTATCTATGATTATTTTATTGGAATGTATTATTTTTATAAGTAATTTTATTAATTTTTTGTTCAAAGGAAATGTTTTTATAAGTATTTGTGGACTATTAATTTATTAATTAATTTTTATATCCAATAATAAGATTTTTCAGCATATCCCAACTTTTTAATCTGTTTTTCATCTGATTCCTTAGAATTTCAAACGAAATTTAAAGTAATTGGGAAGATGAATCTGATTAGTTATTTTTTATTATTTTTGAAAACTCTCATATAATGTATGGTTTTTCAAATCTCTGAAACCTAGACCAAAAAATTTCTATAATTTTATAATTTATTGTGTATTTTTATATTATATTTTATAAAAAAATTAAAAATCATTTCTTATTATTGAATCTAGAAGTACAGGTTCAAGTCTCTACATCCCAAGCGGACATACTACATAATCTATTATTCACTCACTACTGAAAAAATAGCCTATACCCATGGTTCAAAACTGTGGGTATAGCCCCCAAAACTGTGGCTATAGCCTATACCCACGGTTTTGGGAACCATGGGCTGGAACAGCGTCGGTATTGGTCCCCAACCTATACCCATGGTTTTCCAAAACTGTGGGTATAGGTGTCCTACCACCGTGTCATCGAAACGTAGCCAATTTCCACAGTGTCAACAGCTTTTACCCATGGTTTCAAAACCGTGGGTATAGGTCCTAAAATAATACAGGTGCCGAGTTTCGATCCCGCAACATCTTCGCTGCAAACAATGCATATAACCACTACCCTAACATAACCTATATGTATATATATATTTAGTTAAATATATTTATATAAACCATGGGTATAGAGGGAAGAACCGTGGGTATTGGGTTCCCACCAAAAAAAAATTTCATTCCTGTGGAAAAAAAAATTCCCCGCACACACAAAAGTGACCTATACCCACAGGTTTTTATAACCGTGGGTATATGTATTTTAGCCCAGACCTATCCCCATGGTTTTCCCCAAAAACATGGGGATAGGTACCCCTATACCGACAGTTTTGGGAAACCGTGGGTATACATCACTTTTCAGTGTCTACTACAGTACCCACATAATGTACAGTTCTACTATAGTGCCTATATAGTGTGTAGTTCTACTACAGTACCTGTACAGTGTACAGTCCTGCTGCAGTACCCATACAGTGTACAGTCATGCTACAGTACCCACACAGTGTACATTTCTGCAACAGTACTTCTACAGTGCCTACTACAGTCACTAGAAATATTCCTCTACCTGGTTTTGATCCCGGGTCTTGTGGATGCACTTAAGGATACCTCACTAACTGTGTTGAGGCTCATGTTCACCCTTACATCTTTAGTAATCTATGAATAAAATAATAATTAATGTGAGAAAATTATATGAATTTATAAATGACTAAAATTCAGATTAAAATAATCTAAAAATTCATTCGTATGAAATATATACACCACTCAAAGGAAACTAGTGGTGAATATGGCATATATATTAAAAAAATAAAAGTGAGATGATAAATTCTTACCATCATATTCATTTAAACCTCACGTACAATAAATTTAAATTAATAATAAACATATTAAAACCCCATATTAATATATATATATATATATATTATTTTATATAATTCCCTTATAATTTTGTATTATCCTTTTATTAATAATTCTTTATTAAAATCATTATTCAAGTGAAATATGATCCATTTTCTTGGCATGATTCCATTCGAAGGTTCTAGTGCACACAACATCGTCACAGTTTTGTCACCTAAGAATCATAATAATGTCATAATAGAAATATTGATTGAATTTTTAATCTTTTATAATCATCCAAATAAGTTAATGGTGAACATGATATATATCACTTCATAAAGAGGGTATTATGTGCGTATGGTTGAGTAATGTTTCCAATATGGACTGAATGAATGAAATGTAAATAATAATTCCATAATAAAAATAAGAATTATATAAAAACTAAAATATATATTCATTAAATACATCTATATTACTATCCATGTAAAGAATAAATGAACAACAAGTCACATCCATTCATGGAGAAGGTATTCCGCACATACACATGAACGATGTTATACTTTTCCAACAGATGGGAAGCTAAGAATGTAGATAAAATATTATAATTCAAGATGAATAAATATTTTATAAATAATATATATAATCAAAAAATCCATAATAATATACATCCAATAAATGGAGTGAAGAAAAATTAAATACATCACTTCATGGTGATAGTTGTTTTTGTATATTCATGAGTGATGCTTTCATTTCACATTAAGATGGAAAGCTGATAAAAATAAGATTTACATGTAATAGTATTTCATTATATTTAAGATAATAATTTCATTATATCTACATTTATGTATAATATTTATATTATGTAGAAGAATAAATAAACTTTGAAACACTTGGTTAAGAGTGATACCTTGACTTTGAAAAAAAAAACCTTCATCTTACACCTTATGCATTAAAAGTATGATATTATTTTGAGATTGGTTATTCTAGTACATGGGGACTGAAGAAATATATTTTTTCTTGTAGTTATTAGTTGAATCAAATGCCTGAAAATGAATTTATAAATGATGAGAGATGGTTCCATTTTGTATGTGAGGTGGGTGGAAAACATGTAAATTCCTGAAACATTAATATATAAAATATGTATAAAACTAGTAAAATGGATTAAAGTTTCTATATATTCTATAATATGGAGTATAAGGTATAAATATAATCAAATAATAACTTCAAGATAGGTTTATGTGTCATTTTAACCCTTATTATTTTGTTTAACCCCTTCATTAACCCGACTTAACCTTAAAATTTGGAACTAATATTTCACTCTTTAAGTGAAAAGAATGTAATTCTGAAAATGAAATGTTTAACATAAATAATCCATTAATGGTTTTACCATTATTTTTCAATCTACATGAGTCGATATGGGATTTTTATAATTTTCTAATGATTTAAAAAAAATTATTAAATACCATTTAAAGTCATTTTCATGGTTGTTTTCATATCTTGAATTTAAGGGCATCAAAATTGCAATGGAATATGAATGTAAAATATTTTAAAACCAATGTTTATTTATAATTATCTACTAAATTTATTTTTTCACATAATTGGTCTAAACAAGTTTACTTTTAATGGAATTTGAGTAATTTAGTGGTATTTTCTACTACTTGTGGAAACGCTACATCAGCATTGTGTAAGCATTCAAGTTAATTATAATATCTTTAAAAAATAAAATTAAAAATTATAAAAAAAATATCCGTATTAAAAATAACTGTTAATAATCATTCATATCATTTTTTTATCCCAAATATATCTTACTTGAAAGGTTAAAAGGAAGAGAGAGACATTTTGTAAATTCTCATAACCTAATATTATATAAATGGTATAATAAAATACAATTTATAAAATATGTCATTTTTTAGAATATATGAATATAATGGTAATTTTATACCCATAAAATGAAAAAATAATCATTTTTTTGTTGATTTTTAGACCTTATCCCATTGTTTTAACATTAATTTACCTAATTTACCCATATTATAGTAATAATATATTATTGTGGTTAATACTCATTATTAGAAAAAATATTAAACTATTTACCAAATTATAACCACATGATTAAAATTATTAAATAAAATATTAATGAATAAATTTGAATATGTGTAGTAATACACATCTAATATAAGTTCACATAACGCAACGAATATTAATTTTTAGAAAAACAATTTTTTTGAATAAAAATGATTATATTTAAAATCATATATAATTATGAGTATAATGTAATTAATTTGTTTATTTCTAATAAAATCGATATTATTTTACATTAAAAAAATATATTTGGGCTTTTAAACAATATTATTTATGTAAAACAAATGGTAGTTTTCTAATGAATTGGCATTTTTAAGAATTCACTCAAAAATAAATTTTTTCATAAACTCAAAAAAATGATCATAACTCAAATATGACTTTATTATTTAAAAAATGGTACAAATTTTTTAATCTAAAATTTATAAAAGTTAAAGAAATTAATTATAATATTTTTTCACTAAAATGTAACAAAACCTCTTTTTCAAGAAAATGTACTTTCACAGAATAGAATCAATTAATTCATATTCCTTTATAATAAGCATAATTAAAAGAATATTAATTTATTTAAAATTCATTCATAGTATAATTATTTATTTACATTAATTTATCAATAATTCTTAAATTAATCTATAAAGAAAAATATATATTTCATGGATAAAAAGGAATTTTTAAAAATATATTTTAACATACAAAATATTTTCACTTCATTTCCTAACAATTTATAAATAATTAATGGTTGATTTTTCATTTTATTAGTTATCAAATATCTATATAAATTTCTTAAAATGTTTATTCCTATCACTACTCCCCAAACCAATTGTTAGTATATCACAATGAAAATAATCTAGGTGTTTCGTTTATCATAAGTTACTAAACATAGAAAATCATTTAAATAGAAACATTTTTTAAAATATTAGGGTATACCATTATATAACATTTGAAGATATTATTTAGACATAAATTTTAACACATTATGGATGAAAATGGGTTTAAAAAAATATAATCAATTCTACATAGTGGAATAAAAATATACCTAAGTAGAAATAAATACATTTTAATCCTCACCAATCACATTTCTTATTGAACGGGATTTTAATATATATATTAATTATATTAATATTATCATTTAAAATATATTTCTTAAACCATGTATGTATTATAAAACTCATAATTATGATTTTTTTAATAAATCATAAATTTATATCTTAATGATATTTCCCACATAGGGATAAGTAGATTTTACTTCCTCTTGATTTATATTAAAGAATTATTTTTTCCATTGAGATAAAAAATGTGAGATAATATACTTACTAAATTTATTTCCAAAATTTAATCCTTCAGATGTGATTTGATTAATTTTACTCCTATAATTAACATTAATTAAACCATAAATCACCATGTGTACCATATATGCTTCTAAAAGAATATTGAATATTGATTCATCAAATAAATTACCACACTAGCCTTAATTTTCAAATTACATTATTGTTTAAATGTTACCAATAAACTTCATCCTAAACTAGTTGAAACTAATTAAATTATTAAATATAAGTACAATATTTACTTCAATTATTTTATAAAACATAATAAAAATTACTCAAAATATCTCCTTTCACAATAAAATACTAAAAAATCCTTAAAATGTTATATATTCCATGAAACTCATGTTCATAATTAATCATATCAACCCATAATGGTACCCTTAACTATTAAATTATCCATAAATGATAACATACTAAAACAAAACATAGTCTAAACCCTGATTTTTGATACCAAATAAGTAGAAAAATCATTTCATATATAAATATTACATTATTATAGATTAATATTCAACATATTTAATAATAATACATTCCACAGAAATGTACAATTTTGGTGTCTTTGGAGTCTAGATACATAATAATATTATTTCATGAATTATCTTTAACAAAGTCCAAAAAATTCTGCTTACATAGTGTACTTATAATACATTACCTATCTAAATCCATTCATCATAACCAGGGTAAAAAAACACCAGAAATGGTGGGATCAAATGATATCTATTGGTAAACATTGGATATATCAATCAAGGATCATAATTGAGAATATTATCAGCATAAGGGTATGTTAAAATGATCATAAAATATGAATAAAACACAAAATCATTCGATTATCATTAATCATGAATCATCGAAAAAGGATGTTTCATAACAACAGTTATAAGTCATAAGAGTGCAGAATCATCTATAATCAGTCATGGGATAGGATAATGTATCATAAGTATAATGCATTTATTTTTGTCATACATATAATTTTTGAAAGTAATTTCATTTTCCATTGATCATTTCCAATACTATCATAGTGGATTGGGTTTACTCTTCATTTAGACATTTCATTAGATAAGGTTTACTCCATGTATTTCAATATTAGAATGAGACCCTTAGAAAATTTATTTAACTCCCATTTATATCACATATTATCTCATGAGATATCAATATTTCCCACCATGAATTGGGGGATATATAATTCCATTACCACCCATCACATAATGAAACCCATGAATATGTGTCACAAGATCATAAAAAATCATTAATTCATCATATTATAACCTATAAAAATGAAATTAGTTTTATTAAATCATTTCATGAAAGCATATATCATCGAAATGAAATGGGATTCATTAATATTTTATTAGAACCTTAATAATACATGGTAATGGAAAAGGTTTCATATAATTATCATTAAATCAGCATCAACATAATTCATCCAGAAAATTAATTTGCTTGGTAAAATAGGATCATATCCATAGGGAAGAATAACAATACATAAAATTTATAAAAAGAGAAGAAAACAAACTTAAGAATACCATTTTATCACTACCTTGAAATTAAGGAAAATGATCGTTTCTTTTAGTTACATTAATAACTAAAAAAAATCAAAATATTGAGAAACAATGCATTCATTGTAAATAAAAATTGAATCATATAAATGATTTTTCCAACAAAATAATATTTATGAAAATGAGAAACACCATTTGGGTGGTAGATGTAAAATAAAAGATAACATTCACACTTTTTTTAAAAAGTCATAAATAACCAATATACAACACATTTTAAAAATTAATTTTTTAACCATTGAAAAAAATTCAACTATTGGATCATAGAAAATAAAACTCATTAAATAATTTTATAAAACGTAGTCATTGACGAAACATCTATTCAACTAAAGAGGAAATAAGTTCTGTTTTTCGTAAAAATATTTTCTCTTTCATTTTGACTACAATATAGTGGAAACGAATCGATTACTTAAAAATTATAGGGATATACCAAGAAGAGTAAAGTATATGGGGTTTAAAAGATAATATCTATATATTTTCTGTTAATATATATTTTTCATAGAAAATCTGGAAAAAATGATATCATAACATAAACCCTTACAGTATTGGAAATATATGAACTAAAGCCTCATAAATGAGAAAACCTTATATATATTTATAAATCAACATAATTTAAAAAAAATTAATAGGTAGTATATGAACCACAAAAAATTAAACCTGTGTTGAATATCTAATATGTCTTACAAAAATATATGTGGCATGATAAACCCTTTCCTTATGTCATGTCATTCATCATATCCATTTAAACTCATTTAGTATAAATATCGATTTATTATTAACCATTTAAATAATAAAAGGAATATATATATACATATTAATATATATCATTTGATTATAATTTCATATTATCTTGTAATTAACAATTCATCACTAAAATGATTATCCAAGTGAATAATTATATGTTATCCATGAATATTTCAGTTCGACGGTTCAAAAAAATATACATTGGTTTAATAATATAAAGAATAATAAAAATTTAATAATAATAATATATATTCAGTATATTCTATTTTATAATTATTAATATAAGGTGGTGACGAAAAATGAATTACACAACTTTGTGGAAATAGTAGTTAGAATGTACACATGAGTGATCCTTCCACTTTTTGATGTATGGAAGAAAAAAACATAAATAATTATTCATCTTTTAAGAAAAATAATGACATCATAAATATCATATATAATAATTAAATATACACTTATTAACATTAAAGTAAATTATAAATGAAAAATAGGTCATGTTGCTCCATGGAGATGGAAGTCCAAACATATGCATGAATGATGCAATCATTTTAAAATAGATGGTAACGTAAGAATTTATATAAAATCATCAAATTAAAAAATAAAAAATATTTTAAAAAATAATATATAAACATTAATACCATCATATTAAACATCCATGAATGGTAGTGATGGAAAACGAAATTCATCACTTCATGGAGATTGTAGTCCATACGTACACATGGACAATTATTTTATTTCCTAATTGGATGGAAATAAAATGTAAATTTTCCATGAGAATAGTAAAATTTTATTATATTTAAGTTATTTATTAAATTATTTCAAAAAAATATAATATATAAATTATTTGGAAGAATAAATGAACCTTGAAATACTCAATTAACAGATATACCTCTACTTCGGAAAACTTAATTTTTCTTAATCCTTATTCCTTCAAAGGATTATATCCATGTTATAATCAGTATTATAGGATATGGATAAAGAAGTTAGGAAATTATTTATACCAGTATTTATTGAACAAAAGTTCTCAAAAGGTATGAATAAATGAGGATAGGAGTTTCCCATCTACAAGTGAGGTGGGTGGATTATGTGTAAATACATGCAAAAATAATTTATAATAAGTGTATAACTCATCTACAAAGAAAATATTGTATAATATATTATAATATAATGAGTATTAGGTATTATATAATCATTAGATCAATTATATAGAGGTTTAGGGGTTAATTTGAATGTTATCATTTAATTAACCTACTCATTATGTCTATTTAGCCTTTACTGATGTGAAAAATATTTCACTTTTTTAGGGCCATGATAGTAATTTTAAAAATTTAGACTTCAAATACATTAATAATGAATGATTTGGTCTAAAATTTTCCATTAAACTAAATAAATAATGAATTTTTATTATTCTACTCATTATTAAATTTTTAATGCATTAAATATCATTTGTTTTCATTTTTGGGAATGTACACATATCATAATTATAAAGGAATCATGATAATAATGTATTTAGAAAATAAAATTATAAAATAAAATTTATAAATGATAATTATTAAATAAATTAATATTAAAATATAATCCAGAAAAAAAATAGTATCCTTACTATTCTTTAATTCATTTACTTGCGATTTTATACTACATGCACAAGCGCATAAAAAATGTTACATAAGTACTCAAGGTAATTATACAATCTATTAAATTTTAAAATTAATTAAGATCATATAAATAATTTTTAGATATTAAAAATAAAAATTTATAATCCTTAATATCCCTTTTTATTCTTTTTCAAAAAAATATTATAACTTTTAAAAGAATGAGTGTTACATTTTATAATTTTTATTAATTTAACTAGTATATAGGTTATAATTAAATCCAAAAGGAAAAAAATGACAAATTTTTTATTTTAGGATGGTTATGGTAATTTTAACATATAAAGATATATACTAGAAATATTTTGGTCGATTTTGAGACCTTATCCCATTGTTTTAACACTAATTAAAATATTTTACTGATTACCATGGTGATAAACTTTTCCCAGGCTGACTATTCATTATTAATAAAAAACGGGTTTTTAGTTTAAGAATGATTTTATACCAAATGAAACATAATTATTATTAAAATGTAACTAATTATAATTTTATTAATATAATGGATATTATTTTACTTTAAAAATATTACAAAATATAATGGGACCATTATTTTACTTTATTTGATGAAAGGAAATGATAGTTTTGCAAAAACCTGCATTTTTTTACAAGTCACTCAAAAAATAAATCTTTTCATAGAAATCATAAATCATCAACCTAAAAAAATTACTACATGATTATTTCAAAAGTTATTATGATATTCTAAAATTAAATTTATAAAAGTGGAAAAAATTAATTAAATTATATGTGCACAAAATATAATAAAAACATTTTTGAAGAAAATGTATTTTTGAAGACTAGAATTTATTTATTCTCATTTTGTCCTTGATAAAAATATTTATATAAATTCTAATTAAATAAAATGGATAGATTATACTTGTTTAATTATAATCTTTTATCAATAATATTTAACTAATTCGGTTAGGATAAATGTATATTTCACGCATAGTACAGTTTAATGAAAAATATCTTTTCTAAATTTAAAAGATTTTAAATTTACTTTTAAACAATTTATAATCAAGGGATGGTTGATTATACATTTTATTAAGGAAAATAAATTCAACATATATTTATTAATATTTTAATTTCTCTTCACACCTTCCAAACCAATGGTTGTTATATCACTTTTTCATTATGATTGGTGTTGCACATATCAAAAGCTATCAAACACTTTGAATCTAGTTTATAGAAATATATTCTAAAATATTAAGCTATTATAATATGGTATTGGGATATGAATCCTTTAATTTCAATGTGTTTGGGGTCATGGAAATGATTAATTTCATAAATATTCATAGCTTTTAATGAGAGAATCCTAGGGTTATCCCCATCATTCTCTTATGCTTGGGATGAGAGGTTGGGAAATTGTTTCCTTATTCACATGACATGAATAATTATTATTATTTACTTCACTATAATTATTATGATACCAAACTGAAAGTGACAAGGAATGGTTGGGGACATGATATTATTATCCATGCGACCAACCAATTAGCAGTGTGGGTTGACTTGTGTCAATGGACGAACTCAAATATTGATGGTTTATCTTGTACATGAGGGTGGGTATCTAAAATCTATCCTATAATCACTTATTGTTAATTATTGATGCATTTTTAGGTATGGGGACCACGTTGATATGATGTTATTTAGATTATTCCATGGGACCTGGCTCAATGGGGATGGTTTAGACTATGTGTGAGGCTAACAATTGTAATTACATATATCACATCCCATGATGTTGTGATATATGATTAGTCATAGGGCTTACCACGTGTTTGTATGGTTTAGATCATGTGGGAGGATACCTAGTGATATTATATATTCATTGAATTTTTTTTTAAGTTTATCAGAATATATTATATGTCTTCATGGCACCTTTCCGTAGGTTAATGGTTCACCATGTGAGAGATGTTAGCTACTGAGATTCCCTCATCAAATTGCATGTATTACCTATTGGATTTCTTATATTTAAGGTCTCAATATTGTGATGCCTTACCCAATTATGTTTTATATATTCCTATGGATACCTATTAATATATCATTACCCATTTTTATTCCTTTTGAAGTGACTATAATGGAATAATTACTGGAAATGGCTGAAGTAGGTGAACTCAGATGCCATAACAGACTTGATATCATAGGATGGCTTGAAGATTATTCATATGTTCGTATTTGTGTTACTATTTTAGGTTGGTGTTATTTATGGAAATATTATTAACAAAATTATATTTCTTGCACATAAATTTCATTTCATTAGAATTCATTATGTTGCAGTGAAGTGGATTCATACTAGGTCATTGGACACATCCACTATCCACGTAACTAACATGAGTTTTGATATATGAAGATAAGACATTACATTCTCCTTTAAAAACATGTATATATGGGATTTAGGAATATAATGTTTGTATATTAGTCCATAATGGTGAAGTATTTTGTAGCAAGATTATATGATTTTGGTCAGAGACCATCTAAGATTAATTTTTTTTACTATTTCACATATATATTGGATACTGTTCCAACATTTCTATTTATATAATGTTGAATTTAATACATGTGTATTTCAAGAGGTTCTTATGTTATTTTGAAATACATCATATAGTTAATTTAATAATTTATATTTTGGACTTTGAGGTCCCTTTGGATCCCAATTTATTGTCTTTAGGTTTTCAGGATGTCTAATATATGGACGGGTCTTATATAATTTTTGATAAAATTATGCATGAACCTAAAAATTAATTGTTTGAGGTTATAGTCTACCCATGACAATATCATTTTTACATCGCTCATCTGTAGACTATTGTTTATATGGAGGTATTCATGAGTCCATTTGGTGAACCACGTTTGGGTATAGTTTTGGTGATCCACATTGGTGAACTAAAACGTTATGAGATCTTGTTTTAGGTTAGGATAGTGAATGATATAGGTGTATTCAGTCTTTAGGGAATCAGTAGGTGACATGATATCAAATCTCGACATCTTAGATTTCATTAAAACCAACATTTTTATGTGATTTTTCAAGTTAGACTTGGTATTCTAGGATGAATGTTATATTGGAATGAGAATCCAAATATGGGGTGGATGATACATGGGATATGATATAGGTCTTTTTTGGGATCCAGTTACCTGATGCATGCCTCAGGATTATCGAATTTATAAAACATGATTCTTTTCATTATATCATACTTTTTATATGAAAAACTCCTGAATAATCAAAATATATTTTATACATCTTACCCAGAAGATAAAATTTCAGGATTATCATAGAAATAATCCTCAATTTTATCCCTTAAAAGGATATATAATAAAAGACAAACCATACAAAGTAAAGCACCTTCTTAGTCAGGGTCATCATCAAAACATCCCAAAAGAATAATTCCGAAAATAACATTCAGTAGTAAGCGACAAATCCCAGGTAACTAGGTATCTCAACTATATTATTAGGATGATCCCATGAAACCATGACCTCCACCTTCTCTGGGTCTAGTGATACGTGTGGTTCAACAATCATGTTCCACAAGAAGATCACATCACTGATCTAGAAAATATTATTCAAAAGGTTTAAATATATATATATATAATGCTCTGGTAGTGTACTCATAATGATCTCTATGTAGACAGTTTATTCCACCAATGATTGGTAGTACACCAAAAGTTCATTGACAAATATAACTATGAATGAATACAAAATAAAGATGGAAGACCCTATTTATTAGGGACATGACCATTTATAGTGTGTTTTTTAAATAGAATTACATCAAGTGATAATCATATAGATCATCAAAAATAATAAAAAATATTCTCTAATATTAGAAAGCTTCACCATTATCTCATGCTTGACTAATCACATATCGATAATAGAGGGACACCTAGATCCAGTTACATGATTAAACAATTCGTCGATATAAGAAGGTGGATATTGGTTCATAACCATCACCTGGAATAGATTCTTGTAATCCAAGAAAAAAATTCAATTCATCTACCTTCGTATAGTAAAATATAGAACCACACATGGGGATATACTCAAATGAATAACCACCTTCACCTCTAGGCCTGTTAGCTGATCCATCATCTTTTAATGATTTACTTGGTCTATCTTATAAGGTTAAATAGCCTGGAATTTGTACCATTCATAAGGATGATTCTAAACTTGATTTCACTTTCATGTGGAAATTCTAATAATTCCTCAGGGAATACATTCTAGAACATATCAAAAATAAGGGGAACACAATTTCATGAATATTATCATCTATGAAAGAACCACTAGTCAACTAGGTTATGATTTTATCTATATAATGATGAATATGTCTTGAATGGAATATCGATAAATATAACTCATCGATGTATATATAATAGTCTCCCTCTATTTAACTCCCCAACCCCAAAATCCCATAGCTAGTTTATTATTTTTATACATTTTCTTGATTATAATGAATCAAATCATGAAGGGCCAATAAATATTGTAGTCTTCAAAAATATATTAAATACAATATCCTTAAATTAAAATAAATACATAAAACAGAGTAACGATAATCCTTGGGTAATTCCATTATTCCAATAGTTTATCCATTTATATCAATCATAAAACACATCATAGCATTCTGGTAAAATAAAACATAATAAAGGAGTCATCTCAGATGCTCTGTAAGGATAAACAATATAGAGGAATCTATCACAAATAAGCATAAACATTTAAGGTAATATAAAAAAATAAAATCAAAAGACATTTAAAACATTATATTCCATATAATATGCCATGAATAAATCAAATAATCCCATTAAAAGATGCACATGAATATTCTACAATATGAATAATCACATGTAATAACTAACATAAATAAGGAATACATAATGTGTGACATCTTAAACACACCATCAAGTCTTCGGCCAAGACACCATATATAATTGGGTAAGACGTTAACCAAAACAGAAACATAATTGTCTCATGAGACCTATCGATCCATCGAGGGCCTATAGTGGGACATGTCCTAAACATACAAAGTCCAATGAATTCCTCTTATTAATGGAATAAAACCTAACCAAAATAAACATTCATATTAAAACTATCATATTAAATGTCAATACATACACCATAAGCTATGAATTATATCAAAATAGAACATCCCCTGTTTAACAAATCATAAAACCATTAATATAATATGGAAGATTGTATCATAATATATTAACCTTAATTAAGCATAAAATCCAAAAAATTATGTTGACATAGATGAATGTGAGTTAATAAAATCATAAAACTCTTTATGATATATCCATTTTTTACATTGAAATCATTTGACAGCCTGTGTTATTTTTAATGAAAACATTTCATTTTAAAATAATCTAGTATTCTTGTAAGGGACTCTTCAAAATGTTTAGGCTTTATAATAGCAGAAAATAGTCGCTCATGCCATATAAATTAAAAAAACATTCTTTCATTATTTTTTGAAAAGGTTATATAGTACCTCATTTGGAAAAAGAGAGAAATATTCCTTTAAAAAAATTAAAAAGTTAATCATGGGGATAAATAACCTCCAAAATAGTATATCAATATAAATATTATTTTGAAATAAAGTTATAAGAAACAAGAATATGGATGATAAATATGTCCTAATAGATACTTACGTATAAACAATCATGGATAATAATGAGATTCAGAAATTTACTCTTACCTTGTACTTTCTATTAGTTGAGGGACTGTCAACCTCTTGTACAATTTTTAATTATTGTTAATAAATTATACCATACCCATATACATATTTACTATATCATATATGATCAAATTTTCTCATTTTGTTAATAATATTTTAGTATTACCCTTATTTCGGGAGTTAACTACTTTGTTTTCCTATGAATGTTTTGTTATGTAAGACAGGTTTGTTATGCATATGATATATTTTATTAAAATACATAAGGATATTAATATCAAAAAAATTATATTTACTTGAAATGTAATTTTTTTATAATCATTCTTGATTTGTTAATGAAGAGAATGAATCTCATCGCATCGTGGAGACGGTAGACTGTACGTACCCACACGAGATGATATCATTACTTTAATAGTTAGATGATATGGAACTGGATGGTATATTAATTATAAAGAATAATAATCATTTCATATTTATTATTTATTTCAATTATACTATTCATTATACCCATCCAAATAAAGTAATTTTAAAAAACAGATTACACCAAAACGTGGGGACGGTGAACTGTACGTACCAACACATGGTGATATTATTATTCGTAGGATGGATAAAATAATAAATATGGCTGTCCCATGGTAATATATATATATATATATATATGGATGATTCTAGATTTATTACTTTGGTATTAAAACAACATATAAATTATCAGTAGAAGAAGAAAATAACTTTTAAAGTAGAGATAAATTGATTACCTCTTCTTCAGGTGTCTCTTTTTGATTTTCACAAAAAGAATCCTCATGTTGGTATTATTCCCAAAGTTTGGAATCTAAAATGCGTTTAGGGAATATGAGAAAAGAGTTGGTTAGGGTTTTTCTAATCCAAAGGGCTTTGGAGGTGTGAATTAAAGAGAAGGAGAAATGCGCTTTTATATGAGTGGTGAGGGGTACTTTAGGAATGTCTTGAAATATTAATTTATTATAAATTGATTATCAGTTCCTAATGGCTCAAATTTGATTTATTTAGAGCCTAAGATGATTCTGGGTCAAAATACTGTCAACCAATAGGTTTTATATATATTTATTTCAATGATTTAACATTATCTTTTGGTATTGACCCTTAGTTAAATAAGTATTCTCTTACAATGTCTTCTTGTATTTTTATAGTATATAGTTAACATAGTTACTATAAAATTATAATTGAACCTCATGTGAATCATTATTGAACTTTTTAGCACTATCTAAGTATTTTTTTAGAATCATATATTTTTATGACTATTATATATTATAATAAAACAGTTTTTTAACTCATTTATGTCAATTTTGACACTATTTAGTAATTGTTTTTTGTTAAAGTCGTAAAAAGATTATTAATTACAAAAAAAAATTAAAACATTCCTAACATGTCAATTGTATCCAAAAAAATCTTTTAGGACATAAAAAATCTCAAATTTAATTTATTTTAATATTAATAATATGATTTATTTTAATCACTCAATAATAAGGTAATCACTACATCATTATTATGTCATAAATAATGTATTTATTTAATGTCTAAAAATATTAAATAAAAACAAATGATTTGTGAAATCATTTTATATTTATAATGAATATTTATATTCACTGATATCGGTTATATAACAATGTATTAAAATTGATTTAGTAAAAAGATATATGTTTATGTTATATTTATCTTTACAATAAATTGATTATTATAACATGTTATTATCAGACCCAAGTGGCTCAAAAATGCCAAACGATCATCTAAAGGATTTTTTTGGAGTCCCATGAATCCTTAAATAAGATTAGGACACATTTTAAGGGATTTATATATTATTGTAATATTATTTTTACCATTGTATACCTAATTAAACCATTAACCGTGGTAAATAAAAATAATTTCTAATGTAACTATTCATAATGCCAAAAAATAAAATATACCTATTTAAATAATTTTTACCTTATGATTAAAAATA
The DNA here is from genome assembly GCA_963277665.1 of Viscum album. Classification (NCBI taxonomy): domain Eukaryota; kingdom Viridiplantae; phylum Streptophyta; class Magnoliopsida; order Santalales; family Viscaceae; genus Viscum; species Viscum album. The sequence continues at coordinate 565,569,900 of OY728120.1, read as the reverse complement.
TAAAACTCATTCTTCTAAATTCAACTCATAGAAGTTTCATTAATTAATTTAATATTTTCTCATGTTGTCAAAACCGGAAATTTGGGTTTTAAGAAGTTAAAACTACCAAAAGATTGACATGTGTTTATGTCCAATTTAAATGTTAAATTAATTAAAATGATAAAAATTGGATTAAATGATAAGAACTTCATAAAATTACTATTTAAAACCAATTAAAAAGATAATCTAACTATATAAATAATTTATATAAAAAAGTAGTTTGAATTAAAATGCAGTATTTTTAACTATTCATTAAAAAGTGAAAGTTATCAAAAATACTCCAAAAAAATTAAAAAAAATATTTTTTATGTCCCAACACTGAAGATTAATTTTATTTTTCAAAATTTAATATATAAAGGTGTAAAATGTTGGATTTGAAAAGGGTACTCCATTAAAAATAGGTAGAATTGCATTTTTTTTTTGAAAAATACTTCTTTTATTTGAAAAATTAAATTTGTTCTTATATTATGTATAAGAAAAAAATAAGATTAATGTTAAAATTATATAGAATATATAAAATTCAAAATGTGTTTAATTCTATTTATAATTACTTTTAAAAAAACTAGCTTGATAGGTCATGTTGTGCTTCAACTTAGTGTTGTGTGCTGGGCAAGCTATTTAATTATTTAAAAAGAAGCATATCGTGGAATATTGGGGTGTTATATTCCCCCATTTTTCAATAAATTATGTCCTCAAAATTATTAAATTTGGGTTCTGGGACTATTGTTTGAGTATTCAGAATCCCTTATTGCAATCCCATGTCAGAAAAATGTCGATAATAAATACAATTTAAAATAAAAAAAGAAGTAAAAATATTGCTAGAGACAATAGGGGTTCCATGTAGTAAAACATGGATATGGAAGAAAATTTATCCATCATGTTCTGATATAGAGTGATATAGAACCTGATTTGGAAAAGTTTAACAACCACAATGGTATAAATCTGTGATGAATCAAGAGTCCATTTAATCCATCAAAAAAAGTACTTTGACATTTTTTTAGTTTACTAATATTTTATCTAGAGATAGAAAATTTATATACTTTATATACTGAGATCCCAAGGAACATTAATTAGATGGCCGGTTGAGTTCCACAAATTAATGAATTTCTACCCCAAACTCATTTTTTTACAAAAGATAATAAAATTAAATAATATTATATTTATCTTTATCGTATGAAGTTCCAAATATGAACTTATTCCATTTAAATAAATAAAACTATGTTATTATAATCGAGGAATTCTTTTAGGATAGTGGAAGGTGATATAGCCCTGTCATACATAGGTTGTGGGTTCGATTCCCACAGCCTGGTCCAACGCTACAAGTTATCACCCGACCTACGGGTTGTCCTTTTTCTACAACTATATTATTATAACATTCTAGAAATAACCTTTGTATATTAAACATTAATTAAATTTATTATACTCAAACAATAATATCCAATCATAAACGTACTCTATTCCAACCTCAATACCATTTCAAAAATACATCAATCCAAATTAATAGTCGAATAATTGTCTCTAAATTTCCAAAATCAAACGTATCATCATATTCCCCAAACAACATATTTTAGCCCTTATTGACAAATATCTTTATAATCTCAAAATCCTTAATGAAATAATTCATGCTTCCAAATACTTGATGAAGATGTACATTAGTACAATCTCTTTACATCACATTATTCTTATAATTATAATATAATAACATATTTCTTTAACACAAAAAACATTAATTATTCCACACCTAGTAACAACAAAAGCTTGACCTCGATCCATTTTCTTCATCTATGATATATTTACTTATTGCTTTGGAAAATCATTTTCATTATGTCCCATCTCTTTAATATTATAGAATCTCTCAATTACAACTTCTTTAATTCCCTTACAATGATGAGACTGGTGACCTTTCTCTAAAAATTAGTAACAAACTCTGATTCCTTTCACACAAGTATCAGGATGTTTCTTCCCACAGTTATCCCATATGGAAAAATTCATCTTTTCCTTTTTCCCATTATTCATCTCTTGCTCCAACATTCTCTTCTACTATTTCTTTACCTTAAATACATTTGATTTATATAATTCTTTTAACGTCTTGATAACATATGAGACTATATTTTCTTATGATAAGAAATATTATGAGAAGAGTTCACATAGTTGTAATGGTTGTAACCCTTCAAAGAATCGATAAATATAACTTCATGGGTAATGTGGGTAGTATAAATTATGATTTCCTATATTTTTGATGTTATCATCATACTTTTCCACATTCTCTTCCTCCTTTTCCCTCAGACACAAAAATTTCCTCTCCATGTCATCTATTTGTTCATGAGAAAAGTATTTTTCTAGGAAAAGTTATTTAAATTCCCTATATTCCATAATTTCTACTTCTTTATCCTCCTTTATATTTTTATTTAATCACTAGAATTGATTCATATCTCCTGATATATGATAAACTTCTATGACAACATTCTCCCATTCACTACTTCCCAATGTAATAAATATCTTTTCTAAGGAACATATCCATTGCTCAACTACAAATAAACTTTTAGTCCCATTTAAAGTTGTATTTTGATTTATCATGAAGCAATCTAATATAGATTCTCTGTGTTGTGGATAAGATTTCTCTAAACAGGTATGGTTTGTGTTCATTACATGAGTTAGTTTTTCCAATTTGGTTATAATTTGTTCAACACCAGTTGCATCATTAGCTCTACTATAACTCTCTTTTATTGTATGGAAATCCCTACATGGTTAATATGTGTGTTTATAGTTTCCATTTTTTCCAATAGGTGCCAATTTAAAATAATGAAATACACTAGATTATGTTATGAATCGTAACTCATAATTCCAAACTAGTAAAATACTTAACATAAATTGATTATTTATTCATATCTAATATCATAATAAAAAGATTCTATCATTATGGTCAAGTTTTACCACAAATACATTATAATTGTTTATAAAGAAAAAGTATGTTATCCTTAGAATATCCCCCAGAAGTGTCAAACCAGGTGTGTAGTAAGGCCCATTTTTGTGTACCAAGTTACCCAGAGTCAAGCTCGAATCACCTTGGTAGAGTTATTACTCTTAATTACATCTGTTAGAGAACCACATCAACTAATAGTTTCTAAATAGGGATTTATTTTCTATAATTCCCACATAATATCTACATTACCATAATTCTAGAATGGTCCAATATAATTATCCTCAAAGACTATCTTTGGGTTATTATCCCTAATCTATGTTTTATAAATCAATTTACAAGGTTGTTTCTAAACTTCCCCGGATACCAACGATAATTCCCTAACCCCCAAAGCCCTGATTTGGGGCATTATTTTAATACATTTTCATGATTAAAAGGAATCAAATCCTGAAAGACCGATCAGTTTAGTTTTCATGGAAAATAGATTACAAACATGGCCTATACAATAAAATTCAAAGTTGAAATACATAATTGGTAATACTTGGAGAATGCAATTATTTTAGTAGGTTAACCATGAATATCAATCATAAAGCACTTCTTAGCATCCTATGAAAATAAGACATAGGAAATGGGTGTGCTCAGATGCTCATTAAGGATAAACAATATAGAGGGAGTTATCACAAATAAGCATAATATTATAAGGAAAGGTACAAAACTAGAACACAATACTTTTAAAACACTATATTCAGCATAATATACCGAGAATAAATCAAATAATTCTATTTAAACATGCATATGGATATTCTACTTGACAAATAATCACAATTAATAACTAACCTTATAAAGAGGGAATACATAATGTGAGACATCTTAAACACACCATCAAGGCTTCTTCTAAGACACCAAACATAATTGGGTAAGAATATTAGGTCCAATGTGCTAGATACCTAAAGAGGGGGTGAATCAGGGTATTATTGATTAAAAAAATTACTCCTTTTGATCTTTTTTCATTGTTAAGGAACACTCTCTTCTATCTCCTTCCTGTTGCAGATTATGAAAAAATCATAAAGCATTCACAGTACATAGAAATTTTAATTGGTTTACCCTCATAGGGATAGGTCCAAAGAGTATACATTGGCAATGGGACAATGAACCAAATCCACTATTATCATACTTTGGTTTACAATGTTTGGAACTTATTATCCCTCTTGGTTTACAAGCATTCACAATTTGAAATCTCGCAGCTATCTCAACTAATATGGGCTCAATTATTCTTTATATAATCCACTAATTTTTTTTATATTTATTGGTACCATTATTATCTTTAATGAATTCATCCTCTGCTATATGTAGATGTTCTTCTTATGTCCCACATTCATCCACTGATGAATACAACATTATCGTAGTATTACTGGGAAACCTAAAATATTTTATGCTACACTTACTACATCTTTTTCTCAAAATTAATTTATTATGTGAAAGATTCCAACATTTCCACACAACACCCCTTTCATGTAACATCAATCTTAAATGAAACACAAATTTTACACACAACATTCTTAGCTTGCGTGCAACTCAAAATCTTTCACATAGCTCATGTTACTTAAAATTTATATGCAATCCAGAGATCAGATTATCTCTAAGTGTTAATATCTTTTAAATGGGGGAATAATATCTTATTTATAGGTTTTTTTGAACCTTATGTGGGAGATTTGATTTGTAGCGCGAGATCCCCCTTGAGAGTACAAAACTCCATTTTACATCGCATTGGGAAAACAAGTTTCCTTCGTGCAACCTCAACTTTCGCACACATTTACAAATATTTCATGCACATCACAACTTTTCCATTCTTCAAAAGTATTATCCTGAAACATTCATTGAATGAATATTTCCAAAAAAAACTTAATTATTTCCCTAAATTTCCTTTTCCAAAAACATGTTTCCCCATTTTCTGATTTTGAGGCCCAAAAATTTGGCCAACACTATTAACTAGTTCCACCTTATATCTGTTCATTATTTACAACCCCCATATCGAACATTCCTTTTTCATGGATCATTTTTAACATATGTTTTCAAAAAAGAATCAAGAACTCGACAACATACCATTGAAACCCTCTTTTTTCAATAAATAAACCCTCTTTTTCAATAAACACAGTCAACCCAAATATGCTTTAATTCTTCCTTGGGGGGGTTTTACAAATACATACATTTGCCAAAACCTAAACATAATTGTCTCATGAGACCAAATAATGCATCAAAGGGATATAGAGGGCCCCACCCGATAATTAGAATGTCCAATGACCTCCTCTTATGAAATGGGTAAAACATAACCAACGTAAACATTCATATTAAAACTACTATATGACATGTCAAAACATAAAACCATGAGCTATTAATTATATCAAAATAGAACCTCTAAAGTCAAATATATCATAAAACTTTCAGTAAAGTATGTAAGATTGTATTATAATGAATTATCCTTAATTAAACGTAAAATCCATCAAAGGGAATTGACATAGATGAAAGTACTCTAAAAAATCATGAACACTCTTTTAGAAATATCCCTTTTTTCTTTGAAATAATTTGAAATAATAAATAATTATATAAGAAAAAATATTCATTGTGAATAACCTAATAATATTATAAAGGAAGATTCAAAATTATAAGGCAATATAATGGATGAAAATAACTGCTCTTGTTGTATAAGTTAAAAAAAAATTCTTTCATTAGTTTGTCAAAAAGGTCATATTGTACATTGTTTGGAAATCTACATAAATATTCCATTCAAAACATTTTAAAAAAAATTCAAACATGGGTATAAATGAATTTAAAAAACTCTCTAAGAATATAAATTTCATTATAAAAAACATGTTTAAGGAATATGGATGTGAATGATAAATTTGCCCCAGTAGACACATACTTATAAACAATCTCGGATAATAATTAGATTGTGAAATTTACGCTTACCTTGTACTTTCCTTTACTAGAGGATATTTCAACCAATTAAATAATGTTTAATGATTATTAGTAAATTATACTAGGTCTATATACATATTTATGATATCATATTTGATCCACTTATGACGTTTTTTTAATAATAAATCAGTATTACCATTATTTCTTCGGTAAACTGCTTTGTTTTCCAATGCATGTTTTGTTCTGTAAGTCTTATTTATTATGAGAAAGATATATTACATTCAAATAAATAATTATATTAAGATAATAAATATTATGTTTAATTTACATATAATTTTTATAGTTATTCTTTTATAGTTAATGTGAAGAATGAATCTCATCACGTCGTGGAGACGGTAGGTCGTACGTAAGCACAAGAAACGATATAATTCCTTTATTGGTTAAATGATATTTAAATGGATGGTATATTAATTATAAACAATAATAATCATATTATATTCATTATTTACTTATATTATACTAATAATTATACTCATCCAACTAAATTAATGTTGAATAAAAAATTACACCATGGCATGGAGATGGTAAGACGTACGTACGCATTCATAGTGATATTATTATTTGTAGGATGGATAAAATTATGAATATGGTTTTCCCATGATTTTAATAAGAATTAATTATGTGTTTTATATTCTATTTACTTCTTTGATATGGAAATAAAATAGAAAGAGTAAGGCTAAGAGGAAAAGAAATTTGAAAGAAGAGATAAAATTATAATATCTTCTATGGGTATCCCCTTTTGATTTGCCATAAATGACATCATAAGTTGGTTTTCTGCCCAAAAGGTGGCCTTTATAATTATTTAAGGGAATTTGGGAGGATATTTTTGTAGGGATTTTCCAAGACAGAGGGTTTGGAGGTTTGAATAAAAGATAAGGAGAACTTACCTCTTATAGGAGATGTGAGGGGATCTTTTGGAAAGTCTTAAAATATTAATTTATTATATATTGATTTTAGGATTATAATGGTTAAAAAGTGATTTATTTATATTTTAACATTAGAATTGGTATAGATCCTCTCAACCAATAGGATTTAGAAAAGTTTATTTTAAAATTTTAACCTTATCTTTTGGATTTAACCATTAGTTAAAAAAGTTAACTCTTACCATATCATCTTTTATTTTTTAATATTTGGATAATATAGTTACAATAAAATGAAAGAAGAACCTAAAGTGGATCATTAATGAAACTTTTAACACTATATAAGTTATTTGGACGAATATTATTTTTTATGACTATTATATCATTTATTAAAATAGTTTTTTTTTAAACTCATTTATGTCAATTTTGACACTATTTAGTAGTTGTTTTTTCTAAGTCATAACATATTCAATACATCAAAAAAAAAATTAACTCAACTCTATAATTCCAATGTTGTCCAAAAAATTAGTGTACGACATCAAAAATCTAAAATTACATTTATTGTAATATTTAAAATGTCATTCATTTCAACCAATCATTAATAAAGTAATCCTTAAATCATTATTATGTCGTAAATAAATAAATTTGTTTAATGCATAATAAATATAAAAATATATAATGATATATTAAGTATTTATATATTTTTAATGAATATTTATAGTCAAATATATTAGTAATATAACCCCATATTTAATTTGTTTTAGTAAAAATAACCATGTTTATGATATATTTCTCTCCACATTAAATTAATTATTATAACCTGTCATTATCACACTAAACTGGCTCCCAAATGCCAAAATATCTACATAAGGATTTTTTTGGTCACCCATTAATCATCCCACAAGAATCTGACACATTTTAGTAAAGACTTATATTATTATATTATTATTTTTACCATTATTTTACTATTTCACCCCTTAACTGTGGTAAATAACAATATTTATTGAAGTTACTATTCATATTGCCCAAAAATAAAATCTTCCAATTTACATAATATGATCCATTTAAATCCAAATATTGATTTAATTTTTAAAAATTCAAAACCTAGAAGTTTCATTAATTAATTTGAAATTAATTCACATTGTCAAAACCAGAAAATGGGTTTTAAAGAAATAAAAACTATCACAAAATTGACATCTATTTATGTCAAATTTAAATGTGAAATTACTTCAAATGATAAAAATTGTATTAAATACTAAAAAAATAATAAAATTACACATTAAATTTTTTAATAAAATTATCTTACTGTATAAATAATTTAATTGAAAAAATAGTTTAGAATTAAAATTCCGTATTTTTTATCATTCATTAAATTATGAAAGTTATCAGAAAAAACACCAAAAATTTATCCAAACTATATTTGTATGTCCCACTTATAAAGAAGAAGTTTATTTAGTCAAATTTAACATATAAATGTTTCAAATATTGGATTTAAAAATGGTTGTCCAATAAATGAAGGTAAAACTGCATTTTTTGAAAAATAATTCTTTTATCTAACAAATTGAATTTGTTCTTATATTGTATCTAAGAAACACATAAGATGAATGGTAAAATTATATTTAATATATAAAATTCATAATGTGGTTAATACTATTCATAATCGCTTTTCAAATGGCTAGTTTGATATGTCATGGTGTGCATGAACTCGGTGTTGTGTGTAGAACATGCTATTGAGTTATTTAAAAAGAAGTGTACTCTGAAAGCTTGAGGTGTTACACTCTATATATATCAATGATACCCATTAGGGATAGAATTAAATGTTTGATCGATAAAAAATAGGCCAATCCATCTAAAAGATCACATTAAAACTATGAACCTGTGTGAAACATAAATCATACAAGGTCCTATATCTACATATCATTATATTACACTCTAGATATCTTCATATACACTGATGTCAGACCAAAAAGGTTGTATTGATTGGAAACAATACTTGTAGATACTCTAATTAAATCCCAAAATCACTAACTATCTGATTAAATAAGAATGATTGTTATGTACCCAAATTATATACAAGCGAATCTAGGTTCAATGCCACCAAAATAGTGACTCAGACTACTTATGGCTCCCTTCCCAATATAATTGATGTCTTCTCGGTGGAGTGACCTATACCTGAACACATTCATGGAGCTCATGTCACTACACACCAATGAGTAAAATCACTCATTGTCTCCTGATACCCCTAAATCATGAAACCTCAATCAGCTACATGAGTTTAATAGATATTGGATCCCCATGTTCTGGATGGATACTACACTATGAAACCTGAACTTGAACCCCTATCTCAAACTAGAACTATATCATCTATCACTCAATTTATTGATTCCATAATACATATATTGATTCCCTAAACATCATATAATTATCACTCCATTAGATACTTTTTATAATATTGTAGGATATGTAATTGATTATCATGACCCCTCCCTCCTAAGGTACCCATCCTAGAACAACAATAAAGTATGAAAGATAATAATTTTCTAGTACCACTCTATTAGGTCCTAGGATTTTATGTAGCACCAAGTGTATAATAATCTCACTAATTACAGGAATTAAACTATATAATATAGGGTTTCTAGATATTATATCAATGATCAATCAAATCCATGACATAATATAATACAAGGAAAAAAACATACAATAATACAAGAATATATAAAATATATATGCATAAAAATATATAAATAAGAACCCAAGGGAAAATCTAAGGCAACAACACAGTGGCAGTCTAATCATGAGATCAAGAAATGTACGACATGGTCCACATAGTCCTATATAAAAATGAAAAATATTTGTATATATATGGAGTGAGAGTATAAGTATACTCAATATAAACCTTAATGTATCTCTTGAACATATGAAAAGAATATATTAATTCACCCATGAGTAAACAACGGAACTAACCACAACTAAATTTGTGAACAATCCAATCACATCATTTCCAAATCATTCTCAACAATTATCAAAATCAAATTATAATATCATAATAATAAGTATATCGACTATGGGTTCCCCAATATTATTTTCCACTTATTATCATCCCTCTACATTGACCCAGGCATAAAATATATTGATATTACATTATTTTTTATTAATATGTATTACATTTCATAAACATGCAAATGGGGACCATAATATTTTAGCACCTTTGGAAACATGGAAACGTTAACATTGGTAAATAAGTGGGTTATGTCATCCCCCACTATGTTCTTCATTAATATAACTCTTCGAAGACATATCATACATAGTCCATCTCTTCATATCCTATGGAAAGGAATCATATGAAAGGGTTATTGTAGATGCTTAGTGAGGGTAAAAAAGTGAGATATATAAGCATAACATGATTATATGTGTATGAGAACATTATCAAAACATCTAAAAAGAATACCATTTATATCAATGATCATAGTATTCAATCATGGAAAAACTATTGGTATTTTATAGCAAAAGATTCATAATGAAATCAAAGAACATGATCCAAAAGAAGTATAACCTTGGCATAAAGCATATAATTTTTTGTATACAAGTAATCATATAAAATTATTTAATATTATTCAAGTCTCACTTAAAAGTTCATCATAGGAGAAAAATTAATCTATTATACCATGATAACACCTCATTCTTGCCAGGTATTATTATATCAGGTTCACACACTGTTTTAGCTTCTTATGTAGTACTAGGTTCACTCTATGTTTCATCAATATCTATCTCGGGTTATATGTAAATGATTACCCAATAAATTGGATGGTTATATAGGTCCCACCCATCACATAATTAAAGTCATAAATATGTTTTCTCCAAGATCATATATATTCCTCATATCGTAACCCATGAATTGAAATTTACATCATAAATATTTCATCATATCATAGCCTATGGAAAAGAGATAGGTTTAATAATCATTTCATCATAGAATAATTTTTGAAAAGAAGTCGGTTTCATAAACATAACCCATAGAAGAGAAAATTGTTTCATGATAATGATTAAATAAAAAAATGACCAATTCTAAAAAAATATTAATGGTATGTTTAGATCATATCCCCAGTAAGGTATACGTAACACTGATGAATGTCATCATATATGAAAAATAATTTTAAAATATCATTTAAATCATTTCATGAGTAAAATATAATTTCCTCTTTGAAAAATGATTTTGAGACTTAAAAATTTTCAAAACCATTTTATTTTAATATTCAATTCAAAATTTATAAATTCATATTCAAATAAAATATGTTTTATGGTGTTATAAAATTACATTCATGTGGTACTGATTAAAATGAAGATTTTATTCGGATTTCCTGTAAAATCAAAATGGGCATTGTTTAAGAAAAAGAAATGAAAATTCCGTTGAAAAAAAATTGTTAAAATTCAAACATGGTATAAAATTTCTCTTAAAAATCATTATATAATAATAAAAAAAATTAAAAAAATTATAAATCAAGGTATTGGAACAAAATAGAATTACAACCGAAGAGTGAGATAAACACTCATTTTATTAATAACATATACTTAATTATCTTAAGTACCACTAATTTGAAATACGGTATAATTACATGAATATATAAAAAATAACTATTGGATAACATAGTTCATGATAATTATTTATCGTTATACCCTGAGGTTTCAATATTTGAGACTTGATCATAAACAATCCCGATAAATGATGAGATTGTAACATAAAATCTTCAACACCTTAGTAACATTGAATAATAATCCCAATGATTGTATAACATAAACTGAAACATAAAATATCATGAATATAAATAAATTCATGATATTACATGTCAATGGGGGAATAATATACATATCATGAGGAATAAAGGTGCATAACATGTGTGTCTCAATGAAGTAAAATTGAGAAAAAAATCCACTACTACTCAAGTGACTTTTGAATTGTAATCTCCATAAATGAATAAAATAAATGGAAACATTAATTATCATTAAATTAGGTATATTAATGATATATAATGTCATAGGAAGTTATATAAACCATAAAAATGAAACTAATGTTGAATATTTAATAAGTCTCTTGGAAATAAATGTGATACCAAAAAAACCAAACCTTAAGTATTAACATCTCGTGTACTCATTAAAAATTCATCTATAAAAATTATTATCAGTTTATAAAACTATCATAGAACCATATTAATATATATGATACCATATATAATTTTCTTAGTAATTTATATTACCTTTTTATTAACAATTCCGAATTATAAATTTGTTTCATGTAAAAACCACTTTGATATTCATATAAATTTTGAGTTCTTATTTTTTGACCTCTGAATATGATCTTGATTTAATCATCTCAAGAATTTAATATATGGTATAAATATCATATAGATTCATTATAAATGTATTTATTGTAACCCTACAAATTAGTGATCGGTAATGGAATGCACCATTAATATAGATGGTAGGTATTACGTACAAATGAACATTGTTTTTCATTCTCATCTCAAATTGAAAGAAAGTAATGTAAATGATAAATTATCATTATAGAATAATTTATAGTCTGTATATATCAAATATTTTTATTCAACTAATTCTGAATACATTACATGTGAAATATTAAATAATCACATAACTTTATGAGGTAGTAGTCTTTCATAGACATGAATGACGTTATCATATTCCTACATAGTGAAAATCTTGATGCTATGTGTGATATAACAATAAAATAATAATAGTAATATCATTAATATAAAAACAATAATATATAAATAGTATATTAATCATTATTCCCATCCTTGAGAGGTGGTAACGAGAAAACAAATGACATCGGTTCATGATGTCGTTCTTTATCGTACTCTGAAATGATGAATTCATTACACATTTGACTGATGTGTGGGTGGTTTTAGGTTTTACCATTATAATAAGACAATATAAATATATCTAATATACTTATTTTAATATTTATTTATCTTATTAGAAATATTTAATGGTTTTTATGAATAAATAAAACAAAAACGTTCATTGATGAACATTAACTCTTCTTTCGGTATCCTCCTTGGGTCTGCACAAAAATGCTTCCTTAGTGTGATTTAAATCAAAATAAGGATTCTAAGATAAGGGGTTGAATTTTGGAAGTTATTTTGTTTGTAATTGGCCGAAACTATGTGTTTTAAGGTGTGATTAATATAGGATCGGGGGTGGCCTTTTATAAAGGAGTGACTGGAAAACCTGTAATTTTCCGAAATAAAGAATTCCACCAACATATTTAATGTGTCACAAGGATCCAAAATATAATTTTCTCGAAACTTAATAGTACTAATAGTAGAAATATTTCTATACAATGGTTTTTAGACAGTTTTATATCTTAATTTTACCCTTATCTATTTTTTAACCCCAGATAAACTCATTTTTACATTTACTATGGTAATTACATTTTACTACATTCCTTATTCATATTGGTAAAACAGTAGGTTAGACTTATTATAAAATATAAATTATTCTAGTTATAAATATTTAATCTGTATTTCAAAATTTTAATCATCTAATTGGGGCGTAATAATTAAAAACTAATCCTATAAAAATGTTTATAAATGGGGTTTTAAAAGCCAAAATGATCAAAGGTTTACAAAGTGTTTATATTCAATTTCAATATGAAATATGTTACAATGACCTATATTGGATTAATATATGTATAATTGAACTAATATTTCTATTAAAAAAAATAAATACACTTTTTCATTATAAATAAATTAAACGAAAAGGATGTTTATAATTAGAACTCATTATAGTTCACTATTCATTAAAAATATAAATTTTCAGCGAAATACCAAAAAATATCTGTAAGTTAATTTTTACATTATAAATTAGTAAATTATGTTTATTTTATAAAATAATTATTTTATAATTTTGAAAAAAATATTTATATTGTTTTTCACAAAATAATGAAAAACATTTATTTGAGAAAATAGTATTTTCATACATATAAATACTTTATAGATAATTACGTATTTTATTATCAATTTTTATGTTTATTTAAGGCCTATATTCTTATTTTAAAAAAAAATTTACTATTAATATCACTATTTTTAACTACTATATTTTAGTGGTTGTGATAAAATATTATTAATAATATATCAAGGTTTTGTTAAAACTCGGTGTTGTATACGATGAACACTGACCGAGTGTCGTGTATTTTACAAGATACCCCCGGGTTAAGTGTAATGAAATTTTTAATTGGTGTTTCGTCGAATTCAAACCATTAATTAACATTAAATAATTTAATATTAATAATTCATAAACACATGGAATGTTATATTATACCCCCTTAAAATGGATTTCATCCTTGAAATACATAACACTATTACAAAAAAATGGGGACAATTCTACCTTGTTATATCCTCATGTTCCCATGTTTCTTTTTAAAACATGGGGGCCTATCCAAAAACATTTACTCGGTGATTTGTCTTGTTTTTTTGAACTTTCTTTGTACGATCCAAAATCTTCATCGGTTTTTCATTATAAGAATGATCATTCTCCAGTGGTATGACCATTTAGGTCATTACATGTGAAGAGTTTTGAGTCTACTTCATTTGGAGATATACATGGAAAACATCATGTGAATTAGAGAAGATTATTTTAAGCTCCTTCTGATAGGCTACCATCCCAATATGATCTCAAATCTCAAAGGTACCGATATACATAGGTTTTAATTTCCATTTCATCCTGAATAACACAACCTTTTTCCATAAGGAAATAATTTTAATATCCCTGTCTCCAAATTAAAATTCTAGATCAAATCATTAATTATAAGTATACAGTTTTTATTTTCATTGATATGCCTTGGTGTGATGCTAAATGGAACTAAACTTCTATACCATTTCTTCAACTATATCAGGTCCCAATAGCATTATTTCACCAAATATGTTTCATCATGTTAGATCTCTATATTTAATTCCATGGAGGGCTTCATAAGTGACCATCTAAATTCATGAGTGAAATTTATTTATGTACAAAAAATAAACATAAGGAAGGTGTTAATACAACAACCTTTGAAATCCAAATAATAAGATCTCAAAATATTCTCTAGTGTTTGAATTATTATTTCACACCGACTATATTTTTGGGGATGGAACTCAATAAATAAACTCCAATCTGTTTCAACAGCTTACTGAAGACTTTCCCAAAACATTGAGGTAAACTAATATCCCTATTAGAAACAATGGAATTTGTTACTCCATAAAACATTACAACTTACTTAATCAATATCCTTGCAATATAGTCCGGAGATAAGTCTTATCTGATAGTGATGAAGTGTAATAACTTGGTAAGGTGATCGACTAAAACACATACAAAATTATACCTATTAGAGGTTTTGGGGAGTCTAATAACAAATTCCATGGTGATGTTATCCAATTTCTATTCTAGTATGTGTATTGGATTCAAAATACCCTCATAATTTTTTCATTCATCCATAACTTATTGACATAACAAGAAATAATAGACACAATCATTTATATATCTCTTTATTCCATCATACTACAAGTATTCTTTCACACCTCAATATATCAATATATGTAACATTTGAAGAAAATATTAAGAACTATAAGCTCCCTCTATCAAATCCCTCAAAAAATATAGTATGTATAGAAAAAATACACATTTACTAAACCTTATCATACCATCAGAATTAAGGATAAAGTTATGGACGTTTATAAAATTCTTCTGCATCTTTATATCTTCCTTATGTGCCTCATTAATCGTCAATTTTATAGATGGTAAAACATTCAATTATAAAATATAATATTTCCACCTTCCTTAAATATTAATATATCCATCAATTTCAAATCCATAAATATTAGATTTTTTATATTCTTCATCATGGATAAGCTAGCATGGTTCTTTCGACTAAATGAATAATCCGATTTTTTCCTTTTATTATTCTTTTATGTGTTGTGCATTCCTAATCGTTAATAATATCTAACAATATTCTATGGGGAATATTCAAATCCTTATGTATTTAAATATACATAAAAAATTTATAATTAATTATTATATAATAATTTTCCCAATAAACATAATTCATCCGTATATTTAATGAAAATTTTACCATAAATAAATCCAAATCATTAGGTGGGTATTGTTTCTTATGAAGAATCAATTTTTATGAGTCATAAGCTATAACCATGTCATTTTGAATAATAATGAATCCTAATCCCATCATGGATGAATAACTAAATATTACAACCCCTTATCTGAAATAGTTTAATGTAAGCACAGATGCACTAAATAATCTGATCTTTAGTTCCTTAAATTTTTCATCACCTTCATCTATCTATAGTATCTTGTATCTGTTCATTATTAACATTGTCGTATGATTACATAGTCTTGTGAAAATACCCTCAAACAATCAATAATATCCAAACAAATCAAGAATACTATGGATCTCATTTATTATGGTTGGTCTGGTGTGACACTCAATAGCCTTCATCTTTAATGGATTGGTGATATACCCCCTCTTGAGATTATATGAACCAAAAATGGATCCCTTTTCATGAAATGTTCACACTTTGTAAATTTTTCATATAATATCTACTACTTTTGGGTATTTAGTACAATTATCTTGTGAACATCATTCTCTTATTTTCACTTTCAATAGATAAGAATATCATATATAATGACTAAAAAAAATTTGATCATATTAATCATTAAAGACTATTATCATTAAACCCATGAAGATATAATGGGAATTTGTAAGACCAAAAGGAATCACTATACACTCATAGTGTTTGTACCTTATATAGAATGTCATCTTGGGTATAACCTCCTTATTAACCATTACTTTATGAAATACCAAAAGAATCTCAATATTCTAAATGTTTTTATCTCTACACAATTGATCAAAATTTTCATCAATATGGGAAATATGATTCTTTTTCTTGATCATGATGTTGTTCAACTCCTGATTATAAATGGGAATTAACATTGATCCATCTTTATTTTTAAAAATACAATAGGTTCACCCAATGGTGACATGATTTTCCAAATAAATCCATTTTCATGGTTTCCATGAATTTACTTGTTCAATATCTGTAACTCAATTAGAACCATTCTATAGGGAGACCCTGAAACTATAGTGGAACCAGGTTTGAGTTCTATTGAAGACTCAACATTCCATTTTGGTGGAAGACTGGGAAATTATTTAGAAAACGTTTTCATAAATTGTTATAAAATATTCATGTCATCTATGTATAATTTCTCCCCAACCATAAGAGATAAACATACCTTCTTAATGGTAATTAATACCCATATAATGGATGTGATCTCCACTAAAATCTATTACTTATCAACACATTCATAGTTGATTGTTGGTTTATTTGGAATATGAAATACATATTACCTTCCAAAACAATTTATGTGGTATTTCTGTATAGAAATATAATTCATGCCAATGATAACATCAAATTCAACCAAAGGAATAATGAAAAGATTTATAAGAAGTCAATTCCCACCCATGTCAATCAAAGATGAATTTTGTACTTGAGGTGTGATCGTCGTTCCATAAGGGGGTCCAATATGAGTTCAAAATATAATCATATGGTTGGAATCATGAAGCCATTAGAATATTATTTATGTATAAAAGAATTTTTAGTTATATAGTCAAATAATACATTTGCGACTATAGAGTGGATAGTAAGTGTACCTTTCAGAACGTCACCATCCCTCCCCTCATTAGAAACAATGATCACATGGGATTCCCCATTATCCCTCACCTTATGTGGTTGATGAAATATCATAAACAATAAACATAGGGTTTGTTTATTGGTTATGATAATACCTATTACCCTTAGAATTGAAGCACTAAATTGTGGGAGGTGAATTCTGTGAAGCTTTCCATCTATTCTCAATGTAATCTAACTTTTTCCCATCACATTAAAAAAAATTACCAAATTTCCATCACGTACACTCATAAAACATTTAGTAGTATAATGTTGTTAATTTCCCCCATGCTTCTTCCCATACTCTGAGAAAAAAGAAAATTACATCTTCTTCTCTTCATGGTTTTAATATTTTCTATTGAACTCTATTTTTCATTTATTTTCATATCCTTAAGATTGAAACATAACTCCAACCACTATTCTAACCATGATAGCATATTGAATGATATCTTCATCACTACAGAAGTATCTTATGGATAACTCCCTTCATAGGCTTGTTTTTAGCCACTAAATAATTGATCATCCTTAATTCTATGTAGGATGATGACATAATAAGTATTCCATGAATGTCTTATAAAATTAGCATGATGGGTACCAACGAATTCATCACCCTTCTTATTTAACTCAGGGAACTCATTTTCCATATTTATATGAAGAAAATTAGTAAATTACTTAATGAAATATATGTTATTGATTGTTTCCCAATATATGGAGGCATTTTCATTGTGTTTCCTTGTATTCTTGATAAGATTCCACTATTATTCTACTTCACATTCCAAAAATATACACCGAAAATGATTTTTTCATATTCATAACATCGTATAATGGATAATATATTTTCATTCATTCTGATCGATTGGTCATAAACTAGTGGATCAGTGGTTCCACAAATGTAAGGTGGAAATTAACTCATGAATGACTCAATAGAATGGTTTTCCATCCTTTACCTGTTTAGATGTTCATTATGGTTCAAATATTACAAAATTTATGAGATTAAGCAATGAAATTTTTAAATCTAGATCACATAAAATTTGGATTCTCAGGTGGAAACTATTTTCATTTTTATCATACATAGTATTATTACAGTTCTTTTGGGTTTTGTCTATTGAATAAAACAAAAAAACATAGTCTAAAAAAAGTAATCATGATTAGGATCCACTTGATCAAGGAAAGTCACTTATATATAAGATGTATAAATAAATAAACATTCATTGTTATATAGAACATTTTTATTACCATGTTCATTTATAGTCATATTCAATTTATATCCTTTATAAGGGTTTCTAAATTTTTTACGAATTTATAAATCATAACTCCCCGGAGTTTAAACCCATGTGTACAATAAACCCTATTGTAGTGCACTAGTTATCGATCGAGTCTATCTTGATATGGTGTTATCAGGGATGTTAACCCTATGTATATATGTATTAAATCCACATACACTTATATTATATAGACGTGGATGTAGTTCTAGGAAACCACTTACTATAACCATTACCAAATTCCTTGCCATTATCATATATATGAATCTTCCATATACTTATCCCTATACATTTCCTTTGTAATCTCACTAGTGCTTTATCATTATTGATTCCATAGTTTAGAAAAACCTATAGTCTAGTACAATATATAGAAACATAGTATTAAAAAATATAGATCTTACATAAGTTTTATGAGTATTGATTAAGTTACATAAATATGTGTCTGAGGATCGTAATATTATATCAGATTTGGAAACATGGAACCATAAACACTAGCCTATAAGTGAGTTTTATCATCCCCCCACTATATTCTCCAAAACTATCACCCTTTTTAGATGCATCATACATAATATATATATATATATATTCATAACATAGGGAAATTAAAAATGAGAAAAAAGTGGTATTAGATTCCAATTAATGGTAAAAAAGGGAGATACATTATCATAACATGAGAATAACGGTATGAGAACATGATCACAAAATTCAAAAAATATACCCTACAAATCAAAGAACATAATATAGAATCATGGAATAAATTTTTGAAGTTCATAATTAAGGGAATAAAATAATATGAGCTATAAGAGAATAACATTTTCATAAGGTATGGATTTTTTTTCAATCACATAATCAAACATATTATTTCCTATTAGTCAACACTCACTACCAAGACCATCATAGTGAAACATATCCCTTACTATACTGATTTCACTCAGCATTCCAACCCTATCATTCCGAGCCCAATTCACTAATTGTGTTGTACCTACCATACTATATCAGGTTATGTACATATCATGAGATATATAAACCATTACCAAATGCATTTTAGGGATATATAGGTCCCACACATCACATAATGAAAATCATATATATATATATATATATATATAACTATGTGTGTGTTTGAGAGAGAGAGAGAGAGTCATATTATCATAAAACCTCATCATATAATAACCCATGAAATGAAATGGGTATCATAAACATTTCATTAAATCATAATATATGGAAAATAGATAGGTTTCATAATCATTTAATTATATAATAACCCATGAGAAAATCAAGGTTCATAATCATTACCTTTAGACGAGAAACGATTTTTATAAACATTGTAAAATAAAAACATATCCCATTAATAGAAATAATTTGAATGTTATCCTTACATAATATCCCCATTAAGGCTTATATAAAACCAACAGATGTCATCTTAGATAGAAAATAATTTTGAAAGAACATTTAGAGAATTTTTAGAGGAAAATATCATATCACATTGAGTAACTCTATTTATAACATTAAAAAATTTAGAAAACGTTTTTCATTGAAAATAACATTGAAAAAATATAAATTGGACTTCAAACCAATGATTTTTCAAGGCCTTGGAAAATTCGGTTCAGTCGTATACATTAAAATCAAGATTCCATTCACATTTTCATAAAAATATAAAGATGCGTTGTTTTAGAAAACAACATGAAGATTACTTTCAAAGAAAATTAAAAATTCATACATGGGTAATAATATATTTTAGAAATCATAATATAGTAATAAAACATTAATGAAAACATTTTTATAAAAAAAATTGAAAGGAAAAGGATTTCCAACCAAAGATAGATTTAAAGTTATATTCTCTTAAAAATATTTTATTAGTTGTCATTAATAACAAAGGTTTGAAAATGTATAATATTACATCAAGTTATAATGAATAAAAAAGGATATGAAAATCCATGAGAATTATTGGGAGTAATATCATGATATTTCAATATTGGATACATGACTATAAGTAATCTCAATAAACAATCAGATTGTAACATAAATTCATTACCTATTTGGTAAAATAGAATCATAATACTCATGATGGAATACCATAAAATGAAACATAAAATATCACGAGGATTAATAAATTCACGATATCACATTTTAATGGTTCTGTATATACATCTCATGAAAGAATATAGGCGCAAAACATAACGTACATCTCAATGAAGGAAAATTGAGGCAATAAAATTCCATAAAGCTTGAGTAACTTTTTAAATCCTAATATTACTAAAGTAATAGCATTAATTGAAAATTTAATAATCATTAAATTATGTTTAATAATTATATTTCTTATCATATTTTAGTGTATACACCACAGAAAATTTACATGTCGTTAAAATTGAATAAGTTTATCTAAGATTAAAGTGAGAATATAAATCTCAGTACCAAAATTATTGACTTCTTCCATACTCATTCAGACATCCTATATAGTAAATATAAGTTTATTTATATCTATCATATAACCATATTCATATATATAATACCATATATTATGTTATTATAACATTATATTACCTTTCTGTTATCATTTCCATGTTAATGTTATGTTTCAGTTAATAATTCATTTGTTTTTCGTATACATTTTGACTTGTTATTTTTGGTAATCTTACTTTGATAATGATATAATAATATATATAATTCTAACCATGATATTAAAATAATATATATCTGTTATAAATTTATTTATAATAATCAATACTATTTTGTGATAGGAATTGAAATAAACCTCCCATGGAGATGGTTGGTTGTACATATGCTTGAACATTGATTTTCATTTTATTTTTGGTTTGAAGGAAATAATTTTATATGCTAAATTATATTTAAAAAATAATTTTTATTTAATATAGATCACATATTTTTATTAAAATTATCCTTAATAAATTCTATGTAAAGCGTGAAAGAGTGGTATCACTTCACGTGGTCGTAGTACACCCTACATGTGAACGACGTTATCGTATTCCCATAAAATAGAAAGTGTGAAGTTATGTGTGATATAAAAATAAAATAAGAATAATAATATAATTAATATCATAAATATTATATATAAATAGTATTTCTATCATTATTCTCAACCTTTAGTGGTTCTAATGGTGGAAACAAAGGATATCGCTTTGTGAGGCAGTAGCCGGTGACACAAAAAAAATGATGACTTCAAAACACATTTGATGGATGTGTGTTTGGTTGTATGTCCAAAACATAACATAAAATTATAAATATATTTAAGATACTTATGTTTTTATATAATAATGATATAGAATAAATCTAAGGGTTCTGAGGATGAAATAAAACAAAATCCTTCATTGATGAATGTTACCTCTTCTTTGGGTCTCCTCCTTAGGGTTGAACAAAAATACTTCTTTGTTTGTCTTTATGTCCAAACAAAGTATTCTAGGATTAGGGAACGTAATTTTGGACATTATTTGTATATTTATTGGCCGAAAAAATAGTTGTGGATGTTTGACGATGAGAGGATATGTGGTGTCGATTTATAAGTGGGTGAGTGGAAGACATGTAATGTTTTTACAGAGAGGATTCTAACAACATTTTTCATGTGTCAATGTAGTCCAAAATAGGCCATTCTCAAACTTAATAGTTTTAAGGGTCTAAATATTTCAATAAAAGTATTTTTAGAAATGTATATTTATTTATTTTACCCTTCTATTTTTTGTTTAACCCCCCACATCCAAAGAACCCAGTTTTCCATTAATCGTGGTAATTAATTTTTACTGTATTAACGATAAATTTTTCTAAAAATTTATGTAGGAAATATTTTTAAATTATAAATTATAATTACTCTAAATATGCATTCTAATTTTCCAAATTCAAATAAAATAATTTGAAATTATTCTTTTAGGTATGGCAAGAAAACAGGTTTTTAAAGCAAAAATAATCAAATATTACAATGTATTTAAATTCAATTTCAATATTAAATTAAAGAAAATGTAACAAAGATGATAATTATATGTATAATTAAACTAAATACACATTTAAAAAATTATAAAATAATTAATCAGTATATATAAATTAAATAAAATTGTAGTTTTCCATTTAAACTTAGTATTTTTAAATATACATTAAAAAATGAAACTTTTGAGAAAAATACAAAAACATCACCCTGTGCTAATTTTAAAATCATGAATTAAAAAATGAATTTTATTTTTAAAAATTAATTTTATAAAATATTCCAAAATTAATTTTATGAATTTTCACATAATAAATAAAAAACCTTTCTTTGAGGAAATAGTATTTTCAATCGTATTAAGACATTACAAATAATTATCTATTTTATTATAAATATGATTTTTTATATAAAAACATATTAGTTATTATTTAAAATGAGGTAATTAATAATCATATCTCTATGTTTAATAACTAGGTTATAATTTCCCATTCAAATAATATTAATAATATATTGTGGTTTTGTTAAAACATAGTATCATCTATCACGCAATCTAATTGTGTGTTGTGTATAAAGAAGGATAACATGGGGTTATGTATAATGAAATATCTACATGGTGTTACATGTAACACTATCCATTAAATATATTTAATATATATAAACTAAAAATAATTCTGAAAAAATCATGGTGTTACACTGTCACACCTGAATGATGATTTCTAGGCTCCCCCATAACATTTGTATAACATCACATCACGCCCACATGAACCCTGACCATCACATCACATAAAATCGCAACAGAACAGCATAACCATTTTCCATCACATCACGTCACATCTGATCTCATAACTATGGTAGTAAGGTTTCATGAACATGAAGGACGTCAACTTCTTTCCCTCCTCCTACCATGCCCAACCCTCACCCAAAGAAATATTAGTATATATCATCCCTAAACAACTTTCCTAGAGATACCTAGTACATTGCATCACATCACATCACATCTTGGCAGTGAACATTAGACATTTGGCCATCACAGCTCATGCATGGAACTATTTCCTAGAAGAGGTGTCAGTGAAGAGTAGTTGGTCAACCATCCATCCTAACCAATGAGATTTTGTTAAAATCTCCCCCAAAACAATTGGTTGTCATTAATAAGTTCACTACATGGGTGGGGAATGTATAGAAAATCATCATGGAAAACAATTTATTTAATATCATTGTACAAAAGATCAACCTATGGGTTCAAAACAAGGCACTAACCAAATAACAACATTAGCACCAATCCTCTCAAAAATTCCAATTTCATTTCCAAAATTAAATTCATAACACCACACAATAATTAATATAACACTATCTAATATTTATCTCCTTTCCCAATTTTATCCAAATTCTATATATCACATTACCAACCATTTCCAGTTAGAATATCCATATAAGTCCAACATTTTAATCAAATTTGATTCATTATTCAAATTGTTGCATCACATTTTGGATTATCCATTTAAAACACACATCCTACATTAATTCATTCATCATATAATTCTATCACTTTAACTAAACTAACCTATTCTGTAATGACCCGGACCCGACAGGCCACCTCCCATGAACGCCAAAGGCTTCCGACTTGCAGTAAAGGCCCGTTAGGTATAGTGGGGAGTCTATACCCTCTTGGAGGATCATAATAAGGGTACTGGTCTAAGTATAATGTCTATAATCAGTGGAAAATAAATGACTCAGCAGACTCGAACCAGACCCGCAAAGCGGAAACATATCAAATATCAAATGAATAGAAGAAGCAGTTGATTAGCCACTAAATGTGGCTAATATTCAATGTTAATATATATAATATTCATTTTATTTATTATTTATAAACACAATTTTAGTGCATTTTACACTTTGAACATCATTTCACATAATGATTGTAATACCTTTTGAGAATGCACTATTATGTGGTACATATTTTTAACATCATTTAAAGTACCCAATGATTCATCTGGTTTTAAGGGATTTAATTATCCATATTTTAATTTGATATTTTGGGAAATTGATCTACACTTCAATATGAACATTTTTCATTTAGGGATCAATGGAGGGCTTACCCACTTATGGGTTGATCCAAGGGAGTAGCAAGGGACTGGATTGGATGTTATTTATCACCCTATTAATGTATAATCACTTCTTTTATTGAGATTTTTATTTGATGATTTTTAAACTCCATCATCCTTATTGAATTTAAAGACACACACTTCATGTGCTAATATGAACCTTTACCTTGATGTGCTCAAAACCTTGATCCTTCAAGTGTATAGGTGATTAGTATTAAAGGATGTAGGTATTAAACCAGTAAGTGATGATGTTGTTTTATCTTCTTCAATGAACCCATCTCAAATATAAGAAATTGAAATCTTTGAAAAGGAAATACATCCAATCCACCCCAAGTGATAACCTAGGATCAACTCATTATTTTAAATTGAATTCAATTAATTCTCTTAGAGTTCCTTTAAACACATCTAAAATCAACCCAAGTTGGCACTTCATAGCCAAAAACAGTCCTTAGAATGTGCGTGTCTATAGGTTACTTCTTAGGTCTCGGTGGATTCGACAATGCAAGCTAGACTACAAGGACCGTTCTACCTTCATCTCTTGGGTAAATTTGAGCGAGAACCAAATTTTCACGTCATTTCCGGGGACCGAAGTAAGTTATCTTAGAAACTATCTTCTTTTTTTCATCCATCTTCTCTGTTCTCATTCCCTCACTCCTATGGAAATCAATTTTGAACAAGTCCAAACATGGGAAACCTATCCTTATTTTGATCGCACAACCCCATGTGTGATGTATAATCACCATACAAATTTATACTTGTGGGATCATCAATAAACTAATGAACCACAATGTTTTTACTCCTATGATCCACAAAACATCCCAACATATAATGAGTTTCAATCACCACAAATCCAATATGAACACCCTCCTGTGCAATTCCAACAACGTAATTATCCACCTGAAATAGACCATATTTATCAACCCCTTACCCATTATGATCCACAACCATTACTTGAAAAATTGTGTCAAAAAATGGAGAAAATTAATTTTGAGGTTTCATCTTAGAGGATAGAACTACAAAGCATTAAAACTTACGAGGAACACATCCCTACACGAACTTTCCCTTCCATAACCTTATGTGACGTTTCTTGTTTCCCACAAAACCCATATGACTTTATTGAATAACCAACATTTGGATTAGGGATAGATGAAGAGGATCAATAAATTGTTGAAGGGTCTTTAAATCAGGAGGAAATTGACTTTTTTGATTCAAAAGAGGAGAATTTGACATCATGGATTGAGTCTCCTAAGTACAACTCCATTGATGAATTTTCAAAAACACCAACCATTAAACCATTGAGACAAATCAAAAACATTGAGTCCATACCCATTCTTGAAACTAATCTTTCCAATTTGGTGGTTGAATCTTCTATTCAAAAGGAACCAATTCTGTAGAGCAATTTCGAAAATGAAATTGAGTTTGATTCAAAGTCCCAACCTAGGTCTGAATGTGTTAGTCTACCTAAACTTGAATGAAAGGAATTTCCATCCACCCTCAAGTTTCCATTCATTGGGGATAGCCAGAAACTTCCAATTTCCAAATTTTCTTATCTTGAAACCAATAAAGCGGTAATTATTCGTAATGTCTTTGTAAAGACTAAAAAAGAAATTGAATCCACCATTTCGGATATTCCTTGGATTTACCTACTCATTTTAGAACATTTGTTTTTACATGACACAAATTATAAACAAAGAATCAATATCAATACAGTATAAGTGGATAAATATGGGGTCCTTAACATTTTTAAATTTGGTATTGGGTAATTTTAGGGGTCCATTTCAGGCTAACGACATTAAACAAAGCGCTACATGGGTGGCAACCCATGGTTTTCATGTTTTCAATTTTTTTTTAATCATATTTATTTTTGAAATAGGATTAATTAATTTTGATATTTAATAAAAAAAAATATTGTTTACCTATTATTCTATTATGATTATGGATGGGTATGAAAGAGGAGCACCATATTCATCCTTGTCACGTGGTGTAATCCTTGAGTAATACCTTACCCATAAATTTAAAAAGGAGACAATGTATCATCATTTTATTTTATATATATACTTATATTTTCATTATATATATATATATACTGTTTTGATTTTTTTGTTTGTTTTACTTTTTCCACTAGATAACTCTGCAAGCGGCATGGATATCAAAGGACTAAATTAGAGAAGCAGTAATTTCAAACTTCAACCACCAGGTGACGTCATTCAATGATCCTAATATTTCAATTTCCAAATTGAACTCCCCTTTTATTCCTCTACCCCATTCTAAATTTTCTTTTCTTTAAACACTGGGGACAGTGTTATTTTAAGTGGGGGGGAGATAAAATAAAAAAATGATTTCGTGTCAAAAAAAATGAATGATTTGAAAAACAAAATGTGTGTAAATGAAAGGAAAAGTTCTTTTAACTTTGAACATGGTAATACACATTGCACACTTTGAAACTGAATATCAAAAAATTTAGCCTCCCTGATTCTGATTTTAATCCTTTTATAATTTCATGAGCATAGATTTTGGAAATTATGGCTGTCCAATGTGATATTTCATTGTTTATATTTTCATCCAAATAAAAAAAGATCATAATACACGTCCTTTGGATAGTGGGGTATTAGTTTAAGTTCATGGGGTCTCCTAAATAAAGATCATAGGTTTGATGATCATTTTAGTTTTAATATGAGTATTCAATAAAAAATAAAAATAATTAAATTTGTGCGTAGAGAAATGAAATGACCTAATGCGTGGCTTTCAGAACTTGGGGATCATGACTCCATAGTTGTCTGGCCCAGAGTTAGTAATTTTATCTCTATTTCTGGTAATTTGATTTTGTTTTTGACTGAGTTAACTCAAGATGATTCCTGAGTATGTAGGATTCACTTTGTGCCCTAAGGTCTTTGAGCCTGTGAGTCATTGGAAATGTCTCGGTATAGGGGGTCACTAATTTGAGTGAAACTTCAATTACCATGGAAAAATTGAAAAAAAATCAAAAAAATAATAATACAATAAAAAAATGAATACTCATCTTAATATTGAAATGTGATTCCACCTAGCTCTTCCATCATTTCCCCCTTGAATAAAAATGAACCCCCATGTCTATTGTGATACACAACACATTCTCATACTTAATTGATATTGGATGAAATATGGAAATGAATTTGAACAAAGGAATGGGATTGGGATTGGATTCTGCTTATGGAACTATCTTGTATTAAAATATTTTGATGGGTTTCATTATTTTTTGGTATAAGTGTTTTTGGTGATCATTGTGTATTAACTTTTTTTTGGAAAAGGGAATTTGAATTTCATTTTTGATGAGATATATTTTTCTCGGGACTAGCAAAACTCAAGTTGGGGGGTGTGATTAGCCACTAAATGAGGCTAATATTCATGTTATTTATTATTCATAAACACCATTTTAGTGCATTTTACACTTTGAACATCAATTCACATTATGATTGTAATACTTTCTTAAAATGAACTATTATGTGGTACATTTTTTTAACATCATTTAAAGAACCCAATGATTCATCTAGATTTAGGGAATGTAATTACCCATATTTTAATTTGATATTTTGGGAAATTTATCTACACTTCAATATGAACATTTTTCATTTAGGGATCAATGGAGGGCTATCCCACTTATGGGTTGATCCGATGGAGTAGCAAGGGGCTGGATTGGATGTTATTTATCAGCCTATTAATGTATAATCACTTCTTTAATTGAGATTTTTATTTGATGATTTTTAAACTCCATCATCCTTGTTGAATTTGAAGCCACACACTTCATGTTCTAATAATAACCTTTACCTTGAAGTGCCCAAAACATTGATCCTTCAAGTGTATATGTGACTACTATTAAAGGGTGTAGGTATTAAACCAGTAAGTGATGATGTTGTTTTATCTTCTTAAATGATCCCATCTCAAATATAAGAAATTTAAATCTTAGAAAAGAAAATACATCCAATCCACCCCAAGTGATAACCTTTGATCAACTCATTCTTTTAAATTGAATTCACTTAAGTCTCTTAGAGTTCCTTTAAACCCATCTAAAATCAACCCAAGTTGGCCACTTCATAGCCAAAAACAGTCCTTAGAATGTGTGTGTCTATAGGTTACTTCTTAGGTATCTGTGGATTCGACAACCCAAGCTAGACTACAAGGACCATTATTCCTTCATATCTTGGGTAAATTTGAGTGAGAACCAGCAGTATAGAAATAGTTGAAGCGGAAAATAAACAGATCAACATGCTGGATATCACTGCAACTAATACTATAAAAAAACAAACATGCATCCATAGAAAGTCATACATACCAATATATAATGGCGCCAATGGCTAACCATCAGTTACTACATAGTAAAATAAGCATGCTGATACAAAGAGAAACTAAACAATGTAACTCCAGGAAGGCACGACCCTTATGTCCTTGCTAGTATCCATGCCCACAACACTAAGGTCAATCTCCTGAGGCTGACCCTCCACATGCACGCAATTTCATAACGTCTACATGCGTCCCGAAGGGCCCATGTATGGTGTGAGATGAGTCTCAGTAGGATACCACCCAAGGGTGCGTACCTAATATACGTGTTTCGACAGACATGATTATATAAGAAAAACAGTAAACAGAACAATGCCCAAAAGTAAACACAAACTTCATGGGTGTTCAGCAACCACCAGGAAGTGTCACCTGCTTCAGCCAACACTGGAATCTCTGGTCTGTAGCCCGAAACCTCATGCCACCTGACACCATGTGTCTCAAGTACCGATGTCCCGAAGGCATTCCCAACAATCGTAACCTAGCTCAGAAGCTCAACCTTCCCATGGAACAATATCTGGAGGAACGACGATACCTGTCCTCAAATGATAACCGGAGGGACAGTGATATCTGCCCTCAAATCACGGAAAGCCTCTACCCCCAACCTGACCACCGAAAAGCTATCTCTCGAAGGCTCCTCACCTTCAACGTGGCTTCTTATGGAAAGCACCCCCAAACCAAAAATACCTAACCGCATCCACCAGGGGCCTCTACCCAGCAAGTGGTCATACCACCTCATCTCAGATTCTATCTATGTGCACAATACTCAAAAGTACTTTGTGAGTGGTAATCACCACAATAAGTTCACAAGCCACACACCTCTGACACCTCGTGTCCCTGCGAACTTGCCCCTCAAGTCAGATGGCCTCTCCATCCACGTAACCCGGGCCAAGCCCAACCCGATGTTCCAACTTCCTCAACCAACATCAATGATTCCCAATCCCTTTGTAGAAACCACCCAATGTAAACTGGGCAAAGCCCCAACTTGTGATTCCCATCACCCAACAATATATATTCAGGCCACGCCCAACACAACTCAACAGTTCAAAAATAACAATATCACACATTTCATAACTATACTCAAATCATCACTTTAAATAGGAAATTACTAAGTAGTTAAATTGCACTATCTTGTGTTGTCCCATGCCAACACCTAACTCATTCATAATTTAACAATTAAACTAAACATTTTAACTCAAGTAATTCAATAACCAGTCTAAACATAGCAGTTTAAACAATGGTCTAATTCATACGCATTTCGGCACCCCCAGACGAATTTCCCCAAATGAGCAACAACCTCTAACCCAGCCTCGCTCAATCACAACAGGGTCAGAGAATACCCAGAGGCATCCCACAAAGCAGATAATTAATTAAAAAAAAATGAACAGGGTTTTTCTCAACACCTGATGTTGCACCCAAAGGTCAAAACCCCCAAAAGTCTACGAAATCACGAATGAAGCTATGTACCACCCACCTCGTACTCATACGATGACACTCCTTTGATAACAACCTATGAATCAGTCTAAATCGTGGTAGATCGGCATTTCCGTCAAATCCAAGAAATTCCATTTAGATGGAATCTTCGGTGAAATAGAGGAGGAATCAAGGACGAAGAAGGGTGCGCAGGGTTAGCCTCTCGTATGTGGTCCCGATGCCACCGACAGATCAAATAATGGACAACGTATGAAGATTCTGGGAGGGTTTCTATTTTTCGGAGGTTCTCGAATGAACGGTTCGTCCAACGGGGAGGAAGAAGAATGTTCCAGAAATAAGACGTGACAGCATCTTAGAAGCTCAAATAGAAAAATAGTACATGCCGTGTATTTTAAGACTACACGCCTTGTAGATGACTTTTCTGTACTCCGACTTAAGTGGAGTCCATCACATGGCTTGGACCATGTACACGGTCAACACACGTCCAGGGATCGACCATTACACAGAACGAAGTTACATTGCGTGTCAAGGAACACTACACGTCGTGTAGATGGAAATTTATACCTGGGCACCACATGACATCTACTTGGCCTCTCACGGTTAAGGGTACACGACGTGTCTATAACCACACGCCATGTAGTATGAAGCTTCTAAATAGTTAGCACACAGCATGTACTCAGATAGTACATGACTGGAACTCGCCCAACACATACATGGCGTGTACTTAAAGTACACGGTGTGTATTCTAGAAATTTTCGAAAACTACCCAGATTTTCCAGACATCTCCGAAACCAGTAAAAAAATAGTTCAAGCAGGGTCGCGATTTGACCCATTATAAAAACTCAGGTTCTTACAAACTCCCCACCTTAACGTAGCTCATCCCCGATCTACCGAAAGAAACCATGAGATGGAACTGAACACGCCCATTCTGGTTAAACAACCTAGACTACCCCGGTCTCAATGTTCTTGATAAATTCCTACAGGGCACCCCTCCTTAGGAATTGCCTACTCGATCTCATCCAACAAGGCACAAAGCAATAAAAATAAGCAAACAAGGCCCAATGACCTATTTCCTAGACCCATGGTCCTCCCATGATGCATTGTCACCCCTACACCTCCCTGGTGCTCCCATGTCGTTTTCGACACCCAAACGTATCCCTCACCGCGGTGTCTGACTCCAAGAGGTCATGCATCTAATAGATGCTCAAATCAATACTAGTTCCATACACCTCAAGTAACATGCATCCTCGATGCCCCAATGCCCACAACACCTCAAGTAACCTACCTCTTTGATGCTCCTGATGCCACACATCTCAAATATATAAATAAAATATATAACGCATCCAATATGATGCCAAACCCACTAACTAGCATCTAGTCTGTCCACGAGTATACTATGAAGCCCGTGCACTCAAACAGACATGCCTCAAGTGGTCATGCCAAAAGAAGGAAAAGAAAAATCATGGCCACACCCGTGGTGTACCTGCCACCATTGTCGGCCCACCAGCCTGCTCAGTCCCTGACTGCTCCACAGTGTGTACCTAGCCTAAAGTACGGTTGCTTGATGCCTGACCTCCCTGTGGTGCTGCTTCTGTCACTGGCCACTGACCCCTCATCTGGGTTCCACCATCTCCGTCACGTCCTTCGCGCACAGCTGAACCTCAACTACCCTCTCCTGGTATCAAACCTGAACCAACACCTGACGCCACAGTCTGTCCTGGTCCCTTTTTGTCAGCTGTCCGAGAAGGCTGCCTACAAAACCTCTCCAGATGCCTAACCTGTCCACATGCCCGGAACTCCTTCGGAGGCCTATCGCACTGAGCCTGAACATTTTCTGGTTGTCCACACTGAAATCAAATCACCGAAGAACTACCACGAGGTGGTCTAGCTGAATCCCTAGCATGACTGCCCTGCTGGAACTCATCCCGTCCTCGCATCCTGCTGTCTGAACCATCACCTGGATCTGTTTCCCAACCAATCTGGGGTCTATCCCTCTAGTTTCCCTCCTCTATAAGCACCTAGTTCACCGCCTCGGAGAAGGATCCCAGACTGAATATGTTCACCTGGACCCGGATGGCTTGTCATAATCCATCCTCGAAGCATCTCACCCTAGATGCGCCATTGCTTACCATACCAGGTGCAAAGTGAGACAACTCTGTGAAGGTAGGTGTGTAGTCCATGACAGAAATATCTCCCTGCTGAAGACTCAAGAACTCCCGAGCTCTCTCTGCCCTCAATGTCTCTGGATAGAATTTCACAAAGAACATGTCCTCGAAGTCCTTCTAAGTGAGACCCTCGTGCCTACGATACTGTACCTCTACATCCCACCAATGCATCACTGGTCCTCTCGGTATGTATGTCGTGAGCTTGACCCTCCACCCTGGAGGCTTCTCTAGCTGCTCGAAGATCATCTTCATACTCTCTATCCAGTTCTCTGCTGCTTGTGGACCACCCTCACCCTGAAAAAGAAGCGGGTGATGTGACTGGAACACCCGTGTCAGATATGCCATAGAAGGCTCTGCACCCTGCACGCCTCTATCAATCCCCTATAATATACATAACAGGATAGCTCGAAGCTGCTCATCAGGCCATGTTCTGAATACTGCCAAATCCGATTGCTGCCCTGCCTACACTGGATCCTGAACCTGATCCTGTCCCTGAGCCGGTACCTACGGCTCATGCCCTGCCTACACCGGATTCTGAACCTGATCCTGTGGAACTGCATCCTCTCCTTCCAGATGCCCCTTCGAGTCTTGAAGTATTAACACACTAAATACTGTAAATGGTGAGACATCCCATATATATATATAACAATATATTCTACAAAGATAAGGAAAGTAGTAAAGAGGCAGTGTATACCAACTACCCTTACTCTCCCCTATCGCATCTGATACCCTCGGCATCCCGACCTCCTGGCCTCCATACCCACCCTCAACAGAGCCAACTATCAGTAGTACCCCGAGCCATTCTCGTCCTAACAACAAATGTTTCCTCAATCGCGACGACCAGGTCACCCAATCCTGACAGTTACACTGCCTCAGCCATAGTACATGCCTGCTCTCATAAGAGCCAGACCCAAATATCCTACAACATGCAATTCTACAAATAAATAAAGTGTGACACATCACATTGCAACTAACAATAAATTCTATCAATAATCTCACCTCTTCAAGTTTTATAAGCACACAAAGCATAGAAATTGATTATATTCACATGGTATTATCACTTCAAAAATCATACGTGCAGTTATGAAATTAAAATAACCTAAAATGTGCCTATCAAAATCCAAACAACCAAGACTTTCCATACAGGCTGAGGTTTTCATATCATAATCAATAACATCACACAACAAGTGAGCCAAAGAGGAAGAAATAATATAAACCATAATCTGAGAAGAAACAAATATCAATTCCCACCCACAACAACTCAATCCATCCCTCATACATGGGGCGGCAGACACCCAAGCATGAGTTCAAAATCTAGTTCCAAAAACCACCTATCTCCAGTCTACCATATCCCAAATAGTATAACAAGAAGAAAAAAAGAGAATTCTCAAACTCATTAGTAGCTAGAAAAGCAATGCTACTAAATCCTTGTCAAGAACTCCCTTTGATACCACTTTGTAACGACCCGGACCCGACCGGCCACCCGAACAGTGCCAAATGGTTCTGGTGTTACTACATTAGGCACACCTCCCCTGAATGCCAAAGGTTTCTGACTAGCAGCGAGGGTCTGTTAGGTATGGTGGGGAGGTTATACCCTCTCGGAGGATCATAAAAAGGGTATTGGTCCAAGTATAATGTCTATAAGCAGCAGAAAATAAATGAATCAGTAGACTCAAACCAGACCCACAGAACGGAAACATATCAAATATCAAATGAACAGCGGAAGCAGTATAGAAACAGTAGCAGTGGAAAATAAACAGAACAACATGCTAGACATCACTGCAACTACTACTGTAAACAAACAAACATGCATCCATAGAAATTCATACATATCAATATATAACGGCGCCAATGGATAACCAATAGTTACTACATAGTAAAATAAGCATGCTGATACAAAGAGATACTAAAAAAGTAACTCAAGAAAAGAACAACTCAATTCCCATGCCAGTCTCCATGACAACAGCACTAAGGTCCATCTCATGAGGCTAACCCTCCACCTGCATGCAATTTCATAAAGTCTACACGCGTCCCAAAGGGCCCGTGTAGGGTGTGAGATGAGTATCTTTAGGATACCACCCAAGGGTGCATACCTAATATAAGTGTTTCGGTAGACATTCTTATATAAGAAAAACAGTAAACAGAACAAATCCCAAAAGTAAACACAAACTTCACTAGTGCTCAGCAGCCACCGGGAAGTGTCACCTGCTTCGGCCAACGGCGAAATCTATGGTCTATAGCTCGGCACCTCATGCCACCTGACACCATGTGTCTCAAGTACCTATGTCCCAAAGGCACTCCCAACAATCGTAACTGAGCTCAGAAGCTCAACCTGCCCATGGCACAACATCTGAAGGAACAACGATACCTGTCCTCAAATGATAACCGGAGGGACAGCGATATCTACCCTCAAATCACGACGAGCCTCTACCCCCAACTTGACCGCCTCAAATCTATCTCTTGAAGGCTCCTCACCTTCCACTTGGCTTCCAATTGAAAGCACCCCCAAACCAAAAATAACTAACTGCATCTACTGGGGGCATCTACCCAGCGAGTGGTCGTACCACCTCATCTGAGAGTCTATCTGTGTGAACACTACTCAAAAGTACCCATTGAGCGGTAATCACCATAATATGTTCCCAAGACACACACCTATGATACCTCATGTCCCTGCGAAGCTATCTCTCAAGTATGATGGCCTCGCCATCCAAGTAACCCGGGCCAAGGCCAACCTGACAGTCCAACTGCCTCTACTGACGTCTATTGTGCCAAATACCGTGGTAGCAACCACCCAAAGTAAACCGGGAAATGCCGCAACCATTTATTTCCATCACCCAACAATATATATTTGGGACACTTCAAACACAACTCAACTGTTCAAAAATAACAATATCACACATTGCATAACTATAATCAAAGCATCAATTTAAACAGGAAATTACTGAATAGTTAAATTGCACTAACTTATATTATCCCATGCCAGCACCTAACTCATTCATAATTTAAAAATTAAACTAAACAATTTATCTCAAGTAATTCAATAAGAATTCTAAACACAACAGTTTAAAAAATGGTCTAACTCATATGTATTTTGGCACCCCTAGCCGAATTTCCCCAAATGAGAAATGACCTCTAACCCGGCCTCGCTCAATCCCAACAGGGTCAGGGAATACCCAGAGGCATCCCACAAAGCAGATAATTAATTAAAAATAATAAATAGGGTTTCCCCCAACACCCAACGTCATGCCCGAAGGTCACAACCCCCAAAAGTCTACGAAATCATGAAAGATGGTATGCACCACCCACCTCGTACTCATATGATGACACTCCTTTGATATCAGCCTCTAAATCGGTCTAAATCACAGTAGATCTGTGTTTCCGTAAAATCTCGGCAATTCCGTTCGGATGAAATTTGCAGAGAAATAGAGGAGGAATCAAGGATTAAGAAGGGTGTGTAGGGTTAGCCTCTCTGATGCGGTCCCATTTCCACTGACGGATCGAAGAACGGAAAATGTATGAAGATTCTGGGAGGGCTTCTATTTTTTTTAGGTTCTCAAACGAACGGTTCATCCAACGGGGGAGAAGAAGAATGTTCCAGAAATAAGATGTGACGGTCTTGGATGCACAAATAAAAAAAGTACACAGCGTGTATTTTAAGACTACACATCGTGTAGATAACTTTTATGTACTCTGACTTAAGAGGAGTCTGGCACATGGCTTAGACTGTATACACGGTCAACACATGGCCAGGGATCGTCCATTACACAGAATGAAGTTACACGGTGTGTCAAAGAAGACTACGCGTCATGTAGATGGAAATTTATACCTGGTCACCACACGGCATGTACTTGGCCTCGCACGGTTAAGGGTACCCGGCGTGTCTATAACCACACACCGTGTAGTAAGAAACTTCTACACGGCCAGCACACGGCATGTACTCGGAGAGTACATGGACAACACTTGCCCAACACATAAACGGAGTGTACTTGAAGTACACACCCTGTAGTCTGGAAATTTCCAGAAACTGCCCATATTTTCCAGACATCTCAGAAACCAGTGAAAAAAATGTTCAAACAGGGTCGGGATTTTACTCGTTCTAAAAACACGAGTTCTTACATATTCCATTTCAATTTTAACATTATCATTTAATTTTAATGCATTATTATTAATTTATTCCATTGCTACTCAGGTATCTATCACAACACATTACCACACAAACAAACCAACAAACCCCATTTTCCAGGAAAACAATTCTTCGCATCAACACCAATTCACAGTCACTAGCCCTTTCCACACCACAGAAAATTTCCACACACCACATCAACTTCTCATTAAATAACCACCCCACATCATAACTGCACGTCACCTCCCACTACTGGTAATTTGGGTTTTCCCAACGCTTGTTTTCCAACGGTTCTACTAAACTGTTGGAATAGATGTATAAGACACGTATTTCCCAACGGTTTGAAGAAACCATTGGAAAATCTAACAATTTTTCTACCTTTACCAAGGGTTTTACAAAACTGTTGGTAAAGCCCATGACTTAGGAAGGATTTCCCAGCGGTTTGTGTAAACAGTTGGTAAAGCTCACATTTCCCAATGGTTTGTTAAAACCATTGGGAATGTTTTCCCCTAAAATCACAGCGAACCCGAGATCCCATACACGTGATTGAACTGCTAAAATTGAGACCTAATATCTCTCTCGAGTGGAAAATCATTCCACCAGATCCATACTCAATCACAAGGTTGTTTTGTTCTATACATCAAATCTGTAAGTAGTACGTTATGTTTAATGTTTTGCATCTAATTTTTTTCTTTTCTATTTTGATTTGGCTTAAACCTAAGGTTGGGCAGTACGTATACCCAAAAATTTCAATTCGATTTGTTATTTGTTTTCTGTTTTTGTTCTGGTTTCATGTGTGAATCAATTTTTTGTTCTATTTTTGTTTTATGTTTTTGTTCTGGTGGGAGGTTCTGGGGGTGCAGTAGGTGGGGGGAGGGGTGTGCGGGTGGGGTGTTTAGGTTGGGGGAGGGGGTGTACTGTTGGGGTGTTGAGGTGGGGGGTTGTACAGGTGGGGGTGGGGGTGGGTTGTGCAGGTGGGGTGGGGGGATGGGTGGGTTGTGTAGGTGGGGGTGAAATTAGAGGGGGTTGTTGTGCAAGTGGGTGGGGGGAGGGGAGTGTGTAGGTTGGGGGGGGGGGGGTGGGCTGGTCAGGTCAGAGTCTTGGGGGGAGAGGTGGGAGTTGTACAGGTGGGGGTGGGGGTGGGTTGTGCAGGTGGGGGTGGGAAAGGGGGGATGTTCAAGTGGAGGGTGAAAGTGGAGGGGGTGTTGTGGAAGTAGGTGGGAGGAGGGGAGTGTGCAGGTTGGGGGATGGGCTGGGAAGGAGGGACTCTATTGGGGGTGAGGTGGGTGTGGGGTTTACTGGTGGTGGTGGGGGGAGGGAGGCTGTAAAGGTGGGGGTGGGGGAGGGGGGGTGTGCAAGTGGGGGGTGCCTATGGAAGTGGCTGGGGGGGAGGGGAGTGTGTAGGTTGGGTGTGGGCTAAGCAGGTGGGAGTATGTTGGGGGTGAGGTGGGGGTGTAGTGGGTGGATGGGAGGGGGTTGTGCAGGTGGGGGTGGGGGAGGGGGGTTGTGCAAGTGGGGGTTCAGTTGGGGGGGGGGGGGGTTGTGCAGTCGGTGGATGGGAGGGGGGTTGTGCAAGGGGAGTCTATTGGGGGTGAGGTGGGGAGAGGGGGATGTGCAGGTGGGAAGTCATCACATCCATAGTTCACCAATAAGCACGGGGAATTCATTACTTCTAGAGATTTGGATAGGTTTGAGGCCTCTTTGGTTTTGGTTCTTGTATAGTCATCTTGATGAGTAAGGCATCACATGATCTAAAAGTGACATGAACTATATAGGATGAATTCCTTCTCCCACAACACATTTTTCTCGAAATAATATATCCTTGGAAGGTTGTGGGAGCATTTTAAAATCCAATTACACAACATTTAACCAATTGTAAACTTCATACCATCATGTTATCAAGTCACTAATCCTACCATATTGTATTTTCACTAAAAAATTAAATTCTGATCCTTAACACCCATCTTTTGTTTTTCATAACAGGAATGACAACCCAATTAAATCTCATAGCTCTCAGTCACACCCCTGTGGATAGCTCGCCCACCCCCCTGGACACCCCCTACCCCCTGGACTGCCCTTCCACCCTCGTGGAATGTCCGCCCACCCCCCTGGACACCTTGTACCACCTGGACAACCCTGCCACCCCCATGGAAATCATGCTCACACCCTGGACACCCCCTACTCCCTGGATAGTCCCCCCAACCTCGTGGACAGCCCGCCCACCCCCTAGACACTCCCCCACCCCCACCCCCGTGGATAGCCCGCCCACCCCCTGGACACCCCCTCCCCCTAGACATCCATGCCACCCTCGTGGACAGCCCGCTTACCCACTAGACATCCCGTACCCCCTAGACAACCCCGCCAACCCCGTGGAAAGCCTGCCCCTAATTACACAGAAGTAAATAACTTTTCATTTCCCCTGATTTCCAGAAGCCCCCGTACAGGTGAACCCTAACCTGAGGTCTTCCATCTGATCGGCTGCAACTCCCCCATCCAGGTTAGACTCGTTCAACCTCTTCCCAAATACAGACTTAGAAGCCCTCATTGAGGTAATTGACATGGTTGGGGTAGTGGGGTAGGTGGTTTTCCTTTTTTTAGTGGGGTGATATGGTACTTTTTGTGGAATTTAGTTTGGGTGTTATGAAATGTACTAACTTTTCACAATATTTCCATTTTTTAAAATCAATAACTTATTTAAAAAACTCTCTTTACACATTCTGCATCTTTCATGAAAAGCCTTCACTTTGTAATATCTTGAACAATGTTTTATCTGGTCTATGGTGTCTTCTTGGTATGTGATAAATGAAAAAATTACAAAACACATCTCACCTCAAATCTAGGCACACATAACTGAATTAATTAGTATATCTTTGCATTGTTTTAATAGTTCACTAGATCAACTAGAAACTCCTTCCTTTTTCATTTACTTAAATATATTTTCTATTAAATTTCATTCTTATTTAATTCTTTATGACAAAATGACTTATATAAATTCTTTTTACAGAATGGACAGAAGATGGATGTATGAAACCGATCAGATCTCAAGCGATTTTCAAAACAATTTGGAGAGATTTATAGATTTTTCATTTCATAATGCTTCAGATAGTGTTCACATACACTTCCCATGTTCCAATTGTGTTGGTAGACCTTGGTTGAGCCATGAAGAAGTCATATACCACATAACCAAAAATGGTTTTCAAGAAAACTACTTTCTGTGGTATCACAATGGGGAGAAAATGAAATCACAAATTGGTGATGATTGAAATGGAAGGACTGGAATGGAGAATTTGTTATATGATCAGTTTCTATTTATTCATCATCAAGAAAAATAATGGATTTTGACTCAAGAAGACTTCGATATGAGGACAGCTGATGCATCTAGTGAAAATGATGATATTGATAGGGTGAAAAAATTGAATGATGCTGCCACCACTCCAGTATATCGACAATGCGATAAAATTAAAAAGATGGAATTTTTAATCCGATTGTTTCATGGGAAAACTATGTATGGGATTTATAATACAGCAATCGATTACATTATTAGCCTCTTGAATGATTTACTTCCAGATGATGCAGATATTCCCTCAAACCCCTATATGGAATGGAAGTTAGTTGAGGAACATGGGTTTTCAAGAAACAAAGTTCATGCTTTACCGAAAGATTGCAGTTTATTATGGGAGAAAACCACTGAACTAAATGATTATATAAAATGTGGCACATCCCGCTGGAAGTAAAAATCTGATCGAACACCATCTCACATTCCACAAAAAGTAATGTGGCACTTTCAATTGATCCCTAGACTCCATAATCTTTTTATGTCTGATGACATATCAATAAAAATGAGATGGCATGATAACGAGAGAAAGAGGACTAATGATTAGTTGGTTTATCCTGCAGATGGATTTGCATGGAAGTGATTTGATGCTCGACATCCTTATTTTGCAGCTGACGTGCGTAATGTGAGGCTGGGTCTTTCATGCGACGGTTTTAATCCGTTTGGGCAGATGCTTACTTCGCACAGCACATGGCCAGTTTTTATACACATTTATAATCTTCCCCCATGGTTGTGTATGAAAAACCTTTCACTTTCATGAGTATACTCATATCTGGTCCTTCTGATCCCAGCATTGATATTGATGTATACATGCAACCATTAATAAAAGAGTTGAAACTTATTTGGGATGTGGGTGTGCGCACATACGATGCATGTTCGAAAGACATATTTCAGATACGTGCTATGCTTATGTGGATGATCAATGATTTTCCGGCTTATGCAATGATGTCTGGATGCAGCGTGAAGGGAAAACTGTTGTGTCCAGTTTGTATGAAGAATACACGATCCAAAAGTCTGAAACATCGTTGTAGTTTCAATTTTATGGGACATTGGCGATTCTTGCCAAAGTATCGTCCATATAGAATGAATCGTCGAAGATTTGATAATACCATAGAGACCGATGATCCACCTCAGTGTATGTCTGGAACTGACGTGCTTAATGAATTAAAAGATTTCAGTTTTTCGTTCGGGAAGGGTCAAATGAAATCTGGAAAGAGAAAGAATGATTCCACTGAAACCTGTTACAATTGGACGAAGAGGAGTATCTTTTTTGATTTGCCTTATTGGTCAACCAATTTGTTACATCATTGCTTAGACGTAATTCATATTGAAAAGAATATATGCGAAATTTTGCTTTCTGTTCTTCTAAATTTCAAGGGGAAGACAAAAGATGATTTACGATCTCGGCGTGACTTGGTGGATTGGGGCATCAGACCAGAATTGCATCTTGTGCGTATCAGTGAAAATAAATGGCTACTTCCATGTGCTTCTTATGTGATGACACCTATGGAGAAAAAACAATTTTCGTAAGTATTAGAGACTATTAGAGTTCCTGATGGCTATTCAAGCAACATATCTAAACAGGTCAACATAAGAGAGTTGAAGCTAAAATCTTTGAAGAATCCTGATTATCACCTTCTACTGCATGAGTTGCTTCCAATAGCAATCTGTCATCTTTTTTCCAATAATGTAAGGGTGGATGTTATTTGGTTGTGCCATTTTTTTAGAGATCTGTGTGCTAAGAAGTTTTCCAAGTCTTTCTTACAAATAATGTTGATAGATGCTCCATTAATTTTGTGTGAGTTGGAAAAAATATTTCCTCCATCATTTTTCACATGAATGCTACATCTGACTATCCATATTCCCACTGAAATACTTCTCGAAGGACCTGTTTCTTTTCGTTGGATGTGTCCAACTGAAAGAAATATGTTTAAATTAAAGTCTTATGTCTGAAACAGAAATCATCCCGAAGGTTCTATCGTGAACGGTTACATGGCTCAAGAATGTATGGATTTCTGCTCGATGTATTTGTCTGATATTGTCACAAGATTGAACAAGCCAATGGGAAATGAATAAGAATAGTATGATCAAATTGAACCCAGTTTTTCATCACTTCCTCAAACAGGAGGAATTCCTGGATCATATACATTGAAGTCATTAAGCCATGAAGAGCAGTAGATGGCACATCACATAGTTTTGTTCAACTGTGATTTGTTCAATGACTATATTAGGTAACTAAATTGATTATGTATATCTTACATATATATCTGTTAAACTATTCATATTTTTTATCTACAGGGAACATAAAACAATGATAAATAGGAAGCATCTTTCTTTATCTTTGAGAAGGAGAGAGACTTTTCATAGCAACGAGTTTTCTGCTTGGTTAAAATTGAAGGTATTAAAAAATTAATGTTTAAAATAATTATATAAAAATTTAATTAATTTTAATATTCATTTATATTGCAGGTATTGAGTTTGTCTGTTGACTCTGTCTCTGAGGAAATAAGAGCTTTGGCTTTTGGTCCTAATATCGTGGTTCATGACTGTAAATCAATTGTTATCAATGGGTACAAATTCATTGCCACTGAACGAGCAAATAACATGAGAACACTACATGATGGTGTTATTATTACTTCCACAATAGATTGTTTTTCTAGTGCATCAAATAGTAGACCGCGATTTGAAAATGTGGGTTATTATGGAGTTGTTGAGAAGATAATAATATTGGATTATTACTCTCATGGACGAGTAACAATGATGAAATTCCATTGGTTTGATTCGATGATGAGACATGGAACATTTATTGATGATTGTGGATTTCGAGTAATTAATATGACTCACACTCTTACTACCGAAGAACCATATGTGTTGGCATCTGTAGGTAAAGAAGTTTTTTATGTCAAAGACCAACTTTGACCTGAATTTGGTGTCATAGTTGAAGTAATTCCAAGACATATTTTTGATGATGGTGATGATGAAATTGACACTGTCCCTAGTGCCATTGGAACCAATCCATTTATTTCTTTTGATGACTCAAATAGCTCAATTTTCAGAGTTGATTGTGAACCTGAAGTTGTGGTTGAAAATATATAGAATCATTCATCCATGTTCTCAATTCTTTTGGTTTACCTCGAGTTGGGTTGTTAAGGTTGGTAATATGAAAATTGATTTAGTATTGATCATAAATATGTTTTAGCTGGCTTGACCGTTATGTGAATTTTCAATGTTTATTGGTTGCAGTTTTAATTGAATTGCATTTTCTAATTTGGAATTGAACTATATTCAGACATAGTCAAACAATATTTATAACTTGGTGAACATTACAACTTGTATGATTTATTAAATCCATTCAAGATCTTCTAAAACAATTGATAGATGACTTGACCATTATGTGAATTTTCAATGTTTATTGGTTGCAGTTTTATTTGAATTGAATTTTCTAATTTGTAATTGAACTGTATTCAAAAATATTCAAACAATATTTCTAACTTGGTGAACATTACAACTTCTATGATTTATTAAATTCATTCAAGCTGTTCTAAAACAATTGATAGCTGACATGACCGTTATGTGAATTTTCAATGTTTATTGGTTGTAGTTTTATTTGAATTGCATTTTCTAATTTGGAATTGAACTGTATTCAAACATAGTCAAACAATATTTCTAACTTGGTGAAAATTACAACTTGTATGATTTATTAAATCCATTCAAGCTCTTCTAAAACAATTGATAGATGAATTAACCATTATGTGAATTTTCAATGTTTATTTGTTGCAGTTTTATTTGAATTGAATTTTCTAATTTGGAATTGAACTGTATTCAAACATAGTCAAACAATATTTCTAACTTGGTGAACATTACTACTTGTATTATTTATTAAATCCATTCAAGCTCTTATAAAATAATTAATAGCTAAATTACCTATGAATCCCCCTATTCCCTCATATATTTAGTTTTTTGGGTTACAAATTAGTTTTCATTTTCTAATTAATTACATATTTGTTTTCAAAAGTAGGAAATGAAGCCAATTGAAGAGAGACGAAGGAAAAAAATGATGGAGAACAATCGTTGAATGACGGAGATGGGCGTTCCACCATTAGTGCATAAAGTGAGTACTTTATTTCAAATATATATATATTTAAAGAATATATAATGTCATGTGATTAATTTTTTTGTAAATATTTTAGTAGGTTCCACCTATACGTCGACAGTTATTCGACGAGGAGCCTAGTACTGGTCCTAGTACTCAGGCCGGTGGTACGAGGAGGGTTCGTACCGGAGGTGGACGAGCAGCTCCGCATTCCCGAATAGACCATTCCCCTCCCACTGACATGTCAGCCTTCCCACATTCTGATCCCGGTGTGTCGTTAGAGAAACACGGGATATTTAGGCCTCCCATGTTTTCGGTACCTTCTGCATCTTCTGGCCCATCATTTTCACATCCCATTATGATTCCCACTCCCCAGTCAGCATTCGGTCAGATAGTTGTCTCATCTTCTTTTCCTTATACTTCTGTCTCTCTGAGCTTCTATATTCCATCGTCTTCGACTCCTGTTCCACCACAGGGTGTTCCATCGGTTTCTGTGGACCCAGCAGCGCTCAGCGATCAAACCGGCACAGGTATATTTATAGAACCCTAACAAATTTTTATAGCAATATTTATTTTCATTATAACATGTTTTGATAAAATATTTTTTTTTCTTTCATGACAGATACATCTACTGATAGGAGGCGTGGGTGGGGGCGTACACGCATGCGTTCGGTGTGGAACCGACGCACACTGATTATGGTGGATTA
Source organism: Viscum album (assembly GCA_963277665.1). Lineage (NCBI taxonomy): Eukaryota > Viridiplantae > Streptophyta > Magnoliopsida > Santalales > Viscaceae > Viscum > Viscum album. The sequence continues at coordinate 565,524,913 of OY728120.1, read as the reverse complement.
TAATGAAGACAACCAAATGGTTGAGAAAACAGGGCAGCAATGTCGGAGTTTTTCGGCGACGCATGCCAAATACTCCGACATCATTCTCGTTAGTCCGCTATCATGGAGACATTTGCCACATGAGGTCAAAGATTGAGCTTGGGCATAGATATGGGTAAAAAATATGTTCTATTTAATTCCATGATTTTTTTTGTTATTTATATGAATTAATATTTTGATTTCAGATTCGATTTAATTTTCCCGATGGTGAGGGTGCACGATCGGAACATCTAAAGGATTTAGGCAAGATTTGGGGAGCCTACAAGCCTGAGTTGTATAGTGGCTGGGTTTCTAGAGTTGGCACTGAGTTAAATGTGGTACCAGTGGTGGATGATTGTCCTATAGAGTAGTATCGTCAGATGATTACTCATTGGACGAGTACCCAGTTTAAGGTATTAATAACATTTGAGGTATTTAAATAATAACTTTCATTTTTTAATTAATAATATCTGTTTCATTTTCGAATTTTATTTAGGAATCATCCGGAAAAAATAAAAAGAACATTGATGCAAAAAAATACCTCCACACACTGGGACGCACTACGATGCCTGATCATGAGAGGAAGCAGGTATGACAATTGTTTATAAGTTTTCTTTACGACTTACACTTTCTTTTGTTTCTTAAATAATTTAATAGTTTGCTAAAGTTTTCATATAACTTTAGTTTTCAATGTCATTGTAGAGGAAAATACAAAATATTGAAGGACGTGTGCCTCGAGTAAAACTGTTTTGCTCGAGTAGACAGAAAAAGGATGGAAGTTACGCCAATGAAGCGACTCAGCAGTAGATTGTAAGTTTTAATCTGTTGAATTTATTTTTTAATATCTATTTTGTAACATAATGATATATTTATATTTGTAACAGGCTGCTTTAGAGGCCCTCGATGCCCAAGAACCAGACAATTTTGGGCCAACATATCACTTACATCAGGTGTTGGGAGAGGAGCATTCTAGAAGAGTACGCTGCCGACCTTGGATAGCCCCGATGAGGTATTGGCCCTCCTCAGGTAGGAGCTATAGTGCCACCAAGATGCCGCATGTTAGGGCATAGGCAGAACTGGCTGAGAAAAGGTCCACAGAGACGGCAAAACAGTCTACTAGGGAAAACAGTGCGTTTATAATATTTATTGAAGTTCTACGTCCTACACTTCCAGCAGAGGCTAGCCAAGCTTTTTATGAGTATATGTCGTCGATACGTTCTATATACGGTGCACTAGGTGGCAGTCCTAGTGGTGTTCATGATGATGTCCATCTTGATGATGATGATGGCGAGGAGTCTGGTGCGGAAGGGGAGGGAGAGGAGGAGGGCGAGGCGGGTGGCGAGGGCGAGGACGAGGAGGAGGGAGTGGGTGAGGACGATGATGGGGATGCGGATGAGGGTGATGATGATGATGGTGATGATGGTGATGAAGGTGATGGTGATGTGGGACAAGTTGATCCATTACATTTTGGACTGATATTACTGAGATTTGATATTTAATCTATTCTAGTTGTTGGTTTTATCTAGACTCGTAGCATAGTATTGGAGTTGAGTTATTTTTATATATTATCTATTTTTATGGATGTTGTTGTCTTTTTGGGGTTGTGTGTTTGGGAACCCCCCTCCTTCCTGGACCCTGGACAACCCCCACCCACCTCCCGGAACCCCGGACATCCCCCCATATTGCCACCCACCCTCCTCCCTGGACCCCGGACAAGCCCCCAGACAGCCCCCCAGACAGCCCCCCCCCCACCCTCTTCCTTGGACCCCGAACAACCCCCCGAACTGCCCCAGACAGCCAGCGGACAGCCCTCCGAACAGCCCCCCGGACAGCCCCCCCACCCTCCTCCCTGGACCCCAGATAGCCCCTCGAACAACCCCCCAAACAGCCCCTGGACAGCCCCCCAGACAGCCCCCCCCCCCACCCTCCTCCTTGGACCCCGGAAAACCCCCCAAACACCCCCGGAAAGCCCCCCGCACATCCCCCCACCCTCCTCCCTAGACCCCAGATAGCCCCCCGAACATCCCCCCGGACAGCCCCCCAGACAGCCCCCGGATAGCCCCCTAGACAGCCCCCCCACCCTCTTCCTTGGACCCTGAACAACCCCCCGCACAGAGGATTCTCATAAAATGGACAACATTTTAATTACTTAAGGAAAACCGACCAAACGCATTCGGATTGTGTCTCTACATTATTACAACGATACATGGGTCATATGTGACGTGTACGATTCAACCCCGCCTTAATCTGAGGCACGGTGTGGTCGGAATCACTCTAAGTGGCTCTCTTTTTCTTAAAATTGAAGACAATTTAAGTTAATATGGAAAAACGACCAAACGCATTAGGTTTCCATTGAAACTTTAGGAGATCGATACATGGGTCATATGTGACGTGTATGAGTCAACTCCGCCTCAATCTGAGGTGCAGTGTGGCCGGCACCACTCAAAGTTTCTGTCTTTTGTTTCAATAGGACATCATTTTAATTGAAAAACAACAACTGGCATACCGAAAACCGACCAAACGCATTAGTATTGTGTCGATATATTAGAAAAACGATCCATGGGTCATATGTGATGTGTACGAGTCAACCCCGCCTCAATCTGAGGTGCGGTGTGGCCGCCACCTCTTAAAGTGTCTGTCTTTTGTTTCAAAAGGACATCATTTGAAGTGAAAAACATCAACTAGCATATAGAAAACTGACCAAACGCATTCGTATTGTGTTGATACTTTAGAAAAATGATACATGGGTCATATGTGACATGTAAGAGTCAACCCCGCCTTAATATGAGGCATGGTGTGCTCGGAATCACTCTAAGTGTCTCTCTTTTGCTTAAAATGGAAAACAATTTAAGTACATACGGAAAACAGACCAAATGCATTCGGTTTCCATTGAAACTTTAGGAGAACGATCCATGGGTCATATGTGACATGTATGAGTCAACTCCGCCTCAATCTAAGGCACGGTGTGGCCGGCACCACTCAAAATGTCTGCCTTTTGTTTCAAAAGTACGTCATTTTAATTGAAAAACATCAACTAGCATACGGAAAACCGACCATACGCATTCTGATTGTGTGGATACATTAGCACAACGATCCATGGGTCATATGTGACGTGTACGAGTCAACCCCGTCTCAATCCGAGGCACGGTGTGGCCGCCACCACTCAAAGTGTCTGCCTTTTGTTTCAAAAGGACATAATTTGAAGTAAAAAACATCGACTGGAATACGGAAAACCGAACAAACGCATTCAGATTGTGTTGATACTTTAGCACAATGATCCATGGGTTATATGTGATGTGTACTAGTCAACCCTGCCTTAATATGAGGTACGGTGTGGCTAGAATCACTCTAAGTGGCTCTCTTTTGCTTAAAATGGACAACAATTAAAGTACATACGGAAAACCGACCAAACTAATTCGGTTTCCATTGAAACATTATGAGAACAATCCATGGGTCATATGTGACGTGTACGAGTCAACAACGCCTCAATCAGAGGCACGGTGTGGTCGGCACCACTCAAAGTGTCTGCCTTTTGTTTCAAAAGTATGTCATTTTAATTGAAAAACATCAACTGGCATATGGAAAACCGACCAAACGCATTCGGATTGTGTCGATACATTATCACAACGATCCATGGGTCATATGTGACGTGTACGAGTCAACGATGCCTCAATCCGAGGCGCGGTGTGGCTGCCACCACTCAAAGTGTCTGCCTTTTGTTTCAAAAGGACGTCATTTTAATTGAAAAGCATCAACTGACATACGGAAAAGTGACCAAACGCATTCAGATTGTGTCAATACATTATCCCAATGATCCATGGGTCATATTTGATGTGTACGAGTCAACCCCGCCGCAATCCGAGGCACGGTGTGGCCGCCACCACTCAAAGTGTCGGTCTTTTGTTTCAAAAGAAAGTAATTTGAAGTGAAAAACATCAAATGGAATACGGAAAACCTACCAAACAAATTCGGATTGTGTCGATACTTTAGAAAAACGATCCATGGGTCATATGTGTCGTGTACGAGTAAACCTCTTCTTAATCTAAGGCATGTTGTGGCCAAAATCACTCCAAGTGGATCTCTTTTTCATAAAATGGACAACAATTTAAGTACATACGGAAAACCGACCAAATGCATTTGGTTTCCATTGAAACATTAGGAGAACGATCCCTGGGTCATATGTGATGTGTACGAGTCAACTCCACCTCAATCCGAGGCGTGGTGTGGCTGACACCACTCAATGTGTGTCCCTTTTGTTTCAAAAGTACGTCATTTTAATTGAAAAACATCAACTGGCATACGGAAAACCGAACAAACACATTCATATTGTGTCGATACAATAGCACAACGATCCATGGGTCATATGTGACGTGTATGAGTCAACCCCGCCTCAATCCGAGGTGCGGTGTGGCTGCCACCACTCAAAGTGTCTGTCTTTTGTTACAAAAGGACATCATTTGAAATGAAAAACATCAATTGGCATGCGGAAAAGAAACCAAACGCATTCATATTGTGTCGATACTTTATCACAATGATCCATGGGTCATATGTGACGTGTACAGTTCAACACCTCCTTAATATGAGGGACGGTGTGGCTGAAATCACTCGAAGTGGCTCTCTTCTGCTTAAAATGGACAACAATTTAAGTACATATGGAAAACCGACCAAACGCATTCGGTTTCCATTAAAACATTAGGAGAACTATCAATGGGGAATATGTGACATGTACGAGTCAAGTCTGCCTCAATCCGAGGCGCGGTGTGGCCGGAACTACTCAAAGTGTCTACCTTTTGTTTCAAAAGTACGTCATTTTAATTGAAAAATATCAACTAGCATACGGAAAACCGATCAAACGCATTCGGATTGTGTCGATACATTAGGACAACGATCCATGGGCATATGTGACATGTATGAGTCAACCTCACCTCAATCTGAGGTGCGGTGTGGCCACCACCACTCAAAGTGTCTGTCTTTTGTTTCAAAAGGACATCATTTGAAGTGAAAAACATCAACTGGCATACGGAAAACCGACCAAATGCATTCAGATTGTGTCGATACTTTAGCACAACAATACATGGGTCATATGTGATGTGTACGAGTCAACCCTACCTTAATCTGAGGCACAGTGTGGCCGGAATCACTCTATGTGGCTCTCTTTTGCTTAAAATGGACAACAATTTAAGTATATATGGAAAACAGACCAAACGCATTCGGTTTCCATTGAAACTTTAGGAGAACGATCCATGGGTCATATGTGACATGTACGAGTCAATGCCGTGTCAATCCGAGCCGCAGTGTGGCCGGCACCACTCAACATGTATGCCTTTTGTTTCAAAAGTACGTCATTTTAATTGAAAAACATCAACTGGCATACATAAAACTGATCAAACGCATTCGGATTGTGTCGATACATTAGAAAAACGATCCATGGGTCATATGTGATGTGTACGTGTCAATCCCGCCTCAATCCGAGGCGCGGTGTGGATGGTAGCACTCCAGGTGTATGTATTATGTTTAAAATAGCCATTATTTCAGGTAAAAATATATGGCATACAAAAAACCGATCAAATTATGAATTGACTTTCGGATTCCACATATAATTGTCATCTAAATTTTAAATTGAATTCTAAATGAATTATGTATTTTTATAATTATGTTATGAATTCTAATTTAATTATGTATTTTTATAGTTCCACCATTATATGTTAAATGTGTATGAACTTTTTTATCTATATCTAAGTTTTGGTTATTTCAGGTACAATAATTGTATATGTATGTGTTGGTTTATTGCAGGGACAATAATTGGATTGAACTAGTGGGAAAATTGGAGAGCTGGTTGCAAATTGGGGAGCTGTTGGGAAAATTGCAGAGCTGCTGTGAAATTTACCCAGCAGAGGCTATGCCAATGGTTCCAAACTGTTGGCATAGAATGTCTAGGTTTTGTTTTACCAACGGTTCATAAAACCGTTGGTAAAACACTTTTCCCAATTGTTGTAAACTGTTGGGAAAGAGGATATTTTGGGTTTTTCCCAATGGTTTTAAAAACCGTTGGAAAAAACATGGTAATTTTCAGCCCTTTATCCCAACGGTTTTCCAGAACTGTTGGGATAGGGTAATTTTTCTCCACCTTATCCCAATGGTTCACTGTAAACCGTTGGGAAAAGTTTTTCCCAAAGCTTACTTCCCTTTGGTTTGCAGAATCGTTGGTATAACATATACCAACGGTTCTGCAGCCTTTCCCAAAAGTTCTAAACCGTTGGGAAATCCTGTATTTCCAGTAGTGATCCCATAACAGAAACACAAAACAACACATCATCCACACACACCACAACATTATATCACACATATTCAAATACCACAACACATCTCCCATAATCACATAACATTTTTTAAATCTAGTAGGGGTATTCTCATAAACTCTACTTATTAATTTTTGGGGAAAGATCACACAACCATATTTGCAGTTGAAACCAATTAAATAGACAAATATTATTGATTAACCCTTTATTCATGTTAGTATCACCACATTCATGATTCAAGGGATTCTAAGCACATATCAAAATAGTAAATGAATTTTCTCCCAATAGTCGTGCTTTTCTATGCTATAACAAGAACATATAATCTCAATATCACAACATCAAAATGATGTAAAAACAAATAGATCAATCATTTACCATTAAATTTCAATTAACCATTTCATTTTCATAATTATGTGGATTTAAAATAACATTCCATGGATAAACATGTGTTTTACCATCCCATAAGATACACAAAATGAGATACGAGGGATCTCTAACCTAAAATATAGATTTTTGATCCACTACATCAAGTTGGAATAAAATCAATGTCTCGACCAAGGATCAAAAATAATGAGAACACAGTAGAATCTTGTAACTCTACAACCATGTCATTCCCTTATCAAAACCACACTCAAAAACATGATTCCCTAGAAAAAAACCCATCACATATTATGAATCGGGATGAAACAGGGATAAAACAATGAGGGTAACTCTCCCAAACCACCATGGATCAATCCTCAATAGTTGGAGTAAAATTATACTTAACGGGGTGAATAAATAGTTATTTAGGATTCACATAAATTTCCTAATAAAGGATACAATAGGATGGAAGGTGGTCATACATTATGGGATTTTAGAATTTATAGCCATCTTCAAAAATAGAGGACCATGGTGCAACCTCCATCACTATGTCATAGCTCTACTGAAAATGGAGAGGACCAGAGCACATATCTCCCCAATATGATGCATCCTATCCAATAAAATAACCATCTATGAACTATATCAATATTCATGCCATAAATAATATAAAATTGGGAGTATGGATACAGAGAATCCAAAGGAATTATTCTAAATACCAACAACAACCTGATAGGGCTACACCACTGCCCCTTCTGATAATAAAGTCGTGCCAAAATTCATAGAACCACTGAAAATGACCCACTAGGGCTCCACCCCACATCCATGGTCTCCACTACATAGCCACCACCTATCAATAGGGGATAACCCATAGCCAAGAATCCTTGGTGTAGCTACCCCAAAATTAGTAGTAGCATCTATAGTGCTCCATCCAACACACCACACCATACCCTACCACCTTATGACACAACCACTCTATTATAGAACATCCCCCAGGATCGATGATGTATCATTTCCAAAATATGTATTGGTATCCCCTTTTTCCTCTCAAATACCTCGAAATACCTCAAGATGTCCCTAAACACCTCTGTTCTAAGAATTTAGAAGATGTAATGGGTCAGAAGGTTTGGGTCATTACTTCAGATGCCTCTAAAACTATTTTCTCTTTTGAGAATGAAACCTAACCAAGAATGGAATTGAAATTGGGTTTCTATCAACCATCCCATGATATAAATCTCATGGATATAATTAACGTTGAACCCTACCAACACCCAAATGAAAAATTCCTCTAAAAATCCTCTACAACTACACTTCTCCATCACCTTACCATCTGTGAGAAACATCCCTTATTAAAAATATAACCACACCACAATCTCTTCATCCAAAAATACCAATCCAATTATGACCACTAATATCACACAATAAATTCCCCAAGAACATAATTTATGTAATTACATCATCCATGTAATTATAATATCCACATTGAGTGGAACATCCTTTCCCATATAGCTTTAATCATGTAAGGGAATAAAGGATCACCATTATGAATCATTTGTTCCATTCATCATGGGTCAAAATATTTATCAAAAATATTGTTACGATGTTTAATAACATATAATAATATATAAATATTCAAAAATCACATCATCAAGGAAAATATAGCAATGAAAAACAAGGAAAAACTCAAAAAAACCAATGTATTGGGAGAACATCTTCATCCCATGCTCTGAAGTTCCCTTCTCTAGGACACCATGCCTCTAATGCATATAAGACAAAGAAATGTTTCATACCTATAGAACCCTCTCCCAATAGGCTTGAATCATCATTTTCCTATCCATGAACATAACATCAAATTTCATATTCAACTCTCCCTAGTCAAGGAAAAGGGATTCATTGTGAAGATACTAACGAAGTTTATTGATGGGAAAGAAATCATGGATCTAGTCCCACCATGGTAGAAGTTACAACTGATAATACACTTCACCAATGATGAAAAACACCTTAAAAGTCCCATCACACTAGGGTAATATCTCCATCCCCTTACCAACCCTCTATTTCTACATTGAGGGGAAACCTTCATGAGCATGTGGTCTCCTACCTTAAACACTAAGGGACTAATCATACGATTGGAATAATCCTTATTTTGCTCCTAAAAAGCTTTTATTCTCACATGAACAGTCTAAAACTTCTCTGTAAAGCTCTGAAATATGTTAGGAATGAGAAATGATGACTTTCTTTCCTTGTCCTAGCATAGTCGAGAAAGAAAAGGACACCCATTAAAAGCCTCAAACGGGGTCATTCTAATGGATGGGTGGTAACTATTTTCATAATAAAACTCAACCAAGGGAAAATTCTTTGACCAATATCCATGGATGTATTGGATGAACACCCACAATATATGCACCAGTGTTTAGATTTTCTTCTCTATCTACCCATCCATCTGAGTTTGGAAAGAATTTAGGAGTCATAATTGAGTTCTGAAAGCATGATGCAATCCCCTCTAGAAATAAAAGATAAAATGTGTGTCCTGATTTGATACAATAGACCTTAGAACCCAATGAAAATACACCACATTAACTATATACCTCCATGAAAATACATATAGGATGCCCGACTCCCAGATCACTATGAAGTGGGTTGATCTCATCAATTGGTCCATGATTATTAGTACATAATCAAAATTTCCATGTTCTCATGGTAACCATATGACGAAATACTTCAATATGTCATCCCATTTTCACTTAAAAACATCTATGGGTTGTAAAAAAATCCAATAACATGGTTATTAGACTTTACCTACTAGAAAACGAGAAATCAAACCACAAACTATGTCACCTCCCATTTCACCCTGGACTACTAAAATGATATCCTCAAGAAAGATTACATCAGGTACACCCTAAGGTGCCCTTCAAAAGGTGGTCTATTAAACTTATTAAGTAATACCTTATAGATCATTAATAGAATTAAAATCCTCCTTCGAGCCAATATTTAGTTCTAACCATCCTTCAACCATCCCTCTATACTATCACCATGGAAAACATGATTATATGTCACCAATGCCATCAAATCTCCCCATTGAGACTCCTCCACATGATACATCCCAAAAATAATACACTATCATCTTAAAAAATAAACCTCCTCCATCAACAATCCCTGCATCGATGTATAGGGATGGCAACTCCTCCATCAATTTTCTTGCATCTTCAGTCTTTTCGATAACATCCATCCATAACTTCCTTCTCAAATATTTTACCAAAACATTTCCATTTCATGTGGTATAGGATATCTGAAATTCATCATCCAATAGAAACTCCATCCATGTCTACTACCATAGATTCAAGTCATGGTGTGATAAGATGTACCTAATACTCATATAATTTTTGAATACTACAAATTGATCCCTAATGATGTAACATTCATAAAAATTCATTGGAAACACAACTGATATTAAATCTAGAGCATGGGTATCTTATTCAAACTCATAGGGATGTGTAATACTATTCCTTTTTGTTAAAACATGTCAATGGGGCCACAAAACATGATAAATCTAATATGAAGCATCATTATTATCTCACAAGTAACTAGAATCTTCGAAACTCCACCAAATAAATGACTACTTCCAAAAAACAACAAATTAAACATTGTAAGGGTCTATAACCATTCCTTGTTGATACATAACATTCCCAAGGAAGTTCACATATTATTTCCAAAATATAAACTTGTAAAACATTCAATACATTTGGGTGTGTATAAAAACATAAAAGAAAGATCGGAGATTGTCAGTAAGATCCTACTAAGAATTAAAATAGATAAAGATGGGATTTATGAACATGAAAATAAATAGATATATTGAACATGATGTTTGGGATCCCTATGAACACATCTAGTGCCTTCACGAAACCTAATGGAATGACCCCAATCTCAAATTTCCCATACCGTAATGTAATGGTACTCTTTAGGATATCTCCCACCATCACCATAAGCTGATGATTCCCAGACTATACATTGACCATAGAAAACCAAATCACTCATCCACACTAGTCAAATAGATCACATATCCTCATAAGATGATAATTATTCTTGATCAACAACCGATTCAACCTCTAGTAGTATATAAATATCCTCAAACTACCATATTCCTTATTAGATAAATACCTTGGAGCACCCCATAGTGACACTACTGGACAGATAAAACACTTACACATAAGATGATTTATACATATCCTCATCTCCCAAAACATAGATATTTTTATCTGATGAGGATCCATCGAAATCAGAGAAGCACCAAGATACAAGACTATCATAAACTCAACATCATGTTGTGGGGGTAGTCTCATAATTTCATTAGAAAAAATATCCAAAAAAATCTACAAACCCCTGGGATCCACCTATATTCTAGTGTATGCTGATTACACAAAACAAAATAATCCATCAAGAATGATATGGGTCCCCACACATCTATTTCCCACCAATCAACTGTACTCACTAATGAAAACTGCCCACCAATAAACCATGTTCAAGAGCACAACCCTCCTCTGAAAGTAGTCCATAAAAATCTAATGGAATACCACCATTCGATGATGATAATTTCATTATATAGTTTGGTCTATGGAAAGAAAATATCCCCATGTGAATAATTTGGATCCATAATTAGACTACACCCCTAACACACATGAAAAAAGTTGGTCAAGCCTCCGACTAGTGTTGTCCACACCATGGGTATGGGAACCCTCTCTATGTCTAGTCTTAGTGAATGTATCATATTGAGAGAGAAAATGTAGTTTGAAGCCCCCTAATCAAAAAAAGAACATGGAATGGTATGTGATAAACTTATCATACATCAAATGATCACTGGAACCTCTGGTGTCACCACCTATACTACATGAAACTGACCGTGCCCAAATCATATACAACACTATTGATGGAAACCTATATGGAAGCAATTTTTATAGGGCCCCCAATCATAAGGGAACCCCTGAGTATCAACACTACATACTCCATCCCATCTCTGTAGAGCATAATATCACTACCCATGCACCTGAAACGGTCTCCCTTGTATTTTCTACTAAGGTTAACATTGATAGTGTTCCCCTCTACTAAAACAATCTATTAGAACCTTTTTTCATTCGATATGAATAAGGCTGTAAATCCCAAAAATAAATAAATTTCTCCCAAAACCAATAGAAAATCACAGAAACCATTGGTTCAAGAAGGGCCAAATGGGAACTGCATAGGTTGACTCCCTACAGTTCAAAAATTCAAAGGCCTTAGCACTAGAGGCCAACCATTAGAAACTCTACCCCTTGTGGAACCATGTTGGTTCCACTCTTGTGCTAACCATCATTATGAGTGAATCCTCCCAATAACTTCCAACTTCTTATGAACCCCCTAATACAACAAAAATATAATGGGAGTAACATAATACTAGATAAAAGGATGGAGTTCCCAATCAATACTTCTCACAAAAGACTCCTCATAAAGAAAAATAAAAAGGTAAAAACATAGAACTTCCTTGAACATGATTTCGATCTCCCACAAAAACTTAATCCCTTGCTGTCGAGAGGGATAAACTCTGTCCTCTTCACTTCTTTCATGGTCAATGAAGGTAACTCTTCTCAAAACACTTTATATAATTCAATCTTCAACACATCTACCTCCATCCACTCAAAATGATAAAATTTCCACCACCAACACGTTTCTCCCCATATCACACTAATTCCCAAAGGAACCTATTACTCAATAGAGGCTTAGATAAAACTGAATTCCATCTCAATCTCCTATAATTTTTTTTCTATCTCTAAATATGAAACACTTCCCTCATATTTCCCCATAACCTTCTGTTGGAAAATATGTCAACATTTTAATCCACTAATCATCCTCCTCAACTGGATCAACCATCCAGTGATCTATCAGATCATCTCGTTGAGCCACCATATCATAAGCCTCATGAAGAAAAACACCAGGAGAAACAGTTAAAAGGGAAATAATGATTTACTAATCTGGGTAGTATAGAATGTTTTTAAGATTTATATAATTATTTTTTGTCATTTTTAACATCCTCGAAACAACGCAATTCCAATAATAACACAAGTCAATCAAGATGAATGTTATTATCCTAGGTCACTACCATACATGAGGATCCACATCACTTTGTCATTTTTTAGTCCAGAGTCCTTGAATTATATCACATGGGGCCCTAAAATCTATTGTCCTAGCTGGTCTTACCTGTCATATGTCAGGCACCATGATCAACTGACACCATTTCCTCACCAAATCCTGAAATCCTAAATGTTCCTAACATTGAACTTCATCCTATCCCTCGACCATCACATATAATAAAACCCTTTCCTAACCCACTCCATCTAAAGGTTCCACTCATGGACAAGAAATGATGTAATAGATATAATGACACATGATTCCCAACTCCAGTTCACCCTGAGTTAGAGACTAGTATTGGGGCTATAAAAACTATTAAAATAAGAAGAATTGCACTCTATAATATAGGATATGGAGACAAGTTATCAATGATCAATCAAATCCATGGAGGAATATAATATAAGTAAAACCAAAACCATACCACGATGTATGTCCAAGTAAAATAGAAATTTATAAAATTCTACAAGTAAGTTCCCAAAAGAAATTATAAGGTAGTGACACATCACTAGTCCAAATATCTAAACCAGTAATTTCCATCATAGTCAATGTAGTCCTCCTGGAAAACTGAAAATAATTTTATAGACTCATGGGAAGTAGAAAACCTAATTTCCTCATGAACATGTGAAAAAATAAAACTGATGCACCTATGGTAATATATAATAACCAAAATCAGATAAATAGATCAACTATCCAATCCCATCCTTGTGAAGGATTGATAACCAAATAATGCAAGCCATGTATAATAACATAATAAGAATCATATAAATAAAGGGACCCAAAATACATTCCCATTGATTTACCACCCTCGCACCACAACAAAATATGTATTGGTTCTACCACCTCTTATATATAACTTCACATCACATCACATCACATCACACCACATCCTACCTATAGACACATAGTACATAAATTGACATCCCATAACATCCTACCCATAGACACATGGTCCATCACATCACAACACATCTCATCTCATAACCCTGATAGTAGGTTATAGTGAACATGAAGGATATCAACATGTTTCTCACCTCATATAATAAATGATCCCCACAATAATCCATCTTGTAAAACATCTTCTCAATATATGCTGGTCAATGAATCATGGCCCATTATATCACATCACATCACATATCAATAGTTCAGTCTTGACTTCTGGCCACCACATACTATGCATGTCGTCACTACCTAGAAGAGATATCCAAGAAGGTAGTGTGTCCATCCATCCATCCTTAACAATGGTATTTTGGAAAAAACACTAATAAACCTTTTGGTTTTCAAAACTGAAAGCTCAATATAAGTGGGATTTTACAGAAAATCACAATGAAAGAGAATTTATATAATATCATAGAATAAAATCCCAACCTATGTGTTTACAATAAGTAACAACCAAACTCATATCATTACCACCAATCATCATAAAATAAATTCTTTATATGCCACCACTAAATGTAAAACATCACATAATAAGTAATAATTCAAATTCCACTCTTTGCCTTCTTTTTCATTTTCCTCAAATTTCCAGATTTCACATTACTAACCAATTCTATATTTGATTTTAAAGGAATTTTAATATTTCTAGTGCATTTGTTTCATTATTTCAACTCATTACATCATATTTCGAGCTATCCTTTTAAACAACACAACCCAATTTAATTAATTTATCAACTATTTCCGTTATATTAAATAAAAAAGAACATACCATTTCATTTTAAACTGTATTATTTTATTCCAGTGATTTATTATCAGTAATACCCAAGAATCTAGCATGACACATAAACACATGGAAAAACCAAACAACCGAACTACCCAAGACAACAATCCCTCACATCCTCACCATTTCATATCCAAATACTCTTTCAACACCACATGAATTTTAAAGATGAAACCTATACTTATCATCACATAAACATCCAACATAAAAACATCACATAACCACCCCATATCATATACACATCACAAAACACCATCCCCACATACCATAACTTCATATCACACATATTAACATACCAAAACACTTTTTACAACATAATAAAACATTTTTCAAATTTATTATAAGATTTTTCATCGATTCAAAATATTTATTTTAGGTGAATTATCAAACATTCCATATATAAAGAAAGGTAAAACCTACTTGTATGATATATAATAAGATAGATGATGGATCCTCTACTCAAACAGATATATTTGATCGGATGTGCACGGTTTGAATAAGAGTAAGGTATCCACCATTTTCTATAAGGAAGGATAACACCTTACCATACTAAAGTACAACAACTACAACATCCCCTTATCATTACCTCACCAAAACCCATGATTCCCCAAATATAAGCCCCTATAATTTAATGAAAATGGAATAATCTTGGATAAAACATGGAGGTGAACTCACTGTAACCATTATGGATCAATACACAATGGATGGGGTCAAAATCCACTAAAATGGGAGGTGAAATGGTTCTTTAGAAAGCACATGGATGAAATAAGGAAAGATAAAATATTTTGTAAAGTGTTTGGGCCCAATAATATTTAATAATTTATATACAAGTTATAAAAATAGAGGATTCCGGCATAGTCTCGTGTACTATGTCGTAGCCCTACAATAAATGGGGAGGAAAACTATTTAATGTTCCAAAATATGAAGAAACCTTCTGGCCAATGGATCTTTAGAAATTCTGTCATCATTCATGATTAAAATCCTATAAAATGGTGAGGAAGACAACAATGTTTCTAAAGGAACTACACCACACACCCACAATAACAAGAAAGGGCTTTGATAAAACCCCTTGCCCATAGTGAAGCAATGGAAATAATTTTAACACCACAAAAAAATAAACCTTTAGATACTCTAAACTACATTTGGTGTCTCTAAACCACATCCACCTCATACTGATAAGGGTTACACCATATCCATCTCATTGTAGCA
The DNA here is from genome assembly GCA_963277665.1 of Viscum album. Classification (NCBI taxonomy): domain Eukaryota; kingdom Viridiplantae; phylum Streptophyta; class Magnoliopsida; order Santalales; family Viscaceae; genus Viscum; species Viscum album. The sequence goes on along the minus strand of OY728120.1, from coordinate 565,509,160 downwards.
TAGATACACCCAAATTATTAGTATCGCCAAAAAGGATCCACCCAAGACTCCATGTTACATCTTTTCACCATATACTAAAGCCACTCAATTATGGTGAATCCTCTAGGTTCCATGCCATGGCATTTACAAATAGGTATTTAAACCCATTTTTCCTCCTGAATGCCTCCATCACCCAAATTCCTAAAAATAAAGGGTTTTAATGTTCGTATGTTGCATTTTTTTCTAAAATGGTAAAACAAAACTAAGGCTAACCCTCCTGGAATAATGTGATGAAACCCTACCAAGGATACTCTATATATCACAACCCTAGAGTGACTACTAGGTCCTCCTCTTTGTTATTCATACATACTTGTTCCTATCAATTGAAAATGATTTTTGGTGGATAAATAATATTATCTTATAATATTTATACTCAATAATATGTACCTAATTCAAAACCTTTGAAAAGATATCAATCAAAATGTATTCACCTAATACCAAATAGAGTCTCTCATTATGTTTTCAATATTATTGCCCTAGAAAAATTATCACTCACTAGTGCTGGTTTGAAATATATAAAATTAAGAAATAGGCTGGTAATGTGCATCATCAACATTACCTCGTATCCCAAACCATTAAAATTCAAGGCTCTATCAGACATCAATATCTCTATAAATAAGTTTATGTAGAAAAATGACTTTGTTCCCATCTATAACATCCTTGCATACTAGTCTTCCTTGAAAAGAACACGCCACTGGTACCTCACAGGTCCTTGAACCATATAAGTTTCAATATTATGGTAACTCGACACAATTTACAATGTATTATTTTGTTTCCATTTTTAATAAAATTTGTCTATTTATAGGTTTTATTATGATTTATAGGTGTTACTGGGACACAAAGATTGGTTTTGAGAGTTTGGTCCCAGTATTGGGAAATATTTCATCAAATACAATGGGAATTGAGTACTTGGATCCATAGTATTAGCTCGATGATGGACTCATCTAGGTGGGGAAAATCCTTCTTAGGCCACTGAGAACCTGATTTCCCAAAATTGGGTACCCAATTAGGGACTGAGTACAATCTAATTATGGGGAAGGTATTGGATATCACTTATATTTTTTAAAAAATAATAAATTAATTACTTTATTGTTTTATTCTCTATTAAAAGATATTTCTTTCTCATTTTCTCATCCAATAGGTTTGACTCCCCTCTCCCTCTATATCTCTATCTTTTCTTTAAAGTGAGTTTATTCACGATATTCATGGACATTATTAGATTTATTCTTTTCGATTAGTCATGTATGATGAGGCTATGACTCATCTTCCATACTATCATTGTTTCATTCAATTTTATTGTGTTATTTATTATTTATACCTAATTCCTTGGTTTTTGAAATATATATCAATTTCTACAAATCAATAACAAATATTCAAAAGTTGTTCTATGAGAGGTATTCTAAGGGATTAAGGTAGTTGATCCCAAATTTGTCCATTATTTTGTTCTTATTTTATACAATTTGTGATATGAATTATCACTACCCATGCGTGTTTGACCTAAATAATAATATAGTTCTTTTATTCGACCCCAGTCATATGGGATAAAGAAGATTCGGGACACTATTGGACCATTGATTGATACAAATTTTATGGATGTCTACTTATTTCCTTGAACCTAATGTAATGTATAGTAAAAGTGAGGTTGAGAACCCCCAATTGGGTTTTTTTGATATTTTTAGTGATATGTTGGAACATAATTGGGTGGTGTAGCCCATTATGGACTGGGAAGTAATATTTAGTATGGAGGGATAAATATATGGATCGTAAGCCTCTTTAAAGAAACTTTATGGAATTTTCCTTGTTCATTTGGACAAGGGTGGGAGTTTCTACACATGTAATTTTGGAACAAGATATATTAATCCCAGGTTGTGTTTATCTATTTTATCAATGTATAAGGAAACCAATGTATATTTATTTTAATGATTATTTTTTCTTTTTATAATCATAAATGAAAATATTTTTATTATTATATTAATCTTTTTATTAAACACTTTTGTGAGGTTTTGGATTAATTATGTTATGGTATTACATTTGTGATTGTGATGAATAAAATAGAGTTGAAATCCCTATTTGTGAAACATTGATCAGGATAAGGGATTATGTTCCCTCTAATTCATGTATTTATGGTATGAAAATTTTTCCGCTGATTTTGGGACGTAATTCCCACTTATATAATGATTGTTGTGATGTGGTAAGTTATGGACATGGTGATATTTGATTGTATATGGGTCGCAATTCCTGTGGAGATGAGACAAAATTCCCATGTGACCCTCAAGATGATTGCTATGGGAATCTAATCCCATATAATTTTTATTACCTAAGGAAGTAGGTAATACTACCTAGGAAAATTTTATTATATAGAAGGGGATGTGATGCCCATATTAATGTATATACTTGTGGGAATTGAATCTCTTCTAGTCATGCTATATCTTAGGAATGGGGTAGTTTTTCCCACATGTGAGTTATCTTAATTATAGATTTTCTTCCCTCTTATGATTATACCCATGGATGGGGATGTTACTCACTCTCTAGGATGTATTTTTTTAGTGATGCTAAATTTTATATGTAGACACTCGGATTACATGACAATGGATGTGCCTATTATTTTTGGATATGTTTCCCATTAATCAATGGATATTCTGATATAGGGATATTATGCCCATTATTTTAGTTCATTAATTTGGATGTACAAACCATGTATTTTTCATTTTTCTATAATGGGATGTTCTTATAGTTGACTATGACATAGGATGATAATCATAATTTCTGACTATTTTATTTGTTCAAAGAAACCCTATCACTAGATGAAGTAGGTATTCATCACACAGGATGATCAAGTAGTACCCACGGGTGTTACATATTTTAAAATTGTTTCTTCTATATACTTAATTTTCTTTATTGTCATATCACATTGTGCAAGAACACATTTAATAGTAATGATTTAGTGTTATTGTTGGTTTTTTCCTATTGAGTTCTATACACAGCCTACTAAAGCACCTTGTTACCCATGTCAGCTTTATGGATTATGATCTAGGTAATGGAAATAACCCCACTATCAATGGTTTATCTCGCTGTTGTATGCATCTTATAGATTAGATATTTCTTTCACTCGGGATCAGTTTGGTGATGGAACCAGTTTTTTTGTTATTTCAGAACTAGTATTTGAGAAACCTCACCAAGGGATGTCTTTTTCTATATCGTACCATATTGTGTAAAATTATAGTTTTTAATTTTTTTATCATGCGTGTTGTTACTTTTTTATCGAGGGAATACAGTTGTGATGACTATTTTTATCCTATATTTAGCATGAGACGATTTCATAATTATATTTTTTCATCTGTGATTTTGGTTATCTATACAAATGATCTTATAAATATACCATATTCACTAGTATGTAACCCTTGTTATATAGGGATATATGCATGAGATATACAGAACGCATTTCGGTCATAGTGGTGGTAAAATGGAATAGGTAGGATATCATTTGGTATAAGATCTGTGTTTTATTCCCATGTGATTAATATTTAGATATTTTAAATGGGAGATAATATTTTTACAAAATATAAGATGGTCATTATGATTGGGTGTAGCTAACCCATGTATTGGTAAAGTCAATACTACTAGGGATGGTATTTTTGTTTATATTTTTATCTTTTTAAATTCGTTTAATTTTAAAATATATGAAGGATTGTGATAAAAATTTATGTTTTATGGAATGTCAATTTAATCCCAAGTTAGAAATAGAGTGATCATGTCTATATTCATCATTCGTGGTATGTAGGATTCATATGCCATTTGTGTTCATTCCCATGATTTAAAAAATGGATTCCAATATATGGTTTGGTTATTGGAATTGAAAACAAAACCATATATAGTAACTTCTAATATAACATGATGGTGTAATATAACTTAACTAACCCATGATTATATTCCACTATTATTAAATTGATTAAATGAATCCATTTTCAATATGATTTAACCCTTGAGAAAGAGTGGTTGGTTAGGGATAGAGAGTGTCTAAGGTTATATTTAACTCATATGACTCTATAGTGAGGGTATAGTGTAGTGGAACACTAAGACTATTACTACATAACATATATTTTATATTTGTAACTATAATATATGTCTTTTTGAGTCATTAATAGTTCATTATAGTGGAATGACATCATGGTGACTTCTAGTTGATTTCTAGGAGGGGAAGTTTGAGCATTCCCAAATAGTTATTAATTTGAACCCCCTTTCACATTTACCTCCCCTTTATCTATATACTGATGTGAGTTTCTTAGATGTTATCCAAAATATGGGATGTGGATATTTAGAGGATTCTTCTATTTCTGATCTGACTAAAGAGTTTCAATTTTAAAATCCATATTTTTTTACTAGAGAGGGTATACTATAGGTTAAAAAGATATATATTGTGTCTATGATGTCTGTATATGACCATTTAAAGAATCATTTTGATAGGTACGTAAATATTTTATTAAATATTCTTCAACGACCAGTGAGGTGTCTATAGATGTCCATGTATAGGTAGATCATCACTTGGGGTTTTCAAGAATGTTATTTTAGTCTCAATATTATGAGAATTTATTTTTTAATACATTTATATCTGATATATCACATAATATTAAAAATATGAATTCTGGTTTCATATAATTAATGGTATATTCTACTTTTTTATCTAACATTCACCGTTTTTCTTCATCAATAAATATTGATGAGACGTCCAATGCTTTCCAATTGGAATTCAGACGAATATGTCTAAATTACTCACTTGTGAACATCTTCAAAATTACATATATATCTTAGATTATTAATTAGAACCATATAAATTTGTGGAACCATACCGTTGATAGAACTTATGGTTAGTCATTTTTTAAAATTAGGTATCAGAGTGAATCCTTAGTAACCTAAAACTAGGTTTTTGATGATTCTCAGTAGAGTGGTGATAGGTTGGATGGTTAGTGTTATTGATCTTCTTCATAGCATGGGTGATCTTCCTTTATGTGTTATTACTATATATGGATTGAAAATACTTGATTTTAGTTCCGATAAACTCTATAAAAGTATCAAACTTGTCATTATATAACGAATATATTTTTCTTATTATCCAAAAACATTGCATCCAACTTATGGTTAATTAAATGATTAAGAATAATAATTAATTTATCAATTTGGTTTGGTACCATGGTGTAGTTATTTTAGTTCTTCCTTCTAGCAAGGGTAGCGAGGTGGTGAAATTTTCCATGTTTAGTATTGGTATTAGAGTTCTACTCCTTAAGGTAGTTAGTGAATAATAGCTTAAGCTAGTGGCTCTAGGTTAGGAAAAATCCATTCCATTGAGCAGATAAATGTTGACCAGCATAAATGAACTTCAACTATTGGAGGTATGATGATAGTATCATATATCATTGATTCATATTGATTGGATATGTCTCTATTGAATTGGTTTATTTTTTCATAGCATGTAAGATATATGTTATTGAGTATAAAGTGCCTCTATAGGGTGATGACAAGTTATATAACCTTAGGGGTGTGATCTAATGGGATTCAACGATGTTATTAATGGTATCATAAAATTGATGGATGTTTGTATATCAAGGATTTATCTATGTTTCATATATGTTGATTATATGTAATACACGGTATGGATTGGTAGAATTTATATTGATCTGACATCGAATTTTATTGTTTTTAGGTATATTTCATGTCTATTTTTGGTGTCTGTTATACTATTTTATATATGTGGGATCTGTAAGCTTTTCAGGACATAAATATCCAACTTTTGAAGTGATTTTAGGATATTTTTCAAGTTTTATTATATATTATTGGAAGACATGTTGTGTGATCTTTACTCCAAATGTCTTCAAGTTCTAAGACATTTTTTCTAAGGAATTATTGGGGTTTACAACTATAACAAAGAAAAATATTAGGATTTTTATTGAGTTGGGTATGAATCTCTCATCAATTCCTCCTTATAGGATGGAACCTATATAAATTTGAGAGATGAGTATTTAATTAGAGGATCTTGGATGATGGTATTTATTCTCCTAATATTATCCACTTGGGATACTCCTTTTATGTTTTATAGGAAGGGGGGTTGATCAATATTTTTATATATAGATTAATATAGAATTAACTTGGTGTTGGGTGAAAATTGATATATTATTCCCTATATTTAATTATCTAATTAACTAGATGCTGGGATCTGAGTGGTTTTCCATGATGAATTTTAGGTTTTCTTGTCATCATCTATAAGTAATCCCTATTAATATTCCTTATATTGCTTGAAGAGTAAGGTATGGAATATATGTGTTTTTTTTGTATCATTACGACTAATGAACATGCTAGTTGTGTTTATATATCTAATGAATTGTGTATTTAACATGTTTTTAGACGCCTTTTTTTTGGATTCTCTAATAAATTACAGTGTAATCACTGTTAAGGGAGGACCATTTCAAATATACGTATAACATTCTATGTAAACTTATATAGAACCTAGTTTATAATAGGATTTTGAAGTAAAAATTTGTGTTTAGGGAGTTCTTCTTCTTTAGGAATGTAATATTATAGGAAACCATATTAATGGAACCTCATAAAGATGAGATCAAGGTTTCTTATGATCATTCCAAGATTTTTTTTATATCTATATATTAATGGGATTGGAAGGATATTATTAGATATGCATTCGTGAATATTACTGAATGGAAATGCTGATTAATGGTCAATGAATGAAGGGGTTATGTTCCTATAATATGACCCTTATGAGAGGGATTTCATGGAGCTAAACAAAAGACTCAAATATATACCAATTTTGACCTTACCTAAGACAGGAAAAGAGTAAACCATGTCTTACAATGCATCTTGGGAGGGACTAGGTTCCATTATAATATAGTAATGTCTTATTGTTACCATTTTTTCATGGATGTTTATTCCATATGAGAAATATTATATCACTCATGATTGAGATTTACTAGTAGTAGTGAATGATTTTAGATTTTGGTGTCTTTATCATCAAGATTAGATGTTAATTATATATATATATAAACCATATGAGCATTGGATATATCCTTTTATTGAATGAAAATAACCATTAGAAAATATATTAGTTCAATTATATTTTTTATTTTTTGATAAAAATAAAATATACCCCTAGGCAGGGGAATGTTTTGGTTAATGCACCAATTAAGAAGTCTGAGATGAAAGTAACCCATAATGGGTGGTGGATAATTGGCCACTTTCATACGATATACGTTCACATATATGAGTATGAGGGAAGAAATTCAAAAATGTCTATGGGTACTTAATCCTAACTCTGTTAGAGAGTATTGGTAATTAGATTATCTAACTCGAAGTATTTGGTGAAACGATATGGTATATATGGTGGGGAGCCACCACCTATTTGTTCCTTTGATGTTGTTGGGGTTATCCATATCAGAAATCGAGTTGTGCCCCCTATGAGCATTGTGAGTAGAAGATAATAGATTCACATGCCTCAAGATTGAATACCCACCTAAATATTACCAATATATATTTTAATTTTTATTAAAAAAAATTCCCATAAATAAAGAATGAAATTTATCAGTTTTTTTAATGATAAATTAACAATCAGTGGGTAAAGGATGAATATCAGCTGCCAATATTTCTTCTTTATCCAATACCCATTCCTGAGTGGAAATGGGATCATGTTAAAATGGATTTTATGAAGAAATCATCAAAGATACCTTGAGGATTATTGTGGTGTAGATCGTTTTGGACTATTTGACCACAGATTCACGCATCCCAATGATCTTAGATACCTTACTTATTAATGAGATGGAAGGTATTATATTCATGAGAGAGTGTGTCTTCATGGTATATTGAAGAGTATAGTTTTTTATCAATATTACTAATTATAATCTAGCTACTAGAATGGTCGATAGAAGGTACTTGACACTCTGGTGTATATGATAAATCCTACCAACATCACACCCATGGGAAGTCTTAGTATACTATCTAGAATATAGATGATATAATAAGAGTGTTTTTCTATGTTTTTATTGAATCATGAGAGAGTAATATCACTTTTACCAGTTTCACCTAAAATAATTATTTAGCAATTGATTCATATGGATAATTTTTATTGATTATATGATATATTGTTCCAATCAAAATAGTGTTTTCTATAGGTAGATGAGTCAACAATTATCGAGCCAAGCCTCAAATATGTGATGTCAAGTTGTATTCAGCAGATCAAGAAATGGATAATGACTACTCATGGAATACAAAGATCATATATAGACCATTTATTCCATCCTCTGGAGTTTAAGTTTAGTGTTCACGTATTTTTGAGATTTTATCATATTTTGGGACTAAGTATGATTCAATGGTAGGAGAAACTAGCCCTAGGTTTATAGGGTCGTTAGCCATTATGGATCAGGTTTATACTATGTAATATCAATTAGTGGCTCATTGATAGTATAGTATGATGAATGATGTGTTCCGTATATCCCAACTCATAAGACACCATCTGGAACATTCTGATATGATCAATATAGAGGTTTTCTACATAGTTATTGGAATGTAATTCAACGAATGATATGTTTAGATACTGGATAAGTGTGAGAAAACTCTTAAAACCATGGTGGTTCTCTAGTATATGTGTAGTGGATTTCTTGGAGTATCAAGAAAGATATGTGGGAGTGTGAGTCTAATATTTAAGATCAATGGATTGATTTTTTCTTTGGTGTGGGTCAATGACACTTGAACACATTTTTGAGGGATGAGATTCCCTGTGGGGGTTGAAACACCAAAATTGTTCTATATTATGATATTATGTATATTTTTGTCAAACCTAGTGTATTTTTGGTTTTAACAAGTCATTGAGGTGTTTTTAGGGGGAAAGGGTTTATTTTGTAAGGTTTGACTTGGTGCTAGGACAACTATAACTTGATATAGTAGGATATAGTTACCTGAATCATTACTATTAGGTATCATGTGGGCTTAGTTGGTAGGTGGTTTCTCTACCAGGGCCATCGGGTTCCTGGGGGCCCCTGAGTGGGTACCCGTTAACAGACCAGGTACCCAATGATTGTGTGGTGGATACCTAGTACACCATTTTCAAAAAAAATTTAAATATGTTCCCTTACGTAATTTTTTATTCAATTTTAAATGAAGCTTCCTTATCTTTTTAAGCAGCAAACTAGTGTAAGTCCTATATCATTCTCAATCTTCCTCTTTTCTTCCATGTGATCTTTCTCCCACAATTCATGGTCGTTATTCCATTTCTTAATAATTGGGGGTAACTTATGGATTATTCTATTTGCATGAAATGTGTGACAAACAATATCACCACCTAGGATTGATTTACCTAAATTAAAATAGGAATACATTACCCAAACTCTTCATTAGTTTGGAAAGGCTTTTTTAGGGATACTATTGACCTTTTGATCATCATATCATGTCTAAATTTAATTTAATGGCCCTAAAACTAATGTAAATTGTTTTATGAAAACGATTCTTCAAACCCCCATTTTTTATTCTTTGAGTTTTTAGTGCAATGATGGAATCATTCCCATTTTATAATATTTAAGTAATATTTGGTCTTGTCATCTTGAGGATCCACCCCTAGGAAGACTTATAGTCTCCCTATGACCTTTGGAATGTTGATTTGGACTAAAATTAGGGTTTATATACTATTAATTAATGAAACATGGTTGTTGTTATAATGGTTGTTGTTATAATGGTTGTTGTTATGGACATATGTCAAGTATGAAGAAAAAAATATAATATTATTTCAAATATTGTTGGATGATATTCCTACCAAAAATGAAACCATTTTTATAGTGGTATTAAACTATTTTTTATTACTTATTCGGATGTTTTTTCAATATTTATAGGATGTTATTCCCATAGTTATTATGATGTGTAATGTGGGATTGAGATGCCCACTTGTGATAAGAATATCATGATGGATGATGATATACTCTCTACTTTGTGTATTTGAAGTTATATAATTATGCCCATGATATTGGGGTCTAATTCCATTTTATGGAAATATGGCTATCGGAGGGACACAATTCCCATTGTGAAGTTTGATTATATATGGTCCATTAAAACAATGTAAATAGATGGAATTATCATGTAACCCTGATGATGATAGAGATGTGATGAAATGCCTGGATAATGTTTATTACCCACGGGAGTGGGATTTACTAACCATGATTAGATAGTTCCATAGAATGGAAAGTAATTTTTGCAAGAGTGTTCATGATTATGGGATGTGATTCCCTTCCACTCTTGTTATTTCATATTATTAGGGATGTCATTCCCATATTTGAGTCTTTATGTCTTGGGATGCCCTTCCCTCTTATGATTTTATTCATGGGTAGGTCTATTAGTTCCTCTCATAGGTATATAGTCGGGTTATGAATCTTTTTTGTATGTATCAAACAAAGTATGATTACCCATGTTTATGCCTATGTTTTCAAGATGTTTTGACCATTTATCAATTGTAGTTTCACTAAATTGTGGTTGTGTTCAATGTTTGGGTTCTATAATTATGTCACACTTCCAAGGTATTAGTCATTTTTTTATAAGATGATCGGAACAATAACTATGACTTAAGAAAATATTCCATGTTAATGATTTTGTGTGACTTCTTTAGTGACACCCCCACTAGCCTAATTAGTTAATTATCACCACAGGTGATTGAGGAGATCATAATTGTGTGAAATATTTTATTATTGTTCCCTTTTTTCTGTTATAATTTTATATTTTATTCATTTCGTAATATACATGAAATTTTATTACAATATACATTTTAGTAAACCATTAGTGGTGTCCTGCTTTTTTATACTCATACAATACAGAGGTGCCTCGGTACCCAAGATGACATTTTAGTTCATCGTCCTTATTGGGGAAAGGGACACAATATCAATTCTTGATGTAGGATTTGGTTGTATCTGGGAGAAATTACTTGGATTTAACTCAATTATATTGTATTAATGGAGATCATTGTTTTTGTTATTTCTGGACCTTAATGTATACAACTATCCCATCGATTGTTTTTTATGTCCTTATAACATTGTGAATAATTACATTGATTTTCTTATTGCATGGGTAGTGTTACTTATTTATTGATATGATATAGTTATGCTCTATAAATTTATCTTGTCTTTTACTTGTAATTATATCTTATTTATTAATATTTTACAATGATTGGTGATATTTATACCAAAGTGGGAATATTCACCCCAATTTATACATAAACCCTTTACACTAGTTAGAAACCTCTAGAATATAGAGAGGAACACATGTGGTATGTGGAAGCTTTATTGTTCATAGTTGAGTTGAAACTGATTGGTGATTCTACATTTCACCCATATCTCAAGTGGGTGTGTCGATAAGATCAAAAATATTATGTATGGACACTATCAAAAACTCAATAGCTTTTTTCCCTCCGTCACTTGTTAAAGACTCAAGGATGCTATAGATAAAAATCATATGTCAAGAATAAAATCGTTATATATCACCCTTGTAACCCCATGATCCATAAAAGATAGAACCAAATCAAACAATGTAAAAAAATTATCATTAGATGTATCATTTATAACATATGGTGATAGCTCCATTACGTGAGGCGCATACATTTCCCCAAAATCATGGATCTCAACATAAGGTTTTCTTAGTAGATTTCAACTATAATTATATTGGAATATAATTGAATATATATACAATATAGGTAATAAATCAGATATTAGGGTAACAAATATTAGGTATACTCCACTCTACCCGAAACATACACCCTATGATATGTGGGTTTCATAGTTGTTGGATTGATTCTATCCAATCCTACCCATTCTTAGAACATGTAAAATCTTATAAGGGGATATATAAAAATAGTATGATGTCATGATAAGTGTCAATAATCATTATTTGGTCAAGTAGAGTTCCATTAATAAGTTGGTAAAGAAACTATATATAAGTGTTTTTGGCACTTTTAGAAACTCAACTTTATTTTATAACTATAATATAAATATATGGAATGTATATGAATTCCATGTGGGCCTTATCTAATAAAAAATATACATGATCACATGATTAATTATACCCAATCCCAAGTGTTAAAGCCCATAATTAATAAATAAAATGATAAATAGTAATATTTAGAGAAGTAGCATAACCTGAAAATAAAAAAAATAAGAATAACAATTTCATCCCTTGTAAATTAGACTTCCCTCAAAAGTGGGTTAGCCATTCTATAGAACAATACCCAAACCAGGAAATGAAAAAAATCCTATATATTATCAATATTATCTCAAATATTAATACAATCGAAAAGAAAGTATTTGATACCACTTTTTAACAACTATGACTCAGTTCATGATCATTGTGACAGAACCAGAGTACTGCACACCTTAAGACTTCCTTCTTGTATTCTAGATACTATTGACCAGTATATAGGGATGGTGTAAAAATGTTAGGTGATTATAACCTTAAGTATAAATAACCATAAAAATAAATTTGAAGTTATATCAAGTAAACTGGCCAACCCATATAACATAATTATATGAAAATGATATCCTTGAAAAAAATTTCCATAGTAAATTACAACACCATGTTGTAATAAAATGAATAGTTTTACATTATATATAAGTCATGCATGTAATAATAAGATATATCATGGGTATATTTTATATATATTTTTTAAAAAGAATCAAAATTGATTGATACTTCTACAACTAGTCTTAGATCATGCCTTGGACATATCTCTTAACTCCAATCTAGCTACTCCAACACAACTATCTATATAAGTAGGGCCCCTTCACTTACTTAGTTCATGAAACATAAAAATATTTTTCATAAAATCATTAGTGAGATGGGTGGGATTATAACTGTATAGGATACCAACAAATGCATCCATATTAATCACAATAAGTATAAGTTCATACCTAATAGATAATTCTAGAAAAGTAAAAAATAAACAAATAATATGTCACGCTATAGAGTCCTCATGATAAATAACATTGTATCATACCTTCTTCGGTTAGTGAAATAATTGGATGATGAACCCATGGTATTAGATGTTACATCCCTATATCATTTTTATGTTAAATATTATATAATTACAAGTTATTTTAAAATTCTTGAGATCTAGTGATTTTGAGATATAAATTTTTAACAGTTTTTTATATTGCAATTATACCACACTTTTATAAGTAGCAAGGGAAAAATATTATATTCACGTGAAAACCATGAGAGTGTATTTTATTGAAAAATGAAAACTATGAAAATATCATTACATAATTTTTACATTTATATTGAATATTTAATATATAGTTTAGATAAAAATATAGTATACCTTTATATTATAGAAAATACTTTTTGGTATGGGGTGTGTTTCCATGGTAAATGTTGAACAACATCCTCACAATTTATATAATTGTTTTAGGAAAGCATGTGGATTTATACAGAATAATATTAATGGTGGATTCATGGATGGAACATTGTTTTATAAACTATTCATCCATAAAATGTGATAAATACGTGATATGGAATCTCTATTCTAGTATATGTTTCATGGTTGGCACATGGTTTAGTAATTATGTGGATAAACTATTTGATTTCTCGTATTCTATAAAATGTGAAATTTTACATATACCCCACATTTATATTATGGGTTTTGAACATTTTCCCTAAATTTATCATATTTTCATCTGAAGTGATGTCTCTTGGATCTTCCTCTATAAGTTATCATATCATTTAAGGCTTAATATCATGGATATATAATTATTTTTGAAGTTAAATTCCCATTTTCCATTTTTTTAAATTATAATATTCTCCCAATAACCATTTCCTCTCATTTTTATTTTTCTAATAATCCTTAATGGAAATTAGGGTAGAATATAGGGTTTTGGAATGATTTTTTTTGGGATTTTTTTCAAGAGATTTTTTATTTTTCCCCTTCCATGGTTGGGATTATTCTATCAAAGACCAGTGCTTCATGGATGATTAAGGTGGGGATTTTGGGAAATTTATTTTTTTGACATCTCATTGTGTTCTTAAACATTATAAAAAAAATTCTATACCATATAATTATTATACATTAAACCCTTTATAGGTTTTACATATGTGTTTGAATGTGTTGTTTACATATAATAGTTTTTTCACAATGAATTTCAAGAATTAAATTTGAAATTGAGTTTTATGTATGTCAAGTGTTTGTGAAAATTCATAAAAGTATAGTTTCATGTTAAATTGATGATAAAATAAGGTATTTTATCTTTTTTAAAAAATAATATAAATCATTTTTTAAGTGTTTGTTTTCATTTAAAGGTAAGTGTTTTATTTTTAGTCTACTCTTAAGAGAGAAAAGAATTTAATATATTGATTATTATTTTCTTTTCAATGGTTGTACAAAATGTTGTTCTTCCCTGGATGGTTTAAAAAAAATGGTAACATTATAAAATTCGTTTTTCTAATGATAGTACGCCCTTTTGTGATCCCTTTACTATTGTATCTTTTATTGACATTTCAACCCCATGTGGGATGAGTTGAATAATTTTATGGTTCTTATATAAATTTCGAATGGGGTTATTTATTTAGAGGGATTTGGATATGAGATTTAAATTAAAATTATTTTTTTTATATGAGGATAATCATATTTTGTGACTTCTCATATATAATTTTACTATATTTTTTGAAGCAAAGGATTTTATGTGAGAGACATTCATTTTTCATACTTGTTTTGAGTTTTCTATGGATATGAAAAACGTTTAATTATATTATTTATATCTTAAGGACCCTAATGAGATTTATTTTGGTGATTATATCATTATCAAATTCATCTTAATTATATAATATTTTTTATTGTTCTTTTACTAGTTAGTTAATTTATATAATTCTCTGGCAATGGGAATGCCCCCAATAAGATTGGTTCAGGTAATTGATTCTACTTATATATGTTTTAGATCATCTCACATTAAGACTAATGTTTTTTTAAAAGATTAATTCTAATATATGGTTTTATTAAATTGGTTATTCCAAATTTTTAATTAATTTTGATTACCTATGTTCATTTTTGTTAATGGAACAACTTTAATTTTTTTAATATAATGATTCTCTATTTTAATGGTGTCCATTTTTTTAAATCCCTTTTTTATTTAATTAAGTGGTTTAAATTTCCACTTATTATGATAATGGGGATTTTTTAAAAGGAATAGATATATGGAAAATGGTTTTGTTTTGTTTTTATAAGATTGTGTGACAAACATTTTAATGTTTTAATGTTTTTTCCTTTTTTAAATGGTAGGTTACAGCCTTTGGTTGATAAAAATGTTATTTTTAAAGAATTATTCTAAAGGAAATCTTATCCTACATAATTTTTTTATATAATATTTTTAATCATGATATTCCTTTTATCTCTAAAAAAGATTTACGTTTCAATTTTGAAAATAAAATTTTATTATAACTGTTTAAATTAGTAATTTTCTTTTATAAAAACTTGTTTTCTAAATGATATTTCAGGAATAATTTGTGAAGTGCTTTCTAAATATATTACATAGAATATTTGGTGAAATCTTATTATTCTTGTTCATCTCACACCCTATATACACACATTAGTGCATGTATATAGCTCCCATATTTTTAAACAATTTTACAAGATGTTATCATAGATTTATTATCATTTCTTTAGCCTATTGATGGATGTTATGGATGTGGTGATTAAAAAAGAATCAAATGGAGGCATTTTTAGTATTTAGGGTAATTGTATTAGTTTTTTATTGTTTGGCTATCGATCAATTCAGTCAAAAAATTATTTTTATTTTTATTTCCATTATCTAAACCTTGTTATGTATTAGGAAGTTAGTATTTATTTTTAATGTTTGTTTGGTTAGTTTCTATTAAATATTCCTTTCTTTTTTGGATTATCACTGATACTATTTATATTATATGCGTGAAATTCCAATGTATAGACACATAATACAGTTTTATTGGTATATGAAAGAAATTGGTTATTGATTATTCAAGGGTGAAATTATTATCAAATTTATTATATATTGATTACATGGTGCTTATAAGTACGTAGTGGTGATCATTATTTTTATTCGAGCCTTCTGGAGGAGTATTTTGAGTGACATGTCAAGTCGAATTGAGCTGGTTTATACATAATGGTATCAATGTAACAACTTGTTATTTCATTTCTTCATGCTATTATGGAAATAGGAATATTTTAACATATAAGGTTGTTCTTGAGTAGGTTTCTAATCACAATTATTTAAGAGGAAACTTGAGTTTCTATGGGTCTTTGAGATTCAAATATTGAATATAGATTTTTTTATTGATATTATTTTATGCACATTCAATTATATTTAACACTTTGGAGGTTTCTTGTGTAATGGGGTAAAAATAGAGGAAGAACCATATTGAAATAGTTATCTCACATGGTGTAAAAATATATACAGATCCCTTGATTATGGATCTTCAATATTTTTAGGTCTTGTCACGTGGTTAATGAACAGTATTCTAAACCTTGTGACCAAACTATGAATAATTCTACATCAATTATGAATATTCTATTTTCAAACATTTTGATGTATAATTTATCATAATATTTTTTCCACTTATTATATATTGGAAAAAAGTTGGTTTTAAAATGACTGTATACTATTATGTAAGATTATGTTCAGTGTTCTGTGTTATTTATTTTCATATATTAATGTTGTAGAGGCTTATTTTTTGTGAATAGTGTATTTTATAAAAACATATATAGAACATTACAATAAGGGTTACTTGTAAAAGTATCTTTCTATTCATAAATTTTCTTAAAAGTGATCTATTTCTATGAGGAAAAATTTTAATGAGTGATTTTAAGTAAAATTTTACTTTTGAAAATGTTTTAGAATACCTATTATAAAAGTTGGTATTTTAAAATTTTAAATGAATTTTTTTTATTAAGTGTTGAGTTTTAAAAGGAGAGTTTTCTTTTATATAGTCTATGATTATATGAAATGAGTTTAAAACACTTTTTCAGATTCCTATGGTCTAAATGGAAACATTTTAAAAGGGGTTTCTCATGTTATGATTTTCTCTTGGATTTTTCCAATGTTTTATATATGAAATATTTAATTGAAACTATAAATCATGAATTCTTTGAGTTCATGTTTCATGTTTTTAAATGTATGAATCCTTGAAAGGTCACATTGGATTCCAGAAATAGTTCTTTTAGGGATGATCCTCAGGGTTATTTTTTTCATTTCCTTGAAATGATCCTTCTAATTATGGACTATTTCCAAACACTTAATACATTGGTACAGTAAAAAAAACTTTTCACCTCGACCCAACATAGGAACATTGTTATCAAATTTGATATACATTTTATGATATCCAAGGTCCCCTTGATGTGTGGGAGTGATTAAGGAGAATTTATATAGTCATCAATTTTCTAGAAACTCTTGAAACCTTTATGGTGAAAGTTGTTTTAGGCTAATTGAAAATATATAGCAGAGTAAGGTGAGAGAATGTTATTCTTTATTAAATGAATGAGGTTATGTCCTAATAATTCTCCAAGGCCATGTTTATTCTATGTAATTAATATGTTTTCATAAGGTGAAGAAATAAATTTATTTAATGGCCCTTTATCAGGGAGAGTAATCAGTTAAGGAATATGTCATTTTTATTTGGAAGATGATATTTTTTTCTCTAGATATAGTCACTAATGACTCTTGGGAAGGTTGTTTATTTTACAAAGTTATTCACTTAAAACATGGATCATTGGTATGTGAATCTTGACATAAATATTCCATATGGTGGATTTTTTTCATTGTGGTGGAATCTTATTAGATAAGGAAGATTTTCATAGGTAATTCCTTCATTCCTATTAGTCTAGTTGATAAGGGTTTATTCTCTTAGATTATTATTAATTATTGTAATATGAGGTCACCACTTGTGTTTTTTAGGACATATATTTTATTTTTTTCATCAATGGTTAAATTTGTAATTTCATAGGTTTAATTAATAGCTAAAGAATATCAAGGTGAAATCATTATTTGGATGTTGATTATTATTTTTGGATTCATTCTTAATGAGTTAAAATTATCGAACCCTTGGATGTGATTTTTCTTAGTGTATCCTTTGGTTTTATACATTGTGTATATTAACTAATGTGCTCTTCATTTTTGTCTTCTAACAACCCTCGTTGGTTTTTTATTCTTCTTTAAATTTTTATATATTTGGTAATTTCCTTGTGATGGGTTTTATATTTTTTTAGGTTTTCATGGATGCCTCAGGTGGGTTCTTAGGTAACTAGGATGAGTGACAACCTAGCTTATATTTTTCTATGGATGGTGCTCTATTTCTTCTTTCTATTTAACCATTGTTTGATGATTTATGATAGGGATCCCATGTTACCCTCCCCTTCATATTTTATCCCACTTTTATATCACATGATGTTCTTTTTTGAGAAATTTATTTGGTTTATATATCTCTTTAGTCTTAATTTTTTGGATACTGAAGGATTTTATGACCATGATTTTAGTAACTTGGGTAACATTTTTTAGTTTTTTCTCGCCTTAATGATTTCTATATCAATTACTTGAATGGTTTTTTTGACTGGTTAAGGATCATTATTTCCTTGGGTATTTTTTGGAGATATTTTTATTTAGGTCAGGTCTTTCTGATGGGAGTTTCTATAATTTTTTTAAGTTTTTTAGATGATTTCTAAATTTTGGGGAGACCAACTATAGTACTTGGTTACATTTTTTCGTTATATAACATTATTTTGATTTTTTTTATTCATGGAGTTATAAATATATTTTTAGGATTCATTCCATGTATCATGATGGGTTATTTTATTTTTAGTCTTCCTTTTTATATGCACTTCTTTGTTTTTTCCAACCCTCCAATCTCTTATGTTTTTTGTATAGGTTTTCAGGTCTTATAGTATTTTCCATTTAGAAAATGAATTTTTAGGTACAAAAGGTTGTACTGTGGGAAAATTGTGACACCACATACCACTGTTTTCTTAAATATAGTATAATTATGACTAATTTTAAATTTTTTGGATTATTTGTGTAACATCACATGATATGAAACTCTCTCATGTGGTAGAAATAGGATGGTTATGGGACTTCAATCAAGCCTCTTTATACACCATAGGTTCTTGACTAGAAATAAGGGTTTGATATGTATTATATGGATATTATACCCCCTATTTTTGAGATTCAACATGTCACAAGTAAACAATATAAATAAATATCCTAGTTTGGATGTAATGGGAAGAAACAATATAGTAAAAAAATGATAAAAGATAACTAAATAATCAAATAATTAATAACTAAATATTTTAATTTCATTATTTAATGTAATTAAACCTCAAACTAAAAGTATTAAAATAATATTATTAACTAGGAAAAAATAAACTTGAAAGACCTCAGTCCTGAACTCCTTGTCAGTCCCATCTCAAAACACTAACTCATCCGGATAGAAACTAACAATAGAAATGTCCCTTTCACTTGTAAAATACTAAATAGAATTAATATTCTTAGGTACCAAATGGAAACCAGAGTAGGGTGTGAGTACAAGTCAGTAGGTCAACACTACCTTGTCTATGAATAACCAATATGATAGTATGTGAATACAATAATGAACCAAACAAGTGTATTAATTAATTAAATGTTTAAATTAATAACACATCAACCTACTTCAGAACCAAGCTTTAATATCTTAGAGCACGTGTCACAACCATTACAACTATAACCAATATCAATGGTAAACCATTACTTGCTTCCATTCCATGGTGGAATATGTACGAGTATGTTTCAAAACCCTTCAAAACATTACCATATATCCAGGGTATGAATCATAAAAATATAGGTCATGGATACTATGTAATAATTTTAGAAATAAATATTGGTCACACCTCATATATTTGTATTTGAACATGTATCAGGTCCAAGCCTGATATATAATCATTTAATCAATTAATGAGGGACGAACTTAGAATATAAGCATTAAAGTAGTAAATCAAGGTTTATCCTATTATATAAGAATTTTATAATAAATCACTAGACATAGTAATATATATAAGAATTATATCATATATCACTATCCATAGCATATGATATAACATTTATATCATAAATCACTAGGCATAGACTCTTATATCATCATTACAACAATTAACCCAACAAATCATAATAGCAAGGATATCACAGTGTCACATCATCTTAGTCAATGGTTAATTATTCAAATTACAATTTCTCTTTCAATAAAATAATTTGTTTATCATTTGGTCATAAAAAAATAACATTACATTCATTTCAATCATCAAGACAATCCAAGGTGAATCTATATGGAGAAATCAGACAAAAAAAATGTCATCCTTATCAAACTTAATCCATCATTCAATTAATTTTCAATCAATGGTTCCCTCACCCAAATAGTTTCCATTATCTAGGTAAAAACAATTGAATCCAAAGGTATTCTATGGAATTAATCCAATTTCCCATTTAATTAATTTAGTCCATTGTTATTTTTTCAAATTGAAAATATTTCAGGAAAATTAAATTAATTATAGTTTAGTGTTATGTTTTACACCCCCTACCTTTAACCAGTGATTAATCAATCACTTTCCAAAGGGTTACAAAAATTGGGAATATGGTGTAGAACATCTCAAGAAGAAACCTAGATAAAATAAGAACAATATTAACCACATATCCAAACATGGTCGATGGATTACATGACCCTAATGGAGTACAACCGAAAAGGAAGGGGAAACCAAAACAAAACTTATCTGGGATCAATCACATAAATGGGACATTCAAAATAGAATAAAGGGACCGAATATTTTCTAGAGAACCTTTTTGGGAATAGAGGAAGAATCTAAACATGGGTGAAAAGAAAAATAATTTGTATGCTACCTTTAAAACTATTGTTAGGATTTGTAATGGTAGATAACTCTATTTCATATCGTGTATTTGTTTCTTGTGGGATTCACTAAAAAACCGTTGTCTCGAATGAATTTTTTATATTCCCAAACATTAAATTATAGGAAAAAGCTAAACAACATGTAACCGCTTCATCCCTTATACTAGTTTCATTAAATGTGTCTGAAAAAATTTAAAATTTGGTTAATATGTTTACATGGAATATAAATCACATGAAAACATCTTTCAGTCCAACTTCTATGTTAAGAACAGATACACCTCCAACTCCTTCCAATATATGGAATACTCTTGTAAACCCTTTTAACATTTTTATATCCTAGATCCATTAATCCCAATAAACATACATACTCAAACATTAGATAAGTTTCCCTAACAAAATCTCTCAGCCTATGAACAAGGCTCATCCACCCAGACATAAATCTAATGAAAAATACCCAACAAGATACATTTATTGAAAAAATTAAAATATAGACATACATGAAAAAATTTGGGATCTTATAACCTCCTCACCATAGAGAATCTTCCCCCAAGTTTATCCAATCATCATTATCGGTTCTCAGTGAAAAAATTTTCCCACCATATTCACATATAAAACTCACTCTCCCATGTCTCCTCCTGAACTTTCCCATTATGTAACTAAAATTGAACCAAATGTATAGTCTTACTCTATAAATAATTTTCACTATAGTCAACAATCCTTATCATATGATCCTAAAAGAATTCATCTACCCCAAGATAGAATTATTATACATATATCACATGATAAGGGTCCAGATGAAATCTATAAATCCTCAAAATATGAAACATTTCAGCCATGGAACTATAGCTATGTGTAAGGGATAATCCATAGGTTAAGGGATTGAACCTATCCACTATCTTGAATGACCTGAAAAACATGGGCACTTACTTTACCTATTTATTGATTTGGAATTTCCCCATCATTTTTGACAACTTAAGGAAACCATTATGCACAACCTTGAACTCAAGAGTTAATCTTTGAAATTCATTATAGGATTTATTCCTTCTCTATGTAGTCATAAACTACCTCGAAATCAAAAAAACCATCTCCAATTTATTCTTCAGAAGACTAGGCCCAACAAGCATTTGATCAACTTCCACTAACAAAAAAAGGGGTGAACAACACCACCTTCTATAAAAACCATTAAAAGGTACAATTTGGATCAATTCATGGAAAATTTCGTTATATGAAAAGTCCACGAGTGACATATGTTACTCCTACAAAAAAAAATTCCAAAACATTGGCTCGTAAAATTTCCTACCGTACCTAAATAGTCCCCTGAAACTTACCATCATTATAAGGATGATAGGCCATCCTCAAAATAAACTATAATCCTAGATGCATTAAAATACCCTGTGAAAACTATGTTGTGAAATGAGTTTCTCTATCAGAAACGAAACTTCACATAACACCATGAAACTGAACTACCTCTCACATGTATAGACTACCTATATCATCTACTATGAAGGACTCCCTGATAAGTAAGAAGTATGATACCTTCATCATTCAATCCTCAATCACCCATACAGAATTATTCTTATATGTTTTATTTGGTAATACTGTCATAGAATCCATAGTGACATCATCTCATTTCTACTAAATATAGGAAAAATGATAAAAAATCATATCCAACCTCTAATGATAAGATTTCACCAGATAACAGTTAAAACATATCTCCATAAATCATACAGGCTTCTTCTCCGTTCATGGCCACTGGTATTTTATTAAGATCATAATACATATTGTTTAACCCAGGACATACCCGCATCTAGAATCTTTAATCTCCATTATCAACTCCTTATGAAATCCCCTATAAACCCATAATAGACCACAAAAAATTATAGATTTTACACTTCTAAGAGACCCTCTTGATGGTGTCTCCCCACCATATAAGATATCTCTCGAAACTAATCTGTCCATATTAGATAAATTATCAATCATTATGGCCCAAAATAATGGTTATACCATATGTATAAGTCATAGATACTTGACCCGGGGAATCCATAATATCTAGATGTATATCTCAAAAGAGTTTCATCATCCTCCAATCATCATATGACACTCACACTAAATCTATCTATTTATTCCATCTTAATTAAATGGAAAGTATTTTTTTCCTTTCTTAGTGTATAATCACTCACATCAGAACTGCTCTGTGTCTATCCCTAAAAGGGTCAAAGAACACGTTATATGATTTAACATGCAAAGTTAAATAATGATAGGTTATGAGGTCATATATCCTTTCAACTCCAAGAAATAAATATTTCATGCATCTAATAAATCATACTTGACACCCTTCTTGGTCAGCCCCACCATCAGTGCTTCCAAATGGGATAATTCCTTGATAAAGAACATATAATAACCTAATAAACCTAGAAATAACTAAATCTCAAAGAGATTATTTTGTTACTCCCTTGATAACATGGTTGAAACATTGTTGGCAATAGTGGCACTCTTTCCTCTTAGATTACATGGACCTATAAGTGCACTTTATCAATCTAGAAACTAAATTTTGTTACCTTGTCAAAAAAAATTATTCTTTGTCAATATACTCATGATTATTTCATGATGTTTTCCATGATCAAATACTAAATGGTAGTATAGTAATATGTCATCCAAAAAAACCACCAAAACAGGTCTATAAGAGGATGAAATATTTGATTAATAAAATCTATGAATATCACTAATTAATTTGTAAAACCAAAAGGCATAACTATGAACTCATACAAGCCATATCTACTTATAAATTCTGTTCAAGGTATGTGTGAAGGTATCAACCTCAACTGGTGGTATCTGGATATCATGTACATCCTTGAGAATATCTTACCCCTCACAACTGATCCAAATGATCGTCAATTTGCATTAAGGGATATAAGGTCTTAAACATCATTTGGTTCAATCTCTGATAATCAACACATATGTGTGAATCCCCATAAATATTCTTGGAAAAAATAACTGAAGAACCCCCTGGAGATTTAATAGGTCGTATAAAACCTTTAGATTCTATAACATCGAAATAATCTATAAAATATCAAAGAATTCTTGAGTTTATTTTATAAGGTGGTATTGTAACATTCTCTGCTCCTGAAACTAACTCGATCATGAACTCAATCTCCAGATCATGTGGTAATAAATATAACTATTTAAATAATTCATCCAAAATATGGTCTACCACTGGAGGAAAAGAATCATGAGACATACCCCTATCATCTGGATAAATATCGGATATCTAGTCCATGAGAAAATCCAATATACACTGAATTGGACTTACATGACCAGCCTGAAGATCCCACTTGTCTGAGGGAGAAAAGGTTACTTCTTCTGTAGATAAAAAGGTGGTGTTCCTATGGTAACAGTAGATATCATTCTGGTATAGTACTAGCCAGTCTATATGGAGAATAAATTTTAATTATGTAATTTCTAGAATAAACAATTCCAAAAATAAATGGTAAAAAAATATCTAGATAACATTCTTTGTAACATTTTATGTTCTCTGATTACACTCCCAATGGTGAATCACTGGTTTAAAAACCCTCCCAAATTTCTAACTCCAATTTCGATCCATTTTTAAAAATAGAAGATAAAATAGATTGATATGTTCTTGTATAAAACAAAATCACCAAAATAGGTAGATGATATAATAATTGAGCCTATGATATTATAAGGTCTTGCATCAAAAATATTTAGAGTATTATGTACATTGTACAGTTGACTTGACCATATGCCCTAGGAACAAGTTTGAATCTTAAGATTTATTCCCTCTGTTTGGTACTTCCATTCTTATACTAGGGTACCACATTCCTGGCTTGACAAAAATGTCCTTTGGAACTCTAGCTACCTATCTACTGAGGAGTAGAATACTCTTTACTAAAATCGGGTACATGTCCAGATCACATACATCCACTTTCTACTATGTACCCCATCTATACCTCTATAGGTGGCCCATCCTGCCATAATCATGACACTCCAAAGTGACATATGGACATTGAGGTCATTTTTTGACTAAATTCCCACACATATTTCACTGCAATGGAAGATGATACATAGATGGATTCACACTTCCTCGGATTCTCTATCAATCATTTCCTTAGAAAAAAATATCATGGTCATGCCTCTTCGCACTATAAGAAGAGTACCTCGATTGCCCTATTGGAATAATAGAACTAATGTTTGGTGCCTCACTCAGATTCCCTTTTGTGATTATTTCCTCGTTTTCCATGTCCATAAAATTTCATAGATAGAACACATTCACATGTGACCTAATCTCATAGAGAATATCATCCTAAAAACTCACCATAAAGATCTCATCAGCTGCTTAATATAGTATAGATCACTAAATTTTAGTGAATTTTTCAAAATTGTTTAACAATGAAATTCCCTCCTGTGATAGGTTCATGAACTCACGGGCCTTCTCATCCCATAATGTATCAAAAATAAGTGGATAAAAAACATTACCCTGAAGAACATTGAATATAACTCCTCTTTCTTTAAAGAATGCTCTATAATTTCCCACTACTTCTTGGATGGTACACAAAGCATATATGCACAAAGATTCACCCCCTTACCTATGGGTGTCTCAAGATGCAAAAAGATCATCTGACCAAAATTTATCTAGAACACGGATGTAGGGCCCCCCTCCCTAATGAATGTTGGCATATGATGTTGTTCTAAATCCATTTTCATCTCATACAATGAAAGTAAAGTATGAATAGTTCCATTTTCATGGGTCATATGACCCTCATGACGCTTTCACGGAGGAAAACATTCATATAACCCTCATGAGCGATAGGAAGGTTTATCTCTACTATTTTAGGTTTGTGCAGATTTTCACTCTCCTAATTCTCAACTCAAAGTTGATGAGTATAAATTTTCTCTAAAATAAAAATGCACTCCATAGAACACTAGATAACAACAAATTTAACCTCAATAGGTGACAACAATAGAGAAATACCGACTTTATGTCACCCAAATCCAAGCATACAAGTGTTTTAGAGATACATTTCAATTTATTTATTTAATTTGTTAGATTTAACTGGTTTTTTATATAAGATTTCAAACAGGAAAGTATATATCGCATGTAATAAATATCTCTCTATCATAAACGATGAATATCAATATATGCCCCTATTTACAAATCATGATGCATGTAGATGCTTCTCTCATTTTACCAATCCAAGAGTATAAATCTCAATATCTAATAACATTAGGAAATAATGACCTCATATAACATGTGAATAACCCAATGTGAAAAAACATCAACTATAACAAGTGACTAGTATAAACATAAATCACATCCATGAGAAATCAGATTATCCCCCATACATGGGTTATCTACTCCCATGCACAATTTCATTACCATGTCCCAATATATCCTAGTCTCATTTCTACCTTTCCACAATAGTAATGAAACAAAAAAACCAGGTTTCCTCTCAGACAACTTATTTACATCCCTCGATCAGGAACTCTCTCATGTGGCTGAAATGGGTTAGTTAGGTGACCTCAAACATACATCCCCATACACCAGTGGATACCAACTAGTATTGGGGTTGTGATAAGTATATTTTGGATACTATACCCCATGATTCATACTTACTAAACAGTCAATGTAAATAATATAAATAAATATCACAGTATGAAAATAATGGAAACAATACAATATAAAGAAAAAAACAATAAAAAACTGAAAAATCCAATAAATAATAAGAGAATAATGTAATGTCTTCTAGAATGTAAATAAATTTCTAACTAATAGTAATACAATAAAATAATTAGCTACCAAAAATAAACTCAAAAGACCCCAGTCTGTTAGCCCTTGTATGTTCCATCTCCAAACTCCATCCCAACCAGAAAGTAACAATCAATAGCAAGGTCCCTTCCATTGTCCAATAATGTATCCATGTAATCTACTCAAGTACCAGAAGGTGTTCCAAGTAGGGTGTGAGTAATACTTAGTAGATCGACACCTCCAAGTTTAAACATAACTAGTCTAATAGTATGTTCATACAATAATGCAATAAATAGTTGTATTAATTACTTAAATAATTAAATTAACAACTTATAAAACTAATTTGGAACTATTCTAGGATATCTTTGACCATGTATCGCAAACATACCCACGATATATATATCCATGGTAAATCATAACTAGCTTTATCACCATGCCAGAATTTCTTTAATCATGTATAACATCCCTGTGAACCATAATCAAATAACCATGGTATAAATCACAAATATATGGGTCAATACCACTATATAAGAATTTTAGAAATAAATCTGGGATCCGATCATTGTATATTGATTTCATCTTGTATTTTGGTCGAGCATGGTATATAATCCATTTAGTTATAAATTAGGGTATATCCTGGTATGTATGAATTATAGTAATAAATCAGGGCTAATCCCATTATATAATAATTTGAGCATAAATCCCCAGCTATA
Organism: Viscum album; assembly: GCA_963277665.1. NCBI lineage: Eukaryota > Viridiplantae > Streptophyta > Magnoliopsida > Santalales > Viscaceae > Viscum > Viscum album. Next base: position 565,481,737 of record OY728120.1, on the reverse strand, counting down.
TCCTTCTTTTTAATCATTACAACATAATCCACTTTTCATACCATGCTATATAGGCATTACTCTAGAAATCACCAGTCATAACCCACTATAGAATCATTATAGCCTAGATCGTTAGGAATAACCTACTACATAATAATTACAACATAATTCCCTAGGAAAATCCCACGACATCAATATTATATCCTTTATCAAAATGATCCTTCATAGCAAAGATATCACAATATCACATCATTGAGCTTAATGGTTAATTATATAAATTACAATTTATCTTTTAATCACACATTCCATATATCATTTATTCACAAACCAATAACATTCCATCCATTTTAATAATCAATCAATTCCATAGTGAATCTACATAAATAAATCACCTAAAACTCAGGTCATGATAAACAACTTAATCTATTTTTAAATTAATTTATAATAAAGGTATTGTTCACTTAGATGATAGTCGTAATCCACTTCAATATAAATTGAAACAAAAGGGATTCCATGTAATAAATCCAATTATTCATTTAATTAATTTAAGCACATGTTATGTATGGTCAAATGAAACATTTCACAAAAATAAAATAAAATAGACCATAGGGTTATGTTTTATACCCCTACGGTTAACTGGAAATCAACACAACACTTCCAAAAGGGGAACACTAATGAGAAAGAAGGTGTAGAAGATAAAATAGTGAGACCAAGATCAAATAATATTATGAATAACATAAAACCAAAATGTTTTCTAAGGACTCCACCGCCCGAATAGAGAATAGAGGAATGGGAAGAGGAATCAAAAACAAAATAATTACTAGGGATTGGTCAAATCAACGGGATATCTAGATTTTAGAAAAATCTCCCATCGTCATAAGGGGAACTTTAGAGGTTTGAGAGGAGGAAAATTCACATGGGTGAAAAAGAAAAATCAGTTTCAGAACACCTTTAAAACTGTTGGATAGGTTATTACATAGCGTGTAACTCTTTTACATGCCATGTATTCCTTTTTAATACTATATAAAAGACCCATCATCTTGATTTAATATTTAATTGTGCAGAACATTACACGAAATGAAATGATTAAATGAAGTGTAGCAACTTTATGCCCTATATTTCTTTCATGAAATGTGTTTGTAAGATTTTACATGTCAGGTAATACCTTTACATGACATATAAATATAGTATATACATATTATAGCCCAAATTCCAGGTAAGGAATAGATACACATCCAAATCCTTTCCAAACATGGAAAAACCTCATGAACCAAACTAAAGTGTTTATATCTAGACTCAATTAATAAAAATAAACATACATCCATGATCTTTTGGCCATTTATCCCGCAATATAAATCTATATTTGAACTAGACTCAGCTATAAGGGATTAAGAACAAATTAAAATCCCAAAAAAATTATTTATTAAAAAACTCAAAGAGGTATGTTCATAGAAAAATTAAGGCAATTAAAGTTCTATCATTAACATTGAATTATTAATAATTTTTCACCTTTTCATTATTACCATATGGCTAATAGTAACCATGAAAGAAACCATATGTTGAATGGAAAACTATTCAGGTGACCTCTTTGTAAATTGGGATGTATATAACGATCCTTTCAAAAAAATCATTTTTAGAGAGAATGGTTAGAACAGAATTTGAAGAATCATGCATCTTACCTTTATGTTTTCTAAATGACGTCAATGTACGGGTTGTGTTTACTCAGTATTTTATGCATGGATTCCAAATGATTTAACGAATTGTGCTATGAATTTATATGAGGAAAACATAATAAGTATAAAAACATGATTGAAATGGGGTATTCATGATTGGAACAGGATTTAGTAAATCATATTCCCAAATAATGTGATGTTGTAGTTCAATTATAATTGAATAAATTCTATTTATAAATGTTTTAGTAAACAATTTGGCCAAATATTGTAGGGTTTCTAGATATTTTAAAATGTGAAATAATAATTTTTCCCTATTTTAGTTTAAGTTATTTTTCCCACTATTACCTTTTTTATTGAGTGGATGAATCTAGGGATATCTCTTGGGGATTTATCCCTTCTTCATAGATACTTATAAGGATTCCTCTAAAAGATTTCAAGATCTTTTCAATGATAAATACCAATTTTTTCTTTTATTATTCTAATATTTTTCTATGTATATCTATTTCCCATTTTTTTAATTTATCCTAAAAAACATAACGGGTTTTATTATGCTTTTAGGGTTTTATATTCGTTTTGATTTGGGTATTTGTTTTCTTGAGCTTGTAGAGTTTGTTTCCTTGGGTGTTTGTGCTTCCACCATCGAAGGTGAGTTATTCCTGCTTGATTAATGTAAGTTTGTTTCTATGATTATTTAATTTTACATTTAGTTATGTTGTAAAACTTTTTAAATTCATTTTAAAATCAGGTCAAACATATATCTGATACCCCTTATGGGTTTTAGAAATGTTTTCAAAGGTCATCATTACATAAAATAGAGTTCTTCCAATGAGTTTAGGGTATTCATTTTTAAATTATATTTTATATATACCAAGTTTGAGTGAAAGTTATTAGAAGCATGTTTTTATGTGAATTTGATGAAAAAAAAGTTTTCTTCCTTTCTTTACTTACAATGATTGTAACCCATGTTTTAATTTTTTTTTAAATTAAAGGGCAGTGTTTGAATTTCAATTTACTCCTAAATGAGGAATGATTTTTTTAATGTTATTCTTCTTATCTGGTTTGAAATGGATGTTCCCAAAATGGGGTCATTTTAAAGGTTTTATTTAATATCCTAGTTACAACATTAAAAGTTGAATTTGTATGATTATTCTACAGCCATATTTTGATCACATTTTTATTTAGTCTTGTAATTTATTTTTTCACCATGTCGGATGAGCTAAATTTTTATGTGATGATTATGAAAATGTGAATAGTTAATATTTCTTGAGAGTTTGTTTGAGGTGCGATGAGATTTTCTATAATGTTTTATTGTTTATTTATATGTTGAAAATTTTAATTCTTGATTTATCAGCTCTAATTCTAATATTTCATGGTAATATTGGTCTCCATATAATAGATTTTTTTTCTATGAACTAGTCTATATTTTTTCTAATCATAACTACCTAGTTTAAATTTTGAATCAGATTAGGGAAGGCACAATGTTATTATCATTTAGTTCTTTAAATAATTTATAAATTCATCCTGAATTTTTATAAGTTTATATGGTTCTCTAACTTGTGCCATTGTTTAGATTATTCTATACCAATGGAAGGCCCCAATAAGAGTGATTCACGTAACTGATTCTAATTGTATATTTTTTAGATCATCTCAAATTAGGATCTAGTAATTATACCATGATTCTTATTCATTGATGATGGAAATAAAAAATAGATTCTCACATTTTACTTTATTTTCATCCAGTATAGTTATTTAGGTTAGTTGAACCATTTTATTTATTTTTTTAATTTATATTATTATTTATTTATATAATTGTTCTTGTTCATTTATATACCTTCTTTGTTTCATGATCTGATTTATGTTTCAACATACTTTTGAAAGGGGGTTTTTAGAAAAGGATTCAAAAGAATGAAAATTATTTGGTTTTTTTGAAAATAAAACATGGAAATATACTATTTTAATGATTGAATATATCTTCCTATTTAAATGGTGGATTCTATAACTCCATTAATATAAATGGTATTTTTAAATGATTATTTTAAAAAATTATTAATCTATTTCATTTTCGAAATCACAGTTTTTATGTTGGATAGTTCTTTGATCTCCAAAAACCATTTACCTTGCGCTTTTGGAAAAGGAGAAATGTATTATAGTTTTTCTTCCTATATAGTTTACTTTTGGAAAACATTAATTTCAAAAATTATATTCATACAATAATTTATGTTTTTTATGAAACTGATTGCATATGTTCATTGGTTAAATCATTCTGGTAATGTTCATATCATACATTATATACAGACCTATATATGTATCGCTCATGTTTTTATAATGGTTCCCAAGTTGTGATCCATATTTATTTTTATTCATGTATTCCATTTATGGATGTCCAATATTAAGGTAGTGATTGTGTCTCACATTGATAAATTGTTTGTATATTGGTTTGTTGGTTTAATTTGTTTATTTTTTTACATTCATTTCAGCAAGTAGTGTATTTTTCTTTTAGCTTCTTTATATAAAACCTTATTATGTATTATAGATGTTGAATTTAATTTTAAATTGAGTTTAGTTGGTTTATAATTCATATTCCATGTTTGTTTTATTTTACTATTTCGATATTTTATTTTATATATATGATAGTTCAGTGTATAGACCCACTATGTTTATTTTTTAGTAGATTCTTCAACATGGTTATAAATTATTGAAAGTTGAAATGATTCCCATTTAGACAATGTTTTCATGTCCAGGTTATTTCCAACAACTTCTAGTGATTGTTAACGTGCCTTATAACTTATGAGGGAGTGGTATATGTGATGTTTCTGGTTATACAGTGTTGGTTCGTTACAAGAACACACATAGTAAGGACGAATAATATATCACTCCTCATATAATAATCAAGTTGACTCATTTTTTACCCTAATTTAAATTAGGTGAATAACAAATATTCACCACAATCTATATATGTGAATGATCCATCACGAATCTAAAATCAATTTTGAATGACATGTCTCTAGATGAAGGAGGTATCATTGAAATCGGAAGGATGATACAACACGACATTTGATGATCAGGTGGGTAACACACCACTAGTTCTTATATACCACCACAAAATTCGAAACTATGAAAATTTTATATGGTAGTTTATCTGACATGAAACATTTATCTTATGAATCCCATGAAATATATTTCATTAAATTCAATCTCTTTGATAGATCACAGAACACGGATCACCGATTCTAAATGATCTTTAATATTGTATAGCATTGTAAATGTGGAATTAAATTGGTGGGTATGAATATTATTATCCAAATTATAAAAATTATATTGTATATATATGTATATATATTAATTATAAATAAAATAGTAAGCATTTGATAGAAAAAATAAATTTTCACGGAAATACAATTTTTGTAAAGAAAACAGTTTCATCACTTCTTGAAAACATAAGATAAAATTAATTTTTAACATTTTTAGAAAATTTGTTTGAAAAATTAATTTCATTTTTAGGATATTAATATCAATATTTTATTATTTTTATTTTTATGATTTTTTTAAAAGATTCATTTTTCGATAAATTGGTAAAAATATTGATTTCTATTGAAAAATGTATTTTCTGTTAAATAATATTCAAGGTTAAATTATATTTTAAATTAGTTTTAATGTAAAATTAGTAAAATTATATATTTATTAATATAATTTATGTAATTTTAATTTCTTTTATATTGAATTTTTATTTTAAACACTTATATACTTATGATAATTTTCTATTTGGAAACCATCTTTTCCACCGTGTCTACGGGTGTAGTTTTCAATTTAATTCTAGCACATCAATGAATTGAATTATGAAAAGTAGAATAAATACTTGAAATAATAATTATTTATTATTTATAATAATTTCAAAATAAATTTGGACCATAATTAAAAGTGAAACATTAAAAATAAATTACCACGGTTAAAGTAAAAAAATGGGTTTATCTGGTGTTAAATTAAAAAGATAATGTATAAAATTAAATAAATACTTGTATAAAATCTATTATATGGAAATATTAAGATCTTATTATTTAAAATTTTATAAATTAATAACTTTTAGATACTTTTTCCTGTTTATATGTCACTCAATTTTCTTTTCAAAAATTGCAACTGTGCCACTCACCTCACTTACAAATGGCCACCCACTCTCTTCTCTTCTTCACGACTTCAAAACCTTTTGGTTTGCACAATATATTCCCAAATAACATCCCAATTTATATACCCTAATATTATAGTCATTGTTTTGTTCATAAATTCATTATATGAATACTTTATGTATAAACATGAAGAGATTCTCTTAGAAGAGGTAATGTTTTTAATTATGTGTTTTGTTTTATTTCTTCTTCCACATCCTTAAAATATTATAAATTTGTTATTATATTATAAACATAGTATATCCCACATTATGAAATAAGTTTAGGTTAAAATAGTGGACTATATCCATCTTCACTTCCCTCAATAGGGAAATGATAATGCTTCTCATGTGTACGGTGGACTACTTCGATAGCTTATGGAACACATATCCCTGAGTCTAAATAAAAAATAATATATCATACTTGTTTAACCTAGCCATTAAATTAGTTTTTATGTATAGTAAAAACTAAATTATATACATTATATGGTTTTTACATGGATATATATTGATTATAAATAAAATAAGAATAATTTTATAGAAAAATAAATTTTTTTGAACAACTATTTTTTAAATGAAAATTATTTCATCACTTCCTATGCACTTAGGATAAAATTAAGATTTTAAATTTATATACATTTATTTTTATAAAAATAATTTCTTTTTTGAAATAAATAAAACAAAATTATCTTAGAGAGAATTTTTTTGATTTTTCAAAAATAAATAATTTTTTTATTAATATAGGAAAATACTTATTTTTATTTAAAACTACCTTTTTGTTTCAAAATTTTTAAATGTTGGTTTATATATTAATTTTTTTTGAATTAAAATTAGTATAATTATATATATATATATATATTTTTTTAATTTAGGTAATTGGAATCATTTTTATATATATTTTTTATATTAAAACATTCTCTACTTATGAAAATTTTCAATTTAGAAATCCGCTTTTTCTTCACGTCTTCAAGTATAATTTTAAAATGATTTCATACACTAATTTCAATTTAATTTTTAAAAATGTATTCCATAATTAAAACAATAATAATTTATATTTCTTAAAAATATCAACTTAATTTTTTTCGTAATTAATAGTGAAAATAGTAGATGTTAATTATCATGGTTAAAGTAAAAATGGATTTACCAGGGTTTAAACTAAAAAGATAAGGATTTAAATGACCAAAATACCTATCTAAAATGATTTTATAGAAGTATTTAAGCCATAACATGTTTAATTATTGATATAACTCTATTTTTTCGCTTATGGGATTTACAAACATGGGTAATGCTTTTTATTTTTACAAATTAAAATTTGGACTCTCACCTCACTTAGAAAAGACCACACCCTCTCCTCACTTATTCACATATTAAAATACAATTGTTTCAACCAATACCATCCCATATAACATAAAAATATTAATAACCTCATCCTAGATGTCTTTTTGGGTCATAAATATATTCCAGGAATATATTATGTATAATCCTAAAGAGGCGGTCTGTGAAGAAGTAATTTTAATAACTATATTTTTTGTTTAATTTTTCTTCCACCTTCATTAAGTATTAATATGTTATGATTATAGAATAAAACTGGTATAAAAATATAATTAGATATTATTATTTTAATTTCATGACCTATATCAATTTCCTCTTCATTCAAATGGGAAATGATAATGTCACTTGTGTGTATAATGGACTATCGCCTTGTGAACCGATGTGAAATGTTTTCCATCAACACCTCACTAAACGATGTGTGGTGCATCATCCACTCTGGGACCTATTCTGGCGGTTTACTATCCACCTATGACTATTTGTTATTGGTGTATAAAACACATGGGATGTGATCCCTATGGTACTTCATTCACCTATAAGACAGTATTGGTGGAAAATTATTAACATATGGATATCTATTCCGTTTTATATCATCCACATGGGGACTTGAGATAGTGGTATGTCATCCATATTAGTAGTGATATGAGTGGTACATGGTGCCCCAGGATGATATGTTTTTTTGGTTCACTTCACTTCTAAGTTATGATGTAATGTTATTGATTCTAGAAACCCATATCTTAAGTATTCCATTATTATATTACCATAAGATACAATGAATCACATAAAAAATGACGTAATAGTCTATTAATCTTGTAAAAATAGATACATACATGATTCCAATATTACATTTTAAAACAAAAATTATAATATGTGTTTTTTGAGAATAATGCAATTCAATATAGAAAATCATTTCAAAACAACCATATTACAATTTGGGTATTCTTGTGGGAAATGAAAAAACAAGGGTGATCAAAAACAATCTGTAAAGTTTAAGTATAGTAGAAGCTATGGTGAGTCAATAAGAATAATCAACACAGAAAAGTAAATAACTGAACATAAATTCCATTTAAATAACTTGATTATTATTATCAATATGGGATGAAAAATAACATAAAAACAATACATTTAATTAATATCATGACTATCACAACTTCATAATGAAAAATAAATTTCTAATGGTAAATATCTGAAGAACCATTCCCTTTAATCAATAAACTATGAATGAAATGATTCCTAAAATAATATCACTGAAAAAATCCCATATATAATATTAACTAAATTCTTCATGAAGGGAATAATTAATTGTTATAAAGTCATGTTCATTGGATCATGATACATATATCACCAATAAATTACATAAGATATTTTAAAACTAAACGTAGAAAAACATTTAATTTTAACTTACTAATTATCCTTAGGATACTACTGATGCATTGAGGGGCTATATATTTTATGCCCCACCCATCACTGTATATTGAATCAATTCCTCTTATATCGTATTGTTGATTTAATTCATGAATTTTTTCTTTATAATAAAATATCCATACTGAGTAAGGGATATAAAATTATCAATATATCCCCACATCGTTGAATAAAATTTTAAATAAACCCCATATATAATAATGATATACATTTTAGGTGATATTTATATCCATGATATAATGAATATGAATAACATTGAATTGAAACATCAAAAATCATGAATAAATAAGTAATCATGTTAAATACATTTAAAGGGAAATATATACACAACATAAAAGTGAAGAGGTTTATATTAACAAAAATGTCTCAATGAAATTTATATTGATAGGAAATCCTGTAAAATTATCATAATGTATAAGTGACAATTAATAAATTAATAGATTATATGTATAAATTTTATGTCCACCTAGAAAAAATTTATTTACATCTAAATATAATCAAAATTAATTATACACATAATAATATAATATCAATTGAAATTAAATTAGTAATATAACTAAATGAAAGGAAATTGAGTAATGAAATTCATTATAAATTGGTAGAATTCATGTCAAATAATTTTGGGTGAAATAACTAAAATTAAAATGTAAAATACCATGAATTATTATTTAATCATGACATTAAATATCAAAATGAAATTATATACACCATATAAAATAAATTAGGCACATAACATTAAAATATGCCTCAATGAAGAGAAATTTAGATGAAGTCCCTTACCTTGAGTCCGACTCATTATGTATGTTCTTTATATTTATGAATAATAAATTTATATTAATTATTTAATATATTAAGAACCTTTTTCAATTTTATTATCCCTTTTATTTCAAATATACATTATTATATTCAATTATATAATCAATTATTATTACATCAAGTGTTTCAATGATATTTGACTTATGTGGTGAAAATTACTTTGGTAGGATGTCTATTGATCTAAGAGGTCATTATTTCAACATATAAAGAATAATAATCATGACATCTTTATCTTATTTATTCATAAAATATAATTTTAATTCTATTCATTAAATATGTTTTTGAGAAATTATGTAAGTTACGATCAATGAGATGGTAGTCGATACGTAAGCATGAGTAACATTTGAGTTTTTTCTAAAATCCTTAGAGAAATGAGGTATGTACTATTTTATCTTTAGAAAATTATAATAATTCCATTAATAATTATTATTTATTTTAATAATATTATAAATACCACCAATGTGTTGTGGTGATGAAATGATACTCACATCGTTTTGTGAATGCGCCAGTCTACACACATAAATAATATTATCATATTTCAGAGAGTGAAAATGGAATAATGAAAATGATATATTACATGGAAGTGTTTATTTATCATAAAAAACCTGCTATGAGGAAATTAAATTCATATAAGAAACCTATATAAAATTTTAAACGTGTATGTATGATGGAATATATAATAATATTCAACTATCAAAACATTTATCATAACAATTTACATATATTTATCAATTTTTTATAATTTCCATGCAAAAAATGGAAATAATTGTGTTTATTATAGTTGAAAGGTTATGAAAAATGTAGTATTACATCCACAAATTACCATCCCCCACATGGTATTTCTATTTTTAAGTATAATTTAATTTAAATTATTTTTTACTTTTTTTATATCTATATAATTCATATACAATGAGGACTCTATAATGAACACTTATTCATATTAGGATATAGATTTGTTTAGTAATGATTTGGTAGTTTATATGGTTTCACAATGTTTATTGGAATCAAGAAATGTTTTTTCCTATGACATATATAATTTTCTTATATAAAAATTTCAGTTCATGTATTTTTTAGTAATATTAACTATCCTTCTAGTCAATTTTCTCTCTCTATACTTACCCATCCCTATCACCTTTTAGTTTCATGCCATAAATAAAGACACTGTGGAAAACATTATTTTATTTATTTATGTCACATTGGAAGAACATACACATCAATTTGATGTTTTATGTTACTAGACAGTTAAAACATAATTTTGATGTTAGATAAATTCCACTCAAGCTATCAAAGGAGGGTGAATGATATAAAAAATTTAAAAAAAATTACATAATGAAAATTCATTCGTTTTTTCAATTACTGAAACTTTAAATGATAAATTGATATGTGATTTGTGATTTGTGTGTGAAAATATAGATAAATAATTTTTTCATATTTCATGAAAAAAATGAAGACTATAAAATGAAGGTTTGTCATTAAATAAGTGTTATATATATATATATATATTATTTTTTCAAATTTTTATGATTTGTATTCAATTTGAATCTTATAAAATCTAATTTAATTGAGAAAATTATTATGTAGACTATATATTCTTTTACTAAAATAATCTTCAATCTAGTACGTAAAAATATAGAAATGGTATTTACCTAAAACTTATTTATTTAATTTTCTTATCATGGACTCCAATTATTAGTGACAATTATTTTAGCTACTTGCAGGGAAAACCTATTTATAAGACCCATTATATTGAATTTAACATACAATTAAAATAATTTTTTGGATGAAAAAAGGTATTTTTATGCTGATGATATTTTACTTTCAATAGCTAGATTATAGTTTTTATTAGACTCAAACACTACACCAAGAAACAAGAGTTCATTTTCTATAAAACAATATTCTAAATAATAGTTATCATCAATGAAATTAAATTTTTAAACTTTCTTATCTTTCATCAATGATACTTAAAATGGGAAATATATTTTTTCATACAAAAACAAAGTCATGTTATTTTGTGTGGCTATCAGATTTGAAAAAAAAAATTACCAACTACTTATTAACCATCTAATAATAGAAGTTATTGTAAGTTACCCCACCATAAATTTATATATATAAGTTAAAAAAATGTGTATCTATATTTTACTTTAATTTTTTTTTTCCATTCATTGAATGGTTTTTTTCCAATTTAAAAATAATTTTTTTTTTCAAAACATGGATTAAATGTATAAAATAGAGAAAACTATCTTGTATTATCATAAAACTCGATAAATTTTTTCATTAATTCATTTTTTACTTATATGAATGAATAAAAATTCATTCTAACACATTTTGTTTTTGTAATGATGAAAAATATAGTTTTCCATTTTAAGCATTATTGATGTTAAAAATGTGGATCCCAAATTCAATGGAAAGAATATTATATTAGATTATCATGAAACACAATAAGAATTATAATTGGTTAGTTTGTGGAATTTTGGAATTAGCAATAAATCATTTTGATAGATGGTGTGTCCTATATGACTAAAAGTGAGTGTTTTTAATTTAAAAGTGACATTATGGTTCAAAAGGTGTGTCTCAGAAACAAAAACAAAAAAACAATTTAATTCCCTTAAAACTCTAAGAAAATGATCATTAGTTCATTTTTTAATATTATAAGTAACCATAGATCATTCTCTCTTACAATGTGAATGTTATAACTAAAACATAGTATTTTCAATTTAAATGTGACATTTTAGGTTAAAACACATCTCAAATACTTAAGACTATGAAAATATGATGTGAATTTCATAAACCTATATAGAAATGATTACTAATTAATTTTAGTTATTTTGGACTTAAATACATTTTATTCAAACATACAGTCTTTCTAATATGACTAAAGGTATGTGTTTTTGAAGCATCCTATTATCATTATTGGGTATTTTTTTTCCTATCACCATGTTCCCTTTTGGTTCAAAGTATTTAAAAGTTGTTTATTGGATTTTGTATTGGCTACAGAATACTTACATGTCATGTAAATATATTACACGCCATGTAATATGTTGTAGATTTAAGTCGTGAGAGGAAAGACCTCGTTGTGAACTGGTATACTTCATGAATGGGGATTACACATAGTTTATAGTTTAAATGAAGTATTTTTTATCTGAGGTGATGGGGTTTTTTGTGTATATGGGACATGGAAGTTACACATCATGAACATGGGTTACATGTTGTGAAACATCCTGCTTCCAGTTTTTAAAGGCAATGTGCGACTGTTTTGTTTCAATTTATTAAACAGTTCTTTGTGGCTCTTGACCAAAGGCAGTTCTAGTATGTTTTTTAGAGTCTCAACCCCTTCCATATCGATCCATTCAATATCCAATATCCATTTAGATCATGGTTCTTCTCTTTGGGTAAGTTTTCCATACGTTTATTCAATGCTTTTGATCATTGTAGTGCCTTATGGTTGCGTTATCTGATCTGTGGGTTTCAATATGGTAATTCTTATTGGTTTTTTCTAGATCTATAGTGTGATATCATTATAGAATCCTTTTATTCCATTGGTCATGCTGCGGAAGATGTTCGACTTTGAGGTATGTGGGTTTCCAGTCTTTAGATTACCCCTTGTCTTTTAAATTTAATAAATCTTCATGTGGGTTTTATTCTAGGGCCTTCAATGACATTTTTGGGATTGGTTAATTTTTTTATTTTTTTATAGGAGTTTGGAACGCAAGATTTCAGGTAAGTGGTTCTTTCTCTAGACTAAATTAATGAAACTTTCTATTTTTCTTTACAAACAGTTTTGTATATTGAAATTTTCTTGGTTGTTTTTTTAGTTGAAAATGTTTTTTTATTGAAAATTGGGTTTTCCTAGTTATCGATAAAAGGATAGAAAATGGGTAATTTCAAGTATAGAAATAGAAATTGTGAAGTGGTTTTGAAATAGTTTTCAAAGCATTGAAATGATTTGTGAAAAAGAGAACATGGGTTATCTTGGCTACTTAGGTTGAAGGTTCATCGTGCGGTCATCGTCTATTGTTTTTTGATTTATCAAGGAGGTGTTTCATGTGGATTTCTACTATCTCCTAGGCCCTTTTTTCTAAGATACCGATATTGAAATTGGAGGGCCTAACCATGGGTTATTCCTCTTCTTCCTAGGCAAATTTATCTGGGATCGGATTTGTGAACTTCATTATTGTGTTACAAGTAGTTTGTGTCGCAGATATGTAATATTCCTTCATGTTGTGATACATATACTTTTTTATTGTATTTCCTAGATTTATGAGTTATCCTTGATATTCAAGATTAAAATTATGTAAAATGATATGGAAAATGTGTTTTGAAATTGATATACCTTCTTTTTTTAGAACTATGGAAAAAGGGAATTATTTACCATGTTTTCTATAGAACTGTTTTACAGCTTATCATTCCATGTATTAATTTAAAATGACCATAGAATATTTTTTATACAAAGACTTGTTATGGAAAACCTGGGTGGGATCCTACTGAGCATGTTAGGTCACACCCTGTGCATCTCATTGGTGGTGCGTAGACCTTTTTTGTCTTCTAGTAAGGGGAAGGGTAAGGTGCCACATTGAGATGGTAGGGTTTGTGTTAGAAGGTTGGGTAGCTATTGGTGATATGAAGGTAGTTCATCCTTACTATCATTTAGAATAGTTTTGTGCTTTTTGTCCTTTTTTGTTGGACTTGTCTTTGAGTATTTGGATACTTTTGTTGTTGTCCATTTCTGTTGTTTCCATTCAGTTATTGCATATATATTCTCTATTATTCTGATGTTTCCTTCTTGATTTATATGTATGTATTCCATGTGGTTTTCCAGGTTAATAAAAATTGTACCCTATATAATGTTGTTCGATTCCTAGGTGCTACTCATTGGCCCATGGGGATTGCGGACACCCTTCTCGTATGTGACAGAATATGTTAGGTGCTGAGTTTAAGGGAAACATGGGTTGGTTTGTCACAATTTGGTGTTAGAGGAGTTCTTTTCCCCTAGATTCCATGTCTTAAAACATCTTTTAGGCTGGAAATAGGAATTTTGGTACTTGATAGGTATGTTGTGATAAGAGTCTGGATATCTATTTTCATAATGAGACTGATGTTTCCATGGAATACTAGAATGTGTGTCTCTAGTATTGGTTTCCTATCTCAGTTTTTTGCTTATGGGTTTTCAAGTTTGTACTAATATTTGTTCTATTGTATGATCATTATTATGTTTTGGGGTGTAGTAATATGCTTCTGATATGTCTTCCTTGTGTTCCTCAGGAAGGTACAGTTGATGATCCTCAATGGAACCCACCTATTGATCCGAACCAAATTGACACAATTATACGAGCATTCCGTTTTGTCAGTCAGGATTTTCAATGAGTTAAAAATGTGGTGGTTGAGGTATATGTAAGAGCTATATATATAGAGATCAATCATAAGAGTAATTACGTGATAAGACACCATCCTTTAAAGGGACGACTGAACCTCAAGAGGGGGAGGACTGGTTGTACAAGATCGATCAAATTGTTAAATTCCCAGAGATAGCTATGAATATCAGGGTGTAGTGTGTGGCATTGTGACTCAATGGATCCGAAAAGTGATGGTAGTTTTTTGTGGTCCAAGAAGACAAACAAGTTAAATTATATTAGAAGGATTTCAAAACACCGTTCTTTTAGCAGTTTTTTCCAAAGTCGCTAATGTTGGTGAGGTCTCTAGTGTTCCTATCATTGTTGTAGGGAGATCGTTCAGTGTCGGCGTACACTAATCGATTTTCTAATCTTGTCTGTTTTGTTTTGGATATGTTAAATTATTTCTAGATGAAGGCTCAAAAGTTCCTGCATGGTTTGGGACCAGATATCATTTCATAGGTTTTTTTGCTAAATATTTTTTCCTATATAGAGACTGTAGATATAAATATGATGGAAGAAATGAATATGGAAGTCATGGTTGGATTTTACACATCTTATCCACCATCAGGTGGAAGCTTCTATGGCGCAAGTGGGAATAAGAGGAAGTGGAAAGATTATTGTAGGAGTAGTGGAGGTGGTTATCACCATCAGACCACCTATGCACCATCTATTACAGCAGGTAACATGCCTATAACTTGCTATCAATGTGGAAAGGGAGGACACACAAGATTTTCTTTTCATATTCCCAAGAATATGTGAAGTAGTGTTAGATGTGCTGGTCATCTACAATGCTTCTGTCTGGCTATGACTACCTCAATATGGTACGGTTTTTTCAACTACAAAGGCTAATTCGGTTCAATTATAAGCTCCAAGACTACAAGGCTCCATCCACATGTCTTTGTAGTGATGCATTTTCATGTAGTAGATGACTATCCAGTTGAAGTTAATGCAGGTCTGGCAATAGTGGGAGGTATTATCCTTATTGAATTTCTAGTAGGAATTTCTTTTTTTTGATACTGGTAACTCCAACTTATTTATATCTACACATTTTTTTGATATTCTTAAACTTCCAATGGGACTTATTTCCCTTACAATGGACATAGAGACACCTCTTGGATATAGGAAAGAATAGGGGTTTTATTGTTCTTGTTCATAGACGATAGATGATACGAAGTTGGTCTGGGATTTTCAAATTCATGATTTTGATCTGTTTGACATTATCATCTGTATGGATTGGCTTGTCTCCGATCAAGCAGAGGTTGATTTTTATCATCATCCTGTTTTGTTTCTTAATGATGATGGGATCTATTGTGTGATTCAGGGGGAGTGGGACCTGAGGTCAGGTCATGCAGGACCTTCCCTCCCAGAGCTAAGGGGTTTGTTTATTTTTGTTTCACTTTTTAAAAATGACTTTTCTTCCATAAATGATCATTCAATTGTTATTTCAGAGTTTTCTAATGTTTTCCCTTATGATTTATTTGGTCCTCATCTATAAAAAGATATAGAGTTTACAATTGACCTATTTCAAGGTATGTTGTTGAAATTAATACCTTCTTATTGTTTGTCACCTGCGGAGTAGAAAGAGCTCAATATTTAGTTGGATGACCATTTTGAAAAAAGGTTTGGTTCACCATAGAATTTACCTTTGGGAAACCACAATCCTCTTTTCCAAGAAAACGTATGGTTCACTGCATTTATGCATGGACTATCAGAAGTTGAACCAGGTATCGGTTAAGATAAAATTATCTTTTCCTCATGTGGATGATCTTTTTGATCAGTTAAAGGGGGAAAGTAGTTTCCAAAGATCCTTCTTCGGTCGGGTTATCATCAGCTGAGAGTCCAATAGTCTAATATACTAAAGATATCCTTTAGGATTAGGTTTTTCCATTATAAATATCTTTTTATTCCTTTTGTTAAAACTAACTCACCTATATTTTTTATGGATTTGATGAATTAGATTTCCCATCAATATCTTGACACTTTTGTGGTTGTTTTCGTGGATGATATTCTGGTTTATTAAAAATCCAAAAGTGAGCATGAGTACTATCTGAGTTTGGTTATTGAAGTTTGGAGAAGTCACTATATATATTTAATTCTTTCGAAATAGAGTTTCTAGATTCAATAAGTTATTTTTTAGGGCACATATTTTCCTATCATGTCTTATTAGTTGATCCAGATAAGGTGATGGTTTTTTTTCATAGAATGAACCACATAATGTCTTTGAGATATGAATCTACCATGGCCTTTTTTGTATACTAATGACTGTTTTTTATGTGCTTCTCTAAGATTTCTTCAACTTTTAATAGTTTTACCAGAAAAGTGGTGAAATTCACTTGGGAGGAAAAGTTTCAGACTTCTTTCGAGGAACAAAAAAGGATTCTGAAATCAACTCTTATTCTAGTCTTACATGATCCCGATAAGGGTTATGTAGTGTTTTTTTGCTTCAGGTGTTGTTTTAGGATGTGTGTTTATGATAGATCACCATGTGGTAGCTTATGGATCTCATCTCCTCCGACCACATGAGAGGAATTACCCCACTCATGATTTAGATCTTGTTGTTGTTAAGCATGAACATAATTGTTGGAGGCATAATATTTTTGGGGAAAGGTCTACAGTCTTCTTGGATCATAAGATTCTAAGTTATATATTTTTCAGAAGGACTTGAATATCAAGAAGAGATGATGGGTAGAATACCTTCATACATTTGACAATGATATCGCCTACACCCAAGGAAAGGGGAATGTTGTTGTGGACACTCTTAACAGAAAAGGTCCACCACAAGTTATCCCCAATTCGAAGGGGGAGTGGAACCTTATGGGGGGGGTTCACATTTTCACATATATTATTTAGAGGATGTTTTAGGTATGGTTTTGGCTAGTGTTCAGTTGTCATCATATCATATGGAGTCTATCTTTAATATTCGGTAGAATGATTTTGTCTTTTAGAAGACTCGAAAAAGAATTTATGGTGGGGATACCGTTTCTGGTTGGTATCTTTCTTTAGATGGGATGCTTCACGTAGGGAAAAGGATTGTAATCCCAATATATGTGAGATGTTCAATATTGTTTGATTGTTACATCACTTTATGGGTTGTACATCTAGGAACTATGAAGATTCATTATGTAATGAGAAGAAGATTCTGGTTTCCGAGTACGAAGCGTGACATCGCATAGTTTGTGTCTCACTGTTACACCTACCAAAGGACAAAGGTAGAGCACCTGAAACCTCTTGGGTTTCTTCATCCTCTTATAGAGACGGTTTGGTAATGGGACTAGGTATCCATGGATTTTGTGGTTGTATTTCCATGGACACCTCGGGGGAATTATGTTATCTTGGTGTTTGATGATCGGTAAATGAAGTCTACTCATTTCATTCCGATCTGATACACAACTAAATTTGAAGATCAAGGTAAGAAATATGCTCATGAGATCATGAGGTTACATGGTATTCCTTATGCCATTGTTTCATACAGAGATCCTTGGGTTACCTCAATGTTCTTTAGGATTCTTTAAGAGGAAATGAAAACTCAGATCATGTTGAGGACTGCTTACCATCCCAAGACAGATAGTCAGACAGAGCATGTAATTCGGATCCTGGATGATATTCTTCATTCCAGCATCATAGATTTTTGTGGTTCGTTGAATAGATATTTGGTAATGGCTGAGTTCGTCTATAATAACAATTACCAGTCATTAATCAGAATGGATTCCTTTGATGTGTTTTATGCTATCACATGTACGTCACCACATTTTTGGGAAGATGTGCGTAAAGTGTATTGATATGGACCAAGTTTTGTTTAGGATGCATCTGTGAATATTTAAGATGTGCATTGATGTCTATTTATAACCTTGAGTTGATTGAAATCATATGTGTACAGGTGACATCATCCATTGGAGTTTTCCAGAGGTGATTCGGTCTTCCTAAAAAAATTCCCTTGTTTGGCTCACCATCAACATAGAAAATAAATAACTTTGTCTGCAAGATATGTTGGACCATTTGATATCATTGAACAGCTCACCCATGTTTCTTATTGGTTTTCATTTCCACTTCAGATGAAAAACATTCAATATTTTTTCCACATATCGTAGCTCAGAAAATATCACCCCGGTCCCACCCATGTTCTGAGTTTGGAAGAAATTGATTTAGATACAAAAGCTTTTATTTTGGAGAAACCTAGTTGAGATCATTGAATCTAATGTTAAAGTATTTTGTGGGAATTTGATTTCATTGATTAGAGTCCAATGGAATTAAGGATCATATTCTCATGAGACTTGGGAACATGTATTGTTAATAAGAAAGAAGTGGCCTAATCTATTTCTAGGGGTTACATATTTCACATGACTTCTCGGGGATTGAATATATTTATGTTGAGGATTTTGTAACATCATATTACATTAATCAAGTATGTTTTTCCCTCTCTCAAATTTAATTTTTGATATAATTTCTTTTAATATTGTTTTCTTGATTTCTTATAAGCTGTATAATAGTTACATGTCGTGTAATGAGCATTGGATATATGTCATTAAATAAATGATTGTGTTTTGAACTGGTACACATCATGAATGGTGATTACACATCATGTATGGTTTAAATGATGGATTTGTACTATGTGGTGATGGGGTTTTCGATGTATATGGGATGTGGTAATTACATGTCGTGAACCTGGGTTACACGTCATGTAACGGACCACGTCTATCATTTAAAGACCACATGTGGATGTTTTTTTCAATTCCATCACTAGTTCATCATGGATCTCAACCTAAAGCAGTTTTCGAAAAAAAATATATACTCAACCCCTTCTAGATCGATCCATTGAACATATGATCTTTATTTTGATTGTGGTTTGTCTCCCTGGGTATGTTTTCCTTGTTTTTTCATTTCTTATGATCGTGATAGTGCCTTAGGGTTGTGTTAAATAATTCTTGGGTTTAAATTTGGTAATTCTTCTTGTTTTCTTCTATATTTATTGTGTGATCTCCTTTTGGAGGCCATTTATTCAATTGTTTGTGGTGCAGTGGGCATTCATCTTTGAGGTATGTGGGATTCCTAACATTATCCAACCCCTCGTCTTCAAAATTGAATCAATGTTAATGTGGATTTTATTCTAGGTCCTTCATTTACGTTGTTGGGTTTCATTGATTTAGGCTTCTGTTATGGGCATGTGTGACCAATGTTTTAATATAGGGTGTTCTGTCTCAATACTATGTCGATGAACCTGATTATTTGTCTTCGTAAAATCTTTTTTATATTGAAATTTTCATTGTTGTTTTGTGTTTGATGAAAATGTTTTTTAGTGGAAAATGAGTTTTCCCTGGTTATTGATAAATGGAGAGAAAATGGGTATTTTAAAGCATTGAAATAGAAATTTTAAAGTGGTTTTAAAATGGTCTCCCAATAATTGAAATGATTTTTGAAAAAGAGAACATCAGTTATGTTGGGTACATAGGTTGAAGGTTTAGCTTGGGGTCATCATCCATTGTTTTTTGATTTATCAAGGAGGTATGTCTTGGGGATTTTCTCTATTTACTAGGATAATTGTTCTAGGGGATCGATATTGACATTTAGGGGGTACTCATGGGGTATTCCTCTACTTCCAAGGCCCATTGTTCTAGGATCAAATTTGTGTACATGATTATTGTGGTGTGAGTAGTCAGCATCTTGAACATGTAGTATTCCTTAGTGTTGTGATACCTATGATTCAATATTGTATTGTTTGGATTTCTGAGTTAGCCTTGATATGCATGTTTATTCTTGTGGAAAATGAATTGAAAAATGTTCATTGAAAGTAATATAACTGCTTTTGTTTAGAACAGTGGAGAAATAGAATTTTTTACCATGTTTTCTATAAAACAAATTTACTTCTTATCATGTCGTGTTTTTATTCAAAATGTGCATATATGATTTTTTTATAAAGATACTTCTTATGGAACACCTAGGTGGGTTCCTACTAAGCCTATTAGCTCACACCCTTCCCACCTATTTAGTGGGGAAAAGACATTGCTTTGTTGTTTAGTAAAGGGAAAGGAAAGGCGATGTAGTGAGGAAGTAAGGTTTTTGTCAACAGCTTGGGTATCTGGTGGTGAGATGGTGGGATTTCTACCCTACCATCGTTTGTATTAGCTATGTGGATTTTAGTCTTTTGATGTTTGACTTGTTTTGAAATTTTTCCTACTTTTATTTCGTCTGTTTCTGATATTTCTTTATAGTTATGGAATATATATTCTCTAGTATTTTGTTGTTTCTTTCTTACATTATATATATGTGTGACATTTGGTTGTTCAGTTCAGGTGAAATCATTCCCTCTCTTTGGTGGTTTGATGCTTGGGTGCCTATCTCAATCCCATTGGGAACGGGAATATCCTTCAGGTATGTGACGGAATGGTTTGGGTGCCATGTTTGAGGGAAACCTTTGTTGATTAATCAAATTTTTCAATTTAAAAAATGGACTTTTAGTTTAAAATGTGCATTATGCATTGAAAACTATCCAAATAGATCATATTTTTATGAATTTCTATGAAAATTGTATATGATTAATTTTTTTCATCTTGGAAGTAACAAAATATCATTCTAACATGTAGTGTGGATAATATAACTGAAAGTATGTGTTTGAAATTTAAAAGATGCATTTTAGTTAAAAATAAGTGTTGAATACTCAAAACTAAATAAATGTACCTAGATTTTCATGAATATCAATTTAAGTAGTTGTTAATTAATTTTTAATTTATATAAAGAAAATTCACATCATTTTGGCCTATATTGTGTTTAGATTGACTAAAAGTGAAAGTTCATTAGTAAAAGTGAAATATTATTTGAAAATTTTGTTGCATACTGAAAACTATGTAAACAAAATTAGAATATATTGAAACACTATAAAATGATTAATAATTAATTTTTAAAATTTTTTAAGTAATATCATATCATTATGTGGTGTAGTATGGAAATTATCATTGAAAGTGCATGTTTTAAATTTATATGTGATATTTTTTTTAAACACGCATCGCAAACTCATAACCATAAAAATACGATCAGATTATTATGAAACTATATGAAAATTATGAACAATTTTTTTTACATGTATTAATTTAAACTACATCATTAAAAAATGGGGTATGGTCGTTATAACTTAATGCATGTTTTTCTAATTTAAATGTGGTATTATTGTTGAACACCTTTTCGTACTCTAAAAACCAAGAAAGAACATTTTGTTTTCATGAAGCTCTAAGAAAAATACCTCTAATTAATTTTTCACATTAATTAATTAACAAAACATCCCTATTATACATGATGTGGTTGTTATGACTGAAATAGTTTGTTTTCATTGTAAAAGGGTCATTTTAATTCAAAACAAACATCAAAAAATTTAAATTGAGTAAACACGTTCATATTTTCAGGATAAACTCAAAACAAATTATCATTTTTAATATATAGTAAGTAAGAACAAATCAATTTTAACAATTAGTGTGGCAGGTATGACGAAACATCGATGTTTCAATTATAAAGATCCATTTTAGTTCAAAAGAAATGTAACAAACTCAAAACTAGGTAAACATGTTTGTATTACTATGAATCTATATTGATGTGATCAACGATTCATTTGTGAAATAAAAGAATTAACTTTGTGTCATTCTAATATGTGTTGTATCTAGTATAACTAAATGTTAATGTTTTCAATTTAAAAGTCTGATTTTAATTAAAAACATGTATAACAAGATGAAATCATGGAATACTTTTTCATAAAATTGTGATAAATTATGAAAATGGCCAGTGTTTCATTTTCTACATATAAGAATAAATTTTTCATGATTCTAATGTGAAGTTTTCATAGGATGAATGAAAGTGGTTTTTTTAAAATGATATTTCATTTTAAAATGTACAACACATCTTAAAAACATACAAAATGGCATTATATAATCATAATACTATATAAAAAATGGTCGATGATTTATTTTTAAATTTTATAAACAAAATTTATATCATTTTTGGGTGTGGTTTATTAATAATTTACTAATGTGAAGTTTAATATTTTGAGCATTATAGAAGTTCAAAATGCACGTCACAAACCCAAAATAGATTAAAAAATTCTTGAATTATCATTAAAATCTATAACAGTGTTTCACTCTTTATTTTTGACAAGTAGCAATTAACTACATAAATTTCTGATATTTGATGTGGAAGAAATGACTAAAAGATCATGTTTTCAATTTAAAAGTGATATTTTTATTCTTCAATAATTATTATATATCAGGAATGTTATGTAATACATTGTGATATTTTTATTTATGTATTATTATATATTTTTTAAAATTTATATATATCATATATCATACATAAATTTTAACACCACGTTATTTAGGTATATCTTTTTATTTAATTAAATACTATGATTAATAGATTACTCCACATGAAACACCGAAAAAAAATAAAAGAAATAATATTTTTAAAATTTAATGTGACCTTTATAAATGTATTCGTTCGGTTGGAAGGTAAAAACATTATTAAACTAATTATAATATATATATATAAAGAAAACTGAAGTTATATTTGAGTACTAATTGATTTAGAAAATTCAATAAGTGTAGCTAATTGATTAATAAATTCATTTCATTCACACACAAAAAATATTTTACCCAAATTTTACATTTTATATGGAATACATTTTTTTTATATTTTGGTTAAAAATTATTTTAATGAAATTTATTGATAATATATACTATAAAAAATCTAACATCAATCCTATAGTTATAACAAAGAAAACAAAAGATTTATATTTTTAATAATATATATATTTTTTCCAAATATTTCTTGTATGTGCTATACATGCTTGTATTTAAATTAATTTTTATCTTTGTTTGAATTTGAATGAGATAAAAATATTTTCATATAGTTGATAAAAATTTTCAAATTCTTTAGTAAGATAAATTCAATTTTAAGTTATAAAAATAGCATTCCACGATTAAATTTAATTACAATGATAATGGAAAAAGGGTTGTATTTAACTAATTGTATTAAAAATATTATTCAATTTTTATATAAATAAATTAAATAGGATAATTTTAAAATGCATCTCAAATATGATGCTAAAAATAAAAATTAATTTATTAATACTGATTTAATAATTAATTGATAGGAAATTAAGATCAGAACACTTAATCTTTTAAAAAATAATTTCTTATAAAAATATTTTATATATATTACATATTAATTTAAAAGATAGTTTTACGATATTTATAAGATTAATTAGATTAAATTGAGTCCATATTCAAAATCAACATTTATAAATTTGGTATGTGCTATTATAATATATTTTTAGTAAAAAATATATATACCATGTTATAAATTTAATCAAGTATAATAAGGGTAATAATTAGTAACTTAATTGGGATAATGTTTGTATAGTTTAGAGGACACTTAAACCATCTAGAAGATTTTTTTTGTTTTTTAAATTCAAGTCCAGACGTTTTACCAATTATTCTTCACCTGAATCACCTAATTCCTAAGTGATTCCATCATTACCCATCACCTACCATTAAATTCAAAGGAAAAAATTCCACTTTCATACCTATAAAATGATCTCACATCCACCCACATTAAACCACGCTAAACATTATAGTTACTTTTGAAACCATATCTAGTTTACCTCTCAAAGAATACACTTAAACATTTGGAATCCATTTGTGTGTCACCGAAATATTTTTATATATATTTCAATAAAAATAATACAATGTTTAATTTCATGTACCACACACAATATTGAACTTAAAAATAACTATGATATAAATACTATAAAATTATTATTATTTAAATATGATTTTCAAAACAGAACCATTGAATTGGTGGGTTTGAATAGATTTGAACACATCATAAAATATATGTATAGTTTTCTAATGTAATAAAATGAATAATAGTTCATAAATTTATTATCAATTAGTTATAAATTAAGATAAAATCATTTGATGGTAAAATATGGATTTTTCAAAAAACATTATTAGAAAGAATTGGGTATTTTAACCTAAATAAATTAAATTAATAAATATGTATTAATTATTTATTTTAAATTTTTTGAAAAAATAATTGATCAAATAAATTAATTAACATTTAATGGGTGCTATTATACATGGAATGAGAGCGAATTCATTTTATGCTTGGAAAATTCATTTTTTTCTAAAAATGGTTTTTACATATTTTTTAAATGATTATTATAATTAATTTCTTCTAATTTTAGAAATTTTAGTTGTTAAAATGAATATAATTTTTGAAATAATCTGGTCAAATTAGTCTTGTGATGAATTTTTTTTTAAAAAAATTTAAAGAATAATTTTTTAATGGATAGAGAAAATTAACAATTTTTGAAAAACCATCATTAGTTTTCTTTAAATGAAGTAATTTAGAATTATAAATCTATTTAATATTTTTTTTAATTTTAAAAATGTCATTTTATTAAAAAAATATTAAATTAATTATATAGGAATCAAAATTACACGATATTTTTTTGTAAAATCATTTTTTTGATTAAAACTGTATTTTCTTGAAATATTGTTTTTAAAAACATTTTTCTTACTTATTTTTTATAAAAAAATTATTTGATTTAGAAATTTAATTCTCAAAAAAATATTTAATATTTGGAATCATGATTTTCAAAATTTCTAAAAATTTCAACTTCATGTCATTCAAAATGAATTGTATTCATGGTAAAAAATAGTCACCTTGGTAAAGGGTAAAATGGAATAATTAAGGTTAAATTATATAATAGGAACACATAATATTATCTCTATAGGGGTTTAAGAATATTTCTGAACCACATACTTATCCCAGGAAAATTGTTATCCATTTTACATCCATATATGGTGATTATGACTTCCCTTTTTCTATTAAAAATTTATATTTTCAAAAAAATTATTATTATCTTATTTAATATCATAATATTCTGTCAAGGTAAAGGAAATATTAAATATACAATATACAGGAACCAATATGACTATAATTATTGTTAATAAATAATATTCATGTTTATAATTTATTTTAAATTTTTATAAATAGCATAATTGTCTAAAACTCTTACGTCGCCTTGATGTGGTGTTTATAAAAAACAATATAAAATCAAGTAAATTATTTGAAAAATATTTACAGTAATATTTTTTAGATGATTTTTGGAATTACAACAATTTTATTTATAATTATGAAGGATAAGTTATGATATATGTGTTTGAGTATTAATTCCATTATTATCTTGGTATAATTAAATTCAAATTCAATGAATATAACAGAAAATGAACATAAATGGTATTTTTTTTGTTTAAATATTATTTTTAAATCATTAAAAAATCATAAAAATATGATACAAACTCATGTAGATATGAAATATTTGATCCTAACAACAGTAATTCATGAATTTTTTTCTTTCAATTTTTTAAACTACAATCATGACTTTTAATGATTGCAAAATTATTAAAATTTCATTGTTTTTTTCTTATAAAATGGACTCAATCTATTCTTTCCAAAAGAAAATTTGAGTTTTATTTCCTCAAAAAACAAATATACCCATATTTCTCTACAAATATATCTAACCATGTCTACAATACAATTAGGTAACCAAAAACATATCCTTTATGGACTTAATCTCAATATAAAAGAGGTTTTCAATATAAGAGGTACAATTGATATCCATATTAATATAATAACACACGTATCTTCAATATAGTGATATTTTATTATATTTACGGTCTAATTATTTTTCATCTCCTTTTACATCCAATGGGAAATGAAAACAACTATCATGTGTAACTGTGGATTATTACATTGATGAATCTATGTGTCTCATTATTCATCGCCGCCTCACATGGATTGTTATTATAATGAATTTAATAAATATATATTATTCATATAACCTAATTATTTTTATTTTAATATAATATATTAATCTCCTTCTAACATTTCTATTCTTTTGAAAATGACAATGTCTCTTGTTTGTACAAGTGGAAAAACACCTCCATGAAGCGAGGTGACTTGTTTTTAATTTTTATCTTTCATGATTTGTAATACAATTCTACTTAAAATATAAAAATGACTAATATTATGTATATTATTGTACAATTATCCATTTACCATGTTCTATATATCAAAATTGTTTTGGTATTATGTACTAAATGTCCTCAAAATTTTCGACCTGGACATACCTGATTTTGTATTTATATAATACATGGTAATAAATTATATAAAATGTATTATGATAACGTAATTGGAGTGAAAAGGTTTAGTAACCATGTACATAATTAAAATATGTTTACTATATGGAAGTTAAATAATGTATGTTTTGAGTCAGACTTGATGTATGAAATTTTTCTTTAAAACCATTTTAAATTTTTTTAATAACATTTATCTTAAGAAACTTTTTCCTTCATGTCTGTATTTCATATGATGTTTCAGTAATGTAATTATTCTACACGATTTTTTTTTAAATTTATTTTTACCTATATTAAAAATTCCATTTATTGGCTTAAAAAGTTGTCTTTTAAATTTTTTTAATAAGGGTTATTTTTAAAAAAAAGTGAAAGGAATATTTTTTTGACGTATGCAGCATAAATGGAATTTCCCTTCCTTCTGACCATTATTCATTGAAAATATCACCCTAAAAATTTTCATGTTTTCTTAAAACAAATCATATTTCCTATTGTTTTGGAAATTTAAATTTCAGTGTTTTCAAATAAAAAGTATTTTATCCAAATTTTTACGTAAATCCTGGAAGTGCTTATGGATCTATGTTAATTAAAATATTTTATGTGTTTTTAAGATGTAAATCAATGATTCTATATGTTATATATATGTATGTATTAGTCCATATAATATGTTCTAATTGATGGATGAGACCTATATATCTCTCCAATACATTGGCTAGTGATTTGTTTCTGCGGATTATATATTGGAATTAACCAGTAGGTTATTCCATTTATAAGAGATATTGCAAGAGTGATTGTATGAGTGATATAAAGAAAATGTACCAAGCGTCATACATGAAATTTATATAAATAGGCATTCATTTATGTCTTTTATTTCATCATTTAATGAAATATTTTATGTTTAAAAGGGATGTTTAGGCCCCTTTTAATGGTGAAGAGTTTATATTTCGGGAAAATGGTTTCATGAGTAATAATGTTTTTAAAAAATCACACATGATTATGATTTTTCATTTACTATTTCCATTGATATTTTCTATTAAAATATTATGGAATTTAAGTTTATTTATTTAGTATGTAAATTATTATATTAACCTCATCTTTAATTATACAAAACGAAAAAAATTATGTATCATTTCATAGGTTTCAAAATAGACCAATAGGTTTGTTTATTTTGGTATCCCTTACTGTAGTTTCTGAGCTCATAACAGGTTTTAAAATGTTTTTCATAGGGATTATAGATGAGTTGTAATTATATAAAGGTAAATATTTATTCTATGGGGATTATAAATATAATAAGAAATAGTGTTTTGAATGAAATAGAAGTTTAAAATTAAGAATCACATTTGATAAAAACAAAAATTATTATTTATTGGAAGTGTACACATTTAATTGTTTGGGTTTGATATATAAAATTTATTCATAATTATCTAAAACTATAAACATAAAATATCATAGAAATTTATGAAAAATGAATCCTTATTATTGGACTCATAATTAAGGATTGATTAATGCATTTATTATAATAGTCACTATCATATGAAGGGTTTAGATAACTTTGGATATTATGATGATTCAAATAAGGATATTTTAAGATTTTTAGATACCATATGTGGTTAATAAATATAAGTTTGATCATAATTTAAAATCCATATATAACCCTTTTTGAGGTTTTATCTGATGAGATTTTAAGATTATTAATGAAATTTTGGGATACATATATATGAAGAAAACCCCTTGGTTGAGTATAAATCTAAGTGAATTTTTTTGGGGGGAGTGTGATTTTATATGTTTTGGATATAAATATAAAGGTATTTTTAACCATTAAGGTTAATACATTATATAATATTGACATAATTGTGGGTAGTTGGGATAAAGGTCGTAACATTTTGGAAATATATTTTTCTCAAATAGACAACAATGTTATTGAAAATTTATTTGGTTACTATGTGATTAATGTTATTTTTAAAGTTTTTTACTATTTTTTGAAAAATAAATAGTTAAGGAAAACGGATTTTGAGGAATAAATATTGGGTAAATTTATTGAATAGTATACAATTTTATTATTGATATTATTAATATATTTTAAAGATTTTATGATTAGGGAATATATATATTTGGTATGTGACTTTATGGGTGATTGATGTTGATTGGAGATTAATTTTACGTTGAATCAAAAGAATATGTAGTCATTATTTTTATTTTTTGTTTTGAATATGGTTAACAATATTTTTAATAGAAATAAAGTTAGATATTTATAGTATTTTTAATTTTAAACTTTGGTTCATATTATTATCGACTTAAATATTAATGTTCAATTTCATCATTTGAAGGATTGTTCGTATTAGATATTATCTTTTTTGATGATTAAAATTTTTTGTTTTAGATAATGGGTAGAAATTAGAGAAATTAATTTTCATCTTTTTTCGGATCCTCTAATTAGTTAATAGTTATTTTTTGTGCATTGGGTAGGAAAAAATAATCATTTATCATTTAAAATATTAGACAAAAGAAATGTTAACAACTTATGAAAACACAACCAATGGTTGAAATTATTCTTATGGTATGAAATAAAGTGAATTTAGTATATTTTATCTCATTCTATATATTTATGGTAAGATAATTTCTCAACTCAATAAATAGGAATTTAAATCTAACTACATATATAAGGAAACGTTTTCTAAAAAATTAAGGAATTATTTTTGAAAATCATTCTCTAAAATGATTCTTGTGATTCTAAATTCAATGTTTAATAAATACTTATAAAATGATAAGAATCCAATTATATACCTGTGAATTAAAGTTATTCACAAAATTAAATGATATCAATGTTTATTGAATGGTATTTCATTCCACTTATGTATACTTATCTTCCACACCAGGGAATTTATTTGGAAAATTTTTTAAACCCTTTTTAACAAACATGATATAATATTTTGAGGATGAAATTTATTTATGGGGTGTAGAATGTAATACAATATAATTTTAGTTTATATTTATATGAAAATAATACTTTGTTTTATTTCATGTACGTAATGTAATAGAGATCATTAAATAAACATTGATATACTATTGAAATATTTTGATTAAAATATTACCCTTATAACCTAATCATCGAATTTGAGGGTATGAATAAAATTAATTTTATTATGAAATATATGTATAAATTTTTAATTTAAATAAACTATCAAAAATTCATATATTAATTATTCATTGGTTATAAATGATTATAAAATAATTCAAATGTTACAAATATATTTTTTCAAAAAATTGATTTCAGGTGTGTAATATATTTTAATTTTAATAAATTTTAATCATAAATTTTTATAAATGATTTTGATGTAATTAATTGATAATTTAATCAATTTATTAAATTAAATATCTTCTAATTGTTTTACTTGGAATGTAATGAAAATAAGTTCATTTTCTGCTTCAAAAAATCTATTCTTTCTAGAAATAATTTTTATGTAATTTTCTCTTGGATATGATAAATAATTTCTCTATATTTTATAAATTTTATTTTATAAAAATAAAATAATTTCTTAAATTATTATTTCAATTTTTTTTAAGATTGATTTTAAGATTTTTTTTTGAAAATATATATTTTTTATTCAATAGGGAAAATACCGATTTTTGCAAGTGTCATTCTTTAAATAAAGTAATTTAAATATATCATTATATTTTAGATATGGTTTTAAAGTAATAAATTTATAATTTTATTCAACATTATTCAACTATATATATTTTCATCAACATATTGTATTATTTTTCTATAAAATAACATCCTTACGCTTAAAATGGAATATTTCATAAAAAATGGGTTTCCATATTTTTATTAAAATTAATTTATATCAAATATAGAAATTGAATATTGAAACATGGATTTTGTTGAGTCAATAAGGTTTTCCTTATGACTTTTCCATTCCTTCAAACATGGGAGAGTTTTGTTAGTCATTAAGGTTTCCTTATGACTTTACCATTCCTTCTTGTTTTGAAAATCACAAACACCTTACCTCAAGGCAAATCACTTTTTACCCTATGTTTTACTTCTATAAGGAAAAATTTCCTTCCCCAAGGAAATTTATCCTTATCATGTTTTCATTGCTCATGTCATAATTTTTCTGAAGTGTAAAGTTCAGTTTTAAACCAAAACCATGGAATCCTATAATTACCTAGATTTAAAGCATTTTGTTTTTGGATCCGAAATCTCAGAATTAAGGATACGAACTCTTCTGAAGTTTTGACTCCGAATTCTGATTACGAATTCCGGTTAAAAACTTTCTGAGTTCAGACTCTGAGTTCTGATTATGAATTTTGGTTACGAACATTCTTAGTCATGACTTGGAATTCCGAATATGAATTCTGGTTATGAACTTCTATGAGTTCTGACTCCGAGTTCTCTAAATTCAGAATCTGAAATCTTCTTAGTTCCGACTCTCAATTCTCATGAACTCTGACTCTGAACTTTGTAAGTTCAGGTTTTGAATTCTTGTGAATCCAGATTCCAAATTTATTTGAAATTTAAACTCCATAATTCTATAAAATTATGAATCGAATTCCTATAACACCGAATATTAATATCCATGTATTATAGACTCCGAATTCAATTTTACTTAGACTCCGAACATTTATTTACTTACATTCTGAATCTTGGATTTTATTTATGAACCCATATTTTTACTTACACTTGTTTTGTTATAAAATGATATTGTGCATTCAATTATTAAATAACCATTGTTTGAGTGACATGTGTACAGCTCCCTCTGAAATTCAAGGAAAAATATGATAGTTGGAGGAGGGAGCCGACCGTTGGAGTTGTGCCTATAAATAGGAGCTCATTTGAAAGATCTCAATACTTTTGAGGGACTGAACTTTGACAACTGTTCTTACATTCTATTGAAGTGATTTATAGAGAGAGAGGATCATATAAACTCTCAAGCTTCATGTATAAAGTTTTAACGTCTTGTTCAACCTTTTTGTCATGCATATTTTCATAGTGTAGAGGTGTGACTTCCTTGAAATCAGAGACATCGAGTTATAAAGTCAGAGGTGCTGATTTCCTTACAAATCGAGGGCTTGAGGGGGTAGTAAGATAGATACTGATCTTCGGATTAAGGGATTACCTGGATTTGGGTAAGACAGACATTCTTGAAAGTATAAATCAAGGGACCTTTAATCCAGGGTTGTTGGATACCCTTCTCTTTGGGTAAAAAGAGTTAATACTAGTTACTTGTAGTATTTCTATTTTTTTCCACTATACTTTTAGTTGTGAAGGAATGTATAATCTTCTTATACATCCTTATACTTTTACTCTGATTATATAGGATTCTTTACACTTTAAGGTAGAATCTTAGTTGTTGAAAACTTTTGTTATGTTTCATTTCCGGTATCACTTTTCCGGGATCAAGCAAGTTATTAGAGCTTAGAGGTGTGGTGAATTTTGGTTATGTAAAAATTTCGTTAGGGATTTTTAAAGTATACAATTCACCCCCCCCCCCTCTTGAATTTGAGCATCTCATTTTTACATATTTGATCATACATTTGGTATTATATAGTATATCATACTCACATACAATCCCAATAATTGGTATCAGGGTAGGCTACCTCTAAATTTATCTCATGATTAGATTCAGAATAGAATTCTTCTTCTTCTTGTTTTCCGGAATCAGTTTTTTCAGACTCTTATAGTTCGAATTCATTTTTTCTGAGAGATACTCATGTTTTATATTTTCTTTTCTATGTAATAGTCTCCTTGTTTATGAGCTTTTTTCTATTAACATGTTTTTTTGGAAAGAATCTTCTTTAAGATGGTAGGAATCAATGTTGGTTCCATAGACAATCTCAATCCAACTAGACCACCTATCTTTGATGGAAATGATTACAAATATTAGAGAGATCACATGAAGACTTTCATAATCAATATTGGGGATTATAATATTTTTATGCTTACTGGAGGATATAAAATCTCTGAAAAAGAAGTTAGTACCTTTACTAATCAAGAAAAGTATGAATATCAAATGAATTATAAGGTACACAATACTTTGATTTGTTCCATGACTAGAAACATGTATATCCAAATTTCATCTTGTGAAGCAGCAAATTGTATTTGGAAGAAATTTAAGTTACTCACTTTGGAACTTCCAAAGTAATTGAAACTAGAAGATCCATTATTAGAGCTGAATATCATGGTTTCTGATTTCCTTATGGAGAACCCATATGTAAGGTGAAAAAAAGATTCATGACTATTGTGAATAGTTTAAAATATATTGCTGAGAAAGGATTAGATTATGAGGCTCTTATTGATAAGATCATAGAAATCATTCCAAATTAATGGAAATCCAAGAGGACAGCTATTGATGAGAACATAAAGGTTACTCATATTTTCTTAGATGAACTGTTTGGAACACTTCTTCAGCATGAGACTAGAAGGAAGAGAGATGGTGATAATGTAAAGAAGAAGAATGGAAATGGCATTGTTGCTTTTACTACAACTTCATATCATATGAAAGCTAAGACTCCTGAGAGAGTTACTAGATCCAAATCTAAGAAAGTTTTTTTCCAATCTGAATCTAGTGGAAGTGAATCCTCAGAAAATGAATTTGAAAATCTTGCTCAAAGGATGAACAAGATAGCTGTACATAGGAACTTTCAATCCAGATATAAGAATAAAGAATGGAAAGATAAGAAAGATTTAGATGTTACATGTTATGAATTCAAGAGAGTTGTACATATAAGACCTAATTGTCCCATTCTTAAGAGAAAAGAAAGAAAGGAAAGTAATTTAGAGAGAAACAGAAAGAAGTATTACAAGACTAATGTTAAGAAAGTCTTGAAAGCTAATGACACCAAGAGTGTCAGTGGTGGTGACTCTTCAGATGAATCTTTATATTATGAATCATCATGACAAAAGAATCTTGATCTAATAGCCAGACTACCTATTAACAGTCATTTTTAAATGGATAAGGTACACAATGTTGAATTATTGACCAATTTTTCTTTAAATACAAATTATATTAATGACAAATATTATAACTCTTTAGATGAATAATATTCTCTTGATAAAGATAATACCTTACCTTCCTATGAAGAAGTTTCTAGGTTTTCCAAACTCCTTGAGAATAAGAATTCAAAACTCATGAAAAAACTTGATAAGGAAAATTCTAGTAATACTATTCTTACTAAGGAAATATCAGACCTTTCTAAATATCTTGATAAGAAAAATGTTGATTTTGAAAATATTTCAAAAAATCTTGAGGAAGTAAATTTTAAGAAGAATAAACTTTATAATGATCTAGAAAACCTAATTTCTAAGAAAAATGTTTTCAAGCCTAGATCTAGTTCAAAATTAAATGTTTTTGAAGATAAGAAATTGGTTATCAAACTCAAATCCGAAATATTTTCCTTGAGGATGTTTTTTTCCAAACTTTACCTTAGTTAAAGAAAATTTTGATAAAATGTATTCTCAAATCCAACCTCTAATGAATAGTTCTGGTTTTGGTTATACTAGTTCTAAACCAATTTTTAGTAACTATTACATTTTTCCTCAAAGTGCTCCATTCTGTACTAAATGTTTGTGTGGTGGACATTGAACAAATAATTGTTCTCTAAAAAAACCCAGTCCTTAGGGTTTCATAAAGCCTATTTTTCTAAGAAGATGTGGGTGCCTAGAATTTTTCATTCTGAAATTTCCGGATCCAAGAATGTTTGGATTCAAAAAGTATAACTCTTTTGTTTTTAGGAAAGTAGAGAAAGTAACAACAGCAATACGTGGTACATGGATAGTGGATGTTCCCAGTATATGACTAGTAACAAAAACTACTTTGAAAAGATTATCAAGACGAAAGGAGGAAAAGTATCTTTCGGAGATAATTCTCAGGGGGAAATTATGTGTATATGTAACATTGTTCATCTTGAAAAAACTTTGATTTCAAATGTTTTATTTGTTATGGGTCTGAAGCACAACCTCATTATCATAAGAAAATTATGTGATGAAGGTTACCTGGTGAATTTTAGGAATGAAAAGTACTTAGTACACAATTCCAAGGAAGAGTTCATTCTTTTTGCCCATAGGCTAGAGAATGATTATGCCTTAAACATAGAAGACCATAAGTTCCAAGACTTTCCATCCCATAGTGAAATTGAAGATCATTCTTGGTTATATCATAGAAGGTTAGGTCACTATAACCATAGGAACTTATGCAAAATCTCTATGATAAGGTTAGTTAAGGATCTACTAGAGCATAGATTTGATTCCTCAAAAGTCTGTGACCCTTGTCAATATGGAAAGAAACATAAATCATTTTTTAAATCAGTTGATGATGTCACAACTACTGATGCATTACAACTAGTGCATATGAATATTTTTGTTCCAATACAATCAAGAAGCATTGGAGGCATGTACTATGTATTTTATCTAGTTGATGATTACACTAGATTTCCATGGGTCTATTTTCTAGCAAATAAGTCTGAAGCATTCTCGTATTTCAAAAGTTTTAGATCCCAAGTTAAAAATGAGAAAAACTTTCACTGAAAACTATTCATATTGATCATGGGGGATAATTTCGAAATTCTTATTTTGAAACTATTTTTAGTAGAAAAGGCATTGCTCATAACTTATAATCACCCAGAACACCTCAAGAGAATGGTGTTGTTGAAAGAAGAAATTTAATTTTTTAAGAGATAACAAGAACCATGTTGAGTGAATATTCTGTAGCCAAACATTTTTGGGCTGAAGCTGTAAGTAATTCTTGTTATAATATAAATTGAGTTTGGATTAGATCTTTTCTTAATAAAACTCCTTATGAGTTATGGAATGGTTGAAAACCTAGAAATTCCTACTTTAAGTATTTTGGTTGCAAGGTATTCATTCTGAATACTAAATATAATCTTCTTAAATATTCACCAAAATCTGATGAAGGAATTTTCATAGGCTACTCCATAATTTCTAAGTCTTATAGAGTTTTCAATAAAAAGACTAGTAATGTTGAAGAGACAGTGCATGTAAAATTTGATGAAACGGATCCCTCTATTTTTAAACAACCCCAAACTACATCTTCGGATGTGTTTTCAAAAACTTATTGTCAAACTGTGTTAGAAGATCCTTCTGATAAGGAAAATGTCCAAGAAGATACTTCGGAAACATTTACCCCATAAGATTTTCTACCCCATGTGGACGAATAGGTTTTACAAAACACAAATCAGTTGTTTCTAAAGAATCATCCCAGTGATAGTATCATTGGTGATGTAAATAAACCTATTTGGACTAGAAGTTACTTAAGAAATGAAGTAGAACATCTAGAATTTAGTTACCAATTAGAACCAAAAAGAACTAATTAAGCTTTAGGTGATGTTTATTGGATTAAAACTATGCAAGATGAGCTAAATGAATTTGAATGGAATAAAGTCTAGACCTTGGTTGAAAGACCTAAGGAAACTTCTGTTATTGGAGTAAAATGGGTCTTCATAAATAA
This sequence comes from Viscum album, assembly GCA_963277665.1. Classification (NCBI taxonomy): domain Eukaryota; kingdom Viridiplantae; phylum Streptophyta; class Magnoliopsida; order Santalales; family Viscaceae; genus Viscum; species Viscum album. The sequence continues at coordinate 565,445,332 of OY728120.1, read as the reverse complement.
GTGTGATGAAAATGTAATAATTATAAGAAATAAAGATAGATTAGTTGCTAATGTCTATAATCAATAATAAGGAATTTAATATGAAGAAAAATATTCTCTAGTAGCTAGACTTGAATCTATTCATATTTTACTTTCCTTTACCGCATTCTTGAATTTCAAAATTTTTCAAATGGATGTGAAATGTGATTTTCTTAATGGTTATGTTCAAGAGGATGTTTTTATTTAAAAACCTCCTGGTTTTGAAGAAACAAAATATCTTGATCATGTCTTTAGACTTACCAAAGCTTTGTATGGACTTAAACAAGCCCCTTGAGCTTGGTGTGATAGACTTACAAGATTTTTGCTTCAAAATAACTATGTTAAGGGAAGTGCAGATCCAACCCTTTTAATAACGGAAGATAAGAGAAATGTTTTGATTTTTCAAATTTATATTGATGACATTATATTTGGTTCAAATCAGCAATCTTTAACCAATTCCATTGCGAGTATAATGAAATCTGACTTCGAAATAAGTATGATGGTTGAGTTAACATCTTTCCTTGGTTTTCAAATTTCTCCAAAACCAGAAAAAATATATATATCCCAACATAATTATATTAAATTTATTCTTAAAAATTGTGGATATGACAACACTAAAAGTATATGTACTCCCATTGGTACCTCAAACACACTTGATCTTGATAAAGCTGGGAAACCAGTAGATCAATCATCTTTTAGAGGAATGATAGGAAGTTTACTTTACTTAACATCTAGTCGTCCATACTTAATGTTCTCAATATGCTTATGTGAAAGATATCAATCCAATCCTAAGTAATCTCATATCAAAGCAGTGAAAATAATTTTTTGCTACTTAAAGGGAACTATGGATTTAGGACTCTTTTATACTTCAGAAAATGATTTTATTCTAAAAAGTATTTCGGATGATGACTTTGGTGGATGTCAAATGGATAGAAACATTACATCCAGAACTTCTCATTTCTTAGGAGACTCATTAGTTTCTTGGTCATGCAAGAAGCAATACTCAGTAGAACTTTCCACTACTGAAGATGAATATGTAGCAGCTGGAAGTTTTTTTGCTCATGTATTGTGGATATAACACACACTGACAAACTATAGTGTGAGTTTTACCAAAATGCAAATTTTATGTGATAATACAAGTGCCATTTCCCTTAGTAAAAACCTTGCACATCACATTTGTGAAAAACACATAGATATTATGCATCACTTTCTTATGTATCACACAAAAAATGAGATATCATTCTTCTATTTATCATAATACAAGATCAACATGCTGATATTTTCACAAAACCATTACCCTCCAATAGATTTGAACACATCAAACAGAAGTTAGGAATGATAATCATAAGGTAATCCTCCTCAATAACTTCCTTTTGAACCAATCTTCTTATAGTAATAAACTCCTTTTCAGAGGCGGATTACATTTTCTTTCTAGTTTTTCATATTTTTTGTAATGAAGTTTTTTATATTTTTTTGTAATGAAGTTTTTCATATTTTTTTTAATGAAGTTTTTAATATTTTTCGTAATGATTTTTTCATATTTTTCATAATGAATTTTTTCATATTTTTTTCGTAATGATGTCTTTCATATTTTTCGTAATTATGTTTTTCATATTTTTTCATAATGATGTTTTTTATATTTTTCATAATGAAGTTTTTCATATTTTGCGTAATGAAGTTTTTCATATTTTTTCATAATGATGTTTTTCATATTTTTCTTAATGATGTTTTTCATATTTTTTGAAATGATTTTTTTCATATTTTTTGTAATGAAGTTTTTCATATTTTTCGTAATGTAGTTTTTCATATTTTATTGAAATGTTGTTTTTCATATTTTTCGCAATAAAGTTTTTCATATTTTTCGTAATGAAGTTTTTTCATGTGCTTCGTAATGATGTTTCTCATTACTGGAGTTTTTGAATAGAATTTTTTTCCAATCTTGAAATTTTCATAATGAAGTTATTCGTACTTGAAATCTTGTTAATGATGTTTTTTGTATTTGAAATTTTCGTAAAGAATTTTTTTTCTACTTGAAATTTTTATAATGTTTCTTTTCGTACTTGAGATTTTCATAATGAAGGTTTTTATAATGAAAATTTTCAAAGACTAGTGTACATAATTATTTTTCGTACACAAGTTTTTTTTGGAATCTAAAGTCCTTCAAGAATAATTTTCCTCAACCTGAAGAATTCTCTTGACAATCCGAAAGGTATGATTCTTTATTGAGTTTTCATAATAACCTTTTAGTTACTGTTAATTTATTTCATTTCAATAATTTCTCAGATTCTATTTTTCCTAAATCCGAATCTTTTCCTTTACAAACCTCAAAAGATCGGATCGTACCAAATTTTCCTTGCTGCTATCATTTCAATAATCAGATCAGATCAGAATAATTATCAGCCATTGGATTGAAATGGGAAGATGAACCCTCGTTTCAACACCTATAAAAGGGGACCCCCGAGGGTTTTCCCACATCGGTTTTCAAAGATTTTTCATGTCGATGCTCATCCCAACTTCAAAATCCCATTCCATATTTTCAAAGCTTTCTCAAGTATGAATGTCTACTGAAGTTCCTTCTCAAGAAATGTCTTCTGTCAAGATGATTTCGAAGTGGAAAATTTATTGGGAGAGGTTGGTGCATCCGAACATCATCAATAAGTATAACTCTATTATTTCAAAGAATATCAAGATTAACGTATGGGAGAGTGTATCCATATCAAAGACAAGAGCTCAGGATGTTGTCTATCAGGATCTACTAATTGAATTTTATGAATCAGTTTTCTTTTTCAAGGAAGATGGCAGAGAAAAAATTTCTTTCATGAGTTATGGAAAAACATATGTGCATTCATACACCAAGGCTGCTATCAAGGTAAGGTTATCTTATGAAGGAGAGACAAATTTTTATTCCCACATGCTTCTAGATGTTCAAGGTAGTTTTGTAAAAGTGAAGGCTATGAAATGTCTTGGACTTATAGATGTCAAGACCACAAAGATCACTCACCTTTCAACCATCAATCGGAACCTAGAGTTATGGGTTCAGGGTCTTATTGTACCAAGAAATTGTGACAAGGACACTCTTAAGAAAAGTGGTATTTATATCTTGTATTTTTTGGTAAATATAAGTAAAATCAATCTGATGAAGCATATTCTAATTATGATAGAGAATATCAAGAATGGGAATCTGAGAGCACAGATAATCATGTATCCTGCCCTACTCTCCAAGATGATTGTTCGGTGCATTGAATCTTTCAAGATACCTTGTAGTTACAAGGTGAGTAATTCAAAAGTAATGTTTAGTAGTGATGATACCCTCAATAGGATGAACTTTGGTTTCTCTAAGGATTCAGGTGAGTTTTATGATCTACCAGAGGATGAATCAGAAGTCGTTCCGAAGAATACAGAATAGGTTGAACCATCAAAGAAAGATGGAAAGAAAAGAAAATTGAAGTAAGTAGAAGCTGAAGGTGGAACCCTAAATCTAAAGAAGCTCAAACTGCACCTCCAAAGCCCAAGAAGTAGAAATCTTATATAGATGATGTTGTTTCCAAATGGAGGGAGGATAAGAAGAACCAGAAAGAAGGGGAGCCACGGTTTGGCCTAGACCCTGCAGAGGCCAAAGATTTTAAAGAGAAAGCTGTTGAAGAGCTTTAGAATCAAGCCAAAGGGAATAAGCTTAAGAAGAAAATGTCGGAGGTCGAGATTGTGCAATCTCTTTTGAAGGCTACTAAATTTGCATCCGAGAACATTCTTGTACCAAAAACTTTCTTAGTAGAACCATTACCTGAGACACCAGGGAATAAGTTCATGACTCTGGAAAAATTATTAGAGAAGGGTGTCAAAGAAAAGGAAGTTGTAGAATAATTACAAGCAGCCCAAAGCACTGAAGATATAGCTAATCTAATAATGAAAGTTGAAGAATTTCATGATAAGGAAAGTTCTTCTAAAAAATTTTCAATCCGGACTTCTCAAGTCGTATCATCAAAACAAGGAACTTCTGAAATGGATGAGAAGTATGAAGTGGAAGTGAAAAAATTATCTGAGGAAGATTTTCATAATCATTACTTCATTCTCCCAGAAAATATTGAGGCAGGAGCTGAGAAAGAAAAAACTGATGAAGATAGGATTGCTCAGTTGTTTGAGAGTGAGAAGGGGTCTCCAAATGAAGAAGCTATTCTGAAAACCATCAAGGGGAAACAAGTGGTTGTTGATACCCCAACCAAAGAAATTATAAGGAAGAAGGAAGCTTAAGGATTCTCTAAGAGGAAGCTTTTCAAGCTAGAGGAAGAACCACAACATTTCAAAGTGTTAGACTCGAAGTCATCAGCTCTATGACATGATATTGCCATTCAGTCCTCGAAGAAGCTAGTGGACACCATTCTGATCATTCCAACAATTGACTCTAGATGCCAGATTCTCCAGCATAGCATGAATCAAAAATCAGACTCTATATCTATAGTGATGGATAGGTGTGTAAAGATTGAGTTCGACCACAAGAATTTTCTTATCAACTATGAATCCCACAAAAAATCTTGTAGGAAATGGTTAGTTGGTCAATGAATATAGTTGGAGATTTAACAGAACATGATAAATATCAAGGTGATGTTAAGGAAACTATTGATACTGAAGAAATAAAAATGAGGGATCTCACAAATAAATATGAGAAAAAGTTAACTCTTGAGCAGAATACTCGGATTCAGGATGTCAAAGATCTGAATGGGAAGTTGAATTATGTAGTCCAAAGTTAGAAAACAGAAAGGGATCTCTAGATCAAGAGTGAATAAAAGCTACTGAAGCAAGATGACTTGTTGAAGGCTCAGGAAGAGACTCTGAAGGATAAAGATAATAGGATCAAAGCCTTAGAGAATCAAGTAGAGGAGGATCAAAAAGAGCTAAATAAGCTAAAAACCATCAAGAAGAAGCTGATACCCAAGTAAAAAGAACCAAAATAGATCCAAATCTGATATTTTGTTGTATCCACTTTCCTTGTACAAATTCTTCCAATCTTAATGAAATTGTGGTTGCATGTTTTGTTTGGATGTTTGTACTATTATGTCAGGTACCATATTTTTTCCCATTTACTCAAACTCTTTTTGAAAATCACAAAGGGGGACAAGGAAAAATAATTCTATGTAAAAGAAGTAATATCCCTAAGTAAGGGGGAGTTTATCAAAGGTGTATTTCTCATTATGATGATTTCCATACTCAAGATAATGAAAATTCTCATTCTGGAAATCTAGAATATGATCCTTAGTGTTCCAAAGCCTAAGGGGGAGTTAGTCGTATTCACTATTGACCATGAATAAAGGGAGATAAGTTTTATTTTCAAAGTTTAGTAAAATATTGTCTAAGTCCTTATAGTCATTTTCGTAAGGATGTTTGTGCTTTCCAAAAAGGGAATGATTGTTGATTCAATAAGGTTTTCCTTATGACTGTTCCATTCCTTCATACATGGGGGAGTTTGGTGAGTCATTATGTTTTCCTTATGACTTTACCATTCCTTCTTGTTTTGAAAATCTCAAACACCTTATCTCAAGGGAAATCTCTTTTTACCCTATGTTTTAATTCTATAAGGAAAAATTGCATTCCCCAAGGAAATTTATCCTTATCGTGTTTTCATTGCTCATATCATAATTTTTCCAAAGTGTAAAATTTTGTTTGAGACCAAAACCTAGGAATCTTATAGTTACCTAGAAATGAAGCATTCTATTTTAGGATCTAAATCCTCAGAATTCAAGATACGAACTCTTATTATATTCTGACTCTGAATTCTGATTACGAATTCTGGTTATGAACTTTCTGAGTTCTGACTCCGAATTCTGATTACGAATTCTAGTTACAAACTTTCTGAGTCCTAACTCAGAATTCCGAATACGAATTCTGGTTAGGAAATTATTCGAGTTCTGACTCCGAGTTCTCTAAATACAGCCTCCGAACTCTTCTGAGTTCTGACTCTGAATTCTCATGAAATATGACTGACAAATTTGTAAGTTTAGGTTTTGAATTCTTGTGAATCTAGAGTCCAAATTTCATTGATATTCAGACTTAGGAATTCTATATAAGTCAGGTTCGGAATTCCTACAAAACAAAATTTGAATATCCTTGTATTATAAACTCCAAATTCGATTTTAGTTACACTCTGAACATTCATTTACATACATTCCTAATATTGGATTTTATTTATGTAACAATATTTTTACTTACACTGGTTTTTTTATAAAACGATGTCATGCTTTCAGTTATTAACTAACTATTGTTTGAGTGACACATGTATAGGTCCCTCTAAAATTCAAGGAAAAATATGACCTTTGGAGGAGGGAGTCGGCCGTTAGAGTTGTGCCTATAAAGAGGAGCTCATTTGAAAGAGCTCAGTACTTTTGAGAGACCGAACATTGACAATTGTACTTATATATTGTTGAAGTGATTTCTAGAGAGATAGGTTCTTATAAACTCTCAGGATTTGTGAAGAACGTTTGAACAGCTTTTTCAAACTTTTCTTCGTGCAGATTTTCGTAGTGAAGATGTGTGATTTCCTTGAAATCAGAGACTTCAGGTTGTGAAGTCAGAGGTGCCGATTTCCTTTCAAATTGAGGGCTTGCGGGGATATCAAGATAGATATTGATCTATGGATTGAGGGCTTACCTGGATTTGGGTATGGAATACTTTCTTGGAAGAATAAATAAAGGGACATTTTATCCAGGGTTGTTGGATACCCTTCTTTTTGGGTCAAAGGAGTTACTACTTGTTACTTGTTTTATTTCTATTTTTTTCACTGTACTTTTATTTGTTGAGGAAAGTATAATATTCTTATACTTCCTTATACGTATACTCTAATTATATAGGATTTTATATTCTATACGGTAGAATGGTAGTTTTTGAAAACTTTTGTTATGTTTCATTTCTGGAATCACTTTTCTAGAATCAAATAAAGTTATTAGAGCTTAGAGGTGTTGTGAATTTTGGTTATGCAAAAATTTACTTAGGGATTTTTTAAAGTATACAATTCACCCCCCCCCACCTCTTATATTTGAGCATCTCATTTTTTCATATTAGATCCTACATTTGGTATTATTGATTATATCATACTCACATACCATCCCAATAGATTTAACATTTATTATTAGTAGCTTAAAATTTTGGAATAATTTCAATTTCATGTTTTACCTTAATGAATTGCAACCATGGGAAAACATTAGTTATCACAATAAAGGATAAAATGGTTTAATTAAGGTTAAACCAATATGATAAGATCACCAAATATTATCTAAAAATTGGACTATGATTATTTATGAACCAATACCCCATAATTATTCTATTTTTGTCCATTTTGTATCCACTAAACATGATTATGATTTCCCTTTTATATTCAGAAAATATTTTTTTCAGAAAATGTTACTTTCCATCATTTAATATCCAGAATATATTTTTATTGTAAGGATAATATTCAATATACATTATCAAATAATATATATTAATATAATTATGGTTAATAAATTGCATTAATTTTTATGATTAAGTTTTTATTTTTAAAAATAATATAATTGCCTAAAATGTTTACACCCCATTAACGCGACATTTACAAAAAAGGGAAATCAAGTAAATGATTTAAAAACTAATAAATGTAACAAATATTAGATTATTTATGTAATTAAAATTACATTATGAATAATTATTATGGATAATTAATTAATTTTATGTTTTAATTATAATTTCATTGTTATCATGAAATGTTTAAAATAAAATTTCCTGAATTGTCATGAAAATGGCCATTAATGGGGTTTAATGTATAAAAATTATATTTAAATAAATCGATAATAAAAAATTACTATTAATAATGAATTTTATTAGAAATATTATAGCCTATATTTTATTGTACATTTATTTTAAACTTATCATTTTTAAAATTACTTTCATGAACCTTAATGATTGGAACATTTCATAAATGTCGATGATTTTTACAATAAAAATGGACTCAGCATATGCTTTATAGAAGCATGTATATGTGTGGTTTTATGAAACAATATAACAAATCCATCTCCAAGTTTACCTTACCACTTCCCCAATCCTCTGGTATATCCGTAAAAATCTCCTTAATTGGATTTTATCTCTATCAAAAGTTGGATATCTAGAGAGGAGATATAAGTCTTAACATATTTATTTAATGTTTATTTCTTATTCTACCTCATTGGAGTCCAAATTAATCATGCTGATATAATAAAATAAATATCTAAGATATACATAAAAGATATTATGTTTATTTTATAACCCTATTTCATCTGATTTTCCATCCTATAAGAAATCAAAGCATCGCTCAAGTGTATGGGTGGATAGAAACCTGTACATAATAATGTCTTTCATTTTCATCATTGCCTCACATGAAATATTATTGAGAGGAATTTAATAAATACCTATTATTATTATAAAATAATTATTATTATATAAATTGAACATATTAATTTTCTTATTACCTATCCATCCATTGGATAACGATAACACCACTTGTGTGTACGTGTGGAGTAACACCTCCACAAAGATATATGATTCACATTTCATTTATAAAGACCATATATGGTTTTAAAATTATATTTAATTCTTAAAAATGATTAATGTTTTATACATGATTGAAAAATTACAACATTGATCTCGATATACCTAATAATGTTATTTTGGGATTATGAACTAAGAATCCTCAAAACATCGAATATGAACATAACCAATTTTGTAACTATATAATACTATGTAAAAAATAATATAAAATGTATATGATAAAGGAATAAAAATGAAAATGGTTCTAAAACAAGTAAATAGTTAATAAAAGTTTACTATATTAGATTTAAAAAATGTATATGGAAATTCAGGCTTCAGTTAAGGGGTTTTTAATTAAAGACTTATTTTAAATGTTTTAATATTTTCATTAAGATATATTTTCCACCACATCAAAGTTCCTTAAAATGTTTCAATAATGTAATTATTATACAAAAATATTTATTTAAATTTATTTTGATTTATCTTTTACATTCCATTCAATTTTTTGAGAGGATATCTTTTTAATAGTATTGATAAGGGTCAGTTTTTTTAAAATGTAAAAGGAGTATTTTTTTAACAAACACATCATTAATAGAATTTATAATTACAATTAATGTTGTTATTTAAGAATATTCCTTTCTAATTATTCATATTTCATCAAAAAATAATTTTTCAAATTCATCTAGAAAACATTAATTTTATGAATTTTCAAACAAAATGACTTTTTATCCTTTTTTATGTGAAGTTAGAATATTCTTTTATATGTAATAAATGAAGTTTTTTTTTGAGATTTTGTTGTGGAAATTTATGATTATATATTTTTTATATATTTTATAGTCTATATAAATTGTTTTTAAGGATTACTAAAACCAATATAACACTCCAATGAATTGGATAATTATTTTTTTCTCTATATAATATATTTTAGCATTAACATTATAGGTTATTCCCTTTATAAGAGTTCTTATAAAAGGGAATGTAAGATTTATATGACGATTATGCCCCACAGTACCTACATAAATTATTTATGATTTATATTATGTTTTCATAGAATAATATGATTCTATAAGGTAAGGTGATTATTTTAAGTTTAAATGAATATTTATGCCCCATATTTTGGTGAAAAGTATGTTTTATAGGAAACTTTTTCAAGAGTTTTCATTTTTTTTAAATCCTTATTATTCTGATTTTTCCTTTTAAAATTTATTATGATTTGTTTTATAAAATAATATTTCAATTAAAGTCAATTTATTGAGTATGTAAATTATTATTTTGAGCTCAAGTTTATTTATTTAAAAGTAATATTTTTAAATAGTTTTTCATGATTTCAAAAATAAAATAAGGGGTTTCATACTTTTAATATATCTTATTATGCTTTCTATGGTCATCCCATGTTTTCAATTGTTTTTAAAATTGAATGGATTAATTATGTGTATGGTATATATAAAATTATATCCTTCCAAAATGGTAATTCATATTAAAATTATTGAATTTGATCTAAATGATATTGGTGTTTGAAATTAAGAATCATTTTGGTGGAAAAAATGAATAATGAGTGGAATTTCCCACTTTTTTAGAGGGGTTTTATATATAACATGTTTTCCATATTCTCTAAAATGTTAAAACTAAAAGATCATGAGAATGTTGGAAAATTACATACTTTCTATTAAAATCATAATTCAGGGTTGACTAAGGTAAGGTTCATTATAGTTTTTATAAGAGAATTCATTTAGATAAATTTAGATGTTAGTATGATTTAAATAAAGATATTTTAAGAGTTTTACATACCATCATGTGTTAGTAATTAGAATTTTGATCACATATTTAAATTATTAGATTCCCCTATTGATTTTTTTATTATTATGGGTTTTTAAGATGATTAGGTATATTATGGGAGACATTTTAAGGAATACAACCCCTAAGATTATTATTTCTTTTAGTGAAAATGTTATTTGTGTAAGAATTATTTTATATTTTTTAAACATATGTTAAAAGGTATTGTTAATATTTAGGGTTAATGAATTCATTAATTTTGTGGTAATTGTGGTTAATTCAGATAAATAATTATTATATTTTTTAAACATAATATTTATCATATAAATAACCATGGGATTAAAAAGATATTTAGTGAATTGTTTATTAATGTTATTTTCAAAGAAGTTCACAATTTTGGGAAAATAAATTTTTAAGGTAAATATAATTTTATCAATAAATATTGGGTTAATATATAGAAGAATATATGATTTTATTTCAAAAAAGATAAGATTATTTTGCAGATTTTATTATTAGAGCATGGGTATTTTTTATGATACTTGGTGATTGATTGATTTTATTTGGAGATAAATGGTGTGTTGATCTTCGAAGATTATGTGATCAAATATTTCAGATTTTTTGTTTTTGAATTTCATTTAGAATATTTGGGCGATCATTAATGTTACTTATTTATGTAATTCTTATAATTTAACATTGGGGGTACTATTGAGGAATTTGATAATAATATAGTATCTCTTAAAATGAATGTTTACTAATATTGGACATCATGTTATCTAGAGTTGGCCATTTTTGGTTTTGGTTAATGGATAATAATTGGTGAGATAAATTTTCATCATTTCTGGATCTTTTCATCTGATGAAAGTGAATTTTATTACTTTTATCTTGAATAATTCATCACTTATCATCTATAATATGTGATGAAGGAGTCGGGGAAAAGTTCTTAAAACACAAAAGAAGGGAAAATTAGGCATATGTAATGGAATGAATTCATATAAGTATATTTTCTATTATTTTTCATCCTAATGGTAAAATAATTATTTACCTCAAATATGTTTAAGAAAAATTTATCATGTCTTATAACGAAAATATCTCTCATCTATTATAGTACACTTTATGAAACCCTTTCACTAAAATGACTCTCATTTAGGTAAATGCAAGGTTTAAGAGGTACTTAGGAAATAATAAGTTATCTAGTATATAAATATAAATTAATATCCTTTTAAAAATAAAATTTTGCCAATGAGGATTAAATGTTATTTCTTTCCACTTATTTATACTTATATTCCACACCAATGAATTGATTTTGAAAATATTTTAAACCCTTTTTATCGAACAATAGTCGAAATATCAGGGGAAAATTCCTTAGGTTCATTGAATGTAACACATAAAAATTTCAGTTTAAATTTATATAAAAAGAATAATATGTGCATTTTCATGAATCACAATAAAATATCAAGTTTGAAATAAACTATGTTGTACTATAAAAAAGTTATGATTTAAATATGAATGTTATAACGTAATTTCTAAATTGGTTGGTTTGAATAGGAAAAACCGCATTATGAAATATATGAAGTAGGTTATTCATTAAATAAATGATTAATCATTAATACATTGATTATTAATTGGTTAAAATAATGATAAAATCTTTTCAAGGAAAAGGTTAAATTTTTAAGTGAATTTTTTTTAATTGCGCATTTTATTCCTATCTTAATAAATTAAATTAATAAATGTTTCTTAATGGTTATTCCGAAATTTTTTGATAAAATAATCAACCAAATTAATTAACAATCATATATTGGTTGTGTCTATTGTAACAACCCTGGTACTAATAGAATAATTAGTTTTCATATTTATTAGTATTATTTAATTATATAGGTAAATTCATTATGTTATATAATTCTTGAAAAAAATAATGTTTTTAAAGTAAATAATTTTATTAAACTAATTTCTTATATTATTATATTAAAATGACTAATTTTAAAATTATAGAATTTTATTTTGAAAAAACTAATTTCATTTCTCAGTTAATCATGTCAAAATAATCTAAGTATGAATATTTTATAATTATCTAAAAAGATATATTTTTGGTGAATAGTAAAAAATAATGTCTTTTATATACAGAACTGTTTCTAACATTGTCATGATATAAATCAAGATATAAAATTTATTAAACTTATTTAATGAATAATTTATGATATTATAGTACAAATATTTTAAAAATGTAATCCAAAACATATAAATTATAATTTATATCATGATAAGTATAAAAATATTTTTCAGTGTCAACATAGTGCCTACACAACATAGACAAAGTAAAATTTGGTTCCTTACCTATAAAACTTGAGTGCTAAAAATTATTTTATTTAATTTTTTACTAATTATTACGCATAAATAATTTTTCCCTGGATAGTTTCTAATTTTATAGTAATATATAATGAATCATATCCAAATGTTTGTGAAATTATTGTTAAAGGAAAGAAAAGTCAACATAACAAATTATGGATGTAGTCTTGATGTGGATGTAGTTAAATATACATAATAAAAAAATATAAATCATTTTATTGGACCAAATTTATTTATTTCTATTATAGTAAATTATTTATATATATGTATATGTGTGTGAAATAGTTACTTTAATTATTATTAAATTTTGATGCAATTCATGTGAAAGTAGAAGAAAAATAAATAAAATGAATTTAATTAAATTTATAAAACCATTAAATAAAAAAATTGAATAAAAATATGTTTATGATTAATTTACATCCATAATATTATTTGGATTCAAATTTGGGTCCTTAGGGATCCACATGGATCCCTTTAATCCCTTTATAATATATTATTTAAAAGAAAGTCATGTTGTTCACACTATAGTTTTCAATAAGTATACCTTTTTAATAAAAGGTTTTCCAAAAACAATTTTTCACCCAAAATATTTTTTTTAATATAAAATATTTTTCTTAATCCTGAAAATTTTATATTTTTAGCAATAAATAAATACCTTAATGTCTTGGAAAATGATGGTGTAGTAATTATTAATTTAATATAAAATTAAAAGAAATAATATTAAAAATATGAAAATGAATATATTCTAAGATGATTAAGTTAATCAATGAATTAAATTGATAACTATTGAATGTATAAGATATAATAAAAAATTATTTTATTTTAATCATTTTTCTGATGTTTTTAAGTTCATAGTAATGAATAGTGTTAATGTTTCCAAAAAAATATATTTCATAAATATAATATTTTATTAAATAATTTAAAAATCATAAAACAAATTAATAAGTAAAAACATGATCATATTGTGTCTCAAATGTAATACATTGATCATTTTATACCCTTTTTTAATTCCTTACCCCTATAATATCTATAATATATTCTAATATCTTATGTAATTCCAAAAATTCCCTACACCTGAATTATAAAAATACAATATTTCATTCACTTAATTTCACCACATTGAGCCTCCTATATCAAATATTCTCTAGAAATTTATCTTATCCACTTACATACCCACATTCATGATGTCTTACATTAGGAATAACACTATATTTTACGATCTTATGGTGACAATCAAAGCGATTTTCTAATAAAGAAAAAGATAAAGAATTGTATTTCATGAGTCACACACAAGGTTAGGGTATTGTTTTGATAATATTAATTATTTTATATAATCTTATATTTTCAATTTATTTATTTTATTATCTTTAATTGTTGTATTTATTTCCATCATCTATAACTATTATTGACATTTTATGTATTTTATACATGTTTTTTTAATATAAAAATGTTTATGTTCATGTAAGAAATTCATTTATGGAAAGGGATTTCTGATAAAAATGATATTTCTTCCAATATTATAATTTAATAAATTATTTTATTTTTGAAGACAATATATTTATGGTTTTGAATTTTGTTTGGGGGTTATGAGTGAGATGGAGAAGACTGTTTAAAATGTTTTCTTAAATTATGTCACTAGAGTATCAAATAATATAGTGTGGTATGAGTAGGGAAACCATGCCCATTAAGAGACATTGTCTCACATGTTATATGGATGAGTAGCCATATTATATTCTTATGGACTACTAAGTATCATGATTTATCTATAAAAAATAATTTTTTTTTAAAATTGAGAAATCCAAAGTAGTATTTCAAAATAATTATTATTTTGATTATAGATGTTTCTTTCAAAGATTCATATATATATATAAGGATATTTTTAAAATTTTTTCAGTTTGTGGAAAACCATTTTATACACATTTTTTTATCAAATTGTTTATTTATTACTTTTTTCACATAAATTTTAGTTTTCAATGAAAACCATATCCAACTGATTTCTAAATTCCCTTACTGTTCAAATTAATTCGCATTATATGTATTAAATTTTTTTCACAAGTTTAGTTGAATTTTAAATTGGTATATAATTCCTATAAGTGGTCATCACAAGTTAATATATTTGTTTATATTTTTTATATATTTGTTATATTTTAATGTATTTTTATAAATCACTAAAACCTAGTCTGGAAAGGTCCTTGTATTTAAAATGCTCTATGTATTTTTTTAATAGTTTGTAAAAATAATACACAACATTTTAGTAATGAATCTGGATGTGTTGGTTAAGGGATTACAAATTGGTGTAAGATAAATGGTCTATAAAACTTTAGAGAATATGATTTTTTGTTTAAAAAGTCTTCTGGGTAATTAAGTTCCCTTATTAGTTATAGCATTCCTTAATTCAGAATATAAAAATTAAGAATTTTATTAAGCATAATGAAAGAAATATGAGGGTGCAATTCATTTAAGGGGGGTGAATGTAAAAGAACAGTTACTTCTAGGATAATTTATTTCCATATTTATTATATTAATGAATTAAATTGTTAAATTCATTATGTTATGTAATTATTAAAATAAATAGTTTTTTTAAAGTTAACAATTTTATTAAACTAATTTCTTATATTTTTGTATTTAAATTATTAATTTTCAAATTATAAAATTTTAATTTGATACAAATAATTTTATTTTTAAATCCAAAATTTTTAAATTTTTATATTATTATGTTTCTATAATTCCCTAAATAAGTTAACTTTTTGGTTAATAGTAAAAAATACAGTTTTTTTTAAATATTGTTTTCTCATATCTTCAGGAAATAAATTTTGATATAAAATTAATTAAACTAATGTAATGACTATATTATGATATTATAATAAATATATTTTACAAAAATAATTCCTAACATGTAAATTATAGTTTATTTCCTGATAATTATAAAAAAAATTGTTATTGTCAACATAGTACCTACGTAGCATTCACAATGTAAAATTTGGTTCCATATATATAATAATTGAGTGATAAAAAGTATTTTCTTTAATTTTTTATCAATTCTTGTGTATTTTTTTGACAGTTTCTAATTTTATAGTTATATTACTTGAAACTTATCTAAATTATTGTACAATGCTTGTATATGGAAAGAAAAGTAAAATTAATAAATTATATAAGTTTTCTTGACATAGATATGATTAAATATACATAATGAAAAAATGTGAATTAATATCTTGAAGATTATTATTTTATTTTTATGATAGTAATATATTTTTAATTTTTAATATATTAAATAATTTACATCCATTCTTATGAAATGTTGTCAAAATTCTTGTCAAGGAAGAAGAAAATTCAATAAAATCATTTTAATTAAAATTATAATAAAAATTAAATTAAAAAAATACAAAAACACTATTGGATGAGTACTTTTTATTCATAATATTATTTTTATTTGATTTTGTGACACTTTTGATCCACATGGATCAGTATAATAACATTATAATATTTTACTTAAAAGAATGTAATTTTCTTCACACTATAGTTTTCAATTAGTATAAAATTTTAATATATCGTTTTACAAAAGCATTTTTCGACAAAAAATAGTTTTTTGGAAATATAATATGAAACACCCAAATATTTAATAGTATGTTATCTCTTTAAAGTAATTTAATATCTTATATTTCTCACAACACCGACTTCGATTGCAATATATGCAAGATTGAGTTTCTGTGAAACAACACATTAGTATTTTAATTGTTTATACAATATATTTATTTATCAATTAAATACTGTAATATGAATAGTAAAAATATATATTTTAAAAGTTATTTATAATGTTTTCACATAAATAAAACATATTTATTTTTAAATTTATATGTTTTGTTAAAATAGTTATATATTTAGAAAAACTATTTTCGTAAAAGAACTACTTTTTATGTTCTTTTATGCACAATAATACAATTGTTTTTATACACTCCTAAAAATATAATTTGGTAAAATGGATATCATTTTGAATTTGGGATATCAAAATTATCTTAGGGTGAATTTTTGGTATTTTTCTGAAAACATTTCATTTTTTATTAATAGAGAAAAATACTGCATAGTACATAAAAACCAACTTTTTCATTTAAATAATTATTTTAATTTAAATTTATATTAAAGTAAAAATAGATACATAATAAATATATTTTTTAAATGTAATTAATTTGAGTCATTTTATAATAGAATTATATACAAAAATTCATTGATCTTTTTTAACATCAGTTTACGTACCTTCTAGGACACTTACCCACCTTCTTAGAACATTTTCAAATCAGAAAAAATCATAATTTTACCACTTCTATGAATTGAATTTTGTAAATCCGACAAACATGGTTTTTATTAGTATGTATAATGTGGTTCAATAGGACCAGCATAATTTTTGTTGAATTGTTAATTTTTTGTTTTTATTTACCATAGTTAAAAGTAAATAGGGTAATTTAAGGTATAAATAATATAATAATAATATAATGTTACCATAACAATTGTCCTAATTCTATTTGATAAGTTTCTTTCTACAAAAATATACCTTAGGAGAAAAATATAATCCATTTTAATCAACTTGGGTTAGATTAGGATATTTTTTATTTTTTATTTAAAGAACATATTAATGATTCAAATTCAAATAATAATAATTGAACCATTTTTATTGACGGTTTATAGAAAAGATAAATTCGACTATAAATATTCATTATATAGTTAAAAAAATCATACATCATGGTATCATATTAATAATTTTTATACAATAAATAGTTAAATTATTTATGACACAATGATGATGCAGTGGTGGTATTGGTAATGAATGACTAAAACAAATGATATTATAAATATTAAAATAATTGTTATTTGAATCTTTTGATTCCAACCAATAATTTTTTTGGTTATTATGACATCTTAGTATTTATTAAATTTATTTTTTAAGGAATATAGTTGTTAATACATTTACCAAAAATAAAGTATTAAATAGTAACAAAATGTACAAAAATGATATTTTAAAATAAATACTATTTTATTAAATAATATAAAATTCATAAAAATAAAAGTTCTTCCAAATATCATGTATAGTGTTAACATTTCATAAATTATCCACTTTAGGTTCTTTTGAGAACTTATTGTAACTATATTAACTATGTAGTATAAAAATACAATAAGACAAGATAAATGTTAAACTATTTATATTAAGGTTATATCTAAAATATAAGGTTTATATGATGACCTAAACATGTCTAAAACATATTGTATTAGAGTATTACAACCCATATTAAACATATCCTATAATTAAATCAATTGGGAGATATTAGAAACCAAAAATTATTTTATAAAAAATTAATATTTCATCATTTTTTCCAAAGTGCCCCTCACCTCTCTTATAAAATGGAACTTCTCTTTCTTTTTCATTCACTCCTTAGATGCCATTTGGATCATCAAAATATAGAAAAAAATCTCTCTTAACTACCCTCACATAAACCTAGATTCCTTGCCTTGAGGATAAAGCCAATCTAAGAAGCCGTTATTTTCAAATCAAAAGGAAACACCTGAATAAGGGGTAATTATTTTATCACCTCTTTCAAAGTTCTTTTATTCTTCTACTTTCTATTTCATTATTGTTTCCATACTATTATAACAACTCCCGAAACATCAACATGATTACATGTTATTATAAACACTGTAAAACCATATTCATTATTATATCCATCCTATTAATGACAAACTCCATGTGTCTGCGTGCGTACGGCTTACTGTCGCCACATCGTGGTGTAGTTTGTTGGTCAACACTACTTAATTTGGATGGGAATAATAATGAATATAATTAATGTAAATAATGAATATAAAATTGAAATTATTCTGTATATATATATAATATAGAATCCAATTAAATATTGTTTCACTATCAATTTAATGATATTGTCGCTCATGCGTACGTACAGCTTACCGTCTCCATGACGCGATGAGATTCATCTTTAAGGATCACCATTTAAGAATTTTTATAAAAATATATATATTCATTAAGTATGAGATATATGAAATAATATTTCTACTATAATAATATCTATTTATGTAGATATATATATGTTATTTACTTACATCCATACAATACAAAAGGAAAATAGAAACAACGTTCATGCGTACGTACGGACTATCGTCTCCATTAAAGTTGTTTCGATTTCATGTATCTATCTGTCACGAACCAGCCCGGGTACCCTGGTAACCCGATCACCGAGCTGGCCCAGACATAGCCCGAAGGCCGTTCCTGATCCCCACGGGTCGGCGACTAGCACTTGGAAACGTACAACATAAAAGTGGGAACAAATTTTCCACAAGGACGTAGAAGAAAGAGTAAAACAAATAGTATGCACAACAAAGAATCCCCACTGGGAGCATTGTACCAGAAAACAAAGAGGCACATAAATCCCAAAGTACTACAACCCAAGTACATAAAACAGTAAAACAACCCCAAAGTCCTTAATTACACAACTCACCACGCTTAAATATCAACAGCTGGATCCACCTCCAAGTGATCCTTTTCCCTTGCACGAACTTAGAATAAAGAGTTCTAAAGACACTCGAAGGCAAAATTAAGGTGTGAGCCTAAGCCCAGTAGGATACCACCAGAGATTCCATAATAGATGCCAAAGAATATTATCCAAAGAAAAACTTTCAATTTTAAAGTAAACAGGTTTGGAAATAGGAAAGCATATTTTAACAAATCATTCTATACATTTTCAAGTAAAATAAAGTTCATCAAGCAAGGTTTTACAATGATGAAATAATTTTAAGGAAATGGATTAAATAGAAACAGTTACATAAGAAATTTTATGTAAAATTATTAGGCATGTAAAGAAGTTCAAAAGCATTGGAAAACTTTTATACATCACATATAAATATTTAGGTGAGAAACATGGTCATCTTCCAAAAGGTACGATAGTATTAATCAGTTATGGGATTTCCCACTCTCTATGTGAACTCAGAAAAATGTGTATACAAAAGTCCCTATGACACTGGCCAAAGGAGACTCTTCACCATCCCATCGGGGATGTGACCCACCACAAGTATGTTTTAGAACATTGTCATATCGTACAGTGTAACCAAATAACTCACTAACTACCTAAGGCTTGCATGTGCTCTTACATGATGGGAGAACTATTTTAAGAATGCTTAAAATACAATCAATCCCATTCTTCCATTTCAAAGTGCCAATTCCATTCCATTTAAAACCACAACAGGTTTTATTCAAAAACACGCCTTTTCGCAAGATAAAACCAATGGGTTTCTAACAAAACATTTTAAGCCATTTTCACTAGTTTGAAATCCATTCAAAACCAATTCCATCATTTCACAATTTATTTCCACAATTGAAATCAACAATTCAATTGAAAACATTTCTATCAAATACATAACTTAAATGCCACAATTTAAATTATCCAATTTCCATAAACACACAAACACACCAATTCAATGGAATTGGGGGTTTTCCAAATTCTAATGCCAAAACCAATTCAAATTTCTCAATTCAAAGGAACTGAATTAAAATAAACAAGTGAAATAAATCAAGAAATGAAGATAATCAATTCGGCAAGTTTTGATGGAACCACCTGCCTCGAAGGTTTTGACCAAAACCACAACGGTTTAAGAACACTCGAGAATCCATGTTCATTCTCCAAAAAACCATTATAGATTCCTTCCCCTAGCAAGACCAAGACCAAAACTCATCATTTTAGCATTTACGCACTTAGATCTACCCATAACGGGTGTAGATATAATAAATCAAGTGAAGAGGGGAAGTAGATCTAAGTAGAACTATGGAACTGATCAAGAAAAAGAAGAACGATCACATACCTTGAGAATCCCGCTTCGATTCACCAAGAGGAGCCTTTGGATCACCACCAGAACAAAGGTAGAACCTTCTCTAACCCCAGGAGAAGACAAATCCCGAGTTAGGGTCACTTCGGAAGAAAAACGAAGCATTTTGAGTCAAAATGATTGAGATCCACAATTTAAGGATCTAATTTTATGTGACCGCACGGTTTTTCTACATGGTTTGTCAAACCGTGTGCACACCGTGCAGATCTCACTATCCAAGGTTGCTGGTCTTCATGGTTTAGTCACATGGTTTACCAAACCGTGCGCACACCGTGCATAACCCACTGTCCAGTACTGCTAGGTTGGCACGGTTTGATCGTATGGTTTATCAAACCGTGCGCAAACCATGCACAAGCCATTTCCTTTTTGTTTTACATAAAATTTCATCCAAACTCACCCCCAAGTCACTACTCCAAAATAGAGGAACTTAGAGACATCAAAAGTACCTGAAAACATAATGGGATGTTACAACCTCTCCACCATAAGACCTTTCTGTCCCCAGAAAACCTATGAAGAAACCTCCATGTCAAAAAGATGAGGCCACTCCTCTCTCATTAGTGCCTCCCTTTCCCACGTCTCATGAGAATCTGAACCTTGCATCCAAAGTATAAGGACTGGAGGTATCGTTCTCCCACGAAGTACCTTGGTCTCAGAATCAACAATCTTGACTGGTCGATCAGTCATAGATAAATCTGGTTCAATTTCAAGATCACTCCAGCTCACAACATGAGATGGATCGGAGAGGTACCTCCGCAGCTGCGATACATGGAACACGTTATGTATCAACGTTAGCTGTGGTGGTAGAGCTAGACAGTAAGAAACTTTTCCCATAAGACCAAAAACCTCGAAAGGTCCCACAAAAGAAGGAGCAAGCTTCCCTTTCCTCCCAAGCTATCGATGACCTAAATGGGGTGAAACTTTCAAGAACACCTGATCACCAACTGATAACTCTAAGGGTCTACGGCGATGGTTAACTTAAGACTTGCACCGACTTTGCGCTGTTAACATTCTATGACGAATCAACTGGATCTTAGCTGTTGTCTCTTGGACCAAACTCGGTCCTACCAAAGAAGTTTCACAAATCTCCGACCAACGTAAGGGAGATTTACACGGACGGCCAAAAAACTCCTCAAAAGGATCCATTTTAATCGCAAATTAATATCTGTTGTTATAATAAAACTCAGCTAACCCCATATGATCTTCCCAAGATCCACCAAATTAGAGAACACAAGCACGGAACATGTCCTCAAGGATCTGAATAGCTCTCTCTGTCTGGCCATGTGACTGTGGATGGTAGGTCATGCTCCAATGGACATGAGATCTCAATGCCTCTTGAATTCCTTTCCAAAAGCAAGAAGTAAACCAAGGATCCATATCAGATACTATTACAGATGGAACTCCATGCAAACGAACAATTTCTTTCCCATAGATATTTCCAAACTCCTCAACTTTGGTTGTATCTCGAATAGGTATAAAATGAGCCGACATGGTCAGTCTATCGATCACAACCAATGTTGCATTCTTTGTCCTATGGGTTTTAGGTAACCCAACCACAATGTCCATTGAGATTTCATCGCACTTCCATCTAGGGACTGGAAGTGGTTGAAGCAAACCCGAAGGTTTCTAGTGCTCGGCTTTCACCTGCTGGAAAGTATAGCAACGAGATACAAACTCAGTAATGTATCGTCTCATAACTAGCCACCATAACTGTCGTAGCATATCATAGAACATCTTCATGGTCCCCGGGTGCACAGCCCACTGAGAGATATGGAAAACCCTCATCACATCCTTCCATGTCGATAACGGCACAACGTAACAGTTTTGATAACACAGAACACCTTCTTTGGAGCACGACCACAAGGTGTCGGTCTCCTCACAATAAAAAGAGTCCCTATTGCCACGTAATTCATCATCCAGTTGTTGTTCCTGAAGAATTAACTCGAGGAGAGCAGAAGTCAACTAAACACTAGCTAAAGAAACTGCATTCCCCTTCCACTGAACTCCAATATGAAACAATGAAAAAAGATCCATCAAACTCCACTCTTCTGAAGATTCTTTCATAGCCTGAGATGAAGGTTTCCTACTTAATGCGTCTGCAACTACATTTCCTTTCCCTGGGGTTTAGGTAATGTCAAAGTTGAAAGATTCCAGGTACTCCACCCAACACCTTTGGTGGAGATTCAAATCTTTTTGAGGGAAGATATAACTCAAGATCTTGTGGTATGAATGCACAGTGAACCTTTCTCCATAAATATAATTTTTCCAACACTTGAGTGTGGGCATTACAACTGCAAGTTCAAGGTCATGGGTATTGTAGTTCTTCTCATGAGGCTTAATCTGACGTGAC
The DNA here is from genome assembly GCA_963277665.1 of Viscum album. NCBI lineage: Eukaryota > Viridiplantae > Streptophyta > Magnoliopsida > Santalales > Viscaceae > Viscum > Viscum album. The sequence continues at coordinate 565,422,450 of OY728120.1, read as the reverse complement.
CCATAAGAAACAACATGATTACCTTGCATAAGGACACATCACAAACATGAACCCGATGCATCACAGAAGACCACATAACCTGCCCCAGCCTCAGGAAGAGTTAACAATGGCATATTAGTCAAAAGATGATTTAGCTCAACAAAAGAACTCTGACATTTGTCATTCCAGGAAAACATCACTCCCTTTCGAGTTAGAGCATTCATTGGAGAAGATAACTTTGAAAAATCTTTGACAAAATGGAGATAATATCCTGCTAAGCCCAAGAAGCTCTGAGTCTCGAAAATAGTTGATGGTTGTTCCCAAGTCATAACAGCCTTCACCTTCTCAGGATCAGCTGATATTCCTTGCTCTGACACCACATGCCACAAGAATTTCACTTCCTGGATCCATAAATCGCACTTTGAAATCTTGGCATAATGATGGTGGTTTTTTAAAAGACCCAGAACTGTTCTCAAATGATGCACATGATCCTCCTCATACATGGAGTATACATGGATGTCATCCACATAGACTACTACAAAAGTATCCAGATACTCATGGAAAACTTGATTCATCAAGGCCATGATAACTTCAGGAGCATTTATTAGGCCGAAGGGCATGACAAGGTACTCATAATGTCAATACCTACTTCGAAAGGTGGTTTTCTGAATGTCAGATTCCTTTATCCTCAACTGATGGTAACCAGATCGGAGATCAATTTTTGAAAACCATTTTCCCATTTCAATTGGTCAAAAAAATCATCAATTCATGGTAACAGATACTTTTTCTTTATCGTAACTCGATTGAGCTTTCGATAATCAACACATAAGCGTAGAGAACCATCGGCCTTCTTGGCGAAGAGAACTGGTGCTACCCAAGGTGACACACTCGGTCGAATAAAACCTTTCTCAAGAAGATCATCCTACTGAGATTTAAGTTATTTTAATTTGGCTGGAGACATTCGGTAAGAAGGGATAGAAATCGGTTAAGTACCATTCATTAACTCAATTGAAAAATCGATCTCCCTTAACAGTGGCATACCAGAGAAGTCAGAAGGAAACACATATGGAAACTCAGCGATGACTGGAGGAAGATCACAACTTGTTGGATCTTTCTCTAGATCTAATGAAATCACTGATATAATTTTCCTCAGCTCTAGATAAGAAGGTTCAGCTCTGCCTGACCTGGGGTCCCATTCTCCTTGAAAAACAAGAGGCACACCACTGGGTGTAGTAAGGTAGACCCGTCGGAGGTAAAAATAAATCCGGGATTTATTGGCGATGAGCCAATCCATCCCAAATATGATGTTAAAAGATTTCATGTCGAGAACTAAAAAGTCCCAAACAAGCTTGACATTTGATATAATGAAGATGCAAGCAGGACTATGGAGACCCTTCTCTCTCACCGTACCAAGAGGTGTAGTAATATCCATTGCACAAGACAAAATTTCCATGGGTAGATTAAGTAGATTAACAATATGAGTTGAAATAAAAGAGTGAGATGCACCAGTATTGAAAAGTGATGTGACTAAGGATGAAGCTATAGTGATGGTACCTCTCACAGTTGCAGGACATGCTTCAGCTACCTCTTGAGACTATTCCACTATGTGAAGAAGCTTCGTTCCTGATTCCTTTGGATGGAACCTTTTAGAATGTGAAGCATTTGATTTCCCCACAGTTTTTGGAGGTGCTGATGATCTTGTTCCACTACGTGAAGTAGAGAAGTGATGGCAGAATCTCTGTAAGTGCCCCAAACGTCCGCAGGAGCTACAGTTCTTGGGTGCCTCAGTGCAAACCTTCTTATAATGCCCCGTACTTCCACACTTATAGCAAGTCAAAGAAGCCCCTCCTGGTGATACCAGAGGACTAGAATGACTCTGATGTCGAGAACTACCAAATGAGACGCCGCGCTTCCATTTCCCTTTAAAGGGACCAACACTGTCACAAGAAGGAAAAGAAACTCCCTTCAACCCTGACTTTCCTGCCATGTCCATCTCAACCATCATCGCCCTATCCAACACATCAGCATAAGTGGGAAACTTCAATAAGAAAACTTGAGAATGAATATCTGATCGAAGCCCCAACTCAAATCATCGAGCCTCCATCCTCTAATTAGATAAAATTTCTTGATAAAACTGTACCAATTCCGCAAAGCGATTTGAGTACTCAGTCATGGTTTTGTTGGCCTGCTCAAGCTTTAAAAACTCCACAACCTTGGCCAAAACCATTGATTCTGGATAGAACTGATCAGTGAAAAGAACCCTAATGAATTCCACTCCAAACACTCATTTTTTCCTACCGTCGCCATCGGTTCCCACTATCTCCTGCTTGGTCCCTCCAGCACGAAGGTGGCACACTTCACCTTGATCACATCAGGTGTCTCCAAGAACCCAAACAAATATTCAATCTTACCCAACCATTCCTCAGCATGTTGAGGGTTAGTGGATCCTTTGAAAACTGGTGGCTTCTTGCGTAGGAACTCTTGAGAACAACTTCGGAGAATATCACTTTGATGATCTAAAGCTGGAGTCTGAACAGGGACTGGAGGTGGTGCCTGTCCTAGAGCATGGACAGTTCCAACGATCACCTCAACCAGACTCGGATCCAAAATAGGTCTCGCTTTCTAAGGTTCAGTTGCAGCCTCTTTTTGGATCTGATTCCCACGTCGTTTTGGAAGCATGATTCTACACAACACCAGAAAAGACAGAGATTAAGACAACAACCGAGTAACAAGGAAAACTACTCTTAAAATAAGGAATAAGCATGATTTGGATTCCAATATATCCAAATCAAAATAGGGAAATACTATAACTGATCCAAAAGTCCTATTTCCCTAACTACCCCTGGTGACATAAGGTTCATTGTGGTGAGATCTGGCCAGGAAGTCAATAAAATATACCTCCTAAGTCCTGAGAAGAAAACTCAAACGCATACAATCATCAAGGAAAGATGTTCAACAAACCTCCATCTGATACGAATTTTTCACAAACCAGCCTGAGTACCCTGGTAAGCCGATAACTGAGCTGACCCTGACATAGCCCGAAGGGAGTTCCCGATCCCCACGGGTCGGTGACTAGCACCTGGCATCGTACAACATACAAGTGGGAACGAATTTTCCACAAGGACGCAGAAGCAAGAGTAAAACAAACAGTATGCATAACAAAGAAACTCCATTAAGAGCATTGTACCAGAAAACAAAGAGGCACAGAAAGCCCAGAGTACTACAACCCAAGTACATAAAACAGGAAAACCACCCCAATTTCTCCAAGGACAGAACTCACCATGTTGAAAATTCAACAGCTGGATCCACCTCTAAGTGATCGTTTCCCCTTGCACGAACCTGGAAGAAGGAGGTCTAAAAATACCCGAAGGAAAAAGTAGGGTGTGAGCCTAAGCCCAATAGGATACCACTAGAGATTCCATAGTAGATTCCAAAGGATGATTATCCAAAAAAAGCTTTCAATTTTAAAGTAAACAGGTTTGGAAATAGGAAAGCATATTTTAACAAATCATGCTATACATTTTCAAGTAAAGGAAAGTTCACCAAGCAAGGTTTTACAATGATGAAATACTTTTAAGACAATGTCTTAAAAAAACAGTTACATAAGGCTGTTTAAGTAAAATCAGCAGGCATGTAAAGCAGTTCAAAAGTATTGGAAAACATTTATACATCACATATAAATATTTAGGCGAGTAACATGGTCATCTGCCAAATGGTACGATAGTATTAATCAGTTATGGGATTTCGCACTCTCTATCTGAACTCAGCGAAATGTGTATACACACGTACCTATGACACTGGCCAAAGGAGACTCCTCACTAACCCATCGGGGATGTGACCTACCTCAAGTATGTTTTATAACGTTGTCGTATCGTAGAGTGTATCCAAATAACTCACTAACTACCTAAGGCTTTCATGCGCTCTTACATGATTGGAGAACTATTTTAAGAATGCTTAAAATATGATCAATCCCATTCTTCTATTTCAAATTGAAAATTCCATTCCATTTAAAACTACAATAGGTTTTATTCAAAAACATGCTTTTTTCCAAGATAAAACCAATGGGTTTCTATCAAAACATTTTAATCCATTTTCACCAGTTTGAAATCCATTCAAAACCAATTCCATTGTTTCACAACTTATTTCCAAAATTGAAATCAACAATTAAATTGAAAACATTTCCATCAAATACATAACTTAAATTCCACAATTTAAATTTTCCAATTTCCATAAACACACACACAACAATTCTATGGAATTGGGGGTTTTCCAAATTCTCATGCCAAAACCAATTCAAATATCTCAATTCAAAGGAATTGAGTTAAAAGCAACAGGTGAAATAAATCAAGCAATAAAGATAATCAATTCGGAAAGTCGGGACAGAACCACCTACCTTGAAGGTTTTGACCAAAACCACAACGGTTGAAAAACACTCATGAATCCCAGTTCATTCTCCAAAAACCATCCTAGTTCCCTTCCCCTAGAAAGACCAAGACCAAAACTCATCATTTTGGCATTTACACACTTATATCTACCCATAACGGGAATATATATAATAAATCAAGGGATTGGGGGAAGTAGATCTATGTATATCTAAGGAACCAATCAAGAAAGAAGAAGAACGATCACATACCTTGAGAATACCGCTTCGATTCACCAAGAGGAGCCTTTGGATCACCTCCGGAACAAAGGTAGAACCTTCTTTGACCCCAGGAGAAGACAAATCCTGAGTTAGGGTCACTTAGGAGAAAAAACGAAGCATTTAGAGGCAAAACATACGAGATCCACAATTTAAGGATCTAATTTTAAGTGACCGCACGGTTTGTCTGCACGGTTTGTCAAACTGTGCGCACACCGTGCGGATCTCACTATCCAGGATTGCTGGTCCGCATAGTTTACCAAACTGTGCGTACCCCACTATCCAGTGCTGCTAGGTTGGCATGGTTTGATTACATAGTTTATCATACCATGCGCAAACTGTGCACAAGCCATTTCCTTTTTGTTTTTCTTAAAATTTCACCCAAACACACCCCCAAGTCACTACCCCAAAACAGAGGCACTTAGAGACATCAAAAGTACCTAAAAACATAACAGTATGTTACAATATCTGCTATACATATTTATATTATCAATACATATGATATATAAATAATTTTTTACATTATGGAAGTAAGCATATCATGATCTAATTAATCATGAATAATGAGTCAAAACACATACGATAAATAAAATGATATTACCTGAAAAGTTTCATTGACATGGAATAGTTAGAAAATAGGTAATATAACGTCATAAAATAATGATATATGATATCATAAAAAATATTATGATTCTTATATAAGTTAATAATATGTTTAGAAACATTATATAGGAGTTTCAAATACATACAAAGAGTATCAGATCAATGTTAAGGGGTAATTCCTCAATCTCATTATTTTCTGAGATGTTTTATGTGTGATTATTTATTCAGAGGTATTTATAATCAATGTCCATTTTTCATAATAATGTTTTCTAAAGAAATAATTTATGTTCTTATTGAAGGTTATCTTTAACAATATCATCATTTTAAAGGTTTTAAATATTTTTTTTCAAAATCTATTAAATTAATGTCCACGTTTTTAAAATGACTTTCAAGATTTATTTATATGGACATGATTGTTTTAAAATGTTAATTACATTCAAAAGTTTCAATGTGTTATGGGGAAATTTTATTCCAAAATCTCTTTTAAATGACTTACATTATAAATTGTGTGACTTTTAATTTATTTCATGAAAAATAGATAATTCTCACAAAGAGTTTTACTGATCATTTTCAACTATGTCAACATTTTTTACTAGATATTTTTCTTGATTGGGGTTGATTTATTATAATAAAATATTTCAAATTTATTTGAATGAGTTTTGATGTATTTGATTATCGATGTTCTATTTTTAAACCATTCATGTTTTATGGATAAAATACTAACATTTCATTTTCTAGTTTTAATACAAATGTTTATGTTATGTTTCAACTTTTTCATATAAAGAATGATTTGGAATTAATAAGTGATAATAGGGGCCCACTATAGACCCTCGATGCATTGGTGGGTATCATTAGACAAACTAATGTCTTGGCAGAAGGCCTTGAAAGAATATTTGTGAATGGACTTCGAACAAGGCCTTGACATAGTAGTTATTATGTCCAGCATTATGCATTCCCTCATTATGAAATTAGTTATTAAATTTGATTATTCAACAAGTAGAATATCCATGTAAATGTTTAAATGGTAATTTTTCAATTATTTTTCCCATATTATATTCAAGATTAATTTTTAAATGACTGTTGTTTTTATTATACATGTTACATTAAATTTTTATAGCTTCTGCAAATTATTTACCCTTACCAAGCATCTGAGATCTCCCCTTTCTTATGTTTTATTTTCCTAGGATTCCAAGAAGTGTATTATGATTGATATATACTCATAATATAGTGGAATAATGGCATTCTCAAAGGATTATTTATGACTTGTTTTATGTTAGAAATTTTAATATCATGTTCATGTTTGTAATCTATTTTCCTGGACTGCTACATTGATCAGTCCTTCGAAACTTAATTCCTTGTAATCAAGAAAATGTATTAAAAAAATGCATTGACTATGGGAAACTAGTGTTAGAGCGTTACTATTGGTATGAGAGGATGTTTATAAATAACCATTTTAATAGATTTAAAAAACATAGATTTGTGATCATAACCCTAAGATAGACCATGAGGATAAGTATAGAAGAACCCCGTATAATTTTTGTAAACTAGGGATTATGTGGATATTACAAGAAATACATCCCTTTCAAGATACTACATGTGGATGTGGTTCTAAAATAGATGTACTGTGGGGGGGGAACTCCAACAAGGTTTTCTGATCATGACTCAGGATAACCTAGTACACGACAATGGGTCTTACTGTACACCTAGTTTGACACTCCCAAGCGATATGCATAAGATAATTCACATTTTTTTACAAACAATTATGTTGTTTTTATGATTAAATATTTCAGAAAGGAATCCATTTTTAAGATTATGAGATTATATATGCATAAAACTTTAGATTTATTTATTCACTAGTTTATAATCATGAATTATGATTAATAACCTAATCTAGTGTTTAACATTGTTTATAAATGGTGTCTAGTAAAAGTAATGAATACCCCACCAATGCACATTTTCCAAATAGTAAGAAGGATCCAATAATTCTTTTTCTTAAGACAACATTTCAAAGGGAAATATCCTCCCATGTATTCTCATCATATTACGAAATAGTATCATGTGTTAATAATATAAGTAAAGAATTCTCTATGTCATATGGCTTTGAAGGGAAGATATAGAATAAGAGTATGGAATAGAGAATGAAAGATAAAGTGGATAAGGGAAAGAAAGATTTTCCCATATGTCATAACTGTGGAATGAATCACCCTATTAAGTTCTTGAAAGGATGGGAGGTTTCTTATAAGTGTGGATAAAAGGGTCATCAGGAAAAATAATGCATAAAAAAGAAATACAAGACTAATTTTTAGTGTTTCAACTATAGTTAAATGGGGCCTCATGAAAATAAATGTCTTAACCATCAAGGAAATAAATCTCAAAAGAATCAAAGGGGTCAATTTCAAGGATAAGATGTTGTTATAGTAGACATGGAATAATTAATGTATTTATGTTTCTGTATTGAAGAATTATGTAATTTTATTGTTGTATAAATAATGTATTTTTTATATGAATTATGGAAATAAATGTGGATTGTACTACTGTATTATATCATTGAGGAATCCAGATTGTATGGTACTATGAAAAATGACTTAATAGAAAGTTAAAATTTTGGGAAAAGACATGGTTGAAGGAATGATAAACCTTAATATGGTCCTCATTCTGAGGTACTGATTTCAGAATAAGAGATGATTTTTTTGTATAAATTATATTGGATATTTATAACTACCACAGAACTAATTAATTGTTTGTTCATTAAATAATTATTGGAGTTTTAAACAAATTGGATTTAAGGAGTATATCTAGTATTAGTTAAGGAATAAGGGAGCATTAATGTATTCAATAGGGTTTTATGGTAATTTAGGGTGTTAGCTTGTTTTAATGGAAAACATGGTTAAGGTATTCACATGTTATTATTTGGAAAAAATATATCTTCAGTATGTTTACCTCCCATATAAATTTTTGGACTGGGAGTTTGGACCAAAGTATTTTTGGATATGTCTAAAGGTTGAAATGGAGTAATCTGGGCACATGATATTTTGTTTGAGGTTAAAGTATAATTTATTTGATACATTGACCTCACATTTTAGATTTCAGTAATCATAAAGAGTATTGAGGAAATACTTCTAGGACTTATGATTTATAAAATGTGATTCAGGAATTAAAAAAAATATTTTTTCACAATCATTTTCAAGTTTAAGGGATGAAGTGGAAATAGATTTAAGAACAACAAAATGATGAGATTATGATTATGACAGGTAATGAAATCAAGTATCTTTTCCCTAGTTCTTATCTTGATAGTAAATTAATCCCTCCTATTCAAAAAAATAACGTATCTAAAAAAATGTTTTATCCTAATTTATTATGATTTCTTGAACTGAAGATATTTTAAATCATCATTGATTAATGGTTTAGAGGCCCTCAATATTCTATTTATTATTCACATGTTTGTGATTGATGGCTTGAATGAATCTATATAAATATTCACATATTTCCTCCAATTAGGTGTCTCTAATTTCCACCAATGTTCTCTTATTCAAAATCCTAATTTTGTGGTTACTTTTTCATTTACCTTTTCTTCTTATTAAGTGTAAATTTTGTTAACCCTATTTTCGATGTGGGTTTTCCACAATGGTATTTTTTATTTTCAACCTTTTATATTTTATGATCAATTTAAAATTACATGAATACAATTTTTGAAGGTGGTTAGATTTTAACACCCCATAATTTCATAGAATGTTATCTATTAAAAGTGAATTAATTTCTTATATTGCATGGAACACCTACTTGACCTGCGTTATATGCAAGAATGAGTTTCTACAAAAAACAAAACATTAGTATTATAATTATTTAAATTATATATATATTTATCAATTATATACTACAATATGAATAGTAACAAATAAAATTTAAATTTTATTTATAATGTTTTCTCTTAAATAAAACATATTTATAATCAAATGATTATGTTTTGTTAAAATTGTTATATATTTAGAGAAATTATTTTTTTAATTGATTTTACATTTATGTCCCTTTTGTGAGAAATAATAAAATTAAGTTTAGACACTCCAAAAAATTGAATTGGATAAAATACACTTAATTTTGAATTTGGGATATCAAAATCATCTTAGGGAGAATTTTTGGTATTTTTCTAAAAACATATAATTTTTTATGAAAAGTGAAAAATACTACTTAGTACATAAAAACCAACTTTTTCATTTAAATAATTTTTTTAATTAAAATTTATCTTAAAGTAAAAATAGATACATAATTCATATATTAGTCCAATTTATTTATTTTTATTCAATTTATAATAGAATTATATATAAAAATCATTGACAGTTTTTAACATCATTTTACCCACCTTCTAGGAACATTTACTCAACTTCTAGGAAGATTTACAAATTAGCATGAAACATAATTTTTCCTCTTATATTAATTGAATTTAAATAATATGACACACATTATTGTCATCTATAAGTAAATTGAGGTTCAATATGATCAAAATAATTTTTGGTGAATCGTAACTTATGAATTTTATTTACCAAGGTTAAAGGTAAATAGGGTAGTTAAAGGTAAAAATAATATTATAATAATATAATGTTACCCTAAAACATGTTTTAATTTTATTGGATAAGCTTATTTCGACCAAAATACACCGTAGAACAAGAATATGATTCTTTTTAAAGCACTTGCGTAAGATTTGGACATTTATTATATTTTATTTAATGAATAGTTAAAAGTTTCAAATTAAAATGTTAATAAATAAACAATTTTTAATATAGGGATATACATAATATAAATTTGACTATATATATTAATTATAAATATAGAAATATTTTACATATCATGGTATTTATTTATAATTTTTAGACATTAGATAATTAAATTTATTTATGACACAATCGTGATGGAGTGGTTTCCTTATTAATGAATGATTAAAATAAATGAAATTGTAAATATTAAAATAAATATTATTTAAAGCTTTTGAGGCCAAAAACAAATTTTATAGTTGACTATGACATGTTAGTATTAATTAAATGTATTTTTTATAAGAAATAAAGTTGTTATGACTTTTAAAAAATCATGTATTAAATAGTAACAAAATTGACACAAATGATATTTTAAAATAAATAGTATTTTATTAAATAACATAAAAGTCATAAAAATATAAGGCTCTAAAAACTAATGATAATAGTGTTAAAATTTCATAAACTACCCACTTTCGGTTCTTTGGGAAATATATAGTAACTATATTAATAATATAAAATTACAAGAAGACATGGTAAGAGTTAAACTATTTAACATAGGGTTCATTCTAAAAGATAAGGTTAATATTATGAACTAAACATGCCTAAAACCTATTTTTTAGAGTATTTAGACCCATAATCATCTTATCCTCGAACTAAAACATTTTGGAGCTATTTGAAACCGAAAATTATTTTATAATAAATTAATAGTTTGAAGTGTTTTCTAAAGTGCCCCTCACCTCTCTTATAAAAGGGAACTTCCCTTTATTTTTCCTTCAAACCTCCAAATCTATTTTTCGAAGCCACACCCTACCCAAATATCCTCCAAAATATCCTTAATTAAACCTATAGGCCTTAACTTGATCCTAATTCTAACCTAAGGAGCCCTTTTGTTTAAATCAACAGGAAACACCGGAAGAAGAGGTAATTATTTTACCACCTCTTTCAAAGTTCTTTTCTTCTTATACTTCCTCTTTGTTTGTTGTTACCATACTAAAATAATAACTCTATAACCTTATAAATTATGATATTATATAATAAATATGGTACAACCATATTCATTATTCTATCCATCCTATGAATGATAAAGTCGCCATGTTTGTGTACGTACGGCTTACCGTGTCCACAACGTGGTGTAGTTAGTTATTCAACACTACATTATTTGGATGGGTATAATAATGAGTATAGTTAATTTGAATAATGAATATATCATATTAATTATTCTCTATATATAATATACCATCCAATTAAATACCTTTTCACCATTAATAGAATGATATTGTCGCTCGTGCATAGGTACGTCATTCCGTCTCCACGACACAATGAGATTAATCTTTAACGATCCCCATTCAAGAATTTTACCAAGAATGTATATATTTATTAAGTATGAGATATATAAAATAATATTCATATTTTAATAATATATTTTTATGTAGATAACTTGTTATTTTTTACTTCAATACTATATGATATGAAAATGAAAACTATATTCATGCGTATGTATGGACTACTGTCTCCATGAATGGTGTTTCCATTTCATATATCTATATATTATTCATATTTATATTCTGAATATATATGATACATAAATAATGTTTTACATTTTTGAAGTAAGTAAATCATTATCTATGTAATCAAGAATAACATGTCAGAACATGTACGATAAACAAAGTGATATTACCTGAAATGTTGCATTAACATGGAATTGTTAATAAACTACTAATATAAATTCATAAAAGAATCATATATGATATCATAAATATTAATATGATTTTTATATAAGATAATAATATGTTTAAAAACATTATATAGTAGCCATGGACATGTACGGGGAGTATCAGATCTAAGGTAAAGGTTAATTCCTCAATTTCATTGTCATCTGAGATTGTTTATGGGTTAGTATGTATTGAGAAAAATTTATCATCCATTTACATGTTTCATAAAAAATTCAAAATAAATATTTTAGGTTTTTATATGACGGTATATTTAATAATATTATTATTCTAAATTGTTTATCGATTTATTTTTCAAAATCTATTTAATTAATGTCAATGTTTTCAAAATGATTTTTATGATTTATTTATATGAACATGATTGTTTTAAAATGTTAATTCCATTCAAAAGTTTCAAAGTGGTATGGGAAACTTTGATAAAAAAATATCTTTTAAATGAAATACTTTTTAAATTGTGTGAATTTTAAATGATTTCATGAGAAAGGTATATTTCTCTCAAAGAATTTAACTGATCATTTTCGACTATGTCAACACCCTTTACTGGATATTATTCTTGACTGAGGTTTATTTATTATAATACAATCTTTCATACTATATTGAATGAGTTATGATATGTTTGACTATGGATTTTATATTTTTATACCATTCATTGTTTAAGGTTAAAGTATTAACATTTATTATGTTAGTTTTAATACTAATGATTATGTTATGTTTCACCTTTTTCATATGAGTAATTAATTGGACTTAGTATGTGACGAGTGGGACACCCTATAGCCCCTCGATGCATGGGTATGTCTCATGGGACAAACTAGTGTCTTGGATGAAGGCCTTGACAAAATATTTGGGAATGGTATTAGAACAAGGCCTCTATATATTATTTATTATGTTTGGTATTATGCATTCCCTCGTTATGAAATTAGTTATTACATGAGATTTGACTTAATAGTTATTATGTCCAGCATTATGTATTTCCTCATTATGAAATTAGTTATTACATGTGATTTTTTGACTAGTAGAATATCCATGTGCATATTTATATGGTAATGTTTGAATTGTTTTTTCCTTATTATGTTCAAGATTATATTTTAAAATATTTTTATTTTAATTATTCATCTTGCATTAAAAGGTTGTATTTTTTGATGAATTATTTTCCCTCAATAAGCATATGATCTCACCCCTTTCCTATGTTTTATTTTCCAAGGATGCGAAAATGTGTATTATGATTGATATACAAGGTTAATATAGTTGAATAATAGTGTTTTAAAATGATTATTTATTTTTTGTTTTATATTACAATGTGTAATTTGTATTTCATGTATGTAATCTATTTTCCAGGACTGTTAAACCGATCGGTCCTTCGGGACATGATTCCTTTTAATCATAGAAATGTAATGAAATAATTCACTAGATCTGGGAAACTGGGGTCAGGGAATTACATAATATATTTATATTAATCATGACTATTTTGTTTTAATTTTTATGTAATAAATAAATACCTAAATATCTAGAAAATGACAATTCATTAATTATTAATATAATAGAAAAATCAAATAAGTGATGGTAAAAAATTTAAAATAAATATATTATGGGATAATTGAGTTGATCCATGAATTAAATAGATAAAATTAACATTTATAATATATAATAATATATTGTGTTTGTATTTTAATCATGTTTTTTATGTTTTTAAATTTATAGTAATGAATAGTGTTAAATTTGGTAAATATTATATTTACTGAATATAATATTTATGTAAATTAATAAGAAATAATAAATCATGAGTTATGAAAAATACAATAATATTATGAAAATAATTTAATCCCTTGATCTTTTTATTACTTTTTTAATTCTTTAACCCTATTATAGAAATATTGTATTTTAATATTTTATGAAATTTTTATATTTTTTCTTAAGAAATTGTAAAAATAAACTATATCCGTCCCTTAATTTCACAACCATGAGGCTTAAATCTCGACCATATTCAATCAAATTATCTTCTTCACTTCCATCCCTACATATTAGAGGTCTTTTTTGGAATAAAACCTTCTTTTTTGGTCATAAGGTGTTCAGAAAATAGCTTTTATGAGGAATTAGAAGATAAACATATCTGATGAGTCTCACTCAAGGTTGGGGGTTTCTTTCGAATGAATTGTTTTTGTTATTAAATATTATATTTTCAAATAAATTATTTCTCTATCATTCCTGATTGTAGATATGGCGATCGTATATCATTGTTATTGACACATCATGCATTTTATACAAGATTTTTTTTTATTTTCAATTCATTTATGTTCATGTAGGAAATTCTTTTCTAGGATATATATTTACCTTAAATATGATATTTTCTTAATATTATAGGTTATTAACTTATTTTATTCTATTTGATTAATTTATTTATAGTTCTTAAATTTTGTTAGGTTATGTGTGAGACCGGACGAACCATTTAAAATGTTTCCCTATATTATGGAACTAGAGTACTAGATGATTTAGTTTGGAATGGGGAGTGAACTCACGAACATAGGGGATTTGGTAACACATGTGATATGGCATATTGGACTTCTGGTTTTCTTATAACTTATTTAGTATCATGATTAATCTATTAAAATAATCTTTTAAAAAATGGATAAATCCAAAGTAGTACTTCAAAAGAAATATTATTTTGAATATATATGTTTCTTCAATATAATATAATCTATTTAAGGATATTTAAAAATAATTATATTAAAAATCCTTTTCAATGAAATGGTTTTATAAAATAATATATTTCATAAATTTGTTCATTGAAATTATATTTTTCAAATGAAATCATTCCCAAATAATTCTTAAAACCCCTTACTGAGAAAACTAATTCTCACCCAATGTTTTAAATTTATTTTTCATAGTTTTATTATAATTTTAATCTGGTTTGTTTTTCATATAAGTAGGTAGTTTACATGAAGACATTTGTTTAATTTTTTTACATATTTGCAAAACTGTAATGTATTTTTGTATTTCTCAAAAACCAAGACCAAAAAAGGTCATGTTATATTAAATGGTCTAGGTATGTTTTTAGTTTTCTTATAAAAAAATATTATTTATTTAATTAATTAATGAAAAGTCATGGATTTGGGGCTTTAAAACTAGGATATAAATGAGAAAAAATTCCATTAATTCTTCAAAGAAAATTTTTTCACAAAAATTATTTTAACACATTTTGTGTGTGGATATTTAAATTGATTTAAACAAAATTTAAAATTTTATTTTATAAAATGAATATTATTTTTGAAATAACCCTTTCAAATTAGGCTTATGATTAATTTTCTTATTTTTCTAAAAAGAATTATTTTTTAATGAATAATGAAAAATATTGATTTCTACAATACTATCATTTATTTTCCTTAAATATAGTTATTTAAGAGATCCACTATTCCCAAGATTTTGTTTCAAAGTAAAAAAAGTATCATTTTATTAAACATAATTTAACTAATTCCATGGCAATAAATATTAGTCATGATTATATTGTAAAATAATTATTTATATTTAAATGTGTATTTTTATTAAAACATTTTTTCATTATGTTTTTCATACATATATTATATTACTATATTACATTAATTGAAACAAAATATGGAAAATTTTATTTAATATTTTGAATTATTATGTTCAAATTTTTTAATAGGGAAAATTTTACATTTAATCAAAATGAGTAGTAACCATGGAAAAAAGTAGTTACTTTCGAAAATAGTAAAATAGAATAATTAATGATAGAATTGTGTGATAAGATCAAGAAAAAATTCTAACCAAATGGATTTATGATCTTTTTAAACCAATAAATTTTCCCTTGTCAATTTTTATCCATTTTTGATCCACATACCATGAATATGACTTCCCGTTTTATATTAATAAACTAATATTTAAAAAAATGCCACTTTCCCTCAATTAATATATTAAATATTTTGTCATGGTAAGTATAATAGAAAAAACACATTATGAACAAACATATATGACTATAATTATATTTAATAAATTATATTCATGTTAAAAATACATTTCTAATCCTTAAAAATATTATAGTTATCTGAACTTCTTGTGATGCATTAACTAAATGTTTATAAAAACAAGATAAAAATCAAGTAAATGACTTTAGAAACATTAAAATTAATTTATTTTAGATGGTTTATCGAATTACATATTTTATACATAATTATAAAATATAAGTGATGATTTATGTGTCTTAATTATAATTCCATTATTATCATCATATGTTTAAATTCAAATGTGTTGAATAGTCCTGAAAAATGACCTTAAATGGTATTTGATGTTTCAAAATTATTTCTAAATCATTATAAAATCATAAAAATTATATATCAACTTTAGTTTATTATAAATTTTCTATTTTATCATACATGATTAATTTATTTTTTAACACCCCAAGCTGTCATGGTATGTTTCCCTTTGAATAATGCAATAGCTTGCATTGTACCAACTTCAAGATTCTAACACAACGAGACTAATCAAACTAGCAGTTATTAATAGTAATACCCAATTTTTGAAATTTTATAAATTTTACCATTCAAAATAGACTTATTTTTTGGATTTTTAATATTGAAATTATCTTAGGGGAATTTTTGGTATTTTTCTGAAAACATTCAATTTTTGATGAATAGTTAAAAAACACTGCTTTATTAGTTAAAACCGACTTTTTTTTAAATAATTAGTTATTTTATTTTAATTTATTTTTGATCAAAATATATACATAACACATATATATGTTCAATGTAATTCATTAGAGTCATTTTATAATAAGTTTAGATAAATAAAATTTTATCGAACTATTTATCATCTTTTACCCACCGCCTAGGAGCATTTACAAATCGGTATAAATCCTAATTAAACCGCTTCTGTGAGTTTAATTTGAAAACTCCTAGAGAAATGGTTAATATCAGTGTGTAAAATTTGGTTCAATATGATGAAAATAATTTTTGTTGAATAGTAACTTTTTACTTTAATTTACCACGATAAAAAGTAAATAGTGTAATTAAGGGTAAAAATGATATTATAATTACCCTAACACATGTACTAATTCTATTGCATAAGTGTAATTTGACCAAAAAAACCTTAGTAATAAAATATGATCCCTTATGGTCCACATGGATTAGATTATCACATTTATTATTGTTTTATTTAAAGAATAGTTAAAAGAGTTAAAATCAATGTTTAATAACTAAACCATTTTTAATATCGGGTTTTACATAATATAAATTAAACTATTAATATTAATTTGAAGTATAAAAATATTTCCTACATAATGAAATTTTATTTATAATTTTTAGACATTAAATAATTAAATTTATTTATGACACAATGATGATGCAGTAATTACATTATTAATGAAAGATTAAAATAATTGATATTATAAATATCCAAATAAATTTAATATGAGACTTTTAATGAATTTAATTAATTTTAAAGGTTAAAATGACATGTTAGGGTTGATAAAATGAATTTTCTTCTAAGTAATAATGCTATTATGAATTTAACAAATACAAAAAACAAAATAGTTTCAAAATTGAAATAAAAGATATTTTAAAACAAATATTATATTATTAATTGGTATTCAATTCCTAAAAATCTATGGTTTGTCCAAAGAGATTAAATAATATTATATATGTCATTAATGAACCACTTTAGGTTCTCTTGTAAGTTTATACTATGTTTATTAACCATATAATATAAAAATACAAAGAGATATGGTAAATGTCAAACTATTTAATTAAGAGTTAAATCTAAAAGATAAGGTTAATATGATGACATAAACCTGTCTAAAACCAATTTTTTGAGCGTTTTTAGACCCATCCCCACGTTACCCTTTAAATACCTCATTTTGGATCCATTAGAAACCTAAAATTGTTTTATTATAAAAAATATTTCAAGCTTTTCCTAAAGTGACCCTCACCTCTCTTATAAAAGGGCACCTCCCCTTCTATCAAATTCACACCTTTAAAAACATTTGTATCGGAAAAAAACATACCCAAATATCCTCTCAACTATCCTCCCTTAATCCAAGAGGAATCAATTTAGTCATAAATCCAAACTAAGGAGCCCAGTTGATGAAATCAAAAGGAAGAACTCGAAGAAGAGGTAAATATTTCATCACCCCTTTCAAGTTCTTTTCTGTTTCCACTTCCTCTTTCATTGTTGTTTCCATTATAAAATAATAAATAATTTATATTATATATACTGTGATGTTATTATAAAAATGTTACAACCATATTCATTATTCTACCCATCCTATATATGAAAAAGTCACCATACGTGTGTATGTACAGATTACTGTCTCCACGTTGTGGTGTAGTTTTTTATTCAAAAACTTCATCAATTGGTTGGGTATAATAAAGAGAATAAATGATATAAATAATAAATATAACATGACAATTATTCATTATATATGATATACCATCCAATTATATACTATTTTAATATCAAAAGAATGATATTTTCGCTCGTGCGTATGTCCGGATTACCGTCTCCACGAACGTGATAAGATTCATTCCCCATCGTAATCATTCACGAATAATTTTCATTTTATGATTAAAAATAATGTTTATAAACATAATACCATTCTTTATATGAATCAAATACATCTTATCCATAAAACACATGTCTTACATAACCAATAATATAAAGGAAAATGAATCAGTATACACCCTAAAGGATGATACTACAGAAATATCATTAACAAAGAAATATTAGAAGATCATATATGATATCATATTAATGTATATATTTCTTATATATTTTAATAACAGTTATTTAACCATATACAGGAGGTTAACCAACCTTTTACCCTGAAAACTAATGAGGTAAGGGTTTATTTCACAATCTCTTTATCATCCGAGGTTGTTTTTACGTAAGTATCTACTAGGACCTCTTTATCATCCACATCCATGTTTCTTAACAATGTATTCCGAAACATTTTTACTATTTACTTTACTATGTATTAAAGTAATTTATACACTTGTTTTAATTTTTTTAAAATGGTTAGAAAGGAATCATTCTTCATTTTCTAAACAAGGTACCTTATGACCTTTTCGACAAAATTATGGTAAGAATGTTTTTTAACTTATACGATGGGTGCTGCTATTTTCTACTGCTTTTACATCGTCAAAGATTCCCTTACAAGATTATAAGAATATTTTAAAAATAATTGTTTTCTTTTATAATTATATAAATTTTAAATGATTTCAAAATAAAAGAGATATTTCTCTAAAATAGTTTTAATTTCATCTATGTCAACATCCTTTGATAGATTGTGAGCTTATTTATGGATAAAGTATTGACATCCTTACTGAGAATCTAATCTCACCCCTTTATATGTTTTATTTTTCCCAAGATATGAAGAAGTATATGATGAAGTTTAGATTGTGAGCTTATTTATGGATAAAGTATTATGATGAAGTTCAAATTTAAATGGCTTTTGTTTTAGTCTAACACTTCCTTAACTGTTTATGCTTATTTATGAAATTTTCCACTATATTTTTATCCTTACTGAGCATATAATATCACCCCTTTATATGTTTTATTTTTTCCAGGATGCGAAGAATTATATTATGACTAAACTATAGGGATAGTATAAGGGATATGAGTGTGGCCTATGGAGACTATGTTCTTGTAGTTTTTCATTTTATAATGTAATGTAAAACTTATGAATGTATCTAGTATTTCCAAGACTACTAAACTAATCGGTCATTTGAGACATGATATTTTGTGATCATGCGAATGTTATGTAATAATGCATCAACTATGGGTATCTATGGTTGGGGTGTTGTAGTTGGTATCATAGAAATTTTTGTACAAACCTTTGAAGTTTGATTTAGACAATCTCTGATTAGAAAACATTACCCAATGATAGAATTTAATGATTAGTATAGAAGAACTTCATAGAATTTTGATACTGCAGAGATTTTGTGAGTTTTCCAAGAAATACATCCTTTTATGGATATGAGTAGGTAGTGGATGATCTAGCATACATGTACCTAGGGGTAAACCTGAAAATTCCGCTTTGAGCTAGACTCAAACGGGAACCGGTGCATGAAAACGGACCTTGATTCACTCTTGGTTACAAAACTCCCGGGGGATAGGCTTAGGATAATTCTCATTTTCATTACAACCCATTATGAAGGGTTTATGGGTGTACACCTCCTCAAAGAAAACATTTTTATAATTATTGATTATATCCATAAACTGTTCAATTTGTTTTAAGTGTTTTACAAGTTTGGAGTTATGTATTTCGATTCAAAATCTAATCTAGTGTATGCCATTGTTTAGAAATGGAGCCTAGTGGAAGGAATGAAAACCCTATAAATGCACGTAATCCGGGTAGGGATCTCCCTCCAACTCAAGAAAATTATAGTGGAGCCGGTTAAGCCATTGGTGATGATCAGCTTATCACCATACTGGGACAACTCAATCAGGTTATGAATAATAACCTTACCTATATAGAGCACCATGATCTACAACTCGGAGGATCAATGTTAGACCAATTCATGAGGAAACAACCACCAATATTCAATTGGAGTACAAATACATTAGTAACTGAGCAATGGATAAATTCCTTGGAGAAAATATTTCATGCTTTGGGAGTAGCGAAAGAGAAAAAGTTTCCATGGCAGTTTATCGCCTCACGGGAGATACAGATCAATGGTTTTCAATGATTCAAAACACAAAGGAAGATTATGAAGTATCAAAAATGGAATGGAGAGTGTTTGAAGACATTTTTTTAGAAAAATAATTTTTGAGTGACCAATGAGAAGATATGGAAAGGCAATTTATGAGTCTAAGGAAAAAAGAGGATGAGAATGTTGCAATATATGAGGCTAACTTTACATGGTTAGAAAGGCATGCGACAGATTATATACATAACCAGATGTGTATGATTGATCAATTATTTGATGGGTTAAAACCATTTCTTCGTCGATCATTAGTCTCACAATAATTCTCATCATATGAAGATATTGTCTCATGTGATATCAATAAAAAAAATAATTCTCTAAGTCTTATGACTTTAATGAAAAGTAGAAGAAGAAGTGATCTGTTGAACACTCTGGAAATGGAAAAAAGGGGAAAAATGGAAAAGATGAATATTGATCTTGCAGTAAATGTGGGAAGACACACCCCGGTACTTTCCTGAAGTGAATGGGAGTCTGTTACATGTTTGTTGAAAAATGCCACCAAGCTCGTGATTGTAAGGGGAAGAAAGAGGTTGTCAATGTTTAATCCTACAATTATGGAGAAAAGGGGAATTACACAAATGAATATCCTAATTTCCAAGGGAAATTGCCTCAGAAAAGGCCAAGGGATAAGGGAAAAGCTTATGCGATCACTACTGTTGAGGTTGAAGCTCTGAAAGATGTAGTGGCAGGTAATTTAATGGTTTCTTCAAGTTTGGCCATTGCTTTATTTGATTCTGGATCATCGCATTGTTTTATATCTTCCCATTTTGCTAAGAAAATTTGATACTTTCAATTTTACATAACAAGGGAGTTGTCTGTCAAAACACCTAAGGGAAGTACCATCGCAACAAAGTTTTGTGAATCAATTCCCATTAGGGCATATAAATGTTCTTTATCAATTGATATCATCATCATACCCATGATTTAATTTGATATAATTCTCAGTATGGATTGGATTTCAGACCATAATGTGAAAATTTATGGTAAGAAGAAGGATGTCATAATTTTCGATGATGATAAGGAGTACCATATCTTTAGACCATAAACGTCACCACCTGATTCTATTCTATAACCACCCCTAGTAGCTCTACAAAATTCAGTTGTTGGGTAAGATGAGAATTAAATAATTATGGGAGATGAAAAGAATGTTCGAATAGAGTACGTACCTATTGTGCAAGAATATGTTGATGTGTTTCTAGGGGATTTACCTGGATATCCTCCTGAACGAGAAATTGAGATTTCGCATGATTTAATTCCTAGTTCAAGGCCCATATCAAAGACCCCTTATAGAATGGCCATTGTGGAATCAGTGGAACTGAATAAAAAACTAGATAAATTGAGCAATAATGGATTTATTCACCCTAGTGTTTCTCTATGGGGATCCCCTGTCATTTTTGTTAAGAAGAAAGACAGATCCATGAGGTTGTGCATTGACTACAAAGAGATCAATGATATAACAATAGAGAACAAGTATCACATACCTCGCATTGATGATTTATTCAACCAACTTCATGGAGCTCAATATTTTTCTTTTATTAAACATTGATCTGGATATCATCAGTTGTGTGTGAAGAAGGAAGACATTCAGAAAACAGCATTTCCAACAAGGTATGGGCATTAAGAATTTATAGTAATGCCTTTAAGGATAACTAATGCACCCTATTTTTTCAGGGATCTAATTAATAGTGTTTTCAAGGAACATCCTGATTACTTTTTAGTGGAATTTATTTATGATATCCTAGTATACTCCAAAATACATGAAGATCATGGAAATCACTAGCGCACCATTATGAAAACCCTTCGAAGAAATGAATTATACAGGAAGTTTATCACGTGTGAATTCTGGCTTCAATAGATTTCTTTTCTTAGACATATTATCTCTAAGGATAGAATATCTATTGATCCTACAAAGACCAAAGCAATCCCATAACGGCCAGCACCAATGAGTATAACAGAGGTACGCAGTTTTATTGGTTTAGTAGGTTATTATTAGCATTTTTTCTTGAATTTTTCCCAATTAGATAACCCATTAACCAAGATCACATGTAAAAGGGTTAAATTTGTTTGTACAAAATAGTGTGAAGAATGTTTTGAAAAACTGGAGAGAATATTATTCAATGCTTCTATCTTGACTCTACCATCAGGGAACAATGAGTTTGTTATTTATAGTGATGCTTTAAAGAGAGGACTTGGTTGTGTCCTTATGCAGAATGATAGAGTTATTTACTTTGCATCCCGAAAGCTAAAAATTCATGAGAAAAACTATCCTACTCACTATCTTGAGTTAGCAGCTATAATCATTGCTCTGAAAATATGGAGACACTATCTATAAGGTGAAAATTTTAAGATTTATACTGATCATAAGAGTTTAAACTATATATTCTCACAAAAAGAACTCAACATGAGGCAAAGGCGGTGGCTTTAAATACTCAAGGATTATGATTTCACAATACACTACCAACTAGGGAAGGAAAATAAGGTGGAAGATGATTTGTGCAGAAAAGATCACAGAGTTTTGAACAAGATGACAGATGAAAGGGATCATATTTTCATAGATATAGTGAAAATGGATATAGGAATAATCATGGAATGTGAATCATCAATATTTTTTTAAATGTTTGTCAAGCCATCTTTACTAGAAAGGATAAAACGCTCTCAGGCTGATGATGAGGAGTTTCAAAAGAATATTAATGCTTTGAATGATGGGAGATTGAGTGACTTCATATATGAAGATGGGATTTTGAAATTTGGGAAGGGAATTTGTGTTCCCGATATACCAGATCAAAAAAGGGAATTGTTAGATGATGCTTATAGCTCTAATTTATCTATATAGTCTGGTAGAACCAAGATGTATAGAGATTTGAAGAAACATTTTTGGTGGAATAACTTGAAGAGGGAGATTGTTCATTTTTTGTGAAGATGTATGGTTTTTAAACAAGTCAAAGATGGAAGTCAATGGTATGGAGGATTCATCCAACCTCTTTCGATACCTCAGTGGAAATGGGATAATATTACGATGGACCTTTTCATTGGGCTACCAAAGACTCCTAGAAGTAATGATGCAATATTAGTCATTGTGGATCATCTTACCAAATCATCACATTTTCATTCTATAAGATAAGATTTACCACTTGAACGTTGATAAAAACTATATATTAATGATGTTTTAGGACTTCATAGAGTACCCATATCGATTTTTTCTAATCGTGATCCCCATTTTACATAAAGATTCTGGAAAAGTATTTAGAAATCCCTTGATACTAAACTTCATTTGAGCACTAACTATCACCCTCAAACTTATGGACAATCAGAACGGAATATTCTGTAAGAACCCGGTTCTTATTTTAGAGGTACGGGCTTCTTCTTTCCATTTCCTTAAGTGTTTTTGAGAAAATATGGAAAATGGGGAAAAATCCTAAATTTCGAAACTACACACCTTGTACTTTATCCACACGCCATGTACTTTTGGCCGTGTTGGGATGAGTACACGAGGCATGTAGCCATGCCGGCGACGAAGGGTGTATGAACCACTACACGCTGTGTAGTGGTGCCTTACACACCGTGTAGTCAGTCGACAGGCTTAAACAGTAATGTGGTGGCGTCGCCGCCAACTGGGTGACAGTACACGCCGTGTACTCAAGAGTACATGTTGTGTACTCATGTCGATGGATTAACAATGTGGCGGTGCCGCCAAATGAACAGTTAAATTAAATAAGTACACGCCGTGTACTCAGAAGTACACGCCATGTACTTTTTTGGCTTAAAAGAGGCAGTACCCTCCTCATTTGGTAGAGGAGGCACTTGAGCCATTTTGGAGCTAAAGGAGGAGGCTAGATCTTTGCAGATCCATCAGGCATTCGTCTGGAATCCAATTCGGCTTTGGACGATTTAGTTGCAACCGCACGGGTAAGCCCTCTCGTCTCCTGGTACTGTTCTTGCCAATTCTTCTTCTAACGTAAGTTATTTACATTTGAATGAGTTTTGTTCTTCGTCAGATTTTAGTCATTCTTAGGCGTTTCTGGAGACAGCATTCGGGTATAACGCTCGTTGACTTTTTTGGTAGGTGGCTTTGTGTTTAGTTTTCCAACTGCTGTTTGTTTTGTGCTTTTTTGTGCCACGAACCCATGTTGGGGTGTCGTGTGGATGAGGTCGTTGCTATATTTAATACCTAGAATTGATTAGGTATTTAATTGTGATAATAAAATTCTGGTTGGGATCGTTGCCTGGATTTGGAACCACCCCCGGGGTGTGTTTCTCTGTTTAGCCGTTTGGCCAGGATACCTGAGGGTATGCCTTCAAAGTACTAATTGTAGAATTTCCTTGAGAGAAATTGCTTGTTAGTGCTTTTTTACATGTTGGGTATGGCCCGGTTACCTGTTTAGCCTGAGAGCAATTTTGTATTTATCCTAAGGGCGTTGTTGTGATTAGCCTGAGGGCACTGCACTCTTTAGCCTGAGGGCTGTAGTTATTTTTGCCTGAGGGCAACCTTCCGTGCCTGAGGGCTTGACTTATGTGCCTGAGGGGGAAACTTCCTACACCTGAGGGCAATTTCTGTTACGCCTGAGGGATATACCTTCCGGTTGGATTCTTCTTACCTGAGGGTAAGTTTTTGTTTGTCTGAGGACGTGGACTATTTAATTAGAAATGCACTGTGGTGGTTTCTAATATTTAAATGGATTAAATGGATAATTAATTGGAAATATAACTGGTAATTAGTTACTTTTGAGTACTGCTTATTTTATTGCATTTTACTACTACACACTGTTGTTGCATTCTTACACGCAGTTGTGCACGGGCCTTTGGTGGGTGCCTACTGAGATATATTTCTCACACCCTGTTTGGGTCAAGCTTTTCGGCCCAAAAAGATTATGTTGTTGTAGGTGTAGGTAGGGGAAAGAGTCTCTATACAGGTACATGACTGTTGCTGAGGAGTAGGAGGTCATGGGACCGAGCCTAGGCTAGGGATGCTGTGGCCAGCTGTTTTTCTTGTTTTGTTGTACTCTATTTTCTGCTGTACGATAACATGTTCTGGTTGTTTTCATAGAACTTTAAACATGTAGCATCATCACTTATATACTGTTGGTCATGTCCACTACTATAGTGATTTCAGTTGTTTATGTTTACTGCTTCTGCTATTTGTTGTATGTTTATTTTGGTATTCTGCGGCACTACACTTTGACATATGAGGGCATAGTTTCCCCACTATCAGACTTGGGCCCTCACTGCTAGTCGGTAGCCTCTGGTGTTTGGGGAAATGAGCTTGAGGTCACGTGGCAAACCGGACTCAGGGAACCTGTTCCGTGGCACCCGGGTCCGGGACGTTACAAAGTGGTATCAGAGGGGTTTCTTTTCCTGACTTACTATTTGGAGTCGTAGTCATGGATAGGACAGAACGGTAGTTGGTAATATGCTATGCCCGGGCGTAGCTAACCCGTGTACAGGGAAATTCCAGTCTACCTCGTATTTTTCATTATTTTGATTTTTCAATTTTACGGTTTTTATGTTTTCACCGTTAGGTGATGCAATTGGATTGTACTGTTTATATTTTTTCTGTGGGTGCTATTTAGTTTCAACCCAATGAGATGAGGTTATTTCATCTCATGCATCATATAAGAACATTCTAGAAATCACATGCCATGCATAGTTTCCATGCCATGTAGGTGCATTGTAATTTTCATGTTATTGTGATAGTTGATGTGCTAAAAAAGCATGTTGTTGTGATAGCTGCTTGATAAATACCTGCCTGTTTGGTTGAGCTTGTTTATAGGATGGACGCCAAACATTGGGTTTTGGGGAGTATGGGCCCCCATTGACCGGAATTTGGTGGATCATTGACTGTTATTGGTTATAACACAAATTAGATGTCAAACTTTGATTCGTGGGGTATATGGGCCCCCACGGGCCAGAATTTGACAGTTAGGTGTTGTTTTTCAGTATTTTCCGGGTTCTGGGGATGTTTTTGAGGCATACTGTCTGGAAAACCCAGAAGACACGCCGTGTAGGACCTCATACACGCTGTGTGTGTTCTTCTGTTCAGGAAGAAAGATGAACTTTTTGAGTACACGCCGTGTAGTCTCTTCCCGTGTCGCAAACCGTGAGGGCGGCGACACGGGGTAGGGAAGTGCTTGGGTAAAACACGTTGTGTAGTTTTTGTGCACGTCGTGTAGTGTGAACCAGAGTCCGGTCGTGTAACCAACAACACGGGGTGGTGAACTTCTTGACAGAACACATCGTGTCGGTTATAGACACGCTGTGTATTGTGACCTGGGGACTTGGCCGTGTAGCTAACAACATGCGCCGGTGTCACCTCTCTCGGAGCACGTCATGTACCTTTGGTACACGTCGTGTAGTCTTGTCTAAGGAAAGACCGTGTGGAGTTAGTCGTGTGGCTGGAAAATGGGGTGATGTGCACGCCGTGTACGGGTGTAACACGCCATGTGAGGTAAAGACAAGTAGTCGGCCGTGTCATAGACGATACATGTAGTTGGAAAATATCACAGTACACGCCGTGTAGATATTATACACACCGTG
This sequence comes from Viscum album, assembly GCA_963277665.1. Taxonomy (NCBI): domain Eukaryota; kingdom Viridiplantae; phylum Streptophyta; class Magnoliopsida; order Santalales; family Viscaceae; genus Viscum; species Viscum album. The sequence continues at coordinate 565,395,512 of OY728120.1, read as the reverse complement.
TAGTTTTCTTTAATGGAAGCCATGTGACTTAGCCGTATAGAAGGACCCAGGCAGGGGAAGGGAAGTCAAGTACACGCCGTGTAGTCATTGTACACGCCGTGTAGTCTTGTTTTTTCAATTTTGAATACCTTCTTCCTCTTGTTCCCTTGGTGATTCCTTCGCTTTCAGTCTTAATAATATTGAATCTGAGGCGTGCTTTTGACCTTGTAGAGTCATGCCGCCTAGACGACCGCGAGTTGTTCTCTAGGAGAGCGGTGACAATTATACTCCGGAGATGGTGGGCCATGGGATACCAGTTGATCCACCAGTAGAGCCAGATGTGGCACCAGCTGTTATACCGGACACAGGCGGGGAGGCGCAGTTCCGTGAAAGCTTATTGCAGTTCATACAGACCTTTCAGAAAGCACCACAGGCTGCCAAATCTATGGCTGAGCTGACACGTATCTTTCAGCAGCAGCATCCACCTACGTTTTTAAGGGATGGCAGACTGTAGGCTGCATAGTCTTGGCAAGGATTGATGCAGACTATTTTCGAGCATCTGGAGATGCCTCCACGGCAGAGGGTCAAGCTCACGACTTAAATGCTACGTGATTCCGCCAAAAGGTGGTGGGATGATACCACCCATTCAGATCATCACATGGACATGGCATGGGAATATTTTCATGCAATCTTCTATGACTTCTTCTTTCCCGAGACACTAAGGGCAGATAGAGCTCGAGAGTTCATGAATCTGCAGCAGGGCCCTATATCGGTGATGGACTACTCTGCTCATTTTATAGAGCTTCAGCGTTTTGCACTTGTGCTGGTGGGTGATTAGACAATGAGAGCCAGAAATTTTTTGGATGGTCTTCGGTATGAAATCTGAGCGCTGGTGAATGTTTTCAGGTTGTCTAAAGTACACGCGATTGTGAACCAGACGTTAATTATAGAGAGGAACCTGTGGGAATCGAGTGGTGTGGGCCAGGGCGGTTCAGCACCAGTTACTGGTACAATTTCTGCTGGCAAGAGGAAGAGACAAATGGACTTCTCTCAGGACGGCAGTTCCAGCCAGGAAGCTTCTTCAGGTGGGCCGGTCAGGTGCTACTAGTGTGGCAGAGAGGGGCACAAGAGGTCGTAGTGTCCACGAGACCCAGTGGAGTGTCAAGCATGAGGCATGATGGGTCATCTGCAGCACTTTTGTAGGGCGTTTCTACCAGTGGCTGGTGAGAGGGGTTCAGTGCAGACTCCGCGTGCGGGAGCAGGACCAGTGGCTTCTAACCAGTCAGGGAACTCGAATACATCAGGGCGAGCAGGCAGAGACGGTGGTCGTGGCCGTGGTAGCCATACACCAGGATCGCAGAGGCAGTAGGACGGGATAGCTCGGGGTAGCCAGGCTGTGTCGCAGGGCCACAGCACTGGGCAGGCATATGCGGTGCAACAGACCCAGCAGGAGCAAGATCTCGGACCTTCTACAGTCAGAGGTACTATTCTAGTAGCTTCTGCCTTGTCTTCAGTACTTTTTGATATGGGTGCTACACATAGTTTTATATCTTTACCCGTTGTGGAGAGCCTTGGGCTCGGTGTTTCTACTTCATCTGATATCTTGACGCTAGAGACTCCATTGGGGACTCAGACGGTTGGTGTGCATCAGCACAAGGATTGCCCCCTTGAGGTTGGTGGGTGTCACTTCCTTTGGGACCTCTATGTCCTGGAGATAACGAGCTATGATGTCATTCTCGGGATGGACTAGTTTGTTCCCTTTTGAGCCTTCATAGACTGCTACTGTTGTAGGGTGCGTTTTACGTCACCAGAGGGCGGGGAGTTTCTATTCAAGGGCGAGTGGGATGTTCAGGTGATTCAAGATGGACCAGAGCATCATGGTCGAGGTGGAGTCACAGCCCAGATTGTGAGCTTATATCTGGATGACCTAGGGACTTGTCAGACGGATTTCCCTCCAGTTGTTGATCGTTTCAGGGATGTCTTCCCAGATGACTTTTCAGATCTACCTCTGGTGCGCAAGGTGGATTTCTTTATCGAGCTAGTGCCAGGAGCAGCACCGGTGTCCATTCCTCCTTGTAGGATGGCCAGGCCAGAGTTGTAGGAGCTCAAGAGGCAGTTAGAGGAGTTACAGGAAAAGGGTTTTATCTGTCCCAGTACATCTCCTTGGGGTTCTACGGTCCTTTTTGTGAAGAAGGAGGATGGTACCCTCAGACTTTGTGTGGATTATCGGAAGCTGAACCAGTTGACGGTTAAGAACCGATGTCCCTTGACGAGGATAGATGATCTGTTTCATCAGCTTCGGGGAGCACGAGTGTTCTTGTAGATTGACATGAGATCCGGATATCATCAGCTACACATTAGACCATCAGATATACCGCTTACAGCTTTTCAGAGTAGGTATGGTCTATATGAGTATACAGTTATGCTTTTTGGACTCCCGAACGTGCCAGCAGTTTTTATGGCTATGATGAATCGTGTGTTCCATCCGTATCTTGATTCATTTGTTGTAGTATTCGTGGAAAACATCTTGGTGTACTCTCACACTCTACAAGACCATGCCACCCATCTTGAGATCGTATTGAGTACACTGAGAGAGCATTTCCTATATGCTAAGCTCTCTAAGTGACACTTTTGGATGGACTAGACAACCTTCCTAGGTCATATCATCTCAGAGGCAAGAGTTGCAGTAGACCCAGAGAAGGTGAGAGCAGTAGTTTCCTGGGAGAAGCCCAAGAACGTGTTTGAGATACGGAGTTTCTTAGGGCTGGATGGTTACTACATGCGCTTCATACAGGTCTTCTCCCGCATAGAAGCACCGTTGACAGGTCTTACTAAGAAGGGTGTGAAGTTCGTTTGGTCAAAAGCTTGCGATACTGCTTTACAGGACCTGAAGGGAAGGCTAACATCAGCACCGATCCTGATACTCCCAGAGCAGGGGAAGAGCTATACAGTTTACTGTGATGCATCAGGGATTGGACTGGGAGCCATTTTAATGCAGGGCGACCGAGTTGTGGCGTACGGGTCTCGGCAGTTGAGGACACATGAAAGGAATTACCCAATGCATGATCTCGAGTTGGCTGGAGTTGTGAATGCATTGCGCTGTAGGAGACATTATCTGTTGGGAGAGCATTTTGTGGTTTTCACCGACCAGAAAAGCTGCAAGTATATCTTTACTCAGCATGACCTGAATCTGAGGCAGAGAAGGTGGGTCGAGTACCTACAATCCTTCGATTTTTAGCTTGCCTATACACCAGGTAAAGGTAATGAAATAGATAATGCACTGAGCAGGAAGACTCAGATACAGGCAGTGCAGGAGGCCAGTGGTGAGTGGCAGCTTATGGCTTTGTTCTCTAAGATGCATCTGGAGGTGCATTACAGTCAGGGGCAGAATTATCTTTCCTCGTTAGCTGTGACTTCTACCCTCTTGGACAGAGTGAGTATGAGGCAGCTATCAAGTTCAGAAGGCCTAGTTCTATGGGAGTCGGTGGCAAGTGAGGACCCTCCTCCCGGTTGGACGATAGGTGATGATGTGGTTTTTCATTTCCATGGACGTGTATGGGTTCCAGGGGATATACGCGAGGAGCTGATGCGGGAGTTTCATGCTTCAGCTTGGACAGTTCATCCTGGGGTTACCAAGATGTACCGTGACTTCAGGCGTCCGTACTGGTGGTTGGGTATGAAGAGAGTGATAGTTGGTTTTGTTACGAGGTGTTCCACCTGTCAGCAGGTGAAGGCAGAGCATCAGAGACCAGCTAGTCTGTTACAGCAGTTTCCCATTCCAGAGTGGAAATGGGATGATGTCGCGATGGATTTCGTGATGGGTTTGACAAGGTCATCTCGAGGCAATGACGTCGTGTGGGTTGTTGTGGACAGACTCACGAAGGTAGCTCACTTCTTGCCGATCAAGGAGACCTTCGGTATGGACGAGCTCGAAAGGTTGTATATCCGAGAGATCCTACGTCTTCATGTGGTCCCTCGCTCTATTGATTCAGATAGGGAAGCCCGCTTTACATCTCGTTTATGGCAGAGTTTTCAGAGGGCGCAGGGTACACAGGTTCTTCTGAGCACAGCATACCACCCTCAGACAGATGACTAGTCAGAGCGGACGATACAGGTCCTAGACGACATGCTGCGTGCATGCGTCCTAGACTTTGGGGGCTCTTAGGAGAAGCATATACCCTTAGTCGAGTTTTCTTATAAAAATAGTTTTCAGGAGACTATTGAGATGGCACCATACGAGGATTTATAAGGTAGGCCATGCCGGTTACCTTTGTGCTGGTTAGAGGCATGTGATGCAGCTTTACTGGGGCCACGGCTCGTGCAGGAGACATCTGAGTAGGTCTAGTTGATTCGAAGGTTGATGTCTACTGCGCAGTCTCGTCAGAAGTCTTATGTTGATCGCCACAGACGACCTTTGGAGTTCATGGTCGGGGATCAGGTTTTATTGTGTGTTTCGCCGAGGCTGGGACACAAACAGATCAGGAGACAGGGTAAGCTTTCACCGAGGAATGTGGGACCATTTGAGATTCTGGAGAGAGACGGGCTGGTTGCCTATCGGTTACAGTTACCACAGTAGTACCGAACCATGCATGATGTCTTCCACGTGTCTCAGTTGCGTCGCTACCATTCATACCCATCTCACACCTTTCAGATAGAGGAGGTTGAGCTTCATCTTGATGCGTCCTTTAAGGATCATCTAATCTGTATCGTTGACAAGAGCACGAAGCTTCTCTATGGCCGGTCAGTTCCTCTCGTACGATTGCTATGGAAGCATGGCCGAGTGCAGGACGAGACCTGGGAGCGGGAGGCCGACGTACATGCTCAGTGGCCAGAGCTATTCTCAGCTTATTCTTCACCACCCTTGGAAGGGAAATTCTGGGATGAATTGCTATAAGGGGGGAAGTTTGTAAGAACCCGGTTCTTATTTTAGTGGTACAGGCTTCTTCATTCCTTTTCCTTAAGTGTTTTTGAGAAAATATGGAAAATGGGGAAAAATCCTAAATTTCGAAACTACACACCGTGTACTTTATCCACATGTCGTGGACTTTTGGCCGTGTTGGGATGAGTACACGGGGCGTGTAGCCATGCCAGTGACGAAGGGTGTAGGAACCACTACACGCCGTGTAGTGGTGCCTTACACGCCGTGTAGTCAGTCGGCATGCTTAAACAATAAGGTGGTGGTGTCGCCGCTAGCTGGGTGATAGTACACGCCGTGTACTCGAGAGTACATGTCATGTACTCATGTCGATGGATGAACAGTGTGGTGGTGCTGCCAAATGAACAGTTAAATGAAAGAAGTGCACGTTGTGTACTCAGAAGTACATGCCGTGTACTTTGTTTTTTCAGCTTAAAACAGGCAGTAGCCTCCTCATTTGGCAGAGGAGGCACTTGAGCCATTTTGGAGCCAAAGGAGGAGGTCGGGTCTTTGAAGATCCACAGGGCGTTCGTCTGGAATCCGATTCGTCTTCGGACGATTTCGTTGGAACCGCACAGGTAAGCCCTCTCCTCTCCTGGTACCGTTCTTTCCAATTCTTCTCCTAACGTATATTATTTACGTTTGAATGAGTTTTATTCTTCTTCAGATTTACGTCGTTCTTGGGCATTTCTAGAGAAGGTGTTCGGGTATAACGCTCGTTGACATTTCTGGTAGGTGGCTTTGTGTTTAGTTTTCCAACTGTTGTGTGTTTTGTGCGTTTTTGTGCGACAAACCCATGTTGGGGTGTCATGTGGCTAAGGTCGTTGCTATATTTAATACCTAGAATTGATTAGGTATTTAATTGTGATAATAAAATGCTGGTTGGGATCGTTTCTTGGATCCGGAACCACCCATGGGGTGTGTTTCTCTGTTTAGATGTTTGGACAGAATACCTGAGGGTATGCCTTCAAAGTAGTAATTGTATAATTTCCTTGAGAGGAATTGATTGTTACTTCTTATTTACCTGTTGGGCATGAACTAGTTACCTTTTTAGCTTGAGGGCGTTTTTGTATTTAGCCTGAGGGCATTGTTGTGATTACCCTGAGGGCACTGCACTATTTAGCCCGAGGGATGTAGTTATTATCGCCTGAGGGAAACCTTTCGTGCATGAGGGCTTGAATTCTGTGCCTGAGGGAGACACTTCCTACGCCTGAGGGCAATTTCTCTTACGCCTGAGGGCTATACCTGCGGGTTGGATTATACATACCTGAGGGTGAGGTTTTGTTTGTCTGAGGACGTGGACTGTTTACATAGAAATGCACTGTGGTGGTTTCTAATATTTAAATGGATTAAATAGATAATGAAATGTAAATATAACTGGTAATTCGTTACTTTTGAGTACTGCTTAATTTATTGCATTTTACTACTGCACACTATGGTTGCATGCTTACACGCAGTTGGGCATGGGTCTTGGTGGGTGCCTACTGAGATATATTTATCACACCCTGTTTGGGTCACGCTTTTCGGCCCAAACAGATTACGTTGCTGAAGGTGTAGATAGGGGAAAGAGTCCTTATACAGGTACTTGACTATTGCTAAGGAGTATGAGGGCATGGGGCCTAGCCTAGGCTCGGGATGCCACTGCCATCTGCTTTGCTTGTTTTGTGTACTCTGTTTTCTGTTGTACTGTAACATGTTCTGGCTGTTTTCTTAGAACTTGAAACATGTAGCATCATCACTTATATACTGTTGGTTATATCCACTACTGTAGTTATTTCAGTTTTGTATGTTTACTGCTTCCGCTATTTGTTGTATGTTTTTTTGGTATTCCGCTGTGCTACACTTTGACAAATGAGGGAATAGTTTCCACACTATCAGACCTGGGCCCTCGCTGCTAGTCGGGAGCCTCTGGCGTTTGGGGAAATGCGCTTGAGTTCACGTGGTGAACCGGGCTCGGGGCACCCGTTGCGTGGCACCCGGGTCCGGGACATTACATATTCAAACCTTAAAAGTCATTTTGAGATCTTGATCACTTGACTTTCAAGGAATGTGGGATTAATATTTACCTTAGGTAGAATTTTCCTATAACAATAGCTTCCATTCATGTATTTAGATGGCAGCATATGAAGCATTATATGGAAAGATTTGTCACACACCAACATTTTGGGATGATGATGGTTAAAGAAAACTCGTAGGCCTAGAACTTGTTTAGGAAAGAATGGAAAAGGTGAAGGTTACCCAATCCCACATCAATGCATCCCAAAGTAGGAAAAAGATCTATACCAATAACCGATGGAAGGATTTGGAATTTCAAGTAAGAGACCATGTTTTCTTGAAGGTATCTCCCTAGAAGGGTATTATGGGTTTTGGTAAGAAGGGTAAATTTAGTTCTTGGTAAATCAGTCCTTTCAAAATTCTAGAACGAATTGGAGTTGTAGCTTATCGTTTGGCAATGCTTCCAAGTCTCTCTAAAGTTTAAGATGTGTTCCACGTATTACTGTTGAGAAAATACATGCCTGACCCAATGCATGTACTCACCTATGGGGAAATTGAAGTGGAACTAGATCTGTCTTATTGTGAAGAGCCTGCCAAAATTCTTGATACAAGAGGAAAAGTGTAGAGAAACCGGACAACTCATCTGGTAAAAGTTCTATGGAGAACCCCTAAGATGGAAGAGGTGATGTGGGAACTAGAGGAACATAGGAGGAAGAACAACCCGAACCTTTTTGTGTGGTAGTATTATAGAAATTTCGAGGATGAAATTATTTGAAGGACGGAAGACTGTGACACTCAAATCTTCCACAGTACGTTTCCCTTTAAATAATGCAATATCTTGCATTGTACGCAAGCTCAAGATTCTAACACACTACAGCCAATAAAACTAGCCTTTATGAATCGTAATACCCACGTTTTAAAATTTTATAAATTTTATATTTCAAAATGGACTTCATTTTTGGATTCAGAATTTTGAAATTACCTTAGGATAAATTTTCGGTATTTTTCTGAAAACTTTCAATTTTTGATGAATATTGAAAAAACACTACGTTATTGGTTAAAATTGACTTTTTTTAAAATAATTAGTTATTTTATTTTAATTTATATTAGGTAAAAATAGATACATAATACATATATATGTTCAACGTAATTCATTAGGGTCATTTTATAATATGTTTAGATATATAAAATTTTAGCGAACTATTTACCGTCTTTTACCCACCTCCTAAGAGCATTTAAAAATTTGTATAAAACCTAATTTTAGAGTTTTCAAAGAAAATGGAATTTTATACATATTTTTATATTAAGTCTAAAAGTTCTACTACATATGTTTTAAACAGAATATTTTATGATTTTTTATTATATAATGGAAAGGTTCCATATTTTTTAGTCCACGGAAATTTTTCATGATTATTATTGAGCCCGATATAGAAATCCATTTCATTGGGTAATTATTTTTTTCGTCATGAAATATATGTTGGAGTTAACTAGGTAGGTTATTACATTTATATGACTTCTTATAAAAGTGATTATAATAGTGCTTTGAATATGATATCCCATCATACCTATATGAAATTTATATTAATTAAAATTATTTTTCATAAAATTATTTGATTTAATAATATAATCGAATTTTCCTAGTTTTAAAGGAAGTTTTATACAAATTTTAATGGTAAATACTATGTTTTTCAGGAATATGTTTTCATGAGTACTCATTTTTTACAAAAAAAAACTCATGATAATAATTTTTACATTACAATTTCTTATATGTTTTTTATGAATATACTTATGAAGTGAAGTTGATTTCTTAAGAATTTAAATGATTATTATTATCTCAAAATTAACTATATAAAAAAATTTGAATGGTATTTCAAGATTATTAAAATGGTTTGATTGGTATCTTTCTTTCCTTATCCCTTACTGATATTTGTTTTCTCATTCCACGATTTCAAATGTTTTTCATGAGGCTTATGTAAGAATATGAAATAAATGGGGGTCAGTATTATCTCTATGACAATTTTTATTAAATGGATTTAACATATTTTTAATTCAAAATTAGTTAAAAATTAGGAATCAAAATTTTATGGAAAAAATAGAAATTGATTGAAAGCATCCAATTTTAATTTTATGGGTTTAATATGTAAGGTGTTTTCATAATTCTCTACAACTATAAACGTGGAAGGTCATGGAAATTCATTAATGATGAAAATTTATAGTTAAAATCATGATTAAATATTGATTAATGCATATCTCATTGTATTTGGTTATAAGAAGGTTCCATGAGTCCTCAAATTATAATATTTCTTATAAGATTAGTCATAAAGTCTCATGGGAGTGTTATCCAACCCCAGGTCTTTTATTCATTATATTTCTCTTTTTTCTTAATATAAATCTAATCTAATCATATAAGTAAAAGAAAATAATTATCATTGATATATTAATATTTTATTAAATTCATGAAACAAATATTATCTATTCCTCTCTAATCCATTCAAAACATAAAAATGTCTCGTGAATTCGTGAAAAGTACATCATCTATGGGGGGTGTTATTTTTTTCATCTCCACCTTTCATGTATGATTAAAAAAATTATTTAATTCATAAATATGATATTTTGAAATAATTTTTATTTTTAAAAATCATTATTTACCTTTCTTTTTTTGTTCCATTTTAAAAATTAAATTTCACTTGTGCATAGGTGTGGACAACCGCCACCATGGATGATGTGTTTTTTTCATAAACACCTTGAATGGATGTTTATAAAATATTATTTGAAAAATGTTTTTCTTCCAATAAATACGTTTTTATTTTCTAAAAAAATACTTTTATGATCTATGTGTAGATACTAACAAAATTCAAAACAGATTAAACCAGTGCAAGTGGGAAACCAAACTGGTTCAGGATGAATGAATTTAAACACAAAATGAGGTCACGTAGTCATTTAAAACAAGGTAAATTTGGGGGAATTAAATACTCAATATAATCCCCTTTGAGGATCGTGAACCACTTAATCTATATCATTTCTAACAAGATCCAAAAAATGAGTGGTGATATTGTACCATGATTGGATGTATTTATCCGTACTGATCATACTATCATCAAATACTAAATCTATGATCTGTTATTGTTTGTTTACCCAATCAATTTGATCTTTATTGTAATTAACATGATGTTACATATATAATATTTTAACATTATCCTTCACTGATGCCTTGATATCCTAGGTCTCAACCTGCATTTCTTCATTTTTGTGAAGAATAAGCTTGAGATGTTTCTCTGGTTCTTTTGAAGCAACAAGTTCTAGTTATTGATTTTCCGTTTCAGTGGCCACAATTTTCTTTTTTCCCCAGATTTTCCTTCAATATTGTTAATTTTTGTCCTACATATAGACCTGGTTAAGATTGTTTTTGGGGTATTCGAGTAGTCATTTTAAGGTCTTGACATTTTCCTCCGCCCTTTTCGATCATGGAATCTCCAAGAAGAGTGTTTCCATACTTCACCTTTCTTGAGATAGCTATAACCAAAGTATTACCATGATAATTCTGATGATCCATTGTTTTTTTGAGAATCAACCCCAATATCACTTTATTTTAGATATCGATAATTTCCCTAATATCTTTTCTATCCTAGGATGACAGTTTTCCAACTTTCGGGATCCATATTCTCTTTCCAAATTCTCTCAATAATAGAAAAATAAGTTTGGGATTTAAATGACATTGATTATTGAAATTATATAGTCAATCCATGACCCTGAGACCCTGTCACATTCCGATCAGGGGAGTTAATCTTATCTATAACCACTCATACATCAAATTGAATACTTTCATTATTATGAGCATCCACCTCCTTATCCACCTTACCATTAACCACCTCATTCGTCTTCACTAACCGAGAAAAGAAGGGACCCTTCGAGGATAAATAAACATATGAGGATTGAATTATTAACTTGGAATTCCCCAAATAATTAAAAAACATGAAAATATTTCCTTGGAACATGGATCCTATGACACTACCAGCATCATAAAATGTTGAACTGGGAATTCATTCTTCAAGGGGATTCCAACACCCAAGAGCTTCTACAACTAAAATAACCTCACCATATCCTAGTTTTCTTACACCCTCCGGGTTGCGGTTCTAATTTTCATTAAAATATATGTATTTTGCGTCAAAAGATATCACCTAGTTCTGACTAGTGGCATCCCTAACAAGACCACATGTGTTTTTTTGATCAGTAATATGTCCAAAGAGCATCTATGTCCCAACAGGCTCCCTGCCCATATTAGATTACATTCAATAATCAATTCTCTCTGAACACATCCTTGATGTTTGATAGAATTTCATCCTAAAATTCCTACAACTACCAATTAATTCACTATTTTATTATAATAAGAACAAAATTACACAATAATTAATTATTATTATAAAGTAACTCTTTGATATTAGTAAATTACACAAAATAATCCCATCACTGGTTTCATATTTATGAATCATAACTAAATCTATCTTTTAATTAAATTACATATTTATAAATAATTACTGAAAAAAATATTATTTTAAATTAAAAAAAATTTGAATTATGAACTTAATATCAAGGAATGAGGATCGACGACACCATTGTGAAACTCAAACAAAACAATCGAGTATACTAACATCCAATTATAAAAATAATCTATAAGTATCTTATATATATATATATAATGAATAAAAAATATGTATATAAAAGTTATTACATATGAATAAGGGTATTAAATAATTCATTTAGATGGTTATTTTTTTATATAGGAAGTTGAATTTATTTCATGGAAGACAATATTTAATGTAATGGTTTCTCATCTCAACTCCCTTCCTTTGAGGTATATTTCATATTAGATGCATGATTCTTTTTTTTTTGGTTTATATAAGTCCATATAGAATCCTATTATCATGAATTATTTCAAATTAAATGGGTATATAAATTCATCATAAGTTCTATTTTTCATGTTCTTTCAGTTGAATTGTTAGAAAATATCTAAGGGGTTTTGTTAACTGATTTTTTGTTCATTGAATTATGATTGTTCTTATTGAAATTTATTATTATATATATTTTGTAACCAATTATGTGATTAAATATTATTTCACTTCATCTCATTATTTTGTAGATTTACACTTATTTATACAAAACTCTTTTTCAAGGGGTTATTACCTCAATTATTCCTCATTGATAGAATTCTGTCTTCAATAAAATATATCATTATTAATAAAAATCCTCATTCAAATTATTGGAAATAAATCATCCATGTCTATATTCATATTTTTTAAAATGATTTATATTATTATATTGAAACTCATATATGTCTTATTTCATGTGCCATCATTATTTCTCATTAATACTTTTCAAAATAATGTTTTGTTAACCATTTTATGATGTTGGATTCAATAAAAGTATATTTAAAATAATTAAAAAAATGTTTTCGTGGTTGTATATTTTATCTTCCACTCAAAATTTCCTCAGTAAAAACATTATGTATTTCACAAGGCTATATTATTTAATATTATTTTAAAAATTTGAATTTTTCAAAAAAAAAACTTTCTTCACCAATTCAAAAATTACTTTTGAAAGTGACATGTAACTTCATTTTTTATAATGACTTTAAAAAAATTATAAATACCCTTTTATTATTTTTCATTCATTTACTCTTTATCTAAAAATTAAATATTTCCTTGGAACATATGTGTCATTAATTAACGTATAAAATTTCTCATAACATTTATCTTTTATGGTGTTAAACTCATGGTATCAAAATATCCCATTATTGATCACTTTTTATATGGTATAATTTGAAATGTTATTTGTATAATGGTACTTTCAATTATGTAAATTTAATTTAGGATTAATTGTGTTACACTTATTATATTTTCATATAACATCATCTACCTTGTTTCTTTATAAATTTTCTAATGAAGATGTTTTAAAGATGTTTTCATGAAACCCATTTTTTCTTATAGGTTAATTAAGTTATGATGAAATGACAACTATTTTTATGAAAATTTGGCCCAATTTTATATGGTTTTTCTTATGTTATGGGTGCTAACAGAATTATATATCCCTACAATGAATTTTTTAATGTATTATATCTCATGATAGAAAAGGTTGAATGGGTTTCTAGCTCAATACTAATATGGATCATAGGTGGTTACCCCAAACCTAAGAGGGTTTGGGGGTGGTTAGCTCAGCCTAAGAGGGTACACAAGTTGTCATCCCAAGACTGATATGGTATATGTTTTTTGATACCAACTATAATATGGGACTAATATCTTAGTGGTTACCATCCACATAATATTTCTATGCTTATTTTTATTCCTCACTCTTATATCATATTTTTATACCTCTAACATGCTCTCATGGTTCAAGATATTTTAATATTTCACACTCTTCTGAATTGTTTATAATGTTATGCATGTACGTTATTCAATGACTCAAAATTTGAGATTTATTACATTGGTTATAAGTATCTTTGAAGTGGTCCTTGTTAGTGGAAATCATTTTCACTGCTTATGTTTTTCTCAGATCATTATTCCTATATTTATTATTGATGATCCATGTTTTTTTAGGTATGATTTTTTTAATTATATATTCATGGAGAATGAATATTATATCATATTTGCATGGTTACCTTATGTTCACTTATTATCACTAATTATTATCTCTTACATTTACCCTCACTATGTTTCTAAGCTCACCCATTTTTTAAACTTTCATTTCCCAAGATATAAATGTGGGTAAAACATATGAGAAGTCTTGAAGGAGGTCTAATGGGTATGATTATAATGGAATGTTCAAAAGTGTTGTAAACTAAAATATTTGTGTATCTAATAACAACAGATGATAAAGTTAAATGTTATCATGATTGTGTGATATTATTATGAAATGTATTATTAATGTGAAATACATAAAAGTTAAAATTGAGTCATATCGCTTGTATTGAAGCCATTATGTAATGTAATTTATCCCCTGACCTAAGAGTGTGAGTCTGGGGTGTCTCAGAAATATACAATGAATTTATAAAATTTATCTCGTATTATATAAAATTATAATTATATTTTTTTATCATATAAATATAGTAAGAATAATTTTTATTACAAACACTTGATTGTTTTATATATTGTTGGGTAGATCCTTTGAGAAGTTCTCCTATAAGATAGATTTTTATTGTATTGGTTGTAAAATTTTTCATTGTATGTAAATCATGCTTCAATGTAATCACTACAAAAAAATGAATTATATCATTATAAATTTATTACTAGATAATGTATCTATTAGAAAAAATAGGCAATTCCAACAGATATTATCTTTTATTGGTATTAATTTTAAGTACCAACACTTATTTTTACCAACATATTTATTTGTTGATATTTATTATTCAATACCAACACATCGTTTACTAATGCTTAAATCTATTTCTTCATCATACAAACACCATCAATTGTTTTACCAACACATTAATTTGTTAGTAATAATAATAATTACCAAAAAATCATTTACCATTAATAAAAAAGCTACAATAATGACAACAATGATTTTATTAATAACCAATTAATAGAAACAAACTTTATATATATTATTATTTTTATGACCAAAGTCAATATACATGTTTTTAGGTCTTATTAAAAATATCTCATTCATTCATTTTAAATTTTAATTTTCTCTAAATATTAATAGTGTTTATATTTTTTATAATGTTGTTCATTTAATTTTCAATTTAATATTTTTTAAATATAAAAAATATATATAATTACAACATTTGGTATATTTACATATATTTTTTATAATCTCTATATACTTAGTAATTTTATTTTTATATTTATATTTAATAAACATAATTAAATCTAACTAAAATAATTCTAAAAAATCAATTATTTAAATTTTATAAATATGAAACATAAAAATCAGCTGAGTAATATTATTTTATTAATAATTAATATTAATATGATGAAAAAAAAATATTATACAATAAAAGAATTATTTATTATAAAATTTTGTACCATAAATACATATATTTTTATAATTTTATTTTAAAAAATGAAATATATTTTTTATTTTATTTTATTTATTTATTTTATTATATTTTAACAAATGAGAACCCAAATCTGAACTCTAATGAGCCCCCACCCCACCACCATGTTATCCCCTGCTTCCTCTGCCCTCCAATGTCGGTGCCTCCTCCACAACACATTACTTCATCTGCGACCACCGCCACACATGGAAATCCCCACGTCGTCCTCCACCACTCAAGCTGATGCCACCCACATCCTTCACGACCCCCACCACCTCCTCTCCAAACCTACATCTACACCACTATACCCCTCGACCACGACCCACCTCCATCTTCATTTTTCCAATAACATCATAGAACATCCTCACTAGACCCATGACATCCCTGTACTTCCCTGTTTGATCCCCACAATCCCCATGATTTCCCATACAGCCATGTTGACCTTCTATTTAGTCTTCCCCTCTGATCAAATTAATTGACATCGATGTATTCCCTAATAATTATTTAGTTTAATCTCCTCCTATCCACCACGATTGAGAGAGGGGTTGATAAATTAGATCAGGGAAATGAGTAATTTGATTCATATCATAATAATGTTATCTTTGATGTAATTGATAATATGGGTATTCAGTAGACTCATTAGAATATACCCCACTTGAAGATTTTTTGGGAACATTACTGTAAAACTTTCTAAAGATATTTTTTTTAGTTTTTAGGAGAATTTCATTTTGAGGTTTATTGGTTCCAGACTACTCATAGAATCGATGAAAACTATCATTTAAACATATTAATGGTCCTCTCTAAAGTGTTCATGAATGTATTCTAAATTAATTTCTTCTAATAATAAATCAAATTTGGCTACTCTTTTTAGTGGTTCCATGTTTCTATATCATGTCCAATGTTTTGAGTCTATATCTGGAAATGTTTCTTAATTCAATGTGTAGGCTACTTCTGGCCCCATCCATGGTCATGTCCTCCTTACAAGTATCCTGAAAAATCTAAACACGTTAAGACTCTACAAAGATGGTTCACTTTGTACCATAAACCTCACCATCTATATGAGAAACAAAAATTTCCCAAGAAACTGGTAATCATTATCATCAATCTGGTTATAAATCCAAAAGTTATATAGTTTAGTCAGTTTTTTTGGATGAATGTGAAGTTCAAAATATATACTCATTCCAAGAACTCATGAGGAAAGAAATTATTGAAACAAATCCCCTACATACCTCTTGGAATTTTAATATAATCATTTCTTCTTAAGTGAAGTGTTCATGTGGTAATATTTGAGAAATGGTTTAAATGTAAAAACTATCATAAAATATAATAAACATTGTTTTATTAATGAATTTTTATTCCCAGATAACTAAGCAATTCACAACACATATAACTTTTTTTTGAAAAAAAACTACTTGTTATTTCTTATAAATTGTTTTTATTTATCAAATTGAGCCAAAATGTGATGTTCATGTAATGGTAGTGTCCTTAGTGTGATCTTAATAAGTGTTAGTTATTCAAATATTTTCTACATTGACTATATTTAATTTGATGATATTTAGTGTTATATAAAGATTTAGAACTGTATTACATCATCAATCAAATTCTTCGTGAAGGCTTAATGTTGGGATAAACTATATATAAATGAAGTATAAAGAGGAAGCACATACAGTTCTTGTCTGGTGAAACATTATTAGGATGTGATGTTGAACTTGATGGTGCCTTCCTGACTACTTGTGAATGATACATTACCATTGTTCCTTAAACCAGCTGAGACACTCAACATCAATAGGTAGCTGCAACATTTTATGCATCTATGATAGTAGTTAGTGTTCCATGTATAAATTTTTTCTGAAGGGTTTAGGTGAAGGTTTTTTAGATTCATATTAATTGAGGTGCTTATAGTCCATGCATGGACTTTTATATGTGTTCACATTGTAATGAATTGAATTTTCTAGCATGAGTAGAACCAATTAAAGGAGATCTGGATGGTTAAATAGTTCCACATTTTTAGATTGTTTACCTTAAACTATAAGTTTTTATTCTTCCATTCCCCTTGTTTTTCTTTTTTTAATAAGTATTTGTGTCTCTTATAGATTTCTATTCTCATTTCATTAAACTATTTCAAAAAACTGCGTAACTTACTTATTCTTTTTTATTATTTTTATTTTTTCATGTTTTCTTTTTTCCATTATTCCTAATGAGGTTCTTGAAAAAAATATCAAGCTATGGTTTTCTTTTTATTATTATTAATTTTTTGTTTGAATTGCAATCATTTTTTATAAACTCTTCGAAAAAATAATCAGAAAAAAATAATATGGTTCAATAATGAGTCTTTTCATTTATTGAAAAGTAAATAAGATGATCAACTCATGGGTAGAAAGTATTTTCATATGCTTATCAATGTATTATAAGAATTTAGATTGCTAATTAAATTTATGATGTGTATAAGTTTCTTCTTCTTAGGTGATAAAATTTAATATTGATTCTTTGACAATTCTATTATGTGACTGTTCAACTATGTGAGAATAAATTCATGTGGAAAGGGGGATTTTCATCACCTACGTGTTCAGCCATCACAGAATTCTGGAGTGAAGTGCTAGCAGTTGGAATCATCTTTCTAAAATATGTAGGGTCTTTGAAATTGTGTCGTTTTATTTCTTTTCATTTCATGGAATAAAAGTGGAAGTTTGATTGATGTTTAGTTCCATGGTAGGTATGAAAAAAAATTATATGGATAGTTTCATAAGGTGGCTTGAAGGACTCATCTAGTAGTGACCATAAACCCAACTGAATTGTTTCATAGGTATGACATAAAAAATTCCATATTAAACCTTCATTTCTAGGATCTTTTCTATTGTATGTGAACTCATATTTTTGAGTTCGCTATTTTTGATTCCAAAATTGTTGCTAGAGCTATAGGTCATAGTGTTATGACATATTTTCAATAATTAATTAATTAAAGTTCATGGATAGGTCTTCTAAATTGTATCATTTTATTAATTTCCATGTCATGGAACAAATGTGAATTTGGAAGTCTAATTGATATATATTCCTTTAAAAAATTTGCAAAAAATTGATGAGGAAGGTGGATTGAATGGCTAAACTGGCAGGGTGGCCATGAACCTAACTGACCCGATGAACCCCATTCGGGTGCATCCCCTATTCGAGCATGAGTTTTGTTGGTGTCTATGATAATTTATGTGAGGCTGCAGGATGACATGTTATTGTTGTAGTTTTTTTAGTAGATCATTAGACTAGTTTTTCATTAACATTATTATTTTTAAAATTTTATTAGAGTTTATTATGTTAGTTTTTGGTTTTTTCCACTGATGTGGACATGTATATTTCTATGATTTTATGTTATGTTGGTAGTTTCACTAATACATATTAATAGGATTCGTAGTTGGGGAGTTGGTTTTTTCTATTGTTGTCCATGTGGCTATAAAAATTCTAAAAGTTTCATTCAATAAAATTTTATAATTTTTATATAATAATTATAATATTTATATAATATTATATTTATTTTATTACATAAAATGAAATGGATACGGTAATAGAAAATAATATTTTTTTATTTAAAAAATAAATTAGCAACAGTTATCATTGTCGGTATTAATTAAAGACCATCAAAAATATTATCTGTTGGTATTATTATAATTTCAATAGCACTTTATTATCTATCATAATAACATTTAGTGACAGATGTTTTACCGAAATTTTAGTGATAGTAGAATATTTTTTTATAAAACATTTTACCAATAGAAAATGTACCTTTACCAACAGATATGAACTTTTTCGAAAAAGTTCAATATTCTTTAGTGAATATTACTATACTAATATGATTTTATGTGAAAATATTTATTTTAAAATGATAAAATATAAATATATTACTTATTATATGAAAATATTGAATTACTACAAAATAAATCATTTTTTATAGTATTCTTTTTTGTGGTTTGTTGTTTATGCTATAAAAAATTACAATAGTTAAAAGGGAACTTATTACTGATATAGGTAGAGTATATAAATGATAACTGCTTTTGTTAATAATTCTAGCATTGATAAATGATAATTTTTTCAATAATAATTATATAATTGATTAAATTTTTATATTATCAATTCCAAAAGTAATGTTAATAAAATTTTATCATTTATCAATTGTAATCTAGTACTAATAAATGTTTTAGTTCCGATGGTTTTTTATCAATAAAAATGTTCAGTGGACTTTAATAGTTCTAATATTATCTTTTCAATAATATAATTGGTATATTTTTTATATAATGATGATAGTGGTTTTATCTATATTAATGTGCAATGTATAATCCTATAAGAAAGATTCTTTATTTTGTAATAAATTATTTATCAAAAATCATATATTTCTTACATTATTTTTTATCTAAATGTTTTTGGTTATGTTTTTCCCGAGTTGTTTTCAAATATTCATTATGTACATGAGGTTTTAATAAATTTGGGAGTTTTATATAAGAATAAACTAAAATAAAAAAAGTTATGTTTTAGAATTATTACATATATATACATGGATAAAATAATTATATGTGATTTTTTGATGCTTATTTTTATTTCTCATGTTACATACAATCTATAGATATTTTGAAATTTATATCATGGGATGGATTGATTAATGACATTTAAACATGTTTTATAATTTTTTTAATTATTAAATGATGGAATAGAGGGGTTTCATGATGTAAAATACATTATAAGTAGTTATAACATGTAATTCACTAAGTTCTTTAAAACCATTAATTTGTGTTTTTTCTAGGCCTGGAGGTGTTAAGGGGTTGTTTAGTGTCTCCTTCATTTTGAATTTCCTTTTTTTGATCTCATAGTCATAGTTTTTCATGGTCTCATTTATTCTTGTGGTTGTATATTTTTATCTCATAGTCATATATACCCTTATCACAGTTGTACATTCCCTTCAAAAAGTCATAGTTTTCCTTGTCATGGTTATAGTTTCTCAGGGTTGTAGTTTCTCAAGGTCATAGTTTTTCATGGTCAAAGTTGTTCTTAGAGTCTCATATTTCTCATATTATTATTTTCTCACAATCTTAGTTGTTCTCATAGTTATAGTTTCCCTTCTCATGGACACAATTTTCCTTCTCACAGTCATAGGTTAGTCTCATGGTCAAACATTCCCT
Source organism: Viscum album (assembly GCA_963277665.1). Taxonomy (NCBI): domain Eukaryota; kingdom Viridiplantae; phylum Streptophyta; class Magnoliopsida; order Santalales; family Viscaceae; genus Viscum; species Viscum album. The sequence goes on along the minus strand of OY728120.1, from coordinate 565,375,432 downwards.
TCCAACATCTAAGACCTTTCATGGTCACTCCAACAGTGTGAAAAAAAAATCTAGTTTCCAAAAATTTCTATTAAAGTGTTATTGAAATTGTTTTCAGTTAATAGTATGGATTTTAAGAATAATAATTTTTAAAAGATTAAATTTTTCGTGATTGTATCATGAAATTTAATTCATTAAAACTCAAGGTTTCAAAATAAAAAAAATCCATGTATCTTAAATGAAACCAAATTAAATAGAAATTAAGAAGGAAATTTGAATATATTAATCATTAAGAAAAATGAATCTAGAATATTAAAGGTTTATGACCCTTTTACGATCAAATCTTGATTGTTTTGTTCAATTACAAACAAACTATAACAATTTTATTTATCCTTGTGTAATTTCATACATTCACCTGAAACATTATTTTTCCTGATTCCAGACGTGTTTATCTCCCACTCATCTTTCTATAGTGATGTGTCACATTTTTTGTATGACCCTATTTCTATTTTTTATTCCTCCTTTCATTGAAACTATTGTGTGATTGATCATGACCTTACCTGTGGTTTATCTATCCAAAAACATATTCCATTTTCTTATGATTTCAATATAGAATGTTTGGTATATTTTTTTTCCAGGTTGGTGATTATATATCTCCCCTAATTTAGATGAACTTGTAGGGATATCATGAGTTTTTATTAATTTGGTAAATAGTATGTATGGGATTAATAAATATAGTTAAGTTTATTAATTAAAATTAAATTGGAAGGAAACAATCATATTATCTTTTCTTTTTCTTATGATTTTTTAAACATAGTTTATCCTACATTACTATTAATGAATTTTATCTTATATTTAGATATTTTTTTTGTATGTTGAGTGGTAATACCCATTGTACTTTCCTAATCAATCATACCACTCATGAAAAATGATAAGAATGAAGTTTATAGCTTGGGGGTTATGCATAGTGTGAGGAGTAAACAAGGTGGATGTCCTTAGCCTTCTGGATACCCTACTATTTTAGTTATATATTTGTGTTTAAAGGTTATTGTGGATGTGATGAGTAGTTACACATGTGTTGTATATTACTATGCAGTTTCCCAAGTTCCCATGAGTGGGGTGTGATGTAGTTTCCCACGTGTCTTAAGGTAGGGTTAGTACGCAAGGGATGGGAGTTCCATGACATATGATGTTGGGGTATGAAATTGGGAAATTAGTTTGAAAGAGATATCGGGTAACCTTTTTTGATATTATTCTTATGATACCACTACACATGGATTTAGTATTTGGTGAGCATGTCATGGTGGGGACGAGATTGTTATTTGACCACTATAGGGGCATGTTGGTTCTTCTATTTTTCTACTATAACATTATTATGATCTTTTCACATGTTCATGAGATACATTGGGTATTATAGTAATAATTATACATTTCATTCTCACCGTACATATATAAAATCTATTTTTACAGTTTCTAGGAGGTTTTCATAGAAAATCACGGACATTAATATGCCATAAATTGGAGAAATTACTGAGTCATTCAATTAAGATTTATTTTTAGTATTCATTGGGACACTATTTTTGTATATGTTTACTTGCACATGAGTTTTGGGATGGTTTCTGTTTTCCACATTATCCCTTATATAATGGAGTCACTTAGTGAATCTTTTATCCTATATCCAGATCATTATTATATAATTGGAGAAAATTCCTTCTATTTTTGATATTTTTATACCCTCGCTCCAATTCACCAACTTAGGCCTCACTCTCAGTGGGACTCTTTGGTCATTATTATTTTTCTTTCATTTTCATCCTTGGTGGGGTACCTTTGTAGGGGGCTCATAACAAAGTGGTATCAAAGAGAATAATGAGAGATATGATGAATTTTATAGTTATTCACATTATGTATTGCATGGGTTAGTTGGTAGATAGTACTAGTCAATCTTGGTGTGTGACTTAGTCTTGAGAGACATGAGTGGACACATGATTTTAGGGCCCACCATAATCCAATACAATGACCTTGAGTCTACGAAACAATTATGTGAGGTGGTGTCTCATATATTATAGAAACCTATAATAGGTACATGCATCAATTTTTATATGTTATTATCTGAATTGGGTTATCTTGGAATGTTAAAATGAATAAATTTAAGGAATATTTTTAAAATTAAATACTACCAAACATATTTAATCATTGTATTACTTTTATATAAGGATCTTGTACATCATCCTTGTGTCTTTTAGGTTATTAAAGTGCAATAGAAAAACTTAATTGACCATTGGAGGGTGTATCTAGATAAGGATGAGGATCAGTGGTAGAGTACATTTCATGACTTTAAACAAAATTCTCTGGTGATGTATGAGGGTAATGTATCTGGTCTAGACACATAGTAATTATTTTTTGAGTTTAAGAATTCTTTTGATTTGATTCGCTCAGGTGAACTATTAGTTCTTGTTGTAATTCAACTAGATGATGTTTGAAATACATCTATGTTGTATGTTGTATCTTAAAGAGTGGAAGGTGGTGTATTTTTCTTAGGAATACTTCTAGAAGGAGTTCCAAGTGTATTTATTATCATCTACCATAAAGGCGATGAGAAATTAGAATAAACAATATCATTAATAAGGGAGTGTGTCTAAGCTAGAAATTGTTATTGAGTTTAAGGACCTTATGTTTTTCACCCCCAATATTTTTCATAATGAGGATTCATGGGCATGGTATCTCAATGAGCTACTATTTATTTTTAACCATTATAATGTTAGTCCATTTATATTAATAACATGTTTTATGTTTTAGAAAAAGTTGATGTTTATTGATAATTTGGACTAGCGAGGATAGATCTCATGAGAGGGGATCTAGTAGGGTTCCTTGAGGATTATAATTGTCAGTAGTTGGTTTTGGATTCAAGGGGCATCAAGGTTTCGACCAGTGGGATGTCGACACCTAAAACTTTCTTTTTCCCTTTCTAGGTCATGTGGATCCAAATATTTTCCTCATTACCTTTGAATATATTGATATGTATTTTTAGGCCATGTTCATTCCAAGCATTATTTCCCACTGGTTCAAAGATTTTGGAATGTGGTTGGTGGTCATTTTCAGTATCAGCCTCAGCAGCAGCTACCGATGATGTCATTCTAAAAGCACGGGTGGTGGGATTATGTTCCACCAAGAAGGAATGGGGAATTTAGGAATTGACCTTAGGATGTTCTATATTTAGGGACATTGACCTGAGTGTTTTCATATAGGTGGCCATAAATAGTGATTCATAGGTGTCATACATGGAAAATTTCAAACAACTGATATGTCGGAACCTGAGGGCCAAGATATCGTCAAAGGTACAATTATCTTATATTTTACCCATGAATATGACTTGTCTTACTAAATAGTATTGAAATCCTTTTCTTTACCCTCGTATATTTATTTGTGATTGGATATAGAGAGGATTTTCATGAACCTAGTGTTGGCTACGCCACTCCAAGGCCATACCTTCTGGTTTGATCTGTGCCAAGGGTGTAAGATGATGATGGGGAAGAATCCTTCATATGGGTATCTCTTCTTTCTATAGATACAAATATATTATTTCGTCCTTGGAACTTATTTATTGAATTTTGTAAGTTTACTAATCATTTTCTTTTAGAGTAATTTCACCTTCTTATATATGGATGGTTATTGTGTAGTTTTTTCTGGAGAATGGTGTTTTCAGATTTACCGTAGTGGTGTGGAGCCCCTTATATATTTTATGAAATAATTTTAGTAAAATCCATGGGTTTTTGATTAGTTGAGGCTGCCATAGCCACTGATTAATTTATAAATTCTTTCCATGATGAGGTCTTGACATTATCCCCTCTATGTGGTATTGAGTTCTGGAAAGAGTTATAATTGGGTATCTCTCAAATTTTAATAGATCTAGATCATATATAACCCTATGATTTGGGGGAGTTGAGGATTCATACAGATGATCATATAAAAAATGATTTTAACTATCCTAGTGTGACACCATAGGGTTCCTCTATGTTATTCTCCAATAAGGTGGATGTTTGTCTAATTCTGTGTATTCACTACTAAAGGCTGAATCAGGTAACGATCAATAATATATAACCTATCAAAATGATTGATGATCATTTTGACTAGTTAATAGGGGATAGTTGGTTTTATAAGATCTGTTTTCAGTTATGATATCATTAGTTAAGGGTGATGTAGGAGGACATCCCAAAGACGAACTTAAGGTGCAGTTGTGGGATCTTTGAGTATGTGATCATGTCAATCAATGTTCTGAAAAAACTAGTTGGGCTCTTGGGGATCATGAAAAATATGTTCTATGAGTTCCTAGAATATATCTTAGTCATTTTCATTGATGATGTCTTGATCTACTCAGAGTCAAATGAGGAGCATGTGGATCATCTCAAATTTGTCTTATAGGTCCTTTGGTTCCACCAAATCTATAGAATGTTTCCCAAGTGAATTTTTAGATAAAAGAGGTAAATTTATTTAGGAATGTGGTATCCTAGAAGGGTGTAATCAAAGGCCCATTGAAGATTGAGGATAGTATTTCTTGCAGGAAACTTTGAATGTTGTAGTGGTTTATAATTTCCTTGATCTCATAGTCTATTATATTTGGTACATGTCTAATTTCTCAAGGATTAAAATACCATTTTTCCTCTGACTAGGATGTTCTAGGATTTTATTTGGAATGATCTGTTTTAAGAACTGTTTGAATTCCTGGAGGGGAGGTTATTCTGTGACTTGATAATTCAGTTTCCAGAATAATGGGTAATGTTTGAGGTTTTTAATGACACTTCACATCTGGGACTGTGATGCATCTTGATGAAACAGAAGGGGTGATCTCTTATAGGTCTAGTATTTTATATCCCTATATGTGAAAATATTATACCAATGATCTTGAGCTAGCAGTTATTATTTTTTGTGTTTGGGTTCTAGTGACATTACCGTATTAGATAATGCTTTGTAGTCTCCACTGATCAAAAGATATTGATGTATATTGTCTCTCAATGTGACCTAAAAATATGAAAATGGAGGTCAATGGAGTTTCTTCAGCACAATGACATTTCTATTTTATATACCATAGGAAAAGGAAATTTCATGGTTGATGCACTGATTAAAATGTTATGAGGGGATGTTGTTAAAGATTCTAGAGATGTATAGAGGGTGATGGAGGAGTTATCCTCAATGCCCCAAGATTTAGCGTTGTTTTATTAGGTAAGTTTCTTTTTTTAATTTTCTTATATCTTTCTTTGAAGCATCAATTGGAGGAGTCTCAGTGGGTAAAATTAGAGACATAGTTGATTTGTGATCTTGTTGTCCATGGTGATGCCCTAGAGGGATGGTCAGAGGATATTGTGAACACAATGTTATTCCAAGGGAGGTTTTTCATTTTGGGGGTGATTCATGTGGGATTATTGTGTGATTTGTATATCACACCTTTAGTGTTACACCCATGAGGGTCAAGAATGTTTCATGATTTAAGGAGACAAATTTGGTGTCCCATGATGAAATAGTAAGTGGTAGAGTTCATGGATCAATATGCATTTTTCTAGATGGTATATGTTGAATATCATGTTCCTAATGGATTTTTATATCCCCTGGATCTCACTGAGGGTAATTGTGATGACATAAAAATATGTTTTTTAATAATATTAACCGTCGAATAGGGATGATATGATGTCATCTGGGTAATCGGGGTTTGACTTATGACGTTGTCTCACTTATTGTAAATCAAGGATTCGAGAAACATGGGTGTTTTTATAAGGATGAATGTGGATGAGGTTATATGGATAAAGGGATTTGGGAAGTACCTTGTCCCGGATTAGGATTCCCATTTTACTTTATGATTATGGAGGGTGTTTTAGTTTCATTTTGGAACATAGTTATACCTCGTCACATCCTTCCACTCTCAAATGAATAGACAAATGGAGCGAATCATCTAGACACTATAAGATATATTATAGGAATGATTCATGGATTCTGGTGGATCATAGATGAAACACTTACCTTTCGTTTGGTTAACTTAGAAAAATATCTATAGATCATACATCAGAATGAATACATTTGAGGCATTTTGTGGGAGGCCATGTCATTCTCTTTTGTGATGGGCTCCGGTTGGGGATTCATTAGTTCTCCCTCTCGATATGGTGCAAGGAATAATGGAGAAGGTTTATGTAGTTAATGAGAGAATGAAGGTGGTGTAGGACTGGAAGAAATATTATTTCAATCACAGGTAGTTAACTTTGGAGTTTATGGTTTGGACCACTTGATCTTAAATGTTTCCCCTCATCAAGGATAGTGGATTTTTGGAAGGGATATAAATTTGTCTCTTTGGTTTATTAGATCATTTGTATCCCTAGTTCATTATCATATTTTTGGATTATTGGTTTGATATCCCGCCATGGAATTAAATCATCCAAGAAATTTTCCCTATTTATTAGCTCTTCTAGTATATTTATATTGACTCTCATGTCATTGATGGGGGAGAGTTAGTTATCAAGGATAACATGACATTCATAGAGTGGCTAGTATGGATCACGGAACATAAAGAGATGGTCTTAAATGGACAATAAATTCCATTGGTTCATGTTTTATGGAGTAACGGTGTCTTGGAGTAGATTAATTTTGAGAGAGAGAGAGAGTCATATATGTGTTTCTAGTGCCCTAATCTCCTTTTTCTTTTTCCTTGTTTTATTTCAATTTTAGGATGTGATGTTGGGATAATGATAATTTAGGATGTGTTTCTTCACCATGTTGATATCATGTGTTATAAATACTAGTATATAATGATGGGTTATTCCATTTATAATCATGATACATTATTTTTACCACATATTTTAAAAGATCACATACAAGTTAGGCTCCCCAAAGTTGGAAATATAATGATATAGAAGGTTAAACTTCTTGATTAGTGTACTTGGGGTAGTGTTGAGTGATGATTATAGTAGTCATTTTCTTAGGATAGGTAATGGATAAAATGGTGTAGTGCATATACATATTGAAATGGGATGTCTTGGGGATGGTTTAAAATGGTGGTCGTGTTTCAATGTTAATGTGATCTCATAGAGGTATCTCGTAGGATGGTGGTTCAGACCCCCCCCCCCCCAAATTCATTTATGTGTTTTGGGTTCGGTATATATTCTTGAGGATATTAATTATTTGATATATATATTATGTAATTTCCATATTCCTAAAACCATTCCATTGGGTTTTCACAATTCTTGAAGGTGTTCAGGGGTGTCTGGGGTCTCCATCAATTTAAATTTTCTAGTCTGATCTCATATTCGTAGTTTCTCATGGTCTTAGTTATTCTCACAATCCTAGAGGTTGATCTCATTGTCTAACATACCATCTCAAATTTGAATATACCCATCATATGGTCATAGTTTTCCTTATCACTGTCTCTGATTCTCATAGTAATAGTTTATCATGGTCATAGTTTATCACGGTCATAGTTTATCATGGTCGTAGTTTATCATGGTCATAGTTATTCTAAAGATCATTTTTGTTCTCATGGTTTCATTTTATCAGTATATGGACACCATTTTCTTTATCATGGACACTATTTCCTTTCTCATGGTTACTAGTTTGTCTCAAGGATTTACATCCCCTTCCCATGGTTTCACCTTTTCACTATTACTCCAAAAAGTTTCCAAAAAATAAGGTTTTTCAAAATTTCAAAAAGAATGATGTTAAAATTGTTTTAAGTTAAAAAGGGATCAAAATATCAATAAATGTTTTTAAAAAATTATTTTTTTGTGATTAAATATTGGAATTCTATTTCATAAACCTCAATGGTTTCAAAATAAAAAAAACTCCATTACTCCATACCTTTAATTTTAAAAGTATTTTTCCTTTTTTTATTTGATTATTGTAAGTTTTCTTCGATTCTAGATAAACATAAAACCTACTCTTAAACCTTGAGTAGTTTAATTGTTTCATCATAAGACTTCTTGTTTATAATTCTAAGAATGGTTTGTTCTATCTCTTCTTTCAAATGAAATGTGTTGCATTTGAGGTGGGACTTTCTTTCTCTTTATATTCCTCATGTTTAATTTAGTTTTGTATAATTTATCATGAACTTACCATTGGGATGTACAAGTTTTGAAATCATCATCATTTCATCTATTTTTGGTGTATCATGTTAGGGAACATCATTTTCAGGTAAAGGATCCTTCATCTCTCCTTATTAACATGTAAATATGGGGATATCAGGATTTTTAATCATTTGTAAACATTTTGTATCAAATTAATGAATATAATTATATTGATAAAATGAAATTAAATGGGAAGGAAATAATTTAATTAGTTTTTTTTGTTTTTTTTTATTTTATAATATGGTTGATCATGTTTTCCAATTCCTAAATTTTGGATTATACTGTAATATGATGTGTGGATTTTAAATATTGAAGCCTGTTGTAATTGCCTAATTAAACATACCAAAAAATAAAAGGTATTATAATTTATATTAATCTAATCATTTGGTTTCCCATATATCCATAGATTTTTTGTGAAATTACCCTTGGAAATATTGTAGTAATTTGGTAAAATCTCTTTTTAAAACTAAGTTATATAGTTTGTATGATTTTATTTTTGATGGTTGTGGTTTTTATTGTTTATGATGTGGATCCAGGTGAAATGAGAAGGATGTGATGTTATGTGTTGTGTTGTGATGTGTTGTACAGTTATGCAGTAGTTATAGAATGAACTTGAAATGTTATAATGGGGATGAACATGGGTGTAAATTCCCCTATATTGTGAATTAAGTATTATAAGGTATGGTTAATTAATATGATGTAATTAAATTTAGAATGAATGATCTTGATAAAGGGAGGTGTTGGTAGGTGGAAAATTATGGAAATGGGTTAACATGGAATAGAAGATATAATATGGATTGTGTTGGTATGTTTCTAAGTTGTTGTGAATTAGAGGTGGTAGTTGTAGTGACAGGGCTTTTGAGGCCTTTTGGTGATTTTTTGAGTTGGTTTGGTACTTATGTTTTGAATATATTAGTTGGGATTTTCTGTGACCATTATATATCATATTTTTCCTTTTCATTTCCTGTATGAATGCCACCTAAACTGAATGTTTACATATATTCCTAATGGTTTTAGGTACCAAGTGATTTTCCCAAAAATTCATGATGGAATTGACGTATGGTTAGATACCCCATCTTCCCTAATATCCATTATAATAATTGTTGTTACACTCGAGTTGTGTTGGTTGAAATATATTTTTCTCTGGAGGTGATGATTTTTGAGGGTGGTGATGTGGTTCATTATGGGGGTTGTGCATGTTTAAAAGAGATAAGAATTTTTATATACTTCATATTCAAGATACCTTACTCTTTTTGTTATATTGAAGTTCTTATGGAATGATATGGATGTGATGACTAGTTTCACATGGAGTGCATGGTATAATGAGTTTTACAAGGTGTATTTGATAAAGATATGATGTAGTTTCATAGGTGACTTCAAGAATGGTTACTATGGATAGTATTGTAGTTATAGTACATATGACATTGGGGCGTAAGATTGGAAAATTAGAGAGAAATAATTTTATGTTTTCCTTTGTTTATATGATTCTAATTATATATTTATACTTGGATGAGTTATTTGGTGATTGTTTCATGGTGAGTATGGTATTGGTTAGTTGACCTACATAGGTTCATGTTGGTACTGTAAATTTTCGAATGGGAAATTTAACGTGTTTACAAGATACTTTGGGTGTAATCCTACTGGGAATACATGTTATTCTTACCATAAAATATACAAACTATTTTTCAGGATCCCCAAAGGATTTTGGGGACTGATATAGACATTACATGCCCCATAAATGGATATTCTACTAATTCACTACCTCATAATTTCTTTTGGATATTTATTTGAACACTTTTCTTTTATTTATTTACTTATAAATACATTATGGGGTGCTTTTTTTAACCTTTTCCCATAATGCATTGAAGTTACTTAGTAATTTATTTAATATATCTGTTGGTATTTATTATATAATTGGGGGAAATTCCTTCCATATATGAGATTTTTATACCCTCGGTTCTAGTTGTAAACCTAGGGCCTACTGAAGGTGGGACTTGTCCCACCTATTTTCCTTATTCTGGACATCTATTTTTGTTTATATTTTGGAATGGGTTTTTTCTCTCTAGTTTTGGGTGTTATTGGATTAACTTTTGTGTTTTGGGGTGTTTTTTTCTTGGCGAAAGGTCATCACGTGATTTTTAAATATCGTCATTCCTTATATAACAAACATTGTGGCTCTAGTGTTGGTGGAAGAGGCATAGCGCAGTGCTTGAAAAAATTGTTTCAAACCATGAAGAAATCTTTTGTGGAGGCTCTGTCTCTGGACATTAGTGTCTGGCATGGTGAAAGTAGATTTCGAAAACTATATAGCCAAACCGTGCAAGTGACCAGTTGTGTCCAGTAAGGGGCGTACAACTGGCACATAGTTTGGTAAATCTTGTGTCAAAACTAAATGATATTCCCATATCTAAAGTTTCTTGAAATTCTAAAACTAAGCCTTCATGTTTTTTAACCAAATACATTTATTTTCCTCTCTCACTATTTCATACAAACCAAAGGAGGCTCCTCACTCCTCTAAGCCTCCACTCCTTCCTAGGGAATGAGGATCTAGGTTTCATGTTTGCCTTCATTTCTAATGGGAATTTTTTTTGTTTAATGTTCCTCTTTGTATATCATGTATCTTGGAACCCTGGTGAGGTTGTTTCGAGTGTGTTTTGTGGTTGAACCATAATATTGAGGTAGGATTACCTTTTCACTTTCCTTTTTTATTTACAAATCATTGATTTCATGCTTTTTATACCACCCTTATATGGTAAATAATAATTTTTTATCATTTTAATTCTTGTTTGGAATGATAAATTTTGGTTTATCCCATGTTATATGATAAATGGAATTGTTTTATTTAATATTCCTCAACAAGTGTTTAATTAAATGCCCAATTTAATTTTTTATGTTCCTTGTGTAATATAAATAATAGGCTGGATTTGTTTGTATATTTATTATATATGAATGGATTATTTGGGTTACTTGATTGTGTTTTTAAAGTTTTATGGATTTAATGGAAATTTTTATTCTACTCTTGAAATTTTGTTTGGCATGTGGTGATAGTAAATGGCCCATTTGGAATTTTTATAAAAAAATGGATTTGGCTCAAAAGTGTTATGTGCATGATTAAAAGAGTTTTGTAATATGATTTTGAAATGAAAAATGGTGTTTTCAAAGGTCTTTTAACAGTTCATTTGGTTCTTTGAAAAATAAAGGCTTTTTGGAAAAAATTTGAGGCCATTTATCACTTTGAAAAATTTGGTGATAATGTTTCCATGAAAAGAATCCATAGATAATCCTCTTTCCATTTTTATTTTTAATGGGAGGGATTTCCTCATTATGGAATCCTCATGATCCATTTACTTGGTTCAGAAATGGGTGAAACTTGGTGTGGACTCCTTTATGATCTATGTGTGTAACAAAAGATATTGATCCTTGGGGTAACTTAGGTGATGCATGTTTAATAAATTATTATATATGTGTATATGATTGGATGCTCATTTGGCATCGATTGGATCACCCTTTTCAATACTCTTGACATGGAGAAACCGGTATAAATACTAATTTTTCTATGAATGATTTCTACACTAGTTAGGTTATTCTCTAGCTACTGGCTCATAGCATGGGGATATATTGAGTTTTAATTCTATGTGATTTTACCCTTAGTTTATATCATGTAATTTGTTTCCAAGTGTATTGAGAGATTAGAAGTTATTGAGTGAGTAATGATTTTCGGGATGAGTAAACATGTATTAGTGTGTTCTGGATTATTCACGAGCTCCTAGTTTCACCCATGACAATAGGCACTTAGTTGCATGCAATGATGATTGAGATTTATATTGGTTGGTTACACCTGTGTTATTATTTCCTTTTCCCTCATTATATGATTATTTTGATGTTATCATATGTGGTATTTATATTTGGTTACTGAGGTGTTGGTTTTCAATGGTTTATAAAAAATTATTATTAAGTGTAAATGTTTTATACTCTCTTGTTCTATTTCGAAAAGTTAACATTTATTTTCTCTTGAAAATATTAATCATTCATGAATGTAAAAGGATCCTAAAATTGGAATGAAAAGGGAAATTGAATATGTTTTTTTAAATTGAAAAGTGTATAGAAGCATACTTTTATATATTTTATTTCAAACTTGATGATGTTGTTTCTTTTATTTTAAAACAAGTGCATTTGGAATATATTTTTCGGGCATGTGTACTAAGTTTTAATACTCATGCCTGTAGGTATTTCTTTTTTTAGCTTGTGGTATAGTCCTTAGATTGATTTGGGTTGTTGTGGGTGATAGTTTGTCTCAGTATTACAGAGTGTCACACAGGGTCACATGGAGGCATTGTGGTCATCTTGTTCAGTTGGGTTCATTGTTTGGTTTCGACCGTACCTCTCTATTTTATTGTACAAGATGATGAGTTTAGATTTATTTATATATATATATACTACATTATTTTTCTACACATTTTAATTTTTATTTATATATTTTGTAAAAAATAGTTTCATTGTATTTTTTTGATTTCTTACACTAGTTGTCATCACATGGGAATCGGGAACACATTTTGGGCCTTTCCATATATCAGCTCATGTGACTAGTTGAGGATCGAACCAGGATGGTTCATGATAAAATGGTATCAATGAAGATCAGTATTTGGAGGAACATTCTTTCATAACACCATATGTTATTTGGGTATGTCAATGTATATGGAGCTGGGGACATGGTCCAATAATACACTCAGTGGTTGTGTTCAGTCTGGAATATAGCTTACAACCATATGGCCGAGTCACCCATCGACACTAGTTTCTCTTAGTGAGTTCCATTAAGTTCCCTATGATTTTTAATTTTTTTAGAACTCTTGATTTGGAATTGTGAAAAAACGGATTTTGAAAAGGAAATAGTTTGGTTTTTGGAATATGGGAAATGATTTTTCAGTTTCATTTTGAATAAATTTCATTGAAAAGATGAATTTAGTTTAGAAACTTTTTCTAAATAAAAGGGAGTAGGTTTTTAGTCAAATTATTTTTGTTGAACGGTAATTATAAGATGCAAAAACTGTTTTTAAAGGTATGAATTTATATTTTTAATGGAATAAAATGGATTCATGTGTGATGTTTGATATGTTTTTTTATTGGTTGGTGGTGATCTTTTGAATTGTTTTAAAATTATTGAAATATGTTGTGGGTTACTATTATGAAAAATTTGGTTAAAATTTTTTATTTGGAAAATGGAAATTTTTTTCTCGACATTTGATATCAACTTGGGTTCTCACATTCAAGGATTTGTGTTGAAATTTTTTGAATGATGATTTGTCTAGATGAGTTCCTAGTATGGACTGAGAACATGGTTCTTGGGGTGGAACGGGAATGTGCATGTGAGTGAAACTCTAAGTAATACCATTGGTGAGTGTGATAATCCACCATGTTTTTCTCTATTTGAAATTATTTTCAAGAGGAAACATTTTTTGTTAAATAACCATTGGTTTTGTAGTTTTTTCTTGTAATTTTGATGTGATATTTATGCATTGTTTTGGGTTTAAAAATACTTTTGATGAGTTTTTTTATTTATCTCTTGGATTTATAATTTCATGGTTTTTTTCATATTTATTTGATGGATATTCGAGGTGCAGCTACGACTGATTCCCCATTAGCTAGAATTCCAACTGATCAACATGTGTATTTCATTATTCTGTTTCAAAATTTAAATCCACCTCTCTTATATAGTAAAAGGGATCCCCTCTTAGCAGAATAGTTTTTGTAGAATATTGAAAGGAATATTATTCTCATTTATTTTCCCAAGTTTTTAAAGGAGATGTTTTTTTCTCTTATTATTGAAGGACAAACTAGGAAGTGGTGGAATTAAGTATCTCAACAGAATCCTTGAGAAGATATTACCTGAGTGTTCTTCAAGGATTCAGTTACCAGAATATACTTATATGATATGAAGAAGCTGGGCATGGTAATGGTTAAGTGTTGTCTCTAGCAGGGTGATGTGTCGGTGTTGGAGTTCTATTGTATCTTTTTAGACCTAGTTCTATATAAACTAAGATATTTTATGGATGACTCCTCGAATTCTTGGGATTTCTAGTGTAGACTTCATCCTGATCTACAATTGAAGGTGATAGACTTCAATCTATCCACATTTGCTAATGTGGGGAGGTAGTTGGTTCATGTTGAATTTGTTTTAGTAATATTTCTTCATGTACTCGTCCCTCCTCCAGCTCCTAGATGTGATAAAAATAATTTTGGTATGGAAGTAGGGAAGCAGTCAGAAGCACTTGGAGCTAGTAATGGGATAAAAAGTACTTGATATATTTTTTCAAATTTTTATGGGTGTGTAATTGTGTTGTGTCATTGGTGTGGTAATCCATATCATATTAAGTCATCGTGTCCTAGCACACCAAATACATGTCAAGCTCGGGGGAACCTAGGCCACATGTAACAATTTTGTTGAGGTGTTCCTAAGAAGTTTCATAGAGCCAGTTCGCAAGAGTATAACGATTTTTGGATCTATTTAATGTACATTTCTATTGTAATGTTTCCTTATCCTATGGCGGTTATTCCCAAAGGTGTTCTATCTCACTTGTGATGTAAGGGAATTTATGGATCTCCTAATAAGACATATATTAATTAAATTGTACTCTTCAGTTGGAAATGTTGAATCTTTACCCATTCTAAATAGAGGTGTCTCTCATGTGTATATTTTGAGTTCTTATTTTGGTGATCGGATATTACAATCTTTTGGATGTGAGGTAGGAGATCTTTCAAACATAAGAGCTCTATAAATATGCCTTAAAGTGAGACACACACACATTCAGAAATCAAAAGGGTGTAAACTACCTTGGCCATGTTTTTTCTTCAATCCGAGAATGGGGATATTTTAAGAATTTCTATTTTTTTCCATTGCATGGATTAAAGTTTCATTCATCAATTTCTTCCCATATAGTGTGGGGTTTTGTTGGCTGGTGGGAATTTTTTGGTCTATTTGTGGAAATTTTAAAAGTTATCCCATGGATTGTTTTCTATATCTGTCTAATAAAGTTGGTTGTTAATGGTGGGGAGACACATAGTGGGCCTCAATATGGTCTCTTTCGAAGTGTTTTTTCCTAGTTCGTTTCATAAGGATGGATGTCTATTTCACCCACCTATTTTGAGAATTTATTTTGTTTTCAGTTGTTGTTTTCTTTCTAGAAATAGTCGTATGATTCATTTGTAATTGGTTGAGATGTTTTGTTTAATAAGATGGATTATTTTGTTGAAAAATCCTTTGACTTTAATAGATCTACTAGAAGATGTTGTATCTTTCTAAGGGAGGAAAGAATTAACAGCGAGGAGAATTTTCAGACATAGTTTTTTATTTTGGGCATCTGTTCCATTTTATCATTTTCTATTGGGTTTTTCTCTCAAGTTTCAGGTGTGATGAGTTTAAATTTTCTCTGTGGATGGTCGGCATGCGGTTTGAAAAACCATGCATCCATATCTAGAAAACTGTCTGGCTCTAGTGCTAGATGAAGAGGCATAGCTCACGTGTTTTGAATGGTTCTTCAAATTATGTGTCAAGAGTATGAGAGGCTCGGTATTAGAATAGTATTGTTTGGAAAAGTTAATGGATGGTTTGAAAACCATGTGGCTAAACCACGCAGGTGACCAAGTGTGTCCAGTAAGATGCATACAGTTGTTGCATGGTTTGGTAAACCACGTAGCCATACTATATAAGCTTCATATATCTTCAAAAATATGAAATTCCTAAACTACCCACTTTGTAATTTTAATCCAAATTTCCCCTTTTCCTCTCCCCCTGGTTTTTTTGTCCAAAAGGAGCCTCATCCATCCTTCTCTAAGCCTCCACTCCTTTTTATATGGTAGATATATGGTGATTCTTCAAGATTGGGTCTATATTTCACAAGGTAACCCTCTCCTCTATTTGTCCTCTTCATTTTTATTTCATTTTTTCTTGGGATCTTCTCTTTACTATGTAATTTGGATCTAGGGTTCTTGTTTCCCTTGATTTATGTTCGATGTTTTTTAAGGTTATCCTTTTATGATCTTAGCTCTTGGAGCCTTGGTGATGTTTTTTTGTGTGTGTTGTAGTAGCGTTGTGCGATGAGGTAGATCTCTCTTTACACTTGCCTTTTATATTTAATAATCATTAAATTCATGCTTTTTTACCTCCCTTATATGATAAATAATGACTTTTGGTCTTTGAAATGTTTGATTCTCAATGAAATTCTTGTTTGGTGTGAAAATTAGTGGTTTCTCCATTTTTATGTGTTAAATGGAATTTCTTTTTAAAATTTTACACATCAAGTGTTCAATTAAATTAGTAGTTTGATTTTTCAAACTCTTTTGGGTATCTTGATAATGGTTTGGCTTTGTGAATATATGTATGTTATATGAAATTATTATTTCGATTCCTTGAATGGGTTTTAAAAGTGGTTTGGATTTAACAGAAATATGTATTCATCTCTTAAAAATTGATTTGGCATGTGGTGATGGTAAATGGCCAATTTGGAATTTTTATAAAAATGGATTTTTCTGGAAAGTGTGATGTGAATGTTTAAAATATTTTTATAAAATTATTTTTAATTAAAAAATGGTTTTTATCATCTCTTTTAAAATGTGGTTTGGTTCATTGATAAAAATGTCTTTGTGGGAAATGTTTGAGGCCCCTTTCGCACTGTGATGAAAGTGATGAAAATTTTGTCGTGAAATACTTCATTAGATAATATTTTTTCTGATTTTATTTTAAATGGTTGGGATTTCATCTTCGGGGAATCCTCATGAATAATTTACATTGTGTGTAAACGGGAGATCCTTAGTGTGGACTCCTTATGATCTATGTGTGTAAGGAATGATATTGATCCTTGGGGTGACATAGGTGATGTATATTATGTAAATTATTATATATGAATATCTTATTGGTTTATCGATTTGAAATAGTTGTCTCACCCTCTTCTATACACTTGTGATGGATAACCTTTCCTTATTGTTGAATTTTTTGAGAATGATTGATGCACTAGTTAGGTTATTCACTGCATAGTTTCCCATAGCATGGGGATATAGTTAGTTTTATTTATAAGGGATTTTTTCCCTCAAGCTGTACCATGTGATGTGTGGTTAAGGGTATGGGGATATTTTATTTCAACGAGTGGAGCATGCTCTCTAGGATAAGTTAGTAGGTATTAATATGTTATAGATTTTTCATGAGATCCTAGTTTTACCCATATCTATTGAAATATTATTTCTTTCAATGATGATTGAGATACTTATCAACTGGATACACAAGTGTTACCATTTCAATTTCCCATTTTATATTATTATTTTTATGTTCTCATGTGTGGTGTGTTTCTTTGGTAATTGATTTGTTGGTTTTCAATGTATTATGAAAAAAAATATTTTACATTTTAAATTTTTTATACTCTCTTGGGATGTTTATAAAATTAATCATCACTTTCTTCTTGATAATGTTAATGTTGCTTGAATGGAAAAGGAACATTTATTTGGAATGAAAATTTAAATGGACTGTGTTTTGTTTTTAAAGTGAAAATTTTGGAACAACTTAATTTTATATATTTTATTTCAAACATGTAGTTGGTGTTTATTTTATTTTAAAGTAATTTAATTGGGAATATATTATTGGGAAATGACTACAGAGTTTTATTACTCATTCCTATAGGTATTTGTTGTTTTTACCTTATGGTGAAGGACTCATCTTGAATTCTATCTTCATGGTTGATAATTGGTCTTAGTATTGTATAGTGACCATCGGGGTCACATGGAGACATTGTGGTGGTCTTGTTCGGTTCAGTTGGTTGTTTAGTTTTTATTGTACCTTTCTTTTTTGTTGAACAAGATGTTGAGTTTGGATTTATATATACATTTGGACTGATTTTTTTGTATACCTATTATTTAGTTAATTTATTTATATTTGTAAAATCATTCCCTTGTGTTTTTTCCCCGGTACTAGTTACCGGCCCATGGGGATTGGTAATTCCCTTCATGCCTTGCCACAGTTCAACTGGAGTCACTGGTTTGGGGATGACCTGGTTTAGTTCGTGATAGGACATGAGGGTCATTATCTCTATTATTTCATTACTATCCCAACAGGGTTACCTTTGGATGTATGGGTTCTCAACATAACATAATTCTATTTTTTCATAATATATTTACTAAATGTTTGTACTATGTGAGTCTTAAAAATTTAATAAATTATGAATTTTTTATCAAAGTAATATTGTAAGGGGGATCAATATACTTTGAAAAATTATAAAAAAATTAATAATAACACAATTAAGATAGTAAATTAATTAATAGATTAATTATTGATTCAAATTAATAATTATTAATTAATGGAATTAAGATATATCATGATTTGATCGAGTAAGAACAACAAAATAAGGTTATGAATATCTCAATTCCATTAATTAAGTGAATGAAATTTAAAAATATCTTAAACATATTTATTAATAACTTTAATCTAGTTAAAATAATGATATAATAAAGGAATATAAATTAAATTTTATTGAATCATTGTGAATATAAAATGCAACGTGGGAATAAAAAATAGAGAGAAAGACCAATTTCATATAGATGTTTTGAAATAGTTTACTATTAACCCCTATGTTTCTTCCCCTGGACTTAAGAAATTTATATTATTTATCCATCTATTCTAATGTGGACCAAGCAACCAATTTTACCAATTTATTATCAATTATGTTAAAAGAAATATGCCTCTCTCACTATTGTAGTTTTGAGATCTCTCTTGAACTTTTTCAGTAGTAAAATAACTCATCCCACACTTTTTTGTGGTAGTGAGAACCTCTTGTATAATATGTGTTGAGAAAATAAGTATTTTCTCATCACAAATATATTATAGATCTGATTCTTAATCTCTCAAAAGGGGTATCACATTATAGAGTAGATATAGAGATAAAAATAGATGATACCCATTGATATTGAGAAATAAAATTGGATCTTTGAAATAGGATTTGGAGAAAATCACATTGAATCTTCAATGGAATACTAAAATTCAATTTTCAATACATTTTTACCAATATAGTTGATTTGTTTTGGATTTTTAATCAACTAAGGTCGTTCATTTATATCCACTAGAAAATTTAGTGACCATTTGGAATTCACTCATGGTTATTAAATCCAAAAAAGACCAAATTATGGAACTTTTTACCACAATAAATTCACCCGAGTAATCTCTATCTCATCACCACCAGCTAGATAGTAGCCTCCACTAGGAAGACGATGGAAATCCTAGATATTATTAACTCTATAAATTCTCCACTTGTGGGCCACTACTACCCATCGAGTAGTTATTGGTCATTTGGTAGATCTAGGATTACTTAAATTTCCATCGGTTATCTTGTGGTCCACGACCAGCTATCCAATGGAATTACTAGAGTCTTGTCCTTCTATATATATGGAATTGGTTAGCTGGTTCCCAACACAAATGAGATAGTTCATCTTTTTGTTCACCAATCACCACCATTTCCTTTATATATTCTTCAAAATTCATTAATTGATCCAAGACCTTTACTCTAGGATGTCAACACATCATTTGAAAATTAAAAAAAGAACTTTTAATAAACATAAAATAATATTATATTTCCTTATAAAATACCCACTATTTCCTTTTTATTCCGTAACTTCACTATTAAAAACATAACTTAGTATTCAATTTTCATAACTGAGAATCACTTAAAGGAAACCATTATATGCAAAGATGAGTGCTTGTGATCCTAGAAACATTATGACAGAGAGAGAGGTACAAAAATATATCCCTTTTGATTAACATAAACACATAATTCTATAAAATATATCAATACTAAAACAAGAGTGAAAAACCCTTTCATTGTAATTCAATTTATTAAACATCATGGCATTTCAAAAAATATATTCAGTGTGTTCAATAAGAAATATTTATTATTTATCTCCCTTTGAGACAGTACAAACATTTTCCCCTATATATTAGTCATTTTCCCATATATATTTTACATTTTAACCCCTAATATATAAGACATTTTCTCTCCCTTTCTGATTATTAAACTGAAAAAGAAGAGGAAAATTATGAATAAGATATATATCTAAGTGATACTTTTTTAAAAATTTAATATAATATAGTCATGAACTACTATGTTCCCCTCAAAGATTATCATAAGATTGAAACCCAATATTTATATAATTAGGAATGTAAAATAAATATAATTCATAAGTTATAAATAATTAAAACATGTGAGATGGATTATAAATATAACATTTAAGTTTAAAATCCTCATCTACTAAAATTATAATAATATTCAATACAATTTTTCAAAAATAATTTCAAATTTTCAAAATAAATTTATAAGGGTGATTCTTATGATATTTAAAAGATAAAAGATAAGATTTAAAAAAAGAAATATGAAATATAAAAATTAAAATGAAGATTCAAAAAAAGAAATGAAAAACGTAAAAATATATTGATTTTGATATCATGAGAAAGATAATAAATAAGAATATGAAATTCAAAAATCAGACTTCTCAAATTTAAAAATAATTTTTTGAAGAAAACATTCATTATCCTTCTATTCAAATCAATTAGGTAAATCTAAGAGATAAAGAGAGATATTTTCAAATAAATTTCAAGAGAGGTGAATTTTTAACTCTAAATCAGTATACCCCCATGAATAATGTAAAATTATATAAGCCAAAAATTATATGTATCCCCCTAAATTGGTTAAATTAATGAAAAATATAAACTTTACCAAGAGATAGAGTAAAATAAAACTAATAAAATTGATTTCTAGAGAAAAATGTTAAAGTTACATCAACTGTTTCCGGAGAAAACATTTATTTATATATCATTTATTACAAGGGAAAATGAATTAATCAATAATATCAAGAGGTATGAGTAAAAAATCATCTCAAAAATATATCAATCTTATTATATTAAAAATAACTAATTACTAAGAAAAAATAGCTTCTCAAAAAAAATTAAGAAAATATATTTCATTAAATATTCAAGCGGGTAAATAAAAATCTTTAATGAAAAACACATTAAAATTTTGAAAAAAGATATGATGATTTTTTAAAAAAATTTAAACAACCCATTAGACAAAAATTTAATTAAGGGTGTCATGAAGTCATTTAAAAAGAAACTTCAAGAACGTAATATTTATAAGCATGTCGTGAATAAAAGAATTTAACTAAAAGATATGTAATAGCCTAAATGATATATCAATCAGGCATATGATTATTTCTCATACCAAAAATTATTAAATTATAAATAAAAATATAAAAAGGAATCAATAGAAGTATAAAATAACCATAAATAATTTCTATTTTAGAGTTAGATTGTTTATTTTCATTAATATTCTACAATATTATATTTCAATAAGATCCAGTTTAATAGTGTAATAAAATATCAAATGTTAGTGCCTTTCAGTAACTAGATTTTGGGTCAAGATATGTTATCTAAAATTCGTTTAGGAAACCAACCTTTTTTAGTGTAAGAATATCTATAGGTAATGTGGGAAGAAACTTAAATAGATTTTGGTCCCCAATATCTTGATTCTTTCTAATCAAACTCGTAAATAAGATAAAAATTTTAAAATAATATTTTCAATATTTTTTTCAGAACATCACTATAAAAAATTTGGTTTTTAGAAAGCTTATTTTAATTTGAAAAATAAATTCCAAATATACATTTTCTAAAACATTGATAACAAAAACCTAAATTTAAGTATTGGATACCATCGTTGAATTAAGAAAGAGTATTTGTGAGATCATTGATTTGGGATATTAAATTCTCAATGTTTGGTTAATATTTAAATTTTAAAACTAATTCTTCATATTATGTAAAAATGTGTTCCTTATATTTAAATATTTAGTCATTTTTATTTAAAACAAAACAAAATCTCTTTTTTTATTCACTATAAAAATACAATATTCTATAGAAACCTTTTTAATATCATCGTTAACCTATTCTAGTTCTTCGTAATTTAGTTCTATTAAGGAGAAATATGAATAGGGGAAATAAAGAGAGGAATATATGGATGAACTAGGTTAATTTAAAGTGTTAACCAAATAATTTACCTTGAAATGTACCGGGAGGCATTCAGTACTGGACAAACATAATGAGGTTATGGTGGTTCATTCCATGGATTCATCATAAATATTGTAAGTTGTGACTTTAATGTATTTATTTCCTTCCATATTCTCCTTTATAATCGTTTTATAAATGAGGAAATCCAACTCGATATTACCATTTCTATTACATTCATATCATGTTACTTCTAATAGAATAATTATATATTTTTTTCTTTTTTCTATGTTAGTTGACTTATTATCCTTAATGTTTTTATTCAATTTCATTTCCAAATACTCATATTCAGTCTCATATTCAAGTGAGACATCTATATTAATGGATTTAAAATAAATTATAATTTTTTACTTCGTTGTCTTCCATAAACAATTTAGATTCTATTTCATACTAAAACATCAGGGTAATTTCATATATTATGAGGGGTCCAATTAGTTCCTCAAGATTCATATTTTTATATATCTTTATTCTTATAAATAAATCAACTTTGTTTATTAATATCTTAGTAACACCCAAATACTTTTCATTACTAAATTTTATGTAGACTAATCATCACCAAGAGACATTAGGCCATTGAAAATGTTCATAAACATAAAAAAATTGTGAAATAGATTTATTTTCAATAATTCCAAAATTTTCAATGTCTTGTATATACAAATTAAGATTAGTACATTTTAATTTTTTCATACCTTCATGAGTAATTTCTTGCAAATATAAAATCTCATGGGTGATGTTTCAAGTAAATATTCTATTTAATTCATATTTTTCAAGATCGTAATAAAGATTAGTCATAGATTTTTGATCTAATTCAAAGGCAGTTATATATTGGGGTACCCATTTGTCTTTCGTTTCAGTTGTAGGGGTATAAACATTCATATCCATTTTTCAAAAAGTATATGAAATTATTTTCATAAAAATTGAAATTCAAATTATCCAATAAGTGTAATTTGTTATGTCAATGAATATAGACCGAATATAAGGGGTAGATTCTATCTAATAATCATACATCAAAATTGGTAAATGTTTAAGATAAACACAAAATAATTTTTAAAAACTAATATATTTTAAGAAAAACACAATTATCCCCTTTGATACCCAAATGTTTGTCAAATATGGGTTTAAATAGTGGTGAATTGTCTTTTAAAATTTGAAGAGATAAATAATGAATAACATGATTAATTATAACAGATATTAAGAGTTAAATGACCAGTTCAAACATTGTAGTGTTAATTAATAAAATTAAGTGATATTTTTATTTGGTCGAGTAATAACAAAAATATAAACATATGACATTAAAAATTCAATTAATTAGGTTAATATAATATAAAAATGTATTAAAAAATATCATCAATAACTTTTATTATACAAACATGATGATATAATAAATTCTTATTTATAGAATTTGATTGATTTATTTATAATATAAAAAGTGATGTGGATATAAAAAATGGAGTGAAATATATTTTATAAAGAATTTTAGTAATAAATCTTTGTGGTACCCTACATCTCATACCATCACATTCAGAGTTTGGCATTATAACTCCAATGATTTTAATAGATATCAAGTAAACAATTCCTTGATTTCCATTTCAATATTGTAAACAAAAACCCATATCTATCATTATTATGGTTTCTAACACCCTCTCAAACATCATTGGATGTCTATAAAAAATTTCCTAACTTTTTGTATTGCTATGAACCTATTATAGAAGAGGTTGTGAGAAGTTAAATATTTTCTTAGAGAAAAATCATTACAATTATGATCCGTTATCTCTTAAGAGGTATAGTAAACTTTATAGGATATATGGAGAGAGAATGAGATGATAACCTTTGAGATAGAGAAATTAATTTGAATTTTTGAAAGAGGGATTATAGAATATCACATTGAATAATATTTGGAATGTTATTATTTGATTATTAATCCTGTTTTACAGTAATTATTTATGTTTTAAGATCATAAATTTCACTAAATTCCTATATTTATATCCTCCAAAGTGGTTGGAAACTTTATATAATTCATCTAACATAATTGAATCCTTGGAAGACCAAATTATGGTATTTTTCCATAATAAATTCATCTATAGATCTCAATCTTATCACCTCTTGTTATCTAGTATCCACAACAGTGTAGCATGTGGTACACCTAGGGATCAATGATTCTATTAATTCTCCTTAAAATAGTTTCTACTAGATTTTGACTGGTCAACAGCCTTCTGTAATATCTAGGAATTCTAAAAAGTTTCACCACCTAGATTGTTTCTTTCTATAAGTCTTACCATTATATTCATATGGAATTTGTTGGATGATGTATCCCACAGTTATCCAATAACTACATTATCCCTTCTAGATTCTTTTAAATTTGTCAATTTGTCTAGGAAGATCACTCTAATATATAAATACTAAATTTGAAACCTTAATATATAACCTTAAAATAAAATTCATATATAATTTAGTTACTTTTAAAAAATACATTCTATTGGAATTGTATTACATTACATGTCCTTTTCAAAACATGAATTTGTGTTCAATTGTCATAAATGATAATCACTTAAACGAAATAGTTTAATACAAATATAAGATTTATTTATCATGAAAACATCATGAGAGATAGAGAGTTACAACATTATTCAGTTTAAATATTATCTAAATGTTTATTATAGGGGTGAATTAAATATGAAATAATGTTTGACTATATAAGTAAGTCAAATCTTTGATGAAATACAAACATTATTGATTACTAATTAATTAAACATGTCTCTGACCCTTATGTCCTCTATTTCATTGGGATGTGTAAACATGCATTGAAGGATAAAAATGAATTATAAAAGATTATTTTGATCCCATAGTTGGTGAATCATCCATCTAGAAAAGAACTATAGGTTTTTAATATGTAACTGTCGTAAAACTAACTTCCAGAAGATTTAATGTTGGAAACTGTGGCATGTTCTTTGAATTATTTAAAAAAAATATTTATTTCCATATTCTTCTTCAAATTATCTTGAAATTTAGTTTATTTTTTATTGAAAATTATATAAGTTTTATATCATTAAAAACTATTATAAAAATAATGAAATGATGTGGTAATTGGGTTGAAAACTCAGTATATTAAACATTTATGATATCATAATTCAAGGGAGATTATTGGTAGTAAGGAAATATGTTACAAAATAAATCATTTTACTAACTAAATATTTAATGAATTGAAGTATTATTTAAGTGATCAATTGGATTTTTATGAAGATATGGATTGGTTGTATTTTTTTTAATATTTCTCTAAGAATAAAAGTCAATATATATATATAATTTAATCGATAATGGAAGTGAAAAATAAATAATGGTGAATATTGAGATGTTGACTATACATAAATGGTCAAAGGAAACTAAGTTTCTTTTTTGAATTATTGTATATAAATTTTTAATATAGTGTCATTATTATATGATGATTGATGTTTTGTATTGTATTGAAAAATATATATATGCTATTCTATGAGTAGAATTAACTATATTCAATATACTATGTGTGAATATGAGGGTCAAAATTAGTTAGAAAATAAGTTAAAGGCTGGATATATGTAGAATCCATCCATGTATTATCATATATAGTGGATACTAGAATTTATTGAAAATATCCTTTGGATTATGGATTTAAAAACATTTATGTTTGATAGCATCAAGTTTTTAGGGTGTTGTACTACAATATTGAAAAACTCAAGAAAAAGTTTCAATATGTTGTAAATGATTTGGAATTGTATGGAAAATATTTAGAAAATAAATTATTAATTTTTAAAAATTCATTTAATGTGTTCTGAATTTATTTAAAGTAGTTTCAAAATTCCTAGAGTAGATTTAATGAAGCTGTGAGAGTGTTTAAAAAACATTTAACGGTTTAATATTTTTTGTGAAAATTGACAATAGAAGTGATGTGTATGATTCCTCATAATAATAAATAAAAGTAACAGTAATAATATACCTTGGATGCATATTTATTATATTAGAGTGAAATAATGAAAATGGAAAAGGTACTGAATGAATAAAAGTAACTTTGCATCATACATAAGTGTCATCCAAAAAATGAACATATATAAGAAAAGTTAGTTCTTATGAAATATACATATAGAGATGTATATAAGTTTATTTTTATGGCTCATGTGAAAATATATAAAATTTAAGAAACTTATCTTCTACATAAGGATATTAAAACATTATATGCGGTTCCAAGTGTAATGGAAATGTGTCAATCAATAGATAAACACATTACAATAATACATAAGAATAATAATCAGAATTCACACTATATTTTTTGAAGTATTATAAATAAATTATAGAATGTTGAAAATCCAACACAATTCATAAGATAATTCTTATACATGCGTAATATTTTTGAAACTCACAAAAGTGATACTCTATAATATCAACTTCTTATATATGGTTTTTGAGTTTTAAAAAATGCATGAAAAGAGAAGAATAAAGAATTAATTCCCATGTACTAAAGATAAATTCCATTTTCAGATAATTTCTATAAAGGGATATCATCCAAATTTGGTTTTATGAATTAGTTTATTTCCATATCATGGTGAGAAAGACACATTGTAGGGATAATTTGAATAAGGATTACCAAAGTCAAATATATTTTAAAAAAATATGAAACCCATTTCAACAGGTGAGTTTAAGATCATGGTAACTGTGAAATGTAGAGAAGATGTGATCTATACCATGGTGGAGACCATGTTAGGATTAAAAAAATCTTTTCTGCAACAAAGAAAAGTTCAGTATTTTAAGAGATAGTCACACAATGAGGGGAAGGTTACACAATAGTACATGATAAAGAGAGATTCAGAGAAGGATTCTCCCCATTAAAAAATTGTTGCAAGTTTTAATATAGAAATGGATGTTAATTGAATCCAAATATTATAAAATGTGAGAAAGATATGATAATTTTTGTATTTTATGATATTAAAAAATAAGTATTTACAATATTTTTTATAAATATTTAATATTATATTAAATAATAATTTATGACAAAAGATAATTGTGAATTAAACACATAGAAATATCTTGAAGTGATTATGAGAATATAAAAAAGGATAAAGAAGAGATTTTTCATATGCTGAGAACCTAAAACCAAATTTCAAAATAACATTCTTAGAATTAAAGAGAGATATATTGATGATAAGATTGAACTAAGATCTTTTGTGTCAAGTAATAACAATAAAAAGAAGAATATGGTGTTGATACGTTCCCTATGATGTCCCAATATTATAAAAGATAAAAAATAAAGGATAACAGTGTTATTTTTTTCCATGATACTTGTGTATCAATGAACTCAAAAAACATTTAGAATGACTATATAATAGCGTATCTAGATATTTAAATGCACTAATCATTATAATATTATGTTGAATAATCTGGTTGATTATTATGTAGTGTTTTTTATAATATTCTAGTAATTGAAGACCTCCTTTTTAGGAAGAAGATATTATTATATTGATGCAGTAACATCTAAGAATATATTAAAGATATTTACCTAAAGTTCATAAGGAGGGCCCTGGATGTATTGAGTAATCCAGTATAATAATATCTATATGAGTCAGAAGATTGAAGGTCTTCTTATAGGTGAACACAGTCGTGAGGTATCATTAAGAAATAATGATACAAACCCAAGTTTCAAGAATTATTCTCCCCACCCATTATAATATTGGACATTTAGGATGATACCCTTTCCCATTATTTTGTAATAATTGTAATTATATTGTGAGAATTGTTTTTCTTGGAATCAACTCAAATAAATCAAGGATTAGATTCTCATAGCATTTTTGGTCCTTGTAAAAATACTATATGATGTTTTAACTTATATATTTACTATATTTCATGTGGTTCCATGTAACAAGAGAAACATAATAGAACCTTAATTCTCAACTAATGAAAAGGTTAAAATATTAATTGGTATAATTTAAAATACGAAAAGAATTCAATAAAATGATCACCTAATTAACACCCCCTATGGGGTTTCATGGTCCATTGGGACTAAAAAATATACCTCTTATTTATAACCATGTTAATATTGAATATTATATATAATTAAAACTCATATCTATTCCATGATATATTAATTCTTTCTAAGTGTCCTTGGTTAAAACATCCTATATCCCACCCTCCCTAGAAAATTCATAAATTTTTATTCTAGAAATAAATATTTATATAATATTCATTTATTTAATTATATTTGGAATTCTCCAAACTCAAAATTTACTCCCTTTGGTCTTCTATAAAATATATTTTTACAACAAATTTTTCTTTTTTACATAAGAACTTTTTAAACTAATGAAAATAACTCTTTATCTTATTTATGATATTTTGGATAAAAAAATAAAAACATATCTCATATGACATAATTACATCACATAAAATTTATATCCAGATAAATAATCTAAAAATAATATTTAAAATATAAGTTATTTACATATTTAAAAAAATATGGGGTTATGTTATTTTTATATATTTCTTTTGGAAATTTTTTAATAATTTTACCCATATATTACCTTTATTACTATGTTATAAACTATATTAAATAATATACCATGTATATAAACCATTAATTATATCATTCACTAAAAGAAATTTTTTTACCTTCTATTGTACATTATATTCCATCCTTTTGAGATAAAACATAAAATATTTTTCTTATGATTTATTAATATTTAATACATGGAAATGAATTTTTCTATGAATTTTATTCCTAAAATGTAGAAAATTTTATTTTAATGTTTAAACATAACACAAATATCACTCTATCAACTTT
This sequence comes from Viscum album, assembly GCA_963277665.1. Classification (NCBI taxonomy): domain Eukaryota; kingdom Viridiplantae; phylum Streptophyta; class Magnoliopsida; order Santalales; family Viscaceae; genus Viscum; species Viscum album. Next base: position 565,346,475 of record OY728120.1, on the reverse strand, counting down.
TTATTCTTATTTCTACACTTCTATACATATAAAAATATTAATTTATACAATGTGAATAATATAAAAATAAATCAAAAGTATAATAATTTATTTCTTTAACATAAATACATAATATGGAGTATCAATGATGCTTATCAAACCCTTTTAGGTATTTAGAGAAACTATTATTCCATTATAATGTCTTTATTTAGTGGAAACATGCCCCCTCCTTTACAAAACTGTTTTTCATTTTTAAATAAGTTGGCGTGATTATAAAATCTCCATAACATTTTTTATTTTTCTTCTGGATAAGGAAATACCCTTATTTTTATTCACCATCATAATAGAGAATGATATATTACCTCTTCTAACCTGATCAGTAACACTAAACATATTTCGGTGATATGGTAAAGTCATATCAAATTTATTCATGTAATAATTCACAAAAAACATAAAGTAATCCAATAAAGATTTCAAGAGGTTGTTTGTAACCAAATTTAACAGGAAAAATGACCCCACAATCAATCCATATCATTTATGTTCCCAATAATATTGAGAACACGAGTAAAAAATGATGTCTCTGTATTCATCATACACTAATCTAGAAACCTAGAATCCCAATACCTCATAGATATTTATTATTTTTGATAAATTTTCTCAAGGTTATTTATCATCCTATATTAATCCTTTTTAACATGTGGATTCATTTAATTTAGTTACATGTCAATAAGTACAATTATATAGATATTATGATAATTTTTCTTATAAATACTATATGAATATTTGTATGACTATTTAACTTTATCAAAAACATCTTTATCAGGAAGTGTTTACTATAATGCATAAAACATTTCCTCTAAATTGATAAAAAATTTCATGTTTTGATATCAATTAAAAAAATTATTATCATTGGATTTTTATAATTTTATAAATAATAAAAAAAATAGATTTAATTACATGTTCCTTTTTATTTTAATGTACAACATAAATTTATTAACATAATTTTCTCATTTTAGAAGTATTTAATAATTACTTTTGTTGAATATACTTTATCTAAAAAATAATCTCATATTTATATTATATTTATTAGTTCCAAAAAAATCTTATTTCAATAATATATGAGTTAAATTTGGTTATTATCCTTCCACATAATTATTTAGGTAAAAAATCATGTCAAATATATTACATATAACACTTATATAGTTTGGTGAATGGAAAATTAATTGGATTTGTCTAATAAATCTTGTGAAAATTATTCTTATATGAGTATCATTGTTAGGGTCACCTAAAATAGTGTATCCTAAAGTTCACATTAGGAATATGTACTTAACTTTTAGGTTTACCAATATTTTTCATATCTTACACAAGATAATCTACCAACACCTAATTATTAATGTCATCCAAACTAAATTTTTGAGCTACAGATTAGTGTCCAATTTTGATGGAATTTAACCCCTTGGTTTTTTTCAATGGGTTTATATAATATCATAATAAATTTTTACACACAACCATATATATTACATCTCAACCCTTATATATATGTATACTGGATTCTATTTGAATATTTACACATCTTTATGTTAACTAACTAAATTAACATGTTCAAACCACATTAGTATAAAATTAATTGTATAAATAATTATCTTTTATGAATCTAAATTAAAAATATATTATAATATTATATTTATATTCATAGTCATCACATGAAAATGGTATATGAAACTATTTTATATGAATCCTTAAAATCATATAAAACAATCTTACTCAAGATAATATAGATTGTGAAATGTAGTAAATAACCAATTTTTTTAACAGATTCACAACCTATGAGTCAGTGAGAGGTATAAACCAATGTACCACTATCCATAGATCATTACATAAGTGTGATTTAATGTTTTAACATAATACTAATCTTAATTATGCATCACTAATTGTAACACATTTTACTTTAAAATTATAACCAATAAATAACCATAGTTTAATTAAATTATATCAAATTTTATAACGAGAATGAAACTTCATAAATGCTCGGTATGAAATATTTATAAAGATAAAATTTAAATAATTGAAGTATGACATAGAAATATTTACTTCTGCACAATTCAAATATTTTGAATATTTGACAATATGGAATAAAAAATATAAAAGATTGATTCATAAATTTAAACATCAAACATAAAGATCATTTAATAACACATTAATAAAAATAATTTATAATTTATTTTGTAATATTATAAGGCTTCTATAAAATACAAATATAAAAACGATATATTTATATCACCAATATTAACAGTACATAATTTTCATTTTTAGTTCATACATATGAAATTATTCATTTCTAAAATATTTGATTTAAAACATAAACTATTTACATTTTTAATCTATATATATATTTAATATTAATAGTGTAAGAAATTTTCATTATTTAAAAATAATATGTTGTACATTTATGTATAAGTTTATCTTGTCCTCCTAGAATACTTTTGAATTGGTTTAAATATATTTTCATGTAAAACAAATTTGTAATTAGAGCTCGTCTATTAAAATAATTTTGCAGTATAATGATTTTTATAATAACAAATTAAGATTAAAAATTCCTATTATTTAAATATTTTGCAAATATTTTGCAATTAAATTATGAATATATCATAATTAGAATATATTTTTATTAAAAATTATTAATTATTAATTCATTTCATAAAATAAAATAAATAAAAAACTTAAAACATTTATGTGAATATTGGGACATACCCCATATCACATCCTACGATATAGTAAATTTCGCATCACTACACCATAACCGATGTTAATAAAAATATATTTAATCAGTCGCTCTAATAGAAAAATCGATGATGAGGATAGTAAACTAGTCATAAATATCTAAAAACATGATTTAATGTAATAAGAAAATTTTATTTTTAATGGACCCAAACTGGAAATAACTATCAAAGAAAATTCCAATCAGGCTGGTGTAGAAATTTTTGTAAATGTTTTATTTTTATGTGATTTAAATATATATATATATATAATACATTAAAAGTTATATATATATATATATCAAGTAAGAAAATATATCCAAAAACCCACTTATATATGTGGGTTATCTTGATAACTTTTATAAAATTTTCAATATGGGGTTCTATCATGCCCCCATTTTATAGGCCTTCCTATAATTTATTTTTTTTCCTCTTTCAAATGTGGGACTCCAAATAAATTAATTTTTTTAAATAATATATAATATTTCAAGGATAAAAAATAAATTAAAAAAATTGAAATAGAGGAACATGAATATTTTATAAAATAAATATGTTTGATATATTATTGTAAAGAAATTAATTTAATATTATTATAATAATTATATGATTACAAAAATAAATTATAACTAACACAAATAAAATATATTAAAAACAATAATTATGTATTAAAACAAATTTAACTAATGATATCTATGGGATAACCTTTTTTAGTAATCTAATAAATTCAACATTTACCCACTCCCTTATTTAGTTCAATGTGAATATATTGTTTAATAATACTAGTCATAACATTCAGTGGTATCTTATATTGTTACATGTATAACATTTAATTCAATATCTATAACATCTTAGCAAGGATTCCGCAAAAATTGTTCCACGAACAAGTTGTTTACTAGGCCTCTAGTGTGCCACCACATATATGAGATGCAATCGACTAGCAGCGAGGGACTAGTGTGTGATAGTGGGTAGACTATGTCCTCATATGAGAGTAAATAAATAGAAGAAATAGCTAAGTACCATACACAGTGGAAAGTAAACAGATAGGAAAAGCTGTAAACAACTGAAACAGAATATGTTGTAATAATAAATGAAATCTTGTAAAAATCCTAACATCTATGCAATACAATACAACAATGGTCACCCACTAGGTTGACCATACATATAAAACAGTACAAAAGAAACTAAAAGTAAATGTACAAGGATCAATGACTTACTACAAGCCAAAACATGTACGTAATATCCAAATGCTGTAAAATTGTAGCAGCCTGATCAGAATAACTCACACAAGTATCTCTCCCAGATCATGAAACTGTGGGCCTTAGCTCAATGCACCATGAAACTCTTGCTCAGCCTAAAATGTATATATATATTTTATACGTACACCAAGGTTCACGTGAATGGGTGAGAATGAATCTATGTAGGCTACACCCACAAGAATCCTATAAATGTGTTGCAACAAGTGTATGCAAGAGGAACTGCTTATCCATGACGAGACATAACTAAAAAGGTATGTAAATCCAATATGTGAAACCACAGTCAAACCTTGACTCTATAATCTCATCTAACATAGAATGTTCCACCATGTATTTCCATATCTATAATCGTATATATATTACCACACCTATACATACATAGATAGATATGAAATACATGAATAAGTCAATAAAATAATGTAAAAGCCAACATCAGTTGATCCATGGGTCTGTAATCCGGAACATCTGGACATCCTATATAAGGGCATTTAGTTATACATCATGCCACTGAAGTCATGAATCAATAAGTAAATATCTTGGTCCTTTATCTGAATTTACATATACCTAATTATTCCAATACTAGAATCATATCTCGGAGAAATCTATGTCTCCGTAGGGGGTACTCATCCTACACCCGGGTTCACCCATAATCACCTTAAATCACTAGCTAGGATATTGTATGTAACGCCTCGACCCCAGTTACCCAAAGTTGGTGCAATATTACTTAACATTGGAATGATCACAAAAGATCAAATCTCGAAAGAACTATTAGTTTAGTAGCCTTGGAAATACTAGATACATTCATAAATATTACATTACATCATAAATTGAAAAACTACAATAACATAGTCTCCATAGTCCACACTCATATCCCCTTCATAATATCCCTGCAGGTTAATCATAAAATATTTCTTCACATCCTGGGAAAAATAAAACATATAAAGGGGTGAGCTCAGATTCTCAGTAAGGATAACAATATAGCGGAAACATTCATAAATAAACATAAACATTTAAGGCAATGTATAACTAAAACAAAAGCCTTTAAACTTGAACTTCAGCATAATATGGAAAAAGTAAAATGAAATAATTCGATTTACTTATTCACATGGATATTCTACTAGTCTAATAATCACATGCAATATCAATAACCACTTTCATCATGATTGAATGCATAATGCCAGACTATCATAACCGCATAGTCAAGGCCTCGTGCCATGACTACAAATAAGATTTTGTAAAGGCCTCGTGGAAAGACACTAGTTCGTCTCATGAGACCTACCGATGCATCGAGGAGCTATAGCGGGCTCCACCCATCACATACTGAGTCCAATTCATTCCTTATATGGAAAGGTTTAAACATATCATAAACCATAACATAGTCGTATCACATAAAACATTCACAAAGGAAACATAACATTTCTACATTTCAATCACAAGATATCAATACAACACATTGATATAATAAAAACATTATCAAAACCATTTTCAATACCAAAATAAAAGAAAAGTAAACCATGGTATTTTTTTCATTTAAAAAAATTATGGCTTGTAGAGGAAGTCGAAACTCAAATAATGGTCACGGTGACGGAGAGGTCATTGTCGCCGCTTACGTAAGACAAAACATTCCTTTTTTTATTTAGTAAAAATGCTTCATATAAAAATATTCCTTTTGAAAAAACGTAAATTTAAAAGGGGTTTATACACCGTATAAAAGAAAGTTGTGTATAAAACAAAATATGCCTCAATGAAAGGAGATTGAGACGAAGTCCCTTACATCGTGTCTGACTTGACTCAATCGTTCTTTAAACTCCTGAATAATAAACTAGAGTTAATTTCTACATTATTAAGAACATTTTTCAATTTCATTATTCCTTTTATATCACTAATTCCCATGTTATGAACATTATGTAATTATTTAAGTTAATAACGGTCGTTTTAACGATCTTTGGTACATGAGTCGACAATAAACTTCTTATAATTACAAGTTGATCATGTGGTAAAATATCAATTATATCCAAAATTTTGTTCACAATCTAGATATCATATATATCTTATATATCCAGTATATACATGAAATTAAAATATTACATAACATTTAGATGTAAGAAATAAAATGCACCGTTCATGGAGACGGTAAGCCGTACGTACGCATGAATGCTACTTTCATTTATATTTCACATTTAATGGAATTAAATCATAATTATATAAAGTTATATTATAATTCCAGTGTAATATAATATATAATATCATTTACTCCATCCTTTATGAGTCCCACATATGGCATGAATGATTCAAATCACTTTGAGGGGGCGGTAGTCCGCACTTCCTAAAATGAAATTATCGCGTTTACCCATAATGGAAATCATAAAGGTATGCCATAAATTAAAAATACAAAAACATAAGGAAAACATAAACATAATATATATCATATATAAATATAGTTACATCTTAATGGCCACCATTAGGGGTGTTAAAAGAAGATTGAACAATCATCGTTTAATGAGGCAGTAATTCGCCACCCACAGAAACAGTATGTTCTTTAACCATTAGATGAAGGTGTGTGTAAGTGTAAATAAAATACTTCTAAAAAAATATCCTAGTATATTTAATATATTGTTTTTGTTAAAAAATAAAGTAATATAAAGAGTTTAAGGGGTTGGAGAAGAAAAATAAAACAAAAGAACATAAGAGAAGACATTACCTTAAAATCGGGTAACTCTTTTTGATTTGAGCCAAAGGCATCCTTGGGAAGAATTTTGCCCAAATTGAGGCTTCTAGGAATAATAGAGGAAAGTTGAGAGAGTATTTGGGCAGATTTTGGCCGAGCCAAATGGCTTTGAAGGTGTGAATAAGGAGGTAGGGGTGGGGGCCTTTTATAAGTGGAGAGGTGGGACACTCTTGGAAAGTCCTGAAATGTTACTTTATTATGATATGATTTTCGGATTTTAAAGGTCCCCCAATTATAGATTTCGAGTATAAGGTGATAATGGTTATATATATACACATCCAATAGGTTTTTGACAAGTTTAAGTCTTAGATTTTATATTATCATTTCATTTTATTTAAATCGTCAATTAATGAGGTAATCGCTGCATCATCATGGTGTCATATAAAATTTAATTTATTTAATTTCTAAAAATTATAAAAAAATATCTTGATGTAGGAAATATTTTTATCTTTCCAATGAATATTTATAGTCTAAATGATAAATTATATAACTCCATTTAATAATTGTTTTAGTGAAACAACACATGTTTGTGACAATTTTATTTTTACTTTATATAAAAAGTTATTAATGTCATTTTCTTACCCAACTGGCTCCATGGGGTCCCTAAGTTGACCCATGGATTTTCTCGGTCATCCATGACTAGTCCAATAAGGTTAGGACAAGTGTAATGGTAATTTCATATTATTATAACATTATATTTACCTTAAATTACACTAATTACCTTTAATCGCGATTAATAAAACTTAAAAGTTACTATTCACAAAAAATGATTTTCATCTCATTGAAACACATTTTACTTACTAATGACAACTATGTATGTCGGATGTTTCAAATTCTATTCACAGAATGGTAAAGTTTCATTTAAACGAAAAAATAGTTTTTTAGCTACCACTTAGTGGTTTCACTATTCATCAAAAATTGAAGTTTCTCAGAACAATACCAAAAATTCACCCTAAACATTAATTTATATTCTGAATTAAAAAATGATGCCTATTTTAAAAAATCCCAAACATATAAGTTTCATTAAAAAATTTTATAATTAATTCCCATTGTCAAAACAAATAGCGGGTTTTTAAGAAACAATATCAATCAAAAGATCGACAACTGTTTATGTCCAATTTCAATGTGAAATCAATTATAATGACCATAATTGGATAAAATGGTAAAATTATATTCTATTTATACTTTAAAACCACTCAATATTATAATTTATCACTATTAAATTTTTTATTAAAAAAAAAATTTTCAAGTATTTTCACTATTCATCGAAAATTGGATGTTCTCAAAAAAATACCTAAAATTCAACTTAGGTTAATTTCAAAATTAAGAATCCAAAAATGAAGTCCATTTTGAAATATATAATTTATATAATATCAAAAGGTGGGTAGTACTATTCATAACGGCTAATTGGATTGGTCGCGGTGTGTTAGAACTCGAGGTTACGTACAACACACGCTGCTCTATTATTCATAGAGAAGCGTACCATGGAATCATGGGGTGTTATATTCTCCCATAATTCAATAAATAGCTTCCTCACAATTTGAAATTGTTATTTGAAAATAAAAGGTTGAAAATAGAAAATACCTTTATGGAAAACCCATATCGGAAATAGGGTTAACAAAAATATAACTTTAAAAGAAAGAAATAGAAGTACAAAGGTCACCCGAGATAGCACATACTAGGATTCTATGAAAACATGGATATGGAGGAGAAACAACCCATCAAGGTCTCATGGAGAGTTTTAGAAAGCAGGATTTGGAGATAGTGAACTATAAGAAAATCACAAACTTGTGATTGGTTAAACGGTCTTTGATTCCCCAGTAGGAAAAGTTAACCAATAATGTTTTTGTTTGTTTTAAGTTACCTTTCATAAAGTTGAAGTATTTACTTTTGAGATTTACTAATAACGTAAGGAAATATACTTACTTGTCATGTAGACATTCATTCCTTACTAAATTTTTACCACAAACCTATCTGTCACTCCAAAAGGTAATAGAACTCAAAAATATTCTATTTATCCTAACCGTATAGGGTTCCGAAAATAAATTTATAATTCCTCTATCAGAACTAAAAAACTACATTATACACTCCAGGGACTTCACGTAGTCCAGTGGTCGGCGATAAATCCCAATCGCACTAGGGTTGTGGGTTCGATTCCCACAGATTTTTCCAACGCGACGGGTTTTCACACGGTCTGCTTGTTGCCCTTTTTATAAATATCCAAAAATAACCTTAACAATAGTATCCAATGTAAAATATAATCCATTCCAACCTTTATAGTTATCCAAAATACCTATTTCCAGACTTTCTCTAAAAGGTCTCTAAATTCCAAAATCAATTGTAACATTAGATTCCCCAAACAAAGTAAAGTTTCTCTTATTGACGCATACTAAAAATATGATTACCTTCATCATATTAAAACCTTAATGAAAACAACAAGTAATGCAGTATAATCCTTATATATCACATTATTCTTATATCTAGTACATCTTTAATACAACACTCAAATGACATAATTATTTAATAACAACATAAGAACTCTAATTATTCCCCCTCATCTGTGGTAGTATCAGAACTTGATTATTATCCAATAGCATCATTTGGGGCATACTCTGATGATTTGGACATTGGTTTGCGTAGTGTCCCCACTCCTTCTAGATGAAGCATTGTACATTTGAAACCTTTTTCTTACCTTTGCAGTCACGCACTTGGTGTCCTCTTTCTCCTCACTTATAACAAACTCCCTTTCCCTTTAGGCAAGTTCCAAGGTGTTTCTTCCCACAGGTATCACATATTGTAAAATTATTCTTTTTCCTCTTCCTTTTATCCATCTTTCTATCTTCCATCCCTTTCTTCTCTTACTTACCATCAAATCCATATGACTCAGAGAATTATTTACTTATCTTATTAACACATGATTCTATTTCTTTATATGTTGAGAACACATGGGAGACTATTTCCCTTCTAAATGTCGTCTTAATACCATGAAATGTATTATCCTTCTTAATCTTTGGATCATACGTATGGCTGGAGTTCACATTCCTTCTATTGGGCACCATTTCTATACTATGGCATAAACTAGGTCATTTTATGAATTGCAATGAATAATTCCAAACTTGTAAAATACTTAACGTAAATTGAATGGTTTATGGATACAATCCATAATCATAAAGATGTTTTCTTTGAGAAAGTATATACTCATAAACCCTTCATAATGGTTTGTAAAGAAAATGGGAATTATCCTAAGCATATCCCTCGGGAGTGTCGTAACCAAGAGTGCAGCAAGGCCCGTTGACGTGCACCAGTCCCCGTTCGAGTCTAGATCAAAGTGGTTTTTTCGGGTTTTACCCCTAGGTACATCTATGCCAGAGCTGCCTCTACCTGCTCGTATCCAGACTGGAATGTATCGCTCGGAAAATACACAAAATCTATACTTTACCAAAATTATAGGAAGTTCTTCTATACTAATCCTCAAATTCTATCTTAGGGATATGTTCTCTAATCATAGTTTATCTATATCTAGCTTCCAAGGTTAGTACTAAACTGCCTCTGATACCAACTGTAATGCCTTGACCCCAGTTACCCAGAGTCGGTGCATTATTACGTAACATTGGCATGATCACAAAATATCATGTCTCGAAATACAGATTAGTTTAGTAGCCTTGGAAACACTATATATATTCATAAATGTTTAATTACATCCTAATGTGAAAAACAACAATAACATAGTCTCCATAGTCGACACTCATTTCCCCTTCAGACTATCCATGTAGGTCAGTCATCAAATATTTCTTTACATCCTGGGAAAAATAAAACATGGAAAGGGGTGAGCTCAGATGTTCAGTAAGGACATCAATATAGCGGAAACTTTCATAAATAAACATAAACATTTAAGGCATTTTATAACTAAAAAAAAGCCTTTAAAACTTGAAATTCAGCATAATATGGAAAAAGTAGAATGAAATAATTCCATTTACTTATTCACATGGATATTCTACTAGTCGAATAATCACATGAAATATCAATAACAACTTTCATAATGATGGAATGCATAATGCCAGACTATCATAACTACATAGTCAAGGCCTCGTGCCAAGACTACAAATAAGATTTTGTCAAGGCCTCGTGCCAAGACACAAGTTTGTCTCATGAGACTTACCGTTGCATCTAGGAGCTATAGCAGCCTCCACTCATCACATACTAAGTCCAATACATTCCTTATATGAAAAGTTTTAAACATATCATAAATTATAACATAATCGTATCACATAAAACATGCATAAAGGAAACATAACATTTCCACATTTCAATCAAAAGATATCAATACAAAACATTTATATAATAAAAACATTATCAAAACCATTTTCAATACCAAAATAAAAGAAAAGTAAAACTTGGTATTTATTTTTCATTTAAAAAAAATTTATGGCTTGTAGAGGAAGTCGAAACTCAAATAATGGTCACAGCGACAGAGAATTCATTGTCGTCGCATACGTAAGGAAAAACATTCCTTTTGTCATTTTGTAAAAATTCTTCATATAAAAATATTCCTTTTGAATAAACGTAAATTTCAAAAGGATTTATACACCATTTAAAAGAAAATTGTGTATAAAACAAAATATGCCTTAATGAAAGGAGATTGAGACGAAGTCCCTTACCTCATGTCTGACTTGGCCGATCGTTCTTTAACCTCCTTAATAATAAACTAGAGTTAATTTATACTTGATTAAGAACCTTTTTCAAGTACATTATTCCTTTTATATCACTTATTACCATGTTATGAACATTATGTAATTATTTAAGTTAATAACAGTCGTTTTGTCGATCTTTGGTACTTGAGTCGACAATAAATGTCATATAATTACAAGTTGTTCATGTGGTAAAATATCTATTATCTATAGAATTATGTTCATGATATAGATATCATATATATCATATATATCCAGTATATACATGCATTTATAATATTACAAAACATTTAGATGTAAGAAATGAAATGCACCGTTCAGGGAGACGGTAATCCATACGTACGCATGAATGCTAATTTCATTTCTATTTCGTATTTAATGGAAATAAATAATAATGATATAAAGTTATATTATAATTACAGTATCATATCATATATAATATCATTTACTCCATCCTTTATATGTCCCACATATGGCATTAACGATTCAAATCACTTTGAGGGGGTGGTAGTCCGCACTTCCTAAAATGAAATTATCGCGTTTACCCATAATGGAAATCATAAAGGTATGCCATAAATGAAAAATACAGATGAATAAGGAAAACATAAACATAATATATATCATATATAAATATAGTGACATCTTAATGGCCACCATGAGAGGTGTTAAAAGAAGATTGAACAATCATCGTTTCATGAGGCAGTAATTCGCAACCCACAGAAACTGTATGTTCTTTAACCATTAGACGAAGGTGTGTGTAATTTTAAATCAAATAATTCTCAAAAAAACATCCTAGTATATTTAATATACTGGTGTTGTTACAAAAGAAAGGAATAAAAAGTGTTTAATGTGATGGAGAAGAAAAATAAAACAAAATAACATAAGAGAAGGCATTACCTTAAAATCGGGTAACTCTTTTTGATTTGAGCCAAAGGCTTCCTTGGGAAGACTTCTTCCCAAAGTGAGGCTTCTAGGAGTAAGAGAGGGAAGTTGAAAGAGTATTTGGGCAGAGTTTGGCCGAGCCAAATGGCTTTGATGGTGTGAATAAGGTGGTAGGGTGGGGGCCTTTTATAAGAGGAGAGGAGGGGCACTCTTGGAAAGTCATAAAATGTTACTTTATTACGATATGCTTTTCAGATTTTAAAGGTCCGACAATTATGCATGTCAAGGATAAGGTGATAAGGGTTCTAAATCTACCCATAAAATAGGTTTTTGACAAGTTTAAGTCTTATATTTTACATTATCTTTTCATTTTATTTAAATTGTTAATTAATGAGGTAATCGCAGCATCATCATGGTGTCATAAAAAATTTAATTAATTTAATGTCTAAAAATTATAAAAAAAATATCAGGATGTAGTAAATCGTTTTATATTTCCAATTAATATTTATAGTCAAAAAGTTAACTTATATAAACCCATGTAATAATTGTTTTAGTAAAACAACACATGTTTGTGACAATTTTATTTTTTACATTAAATAAAAAGTTATTAATGTCATTTTCTTACCCAAGTGGCTCCATGGGGTCCCCAAGTTGACCCATGGATTGTCTTGGTCTTCCATGAATCATCCAATAAGGGTAAGACAAGTGTAATGGTAATTTCATAATTTTATAACATTATATTTACCTTAAATTACACTAATTACCTTTAATCACGATTAATAAAACTTAAAAGTTTCTATTCTCCAAAAATTATTTTCATCCCATTGAACCACATTTTACTACCTAATGACAACCATGTATGTCAGATTTTTCAAATTCAATTCACAGAAGTGGTAAAGTTTCATTTAAATGAAAAATTAGTTTTTTAACTACCACTTAGTGGTTTCCCTATTCATCAAAAATTGAAGTTTCTCAGAACAATACCAAAATTAACCCTAAGATATAATTGATATTCCGAATTCAAAAATGATGCCTATTTTAAAAAATTCCAAACATATATGTTGCATTAATTAATTTAATAATTAATTCCCATTGTCAAAACAAATAGCGTGTTTTTAAGAAACAATATCAATCAAAAGATTGACAATTGTTTATGTCTAATTTCAAATTGAAATCAATTATAATGACCGTCATTGGATAAAATGGTAAAATTATATTCTAATTATACTTTAAAACCACTCAATATTATAATTTATCATTATAAATTATTTTTATTAAAAAAATTGTTTTTAATTATTTTTTATATTCATCAAAATTTGGATGTTCTCATAAAAATACCAAAAATTCAACTTAGGCTAATTTCGATATTCCGAATCCAAAAATGAAGCCCATTTTGAAATATAGAATTTATATAATTTCAAAAATTGGGTATTAATATTCATAATGTCTACTTTGATTGGCCGTGGTGTGTTAGAACTCGAGGTTGCGTACAACACAAGCTGCTCTATTATTCAAAGAGAAGCGTACCATGGAGTCTTGGGGTGTAACATCGTACACTGATGATCAATCCAGAAAAGAAGGATTTTAGTGATTACTTACAAACATATTTTAAAAGTTCACTAAGTTAGTCACCATGCTACCCAGGCCTATAAATATTGTCTAATGTAATATTCCTAGGTCTCAATCTGCAGACGGTTACGACATTCGAAACCTAGATGAACCCTACGGGGATTACCCTTAAGCGACCTGAAAAGAGAACTCACTTGTGAGATTCCATGAAACACATCTCAAGTATTGTAACTACTCTAGAATATTGTAATCATTCAAATCATATGAATATGATATCGTAATTATCCCTGCCACTTATGAGTGAATAATCAACCACAAGGCATTTCACTCCATACTCGTACAAAGAGAACTCACCGGTGAGACATCATGTTACACCCCTTCAGTCTCATACATAAACCGGAAGAGTTTAATCATTCTGATCATAGGATGAGGAGATCATAATCATCCCCAATGCTTGGAAGAGAATAATCTACCATGATTCTTGGGTCTCCATGCGTGTATATCATAATAAATGGCTAAATATCCAGATACCAACAAACACCTCTCTTAATCCCAAAAAAAATAAATATCTCAAAATATAAACATTTAGGCTCAACAGCCATGTCCCAGGTAGTACATCTAGGTATACCAATAAATATCGGAAATAAAATTTATCAAAAGTCAGATCCCAAGTAAGCATGTTTGGGAATCACAATAAGAATAAAATATTCTAAGAAGAACATATGGGATCCCAAAATAAGGAATGAAACCTTATGCCAAGCTCAACAGCCACAAACAAGGAAACACATCTATTAAGCATCGCTACATCAAAAATAAAAATGTCAAGTTATAACAATAGAGTGAGGGTGTCTCGAATTCCCAACCAAACATGATTGACAGAGCCCCAAGTGCAGACTAGTTTGGCACAGGTTTTAAGGTGACACCCGCTACCATCTCTACCCAAACCCGATGTAAATCATATGGTTGGCCAAAAATCAGGCACCCACTAGATCCCTTATGTCGAACACAAAGAGGTATCTTACTTAGGATCCGAATGGTCTAAACACAAGAAAATACATACAACACGGTATGCTTAGCTGGAAGGTATGGAGGAATCCTACTCGGCATCGTCTAACGAAAAGTAAATGGAGACATTTTACAAGGGATCCTCATGAATGGTACATGTTACCAGGATCCGATAAGGAACTCCATATATCAGCATATAAGAAAATTCAACCATCATGGAATCCATGGTTACAAGATAAAAAATAATGGTGTCCTACAGAGGATCCTCTATGTTAAAATGTAAATGGAGTAATCCTACAAGGTATACTCGATAACAACCATTATCACAACCTCTTAGGCTAAAATGGAACACTTATCATGGGAGATGTCCTCAAAATAATACTGCAAAGCATAGGTCAGGAGAGATAGCTAATGGACCATCTCAAGATATAATATAAACTAGGTTAGATGGAACACCCAACCTATCATTCATATTTAAGTCTCTCTCTCTCTCTAGATATGAATGAATTTTATTGATAGAGTAAGAACCTATCCACTTAGTTAGAATCCAAAAAACACTAATTTGAAGTCCTTATAATTCTCTAAGGGTTTCTCCATTATGATCTATATGGAAAAATACATAGAATGGACTAATCTTGGTTCCAATTCTGACTCTGGGATAAGAAGATATGGAAAACCCTCAAAGGATTGAAAAGGGGAAATAAAAGGTGTTTCGCCATCGATATAGGGCATGCACACCCAATGGCCCAAATGGGCGTGTACCCCCGCCGACCTGGCCATGTAAAATCCCAAGGTACATAGTGCATAAGGTGGGAACATAGAATGTACCCTACATGGGGTATCAACCTGTGTCTCTCATATACCTCAATGGATACGTAGTAAGGTCATGTACTTATACATAACGTTCCACCCACATCGTTTCAATCTATGTACTCTACATGACCATGTACCCCTACATGGGTTCTCCTGGCTGGGTACATAGATACATGACTCAGTACCAGTACATAGTCTGTACACACCTGCACATGGAATATATTCCTTAAATATCATCTTCCCTGAATGGGGAGAACACATGGCATGTCACCATGAACCACATGTCGTGCAACCTATTTTTCTTAAATAGAAAACCTTAAAATTTCCCACATTGCTGGCTTTTTGTCCCCAAAACCATAGATCTAGCCACTAGTGGCCTCATAAAAGAATAATAGGGATTTAAAAACAAGAAAAAAAATAACTTAAAGGGTCTTTTCAGTAAAACCCTAAATGGACCAACCTTTTCGTGGAAAACAATGAAGGGTCATTTGATTTCTTAGTCCACGGTTGTCACATGTCGATTCAGTGCATTAATGGATTCGTGATGGAACCTCTCTTTAATTCCCTCTCTCTCTCTCTCTCTTTATCCCTCTCCCTCTCCTATCTTTGTTCATAGTGAATGTAATCCCTAGGTGGAACACACAAGAATCCTGGAGGAATAGAAAGTAAAAAAAAGAAAAAGGAAGAATAGAATAAAGAAAAGAAAAAAGGGGCTTGGGCCGGCCTCAACACCCAACTCAATTTTATGCTACGTCTAGTGTAAAATATCTATTCCAGAATCAATAGAATAGATAGAATCTTAATATTATGCTTTATTAAAACATAATAGGAAAACAAACTTACGTAAATTAATTTGTATTTAATTCATTGAATATTAAATATTAATTATTCTACTAAAATTCAAACATCTCAGATTTTAAATAAAATCATGTCTTAACGTAAACACCATATTTTGGGACCAAAAAAGTGGTCATAAAAATTTTATGATATCATATTTTATGGGTAAAAGTTCATCTTACCCCTTTCCAAGCATCTGACAACAAAAATTCAAATTTATGCCCAAAATCGTAATCTAGAAAAACATGGGTCCTTATAATATCTTATATCACTTTCATTGGAAGAAATATATGTATCAATATCACATAGTTGTCACTTTCCATGTTGGTTATCATAGATAATGATATCATCTTGACACCTCTAGAAATATTTGAAAATATGGATTTTGAACTGTATCACTCCCATTGATGCCAATATTTCATTATACTAATGTGATGCTCTATGTTTTTATTAATCGACCCTATCCAATCATAGGAATAAATTTCCTTTATTTTTTCCATGATATTGTTACAAATAGATTATATTTCTCTACATCATATTATGAAAAATGTTATCATTATATTATTATATGTGATGAAATTTATTCAATTAATTTTTTCATAATGTTCAAAAAACATCATGACATCTTGAATCTGACAATTATACCCCAGATTATTTTTGTGAACATCAAACATATCCAAATTTATTGAATTAAATAAACAAAACTGATTCAATAGGATCATTAATAGTTTCTTAAGGGTTTAATTATAATAGTAACGTTCCTTAATTAGTTTAGTCATTTTCCCTAGAAATTCATGATATATATCTCTAAGGAAAAATGACTATTTCCTTTAAAGGTATCGACTAGATGTCAGAATAGATATTTTTTTTGAAAAATATCTCTCAATTATATGTTATTCTAGTACATCATGATTAATATAGATACTGAGAAATAAAGTCCCAATATTTTAAGTTCGTACACACCAGGAATTACACACACAAACATCTTTATTATCAGTTTGATCCCCTATATATAATTATCCATGTACACCCAAAGGATTGAAAAAAGGATGGAGTATTTCACTAACTCTCCACACATTACAATACTTAAATCATAAATTTAAATACTCATGTTCAATCGTCCAAAAAATTTTAACATTTAAACATTTACTGTGATATGCTATAAATCCCTTAAAAATAATATAAATTTGTTCATATTTAATGTCTTGTATTTTATATATATATAATAGATGTGGTATGAAATATTGTATATTTCATTCCACTTCATATATATCTCTCCATGCGATATACAAAAATCATAGGACACCCAATGTCATGTATAATGATATTATCCAAATTTCGTATAATGATATGGATGATATCACAAGTTTGGATGTGATCTTTAGTACACATACATATCACACCCTCTTCATTTTTCTTGGATTTAACAAAACAAGGGTGAAAATATGTAATTTATATAAAATTAATGATTCCATTTATACTTGATAATATATGGTGACATTAATGAGTTATTCTATGGAAATAATATTAATCAAATAAATGGGAAGGTATATAGAGCTTTTTATTATTACTATCCATTTCATTTTATCCATCAATTTATCTATAATTAAATATTTTATATTTTTTAATTATTTTTTAAAAATAGCTTTTAAGGATACAAAATTCTTTAAAACCCAATATATAATTAGTATAGTCATAGATCTCTTATAACCTCATATAATATATATAGTGTTGTGTTTTAATTTACTATCCATAGTCAATTTAGATTCCCAAATTTGATACACTCACCTATACAATGTTTTTCAATTTATTCAATGTATATTCATCTGAGGAACATATTGGAGGAGAATAGTGTAATTACGGGATGCATCTTAATTGAAATATTATTTAGAAATAGAAACTTTTATGTATATTTAAATGGTTGTGTGTTTTTAATTAGACATTGTTTCTTATCAGTTTTTATCTTTATATGAAATCTATTTATAAAATAGTTAGAATCACTTAGTGCATCCACGATATAAAATTAATTCCCAAATTGTATATTTATCTATATAAAATTTAATTTTTTATGGAAATAAACCTATAT
The DNA here is from genome assembly GCA_963277665.1 of Viscum album. Lineage (NCBI taxonomy): Eukaryota > Viridiplantae > Streptophyta > Magnoliopsida > Santalales > Viscaceae > Viscum > Viscum album. Next base: position 565,327,879 of record OY728120.1, on the reverse strand, counting down.
TGAAAATGGTGTATCCTGAGGATCTTATAAATCCTTCATATATTCTTCCAATTCATGGAATGGGTATGTATTTTGAGTTTTTTTCTTGTTTTACCATATAATATTTGAAATAGTTTTATCAATATTATTTTCAATTAATTTATGTCAATATTCCTAAAACTATGACCACTAGATCAATTGATAGGTTTATTGAATCCATTGAATATTTTGACAAGAGGACTGAGGAAATTAGAGAACCTAGTTATATTTCCTTGGAAGAATCCAAAGAGGAATTTGTTATAAATATTACTCCTCTCATAGATACCAAGTTATTAATTCCATGGAATAAGGGAGAGTATATAAAAATAAATCTTACATATGGCTCTAAATTTCACCTAAACATCACTAAAATGTTGATATCAGTTTATAAAAACTCTAGAAAGGCTTCGAAAGAAGAAATAACTGAGGAAAATAACATCAGTTTGGATATGAAATTATAATATAGATATAGGAAGGGAAGACATCTAATATAACTCAATAAAGAGATTCAGGAATGGTACAACATGAAACTCGATATCCCTTATCAAGATTTGTGCCCAAAAACATTACATATTGATACCTACCTTGAGGAATCTACATTTTTTTAAACATGATTGAGGGATACCTTTGATGTCATCATAACATCGATATTAATGAATTAGATTGAAAATACCATGATGATTCTTTTATATAGTTTATTCAGTGATTTTTATTGAAGGGAGGTTTCTTTGAAGGATGGATTTTTCTTTCACTACTTTCTATATTTTTTTATTTAAATTATGGTTCCCACTAAACCCTTAAAAGTGGTTTTTTAGATAATAAAAATATTGGATTGGAGGATATTGTGATTCCTTTTGGTAATATGGTTATTATAAGGAATATTATCATTATGCTATGATGAGGTATTACTCTATGGTATTTGGGTGATAGTTACCTAAACCATGTTAAGTTTTATAGTTTTATCCCTTAAAATATAGAATTGTAAGGTATGATTAATTTATGTCATATGGTATGATTTAATTCATATTGTATACCTTGGACTCAGAAATATTTTATGGTATAATGTGTGTGATATTATATATATTCTTTTTTGTAGCCTCTCTCTCATTTCTCCCCAATCTAGGGTTCCTTCGGTGGCATTCCGGTGGGGGAGGCATGTGTGGCACTTCTCCGGCGTTGTCTACCACTCCCCTCTTTTCTTCCTCCCCTCCCCTATTTCACGCTCTACTTCTTCCTCCCATTCTCATGTTTTCTTTTGATCCTTTATTCCCCTAATCTCTTGCTCCACTGTATGCAGTCTTGACTCTCTATTCGAGCCCCATCGGTTTTTCCCCTTCTCTTCCATTCCGGTTACCGCGTTTCTGACCCCACTTTGGTCTCGTGCGCTGGTTTTCTCAGGGAGGTTTGGGATGTGTAGGTTGAATCGTGCTGGTTTTCCATGAACTCGATTGTGTTTGCAGTGGATTTGACAGCTGGGGTTGGTGGTTTCGGGTGAGGATGAGCTTCTTCGTGGAGACCCCACCACTTCAAACACTGCTCTGGAATCTTTCTCCCTCATCACTCTCCCTGTCGGTTTATTGTGGTGGTTTCAAGAGGCTTTCGGATGTGTTGTTTGTCTAGTCATTGGTTTTCCAGGATAAGTGACCTTCATTATCTTATATCTTGTTGTAGCTGTTTCAGAAGATTATTGTAGTTTATATCGATGGAATGTTTTTGACAGAAAATGGTATGCTTGTTTTTTGTTTTGTTTTGGGGTGTTGGGTCTACGAAGGTCATGTCGCTACAGGCTTCTCGTCAATGGATTGGGTGAATTTGTGATTTGAAGATGGCAATGTCAAAGTTGTTTCCGGTGAGTGTGGTTTGATTCTCCAGTGGGACATCTATGTTCTGGCATATATTAGTGTTGGAAATGATGTAGTTGCCTGTCAGGGGCGTGGCTCAAGGTGCCTCGACTCGATATCTCGATATCTCGTGACTCAAGGCGGTACGGTGGTGTTTGGTTTAAGGTAGGGTTTTTTTTATTTTCTAAAATTACTATGTTCTCTATTTTTGATTTTCAAATTTGAGCTTTGTAGGTTCTTAGGTTTACCGGTTCAAATGTGAGGTTCAAACTTTTCCATAAAGTGGAATTTTAAAAAATACCAAAAAATGGAATTGGAAATATGTCTTGGTTTTTGATATATTAATGTATGATATAAATGGTAGTATATTATGAGATAACACATGGCTTATTATTTCATCCATTAATTTAAATGGTTTCAAAAAGTGATTTTATGATGTTTAAATGTTAAATGCTTTATTGGAGAGGGAGTTATAAAATTTTTGTTCCTTTAAGTATTAATTTTATATTTTCAAGAATGTTTAGTTTAAATCATAAATATAAATATTTAAATTAATTATGCAGTGTACAAGGATCATTCTCTTGGATTATATATATAACATATATCATTGTGGTGGTAATTTGAATGTTTGATATACCTGGTACTCCAATTAAAATCATTCAATTCCTTATTATATTTAAACAAAGGTTCTAGTAGTTTATGATTTCCTTTAATCATTCAAGGTTATTCATGTTAGCCCATGGATTCCCTTAGTGGATGGATACTTTTCCCTCTTAGAAACCTTTAGCAAACATGTTTGAAAAATTAGGCACAAATTTAACAATGTAAAAAAATTATTCATTTATTTTTTATATATTTTTATTTTAAACACATGCATTTTCATGGGTACAATGGGGTTTTTATTTTCTTTTGATACCATGGATAGTTTTTTTTCATTCCCCTTAAAAACCCAATAGTGGTATCTAAGTCAATCTGTTATTATTTGATTTGAAAAATTAGTTTTAATGAAGAACTGACATATCTTATTGTGTAACATATAATATCATTAGTAGTGGTAAAGTATGGATCAGTCCAGGTTTTTGGATTATTTTTTTCTATCATATCAAAATATAAAATATATGAACCCATAAAAAAATTGAATGGTTATAATCATTTGGTTATTTAATGTTGTTGTGTATGGAATAAAATATTATAGAACATGGTATTAAGAGTAATATTTCTCCATGGTTAGTTTATTTAGAGTATTGTGCCATAGAAATGACATGAATCAATTTAAATCCTTGATGTCGAGTAGCCCCAGTCATCCATTACAATATCAAATATATTTTTAATTTCAATTCAAATGGAATTTTTTATTTTTTATTTATTCATTTATGAAGTGAATTTGTAATGTGTAAAATGTTTATAAATTATTGAAAACAGTATTTTAAGTCATTTTCCTAATTAAAAAATTATAAATTAATTATTAATATCAATATTTTATGATTTATTATTAAAGGTTTATAAAATATTAAATAAATAAATTTCATTAAAATTATATGTTTATGTTAGAATGATTATTATATAAGGTTAAAAATTGAAAAAAACTAAAAACGTTTTATATTAAAATTATAATATACTTTAGTATGTGCTTATAAATTAAATAATAAGTCTAAATATAAAAAAATATATTTCATTGTGTGAAATTATTATAAATTTTAATATGAAGTTATTATAATAAATCCCTTTTTTGGTAATTTATTTAAAACATGAAAAAAATGTGGATTTATTCAAGGTTTAAATAAATTGATATATCTGGTATTTATATTATGTAATTAATTTACATAAAATTTGAAATGTTCATATAAAATATAAAATAATTCTATTTCCATAAATACCATGTATTAAAAATATGATGTAGTATATATTGAATAACTATAATAATTTTATATTTACAAACCTCAACATTGAAGAGATTTTAGTTTCATATATTCATATATCAATACATTAATAAGAATCATATACCTTATTCAAAAGACACATTTGTATATGTGTATATATAATTATATTTTATTCTATGATAAGTAACAAAAAAAAAGATCTGTATAATATATTAAATATTATTATGTTTTTATAATTAACTAGCACAAGCAATCTATCTGATCCATGCCCAAATCTGCCTGCCACTTAATAATGGGAGTTCCTGAAACCTATGGTCTGGAAACTAGTGCTTAGGATTCGTAGGAACATACATGGGAATGATTTTGACTAATAATAAATATATATCAATAATTTAAATCTAATGAGAAATTGAGATGGCCCATCTTTATATTATACATCTATGCCAAATTAGATGTGTTAGAATAAAAATGGAAGTAAATAAAGTAGTAAAGTAACATAGGAAAACTATACCTCTACTCAATCCCTTATCTCCTTCCCCAACAATGAACATTATCCCAAAAACACTCCTCCACATATCTTTTCTTTTTCCACAAACATATATCACTACCCTCCATTTGTAGATTGAATAAAAATCCTAATTGGTCATAGTAAATATTTTAAAGGGCCACATGTCAAGAATTCTATAAAAATAAAATTTGGTCTATCCAAAACAACAATATAGTCACCCTAGGGAGAATGTGGTAATATAAAAAACTCACCTCAAATCCATAGATATATCAATGATTAAAGTGCATATTAAAGTATAACTAAGAACATTCAACTAAGATGATTGATATGCATGATTATAAACATACCGAGTTGGTCACCTCTAGTTAAAACAATAAAATCCATTAGTAAAAGAGATTATAAAATAATTTTTTGAACATAAATTATGAAATATATTTTTATTTTCATTATCAAATAATTTCAAGAATTATGATATGTGCACAATTTTAAACTACTATCACTCTTAAAAATAAAAAATGATCTATAAAATTTTAAATTGAGATTTTAAATGAAGTTAGGGGGATTTAAATCATGCAAAACAACCGAGGAAAATGTTTTCATATTTTCAAAACATATCATGAAAAAACATTTTCTATAATCTATTTCATGGAAACCCATTTCATAAAAACGTTTTTATGAAAAAAACCATTTTCCTTTATAAATTTCACTTTTAATCCTTTTAAAAATAACATATTTGAAAGTAAATGAACACAAACCCAATGTGCCTCATAATTCATACATACGAACCACACAATCATGGAAACATAAGAAAAAGAATATAATTATATAGTGATCCCAATGGTCAAATAAACTAGGGAAAATACAATAAAATCATAAAAAAAATCCTCTAAAGTATCCTTAAAAGTTCCTAGCATCGTGGAAATTGTCCTTCCATCTAGATATATAGGACCTAAACTACATATAAAGAACCTGGGATGACACAATTGAACTTGTATCATCCGTGTCCATCCCATTGAACTCACCGGAAATAAATGTCCCTCGAAAACCCAATTCCATGGGATAAAAGATGGTTTTTATCATTGATGCATACAAAAACTTACGGTCATCCCATCTTGAATTATCTGGGAAGCACACCCTAGTCAAACCATTGGATTTATAAGGGGTTTCCATCACATAATTCATATAATATAATTCATTGAATCCCATGTCAAGTCATGTATAGGTAGGAAATCAATAATCACATGCATTGAATATAAGTAATTTGAAAATAACTCACACCTAACCTCCAACACACTCCCAATAAGTATACCCAATCATACACATAAGAATAACTATTTAAAATGATGCATCAATATACAATATCACATCATTAGACCATATTCCACCATAAGTAGAACAAGAATCACAGAGGGTTCAAGGAGGGTTTTACACCATTTATATAACCATTCAATAATGTGTAAAATGTGCCTTTTCCAAATTAATCGTAGAATTTTTATCCAATATATAATCATTAAAATTCATCTCAATACACACTTGAGTAAAATTTTATCAAAACACATTCGAAACTCAAGGGGTAACTCACACTTCCCATTAACTCACCTCTAAAAACATATAAAGAAAATAATGAGTTTCAAAGTATAATCTGTAAGGGATAACAGATCCCTTTGAAACCAAACAACTAATTTTGATTATTTCATGAGTTTTAATCACCTCAAACATTTTATTCAAAAATTAACCAAGTTTGTGAAAAGGTTTTATGTATAACCTAAATTTTTTGAAATCCTGTTTTTAAATAAATTAAACATTTTAGAAAAAAACATATCATACCAAGTGCCCATATGATTAATTAAAATTCTTTTTCAAAATAAATTTCAAAAAACAAAGAGACTCTGAGTCTTAAAAATATTTTTCATCTAATGAGTTCCAAATCCATTATTTTCAAAAAAAACAATCCTTTATAATATTATTTTCACATTTTAAAAATAAACCTGTAATTAAAAATGGTTTTATAATATTTAAATTTCATTTTTGAGAAGTCAAATGAGCATTTAAAGAACACTTTTCAAGCAACACATGTCCATTCTAAGTAATTAATTGATTTTAAATACAAAAAAAACAAAAAAAAAAGAAATTTCTATTGATGAATTTTATTATGAACATTTTTAAAACAATTGATTCATTTTAAAAGTACCACTTGTGAAGTTTTTTATGAATAGGGAATACAGATTAGGCTCGTGCAAAGTGAGAAATAATTCTAAACGAAGATTTAAGCCTACGATGAACATACAATATGTTTCTAAAATCATAAGAAAATTTTTAAACACAAAAAAAAATTTATTAAAATAAATACAAGGGAGTTACAAAGAAACACCTAACCCAAATAAATTTTGGGTGATCAATATGATCTAAAATTCATCACCACTAATGGTGTACATATAAACAAGTGAGTAGGGAACCACATCATTCCTAGAGACAAGGAGAACATAAAACATCATACAACCTGGAACCCTTATGGTTTGTAAAAAATACACACCACAATAATGGATGGGAATATCATGGGAAAAAGGGATTAAGTAAATGGAGTAATAGAGATATATAACTAGTAATATCACACCTTGAATTGGGAGAAATAATATCAGGATGAAGATGAGAGGAGGAAAGAGTGGTGTTCATGTGAGAGAACCACCACTGGTGTGACCTAGTTCAATGTGGGAGAGGGTAGGGGAAATGATGGAGGAAAATATTAAAATAATTATGAAAAATTAAAATGTGATAAACAATTTCACAAAGGTAAAATTAAAAATTTTGGTACATTTTTTGAAAAATTGGGTTCTAACCATGATACCTCTACTAGAAAAACCAAACATGAAATGTGGGGTTTTCTCAAAGACACCGCATAGTTTAACAAACAATGAATATACCATGACAAATAGAATTATCCCACTATCAGACCTCTATGAATAGTTTTCTCACTGTTTCTCTTTACCATGTTCAACCCATGTAAAATAGAATAATTCTTAAATTTCAAAAATCTTATGCCCGTGAATTCAAAAACAAGCTTTCCTAAAAATTAATTTAAATTAATTTAAATAAAAATTATTTGTGATAGGTAGTGTCGCATTTTGGAATATATTGATTTTGTTGATGGTCTAGATTAAAACTCATCATAATAAATCCCACATAAGGGTAATACATGAGATTATATGATCATATGTCAAAACTCTTAAAATATTATGTTTCGGATTCCTTCCAAATAAACTTTTTAGGACCTCGATCAAAAAAATGGTTAAATTTATACCAAATATTGTTTTCCAGGGATTATTTAATATAAGCAATGTATAATATGGGTGTCCCTAAAATTATTATATTCTCGAATCTATCATGAGAATTGGGTAACCCATAGCCGGATAACATTAAGAGAATTGGGTTTCTAAATGAATGGAGTTTGGATAATCCATCTATTAGATATGGGAAAGGATTAATCGAGTCAACTATTAAAGATTCATATATGATATAATTGAAATTATTTTCTCCCTAAACAACTAAATGATGAGAGAAATTTTTGAATTGCATTGTGTTGCATTTGTTGTCAATGAGGCATGAAGTTGTCTTGGAATGAATGGATGTCAAGGAGTCAAGATGTGAATGTCAAAGGATGTGATGGTGATGGTGATGAATGGAGAATGGCCATGGAACTTAGAAGAATGTCACTTAGGAGATTCACTAAGTGGCATTGGAGAATATGGTTGAAACATTCTCCATGAATATCTGACGATTGTTGAGCTGTTCTTAGAGTTCCAAGAACTTGTATCAACTGGATACAATGTCACAACATGATTAGAAGACCATGCATTGTAGTGACAATGCATGAGGAGTTGAAGAAGCAAGATGATCCATTCACTACTTCTAAGTGGATGAAGTGAGCTGAAGAAGAACATGTACTAATCCTTAGTGCATGACAATGTGAATGTGATCCAACTTGACCTCTAATTGGATCATTGAAGAACATTGAAGAATTATTTGATTCAGGAGCTTCGGTTGATGAAGAACCTTCGGAATTCCCTCCTAAGTTGTGAAATGTTGAAAAGTTATTAAGAACATGAGGAGGAGATGGGTAATTCCTAAGAAGAAGAAGAATTATGAAGAAGATGGCTTGGAATGTGGCATTTGGCTTGAACTTATGGAAGAACTTTGTATTTGACAAAGTATTATTCTTTGCCTTAGCCAAAAAATTGGCCAGCCAAGGCACCTTGGGGGTTCTACCCCAAGGCATGGGTGCTAAGGCACCATGCCCATAGGGGAACCCGTGGGGCGAGCCAGGGCGGCAGGGCGCACCCAAGACACCACATGGGCGCCTGGGGCACGCTCGGAGGAGCGCAGAGGGGCCGTGTGTAAGCCCCGGGCCACGCAGGGGATCAGTTCCTGCGTAGCATGGGTGCCTGAGCGCGCGCCCGAGGTGCATAGTGGGCGCTAGAGCGTGCCCGCGGAGGCAAGAGTGGGCGCAGAGCGCGCCCGCAGGGAGAACACGGTGCGGGGCGGCACCGTGGAGGGAGAGAGTTCAATTGCCGGGTTGAGGCGGCGCTTGGGTAATAAGCTGCGGAAAAATCGAAGGTCGTTTCGATGTGGGACGCGGATTTTTTCCGCGGGAGTGATCCTGGCCGCACGATTGATCGCGCGCCAGATCCGAGCCGCACATCTGATCCGCGGCGAGATGAACTGATCCAGGCCGTCCGAGATCAATTGCATCGCCGATCCAACGGCTGCGAGTTCGTCCTCAACCTCGAGCCATGCCGAAGCTCCCCGTGAGCCGCCGATGAACCAGAGGCTACCTGAGGCCGGTTTTCGAGTTCCTGGCCACCTCTGAAGGATCTAAGACCTCCATTGAGCTCGTCTCTCCACACCGAACTGAACCATGCTTAAAAATGGGCATGCATGCAACGAGAGGAAAATTCGAAGTTCGGCCGAGGCAAGAGAATCTGCCGAGGCTATGAATGGTTCGTGTTTTGCATGGGATGGCCAAAACAGAGGCCATGCATTCGTTCGAAAATGCATGCACGTAGACAAAAATAAAAAGAGAAGAACCCGCGTAAAACAGAGGATAAAAGTAAAGATTTTGAAGATTTTAAAAGATCCGAAATCTTCGGGAGATTAAATGTATCTCTACGCGGATGAACCGCCTCTGCCTCGCCTATAAAAGAAGAGCCTAAGGCTCCAAAGATTGCTGCTGAAACTCTGTTGAAAATCCGAGTCCCGTGAGAGCTCTCCCTCGCGAAGACCTGCCCTGCGCGCACCACTTGCGCGGCAGCAGCCCGAAGCCATTTTTGGCTTCGCGAAGTTCCTTGCGCGCAAACACTTTGCGCGACAAGAAGAGAGGGTTGGGCAGCGCCCTCCTTGTGCCCGAGGTTGGTCGAGGCTTGCGCGAACCGTGGCTCAAGATCCTTGCGCGGCAGTGACACCCTTGCGCGCTACCTTGTGCACCCAAGTCCTTGCACTATAAAAGAAAAGAAGTTGGCCGCACCCCTTGCGCGCCTTCATTTTATATTTGGGCAGTGGGTGTGCAGAAGAAGACCCGAGACTTGTGCTTGTGTTCCAAGTGAAGGAGGAAGACCCAAGGCCATAGCCTTTGTGTCTGCAATGAAGGAAGAAGGCCGAGGATACCTTGGGTGTGTGCAAAGAAGAATAAAAGAATAGATCTTGTGTGCAAAGGAAGTGAAAGGCCGTAGCCTTGTGTGTGTGCTAAGTGAACAAGAATACCACAACTAAACCTAAGTTAGTGTGTGTCAAAGAAAGAAGAGGTCATAGCCAAGATTGTGTGTGCAAAGTGAAAATACACCCTACGGGCGTTTATTGTGTGCAAGAAGAGGAAGGTCACTACAAGTGTATGCTAAGTGAAGAATTTGTGTGTGCAAATTAAAGAAGTGGCCGAACCTATGTGTATGATCTAAGTGGAGTGAACACACATTGAAGAAGGAAGAAGTTGACCCACACTAAAGTAAAACACACTTCTAAGTGTGTGAACAATTTGAATATAGTGTGTGAAGATTGTGGAGAAGGTGTGTGCTTAAAATTGACTACACCCTTAGTGGGTTTATTGCACCAAGAAGAGAAAAAGGGGAGTGCATGCTTGCATGCATGCACGTGCACACGTAAACAAGTCAAATCTGCTTGTGTGCATTTGAGTTGACCAAGACCATAGGATCTTGAAGAATTTGAGGAACCCATGCTATCAGTGCATGAAGTTCATTTGAATTGAGACTGGACCAGACCGAAGATAAAGATATCAGTTGTCTGAGCATTCAGTAGCTGGAGAGAGAAGCCAGGTCATCCTGAAGAAGGAGATAAAGCCTGAGCTAGACGAGAAGCCCTGATCAACCACAAGTGATCAGAAGAGAAGAGCAAGGCCAGCAGCCTTTATCCCAGGCTGCTGAAGTTACTTGAAGAACTTAAAGTGAAGAAGAGCTACTCGTGTGACTCGAGGAGCCAAGAGAAGACCCTGTGGGACTCAGGGAGAAGAAGTCTTCAGTGGGATTCTGGAGCAGGCCAGTGGGACTCTGGTAACACTGTGGGACGCAGTATAAATACCCACCTGTGGGACTCAGGAGAGATACAGTGGGACTCTGTATCGACCATTGTAATTTTAACAGGTTATAATGGAGAATCCATGCTGGGAGAGCATGGAAAGGATGTAGGCATTTGGTGCCGAACCTTGTAAATCCTTGTGTCCTGTGCCTTTTCATTACTACATCATTCGGGAAAGGTTGAGAGATACAAGAAGAGTGGATCGAGGCTTTAACCAGCCATAGAGGATTAATTGATAAGAATCAATTAGTAAAAAGTTTTAAGGGATCACTGATTCACCCCCTCCCCCTCTCAGTGATTCACACTGATCTGGGCACTTTAATTGGTATCAGAGGGAGGTTACCTCTAAAAGATCCAAGGGAGTCTTTATGAAGTGCAGATTTGAGGAAATGAGTGACCAGCCTCAAATGGAGATATCTGCCAAGACTCAGAAAAATAGAAAGAAGAAACAGGCCAAGAAGATGAAGAAAGCATGTCCTAGCTGTGATGAAGTTGAAACAATGAATGATCTTCAGAGTGCACTCAAATATCTTCAGAAGACAGTTCCCATGGAAGTGGCAAAGTGTATAGCTACAGGCATCCATGATCTTCATGAAGAAAAATCACAGTTAGAAGAAGAAGCCAATGCAATGGAAGATCAGTTGGCAAAAAGGGTTGGCATAACCAACACTCTCAGAAAGCTGGTAAATACCAAAGATGATACAGTATCCCTTTGCAATGAAAGATATGAAGACACTGCTGAAGAATTGCAAAGAATCCTTTCTGAGAAAGAATTCTTTAAAGTAGTAATCAAAGAAGTTTTCCATGCACTGGAAAAGAGGCACAGAGTATCAATGATTGTCAAAGATGCTCAACTAGAAGATAAAGTCAAAAGGGTGAATGATCTTGACAACTCAATGCTTGAAATCAAGAAGGTGCATGAAGACCAGATGAAACAACTGGTGGAGAATTGGGAAGGAAAGCTAAGAACTATTGAGGATGAGAAGAACTCCCTCAACATGAAATACTTAGAACTAGAGGTGATATTGAAAAATCCGCAATCACCCAAAGCTGAATCCTCCCAGTCAGCTAAAAGAAGAAATGTTGCCACTCAAGTGAGCTTTGATAAGGATGATTCTAAAAGAAAGACATCCTCTAATAAAAGGGCAACATCTTCTAGAAAGAAGGTACCATCCATACCATCTTGTACTGATGCTTCTAATTGTGTTTCCACAAAAAGTGCAGGATGGAAGAATAATTCCAAACAAATATGGATGAAGACAGTAAAGAAGCAGAGCTCTCCTGAAACAGCACAACAGGTCAAGAAAAGTACCCTACAATCAGAAGGACTGAAGAGGTCAAGATTCGTGGGTCAATGTTGGTGTTGTAACAAGTATGGGCATTGTGCAAAGGATTGTTGGTACAATCCACTGAATGCCAAAGCACAGAGGAAGCCCATGCCGAGGGGGAGCAAGCCAGAAGGAAATAAGCAACATCAACAGGTCCATAGACATCTGTTTACTGCAAATAGATTTGGATTACTTGACAACATCTGGGATGGTTGCAAAAGTGGTCAAAAAGATACATGTCAGTCTCCAACTGTATCCAGAGCTCAAAAGAAGAAAAGATCACAGAACCTGGCTCAAAAACATTCATTGGGAAGCAAGAAGAAAGTAGAAAATGCTCCCAAGAAGTGCTTGAGAAATAAAGAGAAGTCCTTGGAGTCTGAGTCCAAGAAGGGTGATGCATCCAGTAGGACCACCAAGAAAACATGCTTCTACTGTGGAAAGAAAGGACACATCGTGGACCTTTGTAAAGAAGCCATGAAACTAAATAGAAGCAGACTGAACTCCAAAAGACAATCAATCCAGAAGAAGAAGGGATTGATTGAAAATAAGTTGCCTAAGAGAGGTAGCTTAGCAGCATCCAAAGAACCATGTGGAACTTCCAAAACTGAGGCCACTCTTCCAAATGATTTACTAGTCATATGGCCAAATCAGTTGCAACTTGCCAAAGATCTACAAAGAGCTGAAGAGGAAGTACTGGAAATTGCTAAAGCAAAAGAGAAGAAGAAGATTTCACATGAAGATGTGTTGATATCCACACCAGCACAATCATCACTGAAGATCAAATGTGCAAGTGTGAAGACTGGTGAAAATGGGACATCTCGGTTGAGAGAATCTTCTCAACCTTGTTGTTCACATTGATGAACCAAGGATGTTCCATCTTATTCCCTTATACTCTTGGTATATACATGTGCTAACATTGCAGGGAATTGAAGATGATGATCATTCTCATCTGGAGGATGGTTTGGACAGAATGGAGTGCACCCCTTGAGGGGGAGCCAATCTGGAGAAGATGGTATTCTAAGATTTAATATCATCTTGAGAAAAGTGAAGGTATTCCAATCATACTTTCATCCCTTGTTTCTTAATTGAGTTTATCTTGTCAATTAAGGGGGAGTATGGATTGAAGGCAAATGGATGAAAGGGGGAGCTTTATCTTTGCACCTGAACTTTCTAATGAGTTTTGTGAAGTTGTGCAGGATTTAGCAAATTCATTGTTATATCTGAAATCTTTCAAACCCCTAAGCATGATCTCACATGTGTAGAGAATGTTGGACAGCATTGAGTACCTTGGTTACATCACTCTTGTTTTCTACACCGGGTTAGCCCAAGTAGACTTAGAGTTGATTTACTAAAGGTTCTTTGCTAAAGAGAACATGTGACATCATCCCTCTCTTAGTGATTTTCAAGAAGATTCTATTCAAAGGGAGGAAGATATTTTTGAAAGTGAACCACACCACACCTTTGCATTTGATTGCCAATAAGGGGGAGAAAATATTGGCACACATGTTGACCCATTCATATGTGTTGAAGTGCTGTATTGACAACAAATACAAAGGGGGAGATTGAAGTGCATTGTGTTGCATTTGTTGTCAATGAGGCATGAAGTTGTCTTGGAATGAATGGATGTCAAGGAGTCAAGATGTGAATGTCAAAGGATGTGATGGTGATGGTGATGAATGGAGAATGGCCATGGAACTTAGAAGAATGTCACTTAGGAGATTCACTAAGTGGCATTGGAGAATATGGTTGAAACATTCTCCATGAATATCTGACGATTGTTGAGCTGTTCTTAGAGTTCCAAGAACTTGTATCAACTGGATACAATGTCACAACATGATTAGAAGACCATGCATTGTAGTGACAATGCATGAGGAGTTGAAGAAGCAAGATGATCCATTCACTACTTCTAAGTGGATGAAGTGAGCTGAAGAAGAACATGTACTAATCCTTAGTGCATGACAATGTGAATGTGATCCAACTTGACCTCTAATTGGATCATTGAAGAACATTGAAGAATTATTTGATTCAAGAGATTCGGTTGATGAAGAACCTTCGGAATTCCCTCCTAAGTTGTGAAATGTTGAAAAGTTATTAAGAACATGAGGAGGAGATGGGTAATTCCTAAGAAGAAGAAGAATTATGAAGAAGATGGCTTGGAATGTGGCATTTGGGTTGAACTTATGGAAGAACTTTGTATTTGACAAAGTATTATTCTTTGCCTTAGCCAAAAAATTGGCCAGCCAAGGCACCTTGGGGGTTCAACCCCAAGGCATGGGCGCTAAGGCACCACGCCCATAGGGGAACCCGTGGGGCGATCCAGGGCGGCAGGGTGCACCCAAGACACCACATGGGCGCCTGGGGCACGCCCGGAAGAGCGCAGAGGGGCCGGGTGTAAGCCCCGGGCCACGCAGGGGATCAGTTCCTGCGTAGCATGGGCGCCTGAGCGCGCGCCCGAGGTGCATAGTGGGCACTAGAGTGCACCCGCGGAGGCAAGAGTGGGCGCAGAGCGCGCCCGCAGGGAGAACACGGTGCGGGGCGGCACCGTGGAGGGAGAGAGTTCAATTGCCGGGTTGAGGCGGCGCTTGAGTAATAAGCTGCGGAAAAATCGGAGGCCGTTTCGATGTGGGACGCGGATTTTTTCCGTGGGAGTGATCCTGGCCGCACGATTGATCGCGCGCCAGATCCGAGCCGCACATCTGATCCGCGGCGAGATGAACTGATCCAGGCCATCCGAGATCAATTGCATCGCCGATCCAACGGCTGCGAGTTCGTCCTCAACCTCGAGCCATGCCGAAGCTCCCCGTGAGCCGCCGATGAACCAGAGGCTACCTGAGGCCGGTTTTCGAGTTCCCGGCCACCTCTGAAGGATCTAAGACCTCCATTGAGCTCGTCTCTCCACACCGAACTGAACCATGCTTAAAAATGGGCTTGCATGCAACGAGAGGAAAATTCGAAGTTCGACCGAGGAAAGAGAATTTGCCGAGGCTATGAATGGTTCGTGTTTTGCATGGGATGGCCAAAACAGAGGCCATGCATTCGTTCGAAAATGCATGCATGTAGACAAAAATAAAAAGAGAAGAACCCGCGTAAAACAGAGGATAAAAGTAAAGATTTTGAAGATTTTAAATGATCCGAAATCTTCGGGAGATTAAATGTATCTCTACGCGGATGAACCGCCTCTGCCTCGCCTATAAAAGAAGAGCCTAAGGCTCCAAAGATTGCTGTTGAAACTCTGTTGAAAATCCGAGTCCCGTGAGAGCTCTCACTCGCGAAGACCTGCCCTGCGCGCACCACTTGCGCGGCAGCAGCCCGAAGCCATTTTTGGCTTCGCGAAGTTCCTTGCGCGCAACCACTTTGCGCGACAAGAAGAGAGGGTTGGGCAGCGCCCTCCTTGTGCCCGAGGTTGGTCGAGGCTTGCGCGACCCGTGGCTCAAGATCCTTGCGCGGCAGTGACACCCTTGCGCGCTGCCTTGTGCACCTAAGTCCTTGCACGATAAAAGAAAAGAAGTTGGCCGCACCCCTTGCGCGCCTTCATTTTATATTTGGGCAGTGGGTGTGCAGAAGAAGACCCGAGACTTGTGCTTGTGTGCCAAGTGAAGGAGGAAGACCCAAGGCCGTAGCCTTTGTGTGTGCAATGAAGGAAGAAGGCCGAGGATACCTTGGGTGTGTGCAAAGAAGAATAAAAGAATAGATCTTGTGTACAAAGGAAGTGAAAGGCCGTAGCCTTGTGTGTGTGCTAAGTGAACAAGAAGACCACAACTAAACCTAAGTTAGTGTGTGTCAAAGAAAGAAGAGGTCATAGCCAAGATTGTGTGTGCAAAGTGCAAATACACCCTACGGGCGTTTATTGTGTGCAAGAAGAGGAAGGTCACTACAAGTGTATGCTAACTGAAGAATTTGTGTGTGCAAATTAAAGAAGTGGCCGAACCTATGTGTATGCTCTAAGTGGAGTGAACACACATTGAAGAAGGAAGAAGTTGACCCACACTAAAGTAAAACACACTTCTAAGTGTGTGAACAATTTGAATATAGTGTGTGAAGATTGTGGAGAAGGTGTGTGCTTAAAATTGACTACACCCTTAGTGGGTTTATTGCACCAAGAAGAGAAAAAGGGGAGTGCATGCTTGCATGCATGCACGTGCACACGTAAACAAGTCAAATCTGCTTGTGTGCATTTGAGTTGACCAAGACCAGAGGATCTTGAAGAATTTGAGGAACCCATGCTATCAGTGCATGAAGTTCATTTTAATTGAGACTGGACCAGACCGAAGATAAAGATATCAGTTGTCTGAGCATTCAGTAGCTGGAGAGAGAAGTCAGGTCATCCTGAAGAAGGAGATAAAGCCTGAGCTAGACGAGAAGCCCTGATCAACCACGAGTGATCAGAAGAGAAGAGAAAGGCCAGCAGCCTTTATCCCAGGCTGCTGAAGTGACTTGAAGAACTTAAAGTGAAGAAGAGCTACTCGTGTGACTCGAGGAGCCAAGAGAAGACCCTGTGGGACTCAGGGAGAAGAAGTCTTCAGTGGGATTCTGGAGCAGGCCAGTGGGACTCTAGTAACACTGTGGGACGCAGTATAAAGACCCTCCTGTGGGACTCAGGAGAGATACAGTGGGACTCTGTATCGACCATTGTAATTTTAACAGGTTATAATGGAGAATCCATGCTGGGAGAGCATGGCAAGGATGTAGGCCTTTGGTGCCGAACCTTGTAAATCCTTGTGTCCTGTGCCTTTTCATTACTGCATCATTCGGGAAAGGTTGAGAGATACAAGAAGAGTGGATCAAGGCTTTAACCAGCCATAGAGGTTTAATTGATAAGAATCAATTAGTAAAAAGTTTTAAGGGATCACTGATTCACCCCCTCCCCCTCTCAGTGATTCACACTGATCTGGGCACTTCAATTTTAAAGAGAACTCAATGATTTTGTAAAATATGTATTGTTTCCCATTGATAGATTTAATGAAATTTAGAAGTTACAAAGTATTAGTTGGTGAAAATTTAATTAAATTTCTTATTAAATGTTCTTAAAATATGATAATCATTAGATAAAAAAATTATAGATAAAAATTGAATCTTCTTCAACATTGAATTTCAGACAAATTAAAGTAGACTTTTAGTGGAATAAATTTAAAAGACTGATATAGGAATTTAAAGATTGTTCTCAAGAAATAAAGAAACATTTATTATCATCAAATATAAAATTCCAAAGAATGACCCTTCTAATGAATCTAGTTGGGAAGACAAATATGGTTATAGTATACATAGTAAGGACCCTATATAATTCAATACATTTATGATTTTTTAAATAGATATCAATATTTCAAGATACATGAGAATAAGGATTTATTTTTCATGATAGATAACTACAAGAATTTTTATCCATAATAATATAGAAAAGAAATATATATTATTTCTAATGAACATTTTCAGTGTTATATGGTTGAAGGTACATTAATGTGAACTTATTTCCATGATATGATCAGACATATAAATGGATTAGATAGATTAGGGTCACCACAAATGCTTGATAAGATAGTAAAATTTAGTTTACTATGACCACTGGATAGGAAAGGGTAAAATATAATCAAAAAAATAGGAAGAAGAGGAAGAAATGTCAGAGATATTACTCACTAACTTTTTTGTAAATAAAATTGGAGTTTCTGAGTAAGGGGAATGTTTCCACTATGGAGAGCCTATAAATTTTGTACAAAAAATAAAATAATTTATGAAGTTATATAAGAAAATCTATATGGAATCCATATTATTCATTAATGTTATATAATTTAATTATTTTGTATAAAAGGTTCTATGATACTAACTATATATTTTTCAATTATTATAAATATAATAGTTTTCAAAATCGAGACGTATTTTACGAATAGAGAATAAATATTACATCAAAAATAATCATTAAATGGTTCATTATATTAAATAAGTGGATGAAACAAATTATTTCAACTATCAAATTGTTTTAAATGGTTTTATTTCTATTTTATATCACTTTTTACCCTATATGATAATAGAATAATTGAAAACATTATGTCATTTTAAATAACATGATATTTTTTAATTTTTAAAAAAATTATGTTTAATGCATTTTATAAAATATATAGAAAATAAAGGATTAAATTATTTTTATCTAATTTAAAATTAATTGTCCTTTTTATTTATTAAAATTATAGTAAAATAGTTTTTCTAGTGATTTATGGAATTTTTTTTATAAATGGGTATTTTCATATAAATTATATTTCTCTATACACTTAAAATTACTAAAGGGGTATGTTTATAAATAGTTCATTTTCTAAATATTCCCCTTAAAAAATTATTTACAAATAAAAATTAATTATTTTTTTAGATAAATATTTTGGATAAAATATTTTTAGGACAATGTATCATCATCATTGAAGATTGAGAACTTGGTAGATGATGTTTTTGAGTATGGTTATTTTGAATTGGATATATGGTCTATAATTTGTTAAAGGTTCTTACATTTTATCTTTTGAATGAAATAGTCAACTATTTTTTTATGCATTATTGTGAGGCCTTGTGAATGTTTTCACTGATTTAAAGAGAATAATGGTGGATTATATGAAGTTTGGGAGTAATAATAAAAAAATTAGGTGATTATTAGAATACATCATCATTAAAATATATATATTTTTGAAAATTATTCATATAATAAACATGTGGTAGTTTTAATAAACATGTAATATTTTCAATTATGGAAATGGTGATGTTCAATTTTGTCAATATAAAGGAAAAGAAACCATGTTTACTCTTCATGGTTTCAAATGTTGTAGCTCTAGTTGATAACAAAAAGTCAATTTTTTCATTTTGATGTCATATTTTAGTATTGAAGTACATATTTTGACATGGATTAGGATATCAAAATAATAAAACCCATGAATATTGGAAGTTATTTTAGATTTTAAGTGTGGATTAAACTAAAACTACATTATTTAATGACATTTCACTAAACCAATGCATATAATACTATCGATAATATATTTGAGATGGTTTATTTTAATTTAAAGGTAGTTCAAAAATGATAATTATTAGAATTTAGTGGATTTTTTATATTATTTCAGTTGTTTTTTATGAAAAAAAACATTTTAATTAAAATAAAAAAATAAAATACATTTTATATAATTTATACGCTTTTTTAGTAGCATTGATCTTAAACTGCCACTATGTTGTGAAAATAAATAATAATAATAAATAAAATATAATTTAACAAGACATTAATAAATTAAAAAACTAAAAACTACATATTCTACATAAATTTATAATAGTAATATACCCATTAAAATCATTCAAGAATAATCAATCACAAACAAACCAATCATACAACCACCATCAGACATTCAGTTGTCATATAAATAAAATAAGCTCAATAAATCTCAACCCACAACCATTATTTCCATTACTCCACAACCTCCATTGTTATCCCACTACCTCAATTGTTATCATATTCATCAGTATACACTAAAAAAACTATGACACTATCATAACAACAAAAATATAAACCATCCAAAAATAAAAACAAAGAAGCATAATGAAAATATGTATATAGGAATTTATGATACATTTCAAAAAATATACAACAAATTTTAAAAACCATAATACATGTCCTGTAATGATTTTAATATATTATAAGGAAAAAAACAATATAATATTGAATCCTCCAACAATAAATCAACAAATAGAGGAAAGTATCTCCCATGTCACTATTATATAATAAAACAAGAATGAAATGAGGAATAAATATTCACCAGTTGAAAATTAAATCATTTAATATCATCAAAAATCATTCAAAAACAATTACATTTGATTTCTTATCTATTATAAAAAAACAAATTTTCATTTATTTCGCATGGAATAAAAATACAATTCCAAAAAAACTATTGGAAAATACAAAAAATAATATATTGATTTTTTATCTGTTAAAAAAATATACCAGTTGAAAATTAGAAGTGGTAAAAAAGAAATTATAATGATTTAAACATCCGAAAGAATTAAAAAACTAAAAAAATATACTCATCTATTATAAATTGAAATAAAATAAAATCAACCTTGGTTTAGTTTTCTAGTGTAATTAAAAATAATAAATAGAGAAGAATAAATAAAAAGTATACATAGAGTATAGTTGAAACATTCATTTTTAGTCCCAATTTTCATGGATTCAGTTCGAAATTAACCACTACAATATGATTTATAATGCAGTAAACATCAGCCGATATTATTCCCATCATTCATTAGAAAATATAAACTATGAAATTTTCCACAATTGACTACCACATATTATGGATTTCAAAAGATTCATAATATATTTTATATACATACAAAAATATAGATGTAAAATAATTTAAAACAATCAAAATATGAAATTAATATAATATATGTGTATGAAAAACATAATTACTTAGTCACTAAGGAATTTATCTATAAAAATATTTTATCCTAGATATTTCTACATTAAAAAATAAATAACATACTTAATATTTTATGTAAAACATGAATACCTTAAAAATAAAAAAACTTGTATTATAAAAAATTATAATATAGATACATTATAAATTTAAATGTTCTATTATTTAATCTTCACTATAAACACCATTAAAAAAATCCATTTGCAACAATACATCATCATTTTCATCCTCTATTTTGAGTTCAACCATTTTTATATTTTCAAGGAAATCAATTTAATTTTTTTATTATTTATCATGTTCACTATCCCAAAATATTACTTCAACTTCATCACTAAGATTGTAAAATTATCCCTATTTTATATTTACAAAAACACTCTAACCTTCATGTACTAAATCCGACACATAACATATTATATTTTTTATGAATCCAAGATTATGGGATCATGATATTCATGCTCATTGACATCAGTCAAGTGAGAGAATTTGACATATATCGAATGTAATGAATCTTTCATTGTACCACAGTGAATATTGGCAGGCTTTTATTTGAATATCATGACTGAAAATTAGACATTATAGTTTAATTTGATTATATAAACCAAATTTTAAGAGTATATCTACTCTATAAGTATAAATATGTAACTATTCTATGTTTTCAATACATTTCTAGGAATAATTAGAAAAACATGAAACTATTAATATTATAATAATTGAATCACTTAATCCACTTTTTCAGGTCCTAAAGATAAAAACACTAAACCATTCGCTCAATAATAATGATATAAAAAAGATTATATAATATATTTGTTTTTATATAAACTAAATAAAATCACCTTTAAAATATTAATTTTACTATTTTCTTACATGATGTGAAAACCATTCAATAATATTATTATTAATAAATTTTGTTTTCTCCATTGAATTTTATGATTTTTCCCTTAGTCCTAATGGCCCGAAAGCCGTATTTTTTATTTATTTTTGATAACCCCCTTTTCAGGGGATATGGGGGAACCTTTACAAGGCCTGTGGGCTCAGAGGTTACATGAAACATAGTTATTAGGAAATATACAAACTATACATGGAACTCCTCCTCCCAGCTTCTTCATCATGATATCAGATCTCCACTTTCGCATGGTTTTTTGGCAAAGCTTCCCATTCAAGCACAAGTCGGTCCTGATGGCAATGTCATAACCTCTCTTTCTGAAAAATCATCTTAGCTTCTACTCTGGTGAATGATCCTTCTCTAAATCATGATGGAAATTCCATACCCTCTCTTTTTCAAAATTATAATTACCCAATATATCAGAAACACATCTTATGTGATTGAATATTATCTCAATTTGAGATGAACCAAGCTAAATAAACATTTTTATTTCATTATTTTACATGAATAATAATTAAATATCATTAATAGTTTTTCTCAATTACGAAATGAAGTCTTAGTGATGTTTAAGATTGATTACAGGAAAAATTAATTATATAATACTCATTATCATTTCGTCTTAAGTTTCCAATTCAAAATCACAATATAAACATCTCATATGTAATACAAATAAATTTTTCCAAGATAAATAAAATATAAAAAAAAGGTTGCGAATACAGTATCATTAATGGAAACAGAAGAGATAACCAATGATAATTATAAGTTATAAAAATATAAGTACCTATGTATGAGTGGATAACCAAGATACATGAGCATAAAACAAGGAAATATACCTAGATAAAACATAGAGCAAAATACTTTAGAAATCATAACATAAGCGTGTTTTTATATATAATAATATGACATAAACATGATAGTAGATATCATAACATAAGGGATCATGAATAAAAACCATTTTCCCTTACTGGATCAGGCTTCACTCAGCTATTACCCACTATGGATTAGGATTCACTGACCAGTTTCCCTTGGTGGATTGATTATCACAGGTTGTGTCACATTATATCATTAGATATAAAGCAATAAACAATTAGTAGGAAGTTTATATAGGTCCCAACTATAACATAATGAGACATCATACATATGTGTTCAATAATATATTAATATTTCAAAATATCTTCAAAACCCATATGAGAAAATGAGTTTCATTCATCACATCATAAATAACATGGAGAAATAAAAATTTATTTCACAAAATTTCTAGAAGGTATCACCAAAATTGACCTTAATAATGTAAATGGTTCATAACCACATCTCAATCAACCAAAAATAATTTTAAGATAAACATTTATTGGGTTATTAAAAAAATAACATATATGGAAATAAAATTTATAGATGTAAATAGGAAATGGAATCAAAATAATAAAATAGTTCACAAAACACACATTTATCTTTACTGTAAAAGAAAATGTTACAATAATTTTGAAAATTCATTTTTGGAAAGGTTACATTTGAGATATTAAAAATCAATAATTTTAAAAAAATCAATTTTTGGAATGAAATATCATTAATGAGTCCCTAAAAAGACAAAATGGTCTTAAAAAGGTGAAGTGAAAACATTTTGAAAATTTTTAATTTTTAAAAATAATATTAAATAAAGGATCCTAAAAAACATAAAGGTTTGAAAAGGTGAAGTGAAATCTTTTTAAAACAATTAATTTTTAAAATTAAATATAAATAATATATCCTTAAAAATGTGTAATGGTTATAAAAGGAAGTGAGGTAGGAAGATAAAAAGATTATTTTTAATGGATGAAATGTTTTTTAATTATTTTGAAATACCTTTTTTTAAAACCCACTTCATAAAGAGAGTTTAAAATTTTAATTTTGAAATATTTTAATAAAAATTATTAGGATCATAAAAAATGATCCCCATTAGTGTTCCTAAAATAGATAACTTTGGTAGGAAGTAAAATATAAACATCATGGAAAATATTTATTAGAAAGAGCGGGAGTTATTATTTACAATGTTACTATTTTATTTGAGAGGGTATTTAAACAAGGAAGATTATATCGATAAAAATAAGTGACTTACTTATTGGGGATGTGAATATACCATATAAAATAGGTGAATGATGGGATAAAATATATGTTTAAAATTATCAAGTAAGAAATACTATGATCCCATGAATCAGAAATTGACTCCATGAGATACTTATGACATTAAAAACATTCAATCAAACACCCTTGAAGGATATGATTTTAAATAAAAAATTAAAAACTTTAATAATGATATTATTTTGATATAGAATATTAAAGGAATAGTATATCAACCATTACAAATAAAACATGGTGTATAATAAGAAATGTTTCTCACTAAATTAAATTTGGGACCAGAAACACCCAATATTAATTATTGACTTACACAAAAGCTATTGAATCTAATTTATAACAAAAATGAATATCTTAATAACCTATTTTATAAATTTATTTTAATCTATAAACATTTATAAAATGTATTCATAATTATTCTCTGTATGTATGTAAGTTATAATCAATTATGGATATCATGTGTGAGTAATATTGATCATTTTGAACTAGTTTCATAATAGTGGTGTTATTCCTCATTCTTCTCTAAAATATATTCAATAAAAAATCCTAAAAGGTACAATATTTAATTTTTTAGTATATTTTTTAATGTTATAAATTCATTTAATATGATTTTTAGTCATGGTTATTATATATGAACTTTGTGACAAAAATGTTTTGATGATCCTTAAAAAATAAATTATGGTATCTTAATTAATGATTAAAATATTAATATTTAATGTATTTATAATATTCTATTAATAACTTCTAGATTAAGAAGGAGAACATAAATACATTTTCTAAGGATATCCTTGTAGGAAATAATAAACATGAATAAATAATTAAAAGTATAAATGTTGCATATGTGTACTTTACACCAAAGAGAATTTGAAATCTTTCTATCTTTATATGGCGAGTTTAATAAAGATAACCAAAGTGGAAAGCATAATAATCCTACCTCATTAGGTATCCCAAGGTAAAATAAATCATCCAATTTTTATATGGTATTATCCATTTATCTATGTTATACTAGTACATCTATTTTTAAATGATGAATTTAAAAGAGAGCTTTGGGAGGAAGAGGTTTCGGCGAGGCATTATCCAAAAAACACATAGTTCCTTTACATTATGGTGATATATATATATATAACCAAGATACTATTTTATGCATCTTCATTTACTCATACATTTTTAATTAATGAATAAATATTTATTCACCCTACTCAAAAATCTAATTCATGTATAACTCCAATTCTATTACATCTTATGTAAAAACTTAAATAAATGATATATTTTAAGTATTGTTTCCATTACAATATTAATACACTTAATATTCGGTTTCTCATACAATTAATGGATGTTTTGTGCATTATATTTATTTCTTCCATTCATCTTGATATACCTTACACTTGATATATCCATGCATTATATTGTAGATATAGCTTTAGAAAAAATATCCTTCAATCTCCCACAAGTACTAAATCCTAAAAGACCTCATTCCATTTCCACATATACTGTATCTTATACAACAACATTATAAATCATATCCATAACTCCATATGTATACTTTCTAAAACACATTTTTAAAGATATCATTTACTTCACCTTATATAACATCATAATTAATACCTTTTGAAAACACATAAATACAATTTTGGATTAACATTAAAATGATTTTAGTGTATTTTTCTGAGTAAAAACTTTTATCCTTATTAATTCCACCAAAAAGTGTGACCCCAAGATCCATTATATCATTGAAAAAAATTATGAATCTATGTATCCATAAGTGTATAAAAAGTGTGCCCTCTAGAAAATATTCAATGTTACTCGTGTTTTAAATGGATATAGAATGATCTCCTTATAAAACATGTATCTATATACCTATTTCCACTAGTATATATCATATAAAAATGTGAATTCTTATATTTCTCCTTTTTCTATGACTCAAGTGACTATAGGGAATGGAGCATGCCAATTCTTTATAGCCAACACATATGATCTCAACTCTTAGAGTAAAAACTGATCTCATATTTGAATAGATCATATGTTATTCATCATTATGAGTTAAAATATCATATTCCCCTTGCCTAGATAATTGTTTAATATATAGGTGCATTATCACACTCTTGTAAGATATATCAAACAAGGGTCCTCGTGTCATCCTTGTCATATGAGTGGAAAATTTTCATCTTAGTTAAGCTTCATCTGATGGATTGATCTACATCATAACCAACCACACCTTTATTATCGGAATTAATATATATACATGTGTATGTGGGGTGTCATAGTATGAAGGTTTTCACACTATTTATCTCACCAACCTTGGGTAATGGGAACTCAAACATGATCCATGGACCCTTAGTATACCAAATACATCTGTACGATACACCATATAGTATACATAGTAGCTCATCTGTCACACATAAAGAATTATATTCTTAGTTTTGCATCTCATTATCATATTATATATCTATAAACAAGAATTGTACTCATAATAATATTGATATTTCACCATGTCTAATAATACTCCACAATAAACATCATTTTGGGATAAAATCCAAGTAATACATTAAGAGGTCAATTATCAAAGCACCACATGAAATTAATATCTATATACACATTTATATAGACAATGTGAAATAATGATAAATTATAATTTTCCATTAATATGATACATTTTATTATTCTTAATCTATTTAATAATATTTTAAAAAACTAATATACGAACTGTTTTTTCATATTATATATTATAAACATCGACATCATCCTTATACTTGCGATAAATTCTAGGTTTTCGTAACTCTTTACATCATATGTAATTCCTATAACATCATTATGTGACTATATAATAAAACAATCCCACAAAAAATATTTATTGAGAAACATTAATGATGTGATCTGTATTGAATAATGGTGATACATAGGTATCATATTCTTAGTTGTTTAACTTCTTGAACATATTTTATTATAATTATCTTCACAACATTAAATGTTACTATGTTAACTTTAATTTTATACTTAGAGCTTTTATAATTTCATCATCCTCATCATTGGAACTCATTTATATCAAAATGTTTCCTTGAAATAGTTTAACTACTAACATTATTGTTTTCCAGTAAGTCGTTAATCTATTTGGATATAAATTTAAATTCACTTCAAAATTAAATTGGTGCAATTTCTTATGTGTTAATTTTAAAATTCTCCAACTTAAAACATTCATCCACTATCTTGTTAGACATGATATTATTTTCAAAATATCTTGTTAAGATATAAAAGCCATTTTATGTTAGAGAGTAACATTTATTTTCTTTTAGTATGAATATTTTACAAATAAACTATTATTTCTATATCATATATTTTATTCTTTTTGTTTGGAAAAAAAATAATTTAAAAATACCTATTTATTAAAATATACCACTGATGAGTGGGGGGAACACATTCCCACATATTTTAACAAATACATTGATAAATATTCTATCTAGGATAAATCACTTTTATACATATATTGATTCAAAAACAGGTAATAGAAATTGATTAATCATAAACCCTATGTATGTAATAAATCCTCACATAATTTTTCACAATAAACTTTTGTAATCTATCAAATATTTTTATCATATAAGGTAAATTAGATGAATATACACATATTTTAATTAGATTCATTTAATCTTGATAAAATATTTTACATTCAAATCCACAATGTAGAATCTATTAACTACATCTCTTGAATATAAATTATAAGATCAATCAATTCTTAATTTTATTTTAAACTCCTATATATTTTATACACCTTGTCAAATATACATTCATCATTACATGCCTTTCAAAATGAATAATTAATTTCTATGAAATTTATACGGACAAGAATATTTTATAGACTTTCACAAACTTCTCTAGGTTTGCCATGGATAACCCAATAAAATTAATTTATTATTATTCTTTATTAATAACCCTGGGTTTCAATGACCTTGATTACATTCATTAAGAAAAAATTTTCAACTTTTCAACTAACTTTTCATATTTTCGTTTTGAAATTTTACAACTTTTATTGTCCATATAATTCCATAATCTTGACATTATATGCCCAATTCAACCATTCTGAAAAAATTAGAATATTGGGTAAATATATCAATAATTTATTCATATTTATTGTAAATTTCCAGAGATGATAACAGGAAAAATTTATTAACCACAAGAAGTCATTTTTCATCTAATGCCTTCAAAACCGTGAACGAATCAAATTATACTTTCCAAAGCATCTAGATTCTCTTATAGAAAAATTTCAAAACTTGGTTGCTAGGGATGGAATTGTTCTAACACATATAATTTTCCATGATAAATTTTCTCACATCTAAAATCATTATTAGGAACGTTGTTTCAGTTACCAGACTAAGGATTGTCCAATATTAAGCTTCTCCTAACCAAGGATTATTTAGAAAATTTATATTGATGATGATGGTGAAGATATTATCTACAAATAAAGATTTTCTCATTTGAGAATCATTTACTATTAACTATTTAATAAGAACTATTATTAAAATGGGATCCCATAAAATGATGATTATAAAAAATTCATAATTTAAATAAAATAATTTTATATTTGGACCTTATTTCCTAATTTATAACCCTTTATAAATTATTATTTATGATTTCTAAATAAGTAATTTTATTTTTATATCATAATTCATTCTATATAATATTTTAAATGGAATTTCAAATATTAATATTTAATATCTTGGAATAAAATACTTCACAATCATTTAAATAATTCTAAAAAATGTATAATTAATTAATAAATAAATAATTTATAAATTAAAACATTCCATAATTCTTTTTATAATGAATTAAATAAAATTATAAACAATAAAAATAATTTAAAATTTTTTATAATATTTACTGTTTACCCTTATTTAAGAACCCATTCCTACTTAAGGGTATCCTCCCTTTACCTGTACAAAGACACTTTGCACAAGGGTAATTATCCTCAACCATTATACAGATTCTCTATAAAACATAATACCCTTGTGTAGTTCCAATTGCATATGGGTAATGATCAAACAACCTTTACACAAAACTTCACATATAGTTATCACCATTATGCACTATATAGCATAAAAGTGTAAAAGGATGGAAACCTTTATGTAACCAATATTCCATGTAAGCTCAAGTTACAACATACCTTTACATGGACCTAGGAAAATCGTGTTTACTCTTATTTTAAACCGTTAATGTAAATTTAATCCACAGTTTATATTTTTATGAGCATAAAATTATAGGTATCATACCATTACATAACCCATTGTCGGTAAGGGTTAGGTCATGTGACCCTTACATAGGCCAATCTACATAATTGTATTCTGAGATAACCCTTTCAATGACCACATTGGGTTAGTGTAAATACTTAATTACAATTATGAATCCCATATGTATGAGGGTAAGGTATTTTTTACCTTTAAATATCTCAGCTACATAAGGCTAAACCCTTTTATGAAATTGAATTTCCTAAAAATTAAACATTTTTTTCCTTTTCTCCTTTATTTCATTATAATTTTCATAAAACTTAAGTATTTATTCACTATAATACCATTTATGTGTTTTCTTAGAGTATAATAAAAGTTATAGGTCAATCTAAAGTTACTAAAATACTTCTTTGAGGATATCCATACATGAAATATAAATCACGTGTAAAAATAGAAATGATAAAATATTTGACATACCTTGCACTGAAGAGCATTTGAAACCTTTTTATCTTTATGTGATGATTTTTATAAATATCCCAAAATTTTAAAACATATTTATTCCACCTCTTTAGGTATTATTGGGTAAATTGAATCATCTTATGTTTGGAAGGGATTCACTTTTTCTCTATGGTATGCAAGTTTCTCTATATGGATGGGACGAAGGTGAAAGAGAGATTTAGGTAGAAGATGTTTCAGACAAGAATAAGCAATAAAACACACATACTTCCATTTAATAGTGATAATATATATATATAAAAATATATATATCATTGAGAACATTTTTCAGGATTCTGTATTTATTCAGGAATTTATAATGCATTAATAAATATAGATTCATCAAAATCATGCATCTAATGCATGTATAACTCACATACCATTAAATTTTATGGAAAGGAATAAATAAATGACATATTTTAATGATTTTGATTCATAAAAATATAACACACTTACTATTTCATTTATCATTTTATTAAAGGTAGTTTCATGCATGAAATAATATTTCATGCTTGCACCTCGATATATCATACACTTCATATAGCCACACATCATATGCTGGATATTAATTTAGGTCATATTCCTTTCAAATATTAAGATTTCAGTACCAAAATGAAAACAAATTGTAATTATTTATATCAAATCTAATAAATAATTATTTACTCGTTTTCATCCATGATATTACATTACATCATTGTTCAAAAAGGTGGTTTGACTGAGCCAAACACGAGCATTCGATAATTAATAGAAGATCATGATTGTAAATGTGGATTATTTTGGAATAATATCATTATTATAGATGATTAATAACATTATGTAGATAATTTTATTTTTATGAGTTAAATTTGATGATATTTAAAATAATCAAAATGAAACTATATGAAAAATAAGATATTTTACTTCCTGCAGGTGGTATCCTACACAACGCACAATTAACATTCTCATTTCTCAATGAACGAGAGCGAAAGAAGATAGATTATAATTTTTATCACTAAAATCACAATTATATAATATATTTATAAATTATTCATAAATATCACCCATATAATCAATGAAGTGAGGCATTACAAAAAAGTGACAGTTATTGCTTCGTGGAGGCTGTAGTCTATACAATTAATGAATGATGGTTTTATTTTTTTTAATATAATAGGGGAAAGGTGGATAATATTTTTCCCATATTTATAAAAAAAATTAGTATATGAAAAATACTAATATAATAATATATATATTAAAAAATTATTTTTGGTAATGATTGGAAAAAATACATTAGAAAAAATGAGTACTCATATTGAAATATTTATTGTTTCCTTAGAGGATTCCTACAAAACAGAGGTCTTAAGATAATATATTTTTTAAAAATGATCATGAAAAAGGAATGGTATTATATGTTTAGGAAAAAATGGAATGTTTTCAAAAGGAAAATAAATTATCTGATTAGTCTTTAATAGGTGACATGGGCGGGAGGCTTTTATAAGTGGTTTGAATGACATTTTGGAAAATATATCAAATTAATATAAATAGAGGACATGTTTCGGATTAAAATAAGACTCAAATAGAAAATAATAGATTTGTTGATGAGATAATATTGATGAAACCTCAAAAATTCATTTTTAAACATTTTTTAGTCTTGTTTTTTAGTCCATTCCACTTAGAATTTTTACTTTTATCGTTTTCTGTTTTACCGTGATTACTAATTTTTTCTATGTAATTTTCATTAAATTCATAAAAATATAAGGGAATTTATAACATAATTTTTACCTATTGATTAAAAATATGGAAAAAAATTATCAAATAATATTTCTATGGGTATAAAAAATCAATTTTAACATTAACTTAGGTAAAGTGTAAAAATTCATATTTAGAAAAGGTGTATTTTTAAGATAAATATGTAGGTGTAGGATAAAATTATAAATTTATTTGATTTCCATGACATAAATTATTTTATTGTAGACAATTAAGATTTATTTATCTTTTAAATAAATCCAAAACCAAATATTAACAAAATAATATTTTAAAAAATAAAAGACTAATAACTAATTTTTCTATTGTAAAATATTTCTTATGTTATTAAATAAAGGTTTTATATATCCATAATGGTATTTATAATTTTATATATTTACTCTTTAATACATTTGTGATCATCAAAAATGTTTGATAAGTTTTTCTGGAAAAAATACTTCTTGTTAGATTCATAAAGGTTTCATTTTAAGTAAAAAATAATTTTCACTATTCAACTAAATATAATCATTTTACAAACATATAAAAAATTACCATTAGGATAATATAAAAAAATAAAATTTAAAAATGAATTTTATATTTTATAATTGAAATTTTGAAATTTATAAATTTATATTTTATATTAAAAATTAAAATATAAATGGAAAACTACTTTTACTGAAATTGGCATTATTAAACATTAATTGTTATTAATATTATTTCATATCAATTTGAAATTTAAATAAATGTATTATATTTTTTCATATATTTCAATATCATATATTATAAAAATAATAATTTAATAGTGGTATATTTTATTTATTAACACTTTAAACTGATATTTGAGAATGAAAAATCACATCATATTAATTATATATCCTCCAAACATAATAAATTTTAATTTATTACACTATTTTTATTTACTAGAGTATTTATTCATATTATAATTTCTTAATAATGTTCATCTAATATTTCATGGATATTTTTGGTTCAGAGTTATATATAAATAATGGTATTGCAAATAGTAATATTTTAGAAAAATATATTCTAAAATACAATGTTTTTACATTCTACCCCATTAAATAAATAGTTTCCCCATTATTTTAATTATTTTTCACTAATTAATGTAAGTGAGGACATTTATAAATGTATTCATAATTCAGGGTATAACTTCTAGTATAACATATACCTTAAAATATGTATCTATGTCGATTCACTTATCTTTAGTCAATCAACATTAGTCATTCATATAATCATGTACCCTAGTATGTATATATATAAATCATATATTATTCATTATATACCATTCCCAATTCCATTTGAATCTCCAAGATATTAAACCATAGTGAAATCATATATTCTTCAAAAAATTAATTATATATTTGACCATCAAATGTATTGACCACTAATTCAAAAAGTTATATACTAGTCAATATATATCAAAATCCAAAAAAAAAGATAAACATCACCAAAAATGTTATGAATAACTTTTTTAATAAATAAATAATCAATTCCAGCGATATAAATACAATGTAACTCACATTTATCAATATCAATCAACCATTTATCACATAATAATTAATAATATATTAAACATAAGATTTATTCATACCTCACTAATGTTTTCTCCAATAGATATCCCAAAAAATATAACCTTTTAAAAAAATTAGTTTACAAGGTTATTGATACAATTTAATATATTTTTCTAAAACATTAAAGTATAACTACAAAATAGAAATCCAAATAGGTTCCACAAAGCCTCATAACATTTAGAATATAACATAATAGCATTAATAATTATCACTAACTAATAAAAATAGATAATAGAATCAAAATTTAATTACTATTAATATATCAACCTCACTACCTTAGTTAAGACTAGGAAAATGAATTTTTTCATCAAAATTAGAATATACTAAGATTATAAACAATTTTTGTATACTCCCTTATTTAGATATAAGGTATAGTGACTTATAGATACATACCTTTCTCTGTATCAATTTCATGATCTTAGTTTTACTAAATACTAAAACCAAAATGGTTAGGATAATATCTAAAATATGAATATGAAAACATCAAAAAAATTATTTATTCCCCTATGAAACCTTCTTTTGTTTTAACATATGATAGTTTTAGCTCAACCTATGACTTTATTTGTTCAATATTTGGACATCCAGGTCTATTTTCATGTCAGGTTCTAAAACCAAAATATTTAACATCATACTCAAATCATTCATATTGGTTCATTATAGAGAATTTATATTACCCATATTATATCCTAAGGTATTTTAAAACTAGGTGTGAAGTTAGGACACCTTATTGTGCACTAGTTGATGATCGATTTAATACCCAATACACCTTTTTCAATCTTATTACCCCTATTTAAATATTTTAATTATCATGTATACACTTTTTTTATCCAAATAGGTATGTATGTTTTTGAATAACCACACAATATCTAATATACCAAAGATTCATAATTTTATCCTACACTTAGAAATATCCCTTATACTTATCGCTATGTGTTTCACTAAAGTTCTCTAGAATATTCCTTAGAAAAACTAAACCCTCCTTTTTTACCAAAAGAGGTGATCCAAGATAAATAAATATTTTTATTTCATTATTTTTCAATAATAATCATTCCATAACACAAATAGTTTCATAAACCAGGGAATTGAAGGCTTTGTGTCTTAGAATATTATCTACATAAAATAATTATTTTGCAAAACTCATCAATATTTCTTCACAATTGATCAAATCTAAACACCATTCTAAATATCCACATGTAATTACTATATTCATATTTTTGGAAAGGAAAACATAATAACGAGGTAAGCTCAGAATATCAGTATGATAAATATAACAGAAAAAAATAGTGATCATGAGTGAGAAAAGTAAAATTATATGGGTATGATAGAACAATAAAAATTTATTGAAATTTGATTATGAAAACAAACCTATATAAATCATGGAGAACAATATGTGAGAAATCATAACCGAAGTTTATTTAAAAACATGATAATACTGTAAAAACATGAGATTCGGAATCATAAAACAGTGGATCAAGCATCAAAACTTATTTCCCTTGGTGGATTAGAGGTCACTCATCAATTTCCCTTGGTGAAATAGGTTTCACTCACCTATTTCCCTTATTTTATTAGGCATCACAACTGGTGTCCCATTATCACATGAGATATAAAGTTTTAATCAATGAATTATAATGATATATAGGTAACAATTGTAACTTAATTAAAAACCATAAAAAGTTGTTCCATAATATATCAATCATTAAACATAAAATGAAAACAATTGGGGGTAAATTTATTTCTTTCATCACAACATAAAGAACCCATGAAAATAAAAATGTGTTTCACAAATTTTTTATATGGTATCAGAAAATTGACCACATTAATGTAAATGGTTTATACCCAAAACTGATTCACCCCAAAAGAGTATTTTATAAGAACATTTATATAGTTAATAATTAAAAATAACATCCATGGAGGTAAATAATTTATATATATAGAGTAAATCATAAAATAGTTCTTAGGAAACACTTTATTCATTAAAGTAAATGATGAAGTTGCATTCACTTTGTAATTTAATTTTCAAAAAGGGTTATTTTGAAAAATCAAAAATAATTAATTTTAAAAAATAAATATTTGGAAATAAATATAAATAATGAAACATTGAAAATAGATAATAGATTCAAAGAGGTATATAATTTTTTTTGAAAAGTTTTAATTTTTAAAAAGAATCTTCAATAATTAATCCTTGAAAAAAAGACACAGAGGATTCAAAAATGTTAATTTAAAACAATGGAAAATATATAATTTTGGAAATGAAACTTCAAAAATAGATCTGTAAAAATACAAGAATTTTATCTAAATAAATGTGGGGTATAAGATAAGTCATATGATTTTGAAAAGTATGGATTACATTTTTTAATATTTTGAAATACCTTCATTTAAAAACCCATGTTGTAAAGAGTGTTATATTTTTATTTTGAAAAGGGTTATAAAGAATTATGAGGATCAAATAAAATAATATACATTATAGTTCCCAAAAATATAGGACAAAGTTTATGCGAGGTAAAACATATACGTGGAGGTAAAGACCAATTGGAATGAATAGGAGTTACTCTTTCTAATGTTGGAGTTTTATTTAAGAAGGTATATCCCCATGGAAGATGATATTGATGGAAATAAGTAAGTTATAGATATATAAGTTTAATACACCATATAAAATATGGGAATGGTGGGATAAAAGAAATATTGAAATGTATATTCATGTAAGAAAGACTATGACATAATGAATTGAAAATTATGTCAATGAAAAACATAAAACAATATACACAGTCGAATCAAAACCCCTTAAAGGATATCAT
Organism: Viscum album; assembly: GCA_963277665.1. NCBI lineage: Eukaryota > Viridiplantae > Streptophyta > Magnoliopsida > Santalales > Viscaceae > Viscum > Viscum album. Next base: position 565,292,490 of record OY728120.1, on the reverse strand, counting down.
TTCAAATAAAATATTAAATATATTTAACAAAGACTTGATCGTGATAAGAAATTTCCTTAAAGGGTAATTAGATAAATCATTTTAAATAAAACATGGTGTATAACAATAAATATTTCCTAAGAAGTTAAAGTTTAGATAATAACCCCTTTACCTTAATTCTTGACATCCACTAAAGTGTATAGATGCATTTTATAAAAAAATTATCTTAATAACCAATTTCTTAAAATTATTCATATATATAACTATTTATAAAAAATTATAATTATTATTTATATGTATAAAAGTTATTTATTATCTATTTTTAGTATCATGTGTGAGTAATCTCGATCATTTTGAGGTAGTTTCAAAATAACAGTGTTGTTCTTCATTCATCACCCAAATTTCATCAATACAAAATAATTCAAGTTATTTGAAAAAAGAATTCAAGATATTTTATAATTTTATAATTTCATTCAATGATATTTTTAGTCGTAGTTCTTTTTAGATGAAAGTGGCAACAGACATGTTTTGTTGATACTTAACAAATGAACAATTATATCTTAAATAATTAGTTTAATATTAATTTTAACATCCCAAAAAAATAAAAAATTATTTATATCTAATATCAGGAGGAATTATTTTTCTCATATTCATACATGATATTATATTATATCATAGTTCACGTAGGTGGTTAGACCGACCCAAACATGATCATACCACAATTAATGGATGATTTGGATTTTGAAAGTGGTTTATTTTGGAATAATATAATTATTATAGATGAGTAATGAAATTACTTATAAAATTTTAAGGTTATTAATTATTTTCTAAAATATTTTAGTTAATAATTAAAAAACTAGATGAAAAACAAGATGCGTAACTTTGTGGTAGTGGTAGTCTGCACAATGCATAGTTAGTGTTTTCATTTCATAAAGAATGAAATGGAAATAAAAGGTTTAATATAATTTATATCTTAGTAATCGTAAATATGTAATATATTTCTCATTTATTAATAAATTTCACAATTATAATTAGGTAATAGAGGTTTTGTAGAAAAAAATAGTATTTCTCACTTTGTGGAGGTTGTAGTCCGCACAACACACGAATGATGGTTTTGTTTTTACTTATAGAAAAGGGGGTATATTGTTAATATTTATTGAATTAGAAAAAAAATATTCAGTATAAAAAATACTTGTGTATTTGTATAGTAGTTAGGAAGTTAGGTTTGGGATGGTCATAATGAAAAAAAATATTGTTCTGAAAAATGAGTACTTGCATTGAAATCAACACAGGTTCCTTAAGGGATTCCTCCAGAATGGTGGTGCTACAAAAAAATACAAGAGACCCAAATAAAACGAATATTATTTTATTGTAAGGACAAAAATTAATAGTTTACTAAGGAAACAAAATTCCTTTAGGGGTCTTGAATGGGTGGTGAGAGGCCCTTTTATAAGTGGTGGGAATGGATTTTTTTTGCAAATATTTCAAATTAATATAAAGATAGAACATATTTGACATGTCGAGATGACTCTAAAATTAAAAATTATGGATTTGGGGATGTAAAATTTTCAATTATCCAACAAAATTTCATTTTCACTCATTTATTAAACATGTTTTAAGTCATTTACTCTTATAATTTTCACTTTAACCATTTTTTATTTTTTCATGGAAAATAATTCTTAAACAAGTAAATTAATTTTAATGACTAAGAATAAAATTTCTCGTATTAAATAATTTTTAATTACTTACTAAAAATTTTAAATATTTTTTTACATTAAATTTATATTTGTAAGGAAAATAAATTTTTACATTATACTAGGTAACACTTAAAACCTTGTTTTTAGAAAAACTGTATTTTTAAGATTACTATCTATGTTATGGATAAAATTATCAATGTATTTTATTTCAATGAAATATATTAAATAATTTGAAATAAAAGTAAATTTATTTTTATTTTAAATAAATCATAATCCTAATTTTTTAAAAATAATATTTAATTAAAATAAAATAATACAAACAATTTCTTTTATTAGAAATTATTTTTTACGTCTTTAAACATATATTTTATAAATTTATAATATTATTTAGAAATTTATATACTTACTCCTTAATATATATTTTATCATGATAGATTTTTTATATGTTTTTAAGTTACACTTTCTTGTATAGTCATAAATACTGTGCTTTTTGTAAAAAAATGTATTTTTTTACAATTCACCTAAATATAAATTATTTCAAAAGATATATAAAGAATTCACATTTTGATAATATTTATATGTCGAATTAATAATTTTTGTTAATTTTGAAATATTATTATTTATAATTTAATAAATTTATATTTTAAATTAAAATTCAAAATAAAGTGGAAAACGTATTTTATTGGGGAGTAATGTTATCAAAAATTAGGTTTTCTCAATATTATTTCATATATATTTATAATTTTAACAATTTTAATATATTAGTTAATATATTTTAATAATATATACTATCCTAATAATCATTTTAAAGTGGTCAATATAATTCATTAAAACATTAGGGAGTTTTTTAATATTGAATAATTAAATAATATTAATTATTATACATCAAAATGTAAGATATTTAAATTTATTACTAAATTTTTATTTTATAGCGGTTTTAGTAAACTTATAATTTATTAATAATGTTTGTATAATATTTTTGGGCTCATTTTGGTTTGATGTTGCATGTGAAGCTAGCTATTAAACATACTATTAGTTTAGAAAAATATAATCCAAAATGTTGAGTGGTATTAAAATTTTTATCCAAATACTAATAATATAAGGTTGTACACACTTTTGATATATAACATTTATTAATAGATTATTTTAGTTGTGCTTTATATCTCATTTATGGATTTAAATAACCTAAGTTCCCAATGGATAAAATTTTGGAAAACCTAACAAAACAATTTACATAATGATTTGATACATTTAAATTCATCTATGAAGACAATAATATTATTGTTATACCTCTTGATATGATACAACCATAGATAATGATCTAGTACTCCATATATAGATTCCTTGAAAAAAGGAATAGTAAAATGAATTATCATACTGAAAAAATAAGGGGGAAATGACATTTCCCAATGGAAAATTTTTAATTATAATATCTTCATGAATCGTGTAGATCTTAGTTGGATTTTGGGTGTTTTCAAAAATAAGTCTAGAGAAAATTCAAAACAAAACAACAAAAATAATTAATTTTTTAGTTCATAATTTATTAAATTACAAGTGAAAAAAACTCCATTATAATATCTGATTCATGAATTTTCAATCCATGTAATTTATTTTGTTTAATGTAAATTCCCCTAAAAATGTTATATATATATCCATAAAAAATTTTAAAATTCTACAATTTTTTAGGATATATGAATTTTCCTAGGATTTTTAAATATATAAATTGATTTAGGATACTACCCTTTATCATTTTTTCACAACCCACACATTATATTCATTTCGCCCCATAAATTAAGAAATCACTAAAACATTCAAGTATTTTTTGTATAATCAGTTTCATGTTATTTTATATGTCTGTTTATATGTGTCTTCATATCATATAATGATGTGGGAAACTTAGCTGGACCAACTAAATTATGAACAAACTGTAATATTATGTACATTTTTATCAGTAATTACACAAATATTATTTTTATTATAAAATAAAGTAGAAAATATATCTTCAAGTACATAAAACATCAATCATTTCATTCATGTATTCTATCATTAACAAATTCACAAAACTAATTTCTTTTCTCACTAATGTTATGAGGTACATTAGAAAGATAAAAATAAACTAAATGTTTTTTGGGGTATAAAAATATTTTTCATTGTGGCCTAAATCAAAATTCATTATTTATCATGTTTAAAAATAAATTATCCTATAACAGTTCACTTCGTTTTTCTTTGACAAAACAGTTGCTTATTTGAAATTTTTTAACATTTTATTCTCTATTAAAAATCTAATGTGTATATAGTTTAAAAAATTAAATCAATATATATTGATGATAAATAAGACAATTTTATTCTACCATACACTATTTAATTATCAATTGCATGATCTAATAATTATTCTAAACCCTTATCATACAGAGGTGTGTTATAGGCTCGATAAATCAATCTTTTTTCCATTTTTATTGAATTACCACTCATAAACCTATAAATTAAAATAAAATATTTAATTTTTTAATCCATATATTACTATAAGTTTATAATATCATTATCGAAAAAAATATGGCTTATATAAACAATACATAAATGAAAAAATACATTCATTAGAAATATCACCTTAAAAAATAGTTACATTGAAATCAATTTTACCCTTTAAAAATTATTTGAAAATTATTTTATTAGAGAATTATCAATTTAGATAATTTGAACACAAATAAATGAAAACATACAAGAATGTGTCCTTAATTTGATCATATAACACTAACAAAGACCACTATAAATAAAATTTTTAATAACCACGTTGTTTATTCTAAAAAATGATTTAATTTAAAATTATTCATTTTAAAAATAACACAACCTTTAGAATTAATTACAAAATGGTGTCCTAAATTTAAATAGAACATCAGTATTTGAGTATTTATATATAATGATGATAATATTTTTCCATTTATATATATAATGAAAAAATATTAACCTTAAATTTATATATATAATATACATAACATTTAAAATTTAAATACATAATAAAAATGAAAATTATAAGACATGTATATACTTCAATATTATAAAGAATATCAGAATTAATCAATGATTTATCACAAATTAAAATATAAAATGATAAAAAAAGTTTAAAAATACATTCATTAGTATAACATAATAAAAATAAAACTATCAAAAACCAATTTTCAAACTCCATACCAACAATATGATCCCAAGAAATTCATAAAATCAATTTCATATCATTTAGAAAAAATAAGAACAATTTAAAAAATCCATAATTAGTGTCATTTCATGATAAAAAGGAGTCTAGTGCAATGAGATAAAGGGTGATAGATATGTTATTGGGAGGATAAGTTTGTATAGAGGCGAATCATACCTAGGGGTTGGCATTACTGATAGGGGAAAAGGGAAACTGTCATCATGAAAAGAGGATAAGGGGTTATTATTGATCATAAGTAAGGTATATGAGTAATAATCAAGTGGTTTATTGGTTTGTGGGGGAATAGAATAAATTCATTAGGTATTTCTAAGTGGGAAGAAGTGAGAGACCAATGAGGGTTAAGGATTTTTTAAATATAGTAGAATATTCTTAATAATTTCCATTATATATGGTATTTAGAAGTGATTTTGAACAAACCATTTATAAATTGTTGATAATTTTTAATTTAAATATATTGGTGATTTATTATAACTATGAGAATTTTTAAATTTTAGAAAAATTATTTATAAATATTGTTTTAAATTGTTTCTATGTAAATGGATTTTTATAGTGTACACATCATGGTTTTATATCATATTAAAGAAGAATGATTATATAATCATAATAGTAATCTAACATATTGTGTTTTATTTATTATGGATTTAGGAGATGAATAAAATATAACATATATTAGTATTTTTTAAGAAATATTGATTTTTAAAGTGGTTGAGTTATAGGAAAATAAAACTACTCAAAGCACATCATGTCTTTAGTTAAAATGATATATTTTTTGAAATTAACATATATATTTAATGTATTGATCAAATTTAGAATATTATGTACTGATAAAAATTGGGGTAAGTGTCTTAATGGTTTTGTGAGGCTTAGAGAGGGGTTATTTGGCCCAAGAATGGGGAGAAAGAAGAATCTAGATTTTTCATAAAGTTTGAACATTATTATATATATTATTAGGGTATAGTAACTTCAAATTTATGGTTGAGTTTCTAGATTTAGGAATATGGGACTTTAAATGTTTGGGAAAAATTATTCTGATAAAGTTCGTATTGTTTAAAGTCAAAAATAAGTTCTCTCAGAGTTAAATTTTGAAATCCTAAAGACTCAATAAAGGGTAGAATATTTGTTTTGAAGAAAATATCCTGAGAAATTATATTTCATGATGGTTAAATTCATATTATCTTTTTATATGTAAAAAATCACTTAACTGGTTGAGATAATTCATTTTTAACAAGTTTAGATAATATTCTACATGTCTACATTCAATGGATTTTACCAGATGATTGTATATCAGTGGGAGTTTCAATTTCATTAAAATGATATAATCATTAAATTTTTTAATAGTGAACCTTGTAAATAATTGTGTCCCACCTATTCTTCAATTTTAAAAAATTAAAATACAATGTTAAAAATTCTAATTAATTAATATAATTTGTTAATAATGTTTTAATAAAATTTTACAAACGAGATAATGGTAAATTATTTCATTGATTCGGTCCCCCTAGTGAATAAATGTATGGTATTTTCAAATAGGACCTCCTTAATTCAAATTAGTTAAAAGGAATTGTATTATGGGTTCCTAATGGGATAGATCAGAACATAGCTCCCCTATACCAAATGGAATAGTGATTTTATAGTGAATTTTCTAATATTTCCATCCTTTTGCCTGTGATTTTTAATGTTTATGGTATATTGTATCCTGTTATTTTATCCTTTTTAATTGAACTTTCATTTTTTATTTATAATTTATACACTTTAAAAGGTAAAATTCACTATCATTGAAGACATCATAGAAAGACATTTGTTTTTTGTTCTGGATATAATGTTATCTAGACTAATATAGGTTGAATAATTATTTTTTAAGTATTTCTAGTTCATTGGGACATAATATCATCAACTGTACCAATATATATATCCATCAATAATATACATAATATAGGCCCACAATGAGAAGGGAATATGTGACTGATAGTTTAAAAAACATTTACTAAATCATCCATAATCTAATATATGGAAAAAAAACTAGGATAATTCCACTTATATTGGAAATACGACTTGAAAGAACACATCTAAAAGAAGTTTTAATCCAATATTGAATTGTTAAGTTAGTCATATATCTTTATCAAGTGGGTATAAAAATATGTTATGGAAATCTCACCTATAACCATAAACCATTGTCTTCCTTTTCTATAAATTTATACCAAAATAAATAATATCCCTCTTTATCAAAAGAATTTTATCCAGAGGTATAGAAGAAAATTCTTAATATATCTATTTATCCATATTTGTTTTCCTTCCACATCCATAGAGTTCCAACATCCTTGTGATCATTTATGAGAAGAACCTTTATGTAATCCTAAAAATTGACTTGTAATCCAGTTAGATATTTTGTTAATTCTTGGATGATGTTTTATTATTATTAGTTTTAATTTTTTTATTTATATTTCCTTTAATTGAATGCTCATATAATAATCAAAGGAACATAAATACTCATTCATTCATATAAGGGTGTGAATTTCTAAACCCTTTCTTTTTCATTTATCCGGTTGGGTACATGGGAGCGCATGTTTTTAATATTAAGGTTAAGGGATGGAAATATATACTAGTGTTTAGATTTTTATTGGAAGACCCATATCAGATCATGATGGTTTGTTACACTTCATGAGTAGTTATTTGGAATAAGTGTTGAATCTTTATAAGGTTCTATGTCCTAGGGTGGAATCTATTAGAGTTAGGCATTGTGTAGTTTCATGTTGGAAGTCTTGTCATAATTTTACCATATTTAGTCATAGTATAATAGGTTTTGAGTGAATTTTGAAATGTGAAAAATCACACCAAATAGAGAAGACCCTTGAATATTTATTTAAAACACCATCTATTTGTTTTACAATTTCTCTGGTCATGATACGAAACATTTTTACCTTGTAATTATTGTTTATAGGTTGAGTTACATTGATGTAATTTATTATTGATGGTTATACAATGGCACTTGATATTTTATGTAGTTTTTTCACATGTTTGATCGGGATATAGAGGAAGAAAGGGTGATGCATTGTGATTATCAAGGATATGAAGTGTGTGGCATGATACCATTATTTAGGACACCAACTTTTTTATTAATAAATCACTATTAACCACGATTATGGGGTAGTGATATGGGTAAATCACATAATAGTCTTTGGATCTAAGCCTTTCATAGTGTGACAAGTCACCATCCCACAATGAAACTATATTGTTTAGTAGTATCTACAAATTTAATGTTTCTCATAACTTTCTCCAATTTCCTCCATTCCTCAAACCCTTGGTGGTTGTGAGATTATTTTGGATGATACAAGACCTCTTTGGTTGATTCCTAGGCCTTTTCTTTTGTGATGGAAATCCATCAAACAAGGTAACACTCGTTCACTCCCATTTCTCTTATTATACCCATCTCATTCCTTACTATCATATTGGGGTAGTTAAAAATCTCAATTTTATAGGTTTTATATCATTATTTGACATATAATTCTTTATCAAATGATGTTCTTAAGGATCATGGGTTCATTTTGGTGGTTCATGTGGGTGATACTTATTCATCATCTCTTTTTCTTAGAGAATGTAGAAACTTCATATTGAGGTAGGAGATTCAAATCTAGCATTTTATTTATGTGTCGATGTGGTATTATCATGTTTAATATTATATGGTTAAATACTATATGTTAACCTTAACAAATGTAATAAAGTAGAATGTTATAATTAAAGGGATGGAAGTGATTCTTTTCTTGCATTTATGAGGTTATTATTTATATTTCCTATTGTTATTTGAAATATTATGTGAAATATTGATGTTATGAATGATTATGATTTCAATTCATATTAATATGATTAATTTTTATTAAAAAAACATAAATATGGTTTGATAAGTAATATAATGAATTATTGATCCATTTAATTTTATATCTCTTCATTGGAATTTTTTAACACAATTAAGTATTTTTTGAGTATATTTAATACATGAATACAACTTCTATTAGTTGTTGATTAAATATTTCATGTTTTTTGTAATCTAATAATAATTAATAAATTCATATATCTGGTAAAAAATTTAATTATTTATTAATTTGATAACCAATGGTTGAATTAGTTTGAATAATTTTTTCCATATTCATGTACGCCTTAAATGATGTAGTATTTATTACTCCCTAATATTTTTTATTTCTAGAAATATTATTACTTCCATTTCTATATTGAAATGATATATCCCATTATATGAATATAATTAGAAACTAGTATGGTTATATTATTTTGTGTGGTAGGTATTTTTTTCTCTAGTTTTGATAGTTTATTGATGCAGTATTCAAAGGTATATTGTGTATGATATGGAAAGTTATTGGGGATGATGATGGAATGCTTAGATCAAGTTTGGATTTTTTTTTTAAATTATTCTTATATATAATAACTAGTCTCTACTTATTTTAGATTGATTATTTTATTATGGTTGTGTCTCTTCATTGATATGGTTTTGTCTAAGTCTAAGAATACTTGAGATTATCGAGAGAAAATTAATTTTAAATGAACAAACTTGGATGTCTATTGATAATGGTTAGATATATTAAATGGAAACCATATCTAGGTTTGGGTAAATATTAAATGATAAAGTGTTTGTTATAAAATATTGAATTAAAAATATATAATATGAAATTACTTTGGCTAAATATTATTATGTAATTATCAAACCATAATTAATAATGAATTATTATAAATGGTTAATAATTGAACCAAACTGAATTATTATGCACATAAATATATATTTATACTTGCATTCATAAATGAGTAATGAATTTTTATTCCATACCAATGGAATTTGGGTTGTGATATGGGATTTTACCTATATTTTTAAACTAAGGTAGGATAATTTCCCTTAGACTAGTTATATCATATACCAGGATTACGTTCTATTATTTATTACATTACACCAACTGAATCAGTAAGGGTAGTTTATGCTTGTTTTTGGCCTGGGGTTCCCATTGTTATCCTCAATATCAATCTTGTTAAGGATTAAGATGATGGACTAATACCCCTACCCCCACTCTCTCTTCTAGTCACATGTTTTCTATATTGAAATCTTTGGGATATGGTGGCTTATGTTTCTTGGATGTGTACCCATAGGAGTTATAATGGATCATTGTTATGGAATAGACATATATGCGATTTCTGGAGGCTAAAGGTCATAGTATATACATGTATACATGTTTTAATTGTAAATAATTATGATATGTGTATTTATAAATGAGTTATAATAGCTTCAGGTATAGTGTATTATTATATGATCTATAATGAATCCCAATATTACTATATGATTATTGGCATGTGATCATCATATAATTGTGGTATGTTTTCATGGATGTTATGTATGACTATGATGAATATGTGGATGTGATGAGCGGGAACATATTTTCTTTATGACTTATGAAGGTATTGTGAGCACCATGACATAGGATGTTGGAGTCTAGGGTGACTAGTTTAGTGGGAAATTTGTATCTAGGTAATTTTATTATATACATGATTTAGTATTATGTCACATATTCTTGTTTGTTACATCGGGATCGAGCCATAGTTGGGATGGTAATATAATAACTTAGTTTAGGTAATGAATTTATTTTCTATATTTATTAATTTTTCTTTAGTACACTTATTCCACATTTTCACGATAGATTTTGGGAGGTTCCTACTGAGTATACCTATATTCTTACCCTTATATATAAATATATTTTTAGGTATGTAAGAGTTGTTTGGTGATCGGCCCGAGAATCAAATGTTCATGGAGTTTTTTTGTGATGTGTCGGTGTTCGTGTTCATTTACGTAAGATTTAATGTGTCATATTTTCTATTTTGGCCTAATATTGTGTGAAACGTTATGTATTACTATTAGTAATTTATTGTTAGGGATTTTATTCATAGTTTCATTATTATTCCTAGGATATTAAGGTGATGCCTCCCATTTTGTGTATTTTTTACCCTCATATCTACTAATAATATTATGGTTTACTAAATGTGGGATTTGAGGGTCACTCACACCTTCACCAATTACGCAAGAGGGGTATTAGTGGGTGTACATGATATTGTGGTATGAATGATTTTATTTTAGAGGTATGATGAAGCTTGGGGATATGCACGAGTGATGATTGAATTGGTTGGAAAGGAAACACTAATAGTTAAACATATTATATTATATAAGTAAGGAATAATTGCAAGGACATGACATTTTAGGCCCCCTATAATCTAATTCATTGAGATTAATTCTACATAACTCTCTAGGTAAAGTGATATTTCTTGAATTATAGAGACCTATGTAAGGATTATGCATCATGATTTTCTGTGCATGTGATTGAATTGGGAAGATAATGGGAATTGGGATGAATATTAATTAATTAATCTTAATTATTCCATATTTTAGGTTTTGGAAGTCCCTAATATTATATATTTTCCAAATATAGATCTAGGTGGACATCCCTATCAGGTTTGTATTGGTGATGTTTAGGAGGGTTCTCTAGTAGATCATTGTAGTGTCAATGTATAAAAACATGATTCTTATAGTAATAATATTCATGAGTTTTAGTTTGTATACTATAGGAGTATGAGTAATTTATTTCAAGTCATTTTATTAGGGATTTTCTAGAGTAGATAATGATTTTTTTCAATTTTTCTATGTTCTAAAAAAGAACTAGATTATGTTGGCTATCATTACATTACATGGGGACACTCATCAATATTGATTTTTTTGCTTTTATATTATAAGGAATCAATATATTCATTGAAGAAGCTATGAATTTAGTTCCAGGATGAGATCCTTTATTACACCATGAAGGTGTCTTGTTAATAAACGATTCCTACCCACCCACACCCACCCTGATCAATGGAGTTCTTGCCCAAATTATTTTGTTATTATGTATAATAATATCCTTTATTATGATTCAGATATTCTACTAAATGATGTGGTGATAGTGAGTCATTTTTGAGAATCCATTGGGTATATAGATCCAATATAAAGTAACCACATTCACATTGTCGATGTATCTTATGGTTACATAGAATGTTGAAGTTATCGATTGGATGTTTTCTTGGATTGGATTGCCATTGGATTTGAGTTATCAAGACTCTTAAAGAAAAAGAGATATAGCCATAGGTTCTTAGTTCTCTAGTTAGTTGATGTTTTTTATAGAAATGACTTGGTTTTAGACATATTCATCTCATTTCACAAACTATATTAGTTCTTTGACCCCTTACAAGAGATTAAAAATTTTGTTTTTATATAGATATTGTTCCCATTTGAAGCTAAAGTGACTAACCTTCCATTGAGGATAGTGTAGAGATGGCATCCCACTTTAGGTATAGACATTGTGGTATTGTCCTACTAGGTAGTATTAGAAGTAGAGTACTCAAGGATATTCTCAATATGGAGGATATGAGGTAGTTATAGGGCATCTGCATGATTCCCTTTATCCTTAGGGTTAGAGAGTATAGTACAATAATAGATTTGGTCTCTATGTGGTTAAGAGAGATCATGGAGTAGGACATGGTAAGATGCATGAATTAGAATTATATGTTCTAGTAAATCTATACATCAAAAAAGGTATAATATCTTTTTCTTCTACTTGGTAATATTCATTCTTTTATTTGAGTGTTATGTACTCCTTCGTTTTACCCACACTAGTACACTCTCATGTACTTGAGGTAGAGAGTCTTACAATTACCTTGTTATTTATTACACTAGCTGGAGATCGGTTTAGATTTCATGATCGATTTGTATATTGTGAGATTATATTGGAGAAGAATCAATAATTAATTAATTTCCTATATTTGAGGTGCAACATCATCCTCTACATGGATTGGTTTTATATATTGTATTTCATTATTGATTTCATCAGGGTTTTAGTTGTATTGTTTAATACTAATAGTGAGAATATTGTGTTCATCATTAAGATATATATTTTTAATGGTATGGGGAATATCGATCCTCTATCATAAATGATGGATAGCTTGGTGTTTAGTTGAGTATTATTTTAGTCATTATTGTTTCCCATGATTGTAGAAGAGTATTTTGATGTCTTTCTAGAAGAGTTGGTGATGGGAACCCCATTAACATGAGATTGGGTTTGGGATAAAGTTATATTCAGGTGTATTTTTGATATTTATTTCAATATATATAATGAAACACTCTAAGTTGTAGTAAATATAGATTTTTGTTTATTATAATCTATAGATGTGTTTTATCAATCCACATTTTTCTTCTTAGGGTGCTCTAGTCTTATTCATCAAGAAGGTAAATGGATGTTTGTGACTGTGTATCAATTATCATTTCTTGAAGTTGATGATAATAAAGAACTATTATCATTTCTCATAGATTGATGATTTTTTTAATAACTGAATCGAGTAATATTGTTCTCCAATATTGATTTTTAGTCTATATAACATCAGACGTGGGTGAAGGACAATGATATTATGAATACTACCTTCAAATTTAATTAAGGTCTCCATGAGTTTACATTGATAACCTTTGGTGTAACAAATTCCCATATCATGTTCATGGATTTGATAAACTCTTTATTCCATGACATTATTAACTAGTTCATGGTGGTTCTCATTGATAACATCATGGTGTATTCTGAGTCTATGGTGGATCTTAAACAAAAATTTTAGCTTTTTAGGAAGTTTTTTAACATAATAAACTCTTTAGGATGCTACCAAAGTTTCTGTTCTAGCCCCATGAGGTGTATTTCAAGGGAAATATCTTGTATTAGTGTGTATTATCTATGAATCCCTTGAATATTGAGGCTATTTTTTGGTTGTCCCCCAAGAATTTTGTATAGGAGTGGATTTTCCATGTTCTGACTAGTACTTGACATATGTGATATATTTATCTCATATTATGACTCTTTTAAAAAGCTTAAATAGGAAGGATTAGGATTTTTTGTAGATGGACAATGGAGATTCTACATTTCTATATATATATAAAAGACAGACAGTTCTCATGTTCTAATTTTTCTAGAGGAAGGACCTTTTTAAGCATTATTTTAATGATTTCCACATTTAATTAGGTTGTGTTTTGAAATATTAGGGAGATTTTATCTTCTATGGGTCTCAAAAATTACATCTTCATGAATCTAACAACACTACCCATGAATTTGAACATTGTATAGTCATGTTTTCTTGGTTGTTTTGGTGAAATTATCTCATCATTGATCTCTTTTTGGTTTTCATATATCACAAAAGTTTGAGAAATATCTTCTCCCAACATGATTTTAACTTGTAATATTGGTGGTGGATAAAATTATAAAAAGAATATGACTTTAAGATTTGAAATACATCAAGGAAGGAGAATATTGTAGATGATTCACCAATTTTGATGTTTCATGGTGATACTATTCCTGATTTTGGATATTTTGGGAGATTTATAGAGGATCTTATGATGATGAACCTTGATGTCAGGAATATTGATGTCAGAAGGTGTCCCTACCAAATGATTGTGTAGTCAGATTTGGTGCATTGGGTTGAAAAAATGTAGTTGAGGGATTTTGATATGGAAGTTTAGAAGGATATTGTGGTTTATGGTGATACCCTAGAGAAATATTCTAATGATGATCATCATTGGTTAGTATTCTAGGAAAGGATATTTTCCCTCTGGGATGTGTGAGGTGGTTTCCTATGATTTCCATATCATACCCTTAGTACTTCATTATAATGTGGCTAAGATGTGTCATTACTTAATGAGTCATTTTTGGTGGTTAGTGATAAAGATATGGGTTACAGAGTTTGTATTTTAGTGTTTGGTCTTCCTGATGGTGAAGGTTGAGCATCATGTTCTTGGGGGGATGCTTCAGACATAGGATGCTCTCTATTAGAAGGGGGGACATCTTGATGGTCTTTTTGACCAGTTTACCTCAAACCTAAGGTAGATATGATTTATTTTTGTTATTTTAGACTTTCTGATGAAGTATACTCACTTATTAGTAATTAATATGCCAAAATCCATCGATATTTGATCATGGAATCATTTAGAGGTGACTGTAATAATTTATTGAGTTTTAAGGATGGTCATATTTGATAATGATTCCCATATTACTTCTCAAGTATAGTGCGGCCTCCAACATACTTTTTCCTATAATCTATGCCTTAGAACTAGTTTTCATATTTAGATAGAAAATTATACAAATCATATAATGTAGACTTTTGAAAATATTTCTTGTGTCTACGGTACAGATTATAGAGGTTTCTGGGTGAAGAACCTACACTTGGTTAGGTTCACTAATAATAACAGTTGTAATTATTTCTTATGTATAACCGAATTTGAATCATGTTTTAACCAAACATACATATCTCTATTTTTTTATTTATTGTTTAGTATCAGTATTTCTTGGATGGGAGTTCGTACAGATCATGATAGAAAATTTACATGTGATTTGAGAGTGTATGAAGGCATATCTAGATCATTATAAGTCCTATTTTGATAATATCTGGTGGCCTCTAGATTTCAATATTATAAATTTAATATTTTTAATTTTATATCCTCATTATGGGAAAGGATCATTTAGTCATGGATGTAATATTTTTCTCTAATTTTTTAGACCTTTATAGGTGTTGGAATGTATCGATTCAGTTACATATTGGTTTCTGATCTCTTAAAAATATATCATATCTATGATGTCTTTCATTTATCATAGTTTTTTTTCTATAATCATAATGAATTACCATCTTATTGACCAGGATTAATGGGATATTAAAGATGATTTGATGATAAAGGTATGACCCATTGAGATTCAAGACCATTATAAGAATTTATTAAAGGGGTATTCTATTTCATTAGTGTGTGTCCTACAAAAACATTGTCTTATAATTGTGTACTTGGTAGAATGATATGTAGATTCACACTATAATATCACAATTTATTTTCTAATTTTTTCATTGATATGATATATTTAACTCTAGAGATTTATGAGATGATAGATGATAATGTATTTTTTTTAATGTTTGGGGCCGAAGCATCATTTTATTATTAAAGCATATAAAAGACCTCTTTTTAAATGGGTGGTAGTTATTGGACCCTTTTTGCTTACATTGAATGTTTTTTGTTCCCATGGATGTGAATATATTGAGGGGTATTTAATGCAAGGGATTTGAATTTCATTAACCCCTCCTTTTCATTTTTAGAGTATTGAGGTAGTCCCCATAGTGATTTTTGGTGGTCTTAATGTTGGGTAAAGGAATGATCTATAAATGTTGATATTTATACAAGAAGAGCCATGTCATTTTATAATATTATGTTTCATGTTTTTATCAGTGGTTGGGAATATAAGTTGTGGTGTGGCGATTTTTTGGGACCTGGGGTTGGAAAGTGTGGGAGTTATGTTTAACATTGTTTGAGGTTGGTGTTTTGGTATTGATGTTACTATCTTTGGACATGGTTTGACTCATTTTGAGATGATTTTATGCAAGTGAAAACCCCCATGTATTGGAGGATAACCATATGTATGGATATAGAAATTCCCATATTTCCTTATCCATTTTCCTATTCATGTCATGAATAATGGTTGGTTTGTCATTATGGCCTATAGGTCTAGTTCCTTGGTTCGTCCATATTAGAGTTCATTATGTCAGGGTATTTGGTCATGTAGTGGTCTTTCTTGGGGTTTAATCTAGATGATGATAAAAGATAATAAACACACCGTGATTATTGGGGATTTGAATGTCTCATAGTGAAATCCATAGTCTTGTAGTGATATTTCTTATTTTTATTAAATAAATGAGTATTGACCAAATTAATGTGGTTAGAATTTTAGGGAAATTATTCCACAGAGTTCAGATCTTGGACAATCACAACATGATATATCCTTATCACATCGTGGCACTATATTTTCCATCCTAGACTATAAATTAAAGGTGCCCCTCAAATTAATATTATTTAATGCATATTTTTAATTTTAGGTAGATTTAGTATTATTGTTTATAAAAATTATCCTTTGGGGTTAATTCTAAGGCCTTTCATGTGTAAATCCAATCTTTAAACCCCTGTAATACTTCTTCTCTATTTTTTTCTTATTCTCCTCCTGTTCTTTCTTACCATGATATGGAAGTTCTTAAATATTTATTTTTTCAATTTATTATCAAAATTTTAGGGAGAATTATTAATTTGTTGATGTCCTTAAGGATCATGTCTTTGTTGTGGGGGTTTTTTGGTGTTCTTTATCCCCCATGTTGTTCTAATTTGAATAATGTTGAAGCTTTATATAATGGTAGGGAATTAAAGGATTGTACTTTATGAAATTTTATAATATGTTATTATTTTTCTTATTTTATATTTCTAAATGGTTAATATTAACCTTAATAAATATATGTATCCTAAATTAAATAATTGATGGGATTATGGTGATGTTTCACAAGCGATTATGTTATTATTATTGATATTTCCTCATGTGTATTTCTAAATTGTATATAAGTTTTATATTGACATTAGTCCTTTTTACAATACATATTTATAGGATTGAAATTGATTAAAAAATATAAATAGTATAAACTTAATAATATAATGAATTTTTCATTCATTAAATTCTATATATCTTCCTGAAATTATTTTAGTATGATTAAGTGTTTCTTGAGAATGTTTAATGGATGAAAATCGATGTTATTTGTTTTTTTATTGATTATTTATTTTCAGAAATATAATAATAAGGAATTGATTAATCTAGTTTATAAGGACTTTTAATGTATGTGTAAATTTATACGAAAGGGTTGAATGATTTCAAACCATGTTTTCCCTAAGCTTAAATACCTTAAATGATGTACCATTTATTTCTCATTCATATTTTGTGTTTCAAGAAATATAATTTCTTTCATATAAATATTGAAATGATATATCCAAATCTCTGAATTTAAATTAAATATATTATTTTTGTATTTTTCGATGAGGGTTGGGTTGTTATTCCAAGGATGTGGTAGTGGATTGGTGTGCATAATGACGGGATTTTGTACATGATATGGAAAAATTTTGGGGATGGTATTGGAATAGTTGTCTTGAGTTGGGATCCATGTTTTATTTATATTTTTTTATATCTATCTATTATGATTATTTTCAACTTGCTTCATATTTATTATTTTAATATGGGTGTATCTCTTCTTTGAGATGGTTCTGGATGACCCATCGAATACATGGGATTATGGACCAATAATGAATTATAAAAAAAAATGTAAATTTTTTTTGATTATGGTATGATATATTAAATAGAAACAATGTAATTTTTTATGTAAATGTTGAAATATAATGTTCTTATTACGACAGTTCAAATTGAAAATGTGGAATATAAAATCACTAGGGCCCAAGATAATTATGTAATTATTTAACCAAAATTGATGATGAATTGTTACAAATGATCATTAGTTAGACCATAGTGAATGACTACAAAGAGTAATGGATCTTGATTCATTCTTCCGTGGATGAGTAGTGTATTTCTAGACCTTAGCAATGGAAGCAGAGTTGTTATGTGTCAGGTTGTCTATAGATCAATTCTATGGTAGGTTAGTTTCAATTAAATTAGTTTTTTTAATATACTATAATTATTTTCTATTATTTTTTATGATAGAATACCTGATTTAGAATTGGAATTTGATGCCCATAGTTGGGCTTCAGATTCAGGTGTTCTTCCCATCATATTGGTTATGGAGGATTGAGATAACTGACAACTCCCCCTACCCCACACTATCATTTAGTAATGGATTTTTTATTTGTACATTCTAGGGATTGAAGGTAATATGGTTATTATATGCATACCAATATGGGATATAATAGTTCATGTTTAAATACATATATATCTAGTATGTGGTGGATTAATGTTATAGTGTATACATGTATCCAATTTATAATGGATTGATATTATTATATGGGTACATATACATGCACTATAATGGATTGTGGTATAGTGAGTTACTATATGGTCTCTAATAGATATCGGAATTATTATATGATTATAGGGAAGTTATGATGATGTGGTTGTGGTATATTTTCACAAATGTGTTGTATGACTATGATGATGATGTGGTTTTGATGTGCTAGTATAGATGTCATTTATGACTTATGTAGGGTATCGAAGCTCATGTATATAAGACTTTTGGATTTATGGAGAATTTTTTAGGGGGAAAGTGGTATACGAGTACCTTTATTAGATACATGTTTTAACACCCCAAATTTATAAAGTAAGAACATTGAATTTGATAGCTTGTATGATAGGCAACACCAAGCACATAAGGGAATATAATATCCCAAGTCATTATAATATATTTACCATTTTAAATAAAATTAATCTATGATATATCTTCAAATTCACATGATACTGAGTTATCATGTATCACATGAAACAATTAGGTTCTTTTATTACTTCTATAACAAACACAACCAATTTTTACCGAAAAACAATATGTTATTAAAATATTGTTATTTAATATAATAAGATATAACCTTGTCGTTAAATTAGTGGTTATAAATAGTATTAACAAAACAATGAGAATATATATATATATATATATTACATATCCAATAAAATGTTTTTACATTCATCCATTATATTTTATAGTCATAAGATAAAAGAAAACCCTATATTACACATAAAAACCTATATTTTTTTAAAAGAAAATTTTATTGCCTTTTAATGGAGAACATATTTAAAATTTAAATTTGGAATTTTTATAAATGTAATGTGAAAAAATAAAGTTTATTTTTATATTAAAACTACAAAATAATCTTGTGGTGTATCTTTGGTATTTTTCTAGAAAGTTTTATTTTTTATGAATAGTGAAAAATATTGAATTTTAATTCAAAACATCTTTTTCATTTAATTTATTTATACCAAAAATATATATTTTAAATTATTTTAAAATTAAAATTATTTAAATTATAAATAAAATAATTCAGTTTTGGTCGTTGGAATCAATTTCTCATTAAAATTGGATATAAACACATCTTTAACTTTTGATCATTTTTACATTAAAACCCCACTTTGTCCTCCCGTATGTGGGATTATATTTAAATTAATTTCTTCCACTTATGTTATTTGAATTCATAAAAATTGATTCCATATTTTTGGTCATAATAATTTATAATTTATAAAAAAAATTAACATATTTATTGGGTAAAAATATTAATAAAAGTAATTAAAATTAATTAAAGTGATTAAGAGAAAAATTAGCTTTATATGGGATTAAAAATTTACAATTAGGGACAAATGGCCTATATAAATGTCAAAAATTCATTTTATGCACATATTTATACCATATCCTCCCTTTTCTATATTTTTAATCGTTATTTTAGGCACACTATGTAATGGAGACCTCTAAATAGTGTTTATTGTTTTATATTTACTTGAATGCCACTCCTCCACTATAAAAAGTCACTCACCCCTCCCACATATTAAAACCTATAAAGACATATGAATCCCAAGAAAAGTGATAAAATAATCCTCAATAATCCCTCCACTCAACTTGAAATCCTCAATTTGGTCATAAAGTCATCCAAGTGAGCCCTTTGGTGAAAACTGAAAGGAATTACCCAAATAAAAGGTTACATCTTTCCTCAAGTGCTTTTCTTTTATTTTCATTATACACCTCCTCAAATATTCTTACTCCATGATTACATAATAACATTTTAATCCTAAATAAAATTATGCATTTTTACATTAAGGTTTCGACCTACACTTACACACACTTCATCTAATCGGTGACGAACTTACTGTTTGTGCGTACGGCGGACTGCCACCTCATGAAGTGTTGATTGTATGTCCTTTATTTACAACTGATCTTAGTGATAATTATGATGGAAAAACTATTTATAATTGATATATGTGATATTTATAATTTATGTATTCTTCTTTAATTTCTATATAACAAATACCGTTATTATTTCCATTTTTTTGTAAATACGATAACATCATCTGTGGTCATGTGGACTTCCACATTTTTAAAATGATGTGATTCATTCACACTATACATAGAACTCATAATATAACTCCCCAAGCCCGAGCTTCTGTAAATAGTGCTTAAAAACTTTGTGTACATTTTTTTAAAAAAAATAACTGAACAATTACACAACACTTATTATGAATGAGGACCTTTTACCGGTCTAGGTTTGGGATAAATCAAAATACATTTTCTAATTTATCAAAGTTGAAAAGGGGAAAATAGTATATACACCATGCATCCATGCATGCTAACTCCAAAATTATTATGGGACCCATGAAAATAATTTCACATAACAGGGAGAGCATTTAATTTCCCGGTTAGGGGTTTTAAAACTGTTGAAATACCTTTGAGGGAAATCATTATTTTGAAATAAACATTTAATTAAATATGCCTGAAATTCTATTGAAAAATATCGTAAAAATATTTTTCAAAACACTAATACTTAGAACATAATTTACGAATATTAAAATGATTTTAAAAAATCCAATGAGATTTGAAAATATTGTACGGGCTATTGAAAAAAAAATAATGGGGAAACTTCTAATGTTGAACGTTATCTTGGGCCTACCCACTTACTGGAGGATGGGTTCACTCCAAAATTCCCTACACTATTTTCAACATTCATGTGTCAAGTTTTATGAAACACATTTTTAATCTTTCTTTATGTATATAAATATTTTTCACTGGGTTTTCTTACAAGAAAAATATAAAAACACTCTTAATACATATACATATATATATATACTTATATGTCTATATTTATATTAATCAATACTTTCACTAAAAACACACTTTCTAGATTTGTAGTAATCAAATCCCACATCAACATGTCTTTGCGTGATATGAGAGAAATTATTATTCGCATTTATCATTAATGAATTTACAATAGAATGTTTATTCATATAACATACATATATATTGTTGATAAACAGATGCACATAAAATTATAACAATGGTTTATGAAAAACTACATAAAATCATGTTGTTCTATGTGTTTAATATCAATGTTTTAACATATTACTATAAAATATTAAACCCAAAAATTATTTAGGTAAACTAAGACACATCCTTTAAAATTGTTAAATCTTTGTAAATAAAAAAATTAAAATAGTACAGCCTTATCAAATTTGCTGAAATTGTTAATATATATATACACACATATATAGATATATATATTTACTAACAATAACCACTAAAAAGAATTTAGAAATAATAAATCCTTTGTCAACATGTATATATTTATATATTATAAATAATTATTCAAAATAGTAAATCCTTTGTCAATTCAATAATAAGGATTATAACTTGAAAGTAAACAACGAAAGGTCCCTTAAAATTTTTGTTGAATGGAAATGATTTCAAATGTGCTGGAAAGATGTGTGTTTTTAATGGAATATTGTTTGCCTTTTTATAGGTGTTATACCCTTGCTAATAGGAGGCAGGTATTCAATGATGTATTGGGATTTATTTTCATATATAACAAATGTTTTGTTTTATTAAGATATATTTAAACTAATTGAAATATATATATATATTATGCATATCTTTTGAAGTATTTGGGATCTGAGAGGATATTATTATATCTTGTGGTGCTTTAAATCTAATCCTAAAGGGTGAATATATTTATATTTTTAAACGATGATGTATCGCCGATCTTTGATGGGGATTTATGATATGTTTTTTTTAATCGATACTATCACGTCATTGTAGGTTTTTTGGTGTTTAACAGTTTTTTATCATGACAAAGGATTCATTAAAAATAGAATTTAAGGGAATGGACAATGAGTGAGTGAGACAGCACCACCATTAGTGGAGGAGAGGTCATGTTTCAAGAGTTTCCTAGTTTCGACCATAGGTACAAGGTGATGGAAGGTTTAGAATGAAAAGGAATACATGATCGAGATTTAATCTAACTCGAGTATGAGATCTTGTCTTCCATTTAAACTGATAGTCTATGGTGTAGAGAAGATCCTGTTTGAGATCGAGGGCTAAGAGGAATGCAGCCAACTTCACAGTGCGATGTGGAATTAGGGTTCACGAAGGGAGATTGATGGTGTGGATTGACTGGTTCGCTGGATCAATAGGATGAGGCGGGAGTGGGCTGTTTTGAAACAAAAACCCATTCTTCATACAATGATGATTGATTTTTGAAATTTCTTTAAATATTATTTTAATTTTACAAAATTGTAAGATATATTAAAATCCATATATTTTCTATTTTAAAACGCAATTTCAATGATTCTATTAATTTCTTTAAACAAGAAAGAATAATTGAAAACAGAAACGTAGATTTATTTTATTTTATTCAAAAAAATTGAAAATGAAAAATAATATACATTTACCATTGTCTATATATATATATATATATTTTTTCATGTGTGTTTTTCTGTCTCTATATATCAATTATTATCATATGTAATTTTTACACTTTAATTTAAAAACGTTATAAAGGATAGATTTATAATGGTAAAAAAGGATTATATGTGTGTGTGTGTATCTCTATACATTCCAGGGTATTGAAAGTGAATAATATTTTTTTATGCTCATATGAATACTTTCCTAATGGTTTTATATGTTCTTCTTGGTCTCTGTTTTATCTCTATTTGATCTTTTATTATTTTCTTGATTATGGTTGATCCAGGTGATGTGTAAAACTTGGCCAGCCTCAATATGATGCTTGGTGGATTCCCAGTGGTGTTACTGCCAATCATAGTGGTTTTTATGGGTAATATAGTGTATTCCAATGATCTGTTAATGCATTTTTTAAATAAAATTTTAACTACTTCTATCTTTGTGTTTAGAAATTTATTTTTTTATTGCATTTTTGTAACATACTTAATATATAAAACTCACTTTAAAACATAGGGTATTATATATAACGGATGATATTAATAAACATATGTGACAAACACACACACAAATATATATTGGATTATAATAGAAAAATATCTTATTTAAGTTTCATTATTTAATACGATAAAGAAATGGATGAAGTGTTTAAGATTACGTATGGCCTATCATCTTTATGAATGATGCATTTCATTTCTTATCTCAAAATTTTATGGATTATTATAAATACATATATAATGTATCTATATGTGTCATATAAATCATGGTTTATATACGGAGATTATTAAATCATGATCTAAGTAATAGGAACAATAAATAACAAGTCAAAACAAACTCAAAAACCTAGACAATTAACACTCAAAATAGTGTAAAAAATGAAATATTATTAATATATGGGTAGTAATATATTTTAAGAAGATAATATATGATATTATTAATGCATGTATAGATATTTTATAAGTTAATTAAGTGACATAAAATATTATGCAAGAGGTTAAAGTAAATTAACTGGAAATGGAAACATAAGGTAAGGGATTTTCATCTCACTTTTTACATCCATGAGATAAATGTCATATTCACAACTTACTTCTATTGTGTTTTGTATCTACTGAAAATTTTGATATATTATATCATGAATTGTTTTATATTCATGTTATTTTTAGTTTCAATTAGAATTATTTCTTTTAATGGTATTTTAGTTAAATGTTACAAAGTGTTAATGAATTTCATAACCTAATTCATTTTAATTGGGTTATATTACTTCCTCATTATCATTAATAATATAAAATTATGTGTGTAAAAACATTTTAATCTCTATTGTTATTTTTCTAATTTTTTATGTCGATTCTAATTTGAAACACATAATCTATTCATTTCCTGATTCTCACATAAATGTTCTGGTCTTTTAAAGGGTTTTCTTCATAATATAACCTTGTTCATGATTGTTTACACTTGAATTTACATCGAAATAAATTATTAAATAATTTCTTAATAAGTAATTTCATTTTCTTCTACTCTAGTTTATCATGAACTTTTCCAATTAATATCACGAATTTTTCACTCTTTGATACATAAATTTTTTCAGAAAATGTATTTAACAAAACCTTACTTAAAATCTCTATTTTGTCTGAGAGAATGTTCTCTACTAAAAACCTGGTTTTCTAATAACAATTTCCAAAAACAATTAACCATTCTAATATGATTTATCAATGAAAATTTCCCCTTTTTAAATTAAAATTATTTTAAAAGGAATATTCTTCTCTATTTCCAAACAATGATCTTTTATAAAATTTTATCTTACATAAGAAATGTTCATTTTACCTTTTATGACATGTATGAAATTAACTTCTGTAGTTTCTTTTTAGCTTCCTTTATAATTTAAAATGTTTAATTTTTAAAGAAAATGTTTTTAAAAGTTCATTTTCAAAGAAAAGGCTTTTTGAAAATATTTTTGTGAATGAAAAGGATATTTTCCTAAATAATGTTTTTAAAAGAACTTTTTATAGTATTTTTATTCATCATCAACAAAAACCATATATTTTTACACCACTTGGGATATGTTGTATTGATACCATCCTAATTCGTTATTAGCATCATTTATGATTTATTTTCCTAATTATTGTATTGAAATTCCCTACCTTGATTCCTTTTAGTCCCCTTTAGATATTCAATTTACTATAATCATTGAACATTTAATTTCCCATAATTATTCATATCATATATCATGGTTATGCTTATTTCCAAAACTATATAAAAGTTTACATAATATGTTCAATTTGAAAGTTAGATGATTATATGAGAAATGTTGATAAATCTATATCCATTATTCTATATGGATAATTGGTAACGCATATTTTTAATTAATTAAATTGATTATTTCACTATATGAGAAAGGCTTCAGATATGCACTATAGGGGTTGGGGACTAGTTAATGAAATCCCTATGTGCAGGGGACTAGTTTACGTAGTTTCTACGGGTTTGGACCATTTAAAGAAATACCCTCAACGTATTTTTAGTCTCATGAGACAAAATTAGTTGGCAAAAAATACTTTGAGTTTGTTTCCAGGAATAATAGATATGTTTCTACTAAAAAATGTAAACCATATTTTGATTTGTCTTAAAAATATAGGTTTTCAAGTGCCTCAGACATAACATCCAATAATTAATCACGTCCTTCATTTTGATTCAGTTATTTATTATCTAGGATATTTTCACAATGAAAATTTTTACGGATTCATTTTATTCTAATTTTAATGATTTAATGGAACATGTATTTAGTTTTTTACCTTTCCATGTTATTTACTCACTTCCTTTTCATTTATTGATTACATATAATTTGTTTTTCAGTTATTTACCTTTCCATTTTTTTACACACTTTCTTCATAGTTTATTGATCAAATTCCATGTTTCATCAATTATTACTTTGACATATTGTATATTCTCATTGATTCATTATTTATTTTCTGTATTATACCCTTAATGATTATTCGAGAACACCCCTATTATGTTTCCTTCCCCAAGATTCCATGAAGTCTACTAAGAAATACCTGAAAGGTTATTCTAGATGCAATAAATTTATTATTCTTGTAAATAAATATATTTATATTTTAATTAGTGTAATAATTTGCAATATAAAACTCATGTATTTATCTGGTTTACCAAAAATATTAAACTATTCGGTCATTAGGGATCTGATTTGCTTTTTCTTATTCCAATGTAATGGTATCATGAAATTGGATCCAGGATTTCTAGGGTTATTCCATTACAGTTAGTATCAGGTAAATTTTAGTATAAACCATGGGAACTATATTTAGGAAATAATAGGATAGAGAGAAATGCCATAAGGTATACTTTTATGATACTTACTGAATAAAATTCTACAATTTTTTAATAGTAGAGATTATCTGGGTCTTCTTATCAATACAACCATCTATGGATACTACAAGTTGATGTGGTTCTGGAACAGATGTACCTAGGAATAATAACTCCAAAACGTTATGTCAGGCTTGACTCGAGCGTAACCCAGTATATGACAATGGTCCTTACTTAGAACCTAGTTTTACACTCCTAAGGGTTATGTTTAGGATAATTAGCATTTTATTTAAAAACAATTTTGAAATATTTGAATATAAACTGAAAATATATGACCTAGGATAAACTTGAGGTATCTTAGAAAAAAATAATGGGTCATGATGTAGACACCCTAAAAATGATTGCATAGTTTTTACACTATCAAAAAATTTTATCACACTATGCTTTCTGGTTTTAGTTAGTGGTTGGAACCTGAAGGAGTCAAGATAACATTGAACATGAAGGGAAAGGTGGTGATACTGAGAAACAAAACAGAATGTTGAATGGAGTGCAAGATATCATGTTTATGCCTACTCAATTTTTCCAAGATATGATAAATAACATATACCTTAATTAACTTCTGAACTCCCCAAAAATGATAAGGATAGAGTTTTCTAATATCTCAAGTGGTGGAGACGAAAGGGATAATAAGGTTAGACTACCATGGTGTAAGAAATGTTGGAGGTGGAACCCAGGAAGGTGTCTCAATATAATGAATAAATGATTTATGTGTGGGAAAGAAGTACATAAATCAAAGATTTATTAGGAAAAATGTGGAGTACAATGTAAGGAAATATAACTCTTCCTAATGATCCATTTATACTTTATTTACATAAATGTGGGTGTCATGGGAATTACCCATATAAATTCCATCTTCTAAAAGATAAACCATATACCATGTATGGACCTGTGTGGAAATAAATGGATGGAGTATTTATTTATTGGGGTTAAATTGAAAACCTTATTGAAAAAAATTATATAATAAATAAATTTCAAGGATGTATATCATATTAATTTTAGAAATTATATTATTTTAGAAAAACAAAAACATAAATGGTGGTGGGGATTGAATCCATGATCAATGGATGATAATTATTTCATGCCTACCACTGGCCTACATGATGTCCTAGTTAATATGTCATTGTTTTTAGCTAAAAAATTCAACAAAAAAATATGAATGATAAAACATTAGTGTTATATTTGGGATTAGTGATTAATGTATCAACCATATTGGTAATAAAAAATTTATAGAGAATTATAATTACTTTTTTGTGGGTATTAAGATCCATTAAAATAATATTTTAGTTCTTTAAAAAAATTGGGGATTCAATCGTGGATATTCATTTCATAGAATAAGGGATGAATTAGAATTTGATCAAAGCACAATTAAAAGAATTAATTGTTTATATGAAATTGAAACATATCAAGTAAATTTCTTTATATTCTATGTTAGTAAATAAATTACTCAAAATTAGGAAAATTATCAAAAAAAATTGTCCTAATACTTTAGTTTTTTTAACCGATGGCCTTTAAATCATCATAGATTTATGGATTTGGGGGCATACACTTTTCATTGGTCATTCACTTGTTTTTTATTAATAATATCAATATCTCCCTGTAACTTTATATGATTTTCCTCTAATTATATAACTCTAATTTCAAGAAATTTCCTTCTACTTAGATACCTAGTTATATATTAGTCTGTGTGAACATTGTACTTCTCATTCTCTCTTTTCTAGAGGATGTGTTATGAACCCATCTCATGACGTGCGATTTAAAAATAGAAAATATAAAATAAATTTTTAAAAAGGTCAAGTTTTAATTGTAAGGATGAAATTTATTTATGGTGTGGAGGATGGAATTCCCCAAAATTGTAAATTAATTACATTGTATTTGGTAGAATGTATGACACGTAACACTAATCAAGTAAGGGAATATAATATCCCAAGACATTATAATGTATTTTTTATTTATATAAAATAAAAATATGATATAGCATTAAATTCATGATATTATGAGTTATCATGTGTCACACCCAACCATAAGTCTCCTCAATGACTTTCATTACACACAAGACCGAGTTTGACCGAATAATATGTTATTAAAATAGTATTATTTAATATAATAAGATATAAACTAACCAAAAAATTGGTGGTTTTTAATAATATTAAATTACATATGATAATATAAATATTATATATCCAATAAATGTTTTTTACATTAATCAAAAATATTTTATAGTCATAGGTGACGAAAAAACCCAATATTACCCATAAAAACCTATATTTTTTCAATGGAAATTTTACCAACTTTTAATAGAGAACCTATTTTAAATATAACTTTTGTAATTTTTATTATTTTAAGATATCAAAAGAAACAAAATTATTGAAAATAAAACATAAGAATTATCTTAGGGTGAATTTTTGTATTTTTTAGAGGAGTTTAATTTTTTATGAATACTGAAAAATACTGATTTTTAATTCGAATTTTCTTTTTCATCTCATTTATTTATGAGGATTAATTATATATTAAATTTTTTGAAGCAAAATTATATCTATTATAAAAAAATTAATCCAATTTAGGTCATTGGAATCACCTTCTCATTTAAATTGGATATAAACACATCTCAAACTTCTGAACATTTTTACTTTAA
The DNA here is from genome assembly GCA_963277665.1 of Viscum album. Classification (NCBI taxonomy): domain Eukaryota; kingdom Viridiplantae; phylum Streptophyta; class Magnoliopsida; order Santalales; family Viscaceae; genus Viscum; species Viscum album. Next base: position 565,263,275 of record OY728120.1, on the reverse strand, counting down.
AATCCTACTTTATCATCCTGTCTATAAGAATAAATTTAAATTAATTTTTGAAACTTCTTTGATTGTAATTTTGAAATATGGATTATATATTTTTAATCATAATAATTTATAATTTAAAATTATTTAAATATATTTTTTGAAAAAAAAATATTAGTGAATGTGATTAAAGTTAATTGTAGTGGTTAAGAGAAAAATATCCATATAAGGGACCAAATATTAAAAATAAGTGCCAAAATAACCTATAAATTAGTAAAAAATCCATTTTATGTTAGAATTTAGATAATAATAATTCCCTTTCTATAATTTTATTTATTATTGGATGCACATGATGTAAGAGAGTCCTATAAATAGTTTTTACCTTTTTATATTCACAAGAGTGTCACTCCTCCTCCACTATAAAAAGGAAAGCACCCATCCCACTTATTCACACCTCTCAAGCCATTTGTATCACCCAAAATATGCTAAAATATGCTTCAATAACCATTTTAATCAACATAGAAGCCTCAATTTGTACATAAATCCATCCATGGAAGCACTTTGGTGCAAACCGAAAGGAGTTACTAGAATAAGAGGTAACATCGTTGCTCAATATCTTTTTTTATTTTCATTATCACCCCCCTAAAATATTATTATTACATTATTAAATAATAAATTAAATATCCTAAATATACAAATATGTTTTTATGTTTTGGGTTATACCTACACTTATAGACACTTACATCTAATTTGTAAAGAACTTATCATTCGTGGGTACAGAAGACTACTGCCTCACGAAACAATGACTGTAAGTTATTACTTTACCACCTATCATGGTGGTAATTATAATGGAAATTATGTTTATATATGATATATATGACATTTATAATGTATCTATGATTATTTAATTTTTATATAACACATACTCTTATACTTTTCAATTTTTTTAAATATGATAACATCATTTGTGGACGTGTGGATAAGAGCCTTCTCAAAGTGATGTGATTCATTCACACTATACATAGAATTTATAAAAGATATATTTTAATAAAAATATGTGAAATATATTAAATATTTATGATACTATGATTATAATATTCATATATCACATTATCCCTTTATTATTTTAATATGACAATGAAATAGAAGTATTATTAATGAGTACGTACAGCATACTGTATCCATGAAATTTTCATTTCATTTCTTATACATATGGCCCCAGATTTAAACATTATGTATTCTTGTTATTTCAACTAGATTTCACTTCTTTACAATCCCTTGGATATTTCAGTTTAAAGTATTAGAAATTTAGTTCATAACTCATACATATCAACCCATAAGAATACAAAGTGGGTACCATTAAAATAGTGTATTTTTCTTCCAAAACATTAAATTTTAAACATAAAATAACAACATGATTTCTTTGATAAATCTTCATAACATTTAACTTGATTGTATTATTCCTCCTAAACATCCTTATAACATATGGAAAGCATTTAAAAATAGGGGATGGACATAACAATCTTAGTAAGGGATATAAAAAATAAGGAAATAACACATTAGTACATTTTTTAGAAAAAGGTTGAGGGTAAATCCCCATTTTGTTGAAAAAAGTAAGGATGAACCTATTTTAGGAATGGGAAAGAGGAAACCCATTTTAAGAAGGGAAACAAGCCTTTAAAAAAGTGGTTCAAACAACAAAATGGCCAACAGAATCATATAATTAATTTGTAAAATAAGATATTTCCATAAATCATATAAAACATAAATATGGAATAATGGTATCTTGGGTAATTACTTACATAATTTTTTAACACCCACGGCTACCTTACAATGTAACCCATATGGCTGCCATATGGTGTAACCATCATAGTTACACTTGGAGTAACCATGCGGCCGACCTCTATCATACACACAACCAATGGAATGTAGGTATATGTTGGTCCCAACTTCATAATAAACAATTCACAAGATCCAGAACATAATAAAAATACAATAATAATATCATAAAAACTTTCCTTTGAATTTGTAAAATTTAATTTTAAAAGAGAATTTTTAAAGTAATGCCCCTTACCAATATCATACAATTGAAGTTATAATTAATAGAATGCAAGGATTATTTGTAAACACTATAAATACACATAATAAAATATAATATAAACAAAAAAGAATTACAAAAATATTCTTATTACCTTATAATCAATGAAGTGGAAGGATAACCAAAAAAATGGAAATTGGGTTAAGAATTCCCTTACCTCATATTTTTCTTACTTGAAACTTATTTAAACTTCCTGTATAATGTTTAAAAGAGTGTAATTAATATTTAAAAAAACATATTATGTTTATAACTCATTATATTATCATTTTATAACATCATTTCACCCATTAATTAATAATATTCTGTTATTTCCCTTGTTTTGGGTGCGTTCTTTACGGGATTTCAAAGGTCGGTTCGTAATGGATTTACTAATCGAATGGAAGTGAAACTCCAGAGGTGGAATGAAATGGTGTTAATATGTTTTCATAATATTAAATTACTCCATAATTAATTTTGGTTATATGCTATGAGGATGAATCATTAGATAAATCATTAGTGACATCTGTTTAGATCATTTTGGTGGTACTTTGATAATCATGAATTAGTTTCCTTATATAACATAATATTATGTATATATTATAACTCTAGAAAATGAAACAGGATATATCATACACTTTAAAATATTTTTCAACCATTAAAATGGTTTTATAACTAGTTTTTAAAGAATTAATGGAAATTGAAAACACATCATCCACGGTTTTGGTAAATCGGCACATCACGAACGGTGTTTTTATTTTTAGAATAAGAGGAATAGGAGAGGAAGAATGATGATTAATTTTTTACATAAACATGATAAAATATAGAATATATATGATTTCGGAGCTTCCATTCTTCTTGTATAAGGGGAATGGAAGGGATTATATGAAAAGAAAAGGAATTGAAAAAAACATAAGAAAACAAAAGAGGATTCATACCTCTTGATCCCTTATCCTTGAGATCATACTTAAGGACTTTGGTTTTGGCCTTTTGGTGAGATCTGTAGGTCTTGGATGTGGGGAAAGGACATGGGAATGGGATTTTTTTTAATTTATAAAATTCTAAAAGCTCAAGAGGTGTGGTGGGAAGAGGGGGTGATGCAGGTATTTATAGTGGAGAAGAGGAGGGGTTTCCGTTATTTTAATCATTAGTCCAATATTTTCCCCAAGAATATGTATAGTCTTGATTCATGTGGACCTAAAAAGTAAATATAGCATGTTAGTTTGAAACAAGACTGCTTATATCCTTCATGGTGTTATGAATAGTGTAGTTAACTAATAATGTATATATATAGTATTTTACTGTATTTTACTATTCATCAAAAATTCAAGAATTTTAGAAAAAAATACCAATAATTCACCCTAACCATTTTTCAAAATTAAGAATTCAAAAATTAACTTCATTTTTTTAAAATAATTTTATAAATATTATTAATTAAATTTAGATAAAATTATATTTTACTCCATAAATAAAAATATTAAAACTATAACTGATTTTATATCACCTTGAAAAATTAATCAATATCTTATTGTCTTACAACCATAATAAAATAAAATAATGTTATGATTTACTATTCATAAGGGTCATATTAAAATCCATATTACTATTCATAATGGTATGTTACTAATCGCCAAAAAACTCAAGTTGTTCTATCAGACTACAAATAACTTACTGATCAAAATTGTAGATGTCTATTTTTAAAAATTCACATCATAGAGGTGGAAAATTTATGTTTAATGGATATTTTATAACTAAATCCAAAAAAAAGTTTCATTATTTAGATATTCAGTGTTTAATGAATTTTCATTTATTTTTAAAAACAATGGGGTGTTACATTCTCCCAACCTTCAAGAAATTTCGTCCTCACATTTTTGTATTTACTTATTAAACAAGTGAGTGTACCTTTACCATGTAGCATTTTCATACTCCCATGTTCCTTCTTTAACCATTTGGTTTCTCCACAATACCTCTACATGGTGGATTACCTTATTCTGCAACACGTTTTCACTTCGATCAAGATTATGAACATGTTTCTCTTTATAATAAAGGCACTCTTCCAACTAAACTACTTCTAAGCTCAAAACATGATATTAATCTGGCATGTACATTCTCAACATAGAAAAAATTCAAAACATTGTGTGTCTGAAATAAACTCAGAGGAAAAGCTACACAGTAGGTGACTAGTCCAACTTTTTTTAGGATTTCATAAGGTCCATTGAACCATGGACTTTTCTTTCCTTTCATACCAAAACACATAACAGTTTTCCATGGTGATATTCTAAGAAAAACATGATCAGCTACCTCGAAATAAAATTATTTCCTCCTATTGTATACATATCTTTACTATCAGCTCTAATCTATCCTCATGTGTTACTAGATCATCTTCACTTTCTTTTCCACTTCATTTACTAATTATGGTCACACTGACTTCCTTTCCCTGAATTTATCCCAAAATACTAGAGTTCAACACTGTTACCCATATAATGCCTTAGAATGTTCCACCTATATACTGGAATGAAAACTATTATTATAATAAAATAAAACAAAAGAAATATATAGATCTCAACTTCTCTATTAATTCATTGAATAAGATCGAAGCATATAATCCCAAGTTTGAATCTTCTATTCTGACTGCCCATCTGATTGAGGATGAAAAGTTGTAGTGAAATTTAATTGTGTTTCTAATGACTTCTAAAAGCCTTTCCAAATGTTATAAGTGAACCTAGGATAATAGTCAGATAGAATGGAAATATGACCTCCATGTAATCGGACAATCTCTTTGAGGTATAGTCGAGAAATCCGGTCCAAAGACATAGTATCTCAATAGGAAGGAAATGAGAAGATTTAGTGAGTCGATAAAAAATAACATAGAATTCATTGTTACCTGGAGAAGTCTTTGGTAGACAGAAAATAATTTCGTGGATATATTTTCTCATTTCCACTCTAGAACTGGTAAAGGATAAATCATCCCCTTTGTTAACTCTCACCCTTCATTAATCGGTTGACATGTGAAACATTTTATGGTAAAATAGGAAATAGATATTTTCATTTCATCCCACCAGTAATACTCCTCAATGTCTCTTCAAATCGTTGAACTGCCAGAATGAACTGAAAACAAAGAACTATAAGCTTCTCATAACAACTCTTTCTTCTACTAAGAATAAAAAGGAACACATGGTCTTTTTCCAAATCTCAGAACGCAATATTTTTCAATGTTAAATTCTGTAAAAATAGTTATTTTAACTGTTTTTAGCTTTTTCTATAGAACCCTGTCTTCCTTATATGCTTTCTTAATTTTTTCTAAAATAGATGACTGTGATGAAACCTAAAACTAAATAGAGTAATTAACTAAACCAACAACCTTCAAGACAAAATTCTTCAAATCATTAATCAAGGGTTCAGGTTTCAATCGTAACATGTTTAATGATGCCTAATGTTTGAAAACCAAGATATCTTCCACATTGTTTGTTTTTTCTGGATGGTAATTGATCGTGTAATAATAACCCTTTATCAATTCAAGCCATCTTCTATGACTCATGTTTACTTCTGTCGAAGTGAATATATACTTCCGAAATTTATGGTCAGTATATATTTTAAATTTGGATCTATATAAATGATGCCTCTGAATTTTAAAACCAAAAACCATAGCTGCAAATTCTAAATCATGTGTGGTATAATTTAACTCAGGAGGTTTTAGTTGTCTTGAAGCACAATCAATTACGTTATAATTCTGTATTAGAACACAACCAAATCCCTTCAATAAAGAATCATTATATATGAAAAACTCACCAATTTTGGAAGTTTGGGCTAAAACTAGAGCATTCACCAATATCTTCTTTAGTTCCTAAAGACAATAATCACATTCTTCTATCCAAAAAAATTTATCTCCTTTTCAAGTTAACTTTGTTTTCATACTAAAAAACCATGAGAGTTTTTTAACAAACCATCGATAATAACCTTTTACTACATGAAAACTACGAATCTATATATCATTTATAGATCTAGGCCATTCATCAACCACTTTTGTTTTGGCAGGATCAACTATTATTCCATCCTTATTTACAATATTCCAAAGAAAATAAATATGTTGCCACCTAAACTCACAATTTTTAAATTGTGTTGATAACAACCTTGTTTTTCCATTGGATGGTTTATGATTTATTTGGGCAAGGATATTATTGAAATTAACTAACTTGATTCCTTTTAATCCCCTTAAAATATTCAATTTTCTATGATCATTTAACATTTAATTCCCCCTAATTATCCATATCATTTATTGTGGATAAGTTTATTTCCTAAACTAGATATCATTTTACATATGGTGTTTACTTTGATAGTTATTTTATTGTATGGGGAAATATTGATAAATCTATATCCATTATTCAATACTGATAATTTGTAAGGAACATTATTCATGAAATAAATTGATTATTTAACTATATAAGTAATGATTTGGACCTGAACTATATGGGTTGGGGACAAGTTAAGGAAAGACAAATGGGTTGGGGAATGGTTAATTCAAGCCCTATGGGTTGAGGACCATTTAATATAATCCCTTTCTTACATCAATTATCTCATGAGACAAAATTATTAGGAGACAAGCCCTTCGAGATTGCTTCTAAGTAGAATTGAAAAGTATGTACCCATAAATTTAAATTTTATTGTGAATTTTATGGATGTTATTGGGTTTCATGTGCCTCATACATGACATCAAATAACTAATAACTTCATTCATTTAGAATTAGTTATTTTTTATCCTTTAGATTTTAAATATGGAAAAATATATAGATGGATTTTATTCTCAATTTATTGATTTAATGGCATGTGTTTTCAGTTATTTACCTATCCCAATTATTAACTCACTTACTTCATAGTTATTGATTAAATGGGATGTGTTTTTAGTTATTTACCTTCCTATAATTTTTACACACTTCCTTATTAGATTATTGATTGCATTCCATGTGTCTTCTGTTATTACCTTTCCACATTGGATATTCTCAGTGATTTATTATTTCTTCCATTATACATTATGCTAACTGAGCATTTGAGCTCACCCTTATTATATTTCATTTTCTGAGGAATTACAGAAGTATACAAAAAAAGACATTAAAGGTTACTCAAGATTTAATAAAAGTATTAAACTCGAACAGAAAAAAAAGTTATGTTGTAATTAGTGTATACATTTGTAAAATAAGACTCATGCATATATCTAGTTTCCCAAGAATAATGAACTGTTTATTCCTTTGGGATGTTATTTACTTGTGTCTCATGCCACTATAATGGTATCATGACACCGACTCTAGGATTTTGGGGGTTGGGTTTTTACATATTCTTTACTATAATGTAATATATTTATATTCATTACCAAGGGAATGAGCCTTAGTGGGGATGAAAATATAGTATCCAAATTTAAGTGAAGATTTTGTTTTCTTTATTTTTTTCATTAGGATTTCATGTACTTCTTTCAAATTTCCATGAGTAGTTTTGGGTATGATACAATTTAGTGTACTCACATTTTCACACCTATATATAAATATATATTTTGGTCTGTAGGAGTAGGTTAGTGATCATGTTGGTCTTTACTAGCTCATGGCAGTTTTCTTGTGAGGTTCTATTATTCATGGTCACGGTTGTAGTAGTATCTATGGTATATTTTATTTTTTGGACTTTCATTGTATGAAAATCCATTTATTGGGATTATTTATTTGTTATTTTGGATTTTATTAGCAGTTAATTTATTATTATTGTGATATTAATGATGATATATCAGATATTTTTTCATTTTACGCCCTCAGTACTAGTCACCTACTCCCGTACTGTTAGAGTTAGGATTTAGGGGTCAATATCACCTTTATTTTCATCCCATGATGGGTAATAGAAAGTGTGTCATGAAATTTTATGCATAAATTGGATTGTGTAATCGTTTTAGTCAGTTGGCCTCTTATATAACCCATTATATTCTTGTGAGTGTCCCTTTAGGGCGAATAAATTAATGAAATATGAAGGTCCCTAGACATGAGAATGCATGATTTAATAGGACCAAATAATAAATACATAAAAAATATTTAAAAATCAAGGAGTTACTCATGTTCATCCCTAATGATATTTTGTTATTAATTCTAACTAAAATCATTTTATCATCGATGATAACTGGTAAGTCATTTTGTGTTTATGACTAAACCCAAAGTGGAATCCAAGTATAATATTAGTAAAATTAAATTTTTCAGGGTTATAAATTAATCATTAAAAAATATAAAATCTTTATCTTAAATCGATTAAGGACTATCATTAATGTATTTCCTTTGGTTTATTTCACATCAATCATTTCAACAAATATTTAATTTTGTTTATTCTTTACTTGTGCTTAATTTATTTCATGAACTAAAACCAATCATTCATATAATCCCATTTATATTTCATATAATTTAAACCATTATTTTAATTCTATGATCTAATGATTCATTGAGATGTGTACAATTCTCCCAACTATATTTTCGAAATTATAGTAAAAATATGCATCTAATATGACGTGTTCAATAGTACGATCATATTTTAACATCATTATCATATATATATGATATATAATTTTTTTCTATTTATAATTTTAATTCTCTTCCTATTTTTATTTTCAAATTTTTGATATATTTTTTATTTATAATTTTTCCTTCTTTCTCTACTTTATTCTTTTTTCCTTTTCATCTACATTCTATTTTATTTTTTACTTTCACAATGTAAGTTGTTTTTTTATATTTTATTATATATTTATAAAATAAATAACTATTTAACTCACTCCCATTTCATTAAATTAAACACTATAGAAAAGGAAAATTACATCATATATTACCATAAATTGTAAATATACTTCACATAAACCTTCATTATTCTTAGGTAGATTAATCAACCACCCTAAACTAACCAATTTTGGAACCATAGGAAGTCTCAACCAAAAATAAGTTTGAACAAAATAAATAACATAATAACATGTCTGAGAATAATTCAACACTAAAATAATCTTCCACCCCGGATGTAGAGTAATAACCATTTTATATCCAATGTCCCAAGGAAGTATCTATCTTTTACAAGAGATTAGGACCTATTCATCTCCACTAAAAATAAAATGTCCTTCCTAGTGAGGACTCTCACAAACTCTACAAGGATTTTTATATAGATTTATCCATCATGGAAACCCAATTTTTATTTAGGTATCTTAATATATTTAGTGATTTTCCATTCTCCCTTGATGTTATGGCTTAATACTAGTCATATTATCCAATTATTAATTTTTCAGTAGATTCTGAACTCAAATGAATCTTTCATTCGAAATATTACTCTTCCTCCTTCAATGAATAAATTCGGAAATAAATATGTGGTGTTATGAAAGAATAATGAGATATTCTTCTTCAATATTGACAAGATTTAAAATATTTTATACTATTTTTCCTCACAACCATATTAATGATAAACTATTAATCTAATAATTTTATGATATAATTATCATTAAGAATCAGGCCATGATAAATGTTGTGGTTGGTGGTGTGAAAGTAGATAAAACACTTATTTTAACACATGACTTGATAGCTAGCATGGCTCAAAATTCACAATAATCTAGGTCGCAAGTGATGGATCTGACTAAAGGTGTTTATAAAGTAAAAATTTCATCACTAGAGAAAAATTTGGATAATAAAAATAATGAAAATCATACTCTTTTAAGAAAACTATCTCAAGAGAAATGTATTTTACAATCTACATTTGTTTCATTGAATTTTGGTATTTTTGTGGATAAATCCCATATATTTACTAATTCCCCTAACTCCAATAATCTTCTATGTATTATGAGAAATTATTTATTGGGAATACATTTTAGCAAGAACCCCCATTCATGAAAGAAACTATTAGTTGAAATCTAAACATTGGGTTGAAATCAAAAATATAATACCAATAAAGAGTAAATATAAGTTATCACAAACTAAACTATTATCACCATAGCTAAAATACACATGCCTATCATAATTTACCATTTAGTAACAACCCTACTCTTCCTCAAAAAAACCAAACCTAGCCTCATAGATCTAGTTAATATAGTGGCATTGATGTACCTCTAGTTCCAACATACTACAAAATTAGCAATTCACGATTTATGGAATAAAATAGGAAAATTATAAAACATAACTAAGGAAATAAATATGTAAGATTCTTGAAAACTATCATCCTAACTATTTTTCACTCCCGAAGAATAAGTTAATGTATATGTCATTACACTTTTTATAAGTAAGTATCTATATCATCTCAATGCTCTTAGTCTTGAGGTGAGTCAAATACTTAGAAAATTTTTATCCGAAACAATAAAAAAATATTTAAAGAAAAAAATATATAAATGGTAAAAATATTTATTATTTAGGAGTCATTTGATCCTTTCATTCCTCTTCCATTTCCTTAAATACATTCTCAATCATGTAAAATATTTAATGATGAAATTGATAAATTGATCATGGGAAATTTTTAAAAAGTATAAGTTAACACTCCTCTCATGGATAAAGATAAAAAAATTATCAATCCATCACATTTTTAATAAATTTTCACAAATCAATGGTGATTACATGGGAATGGGAGAGTGAAACAAAGATGGAATATCTTGGACATTATATAACTAGATATACCATCTAAATTCAAGGATATTGGAATATTTATAATACCTTGAACTACTGGTGATAATTTATTATTATACAATGATTTATTTAAGATCCTTCATTAAAGTGATCCCTCACTTTATCTATACTTAGTTTAATATTTTGGAGATTTAACCAATGGGAATATTAGTGAAATTTTGAAATTGGCGCACTACCCACCTAATTAGAGTGATCAAAGATATACTCCCTAAAGTTAACAATATAATATACACTTAAGACTTATATATATTTAAGATGGAAGGCACTTGAACCCATGTTAATTATAATCTCTTACATGGAAGTCCATTTCATAAAATGGTGAAACAAAATCATCAGTCTTCACAATATAACATTTTCTATCGAGTATTTGGGATAAAATAGAAGATTCAATATTCATGTTGTTCAAAAAAATATAGTTTTAGAGTACTCCACTCTTCATATGTAATTGATAGGAATTATACCTAATGATACAAAGTTACTATATTATTTTGCTGACCTCCATTCTGAATTTTCTTCTCTCTTTGACACAATGGGTTTTGTTCTTCCTTTTATTATTGTATGGATTTAAAAAAATGTTATAATTTTATTTTAATTGATGAGTTTTTTTATTATAAGGTACCCTTGATCATCATAAATTCTGAAAACCAAATTTATATTAAATTTATTCTTATAGTTAATAATCATGAGAAGATATATAGTTTCATTGACCACACTCCTAACAAGTCCCTTTCCTAAATCCAAAAAAACTATGAGTTTTGTTATTAAAACCACTTCCCAAATTTAATATATTATTATATTGAGGGTATTGACTAAAATACTTTATTAATTACTAATTTAATCTCTTGATATTATGATTTATAGGTGACTAATCTTTTGAGAGAGTGTAAAAAAGGTGATTGGTTGGATATTGGTCAATATTCCGTGGATTAAACCATTGATTATCATATATTTCATGTGTTAGAGGATTATTATAACCCCATATTTAAGGCCCAAGCTAAATCCCACCCACCATGTAGTAGTAAAAATAGTGGTGAGAAAATTACTTTCTACTAGAATAATTTACCCTATACCTAAGGGAAAATGGTTTATCCTAGAATAGATTGTGTATATGAAAACTTGATTAAAAGTAGTTCCAAATGAATATAATGAAATGGTTACAACACATATGCATCATTTTTTGTGATTCAATATTGAATATGGTTAACTCAATCAAGACACATTAAAGGAACACTTTCTTATACCTATAATTGAACAAATGTTGTAAAGATTGATTAATAATCACAGTATTGATTAAATTAGGGATATTCAAGTTTCTTTCAAACACATATATCCCCCATGTATTAAAAAAATAATTTTCACGTGATTTTGGCCCTTTCATAAAGGAGAAATTAATTTTTTTTCTATTTAATTCTCTTGGTACCTTTCATAATTGTATGGTTAGTATATTGAATGAGTACATAGATCATTGAATGAAGTTTTTTAGGGATTATTTCAGAATTTATAGATCTTATTTTGATTAATTTTTAGAAAATGTATGTTTTTTACCCCACTGATTCATTGGAAAATATATTTTACTAAATTTTGAGAAATTTTGTTTAATGATATAGCGAGGAATTTTTATTAGTCATATCAATCTCTTGTGATGGGAAACTATAATGTCCATCCATGTGAAAACCATTTTCCAATTAATTTACTATAACTAATGAAAGGAGATATTCTGATAGCCAATTAGCAATGCTTAGATAATGATAGTTGAAAGGTAGATACACTGTTCAATTTTCCAAAAACTAGTATACTGGATGATGGCAGTCAAAAGAAGAAAATTGAAAGTTACCACTTGAAATTTATGAAGGTAAAGTATAGATATTTAAATGAATTTTGAAATATATTTTATGAAAGATATGTATGGGTTCTTCTCTACAGATTTTATAACAAAGTATGTATATAAGGGTCTTCAGGATGATATATAAGGGTAAACTCATGGAGTTTTTAGAAGAACTAATTAGTCATTATAATAGGAGGTTATGAATATGCATTTCTATTACAATGAAAATCTATTCCTTTAAAGATAGGAGTTGAGTGGGCACACTTTCCATGGATACTATAATATAGCATTAATGGTTACACTAACATGACTCTTTTTTAAATATTAATATGCAAACACTTTTTCAGGTGGACATGAAATATTTTAATCATATTTTTATTAATTAATAAAAGAAATTATATTGTTCTCTTTTTGGATTATTAATAACCTAAAAACCAAGTAAATACTTGTATTTTTCTTTTCCCTTTATTCTATTCAATCTTTTTTTTGTATAATATTCTACCCAGGGTTTATTTTAGAGTGTGTTTTCCTATTTTTCTTTATAAATTCTATAGGAATAACTTAAGTTGTTAATAAGCTTGGAAAAATCCTACAGGGGTATGAAAGATTTAGTTACAGATCTTGATAACCAAACCATGGAAAAGTTGTTTCAAATCTCAGATTTTTAGCATCACTCTACCCATGGCCTTGTTAGATAATTATGGTAAGTAGTTTTTTATCCCTATTATGTGTTTCATAATTTTGGTGGAGTTCTGTATCTATGGACATAATGGTGGTATATAATTATAAGGTATGAGTTGATATGTTTGGAAGCTAGGATTCTTGATTCCGAAAGATTCATACAGAGGATTTTCTACTGAAGAAGGATCATGAAGTTTTCTTATTGGGTTCTAAGCCAAAAGTGATAAAAAGTGAAGAATGGGAAATGTTGGATAATAAACCACTCACGATGATCCATATTTATCTATCCTAGAACATGGATTATAATATTTATGATATGAATAAAACAAAAAAAATTATAAATACTCTTATTCATATATATGAGAAGATTTGTTAGATCTCATACATTCCATATACATCCCTCTTTATGATTCTAGTTAAAAAATATATTTTTTTTGTTTAGACATTGTATGGAATGTCTGTGAGTAGGTTAGGTTAGTTTTTAGAGTAATCTCGAAGGGGTGACAGATTCTAGAAACAAGATAAGTTCATACCATTAACAGTCCATTCATGACATGAATGGTTCTAAGCAGAACCCATGAACATCATTCAATCCCTGAATGGTCTTGGGTAGATCGTATACGCTTTATTATTTGCCTAAATGTTTCTATTAAGACACCCATGAACTTCATTCACCCCCTAAATGGTTTTCATTAGACCACATGATATTTATTCATTCGCTGAATAGTTTTAGTTATCCAATGAAATGAAAAGTCATGGTTTCAAATTTTTATGGGGCATGAAATGTATTTTTCTAGGGTTTTGATCCAAGGAGGTGGATTTTTTGGCGTAAGGGGAAATTTTAGGCATTCACAAGTGAATCCCCTATTTACATCATATATATGTTTCACCCATTTCTTATTTTAAATTATAGTGATGTGAGGTTTTTATATCGTGCACCCCCCTATCTCTCAAATTGAAGACCCTCAGTTTGAAACCTTTGGGAGTTACATTAGAGCCAGGATCAAGTCTCCTTAGTCTTCCAAACCTCGATTTTTAACAACAAAACCTTATTTTGTTTCCTTCTTGTCTTGTTTTTTCTCATGGGGGAACCCGAGTTCAAACTACCTAACCTAGATCTAGTATTTACATCTTGCTCTATTAGATTTTCCTCATCATCATTGAAGGGATGAAGGGAAGAACATGTTCACTGTCTTGGATTTTAGGTATTTTGTCTTTTTATTCTCATTTTTGAGATGTTTGGTGTATAAAACACCCACTTTGTTTTTCCCATTTATTTAGTATTTAAAATAAGAGGGATTGTGTTGGAACATCATGTGCACAACCTAAATAAATTAATAATCCAGTAATTTGATAAAACAATTGTATATTTAAATTTCTCAAGGGTCTTGTTGGGTATATTGACATTGAGACCGAGACATGTAAACACTCAAGAGGTGTCACAACCCTTTATGAATTAGAAATTGTGGAAAATTAAACATTGTCATGAGAATCGGAATAACACGTGAATCATAAAAATTGATAACTTATCATGATTTTACTTTGTGATTCATCCAGAGTAGAAGAATCCACAAACTAATAATAAATGTATTATTAATTGATAATTTTTATGTATTAAAAAATTATTATAAAAACATGTTTGATATGGTTAATCCATTATATTATTGGGATTTCTTGTATGTCATATTTACTAACATGATTCCCAAGATAATTGTGTATTTTCTCATGAGACATGATGCTTGTGATTCATCCTAGGAAGTATAATCCAACAATGGATTGAAATTCTTTTCCCTTGTCAGGGAGTGTTCCATGGGAGCATGTAAGTGGCTCTAGAATGGTTTATAGTCCATTATGATACATATTCCTTACCCTTCATAAAGAGTGTGTCCTGGGAATATATAAGTGGATCTAGTGTGGTTTAGAGTCTAATATGATATGGATATTTTCCACTTGACATGTTTTTGTGTCATAGGAAAATTTAAACTACTCTGTTATGGGTAATTATCATAGAACCCAGTGATTCTTTGTTAGTTAAGACTTTTTATCAGTGATTCATCTTAGAAAATAAAATCTACCAATGTTATGTGTGATATTTACTGATGTAAGTGGATCCACCACTTAAAATAGATATTTTTTATCATGCAGAAGTAGGTTTGGCTGGAAGGGGTGTCACCTTGGATCATAAGGGTCCGCAAGTTTATTTGATACAAAGTATTAATTTAGGAATTAATAACCCTATTTATCGATTTATTTTATAGACTATATATTCATATTGGATTATTTATACATTGTGGGTTTCATCCTACTATTTGTTACCCACACATTATTCGGCCAATGTTTGGTACATGGGAATAATTTGTGGATGTAGGTATTGATAAGGGAAAGGGGATCTGTTTTTTATTGCTTTCTTATAAGATGGGTTAGACCATAGAGATGGTACTGACATGGGGTTTAAGACTAGGGATTCTGGAGTCACTTTTATCAACTATATTTAGCATTTTTTATGACTTACATATCATCATTTTTTGACATTAATTCATTCAATGAAAGATATTTATTATTACAAGACTATCTGGTTTTTCCTTATATTCCTCTTGGGTTCATGGTTTATTATTTATATTATTTCTACTATTATTTCTACACTATACTAGAGGGTATAGTCTCCCCACTATATTCCTTTCACCCTCACTACAATTCAGTATCATATAGAATATTGGGAAGTGTTATTGAGGTCACGTAACCCACCAGGCTCAATCAAATGAGGAAGAACCATCACGAAAACATTTCAAAGTGGTATTTGGGGATAGGTTTCTTTTTTAATTTCCTAGTTGGAAAAGGTAGATAAGAGACTAGGATGTCTTAGGGATTGGTAGTGAGATTCTTATTGGTTGTTTTTAACCCATGTGTGAGGTAAAACCAAATATCCCCTAGAATGAGATTGCAATTCTTTTTGTTCAATGGTACATTTTTTATTTTACATAACCTTGGGTGATTCACATACTGTGTGATGTTATTTTTTTTATAGATTTTACATGTGGAATAGTGTTGAATGAGATGAGTACACTTTAATTATGATAGGAATGTATGGATATATGTTTAAAATCATTATTCATGATAGGAGAACATTTATTTCATGTGATATATATCTACATATTGAATCTATGAATATTAATCAATTGGTTTATTTGAGGGAAAAAATGAGAGAAATTGCTAGGTCATGTCAATTCACTTGTTAATAAAAGTTTATAGGAACCTCAACCTTGTGGTTCTCTATAATTATTCTTAATAACTATTGAGGTTGATCTTTTTGTAAATTTTTTGTATTATAATATGTATATTATCCCTTTTAGATAAAATACCTCCTCATCGCCTTTGAATTGAGCATTAGGATAGTGGTAATCATTATGCTCCTAATGAATCTAATCCAAAACATCCAGATGATATAGAGAACCATATAGATGATATAAATAATCATATCTTCATAAGGGTCATGTGGTCATTAGAGATGAAGACTATTTTCATTGCACAGTGATGTTTTTGATGATGAGAGAGTTCCAGTTGTAGCATCCACCTACATTCACTAGGGAGGAACGCCCCTAGGTATCTAATTTCTAGGTTGATTCTATCCATATATTTTTCAATAACATCAAGTAACCCATGTATAAGAAGATCATGAATTCTTATTACATATCTTTTGGACCATCCAATCTCTAGTGGTACATTTTAGAACAATTATTTTATAAAGAGGAACTAACCTAAATGTACTTAGAGCCAAAATTCTTGAGCCACTTTAATCTATTGATATTCAGGGTTGATATAGATTTCTAATTTTTTCACCTGATGCAACAGATCATGTTAGTAATGGGATATTCTATATATTTTACTGACCTATAGTTCTTTTATCCATCCATAACAGTTGATGATGTGTCTATGGTGAATGTTTTCAAATATGGGCTTTGCAATGAGGCAAACTTCTTGGTGAATTTCATTCACCTAAAAAACATTTAATACTTGATGAAATATGCTCTCATAAGTGAATGGAACATAAGGGGGGACCAAGTTGGGGACAAAATATTTGGTAGGGAAATCAGGTATCTCTTCTTCTGGAAGTAGGAAGAGTCTCTATGAAAGTTACTACAATGTTAGTAGTGGGTAGAGCTTTTTGGGAAGGGGGAAGTCATTTCTGTATAACACCTGATTTTAGTGTTTTTAGTTTGTATTGGATGGCCACAATCTCCTTTAGTTACCTTTCCTTACCATGGAGTTTCATTCATATTTTAGGTTAGGCCATCTATAAAAGTTGTGTAGTTTCAAAAAGTATCAAAAATGGTTGGGTATCAGGACAAGTACCTAAATCAAGGAAGGACATAGATACCCCAAATCATACTGGTAGATAAGGTTTCATCGGATGCTCAACACGAGGTATGGGACTTGGTTTTCCAACATAGGAGCAGTAGTACCAGTCCTAGGGTGTACCATGGGGTATTTAGACTGGATCCTAGGGAAGAGGGGTGATTCATATGCATGTTATATAGTATACAATGAATTGTATATAAATAGGATCTTCTACCATCAGATATATAATTCATATATCATATACCCTTTCTTATATTTTTTCTAATATAAGATCATATTATTCCTTTTCGTCTACTAAATTTCCAACCAGTTTGATTTTGTTTTTGGAGATCATGGATGGTCTTATGTCCATCGACACACTATTATTGGTGTGATTATATAGTATTAGATATTTCATGTAGTTTTCTCTTCAAATTAGTGGCTAATTTTTTCTTTAGGAGATGTCTATGCTTGAAATGATAGGATTTGATATGATTTTGGGTTTGGAGTGTCTAGTTTTATACCAGGCTCATATCATTTTTTGTTGGATAAGAGTTTATATCCAATCTCTAGAAAGAAAAATTTGTTATCACTAGGGTGACTGGGATCTTCATACTAATTTTATGGGGCCAATTTAGTTTATATTGGATTGTATCACTACTTAGATAGTTTTCCATATTCTGGATGACAGCAAAATTTAGTATGATACACTTCCTCCAGTGCTGGGCCATTTTCAATATATCTTTCATGAAGATTTTTATGACTTACCACATGAGGGGGACATCAAGTTCACAATTTATTAGTTGTTGGGAGGTAATCTATTTTCAATCCCACCATTTAGGATGGCACAAGTGGATCTTTCGGAGTTAAAATATCAGTATGATGATCTAAAAGAAAATGAGTTCATAAGACTGAGTACTTCACTGTGGTGATCTCCCATGCTATTATTCAAGAAGGATGATGAGACTTTACATTTATGAGTCGATTATCTGAAACTAAACTAGATGATGTTCAAGAACCGATATTCCCTTCCATGCATCAATGATCACTTCGATCAACTGAGAGGTGAATGTATTTTCTCTATGATCGACTTGAGTTTAGGGTATCATTAGTTGATAGTGATATGATCTCACTTACCTAAGACTACTTTTAGGTTCATTTATGCCTTGTATGAGATTTTGGTGATGTCATTTGGTCTGATGAACACACTAGTGGTGTTTATTCCCTTCGTCAATCGGGCCATCTATATGTTTTTAGAATATGTTTGGTTTTATTCATCTATGAAATCTTAGTGTGCTCACAGTCTATAGAAGATCATGCCCAATATCTCGACATAATCTTTGTTACACTAAGATAATATCATATTTACTCCAATAAATCCAAATGAAATCAATAGATTAATAAATTTAACATCTTGGGAAATTTTATCTTGGATGATGGAGGGTCATTGAACCCAGAGAAAGTGGCACACATGAACACCTGTGAGGGGCCCATGAATGTCTTCAAAATTCATAGATTTGTGGGTTCAGCAAATTATTATCAATTCCTCACCGAGTAATTCTCTCATATTGTATCACCAATGTCTACACTGATCAGGAAAGGGGTGAAGATTGTTTAGAAGAATACTTTCAAGAGAACTTTTTAGGACTTGAAGAGAAAGCTAACCCCAGCACTGATCCTCACCCTGCCTATATTGGGTATGAAATATAACATGTACTATGATGCATCTGTATTCAGACTTACAGAATTTTAGACATAAGAGGACTAAGTGGTTTATTATATATCTAGATAACAGAGTCTTCAAGAGATTAGTTACCCTACACAATATCTTGATTTGTCTATGGTGGTACATGCTCTGAGATGTTAGTGGCACTATCTCATAGGCTAGAGGTTTGTGTTGCACATAGACCATAAGATCCTCATGTATATATTTTCACAATGAGACATAAACCATTGGAAGAGGAGGTGGGTTGGGTAACTACAATATTACTATTTTGAACTTGTATACACACCGTGTAAAGGAAACATCATTTCTAATTCCTTGATATGAAATATGAAAATAGATATAGCGTTGGAGTATTATTATTAGTGGTGGTTGATGACACTTTTCAGAAACATGCATCTAGATATTTAGGATTCTTTAAGTTGAGTGGCTTTGACTTCAAAATCTATTATACTCATTCTTCTAGACTAGATCATGAAACATAATTTATCTAATCTAGAAGTTTTATCTCTAAGAAATATTTTATATAGTGTGGAACCACCATCAGGATGGTCTCTCAGTGGAAGAGATGTTCTTCTTATCCATGGTTTATTATTGGTTACTATGGGATTTCATGAGATTGTGATGAGGTATTTTCATGATTCGAGATTGGTCGTTCATCCTTGTATGAAAAAGATGTATTGTGATCTCCATAGATAATAAAAATGTAAAATGAAAAGACGGAGATAGTGAGATTCATGGAAAAACTTTTCACCTATCAGTAGGTGAAGGTCAAGCATTAGAGGCCTACAATGCTAATATAGTCTATTCCAATTCTTGAATAGAAATAAGATTATCTCACTAGGGATTTCATGATTGGATTACCCATGAAACCTCACAATAATGATCTAGTATGGGTGATCATGGATAGATTTATGAGGGTAGACCAGTTCATTCCAATCAAGGAGTCTTTCTCCATCAATGATATGAGTATTCTATATATGAAAGAGATATTATGACTTCATAGTGTTCCAAGGATTTACATTTCTAATAAAGATCCTAATTTATCATCTTGGTTCTAGAAGGGTATTCAGAAAAATTTGGGACCACATGTTATTATGATTATATCCTATAATCCCTAGACTAATGGAAAATACTAATTAACAATTCATATTCTGAAGTATATGATGTGATATTTTTTTGGAATCTTCGTGGTTCTTGGGAGCAGCATCTAGCACTTATAGTGTTTTCTTATAATATAATCTTTTGAGAATCTATATAAATGGTTCCCTTTGAGGCCATGTATGAAACGATGTATTATTTTTCAATTTTTTTGTTAGAGGAAGTCTAATCAAAACTTGTTAAGCTTAGTCTCATGAAGGAAGTGTCTAACTAGGTTTAGTTGAATGTAATATAGTTGGTAACCCTGTAGAGCTGAAAAAATTCATACATTAAACATTGGAGATGGCCTTTAAAGTTTGAATTTTGTAATCATGTTTTCCTTCAGGTGTCACCTAGGCTAAGAAGAAACCAAATTGGGAAGTAGGGGAATCTTGCACTGAAGTTTTTTAGGTTTTTTGTGACAGTGCAAAGGTTCATTCAGGTGGTGTACTGTTTTTCCCTTATACAGTGCTACAGTTCCATGCCTAACATGTTTTATGTATCGTATATTTGGAGATACCATATTTACTCTTCTCATGTGACAGCCTTTGATAACATTGAGTTGGATGTTGATGTGCCTTTTGAGGATCATTTTATTCATATCATTGAACATTGAGATAAAAATATATTAGGTAAGGAAGTTCCTCTTTTCAGAGTGTAGGGTCGTCATGGTTCTATTCAAGAGGAGACCTTGTATAAGGAATAAGATATATGAGGAAAATGGTAAAAATATTTCCCCAATACCCACGAAGACTCTTTAGAGTGCATCTCAAGGACGATTTTTTTATGGTGGGGATGTTGTAAGGTCTTTTCCAAACAAGTTATGTCCTTATTTAATATTTTGGTAAAATTTTCTTTTTTTAGTTTGTTTTGGTTTGTACTTTTCTAATCACGTATGTGAGGAGGTTTGGTTAGTTTTAGGAAGGAGATGAAAGGGGTTAAGTAGTCTAGATACAAAAAAATCACATCATGAAAGGTCTATTAATGATGAGAAGGCTTCTAGGTAATACCCATGAACATAATTTACCCACTAAATGGTTCTGGGAAGACCCCATGAACTCCATTCATGCCCTAAATGGTTCTAGGTAGACCTTGTGAACTTTATTCACCCTCCGAATGGTTCTAGGATAACCCCATGAACTTAATTCACACATTGAATGGTTTTGGGTATCCCATTAAATGAATAATCAAGATGTGAAATTGGTACACAATGTGAAATGGTTTCTTCTGGGTTTTTCATTTAAGTGTATGATATTTTTTGTGTATGTGGACAATGAAGGAATTAAAAATGTGAATCCCCTATTCATGTCATTAATGAGTAACACCCAGGGCTTCTTTTAAATTACACTATTGTGAAATTACGATATCATGAAACCCCTCTCTCTCTAATTGTATCTCTTCTATAGGTCACCTATTGGAGTCACCTTCATACTAGAAGCAATATACCCTGGTTTTTCAGAACTTGAGTATGAAGGAAAACACTTTGGTTATTTTATTCATGTTTCCTCATTTATTTTCCCATACAGGAACCCTAGTTCAAACTTCCTAGCATTGATATAGTTTTAATGTCCTATGTCATTATAGTTTCATTGTAAACTTTGAAGGGGAGAAGGGGGTAATCTTATTTTGACCATGGATGTTAGGGAATTTTTCTATGTCTTATCTAATTTTGTGGTCAGTTGTCTATAACAACTCCCCCCTTATCAATATATTTTCCTTATTATATGTGATGAGAGTGAGCACATCATAACAGCATGCATGTGACCTAACTAAATCATTAATCCACTACTTTGTTTAATATTCATATCTGTATAACTCTAATGGATCTTGTTAATTATTTTGGAATTGAGGTGAGGAATGTTGACCACCCAAGAGCTGTTCTGACCCTTAATGAAATGGAAATTTAGGAAAATTCGAATTAATCATGAGAATTGGAATAACATGTGAATTATGATAGTTAGTAACTTGTATTGATGTGAATTAGGTGATTTGTTATGAGTAAGATAATCCACCAACTAATAATAAATGACTTGTTAATTAGTAATATTTATAAATTAACTCAATTATCATATAAAAACATGTTTGGCATGGTTTATGTAGAGACCCGAAGCTTGACGTACATGAACATTACATTACTTTTGCGGAATACTTGGTAGATAACAAAAAACACACACACAAGGATCGTAATAGTTTAGTGTCTTTGGAAACTCGGAGTATAATCTTCTAATCCTGGTGAAAGATCTTCAACATCTCCCATAAAGATCTTCCCTTTTTTATACCTAAAACCTTTCTTTATATCCTGGGGAAAAGTAAACATAAAAGGGTGAGCTCAAATGCTCAGTAAGGGTAAAAAAAAGGAAATATCAATCACATCATATTCATAAGAACATAACATTTTGGAAATCTTAACCTGCAAAAGAGAGCATAATTTCATAACATGGGATAAATAATAGTAGTGAAATGAAATCCCAATAATCATAACGTAAAACATGAAACTTTGTGGCATACACACATAATCATAGAGAATCATTTCTTGTTAGTCAAGACTCATTTCCAAGACTATCTTAGTGGAAAAAGTCCCTTTCTGAATCGAGTAACCCTCTTTTCAGTCCTGTTTCACTGAACCGGTATAACCTACCATTTCAGCCATGTCTATCTCATGAGATATAAAATCTTTACCCAATGCATTGGAGGGAGATATAGGTCCCACCCATCTTATAATGAATCATTTCTTATGTGTGCCACATAATCATAAATCATACATCATTGCATAACCCATGTAATACAAATTGAAATCTTAAACATCATGACATCATAACACAATTCATACAGGATAAAGGAATTCATAAAAATAATTCAATCACAACATGATCAAATCAATGTAATAATAGGGATAAAAACAGAACCCTTTATTATCTTAGATGGAAAATAATTTTGATAAAACACTTGAACTTCATTCTTGAGGAAAATATCCTTTCTACTTCAAAAACACTTTTCCTTTATTAACATGTCATACAATTTTAAACATAAAGAAGTTGATTAAAAATAGACATGAAAACTTGTAAAGTAAGCTTCTTGGAAATAATGTTTTAAAAAATCTATTCATGCCGTATAAGTTAAAAAAACATTCTTCGTACTTTTGTCGAAAAAGTCAAAAAGTACCTCGTACGAAAAACGACAAACGATTGCTTTCATATCCTTTACTAAAAACACATAGAAGGGTAAAATTGGATTTAAACAATTTTAGGTGGATGTAAATAATATTAAATATTGAGAAAACATGGATGTGGATGATAAAATACACCCCAGTAAATACATACGAATAAACAATCTCGGATAAAAATGAGATTGTGATATTTCCCTTACCTTAGGTCCGACTTGCTTTGTAAGTGTCCGAACCTCCTGTATAATGATTTAAATCATGTTATTGACTTATTCCAGAATCATATTCATTGTTATTATATCATATATGGTCCACTTATGACTTTATATTACCCGTTCTTTTGTAAATTCATGTTAAAGTAGCGTTTTGGGTAAAATCGTCTCATTTGTCGTTCGTGTTTTTAACTTGTAATTATTCATATAATTACTTAGATCATGATTACTTAATTCCAGAATATAAAACATGATTTATATATATATATATTTACAATACACATATATAATAAATCAGTAAATGGAAATAAATACACCGTTCATGGAGACAATAGTCCGTACGTACGCATGAACGCTGTTTTCGTTTCCTTATTGAATTGAATGGAATTAAGTAGATGACATACATATAAATATAAATAATTCCAGTATCATTATTAGGTAATATATTTCATTAGTAATTATTATATATACATTATAATCATTCATGAATGGTTAATCATTGGGAATGAATCTCATCGCGTCGTGGAGACGGTAGTTCGTACGTACGCACGAGCGATGATATCGTTCCCATGGTCGTGGAATTGTGTTGAAGTGTATGTATACTATTTCAGTATCAATATAACTTTATAATAATCGTATATAGTTACTAATTACACCTTTATACCCATCCAATTAAGGTGGTGGCGGAAAATAGATTACACCACGGCGTGGAGACGGTATTCCGTACGTACGCACGCGCGGTGATTTCCTTTTTCCGTAGGATGGATAGAAGGTTAATTAGAGTTGTTTCATATTTATAATAACATATAAGTATATAAGAAATACTGATGTTATTACTTTATCATGAAACAACTAAAGAAGAAGAAGTTGAAGAAGAAAGAAATTGAAAAAGATCGGTAATGGATATTACCTCTTTTTGACGCGCCTTTTCTTAGCCTCCACTTAAAGAACTAAGGATGGTCTTTGAAGACGACCAGGACCTCTAGGATGATACTAGGGAAGTGGAGAAGGGATTTTGGCAGGGGTTGGCCGAGCTTGAGTGCTCAAATTGGTGTGAGGAGGAGGGGGAGGAGGTGCCCTTTTATAAGGGAGGAGAGGGGCACCTTAGGAATATCTCAAAATATTATTTTATATTAAAGTTAAAATCGGTTTATAATGGTTCCAAAGGGTCTTATTTAGAAGTTAAAGTAGGTATGGGTCGAAATCCTATCAACCAATAGGATTTAGACAAGTTTAGGGTATTATTTTAACCTTATCAATTAGATTTAACTCTAAGTTAAATAATTTAACTTTTACCGTGTCTTTTTGTTTTCTTACACTATATGGTTAATAAACTTACTATATCAAGCCAAAAGAACCCCAAGTTGTTTATTATTAATATATATAATCTTAGCTAAGTCATTTGGCCGAACCTTAGATTTTTAGGAGTAAAATAACAATTAATAATATAATATTTGTTTTAAAAACAATTTTATGTTAATTTTGACACTATTTGGTACATGATTTTTATGAAATTCATAACAGAATGATAAGTTCGAACCAAGTTACTTATATCAACAATAACATGTCATATTAACCTATAAAATTAGTTTAAGTCATAAAAAGTCTCAAATTACATTTATTTGGGCATTTATAACATCAATTATGTCAATATTTCATTAATAAGACAATTACTGCATCATCTTTCTGTCATAATAAATGATAATTATTTAATCCCTAAAAATTCTAAATAAATTCATATGATGTAGGTAATTGTATTATCTTTCTGGAGACTATTCATTTTCGAAGTTTCATGAAGTTTATCACTAGATTAAAATTATTATACTAATAAGATTTAAGAAAGTGACATGTTGTCACATTCTTTGGTTTTAATAATAATTAAATTATTTTCATTGAAAAAATTTAATTAAATTAATATAATCCGACCCTTAGGTGATATGGGTCGTTTTTTAGTCATCCAATCGGATTTTGACATTTTTTAGGGTAATTTTAAAATATTATATTTACCCTTAATTACCCGATTTACCTTTAACTATGGTAAATAAAATTTACCGTAGTTACTATTCATAATTCCCAAAAATAAAAAGTATCATATTAATATAATTTGGACCCACTGATTCCAAATATGGAATCCATTTTTTTAAAATTCAAAACACAAAAGTTGCAGAAATTAATTTAAAATTAACCCCGTTGTCGAATAAAAACGGGTTTTTGTTTAAAACATTGCAAATGATTGAATTGATTTAACCTAAGAATTCAAGGTAAAATCAATGCTAATGACATAAATTATATTAAATGGTAAAAATATATTATATTTATACTTTAAAACCATTCAATATTATAATTTAACCACATAAGATATTATGATGAAAAAAGATGTTTTTAATTAAAATATAGCGTGTTTTTACTATTCATTAAAATGTGAAAGTTACCAGAATAATATGAAAATTTTATCTAAAGTAAATTTTTGTTTCTTGATTCCAAAGAAGAATTTTATTTTGTCAAATTGAACTTATAAACATGTCAAAAACCAAATTTAAATTGGGTGCTCCATCAAAAGGCGGCAAAACTGCATTTTTTGAAAAATACTTATTTTACCCGAAAAATTTATTTTGTTCTTATACCATGTTCTAGAAATGTGTAAGATGAATAATAATGTTATAAAATTCAAAATTTAGTTAATACTATTCATAATGGCTAGTTCATGACAATATTATAATAATATAACATTTTTTATTAAAACTCGGTATTGCGTACAACACACGCTATCGAGGAAGGTCGCGATTGCGTGTAATGCAAGACAAGTCAGAGTTGCATGTTGTGAAAGAATCCTTCGTTGTTTCGTATAACATAATCCAACCATATTTCATTTATACATTTAATATATATATATATATATACTCAATGTTGCGTAGAATAACTATTATCAAAATTGTGTGTAACACGGTCCAAGAATAGTGTTGCGTATACTGCAAGCTAATACGGTGTTGCGTATAGCGCAAGGTAATCTTTTTGTAGAATACAACATAAGACATTAATGAAATTAAAATAATATTTTTCATAAAATCTCGGGGTGTTACATTCTACCCCCCTTAAAATGAATTTCGCCCTCGAAATTCGTCGGGGTTATAAATGGTTTACTATTTGAAAGTTTCTTTGATAGAAACCCACATCGTAAAAAGGAATACCAAAACTTATCTTTAAAAACAAAAGTATGAAACGTAACGGTTACCCAAATAAACTAATTATTGGGTTTCCACATATGTGAAAATATGGATATGGAAGAGAAATCTAACCATCATGTTCTGATGGAGAGTGGTAGAGAACATGGCTATGGAAAAGCTAGCAATCACAAAGCCATAAATTTGTGATGATCTAAGGTACCATCTGATTCATCAGATATAAGACCACTAAGACAACATTTTTTGTTTTCAAGATCATTTCCCTAAAGTTTAAGAGTTTGAATTAGAATAAATACTTACTTTATTTTGGTACAATCTCACTGTTGTTCGTGCCTTTAACAATTTCCACTTCATCTCTTAAATAAATGAAGTTGAATTTGTTATTCATGAAGTGTTAGCAGATCATGTGATAGAATGACAGGTCATTCCATCTGTCTCAAACAAAAGGTTAGCAAAAATTATATACATAAGTCGATATATAGTGAGATTAATCATATATGGTTCCTAAAATGGACTTATACTTCATATATCATACTGCTTAATATAATAAAACTAGCTTCTACTGAATAGGGACTTCCTGTAGGCCAGTGGTAGGCGATAAATGCCAGTCGCACTTCGGTTGTGGGTTCGATTCCCACAGCCTTGTCCGAAGCGATGGGTTGTCGCCCGTCCTTCAGGTTGTCCTTTTTCTAAAACTATATTACTATAACATCCCATCAATAATATAGAGAAAACTTCTATCCTTAAACAATACTAACTTATGTCCAACATAATCCATTCCAATCTTTAGGCTTATCCATAATACTACAGTCCACTCTCATAACATAGTGAAAACGATTACCAGAGATTTAATTCTGTCGTTAATCCCCATATATCATAAGATATGTCTTGTTGGTCACATTTCAAACATTCAAAGGCCTTAATCATGTATTCTCTTGAATACCCATTGAACCTTAGTGAAAACATGAATGTAGTTAAAAGTTAACACTTTCCACATACCAAAATCCAAAAATTCTATATACTCAAACAATGATATAACCTTATCCTTATATCAGTCATGAGCTCATGAATACAATCAAACACCTCATTATCTTATTATTCCTTCATTATGCACATATCATCTAAATTCCAAAAATATCTGAATATCCTTTCATGGATAGTGGTACTTTCATAACTCAAGGAAAGACAACAGTGTAACAATCCTTAGATGTCTCTTTATTCCATAGTACCATGAGATTTCTTATACAACATTACACATGATAAACATGTAATCATTCCACTACATTCTTAAACCATTGACCGAGCTTCAACAATTCTTTCATCTCACATATCATTTGTAGTCTCTTCATCATCATCAACATAAATACTTCCCATACGACCATACTGATTATCTTCATGAGACTTTCCCTTAGGGTATTGGTTTGCATAATGCCCATACATTCCACATTTAAAACATTTAACCATTATTGATGTCGTAGCAATACCATTATCCTCATCCATGGTGTTAACTGAACCTTTTCCTTTGCACTTACTTGCTTTGTGTCCTTCTTTTCCACACCCAAAGCATCTTCCAGTTCCTTTGAAACATTCTCCTTGATGCCTCTTCCCACATGATTTACATAGGGGAAATTTAACTTTCTTTCCTCTATGATCATCATGAAAATCCATCTTTCACTTATTAGCCGAGTCAGGAATCTTACCAAATTTTACTTTATTGATCATATTATGAGATTGCTGATTCGGCATAATAATGATGTTTGGACTTCTAAATCCAATTTCATTATGAAGAATATCATTCCATTGTCCGTCATATCCTCTATTATCGTGAATCATCTTGTTTCCATCCATTTTCTAAAACCCAAAAAAGAATAGTGTGAGAGGCACAAATCATGCTAGGGAAAACAACGTAATAAAGGGGGAGTACACTCAATATCTAACATCTTATGTTAAATTCTATGATCGTTACCGTAGTTCTAGGACTGTATCCTATACGTATACTTATCGTTAGGGACATCCCTAGATATACCTTATAAATAACTCTAGGGATCTCACTAAAGTTCTCGCATCTTAGTTTCCAAAGGTTGACTAAACCTTTCCTCTGATACCAACTGTAGAGACCCGAAGCTTGACGTACATGAACATTACATTACTTTTGCGGAATACTTGGTAGATAAAAAAAACACACACACAAGGATCGTAATAGTTTAGTGTCTTTGGAAACTCGGAGTATAATCTTCTAATCCTGGTGAAAGATCTTCAACATCTCCCATAAAGATCTTCCCTTTTTTTATACCTAAAACCTTTCTTTATATCCTGGGGAAAAGTAAACATAAAAGGGTGAGCTCAAATGCTCAGTAAGGGTAAAAAAAAGAAATATCAATCACATCATATTCATAAGAACATAACATTTTAGAAATCTTAACCTGCAAAAGAGAGCATAATTTCATAACATGGGATAAATAATAGTAGTGAAATGAAATCCCAATAATCATAACGTAAAACATGAAACTTTGTGGCATACACACATAATCATAGATAATCATTTCTTGTTAGTCAAGACTCATTTCCAAGACTATCTTAGTGGACAAAGTCCCTTTCTAAATCGAGTAACCCTCGTTTCAGTCCTGTTTCACTGAACCGGTATAACCTACCATTTCAGCCATGTCTATCTCATGAGATATAAAATCTTTACCCAATGCATTGGAGGGAGATATAGGTCCCACCCATCTTATAATGAATCCTTTCTTATGTGTGCCACATAATCATAAATCATACATCATTGCATAACCCATGTAATACAAATTGAAATCTTAAACATCATGACATCATAACACAATTCATACAAGATAAAGGAATTCATAAAAATAATTCAATCACAACATGATCAAATCAATGTAATAATAGTGATAAAAACAGAACCCTTTATTATCTTAGATGGAAAATAATTTTGATAAAACACTTGAACTTCATTCTTGAGGAAAATATCCTTTCTACTTCAAAAACACTTTTCCTTTATTAACATGTCATACAATTTTAAACTTAAAGAAGTTGATTAAAAATAAACATGAAAACTTGAAAATGAAGCTTCTTGGAAATAATGTTTTAAAAAATCCATTCATTCCATATAAGTTAAAAAAAACATTCTTCGTACTTTTGTCGAAAAAGTCAAAAAGTACCTCGTACAAAAAACGACAAACGATTCCTTTCATATCCTTTAATAAAAACTCATAGAAGGGTAAAATTGGATTTAAACAATTTTAGGTGGATGGAAATAATATTAAATATTGAGAAAACATGGATGTGGATGATAAAATACACCCCAGTAAATACTTACGAATAAACAATCTCGGATAAAAATGAGATTGTGATATTTCCCTTACCTTAGGTCCGACTTGCTTTGTAAGTGTCCGAACCTCCTGTATAATGATTTAAATCATGTTATTGACTTATTCCAGAATCATATTCATTTTTATTATATCATATATGGTCCACTTATGACTTTATATTACCCGTTCTTTTGTAAATTCATGTTAAAGTAGCGTTTTGGGTAAAATCGTCTCATTTGTCGTTCGTGTTTTTAACTTGTAATTATTCATATAATTACTTAGATCATGATTACTTAATTCCAGAATATAAAACATGATTTATATATATATATATTCATAATACACATATATAATAAATCAGTAAATGGAAAGAAATACACCGTTCATGGAGACGGTAGTCCGTACGTACGCATGAACGTTGTTTTCGTTTCCTTATTGAATTGAATGGAATTAAGTAGATGACATACATATAAATATAAATAATTCCAGTATCATTATTAGGTCATATATTTCATTAGTACTTATTATATATACATTATAATCATTCATGAATGGTTAATCATTGGGAATGAATCTCATCGCGTCGTGGAGACGGTAGTCCGTACGTACGCACGAGCGATGATATCGTTCCCATGGTCGTGGAATTGTGTTGAAGTTTTTGTATACTATTTCAGTATCAATATAACTTTATAATAATCATATATAGTTACTAATTACACCTTTATACCCATCCAATTAAGGTGGTGGCGGAAAATAGATTACACCACGGCGTGGAGATGGTATTCCGTACGTACGCACGCACGGTGATTTCCTTTTTCCGTACGATGGATAGAAGGTTAATTAGAGTTGTTTAATATTTATAATAACATATCAGTATATAATAAATACTGATGTTATTACTTTATCATGAAACAACTAAAGAAGAATAAGTTGAAGAAGAAAGAAATTGAAAAAGATCGGTAATGGATATTACCTCTTTTTGACGCGCCTTTTCTTAGCCTCCACTTAAATAACTAAGGATGGTCTTTGAAGAAGACCAGGACCTCTTGGATGATACTAGGGAAGTGGAGAAGGTATTTTGGCAGGGTTTTGCCGAGCTTGAGTGCTCAAATTGGTGTGAGGAGGAGGGGGAGGAGGTGCCCTTTTATAAGGGAGGAGAGGGGCACCTTGGGAATATCTCAAAATATTATTTTATATTAAAGTCAAAATCGGTTTATAATGGTTCCAAAGGGTCTTATTTCGAAGATAAAGTAGGTATGGGTCGAAATCCTCTCAACCAATAGGATTTAGACAAGTTTAGGGTATTATTTTAACCTTATCAATTAGATTTAACTCTAAGTTAAATAATTTAACTTTTACCATGTCTTTTTGTTTTCTTACACTATATGGTTAATAAACTTACTATATCAAGCCAAAAGAACCCCAAGTTGTTTATTATTAATATATATGATCTTATCTAAGTCATTTGGCCGAACCTTAGATTTTTAAGAATAAAATAACAATTAATAATATAATATTTTTTTTAAAAACTATTTTATGTTAATTTTGACACTATTTGGTACATGATTTTTATGAAATTTATAACAGAATGATAAGTTCGAACCAAGTTACTTAAATCAACAATAACATGTCATATTAACCTATAAAATTAGTTTAAGTCATAAAAAGTCTCAAATTACATTTATTTGGGCATTTATAACATCAATTATGTCAATATTTCATTAATAAGACAATTACTACATCATCTTTATGTCATAATAAATGATAATTATTTAATCCCTAAAAATTCTAAATAAATTCCTATGATGTAGATAATTGTATTATCTTTCTTTAAACTATTCATGTTCGAAGTTTCATGAAGTTTATCACTAGATTGAAATTATTATACTTATAAGATTTAAGAAAGTGACATGTTGTCTCATTCTTTGGTTTTAATAATAATTAAATTATTTTCATTGAACAAATTTAATTAAATTATTCTAATCCGACCCTTAGGTGATATGGGTCGTTTTTTAGTCATCCAATAGGATTTTGACATTTTTTAGGGTAATTTTAAAATATTATATTTACCCTTAATTACCCGATTTACCTTTAACTATGGTAAATAAAATTTACCGTAGTTACTATTCATAATTCCCAAAAATAAAAAGTATCCTATTAATATAATTTGGAACCACTGATTCCAAATATGGAATCCATTTTTTAAAATTCAAAACACAAAAGTTTCAGAAATTAATTTAAAATTAACCCTGTTGTCGAATAAAAACGGGTTTTTGTTTAAAACATTGCAAAAGATTGAATTGATTTAACCTAAGAATTCAAGGTAAAATCAATGCTAATGACATACATTATATTAAATGGTAAAAATATATTCTATTTATACTTTAAAACCATTAAATATTATAATTTAACCACATAAGATATTACGATGAAAAAAGTTGTTTTTAATTAAAATATAGTGTGTTTTTACTATTCATTAAAATGTGAAAGTTACCAGAATAATATGAAAATTTTATCTAAAGTAAATTTTTGTTTCTTGATTCCAAAGAAGAATTTTATTTTGTCAAATTGAACTTATAAACATGTCAAAAACCAAATTTAAATTGGGTGCGCCATCAAAAGGCCGCAAAACTGCATTTTTTGAAAAATACTTATTTTACCCGAAAAATTTATTTTGTTCTTATACCATGTTCTAGAAATGTGTAAGATGAATAATAATGTTATAAAATTCAAAATTTAGTTAATACTATTCATAACGGCTAGTTCATGACAATATTATAATAATATAACATTGTTTATTAAAACCCGGTATTGCGTACAACACACGCTATCGAGGAAGGTCGCGATTGCGTGTAATACAAGACAAGTCAGGGTTGCGTGTTGTGAAAGAATCCTTCGTTGTTTCGTATAACAGAATCCAACCATATTTCATTTATACATTTAATATATATATATATATATAATCAATGTTGCGTAGAATAACTATTATCAAAATTGTGTGTAACACGGTCCAAGAATAGTGTTGCGTATACTGCAAGCTAATACGGTGTTGCGTATAGCGCAAGGTAATCTTTGTGTAGAATACAACATAAGACATTAATGAAATTAAAATAATATTTTTCATAAAATCTCAGGGTGTTACAGTTTATGCATTGCATGCTTTGGAATTATTGTACTTGAGGTTTACTGACATGATTTATGGGGTGTGTTTTACTATCTCATCAGATGAGATAGTTATTATTATTCCAAGGTAGTGGAATTCACCAATTTATATATATTCTTCTACCTTGTTATAGAGTTATCCTTAGGAATGAATATGTGTCACTAGTATAGTTTATAGTCTAGTATGATATAGATTCCTTATCCTTGTAATATAGTTATCCTAGGGAACACATAATTTTCTCTATCATATTTTAGAGTCTAGTTTGATATGGATATTTCCCTATTAGCATGGTATTTCACCGTTGGAAGACCTATGTGACTCCAGCATGAGTAATTTGCATGGATCCCTATGTTTTTGGTATACCTATGACATGTTTTGGGATATTTAGCTTAGATAGGATATTTTGGCGATGACATGGTGATCATTCCTGATGCGGGAGGATGCCCCAATTAGAAGATATATCCATAATCATGCAACATTATGTTTTAATGGCTTAGGTGTCAACCTAGAAGCCATGGCTCGGTGGTTTATTTCATTCGTATTATTTATTTATGAATTAATACACCTATTTATCACTTTTTTTCTACACTGTATATTTAAACTAGATTGTTTAGACACCATGGGTGTTAGCCTACTATTTTTTACTCACACCATGTTCATTCGTCGTTCAGTACCTAGTAAGACTTTATGGAAGAAAATATGGGAAAAGGAAAGGGACCCTATTTTTAATTGATTTATTACATGATGGGATGGATCTTTTATATGGGATCGACATGGGGCTTGGGACCAAGGCTATCAAATTTTCTTTTATCAATTATGATTTTTATTTTATTTTTATAACTTATAGAGCATCTTTTATTTTCATTAATTTTTTCATTTCATGGTATTTATTATTATTAGATTGTATATTTTTTCTTTTTATTATAATTATGTGCATGTATAATTATTTATATTACTTGCACTATTATTTTTACTCTATACTATAGAGTATAGTCTCCCCTCTATGTTCAATACCCTCTTTATGCTAGTCAACAACCTGTAGCATATGGGGATGTGCAACTATTGTCGCATAGCCCACAAGGATGGTTCATGTGACAGAGAACCAGATTAGGTACATTACAAACTAATAGAAATAAATAAAATTTTCCTCTTAAATTATTGTTTCTAGTATGTGAATATTGGAAGGAAATTTAATGTTTGATCACGTCAACAACTTGAACATCATTTATAATCAGTTTGAATTGGTGAAGGGGAGCATTTGGTATATAGAGTGAATTTTTTTATTACTCTTCTCTCTCTTAGAATCTTGGGATGTGATGGCCAATATGGTGAGTAACTCAAGTAATAAAGTGGAATTAGTATTATTGGATATCAAGGATATTATTCTAAATGTGAAGATTAATTGGATGTAGATCCACCCATCTACCATTAATGCATATAGTATAATAGGTAGAGAATATTCCACAACATGGAAAAAGTTACAAGAAAAGAAAATAATAGAGAAGTTGTAGTTTTAATAGTTTGATTGTTGGTAGCCCCATGTGCTTGAATTGTTGGAAATAAGTTCATCTGAATAAAAAAATTTGGTAATGAATAGTCGATACCAAAATATATACATTAGGAAGTGAATTTTAAAATCTTGTATCATAAGATACTAATGGAATTATACTAAGTGTCTCCCATTAACATGATTGGTAGATTATGGACTCAAAAGAATATAGGAATTGAAAATAATGTGACACATAGTACAGTTAATGAAAAACTATATCTTGGAAGGATAACTATATTATATGGATTTCTATACAACCTTTATGGATATAGAATTTAAATTCACACACGGTTCCGTGGTGGTGGACAAAGGAGAGGAGGATAGAACATTATACTTAATCATAACATCAAAAGGTGTAATTAATGATAAGAAAATAACTTTTTCAAAGTTATGAAATGAATATCTTGGTCACTTGAGTGATATAGGGATGAAATCCATTGCTTTAAATGAGTATTAAATATTGGATCATAGAGTATAAAACATGTAAAAATGAATCCTTATAAAGAAGCATACAATTCCATTTCAAATGAATTATAAGATACCCAAGGACTAGAATTTGGAGAAAGTTCATATAAATGTATGGTGGAATCATTAGCTCGCTCTTAAAGGGGTTTATTGTACTATGTTACCTTCATCGGTGATGCAATATTGATAGTGTGTGTGTGTTGTTTACAAATAACAAGTATGATGTATTCATTTCCTTCATCCAATGAAGATCCATGGGAGAAAAATAAAACTATAAGAAAACTAAAATTTTGAGGTTTTACAATGGTTGGGAGTATGGAAGTAAGGATTTTCAAAGGTTTTATTGGCAGAAATGAAATTTTTTGGAAATGATAATACCAATAAATCCAAAAAAAGAGTAATAGAGAGGATGAATCATGTGTTAGTTAATAACGAAATAATAATGGGGATTCAAACTATTGTTCAAAGGATTTCAGGTAGAATCAATGAATTGTGTGTCTAACTTGGGGAATATGATTCCATCATCATTTCTAGGATATGAACTATGGGAACCCTATTATTCAAGAATAAGGATTTAAATATCTCACCTCAAAATCTTTAGTTCACTCAACTACATTTGCAGTGATGCCAAAGAAAGGGAAAACCTAGTGGATAATTCATAAGAGTGTTACTTTGTTGTTGTGGAAATAATGAATTTATATTTTGGATCTAGAATAAAATATATTAACAAAATTTTAGGAGAAGGATTGTAATATTTAATCAAGTAACATTGTTTTAAGATCAAACCAATCAGAAGTTATTTATGAGATAAAATTAATATCAAAAATAGGAGTTCTACTAAATGAAAGTATATAAGTTATGAATGATCCATAGAATTATGAGAGTACTTCAGTTTTTAGAATAATAGAATATCTAGAATAATTTAAA
The DNA here is from genome assembly GCA_963277665.1 of Viscum album. Lineage (NCBI taxonomy): Eukaryota > Viridiplantae > Streptophyta > Magnoliopsida > Santalales > Viscaceae > Viscum > Viscum album. The sequence continues at coordinate 565,226,868 of OY728120.1, read as the reverse complement.
TATGATAGTTTAGCACTAATGGTGTTGATAAAGACTGAAGTAGAAGCTCATTTAAGAGATCTAGAAGTTGAATTTCTAGATGTAGTAGTTTAATGAGGAGAATATCCATATGGAGAATATTCATAAGGATATATATAGATTTCTAACAAAATTTAGTTTCATGTGTTGAGGAAAATAATTGATATTTATTTTTCTCTTCTCATCGATGATATATACTCAAAAATATCAGAAAAGTTTGTAGGTCTTAAAGACTCGAGTCGGTTATAGTTAGTGATGAGATATGAAACAGATTCCTTAAGAATGTTTAGAATATGGGTGATAAAATAAAATCATACTGAGAAGATATTTTTTTCATAATAAATGGTTTTATCATCTTATGGATGAATCATATGATATAAAAAGGTAGAAGGTAAGACTTTTCATGAATGGGTTTTAACAGACAGAAAGTACGTATTTCATCAATATTATTTCATCAGTTATTAATTACACCACTATTTACATGGTGCTTGGTATTATTTCCATATAAGGTTTGTATATAGAGTATTTATATATAAAGATTTAATTTAATCATATATAATTAGAGGAATATATTTACATGGAGAAGTGAAAAGGTTTCATGTGTAAATAGTACTTTAACATTGTGTGCAGATGAAGTGGAGACTTTATGGGTTGAAGAAATAACTAAAGGAATCGGAATTGGATGTTTAATATATTTATATAATAATGGAAGTTCATTTAATGAAATTTGATCATAAAAATTATTGGAAGATGTTTAAATATAGGATCTTCATTACCATACTCATCTATGTTTATAAAAAACTTAAAATCAATCTAGTAAAGGAAATGATTGATGAGTTGAATATTGGATTGTCTGGATGTTTTCAAATAAAGGATATCAGCATGGAAAAATAGATATAAATGATGTAGGTTTAGTGGTAATTATGTTCCTAAGAATTTTTCCTGAAATAATTTGACTACATATAGAAGGTAATGGAATGCTTTAGGATGATTGAGTCAAAAATAATAACCACACCATTAGTCATACAGTTCAAGTTGAGTAAGGATAATTCAATATGAATGAAAGATGTCGGTGTTTAAATGGAAAATGTTCCATTTTAATAATATTCCAAATGTATTATGGATACCATGGTTTACACATGGATGGATATTGTACAAGCACTAGATATATTTGTCATATTCATAGAAAATATCAAAAGAGAGAACAATGAGCCAGTGAAGTGAATCCTCTTATATCTTAACGGTTCTAAAAGATTTTATTTGTACTTAATAATAGAATAATCATTGAATTAGTTTTCATACCTAATATTTTAAGGAGATTAATACATTTGAAGGTGCTCCACATTCTATGTGTTCACTTGTGGAGGAAGAATTATGAGTTGGATGTAGACAATTCAAATGGTTGTTTGACTGTGAATAATTAAAATAGTGTATGTTGTATTAAAAAAGTTTTGAAGGAGTTTATCAATCCAAATGGGATAATTAAGGATCTTAAATTCAAGAAAGATAATGGTATGTTTTTTTATACATAAAGTTAAATTCACTTTAATAAAAATATAATGTTTCATTTTAGGGTAAAACATATTCTGTTAAAATATTACATCATCTTGAAGTTATTGGAGGATAAAGTGTTCGATCTATACGATATGGATAGAATTTTGGATATCAAAAATATGATGACTAAGGTTATAGTCATGGATGTGATAAGGTTGTTTATCTCTTTATTAATGCTATGATAATAAAAATAATGGTGGGGTTCTATTTGGCTACAATGGAATATTGAAGACAGAAAGTAGTTTGTGGATGTCGATGTAGGAATCGGAGGTGGAACCTAGAAAATGATTCTAAAGTGGGTGATTGTTAGTTTATGCATGTGAAAACCATTTTTTAGATATTTTATTCGAAATAGTGGAGGTAGATATTTTTTAGTCTAATTTTAGTTGTTTGAGATAGATATTACGAAGTGGGACTTATAATGTCTGAAAGTCTATAAGATTTCATTCCAAATGATTGTAGTAAGAAGGGGGAAATCACAAGTTACCCATGACAAGTTCGAAGGTTTAGGGAAGTGACTAAAAGGTATTTTTTCCTTTATAAAGGATACATAAGGGTCATTCACTAGTGGTTTTTTAGAAAGTGGACAAATATGGATCTTTAAGAAGATATATAAGGGTAAAATCATTGATTTTATAGAATCACACAATATTTAATAAAAGAAGAGGTTAATGTGGTGGATATATTTTATCGATCGAAGAGATATCTATGAATATATTAGATGATTCATTAAACACTCAAGTATTATCCAATGATAGAATTATTAGTTACATTGGCTATACTCCACTTTAATGAGTAGGGTGTGGATAGTTTTTTGGGTGGAATCAGTGTATTTTAATCATTTCCACTTCCTTATTAAAATATATTTCATTATTCCCATATTATACTAGGAATATAATTCAAACCATGTAAATACCTATGTTATTTTTTTCCTTTATTTCCTTCAGAAATTGTCTTGAGGGATTTCTTTTTCTAGTTCTATATTAGAGTTTGTATTGTAATGCGGTTACTAAGGTGTGGAATGTCTTTTATGTTATTATGCATAGGCAATGCGACTTCATTATGTTATTTTATTTAGAAGTTATAACTTTTGGTGTTTATAAACATCATTAGGACAATTGTATACAAGTTGGTAAATAACAAATTTAAATGATTTCCTCCCTTTAATATAAAAAACTTTTCTATAAGGTTCAATGTTTCTTCAGACATTCTACTTTTTACCATCAATTCATTAAATAATTTGGTGTGACTATACTTCCCTTGTCACTTTTCATGAAATAATATTATATTTTTCTATTTATTTATCATTTCACATATTCCTAAAATTAATTAAAAATTAGTTAAATTTCTCTTCACATACAATCTAACCACCTAAGTGGTATATCCCCTTTAATATCATGTGTGAAACCTCTAATTTTATAGTTGGTGTATTTTATCACAAATACTTAAGAGAGATAATCATTTCATTTCATATTATTCATATGCATTTCATCCTACCCAATAAAACTAAACTAATAGAGAAAATAACTTATTTCTATTAGGTTTTACTTAGAAAAAATTCATTCAAATCTTATTAGGAAAAAGGTCATTGTGTTTTCTGATTATATTTTCCTTCAGTTTCTTTTTGAGAAGATTGAGAATAACACCAACCTCATACCATGGATGGCCTCTATAAATTATTTTTTAAATTTATATTTGAGATAAGATTGGATTTTAAAATGTTGTGGCTTACAACATTAGTATCATTTCCCCCACCAATAATGGATTACCATATTGACCTACCCCTTTCAATTGGACAATTCCCCATGGTGGAAACTATTTTGACATATTGAACATACCTCTTCATATACATATATACTAAATTATTTTGTGAAATTTAAAGACCCTTATAATATTATAAATTCATAATCATAGTGGCTTAGGCATGATTCATGATGGTATATCAGGGATGATCAATAATATTAGAGAATTAACAGTGATCATGTTTTTAGATGGAGTGTACCTTTCTAAGAGACCATATTTTTCTGAGTTTTTTGCACACTCAATCATGTGGGGGCCACATTAGGTCTCTATATACTAATCAAAAGGACATTTACTCTAGAATTTTTAATATTACAATGTATAGGGTTTCTTATCAGTTTTTTAGGTCATGTAAATGATTGCAATTTATAAGGATTATCTCTAAGAGGAATAAAATTCACATATAACTCATGTTAGTTTTCGATATATTTTATTCTTGGTGAATTTAATTTATTAGTCCCATAATAAATTATTTTATACTTCTTTACATATTATTGGATATTGATTATGTCCTTAAATGGGTAAAACTAAAGGAAATAAGGATCGATGAATCTCAACCAGTATTCTAATTTATGAGATCACAAATTTTTTATAGATTTTGTTTCTATGTTTTATCTTCAGAAATCAGAATTATCATGTTTATAATCATTACATGAAAACCATTCTCCATAATTATGATTATGATCATAAATGTTTTACAATATATAATCCTTAAAGTAATAAATAAGATGAAATTTGAAACAAGAATGTAATAAAAATCATAGAAAAGGTAGTACAACCTAATATGAAATACTGGATTGTGAAATTAGATTATGTAATATAGGAATATCATACGTCCATTAAAATCTCAATAATAATTTCACTTTATAGAAATATATTCATAAAGTACTTCCACCACCCTATGGAGGTTAAGAAAAAATTATATTAGGTTACAAAATAGTTTAATATAAATTTATCTTATATAGGATAATATAATAAAGTTTATATTTAAGAGTTATAATAAATCCATTGTGGATAATATGAGAATTATTTTATCTAAAAAAGAGAAATGATATCCATTTTGATCTAATTCACCCATGAAAATTTAATATTGGTAAATAGGTATAAATGTATGAATCTAATATTAATCTCCACTCATAAAATCTTTGATCTCATTGGATTGTTTGTTATAATATTACTCATGTTTATCCTTTTAGTGAAATATAAGTTTAATTTGAGTTGAGTTGAAACAGATTTTATAATAATGGGGTGTTTCAAAAAATATTCTTTGAGGATTTTACCAAACATCCAATGGAGTAACTCTAGTTGATGGATTCTACTAATGTCATAAATTTTTTAGTTGTCCCTTATTCCTACCATTTTTATTATTATATAACTTATTTAACTTTTTAACATTGTGGATAATATAATTTTTAAGTGAGGTAGAGGGGAAAATTATTTAGTTATGATTTGAGTTCTAAATAATAATAATAAATCCCAAAAAATGTAAACATATAAAAACAAACTAAAATCAAACAAAAATCTCCTCACGTGATTATTATTTCCATGTAGCCTATTAACGAGGCAAGATTTATTTATCCAATACTACTAGTATTACGTGAAGTTTGATAAAGATATTAATATTTTTATTTTTATTTTAGTAGAAATGGATGTTTTTCAATAATATAATGTATTGTATCCTTAAAAAAACTTTGATATTATGGCACAATTCCTTGGGATTATTATGTGGTAAATTATGTTTTTAATATCTCCCAACAAATTCACACACACCCATGGATTGTTAAGTAATTTTTAACATTCAATAGTTGTTTTTATTTATGTTAATTTTCCATCTAATAAATTTCATAACTATACTAGATTAACCATTGTGTGTGTGAGATGTTTACCCCTAATTTTTGACCACTAAATTGTTCATGAACTAGAGGTGGAGCTTCTTGGACCATATGCATGCCTCTCATATGCCAAAGGTTGCAGACTAATAGCAAAGGCCTTTGGTAGTATGTTGTGGAAACTATACTCAAATTAAATAGTATGAACAACTACAACAAAAATGGAATTCACCTAGATCCATACAGATAATAAATTAATGAATATATAAACTGGTAAGTACTTGATAATAATCATAAACCCATGACATATCAAAAATGAATAGTCTAGAATGTCAAGAATTCATACACCAGTATCTCAAATATATAAAATCCCTAAAAGAAAAAAAAGGTAAATTGGAAGACTCCTAAAATTGTCCCTATGTCTTATCCTAGACCTCATCTCCTATGATCTGATCTATCAATCTATGGCGTATATCAATAATAGGGTGATTTCACTTTTTATGACCTTTATTCATGAAGTATTCATAGGTATTGAATTTAATTATAATAAATGTATGATTACAACTCAGTAATCCACCACTAACGATGGATAAAGCATATCGATTCTGAGAAAAAGGTCCAGGTTGAAGTGTATAATAAATGATAAAAAAATAACTGAAAAAATAAATAAACAACCATTGACCCTCAAGTTCCATGTTGACACCAGAGGTCAACCAAACCTACTTTGGACTAAGACAGATGTCTCCTATAATAGTAATTCAAGTCATAAACACCAACTTAATAAGGTTAATTCAAGGAAAAAATAGAGATTAGAATATGTTGTTTAACTTAAGGCTGAATCACCTCACGATGTTACTAGATAATAGGAATTGTCTCTGATCCCATTGGGATATATTGTTTCATTAGTAGGTTTCATTGCTGAACACAAAGGGTTTTACCCTAAGGCATTCCATGTAATAGGAATCATTGGTGACCCCAAGTGTGTTTACCATAATGAATTACAGGTAGTAGGCATCATTTTTTAACCCAAGGGGATCCACCCCAAGGAGTTACAAGTAGAAAGTGTCATCCATATACCCAATATGATTTACCCAAATGTGTTCCATGTAACATTTTGCATTCTTCATCTCAAAAGGATCCAATCTAAGGAATTCCAAGTAGCTATTTTCAACGTCGAATCCTTGCAAATTCAACCTCAGGAATTCCAAGTAATAGTTAACCATTTAATGTGCACTCTAAATCCATAAATAATTTAATTCTTTTTTATCCATCAGTTATACAATGATACTCAGGTACATTGGAATCTAAATTCTGCCTTGCGTATCCCCAATCACTCCCACATGGTCATATCTCACATCTCAGACACCACTAGGGTCACCTCATTAACTACCCAATTTATTACCAAGTTCATTTACATAGAGGAAACTAGAAAAAGTCCTGGTTTACATGATAATGATCTACTCATGGCCCATGGATGAGTTCTATTTTTTTAGGGATAAAAAATATTTAATTATATTTTAGGTTGGTATTGTGGTATGTTAGTGTGAATGCATGTCACTTTCACCAATAAAAATATCAATAATTTTAGAGAAAATATTTAGAACCAGCTAATTAAGCTCACATATGAAAAGTAATCCAATATCAGCCTTTAATTAAAGATAATTTGGTTGAAAATAGAAAAGGTAAAATAATTCCCAATAAATAGTGTATATTAGATAAAAATAGAGAGGAACCAAAATATAGAAAGATAGTGAATAAGTTTGGTGATAGATGTATAAACCTATTTAAGATTTCAAATATAACTAGAATCATATAATTACATGAATAAATAAAGAAGAACCCACATGAAGGGAGAAAAAAAGGAGAAGGTGGTATGTCACTTTCCTGGAAAAAGGGAAGCTTGTTTTGGTTTTAATAAACACCCCATTCAAAAATAAATAATTAAACAATAAAAAACCACACAATGTGATTTCACAACAAGAATTAATTTCAAGAAAAAAAGGGTTGAAGAAGGGGGTTCCTCCCCCCTACTGAATAATTCATGGCATGAAGTAAATCTTTACACTATAAATGGGATATAGTCTACATCCCTCTAGGCTTATAACTTTCTGTTATCCTTGATACAGACCCCAAGACATAACTGACCCTCGTAAATTTTATAAAAAGGTAAAATACACAATTTCAATCGAAAATTTGAAATAATTCATAACATGAAATGTTTAATGTTTTATAACCTCCCCACTATATAGCCGCTAATATTTGTTAATCTATTCTAGATTTCATCAAGCCTCATCAGTGAAAGACCACAGACATTGGGTTCATATATCGGGTTTAATCCACCATATCTCCTATTGGATAAATCTATTCTCCCACAATACGTGTTACAAATGAAATTTATTTACATAGAGAAATTTTTTCTCTAAATAACAACGTGCACTAGATGAACCTAAAAGGATGAATTATCCTCATGCTCAATACCCTCACTGTTTAGCATTTGAGATGGATCTGAGTAGTACCACTACATATTTTATATGTGAAACACATTTTCCATGGAAGTAAAACATTATATGAGATCCTCCAAGTACACTATTAGACTAATTATCTCTATTATCTCAAATGGTACTACATACTGGGGCATTATCTTCCCTTTCCATCATATAATATGGTTTCCCTACACTTTAGATAATCCTAAGAATACATAACCACCAACCTTGAACTTTAGAGGGTGTCATCATCAGTTTTAATGACATCTATTCTTACAGTGGTAAGTCTATATCCACTTTCAAATAAAATGAATGTTCTCAAAATTCCTATACATGAGAATCATCTTGTTCATCATTTCCTCTCCATATTCTTACAACCATATATGTGATTAGCACAATCTACAATACAAATCCACATAAGGCACCATCTAAATTATTTCATAATAACTATTTTATGCAAAATTTTCCCTAAGTCTAGGTGTTCTCCCAATAACCATCAATTTCTAGGATACACAACATCAATATATACTCAAAAAACTATATATTCTTCTTAGAATGTCTATCCATCTATTAATTATAGGAATTTTCATTAACCAGTTTCATACCAAGAACATTTTATAAACCTTTCCAAATACATGATGTAAATCAAGAACCTCTATTAGAGAAAATAGTCCATGGGATCCCATGTAGGTCAAAAATATATAATACATAGATCATGCCCTGATCATTTATTAGTAAAGTCTCTTATATTGGTATAAAGTGATCCACCATCATCATTTGATCCATAATCACCAAGACTGCACCACTTCCCTGAGGACTCCTTAATAACCCCCATCAAAAAATAATTAATAATATCATATAAATTACACATAGGATTGAGAAATTAATAAAAATATTCCAATGGCCTATTGATGTTCAACCACATCTATTGATAGGTGGATTATCTTATGAAAAAAATACACCATGCCCCTCTTCATCCCCAGCCACCAATATTTCCAGCACATGTCATGATATAGCGTAGTCAGAGTTGGATTCACCACCCAATTTAAGGCATCATAATACCACATAAACACATAAAAAATGTACATAGGGACCAAAACATGACGTTGAACATGGAGAATCTCATTTTCATTAATGGCCCAATCTAATGGAAGGTCATCACCATATATATCATTCTCTATGGAAAATCACCATAGATCTAATAATTATATCTTCTTGATCCTATTGAGTATTAAGTTTTAAATGGAAATTTTTTTAATGTTAATATAACATTATTTCTATTGAACATAAAAATTCATCTCATTATAGAGAGACATCAACTACCGCTCACAATTAGGATTCTAGATTGGCTGAGTCTATTTCTTCTAGCTCAGTATATCTGCTACTATGTTCCCCTTTCCAAGATTGTAAGCTAGATCAAAATAAAATGACTATAGATTCTCAACCCACCTATGATACAGATTCATATGGATTTTTCATGCATCCCTAGTTAATTGTTTATTTACCTCTCCAAGCAATATTGTGCACACCTAGGGCCGATCATGAGGAGGCAGCTTACACAACATCAAAATTCTATTGTCACTATTTAAATTTAAACTAATATAAAAAAATAGTCCAATGAATTTGATTTGAATTATGTACATAATATTAATGTGTATATATAGATATAATAAAATATAGAAACATTTTTATGGAAATATAATGATGTTAAATAGAAAGTTGATCCTCCCAGGAGAACAACCAGACTGAACCTTCATCGTCTCTTAATTAGTTTCAAATTTACCTAATGAAAATGATCCCTAATATGAATGAAATCCCCCTAATGCCCATGGTTTTGAATATATATTACACTCAATGATCGCCAAAATACCCAAAAATGACCTCCTCAGTCGAGGGAGAACATTGCAGAAGAGAAATTTATGCCTTAGGTGGCAAGTGGAGACACAAAGGCTTCATTCCCACTAAGATCTCCCTAATCTCAACACTAATAAAATAAGAAATATTGATAATAAATGTTAAAATACTCGGTTTCATCACTGAATTACTCAACCTGTAACATCCTTGGGTTAGTTACTCATAATCATGAGCGAAAGAGTTCACAGTGAACAAAAAACAGAGAGAAAATAAAAGAGAGAAATAATAAGAAAGAAAGGATAACACTTAAATTAAAACATGAAAAGAAATTATATATTGAATATAAAAGAAAATATGATACTAAAATATATCATAAAATCATCTAAATATTTAGTGTAGTGGTCTATCCATTGAAATGAATATAAAATATAAAATTATAGGGACAGGGGAGAGAATGTTTGGATCCAAAATCATCCTCTAAAATATTACGGGTGGTAGAAATATTAAATGGAGTAATTGGGTAATGTGTTCTTCTTTAATTATTTTCATATATATCTATTATTTCATATCAATAAATATTATCTTCGTTTTCCATGTAATTAACTAGTTATGGTTGACTGAATCAAGATATTTAATCTGTCCAGGTAGACTCTCTGTAATCCATATCTCTCATTACGAATGAATTTTTGTCCTTGAAAATGAAAGAATAAATCATTTAAATCATAATGAAATTTTTTTATTAATATATAATATATATCCACTTAAAATTTAAGCATTTTTGGTTCTTAAAATTATTAGATATGGTCCCAGAATTAAAGATATCTAAATCTATGCACAGATGTTGAGGCCTGACTTGTGAGATAGTTTTGGGCCATAAAATGATGTATTGAGTTGCAGTTCAAAAGAATTAGATTAATCATAAGTAATATAGAAACAAAAAAATGAATAATGTTTCAATTTTTATTATTTTATAAAAAATATGGCCAAAATATATAATAACATAATGAATTTAAAATCCAAAATTATTTCATTTTAGAAATTAAACTGAAAATTCTATTAAAACCATAAAATGTAACAATTACCCAAAAATAATACTTTGTAGGGATTAAAAACATTAAAATTAAAAGTTAAATTATTTACAATATATAATCTATCAATTTCGAAATGCTTAAACATTTCACTCTAGGGAAATCATCTTATACCATAGTGAAAACAAACTTTCCAAGTCATAAATGAATACACAGCTCAATTATGATATCAAAGAAAATATATTTCCTCCTACATGGGTAAAACTCCATAAATACTCATAAATAATAAAAAACCATTACATATCATGTTAATTATCATATTCATTCCATGTGCACCTCCCTTTAAAAATATTTCTCTCTTTACTCAAGGATTTTTTATGGAGTTTTTCTCATTCTTAAGAACATGTGTGATCTCCATAGGATTAATATCCTCCATGTATCACCACATAAAAATCCAAAAATATATCAATAAATAGTTAATATTCATGGTTTTTTCTAAGGTCAAGGGTGTTTAGGTTTTAAATGTGAAGCAATCTATGGTGGAATGAAGATGTTTATGCTTTAAAGTGAAGTAAATGCATGAAAATATATTTTCTTAAGAATGAAGTTCTCCTCAATCAACATAAAAAAGTATCAAATATATACACATCATGATTTATATGGGAATTTAAAACTTATAATTTCATAATCTATGATAAATTTATCCCCTATTTTTCCCAATTTTCAGCATTGTTTCAGCTTGAATTTAGATTTGGATTTCTCTTTAGAATCATATTTTTAAGGAAAAGAGATGCAACTTTTGATCTTGAAATATTGGGGAATACCCATCTCATATTTTTAATGATATTTGGGACACCCATACATACTTTCATCATGAAATTTTTTCCACCATAGTAGAAACTAATATGGTAGAACTTTCTTATATATTTTAACTCAAACAGATTCTCCAAGAATGAAAAATACTACTCAACTTCTCCCTCCACCGCACTTCAGTTCTATAAAAATTAGGAATTTAACTTCTTGATAAGTTTGGAAAGGAATAAATGCAGTGTAATGTGTCTTCATAATAGGGTATTTCAGTGATATTATGGAATTAATAATGGTTAGATGTGAAGGTGGGCCAAAATAAGAGTTTACTATGAAAAGGGATTTCAAAATGGTGCCTTAATCATACATAACACTTTCTAAAAACACTAACAGCTTTGAAAAAGATAAAAAAAAGCAATTTTTGTACCATGAAACATATTTCAAGACTATAAATGAAGTGATAAATTTAAGAATATGTTTAAATGGTTTTAAAAACTCATAGGTTGGGATGTATTTTCAATTTAGATGGTACTAGTGCACATGAGTTTCACAATCAACCGAACAACATCAAACTATAAGATTGGAAATTAAGAAAAGAACTCCATTTAGAAATAATTTAAATCCATCAGCATTAAAATCACTCAATGTTCCAAAAAAACTAATATGTCTTTAATTATAAAAGTACTTTATTCATCTCAAGAGTCCTAAAACACACTAGAAAAATGAGAAAATAAAACCTGAATAGTTTATAAAAAAAGTCACAAAAAATAAAATAGAAGACCACAAAAAATCCTATAATAATACTGACATACCTCCCACACTTATTCCATTTAAGACCCCATTTTTAGTTCTAATAATATCAATAAATATTTTCATACACAATTTTACTTTGGAAGTAAATAAAATAACAAAAAGAAAAGACAGAACCTGATTCATTTTTCAGTGGAAGACTTAAGATAAGCTAATAGATTCTACCAATTTAAAAATACAAGAAATAAATGAGAATACATAAGAAAAATAATAAAAAATAAATGGAAAGGGGAATGAAAAAAGGGATACTTCTTGGTTTATATACCCAAGTGGGTGCAAGGTTTTTACTACCCCTATTAAGTAAGTTGCGGAATTTTATCCCCAATCAAAAGGTAGATGTGCTTTATTTAAAATGAACCACCACATGTTAATTTTCTCAGTTTCCAAGAGTATACATAGAAAATGGATGATCCCAAATAGGATAATAAATTTCCTAAACCCCAAGAAGAAGAAAAATAGAATTTGAGGAACATAGTGAGGGGAGAAAATAAGGGTGCTTTATATTGACTTTCATGTTTTTCTTCTCCATATAATATGAAAGTCTTTGTAGAGGAGTTAGTTGCACCACAAAATTCCTCTCCAGCTCTTCTTCTTTAGCCACTACATTTATGAATACTTCTTAACATCCAAGGACTTGACTTTTTTGTGTCTAGAATATTTTAGAAAGATAATTTAGAAAAACAAATTCATCTTGAATAAGATTAAAACATAAAGAATCAATAAATAAATCCTCCCTTTCATGTATTTCATCTTGGAAATTAATCTCTTTTGGAAGGACCATTGGAAATTCAATATCAACCCATGAATCTTCATCATAATCTTCTAAAGAAAGATATTGGTATAGAGGTTCATATTTTTCTTTATCAAGGATGGTAAGATCAAGTTTCGATTTATCTTCAAAAACAATTTAATTTTATTGATAGGGGAAAGGTGAGGGAAATGATTAAGGGGGGATAAAATTATGTAGAAAAAGGGCATCCCCAATTATATAATGAGCACATCCTGAGGGGAGGGATCTAGTTATGGTGTAGACTGTTAGTGGAGTTTCGTAGGGCAACCTTAAGGTGAGGAAGTCAGATACACAATTCCATTCATGCCATGTGTGCATAATTACTATCTTATTCCTGATGAACATCTAGATATTACATATCATGTTTCATTTTATCTTCAAAAAATTAATTTCAGGATTCTTCCATAAAATGTGGATCTCCCATGAGTGCATCAGCTTGCATGTGTTCTTCAGGTGCCTCATTGAGAATGGTTGAGTGTGGGATGATGTTATTAATTAAATCAGTATCTCATTCTCAACTTATTTAGGTTATATAAAAAAATTATTCGTGAAATATTATCCACCGCTTGTTTTAGTTCTAACTTAAGATCAGGTTATGTCTGTTTCACTTGACATGCATATACATATTCAATTAGCCAATACATTTTTTATCCAGGCCTTGTATTTATAGACAATGTTATTTCAAATGAGATTCTTGAATTTATTATTCTTGTTTCACTTTATTGTATTTAGTCCATTAATAATAGTAACAATTTTAATACTTCAATGAAAAGAATATTTTTTTAGTTTTTAACATTTATGATTTTTTTGTGTTTTTTTAATTAAAGTAAGGGAAATTATTTTACAAATGTGAATAAAAATAGCGAGTTATGACCACTTGTATCCCTATAAATGGAGACAATTTTATGTGTGATTATTTCATTTAGATCCCTAGTCAATAGTTTATTTACCTATGCATGCTTTAAAGTGAACACCTAGGTTCATTCTAGAGGAGGTAGCTTAGACAACATTGAAATTATGTTTTCACTATTTAAATTATAACAAATATAAAACAAAATAATATAATTATTTGGATTGTTAATATACATGTAATATTAATATATATATATATATATATATAATTAAATTTGTACAAAATGAATGCAATAAAAATGATGTTAGATAGAAGGGATATCCTCTGAGGAGAACACCCATAGTGAACTTCCATCGTCAATTAATCAGTTTCATATTTACTTAATGAACATGCTCCATAATCTACATGAACATCCCATTATACGTATATTTTTTATATAAATTAGACTCAAAAATTCTCGAGATACTGATTATCCACCCCCCCCCCCCCATAAAGGGAGGATATTGTGGAAGAGAAATCTAAACCTCGGGTATCAAGTATAGACACAATGGTTCCTTTCCCACTAATATCCCCCTTATCCTAACTCTATAAAAATATGAAATATTAAGTATAAATATCAAAATACATGGCTTCATAACTGTGTTAATCCCCTTATAACATTATTAGGTTAGTAACTCATGATCATTACCATAAGAGTTCATAGTGATGAAAATAATGGGGAGAGAAAAAAAAAGAGAGATGTAATAAGCAAGAAATGACTACACATAAATTAAAACATGAAATATAATTATCGAATAAAAATAAAATATAATTTTAGAATAAAATACATCATAACTTTTACTAAATCTTTAGTTTGGTGTTTGATCCTTTAAAATGAATAGAAAATACAAATTTATAGGGAGAGGGGAGAGAAATTTTGGATCCAAAATATTCCTCCAAAATGTTATGCACGGTAGACATCTTTAATGGATGGATTCGGAAAAAATTTATTCCTTAATGTTGTTCATAAATATATCTTATATTGTATCATTAATGTTCAGATATATGGGCCATATAATGAATGTGTAATGGTTAATTTTCTCGAGATATATAATTTAGATAGGAGGAATCTTCATATTAAACTTATGTAATTTTCAATGCACATGTGACCATTAAAACGAAATAATCACACATGGAAATATTAATGACAAATGATAATTAGTAACTTCTCTATATACATGCCTAATTTCACCTACATTGGGTTTTTAAGTTATAATATATGGTCCTAAAATAAAAAATATCCAGATATGTATATACTTTGAGGCCTTAATTGTGATCTTGTTTTGGTCCACAAAATGATGTACTGATTTTTTTGTCCAAAATAATTAAATGAATTTAAAAAATAGAAAACAAAAAAATATATAATTTTTTCAATTTGGATCAGTTTAAAAAAAGGTATGACCAAAATACATAATAAAAATAAAATATTCAATATTCTAAATTATGTTATTTGAGAAATTAAGGTCAGAATGCTATTAAACCCATAAAATGTGACAATTACCCTTAAAATAACACATAATAGGATCAAAACATTAAATTTAAAATTAAAATAATTCAAAATGTTTTCTCTATCATCTACTAATGTTTTTGTCTCACGGGGAGAAACTTTTCTTCACGATTTTATGGTTGGTGTACACTATAAACATCCTCACTATTTAGTAATGTCTAAAAAATATAAGGGTAATAAATAATATCATCATCTCCATGTAATGTGTATGTTAGTTTTGATTATTAATACTCATCTTCCTAGACCCATACGGGACCACCTGGACACCCCTCATCAAAACTACTCCTATATCGAACTCAGATGAATCACAATACACAGTGCACTCCTTAACACACAAGGGTAAGTTAAGGATCGACGATGTAGTTATTCTTCCCATCAACTCCTAAATCATACTATCGTTGACATCAGAAAAAATAAACTTCACTCTGTTTTTTGTCAGACCTATCATTAACACTGCTAGATGAGAAAATTCCAAGATAAACCTTCAGTAATAACTGAAAATACCCAAAAACTATGTATTTAGAAAACATTATTGGGATGATCAAAGGAAACAATATCATAGGCCTTCTCAGTGTTAATAGATACACCTTCCTAAAATATCACATATTCTAAAATATTTTACTCACTAATAAAAAGTGACACTTGGAGATCATAGTTTAAATCCAATGCTCCCAAAGTGTGATCAACACGATCTCCAAGTGTTGTGTGTGATCCTCTATTTATTTGGGGTTCATAAGGATATCATCCATGAAAGCAAGCATGAATGTATCCAGATAAGAGTGGAAACCTCTATTCATCAAATACATGAGCACAGTTGGCATGTTAGTCAAACTGAAAAGTATAACTAGACACACATATAGACCATACCATCTCCTAAAACCAGTGTGTGGTATGCCCAATGGCCTCACCCATAGTTTATTATAACGTAATCTGAAATCGACTAGGTGAGTAGTCAGTAACCTCTCAACTGATCAAATAATTCATCGATATAAGGAAGTGGATATAAGTTTTTAATCATCATTCAGTTCAACTTCCAAATATAAAAACATAATCTCAAGAAAACAAATGCCTTATTAGAGAACAGGATAAGAACACCCAAAAGAAATGTTCATATACAAATGAATAACATGGAATCAAAATCCTTCATATGATCTTTATCTCTCAAATAATAACATGATAAATCCTATAGGGAGGATTATAATCGAAATATACACCTTATGTGAGCTCAATGGTAAACTCTACCACCATTTTTGGTTGAATTAATGATAAATAACTAGGAAACATGTCACAAAATAGATAAAAACATGTAGAAAATTATCCTTTTATGTCACCCCATAATCCAACACAAAACCGTACACCTAGTCTATAATCATTGATATATTTCAACATTCAAGTTGTGTGAATCATTCCTATATATCCCAATCCTTGGTATGAATATAATCACATCACATGGGATACATAAAAAACCGTTCAATGATAACAATCCATTTTAGAATGATATCACACTAACAAGTCTATCCTATGAATCAAATTTAATATAGTCATATCTAGGAAAAATATCCCAGTGGAATCTATTATTTCTAACCACTTGGGTACATTCACTACACTAGTGAATACCCCATAACCATGCTCTTAATTGTGTGTCGATAAAAATTACCCTATAAAGATACACTAAATTTTACCCTAGGAACTCAATGAACTGTAAAGATATAAATGAATTTTAATCCCCTATATCAGAAAGAGTTCATGGAAAATAATAATCTACCAAGATTGTAACACCCCATCCCAGGTCCACTTGAAAATTCCTAGGTCGGGTTGTCTTGTGGCCAAAAGTGTGCCTCCCCATATTCTGGAGTGTTCCAACTAGAGGTGAGGGCCTAATCCATACAATGGGGAGATAGTTCCCTAAAATATAGCTATATAATTTTGGAATACTAATTAAAACATACAAATTACATAATTTGAGTATGTAGAAATGAATAAAAACAATGTTATATGAAATTTATTATATAGAAGCATGAAATCATACATAAAATGATCTACCACTAGTACAGTAAAAAATACAAAAGAAATAGAAATATAATGAATGCACATTATCCATAATTCCATCCTCGGGCCTCACACACCCTATCTCCAAAAATAGTCAAGATGTAATATCCTAACCAACCACATATCCCATGAAAGTATTGCAAGTAGACATATGGTCTAAATGTACACTAAGGTGGCCATATAGGGTCGAATAAATACATCTTAGTATGGTCTCAAAAATTTCCCCTATTATATTCCATCATATACATGTATTTTTAAGGAATACAATAAATTTTTTACGCAAGAAACATGGATGTCTGGTGCTAACAAAGCCACCCCGACCCCCTGATCATATGGTAACCATGTGATGACCAGGACACCACAATAAATATTTATACCTACATTAGTCCTATTACAGAATCCACCTCATTATCTATATCATACCATTGTATTGATGCCTAGCCCATATCGAAAGACATGGGGTAGGTAGGTTACCAAAACCTTTACCCACTACCTATAGATAATAGGAATTTTCATATATCCATAAGTCATGACAAATCCCTTCACAATCAAGGGAGGTTTGTCATTATCATCTCACAACATCCCATAACCCAGTGATAAGGGTGATCCTTCACCCAATCTACTCATAGAAAGATCCAATTTGTTCTCATCAACCCAAGCCACATCAGGAAAGGTCCTCGACCTAATACCTAAGCATCATGGTACATTCTTACACTGACTCATTACCAAAAGTAGTAGGGAATGGTTATTACGTCAACCCATTTCCCAAAAGAATAGGTAAATTTCATCACATTTACCCAATACCCAATGTAATAGGTAATATTCATGACATCATCCCATCCTTATAGAGAACATGACTTTTCATACAAGGATATCTCATCTTTTAATATGAATATTCATTACATTTTAAAAGTTACATGCCCAATAATTGAAATATTTTAGTTTATTTGGTGACTAGGTACATAATGATATAACATAGTGAAAAATATTCAACAACTCCCATAAGGATCTTCCCCTTTAGTGTTCTTCAGAAGCATACCCTACTTAAAATCATTATTGAAAACCTGGGTAAAGGGAACAAATGAACGGATGATCTTAAATTCTGAATAATGTTGAACAAGGATGATATATAAGAATAACATGACTATGAAATTATGAAACCATATCCTATAAATCCAAGATCATAAACTTGAGTCATGGAACATAGATTGGTGGTTCATAAGACACGAATCATAAGTTAATCAAAAACATGATCCATGAGAACTTAAAAAATGTTATTAGACATAGATTTCTGGCATACACATAAGAATATAAAATATTGTGTTAAGGATACCCACTAGTAAATTTATAAAATGTTAGGCTTTGGAAAACCACTTGTGTAATGCCTTTGGTCTTGTGATGACCTCTTTTTTACCCTCTTTTAAGATTGGGAAAACCACCTGTGTACCCTTATTTTTGTTCTTGGGATAACCACTCTTGTACCATCCTTTAGGGCTTGGCCTAACCACCTATTTACTCTATAAGCTCATAGAAAATTTATCATTACCCAATAAATTGTATGGAGATTTAGTTTCCACCTATAAAATAATGAAAAAAATACATATATATCCCACAAGATTATAAAACATTCATTTTATCATAAACCATGAAATGAAAAGGGTTTCATAAGAATTTGATCATTTCATAACCTATGGAAAAAGACTTTTTTTATAAACATTTCATCATTCCATTCTATTATAAGACGTCAAAACAATCGTGTTTCATAAGAGATCTATCAAGTTATAACACATGGAAGATGAATGGGTTTCATAAACATATTATCATAATAAACATAAACCCTTTAGGGAAAGAATAAGAATGGTATCCTTAGTTTATATCCCCAGTAAATTGTAACTTTTACCAAATAATTTTATCTTATATTGAGTTGGATTTTAAATTATCACTTAGAACATTACTTAGGTAAAATAACCTTTAATTAAAAATCACTTTTTAAAACATAAAACATTTTCAAAATCCTTTTCATTGAAAATAACCTTGAAAACATATAAAGTACGATTTAAAAAATAATTTAAAAATTTTTTTGAGGAAAATATTATTTAAAATATTTATAAAAAAGATTTTTTAAAAAAATTGAAAAAAAAAATTAGAATACATGGTTTTTGGAAGAAAATAATTTGTGACCGAAAAGATATTTTTTTATAAAAAACAAAATTTAGCATTTAACTAAATAAAGAGAATAAAAATGAAGGAAAACATTTGTTCTCAAGAAATAAATAAAAAAGAATAAAATTTATGAGTTTCATGAGATATGTATCATAATATTTGATCATTGGAAAGATAGTCTTAAACCATCTCGATAAACAATGAGATTTTAACATAAAATATTTACCACTTTGGTAACATTGAAACATAATCCCCATGAAGGAATATAATTAAGATAAAGTTAAAATATAATAATTAGAAACAAATTCATTATATTTAATGTCCAATGGTATGTATATACACCTTTTAAAACAAAATAGGTGCATAACATAACCATATGTCTCAATTAAGGGAAATTGAGAAAAAAAATATCATACCAATTTAGTATCTTTTGAATCGTAAACCCATGAAAGAGAGATCTGAAAATGGATTCATAACTAATAATTATTTTATGTATAAAAATCCTAAAACACATACATGGGTGATATATAAACCACATAAAATAAATAGATGGTGAATATTCAATGTGTCTCACACAACTAAAAAGTTAGACGGAAATCCCGTTACCATAAGTCTTCACTCCCCTCATAACCGTTCAAACATTCTATATAATAAATATAAGTTATTTATAAATATATTAAAGGACCATATTGATATAAACATACCATATATTATTTTCTTATGACCTTTTATAACCCATTTATTAAAAATTATATGTTAAAGTTACATTTCAAGGAATGACCACTTTGTTTTCTATATATGTTTTGATTTGTTATATTTTTTGTAAAATTAATCTGATCATGGTTTTATCATTTCCATAATTTAACCCAATATATAAATATCATATATATTTAATTTATATGTTTTTAGAGTAATCCATAATCTTTTGTGATATAAAATGAAATGCATTATTCATTTTCATGAACATCGTTTACATTTTCTTATAATATTGAAATAATGAAAAGTAAATAATATATATTATCATTAAAGAGTAGTTTTTATTTAATATATTTGACATATTTTTATTTAAATCTTCATTAATACATTCCATGTAAATCATTAACAAATCAGATAACATTATGAGGTGGTAGTCTTTCGTATAGATGAGCAACATTATCGCAATCCCACAAAATTGAAATAATCATAGTACAGTGATATAATAATTCCATAATAATAATAACATCATAAATATAAAATATATCACATATAAATACTAAACCCATAATTATTAACAACCTATAGAGGTGGTAATGGAAAAATGAACGACATTGGTTCCTGAGGCGGTGGTCCGTTGTACACACAAACGATGATTTCATAACCCGTTAAATGGAAGTAGAGATAGTGGTAGTTAATTAACTTAACATAATAATATATTAGTATATTTAATATATTTAAGTCGTTATATAATCATTATATGTTAATAATATTAAGGGGTGAAGGAATAAATAAAACAAAAAAAATTGATGAATGTTAAATCTGCTTCGGGTATCCTCTTTAGGTTTTCACCAAAAGACTTATACGATGTATCTACATAGAAAATATGTATTTTAAGATGATATGAGGGAATTTGGGAATTTATTTTGGTATTTTTTTAGGATTTAAATGGATTTATATTTGTGTGAAATTTAGGGGAGTGAGTTTCCTTTTATAGTTACGGAGAATCATTCTTGAAAATAGCCAAAAGTATTCACGATTGGTAGGTCAATATTACCTCAAGTGGATCCAATTGTTATAATTAAAGGGTTGTATGGATAATATAGTCTATCCAAATATCAAAAACTCAATCAAATGAATTTTTTAATCATTTTTTCCTTGATATCTAAGTTTCCCTCTTTTACAATTTCTGGTTTTTACTATGGTAACTAGTTTTCTTAACCAAGGTTATTTATCCATTAAGACTAAATTAAATTTATAATTATTAAAAACAAGTAAAAAATGATTCCAAATATGAAATATAATTTATAAAATAAAAACCCTATGTGTGCTGACCATTAATTTTAACACAAACGCATGTAACGTACAAAAAAATCACTTTAACATTAATTTCACTAATCGATATTTTATGAATTATGGGTCAATATGTTAATCATAAAAGAAAAGTTGGTCCAAGAATGGTAAATAGGTTATATTTATTAAAATTTAAAAATAACTTGGAATAATATAGGATTTTTCATTTTAAATCTTTTAATAAAATGTTATTTTTTATAAAATAACATTATTGTCAATCATGAAATTATTTGTTTAATATGTGTTTAAAAATATCAATACACTGATTGAATTTGAATATAATATGTTCAAACATATGTAACATGATATATTCATCTAAAATATTAATTTAACATAATAATTCACTCAATATGCTTCACATTTAATATTTTTAGTGCCATTTATTTTAGATAACTATTAACTACAAAATTACTATTTTAGCGTTTCTTAAGCATCTAAAGTAATTATAAAATCTACAAAATATTAAAATAAATAATCATTATAAAAAAATAATTTATATTTCAAAATAATTATTATAATATTACATATTTTTCCCTATCTCAAAGATTTATAGATATTAAATGTAAGAAAAGTATCTTTTTTGTCTTTTTTTACTTAACTTAATATGTGGGTCGTATTTAATGGAAAGTGGAAATTAATTTCCATATTTCATATAATTTTATGCCCACAATTGAAATAAACTAATTAAAAAGAATAAATTTATTTTTTTAGGTAATTTTTACTCTTATCATTCTAGTCTAACCCTCTGATAAGTCCATTTTTACCTTAACCATCGAAATTAATTTTTACTACATTCAATATTCATTTTATTCAAAAAATAAGTTAAGATTATTAGAAATTGTAATTATTTTTTATTCCAAATATTGAAACCATTTTCCCATATTCAATTAAAAAAAATTAAAATATTAATTTAAAATTAATCTCGTGGATGTGATGACAAAGCGGGTTTTAAAAGGTAAAATGTTGAAAAGTTTACAAAGTTTTTATATCTAAATTCTATATGAAACTCACTCTGATGACCTAAATTGGATTAATATATATATATATATATAATTGATCTAATTATAATTTAAAACCAATTTAAAATATAATTTATATATATATTAATTAAAAATTTAGTTTTCAATTAAAATTCTGTATTTTCACTATTCATCAAAAAAACTGTTCTAAAAAATCCCAAATTTTAACCATAAAATAATTTTGAAATTATGATTTAAAAAATGTGGTTTATTTTATCAAATTATTTTTTTATAGTTTTAAAAAGGTAATTTTATTTTTGTTCAAAAAATGACAAAAACATTTTTTGGAAAAATAGTTTTTTAGACATATAAAGACTTTACTAAGAATTACATATTTTATTATCAAAATTTTAACCTCATATAAAACCAATATACTTAATATTTTACAATTAGTTTTTACAATTCATGTCACTAAGTTTAATGACTAGTTTAAAATGGTTATGTTAATAATATATCATGGAACTACTACAAAAATTGGGCATATCCAATGTTATGGCTTTAACAGCGTTATCTGAAAGTGCTATTAAATATCCCCTTTGTTAGTGCTATAAAAATTACTGATAAAGGGTTCCCTTTATCATTTATTCTAAAAAATGCTGATAAATCCCCCACCCTTTTTACTGTGTAGATAAATGGGTCCATTTTTCATTGCTAGTAAAAAAAAGTAATAAAGGGGGGATATATTAGTGCTTGTAAAAAAGTAATGATAAAGGGGGTATTTATCAGCTTTATTTTAGGAGCAGTGACAATGAACCCCCCCCCCCCCCCCTCAGCACTTATTTTCTTGTGCTAATAGAGGTAATATTTCAAAATAAATAATTAAAAATAATATATTAATTTGTAAATATATTTTTATTGATATAAACATAATATATATTTTTAAAATATGTTTTAGATAAGGATAAATAGGAATTTACACTTTATATATAATTCATTTAGTGAAAATGGATTATAAAATATTTTTAAAAATATTTTAAATTAATAATTGTTTAATTATTATCGAGTAATAGTCATTTAATAAAAATTTGAAGATAAAAAATCAAAAATAAAAATAAAATATCTAAAATTAGTTGAAAACGTAACACGAAATTCAAATAGCCATAACTTTTGATTCAGGTGTCTGTATGGGCTCTACCATATATAAAACTGAATCTTGTGATGAGATATATTCCACAATTAATGGTGGGACACCGGTCACAATTTTTTTGAGGCCAAAAGAGGCCCCAAAGACCTCCAAAACTGAGTTTTTAGTCAGGGAATCCTAATGTTTTAACACTAAATGGAATTTCAGCCTCATTTAATGGGGAATTGTTGTTTTTTTATAGGGAATGAATTTATTCTTAGGGATTACATTCATGTTGATATTATGGTTTTAAAGTTTTATCATTTTTTACAATGTGGTTTTTTTTATAATTAAATATATGTTATATTTACTAATAATAAATCATTTTTATAAATACATATATCAATATATTTATGTAAAAAATATTCTTAAATATATATAATAAATATTTATTTTTCATTTTTTAAAAGTAAAAAAATTATACATTTTACTTACATAATAAAAATGGATTCATATATATATATATATCTTTAAAATATTTGTTTATATATAAAAATGTGTGTGTTAATAATTAATTAATATATATGTATATATATAAATTCTAATATATGTAAATAAATACATGTTCTAGAAAATTAAAAAATATATATCTAACCATTTTTAAAATTATAAAAAAAATATTTATAATGTTTATATATATATAAATGTTTTTATTAATAAATGGATTTATATTTATATTATATTATAGTATATGTTAATTAATAAAGTATATAATATATATAAATAAATGTTAGTATATATATATCACACACATATGCATATTTTATATATTTATTTAGAAATAAATATATAAATATATGTATAAAAATATATATTTGTACATATGTATTTACAAATATAAAACTATAAAATTAAATATACAAAAAATAACATGGTGCAGTGGTAATCATGTTTTATCCTCTAAGAAGAGATGCAGGGTTTGAATCCAGATGGATGTTAGTGGATGAAAATTCGTAAATCACTAATAAAGGGGTGGGGCTAAAAAATTATTGAAGGGGGTGGAGCACTATTAAAGGGGTCATGGAAGAACTAATAAAGGGTTTTTTCTCATATATGATTGAAAAAAATATAATTTTACCCCCTTTAACACCACTAAAAATTATTGTTAAAAGGGTCATTTAACATCGCAAAAAAAATTACTGATAAAGGGGTGATTTATCAGCTCCTTTTATAGCACTGATAAAGAACCCGTTTATCATCACTTTTTTAGTTTTGATAAAATCTTGGGATTTTAACTGTGCTCTAGTAGTCATCTCTTTCTTTACACTGATAAAGGATTATTATAGCACTGTTAAAGGCCTCTTTTTTTGTTGTGTGTTTTTTTTAAAACTCAATGTTGCGTCTAACGCAGGCTAAGACAATGTTTCATGTAGCATAATTTAGAAATTGTGTTTTTTTTAATGTAATCAATCAAATAAATTTAATTTATTTAAAAAATAATAATTAATCAAGATTCGAATTGTCATATTTTATCCCCCTTGAAATAAATTTTTCACTCAAAATTATTCTCATTCATCCAAGCCTTAATGCTTGAAAGTTCCTTTTATAAGAACCTATATCGTAAAAAGGGTTAATAAAATATCTTATTTAAAAATAGAAAGCGATGTTTTAAGGTCATCTAAAGTAACACATACTAGGTCTACAAATAGTACAACATAGGTGGGAAGTAAAAACATAGACATAGAAGAAAAAACTAAAACCCAAATACATATAGATAGTGATATAGAACATAGTCAAGATAATGTTTACAATAAAAAATAAATAAATAAAAGAGTCTTGAAAATTTTCATTAATATCATAAAAATAGATGATAAAGATACAATATTATATTTATATACCATGTTCCTAATGTTGGAGAATTTTCACTAGAAGATATACTTACTTTATTTAATTTCATTTTATAGTCATAATATCACCATGTGGTTGTGCCTTGATATATTTCCACTTCATCTCTTATTCCATGAAAATAAGGTGAATTTTATATCCTTTAAGAACTAACAGATCATAATAGGCATATATAATTCATTCTATCTATTGTTAGTTATCATCAAAATAAAATTATTAGCATATGATATCCAATATGTATAAATCTTTACATAAGGAAATAATACATTAATCTATAAAACCTCATTAAAATATAAACATAAACCATTTCATAAATGGTTAACCTTTTGATCATTACAAAATATGAAAATCCATAACTTTAGAAAAAATTAAATTAAATTTCAAAAAAACATCATAACATTGATTTACCATATATCAAAAAGTATCCCTTAATCATCTCATAACAAACATGAAAATACCGTCATCATTAATTCTCTTGAAACATGGTAATAACCTGAATTACTGTAAAACTTTATTGAAAATATACATTATTTATCATTCCTTACATAGAACATAGATTATTGGATATATTACATAAATCCAAAAAAGCTACAATACATCCATGATATCATAAAACACTTTTTTAACAAATCATTAATCTCTTACGAGGTAATCAATACTATCAAATTCACTTTATTCCTTTCCAATATCAATTTCTCTAAACTAAACACCATTTTATCATCATCAGGAACATACTAAGGGTTACCTTTCATTAGTTATGTGTTTTCCAAAAAAATAAACATTTTTGTTAAATCAGTTTTCTTTTCCATCTGCATCATTCAACATGTCCGTTAAAATCTTTAACGAAAAAATTATACTGAAAAATCCATATATATTTCCTAATTTTTTAATCCTAATATAAAAATACTTCAATCATACCACTTCCTTCTCAAACTATTAACTAGGGTTTATAAACTTATTCTTTAATATCTCTTTCCCTTCATCTATCATTTATAGTCTCTTTATCATTTGTAATATAACCATTTCTAAAACAACCTTCATATTTTTATTCAGGATATTTCTCCTTAGGGAATCGATTTTCATAGTTCCTAAACCTAACACATTTAAAACATTAAAAAATTGATGATATCTATAGAGGAAAATATTCCCACCCATTGAGTTAACAGAACATTTATTTTCCCTCTGAAGTTACTTGGTTTGTGACGTTTATTTCCATCTTAAAAACATCTTCTTATCCCTATAAGAAAATCCCTTGAGTTTTTCTTACCATATAATTGACATATAAGAAACTACAACTTATTTCCTCTATAGTCACCACTACCCAAACTCCATGTGAACTCCATCTTTCTATTCTTTAGTGATTCTGAGAGATGGTTAAGGTTTATGTTGTTAATAATGTTTTGTGATAACTTATTAGGCATAATCTCAACATAATACACTCCAGTTATCATCATATTTGGATTCTCATTCACAAATATCCTTTCACATTCAATGTTAACCTAGTTTATTCTAGTTTCCACCATTTTTAAAACCAAAAAATAATAATTTGAGCAACACAAATCAAAGAGTAAAACCAAAAAATCATAACAATCACATATATTATGTATAAATCATGAAACCTTTTTACAATCTACAACACCTTATGTTTATCCTAGATTATTCATAGTTATCATTTATTTTAATCATTCATGATGTTTAATAAAAAATTTTTGAATTTCCAAATAATATCCCAAGGTATTGTCAAACTAGGTGTGTGGGATGGCCTGTTATCATGCATGAGGTGATGATTAATCCAATACCGTTGTTACCTTTTCAAAGTTGTTACCCCTAGGTACCTATATGCCCGAGCCACATCCACTTAGCGTATCCAGATAGGGTTGTATTTTTTTTAGAAACCACTCACTCTATCCTTTACCAAAATTCTAATACATTTCCCTATACTTTCAATCATCCTCATTCTTATCCTTAAAGAAATCCCTATACATATCCTTAGTTATATACCTATAGGTATCAGTATTATTTTCTCATCATAGTTTCAAATGTTTAATGAAACCTTTCCTTTAATACCAACTATAGCAACTGATAATGTTCCTACATGGATGTTGCGTCTTTTTAAAATAATGTTCATTACATTGAAAAATTACATGCCCGAGGACTGTAATAGTTTAGTGTCATTAGATACTAGGTTAATCATCTTATAAATTGGGTAAAGTTCATCATAATATCCCACAAAGATCCTCCCCTTTAGTATTCTTTACAAAAATACACTTCTTAAAACCTTTCATCATAACCTATGGATGGAAAATATAAGAAAGGGTTAGCTCAATTGCTCAATAAGGATAAACAATCAACGTACATAATAATAACATTAGAATAAGGGTAATATAACATGTTCATAACATTGAAAAACCATACCATTCATATCAAAGATAAAAAACATGAGTCCTATAAAAAATATAAGAAATCAATAAAACATGAATCGTAAGGGAATAAAAGAACATGATCCATAAGATCATAACATTGGAAAAAGAAATAGATTTGTGTAAAACACAAAAGAATTGGAAATAATATTTCAAGGATACCCACTATGACATTAATGAAATGTTAGGATTGGAATAACAACCCATGTACCTACTTCTAGATTGGGATGACCTCTCATATTCCCTCATTCAGGCTTCGGCTAACCACCCATGTACCCACCTTTTAGGGGTTTGGATAACCATCTGTGTACCCTAATTAACGTATTAGGATAACCATTCATGAACCCTTTGCCCTCATAGAACATTTATTATTACCTTGTTTATTGGATTGAGATATATTTCCCACCTTTCACATAATGAAAATCCCATATATGTTTTCCAAAAGATCATAAAACATTCAACTTATCATTACCAGTGAAATTAAAAGTGTTTCATTAACATTTAATCATATAATAACCTATGTAAAAGATACATATTTCATAATAATTTCATCATGTCATCATAGCATAAATTATTAAATGAAGTAGGTTTCATAAGAGTTATATCATGATATAACCAATGAAAGAGAAACAGGTTTCATAAACAGCTTGTCATCTTAAAAATAAACTATTCTAAGAATTAATTATAACGGTACCTTGGTTCATATCCCCATTAATCAATAAATTATTTAAAAGTATTTTATCTTAGATGAAATACAGTTTTGAAATATCACTTGGAGCATTACTTAAGTAAAATAACCTTTCTTTCAATATCACTTTTTAAAACAAAATATAATTTCAAATCCTTTTCACCAAAAATAAAATTGAAAAATTATAAGAGGATAAATAAATTTAAAACATTAATTAAGGATTATATCCATTAACTTTGGAAAAAAAATTTAAAACATTCCTGAAAACTTTTTTAGATAACAAAATTTTTAAAAGAAAACTGTTTTCTATCGAAAGGACGATTTTTCATAAAAACATTATTTTGACCATTTGAGTACATAAAGAGAATAAAATTGAAGTAAAACATATATTATCATGAAATAAAAAGATGATAAAAAAATTTAAAATTTTATTCATAGATCAATCATATTATTTGATCATTAGAAACAAAGTCATAAACCATCTCGACAAACAATGATATTTTAGCATAAAATCTTTACCACTTTGGTAACATTGAAACATAATCCCTTTGAGTGAATATAATTAAAAAAATAAAATATCAGGAGGATAAATAAATTTATTACATATCATTTAAAGGGGTATTTATATACACATATTAAAATAAAATAGGTTCAAGACATAACCATATGTCTCAAAGAAGGAAAATTGAGACAAAACAATCCCTTACTGATTTAGTAAATGTTGATTTTTAAACCCCGAGAAAGATAAATAATAAAATGGATATGTAAATATAAATAATTTTAAGTATGAAATTTATAAAATAAATTAATTTTAATTATATAAACAACAAACAATAAATTGGTGGTGAATATTTCAAATGTCTAATAAAAGTAAAAGGTGAGGTGAAATTCGCCATACCTTGAGCCTTGACTCCCTTCGTACTAGTTAAGAAATATTGAATAATAAATAGAAGTTTATTATAAATATATAAATAAAAATATTAATATATATATATATCATAACATATATTATTATAAGGCCCCAGCCTTAAACCTTTCTTAATCTTGAGTTAATACAAGAATACACATTGAGGATCTTTTCAGGTTTAGAGTTTTAGAGAATTAGATCATAAAACTTGCATTACATTCCACATTTAAACAATGTGGTTACATAAAAGATAGGATTCATTCTTCCCATCAACGGAAACATATTTAAAATAAAACTTGGATTCTTTCTTGACACATCCTTGACACTATCATCACATCACGTACCTTTCCCTTGACCTGTAAAAAACATTTTAAAAACTTGGGATGATCATAAAAAAGCTCAGTAAGGGATATAAAAATATGGAAAGGAAACATGAGTTCATATATACATAATAATGAAATCATAATTTACCCATAAAACTTAGGCACTTTAACATACCTCATCAAACCATGAATAAATCATAGAAATCATAAGACATAAAAGTAACATGAGGAATTCATAGCATTCTTACGTAGGGAGTAACCCTCTTGGTTACGTTTTGAATACCCATCACAGTATATTCCCTAAATCTCTTTGGAGAAACCTTAACGTTTCACTCCTTCGCTTTACCCAATGCATTGGAGAGCTATGTCGGGCTCCCCCGCCCTTAGTTTATCACAGAACCACCCGTTTTCATAACAATTCCCAAGAACCATAACATAAACATATCACATAAAACATGCATAAAGGAAACATAAAATTTCCACATTTCAATCAGAATATAACATTTTAGGACATTGAAATAATGAATCCATTCAAAAAGAAACCATTTCCAAAACCATTTAAAACATTCAATAAAGAGATTTTTGAATCAAAGTGTCCCATACCACATTGAAGCATTAAAAAAATTAAACCATTAATACCTATATAAATAAATCCTTAAAACCATTTTGAAAACATGGATATTAATAAGAACAAATAATTAAAACATTTAAAGCGATATTTTGGTTAAAGGGGTTTTACCAAAATTAGAGACACTTGAATACAATAATTGAGGAATAACATTTAGTTAGAACTTTATAATATCATGAGAATAAATGGATTCATGATATAATATTCCAAAGGACAGTATATACACCACATAAGAGTGAATTGGTGCATAACAACAAAGAATTCTCAATAGAAATGTCAAATGTGATGAATTCCCTTATAAAGAAGGTATCCTTAAATTAAGGATAATTCAATCTCAAAATTATGTGTGAAAAATATAAATACACCCAATATAATTGGATATTAAGTGGAAAACAATAAAATTTCATTCACACATATTCAAAAGATTACATATTCAATAACTACATGTTGAACCCAAAGAAATCGAAATTGGGTTAAAAAGTTCCCTTGGTAGAATTCGAGAGCCTAACGACATCACTTCAAAATTCATAAAATGAGTTTATGAGAGATAAAAAGGTCATCTCATCACTTGGACATAAAATTTACATCAGTAAGGATATAAAAGAACATATCCCAACATAATAGTATGTGAATTAAAATACATAACAAAAGAAGTCTTTTGAAAAGAGGAGGGTGAAAGGTCCCCTTACCGAGTTGGGTAACTTTCGAAATGTACACCCCATGGAAGAAGGGTCATAAAATGAAGATGAAAATACCCATAAATGAAATTATACTACACAAGGTGTATAATAGAGGGATGTACATACACCACTCAAAGGAAATTGTGGCAAATGTAGCATAAATCTCACGGGAATAAAAGTGAGACGAAAAACCCCTTACGAAAACTCGGCAGCCTAACGGCGCCACTTAAAACATCCAAAATGGATTGATGAGAGGAAATAGGGTATCTCATCATATGAACATAAATATTACAGTAATAGTAATATAACAGAACATCCAAATCACAAGAAATATGAGCTTAAAAGGAATGACATAAAAGGGTGTACTTAAAAAGAAAGAGAGGAGTAGGATCCCTTGCCTCGAGTCCGACTTGACTCGATCGTTCTTTAACGTCCTGAATAATAAACATGAGTTAATTTCCACTTTATTAAGAACCTTTATCTAGTTCATTATTCATTTTAGGTCACTTATTTCAATGTTATAAACATTATTTAATCATTTAAGTTAATAATGTTTGTTTTGTCGATATTTGGTTCTTAAGTCGAAAGTGGACTTCTTACAATTACATGTTGTTCGTGTCATCAAATTTTAATTATATCCAGAATTATATTAATGATTTTTATATCATATATATCATATATATCCAGAATATACATGTATTTATAATATTACATAATCATTTAGAGGTAAGAAATGAAATTCACCGTTCATGGAGACGGTAAGTCGTACGTACACATGACCGCTACTTTCATATCTATTTCATATTTTTATGGAATGGAATAATAATGATATAGAGGTATATTTTAATTCTAGTATAACATAATATATAATAACTTTAAATCCATCCTTTATACGTCCCACATATGGCATTAACGAATCACATCACCTTCAGGGGGAGGTAGTTCGCACTTCCTTAAATGAAGATATCGTGTTTACCCATAATGGAAACCATAAAGGTATGTAAAAAAAAGAAAAATACAGAAGATTAAGTAAAACATAAACATATTATATATCATATATAAATATAGTGACATCTTAATGGCCACATTTTAAGGTGTTAAAAGAATGTTGAACAATCATCGTTTCGGGAGGCATAAATTCGCCATCCACGAAAATAGTATGTTCTTTAACCATTAGATGAAGGGGTGTGTAAGTGTAACTCGAATCCTTCTTATAAAAACATACTAGTATATTTAATATACTGTAATTGTTACAAAATAAATGAATAAAAATATTTTAGGGGGTTGGAGAGGCAAAATAAAACAAAAGGACTTAAGTGAAGACATTACCTTAAAATCGGGTAACTCCCTTTGGTTTGAGATAAAAGGCTTCCTTGGGAAGACTTATGCCCAAATTGAGGCCTCAAGGAGTTAGATAGGGAAGTGGAGAGACACAATGGTCAGGTTTGTTCCGAGCCAAAGGCTTTGGGAGTGTGGGTAAGGAGGTAGAGGTGGGGGCCTTTTATAAGAGGAGAGGAGGGGCACTCTTGGAAAGTAAGAAAATGTTACTTTATTTGAAAATGGTATTCGGATTTAAGAGGTCCCACATTGATGTGTTTCGATGATAAGGTGATAAGGGTTCGAAATACACTCATCCAATAGGTTTTTGACATGTATAGGTCTTATATATTACATTATCTTTCCATTTTATTTAAATCGTTAAATAATGAGGTCATCGCTGCATCATCATGATGTCATAAATAATTTAACTTATTTAATGTAGAAAAATTATAAAACAAATAATATGATGTAGGAAATATTTTTGGATTTCCAATGAATATTTATAGTCAAAAATATGATTTGTATAACCCTATGTAAAAATTGGTTTAGTAAAACATTTCATGTTTGTCTCATTTTTACTTTAGCTTTAAATAAAAAGATATTAATGTCATTTTCCAACCAAAGTGGCTTCATGGGGTCCCCAAGTTGACCCATGGGTTTTCTTGGTCTGCCATGACACATCCAATGAGGTTAGGACATGTGTCAAGTTCATTTCATATTATTCAAACATTATTTTTACCTTAAACTACACTAATTACCTCTAATCGCGATTAAAAACTTAATAAGTTACTATTCACTAAAAAATTATTTTTATCCCATTGAACCACATTTTACTTCTTAATGACAACCATGTATGTCGGATTTTTGAAATTAAGAACAAAAAGATGGAAAAATTTCATTTAAACGGAAAAATCAGTTTTTATAGGTACCACTTAGTGGTTTCACTATTCATCAAAAATTGAAGTTTTTCAGAAAAATCCCAAAAATTCACCCTAAGCTATATTTGATATTCCTAATTCAAAAATGAAGTCTATTTTACAAAATTAAAATAATATAAGTCACATTAATTTATTTAATAATTAATTCCCGCTGTCATAGCAAATAGCGTGTTTTTATGAAACAATGAGTATCAAAAGATTGACACTAGTTTAAGTCTGATTTCAAAGTGAAATTAATTCCAATGACAACAATTGGATTTCATGGTAAAATTATATTCTAATTTCACTTTAAAACCAATTCAAAAGATAATCTAATCATATAAATAAATTACATTAAAAAGAGGTTTCGAATTAAAATACAACATTTTACACTATTCATTAAAAAAATGAACTTTATCAGAAAGATACCAAAAATTTACACAAAGTAAATTTTGATGTCCCAATTTTTAAGAAGAGTTTTATTTGGTCTAATAGAATGTATAAAAGTGAACAAAACTATATTTAATGACGGTTCTCCATCAAAAGGCGATAAGTGATCCTTTAGTGAAAACTAGGGCATATACGCCTAAAATTGAATTCTTTCTGTATTTTATGCCTTTATCATTCATCGGATAAATGTAAAAACATTTACAAACATATATAATCATATTTTAGTTATTTATATCCATTCCCGCCAATACAATGGCTACATGATAACTACCATTTAAAATAATATTATTTTATTATTAGAGTACAACGCAAGATTCCCAAGAAACTCGTTGTTGCCTGTTGGGTACGCCATCGAGCATAGAATCCCATTTAAAGTAATATTAATATTTTATTCACAAATATGGATAAATATAAATATGTCATATTCTTTATTTACCTAGGGTGCTACATCCTTCCCCCCTTTTGGGAATTGCGTCCTCGCAATTTTAAAATTGAGCTTAGAAACATCCTTGAAAGTCCCACATCGGAACAAGAGTCGGTAAAACAATCACTTTAAAAGAATGGCAGAGAAGTACAAATGTCACTCGAGTTAACCCATACTAGGATTCCAAGTATGAAAATATGGATATGGAGGAGAAAACAAAGGGTCATGTTCTGATGGAGAGTGATAGTAAACATGTCTAGGAGAAAGTTAACCATAAGAAAATCACAAACTTGTGATGGGTTAAACGGTATTCGATTACCCAGTAGGAAAAGTTAATAGAAAACATTTTTGTTTTAAGTTACTTTTTATTGAGGAATTTATTCATAAGGAAACAAAATCACTTATCATGTTGACTTTCAACTTTTACTAGATTCCTTAATCAAACTCATATTTTTTTCCAAAAGACGTGTATTTAGGGAGACTTGTTCGCATTAAGAGTACTATAATCAACTTCTAGAGAATAACCTAATCCACAATAGAGAACTATATAATTCCCATGTCATTAGACTCTAACCAAAACCAAAACCAAAAAGGTTAGTACATGATCAGATAATCCAGAAAAGGATAACCCTTTATAAAAAGAAAATCTATTCTTAATCTCCAAAATTTGTCCAACAAAACCCAAAGTTCAACGAAGACCATTCGATAAATAATTTGTCCATAAAATTCTTCAAAGTAAACCAAACTAATATTGAAACCCAAATATTTTAAAGGATTTTGTCATATAGTATACCAAGTTAAATCGTATCATTTATCTCCAAACCACATCAGTTGCTCTTAATGTCTCATATTGAAAAGTAATTAATCCTAATCACTTATCCTCCATGATAGGTTAATAAATTTCCATAGATAACCCAAAATCAACTTACTCTTAATTAATAAAATCATCTAAATAAAAAAAATAGTCAAACTAACCCGGGACTTCACGTTGTCCAGTGGTAGGCGATAAATACCAGTCGCACTTTGGTTGTGGGTTCGATTCCCGCAGCTTTGTCCGACGCGACGGGTTATCACACGGTCTGCGTGTTTTCCTTTTTCCAAAACTATATAATTCTCAAATCATTCTCCAAAAGGGATAAAATCTTCAAAAATAACCATGACATAATTTAACCTCAATTTTATCTCATGCCTTTCACTTCAATCATAACATATAGTAACCCATAATTACCTCAAAAGTAAGGATCATATAAACCCAAATAGTTCTTTATAACTATGTCCACAAAAGAAAAGATAACTATTCCTTGAATAAAATTTGCCTATATTAAACATCAGGGTTACACATAATATAAAAAGTCTTCTAATGTAACCCCATCATCAAAAGAGACTTAATACTCTTACGAATTTCACCATAACTCTTGAAGCCCTTATATGTTGACAGCTTACTCATTCAACATTATTCATGATCCATTAACCATTCCTTTCAAAATTATTCCGAAATACCTCTTTCCTACAAACAAAATCATGAATCATATCCTAAGATTCCAAAATAGGAAAACAATAGTCATGAAATAATACATACCTTTGATTGATCATTGTCAGTTTTTTCATCCTCAATCGGAATGGCATTAGGTATTGGTAAACAAACATTTGTATGCTCTTAGTGATCCCATTCATGAAACTTCTTCATAGAACATGTGTTTTCATAATGACCATGCACACAACATTTAAAACATTCAATTTATCCCTCAGAAAGAACTTCTTTCCCTTTCCTCGAGTCAACTGGATGCTTCCTTTTTCCATGGCAGGTTCTTGCTTTATGACCTTCATTTCCACATCTATAGCATATTTCTGTCCCTTTGAAACATTTTCCTAGGTGTTTATTTCCACATCTTTGACACATAGGTTTCTTAACACACTTACCTTTATGATTATTACCTGTACTTCCGTAGGGATTTGTTTCTCGCATATATGATTCCTTAGAGAAATCACCAAGTTTTAGGTGGTCAATCATGACTCTAGATAGTTGGTTGAGGATAATCACAAAAGTTCTCATTGAAGCTCCCATATCATTCAGTTTCTTGCTCAAAAAACTTTCACAGTTTCCTTCACATCCACTGTTACTTTGGTGCCTGCTAGATCCAGCCATTTACTAAAACCAAAAAGGTCAGTGTGAGTATATAAAAAAAACATCATGTACTAATGAGGAAGATAAACACTAAGATATAATTACTCATTCACATTATCTAAAACTAGGACTCTTTCTGAAATCTTAACTATTATGGTAATGCCACTTATGCTTAAAGAATACCCTAACCTCTAAAGTTATCTAAACCGACCTCTGATACCAACTATAAGGCCCCAGCCTTAAACCTTTCTTAATCTTGAGTTAATACAAGATTACACATTGAGGATCTTTTCAGGTTTAGAGTTTTAGAGAATTAGATCATAAAACTTGCATTACATTCCACATTTAAACAAAGTGGTTACATAAAAGACAAGATTCATTCTTCCCATCAACGGAAACATATTTAAAATAAAACTTGGATTCTTTCATGACACATCCTTGACACTATCATCACATCACGTACCTTTCCCTTGACCTGTGAAAAACATTTTAAAAACTTGGGATGAGCATAAAAAAGCTCAGTAAGGGATATAAAAATATGGAAAGGAAACATGAGTTCATATATACCTAAGAATGAAATCATACTTTACCCATAAAACTTATGCACTTTAACATACCTCATCAAACCATGAATAAATCATAGAAATCATAAGACATAAAAGTAACTTGAGGCATTCATAACATTCTTACATAGGGAGTAACCCTCTTGGTTATGTTTGGAATACCCATCATAGTATATTCCCTAAATCTCTTCGGAGAAACCTTAACGTTTCACTCCTTCGCGTTACCCAATGCATTGGAGAGCTATGTCGGGCTCACCCGCCCTGAGTTCATCACAGAACCACCCATTTTCATAACAATTCCCAAGAACCATAACATAAACGTATCATATAAAATATGCATAAAGGAAACATAACATTTCCACATTTCAATCAGAATATAACATTTTAGGACATTGAAATAATGAATCCATTCAAAAAGAAACCATTTCCAAAACCATTTAAAACATTCAATAAAGAGATTTTTTAATCAAAGTGTCCCATACCTCCTTGATGCATTAAAAAAATTAAACCATTAATATCCATATAAATAAATCCTTGAAACCATTTTTAAAACATGGATATTAATAAGAACAAATCATTAAAACATTTAAAGCGATATTTTGGTTAAAGGGGTTTTACCAAAATTAGAGACACTTGAATACAATAATTGAGGAATAAAATTTAGTCAGAAATTTATAATATCATGAGAATAAATGGATTCATGATATAATATTCCAAAGGACAGTATATACACCACATAAGAGTGAATTGGTGAATAACAACAAAGAAGTCTCAATTGAAATGTCAAATGTGATGAATTCCCTTATAAAGAAGGTATCCTTAAATTAAGGATAATTCAATCTCAAAATTATGTGTGAAAAATATAAATACACCCAATATAAGTGGATATTAAGTGTAAAATAATAAACGGTCATTCATGCATATTCAAAAGATGACATATTCAATAACAACATGTTGAACCCAAAGAAATCGAAATTGGGTTAAAAAGTTCCCTTGGTAGAATTCGAGAGCCTAACGACATCACTTCAAAATTCAGAAAATGAGTTGATGAGAGATAAAAAGGGAATATCATCACTTGGACATAAAAATTACATCAATAAGGATATAAAAGAACATATCCCAACATAATAGTATGTGAATTAAAAGACATAACAAAAGAAGTCTTTTGAAAAGAGGAGGGTGAAAGGTCCCCTTACAGAGTTCGGTAACTTTCGAAACGTACCCCCCATGGAAGAAGGGTCATACAATGAAGATGCAAATACCCATAAATGAAATTATACTACACAATGTGTATAATAGTGGGAAGTACATACACCACTCAACGTAAATTGTGGAAAATGTAGTATAAATCTCACGGGAATAAAAGTGAGATGAAAAACCCCTTACGAAAACTCGGTAGCCTAATGGCGCCACTTAAAAATTCCAAAATGGATTGATGAGAGGAAATAGGGTCTCTCATCATATGAACATAAAAATTACAGTAAGATTAATATAACATAACATCCCAATCACAAGAAATAAGAGCCTAAAAGGAATGACATAAAAGGGTGTACTTAAAAAGAAAGAGAGGAGTTGGATCCTTTACCTCGGGTCTGACTTGACTCGATCGTTCTTTAACGTCCTGAATAATAAACTTGAGTTAATTTCCACTTTATTAAGAATATTTTTCTAGTTCATTATTCCTTTTAGATCACTTATTTCAATGTTATAAACATTATTTAATCATTTAAGTTAATAATGTTTGTTTTGTCGATATTTGGTTCTTAAGTCGAAAGTGGACTTCTTACAATTACATGTTGTTCGTGTGGTCAAATGTTCATTATATCCAGAACTATATTCATGATTTGGATATCATATATATCATATATATCCAGAATATACATGTATTTATAATATTACATAATCATTTAGAGGTAAGAAATGAAATGCACCGTTCATGGAGACGGTAAGCCGTACGTACACATGAACGCTACTTTCATTTCTATTTCATATTTTTATGGAATGGAATAATAATGATATATAGGTATATTTTAATTCTATTATAACATCATATATAATAACTTTAAATCAATCCTTTATACATACCACATATGGCATTAACGAATCACATCACTTTGAGGGGGCGGTAGTCCGCACTTCCTTAAATGAAGATATCACGTTTACCCATAATGGAAACCATAAAGGTATGCCAAAAAAGAAAAATACATAATATTAAGTAAAACATAAACATATTATATATCATATATAAATATAGTGACATCTTAATGGCCACCTTTGATGGTGTTAAAATAATGTTGAACAATCATCGTTTCGGGAGGCATAAATTCTCCATCCACGGAAATAGTATGTTCTTTAACCATTAGATGTAGGTGTGTGTAAGTGTAGCTCGAATCCTTTTTATAACAACATCCTAGTATATTGAAGATACTGGAGTTGTTACAAAAGAAATTAATAAAAAGATTTTAGGGGGTTGGAGAGGCAAAATAAAACAAAAGGTCTCAAGTGAAGACATTACCTTAAAATCGGGTAACTCCCTTTGGTTTGAGCTAAAAGGCTTCCTTGGGAAGACTTATGCCAAAAGTGAGGCCTAAAGGAGTTATAGAGGGAAGTTGAGAGACAAAATGGGCAGGGGTTGGACGAGCCAAAGGCTTTGGGAGTGTGTCTAAGGAGGTAGAGGTGGGGGCCTTTTATAAGAGGAGAGGAGGGCCACTCTTGGAAAGTAAGCAAATGTTACTTTATTTGAAAATGGTATTCGGATTTAAGAGGGCCCACATTGATGTGTTTCAAGGATAAGGTGATAAGGGTTCGAAATCCACTCATCCAATAGGTTTTGTACATGTGTAGGTCTTAGATATTACATTATCTTTCCATTTTATTTAAATCGTTAAATAATGAGTTCATCGCTGCATCATCATGATGTCATAAATAATTTAACTTATTTAATGTCTAAAAATTATTAAAAAAATTACTATGATGTAGGAAATATATTTATATTTTCAATGAATATTTATAGTAAAAAATATGATTTGTATAACCCCATGTAAAAATTGTTTTAGTAAAACATTTCATGTTTGTCTCATGTTTACTTTAACTTTAAATAAAAAGATATTAATGTCATTTTCCAACCAAAGTGGCTTCATGGGGTCCCCAAGCTGACCCATGGGTTTTCTTGGTCGGCCATGACACATCCAATGAGGTTAGGACATGTTTAAAGATCATTTCATATTATTAAAACATTATTTTTACCTTAAACTACACTAATTACCTCTAATCGCGATTAAAAACTTAATAAGTTACTATTCACAAAAAAATTATTTTTATCCCATTGAACCACATTTTACTTCTTAATGACAACCATGTATGTTGTATTTTTGAAATTAAAAACACAAAGATGGCAAAATTTCATTTAAACGGAAAAATCAGTTTTTATAAGTACCACTTAGTGGTTTCACTATTCATCAAAAATTGAAGTTTTTCAGAAAAATCCCAAAAATTCACCCTAAGCTATATTTGATATTCCAAATTCAAAAATGAAGTCTATTTTACAAAATTCAAATCATATAAGTCACATTAATTTATTTAATAATTAATTCCCGATGTCATAGCAAATAGCGTGTTTTTATGAAACAATAAGTATCAAAAGA
This sequence comes from Viscum album, assembly GCA_963277665.1. NCBI lineage: Eukaryota > Viridiplantae > Streptophyta > Magnoliopsida > Santalales > Viscaceae > Viscum > Viscum album. Next base: position 565,186,162 of record OY728120.1, on the reverse strand, counting down.
TTGACACTAGTTTAAGTCTGATTTCAAAGTGAAATTAATTCCAACGACCACTATTGGATTTCATGGTAAAAATATATTCTAATTTCACTTTAAAACCAATTCAAAAGATAATCTAATCATATAAATAAATTAGATTAAAAAGAGGTTTCGAATTAAAATACAACATTTTACACTATTCATTAAAAAAATGAACTTTATCAGAAAGATACCAAAAATTTACACAAAGTAAATTTTGATGTCCCAATTCTTAAGAAGAGTTTTATTTGGTCCAATAGAATGTATAAGAGTGAACAAAAGTATATTTAATGATGGTTCTCCATCAAAAGGCGATAAGTGAACCTTTAGTGAAAACTAGGGTATATACGCCTAAAATTGAATTCTTTCTGTATTTTATGCCTTTATCATTCATCGGATAAATGTAAAAACATTTAAAAACATATATAATCATATTTTAGTTATTTATATCCATTCCCGTCAATACAAAAACTATATGTTAACTACCATTTAAAATAATATTATTTTATTATTAGAGTGCAATGCAAGATTCCCAAGAAACTCGTTGTTGCGTGCTGGGTACGCCATCGAGCATAGAATCCCCTTTAAAGTAATATTAATATTTTATTCACAAATATGGATAAATATAAAGATGTCATATTCTTTATTTACCTGGGGTGTTACAATTATTTTCTTATGTCCTTTTATTTCCCCTTTATTAACAATTCCATGTAAATGTTATGTTTCAAGTAATAACCACTTTATTTTTCATAAATGTTTTGATTTTATATATTTTTTATCCTATTAATTTTATCATTATATAAAAATTTTAATAAATTAATCCTTTATATAAATATCATATATATTCATTATACATTTATTTATATTAATCCATAATATTTAGAGATACAAAATTAAATGTGTTGTTCATGGAGAAGGTAGGTCGTACGTATGCATGAATGTTATTTTCATTTTCTTGTTGGATTGAAAGAAACAAAAGTAAATAATATATATATATTATAATTAAAGAATGAATTTAATTTAATATATATCACCTTTATTTATTAAACTCGTCCTTAATATATTCCATGTAAATCATGAATGAATCACATCACTTCGTCAGCTGGTTGTATATCGTACACATGTGTGGCGTTATCGTCATCCCAAAAAATCGAGAGTATAAAGGTATGTGTGACATAATAATTCCAAAATAATAATAAAATAATATATATAATAATTATCAAAAATAAAAAATAAACCCAATATTTTGAACAGCCTGGAGAGGTGGTAATGGAAATATCGAAAGACATCGGTTTTCTAGGTGGTAGTCTGCTATACAAACGAATGATTATTTCATAAATAATTTTATAGAAGTATAGATAGTGGTAGGTAATGAAAATAACATAAAAACATATTATTATATGTAACATACTGATTTTAATATATAATAATTATATAATAATAAATTATGTGGGTGGAGGAAGAAATAAAACCAAAATGCTCATTGATTAATGTTGCCTCTTCTTCGAGTATCCTCCTTAGGTTTTCAACAAAATCCATATTGGTTGGATTTAATCCCACTATATGGATAATGTTATGATATGAGGTAATTTATGAAGTTATTATTTCAGGTTTTGGAATATCCAAATGGATTGAGAGGTATGTATAAGGGGAGTGAGTTCCCTTTTATTATTGAGGAGGAGTTTCATTCCTGTAAATACCCAAAAGTATTCACTATTGGGAGGTAAATATTACCTTAAATGTCTCAAATATTCATAATTAATAATTTTTATGGATGATATGATCGATTTGTACCTCCACCAAGTAATAAAACATGGGTTTTAAACATGTTTATCCTTAACTTGTATGTTTCCCAACTTGTACTATTTTGGGTTTTCACTATTGTAACTAGTTTTCTTACAATGGTAATTTATCCATTAACACTCAATTAAAATTAGACATATCAGAAAGTTTTGAACCAATTATTATAAATATTATATCTAATTTATAAAGAAATAAAAATCCTATTTGTGTTGAAAAATAATTTTAACACAAGTGCATGTAACACACAAAAAGACTACTTTAAACAAAACCACATTGGCTGAGACTTTATGAATTAGGGGCCAATATATTAATTATAAAATAATAATTGGTAAATTAATGGAACATAGAAGATATTTATTACCATTTATAAGTCACTTGGTATAATATAGGATTTTTTCATTTTAAATCATTTCATAAAATATTATTTATTATAAAATGACATTATTACCAATTTTGACATTATTTGTTCCATATGAATTTAATAATATAAATAAACAAATGGAATTAGAATATACTAATTTAAAAGAAGTTTAACATAATATATTAATTTACAAAATTAATTTAACATATTAATTCACTCAATTTACTTCAATTTTATTATTTTTATTAACATTTATTTTAGTTAATTGTTGACTAAATAATTATTGTGCTGACGTTTCTTAAGAATCAAAAAAAATTATTTCTTCTCAAAAATATTAAAATTAATTATAATGATAAAAATTAATCATTTATATTTTGAAATAATTCCTATAACAAAAATTATGTTTTTCCCCTATCCCAAATCTTTATATATATTAAAATTAATAAAAGTATATTTTTGGTATTTTTCATTACTTAACTTATTATACAGGTCATATTCATATTAAAGTGGAAAATAATTTTCATATTTAATATATTATTAAGTAAAATATAAAAATAAACTAATTCAATAAAATCAACATAATATTTTTGGCCATTTAACACATGTCATTCTAATTTAACCCCTAGAAAATCCATTTTTACCTTAACTATTGTAATTGATTTTTATGGAATTCACAATTCATTTTGGTCAAAAATTAAGATGAATTTATTTTTGATTGTATAAACTATTCTGATTCAAAATATAAATTACTTTTTTTGAAATTCTATTAACATAAGTGGAAAATTTTAATTTAAAATTAATCTTATATACGTAATGAGAAGCGTGCTTTTAAAGTGGAGATGGTCAAATGTTTTCAAAGTTTTTATTTCTCAATTCGATATTAAATTAACTAAAATGTAATAAATTGGATTAATATATGTATAATTGAAGTAATTATACATTAAAAAAAATTTCAAATACAATTTAAATTTATAAAAAATTGATCAAAAAGGAAGTTTTTAATTAATATTCATTATTTTTCACAATTCATCAAAAAATGAAACTTTTTAGAAAAATCCTGAAAATTAACCTTATATTAATTTTGAAATCATGAATAAAACATTAATTTTATTTTTTCAAACATAATTTTCTTAACTTATCAAAAAATTAATTTATTATTATTCACTAAAATTCATAAAAACATTTTGATGAAAAGTAATATTTTAGAAACATATAATGACTACAAAAAATTATTTATTTTATTATCAATGTGTTTTCATTATATAAAAACACTATACATAATATTTTAAAATTAATTATTACTATTTATTTATTTATGTTTAACTACTAGGTTATAATGGTCTCATTTATAATATATCATAGTTTTGTTAAAACTTAGTGTTGCATGTGACTCAAGCTAAGATAGTGTTGTGTATAGCGCAAGCTTAACTTAGTGTTGCGTGTAATGAAATACATCAAACAAATTTAATTTTTTGAGAAAAATTAATTCCTAAAAAACATGGGGTTTACATTCTACACCCATTAAAATGCATTTTTCCCTTGAAATTTGTGTCATTCATCAAAGGTTTAATTATTGAAAGTTTATTTCATAGAAACCAACATTGTAAAGAGGGATAATAAAACTTCCTACTGAAAAATATAATGGAATGTTTGAGGTTCATCTATAAAAACACATATTAAGATACCAAATAGGATAGCATAATTTGAAAGTGAAAACATAGACATAGAATAGAAAACTAACACTCAAATACTAATGGAGATTGATAGGGAACATGATTAGGAGAATGTTAATAATCACAAATCTATAAACCATATAGTCTTGAAAAAGGTCCTTAATATCATTAAAAATGATGATAACAAGTCAAAATTTTATTTAAAGACCATTTTACTAATTTTGAATAATTTTCATGAGTTGATATACTTACTTAATTTCATTTCATTTCATAAGCATAATCTCACCCTATAGTTGTGCCTTGATCAATTTTGACTTCATCACTTACTCCAAGAAATTATGGTGAATGTTTTATACCTGAATCACTAAAGTATTATAATATCTATAGATTATTCATTCTTTATCTCTTTAGTTATCATCAAAAAATGGTTATCACAGGTTATAAAATATACATAAATCTTTATATGAAAAAATAAAAGATTAATCTATAAAAAATCATTCAAAGTTCAACATAAAACATTTCAAAAATTGTAATCCTTTTCAACATTATGAAATAATAAAATTAATAAAATTGTAAAGAAGGTCACTAAATTTCTCAAAATCATATTAATATTGATCCCACATATATCATAAAGTACCGCTTGATTTTCTCATGCCAAACATATGAATACCTTCATCATGTATTCTCTTAAAATATGGTAATAACCTAAATTACCATAATACCATATTGGAAAAAACATGATTCTTTATTCATTACATTGAACATAAATTATTGGATATATTACTTAAATCCTAGAATCCTATAAACTCCATCCATGATAACATAAACCATTTTTTCAAAAAATCATTAATTTGTTCTACAATAATCAGTACTCTCTGATTTACCTTATTATTATCCAACATATCATTGTAAAAATTGAACATTGTTTTCTCAACATCAGTGACATATTAAGAATTACATTTCTCTAATCATTTGTTTTACATAAAATATAACGTTTCCATTAAATAAATTTTTTTGGTCATCAACATTATTCAATAAAATCTTTTAAATTGTTAATTATTAAATTATATTGAGAAATATTTATATATTTCATAATTCTTGAATCCAAATAAAACAATTCATCAATAATACCACTTCCTTCTCAAACTGTTAACCAGGATTCATCAACTTATTCCTTAATACCTATTTCCTTTCATATGAGATCTGTAGTCACTTAATCATTAGTTATATAATCATTACTTGTATAACCATTTTTTCATTATTTCCCCTTATAAAATCAATTTTCAATAATTACCATACTTTCTATATTTAAATCATTCAATATTCAATGATATCTTATGGAGGCCAATATTCCCATCCATTTTGTTAACTGAAATTTTCATTTTCCCTTTGTAGTTACTTGCTATGTGTCCTTTTCCACATTCAAAACATCTTCTTGTCCCTCAGATGCATTGGCTTGAGTGCTTCTTCCCATATTATCGACATATAGGAAACTTAATCTTCTTTCTTCTATGGTCCTCACTACCCAAAATCTCATTAAACTTCATCCTCCTCTTATTCAGTGAGTCTAAGAGTTGGTTAAGGTTTATAATGTTAATCATGTTTTAGGATTACTGATTATTCATGATCACAACATCCTTCACTCCAGTTATCATCCCATTTGGTTGCTCATTGTAAAATTTTCTTTCACATTCAATAGTAACCTAGTTTATTATAGTTCCCACCATTGACTAAAACCAAAAAATATAGTGTGAAAAATACTAATTATAGTGTAAAACCAAATAATCATGAAAATAACTTATAGGATGTCTAAGCCATGAAAACTTCTTTTCAATTTATAACACCTTAGGATTATCCTAGGTCATTCATAGCCATCATATATTTATATCCTTAATGATGGTTTGTAAAGTGTATTTAAATTTGTAAAGAATATCCCTTGGGTGTGTCAAACCCAGTATGCAATAAGGCCCATTTTCATGCACTAGGGGACAATCGGGTCTAGAGCAATGTTGCTTTTTTAGATTTATTACCCCCAATGAACCTATATTCCAGAGCCACATCCACTTGTAGTATCCAAAAAGGGATGTAATTACTTAGAAGCAACAATCTATATCCTTTACCAAAATTTGAGGACATTTTCCTATAATTTGACTCATACTTAGTCTTAACCTTAGATGCATCCCTAAACATATCCTTAGAAATATCCTAAGGGGTCTCACTAATGTTTTCTTATCCCTGTTTCTAAAGGTTAACTAATCCTTTACTTTGATACCATCTATAGTGACCCTATATTTTTATACATGGATATTGCATATTTTTAGATGACTATTCATTACATTCCAAAATTAAATGCCCAAGGACTGTAATAGGTTTGTGTATTTGGAGAATTGGTACATAATATTATAACTTGGTGAAATATATTTAATATCTCCCATAAAGATCTTCCCCATTAGTATTATTGATAGACATACCCTACTTAAAACCTTTCATCATAACCTGTGTATGGGGAATATAAGAAAGGTTCTGCTCAAATTCTCTGTAAGGGTGAACAAGGATGGTACATAATCATAACATGATCATAAGGGTATGAGAATATGATCATAACATTATAAAACCATACCCTACATATCAAAGATCATTGAATTCAGTCATGGAAAAAAAGATTGTATGTTCATAATACATGAATCATATGGGAATCAAATAACATGAACCATGAGTTAATAACATTAGCATAAGACATAGACTTACAACATACACATGAGCATAAAAAATCATTTTCAAGGCTATCCACTAGTACATTAATAACATGTTAGGCTACGGATAACCACCCATGTACCTTCTTTGGGATTGGGATGAACTCTCATATACCGTCTTTCGAGCTTAGACTAACCACCCTTGTACCCTCATTTTTGGGATTGGGATAACAAACTATGTAAACTCCTTTTAGGATTGGGCTAACCACCCATGTACTATCAAAGATCATAAAACATTTATCATTGCACAATTAATTGGAAGGTGATATAGGCCCCACCCATCACATGATGAAATTCATACATATATGTGCCAAAAGATCATAAAACATTCATCTTATCATTACCCATGAAATAAAAAGGGTTTCATAAATATTTTACCACATAAAAACCTACCGAAAATAGACTTGTTTCAAAATAATTTCATTATATCATCATAGCATAAACCACGGAAATAAGGGGTTTTATTAAGAGTTCTATCATGGTATAACCCATGTAAGAGAAACAAAATTCATAAATATCTTATCATCATAAAAATAAACCATTTAGATAAATAATAAGAATGGTATCATTGGTTCATATCCCCAATAAATCATAAATTATATCAATGTATGTCAGCTTATATGGAGTAGGATATTCAAAGTTAACTTGGAATATTACTTATGTAAAATAACCTTTCAGGAAAATCACTTTTTAAAAAATGAAACATTTTCAAAATCATTTTCATTAAAAATTACCTTTAAAATTTATAAATGATGATTTAAAAATGATTTAAAACGTTTATTGAAGAAAATATCCTTTTGTTTTTGAAAAAACACTTTTTAAAAACATTTTTAAGAATAAATTTAGAAACCATGGTTTTTGAAGAAAATATTTTTGACTGAAAAGTTGATTTTTCCTAAAAAAATATTTTGAAATTTTTAATGCATAAAGAGAGGGAAAATAAAGGGAAAGCATGTGTTCTCCTGAAATAACTAGAGGATAATAAAATTACTAATTATATAGATAGATGGATCATAATATTTGATCATCAGGAATGTAGTCATAATCCCTATCAATAAAGGATGGGGTTTAAATGCAAAATATTTAACACTTTGGTAACTTTGAAACATAAGCCCCATGAAGTAATATAATTAAAAGAAACTTATAATATCGTGAGGATAAATAAATTAATTATATTTTAGGTCAAAGGGGTTGTATATACACCTCATAAAATACGATAGGCCCATAACAAAACCATATGTCTCAAATAAGCCAAATTGAGACAAAAATTGTAATGAACGGACCCAGATTGCCATTAAACCTGGAACTCAACCTGATCCATCACATACCCTAAGGGATATCCTAATCCCCATGGACTAGGGATAACAACTCTGGCATCAAACGAAAATATAGAGCAAAAAATTTCACCCAACCTGAATAAACACATGTCATATATATAAACTAAGCAAGAAGGAACAATAGAAAGCTAATAAATATATTCCATATCTATAAGAAAGATAGAGGAAAAAAGGCTATAAAAGTAGAGAAAAAACAAGAGGAATGTCCAACTAGAAAGGACCAAAGAGAAATGGCTTCTCCATGTGATGGTATGGATGAACTCCCACAATCTCACAACCAACTATCCAACCCAACTGACATGAAACCTTGACACCTCACTGTGGCACCTTGCCTTTCCCAACATGGGAAGAAATACAATGGTATATGTAGCACCAAATAGGTGAAAAGGGGTTGGGATAACAAGATCAATTAGATCCCACCTAGGTGTTCCATATCAAGTCTCTATATCATAATTTTTGTATGATCACTTTAAATAAGACATGGCATGATAAGTAGTAAATCAGTTTTACAAAAAACATTTTAATCATTTTATATTTATCAAATTTATGAAACAAAATAAGTGACATCAATTTCAAATAACATTTTCCATATCATCCTTCACAATAATCTACACGCATATCAGTTCTAATACAATACAATCCAAGAAAGAAAAAACAACAGTAGTACTATAGGAATCATAATACTAAGGAATACAACAAGTCATGTAATAGACTACTCATACCCAAAATACTATAAATAGTGTATTGTGGTTCTTGAAGACAATTTTATACACTCTAGGACCTGGTAGAAACCCCAAAAAAGTGAAACCCCAACATTATACTTGTACCTAGAGCTAATAATATACACTCTAGGATAAGAGGAACACCCTTGAAAGTTAGCCCCCATAATGGATAATGGCCTCAAGCTAAACCGTTAACCTAGTAACTAAGGTAACCTATATTCTCATTTTCATAATAATTTAAATATTTAGAAGATAATTTCTAAACAATTTCAAAAAACCATTTTCATGTCTTTAAAAATACCCCTTTCTTTCTATTTATAAAAAACTAAGGAAAACCACTTTTATTCAAAGTCTCGTTCTAACACACACAAAAAAATCATGCCAATTTCATACCAATTTATTTGTAAACCAATTTATAAGAATAGAAAAATATGGTTTATCAAATAAAGGCTAGAGATAGAACCATTTACCTCAATACTCGGGTTGTACATGACCACAACGGGATCCACCAACAATGAAATCCCAACAACGAAAATGAAGGTACTAGAATCCAATCCTCATTAAAAGATTGATAAAATTTAGAAAAAAAGAGGTTAGTAGAAATTTGGAAGCCTACATACCTCAAGAATGAATGAATTTCATATGATGACTGATAATTGAATGGCTTTCAGAATGAGATCACATAATAGATTTGGAGAGGCGAGCCACAACTGCAGTGGAGATCCAAATCTGAACAGATCAACCTAGAAAAAGAATAGTATCCCAAAATAACCAAGGAATTTTCCTAGGTTAAGGGAAATGAATTCTAGAATATAACTAAAAGAAAAATAGATTCACAACAGTTTTAAAAACTATATTTGAGGCATTACAAAACATGTAATACGCAACATGTAACTGCCAAAGCCTCAGATATGATGAAAAAACCCATGACCTTAGATTAAAATATGACCTTTTATTAAATAATGACATGCAAGATATATTCAAATCATGTAACCTTTCATAGAATGAATCCTTTCATGACATCAACCATGAAAAAAATACACATCATGTAACCTACTTACATAGTGGGAAACCCCCCTACAACCTATTAAAATAGTATGTTAAAGCTAAGAGTCCAAAAAATTTATGACTTAACGATTATTGGTATCATCCTACTTCCTTCTAAGACTTATATCGATAGAAAAAAAGGGAAAACCATGAAAAGGTTAATAGGATAGATTATATATTGGTAATGGGATTTTACAAACACCCCACCATAAATAATTTACATCCCCATAAAGTCATGTATAAGATGTAATCCCTAGAAAAAGATGAGGCTACTTCTCCCTCACAAATGAATCATGTTCCCAAGTCTCAAGAGAGTTTGATCCATGTTTCCATAGTACCCTTACCAATGGTATCGACTTCTAATGCAAGACTTTCACTTGATAGTCAATTATCTCAACCTGTTTATCCCAAACCAAAACATATATCTCCAACTCAATTTCTTCCAAACTCATAATGTAAGCGGGATAAGGGTGATGCGTCTTGAGCTGAGATATGGGGAGAACATCATGAATACATATCAAATGAACCATAAATTCTAACCAATAAGAAACATTTTTGATCAACTCAATGACCTCAAATGGTTCAACATATCTCAGAGGCAAGTTTCCCAATTTTCCAAGTTGATGGTGACCTAACTGAGGATAAACATTCCTGAAAACCAAGTCACCAATGAATAACTCTAGAGGAAGAAATCACTAATCTGCATTTAATTAATGTTCACTATGGTTTGTAACCAGATGTCAATGTACATCCTGAATCTTTGTGGATGACTCATGAACCAAACATGGTCCAACCAAATCTATTTCACCCACCTCAACCCAATAAAGTGGTGATCTTCATGGGTGACCATATAACACCTCCAATGGATACATTATTATTAATGAATAATAACTATTTATGTTCAAAAAATCAACCAATACTATATGGCTATCCCATGACCATTGAAATAAAAGACACAAGCACGAAACATATCCTTCATGATCAGAATTACTCGCATTGTCTGACCATCTGTCTATGGATGGTAAGTTGTGCTCAACTTGACCTGAGTTACCATTGCCTCTTAGAGACTCCTCTAGAACCTCGAGGTAAACCTAGGATCCATATATAAAACAAACGAATAAGTACTCCTATGTGACCTCACAATCTCCTACACATACAGCTTACCCAAATCTTTAACCTTAGTGGCATCCTTAATCAGAATGAAATGAGAAGACTTCATCAATTGATCAATAAATACCCAGATATAATTTTTTACCAAAGGAGTTCATGGTAATACAATAACAAAATACATGGATACATATTCCTATTTACATATCATAATCAGAATAGGTTGATGAAAACCAGTGGGTTTCAATTTCTTTGGCTTCATCCACTGGTAGGTGTAATAGCCGGACACATAGTCTGCATTTTCATGATTCATAATCAGCCACCAGAATCATCATCTCCTATTATAATACATAATCTCAATGCCTAGTTGAACTTCCCACAAATATATATTACAATTAAAGAAAATTAAACTCCTCATAGATGCTGGGATGACAACCCACTTCCCAAAGCAGAGTATACCATCTGAAGAAAGAGACCAACCAGAAATGGTCTCCCCACAATAAATTCATTATCAAATATTTATAAACATATCATCTTATTTTTGGATCTATAGAATAGAATCCCTAAGAGATGATGATAACTGAACATTGGTCAAAACCATGCATGAAACATCCTCCTTAGCATCCATGGGAAATTGAGCTAAAATACCCATGAGGTTCCACTCCTCCTTCGATTCTAGAAAACCTTCAGTAGTACTTTCCATGTGAAACTGAGCTAAAATACCAATCAGGTTCCACTCCTCCTTGAATTTTAGAAAAACCATTGGTAGTACTTTCCTACTAATAGTGTCTGCAACGACATTCCCCTTCCCTAGGGTGTAGGCGATATCGAAGTCAAATGTATAAAAGTATTCTACCCATCATCTTTTTTTGAGATTCAATTATTTCTAAGAAGAGATATTTATTAGACTCTTATGAACAGAAAAGATCGTGAACCTTTATCCAAAAAGATAGTGCTACCAACATTTAAGTGCATTTATAGCTACATCATGCTCTAAATCATGAGGGGGTAATTATTCTAATTTTTTCCAATCTAAAGGGATATGTAATCTACCATATGGTCATCCTACATAAGCATGCATCCCAAACCAAAAACAGAAGCATCACAAAATACCATGTACCCCTTACCAGACTCAGGTAATATAAGAATAGGAGATAATGTCAGAATATGTTTCAGTTCATCAAAATAAGACTAAAACTTCGCATCCCATGTGAATTTCACTTCCATCCTGGTAAGAGTGGTCAAATTTGATTCCAACCTAGGGAAATCTTTAACAAACTATTGGTAGTATTTGAAAATACTATGTAAGATTCATATCTCAAAAACATCCTATGGTTACTTCCATGATAGTACAACCTTCACCCAATCAATATCAACTGATAAGACATGTTAAAAAAGTTTATGCTCATAGAAATTCACCTTATTAATCCAAAAACTACATTTTAAAATATTTCCACACAAATAGTGACTTCTAAAAATTTCCAAAACCAAACTTATATGTTGCTCATTCTCACAATCGTATTTTGAATAAACTAGAATATCATTCACTAACACCACCACAAAAGTGTCAATATATTAATGTAATATCTGATTCATCAAATCCATAAAAAAATTCTGGATTTTCAATTAGACCAAAACGCATCACAAGATATTTATACTTGCCATACCTGCTCCTAAATGTTGTTTTTGGTATATCAGACTCCGGATCTTTGAGCTGATGATAACCTGACCAAAGATAAATCTTTAAAAATCACATTTCCCCCTTTAACTGATCAATCAAATCATCCACATGAGTCAATGGATGTTTTTTCTTAACTATTACCAGATTCAACGAATGATAGTCCACAAACAACCAAAGGGAACCAAATACCTTCTTGGAAAAGAGTATAGGGACTTCCCATGGAGAATCACTAGGGTGAACGAATCCTTTTTTACAATAGGTCATCCAACTATATTTTGACCTCTTCCTGCTCCATTGGTGTCACACAATAAGAAGGTATCAATATCGGCTGCGTACCTGACACCAATTCAATCATAAACTCTACCTCTCTCATTAGAGGAAAACCAGAGAAGTCGTCTAGGAAAACATTCGAAAAGTCTTGAACAATAATGGGAAGACAAAAAAAGGAAGAAATTCCATAGGTATTACTCATAAGGATAGAAAAAAACTCTTAATCTCCAGGAAGTAAGGTCATGTATGACTAGACCTGAGGTCCCACTCCCCATGAAACACATAAGATCTCCCATCGATAGAAAGAAATGAAAAATGCTAATGATAAAAATCAACCTCTTCTCAATCAGAGAGAAGCTAATCAATACTAATGATGACAACAAACATATCCAAATCAAGAATGAGAAAAACATACACTCACTCCATATCAACTATTGTTAATGAATAAGAAGGAAATAAAAACCTCTACTCTTTCCTATTACTGAGAGGTGTCACTAACTCAATTACAAATGATATTAGTTCTGTTGGACGTTTAATAACATAAAAAAATGTGCAGATATAACGAGTGGGATGAACCAATATCAAATAAAGAAATTTATACTAAATATGAAATAGGAACAGTACCTATCACTATTGTTGGACCTAGATCATCTTCTAATAGACAATAATCTACTGCGTGAAAGTTCTTCACTCCTGAGGCATGTGGTAAGATCCCTATAGTTTTTATAGTTTTAAACTATAATGTAGTAGTCTTTAGAGCCGAAAATCCCTAAAAATAACAAGGTGTAGTCATATCCTGGTAGAATAATTGTATATAACCAATATGTCCACAACTATTTCCCATCTTCGCGGGCATAATGAAAAAATTCTACTCTGTCTAACCTTGTCATGCTGATAGCAAGTTAGAGTCACACTACTAGCTATAGCAGATGGTACGGAGGAGGCTCACTAATGAGACCCACCACCAACACTTCTACGATGATCCCACCACTTCCTCTTCTTCCCATTCACTCCACTGAAACGACCATTTATGGTTGAGAAAGGTTGGTAAAACCCACCTTACCCACCATATCCATATCTACCATCATAGATCTATATACCATCTCTACATAGGTAGAATTTTTCAGAATAAATACTTATGACCTAATATCTGATTTGAAACCCTACAAGTACTTCTGAGCCTTTAGATGGTCATTCTTTAACATATTTGGTACAAAATGAACAATATTAGAAAAATGATTTGTGTATTTTGAAACGAAATGCTCTCCCAATTGTAATGAAAATAACTCCATAGAATTTTCCAGCATTATAAAGTCTAGAAAAAACTAATGGAGGAACAGTGTTTTGAAACTCTTCCAATCAAATTCCATGTTTCTGTATTCCTTGACCATAGAATCCCACCATCACTTTTTGAGACCCTCGAGCCTAAACACTGGACACTTTACCCTGATATTCTAAGGTGACACCAAAAAGTATAATATTTAATTGATCTAATCTAGAAATTCCTCAACCTCTTTAGTTTTATTCATTCCTTTAAACGATGGTCGATCATGTGTAATAATTCCCCCGATTGATCTCTCTCTCCTACAAATCTTGGTTGTATCTCAATAATTGTATTCTGAACACGTGGTATATCTTGATCAATAGCATGAACTCCCTGTAAGATTGTTTCAATGAGATTCTGATCTATAAGAAGATTCCCTTGAGGAGAATCAGTTTCAGCCTTTGGAAGAACCCGTGGAAGATGTCTCGGAGGAATTTTGTCGCATACTGAAACATAAAAATGATCAGACAATAGAAAAAATATTAGTTTACACTAAAAAACCCGTAAGAAAAAACTAATATTTAAAGCCAAACCCAACACTAGAGACACGTATCTCAACTTCCCATGGTAACTTGAGTCTCCTTATGAAAATAGTTGGCTATTAACTTATCATAATATACCTCTCAAGTCCTAATAGTATTATCTCCAGTCTAATAGACACACTAAGAAAAGGACTCTTGAGGTCAAACCTCCTTTATTACTAAATTTTAACAAACTAACCCAGTTTTCCCTCAAACCTAGAACCTGACCTAATCCATCAAATACCGAAATGGAATTTTTTATCCCCATGGTTTGGAAACAATAACTCCAGAATCAAATGACAAACCATAGGGAATTATTTCTCCCAACTTGAACAAACACATGGAATATATATATACACAAAGAAAGAAGGAAGTGTAGGAATCCAATAAATATATTTCATAACTATAATAAAGATAGTGTAATAAAATGAGTTAAAAAGTAGACAAAAATCTAAGAGTCAAGTCCAACTACAAATGACAAAAATCAATTGGCTACTCTATGTGATGTTGTGGATAAACTCCCACCATCTCACCACCCGCTACCCAACCCAATTGACATGAAACCTTTCCACCTCATTGTGGAACCTTTCCTTTCACTTTGTTGAATGGAATAAAAAAGTCTACTCACCATTAAAGATGTGCGTAGGGTGTGAGATAATAGGCCCAATAGAACCCCACCCAGGTGTTCCATAACAAGTATTTGTATAACAATTCATGTATGCTCGTTTTAAATAAAACATTGAAGGATAAAAAGTAAACCAGTTCTATAGAAAACATGTTAAACATTTTCTCTTTATCATAGTTCTAAAAAAAGTAGGTACATCAATTTCAAATCATATTTTCTATATTATCTTTAACAATCATCAACATGTATATCACGACTAATACAGTAAAATCCATGAAATACAAAACAATAGTAACAGCACCTGAATCATAATACCAAGGAATAAAATATGTCAGGTAGTAGACTACTCTTACCCAAAAATCTATAAATAGTGCAACGTGGTACCTGAATCCAATTATCTAAACATAAATACCTTGGAGACACCCTAGAAAGTGAAACCCCAACATCATATATGTAACTATTTCCAAATAATATGCACTCTAGTACAAGAGGAACACCCCATAAAGTGATCACTCACAATATAAAATGACCTCAAGCTAGACCGTCAACCTAGAACCCAAGGTAACCCATGTTGTCATTTTCACAATCATTTCAAGGTTGTGAAAATAATTTCAAAACCATTTTTTAAAACCATTTTCAATGCATTGAAAAAAACCCCATTTCATTTCATCTATCAAAAACCAAGGAAAACAAATTTTATTCCAAATCTGATTCAAAAAACACACACAAAATCATTCCAATTTCAGTCCAATTTATCTGTAAACCAATTTTTCAAAATGGAAAATTAAGTTTTATCAAACATAGGCTAGAGATGTAACCACCAACCTCAAAACTCAGGCTGCATATTCTTGTAATGAGATCCACTTACAACGAAATCCTGATGATGACAATAAAGGCCCTATCATAAAATAATCATCAAAATATTGATCTAATTTATTAAAAAAGGGGTTGAATGAAAGGAGGAAACCCACATACCTAAAGAAATAATTCCCATCGCACCACACCGACAAAGGAACGACCTCTAGAATGAGATTGCACAACTTATCTTGAGAGACGCACCACAACTGCAATGGATTTCAAATACCAAAGAGATTAATCTTGAAAGAGTATAGTATCCAAAAATCTTCTAGGAATTTTTATAGGTTGAGGACAATGATGTCTGGAAAAGAACCAAAAGAAAATTAACTGTACACTTGTTTTAAAAACTGTATGTGGGGCTTTATACAACATGTATCCTGGTTACAAGACATGTAACTTCCAAAGCCTCTGATACACTGAAAAAATCATCACCTCAGATTAAAATATGAACTTTTATTAACTCACTACAGGTATGATCTATTCACATCATGTAACATTTAATAGCATGAATCCTTTCATGACTTGCACCTAGCAACTTATACACATCGTGTAGCCTACTTACACGGCATGAAATCTCCCTACAACCTACAGAAAATGCCGATTGCAGCTAAGATTTCAAAAAAATCTCTAACATCACCATTATAGGTATCCTCCATATTCCTTCTCAGCCTTATACCAGTAACAAAAAAAATAAAAATACGATTTAGTTAATGGAATACCTAATAGAACACTAATGGGATGTCACAAAAAACTCCTATCGATATGGCGACATGTCAATCGTACACCAAAAGAAAGAGTGATCCTCAAATGGATATTTAAATAGATATAATTTAAAGGACAAAAATAATAAATTATATTCATGCTAATTATATACAACACATAAAATAAGTAGGTTGTGAATATGTAATGTGTCTCACAAAAGTAAATAGTGAGATGGAAATCCCCACACATTAAGTCTTAGCTCTCGTCATACTCATTAAAACTTCTTATAAAATAAATATTAGTTTATTATATTTATATATATTGCATATAAATATTCATATATATCATACCATATATGATTTTATAATGACCTTTCATTACCCTTTTATTAATAATTCCATGTTAAAGTTATTTTGGGGTAATAACCGCTTTGTTTTTTGTATAAGTTTTTATTTGTTATATTTTTCGTCCTCTTACTTTGATCATGGTTTCATATTATTCATAATGTAGACTATGATATAAATATCATATATGTTAATTATATATGTATTTATAATATTCCATAATATTTATAGATAGAAAATAAAATGCACTATTCATGGAGACAGTAGGTCGTACGTACGCATAAACATCTTTTCAATTTTCATGTGGGAATAAAATAAGAAAAGTAAATAATATATATATATATATATTATCATTCCTTAATCATTTATATGTAATATTTATCACATATTTTTATTAAACTCATCCTTAATACATTCTATGTAATGTATGAAGGAATCACATCACTTCGCGAGACGATAGTCTGTCGTAAACATGAGCGACATTATCGTATTCCCACAAAATGGAGAGTATCAAGGTATGAGAGATATAAAAATTAAATAGTCGCAATAACATTATAAATATAATACATATAATATGTAAACAATAAACCCATCGTTATGACCATCCTTGTAGGGTGGTAATGGAAAAATGAACAACATCTGTTCGCGAGGCAGTAGACCTACTTACACACAAATGATGATTTTGCAGCCCATTGGATGGAAGTAGAAATTTTGGTAGGTCATGTGATTAACATAAAAAATCTATATGTTTCAAATAATTATGTTATTATTTTATAAATTTTTAATAATAATTGAAGGGGATGAGTAATAAATGATACAAAAATTCTTTTTGATGAATGTTACCTCTTCTTTAAGTATCCCCCTTAAGTTTACATAAAAATAATTATAGGTTTTATTTCATCCAAAAATAGGGCATATATGAGGATATGAGAGAATTTTTAAAGTGATTTGGTCCATTGTTAGATGATCCAAATTGCTTTAGTGGTGTGTATAAGTGAGGAGAGTGGGTTCCCTTTTATAGTTGAGGAGGAGTGGCATTCTTGTAAATACCCAAAAGTATTCACTATTGGGAAGCCAATATTAACATAAGTGAACAAAAATTGATAATAAAAGGTTTGAATGGATTATATGTTCAACACATTCCTCCAAAACATAATAAAATCCATTTTTTAAAGATTTTTTTCCTTCACATCTAAGTTTTACCACTTTTACCATTTTGGGTTTTCACTAGGGTTACTAGTTTTCTAAATGAGATAATTTTTCCATTCAAAATAAATTAAAGTTATAATTTTTATAAATTTTTGACCCTCTAATTCTAAATATTATATGAAATTTATAAAAAAAATATGCGTGTTGAACATTAATTTTAACACAATCGCATGTAACTTGAAAAAACACCTCTTTAACATTTACTACACTAATAGAGTTTTTAAAAATTATAATTAAATATATTAAACATAAAGGAGAACATTTTCCATTACTAGGATATAGTTGATATTTATTAAAATTTAAAAATAAATTTTCAGAATATTTTTTTAAAAAAATTTATATCATTTAATGAATTATTATTTATTATAAAAAACGTTATTGTCCATTTTGAAATTATTTATTAAACATGAATTAAAAAATATAAATACACTGATATAATTTGAATATATTTTGTTTACACCATTGTAAAATGATATATTCATCTAAAAAATTAATTTAACACATTAATTCACTTAGTTTACTACACTTTTATTAGTTTTATTACCATTTATTTTAGTTAATTATTTACTAAATAATTACTTGGGTGTCATTTCTTAATAATCCAAAGTAATTATTTCATCTTAAAAATATTAAAATAAATTATCATGATAAAAAACTCATTTATATTTTAAAATAATACTAATAACTAAAAATATGTTGCTGTTTTTTTCATCACCCAAAGCTTTATAGATATTAAAAGTAAGAAAAATATATTTTTTTGTCTTTTTCATTAATTAACTTATTATTTGGGTCATATTCAAAGGAAATTGAAAATAAATTTCCATATTTCAGATAATTTTATTCCCATGATAGAAATAAACCCATTAAATAAAATTAAGATAGTATTTTAGGTTATATTCCCTCCAATCAATCTATTTTAACCCCTTGGTAAATAATTTTTTACCATAACTGTGATAATAAATCTGTAATGAATTCACAATTAATTTTGGTCAAAAATTAATTTTACATTATTATCCATTATAAATAATAATTTTCTAAATATGTAATTCATCTTTCCAAATTTAATTCATAGAAGTTGAAAAAAAAATTAAAATTATTCTCGCTGACATTACATGAAAATTGGTTTTTAAAGTGAAAATATTCAAAAGTTTACCATGTTTTTATTTATAAAATCAATATGAAATTTTTTAAAATAACTTAAATTAAATTAATAGATGTGTAATTTAATTAATTATTTTTTAAAACCAATTTAAAATATACTTTTTCTTTATAAATAAGTTAAATGAAATGGAAGTTTTCAAGTAAAATTTATTATTTTTCATTATTCATCCAAAATGAAATTTTAAGAATAATTACAAAAATTCAAACAAAGATAATTTTCACATACTTATTCAAAAAAATTACTTTATAAAATTAATTTTCTAATTGTGTCAAAAAACAATTTTATTTTTGTTTACAAAAATTAAAAAAACATTGTCTTAAAAAATCATATTTCTAAACCATATAAAGACTTTTCCAAAAATTATGTATTTTATTATCAATATAATTTCTATATATAAATACACTACACATAATATTTGAAAATTAGATATTACTATTCATGTCACATTGTTTAAAGGCTAGGTTATAATAGTTATTGTAATAATATATCATGGTTTTGTTGAAACGTAGTGTGGTGTGTAACGCAAGATAAGCTTGTATTGCATGTATCACAAGATTAAAAAATTGTTTCATATAATGAAATCCACAAAAAAATTCAATTTTTCCAAAAATAATATTTCCTGAAAACTTTAGGTGTTTTATTCCCCATAGACTAAGAAGAGGTTACCTCAATCACACAAACCCAATACTCCTCCAGGCAAGGTCTATTATTCACCCCAACCCAAGCATCCAAGAAAGGGTCCATCAACCCTCACAGAATCACCTTGGGATACATTATGTCACACCATCTCACCAACTGATCCATGTATTCTAGTCACTTGATACCTAGCCCTCATCTTGAACAAGTCACACCACTCTACTTAGGGCATCCACTGGGCTATCCAAACCCGCACCTATCTCACCTTACTTATACCATCTCATGCTTATCACCCAAAAGTGAGACCATAGTCCATAGGTTCCTCTAACCCAAACCCCTTTTTCTAGTACATCCCCATAGAAATCACTCATCATTATCAGTTTCACTACCTACAGACCATCCTATGTCAACCAAATTTTAGCCCCTTTGTAACCTCATACCAAGTACACAAGAAATTCCCAAAACCTGTGTTAGGTCCCATATCACATCACTCATGGGAGATCTCTCTACTCATCATCTAGAAAAAAAACCCTCCTATCACAACCTATCCATTCTTGAGGACTCATCCTATTTACATTGCTCGCTAATATCCCTCTTTGTCTCTATGGTATGTTTCCTATATCACACGAGATGTGTCGCCATCTTGTTCATTAGTAAATGGCTTTATCCCTCAAAACATAGTCAGTTAGCCCAAAAGAACCCATCTAATGAAACCTACATCACATCAAAAACATTGAGACCTTCTAGACACCTTGTTCTATCTCAAAATCATTCTCACCCCTTGGTGACAAAGTCTCTATATGATCTCAGTCATCCCAAGTATTAAAGAGAACTCATCTCAAGCAATGGAGTTCAAAAGTAGTGATATATTTCTTTCTAAATGCATTCTCAATACTTAGACATATATCTGAACCAATTCACATGCATGCAGACAAGAATACATTCATTAACACATAAATGGATTTATTTTAAATGGACCACCTACCATGAAAAAAGAGATACCATCCACATCAGACTCTTCTAAGCCTTGTCCAAGAATTCACATGCCTTTACTAATCATCTCCCAAGCTAACCAACGATCGCATGTACTCCATGGAACCTTCCTCATGACATACGGTAAAAAATTAATTAAAAAAATTATAATTAATTATTTAATTTAATTAACCATTGAATAATAACTGGAAATATCACTGACTGTTTCCTATCAAATACACACCCAATTACACTCATAGGGTTCATAGTACATCCTCAGTATCATCCCACATGAAATCCATGTCTTATGATACTTAGGAAACCATCACATCTACCCAAAAATCCTAAAAACCCTAAATTAACTTAGGTTTGTGAATTACCTTCATAAATCGAAATGAATGGTGTACATTCATTATCTCAAGATTCCTTCCTACCAAACCTCATGAAATCAACATCATTATTGATAGATTCCGCCATGATCTATTGGAATCAACATTGAAACCCAACCCAAATTTTCCAAAAATAATTGGAAGCAAAAGTGGAAACCCAAAACTAATGAAAAGCGAGAACTCACTTTAGATCACCACAACATTTAACCATTGAATATCCCCCAACCATGGGGGATCATGTAAAGGTAGGAAGGGTAATCAAACAAAAAGAATCCATTTTTTAGTTCCATACCCATATAACCCCCAAGGGACAATGATCAAGAAAGGATAGGGGTACCCCTAATGAAAAACACAACCAAAAATTTCCCACCATCTATCTGGTCTACACCATCGATGAGATGATGGGTGCATAAAGTGTTCATAGGTCACTATCTTGGCCACCAACTGGCTAATAAACTCCACTGGTGAGTTTTTGTGTGTGGATAGTGTGATTGTCACACTATTTTGGCCACTATATAGTCAGTAATGAGCCACTGGCTAGTCGGTGTCACTACTACTACATTTTCAGCAGCTCGGGCCACCCCATCCTTCCATTGAAACACCACATAAACTTCACTAGAACATCCCAAACCGCATTACTCATCTAGAAACAATAATTATTGGTTTTTCAAAGCACGGTTCCCCAATTTGATACCCGATTCAAGAACTGACCCTCTTACATAATAAAAAAATTCAAATTCCCCTAGAAATTTCAAACCCATAACAAGATGGTTTATTACAAAATCCCCAAAATAGTGATTCTCATACCCAATAATCCATGGTAATACTTGAACCACATCTCTCAATATATTATTGTCATTGAATCACTGATAAATCACCGCATTTTATTTCAAAATGACAATCACGCTTCCACTATGTGACTCTAAACAACAATTCACTATTCACTAGAAGTTGATCCACCCACTTGATACTAGTATAAACCATGAGATGGTTCTCCCTCAACCATATCTCCCCACAAAACTCATTTTCTCCACCTGGTTTTTAATAGAATCATTTTGTGCTACCCTATATAAAACTTCACTCAAAATTTCAAATTCCAGTCCATGGTGCTCCCCACAATAAGAAGGAGCTACTAGAAACATGTCTCTCAGTGGTCTGTCAACCAAAAAACCACATCACGACCATAATACATAATGTGGTTCTCATCCCTCCACATTTAATCTCAAATAAAATCACTAGTTGTACCCCCCCCCCCCACCCCCCACTTCATCAATTGATCAATAAATACCCAGATATAATTTTTTACCAAAGGAGTTCATGGTAATCCAATAACAAAATACATGGATACATATTCCTATTTACATATCATAATCAGAATAGGTTGATGAAAACCAGTGGGTTTCAATTTCTTTGGCTTCATCCACTGGTAGGTGTAATAGCCGGACATATAGTCTGCATTTTCATGATTCATAATCAGCCACCAGAATCATCATCTCCTATTATAATACATAATCTTAGTGCCTAGTTGAACTTCCCACAAATATATATTACAATTAAAGAAAATTAAACTCCTCATAGATGCTGGGATGACAACCCACTTCCCAAAGCAGAGTATACCATCTGAAGAAAGAGACCAACCAGAAATGGTCTCCCCACAATAAATTCATTATCAAATATTTATAAACATATCATCTTATTTTTGGATCTATAGAATAGAATCCCTAAGAGATGATGATAACTGAACATTGGTCAAAACCATGCATGAAACATCCTCCTTAGCATCCATGGGTAATTGAGCTAAAATACCCATGAGGTTCCACTCCTCCTTCGATTCTAGAAAACCTTTAGTAGTACTTTCCATGTGAAACTGAGCTAAAATACCAATGAGGTTCCACTCCTCCTTGAATTTTAGAAAAACCATTGGTAGTACTTTCCTACTAATAGTGTCTGCAACGACATTCCCCTTCCCTAGGGTGTAGGCGATATCGAAGTCAAATGTATAAAAGTATTCTACCCATCATCTTTTTTTGAGATTCAATTATTTCTAAGAAGAGATATTTATTAGACTCTTATGAACAGAAAAGATCGTGAACCTTTATCCAAAAAGATAGTGCTACCAACATTTAAGTGCATTTATAGCTACATCATGCTCTAAATCATGAGGGGGTAATTATTCTAATTTTTTCCAATCTAAAGGGATATGTAATCTACCATATGGTCATCCTACATAAGCATGCATCCCAAACCAAAAACAGAAGCATCACAAAATACCATGTACCCTTTACCAGACTCGGGTAATATAAGAATAGGAGATAATGTCAGAATATGTTTCAGTTCATCAAAATAAGACTAACACTTCGCATCCCATTTGAATTTCACTTCCATCCTCGTAAGAGTGGTCAAATTTGATTCCAACCTAGGGAAATCTTTAACAAACTGTTGGTAGTATTTGAAAATACTAAGTAAGATTCATATCTCAAAGACATCCTATGGTTACTTCCATGATAGTACAACCTTCACCCAATCAATATCAACTGATAAGACATGTTAAAAAAGTTTATGCTCAAAGAAATTCACCTTATTAATCCAAAAACTACATTTTAAAATATTTCCACACAAATAGTGACTTCTAAAAATTTCCAAAACCAAACTTATATGTTGCTCATTCTCACAATCGTATTTTGAATAAACTAGAATATCATTCACTAACACCACCACAAAAGTGTCAATATATTAATGTAATATCTGATTCATCAAATCCATAAAAAATTCTGGATTTTCAATTAGACCAAAACGCATCATAAGATATTTATACTTGCCATACCTGCTCCTAAATGTTGTTTTTGGTATATCAGACTCCGGATCTTTGAGCTGATGATAACCTGACCAAAGATAAATCTTTAAAAATCACATTTCCCCCTTTAACTGATCAAACAAATCATCCACATGAGTCAATGGATGTTTTTTCTTAACTATTACCAGATTCAACGAATGATAGTCCACAAACAACCAAAGGGAACCAAATACCTTCTTGGAAAAGAGTATAGGGACTTCCCATGGAGAATCACTAGGGTGAACGAATCCTTTTTTACAACAGGTCATCCAACTATATTTTGACCTCTTTCAGCTCCATTGGTGTCACACAATAAGAAGGTATCAATATCGGTTGCGTACCTGACACCAATTCAATCATAAACTCTACCTCTCTCATTAGAGGAAAACCAGAGAAGTCGTCTAGGAAAACATTCTAAAAGTCTTGAACAATAATGGGAAGACAAAAAAAGGAATAAATTCCATAGGTATTACTCATAAGGATAGAAAAAAACTCTTAATCTCCAGGAAGTAAGGTCATGTATGACTAGACCTGAGGTCCCACTCCCCATGAAACACATAAGATCTCCCATCGATAGAAAGAAATGAAAAATGCTAATGATAAAAATCAACCTCTTCTCAATCAGAGAGAAGCTAATCAATACTAATGATGACAACAAACATATCCAAATAAAGAATGAGAAAAACATACACTCACTCCATATCAACTATTGTTAATGAATAAGAAGGAAATAAAAACCTCTACTCTTTCCTATTACTGAGAGGTGTCACTAACTCAATTACAAATGATATTAGTTCTGTTGGACGTTTAATAACATAAAAAAATGTGCAGATATAACGAGTGGGATGAACCAATATCAAATAAAGAAATTTATACTAAATATGAAATAGGAACAGTACCTATCACTATTGTTGGACCTAGATCATCTTCTGATAGACAATAATCTACTGCGTGAAAGTTCTTCACTCCTGAGGCATGTGGTAAGTGCCCTATAGTTTTTATGGTTTTAAACTATAATGTAGTAGTCTTTAGAGCCGAAAATCCCTAAAAATAACAAGGTGTAGTCATATCCTGGTAGAATAATTGTATATAACCAATATGTCCACAACTATTTCCCATATTCGTGGGCAAAATGAAAAAATTCTACTCTGTCTGACCTTGTCATGCTGATAGCAAGTTAGAGTCACACTACTAGCTATAGCAGATGGTACGGAGGAGGCTCACTAATGAGACCCACCACCAACACTTCTACGATGATCCCACCACTTCCTCTTCTTCCCATTCACTCCACTGAAACGACCATTTATGGTTGAGAAAGGTTGGTAAAACCCACCTTACCCACCATATCCATCTCTACCATCATAGATCTATATACCATCTCTACATAGGTAGAATTTTTCAGAATAAATACTTATGACCTAATATCTGATTTGAAACCCTACAAGTACTTCTGAGCCTTTAGATGGTCATTCTTTAACATATTTGGTACAAAATGAACAATATTAGAAAAATGATTTGTGTATTTTGAAACGAAATGCTCTCCCAATTGTAATGAAAATAACTCCATAGAATTTTCCAGCATTATAAAGTCTAGAAAAAACTAATGGAGGAACAGTGTTTTGAAACTCTTCCAATCAAATTCCATGTTTCTGTATTCCTTGACCATAGAATCCCACCATCACTTTTTGAGACCCTCGAGCCTAAACACTGGACACTTTACCCTGATATTCTAAGGTGACACCAAAAAGTATAATATTTAATTGATCTAGTCTAGAAATTCCTCAACCTCTTTAGTTTTATTCATTCCTTTAAACGATGGTCGATCATGTGTAATAATTCCCCTGATTGATCTCTCTCTCCTACAAATCTTGGTTGTATCTCAATAATTGTATTCTGAACACGTGGTATATCTTGATCAATAGCATGAACTCCCTGTAAGATTGTTTCAATGAGATTCTGATCTATAAGAAGATTCCCTTGAGGAGAATCAGTTTCAGCCTTTGGAAGAACCCGTGGAAGATGTCTCGAAGGAATTTTGTCGCATACTGAAACATAATAATGATCAGACAATAGAAAAAATATTAGTTTACACTAAAAAACCCGTAAGAAAAAACTAATATTTAAAGCCAAACCCAACACTAGAGACACGTATCTCAACTTCCCATGGTAACTAGAGTCTCCTTATGAAAATAGTTGGTTATTAACTTATCATAATATACCTCTCAAGTCCTAATAGTATTATCTCCAGTCTAATAGACACACTAAGAAAAGGACTCTTGAGGTCAAACCTCCTTTATTACTAAATTTTAACAAACTAACCCAGTTTTCCCTCAAACCTAGAACCTGACCTAATCCATCAAATACCGAAATGGAATTTTTTATCCCCATGGTTTGGAAACAATAACTCCAGAATCAAATGACAAACCATAGGGAATTATTTCTCCCAACTTGAACAAACACATGGAATATATATATACACAAAGAAAGAAGGAAGTGTAGGAATCCAATAAATATATTTCATAACTATAATAAAGATAGTGTAATAAAATGAGTTAAAAAGTAGACAAAAATCTAAGAGTCAAGTCCAACTACAAATGACAAAAATCAATTGGCTACTCTATGTGATGTTGTGGATAAACTCCCACCATCTCACCACCCGCTACCCAACCCAATTGACATGAAACCTTTCCACCTCATTGTGGAACCTTTCCTTTCACTTTGTTGAATGGAATAAAAAAGTCTACTCACCATTAAAGATGTGCGTAGGGTGTGAGATAATAGGCCCAATAGAACCCCACCCAGGTGTTCCATAACAAGTATTTGTATAACAATTCATGTATGCTCGTTTTAAATAAAACATTGAAGGATAAAAAGTAAACCAGTTCTATAGAAAACATGTTAAACATTTTCTCTTTATCATAGTTCTAAAAAAAGTAGGTACATCAATTTCAAATCATATTTTCTATATTATCTTTAACAATCATCAACATGTATATCACGACTAATACAGTAAAATCCATGAAATACAAAACAATAGTAACAGCACCTGAATCATAATACCAAGGAATAAAATATGTCAGGTAGTAGACTACTCTTACCCAAAAATCTATAAATAGTGAAACGTGGTACCTGAATCCAATTATCTAAACATAAATACCTTGGAGACACCCTAGAAAGTGAAACCCCAACATCATATATGTAACTATTTCCAAATAATATGCACTCTAGTACAAGAGGAACACCCCATAAAGTGATCACTCACAATATAAAATGACCTCAATCTAGACCGTCAACCTAGAACCCAAGGTAACCCATGTTGTCATTTTCACAATCATTTCAAGGTTGTGAAAATAATTTCAAAACCATTTTTTAAAACCATTTTCAATGCATTGAAAAAAAACCCCATTTCATTTCATCTATCAAAAACAAAGGAAAACAAATTTTATTCCAAATCTGATTCAAAAAACACACACAAAATCATTCCAATTTCAGTCCAATTTATCTGTAAACCAATTTTTCAAAATGGAAAATTAAGTTTTATCAAACATAGGTTAGAGATGTAACCACCAACCTCAAAACTCAGGCTGCATATTCTTATAATGAGATCCACTTACAACGAAATCCTGATGATGACAATAAAGGCCCTATCATAAAATAATCATCAAAATATTGATCTAATTTATTAAAAAAGGGGTTGAATGAAAGGAGGAAACCCACATACCTAAAGAAATAATTCCCATCGCACCACACCGAAAAAGGAACGACCTCTAGAATGAGATTGCACAACTTATCTTGAGAGACGCACCACAACTGCAATGGATTTCAAATACCAAAGAGATTAATCTTGAAAGAGTATAGTATCCAAAAATCTTCTAGGAATTTTTATAGGTTGAGGACAATGATGTCTGGAAAAGAACCAAAAGAAAATTAACTGTACACTTGTTTTAAAAACTGTATGTGGGGCTTTATACAACATGTAACCTGGTTACAAGACATGTAACTTCCAAAGCCTCTGATACACTGAAAAAATCATCACCTCAGATTAAAATATGAACTTTTATTAACTCACTACAGGTATGATCTATTCACATCATGTAACATTTAATAGCATGAATCCTTTCATGACTTGCACCTAGCAACTTATACACATCGTGTAGCCTACTTACACGGCATGAAATCTCCCTACAACCTACAGAAAATGCCGATTGCAGCTAAGATTTCAAAAAAATCTCTAACATCACCATTATAGGTATCCTCCATATTCCTTCTCAGCCTTATACCAGTAACAAAAAAAATAAAAATATGATTTAGTTAATGGAATACCTGATAGAACACTAATGGGATGTCACAAAAAACTCCTATCGATATGGCGACATGTCAATCGTACACCAAAAGAAAGAGTGATCCTCAAATGGATATTTAAATAGATATAATTTAAAGGACAAAAATAATAAATTATATTCATGCTAATTATATACAACACATAAAATAAGTAGGTTGTGAATATGTAATGTGTCTCACAAAAGTAAATAGTGAGATGGAAATCCCCACACATTAAGTCTTAGCTCTCGTCATACTCATTAAAACTTCTTATAAAATAAATATTAGTTTATTATATTTATATATATTTCATATAAATATTCATATATATCATACCATATATGATTTTATAATGACCTTTCATTACCCTTTTATTAATAATTCCATGTTAAAGTTATTTTTGGGTAATAACCGCTTTGTTTTTTGTATAAGTTTTTATTTGTTATATTTTTCGTCCTCTTACTTTGATCATGGTTTCATATTATTCATAATGTAGACTATGATATAAATATCATATATGTTAATTATATATGTATTTATAATATTCCATAATATTTATAGATAGAAAATGAAATGCACTATTCATGGAGACAGTAGGTCGTACGTACGCATAAACATCTTTTCAATTTTCATGTTGGAATAAAATAAGAAAAGTAAATAATATATATATATATATATTATCATTCCTTAATCATTTATATGTAATATTTATCACATATTTTTATTAAACTCATCCTTAATACATTCTATGTAATGTATGAAGGAATCACATCACTTCGCGAGACGATAGTCTGTCGTAAACATGAGCGACATTATCGTATTCCCACAAAATGGAGAGTATCAAGGTATGAGAGATATAAAAATTAAATAGTCGCAATAACATTATAAATATAATACATATAATATGTAAACAATAAACCCATCGTTATGACCATCCTTGTAGGGTGGTAATGGAAAAATGAACAACATCTGTTCGCGAGGCAGTAGACCTACTTACACACAAATGATGATTTTGCAGCCCATTGGATGGAAGTAGAAATTTTGGTAGGTCATGTGATTAACATAAAAAATCTATATGTTTCAAATAATTATGTTATTATTTTATAAATTTTTAATAATAATTGAAGGGGATGAGTAATAAATGATACAAAAATTCTTTTTGATGAATGTTACCTCTTCTTTAAGTATCCCCCTTAAGTTTACATAAAAATAATTATAGGTTTTATTTCATCCAAAAATAGGGCATATATGAGGATATGAGAGAATTTTTAAAGTGATTTGGTCCATTGTTAGATGATCCAAATTGCTTTAGTGGTGTGTATAAGTGAGGAGAGTGGGTTCCCTTTTATAGTTGAGGAGGAGTGGCATTCTTGTAAATACCCAAAAGTATTCACTATTGGGAAGCCAATATTAACATAAGTGAACAAAAATTGATAATAAAAGGTTTGAATGGATTATATGTTCAACACATTCCTCCAAAACATAATAAAATCCATTTTTTAAAGATTTTTTCCCTTCACATCTAAGTTTTACCACTTTTACCATTTTGGGTTTTCACTAGGGTTACTAGTTTTCTAAATGAGATAATTTTTCCATTCAAAATAAATTAAAGTTATAATTTTTATAAATTTTTCACCCTCTAATTCTAAATATTATATGAAATTTATAAAAAAAATATGCGTGCTGAACATTAATTTTAACACAATCGCATGTAACTTGAAAAAACACCTCTTTAACATTTACTACACTAATAGAGTTTTTAAAAATTATAATTAAATATATTAAATATAAAGGAGAACATTTTCCATTACTAGGATATAGTTGATATTTATTAAAATTTAAAAATAAATTTTCAGAATATTTTTTTAAAAAAATTTATATCATTTAATGAATTATTATTTATTATAAAAAACGTTATTGTCCATTTTGAAATTATTTATTAAACATGAATTAAAAAATATAAATACACTGATATAATTTGAATATATTTTGTTTACACCATTGTAAAATAATATATTCATCTAAAAAATTAATTTAACACATTAATTCACTTAGTTTACTACACTTTTATTAGTTTTATTACCATTTATTTTAGTTAATTATTTACTAAATAATTACTTGGGTGTCATTTCTTAATAATCCAAAGTAATTATTTCATCTTAAAAATATTAAAATAAATTATCATGATAAAAAACTCATTTATATTTTAAAATAATACTAATAACTAAAAATATGTTGCTGTTTTTTTCATCACCCAAAGCTTTATAGATATTAAAAGTAAGAAAAATATATTTTTTTGTCTTTTTCATTAATTAAATTATTATTTGGGTCATATTCAAAGGAAATTGAAAATAAATTTCCATATTTCAGATAATTTTATTCCCATGATAGAAATAAACCCATTAAATAAAATTAAGATAGTATTTTAGGTTATATTCCCTCCAATCATTCTATTTTAACCCCTTGGTAAATAATTTTTTACCATAACCGTGATAATAAATCTGTAATGAATTCACAATTAATTTTGGTCAAAAATTAATTTTACAGTATTATCCATTATAAATAATAATTTTCTAAATATGTAATTCATCTTTCCAAATTTAATTCATAGAAGTTGAAAAAAAAATTAAAATTATTCTCGCTGACATTACATGAAAATTGGTTTTTAAAGTGAAAATATTCAAAAGTTTACCATGTTTTTATTTATAAAATCAATATGAAATTTTTTAAAATAACTTAAATTAGATTAATAGATGTGTAATTTAATTAATTATTTTTTAAAACCAATTTAAAATATACTTTTTCTTTATAAATAAGTTAAATGAAATGGAAGTTTTCAAGTAAAATTTATTATTTTTCATTATTCATCCAAAATGAAATTTTAAGAATAATTCCAAAAATTCAAACAAAGATAATTTTCACATACTTATTCAAAAAAATTACTTTATAAAATTAATTTTCTAATTGTGTCAAAAAAAAAATTTATTTTTGTTCACAAAAATTAAAAAAACATTGTCTTAAAAAATCATATTTCTAAACCATATAAAGACTTTTCCAAAAATTATGTATTTTATTATCAATATAATTTCTATATATAAATACACTACACATAATATTTGAAAATTAGATATTACTATTCATGTCACATTGTTTAACGGCTAGGTTATAATAGTTATTGTAATAATATATCATGGTTTTGTTGAAACGTAGTGTGGTGTGTAACGCAAGATAAGCTTGTATTGCATGTAGCACAAGATTAAAAAATTGTTTCATATAATGAAATCCATAAAAAAATTCAATTTTTCCAAAAATAATATTTCCTGAAAACTTTAGGTGTTTTATTCCCCATAGACTAAGAAGAGGTTACCTCAATCACACAAACCCAATACTCCTCCAGGCAAGGTCTATTATTCACCCCAACCCAAGCATCCAAGAAAGGGTCCATCAACCCTCACAGAATCACCTTGGGATACATTATGTCACACCATCTCACCAACTGATCCATGTATTCTAGTCACTTGATACCTAGCCCTCATCTTGAACAAGTCACACCACTCTACTTAGGGCATCCACTGGGCTATCCAAACCCGCACCTATCTCACCTTACTTATACCATCTCATGCTTATCACCCAAAAGTGAGACCATAGTCCATAGGTTCCTCTAACCCAAACCCCTTTTTCTAGTACATCCCCATAGAAATCACTCATCATTATCAGTTTCACTACCTACAGACCATCCTATGTCAACCAAATTTTAGCCCCTTTGTAACCTCATACCAAGTACACAAGAAATTCCCAAAACCTGTGTTGGGTCCTATATCACATCACTCATGGGAGATCTCTCTACTCATCATCTAGAAAAAAACCCTCTTATCACAACCTATCCATTCTTGAGGACTCATCCTATTTACATTGCTCGCTAATATCCCTCTTTGTCTCTATGGTATGTTTACTATATCACACGAGATGTGTCGCCATCTTGTTCATTAGTAAATGGCTTTATCCCTCAAAACACAGTCAGTTAGCCCAAAAGAACCCATCTAATGAAACCTGCATCACATCAAAAACATTGAGACCTTCTAGACACCTTGTTCCATCTCAAAATCATTCTCACCCCTTGGTGACAAAGTCTCTATATGATCTCAGTCATCCCAAGTATTAAAGAGAACTCATCTCAAGCAATGGAGTTCAAAAGTAGTTATATATTTCTTTCTAAATGCATTCTCAATACTTAGAAATATATCTGAACCAATTCACATGCATGCAGAAAAGAATACATTCATTAACACATAAATGGATTTATTTTAAATGGACCACCTACCATGAAAAAAGAGATACTATCCACATTAGACTCTTCTAAGCCTTGTCCAAGAATTCACATGCCTTTACTAATCATCTCCCAAGCTAACCAACGATCGCATGTACTCCATGGAACCTTCCTCATGACATATGGTAAAAAATTAATTAAAAAAATTAAAATTAATTATTTAATTTAATTAACCATTGAATAATAACTTGAAATATCACTGACTGTTTCCTATCAAATACACACCCAATTACACTCATAGGGTTCATAGTACATCCTCAGTATCATCCCACGTGAAATCCATGTCTTATGATACTTAGGAAACCATCACATCTACCCAAAAATCCTAAAAACCCTAAATTAACTTAGGTTTGTGAATTACCTTCATAAATCGAAATGAATGGTGTACATTCATTATCTCAAGATTCCTTCCTACCAAACCTCATGAAATCCACGTCATTATTGATAGATTCCGCCATGATCTATTGGAATCAACATTGAAACCCAACCCAAATTTTCCAAAAATAATTGGAAGCAAAAGTGGAAACCCAAAACTAATGAAAAGCGAGAACTCACTTTAGATCACCACAACATTTGACCATTGAATATCCCCCAACCATGGGGGATCATGTAAAGGTAGGAAGGGTAATCAAACAAAAAGAATCCATTTTTTAGTTCCATACCCATATAACCCCCAAGGGACAATGATCAAGAAAGGATAGGGGTACCCCTAATGAAAAACACAACCAAAAATTTCCCACCATCTATCTGGTCTACACCATCGATGAGATGATGGGTGCATAAAGTGTTCATAGGTCACTATCTTGGCCACCAACTGGCTAATAAACTCCACTGGTGAGTTTTTGTGTGTGGATAGTGTGATTGTCACACTATTTTGGCCACTATATAGTCATTAATGAGCCACTGGCTAGTCGGTGTCACTACTACTACATTTTCAGCAGCTCGGGCCACCCCATCCATCCATTGAAACGCCACATAAACTTCACTAGAACATCCCAAACCGCATTACTCATCTAGAAACAATAATTATTGGTTTTTCAAAGCACGGTTCCCCAATTTGATACCCGATTCAAGAACTGACCCTCTTACATAATAAAAAAATTCAAATTCCCCTAGAAATTTCAAACCCATAACAAGATGGTTTATTACAAAATCCCCAAAATAGTGATTCTCATACCCAATAATCCATGGTAATCCTTGAACCACATCTCTCAATATATTATTGTCATTGACTCACTGATAAATCACCGCATTTTATTTCAAAATGACAATCACGCTTCCACTATGTGACTCTAAACAACAATTCACTATTCACTAGAAGTTGATCCACCCACTTGATACTAGTATAAACCATGAGATGGTTCTCCCTCAACCATATCTCCCCACAAAACTAATTTTCTCCACCTGGTTTTTAATAGAATCATTTTGTGCTACCCTATATAAAACTTCACTCAAAATTTCAAATTCCAGTCCATGGTGCTCCCCACAATAAGAATGGGCTACAAGTAACATGTCTCTCAGTGGTCTGTCAACCAAAAAACCACATCACGACCATAATACATAATGTGGTTCTCATCCCTCCACATTTAATCTCAAATAAAATCACTAGTTGTACCCCCCCCCCCCACCCCCCATCTGAACTCCCTTAAAATTATCAGCCTCAACTTCTAGATCATCCCCAACAGGAAACCTGATCATGATTCCTTAACACGTAGAGGCACCAAAAAATCTTCCTAAAACTAACACTAAAGTTCAAGTATGAATCCTAGTGTATTACCATGGTTGGGTAACTAAACCCTTACTCCATTACATAATATGTCATTATAGGAATTAGCACACCACAAATCCAAATCAAACTTAAATAGCCTTAGACAACCATGAATCTAATGTTCATGCATAGACTCCACTCAAAAAAATCATCTTAAAAACGATACTTGTACTTACTGAGGAACCACACTATATTGGTTATTGAAACAAACATACATCTTAGTTTCACCATGACTGTCCAACCACCTCCACTATCATTCTAACATGAAGGTCACCCATTTGTGACTAATAGATTTCTCCACAACATAGACTTACTAATATTATCACCCACCAAACTAAACATTGATCCACATGGACCTTGTTTATCTTTTATCTCATATAATTACTAGACATTATCAACTCACACATAGCTAATTTATAACTCTAAACCCCAACCCTTTCCACTCTCATCTTACCTAAAACAACATCATTGAAATTTACTTTAAATGAGGGTCACACCCTCTAACCATCCAATGGTGAACTCTCCACTATGTGGATTCCCACAAACCACTCAAGGAACACATACCCATGCGGGCATAGATAGTACACATATACTACGCTTCCTAAGACCCACGCATGTTTCCTAATAACACCCCCTAATACCATTCCTTCTTGAAAAAACCCATTAAGGATCATCTCTGATCAACTATACCACATTACCTCAATCCACTACTGATGTCACCTCTTACTTTAGGGACATCCTAAATTATCATCAGACAGACTTGGCCACCATTCCTATAAGTGTCTCACCAAACACCCCAGTTACCACATACTAATAATACCCTTGATCCAAAACCACCAATATACCACCACTATAATGCCACTTAGTTTTATCCAAAACATAAACGGATTCAAAATATGCTCGGTTATGGACCATTCACCAATATAAATCCCAAAAAGGCACTATGAGTACCCATTTCACACCATCCTCACACCCCAAGACTTTTTCCCAAAATGTCTCATCAATACACACTTTCCTTGAAAATAATAGTGTCTCACCAAGAACACACTTCTAGGTCCACACCCACATTCCTGCTTGATCTCTTTCAATCCTAATGGTTGTACTATCCCATACAACCTGATCACACTACCCAACTCACACTCCCAGGACTCATATCCCATTTATCATAGGCTCAAGAGCCTAACCCATTTTCTATGATCCAAAATCATTTATATTGAATACAATAGCCCAAGGTATCTCACCCATAATAAATAAAACCACATGGATACCCTTATCATGGGATTCATTTAAAAATTATGAGCATCTACCCATTATCCCACCATGTTGTCGAATGTGTATCCCAATAAACAACTTGGAAAGGAATCCAGCAGATCATCCCCACTAATCTTACTTTGATACAAGAACACTCTAATAATTTCACAACTCAAGCCAAGGTATATCACTCATTCCTTTATCCACAACCCCTTAGGGTTTCCACATCCTTATGAAACAATATTCCCATTATTAGGTAATTCCTTAGGTAGCACATTCTTGTACTATACCTATGAAGGTTCCACCATTGAGGCATCCAATACCTACATCGGCCTTCCAAGGGTGTTCATGCATCCTTTAATGAATAGAATGAATCACCATCACCAAATAAACGCATGCACTAGGATCTATATGACCTTCTATCATAGAAATATCATGGTTCAACTAAGTATAATTCCACCCTAATTTTATATTGGAAAAACAATGTATAAGTTGTTTTTGACACTATAAACAATTGAACATGTAATAAGAAAACCAATCACATGAAAGTGGGAATATATCGAGTGATACTACATTCCTATCATGATTCATATGCCTAGAATCTTTCTATTGGACCAAGATCCAAAACCAAAAAAACATATTTTTAAATCCATTATGTTCAATAAAAATATCAATCACAATTTAACAAACCAATAATAGTTATCTCATACCACTGGTAATAAGAACTTCCCACTGGAAAGGTGTTCATGAATCACCATTCTAAGGTCCATCATAATCTCTTACACATTCCTAGGCTTCCTTTCTACCGTCTCCCCTAATATTAAGAAACCAAAAATAATTCTTAGATACCACATTATAATGCCCAGACCCAAGGGCACTCAATTGTGATTGAATTGGGGTTATCAAATTTTCCTAAATAATTCATCCTTGTATATCATAGGCTTTCAGCTTGCTGAGATGGGCTAATCCAAAAAATAGGAAGATTATACCTCCTAATTAGAGTCAAACAAGAGATTAGAAATTACTAAAACTACAAAGTCATATTATCAAAGTATATAGAAATAATTAAACATGGTGTTATATCAAATGCACCATGCATAAACATGTAAGAATACACACATTTTTCACCCACCGGGCCAATCCAAAATATAAAACAAACCAAAATAAAATTTACACACATCGGCCCTATAACCAAAATTTGGACACACACACCCTGCCTCCAAAACCTTTCGAGTTACACCTACAATATCCACCACACAACCCATGCTAAACCTGAAAGAATACATAATATCTACAAATGCATGGAGGTTCATGTTCAGGGTGTGAGAAATACATATCATTAGGTTCTAACTAAGTGACCCTAGTATATGCCATCATATACATGTATCCATTCTAAGACAAATATTTCACACAATCACCTAGGATGTCGGGTGCTAACCAAGACACCCTAACCTACTATAAATTAGGTCATTATATGCTGACTAGGACACTATAAAACCTGATCATACCTACTTTCATCACAATTAGGAATCAACATTTTTACCTCACCATACATCTCATACCAATATACCAATTCCCATACCAAACTCAAATAATCAGGGTAGTTCAGAATCCAAAACGTTTACCCTCTACCCATAGACACTAGGAAAGACCATACGTCTACAAGCCAAGACCCATCTCTTCTAACTTAGGTGAGGTCTATCAGTCTCATCTCACATCATCCAGTTTCCCATCTTAAGGGTATAACTTGTCAAAATATGTT
Source organism: Viscum album (assembly GCA_963277665.1). Taxonomy (NCBI): domain Eukaryota; kingdom Viridiplantae; phylum Streptophyta; class Magnoliopsida; order Santalales; family Viscaceae; genus Viscum; species Viscum album. Next base: position 565,148,390 of record OY728120.1, on the reverse strand, counting down.
CATATAATGGTCTAATATCTCCACACCGACCCAATCCATATCTTGAATGGTCATCATCCTAATACACCAAAATTAGGGAATGGAAATACATTAACCCAATACCCCATGGAATATGGAACGATCATCACAGTGACCCAATACATCAAGTAATAGGGAACATTCACCACATACTCCCAATACCCAAAGTTTTAGGGAATATTCATCACATCGACCCATCCTCGTAGACTCTATGGAGGTCACCTCAAGCACACTGGCCCAACCTCCTCAAAGTAAGGTCCATCAGTCACCCTGACCCAAGCCTCTATAGAAAGGTAAATTAGCACTTCAAACATCACCTAGGTCCACAACCTATCACACCAGCTCTCCATATAATCCTAAGGCACTAGTCACTAAATACATATCCCCTCATCTCGAATAAGTTCCACCTATACCAATCATGCATCCATTGGGTCCTTTAAACCCATCAAATCTCACCTTGTTGATACCATCTCAAGCACATAAACCAATGGCGATGACCCATATTAAAGGTTCCTCTAACCTAGATCCCATGGTTTGACCCATCCTCATATAAATCCATCATCGGTTCTAATTCTATTTATAAAGGACCATCCTAGGTCACCCTCTTTAATCCCCCGTAGAAACTTCATACTAAGTCCTAAAGAAATTACCACCACCCTCACAGGTCCCCATCTCACATATCCTAAGGGATATCCCTCCACCCATATTTTATAGGTGACCCTCCTATCATATCCTATATATTATATAAGGACTTATTCTACTCACATTGCTCGCCAAGATCTCAGTCCACCCCCAATAGGTGTTTCCCACCTCACATGATATGTGACACTATCTTGTTCATCCGGACAAGGCCTAACCCCTCTAAACCTACCCTACTAGACCTAGGTAAGAAACACTAATATACGTGTGTCACATCATGTACCTTAAGACCTTTTTATGGCCTCACACTATCTCAACATATCTCTTAACCCTTGGTGACATAGTCTCCAAGAGATCTTGGTCATCCAAAGTGATAAATAGAAGTTGTCCATAGAATATAAGATCAAATTCCAACATGTATACCTTTCATAAGGAACTTATAGTCCCTAGAAATCTACTCGAACACATTTAATTTCATGCAGATGAGAATTTATGCATGATCCCATATATATATTTTTATTAAAATAACCACATACCATTGAAATGTTGTCCTAATCCTTATCAATATTGGCTAATCCATGGACAATCCTATGTCTGCCTCCACTAATAACCTTCTAAGAAAACAAAGGCATGATCACACACTTGAGTACCAGCCTCATGTCATATGATATAAAAATTTATTTATAAAAGGTTATAATTAATGATTTATCTTAATTCAATTCATTAAAATCACTAAAAATCTCACCATGCACCATCAACATGTTGACATCGCACCAAACGTTACTTAAAGGGCCCATGGAACACCCTCAATACCATCCCACATGAAATACCTATCCTCTGATACCTAGGAAATCTTCAAATCCAACAAAAAACCAAAACCCCTAAATTAACATAGGGTAGTGACTTACATCATCTATTCCGCAAGAAATGGTGTACAAAAATTCTCTTAGTATTCCCTATCACCATCATTATCTCAGAATTATCTCATTCCACACAAAATCCCCATAATTATCAATCAATTACACCATGATCTAGTGGAATCAACATCGAAACCTAACCCAAATTGACCAAATATAAAAAACAATGAAAGGGGAAACAAAAAACCAATGAAAATGGAAGAAATCGCCATGTTTCACTATTAAATTTCATCAAATAACATCCTCAAACCATTAAGGATCATATATAGTCAAGGAATTGGGAAATTGACAAAGAAATTGTCATTCTTGATCCCCCTCCCCATCTAAACCCCAAGGCACCCTAACTGGGAAAATATGTGGCTTCCCCAAAAAAATATGTACCTAATCAAACCACACTAGTTGGTCGGTTGACCCCACCATATAGAATGTTGTTTTATATAGTGTTCCACATACACTATATTGGCCATCATCTAGTTAGTGGCACTATTGCTTCATTTTTAGTAGCCCCATCCACCTTGGCCTTTCTCCTATGCTCCATCTAAGCTTCCCCAACACCTCCTGAACCTCATCCCTCATCTAAAAACATCTATTTGAGTTGTTATAAATTTTATTTACTCGATATGAAACACATTTCAATAATTGACCACCTTATGTAATGGAAAAATTCAAATTCTCTAGGAAATTTTCAACCCACAATTCCATGGGTCATTATAATGATCATGCCTTTAAATATATATGTTTTTTCGTATTTTCTAGTAGTAGTAGGTTTTATAGCTTGTAACTATCCTAAAACATGTCTCCTAGACCTATCTTGATCTCTCTAAGATACATCGTCCTATTGGAACTATCTATCCTAACCCTAAGCACCATGCTAGACACCTCAACCCGAATGGTTAGTATAACTCTAGCTCCCCATCATTCACATAGTAGTTAATTCATGCATATATCCCCACACCTATCCAAATCCTCAGTCCCTAATAAATCACTATGCACCCCAAAAAACCCTTATAGGTAGCCAATCATACCACATGATCAGCACTCGACAAGAATTCAGCCACAATGAGGCTAAATATATCCAGACATTCCACATTGCTGACACTACACTTACTACCCACATGAGGAGGAAGTAATGATCTGCTGCCCCAGCTACTCTACCTACCACTACTATGAAGTGAACTATCCCAATAATGAATCATTACCTCTTAATACCCATTATTTTTACTCACAATGTTAGTTATTTATCTACAACCCTTACTCGAGTTCCTCTTGGTGATAAGGGCATGGTTCACTGCTCTGAAAAAGGATATAAGTCGAACAATGTTCACCTAACCTCATATCTTATATCATAACCCATACTTGAAGTTCCTCACCCAGGCTACCTCATTTCTAAAACCATAGAGTAAAAGCACTATAGATTAGTAAAATAATTAGTATATTCAATGACCAAAATATTCCCCTAAAAAATATAAAATATTTATGGCCCTATCATCCCTCAGGGTCTCTAGGAGGATGTTGTCAAAGAAGCAGGTCATGAAGTTATTTAAGGACAACTCAACATATTTATCATCCTATACTAGAATTTTCCACCATCACTTTATAGATCCCTGAATCATATATATATATATATAACCAACTTCACTCTCTTATCCTGAGGTCACTCAAAGTGATCGAAAATAGTCCTAAAAACATAATCTAGTACTCAACTACCTGTTGGAAACCATCCCCAGTAAACAATAGTGTGTTCTATAGATAAAACTCTCTTATTATATCTAAAATCATAATTGGGGGTTTAGGAGTATCACTATATACATCCTATTCTAAACATAGTAAGAAGGAGTAGAGATGATCATGCATCACCAAACCTAGTAACACATGAGGTGCTGGACCAATAAACTTTGGGGAGTTCTTGTTACAACCCTTTTAATACTCAAGTATAGGCCGTTGTGGAGCTTTATATCTAAAATTAGAAACAAATTCCTCAAAACATGTTTCTATAAAAATCCCTAATATCAAAGTTTATAGAAAGTGATAATAGGCATACTACTATACTACAATCTACATATCATACCTTAAAAACCTAATAACCTAGGTTTAATCACTATCCAAATCTTCCCATACACAATATCAACATAATTTACATATGTTATAAATCACACACAAAAGAACCAAGGAATAATATTTTTCCACATAATTTTGTTAACCAAAATTTTCCCAAATAATGTTCAGTTAAATGAAATTTCAATTTCCAGTAATAGGGAAAATTTATTTATAATGTATAATAAGAACTGTATTTATTCTAATCTCTATACTAATCAATATGAGTAATAATAATATAAACTTTTATCCATTAAATTAAACATAAATTTTTAATGATTGAGTCTCAGTTAAATGAAATGTAAATTACAGGTTATAGAGGAAAATGCTTCATAAGTTTTAATTGGAATTTTATTTAATCAATTACTATTAATAAACCATTCATGAAATCATGTAACTTTTTCATATTCATTTTAGGGATTAGTAAAGAATTTTCACCTCTTGTTTATATTTCATATCACCATATAAATCGTTACATATACTTTAAATAATCCATCATACACTAATGTATCATACCAATCCACAAGGAATCAATCATATGACCTGTTAATCATGAATTCATACTATTATTCATGAAAATTAAACAAAATATTTAAAAATATCATAAAATAACAATCATAAATCATTCATGTCATGCAAGGTGAAAATAAATCAACAGTAAAAGAGAAATTCAGGAACAAAAATCCCATCCTTAGTAACTTGTCATGTCCCTCCTATATTGGTCTAAAACTCTCAATAATGAGCTTATTATCAAGTACTAACAATTACCTATCTTTTTTTACCTTTATAAATTAATAATAAAAAAGAAAAGTGTGTTGATGACACTTTGTAATGTCTCTCCCCCCCAACCCCTATCTGAAGACATTAAAGAGTTCCCAAACTAGAGGAGGAGCTATTGGGACCTTAAGCATGCCTACCATTACACCGAAGGCTACCAAATAGTATTTTAGGTCTATAGTGGTATGGTGGGCATAATATACCTACATATCAAAGTATGATCAACAGTTAAATTAAAGAAAATTGAAAATATTAGTTAATAAAATAGTGAAGAGATGTATAGGAAAGTTCTAGATAATAATCATTAACCAATTATACATCAAAATGAAATTATTATAATATAAATAAATCATAGACCAATAGGTCGCATATAAAAAATCCCTAAAAGAACCAAAGAAAAATAGGAAGACTTCTCGAAATGGTCTTGAGTCCTATCCCAAACCCAAACTCTCCTGATCTGATCTAGTATCTCAAATCACACTTTATTCACATGGAATATCCCCTTATCCTAACATAGAGTCATAAATTCTTCCTAATTACCAAAGTGTGTATTGGGAAAGGTGTGAGTATGACTTATTCATCCATCTTCAATAGTGTATACAATATATCCATTGTGAGAAAAAGGGGCATGATGAGGTGCATAATAAATGATAAGAAGATAAATAAACAAATTAAAGAGTAATCACCAACCATCAGGTTCTAAGGTGAAATATGAGGATGCCCCTACCTATATTGGCCTGTGATGGATGTATCCTTCCATTGTAACTCATGTCAGAAACATAGACCCCATGGTGTTAATTTGTGGTTGTAAAGAGAGGATAGGAAACACTTTTAAACCAAAGGGGAATCTTCCCGAGTCTTTCTAAGATGATAGGAGTCATTTCCAAACCCTGTGGATTCCCCCTATAATGCTCCAATAGTAGGAATCATCGTCAAATCAATGGGGTTTAACAACAAGGAATTCCAAGTAATCGGATCAATCGCCAAACCCAAGGGTATTCCCCAAGGAGTTCTAAGTAGCATGTGTCATCTCTAAACTCAAGGGGGTCCATCCTAAGGCCTTATATGTAATAAGAATCATCACCAAACCCAATGGGAAACATCATAATGAGTTCCATGTAATAGATATCATCACTAAACCTAAGGTTATATACCCCAAGGTATTCCAAGTATCTTGCATCATCGTCAAACCCAAGGGGATTCCCCTAAATCCATTCTAAGTAATAGTTGAACATTTAAAGTGCATTGAAAATCCATAAATAATTTAATTCATTTCAATCCATCAAGACTCATATTATAAAGAAGTACCTTTGACCAAAGATTCTGTCCTAGGCATCCTCAAACAATCACACATGATCATATCTCAAGACTTGGGTATCCCTAGGGTCACCTTGTGAAATACTAAATTTATTCCCAAGGTCATACACACCATAAATTTTAGAAAAATACTTTGTCTACATGCTAACGGCCCACTCATGGGTTGTGGAGGAGTTATAATTTTTTATTTGGGGATAAATAATTTAATTAAATTTTATGTTGAGTGTGTAATATGTCAGTGCAACCACACACCACACACACCAATAAAAATGTAATAACTTTTAAATAAAATATTTCGAACAACCCACTAAATCTCAGGGATGAAAACTCATCCAATATAAACCTATGATTTGTGCTAATATTGTAGAAAATGGAAATGAATAAGAATACCCTATAAATATGGTATATTAGATAAAAATAGAAAGAGGTAAAAAATACAATAAGATAAATAAATAAAAGTTGGTGATGGATGAGTAGATCTACCTCAAGATTCAAATTGCAGTTGACTGTGTATAATTATATAGAGAAATATAAGTGATCCTAGATGAATAGTTGATATCAAAGGGAGGTGGTGTTCAATCATGCACCCAGATAAAAGGGAACCACATTTTTATTTTAATAAACACCCCTTTCAAAAATAACTAATTAATTAAAAAAACCATACCTTTTATATTATCAATATTAAATAATTTCAGGTCATCAGAGGGATAGGAAAAGGGGTCCCTCCACTCTTATAGATAATTTATGGTGTGAATAAAAGCATCATTCCTTGAATGGGATACAATCTATATCCCTCTAGATGAAAACCTTCTTATTCTCCACAGAATTCCCCTATCACCAAAGTTTGTCCCTGTAACACTTGTAAATAAGTAAAATACACAAGTTCTCTACAAAAAATAAAATAATTTTTAGTCTGAAAGGGATAGGGTTTAACAGTTTACCAATTATCCCTCTATTTAATAATCAAAAAATTTAAAAAAATAATACAAAATAGACAAAAAAACAATATTATAAATATAAATAAAGATGGGAATTATAAAATGCACAGTATATTGGGATATCTAGGATATGATCTTGATGTTTGAATTTCAATAATTATTAAGTTGTTACGATTTAAAATATGATTAAAAATGATGATAAAAGGTTCAGTGGAAAAGAAATAGGTATAAAAAACTTTTTATTTAATCAAAATATACTAAATAAAGAGTTAATATATAATATTGAAATTGTTTTCATGAACGAATACACATGGTGTATTAGTTTCCTAATAGACATGTAACTTGTTTCACCATGATATTTATCATAAATCTAATTTAATTTTATTTTGAAACAATTTATCAGATAAATAAATTCAAATTTATTGAGATAAAATATTGAGTGATTCTTGTTTTTCTCATACTGATATCATGATTTGAGAAATATAGCATGAATATCTAATCATTATTTTCTAGAATAAATAAAATGTGACTTTTATAAGGATTTTAATGCTTTAAATGTGGGGATGTTATTATGTAGTGGCTTATCAAATATCTTCAACCTTACACATATGATTTATCATGTATATAGAGCTTAGTATCCTATCATATTATCGTTTTTCATTTTACATTTATTTTTTATTTTTTATTTAAAAACCCATTAAAAAAAGAAAATTCACTAGAATTGATGTTTTCATAGAAGAACTGTCTTTTTGGTATTCCTAAAATAACTTTCTAAGCACCAATAAAGATTAAAAAAACATTTTTTAAGATTATAATGTAATTTGGCTATAATTTCATTAATTGGACCATGAGATGAATCTAACCAAAATATTCAAAATAAATTACCATAAATAAAAGAAAATATGAGTGAGGTTATTTGTAACTACTTTTACTAAATTGGATATAACCTGGGATAGGGGACTCTAATTGGGATGATTCCACTACCATTGGAAACATGAATCAATGTAAAATGTTTTAATAAAATTTTATTCCAATATTATAAAAACTAGCACAATTTTTTGGAAAAATACATCATGGATATCCCACATGTACCCATAACCCATTGACTTATTTTTTGTAAATTGTGAATAAAAATCCGCAAGTCTATCATTATCAAAGGATGTTTAAACATATGGATATGGGAGAGTGATTGGGATTTCTATTTACTCATGTGTATCTTATTTCCCCTTCCATGGAGATTTAATATATTTGTGATCACATGAAGGAGTAACCTTTATATAATCAAAATTATCAACTTTAAATATTATTAAATATCTTGTTAATATGGGTTTTTGTATTATTATACTTAATTTATTTTTTTAGGTATAAATTTTATTTTATACTCATGTAATAATTAGAGGATCATAAATCCAAAAACTTTTAGGAATAAATTGGATTGTGTGATGATTTGGGTTACTTATCCTCTTCTCTCACCATTTTCTTTCTCATTAGTGTTTTATGGGTTGCATCGGTTGATGGAAACCAAAAACACTCATCCATGATAATGTATGATTTATTGTGATAACATTATAAATATTAAAAAAAATATGGGTTACAAATCACTATCCTTGTGTATTACCTAGATAAATTTTGGTTTTGAAGTTGAACATAAGTAACTTAATCATTGGTGGTCATCGGTGACTCACATTATGTTTCCAAAAAACCCTAACAGGTATCCTAGTATAAACTATATATTATTTTTCATTTTTTTCAATAGATTAAGGATTAAAAATTTTAAACCCCCTATCATAACATATTTAAGGATGAGAATCAAAGTATTTCCTTAGGTTTATAACGCTCCAATTATCACAATAAAAATCTTTACATTTATTTTCTTCCTTTTTTGATTTATTGCATGAACTAAAACAAACAAATCTGATAATCCCATTTATTTTTCTTACAATTTAATACATTATTTTATTTTCATGATATAATTTGTTATCGGGAGATGACCAACTGATTCTAATATACTAAAAACATTCGAAAAAAATAATCATATAATTTGACATGTCTAATAGCACGGTTTACTATCCCTAAAAAGTTTAATTACATTTAGATATATATTTAATAATATCTCAAAAAATTGAGTCTAACCGAGTCTTTGTTTTTTGTGGAATGGTCTGTTGGAGAGCTAAAATTTTTAATTTGTATTAAAAAAATTTCAAAAAAATTGTAATTCAAAAATATTAAATATTAAAAAGATTCTAGTTATCACATGAATTTTACATTAATTATATTTTTTACATAAAAGATATTCTTTTCTCATAAAAATGGCTTAATAAAATGAAATAATATTAAAATAAATATAGAAAATATTACTTACTCACGGGTCGACCCACATATATTGAGGATGGCCCGTTTAAGTGTGTGAATTTTTTTCCATAGTATACTTAATCCAGTTCAAAATATGATCTTTTTTTGCTTCATAATCTTGTTGTCAATCCTGGATTATAGGATCGAGGTTCGTTAAGAACCCATGGATTATATGTTTGATCCTTGGTAACTCTTATAAGTGTGTATAAGGTAAATAATGGATCTCCTTTTAGTGGATTTGTTAATAGATGGGTTGTTAAATTCATACTGGGAATCTTTCCCTTTAGATTCCCCTAGGAAAGTGAATGATATCAAACCTATGATTTCCAATAGATTAAAATTTAATTCATTATGGAGTGCTTTGATAGGTACCACTTTTTACCTTTTATAAAACCTAAATTAGTATCCAAGTGGCCCAAGATTCATTTTAATGTTTTTTTGTGTCTTTTGTAGTATATTTTTTTATAATTAAAGATAAGTTGAAATCAATTTTTTATATTCACAATGGATCATACCAATTTACTGAAGAAATAAATCATTATTACATTTTATAGTAAAAATTACAATATCTTGGAAGATATAAGGGTTCTATACATACTCTCATTATGTATGGATGTGTTGGATATTATAATTGATGAATCCACTCATATTATTGAAGGTTTTATTATGATAAACATTGATACATTGAATATTGAGTATGAATTCCATTTAAGAAATATTATCTTAGACTCACTTTTAGAAAAGGAATTCATTTATGTTATGTGGACCAGGATAGGGGAAAAATTTTGGATAGGCCAAATAATATTTAAAAATGTATTACTAGAGTTAAGGAATAAAGTATTTAAATATTTCAAACTAATTTGTATATATTTATATGATTTAAGTAGAGATAGTCGATAAAATATTCACTAGAGTGAAGAAATTAGCAATTACTAAATGATGTTTTGGAGAAACTCAAGAGGAATCCATAGTTTTTAATAAGATACTTTATATCATTCTAGAAATATTTGATGAAATGGTTTCATCACTTAAATAACATGGTTTAAATTCATTCCCAATAAATGATTTGCACAGAGTGTTGATAAATTATGATATTAAGAAATTTGTTTTTTTATAGAAGATATTTAATTTTAATAAAGAATTTTTATTTAAATCCTTGAACAATGAGAAGACTCCAAAGTAGGACATGGAAGATGAAGAGGAATCTATTTTGGATAAAGAAATTGAGGTGAAGATTTAAAAAAATCATGATACTTATATTTAAGAACATTAAAAAAGGTAAGATATATATTGTGGTTTGTTTCCATTTAAAATTTAACTGTGGAGAAATTGATCAATTTATCATAAATTATCCAAAGATGAAAGAAGGTGAAGATGATGGTGATGGTGAGTCATCCATAAGGTTTATAAGGAAGAAAAAATCAAAATTCATCTAGCTGACGGTTTTTTCCAATGAAAAGAAAATAATTTCATCAAAATTTAAAAAAAATATTTTAATCAATATGGATTTAGAAGAAAGTGATGATAGCAATAGTTAATATTTTTCAACGTCTGGGGATCCTAAAAAAAGATTGTGATTTCTAAATTGAATAAATAATAGTTATCCAATAGTGTAAATGAAGTTTAAATAAACAAGGGGTTTATACTAAAATGAGAGTTGAATTAATTTATGGTAGAGACCTACAAATTTGATAAATATAGTAATAAATTAATAATAGTGACTCAAGAAAAAAATAAGATTGGGAATGATCAACAGGAAAAACATAAGATATTTATAAAGGATATTGAAAGACTGAAAGTCTCACTTTTTAAAGAAAAAAAGTTAATTAAAAATTACAGGAGAAGAAAATCCAAAGAAAAATAAATTTAAATTACTCTAAAAATGTTTTGGAAGTTTATGATTGATTTAATAAGTAAAAGTTTTATTTTAAAAGATTCATATATGAAGGTAGTAAAATTTATAATTGAAATGATAATAATTTTCAAACATATAAGAACATTTATGGTCATATTAATCAGTAAATACTATTATCTACAACTATAAAATATTTATGCAATTTCCACTAGTTTATTTTTATCATTATGTGAACCAAGATATTGTGTTAAAAACCCATATCAATATAGTAAATGGTTTATTTTTTGTTCAAATCCCCATTTAAACTAATTTCCCTACTCATCGTACACACTCTTGTGCCCACATAATCAATTCCCTCCCCTATCAGCCTCCTACAAAGCCTTCATCACCCCTATAAACTATAGCATTCATCACTTTTTCTTCCAAACATCGACAATATATGATATGTTTTCTTTCCCATAAATCTTTTTCATTATAACCAATCCACCCCAACCTTTGAGTTTGTGTTAAGTTATATGATTATGGACATTCTTAGTTATTTTAATATTTATTTCTAGTATTTTAGTTTCAATTAGTGTTTAATAGTTCAAATATATTTTTTCAACTCAATTATTGGTTGGAATTGATTTTTTTCTAAGTTGGGCGGTATTTAGGATTCATAATTTAGGATTTCATATAATTTCATAAATTATATAGTATATTTTATTATACTTTTATAATAAATAAAATTTTATAAATTTAATACTATTAATCAATATAAGTATATAATCTTAGTAAATTTGTTTTTTATATTTTTATAATTTTATCTATATTTTATATATACTTATATAATATTAAAAATTGTAAAATATATTATAATATAGTTTTATGAATTTTACATAAAATTTTAAAACTTATATATATTTTTGTAGTAGTGTACCTTTATAAATTTATATTCTTTTTTAAATTTTACTTTTATGTGTACTAGTTAAAATTATAATTTTATAATATTATAAATTTATTAATTTTAATTGACATCCTTATATAAATTATAAATTATTTATAGTTCTTAAATTTATATATTCTATTGATATTTTATATTTGATTTTTTTACTTTTATATATACTTTAAAATATTAACTATATACCTGTTTAAAATATATATAATATTAACTATATATAGGCCTTTTTCAATAATATTGTGTTGGGTTATGAATAAATTAGAAGGTGGGAGAAAGCTCGAAATAATTAATTTCTTCATGATAATGGATTAAAAATGATTATCACCATAGTGAGTTCTCATTGTTAATATTTATAACACCCTTTACTTATATATGAATGTATATGGAATCTATAATATTTTTTATAGACTTGATGATTTAGAGACTTACTTCTACCCATCCACCTTCTACTAATTTATGATGTGTGTCTACTGCATCACATCCCTTCACTATTACTCCTCATCTAGGAATAGCAGTTCTATTTACTTTATATTTTTCAAAATCAAATTTTATCCTCTAGGTCATTCTCCTAGTATTCTTATCCCATATTCATGACCCAACATACCAACTTCCATGTACTCCTTCATTATCAACCCCTCGTACTTCTACCCCTCCCCTCATTATTCCTATGACATGGTCTGACACACCATGACCCACATGGGATGGAAGTAAGCTATGTTTAATACCCCAATACCACCACTAATATGTCAGGGGATGGTTACTAGCACCAAGTAGGTATATCTCACAATAGGGGATCTATAAGTCTATATCAACCTATAAAAACATACATCTCTAATTCATAATAGAACATGAGCACCAATAATATATGTTGTACCTTTCGTACCCCTCGTGGTTTAATTTTCATGATCACAATCACTCTCTTATTTATCTAATCTTGTTTTAAGTGTTTGTGTTGATAGGCACAAGGTTGCCAAGGAATTGGGCCAAGAAGAATCAAAAGTGGACTGAATTTCAGTCCACCGGCCAACTGGTGGATGACCACCGGCCAGCCGATGGAGCCTGGACAGAAGGCATCACCTCTGTCCAGACCACCGGCCAACCGGTGTCACACCACCGGCCAGCCGGTGGCACCCAGACAAATAGTGTTTGCTACTTCTTCAGCACCGGCCAACCGGTGGCCTCCTCACCGGCCAGCCGGTGGTGCCTGAGCCCGAGCCCTCTCCCTTTTCCAAAGCACCGGCCAACCGGTGGCCAAGCACCAGTCAGCCGGTGTAGCCAGTCAAACTAGCTGTTGGGCTTTGACCAGGCTTGTCCACTTGACTCCCAACGGCTCCGAAGGCCTCTCCAACGGCTCTGAAGACTCCCAAAGGCCATTTGAGGGTTCCCCCTCTATAAATAAAGGACTAGGAAGCCCCGGAAACTCAAGGAAGCCCACGGACACATTTTTGATCATTTGGCGAACCTCCGGCGCATTCCTTCCAAGGAACCCCAATTGCTCCAACACATTTCCACATCCAAGGAGCACCACCATAGAAGCTTGGGAGCGCTCTTCATCAACTCCATCAATCCATTGGCGCCCAAGACTTCTCCACATTACGGTTTTTCATTATTTATTTATTTTGAGCTTCAATTTGGGTTTGTGCCTACAAACCCCCATCTCTTTCTCTCATCCTCTCTTTTGGGTTCTCACACCACCTTCAAGGTGTGAAGAGGTTAGTCAAGCCTTCCCTTTAAAAGGCTTGAGTCATAGGTGAGCTAGCCTTCACCTGTAAGAAGGCTAGTGGGTTCTTGCTCAACCATTGAAAGCAAGTGGGTTCTTGCGTAACCAATAAAAGCAAGCTGTAATAGGTTCTAGACTACCTGAAAATTCTAGTGGGTTTCTTGCTAAAACCATTGAAAAGAAAGCGGTAGTAAATCTCTCAATGGTTGAGTTGGGAGCGGAGACGTAGGCTTCGGTTTAAGCCGAACTCCGTTATCAATTTTGTGTCTTGCCTCTTTTATTTCCGCTGCATTCTTTACTTTGATTTTAAATTGTTAATTATTTTTTTTTTAAGGCAATTCACCCCCCTCTTGCCATCACTTCTTCTCTTCTCCACCCAACAATTGGTATCAGAGCGAAAATTTGAGTAATACCCTAACCGGTTTCAAATTCAAGATCCTTTATGATGGCTTCAACTTCTTTCGCCCCCGAAGGCTTTTCTTTGGGTCGTGCTCCATTTTTTGATGGAACCAACTATTCTTATTGGAAAACCCGCATGACTACTTTTCTTAGAAGTATTGGCTATCCTATTTATAAAATTGTCATGCATGGTTATTCTTTATCTTCTCCCGATGAATCCAAATGGACTCAAGCCGATATTAAAAATTTCGAGCTTGATGGCAAAGCCATGAACGCTCTACATTGTGGCCTTGATCGAAATGAATTCAATCGAGTTTCCACATGCACCTCATCACATGAAATCTGGAAACTATTGGAGGTTACCCATGAGGGGACCAACAAAGTTAAGGATACTCGATTGGACATGTATCTCCAAGATTTTGAAAGCATCACCATGCATCCATCCGAATCTATTTCTGAAATGTTTACACGTTTTACTGATGTTTTCAATGGTAGAAAATCTCTTGGAGATGATGTTTCTGCAGAAACGATGGTCAAGAAGATCCTTTGGATCCTACCAAGCACATGGGAACCGAAAGTCACGGCAATCCAAGAAGCAAAAGATATCAAGAACATGTCGGTCGAAGAGCTCATCGGATCCCTCATGACCTACGAGATCACCATGAGGAGGCAAGCTGAAAAGGAAGGCAAACCGATCAAAGTTCCAAAGAACATCGCCTTCAAAGTTCAAAAAGAAGAAAGCTCCTCCTCCTCATCTTCTTACTCTTCAAGCGGTGATTCGGAAATGGAGAATCTTGCCCACAAGATGCACAAATTCATGAAGAAGAACAAAAAGAAGAAATCCCGCAAGGCTCAACCTAACGAAAAATCTGAGCCCAAGGTAACATGTTACGGGTGCGGCGAGAAAGGCCATTACAAGCCCAATTGTCCACTCAACAAGAAAAAGGCCAAGCAAAAGGAAAAGAAGAAGGCTTTCAAGGCCACATGGAGTGATAGCTCCACATCCTCCTCCTCCTCCTCCTCAAGTGACAATGGTAAAAAATGTCTAATGGCATTTCATGAGGTAACCTCTTCCGACTCCTCATCCTCGTGTTCTTCAAATTCTTTTAATCATTTATCTTATGAGGATCTCCAACATGCTAGAGATCAATTGGAGGAAGGTTTTCACGAACTTTCTTCCAAATTTATTGCTTTAAAAAATAATTTCAAAAAACTTTCTTCCAAAAAGGAACAACTTCTCAAAGAGAAGGAAGAGTTGTCCCTCAAGATTCAAAATCTTCCCGATGTTGAGTCTATGGAATCAACAATAAAGGATTTAAGGGAATCCCTATCTAAGTTCACTGAAGGTGAACATAACCTTTCGAAGCTCCTTGGTTCCCAACGCATATCTAGAACCACCCAAGGGCTTGGCTATTCCAAGCAAGCTTCCTCTTCCCATGAACCTACTATTTTTGTAAGGGGGAGCTCTCAAAATAAATTTTTCAATTATTGTAAAAAACCCGGGCACTTAATTTATGGGTGCAATTGAAAAAATGCCCGGTATGGAAGGCCCAAAACCATTTCTTTTAATGATGAATTCTATAGGAGAAGACCAGCCACTAGAAAAGTGTGGATTGAAAAATCCCTTTTAGCGAGTCTCACCGGACCAAAATTTGTCTCGGTTTCGAAATCCTCTCCCCAGTGATTTGTTGTTTTTATTTAGGGGGAGTTAGGATCGTTTATGTCTTTTTGCGATTTTCTTTCAAAACTTTCATTTCAAAACATTCAATTTCAAAACATTAAATTCAAAACTTTCAATTCAAATTTCAAAAATTTCAATTTGTTTAAAATCTCTATCTCGATTTTCAACCTTTCCCTCAATCAAGTGTTATGCCCCGTGCTATTTTGATAATCACAAAGGGGGAGAAATTCTTGGTTGATTGGGGGAGAAATATTTCTCTCATGCTTTACTTTACTTTTCAATTTATCCTTTAAAGCATGCCTTTAATTTCATTTTTACATTATTTGTTTTAGTGATTGTGATCATCAAAATAGGGAGAGATTGTTGTACCTTTCGTACCCCTCGTGGTTTAATTTTCATGATCACAATCACTCTCTTATTTATCTAATCTTGTTTTAAGTGTTTGTGTTGATAGGCACAAGGTTGCCAAGGAATTGGTCCAAGAAGAATCAAAAGTGGACTGAATTTCAGTCCACCGGCCAACCGATGGATGACCACCGGCCAGCCGATAAAGCCTGGACAGAAGGCATCACCTCTGTCCAGACCACTGGCCAACCGGTGTCACACCAACGGCCAGCCGGTGGCACCCAGACAAATAGTGTTTGCTACTGCCTCAGCACCGACCAACCGGTGGCCTCCTCATCGGCCAGCCGGTGGTGCCTGAGCCCGAGCCCTCTCCCTTTTCCAAAGCACCAGCCAACCGGTGGCCAAGCACCGGTCAGCCGGTGGAGCCAGTCAAACTAGCCGTTGGGCTTTGACCAGGCTTGTCCACTTGACTCCCAACGGCTCCGAAGGCCTCTCCAACGGCTCCGAAGACTCCCAAAGGCCATTTGAGGGTTCCCCCTCTATAAATAAAGGACTAGGAAGCCCTGGAAACTCAAGGTAGCCCACGGACACATTTTTGATCATTTGGCGAACCTCGGGCGCATTCCTTCCAAGGAACCCCAATTGCTCCAACACATTTCCACATCCAAGGAGCACCACCATAGAAGCTTGGGAGCGCTCTTCATCAACTCCATCAATCTATTGGCGCCCAAGACTTCTCCACATTACGGTTTTTCATTATTTATTTATTTTGAGCTTTAATTTGGGTTTGTGCCTACAAACCCCCATCTCTTTCTCTCATCCTCTCTTTTGGGTTCTCACACCACCTTCAAGGTGTGAAGAGGTTAGTCAAGCCTTCCCTATAAAAGGCTTGAGTCATAGGTGAGCTAGCCTTCACCTGTAAGAAGGCTAGTGGGTTCTTGCTCAACCATTGAAAGCAAGTGGGTTCTTGTGTAACCAATAAATGCAAGCTGTAATAGGTTCTAGACTACCTGAAAAGTCTAGTGGGTTTCTTGCTAAAACCATTGAAAAGCAAGCGATAGTAAATCTCTCAACGGTTGAGTTGGGAGTGGAGACGTAGTCTTGGGTTTAAGCCGAACTCCGTTATCAATTTTGTGTCTTGCCTCTTTTATTTCTGCTGCATTCTTTACTTTGATTTTAAATTGTTAATTATTTTTTTTAAATGGAAATTCACCCCCCTCTTGCCATCACTTCTTCTCTTCTCCGCCCAACTATATATATATAAATAATTGAACTATATACCAAACATAGGTGGGACCTAAAATATAAGAACATAGCCACATAAGAAAATAGAAAAGGTATTGAAAAAGTAACAATCCTCTAAATATAATCGACAAAATACATGAGGAAGATCCTCCTCGCAAGATTTACTCCTAAATCATTTACTTGTCATAATAGTTACCACTGCCATCATGAACCACCATGTGTCTCAAGGAATCACTATGAGTCATATCTAAACAAGAAAATTCATATTTATGTACACGAAGACCACCTTCTCACTCTTCATCATTTTCAAAATCACAAAATGTGTGGGAACAATGATCATGCAATGATGAATATAAACATACTCATTCAGACATCCAAAAATACCAAAGGAATGAAAAAGTAATTAGTTATCTTAAAACCCCCAATATAAGAGAGTAATGAGGAGGAAGACAAGGATGGATCTATATTTTCTCCATCACTATAAGTCATGGAATAAAAATAAGTCCCAATAATCTTATCACTAATCCTTGCATGATAAATCTCAAAAGAAACTATGGATGACTGATGTAATGAAAATCCCACATAGTTTAGAGTTGATATCCTAGTTCTTTCTTTCATATCATAGGAAACAATGTGGTTTATGAGGATATATAGATCTAAAAGTATCTAATTTTCTATATCACTTCCATTCTCCCATCACCACTATAAATCTTAAATGTGGACCCACTCCTTATTGAAACATTCACAAAAGTTGAGGGCGTATTACACCTACCATCCACCATTTTTACATCACCATCCATGAAATATATAGGGGGATTGTACCTTATACATAGGTAGATTTTTTCCAATGGGGTATTGGACCATATTATTATAACTACCTTGTTATGAAAAAAACCACATTGCCTCTCTAGAATAGTAGTGGAGGACCCTCGCAATTTGAAAAAAAAATAAGTATTGGTGGAGGGGGAAACCAACTCCAGTGTATCAATAGTAAAGCAACCTCAAATCTCAAAAAAATAATCATTGGTTAAGGGGGTAACAAATCCTAATGGGAGATCCATGCCCTGTCTAATCTCCTAAATAATATGATATGGACTCTGTGTCTATATTTGTTCCACCCTAGGTCTGTGGGAGGATATAAAGCCTATCTATGAGATGTAGGATGCCCACACCCTAGCATAGCCATGCTACTATAGGGGTTTCTAACCCATGAGAACACTCATATCTTCACACATGAACCCCTTTATCAACCCTATGTAGGTAAATACTAAAACTAGTTATCTCGCCTCACGTCACACCTATAATGATGAATAGAAATTCACCATCACATCCTATATGGAAACATAATCTGGATGGACTACTCTCATTCCCATATTAGAGTTTATAGTAAGGAAATATGTAAATTTTTAAATTCTAGGAAAAGTACACAGCATTTACTATAGGAGTACATAGCATGTAGTCTCTCATCAGTTTATTTCATGTGTGTTACCATCACAAGGAATGTGAAATTAGTATACACCATGTGTGTCATGATAAAAATTCCATGTGGGATCAATAGTGTGCTTAGAAGGTATCTATAACACATGGTCCCCTGTCATCTCAAGGAACATAACATGTTTGTGATAATACACAAAATATGACTCCCACAAGAATACTCAGTTGGTTTTTTAGTCTATCAAGTCATTTATTCTTTGACGAAATGACATGCCTCCATGAAAACATGGTTTGTGTTATATGGATTTTACATGAACATGAATTCTTACCCCCAAAACATGTCATATAGGCCGTGCATGGAGTGTATCTAAACTACAGATCATATAGTTGGTAACGCACTCAGTGGCCCATTTGAATCTACACAGTGTCTAAATCCTAATACCACATTGTGATATTTGTAAATTTTGGAACCTTATTACTATATAAAGGGTTTAATAGTGTGTGTTATTATGAAATATACACAATTTAGATTTTTTAATTTAGAATAATTATATATCCACTAATATCCATGATACTACCACCTAGGATCACCTCGAGTTGCACTATCATTCCACCCATCATTTTTCAAGACCTCTTAATGTCCTTCCTAAAACTCAAATATTCACCATATTCCTTCTCCTGTACATTTGCATAATTTCACAAGCTTAAATTTCCTTTTGGGATACTTGGAGTTTATACCATTACTACTTTTATAATTGGAATGTGATCTCAACCATCATACATTGGTGTATTGAAAATCCAATCACCCCAAAGTAGAACCACAATCCCATGACCAGGATAATGATGATCATTATCCACACAAATAAGGTGAAACAAATAATAGTGGTTAGTTTGAATATCGACCACCTGATAATCCATTTTCAATGCACTACAAGATGCACGAAACAAGAATGAAACCCCAATGGGGTGAAACACAATAAGGATCCTGGAGAGCCGCTATATTGAATCATGGAATGGATAAATAGAAATATTTAATAAAATTATATTCTTTAAGGAAAAAATAACAAAAACCAAGATTTTTGACCAAAAAATTTAAAACTATGAAAGAAATCAATAATAATAGAATTACATAAAAATTTATCATGAATAATTTGGTTTGAATCCAAGAACGAAGTCCTAAATTTATGGAAAAAAATCATTTCTTCAATTTCCTATTTATTCCACGCTTATTTTTATCATCACCATGAAATAAAATCATCAATGTCATCACAAATCTTGGTCTCTTCATTCATCACAATCCATTCATGTATTTAAGAGAGGGGATCTCTAATCCCTCTAACTATCTCTCACTCTAGGTTTCTATCATTTCTAGAAATGGAAAATCTTAGATAAAAGTCATGATAGAGTATTTATAAACCATAATTGGTTTACTAAAATTTTAGTTAAAAGACCCAGAAATATACAATAATTACCTGAAACCCCAGTGTGTAACTTACCCCATTCCGTGGTAAAATATCTCATTCCAAACACAACCTCAATCTCAAAAATTCTATATGAGATTATGTTTAAGAGATATTAGAACTCAATCTTACGAGATAAATACATATTTAATAAATAAATATTAAAAAACCCTTAAAATTATTCATCTTTGTATATTTACCAAAACTCATCCTAAGGGTAAATACCACACCCTCGGGTCAACATAACTTTTAAAAAATATATGAAGACATTTGTTAGGGTAAATTTATAATTATACCCTTGGAGAATTATCAAGTCACAAAAACTCAAATTTGAGTTAGGTTTTGATTGGGGAAAATCTGGTTCGCCACATTCTCCCCACCATGACACCTTTTCATCCCTAAAAAAGACAAATGGGGTTCCTCAAATAGAAATCTCACTGAATATCCTCATATAGAAAACAACCCACCATCACACGCACTCCCTCCATCTTCATATGTATGTTTTCTAAAAAAACATGACACACGGCCACTATAGAATGGATAATCCTTTCTCATCATAAATTTCATTATATACTTCTCTTATTGAATCAATACTTTAGTTAAAACATGTATTTTCTATGTACAAGACTTGTCGAGCCTCCAAACCAAATACTTTTTCTTCATCTAAAGGGAATCCATCAACGTGAGATGAATTGAATCCATGAATCACTAACATCCATATTAAAATAGTTTTTTTCTAATGTTACCTATGGTGGTTTTACATTTTTCTCTTCTACTAAATATCATTCATGATGGTTTTAATATGAGAAATCCCATCAATATTTCACTCCACCATTGACCACTTCATAAATATTTTACACTAGAACATAATGATTTGTAAGGTAGTAAGCTCCTTGGGACATAAATCAATTTTTCTATCATCTCTTATCCTCTAGTAACAGCCACAAATGTTTCTAAATCTTAGTAGAAAGTCATCATGGTCATTCTTTGCAAACCTAAACATCTATAGGAATCCTTTATCATCATCACAGTCTAGATAAATTTTGGAATCTGCAATCAAATATAGCTTGGTTATGTTTTTCTCTATCATTCATGAAATCTACTAATGAGAACCTCATGAACAAAAATGAAATCTTAAAACTATTCGTCATCACACCACTGTATTTTATGTAGCTCAATCCATGAAAAGTTGAACTAACAGTCCTAATCATTCAAATAATCATTCTCTATTAGCTCATAACCCTAAAATATCACCCACCAAACTAGAGAAATCTAATACC
This sequence comes from Viscum album, assembly GCA_963277665.1. Classification (NCBI taxonomy): domain Eukaryota; kingdom Viridiplantae; phylum Streptophyta; class Magnoliopsida; order Santalales; family Viscaceae; genus Viscum; species Viscum album. Next base: position 565,126,979 of record OY728120.1, on the reverse strand, counting down.
ACAACCACCCAAGAAAAACCCATCCACCATCACAAAGTAAGAGTTTCCATGTAATGGGTATATCCATAGGGATCCATCATACATATGAATTTGAGGGACTCACTCCACTATGATGATCTCCACTTTGGATTTCAATCACAATATTTAATATGAACACTAATAAAATATCACCATAGTGGACCTCTCACACATAAGGGAATAGTATAGGGCGACCACCATAAATTAAAGGGGAGAAACATCTCCCTATACATGTAATAATAAAATTCTCTAAAGATATTTACTCATGTTTCTCCTAGATCATCCAAATAGAAGTCCTCCATTATGAGCTCCAACAGTCTTTCCAATATTGTTCCACTAATATCTCATCAACCACCACATCATTAACTTCTAAAATACCAAAAACAACCTCATAAATATGGAACTCATGTTCTGAGAGTTCCCTACACAATTAATACCCACTTGTTAAGATGAGGTTTATTTCCTTGAATGCCTAATAGGATCCTCCTAGAATCGATATAATGGAGGATTATGTTCATATGATCCCTAAACACCATAAGGGTGCTTATCATTCCACTTGAAAACGTATAAATGACCTCTATTGAATACAATCCAATATATACATCATTCCCCCATCACAAAAAAACCATGGGTCACCCATTATATTTATTCACATATTCCTTGATTTTCACTAGAAGTGAATTCTTATACATGAATATAGTGAATAAATCCATTATTACTATATTATGGGTAATCAAATTCATCTTTAAGAGGGTGGGATATATTAGCAGCACCTGAGGGGATCCCACTCACTACGGGGGGTGAACCTCACCTCACATACTCAATTTTGTATCAACATGTACTACAGACACTAGTACTCAATTTTTTTCAATGTAGTATCCACTAGGTCTTCTCTATTACATAAAATAATATCTTGAAAGACTAGTTTCTCCCCAAAAGGTAAACTCGCTTCACTAGATGGGGTGAGTGAAAGAAGGTCACCATAAGTGGAAACTCTTTATCTAAAAAGGGTTAGGATATGGGTTCTACTAGAATATCCAAATCTCAAACATACTATGTTGAAAGAATAAATCATGCAAATTGTATCCAATGTGAGGGAATGTGAAGAATTGGGAATGAATCATACTCTAAAATAAACCCATTTATTCTTAACAATAGTTTTCCATCATGTATGTCTTCCCATATATCTAACTATCACAACCACTTATGTGATATATTTTAACCAAATGTGGTGATTGTGGGAGTGGGTTTATGAATCATCATCCTCTAACTACTCTCGCACCACTTGAACTTCCAACTAACAACTTCGTGGTAGGAAATTGGGCCTATAATAGGTTGGTCTCTGGTATAAGCATTATATCCCATGTGGAGCTCTATGTAAATCACCACTCTCTCTATCTTTAAGTAATAATATAGATATATTCCAAATCTAGGGTCCACCCTATTCAATTATACTCAACTTTACCAATATTTCCTAAGGTCTCCATCATAGGTGGTGTTGTATGAAAACACAACCATAGATTGAAAATTCTTCCACTTGATTATCCTCATAAAAATCTTATCAAAAATAATTCTATTGAAATACATGCCCAGGGAACACCTTGTGAGGTATGTAAGCACTAACACATACTCGTATATTATCATGCTACCATACAGAGGTTCTAATATCCTCATATAATATTTCATCCTAGACAAGGGATCAAGATCAAACAATGGTAGAGCATATCCATAGTGAGTTTGAGATTAAATTCATCTAGTAATATCCTACAATTTCATCTATGTAACTCAATGCAATAATTTTCATTTAGTCAGTGAATTTCCAAACTAGATAATAATGCAAGCTCCATAAACTATGTAAACCTTTGTTATTGGATGATCACTCTTTCCTCATAAGACCATAAGGCCTCTATTTTCATGAAAAAACATAGTATATAAATCCTATGATTAGTCTCTCCCAAAATAGTGGTAACCTATATCCAATATATATGAATATATATAATAATAAAAAAGGGAATAAAAACTATATTATATCATGGGGAAGGAATATCTCTCAACTAGGCATCAGAAACAACTCATCATTGCTTACTAACTAGCATGGAAGCCCAACTACATGCATGGGATCATCAAAATTATGACTCTTCATACAAGATAGATATAAATGGGTAACACCCTTTATTTTATAGGATAAACCCAAAATGATTACATAATATCTGGATATGCTAACATGGGATGGACATGAAAGATCATAATTGGATATTATATAATGCATGTACCATCTTTCTTAAATCGTGAATTGATTTATTAAAACTATGGGTCAATTAATAGGTTATTAGATTCCTAGAAAAAGGATTCATTTTTAGAAAATCTATAATAGTATCCCTAGCCTGATAACTAAACTCAACAGTCCCTTAATATCATTACCCTAATTTCTCAAATCATACACACATTGATAATAACTCTAAATATAATCCCCATGACATAACTACATGGATGCCATTCTAACATGACCATACCCACTTGGTTCTCAACATAATTATTCATTAATATGATTATTCCTCCCCATGATTGCCTCTAACAATCCATGGGTTGGTGACTAGCATCGAGTAAGCATATCACACAATGTGAGAGGCCTTAACCTATATCAACCTGCAATAAAAAAAAACTCCAATGTATAAAATAACCAGAAACATCGATAGAATATATATATATATATATATATATATAACTAAACTATATACAATTAATTCTTGGGACATAAAATATATACACATCACCATATAGGAAAATAATAAAAGAGATAAACATTCAGAAATCCCTTAAATCTGACAAACCCAAGACACTAGAAAGATCCCCCTCATTGTGTATAATCTTGGATAAATATCAAGTTGCAAAGTTCATCACCACAATAGTGAACTAACATGATCTAAAATTCATCACAAAACATCATTAGGAATTATCTTAGAAAAAGTAAATACATCTCCATGTACGCTAATACCTCCTCCAACCATGTGTCTTCGGTATAAACACAACCCATGTGGGCACAACACCCTTACAAGAGTGATTCTTAACATACTCAGTGGAACGCCCTAAAATCATAAATCAAGGAAAATGAAATAAGTCATATTCAAACCCCTGGTATGATAGAGTAACGAAGAGGAATACAAGAAAGGATCCAAATATGCTCAATCACTATAATTCATACAGATGAAAAGAGGTCTCATTCATCTAATATCCAACCCACGATGGTTAAATATCATAGGTGACTAGGGTTACTCAATTAACCAAAAATCAAAAATAGTATGAACTAGAAAACCCAACTGTACACCATATCTCAACGGAAATAAAGGGGTTACTGATGATTCAAAAGACTAAATGTATCTAATATATTCCACCTCTCCAACCCCCACATCATCAATGGAATCCATAATAGTGGACACACTCCTTATTGAATTATGTGTGGTAGAAGAAGGGGTACCACACCAACTATCCACAATTTTCATGTCATCGTATGAGAAATATATATGGGTACCACACCTTAACCACATATAGATTTAATTCAAGGGGTAGTAACCCATACGATTATAACTACCCAACTAAGAGAAAACCCATGTCATATTTCTGGAACAGCAGCAATGGACCCTAACCTCATTGAAAAATACATATCAATCGATGGGGTAATTGAATCCACTTTAATAATAGTATAATAACCTCACATAAATTAAATATAAGTATCGGTTGAATGGGTAACTCACCCCATTGGTGGACCCTTTCCCTTTCTGAGCTCTTAAATAAGGTGACACCAACTGGAATGATTTAAGACCCATGAAATGGGTATGTGGGGGATATTGAACCTATTTATGAGATGTGGGGGACCAACTCCATGAAATCATCATGTTGTTAAGGTGGTTACCAACCCCAAGAATTTTCTTATCATCATTTATGAACCTTGTCGTCATCCCTACAAAGCTAAATCCTAAAAATAATTATCCAACCTTATTCCCTACCTATGATGCTAAATATAAATTAACCATCACATCATATATATAAAAATGATTAGTATGGACTACCTATGTTACCAAATCAATGTCTGGAGAAAGGAGATAAGAAATTTTTTAAGGTTGAAAAAGTTCACTACATTTAATATATGGGTACATGGAATGTATCCCCTAATCATTTGTCATGTCATTTGTTTCCCATAACATGGAATGTGAACTGAACATACACAATTTGTAATATGATTCACATATGAAGGGGGTCATATAGGGTACTCAACATGTTTCTCCAAAACATAATTCTTAGTCACCTCAAGGTAAAAGATGTTCCAATGACATTTCACGTTATTTGACACCTGTGAGAATACTAGATCTATTCTTACAATATATCGAGTCATGTAGTATATGAGTACAGGACATGACTCCCAGAAAACATGTAATGAATTAAATGTATTTCACATTAACATCTACCACTTCCCCAAGTCATATCATGTATTCCTTCTATGGATTTATCCAAACTACAGATTGCATTGCAGGGCATGCAATTAGTGGATTATCTAAATCTATATAATGTATAATTCATAATCACGTGTCATGTAATATTTATAATTTATTTTGGAAATATATCTTTTTAACAAAGGGGTTCATTGAATTTGTTACTATAAACTATATGTCCTAAATTTGTGTTTATTATCCACAATTTCTTATCTGTAAATTTTTATTCCAATGGAACCTATGATCACCTTCAATCAAATTTTTCCAGCACCCATTTTCATAAAGGACCTATGAGGGTCCTCCCATGTAGTTAATTTATCACCCTCTTCCGTCTCTTATGTATTTAGGTAATTCCATAAGTATAAATTCCAAGATTTTAGAGAATAATATTCCCAAAGGAATATTTTAATAAAAACACTTCATTAAATAATGATTATAAAAATGGAAGAAGGAATAAATAATATAAGGATTCCATAAACATTTAATCATAAATAAATATCCATGAATACATGAAATAATCCCATAATTTGTGGTACAATATTCTTCGCTTCAAACCACCATTGATGACATGATTCTATCCATCATCATTGTGTGATCCAATCATTGATATTTTCATGAATCTAGGTCTCATCATTTATCACAGTCTGTTAGTTTTTTATAAATCGAGTATATCTAATGAGTCTTGATTAGGGATCAGGTCCTCCAGTCCCCATGGTCAGGACTCTTTACACACATCCACAGAATAAGGAAAACTGCACGTTCCATAGTTAACAAGTAAATAATTCCATCACAAACAAGTATAAACAAAATAGAACAAAACTCAAAATAGCTCTGGGTACTGGGAACACATCTGCATCTCCCATTCCCAGGTACTTTCCTCGAGCCTGTCATGCCTCCACAACACACGAACCAAAGGAATGGTCCATCCATGGATCACCTTCTCCTCTTGATCCTTGATCCTCACTAGTATTTCCAAAAATTTCACGTCGTCCTCGATATCCAGCTTTCCCGAGTCGAGGATGTGTGAATTGTCGTGTAGATACAGTCGGAGTTGTGACACATGGAAGACGTCATGTATTCTCAGTAGTGGAGGTGGTAGCCCAAGTTGATAAGACACTTCTCTGACCCTCCGAAACACGTCAAATGGTACAATGAACCTTGGAGAAAGCTTAATCCCCCTATCGATCCTCCATTGTCCACGCCGAGGGGAGACCTTCAAGAATATGTGGTCCCCGACCCTGAACTCCAAGGGTCTCCACCTATTATCGACATATGACTTCTGTTGGTCCCGATCCACCTTCATCCTCTCCCATATAAGCTAAACCTTCTCTGTCGTGATCTACACCACCTCCGGGCCAAGAAAACCTACTTCCCCAACCTCGGTCCAGCACACGGGTGAGCGACATGGCCTACCGTACAAAGCTTTGAATGGAGCCATGCCAATGGTAGAGTGATAGCTATTATTGTAGGAAAACTCTACCAGAGGCAAGTATCACTCCCGCGATCCCCCAAGGTCCAGAATACATGTCGGGAGCATATCCTCCATTGTCTGGATAGTACGCTCTGTATTTCCATCTATCTGGGGGTGGAAAGCAGTGTTAAGATGTAGCTGGGTGCCAAAATCATGCTGCAATCCTTTCCAAACTCGTGAGGTAAACCATGCATCCCTATCCGAGACTATAGACCTCAGAAAACCATGGAACTACACCACCTCATCCACATATCTCCATGCTAAGGCATCCACTACACCCAACTCCTTGATCTCCAGAAAGTGAGCCGACTTTGTCAACCGGTCTACCACTACCCAGATACATCACAACCTCCTTTAACCTTGCGTAGTCCTGTGACAAAATCCATAGATATGTCATCCCATTTCCACTTGGTGACATCTAAAGGTTGTAACAAACCACCTAGAACATGGTGTTCATCCTTCACCTACTGACACACTAGGCACCTGGCCACGAACTCTTCCACCACCCGCTTTACCCCGAGCCACCAAAACTGACTCCTCAGACCCTGGTACATCTTGGAAACTCCCAGGTGCACCGCTAGGGGTGAGTTCTGGAACTCATCAAGAACCCTCTCGTGCATCTCCTCTGGGACAAACATATTCCCTCGGAATAGAATCTGATTTTGACCATCCTCTGACCATCCTTCTAGAGAATTGCCTTGGTTATCCCGATAACGCATCACTTCACTCTATATGTATCCCCACTGGGACTCCTCCACATGCCACAGTAGAGAGGACTACACTGTCATCTAAAACGGACAACCTCTACCACCATTCTCACTTACATCTAGGTGTAGGGACGCCAACTCCTCCATCGCCTTCCAGGAATCTGCAAATTATCGAACCACATCCTTCTGTGACTTCCTTCTCAAGGCATCATCCACCACATTCCCTTTTCCTGAGGTGTAGGAAATCTCGAATTCGTAGTCCTGAAGGAAATCCATCCACCTTCGTTGCCATAAGTTCAGGTCCCACTGGGAGAAGATATACTTCAAGCTTTTGTGATCCGTGAAGACCATGAAGCACTCCCCGATGAGGTAATGCCGCCACAACTTTAGTGCGGACACGACTGCCGAAAGCTCTAGATCGTGGGTGGAATAATTACACTCATTAGGATGTAGTTGTCTAGACCCATAAGAGATCACCCCTTGTCGTTGCATCAGCACACACCAGAGGCCTTGTCCTGAAGTATCATCAAACACCTCATATGTCACCCCTTCTTCTAGCAACCTCAGCACTGGGGCACTTACCAACATCTCCTTCAAATAGATAAAGTCTACCTTGCACTGCCAATTCCACATGAAATCCTGGTCCTTCTTGGTCAAAGCTATCAAAGGTGTTGCAACTTGGGAGATGTTGGGCACAAAACTCTGATAGTAGCCTTCTAGTCCAAGGAAACTACAAACTTCTGTCACATTCTTGGGAGCATCCCAAGAAACAACCGCCTCTACCTTAGATGGGTCTACTGATATTCCCTACTCGGACACCACATTCCCAAGGAAGTTCACTTCTCGCGTCCGGAACTTTCACTTGGACAATTTCACATAGAGTTTTTGCTGTCATAGGACCTCTAAAACCGTTCTCTAGTGCTCAGCGTGATCCTCCTCTGATCTTGAGTAGATCAGGATGTCGTCAATAAATACAACTATGAACCAATCTAGGTATTCCCAGAAGATGGAGTTAATGGGTCCCATAAACACAGATGGTGCATTTGTAACACTGAACGGCATGACCACAAACTCAAAGTGCCCATATCTTCCCCTGAAGGTAGTCTTAGATATTTCACCCCCTTCACCATCAACTGGTGATATCCAGACCGTAGATCGATATTAGAGAACCAACCTTCTCCCATCAACTGGTCAAAGAAATCGTCTATCCACGGGAGGGGGTATCGGTTCTTGACTGTCACCTGGTTCAGTCTCCTGTAGTCTATGCCTAGCCTCAGACCACCATCTTCTTTCTTTGCGAACAAGACTGGAGCACCCCATGGTGATGCACTTGGTCGAACAAAACCCTTCTTCATCATATTATCAATCTGAATTTGCAACTCCCACAACTTGGAAGGTTCCATCTGGTAGGGAGCCACCGAAATCGTACGGGCACCAAGTTGCAAGTCTATCCCAAACTAAACATCACGTCGAGGGGGTAGATTCACCACCTCCTCAGGGAATACATCTATAAATTCACTGATGATCCATGGGACTTCCACCATTTCTACATCCATCGACTCCAATGATAGTTCATCTAATAAGGAAAGGATGGGCTCCTCTCGCCTGCTGCTTTTCTGGCAACCCTGCTCACCAATGAAAGTTGCAAGTCGGCCGCCCAAATCTAAAAACATGACCCTTCCTCGGAAGTAGTAAATGATGGAATATACAGAGAACAGCCATTCAATGCATAGGATGACATAATATGGATGTATATGCAACATTAGAAGATTCATGATCGACTGATCAGGCCCTATCATCAGTCTACACCCTTGGAAAACATAAAACAAGTTGGTCTGACCTCCGACTGGCGTGCTTAGCACCAGGGGCACTGAAAGTCTCTCAGTTTCTAAACCCAGAGCACGGGCCAGAATGGCTGTAAAAAAGGAGTGTGAAGCTCCTGTATCGAACAAGGCATGGTAAATAGTACTAAACAAGATGATCGTACCTCGAACGACTTCCGAACCTGCTGGAACCACTGCCTCCACAGCATGTAACTGTCCACGCCCAACTCCCCTGCCCCTTGGTTGTTGTCCGCCTCCCTGACTATGCCCTGGTCGAGGTCCCTGAGGAGTTCCCTGAGGTTGTACCCCTCCTACAACACCTACCCTAAGAGGAGCGGGAGCTTGCTGCCCCTACTGCTGCTGCTGATAGGGCCTAGCTGAAAACTGCTGCTGTTGAGGTGGGAGTTGAACCAGCCCACCCCCGTCGTACTGTACTCTGTCCGGGCACTGATTCCGAAGGTGCCCATGGCTTCCACAGATGAAGCATCTCAGCCCTGGGCCTAAAATAAAAGCGCGGGGGCCGGGAGATCGGAACTGGAACTCTTGAGGCATGCTTCTTACTTGTCGAAACCTAGAGAGCCCTGATGCTGGAGGCCTACTATTGACGGCCTTCCCCTTAGACGAGCCCAACTGGATTACCTCTCGTGATACACCTCCCATTTTGTGCATCCTCTCTACTACTTAATCCTTTTTTTGGACCTCTAAGTATGTCGGTAGGGTGAAGGGAGTAACAGCATACTGGAGAGAAGGTCAAAGTGCCTCCTCCAAACGCCTCGCCCGAGACTCCTCATCTGGAAAGAGGTATGGAGCAAAGTGGAGGAGATCCTTGAACTTTATCCCTAACTCTATCACTGACATGCTCCCCTACTGGAGGGAGAGTAGTTCCTTCCTCTTCTCATCCTTCATCGTGGAAGAGAGGAATTCCTCCCAGAACTCCCTCTCAAAGTCATCCCACGTCACCTCAGCCTCCCTCTTCTCCCCAAGATAAAGCATCCACCACTAACGTGACGGTACCCACATCTGGCGTACAGCCAAAGGAACCCAATACTACGTCGAAGACCGGATCAAGCTGAAAGCTATCACCGGATCCTCTATCCATCTCTCTGTCTCCACATCAGAGATGCTGCCCTCGTACTTCCCAAGGGTCTACCGCTGAAAGGCATGAAGCGTCTTCTACCACTGATCGTCCTCCTCCTCTCGTTCAGCCCTATGTCGATCATCCAAGTCAACCTCTGGGGCCTCGATCACTCGTACTACTCATGGTCGTCTCCCAGGATCTATATTATCAAGCTAAACAAGGAATACCTAAGCCCGAGTAGTGTAGAATATTGTTCTTAAATTTTCTTAGACTTATTATTCGTTTTTAAATCCCCCAAAAAAATATACCCATGAAACACAAGAACACAAGTCATTATGATGCATGTACCTTCCCTATGGTCTCTACCCTACAATCAGTGTAGCCTCACTTTGTCATTCGGTAGGCCCAGAGTCCTTGCATCGGATCACGGGGGGCCCTAAAATCTCGTGTCCTATCCGGTCTTCCCTGGCTTATTTCATGCACCAATATCACCCAAAACTGTTGCCCTACCATCCCATGCAATCCTCACCGTTCCTAACTACATAATCCATACTATCTCTCAACCTTTCCTTTGATACGATTTTGTCATGAAACGCCTTCACCTAGATGAGAGAGGGGACAGCAGATTGCCAGATCCTTCCTTCTTCAAGGTGAAGGAGAGATAATGACCCCTGGGACCCGCCTTTAATAGGTCCCGAAGTGGCGACTAGAACCAAGGGTATAGAATCACACTCAAGATGGAAGGAATTACCCTTTTTATTTAATAGGATCGGGAGATAAGATAGTAAATCCCAACAACACCAAAAGTGGAAGTACATGTAAATCAAAAACAAACCATTCTCATATGCATGTTCCAAAACTAAATGCCACAAAGTACAAGGAGACTACAAAGGTAAAGTACCAAAGAAAGAAAAACAAAAACTGCAGCTTTCCCAACGTGTGAGCTAGTATGGCCCCGCATGATCCCTGATGTCCTCCCGGAAACCTGAAAGCAGTTTTATATATGTAGGGTGAGCATACAAGTATACTCAGTAGGGAAAACCAAAAACACTCGGGCACAAGTTAAGAGGCATTCTAATGCCCTGTGAGAAAAGAGATAACCAAGTACCTAGCAAAGAAAACTATCCACTAAAGCCTCACCAAGGAACACTCCCCAAATAACTCAAGTCAAGTAATGTATAGTAATAGCACATCGATATTTGGGTACCCCGCGCCACTTTCCCATTAGTTTTTGAAGACATCCTACGTATCGAACATCTCCTGCCATTCTCACTGCAGTCCCACTGCCACTCCCCACCTGCACACACCTGGGACACAATCACACATCCCGCCCACAAACACTTGGTCCACAACAACAATGCATAACCATTCCCACAAACACTTGGTCCAGAACAACTATTGTCATGCCCGCAGACACTCGGGCCTCATCCCGAAGACTCTTGGGAAACAACCTACCCTCACACACCTGGGCCAACCACCACAACTACCATGCATGAAGAATATTGGGCTATAATGGACCTTAGGCTGTCATAGGATGCCCAGAGAGTCTTGGAATATTCGGGAAATGGATCAGAAAAGGAGATAATAACCAGCCACTCATAGGAGTGTTGGGTAAAACACCCTTCCCCACGAAATGGGGGTGTTCGGCACTAAGTGCTAGACTTGGGTGGGGTGAAAATAAGAAACATAATAACTAAAATTATATGTATAGGTAACAAGCACTCATCCCAACCTAGGGTTTCCAAATCCAACCTAAGAACAAACACCCTCATTACTATTCATTCATAAGAAACACCGAACCCACGACCATTTCACCACTCATCCCAGAAAATAATTCCCCATTGAGCCCATTCATTTTTTCATGTTCAAGTGATCCCATTTAAGTAAATTATGCACTACTAGGAAAATAACAAGAATAACCACAATCCAGAGGAAGAGAAACAGCCAAACAACAATTTAAGCATTCACACCTAGTTCTCTTGTAAAGTCACAACAACAAAGGGTTCTGTGATATTCCTCAAAGTACTGGAACCAAACCAAGCCTCGAGATACAGCCCCACATAGCTTCAGATTCACAACCAACAACCGTACCATAATAGAGGATCTCATCCCCCTCTACATCACCCCATAAGCATCAAACAGAACAAGACACCTACTACCAAAACAGAGTAGGGGAACATCTAGGTTCAATCACATCATTCATTAGGTTCTTCTTTCTATTGGTTAACTAGGGTGACCAGACAAGGATTTATGTTCACTGGGAATCCATTTAACCAATTGAGTTTAGGTGATTAACCAATTTCCATGTTACAGTTATTTAATCATCACATAAGACAAGGGTTCATTAGTGCGCAATAAAAGACCACCAATGGACATGATTTTCAGTGAACATAAGCCCATATAGTTCAAAACATATAGTGATATAATAGAGTACATCATAATTGTAAAATGCACCCCATCATTCTTTAACAGTCTATTTATTATCTTTGTTAAGGTTCGGTTTCATCCATTCCTATAGAAATAGTAGCGTACCCACACCGCATGATACACATTAAGGAGATACGAAGGAAAAATCCTTACCTGTTTGATCAAGGATCGATGTTCTTCTCAACACTCCAAGAACTAGGGATGTGTGACTTGCAGGGGAGGAACGTCGGGGACTCCAAGGATGAGCAGAAAGGCTCTGGGGTAGGCACACCACATGCCTCGGGAAGGGGAACTCCAAACGCACCAGGAAGAAAAAGGAAACCGTCCAAGAGGAAGAAGGAGAAGGAATTCTCATGTGATATCAGGATGAGATCTCATTGTTATAGGATATGGAACTTTGAATAGATTTAATGTCAGATCGGGGTTCCCCACATGGTTGGGAAGTTACGCATGATGGAATTAATTTTCATTTAGCAATTCTCCTCAGAGGGGTGGTCATAACAGCTATGCGTTAAACATTTTTCTTTAACCATAAGGAAACATGTAACAAGGGCAGAATTGGAAGGTACGGGGAAGGGCGTGACATCGAGGAAAACCCACAGGTTTTGGTATGTTAAGGGTTGCCCGGCTCTTGGGGGATTCTAGATATTTTTTATGGGATTTAATTGGCTTTTAAAGGAGGAAATTAAATCATCTTTACATTAAAAGATATGTTGCGGGAGCGGAAAGTTTGGGAACTAGAAGGTGAGGATACAGTGCCACCATCACCGTGCCACCCTCATGGTGCCACCATCACAGTTTCACCATTATGGTTCCACCATCAGCGGTTCCACCGTCACGGTGCCACTGTGACCGGTGTGCGACTGTCACGGTGCCACCATAATCGGTGTGTGACTGTGACTGGTGCCATCATTTCAGTGGAGCCGTGTTTTGGAAACATAATGGACTAGGAGGGTCCGGGCCATTACAGATGATACAGATACATCTCTCCCTCATATATTAGGTGAATATTTTTTTATTTTATTAAAATTTGAAAAAAAATCATTGATTATTTAGTAACTAAATTTTTTATCTATAAGTAGTTATGATACCCATTAAACTACTCTAAACTATGTTGATACATTTATACAATAAATTTGGAATAGATATATATATATATATATATATATAGATAATGGTGGATTATAATGAAGATTGATATATTATTAGAAAACATGGGAAATAATGTAAAAGATTCTTTGTAACTCTTGTCAAATATAGTGATATATTACCTATGTAACCAGTTCTGTAGTTTAAAGTGTAATAAAGAGTAGAGTATAGATAATGGATAGATATTTAGTTATAAATATTTATTTTTCTCTATGAAATTAATATACGTTAGAATATAAATTCAATTTTATAATTTCTAGTGGTGTTTCAATTTTCCAAATGGTGTGAATGTGATGATGGTTCCCATTATGGAGGTAGGTGTGATTTTGAGGTCTTAAAAAAGATTTATATTAGGTTTGGAAGGATAGAAAATTAACCCTCAGGATTGTGTTACTTTTTGTAATAACTATCATGTTAGTTAGTATTTTTTTTATGGTTTCATGCTGGAATAATCCTGTATTTCAATTATAGATATATATTATTTCTCAACTTCTATATGAAATAATTAATTAATTTTCGAAAAAATAATTTATTTAATAATATATAAATTTAGTAATAATAAAATTACAACAATAAAATAAGTAGGAAATGAAATATTTTCACCATAAGGTGGAAAAGTATTCCCAGACATGAGAAGAATTAGGTAAATATTTGTTTAATTTGTTTCACACACCCACATGCACCATATTAATATTTTGTATTATATTATTGAAATATAATTTTTAAAAATATATACTAAATATTTAGGATCATGTGTCATGCGCCCAGTTATTTTTCTCTATATGGAAGACAGTGGATTGAAACGATGTCAATCATATTATGTGTGGAAAAAATTATTAGAATATTGATATTTTAAATCAAAATTACCAATTAATAATTAAATTATTTTTTATTTTATAACTAATTTCATAGGTCCCATTGGAGACACTTCAAAGAGAGGGAGAAGACCATTTAGTACCTACTAATAAATTTATTCAGGCTTCCGGTCATGTTCACCAATGGATAGTTCTTTATAATCCTAGAATAAACATTATTCCAATGAAGTGTTAGGCATTGGAGAGGACTTGTAATTTTTATACTATATCTATTAGAGAGTATTTATCTGTTTAAAAATATAATCAAATGCATATTATTAGTCCACAAATGACCATTGGATTTTAGTTTATACGATTCACAATTCCATGAGACATGTCATCATAGTTTGTGCTTGGATGTCCTCTATACTTGAATGATTTTTTGTTAGACTTGGCATGGGAAAACAATTCTCATGTGAGATATTGTTTTGTTTTGTGTGAAAATGTTTCATGGGTTAACTGTTTGAGCTCTAAGAGTTTATTCACTAGAAGTTATACTTTTGAGAGCCCAAATAAAGAATAGTTCACCAAAAATATTGAATTCTATTTATAGGAAGTGGAATTAGGTTCACTATAAGTTCAATAGGTGGGTGGATCAGTTCATTAGTTGAAATAAATGAATTTAATGTAATTTCAATAGTCCCTTGGGATTTCAGATCAATAGAATCATTGTGAATAGTGTCATATCATTTGAAGTTTAGCGGTAATAACTACATAGATGAGTTCAATGGATGAAGAACAACAGATTCTATGTGTGGAAATTATGAGGAGTAATATCTGAAGCTGTAACATGGTAATACATTGATAAATACAGACTAAATATTGTGGTAATTAATAGAAGTGGATACCAATATCCTAATAGAATTCCAATGCCATTGAAAGAAGAGTTGAAGTTCATGAGATCCATGAACTGTAGTGATGGAGGATGGAATTATTTCCTATAAAATGGAAAAGATAAATTCATTTAATCATCAAAGTGAAGTGGAGATAATGGGTATATTTCATCAAAATATTGTGTTCGTAATGAATTTAGAGAACCATTTTTTCCCTTGTAATACATTGAAATATTTATACATATGTTTTCAAACCCATGATCTCAAATAGCGTGAAATTACGAGGCGTGGTTGTGGGTGCACATTTTCTTAAATAAAATTGGATAACTCCTAAAAGGAATATCAGAATATAAATATATGACTATTTTTTATTTCGGAATTCAATTTTTACCCTAGGGGAACCCTAAAATAGATTTGTGTGTGGTATTCAGATAAATCGGCCATTGGAGGTACGTTTGGTGGATTAATTAATTATTTAAATTCATTCATTCATTCATTTGAACTAATACAATTTCCAAAAAATATATCATTTTATTGATTTATCAAGGTTAGAATCATAATCATGGGACTATTTAGATCTTCTTTCTCCTCTCCTTCTATTGGAAAATCACATCCGACGACAACAGAACTCTGGATTGGAGCAGATCAGGGCGCAGGAAATGAAAAAAATTCCTTCAATAATTAGTGATCACATTATTTTATAAATAATGGTCCAATGTCTAAAAAAGAATCATCAATTTTTGTATTTCACCCATTTTTATTAAATTTTTTGAGTAGATCAATTCCCTCCGTTGATCTGTGCCGATTGGGGCCTTTGCATGTGCTTGTGTATCAATTTATTTGATTATTTAATTTTTTTATAACCCCAGAATACCCATTCTTGATAATTGGTCAAGAATTGTTGTAAATTATCAATAAACATTTTTCGTTCCTTTTCCACTTAACTGCTTTATGTTATTCACTGTTTGCACCCTGCAATTCCGGTTTGATATTGTTGGGCAGTACTGAGCCCAATTGGACTCCCAAATTCATGACAAAACAATATAAAAGTGATGGATCGAATAATAAGGGATATATATAGGATATTTTTGGGTTTTAGATGAATTTGTTTTATGGTAAATGACAAAAACCATCGATGAAAGAAGGATTCAGAGGCATACGGGATGTTCAACAATCCTCTGGGGACCAACAAAAACCAATTTCAAGACACGGAATTTACAGAAAAGACATATCTTATAAATATACACTGATTTTATATGGTTTGGAGCTGATATATATGGAATAACATCTATATTCGAAGCACAGATAAAAGATTTGGATTTCTGGAAAAATACCAACTATACGTCGTGTAGTTTGAAGAACAAAGAGCATGTCAATGCCCTTATACTGTGACTATGGTTTTGGAGATTTATAAGGATGGAACACGATTTAGTCTCCCTATATTTATGTATCATTTCCTTGGATGGATGATCTATGTGGAAGAGAACATAGGTAGGACCCAATGCTGAAGTATATGAACAGGCACATTGTCATGTACTAAAGTAAATATATATAGGGAAAAATACACGGACATGGGATATATACACGGACACATCCAACCACACGGGTGATACCCCGAGTGGCATGGTCACACCATGCATATCCCCAAAACTCCATGTATACCTAAATATTTGTAAATTTGTGTACCTCTAGGGACACGACCAGGTGATGGAGCGGGACTACACATCTTGTGGGTCCCATCACACGTCATGTACCCCTTGATTACTTTTGAGGAAAATTCAAACTCACGTATATCCAACATTTGGACTCATATTTTCACCTATGAGTAGCCTGTCTTGATTATTTTTTCACATATAATGTGATGGTTTCCTTGGTTTTGGATCTTGGGATATGATGTGAGATGTTTTAGAAGTGGCACTTGTTTAGGTGATGCTCGATGACGGCATTGATCAAGTAGGATCACCAGAGGCATTCTGAATGGAACCCTCCAACTGGGATGGGCATGGGTCCTTAATGAATAGAGTGGAACACCATATCTTGGATAGGAATGGGTCCTCTAATATCATAGTGGAACCCACCTATTTTCATAGGGCATGGGTCCTTTATCGATACTGAGAGTGGAAGCCTCTTGCTGGGTTGGGCAAGGGTCCTCTACCACCAAAGAGGAACCCTCCAGCTAGGATGGGTAGGGGTCCTTAACCAACATAGTGGAACCCTGTGTCTAGGTAGGACATGGGTCCTCTATAGAAAATTTGAGTGAAAACCTCCTATTACAATAGGGTATGGGTCCTCTATCTATTCATTGAGTGGAACCCTCCTGTTATAGCAGGGCATGGTCCTCTACCTAGAGATTATAGTCCCTTGATTGTGTGTCATAGTGATGAGGCATAGATTGACTTGGATTGTTTCTCATGGATAGATGCGTATGATGTTGGGAATCATTGTGTGATTGTTATAACCAATGGAAATGTTGGGACCAAGTTGGATGATAAATTTTTTGGATGAACAAAGCATTTCCTTTTTTTCAAGAAAGTTCGAGAAGAAAGGAAATCACTTCACGTTGTATAAGTGGGTGAGGAAAGATAAGAAAGTTACAATACTCTCCACGGTAAATCTGACAATGATTTTCTGGTCTGTATTTCACAGAGATCATAAGTTTTTTAGAGAGCTTATTATTCAGGCATTGTGAAGGAAAGGGGGTGAAATGATGCAGCTGATCAGTATGGCTGGTCTGGCAGAAGCAGATGTCTAATGCGGTGTAGTTTCCCAATGTTTTCCAAATTTTTGGGGTCCAAGATTTGGAGTTGGGATAGCATCAAGAAAAGTGTATTTTCTTAAATAGAAGATCAAAATATGGAAAAGAAATTAATTTATCAAATAAGGGCTTCACGAAGTGTATTTCACGAAGAATTGAAAATTTTGATGGTGTTCTTCACGATTACAATAAGCTTCGCAAATGGCAGAGGTGAACAGCTTCGTAAGAAATTTTTGAAGTGAAAAGGAAGAAGGAGCAAGGCGGCAGCATGAAGGAAGAAAGAGCATCGTATTAGTGCAATGGAAGAAAGAGAATCATGGCGGTTCAAAGGATTTGATGGAATTCTTCGCGATTACGATGATATTCACAAATCTAGAAAATAGTTAGGGTGCTTCACGAAACAAATTGAATTTAGGCGGAAATTCTAGAGATCCAAAATTTTATGCTGATGTGGTGATAATGTGGAGAGAAGGTTCTAGAGTTAGTGGAAAAGACTATAAATATTCCCTTACCCCCGAGAGATAAGAAGATAAAATTAAAGAGAATTTTAGATCTCTCAAATTGTGAAGATGGTTTGCAGAGGAAGCGAGCTCTGCGAAAGCAGTAAGCTCTATGAAGGAAAGGTGCTTCACAATGAGCCTCTGAGCTTTGTAAAACAATAAATTCACAAAGACCAATCTGTGATTTTAAAAATAGAGAGCTCTACGATCTAGTGAGCTTTTCAAACTAGGGATCTTTGCAAACTAGAGTGCCTTGCAAAGCTAGGAGCCTCATGAAGGATCTCCAAGAACTGAATATTTGAGTACTCAAATTAAGTGATAATTACTTTCAAGAGAATAAATATTTGACCGTGGTATATTACTAAGTATCATTATGAAGTCCAAGTAGTTCCTATCATCTTCTGGATAGGAAATAGAAGATATTTTTTCAAAGATCATAATTTTGAATGGTTATCAAGAAGCCCAGAGATATTGCTTTACCCTGTTTGTGCTATGAGTGTTCACACATACTTGAGGATTATCTCCCAAGTGCTACACAAGTTAAATAGAATATCCTACTCACTTTATTACACTTCAAAGTATTTTTTCTAGTGGATTTTGTGGTACTGGATTATTTCTATACCACACCATGGATGTGGAAACTAATGTTGAGTAGTAAACCTTGTAAATAGTGTGTTCCTATAGTTGTGTGTTTTCAGTAGGGAAAGAACTATTTAATAGAAGGTGAAGGTTATTTCAATAAGGGGAATCATAAAAGAAAAATATATCACTGATTCACCCCATCCCCCTCTCAGTGATACTTGGATCCTGACTGAGTAACTTCATTTCGTATCAGAGGGACATGTTCCCTTAGTTTGTTCTTTGGTGAAGTTTTAAAGATATGTTTTGATGTAGAATCTAAATTGTGTGAACATTAAGGTGATTCCAATATTTTATGGGAATAATTATCTTATCTGGAAAGATATAATGATTCCTTATCTTATGTAACTTGGATATAAAGTTCTTGAAACTATAACAGATGGATTTCCTACTATTGATGACAAGGTTCCTCTTACACCTACAGATAAGAAGAATCATGATAATTATAGGAGATCTAAAATTTCATTACTCTTATCTCTTTCTGAGAGTGAATTTTTAAGACTCAAAGGTTTTGCTAAAGCCAAAGGAATCTGGGACAAACTAAAAAACATCTATGAAGGAAATACAAAAGTGAATAAGGAAAAACATCAAATCTAGAGAATGATATATAAAAACTTAAAGATGGGTGATAATGAATCAGTTGAGGACATCTTTACCAGGATAAAATACATTTTCAATACAATCAGATGTCTTGGTAAAAAGTTGGATGATTCTATAGTTGTTGAAAATATCTTAGGAATTCTTCCTGAAAAAAATGTTTCTAAAGTTTCGTCACTGGAAAATAGATATCCTAAAACATCATCGCTAGATGATTTTCATATAACTCTCATCACTTATGAAATGAGAAGGGAGAATTATGTGAAGAGAAATTGAAAAGTTAATAGAGAAATGTATTTTAGGGATGCAAAGAAATAGAAGTCAAATAAAATTCATATTGAAGATGAAGCTGGTGAATCTGACTCTGAAAATGAGGTATGTCATAAATTTTATGAAATATTGTCCTTGATTTATAAAAATGTGAAAAGAGTCACAGGGAAATACAAAGGGAAACTCCCCTTGAAATGTTTTGAATGTGGAGTTGTTGGCCACTTGGTGGCTAATTCCCCTCAAAAATGGAAAGATGAAGATAGTGATGAAGAAAACAGAAGAACAATAAGGTCATGGAAGAAACAGGATGGAAAATATAAATATTCTGGAAGAGGTAAGGATAAAAAGTTCATCAAATAAAAAAGAAGAATATTTTTGTTAAAAATGAAAAGGATTATGATAGTGAGACTAAGTCTAAAAATTCTGTTGTAGAGAAAGATAGAGAGAGTTCCTTTTTTGAAACAGTGAATCGTGATGATTATGGGAGTAGTAGTACTGAAGAAAAATAAAATCAACTTGAATAGTATCTAAAAGAAGAGCTGAATGAATGTTTGAGAAAGATCAGAAGGCTTGAGAAGGAAAACAAAAAATTGAAAAATGAAAACTCTTTATCAAATAACCAATAATGTTTTCATGACAAGAATGAAAAATTTGAAAAAGAGATTGATGATTTGAAAAATTCTCTTGGGAGAGAAAAGAATCTTAATAATCATTTTGAAGTAAAGATGAAGGAAAAATAAGATAATTTTTAAAGCTAAGGAAATGAACACAAGGTTGAAAAACATAGTTACAGAATTTGGTGAATGTTCTGCTAAGAATGAGCCTAATAAGTATCATCAAAAGTTGCCATCAATGTTTGAGAAGAAAGGTGGAATGGGTACTGATAAGTGAAATGTTGGAAAGGATACGTATGTGGTCAAAGTTATCAATACTGAAAAATTAGAAGCATCTAAAAATCTTGATTCCATAAAGATGTATACCACTTCTAGTTCCAATAATATTGAACATAAATCTGAGCTAAAGAAGACAGTTACAATTGAAAATATAAAGGACGGTGTATAGTATAATTCTAGTAAGAAGATTGTTGAGAATCATGTTCACAACTATGGTCAGTATGGAAGTTTTTGAGGAAAAATATTCATTCTATGGCTATTGTTGGTATAGTGGTGGATTTGGACACATGGACAATATGTGTTGTTTCAACCAACAACATTACAAATATTCCACAAGTTTAGAAAGACAAGGATTGAGGGGGAGTAAATCCTTTCAAAAGAGAAAATCTATAAATAAATTTTATATGATATCTGAGATGGTTGGTGTGAAAGATGATAATAGGTTCCAAACACTATAAACTAGTTGTGAAAGATGTGATCGTCTAGGACTTCTTGCTAAGGGTTGCCTTATTCTGTTACCAGAGTAACAAAAGATTCATAATAATCCTTAGCAGCCAATGTTTTTAAAATCTAAAAGGGATAGTTCTGCTAAGTCCAAAAATAAAGAGTTCATGGTTTTCCGTCCAAAACACATTGACTTGGCTAGGAAAATGGAGGAATCACAATAGAAAGTGGAAGAAAGGGAAGAAAAAAAATCTCTTGTTGTCAAAACTTCTTTCAAAGATACAAAAGGAGAACGTCCCTATATTATTGATAGTGGGTGTTCCCCTCATATTATATGAGGCTTAAAGCCTCTGAATAAATTGAAAGACTTAATATAAGGAATAGTGAAATTTGGTAATGATGAATCTTTAAGGATTAAAGGTGTTGGATCAGCCATCACTGGAAAATAAAAGATGAAATCCAAGAAAAATCTATTTGTTTATTCGCTAAATCATAACCTAATAAGTGTGTCACAACTCTGTGATGAGGGAAACTAATTTATCTTTAGAAAATATGGGTTTTGTGTGAAAAAATGAAAATAGTGGAAATATAGTTACAAGAGGCCAACGTACAAGAGGGAATTTGTTCCAAGTTGGTGAAGTGCAGAACTCTTGTTACATGGGTGTGGTGGATGCAAATCGGTTATGGAATAAAATTTTGGGACATATGTTTCAAAGAAATATGTAAAAGTTATCAAAGAGAGATAGTGTCCAAGATATTCCTAATTTATCAAGAAGAAGATATTGGTGTTACACTATTGGTGAGAAAGGGAAGATTACAAAATCTATGCATAAGAGAGTTGAAATTCTCTAAAAAATCCCTTTAGGACTTATAGACTCTGATATATTTCGACCAATGATCAAGTAATCAACAAATATAGATAATTAATTTATTAATTTCATTGAATACTTTACTCACATTACTTGTGTTATGTACATGAGACATAAGTCAGATTCTCTAACAATGTTTAAGAGTTTCAGGAGGAAATTATAGATGTAATGTGAGTATTCAGTGAAGAAGTTGAGAACTGATAATGGTGGTGAGTATAAGAATGAATATTTTGAAGTTTATCTTGAGAAGCATGGAATTCAGCATGAGTACAGTTCACCATACACACCTCAACAAAATAAGGTTACTGAAATAAAGAATCGAAGTCTAGTGGAAATGGGGAGAACTATGTTACTTGAACATAGTCTTTCTCATAATTATTGGAGGCAAGCCATGCACACTACTGTGTATATTCAGAACCAATGTTTCTTTTGGACAAACTCATATATGACTCCATATGAAATGTTCTATGGAAAAACTCCAAGTCTAAAACACTTAAGAGGTTTGGGGGTCCATGCATTATAAAGAAGAAAGGTGGAAACCTTGGAAAGTTTGAGAAAAGAGGAGATGATGGAATTTTTCTTTTATATTCTCTAGAAGGAAGAGAATATAGATGTCTCAACAATGAAAAAATAAGAATTATTGATTCTTCTTATTTAAAATTTATTGAAAATGTTGAGAAAGAAAAGAATCCATATGCTGATGTGGAAGTTGAGCATGATAGAGAATATTTTGTTAATGATTTTGATAATGCTACAGACTATGTTAATCATACTCAAGAAGAGGAATCCTACTCTGCAATATCGAGTGATGAGGATGAAGTTTGAACAACTCATCCTAGGCTGAGGAAAAAATTAGAGGCTCAGAACATTATTGGAGATCAACATTAGATGGTTCAAACAAGAAGAACAAATTATGCTATAACACATACTTCTCTTTATTTGAAAGTTGAACTGAATGATGTAAATTAAGAATTTGAACATATAAAATGGATTCAGGCTATGAATTAAGAGCTTTATCCGATATAGAATAATGATACTGGGGAACTTGTACCCAAGTCGGAGAATAAGAACATTATTGGTACAAAATGGGTTTTTTGGAACAAACTAAATGAAGAAGATAAAGTAATAAGAAACAAAGAAAGATTGGATTTAAAAGCGTATTCAAAAATCGAAGGCATTGATTTTGATGAAACCTTTTCTTTGGTGGAAGGATTGGAAACAATCAGTATCTTTCTTTTTATTTCTGCACAACGTGGTTACAAAATCTTTCAAATGGATGTAAAATCTTCATTATTAAATGGCGACCTTAATGAGGAATTTTACATTGATCAACCTTGTGAATTTTTTATTGGGAAGGATGAATATTATTTGTGCAGGATAAAGAATGATTTGTATGGGATAAAATAGGCTCTAGGGGAATGGTATTCTAAATTAGATACTTTATTGAGGAATATGAATTTTAAAAAAAATGTAGAATTGATAGAAATCATTACATCAAGGAGTGTCAAAAGTTTTCACTGATCGTAATTGTTTTTGTCGATGACATTATCTTTGCTAGGAATGATGAAAGATCATGTGAGAGATTTTTTGAGGATATTAAGAAGTTATTTTATATTTCCATACTAGGAGAAATGAAATACTTTCTTGGGCTATAAATTTCATAGAAGAAGAATCACATTTTTCTGTCTCAAGAAAAGTATGCTAAGGAACTTCTCAAGAAGTTTGGCATGGAAAATTCAAAACCAGTGTCCACACTAATTCCAGTGGGAACCAAGTTGTCTAAATATGGAAAAGGCATGGAAGTTGATCAAAAATAGTTTCGAAAGGTGATTGGAAGTCTGTTTTATTTGACTACCTCAGGAACTGACATCATCTATGTTGTTACTTTGTGTTCAATATTTTAGAGCACTTCTAAAGAATCACATTTTATTACATGAAAATGAATTCTCAGATATATAAAAGGCACAATAAATTTTGGAATCAGTTATGATGGCTCAAGAAATATTGATCTATTCTGGTATTCAGAAGCATATAGTTCAAGAAATGTTGATGATCAAAGATCCACATCTGGTGGAGTTTTCTTTCTGGGAAAAAGTTATGTTGGTTGGAATACCATGAAAAAAATTCAGTAACTCTTAGAATATCTGAAGCTAAGTATGTTGCTACTACTCAAGCTACAACTCAACTAATGTGGATGAAGACTCAGTTGGAAGATCTACTTATTGAAGTAAAGCTACCCTTGATCTCGGGTTGTGATAATCAGAGTGTAATCAATCTTACAAGGAATCTGGTACAACATTCTCATTCAATAAATATTGACATAAAGTACCACTTCATCAAAGATCTGGTGGAGAAGAATTAATTGAGAATGGATTACATTCCTAATTCTGAACAATTGGTTGATATATTCACAAAACCTTTACCAAAGGAACTATTTTCAAAATTGAGGTTGAACATGGGTGTCCAACCTACTTCTCATCAAGGTTGAGGTAGGTGTTTATGTCCCCTCTATCATATTATATATGGTTAGTTTTTTCAAGGGGGGTAATTTTCATAAATCTATCCTTGTGGAAGCATGAATAAAGGGGGAGTTGTGGGTAAGGTGTGAATTCAACATGTAAGTGTGTGAACTATTCTAACTGTTTTTCGGTTGCAGAATGGTTATAGAGTGTTTGTAGGGAAAACAATTTTATTTGAAATAATTTTGATGAAGGATAAAGAGGAAATATGGTATTATGTCATTTAATATTCACTTATTTTGGATAGCATGGTCTTGTTGTCAATAATTCTTGATTCCTACAATTATTTAGCTCATGTAGGCTTAGAATTGTTGATAAGTGACCCATTTCTATAGGTTTAAAAGTTCAGTGATTAATGAATCATGGTTGACAACCAAAACCAAAGGAGGGATTTTTTGGACCAATTTGGCTGATGATGTTGTTGGATGAATGAAGTATTTTCTTTTTTTGTCAAGAAAGTTTGAGAAGAATGGAAATCACTTCACTTTTATAAGTGGGGGAGGAAAGATAGGAATGTTACAATACTTTACATGGTAAATATGTTGATGCTTTGATGGTCTATATTTCCCAAATATCATATGTTTTTTGGAGAGCTTATGATGCAAGATTTATGAAGCAAAGGGGTATAAATGATGCAACCAATTAGCAAGGTTGGTCTGGCAGAAGCAGGTGTCTACGGTGGGGCAAGTTCCCAGTGTTTACCAAATTTTTGGGGTCCAAAATTTCTTGTTGGGATTGTATCACAAAAAGTGTATTTTCTTGAAGAGCATATCAAAATATGGAAAAGAAATGAATTTCACAAATATGGGCTTCATGAAGTATCATTTGTGAAGATATGAAGAAAGTTGACATTGTTCATCGTGATTATGACAAGCTTCGCGAATGGAAAAGGTGAAGAGCTTCATAAGAAAGTGTTACGATGCAAAGGAAGAAGGAGCAACATGGCAGTGCGAAATAAGAAAGAGAATCACGGTGGAATAAAGGAAGAAAGAGCATCACGGAAGTGCAATGTATTTTATTGAACGCTTCGTGATTATGACAAGCTTTGCGAAGCCGGAAAATTGCCATAGTGCTTCGCAAAACATAGTGGATTTTGGAGGAAATTTTGGAGCTCTGCAATTTGATGATAACGTGGGGCTAAGGTGGCTATAAGGTTCTAGAGTTGGTGGGAAAAGACTATAAATAGACCCCTACCCCCTTGAGGTAAGCAAAGAGACTTAACGATAATTTCAGAGCTCTCAAATTGCGAAGAAGGTTCATAGAAGAAGTGAGCTCGGTGAAGGTAGTACGATCTGTGAAGGAAAGGAGCTTCCCAATGAGCCATTGAGCCTTGTGAAATAAGAACTTCACAAATAAAAATCTTTTCTTTGAGAAATATTGAGATATGTGATATAGTGATCTTTGTGAACTAGAGTGCTCTGCGAAGCTGGGAGCTTCGCAAAGGAGCTATGCGAGCTGAAGATTTGAGTACCCAAATTAAGTGAGAAGTGATTTCAATAGAATAAAGATATGACTGGGGTATATAAATAAGTATCATTATGACGTCCAATTAGTTCCTATCTGCTTCTAGATAGGAAAGAGAGTATATTTTTTTCAAAGATCATATTTGTGAATGGTTGTCATGAAGCACGGAGATATTGCTTTACCCTATTTGTGCAAAGAGGGTGCACACATACTTGAGGATTATCTCCAAAGTTCTACAATAGTGAAATGGAATATCCTACCTATTTTATTCCAAATCAAAGGGATTGTTTTCTTGTGGATTGGGTGGTACTGGATTATTTTCGTACCACACCAAGGATGTTTCTACTCTTGTTGAGTAGTGAACCTTGTAAATCTTGCGTTTCAGTGGTTGTGTGAGTTCAGTAGGGAACGAACTCTTTAACAGAAGGATAAGGTTATTTCAATAATTGGAAACATAAAAGAAAAGGATATCACTGATTCACCCCCTCCCCCTTTAAATGATACATGGATCCTAACTAGGTAACTTTAGAAAACTTTTTTCCATAGCTGATATGTGAGATGGATATCTACTT
Organism: Viscum album; assembly: GCA_963277665.1. Classification (NCBI taxonomy): domain Eukaryota; kingdom Viridiplantae; phylum Streptophyta; class Magnoliopsida; order Santalales; family Viscaceae; genus Viscum; species Viscum album. Next base: position 565,100,610 of record OY728120.1, on the reverse strand, counting down.
TCACTCTCATTTGGGATTCTTTTATTGAGAATATATATATATATATATATATATATACATATCTATCCATGTTGGTGTATCTTCTTACTCTCCTACCATGGGTTAAGAATATGTGTGGGGTATGCCATGTGATTTTCATGTTTAGCTTCTCATAGTTGGATGAGTATACTCTTCTTCTATGGGTGGAAGATACTCAATGCATAGTTTATCGACACACTATGTTGAGGCCCCTATTATTGAATGAGGTTGATCTTACTACTTTTTTTGGGTTGATCTACATGATATTACTATTTTTTATATTCCTATTCATAATGTATCACTTAATACCCACCCACCCCCCACCTTCATCTTATGTGGAATTCTATTGTGTATGTGTATATACTCACAACTGCATGGGATTTTCCTGCATGTGTCGTCTCTTATGAAGATGACAGACAAGTCAGTGGTGACATCAGATAGGAATAGAGATACTAGGTGTTTGGGACCTCATATGGTGGTAGTATCATGGATATTTGGAGATAGGATCCTCCAATAGTTTACTTTCTAGTTTTTTCAAGTTGCGACATATTTCTGGTTTGGTGTGTATTTTCCCCTTTACCTTTCAGTTTTCACTATCGTACTATTACACACCCTAGATGTTTTTCATTCTTGGTTTAAATTCTATATATTTAATCTTTTTATTATTCTTCTACACTTAGGAATTGAGATGGATTTGTGGGTTCTTATAGGTACATTTGGAAAATTCCTCCCTGTGTTAGTTATGTTATCGATGCTGGTTGATATCCCCTAGCCTATGGAGGTAGGTTGGGGTAGTTGCAACTCGAGCCAAAATTAGGGTAAGGTCATGAATGATTTATATCATAGGCGTTTTGATCCTTCGGATTGTGTTTGAAGTAGTCCCCTTATGATAATTTGGTTTGGATTAGGGAAACATTGTCAAAGTGTCTTGAGTGCGACTCTCAGGCCAGGGAATCCATTGATGGTATGGGTGTTCGAGATTTCCAATAACTATGACCTTAAATACATTCTTTTAGACTAATCATACCAAAACATTGGGTGTAAGGATAAATAGTACATGCATTATATAATATTGAGTCTTTTACTATCCTTCTTGATTCTTCTACCCATTTTTGTTATATATATATATAGGCTTATCTGAAAATGGTATGTCTTGATAAATTTCAGGATGAATTTTTTATGACAGCCATATAAGATACACATTGCTGATGATATGATGAGAGATTATGCCCTAGTTTAGGGTTCATCCCATAAGATTCTTCCACCATGTGGTTAAGTAGTAGAACCTACACCTTTTGAGTGGTAGATCACCCCAATAGAGAAGGATGCGGATGCACATAGACTTAGCACTCTCTATGAGTTCCAACGCTAGAGGCTGATGAGGATCTGTGGTGAACCAGATCCCCAGGCAGCAGAGGATTGGCTAGAGTTGGTGGTCTGCATATTAAACATTATTCAGACCCTGTTAGATCAGGTGGTTGTTCTAGAAGCCATCATTTTTCATGGAGTAGCTGGCCATTTGTGGATTCTTATTACTCAGATGCACAATGAGTCTACACTATAGTGTCTTGTCTTCCATCATTTATTTCGTGTGGAGTAAATCCCCTCTGATTTGTGCTCAATTTGAATTTTGGAGATTATAGAGCTATATTAGGGAGGGATTATAGTGGTTTATTATGAAACTAAACTCACGGACCTTACCCATTACTCCCATGATATGATCCAAGATGGCTACTTCTGATCAAGAAAGTTTGAGTAGGGACTCCGTAGATAGATTTTTTCCTGTGTAGTAAACTTGTTCATACACACCTATTTCGGGGTGTTGGAGTGGGAACTTGTGATAGATATAATTATGTTAGAGGGAATCTAAGTAGATGGAATTGGAAGTGGGAATCATAGAGCTTAGACTATTGTAGCATCTAGTAGGTTCCAGTTGACAGGATCTCGGCACAATAGATCTGATCATGATCAGACTCAGACATGCGGTCAGTTGGGATAGGGATTGCGTAGAACACCAGGGAATACTGGAGGAGTGGTTCATTTCTTATGATGAGAAAGGTCACATAGAGCATGATTATCTGACCATGTGTATTGAGGATAATAGGAAGATAGCTAATAGAATTTCACGGTAGAGATAGTGTCAGGATCAGAGATCTCCATGTAGAGGGAAGGGAAGGCCTCATGGAGGAGCAGATAGCAGAAGAGTATGAGGAGTTGTGCAACGTTGTAAATTCTAGGATATCCTTCCACCTCCACCACCAAGTGGTCCACATTAGACTTAGGGAGTTAGGATTTGGGGGCACTGATAGCTCCAAGATTTGGAGTCTTATTACCCCACAGTGCACGAGATGATCAAAGGTATGATATGTGTATTTTATAATCTTGCACCAGTATTATTATACATAGGTTATATTCATTCCTTCATCTCTTTAATTTTGGTACAAGAGTTGGATCTCCTAGTTGAGGTGCTAGCCTAGCATCTTCATCTTGGGGTTCTTATAGGTAATGTTTCTTATGTATCTTTTATCTTCCTGTAGTGTGAGTTATCTCTTGGTGGAGAGAGGATCATGTGGGAACTTTTGGTCATCACGATGTAACTCTATAAAATCATATTGGTTATGTATTGGTTGTCCATGGTCCGAGCCAATATTGATTTTCAACGCAGATGAGTCAGATACCTATACACTGATGATACAAGATTCACCTTTATGGTCTAGAGGGATCTCATGGTAGGATGAATGGGTTCTGCAAGCAAGATACTACTTCCCATCACTCATAATTTTGTGAGTATATCCCTCAGTGTATCAGGATCTTTAGGCTTCTAGGTTTCTGCATTTTTGGAGGATTATATGGAAATATTTCTTAAGTATGTTTTGGGGATAACGATGAGGCAGGAGATGGGTTTTTTCATTCCCATGCACCCAGAGACAACTCTGATTTTTTCTAGGGGATATTAGATGGCCCCTACCGAGATTCGAGAGTTGTAGTTGTTGATGGATAACCTTCAAGAGAAGCGTTTCATCATTCCTAGTGTGTCCCTTGGGAAGCTCTAATGTATATCGAGAAAGAGGAAGACATAAGCTTACTTCTTTTCATGGATTATCATCACCTGAACCAAGCCATGATAATTAATAAGTACCCCTTATTGAGGATTTATGACCTATTTAATTAGTTTCAAGGTGCAATATGATTCTCGAAAATTGATCTATGGTCCAACTACCACCATTTTAGGGTCTACAAGGATGATATTCCAAATATGGCCTTCTAATGTCTCTATGTACAATATGAATTCATGGTGATGCCCTAAGATGTGACGAATTCTGCTTCCATATTTATGGATTTCATGAACCGGATCTTCCATCTGTACATGGACCAGTTTTTTGTTGTATTCATTGATGAAATACTCATCTACTATACATCAGGGGAGGATCATGTAGATCAATTGATTGTGGTTATAGAATTGTTTCCATAGCACCAGCTTTATGTGAATCTTTCTAAGTTCTAGTTCTGGATTCATGAGGGTCAATTTATGGGGCAAGTAATTTTTGAGAAAGTTTTATCCATGTACCAAGTAAAGATCGATGTAGTTATTGACTGGGAACCACCCAATATCATGTCATAGTTTTGGATATTTCTTTTATTTTTGGTGTACTACATATGGTTTTTGGTATACTACTCTGGGATTGTGTCCACTTTGACACACCTGAAGCAGAAAGGGTAATCATTTACCTAGACTAAGTGGTGCATGAGGGCCTTTGAGGAGTTGAGGTTGGGGATTATGAGTGATCCTATGTTGATATTACCATAGGAGGGTGTGTGGTATGTAGGGTATTGAAATAGATCAGTTATTGGTTTTGGCTATGTTTTGATGTAGTGGAAGGCAGTTATCACATACGGTTCGAGGTATATGAGACCCCATGAACAGAACTATGTAAATCAAAAACTATATATGGAATTGGTAATATTTTCCCTAAGTATATGGAGGCACAATATTATATGGGATAGTTTTTTGATTTAATCAAACAATAAAATTCTTAGATACATCTTCGCATAGAGAGACTTGAACCTGAGACAACGACACTAGTTAGAGTTAGTATAGGACTATGACTCTGAGATATTATATTCCCTTGAAAAGTGAAACATAGTAGTAGATTCCATTAGTAGGAATTCACAAGCTCACTTGGAATAGGAGGATTTGGATCCGATGGATTTCTTTCAGATGACCTTGGTGAAGCAAGAGGGTACAACTTTTTTTCCTTTGATGGTATTGACTCCTCTGATTCTTGAGCGTGTGAGAGATTCCCGACTAAGAGATATTGATTGTGAGTTATTTTATGACCAGATATTCATAGGGGGTTCACAAGATAGATATTTTGATGGTGGTAAATATGTAAATATACTATCAGTGGTAGTTTCTGTGGTCTGTAAAGAGATGGAGTGTTGCCAAGTTTTTCTCTCAATGCCTCACCAATCATTAGGTGAAGGATGAGCACCAGGTTCGGGTTAGTTTGTTGAAGCCTCTTGGGATACCAGAGTGGAAGTGGTATGGAATATCAATGTTATTTTTACCAAGTTTTCCATAGATATAAAATATCCTTGATTCCATCTGGGTGATATTTGACCGACTCAAGAAGTCGAAACACTTCCTTACTATCAGAGAGCATAGTTTGGTGGAGTGTTTTGAGAAGTTGTACATATGGGAGATTTTTCATCTCCCTGAGGTTCCCTTAACAATTTTCTCCGATCATGATTCACTTTTTATGTCATGATTATGGATAATTATACATGTGTCATTTGGATCCCAAATAAGGATTGGTAAAACCTTTCACCCCCAAATCGATAGGTAAAATGAGTGCACTATCTAGGTGTTGGGGGATATGCTAAGGGATTGTGTGCAAGACTTCAGGAAAAATTAGGAGGATCTCTTTAATTTGGTGGTGTTTGCATACAAAAATAGAAACCAATGTACTATCATTATTTCACCTTTATAGGACCTTTACAAGAGACCATGTAGGTTAAACATGTGTTTGATAGAGATTGGGGAGACCTATCTTATGAGCCAAAAGATGGTACAGATGATGGTGGAGAAGTTATAGGTCATCCATGAGCATATTAGTATGGATCAAAGCTAGTAGAAATCATACATAGATCATTATTATAAATCCCTTGGAATTCAAGCATGGAGACCATGTTTTTATGGTATTCTCCCCACAATGAGGATTTTGGATGTTTAGCTGGAGAGGCAACCTTTCTAGGAGGATCATCGGTCCATTCAAGATCATACAGAGGGTTGGTGGGGGTTTTTTGACCTCACCCTACCCGCATAGTTGGAGTGGGTTGATGACATCTTCCATGTGTCACAACTAAAAAGATACATTCATGGTACCACACACATAATCTATTGGAACAAGTTGTAAATTTAGGATGGAATCACCTTTATGAAGAACCCAATGGTGATCAAGTATCTAAAAGAGAGGACCCTGTGTGGACCTACCATCCCCTTGATTTGCATGTTGTGAAAATATGGGAATGTGTAGGAGATGACCTTGGAGTGGGAGATCCAAATGTGGTCTTAGTATCCCACGTTCTTTGTTTAGTTTTTATTTTATGAATGAAAATATTAAAGGATGGAGTTATGTAGAGACCTGATTTTTTCCTTATAATAATTTGAAATATTTCTACATATATTTATAGATTTAGGAGCTAATACGTCATGTGATTCCAAGACCCTAGGTTCTTGAAATTAATTTTATAAAAATATTCAATATATTTTAAATTGTGTGTTCATAGTTTATTAAAAAAAATGTGATAAATTGTAAATGGAAGCTCAGATTAGAAATTTTCTATAGTTGGGAGTGTGATTTTTACCCTAGAGAGACCAAAAATAGCTCAACACTGGGTGTTCGGATAAAGAAACCATGGGAAGAATGTTTAGAGGAATAATTAATTATTTAAATTAGTTAACAAAATCATTTAACCTAATACTATTTCCTATAAATCTATCTTTATCTCTTTTTTCTAGGATTAGCCCCAAAATCCTGGGACCACCAACAGTTTCTTCATCCTCTCCTACCATTGATGAATCACCTCTAACAAAAATGAAACTCTTGATCCGAGAAAATAGAGACATAGTGAATGAAACAACTTCCTTATATCATTGGTGAGAACATTCATATATGATTAACAATCCAATATCTTGTTTGTACTCATCAATTTTTGGATTTCTCCCATATTAATTAAATTTATTGAGAAGAGCAATCCCCTTCTTTGATCTACACTAGTTGTGGTCTTTACATGTGCCTTTTTACTAGTTTATTTGATTATCCAATTGTTTTCTAACACAAGATATGCATGTTATTTATTTTTGGCCAATAACACTTGGAAATGATCGATAAACATTTGTTTTGGTTCCTTTACCCCTCAATTGCTTTTTGTTCTTCACCAGTTGGACCCCTCAGTACTTATTCGATGTTGTCAAGTGGTTCTGAGCCTGATAAAACCCCATGAATTGTGAGAGAAAAAAATTATTGATGGATTGATCAATGAATAAACGATAGATCCTCGGTTTTTTGTTTTGGATGATTTTTTTTGTGATCAAAGATCCACCCCTCGATGGAGGAAGGACCAAAGGCATGAAGGACATTTGACAATCCTTAGAGGAACAATGGAAATAGATTTTCAGCCACTAGATGTATAGAAACTATAGATAGGGTCTAGATCCACTAATTTTGGATGGTATGGAGGAAACTTTTATAGCATAATAGTTGGATTTAAAGTGAGGAGAATGTATCTGGATTTCTAGGAAAATATAAACTACATGTCATGTGGTTTGAAGAACACACAACGTGTTGGGTCCTGGCTATGGCAGTTAGGGTTTTGGAAATTTATTAGGATGGAACATTGTGAAGTATTACAACACATTGTGTATTGATTCCCTATATGGGAGAGCCATGTAGCAGATCACGTGGGAAGGAACCTATGTGGGAGTACATGTCTAGGAACATGGATGAGTACTGAAGTATATAGAGATGGGGTAAAGTACTCGATCACATGATGGATACATAGACATGGCCAAGAACATGGGAGGGACCCTGAGAGGCATTGTCACTCTGTGTATATACCATAAACTTTATTTATACCGACACGGTAGGAAATCCATGTTACTCCAGAGATACATCCAGGTGATGGAGCAGGACCATGCAATTTGTTGGTCCCCTCACATGACATTTAACCCTTGTTTCTTTTGAGGAATCTTAAAACTCGTGTATCTCCTTCATTTGGAATTTGATTTTGGCATGTGAGTAACCTATCTTAATTGTTTTTCATCATATAATTTTATGGTGACCTTGGTTTTAGATTTCGGGATAAGATGTGAGATTTTTATAGCATGGAGCTTTTTTAGGAGACCCTCAATGATGGTAGTGATCAAATTGGAATACCAGAGTCATTCTGAGTGGAACCCTATAGATAGTCTAGGAATGTTTCCTCGATGACTATAGTAAAACACTCCAACTGGTCTAGGAATGGGTCCTCTAATATTAGAGTGTAACCCTGTTATTTGCATAGGGAATGGGTCCTTTATTGACTCATAGAGTGGAATACTCCATCTTGGTTGGGAAAGGGTCCTCTACCACTATAGTGGAACCCTCCAGTTGAGCTGGGCATGGGTCATCTACCACCTGAGTGGAAACCTCCTACTAGGTAGGGAATGGGTCATCTATAGACTATTTGAGTGGAACCCTCATATTGGAAAAGTGTATGAGTATTATATCTATCCACTAAGTGGAACCCTCTTTTTGTACCAGGTCATGGGTCCTCTTCCTAGATATTATAGACCCTAGATTGTGTGACATAGTGATGAGGCATGGATTGACTTGGCTGATTTCTTCTAGTAAAATGTGTGAGATGTCAGGAATCTTTGTGGGACCTCTAGAACTGTTGGTGAAACTTTTACTAGGACGAATTGTGATATGGATATCTCTTTTCTCTCTCATTTGGTATTCTTTTAATGATAATATATATATATATAGATCTTAATCTATGTTGTTGGATTTTGTTACTCTCTTTCCATGGGTTTCAATGATGTTTGGGCTATGCCATGTGATTTATGTGTGTATATTCTCATGGTTAGATGAGTTTAATCTCCTTATACGGGTGGAAAATACTCTAGGTGTAGTTCATCTACACACTGTATTGATCCACCTATGATCATCTGAGGTTTCTCTTCCTCTTTCATTGGGCTGAGATGCATCATGTTATTATCTATTGTATTTATATTCCTATTGTATATGTTATTCCTCCCCCTTAAACTTTTTGGAATCCTACTAAGTATGTATATATACTCACCCTTTCATGGGATTTTCCCACACATATAATGTATTATGCAGATGATGGAAATTTCAGTGGTAAATTAAAAGGATCATAGGGATACTAGGTGCTTGGGACCACTTGTGGTGGTTATATCTTCAAGATCTTGAGTATTGTTCACTTAGTATTTTACTTTCCATTTTTTTAAGGTTGGGACATATTTTTGGTTTCGCATGTATTTATTCCCTTTACCTTTTAGTCTACACTTTCATACTCTTGTACCCCCTATAGGTTTTTCATGCATGGTTCACTTTATAGTTGTTGCATATTTTTATTATTCCTCTCCACTTCTGCATTGATATAGTCATCTGTGTGTTCACATGTACATTAGGTAAGGCCCCTTTGTGTTTGTTATGCCTTTGGAACTGGTCACCAACCCCTAGCCTATGGAGGAAGGATTGGGGTAGTTGTGGCTCGATCCCTGATTAGGGTTGGGTCATGACAATTAAGGTGCGACTGGGATTCAAAAATTGATCATGCTAATGGAAGGATGCCCAAAAATCAATGATATAAATTATGAAAAGGTGACTAGATGATGACCATCATAAAAAGTGATTTGGACCATTTTTATAAATAAAAATATAAGAATATCAAAATTCTAAAGATACAAGATGGTGAGGCATAAGGTCTAGAAGTAGGTAGCTCTAATATGAATAGAACACCTGGGTGCATCGAGATTTCATAAATTTGAAATTTCAAAGGCTATGGTCAAATAACCAGGAGGATTATAAGGAATATGAAATGAATAGAAGATGGTTATAGTGGGATATCTTATAAAGGAATTAGTAGGGTTTCATATGTTTACTTGTTATTGTAAACTCTATTTTTGATGGGAATAAAATGTGATGTCTTTATTCTCCCTTTAATGTACAACGTAATCTAGAACATTTAATCCTTGTGTTAATTGTATTTGTGTAGTTATTCTTTCATGTCTCTATCATTTAATTGTCCTCCTGTATGCTCATTCGAAGTTAGTGGACCATGAATTGATTAGTACTAGAGGAATCCATGTTGGGGATGAATCAATGTGGTGGTTTTTTTTGGAAAAAAAAAATCAATGGGGTGGTTGGGGTGTGAGGTCTTCCTAGTTCTAATATTTGAAATCATGGGGGATTATTTGATATGAAGTTTCCCTATTTATGGGGGTTGAAGTTATAAGGCACATGATAACCAATAGAATGAACTACAGGTGATTGTATTTTTGTGTCCTTCTTTCTTTATAAGCGGTATCAAAGTGGGTTATTATTTTAATGAATAAAACCAAAAATTTGTATTAGATATTGGTTTCAGTGTTCAATGATTGAGCATGGATGAAGAGGAGTCTAGTGGAGAAGTTGGTCAAGGAATTAGAAGGGGATTGACTGGAAGATTTTTTGGGTATCCTCTTGATCATGTTTCTTTTTTCTTATCTATTAGTTTACTAGAAGAATGAAACTGAAGGATATAGGTGGTGACAATAGTGTTTCTAGGACATCAGGAGTTTAAATAGCCAAAAGTGTCATATGGCATGTTATATTCATTAGGTGGTATTCCGTAACTTCTTAGAAGAAACCTAGAAATTATAAAGGATGAAAATTATCCCTTATGTATTCTAGATTTAGTGTGAACGTGAATTTTTAGTAGAAAACATCAGATGGAAAATGGATAGTTTTATTATCCAATGGTAGAATCTGTAGATCTAAAAGGATTCTAGTCTTCTACTCAAAAAAGGATCCATAGTTCTATTGGAAAGAGAATCCATTCAAAAGATGAGAAGATACCTGTATGGACATGATAGAAAGCACAAGGATTATTCTAGAATTTATATCAAAGTAATGATGCATGTACCTAGAAGGAGGAGTGAGTGAAGTCAAAAAAAATAAAGAGATATTGTTATTAAAATTCTAAATTCTACTGGTTCCCACAACCTGCAAATGAAGGTTGTGACTAAAATTATTACCAAGTCTTCACCAAGCCCAAGTGTTCATTATGATATTTTATATTGAGGATTTTATCATTCAGCTTTGATTGAGTGGGATTATGTGACTGGTTTTATAGAATGACTCAGATGTTATGGTTTCTTCTGGAAAAAGGATCAAAAGGTATGTGTCGCAATTTATTATATTATAGTCAGCTATAAGTAGGTATATTTTTGGAGGGTCATGGGAGTTTCATACTAGGGGATTCATAGTAATGGAACATGTGTTCATGTTTCATTACTCTAGAAATAGGGAGACATTCAAATGGATTAAATAATATGAATATGTAATATTGGGAATGGTTTTCATGGGTGAAAAAGATTGAGAGGGTAAAAAGGATGAGAATTAAAATTTGTGTAAATTTTTTTATAGAACTCAATGGTAGAGAGTGTAACGTCCTGAATTTACAATGAATGTTTTTTAAGAAATATAAATAAAATGATAAATGAATTTAATTATATTAATAAAAAATATGCATACAAATAAGTATCACATGAGTTATTTAATTACATATTTTCCAAGTAAAATGGGAATTTATTTATCAAAATGGTTTTATAAAAAATGTGGTTTATAGATCAAGATACATCCCATTGTGTCTGGTATGGACATGGGGCTCGAACTCGTAACAGAAGGGTGACAAGGGCACATCACCTTTTTCTATCCTACATGATTCCTTACTTACATAATTTTATAAATATTCTTATACCTATGTTATTATATTCATTATGATTTTTAAATATATAGTTTTATTTGATAACTACATTCCTTTGGTAATTAAGTTACTATTATTTAATAGTTAGAAAAATATGATGCATGTTTTTATTAATATTACATTATAACATATAGACAATTAAGGTACTATCATATGAAATTTTATGTGAAACCTGATAAATTAAATGATTAAATGTAAATAATATGTTATTATGCACTTGTTATTTACATTATAGTTTCTTTAATTTCTAATTGTTTTTTTATCTCATTCTGTGTATGTGTTTTTTTATATTAAAATTTTACTTTTAAAGGGTTAAGTAACATGTTTCATAATAAAAAATCAGTAATTATTAATTTAATTAGTTGTTAAAATAAATTTACTGAATGATAATAGCCAATAAAATTTCTATTATTATAATAGGTAAACATATTGAAATAATTTTATATTTCATAAGAAAATATCACATCCTGTGTTGATATGGACTATTACTACAAGGAATCATAAAGGGATATAAATATAGCCAAATTTTAAATTCACTTAAATGAACTCTATAGGATTGAATTCCCCCATAAATATTTATTCTTCCATAATAACTGTAAAAATAAATATAAGTGTTAGGAAAACAATCGAAATTGTAAAAGGGTGTGTAAGAACATTTTTAAGTGAAGTAGTGGGTAATTAAGTGAGAATGGTGATGTATTTATAGGGAAATGTGGTCGTTTTCCATTCTGTCTGTTAGAAAATATGGTCAATGGGAATTACAACCATGAGTTAGTAAGATAGTTGGTCACTATTATTTTTGGTTATATAGATACAATTGAGTAACGGTCAAGATTATTTTATGATATAACAAAAAATTTATTATTTCTAGAGACTATAAATATATTCCATTAAAAATATGTTTTATAATAAATTTAGAAGTTTGAAATAAAAGTTTTTTTAAGGAAAAAATCTTTAAAACGGTTTTTTAATGAAAATATATTTTAATTATGTCCTAAGAAATTTTTATAATGGTTACAATGTTTATAATGCTATAAAAATTGTTAATTTTAAATAAATTTGGATTTTTACATAAAAGTTAAAATTAATTTTTATATATATATATATATATTATTTTGATAAATTAAAAAAATTGAAAAATTTCACATCAAAATTAAATTTTTATTAAATTTTGATAATTCTCTAAAAATGTTGATTTTCTGAGTAAAAAGTAGAAATACCATTTTTGTGAATATCGTCACTTTTATAATGTAATAATGATATTATCATGGCATAAAATTTATTAATCCATATTCGTGGACAAAAAAATATTTATGTAATAATATAATGCACAATGCTTTCCTTTTATAAACATGTGCTTGTCATTTTGGAACCAAGATTTTATCATTTCTAAAGAAAAAGATTTTATGTGTTACATGTGTATCATATTAGAATTAATTCTCATAAATATTCTAAATTGAACCACTAAAAATGGATTTCATATTTATAATTAGAATATAATGGGTCTTTGTGGTGTTTTTCATCATTAATCGAACTTTTCAAGAAGAATTGTCAACCAAATTCATTGAAATTATTACCACCCAAAAGTGGTTGGCCTTAATGAAAAAATAATCATTAATTAAACCCTTAAAACCACCACTCTTAAAGTATAAGTACACATCCCATATTCCCATTATACCATAAAAATTAAAATTTATCTCATCATATATCTCCCAAGGATTCTAATTCATTTCTCCCTCTTCAATCTTGGATAGTTTTGTTGGTTCGAAGGTTCGGCTATAAGCTAAGAAGTTCAAGAGCAGTAAGGTTCTGTAATCCTCATATTCTCAAGTTCATTACCATTGTTATATTGTATTATTAAATTTAATCTTCTTATATTGTCATTATTTTTATTCTATGATATTAAAATTTATTTTATATGTTTTAAATTAGAGTTTATTTATTCTATTTCATTATATCTTTTTCCTAAAACATTACTATATCGAAGTAATAATTTTCCCCAATCCTACTATTTAATTTTCATTTTCAATTCCTTTGTTATATTTTCTTTTAATATTAATTTTAATATATATAAATTATTTTAATTGCATATTTTTACCTTCTATTTGAATTACATCCAATGAGATATTATTTACTTCCTCTCATTATATCCTTTGACTTAGCCGTTATAATGCTTGAAATATCCCATAACTATGAAACCATTCGAAATTTTTGGTGAATTAATGTGTGTGTGATTTCCCAAGATATGAAATCACTATCTAGATACTACAATTATATTTTTTTGGCATAGATTTATCAAGGGTTTATAACCGCAAAAATAGTTTTCCAGGTATATCTCTATCATCATTTCAGTGCATGGTGAATGGGCCCATACTGCGCACCAAGTTTGATATTCCTGGGGGATATTCTTAGATGATATACTTGAAATTTAAAAAACATTTTAAAGGATTTATATATCATTTCATTGGTATCCTATCTTTTTAATTTCATTTATTCATCTTCATAGAGACCTTGAAACCTTAGTCCTTGTGAACTCCCACTCACTAAAATCTCATATCCTCAACTTGTGAAGGGTGTTCGTTTGTACAACATGAAATTACCAGTTATTATTTTTGGGATTTAACCAATATTTATTTATTGATTCTAATATTAGGGGAATTATTTTCACACCATATAATCCTTAGTTCTATATGGTATGATAAACCACATTGATAAGTTGTGCGATATAGTTCATTCAATGAACATTATTCTATTAAATTATTACGTTTATGATTGATTTCATTGGAATTTTATGTGATGGGTTGGGCTTAGAATTATATATCATCTTTGTGCATTGGTTGGTCTCATGAGGTAACTATGATATGGTAATTAGAGTATCCTAACATCTTATGTAATATGAATTGGAATAACGCCTTGATGATATGTTTAAGATGTCTTGGAACAATGCATAGATGGTATGTTTAAGATGTACCACATTATGAAATCCATTAACTCCATGTCCAGTAATTGATATCCTGGAATCTATCCATTGTTATGTTGTCCATGGATTTATCTATTCTCTCAGTTTCATTTTTTATGGAACAAATCAGTTTATTTATTCATGAAAAAATGTTTTAACAGTCCCTTCACTATGTATTCAATTATTATTATCCTATATTGTATTCATTGAAATGTTCATCATAGATTTATTTATGTTCTCTCTTATATTTTTATAGAATATATAAATTTATTAAATTATTTAATAATGTTTTTGAAACCCCTTCACTATATGATTAGTTATTGTTATCGAGGAATTTATAAATTATTATACTAGTTATGAATTTATTTATTCTCTTGGTTCTATTTTTTATGGCACAACTCAATTTATTTTTTCATGCAATAATAATATCTTCTACTATACTCTTCCCTGTTACTAAGTGTATAATATCACCCTTTAGATTTTTTCCTATTTTACCCAGGAAACAAAGAGGAGTAATACATATGAATAATATATTACAAGGAGAATAATAATGTTTCCATGTATTCAAGTGATGTATTTTTTTAGTTTTAAATGTAATATAAAACACAATTATATATCTAGTTTTATAAGGATATTAAACTCTTGGGTCCTCTCTATTATGAAATATTCCCCAATATAATAAAATTTTCACTAGATCTAGGGTAATGAATTCTGGGTTTTTTCTATTGGTATCAAATTATAATTTAGTATAAACCTTAGGAACAATATTTATAAGAACCTAGTTAGAAAACATGAACCCTAGGTGAAACCCTTACTATATTCTAGAAATATTTCTAGATTACATAAAGTGTAAATCATAATGTTGTTTATAAACTAATTAAGTATATAACATTGACTATAAATTATTCATAATGGAAGTAACAACCATGTAAACACCTGAAATAAATTTAGTAATTTACTTTCTCAACATTTCAATGAGACTGGTGTTGGTATCAAAGAAAGGTTTGGCTATTTTGGGGAATTAGGATTCAAAATATTTTGGCATATAGCCTTAGGTAGATATCAATTTTATAAAAATAAGTAGGTAATTTATAACTCATATGTCCCCTACAACTTATCTATAATATTTCCTTTAAATAGATAACAATTAAGAGAACCTTTTAGTTTAGTATATATTTATTATTTAGTGAAATTGTGAGGATGAAATTTCATTAAGGGGTGAAATATAACATCCCATATTTTCAATGAACGTTTATTTTAATAAATAAAAATATAATAGAAAAATTATTATTTTTTCAAAAAAACAAATATTTATACAAATATTTATTACCTAGGTTATTCAAATAAATATTTTTCAAGTAAAATGGAAATTTATTTACTAAATTGGTTTTATAAAAATGGTTTATTGTAGGTCAAGTGATAGCCTATCATGTATGTCAAGGCCATAGGGCTCGAACCCATGATTGAAGGGTGATAAGGGTGCATCACCTTCCACTAGCATACATGCTTTTCTAATTCCATAATTTTATATATATACTTATATATATTTTATTTTATTCATGATTATTTTTAAATATATATTTTTATATGATAACTATATTCCATTTACTAATAGTTTTATTTTAATATCTGGTTAGTAATTAAGTCATTTTAATTTAATGGTTAACAAAGTATGATATAGATTTTCAATGTCATAAAATTATAACATATAACCATTAGATGAACTGGCATATGAAATTTTATGTGAAATGTTATAAAACAACTAATAAAATGTAAATAATATGTTATTATTCATTTTTAATTTACATTAATGTCTATTAAAGTTCTAAATTATTTTTGTCTTATTTTGTGTATATGTTTTGTTAAATTAAAATTTACCTTTTAAAAGGTTAAATCACGCATTTCATAATAAAAATTCATCAATTATTTATTTAATTAATTATTAAAATTCATTTATGGAATGATCATAGCTTATAAAAATCCCATTATTACAATTAGTAGACACACAAAAAGAATTTTACATTTTATAAAAACCTTTCACATCATGTGTTGATATAAACTATTATAAATATGAATAATAAAGGTATATAAATATATAAGAACAATACATTTACTAAAAGGATCCCCATAGGATTGAATTCCCCCGTAAATATATCTCTTGACATAATAACTATAAGAATAAATAGAAGCATTAAAAACAATAGGATTTATCAAAGGATGTGTAAGAGCCTTTGTAAATGAAGTAGTGAGGGATAAAGTGAGAATGATGGTGTATTTATAAAAAAAAATATGGTTATTTTCCATTGTGATTTTCATCCAATATAGTGAATGGTCATTATTACAATTTGTCAATATTAAATTTGGTCATTATTACAGTTGGTTATTTTGGCGCAATTGACTATCAGGATAGTTTTATGATATACCAAAAATTGTATTATTTTTTGAGATTATAAATTTATTCCATTAAAAATATATTTTATGATAAATTTATAGGATTTAAGTAAAAGTTATTTTCATGTAACAAACTTATAAAATAATTTTTCAATGATAATATATTTTAATGACGTCGGTAGTAATTTTTATAACATCCATAATGTTTATTATGCTATAAAAATTATTAATTTTCTATAAATAAGTATTTTATTTTTAAAGTTTAAATTAAAATATATAGAATGTTATTTTTTAAAAATAAATTTCATTTTTTGACTCAGAACATCAATATTATCTTTGTAATGATTCTGGATAATTTTATGAAAATGTTGTTTTTTTGGGTAAAAAGTGAAAATGCCATTTTTTCATTTATCATAAATTTTATAATGTAATAATGTTATTATCCTAAAATTAAATTTGGTAATAATTTTTATTTTCCAAAAATATATTTATGTAGTAACATAATTCACAATGCATTAATTTTATAAATACATTCTTTTCATTTTGGAACAATGATTTTATCATTTCTAAAGAAACTGTTTTATGTGTAATATGTGTATCATATTGGAATTAATTTTTATAAATTTTGTAAATTGAATAATGTAAAATGGGTTGAATATTTATAATTATATGTTCCAAGTTATTTAATAATGGTAATTTTAGTTTTGGACACAAAAAAGTTATTGTGGTAAAAAAATAATAATTATGGTATTGGTAGAATAATGTTGAAGGTTAAAATTAAAAAGAAAGGACATAAGGGAAACAAAAAATATAATTTTAAATGGGTTATTGATTTGTTTCACATCCTTAAAAAACTTTCCAATGTTAATTATCGACCAAATTCATTGACATTAATTCCACCCCAAAGTGGTTGGCCTTAATGACAAAATAATCATTATTTAAAACCTTAAAACCACCCCTCCTCAAGTATAAATACAAACTCTCTATTCTCGTTATCCCTCAAAAAAATTAAAATTTATCTCATTATATATCTCCTAAAGAGTCTCTTACATTTATCTGTCTTCAATATTGAAGAGTTTTGTTTTTTTGAATGGTCAGCTCTAAGCTATGAAGATAAAGATAGCTAAGAGTCTACGATCCAACTATTTTCAAGTTCATTACCTCTGTTATATTACCTCCGTAAAATTTTTTATTATTATAATAAAATTATTATTATTCCATGGTATAATATTCCATTTTATATTTTCTAATTGAAATTTTATTTATTCATTCTCATTATATAATTTTCCTAAGTTGTTGTTATTACAAAGCAAGAATTTTCCCCAATCCTACTCTTTAATTTTCAATTGAAATTAGTTTTTATATTGTATTTTAAGCTTCATTTTAATATTTAGAAATGATTTTAATTCCAAACTATTATCATTTATTTGAAGTATTTAGGATGATATATTACTTACCCCCTCTCATTATAGCCTTTGTCTAATCCATTATAATGCTCGAACTATCCCAAAACAGTAATTTCGTGAACCAGATCGGGTACCCTAATTACATGATAATCGATCCAACACTGACATTTCCTGAAGGGTGTCCTTGATCCCCATGGGTTAACAACTATCGTCTGGAATAATAAAAAAATGTTTGAATTATTTTTTCCATAAACATTGTGAAATAAGATAAACAAGTTCGTGTGCATACAAAAGAAAACTCCACATGTAGTAGTGTATAATAAGGAAAACTGCTAAACAACCCAAATTACTACATCAATGTAACAAAAAATGATAAAAATTGAAGTCCCAATGGATTCACTATCCAAGCCCCAAGGATCAATAGTTACTACCACCAAGTGGCGCCTTTCCCTTGCTCGAAAATGGAAGAAGATAATCTAGAAACACCAGAAGGCACCGGTAGGGTGAGTTAAAATACCAGTAGGGTCTCACAAAGGATTATATAGTACTATGCCAAAATTTAATTAAATAATTAAATATTTAAAGCTCAAATAAAAAGTTATTGAAGTTTAGAGAATAATTAAAAAAATCGTTCTTAACATTTCAAATGATGGAAACACTATAGGCAAATGGATTCACAAATAATTTAAATAAAACAATTTATATAAATTCATTAGGAATATAAAATAGTTTACCAAAATTGGCACACATTTATATCTCAAATATAAAAAAGTGAGAAACATGGTTATCTTCCAAAAGGTATGATAGTTCTAGGCTACAGGATCCTCACACACTCAAAGGTGATCACGAAAATATTTGTATACACATATCCCTCTAACCCAGGTCAAAGGTGACTCATCAACAACCCATCAGGGATGTAACCTAATTCACTATGTTTTTTCAGTTTTAAAGCATAAAAATAGTGTTATCTAAATATCACACTAACCACTAAAACAAAGTCAACATATGGCGGTGGTTATTTTTTGATTTGGTGGCATTTCAAATCTCAACAATATGATTTTGTGATGGTTTCCAAAAAAATAATGCTAAAGTTAGTATTCAAGTCATGATGATTTCATCCATTTAGTGGTGGTTATTGGGAAATACCCAAAAAAAATTATCGGTAGTTTTTTTGGTTTTATCGAAGGTTTTCCTTCCCAAAAAATTCCTAAAAGATAGAGGCAGTCTAAATCGTTGTTATCTCATAGTCATTTTTTTGTGAGGTGAAACTTCCACAAAAACAAAAAAACATCACTAAAAAAGATAGACCCTAAATGATAGTGGTTTGAACCACTGATAAATAATAATTTGGAATATATGATGTTTTTTTAAACTATTGTAATATATCAATTTAAAAAAAAATAGTTGCTGAATCTGCAGCCCCCGAACACCCAAACAAAAACATATATCCAACTATAACACATAAAGATATAAATAATCACAAGATTTTATACATACCTCCTACCCCCTCTTGAATTTTAAATAAATATGCTGACTTAATGATTTTCTCATATACCACATTGATAAAATTAAGTATCTAAATCATTTCAAACAATATGGTGTACAAGACCCTAATAAATCACTCTCATAGCTGAAAATGTATATAAAACAGTCAAAATTCACATTGATTGGTGTTCCACACTCACTACTCCATGTACCATCCAAGTGAACACTGTTGATAGACTCTCCATATACATATCCATTTCCTTCTAATAGAACCTTTATGAAAATTATGTTGAAAATTAAATAGTGTTGTATATTTAAATTTAAACAAAAAACCAATAAGATTTTGTGAACTAAATTATTTTAAAGTTGTGTGATTTACTTGTTCCCTACCACCCATCAATGAAATATCACAAGGAATAGATCCATTGTTCTTCTAATATAATTCAATCAGTGCATTCTACATTGTGGAGATCATTTCATCTTGAAACTTTATATGAGCCCCCTATTCCTAAATTTTTCTTTGCATTTCAACATGCTCCCTCACCACTATGGTAAAGTGGAATAACATCTGTAAAAATAGATTTATTTTTAAAATATTAGAATTTAATAATATAACGGAATCCAATAGCAACATAATTTATTAAAATTTCCTTTATCTATGAATCAAAGATCTCATTTTTATAAGATTGAGTCACATGCCTCAAATGATCATTTGTAATCTGAAGGGTAACTATGTATGCCACATGTTGGCCTATAATATGGCCAAATAATCATGTGGCATCATCCGTAGAGACCCCGTAATAGTATAATTGGACAACTATATTCAATAATTTTAAATTCCAGACATCTAAACTGTTTAAATTTCTCTCTATAGTAACATTTTTTCATCTTTTATGAAAATAAATTTATTAGTATAAAAAAGTGAAATAACATTATTCATATTAAAGTTTGTTCCAATAATAGTAACCCTTCAATATCCTCATGAATAAATAGGAGTGATGAACTTATCTGTCACTACTGAATGGGGAGGCGCTATCTCAGATGATGAGAATCGAATGGGGTCAATGAAATGGTTTCTCATTGACATTCCTATCATTTAATGAAATAAAATTAACACCAGAACATTTATTTCAAAAAAAAGTTGTAGCAAAAAATTAAAATAATAAAAGATTCACAGTACTGACAAACAAAATATACCTAGAGATGATAATTAATTACTACACATATAATATAAGTTATTTCAAAATTAATGTATGACTATACATACAAACATTTTGTCCATCAATCATGTCATTGTCCTGATCCATCGTTACTTCATCTACTTTATCCTCCCTTTCAAGACTAACATTTTTAATATCATGATGGAAAAATAAGTTCTTTTCTTATAGTTGATGGGATTCAATGTTAGTGGATATATCTTTCACTTCATGGACCAGATCATACAAGTATATATATTTTATGTGAACAAATACACTCCACCCTATATCCATGAAATCTTCTACATAATATACCATTTTATCTTATGATGATAAGATATAAAGATCATGTAATTCATGGTTACCGTCATCCATCAAGAAATATAAGTTCGCATAAGTAAATTTCAAGGAATATCTTTTAATAACCCTAGTAATATCGACCCACATGTATTTGAAAAAAAACTAAAAATTATCATGGTAGTTTAATTTGATAATATCAGTCAACTTTCTATTGTATCCCAATTTTGAAACCATAAATATACCACTACTTTGTGTTCTCAAACCCTCTTTCGAACCGACTGTATGAAATTTAAATCCATTCACATTATAAGAATCAATCTTGCTAGCCTATTTTAGAGGAACTGGACCTACAAACTTCAAATCTTTTGAAAACTCCGATTGAGTATTAGTATTCATGATATGTAAAAAGTAATATACATTATTATGTTCCAAAAATATATGTTTCAACCTAATATTCTTATTGATTTTAATATTTATGAACTTACATGATATGAAAACCATTCTACAAGCACATTATTAACATCTTTTCTTATATCTTTATCATTTAATTTTCGGCCACTCATTTGTCTATTTTTTTGTATCCCGATCTCTTCAATAAATAGATCCGTAATTTCACTATTTAGAAGAACACATATATGATCCTATAATAATTATATTTCAATCATTATAACATTTGAGATCCTCCCGACTCATTATCCAATAGCAGAAAATATTTTTTATTTACCATGTAGTTGATATTGATTCGATGTGTCATAAACACTACCAACTCTATTAAATCTTGTGACAATATCATCCAAGTATCTACAAAAAATTTAATACACTATTCTACCAAATTTCCTTTAGAAATAGAGTCTTCACGTTAAGCTTTAATTTTCTTGTATGATTTCAAATGACTAATATATCTATCAAATAAAATAAATAAATCAGAATTATGAATCTAATTAAGTTCCAAAAATTGTTTAATTAAGATTAAAAACATATAAATAATGTAACCCTCTATTGGATACATCCTTCTATAATTTATAGGGCCACCTAATTTAGTTTACTTAACCAAATTCACTATAAAATACATCATGATAGTAAAAAACTACATTGGAAAGATTATATCAATTTCACACAGTTTCAATAAAAATCCTTCATGACTTTTTTCCAGCTCATATGGTTATAAAATTTTCTCACATAGTTTTATGAATATTTTTAAAAATTGGAGTAAAACAATGGTAATATTTTTAGGTAATAATGTTCACAATGACAATGGTAATAACTTCTGTAACAAAATATGTGAATCCTGACTTTTCAATCCATGTAACCTATGATCTATTAAGTCAACACACCTTGAGATGTAGCTTAAATACCCATCAGATATCTTAAAATGTTTTAAAATTCTACAGAAGGTATCTTTATCCTTATTTTTAATTTCAAAAGTTTTCATAGAAAACATTCCATTCTCATATATCCAGATATCGCGATTTATGTTCATTGTTTGTAAGTCCTTATGAGCATTGAGATGGTCCTTCAATTTTTCATTATCATAAATTAATGTGAAGCTAAAATTGTCACAAACATTATTCTCAATTTTCATAATGTCAAGATTATATCAAAAATAAATAATTTACCAAAATGAAAGTTTTAATAATACACTTTTTTCTTCCATTGCAGTGTTCTGATTTCACTTCAAATAGCACTTTAAACTCATTTCCCAATATCATTAAAATGATACACCTTCCAAAATTTTGTTTCAATATTTCTATGTTGTGCTAATATTTTAGAACCTGTTAACAAATTTGGAGGTGGTCTCTGGTCAATAGAAACATTTAATTTTTACTTGTTCAACCAAAATATTTGAGATGCATCAAAAAATATTCAATGATAAAAGAATCACAATTTTTTACTATAAGGTAGCCATTTGGGATCAAAATCAAAGTTAAAAATAGGACAATACAAACATGTGTAAGTGTTCCAACCAGATATGTTCCTAGTTCCAAGGAAGTCACTAATGGTTCACATTAGAGAAGCATGCATTTTGAAAATTGTTCTTGAAGATGAAACATATGTCTCAACACTGTTTCTCCATAACTTCATTAATTCTTCAATTAGAGGTTCAAAATATACATCAATATCATTTCCAAGAATTTTTTTGGGTTTAATCATCAAACTTCTAAAATACATTTGTTGCATACACATCCATAGAGGCTGATTGTAAGGGATAAAAACAATCGACCAAATTCTATAACTGGTGCTCAAAGTCCCAAATGGGTTGAATCCTTGACAGCCATTCCTAATATCAAAATCCAAGGATCAACTGTGAAATATGGAAGTAATGAATCAAAATTGTTCCATTATTTTGAATCTATTAGATGTCTCATTAACCCATCATTATTATCATCTATAGAATGCCACTTCACGTGCTCAATGGTTTTTGATAACATGAATAATATTTACAATTGAGGCTTTAAAGGTAAGTAAAAAAACCTTTTTAGGTGTGTTATTTCTCTTCTTCTTCATAGTAGTATGTTGATTCATAATTCCAACATCACCCATTGAATTACATCCAGAAGAAGATAATTTTTTGTAATCTTGTCTACTTGAATCCTCTCCCCAATAAAGCATGCAATCATTTTGATAAGAATGTATTTTTATATAATTTAGAAAAATATTGTTAACAACTTTTTTATATCATATAAAGACTCATGGATCTTAGCTTTAGGAAATGCATCATGAAAAAATTCCAATATCATGGACATTGCCTTATTTATAATATGGAATAGGTATTTGATATGATATAAATTCAGCAGAAAATAATGTTTTGAATATTTCAAACATCCACTATATAACTCTTTATTTCCATCGTAAACTAAATCATGAAACTCATTTTTATGCTCAGTGAATTTCTCTCTTACATTATTCTCCACAGAATCAATAGGGGATCCAATGATATGTTACAATATTGATTTAGTTGTCTTATTGACCCAAAAACATCACTTATCAAGTTACTATTTCTATCACCCTCAACTCGTTGTTCATATATGTTTTAATGTTTATGTTTTTGTCTTTCAATGAGGAAAGCATCATTTATAATTTTTATCATATCATTTTACATTGTCGATAAAATTTGGATCTCATTATATTGATTGAAATCAATATTAAAACATTCTATAACATTTGATTATTCATGCCAAATCCAACACAAACATTGATTAGGAAATTGATTCAATATCAAGTGTTCATAAAATTCATCTCTATTCAACCGTCTTCTAAATTTAAATTTAGAACATGGACATATAATTTTCCCATCAACAGATCAATTGGACATTTAAAAATATAAAAACTCCTCCAAACCCATAGCATACTGATCTATGTTCCTCATCAATGTGATCCAAATTTTATCCTTATATATCAAAACGTTCCTACACATTACATAGTGAAACAAAACAATCAAACAAAAAAAATAACCATCAAACATCAGGGGATAATATGTATGAAAAAATAAATTATAAAAGATCAACACTAGATATATCAAAACCAATTGATCCATTATCTGTCAAAGATACAGAAATATCACATCACTAACCAAACCTTCAAATAACAACATTTATTAAAAATTATTATATTCACATAATTTATAAATATATTACTTAGCTAAAATCACATCAATACTATCAATATGAACAGAAAAATAAAAAAATTAATAAAAATATTAATACATCTAGAAATATTAAACAATATAAAGAAACATCAAGGGGTAAACTCTAACCATTGCACTTACCTGTTATCCAAACAAATATCATATGACCCAGGTAGCTAATACCATAAAGGAAACACCTCATAAATTATTTTGATCTAATATAAAATAAAAAAATAAATATAAAATTAAAACATAAATTTTTGTTAACTACTGGGAAACATTATTGATATTAAACTAGAAGCACCATTGATAATTCACCAGAAGGACCATTATCAATTACCAAAAATTATAATTAAACCATCATCCCTTACCATTAAATAGTCTCATTTTATAACACCCATGAATATTCACTTCCACCTTGAATCCTTCAACATCAACCCATTATCATCATTGCGTCATCTGTATCATCTTACCGTTCATCTCACCACATTTTTTTCATAAAATCATTGTGTACTATAACATTCCATAATATTCAATCATTATTCCCAACATTATTATCACATATCATCATAAATAATCCTCATTCATCTTATATTAAGAACCATATAATATATAATATTTCTCTTAAACATATATGACAAACAATTCCTTTTCAAATTGGAAACTTCCCCATATAAAATGTGATAAAGGTTAAGAGAGTTATAATTTTTTATGATCATCAAGCTGTTTTGGCATTAACCTAAATAAATTTAGCACTACAATGTCTAGGATTCCATGTTAGTCTTGAGAATATTCCGGTCAAATTTTACAGAATGTGGCACATCACTATTGTTGTTTTAGAACATCATCATGTTATTGTAGCTCACCACCGTGAATCAAAGGCAATTTATCTATATAAAATTATTTGAAAATATTAAATATATAGGTATAAAAAATAAATTTTTTACAACATAACTAATAAATTTAGTAATAATATTATTCCAAGTGAATTTTCAAATTTACTTAGAATCATCAACCATGTTATTTAATAAAATTATGCTATATTAATTCCATTCAATACGATATAATCAATCTAAAAAATTAGGAATTTATGAAACCTTTGTATTTTATTAATAATTGGTTCCTGTTTTGAAACTTTTTTTAATTTTTGTATCATATAATTTTATTTACTTAACACATCATGAAAATCCAACATATTATTAATTTCCTCCCTTATATGAAATAAATTAATTAGAGACAACAATAATATACATGTTGTATTATATTCATCACATTATAAAATTACTCGCATGCTTATATAAAATTTATATTATAAAACCTTCAATAAGTTCCATTCTATAGGATTCAATATTGAAATGAAGAACATCAAAATGATAATGGAAACCAAAAATAATAATAATAAAGATATAAAAATCACCAATACCTAATGGTCAATAGAAGAACAATCCAACCAGCACTTCATCTTATAGTAATAGTCAAAATGTTTAGTGTAAAAAATAAAAAACATTACACAGTATAGGGAAAAATTACTTACAGGTGGTGAGGAAGAGGCCAAGGGTGGCGGCTTAGGGTAAACCATATATCCAGGTGATGGTGGGGCTCGAGCGCTAGAGAAAGGAAGCATTTGGGCCACTTGAGCACTGAAGAGGGTGTGGGGCTTGAGTGGTGATAAGAACGTGGGGTTTTATAACTAGTGAGGGTGACAACCACCAGGTCTCGAGTATACAAAGGATGGGGGGTTCAGGGGGAAATGAGATGGTTGACTAGGGGGAGAAACACAAAATCATTAGTGGGGGAGGTGGATAGAGTTTAGGTAGGGGTGGTCAAGGGATAATGGGGGTTCTTAAGGGAGATGTGGTGGGGTCAGGTGAAAGATTCATTTTAAAAATAAATTCTTGATATTTAGTCTTGGTATTTAAAGAACCTCTACTAAATTCATGCAATTGTTTTAACAGCATTTTATTAAACCGCCGCTAAAAACCACTGTTAAATATTGAATTTGGTGTAGTGAACTACCTAGGATTACATGTGATCTAGTGTAATCAATTATGGTAAATTTATTTTAAAACTATTCAAAAAAACAAATCATCTCATTCTCCCTTCTAAAAAGCTCCAAATTTATATTTAAAAATAAAAATGGTTTTTAAATCAAATCATCCATTTCCCAAGATAAAAACATTGGGTTTCTATAAAACCCATTTTAATACATTTTATAAAATACAAAATTCAAATAAATTTCAACACATAAATTTTTTAATTAAAATTCAAAAATTTAAATTCCACAGCTTTCCATCAGTTTCACAAACACATTCCAACTCAATAAAACTGGGTATTTTCCCCCATTTCGTGCCTAAAATAAAATTTCACATTCAAATCCCCCAATTAAATGGAATATGGTTTTTAATAAACCAATTTAAATTAAATTCATGTA
Organism: Viscum album; assembly: GCA_963277665.1. Taxonomy (NCBI): domain Eukaryota; kingdom Viridiplantae; phylum Streptophyta; class Magnoliopsida; order Santalales; family Viscaceae; genus Viscum; species Viscum album. Next base: position 565,073,762 of record OY728120.1, on the reverse strand, counting down.
ATTTAATTTAAATCAAACAATTGAATGTAAATTAAGCAATTCATGCTTAATCAAATTTGGCCATCATAGTGGAACCACCTACCTTTTTCACAGAAACACAAAGCCCACGACATAACCCGCCAACAAGAACAAAGGCGCATAAGATCTAGTAATTCAGCCTAAAAACAATATTCAATAATAAGGAGCTTAGATACATCAATACCAAGATGATCTATTAAACATCAGTAAGGGAATGGAAAAATATGGAGATATATAAAGAATGTTTACCTAGAAAGTCACAGTACAACTACAAAAATGATCAATCGCAAAACAAAATGACTAGAAAGGGTTTGAGGGAACAAAAAATCACATTTTAATGGATCTTAGGTCAAGTTAAAGGAATTATAAAGTGTAGGAAATAGAATTTTCATCCAATCTTCCTATTTAAAAACAACACTCAGAACTTTACATGACGTGTGACACAATAACACATCATGTAATTGAGAAATCCCATAATCACCAAAAAACTCATCACCTTTAGTTAAAAAAAATTTATTATTATTTTATAATTTACACATCTTGTAACCACATTAAACAGTGTGTAAATCCTCAAAAGGATTCAAACCCAATATGTTTTAAGTCATGAATACAATAAATATCATACTTCACCATTATCGGTATCCTACCAATTCCTTCTTCGTCCTACCTTGTCAAAGAAAAATGAAAACCATGAAAAGGATTAAAACATATCTGTCAGAAAGTGAATGGGATTTTATGACCTCCCAACCATAAAACTTTCTATCCAAAAAAAATCTTATTAAGAAGCTTCCAAATCAAAAAGGTGAGGCCACTACTCTCTCATTAGTGTCTCATACTCACATGTCTCATGAGAATATGAAATATGCTTCCATATAACTCACACTAAAGGTATCATCCTCCCATGAATTACCTTGGTTTTAGAATAAACTATCTTTATTATCCATTCTTCAAATGATAAATTTTGTTCAATCTTAGGAGTAATTCATCCCATCACATGATATGGATCATATATATGCATTCATAGATGAGATACATGGAACATGTAATGTATTTATGTTATCTATGGTGGATGTTAAAAACAATAAGAAACTCTCTCCACCTTCTCAACAACCTCAAAAGGTCCCACAAAACACAAGGAGGAAGATTCCCTTTCCTCACAAGCCATCGATGACCCAACTGAGGTGATACTTTCAAGAACACCCTGTCAGTAGGGGAAAATTACGAAGGTATTTGATGATGATTAGTATAAGATTTATATTGGCTCCATGCCATCAAAATTATCTAAAAAAACTGAATCTTTGTTTTCTTCTCTCAAACCAAGCCTGGTCAAACTAAGGAAATTTTACCAATCTCTGACCAATACAATAGAAATATTCAATTATAGTCATCAAAGGAATCAAAAGGATCTATTATAATTTCAAAATGGTAACTATTGTTTCCAAAAAACTCCAGAAACCCTAGATGTTCATCCCAAGATCCACTAAAGTCGATAACATTAGCACAGATAATATCATCAAAATCTATATAGCTATTTTTGTCTATCCATCCAATTGCAGATGGTAAAGAATGATCAAATGGACTTGAAATCCCAATACCTCTTTAAGGCCTTTCCAAAAGTGATAAGTGAACTAAGGATATCATTTATAGACTATATTATATAAGAATCCATAAAAATGAACATTCTATTTCATGTAGATATTTCCCAACTCCTCAACTTTGGTTATTTCATAAATGGGTAAAAAGTGAGTTGATTTCATCATCTGATCGATCACAACCCATATCATATTCTTTGTTCTCTGGGTATATGGAAACCCAACCAAAAATTCCATTGAGATCTCATCCCACTACCAAGTAGGAACTAGAAGTGGCTGAGTCAAACCCAAAGGTTTTTTGGGCTTATCCTTAACTTACTGGCATGTATAATAATTAGGGAAAAATTCAGCAATTCCCCATCTCATACCTGGCTACCAGAATCTATGATTCATGTCATATAACATCTTTTTGGTCCTTGGGTGAACTTCCTATTGAGGCTTATGGAAATCCCCCATCACATATTTCCATACCATTAATGGTATAACAAATAAATTTTGATAACATAGAATTCCCTTAGTGGAGAAAGACCAATCATCTATAGTATCCCCTCCATAAATAGAGTCTCTAATGATATAGAACTCATTATCAAGCTATTGTTCTAGAAGAATAATCTCATGAAGGGAGGATTTCAAATGAACACTGGCCAAAGAAACCTTGGCCCTTAATTCGTAGAATCCAATATGCAACTATGCAAAGAGATCAATCAAGTTCCAATATTTCAAAAATTCTCTCACGACCTGAGTTGGAAGTTTCCATCTCAATGCATCTACAATGACATTCCATTAATATATTGTAAAGGTGATGTTAACTTCAAAATATTTCAGGTATTCCACCCAATGTCTCAGGAGGAGATTCAAATATTTTTTAGAGAATATATAACTCAATCTATTACGGTCTAAAAACATGGTAAAACTTTCTATGTAATGGTACTATCACCAATTCATTATAATGTTCATCCTAGCTTAAATTTCATGGTCAAGGGTCAAATAATTCTTCTCATGTGGCCTAAGATGATGAGACACATAATGAATGACATGATCACCTTGCATAAGAACACTAGTCAAACCTGGGCCTAATGAATCACAGAAGACCTCATAGCCCTACCTGGCCTTTGAGAGATTTATCACCAGTGCAGTAGTAAAAATATGTTTCAACTCAAAAAAATAATTTTGATATATTTCATCCCAAGAAAACATTACTCCCTTCTGAGTTAGAGTAGTCATAAGAGAAACCAACTTTGATAAGTCCTTAACAAATTGGATATAATACCCAACTCGACCCAAGAATCTATAGATCTTGAAAACATTTTATGGTTGTTACCATGTCATAATGGCCTTTAACTTTTTAATATCAATTGAAATACCATATTCCAAAACTACATGTCCCAAAAATTTCACTTCTCGAATCTATAAATCACATTTTTAAATCTTGGCATTAAACCATTCATTTATCAAAAATCCCAAGACTGTTATCAGATGATGAAATTGATATTCATTAGACATAGATTATATGAGGATTTCATCCCTAAATACTACCATGAAAGTATCAATATACTCATGGAAAATCATGTTCATTAAATTCATAAAGATATTAGGAGCATTTTTTATACCAAAAGGCATTAAAAAGTACTCATAATGGTCATGCCTCTTCTAAAAGGCTATTTTCTAAATATAATATTGTTTTACTCTAAAAAGATGGAAACCAGACTGAATATCAATCTTCAAGAACCACTTCACCCCTTTCAACTGATCCAACATATATTCAATCTTTGGTAACAGATACTTGTAATTTATCATGACTCTGTTGAGTTTTTAGTAATCAACACAAAGGTGAAGGGAACTATCATTCTTTTAAAAAAATTAAACTATTTCCTCCAAAGGTGACACACTTATGCCTATAAATACGTTCACTATAAGATCATCCAAATGAATATTTAACACTTTCATTTAAACTGGTTCTATGCGGATAGAAGGAATTGACACTGGTTGAGTACTAGGTAAAAAATATATAGAAAACTCTACCTTCATTACAGATGGAAAACCAGAGAAGTCAGAAGGAAACACGTCAAGAAACAAGAAAAAACTATTGGGAGACCATCACTCAAATTTTTTCACTCCATATAAAAGGTGAAAATAGATATCACTTTCCCCAACTTGAGATAAGAAGTTCCATCTCTACTCGATCTAGGGTCCCATTCTCCTTGAAATACACGGCATACACCATCGGGTGTAGTAAAAGAGACCCATTTAAGATAACAATCAATCTAGGATTTATTGGTGATTGTCCAATCCATTTTGAATATGATTCTAAGAGGTTTCATGTTGATAACCAAAAAACTCCAAGAAAGATCGACATATGTTAAGTAAAAAGCACAAGAGGGACAACAAAAGCTCCGATCCTTCCTTGCTACAAGGGGTGTAGTAAAATCCATCACATAAGAAAAAATATACATATAATGGTTTATCATATTAATAGAATTGGTTGAAATAAATGAATGAGATGCACCAGTATCAAATAAATTAGTTAATGATGATGAATCTATAGTGATGGTACCTCTCACTGTCGCTAGACACGTATTTGCTTCCTATGGAAACTCTTCCACTACTTGAAGAATATTTGTTCTAGTTTCCTGTGGCTAGAACCCCTTTGATCATGATGTGTTTTATTGTACCATAGTTTTGGTAATAACTGAAGATCTCATTCCACTATTTAGGGTGGAGAAGATATGGTAGAACTCTTGCATATGACCAGAGCATCTGCAGGAGCCATGTATCTTGGGTGCCCCAATGAAAACCCTCTTTGAATTTCTTGGATTTCCACCCTGGTATAAAATCAAAGGGCCTCTTCAAAACACTACATGAAGTTTTAAAAAACCTTGTATTCAAGAACCATCACGAGAATAATCACACTACCTTTTTCTTTTAGAGTAATTCACACTACCATCAGGATAAAAAGGGACTCCCAACAACCCCGACTTACTAGCCAGGTCCATTTCAACCATCAACTCCCTATCTAGCACATTAGGATAAGAAGGAATCTTAAACAAGAAAACTTGAGAATAAAAATCAACTCGAAGTCCCAACATGAACCATTGAGTTTTCATCTTCTCGTTTGATGCTACCTAGGGTAAAAATTGCACTGACTTAGAAAAATGGTTCACATACTCTGACATGATTATATCAGCCGGATCAATTTTTAAGAACTCTAAATCCTTGTCTAGCATCATAGAATCTAGATTGAACTAGTTAGTGAAAACATCTTTGATGTATTTACACTATAATCCCACATGTTTCTTCATAATCACCAACATGTTTCACCATCTCATACTGTGTCCCTCTAGAATGAAGGTGGAAAACATCTCCTTGCCTTCATCAGGTATTTCCAAGAACTAAAAAAACATCCAATTCTAGTCAACAATTCCTCAAACTCTTGAGGATCATTGGATCCTTTTAATTCTGGTGACTTATGGAGAAGAAACTCCAGAGAATGATCCCAAAGAACATTCCTCTGAGGTTCCACAGCTAGATCTTGAACGATAATAAGTGGTGGTTTAGGTCTTAGAGCTTGGACAGTGTGCACAATCACCTCAACAAGACTCTGGTCCATAGAAGAATTTTCTCACTGTTGTTCATTAGAAGCATCCACATGGATCTGGTTCACACATTTTCTTAGAGTCATGATGCTGTACAACATTAGGAGACAACATTGAAGAGATCATATTAACACTTAAATAGAGAAACATGGAAAATTAATCCCAAAAGATATACAATAATATTTAGATTTCAATCTATCCAAATCAAAAAATTTGTAAATGAGTAGAACTAACCACCAAGAAATATTTCCCAAACCACCCCTAGTGACTTAAAGTTCATTACAGTGAGAGTTGGAGAGGTAATCAATAATAACCACCCCTAAGTCCCTATAAGAAAATACAACTACATACTAACATCAAGACAAGAATCTCAACCTAGAGCTCTGATGCCACATTTTCATAAACCATCCTAGGTACCCTAGTAACCTGATAACCAATCTGACACTAACATAGGCCAAAGGGAATTCTCTATCCCAATTAGTTAGTGACTAGCACCTAGATTCATAAAAAATTAGAGTGGGGACTATTTTTCACAAACATTACAGAATTAGATAAACAAGTCAGTATGAATACAAAAGAAAACTCTCTCGGGAGTATTATACAAGAACGTAAATAGTTAAACAGCCCAAAGTAATATAGAAAAGTACCAAAAAATTTGATAAAAACCTAAATACTAAGAGCCGTACTCTCCAATCCCCAAGAATCAATAGCTACTACCACCAAGTAGCACCATACCCTTTCTAGAACTTGGAAGAAGGTAATGTAAAAACACCTGAAGTCATAGGTAGGGTGTGAGATAAAATCCGAGTAGGGTCTCATAATGGATTCCATAAAAAGATGCTAAAATTTAATTAAATAATTAAATATTTCAAGTTTAAATAAATAAGTATGGAAATTCAGAGTATAATTAAAAAATATTGCTTTACATTTCAAATTATAGAAATACTTAAATCAAATTTATTTACAAAAAAATATATATATATAATAGTTTATATAAATTCATTAAACATGTAAAATAATTTATAAACATTGGAATGAATTTATATCTCAAATATAAACAAACGATAAACATGGTCATCTTCCAAAAGGTGTGATAGTTCCACGCTACGGGATCCTTACACACTCGAATGTGATCGCAGAAATATGTGTATACACACATCCCTCTAGCACTAGAAAAATGTGACTCATCACCATCCCATCGGGATGTGGCCCGTTACACTATATTTTGTTTTGGTTATAAAGCATCAAAATAGTGATATCCCAAAAACACACTAACTACCTAGGCTTTCATGTTATCTATTAAAATCTATTATGGGAAATTTATTTTAAAATAGTTTAAAATAAAATTCATCCCATTATCTATTTTCCAAAGTTCTAATTTTACATTTAAAACCCAAAAAGGGTTTTTAACCAAATCATATTTTTTCCCAAGATAAAACCACTAGGTTTCTATCAATACCATTTTGATCCATTTTCTCAAATACAAAAATGAAATCAATTTCAAAAAAAAATCATAATTTAAATTCGATAATTTAAATTTTAAAAATCTCTATCAGTTCCCCCAAACACACCCTAACTCAATAGAATTGGTAATTTTTTCCCATTTATTGTCAAAAATCCAATTTCATATTAAAATCTCCCTATTTAATGGAATTGGGATTTTAATAAACCAATTGAAATCAGTTTCATATAATTGAATTTAAATAAATCAATTCATGGTTAATTAAATTTTTCCATCCTAACAGAACCATGTACCTTTTTCATGGAAACAGAAATCCCACAATAGAACCCTCAAATAAGAAAAAGGCATATAAGATCTAGGAACTCAACCGAGAAATCATATGAAGCCACATGATGATTAGATCCATCAATCCCAAGATGATCGATAAAACCCCAAGAAAGAGAAGAGAAAGTGACATAGATATAGGGAAAGTGTTTAATTATAAAGTCACCCTACTACTATAATAATGATAAATCTCTAAAAAATGATAGTAAAGGGGTTTAGGGCTCCAAATTTACCTAGGAATGGATCTTGGGTTGAGAGAAAGGAAGTTTGAATAGAAGGACATACAATTTTAACACAAACTTCCTATTTGAAAACAATACTCCGGACTTTACATGTTGTGTAACCCAAATACACGTCGTGTAATTGAAAAATAAAATAATTACAAAAATACTCGTCACCTTTTGTTAAAAAAAGTATTTATTATTATTTTATAATTTACACATCATTTAACCACATTACATAGAATGTAAATCCCTAGAAGGATGTAGAACCAGTAGTTTTTATACTGAGAATCCAACAAATATTTGAAATCACCATTATAGGTATCCTTATAATACCTTCTCGGCCCTACCTAGTCAATGAAAAATGAAAAAAACAACAATTCTTGAAATGTATCTGTCATAAAGGTAAAAAGATGTTACATATAAAACCATCATAATATTTTTTTTGAAGTAATGTTTTTGTGGTTTTCCAAGAAAAGAAATCCATGATTGGATAATACAAGTGGACATGGTTTTGGATCAGATGAATCTACGGTTTATAAACTTGAAAATAGTTGAGTGGGTATATCTGAATCATCATCATGGTGCATGGTGAATGGGCCCTTACTTCACACCTTGTTTGAGACTTCAGGGGGATATTATTAGATAAACTATATGCTATTTGAAAACCATTATGAAGGATATATATATTATTTAATTTTTCCCTTAACATTTCAAATGCATGTATCTAGTTATCTTGACAACCTGAATCCTAAGTCCTCATTAACACTCAATGACTAAAATATCATATTCTTCAGTTTTTAAGTGTTTTCATTTGTATATTGGGAAATCCATAGTTATTCTATAGGGTATTTCACCTAGATGTATTTATTGATTCCCTAATTAGGGAAAGAAATATTTCCTTTCCATATAATTCTTTATTCTATTTGGTAAGATAAATCTCATTGAGAAATTATTCTAAGTAGTTAGTTCATTAAACATTATGCCATTAAATTAGTTAGTTTTTGAAGGATTTCATTTAGATTTTATGTAACATGTGGGTCCCAATATTATGTTTTACCCCAGTGCACTAGTAGGTCTCATTAAAAATATAAAATATGATAATTTGATATTTATTACCTTTTGCGTAAGATATAATGGAACAAGGGATTAATGGTTTGTTTAGGATGTTTTTCCATAAGGATTTGATGGTATATTTAAGATGTCCATGATTAGGAAATGTATCCACTGTAAGTTTAGTTATTCATGTCCTGGAATCTATTCATCATTATGTTGTCCATGGATTTATGTATTCTCTTATTTTAATTTTTTAGGTAATAACTTAGTTTATTTATTTTTTCCATGTTGCTTTAGAAATCGATTAACTATATTTTCAGTAATTGTGGTTCTGGTATTTATTCATGGTTATGTTTGTCATGGATTTATTTTCTCTTAGTTTTATTGTTGAATAATAACTCTGTTTATTTATTCATGATATAATGTTTTAGAAATACCTTCACTATATGATTAGTTATTATTATCCATAAATTTATTAATTTTTATTTGCTCATGGATTTATTTACCCACTCGGTTTCATTTTTTATGGAACAACACAATTTATTTTTTAATGACATAATAACATATTTTGATGTATTATACCCCCTTACTAAGCATTTTTTCTGACCCTTTATATTTTTCCCTTGTTCCCCAAGAATACAAGAGGAGTACTATATATGAAAAATGGATTTCAAGGAGAATAATAATTTTTCTTGTATTTAGATGATGTATTTTTATTTTTCAATGTAATATAGAACTAATTTATATATTTAGTTTTTTAATTCTATTAAATTATTGGATTCTCTATATTGTGATATATGAACCATTTTAATAAAATATCCACTGGAACTAAGGTACTAGGCTCGGTGTTTATATATATATTGAAATATTTTATGGTCATGGTTGAAGTTCAAGTTATAGTGGATTCTCTCATGAAGTTCATTGTACTTTAATGTAACATCAATGAAAGTGAATAACCATGATGAAAGGGGATAGGAAGTTGTCCTAGAAGATGATGGGGTTGATCAAGATATGATGTTTTAGAGGGTAAAATTAAAAGGGATACTTTAGATTTCTTATAATAATAAAAAATTTCTCTTGTCTATAATTTTATAATAGTTTTAGACTTGGGATACACTGAATCCAAATTGAGTAAAACCCCAAAACCTATAATGTATTTCATTGTAGTGCTTTGAACTCTATGGTGATTACTATTTAAATATTATTAGTTCATTTTAAGGACCTAACGGTATATGTGGGATTATCAATGGGTCGGCACAAGGTTACTGAAGTGGTATTGAAGGACCATAAAGTCCTCAGTTTCACTAATTGTACGTTCAATGGTATTTCTTCATTATTATGATATTGTACTTTTTAAAAAGGTGAAGTTCAGGATAGAAGTCAATTTCAAATATATCTATAGATTTAGGTGTACCATAAATATCTTGGAAGTAGAAAAATATTTGTATCATATTCTTTTGGAATATAGGAAATATGGTAGAGTGGGGACGTAGACATGGTGCATGAAACAATTTTTTTATGGAAATTAAAAAAATTAAAGCAATGTAAACTCAGTGATTGTTTGAATTACAATATTTACATAGAAGTATTAAAAATAGATTCACAAAAGTAGTTGAATGGAAGATCTTGATTTTGGATATTGCAGAAGGACTTATTTTAGGGGGAGCCTATATTATCAGAAGAAGCATGGTTTGGAGAACCATGTGGGTGTTGTAGAAGGAAATTTAATGAAATTTGGTCTGTGATACTTTTGTTTGAGGATGAGAATTTTCTTTGAGTGGGGTATTTTTGAAATAATATTTAAAAACAATTATAAAGTGAGAAATTGTTATATTTGGTGTGAAAATGTTTTATAGGTCAAGTATTGGGGATATAGAAGTTCATTCACTAGAAGTTACAATTGGGATATCTTGGATGAATAACAGTCCCTAAACACCAAGGAATTCTAGGTATAAGATGTGGAAGACAGTTCATGGTAAGTTTTTTATATGGATTGGTTAGTTCGTTGGTTGTAGAAAGTGAGTAGAATAGAAGTTAAATGGATCTTTAGGATTTCATATAAACATAATAATGTTGAATGGTGTGAGATCATAAGAATTCTAGAAATATTAGCTAGATAGATGAGTTCAATGGATGGAGAATAGTGGATTTTGAGTATATAAATTCATATGAATAACATCTAATGAGTGTGCACAAGGATTTAAACATGGATTCATATAATTATTGAGGAAACTGCTAAGGGAAACTACCTATAATTGAATGGAAGTACATAATTACTGAATGAAGTGTGTAAATTCTTGAGATCTATGTACTCTAGTGATGGGGCATGGAATTCATTACTATAAAATGGAAAAGGGATGTTTTTAAAAGTCATTAGAGTATAGTGTATATGATGTTCATGATTCATGACATTCTAAGAGTTTGAATTATAGTGAAACTGAGAGTTAGTAGTTTCTCATGATAATAGAAGTATGCTCATAATTGGTAAAGATAAGTTGTGGCTAGATAATCATCTTAGGACCACTAAAAAGAGTAATATGGAACACTTGTGAAAAGAATATTGTACGAAGCTCATAGTTTGATAGATCCAATATGGTGGGGCCTCAAGGATGGAAGGAGGTGGCTTCATCAGAAGGATCACACCTGAGTTCATACATATGTAGGAAGGATAAAATTTTATAGGTTGTGTTCAAATCATTGGAAGGATCTGAGGTAATATTCAATGAAAAAAATATGGAATTAGTGGTATATCTTCTTATGAACTGAGTAGGGGTTTCATATGATTAATTTCACTTATAACTCATATAGTTTGTTTCCAATGGAATAAAAATTTGATGTAGTAATTCTACCATTTACATAGAAAACATATTTTAATTCTTTTAATGCTTGTGTGGATTGTGTTTGAGGTGTTTATCTTGTATGTGTCTATCATGTGCTAGTTTTCATGTATTCTCATAGGAATTAGGTGAATAAAAAATGATTAGTACTAGAGGAATCCAAGGTGAGGATGAATCAATCTAGTGGTTGGTATTCTAGGTCTTCTCCGTTTTGGTCATCGAAGTTATGGGGAAGTATTAAATTGGAATATGAAATTCCTATGGTGTTTAATGTTCCATTGCAAAGGATTAACGGTAGTATGAACTATCGGTGATTGGTTTTTCCACCATTTTCCCCCGTAATTTTATCCCAATGGTTCAGATGCAACCACTTACCCATCTCATGGTGATGATTAGGATATTGATATCTTTAGTGATGGTAGTGGTTATATTTTTAAAAATATGTATATTAGTGTAGAAAAAATGAAGAATATGATAATGATATCATTAATTATTATGGTACTTATAGTTGTGGCGGAGATGGTGGTATAAATGACCTTTCATGACATTTCTAAACATATATTGTAATTAATTTTTAAGTAATGTTTTTTTAAAATATTATTTCAATAGAGAATCAATTTAAATTGAAAATTATATAAATTTATTTAAGTATTATGTTTTCTTTTGATGCATTAATTATTTTTTATTTTATTGTATTATTAGTTAACTTGGATCTTCAATTAAGGTGGTGTGGTCAAAAACTAAATTTAGTTTTAATAACTAAATTGTTACAAATAATTCCTTTTACTACTAGTTATGTACTATATATATGGATTTCATGTATTACTTTTTTGTAATTTTATATTATTAATGAATGTGTATATTAATTGCTATCAATCAAGTTATAGGAACTGATTAATGAGTATGTGAATAGTGGAGAAGTTTTTTTGTTAATGGAAAATTATTATTTCTATCTCTTAAATTTTAATTTAGGATTTTTTTAAAATTCATTTTATACATTGAATTGTTTTATTTATTTCATTTTTCTATTAACATTAAATTAAAATTCTTTTCAAACCAATAGAGTTTAAATCATAAAAATTTCGTAAAAATGGATTGGATTATTTATTTTTTTAGTAAAATTAATTTAAAATAAAATCATATCTCAAGTATCGATTTTTAAAATAAATTTAAATTTCATTTTATACATTAACTATTTTCATTTTTTATATATTTTTACAGGAGAAAAAAATTTTAGATAATTAACTCGAGAAAACATCATAAATTATTAGCTAGGCATGTAGTTATTTTTATTATTATGTATAAGGTTTTAACTATTTTGATGATAGTTTTTTCATAGTATTTGAAGCAAAGATAAATCCAAATGTTTTTCTTTTTTTAAATAGAAACGCATCCCTCATTGATATGATAACTAATAACTTATTTTATAATTAAAGAATCATGTTTTAGATGTTTATATCATTTTTTGGTGAGTTTTCATTTCCAAAAAACATGTTTTTATGGTTTCTTTGTATTGAAACAACATTATATTGAACTTTTATATTTGTTGGTAAATTTATTTCTTTTATAAAAAATGGTTTGGTTGTGATTTGATTCATTAGAAAGGTTATTTTATTGTGAGAATGTTTTTCCTCATTATGATGAATAATTAAATTAGTAAAATGTTTGAATTGAATAATTATTAATTGAAAGGTTTTTTTTTGTTATTTTCTTGAAATTTAAGAGGATAAGTCAATTTGAGTCTCATATGGATTGAAAATTTTTAATTCAATATTAAACCATATGTAATATGACTGAATAGGTGTATTTTTTTATGGTTTGTTGGTTTTTAGTTGTGAATTATGGTTTTGAAATATTGAGTTCTTGAATATTTATATCATAATTACTATTAATTGTGTGAGGTTTTGATTATTTTTATTCTTTTTTTAATAGCATCTCAACCACATATGCCAAAAATAGATATCTGATCCTCAATAGAAAATGATCACTCATTGGTATGATAGCTAATGAATTATTTTATAATTAAATTATTTTTTTATTAGGTTTCTTATAAATACTTTGATTCTAATAGACCAAAGCTAGTGGTTACTTTATTACATTGTCACTATATACATGTTATCACATCTCAAATGAGAAAATAGTTAATTAGTCTTTGTAAACTAGATACATGGTTAAATCTCACATTACATTTGAAAATATAAAATAAAACAAAGTATTTTCTTTGATAATATCATTATCCTCTCTAGTATATCCTTTCATATCATTAATTGTATGATTCCTATCATCCTAAGAAAAGTAAACAGAATAAATGGATGATATTGGATGTACAATAAGTGAATGTGTACAATGGAGGATAAATAAGGAATGAATTATATGGTAAAAATAAATGATGGTTAATTAATTTCATATAAATAATCACATTATCTTGAAAATTATCCATGTATATCATAACTATTTGATTAATCACATTAGAATTAATAACTGATTTCATTATAATAGAATTCATATTGTTGGATATCTTAAAAATACTATCGATTCCTAATTCCATGATATCCTACATAAATGCCTAAGGACTCAAAAAAATACTGAATCATTTGTTAACTCATGTTACATAACGATACATAAAGATACTATATAATTCAAGACCCTACTCATCAATTAATAAGTCTAATTCATTAATCATACAACTAAACAATACAACATAATCAACATGCCTTAATAATCAAAAATGTTTCATATTAGAAGAAATAGAATATGAAATTCCAATACTTTACCAAGTCAGACCAATCATAAACCATCCATAAAAATATATTGGATGGTTTCATTAGATTATATCCTTATTAAATCATAAGATTCGTCTAATGATTTTGACATGAATTAAAATACTTTAAAAAGATCTGTAGAAAAAAAATATTGGGGAAAATACTCTTTCCATCATGAAATAAATTATTAAAAATATAATAATTTAGAAAATATTAGTAAAAAATTACTTTTTATAGAAATTTGGAAACTTTTGATGTTAATTTAAAGTATTTAATGGTCATTATGGTAGAAAATTACATTCATGTCATGCACGACAAAACAAATATCCCTTTTACATTTTGGGTGAAGTAAAAAGTATCTCATTTGGAAAATGAATAGAATATTCCTTTTAATAATTATTATATAAATTAAAAAAAAGTGTAAAAAATAATTTAATAAATCATATAAAAATATTAAAAGAATTCTTGAATGCATTTTAATATATATATGAACATGTAGTCTTGACTAAATAGAAAATAAAGTTGATTTTCTTTAAAACATTCATTCATGATCTTGAGTACTTAAATATATAAAAATGAAAATAAAAAATTTAATTTATAGAATTTACTATAGTATAAGAAAAATTATTAGTTTTAATATAGAAATATAAAATAATTTTCCCAACAGAAACATAAATATAAATAATTCTAAAAAATGATGAGATTGGGAAATAAACCCTTACCTTGGATCTGAGTTGCTTTGTACACACTTTTAACCTCCTTTATATTAAGTTTAAATTTATTATAATTTTATAACATAACCATATACAAAAATATAATATCATATATTATCCACTTATAACATTTAAATTATGAATTATTAACAATTCATTTTTAAATTATTCATTTATAAGTGTTAATTGTCTCATTTTTCAAGTAAGTTTCAGTTTGGTAGTTTTATTCCTTGCATACTTCTCATAATTAAATCATATATATAATGTTAACAATGATATAAATATAATATATATTCATTATATGCATATTTATAATCATCTATTAAAGGTATACATGAAAAATGAGTCCCATCACTTCACTGAGGTAGTAGTCCACACATATGCATGAGCGACGTTAACATTTTTTAAAATGTGGAAGGGTAAGAAGGTAAGTGAAATTTTATATTAATAAAACCATATTTATTTAATAAATATAATATATTCTCAATAGTTCAATCGTTAAAACTATCCATGAAACATAGTGATGAAAATGAAAATTACACCGCTACGTGGAGGCGGAAAGTTTTACGTACCCAAGAGCAATGTTTTCATTTTTTATAGAATTTAAAATAGATATAAAATGGTTTTATAATAATAATAATAACATATAAGTATATTTATGATCCTATAGTTATTATTTTAGGATGGGTAAAGTAGATTTAGAGGAATTATAGAAGAAATAAATTTGAAAAAATCGATAAAAAGTATTACCTCATCTTTGGTAGACGTTATTTATATCCCTTATTAAGGACTCTTGGAAAGATATTTTAAGAATTAAAGCACCCATAATATTTCTATAGGTATGTTAATAAGATAATTGGGTAGTTTTTTTCACTCCATGTTTTTCAAAGTGGTGTAAAGATGAAAGATGTGGGGTATATTTTCATATGTGGGGGGAGGGACACACAAGGAATTTTTAGAATGATTAAAATATATTAATGTATGTATAAGATAATATCTTTTTCTAGGTACATACCTCTTTGAGTTTTTTACATAATCCTTATTGTTCGTGTCATGTTTAGATATTGAGAGCCTTTGTTGGTAAAAATGTCTTAATGTTTGATGATGTATGTTGGTTGAATAAATGAAATCTTGGTCGTAAGGAAACTTGGGAACCATCAAGGATCCATACAAGGAGATGTTTGAGATTTATAGTTGAATTAATGGAGTCCATATATAAATGGATTAAGTTTTACCTTGTGTTCTTGGTAAGTTGAGAATCCTTAAAGGGGGTTCATATTCTTATACGGGAAATGAGATGAAAAACTATCTACAAAATAGCTACACATTATGTAACTATAACACATACCATGTAATTATTCCAGATCCGTGTCATGAATGGTTGTAGGTCTTGAAATAATTCAAAAGATTAATAGATTACATGTCATGTAATTATATTACAATTCATGCAATGTTCTATCATAAGAAATAATAATCTGAGGTGATGGGTTTTATTGTGTATCCCAATAAAACTAATTACACAACGTGTAACTATATTACACATCATGTAATTCCCTAACATTTAGTTTTAAAGTGGTTCATGCAGTTTAATTTTATTTCATCTCTCATGAATATTCTTTATCTTGATGCTAGGGAACCTTCTAGTCAATTTTTTAGTGCTAGCATCCCTTTCGTACATCCCACTTTTGTGATTCAATCCCTATTTTGATCTAGGAACCTTCTTGAGATCAAATACACCTTCTCCTTCATGGGATTTTGTTGTTAGAAGAACGTTTTGATCATCAGTTAAAGGTTATGGTTCTAAACCTTAAACCTATGGTTTGATAATTGTCAAGAATGTGTAATAGTAAAATTTCACCAACATTACTTGTGCTGAATAAATTGAAATAATGAATTGAATTATTCCTTAGTGTATCTTTGGATCCAATTGATTATTGACTTGGTTTTTTATTTCTATATGGGTGAAATAACCCATGAATATAAATGAATTGTTTAATGTCTTAAAGTGCATTTAATAAGACACGAATTTTGGGTGATTTTTTGATATAGATTTACCTTGAATTTGTTTTTTTATTGAGATAACTGACATGTTTTTTACAACTAATTGATATATGAAATGTGTAATAAAAACATAAATAGAAATTTTTATAGTTAAAAATTGATCCATAGGATGTGATATTGTGATATCCTTTCTTATATGAATTGAGTAGTGATTAAGTTTGGAAATTCTAATATAGGTCATTAGGACAATGATACATGTTGAAATAAATATATAGTAGGTTATTCCCAATGACATATTTTGAAATTATTATATAACAGGATATGCCCAGTTCAAGTGCTAAAATGATTATATAGTGGTCTATGCCCAGTGACACATGTTGAAATCCTTATATAGAGGGTTATGCACAGTGAAATATGTTGAAATGCTTATATAGTGAGCTATGACCATTTTTCATGCAGGAATTACTATATAGTGGGCTAGGCCCAGTGACACATGTTGATATGTTTGTATAATGAGATCAACCCTGATTAAATGTTCAAATGATTATATAGTGGGTTTGACCCAACTTTGTGTGATTTGTACCTTGTTATAAGGTTATGGTTGGCATGGTTGTAAGACATGGTCATAGGTATTATAGAATGGAACTGAGGTAGGTTATGTTTTACCATAGTTATATGGTTATGGTTGGAATTTTTGTATGACATGTTCAGAGATATTTCATCATAGTGCCTAAGAAAGTTGAAGTTGTATTAATTTAATTGTGTAATTAATTAATAAAAATATTTATTACATTATTGCATTCACTTTTTATTAGAATGATTATTCATATAAACAATGGTGTTCGCGTATTTAGTTATACTTAGACCGTATTTAATCCATCCTTTGGTACTTGAGTAGATTATATGGATTCAGGTTTGGAAAAGGGAAAAGGAACTTTTGGTTGATTTTTTTCTTCCTAGATGGGTTGGACTTTAAATGTGGGACCGAAATGGTATTTAGGACCGATGAATTTTGAGTCTTTTGTTGATGCTTCTAGTCTTTTATTTGGTATTACTTCTAGAATTAAATTTAGTTACATTCCAAGACATCATTATATTATTACTTTATTATTAATTGTATTATTTAGTTGTATTTTATTGTTGGTATTCCACTTTATTATTTTTCCATTGTTTCCATGCTCCAATATTTATATTATTATTACTATTATTGGTTTTTCATATGTTTTGTAACTCTGTAACTATGAGGTATAGTCTCCCCACTTATCACACCCTGCTGCTAGTTGGTAGCCTCTAACATATGGGGATATGAACATGACGTATCATAACCAACCCATTTCATCCACATGAGAGAGTTCCATATCGAGGGATATTACAAAGTGGTATTAGAGGACACTATGTTTCCTTTTCATTTCCTTAAAATTTTGAGAAATGTATAAAGGAGACTAGGATATGTTCAGTCTTGGTAATGGGAATGTTCATGGGAGTTGTTGACCAACATGTGGGGGGGGGGGGAATTTGAGTTCCTAAGGGTGGATTTTTATTTATATTGTGTGCTTGTTATATTTGATGTTATCTCACTGTAAGTGATTCATATTCTATGTGAAGTTATGGTTTTATGATGTTATTGGTACTTTAGATTTATACATGTGGCCCATTATTGTGCAAGATGTGTATGCATGCATCATAATAGGAACATGTGGATATATATTGACATTCATTGTTCAAAATTGGGATATATTTATTTTTTAATGATCTTTATACTTGCATATTATACTATGATATGAGATGTCTGTTATACCTTATAAATAGAATAAATGAACTATTATGTCATGCTAAAACACTCGTAGTCCATGTTTAGAGAGAACATAAGTCATTGGTTCTTTTTTTTGTCACTTTTTGATGTTGACTTTGTTATAGTTAGGGATTTAAGGAGTTTGTTTGTTTAATAGAGAAAATTCCTCCTTTTTATCTTTGATTTGAGCATCAAGAGAGTGGAAAACTCCAAGCTACTAAAGAAGAGGAATTAGAGCTACCTATAGTTCTTAAGGATCATATAAATTTCCATCTTCATGATAGCTTCCTTTGGGTCATGATATACATGTAAAGAGATAATATTATCACCATTCCTTCAATGTATGAGTGGGTGATAAATTTTCAGATGCAACATCCTCTTATGTTTATTGGATAGTGAGGCCCCTAAACAACTATGTTCTATATCGATTTAGTCCAGATGATCTTTAAGAATCTTGAGACACCCACAGATATGAGGATGAAGCTTGCTTCTTATATTCTTAGTGGACCAATCAAGCATTGGTGGTACATTCTGGTGAAGGTAGGGTAGCAGGAAAAGTTATCCTGGAAGGAATTCAATAAAAATTTCCTGATCCATTTTTTCCTAAGATATTGAGGGATGAGAAGGATCGTGAGTTCATGCACCTAACATAGGAGGGAATTTCAGTTATAGACTATGTTGAATGTTTCACTGACCTGTGGTGCTTTCCACCATCTTTGTTAGCTGATGAGATTTATAGGGAGATACATTTTCAAGATGGTCTTCACTATGAGATCAGGTCATAGGTGAACGTGTTCTATCTGAGCAGTTTTGAAAATGACATGAATCAGGCACTCATCATAGAAGGTAATCTGAGAGAGGCCCTGAGAAGATACAAGGATATTTCAGTAGGGAAAACCTTAAACTCTTCTTATAGTGGAAATAAGTATCTCTATGATATTTTTTTCATGTGTCGTGGCAGTCAGAGTAGTCAGGGTAGTGGGTATCCATCTTAGGACTGTTTTCTGTTTCAATGCTATCAGTGTGGAAATATGGGCCTAAATGGCCTTAGTTTTTTTACCCTTATTTATAGTGTCATTATTTCAGAATATTAATCCACCTAAAGAGGTTTTGTAGGGGAATATAATAGAATAGAATTTGAAGGGGAATAGGAAAGGCACCAGAGTCTGGAAAAGAATCAATTATGCCTCAAAAGATTGGTATCTGGAGTTCCATGTTACATTCTCTTTGAGGAAGGGAATATGGTACCCCAGTGTAGGAATGACAGTACTAGGTAGAGGGAATATCTCAGGGGAGTCGATCTGAAGCCCTTGGCATAGTGGATGGCCAGTTTCACATCATGCAGACTACTCCAATTATTGTGAATGTGGGATCTTCTACAGTCAGAGGTATGATTCTTATATCATATACTCTTTCTTTTTTTTATACAGGATCATCACATTAAATTTTATCTAATCCTTCTAGAAATGGTTTTGGATTGTATGTGGAAATTTTGTATGGTTTTTTTACCATCGACACAACTTTTTCAGTGAGATCAGATAATATAAAATGTTGCAAACTGTGTTATCTAGATATTTGTGGTTACCACTTCTTTTTGTAACCATACATGCTGGAAATGACAGGTTTTGATTTTATTATATGTATAGATTGGTTAGTTCAATATCATGATCATATCAACTATTACGTTAGTAGAGTTTTCTTTTTAGCTCTAGAAAGAGGCATCTATTATCACTAAGGTGAGTGGGATCTTTAGGGTGGTCATGCTGGATCAATTCAGTACATATTGGATTGTATCATGGATAAAATATCCATTATTTCTCTAGATGATGTTGGAATATAGAATAATTTTTTTCCTCCATTGGTAGACTCTTTTAAGATGAATTTCATGAAGAGTTCTACAACTTACATTCCAAGTGATAGATCGGGTTTTCAATCTAATTAGTGTCAAGATAAGATCTAGTATTTATCTCGCCATACAGAATTGAACCAGCAAAGATTTAGTATTTTAAAGTCTAGTTGGAAGATCTAAAAGATAAGGGTTTTATATAGATGATTACATATCCATGGGGTTCTCTTATTCTCTTCTCCATGAAGGCTAATGGGACTTTCCGCTTGTGTGTGGATTATCAGAGGTTGAATCAGATGATGTCCAAGAACCAGTATCATCATTCATACATCATCAATATTTTTGATTAGTTAAGGCGTGCTAAGATATTCTACAAGATCAATTTGACATCAGGATACCATCAGTTGATGGTGAGACCATCTAAAAAACATTGTTCTTCTTGAAGTATTAGTTACGGCTTGATTGAGTTTGTTGTGGTGCTTTTTAGTTTGACCAATGCACCAGCGGTATTCATGGACTTGATGTATCAGATATTTCAACAATTTTTGGATGGGTTCATGGTGGTTTTTTTCGAATAAATATTAGTTTACTCCTAATTATAAAATGATCATGCTAAATATATTAACATCATCCTAGTTACATTGAGGGAGAATGATCTTTACACTAAGATAACTAAATGAAATTTATGGATTGATAAAGTGAACTTCTTCGGCTATGTAATCTCAGAGGAAGGAGTGTCAGTGGGCCTGGATAAATTTTTAGTCATGATATCTTGGGAACATCCCAATAATTTATTTTAGATTCAGATATTTCTAGGTTTAGTAGGTTTTTATTAGCACTTTATCTTGGACTTCTCATGTTTAGTAGTACTAATGTTAGGGATAACCGATAAAGGGATGAATATTGTTTGGTCGGATCCTTATGAGAGGGATTTTCAAGAGATAAAAGGTAGGCTAACCTCATCACCTTTCCTCACCTTACCTATTATAGGTAAATCATATACTCTGTACTATCACACATCTGGAGTTGGACTTGAAGTAGTTCTAATAAAGGAAGATCAAGTGGTTACTTATGGATCTAGACAGCTGAGACCACATGAGGGGAATTTTCCTACTCAAGATTTGGATTTAGAGTCATTGGTAAATACCTTGATATGATGAAGACTCTATCTCATGGGTGAGAGGTTTATAGTGTACATGGACCACAAGATCCTTGGGTACATCTTTTCTTAGTGGAACATGAACCTTCAGCAAAGGAGGTGGGTTGAGTATCTGCAGTATTTTGACTTCGAGTTGGATTATACATTTTGAAAGGGCAACAACATTATTTATGCGTTGATCCAAAATAAATTGGAAGAGGTAGTATGAGAGTCTTGTGATGAGTGGAATGTGATGTCCCTCTTTAAATACATGCATCTAGATATTCAGGAGTCGCAGGGATGAGTAGCTTTGACTTTGGCATCTATTATATCTACAATTTTGGACCAGATTAAGATTGAGTAATTATATTATATAGAGGTCCTATTTCGGAGAGACATCTTATATAGTGGGGAGAAACCATTGGGATGGTCCCTTGGAAGTGTAAATTATCTTCTTTTATGTGGTTGGGCATGGGTTCCTAGGGGTTTTCATGAGGAGCTGATGAGATCATTTCATGCTTATAGATAAGTGGTACATCCTAGTTTGTTGAAGATGTATTATGATCTCTGTAGAAAATACTGGTGGTTAGGAATGAAGATTGAGGTAATAGGGTTTGTTCTATGATATCTCACTTTTTAGGAGGTGAAATCCAAGCATCAAAGTTCAACTAGGATTTCACAACCTTTTCCCATTATAGAGTGGAAATGTGATGATGTTACTATAGATTTTATGATTTTATTGCCTAGGAAAACCCATAAGAATGATATTTTAGGGGTGGTTGTGGATTGACTGATGAAGTTATCCCACTTCTTTCCTATTATGGATACATTCATAGTTGATGATTCTGGTACTCTTTATGTGTGCGAGGTAGTTTGAATTCATGGTATTTTTTGGAGTATTATTTCTGAAATAGACCCTCAATTCACATATCATTTTTGATAGGGTCTTCATAAGTCCCTAGGATCATAGTTTATTTTGATTATTTCCCATCATCCATCAGATTACTGTTAATATGAGAGCACTATTCAAGTCCTGGAGGATATGTTGTGATCATGTGTTTTGTATTTTGGTAGTTTATGGGAGCAGCATATGGAACTCATGGAGTTTTCATATAATAACTTCTTCCATTAATTAATCCATATGGAACATTTTGGGTATTTTTATGGTAGAAAATGTTGTTCACTTATTTTTTGGTTGAAGTTTGGTGAGTTAGAATGTGTTGGTCCTAGTCACATGTAGTAGATCTCTGAGTAGGTTCAGTTGATCAGATAGTGATTCGTGATCTTGTAGAGTGGGAAGAAATTGTACGTCATCCATCAGAGATGACCACTAGACTTTGAGGTTGATAATCATTTTTTCCTTTAGATGTCATCTAGGTTGGGGAAATATCATATCAGGAAATAGGGAAAACTAGTTCCTAGGTTTGTTGGGAAATTATAGAAAGTGGAGAGTGTCGATCCAGTGGCATATTGTTTATCCCTTCCACAGTGATATAGTTCCATGCATTATTTTTTTCACATGTCACAACTTTTGATAAATTCTTCATACCCTTCTCATATGATTGATGTAGTAGATATCGAGCTTTTTGTTGATGCGACATTTAGTGAGAATTCTATATGGGTTTTTAACCATATTAAGAAGTATATTTTGTGTATTAATATACTATAGGTTCAAGTATATTGGTTTCATGGGAGAGTTCAGGAGGATACCTGGGAGAGGGAGTATGATATGTGAGCGTAGTGGAAATACATTTTCACAGAGACCCCACATTGATTCTTGGAGGAGCATGGATATAAGCTAGTAATAGTGGGGAGTTTGTAAGATCAGATCTTTTTCTAGGTATGTACCTATTTGAGTTTTTTTTAAGACTTAGGGGACATTTATTGTTCGAAGACGGAGAGCCTTTATTGGATAAAATGACTTAAAGTACATGGAAGTTTATTTTTTGAACAAAAATAGCATGGGTTTCAAGGAAACTTAAGAAAACCATATAGGATCAATGTGGGGAGGCATTCAAGATTTCTATCTGAATTAAAGGGGTCCATGTATAGATGCTTCAAGTGTTACCATGGGTTCTCGGTAAGTTGATAATCCTTAATGGGGGTTCACGTTTTTATAGTGTAATTGGGCAGAAAAAATTTCTATATAATAGTTACACATCATGTAACTATAATACACACCAAGTAATTGTTTCCAAATACATGCATTGAATGGTTATAGTTTATGAAATAATTCACATCATAAAGAGAGAACATTTTGAGTAATGTTTCATTATAATAAATAATAATCCAAGGTAATGGGTTTTTTTGTGTATCCCACTAAAAATAATTACACAACGTTTAACAATATTACATATTGTATAATTCCCCAACCAGTAGTTTTAAAGTGTATCATGTAGTTGAATATTATTTCAACTCATGGGAAACTTATTCCTCTCAAACTTAGAGAACCTTACAAGAAATTTTGGAGTGCCAAACTCCCTTTCAAACATCCTGATTTTTTAATCCAATGCCTGTTTTTATCTAGGAACCTTCTTGAGATCATCTTCACCTTCTTCCTCATGGTCATTTCCCATTAGAAGCATTGTGTGATTATTGGATAAATATTGGGGTCTAAACCTTAACCTTGTGGTTTGATTATTTTCAAGTATGTGTAATAGTGTAATTTTACCAACATAACATGAACCAAATAAATTGAAGGAATGAATTGAATTATTCCTTGGAGTCCCTTTGGATCCAATTAATTATTGACCTAGCTTGTGGGTTCTATTCCGGAGAGTGAACCCTTGAATATAAATGAATTGGTTAATAACCTAAAGTGTGTTTATCATGAAATTGATTGTGGATAATTGCTTGATATAGATTCACCTTGATATGGATTGATTATTGAGATAATTGCCATGTTTTTTGTTATGACCAATTGAGATATGAAATGTGTAATAGGGTGATAAATGGTAATTTTCATAATTAATCATTGATTCATATGATGTGATTTTGTGGAATCCTTATTGTTATGACTTGTGTTATGATTAAATTCTAAAATGATTATATAGGAAATTGGCCCCATGATACATGTTGAAATACTTATATAGTGGGTTATCCCAGTGACACATACTAAAATGTTTATACAGTGGGATATGCCCAATTGACATGTTGAAATGCTTATTTAGCAGGCTATGCCTGGTGACATATGCTAAAATACTTATATAGCAGGCTATGCCTACTGACACATGTTGAAATAATTATATAGCAGGCTATGCCTAGTTGATATGTTGAAACACTTATATAGAGGGCTAGGCCTAGTGACACTTGCTAAAAATATTATATAGTGGGATTGACCTAGATTAAATGATGAAATTATTATATTACGGGTTTGACCTAGATTTGTGTGATTTAATCCAATGATATAAAGTTATGGTTGGAATGGTTGTAAGACATCCCCATAGGTATTCTAGCATGGCACTGATGTAGCTTATGTTTTACCATAGTTATATGAGTATGCTTGTTATGGCTGTAATACATTCTTATAGATATTCTGGCATGGTGCCAAATCAGGTTGATGTGGCATTAGTTTAATTATTTAATTAATTAATACACTTATTTATTACATTATTTTAATCACTTTTTATCAGACTAGTTATTATTAGACATGGTGGCGTCGACCTACTGAGTTATACATAGAGCCTATTTAGGCCACCGTTTTGTACCCAAGAAAATTATATGGATACTTGTTTGGATAAGGTAAAAGGACCCTGTTATTGATATTTTACTTACTCGATGTGATAGAGTTTGGATGTGGGACTGACATAGGGTTTGGTACCGAGGACTTTTGATTCTTTTGTTGAGTCATCTAGTCTTTTATTTTGTATTACTTCTAGCATGACATTCAGTTACATTCTAGAACATCATTATATTGTTCCTTTATTATTTATTGCATTATTAATTTGATCTTTATTGTTGGTATTCCACTATATTCTTTTTATACCATTATTTATACACTCTGATATTAATATTATTATTATTGGTATTGGTTTGTCCTGCTATGTTGCAACTTTGTAACCAGGGGTTTAATCTCTCCACTATACTTATCACACCACTGCTGGTAGTCGACAGCGTCTAGAAAATGAGGAGGCTCATTTGAGGTCTCGTAACCAACTTGTTTTAGCCATGTGAGAGAGTATCGAATTAGGAGATGTTATAGTATTACTCAATCCAAATGGATCTAAAATGGACCATTTAGGAAGATGAGATGATATAGGGTTGAAATATGGTTATAAAATAAGAATTATTCTTGTTTCTTAGGACATTTTAAATCTTATTACTTTTTTAACCCCCGGAAAACTTTTTTTAACTGTAAATGCGGTAACATATTTTTACTATTATTAATATTCATTATGACCATAAAATAAGTTGACCTTATTACATAACATTAATTATTATAATTAAAAATATATAATCCATTCTAAAATATTGAATTTCTTTAAGTGGTATAAATTCATTTTAAAATAAACCGACAAAACTCAATGAAAAATGGTTTTCTAAAAAATGTTGATTTAAGTATAAAAGTACTTTTATAACAAGATCAAGTTCAATATTGATCAAAATTTTATAAATTGAATTATTTTTAATAAAAAATAATGAAATTTTAAAACCATTTAAAATAAAAATGTGAATTTTAAAATACTATAAAATAAAAGATATTTTTCATTAAAAATATATATTTTCATTATTCACCCAAAAAAATTTTATAAAATTCAAAAAAATAACCTAAGATAATTTTGATATGATTATTTCAAAACTGATTTAATTTTTGTAAAATTAAATTTTTAAAATTGTCATAAATTTATTATAATATCCACAGACATAATTCAATAAACCTAGTTTCGAAAAAAAAATTGACGCATAAAATGACTTTACTGAAAACTAAGTACCTATTTATTATGAATTAATCAATAAGTTCGCATTAAAACCATATTATACAGATTTTTCATATTATAGTTAATAATATTCATACAATCCAATCCAATTTATAGGTTATATAGGTATATTATGTCCCATATAATTTAGACTCATGGTTTTGTATAAAGAAATCAATCCAAGAAAATAAATTTATTTAAAGAGAAATATATCATAAAAACTTTGGGTGTTTCATTGTAAAAACTCCCCTTGAAATTTCATCACTTTGATACAAAAAACTGGGTATAATTCTTCCTCATCCGATCATCGGATTCCCACATTACTTCCTCTAATTTATGGTTTCACCACAAAACTATGAGCAAGTGAGTGGTCTTGTTTTTGAGAAATTTATCTCTACAGTACTAAATCTCCATTTATTGTTCCTAATTAGAGTGATATTGATCTAATGGTATGACCTCTGAGTTTAGTATATGTGAAGGATTCGGTATGTACTTCCTCATGATTGATAAATGGAACACATCATGAACTTGATAGAGACGCAGTGGAAGCACCCATAGATAAGCTACTATCATGATATAATCAAATTTTTGCAAGGAATCAATGTATTTCGGGATTAGATTTCCCTTATTTCCAAATCTCATTACATTCTTCAAATGAGATATTCATAGGGATACATTTCCATCTAAATCTAACTCTATATCTCATCGATGATTATCACCATAACTTTTCTATCGACTATTAGCAGTCTGGACGTGTTGTTGAAGGAATCTGACCTTCTCTATTATTTAATCAGCTAGATCATATCCCAATATGTATATTTATCCAACTTTATCCTAAAAATTTTAAGTTTTTTACTTCCTTCCATATAGGTATTCATTAGGGTCTATATGAATATCCTAGTGAAAGCTATTATTTTAATAAAATCCCACTAGAGGAAGTAATTGATCCCAACCACTTTTTAAATCCTTAGAGAAACCTCTCAACATGTCCTCTTGAGTTTAAATGTTCCTATAAAATTTTACATCTGTCTAAGGATGATAAGAAGTTTTGAAACACAACTATATATCTAGATCCTTGTGAATAATATTTTGAACATTAAGGTGGACCTTGAATCCTGATCAGATACAATTGAGAGTCTTACTCCCTAAATCTGGATACTTTCTTAATGTATAACTGAGTAAACTAGACAAGAGAGAAATATTATCTAATGGTAATAAAATGTTTCAATTTCATATGTCTATATAATTCAACACAAATAGTATTATATTATTTTTGAAGTTTTTGGGGTCCAATGATGAAATTAATGGTTTTGTTTTTTCATTTATAATCAGGTATGGGTATTGGTTGTGACATACCCTTAGACATTTTTCACTCATCTTTAACTTGTTTAAATACTAAGAATTGGGATACATAATCTACAATATACCTTTTTATGTTATTCCACCATAAATACTCATTTAGATATCAATACTTTTTTTACTTATGGGATGAATAGTGAAATATAAATTATGAGCATTATCTAGAATATCATTCTTCATGTATGGTCTTAATGGGGCACCCAATCAGTTCTCGAACTATATGATTCTAGCACAACCGTGATTTAACTTAGGAACAATCCTTAAATTCTTCTATAATTCCACATCTTCATTTTTCACCTTTTTAATCCACTCATGTATGGATGGATGGAAATTCATCTGATAAAGATAAGATTAGTCCACCTTCCTCTTGAATTCAATATCCATCTTCTAAAAATCCACAAATATTGTATCTCTTTCAATCCCCATCATAGAAAAACGAGCATGGGGTTTCCAAATCAAAGCATCATTAAACTTTTTTGACTTCCAATGGTGGTAATGTATTGAGAAGACATAATTTGGATCAACTCTAACCATATTCTCTATAATATATTCAACTCTTTATACATAAATATGTACTTAAACCATTTATGATCATTATATATATCACACCATTCACCATATAAATGATCCCTCCATATATTCAATGAAATAAATACATCTTCCAGATCTAAATCAAGATTCAAGTAATTTTCTAAGGATTTTTTAATTGGACAGAGGCATATGATAGCACCATTTCATTCTGATTGAGGACACACCCCATTCCCTTCTTTGATGCATCACCATAGATCACAAACCCTTCTCCATTGTAGGGTAGGGTAATAATTGGTTCATTGACCAACAATCGCTTTAGTTATTTTAAATTCTCTTCCCATTCATCTATCTATAATAACTTAACCCCCATCTAAGTTAACATGGTGGGTGGATTATATAGTCACGCTAAATCTGTCACAAAGAACCATTTGTATCCAAACAATCCATGAAAACTATGGATCTTGGTTACCATGATTGGTTTAGGTCATTACCTAATAACTACTATATTTTTATGATCCAACAATATACCCCCAATTGAGATTATATAATCCAATGATGAAACTTTCTATATCCAAAATTCACTCTAGGTAAATTTATCATAAAACTTCTCCTTCATTAGGGTCTTCATCACAATTCTCAAATATTAATCATGATATTAATTTCTATTCAAATATATAATAATATATTCTATAAATACAACCAAAAACTAATTAAGTTAATCACTAAATAATCTATTCATTAAATCCATGAATATAATAAGATCATTGGTAAATAAAAATATAATTAAAAAAATTACTATACATCATAAGGAAAGTTGTATTAGGAATATCCTCCTTCTTTAACCATATCAATGGATATCTAGATCGAACTTCAATCTTAGAAAAATATTTTTCCCGTCATAATTGATCAAAAATACTATCCATATGGGGTAGAGGATAATTTATCTTAATAGTGATCTTGTTAAGTTCCTAATAATTTGTGCAAAGATGCATTGACCCTTCATTCTTCTTAACAAAAAGAATTTTTGAACCCCCTGGAGAAGCACTAATTCGAATGAATACCTTATCTATATTCTCATAGATTTTATTTTATAATTTCTATAACATAATAAGGGTAATTCTATATAGAGTCTTAGAAATTCTCATAACACAAAATATGAGTTCTATTGAAAACTCAACTTCATGATTCAAGGGAATACTAGGAAATTCCTTAGGAAATAAATCATCATATTAAGGAAAAATAGGAAAAATTTCAATGAAGAGATTCTCCCCGACTATTTGGCATAAATATCCCTCAGGAATAGCTTAAAAAATTCCATATGACTGAAGTAATTCCCATTGGGTTTTTATGTGAATCCTTTCATTGATATATTATCATAGGTGGATTCTAAATATCAAATGTAACTTATCTTCCTCAATAGTTGATATAGTATCTATACTAAGATAACCAATACATACCAAAAATTACATAATATTAAACTAGAGTAAGAATAAGAATATATGTATCAAGTGCATTCCCTCAAACTTATATCAAATGTGAGATATAGTCTAGAGATACAGTACCCTTAAGAGTTTTCATTGCTAACTCAACATCTAATTATTGATTTGGTAATATGATACCCTTTAAAAAATATTCAAATACAAAATATTGGGTAGAACCTAAATCAAATAAAACATTTAAAATCTTAGAGTGGATGATAAATGTACTCTTCACCATGTCTCTAGGAACTTCAACTTGAGTTATACTAATTGCATAATCTTGTCCTTACCACATTGGTTTCTTCTTTGGTAATTTTCCTGGACATTTTTATAATTGATTGGCATATTTCCTTATCTTCTTATAGTCATAGAATTGTACTTTAATGTATTTTCCATTACCCTTAAATTTGTGTGCATGATGACCTTTTGATCCACACTTTAAGAACACACATTTTCCCATTAATCATGTACCAAGTTGTTCCATTCCATAAGTATAACATGTTGGAAAATTACCCTTTATCTTATTCCCCTTATCCATTTTTTTATCATTCATCCTATTATTCTATTTATTTCTTATAAATCCATAATACTTGGATAATTATTTCTCTATCTTGATAAAATAGGATATTATATCCTCAGATGATGTGAATTTTGGGGATACTAGTTCCCTTCAAAAGATTAGATTTATCGTATCAAATAAATGCTCAATATTACTATTTTGATTGCATACATAGTTCTCATTATTCTATATTAACCTTGTAAAGTTAGATTTATACTTAAAAATATTATCCTCTTATTTTTGTCTTTGTCTTAGAAATTGTATCTCTATATTTACTCATTGTTCATGAGGAAATTATTTTTCAAAGAAAATTAACTTAAAATCATTCCAAACTATGTTAACTATTTCCTGATCATAATTAGTGTTTCGAATCAACGACCACCATGGATATTCTTCCTATATGAGAGGATAAACTACCATTATGACCTTCTCACTTTCATTAATTCCCAAATAGAGAAATATATTTTCTAAAGAACTTGTCCATTTCTCATCTACAAGTGGATTTTTAGTTCTATTTAATGATAGAGGCTATTATTTCATGAAACATTCTAACATTGTTCCACCTAATTGAGGATCATAAATATAATCTATATGATAAATTTTAATTGTTCATAACTTGACTCGGCTACCCCGATATAGTTATAATTTTTTTAGCTCCAAATCCAACTCCATCTCCATATTCATTATCTTACCTAAGAGGTAAATCCCTATATAGATTATGTGTATTGAATCAATTTATATTCCTTCAACATGGAACCATTTCTAAACAATGTAATATACAATATTATATCATAAAATTATGAATTATAATGTATAATTTCAAAACTGGTTAAGCACTTAACAAACATTTAAATTTTATCCACTTATAATATCAAAATAATATGGTTGGTATCAATGGGAATATTCTCAAATCTTAAATATATTTTCAAATATTTCATAATAGTTTGTAAAGAAAATTTTAATTAACTCAATCATATCCCCTAGGAGCATCTGACTAGAAGCATATTAAGGGACCATTCACTATGAACTAGAATGATTGCTAAGATACAATCAAGCAACTCTTTCGGTGCTATTACACATACATGCATCTATGCCAAAACCAAGTCCACTTTTGGTATTAATACATGTATTTATTGTAAGGAAACCCACATAATATCTACCTTATGAACAACTTTTAAAATAATATCATAAAATATGATATATCCAAAAGTCTTTCATAGGTTTTTTTCCTTAATTTATGTTTTCTAAAATCTAGTTCTCATGGTTTTTGTTAAAATTTCTCTCATACCAAATATAAAGACCATGACCCAAGTAACCCAGAGCTGGTGGTTACTTTATTAAATTGTCTCTAGATATAAGCGATTATATCCCAAAGGTACAAATAGTTTAGTGGTATTGGTAAAATAGATACATTCATGACTCCCACAATAGATTTCAAAACAAAAAATATAATATAGTATTTTATTTGAGAACATAATTATTCTCTCTATCATATCATTTCATATCATTCCTAGTACACTTCTAGGGAAAGGAGATATATGAAAGGGATGAGCACAGATACTCAGTAAGGGAATATGTACTGTAGAAACTAAATAAGGAATGAATAATATGGAAGGAATAAATGGTGATCAATTAATAACATATAAATAAATAAATAATATTGAAACTTATCAATAAATATTATAACTATTTGATTAATCATTAGGGTATTAATAACTAATTTCATAATAAGGCAATACATAATATCGAACATCATAAACTTATTATCGATGTCGCATGCCAAGACATATTACATAAATGGGTAACGCTTGATCCAAATGCTGAATATGTTTTGTCTCATGATACCTATATATTCATAATGGGTCTATATAATTCAGGGGCCCACCTATCACTTAATATGACTAATTCATTCATTGTATGAATAAACAATACAACTTAATCAATATGGCTTAAAAATAAATAACTATCTATATTGGAATGACTAGTATATTAAATTTCAATACATTCCCCAATAAAACTAATCATAAACCATAAATATAAATATATTGGATGGTATATTTAGATTATATCATAATTAAATCATAATATTCATCAAAGTATGTTTATATAGATGAAATTATTTAAAAAATTTTATAGAAAATTTCTTGAGTAAAATACCCTTTTTATTTTCAAATCACTTATTAAAAATCTCCAAAATTAATATAGTATAAGGAAAAACATTTCATTTGTAAATAAACATTTAAACTTGTAAATTAATATCCAAATAATTGAGTGTTCATTATAGTGGAAAATTCCATTCATGTTTTGTATTTTAAAACAATGATTACTTTCACATTTTCAGTAAAGAGTCAAAATTACCCCATTCATAAAACAAAAATAAGATTAATTTTAAAACTTTTTATAAAAATTAAAACATTTTTCAAAATTAATTTAATAAATAATTTAATAATATTCAAAAAATTATTGAAAAATTTTTAATGAAAATATTGACATCGAAGAAAAATATTCTCGACTGATTAGAAAGGAAACTTAGTTTTACTTAAAAACAATTTTTCAGTATCTTGAATATGTAAATAGTATAAAATGAATGGAAAAAAATGTTATTTCTGGAATTAAATATAGTATAATAAAATATATTTGTTTTAATATATAAATATCATATAATTCTCCCAACCGATATTTAAACATAAACAATCTTGAATAATAATGATATTGTAAAATAAACACTTACCTATGATCTGACTTGCTTCATAAGTGATTTTAACCTCCAATATAATAATTTTAAATTTATTATATTTATATAATAGAACCATATACATACTTATAATATCATATATTATCCAATTATAACATTTCAACACACATTTATTAGTAATTATTTATTAAAAGTGTCATTTACGAGTGTTAACTCTCTCATTTTTCATGTAAGTTTTTGTTTGGTAGTTTTGGTCCGCACATATTTATCATTGTTTTATCATATAAAAATTTTTAATCATTATATTAATATAATATATATTTATTATATACATATTTTTAATCTATAAAAGTTTCTCATGATAAGTGAATCACATGGCTCCATGGAGGTGGTAGTTCACACGTACGCATGACCAACGTTGTCATTTTTTAATGGGTGGAAGATTAAAAAGGTAAATAATATATTATATTACAAGAAAAAAAATTATTACATATATATAATATATACTCATTGACCCATATTTCTATCCATCTAATAAAAATAGTGATGAATAAATGAATTGCATCACTACGTGGAGACGGTAAGTTGTATGTACGCACGAGTAATGTTTTCATTTTCCTTATAATGAAAAAGAGATGTAAAATCCTTTTAACATAATAATAATAAAATATATTTATATTTATGAAACTTTATTTCTTATTTTAGTATTATTATAATACATTTAGAGGAAGTATAAGAAGAAGGAAAACTAAAAGATTCGGTAAAAACGATTACCTCTTCTTTGGTTGAATTCTTTGAGAACCCTTATTAAGGCCCCTTGGACTGGTATATTTTAAAAAATAAAACCTATAATTAAGGGATAGGGAAGTTAAGAAGATAATTGGGTAGGTTTTTTCAGAGATAGTTTTCTCAATGATGTGTAATGATGATAGAGGTTTGGTGTCCTTTTATAAGTGGGGGGATGGAAACATTTGGAATTTTTCAAAAGATTAAAATAAATTAATGTATTTATCAAGAAAAATAGATCCAAAATGGACCGTAGTTTAATATGAGATGATATACAGTCACAATATGTCCATAAAATAGGATTTGATATGTTTTTTGGTCATTTTAACCCTAATCACTTCAGTTTAAACACTTAGTAAACATGTTTTAACCTTAACCATGGTAACATATTTTTCTGTTTTTAAAACATATTATGAAAAAAAAAATTAAATTGTTAATTATTATTAATTATTTTTATTAAAAATATTTAATCTAATTTAAAATATTTTATTTCTATAACTGGAAGAAATTCATTTTAAATTAAACCTATAAAACGTGGGGGAAAATTTTTCGAGAAGATGACTTTTTAGTCTAAAAGTATTTTTATTCCTTGATAAAATATATTATAGATCAAAAAGGTATAAATTGAATTATTTTTAATAAAATTAAAAAATTATATTTTAAAACCAATTCAAATGAAAATTGTGATTTGAAAATAATATAATAGAAAATACACATTTCTTTAAAATCAGTATTTTCTCTATTCTCCAAAAAATCAACGTTTTCATAAAAGTATCAAAAAATAACACAAATATAATTTTTATATAATTATTTGGAAAATAATATCATTTTTTATAAAATTAAAATTCAAAAATTTCAATAAATTAATTATAAAAAATGCTTACAAAATTCTATAAAATTCTTTTTTGAAGAAAACCTATCTTTGAATCATCAAATGACTTTACCAAAAAATAAGTACTTATTTATATCAAATTAATCAATGTTATTGAATTAAATAAAACCCTTATATTTATTTTTAATGTTTTTTGAATCCTATTCCTACCCGTTAATCCAATGGCTTGGTTATAAAGGTATATTATATCATGATTCATTTAGAATTGGGGTTACTTATAAAAAAATCTATCAAATAAATTAAATTTATTTAAAGATAAATATATCATAAAATATTTGTGTGTTACATTTTTGTTGTTGTTTGGGTGGGTTTGAATTTCCAAAGAATATTTTTTCATGGTTTTATGGTTTTGAAATGTTAATATTTTAAACATGTATAATCTTTTGTAAATTATTTTGTTTTGTTGAAATTATTTTTGACGTTATTTGAATCATTAAAAAGGTGATTGAATTATGATAATAGTTTTTATTGGTTATGATGAAGCATCAATGTAGGAACATTTTGGGATTAAATTAGTATTACTTGAATGTTTTTTTATGGAATTGATTTTATGAAATTTGTGGGGATAGGTCAGTTTGAGTCTTATGTAGATTAAAAACATATAATTGAAGCTTCAACCAAATGTAATTTTATGAAATGGGAATATTGTTTTTTGGTTTGATGGTTTTGGGTTATTATTTATGATTATTTACTATTAGGTTCTTGAATATTCAAGTCATAATTACAATTAATTGTATAAGGTTCTGATTATTTTTATTCTTTATTCCAAAATAGTTGAAGAAAATATGATTAAAAATAGCTATCTAATCCTCAATAGAAACTCATAACTCATTTTTTTATAGCTAATAAATAATTTTTTAATGAAATTATATGGTTTTTAGGTGTATGGTGTTGGTCGGGTGAGATTTAATTTTTATATAAAATGATTCAATGGTTTAATGGTTAAGAAATTTCAATATTTTGATCTTTTATATTCACTTATAAATTTTTTGGTTTTATATAAAATGGTTTTTTATTTGAATATTTAGAAAGGTGGAAAAATTGATAATGTTTTTCATTATTTATGATGAATAATTAATGAATGAATGTGTTTTGATTTAAGGAGTGCTACATGAAAGTATTGTTTTTTGGATTATTTTCATGACATTTATAGAGAAAAAACAATTCAAGTATTATATTGATGGAAAACTTTTAATTAAAGCTTAAATAATATGTAATATGGCTATATAAACATATTGGGTTATAGTTTTTTGGGTTTTTTATCAATTAGGATTTTGGTATATTGAGTTCTTGATTAGTCATATCATAATTACTATTAATTATATGAGTTTTTGATTATTTTTATAATTTTTAGTATAATTTGAACCAAATATGAATAAAAAGTTTCATATAATCCAAAATATAAATTCATCACTCATTTTTATGATATTTGTATAATTAGTCTGGTTTTCCCTATTTAACCCTTATAATATTTAAAATAATATTTTTGGATTTTTTGGAGATTTGATGAAAATTTGGGAGAATTATAGATCCTTTATATTAATATATTAATAAAAATATATTACTTCTAGCTTTCACATGTATACTCTGGGGGAAAATTATTTCCCTCTTAAATGGAGCATCAGACTTGAATTTTGACACCATGGTTGCATCTGATACAATTGTTTTACCATAATGGTGGTATAAAATTAATTCACATCAGGGACACTAGGGGGTTTGGTCATCATAGAAAGATGAGTTAAACTATATAAATATAAAATTTAATATTATTTATTATGATATTAATAGGAGATTAAATGTATAAACATATACATAGTACTAATATAATCATTTTTATTTCAAGTACTTTGGTTATCCACATCAACCCTAGGAATGGAGAGTGCCAACATGAGGTAGTTTTTATGTGGGAAACTTTACCTTGAGATCAATGATGGAAATAGACATGAACTCAACCTTTATCAAAGTTTGATCTATTTTTGAGGTAGGAATTTTTGATTTATTATGATCTATTATTCATCAAATTTCTATTTTAAATATTTATATATTTTTTATTTCCTACATTCTTTATGGAAACTTCATGTTTGAATTTATAAAATCGGTATCCCCATTCCACAAGATCATATCAGGTTGATTATTAGTCTAAAATTATTTTCTTCTTAAAACCTCATTCTCGATCTCCATTATCACAGGACACAAATTCATAGGGTAAGTATGTTTAATCTCTAACTTTTGATTTGTTTTTTTATTTCATTGGTGGATCAATGAAGAATTAGGATTTGATAAAATATTATTATTTTTCATATATCCTCTATCTGTCTCTCTCTACTCTTCCCCCTCCCAATATTCTATATTATATTCCATATCATTTTTTTATGATGGGTCACCATCAATAGTGTTGTTTAGAGGAAAATAGGGGTATTGTGATGGTCTGAATGAGGGAGGATGAGGCAATGCGGCATCTGGAAGAGAGAGGATATGGTATAGAGTGATGGGGCTAGAAGGGATGACACGATGATGGCCAGTACAAATGGGGAGGTAAATGAGGCATGAGGAGGGGGGAGGCAGATCCTGTAGCTGTGATTTCTATGACATGGAATGAAGTTAAGGGAATCTATATGTTTGGGTGGCATATATTTTTGTTTGATGATGGGGTGGAATCCCCTTATTTTGGATGGTGGTTGTCTACAATGATGGTTAACATCCCAGGTGGAGAACATCGTAGCAATAGTCATGGAGCATGTCATTGTGGTAGTAACAGTATAGCCACCTAGGCTTAACATACAAGGATATTTCATCATTTTAGATGAATATTTAGTACATTTAAAAGATACATGCCTAAGTATTGTAATAGCTTAGTGCCTTTGGAAACTTGGAAACAAAATCTTCTATCTTGGTGAAATATCTTTAACATCTCCCATAAAGATCTAAACCATTATCACTTCTACATGAAACCTTTCTTCATAACCTAGAGATAGGAAACAAAATAAATGGGTGATTATAGATGCTCAGTAAGGGTAAATAAAGAAAATGTGTAAGCATAACATGAAAAAAATGGTATGGAACATGAGAATAACATCTGAAGGTTATACACTTCATATCAAAGATCATAATAATTATTGTAAATTTATAAGACATGAATCATAAGTAAATAATGAACCTAATCCATGAGATCATAACATAAGAAAAAACATGGGATTGTGGAAAACACATATAAAAACCATAAGTAAAAGTGGCCAACAAGACCATTATAACATGTAAGGATTGTCATAATCACCTGTAAACCTACTTCGAGCTTGGGATTCCCTCATATGTACCCTCTTATTTTAGGATTGGTATGTCCTCCCATGTACCCTATTATTTAGGGATTGGGATGTCCTCATGTGTACCCTATTCTTTTGGGATTGGGATATCCTCCCATTTACCCTCTTCTTTTGGGATTGGGATGTTCTCCCGTGTTCCCTCTTGTTTCAGGATTTGGTTGTCCTCCCCTTTTCCCTCTTGTTTTAGGATTGGTATGTTCTCCCATGTTCCCTCTTATTTTGGTCTTGGGATGTTCTCCCTTGTTCCCTCTTGTTTTGAGATTGGGATTTCCTCCCGTGTACCCTTTGAGGTCATAACACATTTATCATTACCCAATGCATTGGAGGGAGATATTGGTCCCACCCATATCATAATAAACTCATTCATACATGTTCCATATGATAATAAAACATTCATCATATCATGACCCATAAAAAGACATAGTTTTTATAAACATCAAATAATAACCCACGAAATGAAATGGGTATCATTGATATTTCATCACATCATAACCTATGGATGATATATAGGTTTCATAACCATTTCATCAAAGAATAACCAGTGAAAAGAAGCAGGATTTATAAACATGGAACCCATGGAAATGAAAGGGATTTCATAAACATATAACCCATGGAAGAGGAATGGGTTTCATAAAGACCATGACTTTAAGCATAAACCATTCATACAAAGGATATTAATGGAACCTCTATGTCATTTCATATAAAGTAATGAGTAACATCAAAGGATTTCAGATTAAATGAAAAATAATTTTGAAATATATTTTAGAAATTTTTCTTGAGGAAAGTAACCTTTCTTCTTTGAAAAAGGATTTTTAATACATAAAACCATTTAAGAATATTTTTCTTATAAAATACCAAGAAAACTTATAAATAATGCATGAAATCATTATGAAAAATTTTTCCTTGAAAATTTATAAAATAAGCTTCAAAACATTTTAAAAACATTTTCCTTTGAAAACACTTTGAAAACTTATAAAAATATCTTTAAAATGTTTTGAAAACCATTGTACTTGAAAACTTATAAAAGAAGCTTGAAAACACATTTTTCTTCCAAAATTATAAAATAAGATTGAAAAATTTTTGAAAACTATTTTCTCTGAAAATATCTTCTAAACACATTTTCTTAATGATTAACCCTTTTAAAAATGTGAATGGAACTTCGAAGAAATGATGGTGAGTAAATCTATATATGTTGTACAAAGTCAAAAGAACATTCCTTTTGCACAGTAAAAAAGGTTAGAAAAGTGTCATGTTCAGAAAGAGAAAAGAATATTCCCCTGAATAGATTGGTAAAAGAAAAATTGGGTAAAATTTTCTTTTTAATCTTATTGTATAATGGTATAATATTCTTGGAAACTATTTTTTGAAAATATAGATTTCCGACCGAAGAATGGGTAAAGTCAGGCTTTCCTAAAAACACTTTCTTAACTATATTATGTACCAAAAAGTAAAATAAGGTACCAATACATGATTATATCACGAAATGACATAGGATAAGAAAAATCATGAATATTATTGCGATATGGATCATAATATTCCATTAAAGTAATATAAATATAAACAATATCAAAAAGTGATGAGATTGTCTCAATAAACTCTTCTAAATTGCTATCTTGGGTTCATACTCTCCATGTAATGAAATTAAATTACATTAAGAATATAATATCATGAAAATATTTTTATTCATTATATTTTATAAAAAATGTAAAAATATGCACATCAAAAAAGAGTTTAGGTCTATAACAAAACATGAGTCTCAGAGAAGGAAAATAGAGACAAAACATTTTACCGATTTAGTAACTTTTGAAAGTTAAACCCCATGAAAGAAGGATCATAAAATGGATGTGTGAATAACTATAAATTTAATTTTAATATACAAATAATACAATCTTGAGAATTATATAAACCACACAAAATGAAATAGTGCAGAACATAACATGTATCTCATGGAAATTAAAAGTGAGATGAGATCCCCTTACCAAGTGTCTTGACTCTCTCCTTAATCATACAAGTTTCCTGTATAACAAATATAAGTTTATTGTAAATATTTAACAGAATAATATTCTTATACATAATACTATATATTGTTTTATTATGACCTTATATGACCCACTTGTTAGTGATCTTATGTTAATGTTTTACTTCAGGTAATAATTGCTTTGTTCTTCGCATGTGTCTTAATTTGTTATATCTTTTTTCCTTGTACTTATATCATGATTCCAGAATGTAAAACATAATATAAATATCAGGTATGTAAATTATATTTTTACTATAATAATATATATAATATAAAATTACAAAATAGAATAAACCATTCATAGAGACGGTAAGTTGTACATACACATGAACGTTGTTTCCGTTTTTTTATTATCGTATAGAAAGAAAGTATGTAAATGACATATGTATATATATATATACATAATAATTCCAAAATCATTACTATATCATATATATGATATAATTTCATTAAACCTACACTTAATACATTCCATTTGGTGTGCGAACGAATCACATCTCTTTGAGAGGGTGGTAGTCCACACTTCCTCAAACGAGATTATCGTATTAACACTAAATAGAAAGAAAAAATATGTGTGTTTTAAAAGAAATAAATAAATAAAATATATAATAAATATAATAAAGACATATATAAATATATTTTCCATCATAATGGCCACCAATACTGGTGGTAATAGAGAAATGAACAATCATCGTTTCGTGAGGCAGTTGTTCATCGTACATAGAAACAATATATTTGATATCCATTAAATGGTAGAATGTATAATTTTAGGTCAAAATATTTTCATAAAAACATATTAGTATATTTTTGATACTATTTTTGGAACACAATAATGGAATAAATAGAGTGGATTGTCTGAATAATGGAAATAAAATAAAGGAACTTGAGAGAAGACGTTACCTCTAAATCGGGTAACTCCTTTTGGTTAGTGCCAAAAGAATTCTTTGAGAGGATTTATGACCAAATAGAGACTTTAAGTTATAAGGGAGTATTTTTAAGAGCCTATTTGGGCAGATCATTTCCGAACTTAAAAGTTTTAAGAGTTTTTAGGAATGGGTATAGGTGGTGGCCTTTTACAGTGAAGGAAAAGGACTCATATGGAATTTTTGGAAACAAGTTAGGTGTGAACATGTTCATACCTAAAAAAGTCATAAAACTCCAAAACACTATAGACTTTAAAGTTTATGGACGAAATATGGACATCCTATGGGTTTTGTACAAGTGTTTTGGTCATCTAGTCCCTTAATTTTATGGTTTAGTCCACAATTAAGCTTAATTTGGCCTTAACTTCTACGATTAATTTTAATCACTTTTATAAATTGTTTTGATCAGAAATTATCTTGGTTGTTTTCAAATATAAATATTATATTGAATACAATGGTTTATGTTGGATTTTTTAAATCCAATTTAGAGAATCAAAAAAATTGATATTAGTGTTAATCCAACAGACGAGACGAAATAATGGGGGTTTAAAGTAGTAAAATGATAAAAAGTTTGTTAAGATTTTATATTCAGTTTCAAAGTGAAATTGATTATAATGAATTAAATTGTATTAATATATGTAATATTTATCTAATTTTACCTTGAAACATATTTATAATATCATTTAACATTAATAATTAATTAAACAAAAAAGGCAGTTTAAACTAAAAAACAGTATTTTCACTATTCAACAACAAATGAAGTTCCTCAGAAAAATCCCAAAAATTCACAGTAATATAATTTCGATGTTATGAAATAAAAAATGATTTTTATTTTATTAAATTAATTTTTTAATATATCTTAAATTAATTTTATTATTAAAGGTGATTCGTTCAATAAAATGGTATTTTTAACATAAAAGGACTTTACCAAAAATCTTGTCTTTCATTATCAATATGTTTTATTTATATAAAAATTTATAAAAAATATTTAGAAATTAGTTATTAATATAACTATAACTATTTTTAATGTTTAGGTTATAATTATCTCATTTAATTAATTATATATATATATATATAAAGATGTTTCCTAAAACTCAGTGTGGTGTGCATTGTATGCCAAGTCAGTGTTCCTTATAGTGAAATCCAAGTTGGTATTGCATGTAGTGCATGCCAAGTCGGTATTCTGGGTTAAAGGTGAAGGATCCCAAGATACCCTGAGAGGGGAGGGGTGAATCAGGGTTTCAACTGTTTCTTTTTAAATTTGTGGATCTTGTTTCAACATTGTTAGGAACCTATTAAATCTGATGGTCAAATGAAAGCAAAGAGATGACACATTACTTTTACTTGGTTCACCACAAAGGGATATGTAAAAGGTTCATATCCCAACAGTGTGTTGTTCATACCTAAATCCACTAATATTCACTAGTTTTGGAGTACAAGAGTTTGGCTTTAGTCACTCTGTTCCAGGCACACTGCCTTTATAAAAGTTCAGGGATGGCTCACTGCTTCCATCAGAACACTTCTGTAAACACTCCATATCTCACTACTGTGATAGAAGTCTAACTCTTTTTATCGACTTTAAGGTCTCTTGAATAGATAAGTATTGGATTCTTTGTCTCTTTCCAGTAAGATACATTACTTTCATTAAAGACCTGAGTAGATGCTCACTGCAATCTCTGACCACTCAACACGAATACTCAAAATATCCCTTCACAAATCCCCTTCACAAAGCTCTACCCTTCATAGAGAATGTCACCTCATAGAGAACAACCCTTTGTAGGTCTCACTGCCTCGCAGAGCACAAATATTCACAGATCTCACTACCTTATAGGGAAACCAACTTCACGAAGCTCATTGAGCCAACACAAGACACCATATCTTCACAAATATCACCTGAATTAGAATCATTTGCATTATTTAAGACTTTGAAATTATCTTCATGAAGCCCAATCTCACATAGAACAACCTACTTCCTGGAGAACCCCTTGCTTCGTGAAGTCAAGTTTATCTCATATTTTATCTCTAAAAATTGTCTTCGAATAAAGATGGGTGGCCTCTTATTTATAGGCACGGTAGAACACGGAGCTCTGCTTCTCCAGGAACGAAATCCAGATTGGCCAAAAATTTATTCGCATCACATCTCTCTCTCTTCGCAATGCTCATCGTAACTAAAGAGCTCTCTGTCAGAATCCTTCACACCACCATAAAGCACCATCACAATGCACCATTCACATATCATGTCTCGTAATTGTAGATAACAATGTAACAGTCTTTCATGTTTTCGAGAAACACACTTCATCAATCCCATATCTAAGAAACTCATGTCTTTTCCATATTTTTTTGATACATTCAAGAAAAACCATTTTCACAATTCTTTCCATTCCCCAAATTTTAGACCCCAAAAATTTGGAAAACACTGGGAAGCGATGTCACATTAAATACTGCTTACTACTTAAACTATATGATCCTTTTTCTTGTTATCTCTCGGATCATCCATGAGAGGATTGACAATAAACACAAACCATACTCTTTTTTCAGCAAAGAACAACATTGGTTCCAATAAATGGATTTTCTGACTTAGTGTTGTGATATATATATATATATATACCTATTTTTAGTTTCATGTGAAATGAAAACTATTTAAAAGATAAATTAATTCAAAAAATAATAATTCAAAAAATCTCAGGGTGTTACATTCTACCTCCATTAAAATGAATTTCACCCTAGAAATTCATCTGTGTTATCAAAGGTTTAATACTTGATAGTTTCATGCATATAAACCCACATTGTAAAAATGGATACTAAAACTTTCCATAAAAACATAAATTTGGAACAATAAGGTTTACCCAAATTAACATATAACTGGGTTTCCACATACAATATCATAGGTTGGGAGTGAAGATTGTACATGGAAA
Organism: Viscum album; assembly: GCA_963277665.1. NCBI lineage: Eukaryota > Viridiplantae > Streptophyta > Magnoliopsida > Santalales > Viscaceae > Viscum > Viscum album. Next base: position 565,030,016 of record OY728120.1, on the reverse strand, counting down.
AAGAGTGTAAATATTTATAGGGAGTGATTTTGGTCATAAATCACAAACAATTGAATGATAAATGTAAGGTTAAGAGCCTCAAAGTCATAAATCTATGATGATTCCAAAATCCATTGGTTCAATAGAATTTAAGGTATTAGGAAAACAAATTTTTTCTTATCATTATCCTATCATTGAATAATTCTTTTTATTAACCAATAATATGAGGAAATATATTTACTTGATGTTATTCCCTTTCTCATGCGCAATCCCAACCTTTGGTTAGGCCTTGATATATTTCCACTTCATATCTTACCCTAATAAATGAATTAGGATTTTTTTATAATTCCTGAAGTGATAAAAAACCATGAGATCTATGATATTTCATCCCATATGTCATCATTTATCAACAACATCATGTTTTTATAATAGGATATCCAATATGCATAAATACTCATGTGGTAAGATAATATATAATCTTTCTATAAACAGTTAACCATATAACCCTTTCGAAAGATGAAAATCCAAAACATTAAAAATAAGTCACAAAATCATATTAAAATTGATTTCCCATATATAACAATGTAGATATTTGTTTTCACATTCCAAACATGTGAATACCTTCATCGTATGTTCCATTGAAACATGGTAACAACCTTAATTACCATAAATCCTTTTGGAAATCATTCATGATTCCTTATTCTAATGATTACTAAATATATCCATTAAATCCAATAAGTTTTTAACTCCGTCCTTGATGACATAGATAACTTTTTTAATAAAAAAATATAGGTTAATATGTACCATCCAATTTACTTATTTATCTCCAACATATCTTTATCCAAACATCATTATCTCAACTCCAGGAATTAATTAAGATTCACCTTCCCTTAATCAAAATATAACTCTTCTATGAAATAAAATTTATAAGTCTTCATCACCATTAAACGTGTCCTTTTCAATCCTTAATGAAAACTTATACTGAAAATATGTATACATCCCATGATTCATATAACATAATGATTGAATTCCAAAATACATCATTAATACAACTTTATTCTTAAACCATTGCTCTGGCTTCATCAACTTATTCCTTAATACATCTTTCCAATAATATGAAATTTGAACCTTGTGTTAAGGTTCCTTAACCTTAATCCAATCATTATTCTTATGATTAATGTAAACAACACTACAAGAACATAATATAGCTTTCACATGTCGTTTATGGTCTCTTTATTATCAGTAGAAAACCCATCACCTGTACCACCTTTATGATTCTCTTCATCATCCTTCCAAATAGAACATATATTTTCATAATGCACATTACTTACACATATAAATTAATCATTAACTGATAATACCTTAGGAAGGCCAATATTACCTTCCCTTCCATTAACTGAACTCTTCATTTTTCCCTTGTAGTCACTTGTTTTGTGCCCTTATTTTCCACAGTCAAAGAATCTTCTTATTACTCTAAGACATTAAATTAGGTTATTATTTTCAAATTCTTGATATAAAGGAATATGAAACCTCTTTCTTACATGGTCTCCATTACTCGAACTCTCAACGAACTCTTTCTTTCTCTTCCTTGCTAAGTCTGAGTGTTGGTTAAGGTTAACATTTTCAATCATGTTCTATGAAAACTATTTAGGCATGATCACAACATATTTAACTCATGTGATCATCCCACTTGAATAATCATCATAAAATCATCCATCACATTCAACATTAATCTAGTTCCTTTAAGTTCTAACCATTTACTAAAACTTGAATCATAGTTTGATCATTACTTATCATAGTAGAAAACCACATAGTCATGAAAAAAAATTACTTATGAGATATATAAATCATGTCAACTTCCATAATCTGACACCCAAGGTTCATCATACATTATTTATTGGAAACTTATATTTAAATCCTTCATAATGGTTCATGAAGAGTTTCTGAATTCCTAAAGAATATCCCCCAAGAATGTCAAACTAGGTGTGCAGCAAGGCCCATTGTTGTGTACCAAATTACCCCGAGTCAAGCCTGAAACATCTTGTCAGATTTATTACCCTTAGGTATATATGTTCTAGATCCAAATAAACTTTTAGTATCCAAACATGTATTTATTTCTGGAAATACACTAATTTTATCTTTTACCAAAATTCAAGGATATTTTCCTAAATATAAACTCATCCATATACTTATCCTTAGAAAAATACCTAGACATATACTTAGAAATAAACCTAGGGATCTCATTAAGGTTTTCTCATCCTAGTTTCCAAATTTTGGCTAAAACGTTACTTTAATATCAACTATAGCAACCCAAGATTAATAAACTTGGATATTAAAACATTTTAGATGAATATTTAGTGCATTGAAAAAAAATTATGCCTTAGGAACCTAATAGTTTAGTGTCTTTGGAAACATGGAGACAAAATCTTCTATCCTGGTGAAAGATATTTGAAATATCCCATAAATATATACACCATTAAAAATTGTACCTAAAACCTTTCTTCATAACCTTTAGAGAAGAAACATAAAAAATGTGTGGTAATATATGCTCAGTAAGTGTAAATAAATAAAATCAATAAGCATAACATGAAAAAAAATGGTATACATGAGCCTTACATTTGAAGGTAAAACCCTGAAAATCATAGATCATAATAAAGATTGGAAATTTATAATACATGAATCACAAGTAAATAATAAACATAAGTAATGAGAACATAACATAGGAAAAAACATGGAATTGTGGAAAACTCATTTAAAAACCCTAATTCATAGTGGCCTACTAAGACCTTTATAACATGTTAGTCTTGGATTAATCACCTATGTACCTACTTCGAGCTTGGGATTACTTCTAGTCTACCCTCTTGTTTTGGGATTTGGATGCCCTCCCATGTACCCTTTTGTTTCAGGATTTGGATTTCCTCTCGTGTACCCTCTTCTTTCAGGATTGGGATGTCCTCCCATGTAACCTCTTCTTTCGAGATTGGTATGTTCTCCCCTATTACCTATTGTTTTAGGGTTTTCATTTTCTCCCCTTTTCCATCTTGTTTTAGTATTAGAATGTTCTCCTTTATTCCCTCTTGTTCTGGGCTTGGAAGTTTCTTCCTTGATACCTCTTGTTGCGGTCTTGGGATGTCCTCCCATATACCCTTTGATCTCATAACATATTTGTCATTACCCAATGCATTTGAGGGAGATATAATTCCAACATATCTCATAATAAAATCATTTATAAATGTGAAACAAGATAATAAAATATTCATCATATCATGACCCATAAAAAGACATAGGTTTTGTAAACATCAAATCATAACCCATGAAATGAAATGGGTATCATTAATATTTCATCAGATCATAACATATTGAAGACTGATAGGTTTCATAACCATTTCATCAAATCCTAACCCATGAAAATATACAAGATTCATAAACATGGAACTCACGGAAAAGAAATATATTTCATAAACATATAATCCATGGAAGAGAAGCGGGATTCATAAAGACCCTGACTTTAAGAATAACTTATTCATAGAAAGGATATGAATGGAACCTTTTGATCATTTCCTAGAAAGGATTGAGTGATATAAACAAAATTAGTCTTATATGGGAAATAATTTTGAAACATATTTCAAAAACATTTCTTGATGAAAATAACCTTTCTTGTCTAAAAAATTATTTTTAATACAAAAAACCATTTAAAAATATTTTTCTAATAAAATACCTTGAAAACTTATAAAGAATGCATGAAATCATTTAGAAAACCATTTTCCTTGAGAACTTATAAAATAACCTTCAAAATATTTTCAAAACCACATTCTTTAAAAACAATTTGAAAACATATAAAAAGAACTTGAAAACATTTTGAAAACCATTATGCATAAAAATTTATAAAATAATCTTGCAAGCATTTTGAAAACCATTTTTCTTGTAAATTTATAAAAGAAACTTGAAAACATTTTGAAACCCATTTTTCCTAAAAACTTATAAAAAATATTGAAAATTTTATTACAACCATTTTCTTTGAAAAAATATTTTAAAACCATTTTATTAAAGATTAACCCTTTTAAAATTTCAAAGGGATATTCGAAGAAATGATGGAGGGTAAATCCGTACATTCCATACGAGTTCAAAAGAACATTCTTTTTGTATGGTAAAAAAGGTTAGAAAAGTTAATTTTTCAGAGAGAGACAATAATATTACCTTGAATGGATTGGTAAATGATAAAAAGGATAAAGTTATATTTAAAATATTATAAGATAATTGTGGAATATTCTTCAAAACCATTTTTTGGAATCATGGATTTTCCGACTGAAGAAAGGGAATAGTTGAGATTTCCTAAATACACATTATTAACAATATTATGTAATAAAGAGTATAATATGGTACCAATAAATGAGTATATCAGGAAATAACATAGGATAATTAAACTCATGAATATTATTGAGGTATGGATCATACGATTCCATCAAAGTAAGCATAAATATAAACAATCTCGAAAAGCAATGAGATTGTCGTAATAAACTCTTATAACTTGGTATCTTGGGTTAAAACTATCCATGTAAGGAAAGTAAATTACATGAAGAATATAATATAATTAATATTTTATATTCATAGTATTTCATAAAAAAATTGAAATATATTCACCTCTAAAAAGAGTTTAGGTGCTTAAAAAACATGAGTCTCAAAGAAGGAAAATTGAGACAAAACATTATACCGATTTGGTAACTATTGAAAGTTAAACCCCATGAAAGAAGGATCATAAAATGGACATGTGAATACACATAAATTGAAGTTTAAGATACATATAATTCAATAATGGGTAGTACATACACCACACAAAATGAAATAGTGGCTAACATAATATGTATCTCATGGAAATTTAAGGTGAGATGAAATCCCCTTACCTTGTGTCTTGACTATCTCCGTACTCGTACAAGTTTCCTATATAATAAATATAATTTTGTTAAAAATAATTTACAGAAAAATATTCTTATACATAATACCATATATGGTTTTATTATGACCTTAAACAAACCCCTTGTTAATGATCCTATATTAACGTTTCACTTCGGGTAATATTATCTTTGTTCTTTGTATGTGTCTTAATCTGTTATATCTTTGGTTCTTATAAATATATAACGATTATAGAATGTAAAAAATGATATAAATATTTGTTATAACCTTTATAATTTTATTGTAATAATCTATTTAATATAGGAGTATGAAATGGAATACACTATTCTTGGAGATGGTTAGTAGTACGTATGCATGAACGTTGTTTCCGTTATTTTGTTGTCGTATTGAATGAAAGAATGTAAATGACATATGTATATGTGTGTATGTATATATATATATATAATCATTCCAGTAGAATGAATATATCATATATATAACATAAGTTCGTTAAACCAATCCTTAATACATTCCAAGTGGTGTGTGAACCAATCCCATCACTTTGAAGGGGTGGTAGTCCACACTTCCTCAAACGAGATTATCGTATTAACACCAAATGGAAAGAAAAAATATGTTTGTTGTAAAAGGAATAAATAATAATAAAGATATAATAAATATAATATATTATATATATAAATATATTTTCCATCAAAATTTCCACCATGATTTGTGGTAATGGATAAATGAACAATCATCATTTCGTGAGGTAGTAGTTCTTCGTACATAGAAACAGTATGTTTGATATCCATTTGATGGACGTGTGTGTAAGTGTACATCAAACTATTTTCATAAAAACATCCTAATATATGTATTATACTGGTTTTTTAGAAAATAATGTAATAAAGAGAGTGGATTGGGTGAATAAGGGAAATAAATGAAACGAGCTTGAGAGAAGACGTTACCTCTAAATCGGGAAACTCCTTTTGGTATATGAAAAAAGGATTCCTTGAGAAAATTTCAAACCAAAGAGAGTCTTAAAGGTAGAAGTTAGGATTTTTGGGATTCAATTTGGGTAGATATTGGCCTAATTTAAATGGTTTGAGAGGTGTGAGGAATGGTAGAGGTGGTGGCCTTTTATAGGGATGGAAAAGGATTCACATGGAATTTTTGGAAACAAGTTAGGTGTGCACATGTTAATACCTAAAAAAAGTCATACCAAACCAAAAAAACTAAAACTTGGAAGTTATATGGCCTAAATATGGACATAAAATGGGTTTTGGACAGGTGTTTTAGTCATTTTCACCCTTAATTTTAAGGTTTAGTCCTTAATTAAGATTAATTTGGCCTTATCCATTGTGATTAATTTTAATCACTTTTACTAATCATTTTTGTAAAAAATTAACTTGGTCTTATTATAATATAAATATTAGAATGAATACAGTGTTATATTTAATATTTTTTAAATTCAATTCATAGAAGTGAAAAAATTAAAATTAGTGTATATCCCGCAGATGGGACGAAATAACGGGGTTTAAAGTAGGAAAATGTTCAAAAGTCTGTTAAGATTTTATATTCAGTTTCAAAGTGAAATTGATTCTAATGAATTAAAATGTAGTCATAGATGTAATATTTATCTAATTTTACATTAAAAAATATTTATAATATAATTTAACTTTATTAATTAATTAAAAAGGACAGTTTTAACTAAAAAACAGTATTTTTCACTATTCCTCAAAAAATGAAGTTTCTTAGAAAAATCCCAAAAATTCACCCAAGGATAATTTCAATGTTCCGAACTAAAAAATGAAGTTTATTTTATCAAATTAAATTTATAAATATTTCTAAAATTAATTTTATTATTAAATTCGATTCATTCATGAAAATGATATTTTTAAAATAAAAGGACTTTACCAAAAATCTTGTCTTTCATTATAAATTTTTTTTGTTTATATAAAATAATTATAAAAAATATTTGGAAAGTATTTATTATTATTCCTATAACTTTGTTTAATGTTTAGGTTATAATTATCTTTTTTGATTAATTATATATATAAAAATATGTTTCATAGAAACTCAGTGTTACTTGGATCGTACGCCAAGTCGGTGTTGCTTGTAACACAAGACAAGTTAGTATTGCCTTTAGTGCCAGACAAATAAGTATTGTGTGTTAAAGGGATATTTTAATTATTGTTTTAATATGTATATATATATATATATAATTATTTCTAGTATCACGTGAAATGAAAAATATTGAAAAGATAAACTAATTTGAAAAATAATAATTCACAAATTCTCGGGGTGTTACACACAGTATGATGTGGGATGAGGGGTTGAATTTTTCACAACCCCTCACCCCTAACTGTTTAATCATCATGGGATCATATGGTGTTCTTAAAATCAAATCGAATGTGGGTGGGCTGAGTATATCAGGCTATCACAGTTGGTCCTAGTCTGGTCTAACCTGACTCAGTGTGGGGTGGGACATGTAATGTATGTGGATGGTATGAATACACATGTTTTTAAATGGATGGTAATCCAAAGGCCTAAGATATAATGACCCCCCCCCCCCCAACCACCATCATTCCATGTGGTGCACCCAAGTCCCACCATGTGCAATGCTCTTACACCCGAGGGATGTTTTTTGTTAAATCTCTTTCGGGTACCTGTTTCTAGTAAATAAATAGTCTATACATATTATTGTTTCTATTGAATTCCAATGGTTTAGTTAGTTATTCCATCCAAGGCTATTTTCAATTTTATTTATTCAATTTTATTTTCTTCCAAGGTCTAATGACCAAGTTTGGGTGTAATAATGAGAGCATTCTCATTCTACAGATAGGGTTAGGAATTCCCCTATCACCCTAAGGTGTGGGGTCCTCAATCTATGGGTTATTTTACAAATAGGTCTACGTATCAACCCATACACCAAGGGTACGGTATCATTTAACATATCCTATAAGTATAGTTAGGTATTTCACCCATTACCTTGGGGTGCAGTATCCTCTATTTACAAGATGGTTTATAATTAAGATCGATTATTCCCCCCGTATACATGGGGTAAAAGATCCATTACCTCATCCTATAAGTATGATTAATTATTACTCCCACATAATTGGGGCACAGTATATCCTATTTGTGATATATTTCCCCCCCCCCCTCCAAGATGAGGTGTATACTAGAGAAGTAGGTGTTCCCACACTATAGTTCCAGTGAGGTTATATGGGTTGTTGGATTTATGTAGTTCAGAATAGTAGAGAATCATGATGAATTCACAAGAAGATAGTTATGAAGAAAGGTACATTTCTACTACATCATGGATTTTATTCTCTAAAGAATATTCAGGTTCTTAATTTAACTCAATCATTTATTTTTTCATCTATGGTAGAGCTAATTGGTCTTTTATTACCACTTTGTTTTTTTTCAGGTGTCCTTATAGGAATGTATATACTCACCCCTACATGGAAATATTTGGAAACACATGTTTTTTCATATGTTTACGATATATATATTAGTGAAGATATTGGTGTACATGGTGTTATTAGAGATTATATGTGCCTAGTGATGGTTTTAGTGGGAAGTTTTGCTGCTAGGAGTTAGGCGTAGAAATGACTTCTTCACTACTGATGTTTAGGTTGTTGTTTTCCCCTTTTTTATTTTTGGGGATTTATTTTTTCATTATAATTTTTTATTTTTAATTAGGTGTGCCTTTGTGGATTATAGATGTTGTTGTATACATTTTAAATATATTAATATAATTTACATTTACTTGTTTGGTAATTATATTACAACTTATTTGGGTACAGGAATTATGTATAGGTGCATTAGTCTTAGTCACACAATCTTGAGTGATACACCTACTCAGTGCTAGTCCCAATCCCCTAGCCTTTTAAAAGTATTATTTTGGGTGGGACACATGGATTTCCACAACCTAACAGGGACCCAGATGGGTCAGGTTAGGTTAGATAGGTATTAAAGTGGGTTTATCCTAATCTAGGACTTTAGTACTATATTTATAGTGAGGAATGGTTTGGTAACATAGGAAAAAGGTGTAAAGGGGTCTTGGGTTGGGATTTCAGGCTTGAAAACTCAGTGATAGTGTGACGGCTGACATATTCCTCCACCAAGACTCTATTAACCAACTTATCAACTTAATACACTAAGGCATTGGTTACAATAAATAATAACAATATATATATATATTGGTCATTGATTTCATTTTCCTTATTAAGTTAACTCCCAATATATGATTTGTTTCATATGGTTTGTCTTATTAATTTCAAGATGTTTCCACATAGGCAGAAATACAGGATTCTGAGGTACGATCCTGATATACTAGTTTCTATGATTGAGCATCTTTTTGATTGCTAGTTGAGAAACAAGGCATCAATTTAGGGTCTAGTTCATGAGTTGTTTCCATCATGAGGAAAAATAGTAGTGCCTGCTCCATTTATATAGCGATTAAACCCACCTACCATAGTAAAAGTGAATGATTATATTCATATTTACTAAACAATTATTCTAACTATTTAGGATGAGGATGCACATAGTTTGACCACGTTTCATGTGATTCAATGTTAGCGTCCACCCAGGTTTTGAGGAAAAATTATCCCTCAAGTGGTAAAGGAATATATAAATCTTGTTTTATAAGTATGTTTGTTAGTTTGGATGTCTATAAACTTGGGAATAAGTGATAATCCCTTGGATAGAGTTTGAAAAAAAATAGAAAGGATTATTAGCCAGTTAAATTAAGGTTCATGCACATCTTGTGAGCTTTAAAATGCAGTAGGGAAGTATGATAGTTGTTGACTACACATCGAGATTCACTAATTTCACATGATACTCCCTCAATATAGTACATGATGGATTATTTTAGGCATGATAGTCTGAGTGGGGCAACCATAGTGATATAAAATCAAGCATTTTTCTCATGTGTATCCCCACTTATTTCAGGGTACTAGAGTGATCCTTAGTGATGGATAACTTCCTAAAGGAGGGGTAGTAGGTTCCAGGAAATAGAAGTGGTCACCTTGGAGTGGATTCATTAGTTTTGGGTGTTAAATGTTATAAAGTGAGGCTATAATACCTAATTTTTCAGAGTTATTAGTATCATACTATAGGATCAGTGGCATTGGACATGCATTGTGGATCCAGACAGCCGGGAGATAGCGGTTGTTTTTTCGATGTGGGAAGAAGTCATTTAATGCATGACCCCTCAAACTGACATGTTATATAGGGAAGTTAGATAGTTTATGGACCTCTAAGATTGAGATATTGTGTAACACTTTGATATTTTATGGTTTATTTCACTTTAAATAAATTTTATTTATTTAATATCTTACTTTACAAGCAACACTAAGTTTAAATAAACCATAATATACTATTAAAATATTATTAATTAATATGACAACTATCACCTAACCATTGAATTGGTGGGTATGAATATGAATAAAACAATTATTAAAAAATTAATTTTTATAAAAGTATAAAATTAATTAATTGGTCATAAATTGGATATAAATGAAAATAAAAACATTTTAAGGTAAAAAGAAATGTTTTTCTGAAAAGAAAATTTTATGTGTGTAGTGTGTTTTTCATCTTTATAAATTGTGTTAATAATTTTTAATGAATTATTTTAATTAGAATTACTTATTATAAATTAAATAAAAAATTTAAATACATCCATTATATTTTACTAGGCATGGAATAATAATAAATCCAATTTTATACTTAAAAACTCATTTTTCTAAAAACAGTTTTAATTGTAATTTTTCTACCTATTTAAAAATGAATTTATACCACTTATAGAAATAGGATTTCAAAAAATGTATTAAATATTTTTAATCATAATTTTAAAATTTTTTAATGAGAACACTTTCACTTTTCTCAAAACAAATAGTAAAAATAGTAAAAATTTGTTATCATAGTTAAGGTTAAAACAGGTTTAGCGGTGGTGTTAAACTAATATATAAGGGTGAAAATTACACTTAAACATGTATAAATATTATTGGTTGGAGATATTTTTACTTTATCTTATCTTAAATTAAAATTAATTTCCATTTGTTTCCACTTTCAAAATAAATTGACTTTATATTATTTATATCTTTTAAGTAATTCCATGTGTTCCCCTCCCCTCACTTATTAAAGGGAACCTATTCTACCCCATTATTCGTATAATTTGATCCCTATATCTTAGCCAATACCTACCCAAAAACATAACTAGATTCCTTATATTCATTATTTATATTCATATATTATCGTAATACCATCATACGAAGGATTAATGTGTAAGCCAAAGGAGGTCTCTCAAATAAGATGTAGTCATCTTACCCGACTATTTCAAAGTTTATTTCTTATTATATATCATATAAATACATTTTAACCATAATAAAATAATAAATATAGTATCATAAATATACTTATATTTTATTATTATTATTTTAAAACGATTTTATATCTTCTTCCCATCTATTGGAAAATGATAGTGTCGCTCATGCGTACATGTGGACTTCCACCTCCACAAAGCGATGTGATCAATTTTTCATTTCCTCTTTACATAGAGGGTGATAATGATTGATTTAATGAATATATATTATATTTTTGATATATTTATAATTATATCATATATATTATTATTTACCTTTCTTTTATTCCATCCATTGAAAAGTAAAACATCACTCCTGCATACATACGAACTACCGTCTTTATGAATTGATGTGATTCATTTTTCATCCCCACATTATATGAATGTTTATAAAAGGGTATATAATTATTAAATGTTAAACATATTTAATTATTAATACTCTAGAGATAATAAATACTTAACTAATATTCATGTACCAGAACCATTGAACTAAAACATCTATGGAAAACTGACCAGTTTTCACTCGAATGTTCATTTTAATATTGAAATTATTAATAAAAAGATAACTATAAATTATAAAGGAATCATAAATAATAAGTTATTTATGAATATTATTATATAATATGTTTATATTAAATCTATATTTATTATTCAGTATGTTTTAGTGTGTATAAAGAAAAACAATACTTGAGATAAGGCTTTATGTTACACTCTCATTTCTTTTCAGGATTTTATATGCTAAATTTTCATTGAGGAAAATTATATCTATATTATCTTTAAAACCAAATATATTTTATTATCCTATATTTATTCCAATTATTTTAATTAAATATTTTCATTTTCCTATATTTGGTACATAAAATTACTGAGAAAATGTTTTTAAGAAAAACCGACCTTATTTCCTCTTTGGTTGATGAAATTTTTCTTCTATTCCCATGTTCTTTAAAACATTTTCAAGAAAATTATTTTTATGATCAAGTGGATATTTAAATTCATTTTAAAAATATATAAATTTATTTTAAACATTTTAAAAAATAATTTTTATAATGTTTTCTAAACTGGTTATTTATTAATTTTTACGAAAAAGTGTGAATGGAATCTCTGTTTTAACATTTACTCCATCAAAACAATTTCCCACCATCATTAAAATTCATTTATTGGGAGATTCATTTAAAATTTTCCAAGGTTATTTTCAAATAAAATCATATTCTCAATATTATGGTATTTTTTATTTTTTAAATATATCAAAAGAAAAGTTTATTTTTCATGTTTTTAAAGAAATGTTCTAATTCTCTAATAAAGTTATTTTCAAATATGTCAACATCCTTTAAGGATTTTTATACTTAACTGGGGATATGATCTTATGATATGATTAACTTTCATTATTTTTATGGATTATGATGATTATGATTTAAGTATGATTCAATGAAACTCATTTCTTTCCCACAGGCTAATTAGGTTATGATGATATCTATATGAAACCCATTTATTTTACATGGATTATGTTATGATTAAATAATATAATGTTTATGAATCATGTTTCCTTTCCACAGGTTATGACATGATGAATTTTTATTATTTTTATGATCTTGTGACACATATATGTATGGTTTCCATTATGTGACAGGTGGGCCTAGAATTATATATAACTCCAATGAATTGCGTAAAGAATGATATCTCATAAGATAATACAAACTAGAATGGGGAGTGAACCCAGTTTAGTAAGGGACTCTATTCAATATGATAGTCTTTGGAGTGAACCTTGACAAAGGAAATGATGGAATGGGGAGTGAACCCAATCTACTATGATATTTTTGGTAGTAGGCCTTGACTAAGGAAATTCTTTTCTATAATTATGTGTATGACACAAAACTATGTCTTATGATTATGGTACATTTTCATGGATCATGATTGATTATTGATGATTCAGAACTCTTGGGACTTGTGTATTTTATTATGATAAAGACTTATGTTGTGATTCATGATTAATGATTTTTGACTGATTAGGTTTGAATTTTATAAGTTATGACCATTTTAATATACCCATATGATTATCTTATTCCCACTTATGATCATTGATTGATATCCCATATTTTTACCCTCAATAAGCATTTGATCTCACCCATTCTTATGTTTCCTTTCACAATGTTATGAAGAATGTTTTTATGTAGGGTATTTATAAGAAGTTTAATATATGGGAAGAAATTTATGGGGGATGTTAAATATCATTCATGAAATAATTTGATTATATATCTATTCTCTAAAGATATTAAACCTTTATTATTATGGGGGATGTATTGTTATGATATGTATTTAATATTCATATAAAATGATGTAATGTTTATGTGTGAAATTATTGGGTTTCATCAGTTGGTGTCAAAGCATGTGAAGAATATTTTTCAGCATAGGGTCTAGGTGTATGGTTCTCAGGATGATCCAATTGGTATTAGAGTAGGGTTTTGTTATTTTTGGAAATTAATATTATATAACTTTGGTGAAAATCCTAAGGATAAGTCTAAGTTTATTATAGCATCTTAATGTTTTGGTAAAGTATATATTGTGTGTTTTACTAGAAATGAAATCCATGATTAGATATTGGAAAGTGTATATGGCTATGTAAAATAAATAGCCTAGGTTTAAAGACCCTAAAAAGGATGGTTGATTATCAAATTAATATTTAATTTTTTCATGATCAGTGGTCTTAAGACAACATGTATGGATAAACCCTCTCTGAGGATATTCTTTGGTTAATTAAAATGTTATTTATAAACCATTATGATGAATGAGAGTATGGGACCTATGCTAACTGATGATAATACATAGTGATATGAGATGAACTTAAAGTGGCATGGGTTGAAAGAAGGTACCAAAATTTAGGACATCATGTGAATGGTTATAATAATCATTACATGGTTGACATTGATTATTAATTTTTGATACCCCCACTACGTTTTTTTGTTTTATTCAATGGTTGGAAAAGGAGGAATCATATGAATAATGAATGTTATGGACAATGCACTGATTTTCCTCCTAAAAAACTAAATGTTATGGGAGATGGAATGTGAGACCATATGATTATGCCTAACCACTATCTCAATATATGATAAACAACCTCAACTTGGGTGACTTTACCAATATAACTACTAAGACATAAATATATTTTCATTGGATTTAAATTGGTAAATACATAGAGGGAAGGATATTCAAGTTCCTACATGTCAAGAAAGTGGGAATAAGCACCTAGGTAAATGTCTCAAAGGAACATTATGATTTTTTATGTGAGTAAAAGAATGGAATAAAGAAACTATTTACTGAGGAAAAATTAAGTGTATAATAGAGGGAAATAAATAACATCCAAATGTGACATTTATAGTTTAATTTCTTTTATATGGTTAACTTGGGAATTATCTGAGTCAATACCATAATCTAAGGTCTACTCATAGACTAATGAAGAGAATATGTTATGTTTATCAATAAAGTGTATAATGAAAATTAAGGCACACTTACCCTCCACTATAGAGTTATGGATATCATGTTGAATTTTGTAAGAATTTCCCCTATGCAAATATTATTTTTTATCTTTTATTTGAATTTCATGTGATTTAGAACATTTATTAGCTCTCTATATATAGATTCCATATAAATTTCTTGAATAAGCAAATCACAATTGATATTCTGAATCAACTTATGATATTATATTAGTTTAAGGATAAATATTAACTTCTAATGTAAATTAATCATGTTTTATAGATCTTACTTCCTATTCACAAGGGATACTTATCTCGAATGGTTGGGGAGAAACTCAACATTGAATATATGTATATAGTTCAAGAATATGTGGTTGTATTTCCTGAATACTTTCCTAGTCTTCCCCAGAATCGTAAAGTTATGCTTTTAATAGAACTTATACATTGTGTTATTCTTATTTCAAATACTTCATATAGAATAGACTTGATTGAGTAAATGAAATTGGAGAAATAAATCCAATATAATCCTGATAAGGGATCCATATTCCCTAGTGAATCAACATGGTGTGCCCCTATTCTTTTTGATAAGATGAAAATGGTCCAATGTGTCTTTGAATTGATTATTAGGAACTTAAAAAGATCACTATCAAGAACAGGTAAATGCTACCCTATATTAATGACTTATTTGACCAACTATGTGGAGCTCAATATTTTTTCAATATTGATTTTCATTTTGTAAATAAAAAATTTAGGGTAAAAAAGAAGTATATTCCCAAGAAATCCTTCTATATGAGGAATTTCATTATAAATTTATAGGCATTCCATTTGTACATACCAATTACCCAATTGTATTCATGTATCTAAGGAATATATTCTTTAGATATTACCTTGATCAGTTTTTGGGGGTCTTTATAGATTATATTATATATATTAAATGATTAAGGAAGAGTATGAAGATCATCTAAAGTGTAACGCCCTAACCCCAGTTACCCAGAATCAGTGCATTATTACATAACATTGTCATGATCACAAGAGATCAAGTATATAAAGATCGATCAATTTAGTAAACTTGGAAGTAATAGATAAATACATAAGTTTTAAATTATATTATGAAATTAAAAAGCAACATTGTGTCCCCTTTTAACACACTCATATCCCTTATCCTAATCCTATAGGTCAATCATAATATACATCTTCACATCCGGGGAAAAATAAAAAAAGAAAGGGGAGAGATCATATTCTTAGTAAGGATAACAATATAGCGGAAATTATCATAAATAAACATAAACATTTAATCCAATGTATAAGACTAAAACACCCACCTTTTAAACATAAACATCAGCATAATATGGAAAAGATAAATCAAATAATTCCATTTACTTATTCATAAGGATATTCTACTAGTCGAATAATCACATGTAATATCAATAGTTAATTTAATAATGATCGAATCAATAATGTCAGACATATTAACCACAAATTCAAGGCCTCATGCCAAGACCCTAAATATAAATTTTTTCAAGGCCTTATGTCAAGACACTTGTTTGTCTCATGATACCTACCAATGCATCAAGGGGCTATATCAGGTCTTGCCTGTCACTTACTACGTCCAATGTATTCCTCATATAAAAAGGTTGAAACATATCATAAACATTTATATTAAAACTAGCATATGAAATGTTAATACTTTACCCATAAACCATGAATGGTATAAAAATAGAACATCTAAATTCAAACATATCACAAAACCTTCAATACAATATGGAAGATTGTATCATAATGAATCAACTTGAAACAAGTATAAAATCCAACAAAGGAGGTTGACATAGATGAAATCAATTAAAAAACTATTTGAGTGAAATATATCATTCTACTTTCAAATCTTTTAAAAGTAAAGAAAACATTTATTTCAAAAATATTCTTATAAGCATGTAAGGGAAGATTCGAAGGTGTTATAATGGAATAAAATGGCCACACCACCGTATAAGTTAAAAAAACATTCTTTCCTTAATTTTTTGAAAAGGTCACAAAGTACCTTTATTGGAAATTGATAGAATGATTAATTTCAAAGAATTTTATAAAAGTCAAACAAGGATATAAATTACTTTAACTAATAGTCTAGTAAATAGTAAAAAAATTGAAATACATTTTTAAGAAACACGGATGTGGATGATAATGAGGTCCTAGTAGACACTTACGTACAAACAACCTCAGATAATAAATAGGTTGTAAAATTAACCCTTACCTTGTACTTTTCCTTAGTTGAGGGTACATTAACATCCTGTATAATAGTTAAATCATTGTTTTTAAATAACGAACCAAATACATAAATATGATATCATATATTATCCTCTAATATTTCTTTATTAATAATATTTCAGTAGTATCATTGTTTTGGGTGTTAACTGATTCATTTTACTTTATATGTTTTGTTATGTAAGTTATATTTTTATGGATAGTATTTATTATATTCATATATTTAATGATATTGAGTTCTTAAACATTATTTTTTAATCATCAAATGAAAATTATTCGTGAATGGTTGCGATGGGGAATTAAATCTTATCGTATTGTGGAGACGGTAAGCCATATGTATTCACGAGAAACAATATAATTCTATTGATGGTGAAATCATATGTGATTGGACGGTATATTATATATATATATATAATAATTAACATGTTATATTTATTATTTACATCAATTATATATCATTATTAAACCCATCCAAATAATGAAGTGTTGAACAAAAACTACACCACGACGTGGAGATGGTAAGCCATACGTACACACGTATGCTGACTTTGTCATTCATAGGATGGATAGAATAATAAATTTGGTTATACCATATTTATAATAACATAACAGTATACAGAAGGTGCTGGAGTTATTATTTTTTAAAGGAAACAACAAAGAAAGAGGAAGTGGAAGAAGAAAAGAACATTGAAAGAGGTGATGAAATAATTACCTCTTCTTCGGGAGCTTCCTTTTGATTTGAACAAAATGGATCATTAAGAATTCTTTATGATCAAATTAAGGCCTCTAGGTTGAAGTTATGTTATTTGGGAAGATATTTGATCAGGATTTGGCCGATCCAAATGGCTTTATAGGTGTAAATTTAAGATAAGGGGAAGTACCCTTTTATAAGAGAGATGAGGGGCACTTTAGGAAGATATTGAAATATTAATTTGTTATAAAATCATTTTTTGTTTCTAATAACTCCAGTTGGATTTATTTCGAGTATAAGGTGGTTTGGGTCGAAATATTCTCAACCAATATGTTTTAGAAAAGTTTAGGTCACCATATTTACCTTATCTTTTAGATTTAACTCTTAGTTAAATAGTTTAACATTTACTATGTCTTCTTGTATTTTTATATTACATGGTTAATAAACATACTATAAAATTCCAAGAAAACCTCAAGTGGTTAATTTATGACATATAAAACATTATCTAAGTCATTTTTCCAAATATTATATATTTAGGATATTATATCATTTAATAAAATAGTATTTTTTTTTAAAAACTCATTTATGCCAAATTAGACATTATTTAGTATTTGGATTTTGTGAAAGTCATAAAAACTTAATTAATTAGAAAAAAATACATTAAATCAACATTAAAATGTCATATTCACTTATAAAACTCATGTATGTCATCTAAAGTTTCAATTTACATTTATTTTAATATTTATGACATCAATTATTTTAATCTTTCATTAATAAGGTAATTACTCCATCATCATTGTGTCATAAATAAATTTAATTATTTAAGGTATAAAAATTATAAATAAAATACTATGATGTATGAAATATTTTTATATTTCAAATTAATATTTATATTCAAATTTATCTTAAGTATAACCCTATATTAAAAATGGTTTAGTTATTAAAATTTGAATTTAACAATTTTAAATCTTCTTTAAATAAAATATAATAAATGTCCAAATCTAACCAAAATGGATCAAAAAGGATCATATTTTTTACATAAGATTTATTTTGGTTGAAAAAAACTTATCCAATAGAATTAGGACATGTTTTGGGGTAATTGTAATATTAATTTTACCTTTAATTACCCTATTTACTTTTAACTGTGGTAAATAGAATTCAAAAGTTATTATTCACCAAATATTATAATCATCCTATTGAACCAAATTTTAATTAATGATGTCAACCATGCCTCTTGGATATTTTAAATTCAATTCAAAATGATGGTAAATTTATTTTTTATGTAGATTTTCAAATGTGCCTAGAAGGTGGGTAAAAGAGGTTAAAAAGATCAATAAAATTTTATATATCTAATATTATTATAAAATTACTTCAATAAATTAAATTGGATTAATATAGTTATTATGTATCTATTTTTACTTTAAAATAAATTAAAATTTAAAAATAATTATTTAAATAAAAAGTCATTTTTAAACAATAACGCAGTGTTTCTCACTATTCATCAAAAATTGAAAGTTTTCATAAAAATACTAAAAAATCACCCTAAGTTAATTTTGATATTCTGAATCCAGATATAGAATCCATTTTGAAAAATAAAATTTATTAATTTTCAAAAGGTGGTATTACTATTCATAGCTGCTTTTTAAACAGCTAGTTTTATTGGTCGTGGTGTGCTAGAACTCGAAGTTGCATAAAGCGCAAGCTATTGTATTATTCAAAGAGAAACGTACTATGGAACCTTGGGGTGTAACATTATTCCCTCTTTCAAATAATTTCGTCCTTGAAATTTCTATAATACTACTAAATAAAAATATTTGGGTGGTTCTTCATCATAAATTCCTCAGGTTCCTATGTTGCCTCTTCCATTTTACGGTTTCTCCAAAGAACTTTTACCAGACGAGTCGTCCGTTTTATCAACACTTATTCTCCAGTATCAAGAATTCTGATGGGATCTTCACAATAAGATAGATCGGGTTCTAGTTTTATTTCTTCATAGGTTAGTACATGTGTTGGGTCACCTGTGTATTTCCTCAACAGTGATACGTGGAACACATCAAGAACTTTGGAGAGACTTGGTGGCATTTCCAAACGGTAAGCTACAACCACAATTCATTCTAGAATTTCAAAAGTTCGGATGTACCTGGGACTCAATTTATCCTTATTACTAAATCATATAACACCCTACCTTGGAGATACCTCCAGGAAAACATGATATCCTACTTGAAATTCTAAATCCTTCCTTCACTTATTTGCATAGATCTTTTGCCTACTTTGAGATACTTTGATGTGGGTTTGATAATCTTCACATTTTCCATTGATTCCTCAACAAGTTATGGACCTAAGAGTTTTCTTTCACCAAAATCATCCCAACTAGATGGTGTGATACATTTCATTCCATATAATGCTTCATATGTTTCCATCTGAATACTTGAATGGAAGATATTGTTATAGGAAAATTCTACCAGAGGTAAGTACTGATTCTGCATACCTTGAAAGTAATGTGAGAAAGATCTCAACATGTCTTCTAAGGTTTGAATAGTCCATTCTGATTTTCCATCAGTTTGAGGGTGGTAGGCAGTGCTCAAATGAATTTGAGTATCCAGGGCTTTCTGAATACATTTCCAAAATCTTGATGAAAATGGGGATCACGATCATAAACAATCGATAGGGGTACACCATAAAGTTTTAAAACTTCATTAATATATATTCTTGATTGATTTTCAATTGGTAAATCTTATCTTATAGAAAGAAAATGTTTTGAATTGGTAGGACGATCAACAATGACCCATATTTCATCATTATTTATGGGATTCATTGGTATCCCCATGACAAATTCCATTGTAATATCATCTCATTTACACTAAAGTATAGTAATAGGTAGCATGACTCCTCCAAGATGATGTCTTCCAGCCTTCACCTATTGACAAACTATACATTTTGACACAAAATCAGCAATCTCCCTCTTTATGTTGTCCCACCAAAAATATTCCTTCAAATATCTATACATCTTAGTGTTACCAGGGTGTATAGAGAAATTGGAGCTTTGATCATCATCCAAGAATTCCCTTTTTAGATCAGGTAAATTAGGAACACAAATCCTCTTCCCAAATTTCAAAATTCCATCTTCATTTATGAAGTTGATCAATCTCCTATCATTCACAGCTTTAATTTTCTTTTAAAACTTCTCATCATCAGTCTGAGAACTATATATCCTTTATAATAAATATGGTTTGGAAACCATTTGTAAAAGTATTGATGTTTCACCTTCCATGATTATTCCCATATCCACCCTTACTAGATCCATTAACATAGGATCCCTTTCAACTCTCATCTTGTTCAGAAATCCATGATCCTTTCTGCTCAAAGCATCTACCACCTTATTTTCCTTCTCTGGGTGGTAGTGTATTATGAAATATTAATCTTTGAGTAGTTCGAGTCCTCACCTTTTCCTCAGGTTGAGTTCTTTTTGTGATAAAATATACTTTAAACTCTTGTGGTCAATATATATCTCACATTTTCACCATAGAGATAGTGTCTCCTTATCTTCAGAGCAAAGATTAGAGCTGCTAATTCAAGATCATGAGTAGGGTAGTTTTGTTCATGAATTTTTAACTACCATGATGAATAGGCAATAATTCTATCATTCTGTATAAGGACAAAACCATGTCCCTTCTTTGAAGTATCACTATAAATAACAAACCCATAATTCCTTGATAGTAGAGCCAAGATTAGAGAATTGAATAATTATCTCTTCAATTATTCAAAACATTCTTCACACTCTTTTGTCCAAACAAATTAAACCCCTTTACACGTGATCTTGGTTAATGGTTTATCCAATTGGGAAAAATTCTGTACGGAACATCGATAGTAACCTGCTAAACCAATAAAACTGTGTACATCAGTTATACTCGTCGGTGTTGGACATTCTTAGATTGACCTGGTCTTTGAAGGATCAACAGAGATTCCATCCTTAGAGAAAATATGGCCAAGAAATGAAATTTCTTGAATCCAAAATTCATAGTTTCTAAACATCCCATATAATTCATTTCATCTAAGAGTCTTTAGAATAATACGCAAGTGATTTTCATGAACTTCTTAGATTTTGGAGTATACCAAGATATCATCAATAAATACTACTAGAAAGTCGTCATGATATTCCATGAGGAATCTATTCACTAGATCCATGAAAACCAAGGGTTCGTTAGTCAGTCTAATAGGCATTACTGTAAACTCATAATGGCCATACCTAGTTCGAAATGTTGTCTTTAGAATGTATTCCTTATTCACACACAAATGATGATATCCAAGTAGAAGGTCAATCTTTGAAAAATATTGAGATCCATGTAGTTGATAAAATAAATCATCAATGCGAAGTAGGGGATATATGTTCTTCATTGTTATAGCATTGATCTGCCTTTAGTCAATGCACAACCTCATAGACCCATCTTTCTTCTTAACAAAAAGAATAGGGGATCCCAATGGAGAAACACTAGGGTGAATAAGTCCTTTATTACTCAATTCCTCTAGTTGTTTCTTTGGTTCCACTAATTCCATAGTGGTCATTCTATAAGGGGTCTTTGATATGTGCCTTGAACCAAGAATTAAGTCAATGGAAAACTCAATTTTCTATTCTGAAGGATGTCCAGGTAAATCCTCTAGTAACACATCAACATATTCTTGCACAATAGGTACATCCATTATTTGAACATTCATTAACTTGCCCATAGTTAATTCACTCCCTTCCTCCCCAATAACTGAATTTAGTAGAGCTACTGGGGGTGGATATAGATGAGAATCAGATGGTGATGTTTCTTCTCTAAAGATAAGGGTTTCCTTATCATCATCAAAAATTGTAACCTCTTTCTTCTTATAAAAACTTTTTGCACCATGGTCTGAAATCCAATCCATATTGAGGATTATATCAAATTCAATCATGGTTATGACAATATTATTAGAAGATAATTCATTTTTATATGCCATAATGGTAACTGATTAACAAAACATTGTTGCAATGATACTTCCCTTATTATTTTTTACTGAAAACTCCCTTAATAAGTCAAATTGGAAATATCTAATTTTTTTGGAAAACTATTAATATATGAAAAAATGTGATGATATAGAATCAAATAAAGCATTGGCTAATTTTGAGGAAGTGATTAAAGTACCTTCCACCACATTATCCAGAGCTTCAACCTCAGTAGTTTTGATCTCATAAGCTTGGACTTTCTCCCTTGGCCTTTTCTGAGGTAAGTTTCCTTGAACCTTAGGACATTCATTTGAATAAATCCCCATTTCATAACAATTGTAGCATTGAACATCGACAGCCTCTTTCTTCCCCTTGCAAACATGTGCTTGGACTACTTTTTCTCAACACTTATAACAAACTCTCATCCCCTTTAGGCATGCACAATGGTGTTTCACCTCACAATTACTGTATGATGGAAATTAAACTTTTCCCTTCTTCCCCTTATTTCCTTTTCTGGATTTTTCAACATATATATTATTCTCTTTCTTCTCTTTGAAGTCATAAGACTTAGAGAATTCATTTTCTATCTTGATAGCACATGAGACTATATATTCATATGACCGGAAGGACTGTGAGACTAATGCTCGATGGAGAAATGGTTGTAACCCATAAAAGAATCGATCAATATTACTTATTAGGTTATGTAAATAATATAAAACATGCCTTTCTATCATTTTAAAGGTATCCTCATACTTTTTGAAATTATCATCCTCATTTTGCCTCAGACTCATAAATTTCCTTTCTATATCCACTCGATGTTCAAGAGGAAATTATTTTTATAAGAAAAGATCTTTAAACTCCCTCCATTCCATATTTTATACTTCTTCATCCTCTTTTGTGTTTTCAATTAATGATCACCACTGATCTGTATCTCATGTAAGGTGTTAAACTACCATGAATACTTTTTCCCTTTCGCTACTCCCAAAGAATGAAATATTTTCTCTAATGAACTTATCCATTGCTCAGATACAAATTTATTTTTATTCCCATTGAATTTTGGTTGTTTCTTCCTCATGAAGTGGTCTAACATTGATCCCTTGTATTGTGGATTAGGGTGCTCCATATGGGAAAGTTTATTATTCATAACCTGAGTGAGTTGTCTCAGTATGGTTATATGTTTTCCAGCACTAGTTGCATTACCATCTCCACTATAATTATCTTGAGTAGGAGGTAAATCCCTACATGGATTACGTGTGTTGATATAGTTTCCATTCCTTCCACTAAGCACCATTTCTAAACAATGTCATACACTAGGTTAGTTTATGAATCACAGTGCATAATTCCAAAAATGTAAAATACTTAAAATAAATTGAACATTTTATGCATATAATCCATAATCATAAAAAAAATTCTTTGGGTATGTATTTACTCATAAATCCTTCATAATGGTTTGTAAAGAAAATATGAATTATCCTAAGCATATCCCCAAGGAGTCTCGAACCAGGTGCGCAGTAAGGCCCATTGTCATGTACCAAGGTACCTCGGGTCAAGCCTGAAACTCCTTGTCATAGTTTTCACTCCTAGATACATATGTGATAGATAGGGATGTATTTCTTAGAAAACCTACATAATATCTTAATTAATAAAATGTTTGGATGTTCTTCTAGACTAATCCTCAAAATCTATCTTAGGGTAGTGTTCTCTAATCAGAGGTTTTCTAAATCTAGTTTTCAAGGTTTGTACCAAACATTCTATGATACCAACTATAATGCCCTGACACCCATTACCTCAATTCAATGCATTATTACATAACAATTTCATGATGACAAGAGATCAAGTCCCGAAAGATCGATCAGATTATTATCCTTAGAAGTACTATATATACACATATGTTTTACATTACATTATGAAATGAAAAATCAACATTGTGTATCCTTTGAACACACTCTTATCCCTTAAGATATCCCTACAGGTCAATCATAATATACTTCTTCATATCCTGGGAAAAATAAAGCATAATAAAGGGGTGATCTCAGATGATCAGTAAGGATAACAATATAGAAAAAATTATCATAAATACACATAAACATTTAAACCAATGTATAAGACTAAAACACCAGCCTTTTAAACATAAAATTAAGCATAATATGGCAAAGATAAATCAAATAGTTCCATTTTATTATTCATATGGATATTCTACTAGTTTAATAATAACATGTAGTATCAATATCTAATCTCGTAATGATAGAATTCATAATGGCATACATCTTAACCACAAATTCAAGGCCTCGTGCCAATACCCAAAATATAAATTTTGTCAAGGTCTTGTGCCAAGACACTAGTTTTTCTCATGATACCTAAAGATGCATCGAGGGGCTATAGCGGACCCCGCCCATCACTTACTACATCTAATGCATTCCTCATATGAAAAAGTTGAAACATAACATAAACATTTGTATCAAAATTAGCATACGAAATGTTAATACTTTAACCATAAATCGTGAATAGTATAAAAATAGAACATCCATATTCTAGCATATCACAAAATATTCCATATAATATGGAAGATTGTATCATAATGAATCAACTTCAAACAAGTGTAAAATCCAACAATAGATGTTGACATAGATGAAATCAATCCAATAACTATTTGAGTGAAATATCTCTTTCTACATTGAAATAATTTAAAAGTAAAGAAAACATTTATTTTTAAAATATACTTATAATCTTTTAAGGGAATCATTGAAGGTTTTATAATGGTGAAAAATGGCCGCACCTTATATATAAGTTAAAAAAACATTCTTTCCTTGATTTTTCGAAAATATCATAAAGTACCTTGTTTAGAAAATGATGGAAAGATTCCTTTCAAATAATTTTATAAAATTATAACAAGGGTATAAATAAATTTATCCCATTGTCTAGGAAATTGTAAAAAATGTTTTTAAATACATTTTTAAGAAACACAGATGTGGATGATAAAGAGATCCCAGTAGACACATACGTATAAACAACCTCAGATAATAAAGAGATTGTAAAATTAAACCTTACCTTGTACTTTTCCTTAGTCGAGGGTAGGTTAACCTCATGTATAATAGTTAAATCATTGTTATTAAATTATAAAAGAACAGAATACATAAATATTATATCATATATGATCCTCTAATATTTCTTTGTTAATAATATTTTAGTAGTATCATTGTTTCGGGTGTTAACTGATTTGTTTTCCTTTATATGTTTTGTTACGTAAGTCATTTTTTAGGGATAGGATGTCTTAAATTCATATCCAGAATGATATTAAGTTCTCAAACATTATTTTTTAATCATAAAATGAAAATTATTCTTGAATGGTTACGACGGGGAATTAAATCTTATCGCGTCATGGAGACGGTAAGCCGTACGTACGCATGAGCGACAATATCATTATATTTGAGGTGAAATAGTATTTTATTTGATGGTATATTATATATAGATAATAATTCACATGTTATATTTATTATTTACATAATGTATACATCATTATTATATTCATCCAAATAATGAAGTGTTGAATAACAAACTACACCACGATGTGGAGATGGTTAGTCGTACGTACGCATGTACGGTGACTATGTCATTCATTGGATGGATAGAATAATGAATATAGTTGTACTGTATTTATAATAACATCACAGTATGTAGAAGTTTCTGGAGTTATTATTTTGGTATGAAAACAACCAAAAAATATGAAGTGGAAGAAGAAAAGATCATTGAAAGAGGTGATGAAATAATTACCTCTTCTTCGGGTGCTTCCTTTTGATTTGAACACAATGGATCCTTAAATTGCCTTTATAATCAAAGTAAGGCATCTAGGTTTAAGTGATGTTAGTTGGGAGGATATTTGAGTAGCATTTGGCCAATCCAAATGGTTTTTTAGGTGTGAATTTAAGAGAAGGGGAAGTACCCTTTTATAAGAGAGGTGAGGGGCACTTTAGGAAGAGCTTGACATATTAATTTATTATAAAATCATTTTTGGTTTCCAATATCTCAAAATAGATTTATTTCGTGGATATGGTGTTATGGTTCTAAATATTCTCAACCAATAGGTTTTATACAAGTTTAGGTCACCATATTGACCTTATCTTTTAGATTTAACTCTTAGTTAAATAGTTTAACATTTACCATGTCTTCTTGTATTTTTATATTACATGTTTAATACACTTACTATAAAATTACAAGAAAACCTCAAGTGGTTAATTTATAATATATCCTACATTATCTAATTCCTTTTTCCGGATCTTATATTTTTAGGATATTATATCATTTAATAAAATAGTATTTGTTTTAAAAACTCATTTATGTCAATTTGGACATTATTTAGTATTGGATTTTTTTGAAAGTCATAAAAACATGATTACTTTGAAAAATATACATTAAACAAACCCTAAAAAGTAATATTAACCTATAAAATTCTTGTATGGAATAAAAACTTTCAATTTACATTTATTTTAATATTTATAACATCAATTATTTTAATCTTTCATTAATAAGGTGATTATTGCATCATCATTTTGTCATAAATAAATTTAATTATTTAACATTTAAAAATTATAAATAAAATACTATGATGTAGGAAATATTTTTATATTTATAATTAATATTAATAGTTGAATTTATCGTAAGTATAACCCTATATTAAAAATGTTTTAGTTATTAAAATTTGAATTTAACACTTTTAACTCTTCTTTAAATAAAATATAATAAATGTCATAATCTTACACAAATGGATAAAAAAGGATCTCAGTTTTTTCCTAGCATTGATTTAGGTCAAAAAACAATTATCCAATATAATTAGCACATGTGTTGGGGAGATTATAACATTAATTTTACCTTTAATTACTCTATTTACTTTTAACTGTGGTTAATAAAATTCAAAAGTTACTATTCGCCAAAAATTATTTTCATCCTATTGAACCACATTTTACTTACTAATTTCAACCATGTCTCTTTTATTTTTGAAATTAAATTCACATAGGTGGTAAAATTACGTTTTATGTATATTTTAAAATGTGCCTAGAAGGTGGTTAAAAGACGTTAAAAAGTTCAATAAAATTTTATATATCTAATCTTATTATAAAATGACTCCAATGAATTACATTAGATTAATATCAGTATTATGTATCTATTTTTACTTTAAAATAACTTTAAATTTAAAAATAATTATTTAAATAAAAAACTGGTTTTAAACAAAAACGCAGTGTTTTTCACAATTCATCAAAAATTGAAACTTTTCAGAAAAATAAAAAAAATTCACCCTAAGATAATTTTATTATTCAAAATCCAAAAATGAAGTCCATTTTGAAAAATAAAATTTCAAAAATTTCAAAAATTCAGTATTACTATTTGTAACTACTTTTTAAATGACTAGTTTGATTGGTCATGGTGTGCTAGAACTCAATGTTGCGTACAACACAAGCTATTGTATTATTCAAATAGAAACGTACCGTGGAATCTTGGGGTGTTAAACGAATATTGTATTAAATACCCTAAGAAATGATAATTTTTATTCCATATTCAGAGTATGAATTATAGTTATATAAAGTTTCATTATTGGGTCATATAATCTCAATTGAGGGTATATAAGTGGATCCTTAAATGTTGGGTGTTATTGAATAATAACTCAAACCAACCACGATGACCATGATCCATAGTTTTCATGGGTAATATGGATACTAATTATGATATTTGAGAGATTTATCATGGATATCTAATCTAATAACCAAGTTTACATGAAAGGGATCCAAGTTCCTTTGTACAGATGAATGTGAGGAAAATTTCAAGGAGTTGAAAAGATGTTTGTTCAGTGGACCAGTGCTTACACTACCCTAAAATGGAGTAGGATTTTTTATCCATAGTAATGAATTAAAGAAGGTATTGGAGTGTATACACATGAATAATGACATTTTGATAGATTATTTCTCATTTCAATTGAAAATTCATTTGAAAAAATACCCAACTCATGATTTTGAGTTGGAATTGGTAATTTTTTCAATGAGAATATGGATATGTTATTTATGGTAAAAGGTGTGATATATATATGGATCATAAAATCTTAAGTATATATTAACACAAAAATAGTTAAATATTTACCAATTGAGATTTTTGGAATTTATTAAATATTATGACTACTCAATACACTACCACCCTAGGAAGGAAAACAACGTGGTAGAGGCTCAGAGTCATAAGGACCATGCAATTTTTTCCATGATGAGAATTGAGATAGATATAACATTTATGGATTTACAAAAATGTATCTTTAAATCATGATTAATTGGAATAGATTATTACTTTCATAGATGAATTTTCAACCATACATCCATGTGATGATTTAAGAGGCACAGATGGAAGATGTGGAACCACAGAAGAAGTTAAGGAATATTCCTAATATAAATTATGATATTGATGGAATGATAATGTTCAATAATAGAGTATTTGTCTCTTCAAACTATAATTGAAAAATGATTCATTAGAAAAATCTCATAGTTCAATATTCTCTATCCATCCTAGAAGTACAAATATTTATAGTGATATAAAAGGACATTTATAGTGGGAAAACATTAAAAGGGATATTGTAGAGTTCTTATCATGATTTCAAGAATATCATAATGTTAAGGCTGAGTGAAAAAAAATCTAAGAACTTGTAATAACCATTTCCCATACCTAGAATAAAAATGGGAAAACATTACATGTATTTAAGTATCTTAATCCCCAAAAATCTAATGGGAATAATGTTATTTGGGTTATAGTCAATCACCATATAAAATTATCTCATTTTATTTCCATCAAATAATATTTATCTATTGATTGGATTGTTAGGATATAAATTAGGGAAGTAGTAAGGATGCTTTAAATGCCGTATTTTATTATATATGATCAAGATCTAAGGCTTACCTTTAATTTCCATGAATCTTTGAATACAGTATTAAGCATTAGAACTACATATCATCCTCATAAAGATAGTTAGTATAAGATGGGAATTAAAACCCTAAAGGATATTTTGAGATCATGATCTATGGGTTTCAAATGTGGTTGTAATCAACACATTCCTTTGTTGGAATTTTCTAA
This sequence comes from Viscum album, assembly GCA_963277665.1. Lineage (NCBI taxonomy): Eukaryota > Viridiplantae > Streptophyta > Magnoliopsida > Santalales > Viscaceae > Viscum > Viscum album. The sequence continues at coordinate 565,000,305 of OY728120.1, read as the reverse complement.
CAATAATAAATTTCACATTATAATTCATATGGATCCTTTTAAATCCCTCTATGGTGGGAATTTTAGAACATTGATGTTCTGGAATAAATTTATAGAATTAAATATATTAGGACATGAGCTATCCAAGAAAATTTAAGAGAATGTTAGAGTCATTCAGTATCATATCAGGGTAGCTCAGAGTTGATATAAAATGTATACTAAAAAACATTAATGAGATTGAGATTTCAATGTTCGTGACATGGTATTCCTATGAATATCTCCTAGGAATATGGTTAACAGATTTATAAATAAGTGAAATTTGATCCCTAGATATATCGATACCTTAAAAGTTCTTGATTGTATTAGGATGGATTCTTATCACCGAGAGTTTCAACTGAATCTTTCTCAAGTTTATTATGTGTTAAATGTATCTATTATGAGAAAGTAAAAAACCTGATCCTTCACTTGTACTGAACTCGTAGGTCATACCATTAGAGCATTATCTCTCTTAAGAGGAAAAAATGGTGGAGATTTTGGATAAGAGAGAAAGTTATATGGAATAAGACCACTCACCTAGTCAAAATTCTCTCATCAAACCATAAATTTAAGGAAGTTTCATGGGAACCTTAGAATTTGACAAGGAAGAATTATCCTTAGTTTCTTATATCAAAATAATGAAATTTCAAGGGTGAAATTATTATAAGGGGGTAGAATTTAACACCATGAGATTTTATAATAAATTTATATTTAAATAAATTTTATTTCTTCGATAGATTACATTACATGAAACATTGAGTTTAAATAAAATGTGATATACTATTAAAATATTATTATTTAATATAAAAATTATCTCTTAGTCATTGGATTTTAGGTTATGAATAAGAATAACTAAATTATGAAAATTTATTTTTTACACATGTATAAAATGAATTCATTAGTTTTTAATTGTATATAAATGAAAAAAAAAACATATTTCAATGTAAAAGAATATTTATTTTTGAAAAAATGGATTTTATGACACTTCCATAAGAAAGTTACTTTATTTTATTTATATCTTTTTGGTAATTCCATGTGTGTCCCTCCCCTCACTTACAAAGGGACACCTATTATCCTCCATTATTCATACAATTTTATCTCTATAACTCATCCAATACCTACCCAAAATCATCATATAATCCTTCCCTTTATTATTTATCACCTTTTATTACCCTAATATAATCCTAATAAGTCTGAAGGTTTAACCCAAGTGAGGTCTCTCAAAGAAGAGGTAATTCCATTACCTGACTCTGTCAAAGTTTATTTATTTTTATACTACCTCTAAATATGTTGTATAAATCATAAAATAATTACTCCAATATTATATAAATACTAATATGTTATTATTATTATGTTAAATATATTTTTTTTCTCCTTCCCATCCATTGTAAAATGATATTGTCGCTCATTTGTACATGTGGACTACCACCTCAATGAAGCGATGTGATTTATTTTTTATTTCCTCTTTACAAGGATTGTAATAATGAAATATTTAAGGAATATATATGATATTTATAATATATTTATAATTCAATAATGTTAAATTATTATTTACCTTTCTTTTTTTCATCCATCAAAAAGTGAAAAAATCACTTCTGTGTACGTACGGACTACCATCTCCATGAAGTAAAGTAATTAATTTTTCATCAAAAATTTATATGAGGGATTATAAAATATTTTATCATGATTAAATATGATAATTAATTAAATATTAATATTATTTATATGATTAAAACATGACCAAGTTTCAACTACCAGACCTATTGGACAGAAATATGCATGGGAACAAACCTATTTTTACCTAAATATTCATTTTAATAAAGAAATTTTAGATTAAAGGATAAATGGAAATTATAAAGGAATTAAATTTAGTAAGTTTTATACTAATATTTATTTTTAATATATTTATAATTAATCTATATTTATTATATATGTTTTTTAAAAAGGTATAAAGAAATATTATACTTTTGGTAAGGGTTTATGTTTCAATCTCATTTCTTTTCAGGATTATCCATGTTAAATTTCCATTGAGAGATATTATATATATATTGTATTTTGAAACCCGTATATTTTCTTATACTTTTTTATTCTTGTAATTTAAAAGTAATAATACCATTTTACACTCTTTGGTACCTCAAATGATCGAGGATGTATTTTTAAGAAAAAACTAACTATATTTCCTCTTCGGTCGATGAAATGTTTCTTTCATATCCATGTTTATTAAAATATTTTCAAGAATTTTATTTTATATGATTAAATGATTATTTAAATTCATTTTAAACTATATTTGAATTTATTTTTAATGTTCTAAAAATGAATTTTTACAACATTATCTGAATTGTTTATTTATGAATTTTTATAAAAAGTATAAATGGAATATTTATTTTAACGTTTATTTCACAAATGGTTTTTTCCATTATCATGAATATACTTTTATTTGAAACTTATTTATAATTTTATATTTTTATTTTCAAAGACAATAATTTTCTCAATATTTTCATAATTTTTAGTTTTTTAAGATACCAAAAGAAATGGGTGTTTTTTCAGTTTTCAAAGAAATGTTCAAATGCTATTCTAAAGGTACTTTTCATCTATGTAAACAAAATTTAAGGATTTTATGCTTTATTGGGGTTATTATATTATGATACCATACAATTTAATTCTCTATATGTATTATAATTATGATTATTTAAGTGTGGTTCTAAGAAACTCATCCATTTCCCACGGGTTACTTCGGTAATGATGAAATCATTATAAAACATGTTTATTTTTCATGGGTTATACTATGATGAAATTATAGAATATTTATAAAATTGGTTTCATTTTCATGGGTTATGATATGATTAATTGATTAATGTTTTATGATCTTGTATCACTCATATGCATTTTTTCATTATGTGATGGGTGGGCTCAAAATTATAGTCCTCTAATGAATTGTGTAAATAATGATATATCATGAGATAATATAGACTATAGTGGGGAGTGAACCCATTTAAATAATTTATTTTATCTAATATGATAGTATTGATAGTAAACCTTGACTAATAAAATGATTGATTGGGGAGTGAAACCAATCCACTATGATATTCCAGGTAGTGAGTCATAACTAAGTAAATTATTTTATATGCTTTTGTGTATCCTATATACCTATGTCTCATGATTATTAAATATCATCATGGATCATGTTTTACTATTGATGATTCCACACTCTTATGACTTATTCCTTTTTTATGATAAATCCTTACACTGTAATTCATTATTAAACATCTTTGATTGAGTTTATATGCATTTAATAAGTTATGATAATATTATTATACCCTTATTCTTATATTATTATCTCTTATAATAATTGATTGATATTTCCTATTTTTACCCTTATTAAGCATCTAATCTTACCCTTTCTTATATTTATTTTCCCTAGGTTATGAAGAATAGTTTTAAGTAGGGTATGTCTAAGAAGTGTACTATGTGATAAGAACTTTGTGAGATATTTTGAATATCTTTTATGAAATAAGATGATTATGTGGTCAGGGTATAACTCAGGGAGTCACTTTTGGAAGATGAGTTTGTAGGGCACTTGGAGGAGAATTCGGGGTATGATGTGAATGGACCCATACCCGTACTCACAAGTCTGGTGATAAAAATGCTTTCATTAAACACTATATTTTCTATAAATTGATTTAAACCAGTATTTATTTACAATATTACTATAATTTAAACATTACATCTCATAATAATTGTATAATCCCAAGAATGGAAGGTTTGGTGTCTTTGAGGATTATCTTCCATGTCTTTCTCATCCAAAAAGGGTTTTTTTCTCTAATATACTAATATTTCCATTTTACGAATTCAAAATATCCCACAAAGAATATTTATTTAAAATTTCCTTCTAAATATGGTCTTGTAAACAATTTCTTGGTGAAAACAAAAGAAAGGGGTGAGTTCTAATGCTCAATAAGGGAAAACTCATCAATATATAATCATAGGTTAGATTATAATTATATGGGAAAAAGTTACTATGGATAATTTTCTTATTAAAAATAACATGGAATAATAATAGTTTTCCATGAATTATGAAGGAATTGAATGTAACCTCAAAATAAAAAACATGTATCATGACATAATAGTGTGATATAATAATAAAAATATGGAATTAGAAAATTATATCATAAGATCATGGAATTATAAATATATTTCATTAATATAAATCATGAGATCATTTTCATAGGTTATGGTTAACTCCCAAGGAAATAATAATATAGTGAACAAATTTCTATAGTGGATTAGGTTTACTCTTTATTCCCATAAACATAGTGTATAGAGTTCTATAGTGGATTGGAATTACTCCCCATTCCTATAAGAATTTTGGAGAAAGTACCATGGTGGATTGGTTTCAATACCCTTTCCCATAAACATAGTGGAAAAATTACCATGGTGTATTGGGTTCACTCTCCATTCCTATAAACATAGTGGAAAACATCCCATAGTGGATTGGGTTCACTAACCATTCTCATAAACATAGTGGGAAAAGTCCCATAATGGATTAGTTTCATTCCCTAATCCCATACATAGCATCTCAAGAGATTTAAATCTTTACCCAAATCATTTGGGGATATATAATTTTGGCCCAAAATTTCACGTATCATAGTGTGTTTAGGATAACTTCTCATGCACCATACATGGTATCTGATGAGATGAAAACTTTACCTAATGAATTTCAGGGATATATAATTTCTCACCCACTCATTAAATAACATATTGTGTTTGGTATAAGAATACATGCGCCATACATGGAATCTCAGGAAATTAAAAAATTACCAAATATATTTGTGGGAAATATAATTTTTTTAAAACCACTAGAGAAGTGAGACTTAAAATAATAAATGATATTACCCATGTTAAAAGGGTGCATATTTATTTTTGGTAGCCTGCCTAATTATAACTCCAGGGTTAAATAGGTTTTTCCTAGAGTAGTGATCATTATGGGTGACCTCATAAGAAGTTCCTTGCACTACTGAAAATACAACATATACCAACGGTTTCAAACCATTGGTATAGGCATAAAAAATATTGGTATACTATAAACCAATGATTTTGAAAACTATTGGTTAGTAAGGCGTTGGGAAAGTCCTATACCAACAGTTATTCTCAAAACGTTTGTATATGGCAGTGTAAGCTTCATTATGCCAATAGTTTTACAGAAACTGTTGGTATATATTTATACAAATAGTTAATAAACTGTTGGGATATATAGTTTACATATAGTTTACCAATGGTTTAGAAACCATTGGTGTATATTATTACCAATGGTTTTTTAAAACCATTGGTAAAACTATTCTGGAAATACACTTTACCAATGGTTTTGAACCGTTGGTATAGTTTATTACCAATGGTTTATTCAAACTATTGGTAAAACTATTCTCAAAATACACTTTACTAATGGTTTTAATCTATTTTTATAGTGTATTTCTAGAAAATATCGCAGCAGGAAGAAATCCCCTCCATTGTATACACTTGTAAACAAACCTACAAACAACACTTAAAATAGAACAAAAAACACACACCTACAAACAACACTTAAAAGAGAACAAAAAAACACATGCAATAGCACATAAAAATTGTAGACTATTTCAACCATGACATGTATCACAACATAGTTTTCCCCATTTTATTCTTCACAAGACAACCAGTCTTCCAAATAAGCCATTTCAATTTCATTAGTGTTGAAATCTCAAAATAGTGAGAGGACTCTCACATTTCAAAGATCCCATGATAGTTATAGTTACTTTTTTAGTATCTGACTATGGGGGGTGGGGGTGTCCAGGTGGTGGGGTGGTGTCCGGGGGGGTGGAGGTCGTCCATGGGGTTGGGGGGTTGTCTAGGGTGTAGGGGGTATCCATGGGGGTGGGGGTGTCCAGGGGGTGAGGGTGTCCAAGGGGTGGGCGGGTTATCCATGGGGGTGGGGGTTATCCAGGGGGTAGGGGTGTCCAGAGGGTGGGTGGGCTGTCGATGGTGGTGTTGGGGTTGTCCAAGTGGGTAGGGGTGTCTAGGGGGTGGGCAGGATTTCCAGGGGGTGGGGTTGTCCAAGGGATAGGGGGTGTCCAGGGGGTGGGCAGGTTGTCCATGGGAGTGGGGGTGTCCACGGGGGTGGGGTTACAAGGGGGTGGGGGTTATCCAGGGGGTTGGGGGTAGTCTATGTGGGTTGGGGGTGTCCGGGAGTGGGGGTGTCCGGGGGATGGGGGTTTTCGGGGGTGGTGGGGGTGTCTAGGGGGTGGGCGGGCTGTCCACGAGGGTGGGGGCTATCCAGGGGGTATAGGGTGTTCAGGGGGTTGGTGGGTTGTCCACGGGGGTGGTGGGGCTGTCTAGGGGTACGGGGTGTCTAGGGGGGTGGGTGGGCTGTCCACGGGGGTGGCAGGGCTATCTAGGGGGTTGGGGTGTCCAGGGGTGGGCGTGATGTTCACTATGGTGGGGCTATCCTGGGGGTAGGGGTGTCCAGGGGGGAGGTAGGGATGTCCACGGGGGTGGAGGTCCTGTCTAGGGGGTACGGGGTGTCCATGGGGTAGGTGGGCTATTCATGGGGGTGGTGGGGCTATCCACAAGGGTAGTGGGGATACCCAGGGGTAAGGGGTGTCCAGGGGGGTGGGAGGGTTGTCCATGGGAGTGGTGGGGCTGTCCATGGGGGGTACGGGGTGTTCAGGGGGTGGTCAGTCTGTCCACGGGGGTGAGGACTGTTCAGGGGGTAGGGGGTGTCCGGGGGGGTGGGAGGGCTATCCACAGAGGTGGGGGCTGCCCAAGGGGTAGGGGGTGTCTAGGGGGGTGGGTGAGTTGTCCACAGGGGTGGGAGGTGTCCACGGGGGTGGGGGTCAAGGGGGTGGGGTTTCCAGGGGTTGGGGGTTATCCAAGGGGGTTGGGGTGTCTTGGGGTGGGGGTCTGGGGGATGGGGGTGTTCGGGGGGTGGTGGGGGTGTCCAGGGGTTGGGTGGCCTATCCATAGGGGTGGGGGATGTCCAGGGGTACGGGGTGTCCAGGGGGTGTGCGGGTTGTCCACGGGGGTGGTGGGGCTGTCCGGGGGGGGTACGGGGTATCCAGGGGTGGGCGGGTTATCCACGGGGGTGGGGCGATCTAGGGGGTATGGGTGTCCAGAGGGTGGGCAGGCTGTCTATGGGGGAGGGGGCTGTCCAGGGGGGTACGAGGTGTTCAGGGGGGTTGACGGGATATCTACGGGGGTGGAAGGGCTATCCAATGGGGTAGGGGGTGTCCAGGGGGTGGGCAGGCTGTCCCTGGGTGTGGGGGCTGTCCACAGGGGGGTGTCCATGGGGGTGGGGGTCTAAGTGGTTGGGGGTGTCCATGGGGGTGGTGGGGCTGTCTAAGGGGTACGGGGTGTCCAGGGGGTGGGTGGGCTATCCACGGGGGTGGGGGCAGTCCAGGGGGTACAGGGTGTCCAAGGGGTGGGTGGGCTATCTACGGGGCTGGCGGGGCTTTCCAGGGGGTACGAGGTGTCAAAGGGGGTTGGCGGGCTATCCACAGGGGTGGCGGGGCTGTGTAGGGGGTAGGGGTGTCCATGGGGTGGGCAGGTTGTCCACAAGGGTGGGGATTTCCAGGGGTAGGGGTGTCCAGGGGGTGGGCGGGTAGTCCACGAGGGTGAGGGTTGTTCAGGGGGTAGGGGTGTTCAGGGGGTGGTGGGTTTTCCATGGGGGTGGCGGGGCTATCTAGGGGGTATGGGTTTTCCAAGGGGGTGGGCAGGATATCCACAGGGTGGTGGGGCTGTCCAGGGGGTACGGGGTGTCTAGGGGTTGGGCGGGCTATCCACAGGGGTTTGGGATGTCCACCGGGGAGGGGGTGTCTAGGGGGTGGGGCTGTCCAGGGGGTTGGGAGACTGTCCATGGGGGTCGGGGTGTCTGTGGGTGGGGGTGTCTGGGGGGTGGGTGTGTTCGGTGGGTGGGGGTGTCCAGGGGTGGGTGGGCTGTCCATAAGGGTACGGGGTGTCCATGGGGTGGTTGGGCTATCCAGGGGGTACGGGGTGTCCAAGGGGGTGTCGGGGTTGGGGGTGTCCAGGGGAGCGGTGAATCAGTCACAAAAAATCATTAAGTCAAGTTTTTTTATTTATAGATAAAGAAATAAAGATAATGTGACCTGCCTAATCACATGTATATTATAGCGCAACACATCAATAAACATCAAAGGTTAGTAATATCAATCAAAAATGTAACAGATCAATCTATCATCATCACCATCATTATCAACACAATCATTATCATCCTCACCCTCATCCTCATAGTCATCCCCATCATCATCCCCTCTCCCCTCCTCACCCTTGTACTCCACCTCGACCTCATCATTGCCCTCCCCCTCTGCCTCTGCCTCCTCCTGGCCCTCCTCCTCTACCTCAGCCTCCTCCTCGCCCTCCTCCTCCTTCGCCTTGGCATCCTCCTCACCATATTCTCGACCACCACTAGAAAATCCACCTGGTTCACCATATATAAAACACATCGACAATATATATTCATCACAAGTTGTGCTGTCTTCTGGTGGAAGTGTAGGACGTAAAAACTCCATCAGTTTCATAAATGCAGTGTTTACCCTAGCAGACTGTTCTTCCATCTCTGTGGACCTTCTTTCAGTCTATTCTGCATGTGCCTTAACCTACTATAACTCGGTGGCACTACAACTCAAACCTGAGTAGGGACAATACCTCAATGGAACTATAATCTTCCCAAGTCTGCAGCATACTCTACCAGGGTGCTCAACTCCGAACACCAAATGTATGTGATCATTTGGCCCAAAATTGTTAGGTTACTGGGCATAAAGGGCCTCTAAAGCATCTTATTAAAAATATAAATATATTATTAAGTTAAAAAATAGATATTAAAACTTTAAATCAACAAATTCAAACTTACAATTCACTACTGAGTTGGTTCATTAACCGCACTTCCATCCTTATTCCTTCTACTCGAGAAAAATAGTTTTTCTCAAGGCAGACATCCTTCTATATTCAATTTATGACTCTACAATGACATTGAATGTAGTAAATCATAATTAAAAATAAGATTCCAATAATTAATTTCATAACTAAAATTATATAACAACTTTAGCAATCGAATAAATTATGGAGGAACCAATAGAAAGTGAAAGTCGTAAAGTAAAATTATAAACTATAGTACCTGCTTCCTCTCATGATCTGACATCGTAGTACATCCCAATGTATGGAGGTATTTTTTAGCATCAATGTTTTTTATTTCTTCCAAATGATTCCTAAATAAAATTCAATAATTATTATTAACTAAAAACATGAAAATTTTCATTTAAATACCTCAAATGTAATTAATACCTTAAACTGAATAGTCTTCCAATGTGTAATCATTGGTCAATACTGTTCTAATGGACAATCGTTTATGACAGGGACCACCTATAACTCTGTGTCAACTCTAGAACACCATACAATATACAACTTGTGATTATAGGATCTCTAAAGCTCACCTAAATCATTTAGACGTGCTGGTCATGCACCCTCACCATCGGGGAAATTAAACTGAAGTTGACACCAAAATATTAAACCACTGGAATTTTATCATCGTGACTCTTCCATGAGAATAATAATCCAATATTATTATTTTTTTCAATGACTCCATAATAACCAAAATTTTCAAATTGCAGTCTACTATCCGATGCACTAGAATAACAGTCTGTTGTTGCAGTAACCATAACACCATAATGTTGTGTTCTCATTTTCTTTGCTCATTAAATGATAATAAATTTGTACCCATTGATAACAATTGATTTACAGTCACGTACCATGGTATTATGACCAAAATCCAAAGCTCTTATTTCCTCAAGGACAGAGTCAGCAAGAAAAATCAATACCTAAAATATAAATAAATATTAAACTTAATTAAATATTGTTTTAGTTATTTTAAATAGTAATATTATTACCTTCAATTTTAACCCTGTAGAAAACTCTTTTCTATGCAGAGTCTCTCGCCTTATCAAAGATAAAGAACGGTGCTTTCTATTTATCATCGCATTATTTTCCCTGTAGATAGAAATAGGAATAGTTTAACAGATATATATATATATATATTAGATATACATATTCAATTTACTTACAATATGTTTTCATCGAACAAATCACAGTTGAACAAAACTGTGTGATGTGTCATCTCTTGATCATCATCGCTTAATGTCATCAATGTATATGATCTGGGAATTCCTCCGGTTTGAGGTAGTGATGGAAAACTAGGTTCAATTTTCTCATATTTTTCTTCTTCGTTTCTCATTGGTCTATTCATTCTTGTAATTAGATCAAAAAAATATATAGAGTAGAAATCCATACATTTTTGATCCAAGTAAATGTTCACGATAGAACCTTCAGGATGATTCTTGTTTTAGACATAATACTTTAATGTGTACATATTTATTTCAGTTGGATACATCCAATGAAAATAAATAGTTCCTCCAATAAGTATTTCAGTTGGAATATGGACAGTCAGATGCAGAACGCATGTGAAAAATGATGGAGGAAATGTATTCTCTAAATCACACAAAATTAATGGGGCATCTGCTAACATTTTTTTCCAGAAAAACTTGGACAACTTCTTAACACAGAGATCTCTAAAAATTTCCACAACCGAATAACATACACCCTTACATTATTGGACAAAATATGACATATTTATATTGGAATAAACTCATGCAGAAGGATGTGATAATCATGACTCCTCAAAGATTTTAGCTTTAACTCTCTTATGTTGACTGGTTTAGATATGTTGCTTGAATAGCCATCAGGAACTTTAATAGTCTCTAGTACTTCTAGAAATTACTTTTTTTTGTAGGTGTCATCACATAAGAAGCACGTGGAACGTGCCATGTATTTTCACGGATACGCACAGGATGCAACACTGGTATCATGCCCCAATCCACCAAGTCACTCTGAGACTGTAAATCATCTTTTTTCTGTCCCTTAACATTTAGAAGAATCGAAAGCAACATTTGACATATATTTTTTTTCAATTTGAATTATGTCTATGCAATGACGTAACAAATTGGTTGACCAATAAGTAAAATCAAATAAGATACTTCTCTTCTTCCAATTTTAACAGGTTTCAGTAGAAACATTCTTTCTCTTTTTAAATTGCATTTGACCCTTCCCAAATGAAAAACTGAAATCTTTCAATTCATTGAGCACATCAGTTGCAGACATATCCGAAGGTGGATCATCGGTCTCCATGGTATTGTCAAATCTTCGACGATTATTTCTATATGGATGGTCCAATAGCAAGAATCGTCGATGTCCCATAAAACTAAAACAACAACAATTTTTCAGTCTTCTGGATCATGTATTCTTCATACAAACAGGACATGATAGGTTTACCTTCGTCCTCCATCTAGACATCATTGCATAATCCAGAAAATTATTGATCGTCCACATAATCATAACACTCATTTTAAATATGTCTTTCAGACATGCATTGTATGTGTGCACAATCACATACCAAAGAAGTTTGAACTCTTTTATTAAAGGTTTCATGTATACATCTATATAATTTTTAGGATCAAAAGGGTCAGATATGAGTTTTTTCATGAAAGTGAAAGGTTTTTTAATACACAACCATGCAGAAAGGATATAAATGTGTATAAAAACTAGCCATGTATTGTGCGACGTAAGCATCTACCCAAATGGATTAAAACTATTACATGAAAGACCCAACCTCACATTACGCAAGTCAACTGCAAAATAAGGATATCAAGCATAAAATCTCTACCATGCAAATCCATCTGTAGGGTGAACCAACTAATCATTGGTCTTCTTTCTCTTGGTATCATTCCATCGCATTTTTATTGATATTTTATCATACATAAAAATATTTTGGAGTCTGGGTATCAATGGAAGGTGCCACATTACTTTATGTGGCACACGGGATGGTGTTCCATCAAATTTTGGCTTCCAGTAGGATGTGCCACATTTTATACAATCATTTCATTCAGCAGTTTCCTCCTAGAATAAACTGCAATCTTTTGGGAAAGCATGAAATTTTTTTCTTGAAAATACAAGTTCCTCAACTAACTTCCATGCCATATAGTGGTTTGAGGGAATATCTAAATCATCTATAAGTAAGTCCTTCAAGAAGGTAAGAATATAACAGATGGCAGTATTAGAAATCCCATACATAGTTTTCCCATGAAACAATCAGATTAAAAATTCCAGATTTTTCATTTTACCACATTGTCAATATACTAGAGTCGTGGCAGTATCATTCAATATTTTCACCCTGACAACATCATCATTTTCATTAGATTCATCATCTGTACTCATATCGAAATCTTCATGGGTCAAAATCCTTTATTTTTCATGATGATGAATATATGGAAACTGGTCATATAAAAAATTCTCCAATGTAATCTTCTCATTTGGATCATCAGCAATTTGAGATTTCATTTTCTCCCCATTGTGATACCACACAGAGTAGTTTTCATGAAATCCATATTTGGTTATGGGGTATCTAACTTCTTCACGGCTCAACCAATGACTTCCAAAACAATTGTAACAGAGGCAATGTATGTGACCACTATCTGAAGCATTGTGAAATGAAAAATCTAAAAATCTGTCAAAATTATTTTGAAAATCGCTTGAGATCTGATCAGTTTCATACATCCAGCTTCTATCTATTCTGTAAAAAAAATTTATAAGTCATTTTGTGAAAAGCAATTTAATATGATTGAATTCTCATCAAAAATATATTTAATTAAATGAGAATTGTTCTCATTATATGAAACCATAACTGACACACTACTCTATATGAGAATCATAATATAAAAGAACAAAATGCTATATTTATAAAAAATATCTTTGAATAACTATACATGAGTGTACAAGATCATGTACCCTTGTGGGGGAGAATAATCTATGTATATGTTTTTGTAATTAGTGTTTAATTTAATGAAAAAACCTATTATGACAAGATTTTTTGATATTCCAGTACTATTGGAGGGAGTATATACACTATTTTACATAAAATAGTAGAGTTTTAGGAAGTTTCAAAAGGATAGGATATTATAATATGGTGTAGTAAACTAGGTTATCATGCAATTTCATCAAATATAATGTATCATGGTTATGAAGATTATGTGTCACTCTAGTTTAGGTGGTTCAGTAACCCTAAAATGTCATTAATTTTGAGACATCATGATTGGGATAATTAATTTATCACTATAGTTAGAAGGCCATGTAAGTTTTCTAGGAGTCAATGAAGGTTTGAATAACACATTTCATGTGTGAATGAGAGCTATGAGATTTAATTGGGTTTTCATTCATGTTATTAAAAACAAATGATGGGTGTTAAGGATTAGAGCAGTATTTTTTAGTGAAAATCCAATTTGGTTGGATTTGTGACTTGATAACATGATGGTATCAAGTTTGGAATTGGGAAAATGTTGGGGCATTGGATTCTAGTGGAAGGAATACAGGTTAGTGAATATCTATAGTAAGTTATTAGTAATTATATGATGTATGTTAATGATTTTTTAAGGATTTTTATCATCATGGCATGATGATTAATGGTGTTTTCCTACATGAAGTTTTATGGATTCCTCGATATTTTTTTCATCATAACCTGAATTAAATTTAGGATGTCATTAGAAGGTGAAGTCTATATAGAATCATTATTCATTTAATACATGGATAGGTAGTATTATGAATATGGGACGTGTATATGGTAGTAGGTCACTGGTCTAGGTGGATATATATGGGGATTTTACTCCCCTGTTTTATGTATGAAAGGATTCTAAAAGGCTCCATCCACCTTCCATGGATCTATTCTTTCAAGAAAAATGTGTTGTTGGAGAAGGAATTAATCCTATGGTTTATGTCACTTTTAGATAATGTGATGCCTTACTTATCAAGATTACTAGATAAGAACCAAAACCAAAGAGGCCTCAGAACTATCAAAATCTCTGGAAGTGATGACTTCCTAGTGCTTATTGGTGAGCTATGGAAGATAGACAGTTTGATGACTGGGGTTGGATTGTTATCATTAATATAGAAATGTCTACTAATTTGGTAGCCTTCTAAGAGATGCACCTAAATAGATATATCTAACCTGTAAGGGTCCTATGTCTCAGACTCTGGGTAAAGGCCTTTATGATGGATTTCTATCGAGTAAGTCAGAAATGAATTAGTTTAATAGGGGAATTGTTGATGAATTATATTGGTAACTTTGAAATTTTATATAGGGAAATATTTATTATGAATCATTATAACTTTCCAGGTAGAATAAGTCTAGATGGTGGCATGTGTTGATGGGTATGAATTTATCAAATCCTATGTGATTCTTAGTTCCATGTTTAAACTATATGTTCAGAATATTAGTGAGGTTGGGTAAATTTCTCTAAATTATAGAGGGGTGAAGATAAAGAGATACAAATAAAACCTCTCTGTATATGCACCATACAAATAAATAGTGGATGATTTTGTGGGTTGAAATGGGTACACAAGTGACGCTTCCCTCAATTTTGGTCACCATTGGGGTCATAATAGACAATGACAATACCTTGATCTGATCATCCTGATGCAAAATTTGGAACATTAGTGTATAGGTTTAATAACCCATCTTTGGATGAAAGTGATGAAGAACCATAGAAAACATTAAAAGAAAAAAATACTACAAAAAGGATTTTCTAATAAACAAAAGAGATATAAAGGACTGTGAAGAGGGTCTTTTGAGGGGGTCCTTTTCATGCTATCTTCTGAGGAAACATGTAATGTATATTGACATTCAACCTTCATAGAGTAGATCAACCAGTATCCTTTTAAGTCTATATTGAGTTAAGTGGTCCTTTATATATAAAGTTATAAGGGCATAGTGGGAGTGTGGGAATATGTTCTTTTTTTGGTGGTGTTAGTTTGTCGATAAGCATGTGGATGATATTGGAATATCTTAGTGTATAGAGAAATTCATACAATTTAGCAATGACACTGTGTGGTGGGTGATCATGAGATAGATAATAGAACATTTAATGTTCATGATATTTTTGAGGAGTTCCATTGATTCTCTTGGATGGAATGATGACATTTCATAGAGAATGGTCACTTTAATTTAGTGAGGCATGACTTCGAGAGCATGGGTTGAATGATATATTGGGTGGAACATGATTTTAGACCTAATTCACAAGATAATATGGGAATGAAAAGAAATTTTTTAACGTGGTGCCCGTTTTAATTGTAAACCAGTGATAGTAGTGAGAGGGACAATTATTGATTTATTATTTAAGCATGTATTTATTGATATTAAGGTTATATCCTCCGCACTGATTTAATTTAGAGCCCCTCCCCACCTCACCCCAGTAGACTCACCCTACACATCCCCCCTCCCCCCTACACACCCCCTCCACACCTGCACACTTCACATCCCCCCCCCCTCACCTGCACACCCCCCACCTGCACACACCCCTCCCATCCACCCACTGCACAACCCCCCCCCCCCCCCCAACATGCACCCCCCACTTGCATAGCCCCCCTCCCCCCACCCCCACCTGCATAGTCCACCCCCCCCCCCACCTCACCCCCAATATACTCCCCATGCACAGCCCCCTCCCCCCCCTGACATACACACCCCCACCTGCATATCCCACCCCCCACTACACCCCCCCCCCCCACCCCACCTGCACACTGCACATCCCCCCACCTACACACACCCACCTACACACCCCCTCCCCACCCACAGCACAACCACCACCACCCCCCCACCCCCCCTCCCCCCTCCCCCCCCCCACCCACTTCACATCCCCCCACCTGCACACCCCCTCCCCCCACCCCCTGCCCCCCACCTGAACCCCCCCCCCCCCCACACTTGAATATCCCCCCTCCCCCACCCCCACATGCACAACCCACTCCCCCCCCCCCCACTTTCACAACCCCCCCCCCTCCACCCACCCCACCCCCCACATGTAAATCCCCCCCACCTCACCCCCAACAGACTCCCCCCCCCCCACTACACACACCCACCTTCACATCCCCCCACCTGCACACCCCCACCTACACACCCCGCTCCCCCACACCCACTCCACCCCCACCACCTGCACCCCCCCCCCCCACACTTAAACATCCCCCCTCCCCCCACCCCCATTAGCACATCCCACCCCCACCTATACAGCCCCACCCCCACATCTCCCCCAACAGACTCCCCCTGCACATCCCCCCTCCCCCCGACCTATACACCCACCTCCACAACCCACCCCCACAGCCTACCCGCCCCCCCACCCCCACCCCCACCTGTACAACCCCCCCCCCCACCTCACCCCCAATAGACTCCCCCATTACACACCCCCGCCTACACATCCCCATTCACCCACTACACATCCCCCCCACACACACACACACCTACACACCCCCACTTGCACACCCCCTTTCCCCCACCCACTACACCCCCCCCCCCCCACGACCTACACACCCCCACCTGCACAACCCCCCCCCCCCACTGGTGGGAGAAAATGTAGTACCCCTACAACACTAATATTGTGTAACACTCCTAAAAAATTAGTGATGTTATTGGTTTGAGAATGAAAATTCATTTTCTATGTGTAGGCTGAAGTATTTGGAACTTGCCAATTTCACATTCAAGAACAACCGAAACCCCTAAATGATGAGAGATTACAGCAGATGAGGAAATAAACTAAACGTGGTGTATAAAAATCCAAAACAAATATAGGGATAAGATGTAACTCCAACTCACCAATTTTAGGTGGAAACAACTAGGTTAGATCTTTAGAAGAGGAGGGGTCACCAGCTGGGAAGAGAGAACCACTCTGGTAGGGAAAAAATCAATCGATTGAATATGGAAAGGGAATTATGGGCTCATGAAAATTTAGGTAAAAACTATTCCAACAGTTTTAAATAATAGTTGGGAAAATCACTATACCCCCATTATATCCCAACGTTTTACATAAACCATTGTTAAAAATCCATATACCCCAACGGTTTGCACAAACTATTGGGAAATACTACACTAAATCACTATATCCCAACGGTTTTCAAAAACTATTGGGAAAAAATCTTTATCCCAACAATTTAGACAAAC
This sequence comes from Viscum album, assembly GCA_963277665.1. NCBI lineage: Eukaryota > Viridiplantae > Streptophyta > Magnoliopsida > Santalales > Viscaceae > Viscum > Viscum album. The sequence goes on along the minus strand of OY728120.1, from coordinate 564,983,222 downwards.
CATTGGGAAAAGGGTGTTGGTATAAGTATGATTTCCCAAAGTGTTGGGTTGTGTGTGAGTGATAACAAAGCATGTCGGAAAGAATATGTTTTGTTCTATGGGGACATCCATTAGTCTGATAAGTGATTGTATTGGGTAATATTATATAGTGTGATGGGAACAAAACCAAGGTATTATAGAGGACCCATGGGTTTAGTTGACTAGGTTCATGGCCTCAGGTAGGATGGGTTGTGAAAAATGGTATCAGAGGCAATATCCATCCATAATTTCTTAGGCACTGCCTAGGTTTAAGGTGTGGGGTCCATAATAAAGTTTTTGTGAATTAAAGGTCGGAGATTGTAGTACCCTAGGAAAATGTGGGTCTTAAAATACTAACTAATAATACCCATGTCAACAAGGTTTAAATTTCTTTTTGGGAGCCTACCTGATTAGAACTCCACAGTTAAATAGGTTTTTCCTAGAGTAGTGGTTAGGATGGGTGACCACAAGGGAAGTTTCCTAAGTTGTTTCTGAGCGTACAAAAATAACACTATAAATAACTTGTGTTTACATGTCGGGACTATCATTAGTTATATAACTGGCCCTAAAGGTTAATAGAATATGGTGTGTTGGGAAGGAAACCAAGGTATTATAGGTGACTAATGGGGTCAGTTTACAAGGTTCATGGCCCAAGGTAGGTCAGGATGTGACAATTTTAGACCCACCAGTCGCATAATAAAAATAAAAAATAAGTACATGCATACATGTTCCACATATGAAAAATAAACCATAGACAAAGCATTAGAATGATAAAACCAAAGAGAAAGATATGGGTTTCATAATATTTTCTCAAAATAATAATTGAAGCCAATAAAATTAGTATTCCCAAGAGAAGGAGGAATTAAAACATTTTTTATGTTAATATTTTAATAAATAAATATAGGTCTTGAATATTAATTTCTATATGGTAAAATTCATTAGAAGGATCAAGGAGAAGTAAGAAAAAAATTAACCACATAGGTGTTGCATTTTGAAATGAGAATTGGGTCTTTTAAGGAAGGAAATGTCTTATTATATCCCTTTAGATAATAATTGAAATAGGATGGTTTTCCAAAAAATAATTATTATAGAGACCCTGTCTTAACATACATGAATATTAAATCATTTTATATGAATATTCATCACATTAAAAAACTGCATGTCTGAGGACCATAACAGTTTAGTGTCTTTGGAAACTTGAAACACATTCTTTTAATTTGGTGAAAGATCTTAAATATCTCCCATAAATATCTTCCCCTTTAGTAATCCTACTTAAAACCTTTCTTCATAACCTGGGGAAAGGAAACATAAGAAAAGGTGAACTCAGATGCTTATTAAGGGTAAAAATAAAGGTGATATGCAATCATAACATGAACATAAGGCTAATAGAACACAAGAGTAACATTTTAAGATCATCCCCTACATATCAGAGATCATATACATGAGTCATGTCATAATTATTTTAATTTTATAAGAAATGGATCATATGGGTGGTAATCATCATAAATCAATCCTGAACCATAAGATTATGTCATATAAGTGTAGCACCATCGTATATATAGAAAATCATTTCATGTGTCAAGGTTAACTACCATTATCAGCAATATAGTGGATCAAGACACACTTATTTTCCATAGTGGATCAGGATGCACCTCCTTCCCATTGTGGATCAGGACACACGTATCTCCCATTGTGGATCAGGACACACTTGTTTCCCATTGTGGATTAGGATACACCCATTTCACATTGTGGATTAAGCCCATCGACTTGTTTCCCATATTAATCTCATGAGATATAAATCTTTACCTAATTCAATGGAGTTATATATCGATACCACCCATCAAATAACAAAATCATACATCCATGTGACAAAATATAATAAAAAATTCCTCATATCATGACCCATAAAAGATATGGGTTTCAAAAAATTTAATAATAACTAATGAGATTAAATGGGTATCATAAACATTTCATCATATCATAACCAGGGAAAAAATACAGGTTTTATAATCATTTCATAATTGAATAACCCATGAATGTAATTGGGTTTAATAATAATATAACTCGTGAAAAGAATGTGGGTTTCATTGACATTATTCCAATAAAACATAAACCATTCATATAAAGAATATTAATGGTTCCATTGTATAATATACTTGGTAAATCATAAAATATATTAAATGATTTCATCTAATATACAGGGGGGTTTTGAAAGATCACTTACATAATTTCTTCAAAGAAGTGACATTTCTTTGAAAATAAATTTTTAAAACATAAAACAATTTCATAATCCTCTTCTTTGTAAACCAAATTGAAAAATTATGAAGTAATATTTCATAATACATTAAAAAATTATTGAGGAAAATATCTTTTCCACTTTAAAAAATAATTTTTTAAATAACAAAAAAAAATTAAAACATTATTATTTGAAAATAACATTGAAAACTTATACAGTAATCATTGAAAATCATTTAAAACGCTTATTGAATATAAAACCTTTTTGAAAACCTTTTTATTTGAAAACAACTTTAAAAATAATGAATTTCCAAAATATTAGGAAAAAAATTATTTAAAAAAATTAATCCAATAAACTTTCAAAGTAATCTTCAAATAAACTACCATCGTGATGGAGGATAAATTTTTACATTTCGAACATTCCTTTTACGTCGTAACAAGTTTATAAAAGTGCCTCGATCAGAAAATGAAATGAAGATTCATTTTTAAAAAACATTTTTTAAAAAATTTAAAACATGGGTAAAATGTATTTTAAGGATAATTAGAGAATAGTATAACATTTTTTAAAATACTTTTAGAAAATTTGGTTTTTAAAGAACACAGGTTTTCGATTGAAAAGAAAGTTAAAGTTAGATTTTCTTAAAAACGTTGTTTTAATTATATTGAGTACCAAAGAGTGTAAAAAACGTTCCATTACTTGAATATATCATGAATAACAATATTTTAGTAAATCTCATGATATTAATTGAGATATGTGTCATAATATTTCATTAATGGAAGCATAATCATAAATAATCCCAATAAATGATGAGATTGTTGCAATAAAATCATACCACTTTGGTAAGATTTAATTATAATACACAATATATAATATCATTGTATGAAGATTAATAAACCATAAAAATAATTATTTTCATGATACAAAATTTCAAAGTTTATCATATACACCTCATAAAAGAATTTAGGTACATTATATAACATGTGTCTCAAAGAAGGAAAATTGAGACAAAATTACCCTATCGTTTTGGTAACTTTTGAACCATAAACCCCATGAAAGAGAGATAATTAAATGGATATGTAAATACCCATAAATATAATGATAATAATCATATATTACATTAATGTATAGTACATACGCAATGAAATAGAAATAAGTTGTGAATATGTCATAAGTCTCACAAAAATAAAAGTGATACTAGAAATCCCCTTACTACTTGAGTAACTTTTGAATCATGATCCCAAATAAATAATAATAATAAAATTTAAACTTATACTATCATTATATAAAGTAAATTCATGATAAAACATGTTATATGTTATTATATACACCACAAAAAAGAAACGGGCGGTGAATGTGGCATGTATCTCATAGATATAAAAAGGTGAGATGAAATTCCCTTACCATATGTCTTTAATTTTTTCATACACATTAAAAACTCATGTATATTAAATATAATTTTATTATAAGTCTAAAAAATAACCATATTATTATATATTTCACACCATATATTATTTTATTATGAATTTATATTACCTGATTATTAATAATTTCATATTAAGTTTCATTTCGAGTAATAAATTCTTTATTTTTCATATATGTTTTGATTTTTTATTCCAGATAATTTTTTTTATATCATGATTTAATTATTTAAATAATTTAATAAATTATATAAATATAATATATATTCATTATATAAGTATTTATAATAATATATATAATATAGAAATATGAAATGAAATACACCGTTCATGGACATGGTAGGTCATACATATGCATAAACGTTGATTCCATTTTCTTCTCATATTTTATAAAAAATGGTATATATATATATTATATTTTTGGTAATATTATTATTTCATATATATCCAAAAAAATATTAAACTCATCCTTAATACAATCCATGTAATGCGTGAATGAATTACGTCACTTTGAGGATGAGGTAACCCACACGTCCACAAACAAAGTTATCATACTCCCACGAAATGAAAATCAAGAAGTTATGTGTTATATAATAATTATATAATAATAAAGACATCATAAATATCATATAAAAGTAGTAATTCAGTCATTATTCTCAACCTTGAGAATTGGTAATGGAATAACAAACGACATCAGTTTGCGAGGTGGTTGTTCGTCACACACACGAATGATGATTGTGTATCTCATTTAATCGAAATGTTTGAAGGTGTAGGTCATAAAATTAACATAAAAACATCTCAGTATATTTATGATAATTATTTTATTATATAACTATATAATAATAATTATTTAATGGGTGGATAAACAAATAAAACAAAAATGCTCATTGAAAAATGTTACCTCTTCTTCGGGTAACTCCTTTTGGTTTTCACAAAAGGACTTAATTTATCCCAAAATTTAGGTTCCTAGGATGATAGGAAGGAATATTTGATCTTATTTTATAAGTTTTTGTATAATCCATTTATCTTTATAGATGTGAATAAGTGAGGGGGGTGAGTTCCCTTTTATAGTGGAGGAGGAGTGACATTCTTATACATAAAATAAAGTAAACAGTATTGATAGGTATCCCTTACATCATGTGCTTCCAATAATGGTCCATTTTTTTCTAAAATTGATTATATGGTTTAAATATTTCCATAAAAATAATCTTTTACTTTTTCTATGTTATTTGTATCCTTAAGCTAAAGGTTAGTGACAAAGTAAACTAGTTTTTACCTTAATTGCTGTAATTAATTTTAATTACTTTCACTGTTATTTTTTGTAATAAAATAAGTTTTACTTACTATAAATTATAAATTATTATGATTCCAAATATGGAATATATTTTTCCAAATTATAAACACATAAGTGTCCGAAATTAATTTAAAACTAATCCTGCAGACAAGATAAGACAATGGGTTTTTAAAGTGAAAATGTTCAAAAGTTTGAAAAGTTTTTATATGCAATTTCAATGTTAAAATGATTATAATGACATAAATTTGATTAATATATTTATAATAGGTATAAATATTATTTAAAATTAAATACAAAACAATTTAACTATATAAATAAATTAGAAGAAAAGTTGGTTTTCAATTAAAATTCAGTATTTTTCACTATTCATCAAAAAAATGAAACTTTTCAAAAAAATACTAAAAATTCACCCAAAGTAAATTTTGATAATAGTATTTAAAAAATAAATTTTATTTTTTCAACTAAAAATTATCTAATTGTACAAAATTATTTTTAAAACCAATCTTGCATTAAAAGGCGGTAAAACTTCCTTTTAGAATAATACATCTTTTATGCCTAAAATTGGATTTGATCTTATTTTATACCTTTTAAAATTGCTATATGAATGTAGAAAAAATTAATTTATAATATATCAATTTAATTATTATCTCTCACTAATAGTGATTAATTTAACTTGTTAAGATAAAACTTCTTTGGTGGGCATATAAATAGTTTTTCATAAAAATACATCCTTTATATTCAATTGGTTTTTAATTTCATTTATAATTAACAGATAACCAAATAATTCATTATATAAATGTGTGAACCATATTCTCATAATTTAGTTAATCATATTATTATCTTTCATTACAATTTCTAGGTGATAACTATAATAATATTTTAATAATAATATTAATAGTATATTGTAGTTCGGTAAAACTCGGTCTTGCATGTAACATAATCCATTGAAGGAACTCAGAATTGTGTGTAACACAAGCCAAAAATAGGTTTTTGTGTACTACAATCTATGTTATGTGCTTCATATAGTGCAATCTTAACTTATTGTTGTGTATGTAGCAGGCATAACGTGGTGTATCATGAAAATTAATCCATTAATGAAATTTAATTTATTCAAATAAAATAAATTTATAAAAACTTGGGGTGTTACATTCTACCCCCATTAAAATTAATTTCACCCTCAAAATTCTTCTAGGTCATAAAAGTTTTAATACATAAAATTTCCTTTCATATAAACCCACTTCCTAAAAATTAATACTAAAACTTCCTTTTAAAAAGGAAAGTTGGAAACATAACAGTTACCCAAATTAACTTATAAATTTGTTTCTATATAGAATAACATATGTGGGAAGTGAAAACATGGACATAGAAGAGAAAACAAACACCCAAATACTGATGGACAATGATAGATAACATTGATCAGTAGAATTAGGTGATCTATAGAAAGTTAACAATCACAAAACCATAAAATTGTGATGATCTAAGGGACTATTTGATTCATTGGAGATTAAGGTTATAGGATAACATTTTTTTTTCAAATCCCCCTTATTAAAGTTGAATAATTTTCATAAGGAGATATAATTAATTGGTTTCATTCCATTTCTTATGAATAATATTACCCTTGGTTTATTCCTTGCTTGATATTAAAAAATCTTTCGATACCATAGACTGGAGATTTATCTTCAAGGTTCTTAGAGGTTTTGGTTTTAGTGGTGATTTTATCACTACAATAAGAACCCTATTCAATTCAGCCTCTATTTCCATTTTGTTCGATGGCTCTCCCAGGGGTTATTTTAGTTTCACCAAAGGTGTTAGATAGGGTGACCAACTCTCTGCCATTATTTTCTCTATTGCCGAAGACTATCTTAGTCACCTACCCACTTGTCTTGTGGATCATACCAAAGTCAATACCATTTATGTCTCTAGGAATTTGAATTTTCCAACACACTTGTTATATGCTGATGATATCATCCTTTTCTTACAAGGTGATAAAAGAAATATTCAAAACCTCAAACCTATGCTCTCACACTATTAATAGGTTTCTTTTCAAGTCATTAGTTGGAACAAATCCTCTATCTTCTTTGGGAAAAACTTTCCTCCTTATAGGAAATGTAACATCATCAGTGACTTAGGCATAAAATAAGGCTCTTTTCCTTTTACTTATCCTGGTGTTCCCATTTTTGGGGGCATAACCAAGTCCTATTATTTCTCAAATATAGTATAGCATGTTCTTAATCAACTATCTTCTTGGAAAGGAAAATCTCTATCTATGGCAAGAATAATATGCCTTGTAAAATCTACTATTGTTTATAAAATGGCTTACTCCATGATGGTCTATAAATGGCTTGCTAGTCTTATTAAAAAATGAATATCTCAATTAAAAATTTCATTTGGACAGGTAGTACTCTAGATGGAAAACTCATGATCCTCTAATGGACAACTTATTGAAAACTATTTATAAGGGTGGTATTGGCATCAAAAATCTTAAGTGCGTTAATGAGGCTCTTTAGTCCAGACTCACTTATAACCTTCTTTAAAATAAATTAGATTCTTTTTCCTTTCTAAAAAATATATTCCTTGACAAACATGAGGAAAACAATTAGAATTATCTTATCTCTTCTATCTAGACATCCATTAAACAATATTTTTCCAATATTATGAATAATTCCATATAGATGGTTTCTATAGATTCCTCCATGAATTTCTGGTTAGACAACTAGATTGGCATGTCCTTAATATCTATGATTTATTCTAATCGAACCCTAGAGAGTACCAACTCTTCAGAGATATGATAAATTCCCAAAATGATCACCTCCCTAAAACCAATATGCATATCATTGACAACTACCCTTTCTCACCCGCTAGTAATTTTTTTGGGGAGCCTTCTCACAATGGTATTTTTAACTCAAAATAAATGATAATAGTTATTATTGTAACACTAAAAGTGATTTTGGATGGATAAAACTTTTTAACAAACCTTGGATAAATCCTTTAAGATTCACTCTCATTGGTGCCTTGCTCATAACAGAGTTCCCACAGACATGTGGCTTCAATCATTTGGGATTCAACTTTTCTCTAAATGTAGACTCTATAATCAAAAAATAAAAGACTCTAATCATATTTTTCTTTTTTATTCCACTACTTATACTCTTAGGAACTATATTTTTGACATATTTGACAGCAAATGGTTGACTCTTGACTCTGTCTACTCCCAACTAAAGAGATGTATGGATATGAAAAGTTCACAGCAAAACAATAACATTTTTCTTGATGTTATTGCTAATCTCCATGATGTGATCTGGTATGATAGAAATTCAACTATTCATAACAATTTCTCATTAACCTATAATGCAGGTTGGATGAATATCCTTATTTCCATACATGAAGCTGCATCACTACAAAAAGGTTATTACAAAAATATTGTTGATGACTTTGGAATCCTATGACATATTCAGATTGATGGACATTTTTTCCAACCTCGTCTCACTTATAAAGTTTTTGGGTGAGCTAATTTTCCTTGTTGGATTAATGTAAATGTGGATGGTGCCTCCAAAGGAAACCCGATCCCTAAAGGATATTGTGCGATCTTCATGAATCACCTTGGTCAGGTCCTCAGATGCTTTCTTGGTAACTGTTGCATTACCTCATCTCTGGAGGCCAAAATGATGAGTATGATACAATCTATCTCTTTTTCAAAGAAACATGGTTGGAACAATCTCTATATTAAAAGTGATTTGACTATAATTGTGAAATTGATTTGGAATGGTGTGGCACATATTGCTTCATTGATTACTACTCGTTGGATGGATTTCACCTACTCACTTCTCAACATTAACTACATTATCACCCATATTTATCGTGAATAAAATATGGTCACTGATGGCCTTTATAACAAGGGATTAAATCAAGACATGACTTGTCTTGATGATCTCCCCACTGATCTTCCCCCTTGTCTTCATAAGGATTGTAATATGATTTTATCTTTTAGACTTACGGAACCTCTTTCTTTTATAATAATTGTTCTTTGGTCTCTTTGGACAAGGCACTATCCTCTCAAGAAGAATAAACCATTCCATAAATGATTTACCTTGTAACCATTTCAAAAGATGAAAATAAAAAACATTAGAAAGGTCACTAAATTTCTAAAAATTTACTTAACATTGATCCTCCATATATCATAAAGTAGCTCTTGGTTGTCACATACCAAAAATTTGAATACCTTCATCATTTATTCTCTTAAAACAGGGTAATAACCTCTACTACCATAAAATAATATTGAAAACATATTTTCCACTTCATTCCTTATATATAAAACATATTATTAAATATATTCCTTAAATCCAAAAATATTATAAAAGCCATCCATGATAGCATAAAAACTTTTTCAAAAAATAATTTATCAGTTCTAAGGTCATTAATATTACCCAATTTACATTACCCAAATAAATCATATTTTTATCAAAGATAAATACATTTTTTTAAACATCAGGAACACATTAAGTGTTACATTTCGTTAATCAAAATATCTCCTTTCAAATAAATCATGTTTATATGTCATCAGCACCATTCAAAATATTCTTTTAAATCCTTAAGGAAAAACTTATACTAAAAATACTTATATATTTCATGATTCGTATAACATAATCTTTTAATTACAAAATATATATACTACAATCAACTAACTTTATTGTTAAACCATTACACATGCTTCATCATCTTATTCCTTAATACCCCTTTCCTAAAATATAAAATATGAATTGTGTTTTAAGCTCCTCAACCTCGATTCAATCATCATTCTTATGTTTATTTTGAACAATACTGTTTAAAAATCCCATACCTTTCATATTTAATTTGTGGTCTCTTTATCTTTAGTAGTATAACCAATACTTGAACCACATTCTTGATTCTCTTCATGATATTTCCACTAAGGACATCGATTTTCATAATGCCCATACTTTCCAAATCTAAAGAATTCAATGTTAACCTAGTTCCTTATAGTTACTATTATTTATTAATACTAGAAATCATAGTTTTAGAAATATTTATCACTATAGAAGACCACATAATCATGAAAAAATACTTATAGGATTCCTTAATCATGACACCTTCTTTTAAATCTATAATACATTAGGCTTATCTTTAGAGACAACACTCGAAATATACTTAGAAATATCCCTAGGGATCATACTAAAGATTTATCATCCTAGTTTCTAAAGGTTAACTAAACCTTTCCTTTCATAACAATTATAGTGAAACGGGCTTAACATACATGGATATTACATCATTTTAGATAAATAATCATCACATTACAAAATTGTATTCCCAAGGACCATAATAGTTTAGTATATTTAGAAACTTCGAACACATTATTCTAATTTGGTGAAAGATCTTCAACATATACCATAAATATATTCCCCTTTAGTACTCCTACTTAAAACAATTATTTATAACCAGGGGAAAGGAAACATAAGAAATGGTGAGCTCAGATGCTCAGTAAGGGTAAAAATAAAGGTTTTTCATAATAATAACATGAAAATAAGGGTAAGATAACATGAAAATAGCATTTGAATTTCATTCCCTAAATATAAAAGATCATATACATGAGTCGTGGCATGAATGTTGGAATTTTATAAGACATTAATCATAAGGGTGATAAATCATCATAAATCAGTCATGAACCATAATATCATGTTAGATAAGTATGGAACCATCATAAACATAGAAAACCATTTCATGTGTCAAGGTTAACTACCAAGACAATCAACATAGTGGATCCGGACACACCTATTTCACATTGTGGATCTGTATGCACCTATTTCCCATTGTGGATCTGCACACACATATTTCACATTGTGGATCAGGACACACCTGTTTCCCATTGTGGATCAGGACGCACCTGTTTCCCATTTTGGATCAAGCCAGTCGACTTATTTCTCATATTGTTCTCATGAAATATAAATTTGTACCCAATGAATTAGAGGTAGATATAGGTCCCACCCATCACATAAAAAAATCATATATCCATGTGCCACAAGACAATAAAAAATTTATCATATCATGACCCATATAAAGATATGGGTTTTATAAACATTTTATCACACCCTATGAAATTAAATGGTTGCCAAATAAATTTCATCAAATCATAACTTGTGGAAATTGATATGTTTTTTAATCATTTAATAATAGAATAACTTGTCAAAGGAAGTGGGTTTCATAAGCATATAACTCATGAAAAGAATGCAGTTTTCATATACATTATTCCAACAAAACATAAATCATTCATATAAATAATAAGAATGGTAACCTTGCATCATATCCTCATTTAAGAATAAACTATATCAAAGGACTTCATCTTAGATAGAGGATGATTTTCAAAAATCACTTAGATAATTTATTAAGGAAAATTACCTTTCATTAAAAATTGATTTTTTAAAACATAAAACATTTTCAAAATCCTTTTCATTGAAAATCACTTTGAAAACATATAAATTAAGATTTAAAAATAATTTCAAAATTTTTTTGAGGAAAATATCCTTCCACTTTGAAAAAAAATTAAATCACAAAAAAATTTGAATATATATTTCTTTGAAAATAAACTTTAAAACTTATAAAGAAATATTTGAAAATCCTTTGTAACAAATCTTGAACATAAAAACTTTTTTAAAACTTTTTTCTTTGAAAATAACATTAAAAAAATGAATTTCCAAAATATTAAGAACAAAAATTTATTAAAAGAAATTAATCTTGTAAACTTGAAAATAAAACATCAAAGAATCAATGGTCATAATGGTGGATAAATATATACTTATAGAATAATCCTTTTACACCGTAACAAGTTTATAAAAGTGCCTCAATCGAAAAATGACAATAAGATTAATTTTTAAAAATAATTTTCTTAAAATGGTAAAACATGGGTAAAATTTCTTTTAAAGATCATATGAGAATATTATAACATTTTTTAAAACATATTTATAAAACATTGTATTGAAAGAACACTGATTTCCGGCCGAAGAGAAAGTTAGATTCGTATTTTCTTAAAAAACTTTATTAGTTATCTTAAGAACTAAAGAGTCTAAAAATGGTAAAATTGCTTGAATATATCATAAAAAAATTATATAAGAAAATTAATGTGATTTATAGAGATATTTATCGTAATATTCCATCAATCTAGGCATAATCTTAAAAAATCCTAAAAAACTTTGGGATTATAGCAATAAACTCTTACCACTTTAGTAACTTTGAATCATTGTCCAAATTAAATAATAAAATTACATGAATATTAATAAATAATAAAAATAATGAGATTAATGATAAAATAAGTCAAATTTCAGTATATAAACCTCATAAAATAATTTAGGTACATGACATAACATGTGTCTCAAAGAAGGAAAATTGAGACAAAATTACCTTACCAATTTTCTAACTTTTGAACCATAAACCCCATGAAAGAGAGAGTATTAAATGTTCATGAAAATTAACCTAGATATAAGGATAAGAATAAAATAATACATTCATGGGTATTATATACACCATAAAAATTAAATGAGTGGTGAATATGGCATAAGTCTTGCGAAAATAAGTAAGACTAGAAATCTCCTTACTACTTGAGTTACTTTTGAATCCGGATCCCCCTAAAATAATAACATAAATTGAAACTTTTAATATCATTAAATAAATTAAATTAATGACATAACATGTTATAGGTTATTATATACACCACACAAAATAAGTGAGTGGTGAGTATGGAATTTATCTCATGGATATAAAAATGTGAGACGAAATTCTATTACCTTAAGTCTTGACTTTCTTCATAAATGTTCAAAACCTATGTATAAAAAATATAAGTTTGTTATAAATCTACCAAATAACCATATTATTATATATTTAACACCAAATATGATTTTATTATGACTTTATATTAACCATTTATTGACAATTTTATGCTAAAGTTACATTTCGAGTAACAACCACATTATTTTTCATATATTTTTTGGATTTTTATTCTTAATCCTTTTACTTAGATCATGATTTAATTATTTTCATAATGTAAAACATGATATAAATATTATATATATATTAATTATATAATTATTTATAATAATATATGATATATATATATATATGAAATGAAATACATCGTTCATGGAGATGGTAGGTCATACATACACGTAAATACTGTTTCCATTTTCTGGTCATATTTTAAAAAAAATTTAAAAGATATATATGTGTGTGTGTGTGTATTATTTATAGTAGTATTATTATTTTATATATATCTAATATATTTATTAAAATATTCTGCAATACATTCCTTGTAAAGCGTGAATGAATCACATCGCTTTAAAGAGGTAGTAGTCCACACGTCCACAAAAAAAAGTTATCATATTCATATGAAATGGAAATCATGAAGTTATGTGTTATATAAAAATTAAATAATAATAAATAAATAATAAATATCATAAATATCACATAAAAATATTAATTCCATCATTATTCCCAACCTTGATAGGTGGTAATGGAAGAACGAACAACATCAGTTCATGAGTCGGTAGTCTACCGAGCACACAAACCATGATTGTGTATCAAATTTTATGGAAGTTTGTAAAGGTATAAGTAATAAACATAACATAAAAACATATTCTTATATTAAGGATATTCAGGTTATTTAATAATAATATAATAATAATAATTGAAGGGGTGGAGAAATAAATAAAACAAAAGTTCTCATTGAATAACGTTATCTCTTGTTTGGGTAACTCCTTTTTGTTTGCACCAAAATTATTTACCGGATTGATTTATGCCAAAATTTGGGCTTATAAGTTGAGAGGAGTGAAACTTGGAGCGTATTTTGGTAGTTTTTTTATGATCCAAATTGATTTAGAGGTGTGAATAAGTTAAGCGGTGAGTGACATTTTATAGTGGAGGACGAGTGTATTTTTTTTTAAATATAAAAAGGAAAACACTATAGAGAGGAATCCCTTACATAATGTGCCTACAATAATATATAATTTTCAATATGATAGAGAATATGAACTAAATATTTCCATAAAATAGATTTTTGACATTTTTATAGTTTATTTTTCCCCTTAAGTTAAATTTTAACCTCTAAGTAAACTCATTTTTACCTTAATCGTTGTAATTAATTTTAATTACTTTCACTAATATTTTGGTCAAAAATATAAGTTAAACATACTTGAAATTTTAATTATTATTATTAAAAATATTTAATCCATTTTTCCAAATTCTAAAAACATAATTGGAAGAAATTAATTTAAAATTAATCTGTAATACCCTGGAATTCCATGATTTTTTTTAAATTAAATGGAATTATTTTTGTGACCAGGCACTGAGACGATGTGTGATTCTAAGGCTCGGAGTGCCCAGAATGATCCATCAAAATATTTTAAGTCTTAAATAGTGCACATGAGTGGTTTTCCTGAAAAATAGGAATAACTCTTAAATATGTGCCTGAATCATAAATATGAGGGCACTATTGCATTCAGGATAGTGGGTTTACCCTAGGAATGACTAAACTTTAGTCAGCGCAGGCCTCCAGTGAGAAAACCTGAAAATATAATAACCGTAAATAAAATAATTAAATAAAATTATTTAATTTTTAAAAATTGTATAACTGAAAAACGGTGACTAGAATTGAAAATATGAGACCACTATTGAGCTTGTGAGGGTATTCTTTTCTTAGGAAGAGCCTAAAATTTCCCGACACAGGCCAACAATGGAAGTTAGTTTTTGGCCGTAAATAAAATAATTAAGTAACAATTGTTTTATTTTATAATACTTATAACTCCTAAATGGTAACTCATGTTGGATATCTGAGAGTTTCATTAAGCTTGTGAGGGAATGTTTCCCTTAGGCTGAGCTTAACCTCAACTGGTACGGGTTGAGGGTGAAAGATAGTTTTTAGAACTTTTTTTAAGCGAATTAAAATGGCGTGTGTGCGTGGTTTTTTCAACTTATAAACAGGTGCCCAGATTGAAAATATGAGGGCTCCATTGCATCTGGAACAGTTACATGACCTATGAATGGACTAAACCTCAACCGACACTGGTTGAGGGAAAAGGTTAATTTTCAGTCATTTTAAGAAAATAAAATAAACATAGAAAGTTTATTGTATTCAAAAAAAGAGTTTTGACACAATGTAGAGATGAGATGACTATTTCATTCCATAAATGAAATGGTGTAAGGACTATTTAACTATAGAGTAATAGAAATGTTGTTTCATAAATGAAACAGCGTAACAACTCGACGACGCAGTGTAACAGAAACACTGCAACGTGTTTCTCTTTTAATGAGATAACGGGTTGGAGAATCAGAGCTTGAATTTCTCTAATGGACAGAAAATGATTTCACTCCAAGGAAGAATGATAGTGAATCAAAAATTAGTGAAGAATACTTGTATAATTGATCTAGGATTAGAGATCGAAGAATTCCAATAGCTTTGAACGGATCGACACCAACAACGAACCTTCTCCAGGTAAGGGTTTACTTTTCTATTTTGAGTTTCCCCTTTCTTCATTCTAGAACAAAGAAAGTGGATCAACCCACAAATAGATTGATCTGCAGATTTCTGGTTCTTGCGAGAGGGTTGTTTTTCTAGAGTTTTTTCATCAGGATTATTTATTTTCAAATATAATAATAATATTAAACCCCCATCGTTTTAAACTTTAATGTGGAGGGTGCGGACCGACACGAACAAGGCCCAAACCCCTATGACTTATGCGTTCTTCATGGACAAACCTCCAAGTTATCGGAGAAGTGGTTTTGAGGCCTTAGAAAAGAAGGTGGAACCCCATGGAAGTCGAAGGTGTAGAAATCTTGATGAACAGACCACCAGAGAGGACTTGATGGTTGGAGGAAGGCATTGTCGGTGGTGGCCTGTAGTGGCAGCCGGGGCAGGTGGCGGCGCCCCAAGGGAGGTGCTATAGCCAACTCGGGCCATGGAGTTGTGGAAGGAACCTCCAGTAGCGGTCCGACGGCTGGAGGACATGGATGCGGCCACCCGACCATGTTAGTGGGAGTGGACCGTGTCGCGCGGGCCGCAGCGACCCGCCTTCATGCGGTCCAGCGTCCGCGTGCGGTTCCACAAGCGTGTATGGCTGAGCCGATTGTGGCGCGTAAGAACTAGACACCACATGGAGTCCTGGATGGAGGGGACCGGCCCACCAGGCGGGCCGGACCGGGGCACGAACCAGGCCTTAGGGCGTCCTATACAGGATTAAGATGGCCCACCTATTGTGGGTCGGGCCAAATAAAACCAGGTCGGTGGGTGACCTGACGGGCTAGACCCCCGACCGAACCAGGCAGGGTCCAGTATAGCCCAATGGGCCTAGCCTAGCAGTCAAGCCAGACCAGGACGGCCCAGACTCAAACTAGGTCGGATCGGATCAGTCGAACCGGGTGGGGCCGGGGTATACAGGGCCCCTAGGTGGGGTTGGTCGGGTCGGTTTGACTAGGTTGGACTGGGTCCAGACACGAATGACCCCCGATTACTAAAACGCCAATATCTTTCAGACCAGATATCTGATTGTTGATTCATTTGTGATGTTGGAACCTTTGTGATAAGGAGGTTCTTTTGTAATACTCTAAGGAGGTCTTCATGGAATTTGAAATGAAAATAATGTCTTGAAAAGAGGTTTCCATCAAAATAAAGCACACTATGTGTAGGAATCCTATGGCTAACTGAGACCTGAAGAATGCTAACAAGTGACCCAATGTGGATCAGCTATAAGAGACCCTATTTAGATCCTCTATGATAGCCTGGTGGAAAGAGGCTCTATGTGAACCAAAAGGCCCATGGTGGGCAGCAGCTCTATGTGACTCAGCAAACCCACGGTACTCATCATGGATGAGTACCTCAGTATGATGGCTATGGTGGGAAGTGGATCTATGTGACCCGGCAGGCCCTCGGTGGGGAGTAGCTTGGGGTGACCCAGCACACCCATAGTACTCATCAGGGATGAGTAACCCATTAGTCCAAGGTGTTCAATGTTGTGACTAATGGTATTTCTTTCTATAATTTAGATTATACCTGTGTGAGCTGACAATACCTTGTGTATACTTCCCTTTGTGTTCTTTCTTTTTTTTTGGAGTCCCTATTGATTATTGTGTTATTCACCCCTACACGGGCTTCTCCCACACGTGTCGTGTCCCGTGCAGGTGATTGACACTTCGACTGAGACCTTGGTTATCTGGGACCAGGTGGTGCTCAGGGAGATGGGACGGACAGATGCTTTGATGGAGACCTTAGTGGTCTGAGACCAGGTAGTGCTCAGTGAGACGGGACAGACTGGCATACTTCTACAGCTACAGGCAGCTACCAATCACCTACCCTCTAGGTGGGGTCTTGAGCGGACAGATCGTAGCAGTTTCACTTTACTTTATGGTTTTGGGCCTATATTATGGCCCCATTGTAATTTCAATTTGTAATATACTCTCTTTTATTGTGTGAGTGATAGTTTTAGTTTACTTCGTGTTTAGTTTCCGCAGTTAGAGCTTTGTGTGTGTGTGAAAGTTTACTGGTAAATGTCTTCACTTTTGGGATATACCTATTCAGTGCTAGTCGCCAACCCCTGACCAATGGAAGTCGGGCATGGGGTAGTCACGGCACGGGCCCTAGGGTATGGGTCATGACATACTCTTGCAAATAGGATGAGACAATGGGTTTTTAAAGTTAAAATGTTCAAAAGATTTAAATCTTTTTATATCCAATTTCATTGTGAAGTTGATTAAAATGACCTAAAGTAGATTAATATATGTATAATTGATCTAAATATACTTTAACACAAATAAAAATATAATTTAACTATATAAATAAATTATATTAAAAGTTATTTTTCAATTAAAATTCTGTATTTTTCACTATTCATCAAAAAATAAAATTTCTCAAAAAAATTACAAAAAAATCATGAAAAGTAAATTTAGATATTACAATTTAAAAATTGAAGTTTATTTTTCAAAATAAAAATTATATAATTTCAATAAGTATTTTTAAATCAAGTCTTTCATTAAAAGACAGTAAAACTGCTATTTAGAAAAATACAACTTTTCATGCCTAAAACTGGATTTGTTCTTATTTTGTGCTAATAAAAATTATTATATGAATGAAAAAAAATATTAGGTTTAATTTATAATATATAAATTTAATTTAGATCTCTCACTAATAGTGATTAATTTAATTTATTAAGATAAAATTCCCTTAGTGGTCATAGAAATAGTTTTTTCATAAAAAATCCTTTATATTCAATTGGTTTTTATTTTCATTTCTAATTAATGGATAACCAATGAATTAATATTATTAAAAATTTTAAACCATAGTTTCATAATTTATTTAATGTTATTAATATATTATATTCTAATAGTTATGTGATAACTATAATAATATTTTAATAATATTATTAATAGTATATTCTGGTTTGGTAAAACTCAGTCTTGCATGTAACGCAAGTCATAATAGGAACTCGTAATTATGTATGACACAAGAAAAACATAGGTTTGTGTGTAACTAAAGCTAAGATCTGTGTTACATAGAGCACAAGATTAACTTGGTGTTGTGTACGAAGCAATCATAACTTGTTGTAGCGTGCAATGCAAGCCATCAAAGAAATTTAACTTATTCAAAAACAATAATTCATAAAAACTTGAAATGTTACAATTATGGTTTTAAAGAACTATTCATGCTAAAAAACCTTTTATGGAGTTTAAACCTTTCATGAAATAAGAAATCATAAATTTCCCTTAAGTAGGGTTTACTTAAAATTTGGAATTTTGAAAGGAAATTAAAACATGTATTAACCCCAAAAAAAGAGAGGTAAATTAAACTAGTTATATATGTTAAGTACATATATACATCATATTTAATAAATAAATAAAAATAATATTGGAAAACAGTGATAAAAATGAAGATAATTTGTAACCCAAAAGTAATGAGGGTGTTTTTAAAAGATCCCTTTTTATGTTTTTCAAACACCTTTGTTGAAATATCACATCATAAAAAGGATAAAAACGTTATTTTGAAAATAGGATAAGTTATATATGAAGTTCATTTGATATAAAACATAATTAGGTCTATAATTAAAAATGATAATATTTTTGGGAAGGTAATTTATGGAAATGGGGGGGAAATATTCATTTTTATGGTTGGCAATAAATCTTAACATAGTTGAATTTTAGAGAAGGAATAAGACTCATAAATAAGGAAGATTGAATCAAATTTATCTCCAAATATATAAATAGGTTATACCACATGAAATTAATTATGAATCTCAAGTAGAAACAACATAACACATGAAACTAAATTGAGTTATGAAAAATCATATATTTTATGGTAGATATTAATTATATCCCACTATAGGAAGAGCGTGAATGGAAGTGAAGTTTCAAATTTCGATAATAATTTATCATATTATAATTCAAGTGTATAATAGTTACACCATAAAATGAATATAGGTTCCTAATATAAAATCATTCCTCGGTGATGGGTCATTGAGATGGAAACCCTTACCTTTAATTCCCATTTAGTGGATCACAATATAACCTAGTAGAAATCAATGTGTTTTCCTTATAGGATTCCTCATAAATGGAGCTCTTAAGATAATCTATTTTTGTAATAGGCATAATAATAATGGATATTTTTATAAAGGAAGGATAATGGGTATAGTTTGAGGTGGAAACTGAATATTGGAAGTGGTCTTGAATGGGTGGTGAGAGGCCCCTTTTATAAGTGGTGAGAATGGCGTTTTTGTAAATATTTCGACTTAACATAAATAAGAGCACATGGTTCACATATCATGAAGACTCAAAATGGATAGTAATGAATTCTATGGTGATAGAAGGTTTATAATATCTCAACCACTAAATTTTAAACATGTTTTTAACTTTTTTAATCCATTTACCACTAGATTTATGACTTTTACTATTTTAGATTTTACTACGGTAACCACTTTATAACTAAGTAATTTAATTTTAATGAATAAAAATAAAATGTCCCATATTAAATAATTTTTAATTAATGTTTTCAAATATGAAAACTATTTTGTCAAATAAAATTAATTTATGTAAGAACAATTAATTTTAGCATTAGTGCGTAAAGTCCGTTATTAGAAAAACTATATTTCAAAAAAAATGTGTGAAAGATACAAGTATCAAGGTATTTTATTTTAATAAGATAAATTAGTTAATTATAAAAAAAAATTACGTGATTTTTAAATCAATCCAAAACGGAATTTTACCAAAATAATATTTAATTCAAAGAAAAGACTAAAAACTGTTTTTATTGGAAGATATTACTTATGTTGTTAAATTTAGGTTTTCCAAATTAATAGTACTGTTTATATATATATATATATATACTCTTTAAATACATATTTTATCATTAAAATGTTTTATATGATTTTAATTTATAATTATTGCTTGATATAGTCAAAAATGCAGTGATTTTAGTAAAAACTATATTTTAACTATTCACCAAAAATCAATTATTTTAAAAACAAATATCAAAAAACTAACCCTAATATAATTTTTACATTATAAATTATAAAATGAATTTTTTTTATCAAATTTAAATTATAAAAATTATATATTTAGTTAATTAAGTTAAAGAAAATATTATAAATAAAATCAATTTATTGGGAAAATGAATTTTTAAACTTCAAGTGTATTTAATTTTATTTCACGATAAATGAGTGTTGACATGATAGTTTATGAAATTTTAAATTTGATAAATTTAATTTATTAAATTATAATATAATATAATATATTAAGTGGTTCTTATAAAGGAATCATTTAAAAAAGATTAATCAGTGAAAAATAATAATATATAACTATTTTAATTGATTGTTATATTTTTATTTACTACTGATTATATTATTCATGTAATTTTAATATTATATGGTTTTTTAGTAATGTGTTTCCTTATTTTGGTTTTGTCTGTGTGTTGAGTATGAAATAAAAATTCAATGGGAGTGTTCAAGGAAGGCATGGATGGTTTGAAATAAATTCGATCCAAAACAAACCAAAAATACACTTAAGGGAATAAGTCATGAGTTCAAAATCTTATTGAAAGAACCCAGTTCACAGAGGTCCCCCACACATGGATATTGAGGTGATAACCTCCTTTCATCATAACTCTTATTCATGAAATTCCATGTATGCATAAATATTGTGGTGGTAACCTTCACACAATGTCTGTATGGTTAATAAAACCCCATCACTGCACGAAGCTCAAAATATTCCATGGTAGCCCCAATATTTCTTGAAACTAATGAACTTGACTCTGCGGGGACAATAAATATCCCCCACTATGTCTGACTTTTAGGGGCATTACCTTTTATCTTCTAAGAAAATATCTGAATTCTCAAAACACAGAAGCATTGAGAGAAAAAGAGGAGATGGATTTCCAAAGGCAGTCATCTATCATAAAACAACCTATCAGGTGGTTTTGAAAACATCAAACCATAGTGTATATTCCTTTCATGAAGATCCAATAACATCATGTAATAATAAATCCCTTCATGGATCTTTGTGTTTTGTGAGATAATTATCATTCAAGAAACCAACATCATGGGAACCAAGACTTCACTCCAAACTAGGGTCACCCTATTTCATGAAACTTATCCTTTTGTGACGCCCCTGACCTTCATGATACCCCTAAAATTTTTGAATCCCCTACTTTCATGAAACCCATCCTCCAAGAATCCCCATGGTGTCTCATGTGATCCAATACCCTTTTATGAAAGTTGAGTGCCCGAACCCCCATACCAATCTAGGATTGGTTAACTGCACCACATTTCTCTTTGTGACTGGTACCACCTACCCTTTTTTCCACCAACCTTTCTTCAAGTATGGCCTAGAACTTTACCATTCCTTTTTCCTCTAATAATATATGAAAAACCTTCTCTTTATTACATATTAATTCCTGATTTAGTATATAAAATCACACATAATATAACCCAAAAGATCAAGAATGTAAAATCCCAAGTAATTATAAAATAAGACATTTTCATATCTTATTAATATTTATGAATTATAAATTAAGTTTACTTAAAATGGAATTATATTTATGATAGTGTACTCATAATGCAATAATGGGTTTCTTTGAAATCTTATGTGGCACACAAGACTGATTTATACCGAAAAACAATACATTATTACCATTATTATTTTAAATGGTAGTTATCACCTAGTAATTGTAGTGGAGATAATGAACATAACTAACTATATTATGTTTAAACATGTTTATTAAATATTTTTACATTCATTTAATAAATTTTAGAGGCTTAAAATGAGAATAAATCTAGTTTTTAGCATAAAATATTCTAATATTTTTAAACGGTAGTTTTACCACCTTTTGGTGGAGAACCCTTTTTCAATATAGTTTCTGTCACTTCTATGTGTTATATTTGTTAAAATAAACTTATTATTTAGAAGTATGAAATCAAAAATTACTTTTGTTTAATTTTGGTATTTTTATGATAAAATTCATTTTTTAATAAGTAACGAAAAATGATGCATTTAAATTCAAAACTACCATTTCATATAATTTATTTATATATTTATTCTATAATTTTAATTGTTTTTAAAGTTTAATTGGATTAATTTTTTTATCATTTAATCTAATTTTGGTTATTGGAAATAATTTCACATTGAAATTTGATATAAACACATGTCAATCGTTTGATGATTTTACTTTTAAAAACATGTTTTCTCATTTTAAAAACAGAGATTAATTATAAATTAATTACTACAAATTATTTGTTTTGAATTTCAAAAAATGGATTCCATATTTGGAATTATAATAACCATATTTTCTAAAAAGGTCTCTTTTATTTTTGGATATTAT
This sequence comes from Viscum album, assembly GCA_963277665.1. Lineage (NCBI taxonomy): Eukaryota > Viridiplantae > Streptophyta > Magnoliopsida > Santalales > Viscaceae > Viscum > Viscum album. The sequence goes on along the minus strand of OY728120.1, from coordinate 564,960,408 downwards.
AAATAGTAACTTTGGCAATTATTTTTATTTTCCATGGTTAAAGGGTAAATCAGGTAAATAAGTGTAAAAATAATATTATAATAATATAAAACTACCCAAAAAATTGTTCTAATATTATTTTATGAGTTATGGCCGACCAGGAAAACCCTTGGGATGCAAATTTTTCCCTTGGAATCCACTTGAGTGTGATTATGACATTTATAATATTTAATTTAAATTAAAGGCAAATATAACATAAACATGTCTCATATTACTAAATTTTTTTAATATGGGGTTATATAAGTGATCTATTAAATTATAATTAATAACTATAAAGAAAAAAATATTAAAAACATCATGGTATTTTATTTATTATTTTTAAACATTAAATAATTAAATTTACTTATGACACAATAATGATGCAATAATAGACTTATTAATGAAAGAATGAGATAAATGATATTATAAATATTAAAATAAATATTATTCGATATAATTTATATCATACATTAATTTTATAGAAAATATGAAATTTAATAAGACTATTCAATGTTTTTTGTGAATTTATCTCCCTGTTTGGATTTTATTTAAATTCAATAAAATGAATAGTGTAAAAATTGCCATAATTGATATTCTATATAACTAGTAATTTATTAAATTATTTAAAAATACCAAAAAATTAAAATCATAATATGGATATGATAAGGTCTAAAAGTTAATTATGTTTCCAATTATGGGAAATTTATCTCATATAAGTAAAATTTATATCCTCTTAATACTTAAAATGTTGTTACCACAATTCAAGTAAAAATAGATTAATTAAGGGTAAACTGAAAATATAAGGTTTAAAATAAAATAAATACATGTAAAAAATTATTTTATGAGATTATTTCTAACTATATTCAGATTATCTTCTAAATATTTAAATTTTGAAGAAATTTATTAAAAAAATAAATTATATTAATTTATTATTTTAATAATTTCTAAGGGCGCCCCTCCGCTCTACTATAAAAAGGTAACCCCTCTTCTCAAATAATCACACTTTAAAAACATTTTTGTTCATCCAATATCTACTCAAAACTCTTCCTATAATCCCTCCCCACATTCTTGATGCATTATTTTGGGCATAACACCCATCTTAGAGACGTTAAGGTGTTCTTCAAAGGTTATCAACCAAAGAAGAGATATCATTTTTTTAAGAGTTTCTTTTTATTTATTTTTCCACTTCCCTCAAATATTATTCTTATAAGATGAAATAGTAAATGCAATATTCTCAATATATTGAGATTTTATTATGTTAATATTATCCCCTAAATCCATCTCTACTTCCATTAAATGGGAAATGAATTAATTATTTCTGAGTACATGTGAACTATCACATCCACGAACCGATTTAGTTCGTTTTCCATTATTGTCTATCAAGATTGGTTATAATAATGGAATTAATATTCATATGTGATATTAATTAAATATTTATCATTATAAAATAATAATATTTCAATTTTGTTCTTACCTTCCATGAACATAAAAACAATAACGTCGTTCGTACGTACGTGTGAACTATCACCTCTACGAAACGATGTGAATTGTTTTTATTCACCACATAACTTGTATGATATATATAAGTATATTTAAATTATTATTATGATGTTAATAATATTATGATTCTTCCGGAAATATAAAATAATAATTACCTTATTTCCATAATTATCAATGAAAAATGAAAACGTTACTCATACATACGTATGGTCTACTATCTGCATGAATATAATATTGTTCATTTTTCATAACCATAATTAATTGTTTGATTTATAAAGTATGATTAATGTATAAAAGTGGATATTATTACATGAATATTATTATTGAGATGATGGAATTATGACCACATGGATGAGTGACATCAAAACCATGTTCATTTTCTACAAAAGTACCGAATATCAACAAAACGCCCGATATGAACTTAAATAATTATGTAATTTTTATAACAAGGTAATAAGTTATATAAAAGGAATAATAAACTTGAAAAATGTTCTCAAAAAATTATAAATTAACCAAATTTTATTATTCAATAATATGATGATTTTACATGATGAGTCAGACTCATGGTAAGGGACTTCATCTAAATCTCTTCTCATTGAGGCATATATTGATGTTATACACAACCTTATATTATAAGCTATAAAATCAACCCTTTTTAATTTCAATTTTAATAAAAGGATTTAAAAAATAATATTTCTATATTAATCATTTTACTTTACAAAACAAAAAAAGGAAATTTTTTAACGTATGTGACGACAATGACTTCTCATCTGCTGTTATCATTATTTGATATTTGGATTCCTCTATATGCTGAAATGATTTTAAAAGAAAAATAAATATAATATTACCTTTTCATGTATTTTCGTATTTAAAATGGTTTGAGAAAGGATTTATTATGTCAATATTTTGAAATTACATCTTGTTATTGCAATGTGGAAATTTTATTTTTTTCTTTATGCTTGTTTTATGTGTTACGATTATGTTATGGTTCTTGGGCATTATTTATGTATACGGGTGGTTACATGATAAATCGAGGGAGGGTAAGCCCTTGATTCCTCTTCAATGCATTGGTTAATTATATATATTTCAACAATAAGGTTTATCCTAAGATAATTAAGGAATATTCTATGATGGGTATTAAAAATATAACCATGAAGTTTACTCCCTATGTAGTTTTGAAAGCTCTAATGTAAGTATGGTATGGATGCCACAAGTTACCTTTATAATTTATAAATTATATGATATTTTCCATGATTATTATGATTTCATGGGTTTATAAATACTCATGGACTAAAATTTTCTTTTCTTATTCTATATCCCTTACTGATTTTTTTGTGCTTATCCCAAGATTTTAAAAAAATCACAGGGTATAAGGATGGGTAAGAGAAAGGAAGAAGTCAAGAATGTTTTTATCAAGAAAATGAAATCATGATTACTTTTAAAAGTTTTATATTATGTAATAAATGGATTCTATTTTAGTTGTATCCACTTTTTATGTAAAATTTATGCCCTAATTCTCTAAAACTCTAAACCTAAAAGGATCATCATTGTGAATTCCTGACTTAAATAAAGATTATGAAATGTTTAAGGATGGGGCCATGTAGTTGGTATAAAAGGTTAGTTTAGATAACTTTATGGTTTGGGTTATTATTAATATAGTATCCATAAATGTTTTTTACTTTATGTTAAAATTGACATGATATTGAATTTGAAGAATTCCATGTTTCTTCATCTAATATATATTTTTTCAGAATGGTTTTCGGCAGAGGAAACAAGGAAATCATGTTGGGAATGAATACAGAGGAAAACAACCTTCCAAATCAACATCATGAGATGGTCGGAATTGGAACTGAACAATTTTTTTCAGTGATGGCTCAGTTGACACAGGTGATAAATTTTGGTGGTGTTCAGACATGAGATTATCCAGATCAACCACATAGGATCATGTCGGTAGTAGAGTATTTCATGAGGCAATATCCCCCATCATTCAAAGGATCGTCTAACCCTGTAAAATATGAGGGGTGGTTTAAAGAACAAGAAAATATTTTTGATGTCATGGGGTGTTTGGAAAATCAAAATGTTAGTCTTGTTCTTTACCATTTTTAAGGTAAAGATGATTAGTAGTGGATAATGGTTAATAATATCAGAGAAAGTTAGGATCTTGATGCTCTAGATTGGGATGAATTCAAAGATATATTTCTTGAGAAATATTTTTCCTAAGGCTATTCGACTTAGGATGGGAAAAAAATTATTGGAATTAAGGAAGGAGGATGACATGGAGGCTACTTATGAAGAAAAATTCACTCAACTCGTATGGTATGCTCCAAATTTTATTTGGGATATTAATAGTAAAATCAATCATTTTTACTTAGGATTAAATCCAAATTATCAAAGGGAATTAGTTTCTTGTGAGATCAAAAGTTACAAAAAACTTGTTTTATGTGTAGATAAGGTGGAAATGGAGTTTTCTAGTGATCAAGTGTTCTTTGAAAAATAGCAGAATAAGAGGTTGAGGTGGTTGGAGAAGGGGAGGAATTATTCAAAAAATTATGATGGTAAGAAAATTAAGTTTATATTTTGTGAAAATTATTTTAAAATCGCACTAGGTAATTCCTTTTAAATTCCAGTAAGTGCTTCCACTATGGTAATATGGGACATAAGGCTCATAATTTCACTGAAAAAGATAATGATAGTGGTAAGAAAAAATATAATTTATAGTAATTATAATTTTTTAAGTGAAATGAGATGGGTTATTATGAAAATGAGTGTCCTATGAAGAACTCAAATGAAGGGAAGCAGCCAGACTATAAGCAGAAAGGTGTAGTGAAATCCTTTGAATCTACTTCAAAAGATATTGGTCCATAAAATGAAGTAGTATTAGGTACTTTGTTTGTTTATTTAGATTATGTGAATGTGTTGTTTGATTTAGGGTCTACACATTATTTAATTTCTAAGAAATATTCTGGTAAATTGGAAATTCTACCTCAAGAAATAAATCTAGACCTTATGGTAAAAACACCGAGGGGAAATGTTGAGGAAAAAATAAATTATAAGAATATTCATATCCTTATCTATGGAAAGAATCTACCTACAAACCTTATTGTTTTTAATCTAATGGAGTTTGATGTTATTCTGAGTATGGATTTGATTTCTGTTTACCATGCTAAGATTGACTATAGAGCTAAAGAATTTTCTTCTCAAAAAGAGTTTCAATTTTTTTACAATAATAAACCCTTACCTATGATAACATATCAGGAAGCTGAGAAACTACTAAAATATGGAAATGAATTTTTCCTTTCTCATATTATTGAAAACAAAGTAATTTTTTATATTAATGATTTTCTAGTATTAAATGAGTATCTTTATGTTTTTTCTGATGAGTTACCGGGAATTATAACTGATTGAGAAGTTGAATTTACTATTGATTTGGTTCCTAATGCAAATCCAATTTCAAAACCCCCTTATCAAATGGATCATATTGAACTTTTAGTGTTAAATAAGAAAATATAGGTGTTATTAGATAGAGGTTTCATTCGACCTAGAACATCACCATGGGGTTCTCCTGTCTTATTTGTTAAAAATAAATATGGTTCAATGAGACTTTTCATTGATTATAGATCCTTAAATAACATAACTATTAAGAAAAAGTATCCCTTCCCTCGTATTGATGATTTGTTTGATCATTTATAGAGAGCACAATATTTTTTGAAGGTTGACTTGATTTTGGGGTACCATCAGTTGAAAGTAAAGGAATTAGACATTCTGAAGACTGTGTTTCATACTAGATATAGCCATTATGAACTTTTAGTTATGTTGTTTGGTTTAAGTAATGAACATGTTGTATTCATGAATCTTATGAATAGAACTTTCTGTGAGTTGTTTGATACTTTTTTGGTTGTGTTTATTGATTACATTTTGGAATATTCTAAATGTATAGAGGAGCACGAATGTTATTTAAGGGTTTTCTTGAAAACCATAAAAGAAAATAAACTGTATGAAAATTTTAAAAAGTTTGAGGTTTGGTTACAATAAATTTCATTCGTTGGTCACATTGTTTCTAAATATGGAATAACTGTTGATCATGTTAAATCAAAAGTTGATGAAGAATGGCCAAGACCCAAAAATATAACTGAGATTCATAGTTTTCTTGGTTTAGTAAGATATTTCCAGAGGTTTGTGGAAAATTTTACATAGTAATCTAGCCCACTGACTAAGTTAACTCGAAAAAGTGTTAAGTTAATATGGAAAAAATAATGTGATGACTGTTTTCATGAATTGAAAATAAGATTGTTAAATTCTCTAGTTTTGGCATTACCTTCCAGGAATGGTGGATTTTTTATCTACAGTGATGCTCTATTAAGAGGACTTGATTGTTTCCTAATGTAGAATGGTCAAGTAATTGCTTATGATTTATGTCATTTGAAAACTCATGAGTTAAATTACCCTACACATGCTTTTCAATTAGTTGTTGTAGTTTTTTCTTTTAAAATTTGGAGGCATAATTTTTATAGAATAAAATGTGAAATATATACTAACCAAAAAAGTTTGAAATATATATTTACTCAGAAATAATTAAACATGAGACAGAGGATATTTATAGAATTAATCAAGGATTATGATTTCACAATTCATTACCATATTAAAAAATCAAACAAAGTGGTTGATGATTTGAGTCAGAAAAGTAATTCTATATTAACCATGCTATGTTTGTAACATGATCCTTTGGTTATTGATTTGATGAATTTATCTTGGAATTTTTTGGTTCAAGAAATTCCTCTGTATTGTTTTAGGTGTCAGTGAATTCATCTCTATCAGACAGAACTAAGCAAGCATAGAAGGAATACAGTGAGTTGCAGAAAGAGGTAGAATTGGTTCAGATGGCTAAGTTTCCTAAATTTAACATTGACAAGTTTTTTGTTTTGATATTTGGGAAGAGGTTATGTGTGCCTTGTGATTCACAATTGAAGAAAGATTTGTTATGTGAAGCTCATAGTTCTCCATTTTCAGTTCATCCAGGTATTACTAAGATGTACAAAGACCTTCTAGAGTATTACTAGTGGGAAGGAATAAAAAGAGATATTATTGAGTTTACTATGAAGTGTTTGACTTGTCAGTAGGTGAAAGCATAATGATAGTTTCCAAAAGGGTTGCTTCAACCTTTTCCAGTACTAGAGTGTAAATGGGAAAATATATCCATGGATTTTGTATTGGTATTACCAAATACTTTTCTAGGTAACAATGTTATTTGGATTATTGTTGAAAGATTGACTAAATATTCACATTTTCTTCCTATTTGAGGTACATTGTATCTAGAACAATTTTCTCATTTGTATCTTATATAGATAGTCTGATTACATTGATTTCATGTCTCCATTATATCTAATAATGATTATAGGTTCACTTATAACTTTTGGAAAAGCCTTCAGAAGTCATTGGGAACTAAATTAAATTTTATTACATCTCTTCATCCTCAATCAGATGGGCAGTCAGAATGAACAATTTAGACCTTAAAGGATTTTTTATGAGCTTGTTCAATGGATTACCAGTGATGTTAGTATCAAAATATTTCTTTGGTTATGTTTTTTATAATAATAGTTTTCATTCTAGTATACAGATGGCACCATTTGAGGAATTATATGGAAAACAGTGTTGAAGTTTATCATTTTGGGATGAAGTGGGTGAAAGGAAGTTGATGGGACTAGAATTGGTAGAAAAGATGGAAGAGAAATTTCAGTTGATTCATAAGAACATGAGTATGTCTCAAAGTATATAGAAAATTTATAAACATAACTGGAGGAAGGATCTTTCATTTGAGGTAGGTGATCATGTCTTTCTCAAAGTTTCACCATGGAAATGTGTGATGCATTTTGGTAAGAAGGGAAAGGTGAGTCTACAGTTCATTGGACCCTATAAAATCCTGGAGGAAGTTGGATCAGTTGCCTACATAGTGGATTTACCTCCGATTTGATCAGAGGTATAGAATTTTTTTTATGTTTCAATTTTGAGAATGTATTTTTCATATCCTTCTCATGTTTTGAGTCCATAAGTAGTTCAGTTGGAATAGAATATTTCTTATAAGGAACATCCAGTTCATATTCATGACCACAGAGAGAAGGTATTGTGTAATATGTTGATTCATCAGGTTAAGGTTTTATGGAATAACCATATGTTTTAATAGGAAACATGGGAATCTAAAAATTCTATGAGGGATAAATACCCCCACTTATTTGATAAGTGAATAAAATTTCGAGAATGTAATTTCCAAAAGGGGGGAAAGATGTAACATCCCAAGTAATTATAAAATAAGACACTTTCATGTCTTATTAATATTTATGAATTAGATATTAAGTTTACTTAAAAGGGGATGCTATTTATGATATCATACTCGACACGCAATAATGGGTTTCTCTGAAATCTTATGTTGCACACAAGAGTGAGTTATAACAAAAAAATAATACATTATTTGTATTTTTATTTTAAATAGTAGTTATCACCTCATTATTGTATTAGAATAAATGAGAAGAACTAACTATATTATGTTTACACATTTTTATTAAATGTTTTTAATTTCATCTAATAAATTTTAGAGGCTTAAAATGATAATAAATTATTTTTTAAGAATAAAATAATCTAATATTTTTAAAAGGTAGTCTTAACGCATTTTGATGGAGAACCCTTTTTAAATCTAGATTTTGTCACTTTAATATGTTCTATTTTTTAAAATAAAATTATTATTTAGAATTGGTACACCAAAATTTACTTTTGTTTAATTTTTTTATTTTTATGATAATATTCATTTTTTAATGAATAGTGAAAAATATTGCATTTTAATTTAAAACTGTCTTTTCATCTAATTTATTTATATAGTTAGGTTATAATTTTAAATGGTTTTAAAGTTTAATTGGACTAAGTTTTTATCATTTAATATAATTTTGTTTTTATTATAAGTAATTTTATATTGAAATTTGATATAAACACATGTCAATCTTTTGATGGTTTTTATTTTTAAAAATATTTTTTCTCGCTTTAACAATAAAGAATTAATTTTAAATTAATTACTAAAAATTATGTGTTTTGAATTTGAAAAAATGGATTCCATATTTGTAATCATAAGGTCCAAATTGTTTAAATAGGTCCCTTTTATTTTTGTACAATATGAATAGTAACTTTAGTAATTGTGTTTATTTACCATGGTTAAAGGGTAAATCAGGTAAATAATGGTAAAAATAATATTATAATAATATAAAACTACCCTAAAACTTTTAATAGTATTATTTTATGAGTTATGGAAGACTAATACAACCCTCGGGATGAAAATTTATCCTTTGGAAGCCACTTGGGAGTGATTATGACATTTATAACCTTTAATTTAAAGTAAAGGCAAATATAACATAAACATGTCTCTTATTACTAAAACAATTTTAATATGGGGTTATATAAGTGATATATTCGATTATAAATATTAATTATAAATCAAAACTGATTAACTACATCTAGGTATTTTATATATAATTTTTATACATTATATAATTAAATTTAATTATGACATAACGATGATGCAATAATGGACTTATTAATGAAAGAATCAAATACATAAAATTATAAAAAATAAAATAAATAGTATTTGACATAATTTATGCCATCCATGAATTTTCTAGGAAAATATGACATGTTATAATACTATTAAATAGTTTTTTTCGAATTTATTTCTCATTTTGGATTTTATTTAAATTCAATAAAGTGAATAGTGTAAAAAATGACATAATTGATATTCTATAAAAATAGTAATTTATTAAATTATTTAAAAATCCTAAAAATATTTTGAAATCAAAAAGATTATATTATAAGGTATAAAATTTAATTATGTGTCCAATTAAGAAAAATTTATCTCATATAAGTAAAATTTATAGCCTCTTAATACTTAAAATGTTACCACAATTAAAATAAAAAGAGAACAATTAATGGTAAACCGAAAAGATAAGGTTTAAAATAAAATAAATACATGTCTAAAAATTATTGGATGAGAATATTTATAACTATACTCATATTATCTTCTTAATATTTCAATTTGGAATCATTTCTATTAAAAAAGTATATTAATTTAATATTTTAAGAATTTCAAAGGGTCCCCCTAACCTCTCCTATAAAAAGGTACCCTCTATTATCTAATACTCACACTTCCAAAGACTTTTGGTTTTACAAATATCTACCCAAACCTATTCCTAGAATCCCTCCCCAAATTATTGTGGCCTTAGTTTAGGCTGAACACCCTTCTTAGAGGTGTTAAGGTGTTCTTCAAAGGTGATCAACTAAAGAAGAGGTATCATTTTTTTCAGAGTTTCTATTTTATTTATTCTTCCACATACTTCAAATTTTATTCTAACAAGGTGAAATTATAACTCCAGTATACTAAATACAATGATATATTATTATTTTAATATCATCCCCTAAATCCATCTCTACTTCCATAAAACGGTAAAGGAATTAATCATTCATGCGTACGTGTGAATTATAACCTCCACGAACCGATTTAGTTTGTTTTCTATTGTCGTCTATCAGGATTGGTTATAATTATGGAATTAATTTTCATATGTGATATTATTTACATATTTATCATTTTAAAAGAATAATATTTCAATTATTTTCATACCTTACATGCACAAAATGACAATAATGTTGTTCGTGTGTATGTGTGAACGATCACTTCCACAAAGCGATGTGAATCATTTTTATTCACCACATAACTTGTATGATATATATAAGTATATTTTAATGATTATTATGATGTTAGTAATATTATTATCATTCTGTAAATATAAAATAGTAATTAACTTATTTCTATAATGATCAATGAAAAATGAAAACGTTACTCATGCGTAAGTACGACCTACTGTCTCCATGAATATAACATTGTTCATTTTTCATAAGAATAATTAATGGTTTTTTATTTAAAGTATGATTAATGTATAAAAATTATTATTATACCATCAATACTATTACGGTGATCATGGAATTATGACCACATGGATTAGTGACATCAAAACCGTGTTCATTTTCAACCCAAGTACCGAATATCGAAAAAAAATCTGATATGAACTTAAATAATTATGTAATTGTTATAACATGGTAATAAATGATATAAAAGGAATAATAAACTTGAAAAATGTTCTAAATAAATTTTAATTAACCTAAGTTTATTATTCATGAATATAATGATTGTACATGACGAGTCTAACTCAAGGTAAGGGACTTCATCTCAATCTCCTTTCATTGAGGCATATTTTGATGTTATACACCGCCTTATTTTATAAGGTGTAAAATCAACCCCTTTTAATTTTGATTTCATTAAGAGGTTTTAAAAAGGAATATTTATATAGGAATATTTGTACCTTACAAAATGACAAAAGGAATGTTTTTAATGTATGCGGCGACAATGAATTCTCAACCACCATAACTGTTATTTGATATTTGGATTCCTCTACAAGCTAAAATATTATTTATTGAAAAATAAATACCATATTCCCATTTCATGTATTTTGGTATTGAAAATGGTTTTGAGAGAGTATTTATTATGTCAATTTTTTAAAATTTTCTCTTGTGATTACAATGTGGAAATGTCATTTTTCCTTTATGATTGTTTTATGTATTACGATTATGTTATGGTTTTTGGTCATTGTATATGTATACCAATGGTTCCATAATAACCTGAGGGAATGCATTGGGTAATGAGATGGAGTTAAATAATAAGGTTTCAAATATAAAATTTAGGGAATATACTATGATGGGTATTCCAAATGTAACCATGAAGGTTACTCCCTATATAGTAGTGAAATCTACAATGTAAGTATGATATGGATGCCACAAGTTAACTTTATGATTTATGATTTATATGAATTTTTTCAGGATTCTTATGATTTTATGGGTTTATAAATATTCATGGACAAATGTTTTCTTTCCTTATTTTATATCCGTTACTGATCTTTTTGTTCTCATCCCAAGTTTTTGAAATGTTTTCACAAGGTATAAGGATGGGTAAGAGAAAGGAAGAAGTCAAGAAGATTTTTATCAAGAAAATGGAATAATGTTTACTTTTAAATGTTTTATATTATGTAATAAATGGATTTTTTTAGTTTTATCCACTCTGTATGAAATAGTTATGGCCTATTTCTCTAAAACTCTAAACCTGAAAAGATTTTCAATGTGAATTCTGGACTTAAATCAAGATTATGCAATGTTTAAGGATGTGGCCTTATAGAGAATTATAGTGTATTTGGGAATTAGTTACATTAATTAAATACTTAAAATAGGTAATGCATCATCTTTGTTAAAATTTTCCTTAACATGATCATATTATTCCTTCCTACATTACACTACATAATATAACCTAGGGACATATATAAGAAAGGGGTGATCTATAAATCCTAGCAAGAAAATAAACATGACATAACATAAAGAAGTTAATACATGTTAGAAAATAGTCATATCAATAATACATAAAAGGGGTGAGAATAATAAACATGAACAATGAGGAATGATATAGCATGATAATTATAAAGGAAACATGGTAAATGTGGCAATAACTTAAGACAGTGCATTATAAAGATAGGTCAAGGTTAACTTACAAGACATCATAATGAAATAGTCCCATGATGTTTTAGGTTTACTCTATAATACCTTGAATGATGTATCATGAGACTAAATTATTACCCAATGCATTTTAATGCTATATAATTTTGCGTGCACCCATTAATTTCATTTCATTCTCATGGTTAAGTGTGACACATAGATCATACAACATGGATTAATTCATTATCATATTTTATTACACGATCAATATGTTTTGAATACATACATTTAAGTCCCCAATAAAGAAGTATAATTTCATAAATTTTAACATCCTTGATAAGAAATGGGTATGGGTATTAACTACACTATTGTTTGGCATGGAAAATCACTGTGAAATTTTGGTAGCATAACGGGGGAATATGATTGTTCATGGGAGGGATTGATGGGAGTGAAATAGGTATCTCATAATTTAGACATAAAATGGGAAGTAAGGGGTATATGGAAGAATATATCCAAAAATTAGGAAATTAAGATAAAATACATAAGATAAAGAGGATACTTGAATAAAGAGGAGAAGGAGAGGATCCCTTACCATGAGAGGGTGATACCAAATGCTTGCGAGGAACTTATCAAAAGCTTTGGGGCACCTTGGGAGGACTATTGAGAGATTAGGGAAAAGCAAGGATGTGATCTAAGGATTTTTAGTGAAGATAAATGGAAAAGATAGGGACTATTGGGAGATTAGGGACTATTGGGTGGTTTTATATAGGAAAAGATATGGTAATTATTTATTATTTCTCAAACATAGGTTTTAGACTATATATAATAAAACAAACAAAACAACAAACCTTCCCAGGTTTTGTGCACATGGTTTCAGAAAAATAGGGGTGGTTTAAATTATTTCATAATTTCAAGGGCCAAAATTATTTAAATAATACCCTTTTTGATGTGGAAGTGACTCATTCACTTAAAGAAATGATTTTAAAACCTTAAAATATATTATAGGTTTTGGAGGGTTCATTAAGGCTTTATAAAATTAATCAAATAAACTTAAAATTGTTGAGTCAATAAGGTTTTCCTTATGACTTTTCCATTCCTTCTTGTTTTGAAAATCACAAACACCTTATCTTAAGGAAAATTGCTTTTATAACGAAAAATGCTTTCTTAAGAAAAATCGCTTTTATAAGAAAAATTATCCTTATCATATTTTCATCCATATTTTTCTTAAGTACAAGTTTCGGATTCATTTTCTCGGAATCATTGAAACTTTGATATAAAGCATTCTGTTTTTGGATTCGGATTCTGGACAAGAACTATAAGGAAGTTTCATTCCGAATTTTGGATATGAACTCTAACTAAGTTCTATTCCAGATTCAGGATACGAATTCTGAAGAAGAATTCTCATTACGAATTCCAATGAAGAATTCCCATTACGAATTCTAATGAAGAAATCTCATTCCGAATTCTCATTATGAATTCTGAAGAAGAATTCTCATTACGAATTCCAATGAATAATTCCCATTACGAATTCTAATGAAGAAACCTCATTCTGAATTCCCATTACGAATTCTGATGAAGAATTCTCATTACGAATTCTGATGAAAAATTCTCATTACGAATTCTGACGATGAATTCTCATTACGATTTCTGATGACGAATTCCTATTCCGAATTCTCATTCCGAATTCACCTATTAAACAGAATCTGATTATCTTTTTTTTATACACTTTAAATTTATTCACTCCGAACCTTCACTCCGAAGTTTTCATTCCGAACCTTTATGTTAGAGTTTAAAACGATGTCGTACATTCTGTTACACTTGTTTTGTTATAAAACGATGTCGTCTGTTTTGTTATAAACTAACCGTTGTCTAAGTGACACGTGTACAGGTCCCTCCGATCTTTAAGGAAAATATGACCGTTGGAGAAGGAGCCGACCTTACCTATAAATAGGAGCTCATTTGAAAGAGCTCGTAGCTGTTGGCTAACGGATGTATGAACAATTTGGACTTTGTGCATACATGCTGTTGAAGTAATTTCTAGAGAGAGAGTCTCTTATTAACTCTCAAAGCCTCGTGCGACTCCGAATGTTGGTGATTACATTCGAGGGCTTCCGGGGATAGGAAGACAGAGGTGCCGACTACCTTAAAGTTCGAGGGCTTCCTTGCTGAGGAGGACAGAGGTGCCGACTAACTTAAAGTTTGAGGGCTTCCTTGCTGAGGAGGACAGAGGTTGCCAACTACCTTGAAGTTGAGGGCTTGCGGGGATAGCAAGACAGAGACTCCGATCTTCGTATCGAGGGCTTACCCTGGTGTGGGTAAGACAGACTTGCTTGAAAGTATAAATCAAGGGACCTTTATCCAAGGTTGTTGGATACCCTTCTCTTTGGGTTAAAAGACTTATATCTTGTTACTAGTAGTTTTACTACTTACTTTTATTCCGCTGCAATTTGTATCTTAAGGAAAGTATAACTTTCTTATACTTCCTTACTTACTCTGATTCATTTAGATTCTATACGCTTTAAGGTAGAATCTCATATTGTAACTTTTGTTAAGTTTCAAATTCCGGAACCATATTTCCGGAACCTACTTTTGGAATCTCTTTCCAAGTTTAGTTCGGTGTTAGAGGTGTTGTGAATTTACTTAGTTTATCTTTGTTAAACTTAGCCCTTTCCTTTTCTTAAGGAAACTTTAGTTATTCATAACTAACTTTAAAGGTTCCAAAGGAATTTTTAAAGTATACAATTCACCCCCCCCCCTCTTGTATATTGAGCATCTCATATTATATTTCGATCCTACATTTGGTATCAGAGGTTGGAAACCTCTTACTCTATACCATTCTTACAATTGGTATCAGATCCGGTTACAGAAATACTTGTACTCACATACGAGTTTTTCTTGCTCACTTTTCTATTCCGAACTTTGTCATTCCGATTTATCCATTCCGAACTTTTCTCATTCTGAACTTTGTTATTACAATTCTGAGCTACTAAAAAGTTTGTGTGCAAAGTTATTTCTAGTATGGCAGGAATTAATGTTGGATCTATTGACAATCTAAATCCTACAAGACCACCTATATTTGATGGTAATGATTATGAATACTGGAGAGATCGTATGAATACATTTGTTATCAATACTGGAGTAGACAACTTTGTTATGCTTACTGGTGATTATAAAATTCCTGACAAGGAAGTCAGAACCTTTACTAACCAGGAAAAGCAAGAATATCAAATCAACTATAAGGTACGCAATACTTTACTATGTTCAATGACCAGAAATATATATAGCCAAATTTCTTCTTGTGAAGCAGCTAACTGTATATGGAAGAAATTAGAGGTTACACACTTTGGGACTTCCAAAGTGATTGAAACTAGAAGAGCTATGCTTAGAGCTGAATATCATGGCTTCAATTTTCCTTATGGAGAACCTATCTGTAAAGTTCAACAAAGATTTATGACTATCGTCAACAGTCTACAATCTATGGGAGAAAAAGGTTTAGATGATGAAGCTCTTGTGGACAAGATAATTGATATTATGCCCAATGAGTGGGAATCCAAGAGAACAGCAATAGATGAGAACAGGAAGGTTACTCAAATTACTCTTGATGAATTATTTGGAACTCTTCTACAACATGAAACTAGAATGAAGAGAGATGCTGACAACATCAAGAAGAAGAATGGAAATGGTACTGTTGCTTTTACTACAACTTCAAATCAGATGAAAGCTAAGACTCCTGAGAGAGTAACCAGATCCAAGTCTAATAAAGTTATTTTTCAATCCGAATCTAGTGAGAGTGATGTTTCAGAAAATGAATTAGCCAATCTTGCTCGAAGGATGAACAAGACAGCTGGTAGTTCTTCTAAGAGGAAGTTGGAGCTTATTGAGGAAGAAAATTCTCCAAGCAAGATTTCAGATTCGGAGTCATCTTCGTTGGGGCATGATTTTGTTGTTCAGTCTTTGAAGAAGTTGGTGGGAACCATTCCGACCTTCTCAAGTATTGACTCTAGATGCCAGATGCTCCAACATACGTTGAATCAGAAAACAGACTCTGTATCCATGGTTATGGATAAGTGCGTTGAGATTGAGGCACAGTTCAAAAATTTCTTTATTGGTTACGAAGCTCCTAAACGATCTTGCAAGAGGATGACAAGCTGGTCTAAGAAGACTGTGGAAGAAATGAGGCTTTTCGATGAGTTTCAAGATAATGTTAAGGATGCCTTTGAGACTGAGGGCAAGAAGTTTAATGAGCTGACTGCATCCTTTGAAGAAAAGTTGACAGAGGAAAAGAACTTCCGGATCCAAGAAGTCAGGGATCTGAATGGGAAGTTGAATTCTGTTTCTCAGAATTGGAAATTTGAAAGGGATCATCGGATCGATTTTGAAAAGAGGATGAAGGCTCAGGAAGAGAAAATCCAAGCTCAGGAAGAAAAACTGAATGCTCAGGAAGAGAAGATTGAAGCCCAATCCGATAGAATAGTCGTCTTAGAGAAGCAAGCAGAAGAAGATCACAAAGACATGAAGAAGATCAAGACGATTCTTAAGGGGCTCATGTCGAAGGAGAAAGATCTGAAATGACCAATCCGATCTTTTTGTTGTAATTCTTTTGTTGCTGACATTTCAAATCTAATGAGAATTGTGCTTGTTGTTTCATTTTTTATTATTACTAATGTCTCAGGTATTTTGTTAAGTTATTTTTTACATTCCCTCCAATTCTTTTTGAAAATCACAAAGGGGGAGAAGGAAAAGATCCTTAAGAAAAAGAGGAATTCTAATAAGAGTTTATCAAAGGGGGAGAAAGGAAAAATACCCAAGGAAAAAGAACTCTAATAAGAGTTTGTTTAAGGGGGAGTTTTTCTTAAAGAAGGTATTATTATGAAACATCACTCCGGAAATATGAATACGATCCTTAGAGTTTCAAAGCCTAAGGGGGAGTTAGTCGTATTCATCTATATCCTTAAAACAAGGGAGATAAGCATTAATGTGTTTCTTTCTTCTTAGAATTTTTGTTTGTCGTAAGGATGTTTGTGCTTTCCAAAAAGGGGGAGATTGTTGAGTCAATAAGGTTTTCCTTATGACTTTTCCATTCCTTCTTGTTTTGAAAATCACAAACACCTTATCTTAAGGAAAATTGCTTTTATAAGGAAAAATTCTTTCTTAAGAAAAATCTCTTTTATAAGAAAAATTATCCTTATCATATTTTCATCCATATTTTTCTTAAGTACAAGTTTCGGATTCATTTTCTCGGAATCATTGAAACTTTGATATAAAGCATTCTGTTTTTGGATTCGGATTCTGGACAAGAACTATAAGGAAGTTTCATTCCGAATTCTGGATATGAACTCTAACTAAGTTCTATTCCAGATTCAGGATACGAATTCTGAAGAAGAATTCTCATTACGAATTCCAATGAAGAATTCCCATTACGAATTCTAATGAAGAAATCTCATTCCGAATTCTCATTACGAATTCTGAAGAAGAATTCTCATTACGAATTCCAATGAAGAATTCCCATTACGAATTCTAATGAAGAAATCTCATTCTGAATTCCCTTTACAAATTCTGATGAAGAATTCTCATTACGAATTCTGATGACAAATTCTCATTACGAATTCTGATGATGAATTCTCATTACGATTTCTGATGACGAATTCCTATTCCGAATTCTCATTCCGAATTCACCTATTAAACAGAATCTGATTATCTTTGTTTTATACACTTTAAATTTATTCACTCCGAACCTTCACTCCGAAGTTTTCATTCCGAACCTTTATGTTAGAGTTTAAAATGATGTCGTACATTCTGTTACACTTGTTTTGTTATAAAACGATGTCGTCTGTTTTGTTATAAACTAACCGTTGTCTAAGTGACACGTGTACAGGTCCCTCCGATCTTTGAGGAAAATATGACCGTTGGAGAAGGAGCCGACCTTACCTATAAATAGGAGCTCATTTGAAAGAGCTCGTAGTTGTTGGCTAACGGATGTATGAACAATTTGGACTTTGTGCATACATGCTGTTGAAGTGATTTCTAGAGAGAGAGTCTCTTATTAACTCTCAAAGCTTCGTGCGACTCCGAATGTTGGTGATTACATTCGAGGGCTTCCGGGGATAGGAAGACAGAGGTGCCGACTACCTTAAAGTTCGAGGGCTTCCTTGCTGAGGAGGACAGAGGTGCCGACTACCTTAAAGTTCGAGGGCTTCCTTGCTGAGGAGGACAGAGGTTGCCAACTACCTTGAAGTTGAGGGCTTGCGGGGATAGCAAGACAGAGACTCCGATCTTCGTATCGAGGGCTTACCCTAGTGTGGGTAAGACAGACTTGCTTGAAAGTATAAATCAAGCGACCTTTATCTAAGGTTGTTGGATACCCTTCTCTTTGGGTTAAAAGACTTATATCTTGTTACTTGTAGTTTTACTACTTACTTTTATTCCGCTGCAATTTGTATCTTAAGGAAAGTATAACTTTCTTATACTTCTTTACCTACTCTGATTCATTTAGATTCTATACGCTTTAAGGTAGAATCTCATATTGTAACTTTTGTTATGTTTCAAATTCCGGAACCATATTTCCGGAACCTACTTTTGGAATCTCTTTCCAAGTTTAGTTCGGTGTTAGAGGTGTTGTGAATTTACTTAGTTTATCTTTGTTAAACTTAGCCCTTTCCTTTTCTTAAGGAAACTTTAGTTATTCATAACTAACTTTAAAGGTTCCAAAGGAATTTTTAAAGTATACAATTCACCCCCCTCTTGTATATTGAGCATCTCATATTATATTTCGATCCTACATTTGGTATCAGAGGTTGGAAACCTCTTACTCTATACCATTCTTACAAAAATCAATTTTTATAAATAAAAAACATATATTTCTCTATGTATACCCTTTATATAATTTATTACAATACTTTTTGGACATTATGATGTCGTAATACACACAGTATATTTATACGGTATTTAATTTCTACCCAAAAAATCGATTATCTCAGAAAATTGTCAAAAAATAATTATTGGAAAATTTTGACATTTTGATTCCAAAAATGATAATGATTTGAACTAATAAATTTATAAATATTTTAATTTTTAATTTTAAAATATGAATTCACATTTATTAAGAAATGTTGAGTTTTTTGAAAATAATAGTTTTCAAACCCTTATAAAAATTACATTTGACTTTATAAAAATTATATGATAATTTATATTTAATAAAAAATATTTAATAATAATATTTAAATAAAATATTAATTAATTAAAAAATCTATTAATTCATCAAAATAAATTCCTTTATTGAATTTGAATATTACTTAAAAAATATAATATCTGTTTTATTGTATCAAAATCAAAATCATTTATAAAGTAACAATAATAAGATGAAGATATATTAATTATTATATAAAATATACATATTCATATTATTAGGTTCTTGATACATGTCCCTTTAATACACTAGAAAATACCCTAAGAGTAAGGTGTGTGTTGGTGATACTTTCATGGGGTGGTTCAGCATACATGCTTTGGGTTGTGTTCTCAATTAGCTTGAACTTCTCCCATAAATGGTTTCACTCATGATTAAGTTGTTGGATCTCAACTTGGGATTGGTCAAGGTCAAATACTAGTGATGTTATCTCCCTCAAAATCTCTGATAAATGGGATTCATAGGGTATGACCATACTGGTTATGGTCATCACTTCCATTGTCTGTGTCAATTGGATTTGTCAAAACCCTATGTCTATACTAATCGTATGATCATTGTTCAATGGATATATTATCAATGGTTATGATTCTTAAAGTTATTTTAAATCTGTTAGGATATAATAAAAAAATGAGTTCATGTGTTATCTATAACCAAGTTACATAATTATACATTTACTTAAATCATTAGGGGGGTTTATTTATAAATGTTTGGGTCATTACAATATTACCCCTTCATAAAATTCACCCTCAAAATTTTCATTTCATACACTAAAACATATGAGGGTAATTTTGGTTCATCAACTCCTCTGGTTCCCTCATCGCTTCTTCAAACTTGTGGTTTCTCCCTAGCACTTTGACTAGGTGAATTGTCTTATTTTTTAGAACTTTGTCTCTATGATCTAAGATCATCATTGGTTGCTCCTCATATGAGAGATCATCCCTCAAATGGTATCACCTATGGATTGAGTACATGTGAGGGGTATGGTATGTACTTCCTCAAGATGGATACATGGAATGCATCATGTACTTGAGATAGGTTAGGTGGGAGTGTTAGTAGATAGTCCAATGCTCCAATGTGATCAAGGATCTCAAAGGGACCAATGTATCTTGGACTAATCTTTCCTATCTTACCAAATCTCATGACTTTATTCCATGGAGATATATGGAGGAATACCATGTCTCTAACATCAAACTCTAGTTCTCATTGACAATTTTTGGAATATCTCTTTTCTCAACTATATACAGCCTTGATGTACTGTTTAATGGTCTTGACCTTTTCCACTATTTCCTCAACCTTCTCAGGACCTATTAGTTTTTGTTCCTTCTCTTCATCCCAACATATAGGTGTTCTTCACTTCTTCAAATAAAGTGATTCATAGTTATCTATTTGGATGCTTGAGTGGAAACTGTTATTGTATGAGAACTCGACCAGAGGAAGTTGTTTCTCCGATCCTCCTTTTAAGTTAATTGAGCATGCTCTCAAACATGTCCTCGATTATTTGGATAGTCCACACATATTGGCCTTCCGTTTGGAGGTGATAATTTTTTTTGAATCTAAACTCAGTATTTACAGTATGTTATAGACTCTTATAGAACTTGGAGGTAAATCTTGGATCTTGATCAGATATAATCGATAGTGTTGTTCCATGAAGCCTCACAACTTCTCTAATGTATATCCTTTCAAGTTGATCGAGTGAGAATTCCTCTTGAATTGCAATGAAGTGAGCTGTCTTTGTAAGACGATCCACCAAAACCCATCTATCATTATTTCATATTGATGACTTGGGAAGACCAGTGAAAAATTTCAAGGTGATGTTTTTCCATTTCCATGTAGGTATGTGTAATGGTTGCATCATCTCCTTGGATTGTTTCCTTAATCCATAACTTAATAACATACAAGACATGTTGATGTATATTCTACGATCTCCTTCTTTATATTTTCCTACCAATTGTAACATCCCGATTCTGGGTGCCACCCAAAGGTGCCCTGAACCGAGTTGGTCACATAACCTCAAGCGCATTTCCCCGAATTCTAGAGGATGTTGACTAGTAGTGAGAGACAAGGTCTGATAATGAGGAAACTATGCTCTCATTGGCCGAGTATACATAGTGGGATAACAATTGTAAACAATAGCAGAATCAGTAATACCATACAACAAAAGTAAACAACGGAAGACTGATAGTAATATAACAACTAGAGAATATATAAATGATGCATATCACATGTTCCTAGGAAGGTATCCAAATAAGTCACAATGTTGGAAATACAATACTAAACTAGAGTACAGAAAAATAGTAAACTCTAATAGCATTGCAAGCCTCAGCTTGGTCTCATGCTCTCTATCTCCAACAGCAATCAAGTACCTGATGAAGAAGGGCTCTTTCCCTTATCTATACCTTTAACCATATAATCTTTTTGGGTCCAAAATCATGACTCAAACGGGGTGTGAGATGAATCCCAGTAGGCAACCACCAAAAGATATGTGCCTAACTATCATTTAATATATATAGCATGCAACACTATGGGAATAACATACTTTTGCGACGGGGTATTTGCAACGGGATTAGTTCCCGTCGTAAATAGTCCATCCAAGGGGTTATTTGCGACGGGGGGTTCATTCGATCGCAAATAAGTCGTTATTTGTGATGGTATTTTGGGTCTCGTCGCAAAAGGTAATGCGCGCTTTAGTGCTGGATGAACGCGAAAGCGCGGGAAGGTTATTTGCGATGGGGGGATCCCCCCGTCAAAAATAGTGTGTCGGTCGGAGGGTATATGTGACAGGATGTTGTCCCATCACAAAAGGTGTGTCGGCAGGTCAACTTTTGCGACGGGCCCATCGCAAATACCCTTTTAACCACTGACATCAATTAATGTGAGCAAAGTTATTTGCGACGGGCTCCGTCGTAAAAAGTACCTTTTGCGACGGGCTTACCGTCACAACAAGTCCCATCGCAACTAATCTAACCAATATATACCCCCTTCTGTTTTTCTTTCTCTTCCTCTCATTTCTCACTTCCTTTCTCTCTCTAAACTCGAATTTTAGAGTGAAAATTTCTCTTAGTTAATTATTTTTACGGAGAAGTTGTGAAGGCACTTACATCAATTGGAGATCAAGTTTATAGGTATTCATATTTTATTTAGTTTAGTATTTATTTAATTTTTTTATGTTAATTTTAATTATTGTTGATTAGTTGTAATTAAATTAGATTTAAATTGTTTTGTTATCTGTATTTTAGTAATAAATATTAAAAAATAGTAATAATTAGTAATAAGTAGTAGTAAATAGTAATAATTAGTAATAATTTGGAATAAATAGAAATAATTAGGAATAAATTGTAATAAAAAGGAATAAATAGTAACAAATAGTAATAATTAGTAATAAATAGGAATAAATCGGAATAATTAGTAATAAATAGGAATAATTAGTAATAATTAGTAATAAATATTAGTAATTAGTAATAAATAGTAGTAATTAGTAATAAATAGTAGTAATTAGTAATAAATAGTAGTAATTAGTAACAAGTAGTTGTAATTAGTAATAAATAGTAGTAATTAGTAATAAACAGTAGTAATTAGTAATAAATAGTACTAAATAGAAATAATTAGGAATAAATAGTAATAAATAGAAATAAATAAGAAAAAATTGGAATAAATAGTAATTATTAGCAATAAATAGGAATAAATAGTAATAAATATGAATCAATACGAATAATTAGTAATAAATAGGAATAAATATGAATAATTAGTAATAAATAGGAATAAATAGAAATAAATAGTAATAAATATGGATAAATAGTAATAAATAGTAACAATTAGTAATCAATAGTAATAATTAATAATTAATAGTAATAATTAGTAATAATCAGTAATAATTAGTAATAATTAGTAATAATTAGTAATAATTACAAATAAATATTAATAATTAGTAATAATTTGTAACAAAAAGTAATAAATAGGAACAAATTGTAAGAAATAGGAACAAATACAAACAAATACGAACTAATAGTAACAAATAAGAACAAATAGGAAGAATTAGTAATAAATAGTAATAAATAGTAATAATTAGTAATGATTAGTAATAATTAGTAATAATTAGTAATAATTAGTACTAATTAATAATAATTAGTAATAATTAGTAATAATTAGTAATAATTAGTAATAATTAGAAATAATTAGAAATAATTAGTAATAATTAGTAATAATTAGTAATAATTAGTAATAAATAGTAATAAATTGGAATAAATTGGAATAAATTAGAATAAATTAGAATAAATAGGAATAAATAAGAATAATTAGGAATAATTAGGAATAATTTGGAATAATTAGGAATAAATAGGAATAATTAGGAATAATTAGGAATAATTAGTAATAAATAAGAATAATTAGGAATAATTAGTAATAATTAGTAATAATTAGTAATAATTAGTAATAATTATTAATAATTAGTAATAATTAGTAATAATTAGGAATAATTAGGAATAATTAGGAATAATTAGGAATAATTAGGAATAATTAGGAATAAATAGGAAGGATTAGTTGTGATGGGAGGACGGGCTCGTCGCAAATACTATTTGTGACGGGCCCATTGTAAAAGGTTATTATATATATAATATATATAATAAAAGGATTAGTTGTGATGGGTAACTGCCCCGTCGCAAATAGTATTTGCGACGGTCCATCATGAAAGGTTTATTTATATATATAATGTATATAATCATGGGATTATTTGCGACAAGGCCCTTTACCATCGCAAAAAATAATATTTGCAACCCCGTTTTCTATAACGGTCTATTTGTGACGGGGCCCCATCGCTGAAGCCTATTTACAAAGGGATCTCGTCGAAAATATCCCGTTGCAAATACCTCTAATTCCAGTAGTATAATATGAAAAATGAAGTAATAAACTATGAAGTACCCAAAATTAAACAATCCTATGGTTTCTAATTACATTAATTTACATTTATTAATTATACAATCCATCAAATAATGTAACTTAGGCATCTATCCTAATCTTTGTGTCCCCTTGTATAATAATAAAAAAAAGACATCAGAAAAGACCATCTAAACAATCAAGTAAGACCAAGTTCAAGCTTGTGCTTTGGCTTGGAAGACTCGACACAATCAATCAATCATTCATAAGAAACCCTTTGGGAAATTTCTCACATTTTAACCCCTATGGTTTAACATATCATCAATTCAATAAATAATGACCCTCTAGGAAAGATCACACATTCTAACACCTTTGGTCCCACATAGCATTAATCATTTACAAATGACCACCTGGGTAGCTCTCCCTGTCAATACCCCCTTGGTCTTCATAGAAATAATAAATTCTAATGACCACCTGGAAGCTCTCACTGTCAATTCCCTAAGGTCCAACATTCATTTAATAATGACCATTTGGGTAGCTCTCACGGTCTAACCTCTCTGGTATGTGACCACCTGGAAGCTCTCACAGTCAATACCTCTGGGTCAATATAACCACTATTCGTACATATATGACCCTACCTCAAGAAGCTCTCACAGTTAATTCCACTTGGTCATGCTTTAAAAATGTGAATCACATGCTTCTCAAATAAACAATAACTCCATCCTAACAACACAAGGAAAGGAAAAAAGCAATCCTAACAGGAATTCTAGACCAAGTGACCATAATCAATAAAACATGTGAAACACCCCCATAATCAAGTCATAAAACCTTATGCATAATCAATAACCCTTTCTCAAAAAAACACACCATAATAGGTCATAAATTGGGTTAAATTACAAAACATGTAATACCCAAAACATGGGTATTCAGCGCTTTTAGCATATATAATCCAAAGACAACCAAATAATGGCACAAACCACCTATCTTAATGTTGTATAATGAACAATATTGAACGTTAGCGCTTGAATCATCCTAAATTAGTGTAGATATAAAAAAGAGTAAAAAATATCAACCCTTGATAACTCAAATGAGAGGTTAAATCAGGAAGAGAGGATCTAGGGGAAGAGAGAACTCACCGGTGGGAATCCAACGCACCCGACAGCGTCTCAATCGGAGCTTGGACGGAGGAATGGGAGGACCTTGATGTTCTTTAGTTGTACGTTGTTATCCTATATGAAACGCGAGGAGAAGAAGTGATTTCTTGAGATGAGATGCAACATTTCCCTAACTCATCAATTAAAAAGAAAAGTACATGGCATGTTTATTTAATGTACATGTCGTGTACTAGCCTCAACTGACCCCCTCTATATGTGGTCTTCCAAGTCACTCACATGGTCAGTACACGGCTACATGTGGAAACCGGGTACATGGCGTGTACTTGGAAAATTTACCATTTCTTCCTGTTTCCTAAAAAACAATTGGAAAAAAAGATTCATATCTGAAATGAATATCAGGGTTCTTATAAACTTCCCCCCTTAAAGCAATTTTTCCCCGAATTTCCCTTCCTAGGGTGGTGAAGAAGAAACTTCAAAAAACTCTGGCCACTGGGATCGTACGTTGTCTTCCCTCTCCCAAGTCTCATCTTTTACTTGCCCATGCTACCATAGCACCCATACTAAAGGAATAGACTGGCCACAGAGAACCTTCGTGTTGTAATATACAATCTGTATAGGGTGCTCCTCGAAGGATTCATCCACCTCTAACTCAATCGCCTTGGGTATAAAAACATGAGATGTGTCTAGAAAGTAATTCCATAGCTAAAAAACGTGAAAGACATCGTGCATATCCCAACACCTCTAAGGTAACTGCAACCGACAGTAAACTAGACTGAATCTCTCCAAAACCTCAAATGGCCCAATGTATCTCGGTGAAAGCTTCCCCTATTTATTAATCCTCTTATGTCCCAACCTCGGTGTGACATGTAAGAAAACTTAATCTATGACTTCAAACTCTATAGATCATCTTTGTCGATCAACATAAGATTTCTGGTAAGAATTGGTAGTAGCCATCCTCTTACAAATCAACTCCACCTACTCAGTGGTCTCATAGACAAGATGAGGTCCCAGTATAGCTACCTCTCCTACCTCCAGCTAACATAGGGGTGATCAGCATGGCTTCCATACAAATCCTCATAAGGTTCCATATAAATAATCGTCTAAAAATGTTATTGTGAGATAACTCTACTAGGGGTATGTTTCTCTCCCAAGAGCCCCCAAAATCTAGGAAGCATGCTTGCAGCATGACCTTTAAAACCTAAATCGTATGCTCGAATTGTCCATTAGTTTGGGGATGGTAAGCTCCACTTAGAAGTACCTGTGTACCCAAATACCAATGTAGTCCCTTCCAGACACGAGAAGTAAAACAGGATTCCCTATCTAAAACTTTAGAGTGTGTAACACCATGAAAACGTACAATCTCTCAGATGTACAACCTTCCATGCTCATCAACACTGAAGGTTTCCTTAATCGGAAAGAAATGTGTAACCTTCGTGAGTCTGTCAACAACAACCCAAACTGCATCATTCCCTCGAGGAGACCTCAGTAAACCCATCACGAAATCCATCACGACATAATTCCACTTCCACTTGGGAATGGGTAACCACAATAAAATCCTCATTGGTCACTGATATTATGCCTTCACCTACTGACAGGTGGAACATCACATAACAAAACCAGAAACATCCCTCTTTATACCTAGACACTAATATTGATGGTGTAGATCTAGATACATCATGGTGACACTAGGATGAACTACCCAAACTGAGGAATGAAAATCTTGCATCCACTCCTCATATATGTCTGCTGACACCCATACGCATCCTTGAAAATGCAAGACCTCATTATCATCTAATGTCCACCCAAGAGTAGGGTCCTCACCTGACACACTCTCCCCTAAGACTTGGACTTCGTAATTTGATAGCTACCTCATTCTCACTTGATCTAGTAGATTAGAGGTAATAGCTAAAGAAGAAAGAAACACATGACCCTGTTTATCGTGCACCTCCAAATGCATCTCAGAGAACATATCCATAAGCTTCCACTCATTATTGGCCTCTTGAACTGCATGTATCTGAGTCCTCCTGCTCAATGCATCAGCCACTGTGTTTCCTTTCCTAGGTATGTAGGTAAGCTCAAAGCCAAAATACTGAAGGTACTCAATCCACTTTTTCTATCTCAAATTCAGACCACATTCAGTAAAGATATACTTGATAATTTTGTGGTTATTCACTACTAGAATTATACCCTTTACCAATGGTTCAGAATCATTGGTAAAATCCTAGAAACCGTTGGTATATTATATACCAATGGTTTCCCAAACCTTGGCCAAGTAATCCTTGGGTAAAAGCTTATACCAATGGTTCTGTGTAAACCATTGGTATATGTGTTAAATTAAGATATATACCAACAGTTTCACAAACCATTGGTATATGTTACCCTTATACCAATGGTTCTAAACCATTGGTATATAGTGTACAATATACATCCAAAGCATATACCAACAGTTTTTAAAACCGTTGGTATAGTTTATACAAATGGTTATAACAAAACTATTGGTATAATATACATCAAAGGGCTATACCAACAGTTTTGAAAACCGTTGGTATACATATGATGCAACTCCACAGCAGCAGCAGCCACCTCCAACCTACAACCCAAAACTCATGACCTCCAAGAACACATACACCTAGAATCCAAAAGGCTACATGTGATGTTTAATATTCATCCAGAATTCAGAAATTTAGAAATTTAAAATTCATTCCTCACTCAAACCACAACACAAGAGAAAAATACAGAATCCAATACATCCACAGTCTAATACATCCAGAATTGACATGAAATAACACCCATAACACCAATACAAAATTAAAATCCAATACATCCAGAATCCAATACACATAACAGTATTCAAAATTTAGAATTCATTACCAATACAGCCAGAATCCAATACATCTAGAATTCAGAAATTTAGAATTGAAAAGAAATAACACCCATAACAGTATTAAAAATTTAGAATTCACTCCTCACTCAAACCACAACACCAATACACACAAGAGAAAAAACCTACATGTTATAGGAATCACATGGGATGTTTACTCATGGTCTTGGGTTGACTATCTTAAAACTAACAGAAAAGCTTGGGTAGAGTGGATAAGGATCATGATACCCATAATATAAAAAATGGTAGTGGTCATGTTCTTAGACCTAGGATGAGTTATAAGAAGCACATGGGATGCTTATATTCCTCTAATGACTATGTATCCATGTATAAATGGTTCTTGATGTGTTAGTGGGAAACATTGGCCAATCTCGACATATGAGATGGGTTACCAGAATAGCCTACATGTTTTTCATAGACTTTTCAATTGGAATAAGGGGGTATGTGGTTAATTGTAATTTGGTCTTCTGGTTTTGAAGTGAGATGAATCCCCATTTTGGGTAGTGGGTATGAATATTCAATTATGTCTTTGGTATTGGGTTCCCAAAGGGACTTTGGTTTGGTCCTAGAACCCACTGTTTGAGGATGGGATTGGCATATTAAATGTCATGTGTTTTAGAATGGGGGTAGGAGTTCCTCACATGAGAATTGGATTGTGTGAGG
Organism: Viscum album; assembly: GCA_963277665.1. Taxonomy (NCBI): domain Eukaryota; kingdom Viridiplantae; phylum Streptophyta; class Magnoliopsida; order Santalales; family Viscaceae; genus Viscum; species Viscum album. The sequence continues at coordinate 564,931,613 of OY728120.1, read as the reverse complement.
CTGGACAATGGATCTTTGTGCTAAAATATCAACACAATCCGAATACATTTGGTCTGTTTTCCGTATACAAGTTGTTGTTTTCACTTAAAATCTTGTCCATTTCAAATTAAAGTGAGACAGTTTGAGTGGTACCTAAAACACCATGCATCATATTTAGGTGGTGTTGACTCATACACATAAAAAATGACCCATGGATTGTTTTCATAAACTATCAATAGAATCCGAATGCGTTTGGTGGGTTTTCTGTATGCCAGTTGTTGTTTTCACTTAAAATGCTATCCATTTCAAATAAAACTGATACACTTTGAGTTGTACCGGCTACACCATGACTCGGATTGAGATTGGGTTGACTTGTACATGTCACAAATTACCCATGGATCCTTTTTCTAAAGTATCAACACAATCAGAATACATTTGGTCGGTTTTCCAAATGTCAGTTGTTTTTACTTAAAACAGTGTCCATTTTAAACAAAAGAGAGACACTTTAAGTGATACCGGCCACACCATACCTCAGATTGAGTTGGGGTTTACTCGTACATGTCAAAAATGACCCATGGATTGTTTTCATGAATTATCAATACAATCATAAAGCATTTGGTCAGTTTTCCATATGAAAGTTGTTGTTTTCACTTAAAATCATGTCCATTTAAAATAAAAGTGAGACATTTTGAGTGGTACCGGCCATACTATGCCTCTAATTGAGGCGGGGTTGACTCATACACGTCAAAAATGACCCATGTATTGTTTTAATAAAGTATTAATAGAATATGAAAGCGTTTAGTCAGTTTTCTATATGCAAGTTGTTGTTTTCACTTAAAATGTTGTCCATTTCAAATAAAAGTGAGACACTTTGAGTGGTAACGGCCACGTCGTCCCTCAGATTGAGATGGGGTTGACTCATACATGTCACAAATGACTCATGGATCCTTTTTATAAAGTATAAACACAATCAAAATATTTTTGGTTGGTTTTCCATATGCCAGTTGTTTTCACTTAAAATGATGTCCAACTAAAATAAAAGTGAGACACTTTGAGTGATATTAGCCACACCATGCCTCGTATTGAGACTGGTTTGACTCATACACATCAAAAATGACCCATTGATCATTTTCCAAAAGTATCAATACAATCAAAAAGTGTTTGGTCAGTTTTCCGTATGCAAGTTTTTGTTTTCACTTAAAATTCAGTCCATTTCAAATAAAAGTGAGACAATTTGAGTGGTATTGGCCACACCATGGCTTGGATTGAGGCGGGGTTGACTCGTACCCGTCACAAATGACCCATTCATTGTTTTCATAAAGTATCTACAAAATCAGAATGCGCTTGGTCAGTTTTCCATATGCAAGTTGTTGTTTTCTCTTAAAATGTTGTCCATTTCAAATAAAAGTGAGACACTTTGAGTGGTAACAGCCACATCGTCCCTCATATTGAGATGAGGTTGACTCATACATGTCAAAAATTACCCATGGATCCTTGTTATAAAGTATCAACACAATGAAAATATGTTTGTTCGGTTTTTCGAATGTTTGTTGTTTTTACTTAAAACATTGTCCATTTTAAACAAAAGAGAGACACTTTGAGTGATATCGGCCACACCATGCCTTGGATTGAGGCAGAGTTGACTTTTACACATCAAAAATTACACATGGATCGTTTTCATAAAGTATCAATATAATCAGAAAGCATTTGGTCAGTTTTCTGTATGCAATTTGTTGTTTTCACTTAAAATCCTATCCATTTCAAATAAAAGTGAGACAGTTTGAGTGGTACCGGCCACACCATGCCTCGAATTGAGGAGGGGTTGACTCTTACATGTCAAAAATGACCCATGGATCGTTTTCCAAAAGTATCAATAGAATCTGAATGCATTTTGTTGGTTTTCAATATGCAAGTTGTTGTTTTCACTTAAAATTCTGTCCATTTCAAATAAATGCAAGACAGTTTGAGTGGTACCGACCACACCATGCCTTGTATTGAGGTTAAGTTGACTCGTACATGTCAAAAATGACCTATGGATTTTTTTCCTAAAGTATCAATAGAATGGGAATGCATTTGGTTGGTTTTCCGTATGCTAGTTATTGTTTTCGCTTAAAATGTTTTCCAATTCAAATAAAAGTGAGACACTTTGAGTGATACCAGCAACACCGTGTCTCGAATTGAAGAGGGGTTGACTCTTACATTTCACAAATGACCCATGTATCATTTTCCTGAAATATCGATACAATAAGAAAGCGTTTGGTCAGTTTTCCGTATGCAAGTTCTTGTTTTCACTTAAAATCCTGTCCATTTCAAATAAAAGTGAGACAGTTTCAGTCGTACCAGCCACACCATGCCTCGGATTGAGGCGAAATTGACTTGTAACCATCACAAATGACCCATGGATAATTTTCCTAAAGTATCAATGGAATCTGAATGTGTTTGGTCAGTATCCGTATGCAAGTTGTTGTTTTCACTTAAAATGTTGTCCATTACAAATAAAAGTGAGACACTTTGAGTGGTAACGGCCAGACCGTCCCTTGGATTGAGACAGGGATAACTTGTACACATCACAAATTACACATGGATCATTGTACTAAAGTATCAACACAATCATAATATGTTTGGTCGGTTTTTCAAATTTCTATTGTTTTTACTTAAAACAGTGTCAATTTTAAAAAAAAAAGGACACTTTGATTGATACCGGCCACATTGTGCCTTAGATTCAGGCAAGGTTGACTCATACACATCAAAAATGACCCATGGATTTTTTTTCTAAATTATCAATACAATAAGAAAGTGTTTGGTTGGTTTTCCGTATGCAATTTGTTGTTCTCACTTAAAATTTTATCTATTTCAAATAAAAGTGAGACAGTTTGAGTGGTACCGGACACACCATGCCTCAAATTGAGGTGGGGTTGACTCATACATGTCAAAAATGATCCATGGATCATTTTCCTAAAGTATCAATAGAATATGAATGCGTTTGGTCAGTTTTCTGTTTGAAAGTTAATGTTTTCACTTAAAGTCTTGTCCATTTCAAATAAATGTGAAATAGTTTGAGTGGTATCGGCCTCACCGTGCCTCGGATTGAGGCAGGGTTGACTCGTACACATCACAAATGACCCATGGATCATTTTCCTAAAGTATCAACAGAATCTGAATGTGCTTGTTGGTTTTCCATATGCCAGTTGTTTTTTTCACTTAAAATGTTGTCCAATTCAAATAAAAGTGAGACACATTGAGTGATACTGGCCACAATGTGCCTCGGATTAAGGCGTAGTTGACTCGTACACGTCAAAAATGACCCATGTATCATTTTTATAAAGTATCAATAAAATTAGAAAGTGTCTGGTCAGTTTTCCGTATGCAAGTTGTTTTTTTCACATAAAATCTTATCCATTTCAAATAAAAGTGAGACAATTTGAGTGGTACCGGCCACACTGTGCCTCAGATTGAGGCGGAGTTGACTTGTACTCATCACAAATGACCCATGGATCATTTTCATAAAGTATCAATAGAATCAGAATGTGTTTGGTTGGTTTTCTGTATGAATGTTTTTGTTTTCACTTAAAATGTTGTCCATTTCAAATAAAAGTGAGACACTTTGAGTGGTAACAGTCACACCTTCCCTCATATTTAGACATATTTGACTCGTACATGTCACAAATAACCCATGGATACTTTTTCTAAAGTATCAACACAATCAGAATACGTTTGGTTGGTTTTCTGAATGTCTGTTGTTTTTACTTAAAACAGTGTCCATTTTAAACAAAAGAGAGACACTTTGAGTGATACCAGCCACACCATGCCTCAGATTGAGGCAGTATTGACTCTTACACATCACAAATGACCCATGGATCATTGTCCTGAAGTATCAATACAATAAGAAATCATTTGGTCAGTTTTACATATGCAATTTGTTGTTTTCACTTAACATCCTGCCCATTTCAAATAAAAGTGAGACAGCTTGAGTGGTACCGGCCACACCATGCCTCGGATTGAGGTGGGGTTGACTCTTACACATCAAAAATGACCCATGGATCGTTGTAATAAAGTATCAATATAATCTGAATGCGTTTGGTTGGTTTTCCATATGCAAGTTGTTGTTTTCACTTAAAATATTGTCCATTTCAAATAAATGTGAGATAGTTTGAGTTGTACCAGCCACACTGTGCTTTGTATTGAGGTGAGTTTGACTCATACACATAACAAATGAACCATGGATCGTTTTCCTAAAGTATCAATAGAATATAAATGCGTTTGGTCAGTTTTCTGTATGTCAGTTGTTGTTTTCACTTAAAATGTTGTCCAATTAAAATAAAAGTGAGACACTTTGAGTGGTACTAGATACACCATGCCTCAGATTGAGACATGTTTGAATATTACACGTCAAAAATGACCCATGGATCCTTGTGTTAAAGTATCAATATAATCAGAAAGTGTTTGGTCAGTTTTCTGAATGTCTGTTGTTTTTACTTAAAATCCTCTACGTGATTCCTCTTTTCGATTAGGGTTTCCACTCTTCTCTCATCTTCTTCCAAAGCTCTAAAACCCTATTTTCCGTTGGGATTTAGGTTGAATCTTGAAGAGAGCTTATATTGAGATCCAAAACACCGAATTAAGAGTGCGATTTTCTTCAGAATCAAGGTAGGTGGTTAGTGCTTGGTACTGAAGTTATAGTAATGGAATTTTAATTAGATTGGGATTTAGGGTGAATCTTGAAGAGAGCATAGATTGGGCTCAGTGACCTTATGTTGTAGTGATTGGTGTGATGATGTCAGTGATACACAGTTGTGTGAGGTACCCAGTGGAGGATGAGGATATATGTGGAGGGGGTTTGCATGCTAGTAGGAGGGTGGGGGCTGTATAGGGTCTAGGAAGGAGGGGGATTGTCTGGGGTCCAAGAAGGAGGGTGGGGGCTGTCCGGGGGGCTGTCCGGGGGGCTGTCCGAGGGGTTGTCTGGGGTTCAGGGAGGAGGGCAGGGGGGCTGTTTGGGGGGGGCTGTTTGGGGGGCTCTCTGGGGGGCTCTCTGGGGGTCTGTCCGGGGGCTGTTCGGGTGGCTATCCGGGGTCCATGGAGGAGGGTGGGGGCTGTCCGGGGTCTAGGGAGGAGGGTGGGGGGCTGTCCGGGGTCCAGGGAGGAGGGTGGGGGGGGCTATCTGGGGTCCAGGAAGAAGGGTGGGGGGCTATCCAGGGGCTGTCCAGAGTCCAGGGAGGAGGGTGGGGGGCTATCCGGGGTCTAGGAAGGTGGGTGGGGGGCTGTCTAGGGGGTTGTCCGGGGTCCAGGGAGGAGGGTGGGGGCTATCTGGGGGGCTATCAGGGGTCCAGGGAGGAGGGTGGGGGGCTGTCTGGGGGATGTCCCAGGTTCATGGGATGGTATTTATATATTTTCTAAGTAAATTCTTTCAGGGTTAAAAAATAATTTAATTATATGAACTTCTAATCAGACCTCCAATTTTATAAATTCCACTAAAAATTTACAATTTCATTAGAATAGAGTGATTTCACAGCAAATCATCAAATCAAGTTTTATTATTTATAGATAAAAAATAAAAATAATGTGACCTACCTAATCACACATATATTCAGGCACAAAAAATCAATAAACATCAAAGGTCGGTAATATCAGTCGAAAATGTAATGGATCAATCTATCCCTCATCACCATCACTATCATCACCATCATCTTCACCCTCACCCTCATCCTCATCAGCATCCCCATCATCATCCCCACCCTCCTCCTCTCCCTCGTACTCAGCCTCAGCCTCCTCATCGCACTCCTCCTCCACCTCAGCCTCCTCCTTGCCCTCCTCCTCCACCTCGGTCTCCTCCTCACCATCCTTCTCCTCATCTTTGGCCTCCTACTCTCCATCGTCTTAAAAACCACTACAACTGCCACCTGTTTCACCATATATAGAATGCGTCGATGATATATATTCCTCTCAAGCAGTGTTGGCCTCTAGTGGAAGTGTTGGATGTAAAGCTTCCATCAGTTTCATAAATGCAGTGTTTTCCATAGCAGACTGTGCTGTAGTCTCTGCGGCCCTTTTTTCAACCTGTTCTACATGTGCCTTAACCTGCTGCAACTCAGTGGAACTACAACTCATACCTGAGGAGGGCCAATACCTCGTTGGAACTATACTCTTCCTAGGCCGGCAGCATACTCCTCCAGGGTACTCATCTCCCAACACCTGATGTAAGTGATCGTTTGGCCCAAAATTGTCAGGTTCCTGGGCATCAAGTGCCTCTAAAGCATCCTTTTATAAATATAATTATATTATTAAGTTAAAAAATAGAGGTTAAAATTTTAAATCTATAAAATTAAAACTTACACTTTTCTGCTGAGTCGGTTCATTAACCGCACTTCCATCTTTCTTCTTTCTACTCGAGAAAAATAGTTTTACTCGAGGCACACGTCCTTTTATATTCAATTTATGAATATAAAATTACATTGAATGTAGGAAACCATAATTAAAAATAAAATACCAAAAAAACAGTAATTTCATAACTAAAATTATATAACAACTTTAGCAATCGAATAAATTACGGAGGAAGAAATAGAAAGTGCAAGTCGTAAAGAAAGATTATAAATTTCCATACCAGCAGTCTCTTATGATCTGGAATCGTAGTACGTCCCAATGTGTGGAAGTATTTATTAGCATAAATGTTTTTTTTATTTCCTCCAGATGCATCCAAAATAAAATTTAATAGTTAGTATTAATGAAAAACATGAAAATTTTCATTTAAATACTTCTAATTTGATTAACACTGTAAATTGGCTAGTCACCCAATGAGTAATCATCTGTCGGTAATATTATAATGGAAAATCATCTACGATAGGGACCTTCGCTAACTCTGTGCACACTCTATCACGCCATCCACTGTACAACTCATTCTTATAAGATCTCCAAAGCTCACCTAAATCTTTTAGATGTGTTGGTCGTGCACCCTCACCATCGGGGAAATTATACTGTAGTTGAAACCAAAATATTAATTCATATAAATAAAAATATATATATTGCAATAAATACAACAAATTTTTTTACCGATATCTATGCCTTGGATTTATCCTTGACTTCATTTAGCAGTTGTCTCTATGAGAGTGGGATGACAGGAATGATGTCAGAGTATTTGGAAAACGTGGTCAAAAAACTCTGACATTATTGACCGAATTTTTAAATAATATGACTATCTTCATTGTAGTCCACCATCAACTATGTGCGGTGGTTCCACACTGCACGCATGGGTGTACGCCCCCGCCCCCACCAACTATCAGTAGATGTATCTGTTATGAAATAAAAACAAATATATTAACAATACATGTTATAATGAAAATAAATAATGGTGTAACAATTTTTTAGGGTTATATAAGTATACCTGCGGTAGTCTGATCAATGGGCACCGATGGATCCGCAGAAACTGAAGGAACACCCTGTACAGATGGAGTGAGTCTCAATGTATGCTCTGCAGGGACGGACTCTGGCGGAGCAGGAGTTTGAAGAAGATGGAATATAAAAGGCAAAAGAGATCGAAGTAGTAGTAAAAGAAGATGACAGGGATGACTGGCCAAATGCTGGATGGGGAGTAGAAATCATCATCGGATATGATACAAACGGGTGAGGAAGGTCATATGCAATGGGTGGTGAAAACATGGGAGGCCTAAATATCCCGTGTGTCCCTAATGGCACACCGGGATCAGAATGTGGGATGGATGGTATGTCAGTGCGAGGGTCAGGGTCTAATTGGGTACACCGACCAGATCGTCTAACTCCCGCACCACCCCCCTGTATGAACACCCCAAGTACTGGGACCACTACTCGGTTTCTCATCAAATAATTGTCGCCTAATAAATGGATCCTGAAAAAAAAATGTTTAAAAAAAATTAATCACATGACATTATATATCATTTAAATAAATATATTTGAAATAAAATACTCACTGCAGGCACTAGTGGTGGAATTCCCAGCTCATTCAGGTAACTATTGTTGTCCATAATCTGTTTTTGTCGCCTCTCTTCAATTTGTTTCATTTCCTACATTTGAAAACAAATATGGAAGTAAATAGAAAAGGATAACTAATCTGTAACCCAAAAAAATGAGAGGGAATAGGGTGATTCATGGATAATTTAACTAACCATTGTTTTAGGTGAGCTTGAACAAATATATAATGAAGTCAATAAATTGTACAAGATGTTATACAGAAATTCAATTTTTAGTAGGATGATTATTTAATAAGTGTCATCAGTCTATTGAAATCATGGAATATTGATTCTACAAGATTCATAAGTGGAAAATCAATTGTCAAAATTAAGGAAAATTTTAATTTCTTTAGCTCAGGTAGATGATGCAGGTTTCAATATTAAATCAATTTGAATAGAACTGACATTAACAACCCAACTCAAGGTAAACCAAAAGAATTGAGAACATGAATGGATGATTTTATATATTTCCCACCACAACTTCAGGTTCACAGTCAACTCTGACAATTGAGATATTGGAGTCATCAAAATAAATAAATGGATTTGTTCCAATGGTAGTAGGGATGGTGTCAATTCCATCATCACCATCATCAAAAATATGTATTGGAATTACTTCAACTATGAAACCAAATTCAAGTCGAAGTTGGTCTTTGACATAAAAAACGTGTTTAGCCATTGATGCCAATACATATGGTTCTTTGGTAGCAAGAGTGTGAGTCATATTAATTACTCGAAATACACAGTCATCAATAGATTTTCCATATCTCATCATCGAATCAAACCAATGGAAATTCCTCATCGTGACTCGTCCATGAGAGTAATAATACAACATTATTATTTTTTCAACGACTCCATAATAACCCACATTTTCAAATCGCAGTCTACTATCTGATGCACTGGCATAACAATCTGTTGTGGAAGTAACCATAACACCATCATGTTGTGTTCTCATATTCTTTTCTCGTTCAGTGACAATAAATTTGTACCCATTGAAAACAATTGATTTACAGTACCAAACCAAAGTATTAGGACCAAAAGCCAAATCTCTTATTTCCTCAGAGACAGAGTCAGTAGGAAAACTCAATACCTACAATATAAATTAATATTAAACTTAATTAAATATTGATTTAATTATTTTAAATAGTAATATTTTTACCTTCAATTTTAACCAAGCAGAAAACTCTTTCCTATGCAAAGTCTCCCTCCTTCTCAAAGATAAAGAACGATGCTTTCTATTTAACATTGTTTTATGTTCCCTGTAGATAAAAAAATATGAATAGTTTAATGGATATATATATATAAGATATACATATTCAATTTAGTTACCTGATGTAGTCATTGAACAAATCACATTTGAACAAAAATATGCAATGTTCCATCTTCCGCTCTTCAAGTCTTAATGTCTTCAATATTTATGATCCAGGAATTCCTCCTATTTGAGGAAGTGATGGAAAACTGGGTTCAATTGTCTCATACTATTCTTCTTCATTTCTCATTGGTCTGTTCATTCTTCTAGTAAGATCAGAAAAATACATTGAGCAGAAATCCATACATTCTTGAGCTAAGTAACCATTCACGATAGAACCTTTGCGATGATTCCTGTTTCGAACATAAGACTTTAATGTGTACATATTTCTTTCAGTTGGATACATCCAACGAAAAGAAACAGGTCCTCCGAGAAGTATTTTAGTGGGAATATGAACAGTCAGATGCAGCATCCATGTGAAAAATGATGGAGGAAATATTTTCTCCAACTCACACAAAATTAATGGGGAATTTTTCAACATTTTTTGTAAGAAATACATGGAAAAATTCTTAGCACAAAGATCTCTAAACAAATGGAACAATCGAAAAACAATCACCCTTACATTATTGGACAAAAGATGACAGATTTCTATTAGAATCAAATCACGTAGAAGAACATGATAATCATGAGTCTTCAAATATTTTAGCTCCAACTCTATTTTGTCGTCCGATTTGGATTTGTTGCTTGAATAGCCATCAGGAACTCTAATAGTCTATAATACTTCCAGAAATTGTTTTTTCGTAGGTGTCATCACATAAGATGCACATGGAACTTGCCATTTATTTTCACTGATATGCACAAGATGCAATTCTGGTCTGATGCCCCAATCCACCAAGTCACACCGAGACCGTAAATCATCTTTTGTCTTTCCCTTAACATTTAGAAGTATAAAAAGCAACATTTAACATATATTATTTTCAATGTGAATTATGTCTAAGAAATGACGTAACAAATTGGTTGACCAATAAGGAAAATAAAAAAAGATACTCCTCTTCCTCTAATTGTAACAGGTTTCAGTGGAAACATTCTTTCTCTTTCTAGATTTCATTTGACCTATCCTGAATGAAAAACTGAAATCTTTCAATTCATTAAGAACATCAGTTCCAGACATACGCTGAGGTGGATCATTAGTTTCTATGGTACTATCAAATCTTTGACAATTATTTCTATATGGATGGTCCATTGGCAAGAATCTTTGATGTCCCATAAAACTAAAACTATAGTGGTTTTTTAGTCTTTTAGATCATGTATTCTTCATACAAACAGGGCATGACAATTTTCCCTTTGTTCTCCATCCAGACATCATTGAATAAGCCGAAAAATCATTGATTGTCCACATAAGCACAGCACGCATCTGAAATATGTCTTTAGAATATTCATCATATGTGCGCACACCCACATCCCAAAGAAGTTTCAAATATTTTATTAAAGTTTTCATGTATATGTAAATATCAATGACGGGATCAGAAGGGCCAGATATGAGTATACTCATGAAAGTGAAAGGTTTTTTCATACACAACCATGGGGGAATATTATAATTGTGTATAAAAATTGTCCATGTGTTGTGTGAAGTAAGAAGCTACCCAAACAGATTAAAATCGTCGCATGAAAGAACTAGCCTCACATTACACATGTCAGCTGAAAAATCTGGATAGCGAGCATCAAATCTCTTCCATGAAAATCCATCTACAGGGTGAACCAACTCATCAGTTGTCTTCTTTCTCTCGGTATCATGCCATCCCATTTTTATTGATATTTCATCAGATATAAAAACATTCTAGAGTCTGGGGATCAATGGAAAGTGCCACATTACTTTCTGTGGCACGCAGGATGGTGTTCCATCAGATTTTTACTTCCAATAGGATGTGCGACATTTTATACAATCATTTTGTTTAGCAGTTTCTTCCCATAATAAACTACAATCTTTCAAGAAAGCATGAATTTTGTTTCTTGAAAATCCAAGTTCATCAACTAACTTCCATGGCATATAGTTTTTTTAGGGAATATCTGCATCATATGGAATTAAATCCTTCAAGAAGATAATAATTTAATCGATTTATGTATTAGAAATCCCATACATATTTTTCCCATGAAACAATCGGATTAAAAATTCCAGATTTTTCATTTTATCATGCTGTCAATATACTGGAGTCGTGGCAGCATCAGTCAATTATTTCACCCTAAAAATATCATCATTTTCATTAGATGCATCATTTTTCCTCATATTGAAGTCTTCTTGAGTCGAAATCCTTTCTTTTTCATGATGATGAATAAACAGAAACTAGTCATCTAATAAATTCACCAGTCCAGTCTTTTCATTTCGATCATCATAAATTTGAGCTTTCATTTTCTCCCCATTGTGATTACACACATAGTAGTTTTCTTGAAAACCATATTTGGTTATGTGGTAGCTGACTTCATTATGGCGCAACCAAGGTCTACCAACACAATTGGAACACGGGCAGTGTATGCGACCACTATCTGAAGCATTGTGAAAGGAAAAATCTTAAAATCTATTCAAATTATTTTGAAAATCACTTGAGATCTGATCTGTTTCATACATCTAACTTCTATCTATTCTGTAAAAAGAATTGTTATAAGTCATTTCATCATAATAAATTCAATAAGATTGAAGTTTAATTGAAAATATATTTAAGTAAACGATAAAGCAAGGAGTTTCTAGTTGATGTAGTGAACTATTAAAACAGTGTAAAGATATACTAATTAATTCAGTTATGTGTGCCTAAATTTGAGGTGAGATGTGTTTTGTAATTTTTTCATTTATCACATACCAAGAAGACACCATAGACCTGATAAAAAAATTGTTAAAGATATTACAAAGTGAAGGCTTTTCATGAAATATTCATAACATGTAAAGGGAGTTTTTTAAATAAGTTATTGATGCTAAAAATAGAAATATTGTGAAAAGTTAGTACATTTCATAACAACCAAACTAAAGTCCTAAAAAAGTACCATATCACCCCACTAAAAAAAGGAAAACCACCTAAAATGAGTGGCTATGAAGACTTAAAATCAAGTTGATTCATATAATCATGACACTTGAATTGTAAAATGAAAATAGAAAACAAATCAAACTACACTTATCGAGTATGTCATGCCACACATTTCACCACCTGGTTTAGGTCAAATAAAAATAGAAACAAAGAATAATAGATGCAAAACATTAAAACTAATTTAATCATTAAAAATTTGGAGTGTAGAACTAAAAAATGATTGAATTCAGATGGCTTTATAGGTAGGAAGGAGTTCCCAGTCTAAAAGAGAGATTACTCTAGTTTAGAATTCAAGGGGGACTTCCCAAAGGCTTCCTAAATCATAATCACTATGAATCCAAGGTAGATTTCCCTAAGGTATTCTAAACCAAATCATCATGAATCCAAGGGGGTTTCCAAATGGAATTAAAAGCTATGTTTTTAACATGAATCCTTGGTTGGTTTCTTCAAAGAATTCCAAATCATTAATCAAAGAAAAAGTACTCAAAAATTAAATTAAAATTTATTTATAATCATTTTCAATAGGTCTCATATAAGAGGCACATGCCTCAGGTCCCATTATGTGTTATAGGTATCCCAAATCATTCACTCATGTTCAATATCTCATTCTTGGCACCCCTATGGTCATACCTTTCATTACCCAATTAGTTCCCCAAGTGAAGCGCACCCCATGGGTGGATAAAGTTTAGGATTCTACACTAATAGGTTGTTCATGGATCGTAAAGAGGTTTAATTTCATAAAGTATAGACAAAAACATTTATACATAAATTTGAGACTAATAATAAATTATGTAAATGATACTTAACATCATAAAGAACAAAAAACAGTGATACTTTTAAGGGATAGTTTATAAACCATCTTCTATATACTCACAGAAATCTACCAATCAAGTATTAGTCATTGATTCAATATCAAATAGTGTGAATCATAAAATTTTACAAAATCCCTAGAAATAGGGAATAATGACAATGATCTTTCTAGATAGTGAAATAAATGGATAAAGGTTGAGAATAGAAGGATATCCTTATAACTAGATCTAGGGGGTGGGGGTTTCCCAAGAGGGTGGGGTGGTGTCTAGGGGGGTTGTCCAAGGGGGTGGGAGGGCTGTCCAGGGGGTGGGGTGGTGTCTAGGGGGGTTGTCCAAGGGGGTGGGGCAGTCTAGAGGGGTGTCCGAGGGGTGGGGGTGTCTATGGGGGCTATCCAGGGGGTGGGAGGGTTGTCCATGGGGTGGAGTGGTGCCTAGGGGGGTTTTCCGGGGGTGGGGTTGTCCCGGAGGTGGGTGGTGTGGTATCTGGGGGGCTATATAGGGTGGTGGGGGCTGTCCAAGGGGGGTGGGGCGGTGTCCAGGGGGGTTGTCCAAGGGGGTGGGGGTGTCCAGGGGGTGGGGGTGTCCAAGGGGTGGGGTGGTGTCCAAGGGGGTTGTCCAAGGGGGTGGGGGTGGACAACTCCCCTCCCTCCCTTGACAGGCCACACCCCCCTCCTAAGTGAAATTTTTATAAGTAAATCATCATCAATTTTCTTATCCCGTCCGACCATAGACCATACCACCCAAGGAATACCCTATAACTCAGAAATTTCCTAATTTTATACACAATCCCATAGGACATAATTGATATATGGCCAATCTCATCATCCACCCTCATCCACATCCCAGCATAACACCCCTCTAGGTTGAAACCATACCCCATAGGCCACAAGGAACTCACATAACAATTTCCAACTTACCCAACTCACTCAATAATATAACCCCAAAGAGTCTCTCAGACCATTATCCATTTCAAACACATTACATGTAATCCATGAATAAAAATCTAAGGATGTCACCATATATCTTCTTATGAAGAGGTGTCACTATAAATATTCTACCAAAACAAAACTACACTAAGACAACATATTACATTTATCAATAGAGAAAGCAAGATAAATAATACAAATAAATGAAACAGGTTATCACATTATACATGAAATTTATGAATCATATTTCTACTACATGATACATGAAATCCCCCATAAAACTAGATTCATTATACAACCAATACCTCTCATAATTGAGATAACATAACCCACAAAAAACAGAACCACAATTATTCAACACCTCAAATGGGTTTTCACTATCCACATGACACACTAGAATGCCTTACTGTACAAATGGAAAGGATTCCACTAGAAGTAACTTCTACCCAAGGCCCCCATCACATTAAATAATATAAAACCTCACTCTCATGATTAGCTCTTATAGAAGGGTATTGTGGTAAGGGAACATGATAGGAGAAATAAAAATACAGGAATAATTAGACCATGTGGATCTCGTTTAGGTGATATCAAAATAGATAACAAACAAAAATAGATTCCCACTTACAGATTAGAAGTGTAGAAGTAAAGAATTACCTGATTTCAGAAAGATATTCGAGAGATACCTTGGGGTGAAGAGAGAGTGTCGGAAGCAATTAGGTTGGATGCAATTAGGAAGAGGGACTCTGGAATTGCTTCTATTTGGGGGGAAACTTTTCCAACGGTTTGTTAAAACTATTGAGAAATATTGTATTTACCAATGGTTTTTAAAAATCGTTGGTATATATATATATTTTCTAAGCTTTTCCTAATGGTTTACTCAAACCATTGGGAAAATCTAATTATCATCCCATTATCCCAAAGGATTGAAGAAACTGTTGGGAAAAATTAATTATACCAATGGTTTATTCAAACCGTTTGTATAAAAGTGTTGGGAAAACACAATTTTCCAACAGTGAGTGTACACCGCAAAATGCTCTCCCAAAAGATAATGTCTCCAACAGCTCAAAGCATGCACAACTACAGCTAACTCAAGATCGTGTGTCATGTAATTAGTCTCATGTGGCCTCAACTACTGAGACCCATATATAATGACTCCTTCCTCCTGTATAATCATTGCTCCCAGCCTGATGCCTGATGCATCGCAGTAAATGTTGTAGATCTTTTCCAGCTCTTCCAAAATCAGTATCGGTGCTAAATTCAATCTCCCTTTCATCTCCAGAAAGGATTAATCATAGGAATATATCCATAAGTACTTCTCACCCTTCTTATTTAGGCCTTTCATTGGCACTGATAAGCATGAAAATTACAGTATAAAGCATCTGTAGTAACTAGCCAACCCTAGAAAACTCCACACCTCAAAAACGCTCTTCGACTGATCCCAAGAAACTACTACTCTCACTTTCATTGGGTCTACTGATACTCTTGTCTCTAAGATAACATGACCAAATAAGTAAATTTTGTCTATCCAAAAGTGGAATTTTGATAGCTTAGCATATAACTTATGTTATCTTAGTGTACTCAATACGATCTCAAGATGGGTGGCATGGTTGTGTCGAGTGTGAGAGTACACCAAGATATCTTCTATGAAGACTAACACAAAAGAATCCAAGTAAGGATGGAACACTCAGTTCATCAGTTCCATAAAAATAGTTGGTGTGTTCATGAGACCAAACAAAATAACCAAATACTTGTATAAACCATACCTACTCTGAAAGTCCGTAAGAGGTATATATGATGGTCTAACGTGCAACTGATGATAATCAGATCTCAAGTCAATATTCAAGAACACTCGGGCTCCTCGAATATGATCAAAGAGATCATCAATCCTCTACAAAGGATATCGGTTCTTGATCATCAACTAGTTCACCTTCTAATAATCCACACAAATTCTGAGGGTATTTTCCATATTCTTCACAAAAAGTACTGGTGAACCCCCAAGGAGAAGTACTGGGTTAGATGAAATCATTTACTTGAAACTCCTATAACTTCTTCTTGAGCTCCTATAACTTTGGTGTAGCCATCCTATATGGAGTAATGGACACTGGTGCCTCTCCTGGCACATGCTCAATAAAGAAATCTACCTCTTGCTCAAGCGGTAAACCTAAAAATTCATATGTAAAGACATCCATAAAATGATCCACCCCTAGAGTAAAGTTCATCGGTGAAGTCCCCCAGTCATCCAGATATAAACTAGAAATATGATTCATAATTCCTCTCAACCCATTATGCTCAAGTCCAACTCTTCTTTCCTGTACATCCCATTCTCCCTTTTGTAGAAAAGTCCTGCCCTCTGGTGATGTGAAACTCACCCTACGGTGATAGCAGTCAACAAAGGCTGGAAAAGAGACCAAATAGTACATTACAATAATGACAGTTAATCCTGTCATCTCTAAGACATAGAGGTCCTATAAGAAGTGACACCCACCAACCTCAAGAGGGCACTCCTTGAACTAATGTACACTAGCCGTACTAAACCCCAATGGAGTGTTTATCATCATAACATCCTCATAAGTAAAGATATAGAGCCCAAGGCTCTCCACAATAGTAAAAAATATAAAACTATGGTAATCCCATATATCAAAAAGTGTAGAAGGTAAAACTAAGGCAACTAGAGTTGTTCCTCTAACCATAGATGGTTCGGGATCCTTCTCCTAATGGGTCTGCTCTTCTACAAAAGTATGACCTGTACCATGGACCTACGACCCTTCCTGACTACCCTGAGTTGATCCCTATAGTTGTTTCTAGAAACCTTCCATTTGGATACCATGACCATGACCACCTCCTCGTCCTGAACAGCTTGATGAACTCCAATTCCCTGACTGATGAGAAACCAGTGGTCTTGCTCCTGAACATGGAGACATAACAGAACTCCTATCACCCACTGCTGGTGATAAAATCCGGAAAAAGCACTGAAGATGACGCATCTTTCTATAATATCGGAACTCGTTCGGAAAATGTGGTCTTGTGTGCCCACACTTCCCACAATGGAATAATACCACCTAGATACTTGAAGAAACATCACGAGAAAACTCCCTACGGTGATTCCTGCTATTTGTTGAAGGAGTAATAGCCCTGGATGATAAACCTCCCTAAATCACAACTCCCAACTCCCTCAGATTATGCTCAGTAATCAGCACCTGGTTCACTATATTCTTCACCAAATTCAGCCTGAAAACATTCACCTAAGATCAGATGTCATACCTGAGACCTTCCTCAAAATGCCTAGCCAAAGATAACTTACCACCTCCCAGAACTGGTGATAACTGCTGAAGCTCTATAAAATGTGAAGAGTAATCCATAACTGAAAGAGTGCCCAAATCCAAATTCAATAACTCTCAGGCTTGGTCAGCCCTCAACGTATCGGGGTAGAAGTAATCATCAAAGGTCCTCTGAAACTCTTCCCGAGCCATATCCCAATGACATCTCGCATGTGAGAAAACATCACACCATCTCTTAGTGGAATCACTTAGAATGTACGTCACGAGCTTCACCCTCCTCTCCAATGGAATCTCCAGATGCTCAATGATAGAAATCATGGCCTCCAACCATGACTCTACATCCTGTGGTCCCCTATCCCCTAAAAAGGTGATAGGATTCTACTACTAGAACACGCGCGTCAACTCATCCATAGATGGGATAGGATGCAGTGCTCCCTGAAAATTCTATAACATACTCATAAAGCCTTCACAAAAATGTGAATAATCACTTGCGTCTAGTATAATATATGGTTCCAAGATGGGAATGACAGGAGGATCTAGCCTAAGTAGTAAAAAGTAAACAATCCTACAGTTTCCAATTATATTCATTTACATTTATTAATTATTCAATCTATTGAATAATCTAACCTCAGGATCTAGCCTAAGCTCTATATCCCATTGTATAATAATAATAAAACAGACGTCTCAAAAGACCATATAAACAATCAATTGAGACCGAGTACAAGCTTGTGATTTGGCTTGGTAGACTCATCACAATCAATCTATAATTCATAAGCAACACTCTGGGAAAGTTTTCACTATCTAACCCCACTGGTTTAACATGTCATCAATTCAATAAATAATGACCCTATAGAAAATCTCACATAGTCTAACCCCTTTGGTCTCACATAGAACTAATAATTTAGAAACAACCACCTGGGTAGCTCTCACGGTCAATATCCCCTTGGTCTTAAAAGAAACAATAAATTCTAATGACCACCTGGAAGCTCTCATAGTCGATGACCTAAGTTACAACATTCATTTAATAACGACCCTCTGGGTAGCTCTCATGGTCTAACACCTCTGGTCTGTGACCACCTAGAAACCCTCACGGTTATTACCTCTGGGTCAACATAACAACAATTCGTACATAAATGACCCTACCTCGGGAAACTCTCACAGTCAATTCCCCTTGGTCATGCATTCACAATTAGAATCATGTGCATCTAAAATAAATGGTAACTTCATCCTAACAACATGAGGCATGGAAAATAAAGCAATACTAATAGTCATTCTAGACCAAATGTCTAGAATCAATCAAACATGTGAAATGCACCCATAATCAAGAAATAAAACCTTATGAATAATCAATAATGCTTTCTCAAATAAACACACCATAATAAGTCTTAAACAAGGTTAAATTCCAAAACACGCAACACCCTAAACATCGGTATTCGGTAATTTTAGCATATATAATCCATAGACAACCAAATAAAGGCACAAAACACCTACCTTGATGTTGTACGAAGAACACTCTTGAACAGTCACCCTTGAATCAGCCCAAATCGATGTAAATCTACAAAAAGGGTAAAAAAGATCAACCCTTGATAACTCCAGAGAGAGGGTAAATCAGTAAGAGAGGCTCTAGGGGAAGAGAGAACTCACCGGTGGAAATCCAATGCACCTGGCGGCGTCTCAATCAGATCCCAGATGGAGGAATGGGAGGAGCTCGAAGTTTTTTTGTTTTACATCACTCTCCTATATGAAACACGAGGAAAATAATTGTTTTCTGGAGATGAGACGCGACCCCACTCCTTCTCATCAATTAAAAAGAAAAGTACATGACATGTTCATTTAATGTACACACTGTGTAATAGCCTCAACCGGCTCCTGCTTTAGGTGGTCTACCAGGTCACCCACATGGTCATGTACTCAGCCATTACATGGCCAGTACACAGCTACACGTGGAAACTAGGTACACGATGTGTACTTAGAAAATTTCTCATTTATTCCTTTTTCCTCAATGACAACCTAAAAAAGATCCATAGCTGAAATGAAGATCCAGGTTCTTACACAAATAGTTCTCTTAAATATCTCAATACATTTTTTTGTGATTCTTAGATAGATGGAGAAGTTTGATCTATGTGCATCATCCAACAGCTCCTTCTTTAACTCCAAATTTGAAGGTACTCATAATCTTGACCCAAATCTCACAACTCCTTCATTAACATCGAAATACTAAGATTTTCCTTTTCTTATAGATTTCACTTTATTTTGAGTTCCCACATCATCTCTTTGAGTATACTTTACCCTCCCAAGAAGGGTTGTTTGAGAAATAATTTGTGAAAGGAGTGATGATGTTACTTCCTTTATGATTCTCATTTCTATCCTTTTCAAATCTAAGAAGATCAGATCCTTCTCAATTCTCATCAATGATAAAATTTTTGTATAATTCATGCATAGAGAATATTCCACTTAATTTTCATTGCCATGATGGTAGTGGATTGAGTTTCATAGTCTTTGATTATCTTCAACCATTGGCATTGGTTAATATTCATCTCTTTTGGTGTGAATATATACATGAGGCTTTTGTGATCTGTATATATTTAACACTTCTCCCCAAAGAGATAATTTCATCATATTTTCAACATGAAGATCACTTCACCCAACTCTAGATCATGTTTTGGGTGGTTCTGTTCAAGAAATTTCAATTTCCCTGAGGCATAGGATATCACTTTTTCATTCATCATTAACACACATACCAATACCTTCTTTAAGGCATCATTGTATACCATAATATATTCTACACTTATGGGTAGTGTGACTATAGGTGCAGTGATAAGACTCTTATTTAACTCCTTTAAGATCACTTCTCATTCATCATTCCAAAAAAACTTTACTCCCTTCTAAGTTATCTTGGTTAGAGGGTTTTACAATCGTGATAAATTTCTCAAAAATCGATGATAGTACCCAGCTAATCCAAGGAAAATATAATTATTTTTTACAGATATTGGCCTCAACCATCCTACAATCTCTTCATTCTTTGAAGGTCCCACATATATCCCATTTCTTGTGATAATATTCAGCAATAATGAGGCTTTATTCAATAATAACTCACATTTTTTGTACTTGGTATAAAGATTCTCCTTTAGTAAGGTCTTTATCATAACACTTAGATTCTCCTAACGATCCTCTTTACTTTTGGATTATATTATAATATCATCTATAAATACTAGCAAAAAAATTCAAGGTAATATCTAAAGACTATATTCTTCAATTTTATGAATATTGTTGGAGCATTAGTGAGTTTTAATAGAATTACTATAAACTCATAGTGCCCATACCTTGTATGAAAAGAAGCCTTGGGGATTTCCTCCTTCACACTAACTTGGTAATACCCCAACTATAGATCCACCTTGAGAAGTATTTATCTCTATGTAGATGATCAAACAATTCATTAGTCCATGGAAGAGGATACTTGTTCTTTATTGTGATCTTTTTTAGCTCGTGATAATCAATGAAAAGGTGCATTGACCCATCCTTTTGCTTGAAGAAGAGGACCGGTGCACACCATCATGAAGCACTTGTGTGTATGAACCCTTTATCCATATTTAATGGCCCTAAGGCCTTATATTTTTATTTATTTTTGATAATTCCCTTTTAAGGGTTGAAGGGGTACCCTTACATATCCCATAGGCTTCGTGGCATTACATAGCCCGAAAGCCTTAGAGTAATTCATCCCAGACTATGAATACTTGTAACTATACTTCCTTAGTGTCTACATCATAATTTAATCTCTCAACTTTCACATGGTTGTTCATCTATATTTCATGTGAAGAGATGCATAGGCCAAGTATCGATGAAAATTGACATACCCTCTCATTATTCAAAATCTATCATCTCTTCTTTTCTGAATGTTCCTGCTCTGAAACCTCATCTACACCCTTCTACTTATAGAGTATGTCTATTACTTCTATATAACATGTAGCTTGATGTCCTTGATTTGTCTTGAAGGCCTTGATGTGTCCCTAAATCATTTCTTCAGCTCATCAAGTTCCACAATATCCATTCTATAAGGAATCATGGATAATGGTAATGTAGCAGGTATAATCTCGATTGAAAATTCAACCTCTCGACTTTGAGGATGAAAAACCAATTATTTAGTAAATACATAATCATATTCCCTCACAATGGTCATGTCTTCAAGGATGGTTTATTCCTTATAATGAATCATTGGATCTAGATATTCTTTCTCATAGGGAAATATTATCCCTACTTGAGATGTTGGTGTTAAATAATATTAATCATCGTTTGTGAACTTATATAGAATCGAGGGTCGATTCCTAGTACGAAGAGTGATTTACTTCTCATGGAAATTTATGTTGTCTCTATTCAAGTAAATTTAATCCATACTCAGGATCACATCAAATTACACCAAAGGGAGTATCACAAGGTTCTCTTGGAGGTCCATCCCATAAATTTTGATTGGGGATTATTTATATACTTTGGATTCAATAATTTTCCCATTTATAATTTTCACTGACATCTCTAATTACATGCTTTGTGGTGGTGTTTGAATAGTTCTACTTAAATTTTTTGATTTTAAGGAATTCATAGAACCAAAATTAAAAAGTGTTTTTTATATTCTTGAATGAATAAATAGTTTTCCTTTAACCACTTAATTGTCAGGATCCACCTTAGTAGTTGTGGTGAAAAAACATCACCCTTGCTTCCTTATAGGCCTTTAGTTGTCTCCAAAAACCTTTGGATTACTACATTGGTTTGAAAAGTTCCATGGTTCCTTTCAGTTGAAGTAGTAAAAATTGAACTAAGGGTTGACCATAGAATTCCTTTCTTTTATCTCATTAGTGGGTTTCTCCCATCGTCAATCTCTAGCTATGTTTCTTTCATTCTTTCACCTAAATCATTTCCTTGTTACCCTTTGTAATTTTCCAGGGTACTTCTTTCCAACACTTTTTACAAGTGGGATGTTGAAATTTCTTGGAACGGTTAGATTTCTCCATCAGACCACCATAATTAAACACCACTTTCTAATTCTAATCCCTGTGATACCCTTGAGATTCTATGATCTCCATTTTTACTTAAAGGATATATCAGGCAATTTCATCATAGCTATCAAAGTCTCATATTTACAGGGAATTTCTTATACTATGTTTTATCCCACCAAAGAAGTTGTCAAATTTTCATTCATGGGTAACAACAAATCCAAAGTCTTATCATGCATGTCTTGTGAATCTTTAATTCTATGCCCTAATATATTTTTTGTCTCTTTTTCTGAGATCAAGGAAATATCATTCTATTTTAAATTGGAGAGTGTGAAGAAAATATCTATCGAAAAACATTTTTTTAAATTCCTTCCACCCCAACCCTTCAATATCTTACTTAGGCTTCATATTCTTGACCAATTACCACCACTGATCATCTTCTCCAACCATATAATAAAAATCTAGTTGAACCTTCCCATTCTCAGAACATTGAATGATGGATAATATCTAGTCAATGGAGTTGATCCATTGTTCCTCAATTAAGGGATTGTATGATCCATAGAAGTCCGTAAGTCTTTGTCACATAAAGGTCTCAATTGCATCTTGTTCTTTCTTAGGGGGATTTGGTCGCTCCTCCTGATCAAGGTTTCTATTCATAACCAGATTCATCTAAGAGATTATTGTTAAAAAAAAATTATTCCTACTCCTATCAAGTTTGGAATCTCATTTGGGAAGTCACCACATTTCCCTTCACATCAGTTTCTTACATGATTCCTACTCTTTTTGGACATTGTCTAGAATAAAGGGAAAATTAGGGATGAGTATTTTTAAACTATTAAACACATAAATGGGAATCCAAGGATATTAAATAGATAACTTATAAATTTCATGTATTTCCTTAAATTATGAATTTATATGATTAAATATATGTTATTCATGATCTATTTCCTAACATATACTCTTATGGTCATTTTTTGTTCCCTTAATAATGTTTCATAATGAACTTGTAAATTTACTAAATAAAATACCTCAGGGGTTTCAAACTAGGCTTATAGTAAAGAACATTATTGTTCACCAATTCTCGGTTGATTCTAGATCAATATAGTATTTTCGAGTTTTACCCATATGTACATTTATTCTAGAGCCAGATCCACTTGTAGTGTCTATATAGGGATGTATTTTCATAATAATCCACTTACTCTATACTTTACCAAAATTTAGGTATGTTTTCTTGTACATATTTTTATCCCTAAGGCTTTCTCTAGAGTTTTGTAATCCTAATCCAAAAAATAACTAAACTTTTACTTTGATACTAACTATGAAAATACTTCTCTTTATTAAATATTGATTTGTGATTTATTACATGAAATTAAACATAATACAACCCAAAAGATCTATAAGTATAGTGTATTTATGAATTAAGTACATTACATAATAACTTAATATAGGGAATACATCATCTTTATTTAAAACTTCCTTAACATGATCATATTATTCTTTAATACATAACAATACAAAGGATAACCTGGGGACATACATAAGAAAGGTTTGATCTATAAATACCAATAAGGGAATAAACATTACATAACATGAATAAATTAATACATTTTAAACAATAGGAATATCAATGATACATAAAAGAGGTTAGAATCATAAATATGAACAATGATCCATGATATAGCATGATAATCATAAAGGAAACATGGGAAATGTGGAAACAACTTAAAACACTACATCATAAACATAGGTTAATGATAAATTCTAAGAAATCATAATAAAAAAGGTCTTGTTATGGAATAGGTTCACTCCCTAATCCCTTGCATGATGTCCCATGAGACTTAAATATTACCTAATGCATTAGAGTGCTATATAATTTTAGGTGCACCTGTCACTTTAATTTCATTCTCATTCTTAAATGTGTCACATAGATCATACAACATGGATTCATTCATCAACACATTTTATTCCATGGTCAATAATTTTGGAATACATATATGTAAGTACCAAATAAAAAAAATTATAGTTTCGTAAAGGGGAAAATCCTTGATAGAAAATGGGTATAGGTATTCACTGCAGAATTGTTTGGCATGGAAAATTATGGTGAAATTTCATCCACATAATAGGGGTATGGGAATGTTCATGAGAGGTAATGATGAGAGTCAAAGGGGTTTCTAATCATTTATAAATAAAATGTATAGTAAGGGAATATGGAATAACATATCCCAACATTAATAAATGAAGATAAAACCCTAAGATAAAGAATACACTTGAATAGAGAGGATCCATTACCTAAAGAGTATGATACCAAATGTTTGGGAGGAACTTCTTAAGAGCTTGGGGTCACCTTGGGGGGACTCTTTAGAGGGTATGGAAGACTAATAATGTGATCCAAGGATTTTTAGTGAATTGAAATGGGATCTTGGTGGGTTTAGGAGAGGTGAATTCTTTATTATTTCTCAAACTTAGGTTTTGGACTCTATATAATAAAATAACCGAAAACACAAATCATCTCATGGTTTTTGCCCATAGTTTCTATAAAATATGTGGGGTTTAAATTATTTTATAAGATAAAGGTCCGAAAATATTAAAATAATGCCCTTTCTAATGTGGAAGTGATTCATAATCTTAAATAAATGTTTTTAAAACCTTGAAATATATTATAGGTTTTGGAGGATTCATAAAGTCTTTATATAATTAATAAAATAAACATAAAATCAAATTATTTTTAAAGGAAAAAATATATTTGATCAGGGATACCCTTTATATAATTCATTACATCACTTTTGGGTCATTATGATGTCATAATACACACCATATATTGATATGGTATTTAATTTTTAGTTGAAAATTTGATTGTCTTAGAAAATTATGAAAAATTAACCATTGCATAATTTCGACATTATTATTCCAAAAATAATATTAATTTTATCTAAATAGTTTTCTATGTATTTTAATTTTTACTTTTAGACTAATAATCGAGATTTATTAATAAATTATGTTTTTCTTAACAATAAAAATTTTCAAACCCTTATTTAATAAAAATTACATGGTTTGGGTTCTGATCTCAATGAGTTTGAACTTCTCTCATAAACGATTTTTATCATGATTAAGTTGTTAGATGTCAACTTGGTCTTTGTAAAGGAAAAGGAATGTGGATGTTATCTACCTTATAGTCTTTGATAAATGGGATTTATAGGGTATGATCCTAATGGTTGAGGTCATCGCTTCCTTTTTTTGTGTTAATTGGATTTGAAAAAACCATATATTTAAACTATTCATATGATCACTATTAAATGGATATATTATCATTGGTTATCATTCTTAATGGCCTTTAAAATTTGACAAGATATAATAAAACCAAATACGTGCATGTGTTTTCTATAACCATATAAAGTAATAAGACATTTAATTAAATTCTAAGGGGAATTTTATTTTTAGATGTTTGGTTCATTACAACAAAGGAACCTTAATTCCATTTTCTCTTAAGCATAGGCACCCTAACATTGGACCTCCTAATTTACACTCCTCCATGGAAGGTTCTACACCATGCCCCACCCAAAGGAAAATTAGCCGTGGAAACATAATCCCTAAAGGTGGAATCACCAAGCAAAATAGCTTACCTATCTCGATAGAGATTCATTTTTTTCAGACATTACTCTCTCCTTGAAACGATCCCCCTTGGGGTGTATCCCCACGTACTATCATCATGGGATGTCACTCTTCCTTCTATGTGGGATTACACCCTTCATCTAGCACCCCAGGAAAATTTCATACATAATCCATGTACCTTTCATACATAATCCTCGCACCATCCCTTGTTGATTCTCCTTTCATGACATGATCGTCCATACCGCATGATATTAAACAGGATGGATCAGTCATATTATATGAACCTAAACTATGGAAGTGAAATACATGGGTTTTTATCCCTTTCTCTTAAATAGGGTACATAGGACACCTCCCTTAGGTTCAATCCTAACACCCCCAACATCACCACCAAACCCCCAAGTGTGGAATCTTCCCCCTTAGGGATACACTCCGGCAAATTCCAAGTGTGAAAGCTTCCCCCATGGGGACACACTTAGTCAAAATATTCAAGTGTGATGATATTCAACCCTGGGGGCACACTTAGTGACCCATTTATCCCTAAAATACATTAATCAGGTGACTCATCTATCCCATCAAGATGCTAAAACTATGAGGCATATATCCCTACAAGATGTTAAACCTGCGACCCATATATCCCAGAAAGACATTAAACCCATGAACCATCTTTCCCCACAATATGTTAAACCTGCAACTCATATTTCCCTATAATATGTTAAACCTATGACCCATCTATCACTATAATACATAAAACATGTGTCCCATATGTCCTTACAAGATGTTAAACCTATGACCAATCTATCCCCACAATATATTAAACTAGAAACCCACATGTCCCCACAACACATTAAACCTGTGACCCAACTATCCCCACAAGATGTTAAATATGTGAGCAATCCATATGCACAAGATGTTAAACTTGTAACCTGATCCAAAATCTCAACCTCATACAATAAACATGGGATGAATGAGGTAAAAATCCTCAGAATACTTATGCACTAGGAATCAACTAACTCATGGAAAACATGGGATGCCTTAGGTTTCATGCCTAAGATGCCTCCGACTTCAAAAATAGATGAATTTATAGGTTCTTAACAAACCCAACATCCATAAATTCATAGAAACACTAAAATTTATAATCTAATATAATTGATGGTTTCTTCCCAGTCAAGATAGATGTAGAATAATTAACTAGAATCCACCTTAACATGTCACTAGAAATGAGTTTCAAAAACATGAATCAAATCTATGAGGGGGACCTGGTGTAGGCAACGAGATCCAATGAAAAATACATGGAAGAAGGAACCAATATACCATCATCCTATTTCTATTAAGTAGATGACATCACTGATAAAATTGATGGAATTCACCCACCTTCCGAAAGTATGAATACAGGGAAACAAGAAAATGCATAGACGTCAGGCGGAAGTATGTTGTGCAGCCTCAACAAAAATCATTAGAAAAAAATGGTAAAACCGGCATGAAACTATTATACTTAAACTATGGGCAATAGTAATGTTGGGTCACTGTTAGATTTTCATGTCACTGGAAAAATATATTCAGTGTCAATTCCCACTAGTCAAGTGATGGTCCTAGAATGAAACTCTTCTATGACTTGGGCTAGATAATGTTGG
Source organism: Viscum album (assembly GCA_963277665.1). Classification (NCBI taxonomy): domain Eukaryota; kingdom Viridiplantae; phylum Streptophyta; class Magnoliopsida; order Santalales; family Viscaceae; genus Viscum; species Viscum album. Next base: position 564,904,100 of record OY728120.1, on the reverse strand, counting down.
GCGTACTTGGCCTACAAAATCATCAGTGTGGATCCCCCCTCTGTTTTAGAAAGAATGGATGAAATTAGGAAATGGGAATCTCTTTTACTATATTTTTACTAATGGATGATTCCATATACTCTACAATACTCAAGCTATAAGAAACCAGAAACCTAACGCTAATAGGCATAGGGGCAAGGGAAATTTTAGCATGGAAATATCGCATGACTATACTCATACCATGAAATCCATCATGACTTCATCTACTAGGATCCCAAGCCCCATATCTCCCTAAAATATCATCCAAATGAGGGTGATCAATGCCCTTATTCTCCAATATGAATAAGAAGGGTTCATTCCCACTAGGGATATGACCCACCACGATCTTGAGGAATAAGTTCATCATCGACACTGCATCCCTTGAGGGCCACTCACAGGGTAACCACCCCACATTCCAACTAAAAACTGCTTCGGGATCCTCTCTCATGATTACTTGGATAGATCACTCCCTTGTTTCTAGAAGGTAGGGGATTTTTGTGTCATACCCATTGCGGAAACCACTTTGGAGCTTCCCAAGAGGGCTCCCACTTGGTCATTTCTGTTCCAACACAGACTAGTCACATAGGTCAATGAGTGGGTTGACTCCATCCCTAGTCTTCTGGACCTAGCCAAGAACTCCTGATGCCAACACCAGGGGAAGGCCCAGAATAATTCCTAATAGGATGTGTCTTATGCAGCTCCATTGGCCCCTTCCACTATCTATGTACCACATCACATTCCTACAATAGGTAAACAGTGATCCATCTTCTCCCTCCTAGAATTGAGACCCTAGCTGCATCTCAGGTAGTATAGGTTAACTATCTCATTCATCGGTGCCACTTTAATCAATTTCAGACCATCTAGTGATGAGGAATACCAGCACAGAGGTCCTCCCCACACTACTGCCAACTAGAACAGAGTTCATCCCTATGCTGAAAATATGTTTTTCTCTAAATAACCATCCCAAAGAAGGAGGTTAAACACTCATTGTAGGGATCATGCCCATAGCGCAGATTGCAATGCACATTTAAGGAACATAATATACTCTCAAAAACTCCCTCTTGGAGAAGTCTCACATCATCTGAGGTGGTACCCTAAGTAGTGCCTTTTCACCATCAACCAATCAGACTCAGAAGAAAATGATGATTCAATAAGGTAACCTTCACTACCAATGCTCAAGATGGGGGGAGAGTCCCATTGATTGAGGCTTACGATCACAAAATTCAAAGTACATAATGTCTCTAAATCCCTCTACATGTACCTACAGGTGAAGGAGGTATTAGCCTACATTCAATAACTTTCAGTGATACCATCTCAATAATTGTCAGTTTCCCTCATCTCTGCCTCCACAATAGAAGTTTGAGAGATGTAAGGATCTGGGTTGATTCCATCAATTGATGTTGAGCACTCCATTGAGCCTTAAATGTATGATACCTCATTTATACATGAGGAAGTGGTAAACACCCTGTACTACATGAATATGATCTTGATGTTGTTTCCTCTTCTGAGATACATTCTAGGATGTAATGGATATTTGACTTGTACGGATCTTCCCCCCTGGTAGATCAGTATCCAAGAAAGTCTTTATTGGTGATAACTACCTTAACTCGACCTTCACCAATTAGGGCTTATGCTGACCACGAGCGGGACCATCCCCCCAGTAGTGAACAAGAGGATTTGGGGGAAATAATGTCCTCCAACCAGATATTAGTTTTGTTTTGGCCACCCGCATCTCTGAATTTTGTCATCCCAGAGTCCCTCACCAAGGAACATGTAGTTTATTTTCTACAAAATGTATATTCAATGTTACACCATCTTTAGGATCGACATCTGGCATACCCCAATAGCTATGAACACCTCAATTCCATTCACCAATAGTGATAGAGTGTAGAGATCGCATCACTCATGGTAGCTCAGCAACCTAAATCATATGTATACCACCAAACTCTCTAGAAAACCTATATTTGGATCCTCATATTGCTTATTTAGGTCATGAAAGAGGTGTTTCAACACATGAATATTAAAGTATGGGGATGTATGATGCCCTCCATTTCACTCTTATATTATGGAAATGATGGGAATATCGATCTAGCCAGCATACTGATGGTGAAGGTTTCTACCTAACCACCACCATGGTGAACATGTTCACTATCAAACCTCCATAGGATCATAGAAACATGTCCACCGGCATAGGAAACAATAGGTAAAACCTACCTCAAGGGGAGACACAATACTAATCGGACCCCATGATAGGCACCCATACTCATCAGCAGAGGATAGTGCTAGGTCATGGGAGTCCCCTTAATGATACATTACTACCTGACTCTTGGTACATTGAAAAAGTTAAGGGTAATGTCAATCCCACCGACCTGTATGAGGTTGTACTAAAAGTTGAGTTAGACCCTAGGATAGCTTCCTTGCTTTAGGAACTTGAGGAATATAATAAGATCAATGTTGAGATTATTTTTGAGAAACACCCTAACCATGAAAAAGTCAAAATGGACCCCATCTCACCTCTATTGGGGCACTCAAACCTCCTCATCCATGAACCCAGATTTGAACTTGTTGGCCTTATGCCCCTAGTCAAGGTATATGTTGGGGGATATGGAAAATGGTCGAGATATGATTCACCATACCTACCTGAGTAGTGTGATTATACACCCCATTATCAAGTTCATGTCACTACCTAAGTTTATGAGCCTTTCAATGCATTGGTGAACACACATCCTCACTAATATGATGTGATAATTGCTCTTTTATACCATCTAAAGGCACTAGAAATGTGATAGGTGGCCATTCGCCCTGAAGGAAAATCATACCCAACATGGTTGGACTATGTTAAACTTTCCCCATAGCTTGGTAATCCTAGATTCACCCCATTTAATGGGATGGGTGAACTGTTATAGAATTTATCTCATTTCACCTCTAAGTTTAGTCTATTGTTGGAGACTCGAGAATAGTAGGAGGCCACCAAGCACAATTTATTTATACATAATTTGGAATGAAATGTGTTAATTTGGTACAGGTAGTTTCCCATAGGGTTTGTTTATAGTTGGTAGGACCTCTATAGATATTGTATCAACCATTTTAGCTCCACCTCATGAAAGAAGAGAATCGCTAGCCTCTTCAAATGAAAGTAGAGGCTCGATGAGTGAGTTGTTAACTTCTTCTCCTGGTGGAAGGGCCTCTTATATTTGCTCAATATGAAACTTTCCCAAGAAAAGATGCTTACAATGTGTTTGGAGAGTGAAAAATATGAGCTAGTCACTACCCTCATCTCCCTGAACTACCCAATTGGATTTCAAGAGTTCTCCAAAAATGATCAGCATCTAGAAGAAGCCTTCTATAAAACTAAACAACACTCATGCCCATTTCCCCTTCAAGCACCATCAAGAAGGCCCATAAAATAGAGATACTTGTATCCATGAATGAAGAGTCTCCTAATATAGTACACCAACTGGCCCCTTTACGAGATGAACCTCACCGTGTGTTGACCCTCTAGTCATAATGACACTTGGTGCAACCCCTCCAAGCACAACCTCTCCAAGCACAACCACCTCAACAAGAGAATGTGGATCCAACCCCCTTTAAGGCTAGGATCCCAGGGTTTCTTTCATATAAATAAGGAACAATACTTATTCCATAATGGATGAATAGGTCCCAAGATATTTCATCTAAGCCCTAGAAAATGGAATCTTAAAGTTTCTAGAATGCAGGAGACCTAGGAAGGCCAAACTCACTGGTCATGCTGATTATTGACTATATCACAGAATCCCCTGACACACCATCAAAGAATGATTTTTATTAAAAGATTTTCCCCATGAACAAGTAGATCACAACTTAGATAAATTGGATGACATTCCAGTATAGGTGGCACATGTCTCCACTAACCACAATAGTGATAATGAAGGCTCAAGTGAGTGGAAACAGGTCCCCATCCTTGTAAAGAAGAAATATAATGAATGGTTGGATCGTAAGATAGTCTCTCACACACATGGTATCATACGTGCACACTTAAGTAATCCAGATTCCCCTATGGTTACCATGACTCATCTGATCATTGCCTCCACATCTTTATTGTAGCTTCTCAAGTCCCAGAAGAATAGACATCGACAACATAAGGAAAATTATAATCCCCCACCAATGTCGAAACTAGCTCACACCCTTGGAAACTTCATGCCTCTTGAGTTGAGATATGTGCCTGAGGTTTTCCAAGTAATTGATTATTATATTAATTAGGAGAAACAATAAAGCTCCATAAATGCTTTTGAACTACTGGTCCAATTCACGTCACCCAAAAATGAGGAATTCTATGTGGACCCCTCAGGTGCCTTTGGCCAATGCCATCAAAGATGAATCATAGGACACACTAGTAGATGGAATTTTCATGTTGTCACTTCAAACCAAGATATTAATGATATTAAAACCAAGAAAAATATTTTTACAAGGCTTAGTAAGCATATCCCTCCTAGTCTACTCTATCAGGTATGTCCCCATAGAATATTGTATTAGTTGACTGTGCAACTCAATCATGATCATGTCATGATCAATCAAGTCTAGATAGGGATTAACCTTAGATGACTAACACCCATTGATTAGTTTTTCAAAGTATAACAATAATACAACAGTAGAATATCACCAATACTATCTAAGCCCCAGCAATTTAGATAGTTGTATCCATTCCACCCTCTTCCAAGGAGCAACCCTCTGTGGGGAAAAATATTCCCCTAGCACAAAAGGGTGATGTGTTGAAGCAAATTTTCATCATACCTACAAGGATATCAATCCTTAAGGCACTCCTCGTATCAAAGAAAATGTGTGAGGCACTTTATTTTGCCTTAGAAATCCCCCTTCAGTTTGAGTTTGAGATATTTGTCACCAAATCCAACTACGTAGAAGAGGCTAAGCAAGAGGAATGTCAAGAAATTTTCTTGTTTTTGTAGAGAAAATAAGGGTATCTCCATTCAAGGGGACATATTCCCATTATATATCACAGTGCAGTTAAATGGAATAGATATATATCACTTACTAGTGGATATTGGATCTAGGATAAACCTCATCCTAACACAGATTCTTTATAAGCTAGGACATAAAAAATTAGACATGACCCCCTCCAACCTGAAAATTCATGGGTACGATAAGAGTGAGAAGAATCCACAAGGAAAAATTCAAATGTAGAATCAATTTGGTGGTCTTGTATCAAGCACTGAATTTATTGTAGTCTCATAGGATATTACCTATAACACATTATTGGAAAGGTCCTAGCATCATTTGCATGTAGTGGTCACCTCCACACACCACCAGTGCCTCAAATACTCCAAGGATGGTCAAGCAGGGTTACTTTAGGGTGATGCATCCCCCTTTGACTCCTTTTAGTCCTACTATCTAGATTATGGTTACTATAAAATGGATGTAAATTTGGTAAAAACTAATGGGTTTGAGGGAATCATTGCCCCTAGAAATCTAACATCCATTATAGTTGATTTGTGGTTAGAATTCGAAGATAAATTTGTTCTCCTAAATCACCAGTTATAGCCCACGATCCTAGATATGGGGGGGGGGGGTTGCTTCATCATCTTTAAGAAAAAGGAGTTGTTGAAAATTACCACATACATATATAGTAGATAGGAAAAACTAAAACTGAAAGACCCAACTCATGTGAATTATTGAGAGGTTCTCCCCATTGCCACTGATCCATGGAATTCATTCATGTTCTACAAAGCAGGGAAGACTCAATGAAGGTCGACTCATTTCCATTATTTTTATATCAAGATTGGAACTCACAACCGAAAACTGAATGTAATTGGATCAACATATTCTACAACCATAGTTTTAGTAGAATGGGGACCCCTCAGTAAGGATTCTATATCCTCTAGAGTAGTAACTAGTGACCTCCCTAGGTCAACAGGCTTGTAAGAGCTACCTCCTCCCTCTGATCCCCTAACTCAGATAATGAATATGATTTTGAAGACGTGCCTCATATATTTGAGGAGGGTTTCCCCACAACTATTAATGAGTTAACATAAGTGAACCATGGTATTGTGGAATATTTACAGGCACAAATATGATGCATGTTTTTTAAAAAAATTAATGTTTTTTGATATTTTTCAATGTTAAAAACTATGATTTTTAATGTTTTAATTAAATATAGAAATTTGTATTAGAATTAATGATATTGGTTTAAAATAACTAAAGAAGGTTTAATTTATTTTGGAATTTATTTAAGAATTATTGATAAGAATTTTACTTAATATTTTTTTCTTACTCTTTAATATTTTCATTTGATAAAAAATAGGCCTCCTTTGGTTTCCCTTCAACGAATGCCTATATGCCACTTAGGTGGCTTGCAAGGGGGCCACCTAGACATGCAGGCCCTAGAAGGGACATTCCAAGAGGCTGGGAAGTGTATAGGGGAATCAACCATGCATAGGCTTTCAAGTGGTCAAATCCCATGGATGTATAGGTAGGCCGATGAGAACACGGGTGTGCGGTGGTCAGGCACACACTACCTTGGGAGGTTGTACATGCTGGTTCGGGGCATACTAGAGTGGTGAGGGGAATCCTATAGAACCCCATTGACTTCACTGCCTAGTTCCTCCCACACTCAGGCTTATATGTGAGGGAAAACCACTCATGTGTTTCGATGTGCGGCATGAGCATCATCTTGCTCTGTCGTGGCTCTGCTGCACGCTGTCACAACTACCACTACCACTTCACTCTGCCACCTTTACTCCAATGCCACTTCCACTACCTCTGAGATCTTATCCCATCATTGAAGGCCGAACGCACTCTGTCACAACTACCACTACCACTTCACTCTGCCACCTTCACTCCAATGCCACTTCCACCACCTCTGAGCTCTTCTCCCATCACCGAAGTCCAAAAACACCTTGGGAGATCATCTACATCTATCGAGTGCCCCTATTATCACTACTCTACCATGGTGCCACTTCTTGGCATCACCACCCCCACTTTCACCTGAGAGAGCACCATTTCCACCCATTGATCACCTGATAACCACTAGGACAACCATAACTAATCATCAGGAGATTCATCTCTCACCAAACAACTTCTTCTACACCTCTTGCACCATGTTCGACCTCTGTGATGCATGTTAGAGCCTCCTACGGCCATTGTGAAGGACAGAGGAGAAGAGGAGCTCTGCCTTATCTCACATACTTCACCTTCAGGCAACTACCAAACCCATTTAGAGCATCCTCTAGCCACTATGAAGGTCATAGGAAGAAGTAGGTCCCACCGTCACATGCCACCATCGTTTATACTCAAATACTACTTCCATGAATCATGAATTCACCCCCACACCCATTTCTGCATCTCAAGAACCGTGTGGACTCCTTCCACACAGTAAATTCACACATGAAGGTCTCATGGGTGTGATCTCACTGAGAGATATCAATAGAGATCCCCCTAATTAAAGGATTTATATCCTCCTCTTATTCCTATATAAAGATTTCTTTCCCTCACTATAAAATCATCAGTTTATACCTTTGGGCTAGGATTCCAATGGGAGGAGGAGGTTACACCCACTATTTTCATCATTTTTCCTTTATTTTTATTTTTATTTATTTTTTGGTTTTGTTTTCCTTTAAAGTTTAATTTAAATTATCTATAATTAAATAGTTATAATTCATACATTATTTTCTTTTTATCCAAAGTGTTACACCCTTCTACAATACTCTCTTCTTATTCTCTTCTTCTTCTTCTTTATAATTCAACTTATTCTATTTAATTTTCTTATTATTATTATTATTATTATTTTAACATTCTATTTTATTTTATTTATTAACTTATTATTATTATTATTAAATTTTTAATTTATTTCTCTCTCTCTCACTAATCCAAGTTCTATTTTATTTTCTTTTTAATATTTTTTTCTCTCATCCACCATTTTTATTTTATTTTTATTCTCATTATTCTTCTATTTATTTTATTTTATTTAACTTCTTGTACCATCCACCATTGTGATCTCTTACTCTCAAAAATGAGAGCCTGGCCCCAAGGCTTGGCACAGGGGGAGGTCAAGGTGTTATTGAATTTTCTTTAAATATTATTTTAATTTTGAAATAGATTTGAGCAGCATGCATGGGTAAGGATAATTTCTCGATGTAGTGAATCCCCCCCCAATGACATCAAACAAAATCTATTCTATTATTTTTTTAATCACTTTTCCATATCTCCATTACTTAGTTATTCACATGATGGTGTTGAACTAATCAACAGATGAAACGACATCAATAGTGATAGGTCTTGGAAGATGTCACATCCTGGTCCAAGGCGTGTCATCAATTGAGATTAAATGAGGAGGTGGAATTGAGATTTCATAGGCATTAAATGATTTCCACAATTTATTAATGAAAAATAGTATTTTAAACATTATATTTCATTTTTTGATTATCAAACTAAAATCAAACATATAATGGAGAATAATGATTAAACCCAAAACCGAACTCAAGACTGGGTCCTTTCTCTCTTAACTTAATCTGTTTAGAATTGAATGATTGTTTATATTATCATTTTTCATGTCATTAGTTTAAAAAATTAAAACTAAAAAAATATTTAACATTTTTTCATAAAATATTTAAAAAAAATTGTTTAGGTGAATTAGATTAAGTAGGTGAGTAAACTAAGAAGCTCCTCTAGTGAGATGAACCTGGTCATCTATTGTGCTTCATTAGAAAAATAATTTTCTTTTTTCACACCCTATGATAGGTTTACATCAAAACTGGTTTTGTTGTATAGGATCCAATCAATCATTAATTAACTTTTTCTATTTTCACATTTTAGATATTTTTTAATTACTTTAACAAAAAAATATTTTTACATGATGAATTCAAATGATTATTATTCTATAGGGACTAATTAATCACAGGTGTAGGAACTAGTAGCTAAATCACCCTGGTCTATAGAAGAAAGTGTTTTCATGTGGTCTAGAAATATTAGGTCACATGAAACCATATTTTCATAGAGGTGGAATTCATAGACCTCATCTAGGAGCTCAAAGGGACCCTAGAGCCTCAATTTATTAAAGGATTGGCCTAAGAGCTCACTAATTTCTAGGAGAAATTCCCATAACTTTATCAATAAGTGTCCAAGACATAATAAGATTCATATTTGTTTCATCCCAAGACCATTAAATAAGTTCCCCCAGAAGATTTCTAGGAGCAAGTAGAAAAACAGAAACTCAAATATGATATTCAAGAACTTGAAGAGATAGTGAAAGAACTACAGGGATAGTGGGATTGGATTACTACATATATCCAAGCCCATCAGAGGAATATGAACCTGAACGAAAAGATGAGCCACTTTTCTCCCCTAAGGAGTCTAAAGAGTAAGACTTGCCTATTAATATACATGTGGGAGGTCAACAATAAATAGATCAATTCTAGAAAAAAAATGAGAGGAACTTCTTGATCTTCCCTAACTTTCAAAGAATAATATTGAGAACCATTAATGGAATACACCACCCAAGTGATGGAATTTTAAGTAAAGATGGAGGAGCTCTACTACCTTCCTCCATCCACTGAGAGTTTACTTCAAGAGGCACTCACCACTGAAGAAGAGATTATATCTAAACTGACTAAGGGAGTTCATCTTTTCTAAAACTCTATTTCATTTCATTTTATTGAGTATGAATTGAGTATTAATTCATACTATTTTGATTATAATGATTTAGATAATATTTTTTATTCCATAGAGGAGGATGAAGAAACTAGAAATGCACCTGTGGAGGAACATATGAAGCTCCATGATTTCAACAAAATTTAATTTGATGAGCCCCACTAAAAAATAAAATTTGTTGATCCCAAGGAAATTGGAAAATAGATTATATTATTTAAGGGGAGAAATTTATTATTAAAAATGTAAATTTAAATTTTATTCAAGTAAAAATACCTGCTTATTCTCCCTTTGATCATTCAATTCATTCAGCCTATGTTAATCTATCATTGTAAAAGAAGGATATTTCATAAGTAGAAACCAAGGAAGATGATGGTCCATACTTCATCCTACCCCTTCCATACAAGCTATAACTAATTGAGAAGGGAGAGGATTTAGTATACTTTATCCATGGATAATTTATCACCAAGAAGGATGAATCAAAGTCTAGTAAAATTCAAATGTGGTGGTTCAAATCATGGAAGTTTCATGTACCATCATACTTTGGATAACATCTAGCACTACCTTCTGGAGACAGTAAAAATTCAGGTCTTGCTAGGGGGATCATACAAAGACTTATCCCATTATAATTTATTTCAATTAATTTAGATTTAAATTTCTTAGGAAGTAGTCAATCATTCATCCCACTATCTATTATCTTTTTGAGCTTTAATGACATAATCCTTGTGCTTAATTGAATAATTCTCTTTTGTAGGTTCATAATTGAAGAAGGAATCCCCAAACAATGAAGGATAAGGACTAATATTTCGGGGAAAGGGAGTTCAATTTTTATTGTTTATATTTAAAACTCCTTAAATTTTTGTCTAGAACATGTTTTGAGCTTTAAAGTTTAAATTTCATTCCCATAATTTAATTATGCTTTACTTGACTAATCTAGGAGGCCTGAGCTTCTTAGGAATCCTATGATACAATGTTTTAGATTTCAATGGTAATGAGATTGAATGAGTAAAATGGGGAATTTAATTATTAAATTGAAGCATGGATTTTAAAATGATGAATCATGATTTGAGGGAGTTAATTGATCCATATAATTGAAATTTTCCAAAAAACATACTTTTATTTCTTAAAATTAAAGATAATTGATTTGTTTTTATTAATCATACTTTGAGCTATTTTCCAATATGATATTCTAATTCCCAATAGGATTTCTATATCAAATTCTTCTTATTTAATCTTGATCATATTTCTTGAGTGATATTGAGGTGTTTCACAAACCAGAACTTGTATTTGATTTTTTCAAATCTATGACTATGAAAAAACACATTTAAAATGATTGAGGAATCATTTGATAAACCATTTATCCTTAAAATACCACCTTCAAATCAATTATTATTTATCCCATAGAGAACATAAATGAAATTTATAGGTATGATCCATATTTTAATCCATTTTTATCCATTCTTACCATCCTCTTAGTATTTTCAGGATATTTTAAAGTTAGAGTGTCGGGGTAAATGGAATCATGTTTAATAGGATGTGATAAATTTTAAGGAAAAGGTGTGGGGTGATTATTTTGGGAATAAATTAAGTTTTTTGATTCATTCATTATACTTCATTTCTTTTCACTTCTTTATTTTAAAAAAATAACAAAAAGAACCAAAAAATGAGGAAAAAGTGTTATGATTTGGGAAAAACCCAAAATCACTATTACTAGACCTATGATTCTATCATATGTGGTTAGGTGGTGTATGTGAGGTTTATTATAAAGTATAAATTTAGAAAAATAAAAAATGAAAAGGTTCTTTGAAAAGAAGTATAAAAATAGATAAAATTTCAATAGGGTGTACAAATCATTCATTAAGATTAATTTGTTCATAACCTTTTCTTTGAAAGTTTTAGGTAAGTGGGAGTTTCTAATTTAATAGGGATAATTTCATGACACTTTTAATTTAAATATCATCTTTTATGATTTCATATATTAGCCTCATCTTTGATACTTAATTTTAAACATTAATTCCTACCAAACATAACCTCAAAGATATTTGAACCTTTATTGCAATACCTTGTGATTTTAGGTGTATTTTTTCATTACAAAGTGGAGAAAGTATTTATTGTACAAGATTATGGATAAGGATCATGTTCACATGATATTAACATAAATCTACTTTAATTTTATCATGATAGATTAGTGAAAAGATTCAAAAGTGAGGTAAATCGTGATTTGTAATATTTGATAATAATGAATAAAGGAACTAGAATTAATGAGAAGATAAGTTTCACCAATTTAAAATGGGGTAAAGTAAAATTCTTCATTTTATTGGTTCTTTAAAAATTGATAAATTAAATTTATATTTTATGTGGACTTTTGGTAATTTGATTTAAAATGGAAAATCGTATGATTTTATTAATTTGATCTATGAATATTGATAAAATTGGAGCCTTGTTTAATTAATTGTTGAGATTTTATGCTTGGGGACAAGCATGTCTTAATTATGGGGGTATTTAATTGAAAAAAATATAATTCATGTTTTTAAACAAAATCTGATGATTTTTTTATGTTTTTAAATTTTAAAACCCATAATTATCAATTTTTTAATTAAATATGGGAATTTGTAGAAGAATTAATGAAAGTAGTTTACAAGAATGAAATAAGGTTGAACTTTGTGTTTGTAATTTTTTAAAATAATTTTACTTTATATTTTTTCTAACTCTTTAATATTTTCCTTTGATAAAAATTAGGTCACCTTGGGCCAGCCTTCAATCGAGGCCCACACGCCACTTAGGTGGCCCATAAGGGGCGAACCCATCCATCCAATCCCCAAGAGGGGTAGCCTAAGAGGTCGGGGAAATGAAAAGGGCATAAATTCATGCACAGAATCATGGGTGGTGAAATCTCACAAGTGTATAGGTAGGTTGAAGATTTCATGGGCATGTGGTGGTTAAGCCTCCATGACCGTAGGAGGAGGGACTCACTAGGTCGATTCACAATGTCAGTTCATATGGTGATCGTCAAGTAGGATTTAAGCTCTCCAACTAAATTCATAGGTTGGGTTACTTTTTCCCCACCATGGTTCATGACTATATTGAGTTCTCCAATAGGTTTCATGTTTCATATTCACACTAACATTGTGAATCGACCATCAAAGCTTATCTACACCACCAAATATTCCTTTCCCTTTGCAGTTTGGGGACTCAACATCATGGTACTCTAACCTCCATCAACTTCTTGAAAGTGTAGGTTCATTTTGACCCCCATCTGGATTCTTTTACAAATGGGTGTATGTGATTCCCCTCAATGAAGTAAAAAACCTATTCCATGATTGAATTTTTGAGCTCCCACATCATCCACATATTTGTGGTGTCCCACATTATTCTCACAGATAACAACACAAAATTTTGGGAAACTAAGATGAAGAAACTATATACAATGTATGGTATCTAGTATAACCGTACTTCTTGCTACCATGCATGGGAAAATGGAAAGATTGAGGCATTCCAAAAACCCTTTATAATATCCTACAGAAGATGGTGGTCTAGTGAAAAAATATTTGGCTCTAAAATCTCCTCAATTACCTTTGGTCCTATCAGAAGATAACTTGAAATTTCATTTAGGTGACCCCATACTCCCTATTGTATGGCACATAGGTAATCTTACCTGATATTCAGTTTTCATCACTCTAAATGGTTGTTTATGACCAGAAAACACCAGAAAAAATGGTAGAAGTTCGTCTAGATGAGTTGGAATAACTTGATGAAAATAGGATTCAAGACTTAGATAACATAGAGAGTCATCATAATAGGATAGAAAGAGCATTCAATAAGAAGGTTCTCCTTCACCCCTTTCTCTAGGGTGGCATGGTACTATCTCTATGAATTTTGACGATACTTGAATTTTTTTTGTCAAAGTTGGATCCCAAATTGGAAGGACATTACATTATCCATAAGGTCAATTAAAATGGAGTATAATATTTAATAATCATGGATAAATAGCATATCAAACCTCCAACTAAAACCAATTTCCTTAATAAGTACTTCATGTGAAAGGAATGGTCAAAGTTATGCGACCTTAAACTATAGAAACTATGCTCAAACATGCATGACCTTAAAATACTACAATCAACATTAAAGTTATGCGACCTTAAACTATATAAATCATGGTCAAAGCTATAAAACCTTAAATTATAATATCCATTATCAAATATATGAAACCTTAAAATATATCAACCATGGTCAAAGAAATGTGAACTTAAACTGTAATAACCATGGTCAAAACTATGTGACCTTAAACTAAAAAAACCATGGTCAAAGTTATGTGGCCTTAAAATATAGCAACCAGGGTCTAAACTCTATAACCATAAACTAAAAGCATTCCCTTTATCCTAATAATTATGAACCTATAATATTTATATACCACGTATTATAATTTTTATTAATTTAAAATGTAGATCCCAACATATTCAATGCAGGAGGTCAAACTATAGTCTTATAATGTGTAATAAACATAGGATTCCTCACATACCAAGTGTGAGATAACAAAAACAAAGTAAATTTCCTCAACACACAATGTTAAAATTTATCCTTACCCTGTCAAATAAACATAGTATTCCTCATATGAAAAATATGGTTTGACCAAAACCAACATCTTTAGTACATGATGAAAAACTATAGACTTACCCCATATAAATTTGGGATTCCTTGTATGAAAAATATCAGATGATTTGATATCCTAAACAGAGAGTACATTACCCCTCTAGAATTGGTCTCCTACCATAAATAATTCCATAACTACTTGTGGGTTGATTCCTATTCCCACAGGATACATAGTGATGCCTAGAAATCCTATCTTCAAGCCCATCCATGAATCCATCATAATCCCTTCCCCCAAGGGGGGATTATTTTCACCAAATTTTGTCCCTTTGGCCCCACTTTGGGTCTAGTCATTACAACCTTAAACTATTTTTTGTTTGTTTCAAGATATTTATGTGGTACATGGTCTTTAATCACCCTCATTTCACATCGAGTTTTTCGTATTTCTTCCCATGAAAACATCCTTAAAACAAACATTTATCAATCCCGACATCATGACTTTAAACAATTTTTCAAATTTCTCTTGGTCTTAGGGTCATGAAATTAAAATGCATAGCCAATATCCTTATGTATGAACTTTAAACTATATTACAAATGTCTCATCCTTATTGGAGAGGATAGCCCCTCCCACTTTCATTTTTGTTTTTCTACCATGCCACATTCCAGAACTACATGTGGCTTGATTCCCACTCCCATGGGATATGTAGTGACGCCTAGACCTATTGTCTTTGGGACCATCCATGAATTCATCACAAAACCACACATTACCTATGGCAGTGTCTCCCCTAAATTCCCTCATGGGAATCCTTTTCATGTATAATCCCAATTCATATTTATAATCTTTCTAATGAATTGAGATTTCATCATGACCTGACAGGAGGGAGGAAAGAGTGGGAAACTCAATGCGTAAGCCCTAAACACATCATCGACACACGAAGTTAAATTATTGAATTAACCAATATAAAATCGGGATGCCTTGTATGTTAAATATGAGATGAACTAAACCAATTTCCTTAGTACATGATGTTTAACTATAGACTTACCCCATATAAAACCAGTATGCCTTATATGATGGGTATGGTATGACCAAAACACCAATGTCCTCATCACATGATGTTAAACTATAGCCTTTCTCGATATAAATTCTGGGTTACTTCAATCACAAATATGAGATTATTTGGTGTCCTTTCCAATATAGGATTCCAACATACCATCATTGGTATTCTACCATGTCATGTTTTAGAACTATGTAAGGCTTGATTCCTATTATTGGTGGGATATGTAGGGATTAATAGATCTAAAATTCCTAGCCCAACATTAGAACCAACCTATTTTGGGATATTCTACCCATAGTCCAAATCTTATGACCTTAAACTATTTTCATCTGGTTTTAGGATTTTTTTTTGTGGTGTAGAGACTCATTTGCTCCTTTACATTGGGTTTTAACTCTTTGGAACCACCTAAACATCCTCAAAGTAACTACTCCTAACTCAAGTATTATAACCATAAACTATGCACATCTAGCCTCCGTATGGCCTCATCTTAGCATAGTTTTCTTCACCCCTGATGTTTCAACAATCCAATTCCCCCTTATATTTCCCATTCCATCCTAACTCAAGAGGATCTTCCCTTTATAGTATTTTTCTTCTACCATGTTGTGTTTCATAACTATGTATGACATGATTCCCATTCCTATGGGATACATAGTAATACCCTAATATCATATTCTAGGACTTACCTTCATCATTAAATTGTCAAGGGTTTTTTTCCCTCAACATTTTTATATTTACTTGGGTATGGTTTGTCAATTTTTGTGTGTAAAATGGTCTCTTTGACCCTCCTTTTATGTTGGGTTATCAATATTTAATTCCATTCAAGACTCTTTAAGACACCCACTCCATATTTCCCAAGATCTACAACCTTAAACTAGAAGCTTCCCCTATGGTCCAATCTCCATGACCTTACACTAGAATCCATAGTCTGAGTTGAATGACTTTAAACTAAAAATCCCAACATCCTCATCACATGGCATTAAACTATATCCTTACCCAGTATGAAATCAGGATTCCTCATATAATAAATATGATATGAACCAAGTCAACATCTTCAGTACATAATATTAAATTGTATCCTTACCCCATATGAAATCAGGATGCCTCATATGATAAATATGATATGAACGAAACCAACATCCCCATAGAATGACGTTAAACTATAGCCTTACCCTATGTAACAAACATAGGATGCTTCATATGACCAATATGAGATGATTTTATATCCTCACTAGAGAGTAAACCACCCCTCTGGCGTCGACCTCCTATCTTACCACATTCTATAACAATATATAGCTTGATTTTCATTCTCATAGGATACATAATGACATCCAGATCTCATATCCTAGGTTCAGCCCTACTATCAACTCATTTTAGGGTTCCCTGCTTTTTTGGGTGAGGCTTGATCCTCACCTACGGTAGTTTTGTCCAGTTCATTTGATTGCTTGGATAAATAGTTCCCAGGGCACTCAACATTCCCACTGAGACATTCCCCACTTCTAATTTCAAGCTTCTTTCTTTATTAGATTTCGATAATCATCATCCCCATTATCTGAATGGGCCCTCTAATAGTAATGGTTCCTAGAAACACTAGCTCACCAACTATAAGAACCCAGATCTTCATTTCAGGTATGAGTCTTTTTTTTCAGGTTATTTCTTGAGGAAAAAGGAATAGATGGGGTTTTTGTAAGTACAAATTGTGTACTTCCATGTAAATTCCATTTACATGGTTGTCGCATACAGCCTCATATTGGCTATGTAACAGCCAAGTACATGGTCATATGGTGACCTGAAAGACCACTTAAGTAGGGCCTAGTTAAGTCTACTACACGATGTGTAGTTTAAATGAACACTCTATGTACTTTTCTTTTTATTTGATGTATAGGAGAAGGGTTGTGGCTTATGTCCATAAATGACTTCTTCTCCTCATGGTTCATACAATAGAGCAATGAAATGGCCGAAGAACTCCAAACCCCTCCTGATTATTTGTCTGATCTCTGATTGAGATACTGTTGGGTTTGTTGGAATCCCATCGGTGAGTTCTCAAAACCCCTAGAGCCCTTATTCCTTATTCATCCTCTCTTGTGAGTTATTCAAGGTTGGGAATTTTTTACCATTTTATAGATCTACACTGATCTAGGCCGATTCAAGGGTCGACGTTCAAGTATATCGATCTTAAGACATCGAGGTAGGTGGTTTTTTCCTTTAGTTGTTTGTATTTAGAGTATATATGCTAAAAGTAATGCATACCCACGTTTTGGGTATTTCTTGATTTGGGAATTAACACTTTTTATTACCTGCTATGGTTTGATTGATTAATTAAGGGTTTTTTCCTATGCATAAGGTTAGATAAATTGTTTAGGAGACACCCCATTGGTGTGTTTCCCTTGTTTCATTATATATGGTTGATTGGTCTAGAATGCAAGTTAGGATTTCCTTGTTTTCCATGCCTTGTTTTGTTAGGATGGAGCTGCTGATTATATGAAATGTGTGTGATATGCATTGTGAATGTTGAAAAAAGAGTATTGGAATGTGAGATCTTCACAAAGGGGTTAGACTGTGAGAGATTCCCACGTGTTCATCTATAATTGTTTAGGTTGGACCGTGAGAGTTGCCCAGGTGATCATTATTATTTGATTGAATTAATGTTGGACCAAAGGGTTTAGACCATGAGAGCTCCCCAGGTGTTCATCTATAATTTTTTGGGTTAGACCGTGAGAGATTCCCATGTGTTCATTATTATTTGATTGAATGAATGTTGGAACCAAGGTTTTAGACCATTAGAGCTTTCCCGTGTGGTTTTTTGTAATTGATTGATGCTAAGTTATTAAAAAGGGGTCAGATCATTAGATCTTTCCCAGATGGTCATTGCTTAATGAATTGATTCTATATTAGACTAGGGGGTAGACTGTGAGAACTTCCCAAGGAGTCATGTATGAATAATTGTATAATTATGATGAGTCTTCCAAGCCAAATCACAAGCTTGGATTCGGTCTTACTTTATTGTTAGGTGGTATTATGAGACATTTGTTTTTGGTTACCTCACATGAGGGATACATAGCTTAGGCTAGATACCATAGTTACATGATTCAAAGGATGAATTAAATGTTAAATGAATGTAATTGAAAAATGTAGGGTTTTTTACTTTTGATTACATCTTAGTTTATTGCTTCATTTCTACGTATTACTTGCTATATATATATTCACTGACAGTTAGGCACAGATCTTTTAGTGGTTGCCTACTGGAATTTGTCTCACACTCTATTTGGGTCAATCTTTTGGACCCAAATATATTATATGACTGCAGGCATAGATAAGTGAAATCACCCTTCTTCATCAGGTACTTGATTTTTGTTGGAGATGGAGAGCATGCAACCAAGCAGAGGCTTACGATGCTGCTGGAGTTTACTTGTTTCTTTTGTACCTTGGTTTCTATATTTCTTTCTAGCATTGTGACTTGTTTGGTTGTTTTCTTAGATCCATAGTCCATGAATCATATATATATATATATATACACACACATATATATATTGTGGCCTTTGTTTGATTTACTTTCAGTCTTTCGTTGTTTACTCTTGTTGTTATTACTACTTCTGATATTATTTACTATTTTTTCCATTGTATATACTCTTCCAATGAGGGAATAGTTAACCCAATATCACACCTTGGCCCTCGCTACTAGTCAGAAACCTCTGGAATTTGGGGAAATGAACTTGAGGTTATGTGACCAACTAGGTTAGTGGCACCTAGATCCGGGATGTTACAAAGTTGTATCAGAGTAGTTTTCTTTTCTTCCTTGATTTACTATTTGCAGCCAATAGACTGGGATAGGAAGGAATAGGTAGTTGGTAATATGTTGTGCTCAGGAGTAGCTAACCCGTGTAGAGGAAAAATCCAAGTTACCCCAAATATAGAAATTTTTTCTAGTTTTTCAATTGTTACAGTTGATTTGATTTCACCATTGGGTGATACACTTTTTTTATGTTATTATTTATATCATTGTGGTTTTATTTTTTTGAAACCTGATGATATGTGGGTATGTCATATCATGCATCATATAGGAACTTTCTAGAGATCACATTTCATGAATTCTCTCCATGCCATATAGGTTTCATTACTGATTCCATGTTGTTGTGGTGGATGTTGTGCAACATATACATGATGTTTTGATAGATGTCATGATAGAATACCTTCTATTTCGATATAGTATTGGTACATGTATAGTTTTATTTGGATGGACGCCAATCCTTGGTCCCTGAGGTGTTATGGGACCTTTTAGATTGGAATTTGGTGGATCATGTTTGAACTTTAATTGAATTTTGTTAAGTGATGATATGAATAATGATTCTAAAAATTGATTCGCAGAAGTATGGGATCTCAAAGATCAGAACTTGGAATTCCTTGGCCAAAATTTAAAGATTTTGGGTGTTTGGAGAAGTTTTGAAGGCTTACTATCTAGAAAACCCAGAAAACACGGTGTGTGGTGTTATGAACACACGCCATGTGTTCTTCTATTCTGGAAGAAAAGAATTTTCTTAAGTATATGTCGTGTACCATATGTACATGTCGTGTAATTGTTTACCATGTTATTGACTGTGTTATTAGAGACACAGGGTTGGTAAACTTTTAGTATAACATGATGTGTACTAGGAGTACATGTTGTGCTATAATCAATTGTGTATCCGGCCATGTGACTAATGACATGGGTGGATGTAACTTTAGTTTTACACACCATATCTAGAGTGTGCAAGTCGTGTAGTGTTACATTAGTGGAACCGTGTAGTTCTAGCTCTGTAGAAGTACTTGGGAAGGAGGGAATATTCAAGTGCATGTTGTGCCTCAAGAGGAACATGTTGTGTGTATGGGTGTTACACAACCATGTTGGTAGAGTTACATGCCCATGTAAAGGTTTAAGGGAACATGTCGTGTAGTGGTTCTATATGTCGTGTAACCCTCTTTTGTAAAACTTGAATGTTTTTCTTCTCTTGTTCCATTATTAATCCTCTAAGTTTCAGTCCTTGATAATCCATAACTGAGGTGTGTGATTGACCTTATAGAGTCATGCCACCAAGACATCCTATGGTTGTATGCTAGGTACAAGGCGATGATCAGACACCAAAAATTGTAGATCAGGGACTACCAACAGATCCTCCTGCCATGCCCGCCATGACACTAGCTATTATACCGGATGCAGGTGCTGATTCAAAGTTCCATGAAGGCTTTGTGAGGATGATGCATTCTTTTTAGGGAGCACCATATCCTGACCCGACTATGGAAGAGTTGACGTGGGTGTTCCAGTAGCATCATCCTCCCACTTTTTCAAGGTATGGAAGACCATAGGCTACAAATTCATGGTTAGAGGCCATTCTTTCTATCTTTGAGCATCTGGAGACACCTCTTGAGTGGAGGGTGAAGCTCACAACTTACATGTTACATGATTTCTCCAAGAGATGGTGGGATGTTATCTCATAGGTGGGACATCATCGAGATATGAATTGGGAAGAGTTTTAGAGGACCTTATATAATTATTTCTACCCTAAGACATTGAGAGCCGACTGAGCCCAAGAGTTCATGCATTTGGAGCAGGGTTCTCTTTTAGTGATGGATTATTCTTCACGCTTTAAAGAGATTCAGCGCTTCGAACCTGTTTTGGGAGGTGATGAGTTATCACTGGCTAGGTGATTTGTGGATGGTCTCAGGTATGAAATATGATCTCAGATGAATGTTTTCAGGATTACTTTGGGGACTACTATAGTAAACCAGGCACTGATTACCGAGCACAATATGAGGGAGTTTGGAGCTGCGAACTAGGGTGGTTCAGCATCCAAGGATGATACTCCTTTTAATGATAATAGGAATCACCACAGGGATGTTTATTCAGGTAACCAATTGGTGTGATACCAGTGCAGAAAGAGTGGGAATACAAGACACCACCACCCGAGGGACCCAGTCAAGTGCCGATCTTGTGGAAAGATGGGCCATATTCAATGTTTTTGCATGATGTTCTCACCAGCAGAAAGTGAGAGTGGATTTGTTATGGTTCCACATTCAAGATAAGGGCCACAAGTTCCCCATCCATCAAGGAACTAGATTTTTTCAGGGAATTCAGGTCGAGGAGGTAGTTGTGGCCATGGTAGCCAGATGATAGGTTTTCAGAGACAGCAAGGTGGATCAGTTCAGGGTAGTCAGGAAGGGTCGTAGGGCCATGGTACAGGTTAGAATTTCGTGATAGATCAGACCTAGTAGGATAAAAAACTTGGATCCTCTATAGTTATAGGTATGATTCTAGTTGCCTCAGTTTTAGCTTATACTCTTTTCGATATAGGGGCTTCCCATAGTTTTATAATTTTTGCCGTCATGGAGGGCCTTGGGATCAGTATCTTTACTTTTGATAATGTGATGATGCTAGACACTCAGTTGGGGATTAGGAAGGCTAGTGTACGTTAGTGCAAGGAGTTCCCTCCTGAGGTTGGTGGGTGTCACTTTTGGTGGTACCTCTATGTCTTAGAGATGACTGGATTCTATGTCATTCTTGGAATAGATTGGTTGGTCCATTTTCAGGACTTTTTTGATTGCTATCATTGTAGGGTGAGTTTCACATCACTATAGGGGGAATCTTTTCTACACAAGGGAGAATGGGATGTCCAGGTGAGCAGAGTTGGACCCTGTCATCATAGGTTGGGAGGAATTATAGCCCATATTTCTATTTTATATCTGGATGATCAGGGGACTTCATAGATGGACTTTCCTCCAATGGTGGATAGTTTTAGAGACGTCTTTCTAGTTGAATTTTTTGGTTTACCTCTAGAGATAGGTGGATTTCTCTACTAAGCTTGTTCCAAGAGCAGTACCGGTGTCCATTCCTCCTTATAGGATGGCTACACCATAATTACAGGAGCTCAAGAAGCTATTAGAGGAGTTTTAAAAAAAAGGTTTCATCTAACCTAGTACTTCTCCTTGGGGTTTTCCTATCCTTTTTAAAAAGAAGGAGGACAGTAGCCTCAGACTTTGTGTGGATTATCGGAAGCTTAACCCGTTGACGGTTAAGAACTAATATCCTTTTACAAGGATTGATGATCATTTTCATTATATTTTTGTGGGTTGGGTGTTCTCAAATATTGAATTGAGATCCAGTTATCATCTATTGCATGTTAGACCATCAGATATACCTCTCACAGCCTTTCGGAGTAGGTATGGTCTATACGAGTATTTGGTTATGTGCTTCAGTCTCACGAACGCATTGGAAATTTTCATGGCACTGATGAACCGAATGTTCCATCCTTACTTGGATAATTTTGTTGTAGTATTTTTAGAAGATATCTTGGTCTACTCTCACACTCGACGTGACCATTCTATCCATCTTGAGATCATATTGAGTACACTGAGAGAGCACCAGTTTTATTCTAAGCTCACAAAATGACACTTTTGGATGGATCAGATTCACTTCTTGGGTCATTTCATCTCAGAGACAGGAGTATCAGTAGACCCAGAGAAGGTGAGAGATGCAGTTTCCTAGGATCATCCAAAGAACATCTTTGAGGTACATATTTTTCTAGGGATGGATGGTTACTATAGACACTTTATTCAAGACTATTCATGCTTATTAGCGCCACTAAAGAGCCTGACTAAAAAGGTTGTGAAGTACTTGTGGACAGATTCTTGTGATTCATCCTTCCAGTAGATAAAAGGAATCATGACTTCAGCACCGATACTGATTTTTCAAGAACTGGGAAAGAGTTACACTGTTTACTGTGATGTATCAGGTATCAGGCTAGGAGAAGTTCTTATGAAGGTGGAAGGAGTCGTTACGTATGGGTCTCGGTAGTTGAGCCCACATGAGAGGAACTACCCGACACATGATCTCGAGTTAGCTTTAGTTTTTCATGATTTGCGTTGTTGGAGACATTACCTTTTAGGAGTGAATTTTGTGGTATACACTAACCAAAAAAGAATCAAGTATATCTATACACATCTTGATCTTAATTTGTGATAGTAAAGGTGGGTTGAGTTTCTTCAGTCATTTGACTTTAAGATTGCCTACAGGCTTGGGAAAGGCAACACAGTGGCTGATGCACTAGGTGGTAGGAATCAGATATAGACATTTTAGGAGGCTAGTAGTGAGTGGTATCTTATGGATCTATTCTTTGAGATGCAC
This sequence comes from Viscum album, assembly GCA_963277665.1. Taxonomy (NCBI): domain Eukaryota; kingdom Viridiplantae; phylum Streptophyta; class Magnoliopsida; order Santalales; family Viscaceae; genus Viscum; species Viscum album. The sequence continues at coordinate 564,880,652 of OY728120.1, read as the reverse complement.
TTGGAGGTGCACGACAAACAACGGAATATGTTTCTTTCTGTTGTAGTTGTTACCTCTAATCTACTAGTTCGAGTGTGAATGAGGAAGCTACCATATTATGAAGGCCTAGTCCTATGGGAGAGTGCATCAGGAGAGGATCCTAATCCTAGGTGGAATGTAGGCGAGTATGAGGTTTTCTATTTTCATGGACATGTATGGGTGTCAGAAGACATGTACGAGGAGTTGTTGCAGGATTTTCATGCCTCGGTATGGGCAGTTCATATTGGTTTCACTAAGATTTATCAAGATTTACATCATCAGTATTGGTGGCCTGGTATGAAGAGGGATATAGCTAGTTTTGTTTTGAGACATTCCACCTTTTAGCAGGTGAAGGTGGAGCATCAGATACCAGTAGGTATTTTGTAGTAGTTACCCATTCCTGAGTGGAAGTGGAATGATGTCATGTTGGATTTTGTGACAGGTTTACCAAGATCGCTGTGAGGTAATGATGTTGTATGGGTTGTTGTTGACAGACTCATAGTGGTTTCACATTTCTTTCTAATCAAGGATAACTTTAGTGTTGACGATCTTGTGAGGTTGTATATTTGAGATATTATACATTTTCACGGAGTTCCACACTCTATCATTTTAGACAGGGATGCCCATTTTACTTCTCGTGTCTGGAAGGGACTACAGAGGGATTTGGGTACACTGGTACTTCTATGTACAGCTTTCCATCCCCAGACTGATGTCCTATCCGAGCATATGATTTGGGTTTTGGAGGACATGCTGCAAGCATGAGTCCTAGATTTTGGGGGCTCTTGGGAGAGACACATACCCCTAGTGGAGTTTTCCTACAATAACACTTTTCAGGCGATGATTCATATGGAACCTTATGAGGCTTTGTATGGTAGCCCATTCTGATCACACCTATGTTGGCTAGAGGTAGGATAGGTAGCTATTCTAGGACCTCATCTAGTCCAGTAGACCACCGAGTAGGTGGAGTTGATTCATAAGAGGATGGCTACTACATAGTCTCACAAGAAATATTATGTTGATCGGTGGAGATGACCTATGGATTTCGAGGTTAGAGATTAGGTCTTCCTATGTGTCAGACAAAGGTTGGGACACATGATTATTAGGAGACAAGGAAATCTTTCACTGAGATATGTTGGGCCATTTGAGGTTTTGGAGAGAGTTTGGTCGGTTACCTATCGTTTTTAGTTACCTCAGAGGTATCGGGCTATGCACGAAGTCTTTCATGTTTCCCATCTACGGCGTTACTTTTCAAACCCATCTCGTGTTTTCCAACCTGAGGAGGTTGAGTTTAAGGTGGATTCATCCTTCTAGGATCACCCTATTCAGATTATGGATCGCATCACGAAGGTTCTCCATGATTGGTCTTTTCTTTCGATAACAGTGTTATGGTAGCACGGGCGAGTGTAAGACGATACTTGGGAGAGGGAGGCCGATGTGCGATCCTAGTTATTAGATTTGTTCAAAAATTATTCTTCACCACCCTCAGAAGGGAAATTCAGGGATGAATTTATTTAAGGGGGGAAGTTTTTAAGAACCTAGATCTTATTTTCATGTATGAATCTTCATATCCAGTTTTTTTGAGGAAAAAGGAAGAAATGGGGTTTTTTTATTACACACCATATACTTCCATGTACATGTTGTGTACATTATTGTCGTATATTGCCGCATACTGGACATGTAATGGCCAAGTACATATCCATGTGGTGACCTAGAATAACACTTAATTCGGGGTCTAGTTAAGGATACTACACGAAATTTAGTTTAAATGAACGCATTGTGTAATTTTCTTTTATTTGATGTATTGGATCATGGTCACATCTTATGTCTGTAAACATATTCTTATCCTCTTGGTTCATAAAGGAGAGAGATGGAACAACCGATGAACTCCAAACCCTCCCAATTCTCCATCTGATCTTCGATTGAGACATTGTTAGGTGCATTGGAATCCCACTGGTGGGTTCTAAAAACCCCTAGATCCTTTCTTCCTGATTCATCCTATCTTTTGAGTTATTCAAGGTTGGTCATTTTTCACTGTTTTGTAGATCTACACTGTTATAGGTCGATTAAAGGGCCAAAATTTAATTATATTGATCATAATACATCGAGGAAGGTGGTTTGTGCCTTTTTTTTGTTTGTCTTTTAATTATATATGCTAAAAGTGATGCATACCCATGTTTTGGGTATTGTTTGATTTGGGAATTAACCATGTTTATTACTTGTTATGGTTTGATTGATTAATTAAGGGTTTTTCCTATTTATAAGGTTATATACCTTGTTTATGGGACACCCCATGGGTTCGTTTCCCTTATTTGATTGTATATGGCCAATTGGTCTAGTATGCCTGTTAGGATTACCATTTTTCAAGGACTTGTTTTGTTATGATGGAGTTTATAATTATATGAAATGCCTATGATATGCATTGTGAATGTTGAACAAAGTATATTGTACTTTTAGAGATTCCCAAAGAGGTTATACCATGATAGATTACGAGGTGTTCATCTATAATTGTTTGGGTTAGACTGTGAGAGCTGCCCAGGTGATCATTATTATTTGATTGAATGAGTGTTGGACCCAAGGTTTTAGACTGCGAGAGCTTCCTAGGTGGTCATCTATAATTGTTTGGGTTAAACCGTGAGAGATTCCTAAGTGATCATTATTATTTTATTGAATTAATGTTGGACCCAAGGGTTTAGACCATGAGAGCTTTCCCAGGTTTTCATTTATAATTGATTGATGCTATGTTAGGCCAAAGGGGTTAGACTGTGAGAGCTTTCCTGGTGGTCTGTTGCTTAGTGAATTGATATTATGTTAGACTAGGGTGGATAGACTGAGAGAACTTCCCAAGATGTCGTGTATAAATAATCGTATAATTTTGATGAGTCTTCCAGAACAAAGCACAAGCTTGGATACTATCTTACTTTATTTTTATATGGTCTTATGAGAAGTCTATTTTTTGTTACCTCACATGAGGGATACAGAGCTTAGGGTATATCCTAGACTTACATGATTCAACATATGAATTAAATTTAAATTTAATGTAATTGAAAACTATAGATTTTTTCGCTTTTGAGTACATCCTATTTTATTACTTAATTACTACGTATTACCAGCTATATATATATATATATATATATTTATATATTCACTGGAAGTTAGGCATGGATATTTTGGTGGTTGCCTATTGGGATTCATCCCACACCCTATTTGGGTCATTCTTTTGGACCCAAACAGATTATATGATTGTAGGCATGGATAAGGGCAAGCACCCTTCTTCATCAGGTACTTGATTATTATTGGATCTAGAGAGCATGGGACCAAGTTGAGTCTTGCGATGCTACTGGAGTTTACTTATTTATTTTTTACTTTGTTTTCTGTATTTCTTTCCATCATTGTGACTTGTTTGGTTGTTTTCTAGAAAGGAATGAGTAGCATCAACGGATATTGTCTTAGATGGGAAATAATTTTGAAATGTCTTTTAAAACATTTCTCGAGGAAAATATCCTTTATTCTATTAAAAAGTCTCTTTAAAACATAAAAACCTTTTGAAAACCATTTTCTTGAAAATAAACTTGAAATATTATAAATAAGACTTTAAAAACCTTTTGTAAACTATTTCTTTGAAAACATATAAAGAGAGCTTAAAAATGTTATGAAAATCATTTTCCTTGAAAACTTATAAAAGGATCTTGAAAAAGTTTTGAAAACCATTTCATTTAAAATCTATTTTAAAAACATTTTATTAAAAATTAACCTTTTAAACATGAAAATTTAGTTTCAAATAATTGGAAGTGGGTGAATCTTTACACATCATATGGCATAAAAATAACATTCCTTTTTCACGGTAAAAATGTTAGAAAAATGTGTCATTTGAAAAGCGATAAGAATATTCTTTTGAAAATATTGGTAAAATAAAAAAAAGGTTAAAAATTTATTTTAATGATCATATGTTATTAAAATAATATTCTTGTAAATCCTTTTTATAAAACATGGTTTTGAAGGAACACATGTTTTCGGCCGAAGAGAGGGTAAATTTGGGCTTTCTTAAAAACAATTTCTTAACTATATTATGTAACATAAAGTGGAAAAATGGTACCAATACATGAATATATCCTTAATAATCAGAGGAAAATAAAATTCATGATATTTCTTAATAGATGGATCATAATATTTCATCAAAGGATCATAAACATAAACAACCTCAAAATGAGATAAGATCGTTTCAATAAACTCTTACCACTTAGTAAATTTTATACATACTCCCCATGTAATAAAATGGAATTACATGAATTTTAAAATATCATGAAAAGTATTAGATTAATTATATAACATTTCAACGGCATTATATACACCTCATGGAAAAATAAAGGTGCATAACATGACATGTGTCTCGAAAAAAGAAAATTCATACAAAATTACTTTACCGATTATGTAACTTTTGAAACATAAACCCCACAAAAGAAATGTCATAAAATGGATATTTAAATACATATAAATTTAATTATAAGAATAATATAATACATTCATGGTCAATATACATACCACACAAAATGAATGGGCGGTGAATAAAGTGTGTATCTCAGGGAAATAAAAAGTGAGATGAAGTTACCTTACCTTGTTTCTTGACTTTCTTTATACTCATAATAACCTCTTATATAATAAATATAAGTTTATTATACATATTTTTCAGAAATATATTATTATATATAATTCCATATATGATTTTATTATGACTTTATATTACCTTCTTGTTAACAATTCTATGTTAAAGATACATTTTGGGTAATATTCTCTTTGCTTTTCACATGTATCTTAATTTTTTATATATTTGGTCCTTATACTTATATCATCATTTAAATAATGTAAAACATGATATAAATATAGTTTATATATATTATATGTGTATTATAATAATCTATATAATTTATTAGTATGAAATGGAATACACCATTAATGGAGATGGTAAATCGTACGTACGCATGAACGTTGTTTCTGTTTTTATTTTCATATTAAAAGAAAGAAGGAAAATGAAATATATATATATATATATTATAATTATAGTGGAATTATTATTTCATATATATCATATAATTTCACTAAACTCACTCTTAATGCATTCCATGTAGTGTGTGAAAGATTCACATTGCTTTGATGGGACGGTAGTCTACACTTCCTCAAACGAAATTATTGTATTTACAACTAGTGGAAAGTATAAAGATATTTGTTTTAAAAGCATTAAAGAAGATTAAATAAATAATAAATATAATATGTAACATATATAAACATATTTTCCATCATAATTTATACCATGAGACGCGGTAAAGGAAAAATGAACAATCATCGTTTTGTGAGGGAGTAGTTCATCGTACACATAAACAATATGTTTGTTACCCATTAGATGGAGGTGTGTGTAAGTGTAGGTATAACCCTTATTGTAAAAAAAATCCTAATATATTTATGATAATTTTTTTATAAAATTGTGGAATAAAGATAGTGTATGGGTGGAGAAAGAAAATAAAATAAAGGAGCTTGAGTGAAGATGTTACCTCTTAATCAGGTAACTCCATTTGGTTTTTCCCAAAAGGCTTACTTGGATTTCTTTCTGACCAAAGGGGGGCTTCAAGTATGAAGGTAGGTATGTTGTAAAGTGTATTGGTTAGATCTTAGAGGAATATTAGTGGTTTGAGAGGTGTGAAGAATAGTGATATGTGGTGACCTTTTATAGGGAAGGGAAAGGACACACTTGGCATTTTTTAAAGCAAGTAAGGTCTACCCACGTTTTTACCTAAAAAGTCATAAAAATCCAACAAAAATCAATAATGTAAGTTTTATGGATGAATAATTTCCATCCAAAGGGTGTTAAAAAAATTTATAAGTCATTTTGGGTTATAAATTTAATTTTTAGTACTTTGTTAAACTAATCTTTCTCTTAACTATTGTAATTAATTTTAATCACTTTCACTAATACTTTTGGTCAAAAACTAATTTTACCTTATTAGAAATTATAAATTATTCTTATTATAAATATTGAATCAATTTTTAAAATTTATAATCACATAATTGGAAGAAGTTAATTTAAAATTAATCTCACATACAATACGACACTACAGGTTTTTAATATTAAAAACATCCAAAATTTGGCTAAGTTTTTATACCCAATTGCAAAGTGAAATTTATTCCAATGACCTAAATTAGATTAATTGATAAAAATAATATCTAATTAAAATTTTAAACCAAATTAAAATAAAATTTAACATTATAAATAAATTATACTAAAGGGAAGTTCTGAATTAAAATCCAATATTTTTCACTATTCATCCAAAAATGAAGTTTCTCAGAAAAATCTCAAAAATTCACCCTAAGATAATTTAGACATTCCAAATTAAAAAATTAAGTTTATTTTTTAAAATTAAATTTCTAATTATGTCTAAAATTAATTTTATTATTTTTTACAAAAGGTTATTAAAAGTAGTTCATTTGAGAAAATAGTATTTTTAAACATATAAGGACTTTACCAAAAATAATATCTTTCATTATAAATTAGTTTTATTTATATATAAAAATTATAAACAATATTTGAAAATTATTTATTACTATTCATATAACTATGCTTAATGGATATATTATAATATTATCATTTAAATAATTATAATAATAAAATGATGTTTTGTAGAAACGTTAGTGTTGTGTGTAATGAACGCCAAGTCAGTGTTATGTTTAGCACAAGCCAAGTCAGTTCTGTGTGAAATGCTTGTTTGAATTGGTGATTTAATATATATTTATATATGGAACTATTTTTAGTGTTTCATTAAATACAAAATATAAAAACATTAAATTAATTCGAAAAAAATATTTTGCAAAATCTATGGGTGTTACATTCTACCACCCTTAAAATAAATTTCACCCTCTAAATTCCTATGGGTTATCAAAGGCTTAATACTTGAAAGTTAATTTCATAAAAACCCACATCGTATAATTCAATACTAAAACTTCATTTAAAATGGAATTTTGGAACCATTATGATTGCACAAAGTAACATATAACTAGGTTTACACATAGGAGAACATAGGTTGGGAGTGAAGATTGGACATAGAGGAAAAAAATAAATATTTTTAGGTCTGATTGAGGTCAACAATCAAAAACTAGTGAATGATAAAAAAAGTGAGGGTCTTAAATTCATAAATCTGTGATGATTTATAAGGCCATCAGTTTAATAACAATTAAGGTATTAAGACAAAAAAATATCATTATCCTATCTTTGAGTAATTCTTTTATTGACCAAGAATATAAGGAAATATAATTACGTGATACATTTCTATAAAAAAAAAATTCATTCTTTGGTTATGCTTTTAACTATTTTGAATTCATCTATTACTTCAAGAAATGGATGTTTAGAAATTAAATTTGATGGTCGAAGCACTAAAATGTACTTTTTGCATATATTTTGGCCTAGAAAAGAATGAAAAGTATAAATATTTATATATAACTATTCTTAAAATTAAATATGGTGGATACATTAATATCTAAACATAAAAATTAACACTATTTTTTCATCATAAATAATTATTCATCAAAAATAATTATACATTAACCAAGACATCATTTATTCCAATGGTAGGTGTGAAACCCTTATCATCCTTCAATCATGGGTTCAAGACCCAAGGCCTTTCCAGACATTATTGGTTTTCACCTAAAATACATTTTTTCCTTTTATAAAACCACACTAATATAATTTACAAAATATTAGGAACATCCTTGAAATAAGTTTAATCACTAAATAACCTATTAACCAAGGTTTTCAATATAATCTCATTACATAAATACTTCCTCCAAATTTTAACATAAACTTTCATGAATAGTTATCCTTATAACCCCTATGAAAGATGAAAATAAAAAAAATAGAAATAAAGTCATGAAATCGACTTAACATTGACCCCCATATATTCAAAAAGTAGATCTTAGTTGTCACATTCCAAAAAAGTGAATAATCTCATGGTAAATTCTCTTAGAATATGGTAACAACTTGAATTACCCTCAATCCTTTTGTAAAACATAAATTCTTCCTTATTTTATATATTACTAGATATATTCCCTAAATACAAGAATTTTTAAACTTCTTTCATGATAAAATGAACTACTTTTCAACAAGTCCTTAATTTTTTCCAAGGTAATCAGTACCGTCCAATTTACTTATTCATATTCCACATATCTTTATCAAAACAATAATATCTTAACATAAGTAACACATTAGGGGTTATCCTCCCTTAGTCAAAATATCCATTTGTAATTAAATAAATTTTTCATGTACTCGTCACCATTAAAAATGTTCTTTTTAATCCTTAATGAAAACTTATACAAAAAATACTTATATATTTTAGGATTAATATAACATAATCTCTAAATTCCAAAACATACATACTTTATTCATACAAAATTATTCTTAAACCATTACTAAGGCTTCATCAAATTATTCCTTAATACCTCTTTCCTATAACAAGAAATATGAATCATTTCTTAAGGTTCCTAAACCTCAATCTAATCATGCTTCTCATGTTAAATGTAAAAAAATATTGGAAGAACATCACATACCTTTCACATGTCGTTTGTAGTCTCTTTATCTTCATAATTATAACCAATACTCATACCATGATCTAGATTCCCTTTATGAGATTTCCACTTGGGAAATAAATTCGCATACTACCCATACTTTTCATATCTAAAACATTAAATTTTAACCAAGTTCCTTCTAGTTCTCTCTATTGACAAAAACAAAAAATCATAGTGTGAGAAACTATTATCATACTGGGATTCCATATAATCATGAAATTTACTTATAAGGTGCCTAAATCGTGGCTCTTACTTCTTTAATCTATCAAAACTTAGGTTTATCCTGGGTTATTCATAGCCATCCTCTATTTATATCCCTTATGTTGTTTCATAAAGAGTTTGTGTATTCCCAAATCATATCCCTCGGGAGTGTCAGGCCAGGTGTGCAGCAAGGCCCATTGTCATGTACCATATTACACCGAGTCTTACCTGGGACATCTTGTTGGAGTTATTACCCCTAGGTACATCTATTTCATAGCCACGTCCACTTGTAGTATCCAGGTAGGGATGTATTTCAAGGAAACCACTCACTCTATCCTTTACCAAAATTCTAAGACATTTTCCTATACTTTTCCTTATCCTTAGACATATCCTTAGACATATCCTTAGGGTTTTCACAAATGTTTTATCATCCTATCTTCCTAAGGTTAACTAAAACTTTTCTCTAATACCAACTATAACAACTCATTCTTAATGTACGTATAAATTACATAATTTTTTCAGAATACTTTATACATTAAAAAAATAGATTCCCAATAACTATATGAGTTTAGTGCCTTCAGAAACATAGAACAAAAATATTCTAACTTAGTGAAAGATCTTTAATGTTTCCCAAAAATATCCTCCCCATTAGTAACTCTACTTAAAAAAACATTATTCATAACCATGGGAAAGAAAACATAAGAAAGGGGTGAGATCAAATGCTCAGTAAGGGTAAATAAAGGAAATGCATATGCATATCATGAACATAAGGGTATAATAATGTGGTCATGATCATTTTAAGATCATACCCGACATATCAAAGATTATAAACATGAATCATGGAATAAATATTTTTAGTTCATATGAAAAGAATCATAAGGAAATCAAGAGAAAAATCTTTGAAAGAATAACAAATGAATAAGGCATGGAATTATGGCATACAAATCAACGCATATCATAGTGAATATTTTTACATAGAAAAATGTTCACACAATCAGTTAAGAACATAAAATCAGATCCTATAATAGACTTATGGACATGAAACCAGGTCCATGCATAATTTTGTGAACATGGAATTAGGTTCACACATAATATTATGAACATGTAATCAGGTTCACACATAAACATATGGATATAAAACCAGGTCCATGCATAGAATTGTGAACATGTAATCAGGTTTATGCATAACATTATGAACACATAATAAGTTTCACTCATAACATTGTGAAAATGTAATCAGGTTCATGCATAAACTTATGGACATTCAACCACTTCCATTCATAACATTTTGAACATGTAATCAGGTTCATGTGTAACATTTATACTCATGAGTCATCCATTGTTACCCAATTCATTAGAGGTAGATATAGTTCTCACCCATCACATAATGAAATCATACATGCATGTTCCAAAAAACATTCATCATATCATGACACATTAAAAGATATTGGTTCTATAAACATAAAATCAAAACCCATGAAATTAAATCGACATCATTAACATTTCATCACATCATAACTTATGGAAAATATAAAGGTTTCATAATCATTTCATCAAAGCATGGACTGTGAAAAGAAGCAGGTTTCAAAAGCATGTAACCCATGGAAGAGAAATGGTTTTTGTAAGAATTATTCCAACAAAAAATAAACCATTCATGAAATAATATAAATGGAACCTTTGGATAATTTTCTATAAAGGCATGAGTAACATCAATGGATATTGTCTTAGATTAGAAATAATTTTTAAATGTATTTTAAAACATTTCTTGAGAAAAAATATCATTTCTTATTTAAAAAAGGATCTTTAAAACATAAAAACCTTTTGAAAACCATTTTTTAAAAATAAACTTGAAATATTATAAATAATGATTTGAAAACCATTTGGAACCCCTATCTTTGAAAACATATAAAGAGATCTTGAAAAATATTTAAAACCCATTTTCCTTGAAAACAAATAAATGGAGTTTGAAAATGTTTTGAAACCCATTTATTTGAAAATATATTTTAAAAAAAATTAAAATTTTAAAATTTTAAACATGAAAATAAATGTTCAAGGAATTGATAGTAGGTGAATCCCTACATGTCATACGAGGAAAAAATAACATTCCTTTTTCACATTAAAAAGGTTATAAAAATGCATTATTTAGAAAGAGATATAAAGATTCCTTTGAAAAAATTGGTAAAAGACAAAAGGTTTAAAATTTTCTTTTAATGATAATAAGTTATTATTAGAATATTCTTGGAAACCCTTTTTATAAAACATGGTTTTGAAGGAACACATGTTTCTGAATGAAGAGAGGGTAAATTCGGGATTTCTTAAAAAAATCTAAACTATATTATGTACTAAAGAGTGGGAAAATGGTACCAATACATGAATATATCATTAATAAACATAGGATAATAAATTTAATGAGATTTATTAATAGATGGATAATAATATTTCATCAAAGGAAGCATAAACATAATTAGTCTTGAAAAGCAATGAGATCGTTTCAATAAACTCTTACCACTTAGTAAATTTGAACTGTAATCCCCATGTAATAATATGGAATTACATGAATGTTAAAATATCATGAAAATTATGATATTTAAGATATAATATTTCAAATTAATTATATACATCACATGAAAAAATATAGGTGCATAACATGGCATGTGTCTCGAAGAAGGAAAATTGAGACAAATTTAATTTACCGGTTAGTTGACTTTTGAAACATAAAACCCATGAAATAAATATCATAAAATGGATATTTAAATACCCATAAATTTAGTTTTAAGAATAATATAATACATATACAATAATTATACACACCACAAAAAAGGAATGTGTGCTGAATAAAGCATGTATCTCAAGGAAATAAAAAGTGAGATGAAGTTCCCTTACCTTGTGTCTTGACTTTCTTCATACTCATAAGAACCTCCTATATAATAAATATAAGTTTATTATACATATTTTACAGAAATATATTCTTATATATAATTTCATATATAGTTTTATTAAGAATTTATATTACCTTCTTGTTAATAATTATATGTTAAGGTTACGCTTTGGGTAATATTTTCTTTGTTTTCGCATGTATCTTAATTTGTTATAAATTTGGTCCTTATACTTATATCATGATTTAAAACATGTAAAAAAGGATATAAATATCATTTATATACATTATATTTTTATTATACTAATCTATAGAATTTATAAGTATGGAATGGACTACACTATTCATGAAGATGGTAAGTCGTACATGCGCATGAATGTTGTTTCTGTTTTTGTTATCGTATTAAAATAAAGAAAGAAGATGAAATATATATATATATATATATATATATATTATAATTTCAATAGAATTATTATTTCATATATATCATTTAAATTAACTAAACTCATCCTTAATGCATTCCATGTAGTGTGTGAACTATTCACATCACTTTGAGGGGGCAGTAGTCCACACTTTCTCAAACGAAATTATTGTATTTACACCAAGTGGAAGGTATAAAGATATTTGTTGTATTAGAATTAAATAATCTTAAAGAAATAAAAAATATAATATATAAAAAATATAAACATATTTTATATCATAATTTCCATCATGATATGTGGTAAAGTAAAAATGATGAATCATTATTTTGTGAGGTGGTAGTTTTCGGTACACATAAATAGTATATTTGTTACCCATTATATGGAGGTATGTGTAAGTTTAGGTCAAAACATTAACATAAAAACCTAATAGTATTTTTAGGATACTGTTTTTTTATATAATAATTTAATAAATATAGTGGAGTGGTTGGAGAAAGAAAATAAAAGAAATGAGCTTGATAGAAGATGTTACCTCTTAATCGGGTAACTCCTTTTGGTTTGTGCGAAAAGGACTCCAGGGATTGCTTTATTCCAAAAAATAGGCTTAAAGGATGAATTTATGGATGTTTCAAAGTGTATTGGGAAGATATTGGATGAAAATAAGTGGTTTGATAGGTTTTAATAAGAGGTGTAGGGGGTGACCTTTTATAGGTAAGGGAAAGGATACACTTGGTATTTTTTTTAAACAAGTTCGGCGTACCCACATTTTTACCTAAAAAAGTCATAAAAAATAAGAAAACTCAATAATTTAAGGTTAATATATGAATAAGTTATATAAAATTGGTATTAGAGAAGTTTCTAGGTTGTTTTGGGTCATAAATTTAAGGTTTAGTACTTTATTAACCTAATTTTTCTCTTAAATGCTGTAATTAATTTTAATCACATTCACTAATATTTTTGGTCAAAAACTAAGTTGAACTTATTATAAATTATAAATTATTTTAATTACAAATATGGAATAAATTTTTACAAAATTATAATCATAGAAGTGGTAGAACTTAATTTAAAATTAATCCTACTGACGGGACGACACTACAGGTTTTTAAAGTAAAAACGTCCAAAAGATTGCTAAGTTTTTATACCCAATTTCAAAGTGAAATTGATTATAAAGAAATAAATTGGATTAATTGATAAAAATATTATATAATTGAACTTTAAAAAAAATTAAAATATAATTTAATCTTATAAATAATTTAGATGAAAAGGTAGTTTTTGATTAAAATCTGGTATTATTCACTATTCATCCAAAAATGATGTTTCTCAAACAAAATCCTAAAAATTCACCCTAATATAATTTAAACATTATAAATTCAAAAATTAAGTTTATTTGATCAAATTAAATTTCTAATTATGTATAAAATTATTTGTATTATTTTTCATAGAAGGACATTAAAAGCAGTTCATTTGAGAGAATAGTGTTTTTAAACATATAAGGACTTTACCAAAAAATATATATTTCATTATCAGTATGATTTATTTATTTAAAATAATTATAAAAAATATTTTAAAATTATATAATACATTTCATATAACTAATTTTAATAGATAGTTTATAATTATCTCATTTAAATAATTTTAACAATAAAATGATGTTTTGTAGAAATATTAGTGTTGCATGTAACGCACGACAAGTCAGTGTTGCATATAGAATAATACAATTCAGTTCCATGTGAACTGAATTTTTTATTTAGTTATTTAATATATAAATATATATAACTATTTTCAGTGTTGCGTGAAATGAAAAATATCAAAAGATTGAATTAATTTGAAAAAAAAAATCTATTTCACAAAATCTCAGGGTGTTACATGTTCCCTAATATTTGATTGGTATAGGTGTGAAACCTATGTTTTGAATATGGTCATTAGTTTTTCCCCTCCCATTAGTTGTCCCCTTTACACTATCTAGTTCTTTGAAGTTATGACTCCCCCTTTTAGGACTTCCTTAAGTCTGTTATTTTTCCCATTATTGTGCTCTCCATTGAAAACAATTGGAACTTCAAACTACTCCTTATTTCTCACATTGAGAATGGGTCACACAAGATTAGGAGTTGGTAGGGAGTTTCCCTTGAGTAGGATTGAGGTTCATGGGTACCCCTTTAGTCCAAACACTATGAACTTAAACTAGGATCTGAAGTATAAACATCATTAGTTTAAATTGTGTACAAGTCACCCTAGTAAAGTTTCATGTAGTGTAGGGCCTTATTATCCCTAAATTCATGTTAGGATACCACTATGTCATTATAAACATGTTATTTTTGGTAAATTCACCCATTTATCTAAACTTTATGACCATAAACTAGGATCCCAAGTCCAAGAATCATGATTTTAAACTATGTTCAAGTCACCATGGGAATTTTTCATGTGGTTATAAGCCTCCTTGGACCCCAATTAACATCAGGTTACCAATCTTATGTGCTACAAAATTTATTTCAGGAAATTCACCTATTGGTATAAACTTTAAAACCTTAGACTAGGAGCTCAAGTCCAAGAATAATGACTTTAAACAATGTATAAATTACCCTTGGGATGTTTCATGTGGTGGCGGGCCTCCTTGTCACTCAATTCATGATGGGTTTCCACTATACCATGTTTCACATGTTCTTTTGGTACATTAAAAAATTCTTATAAACTCTATAACCTTAAACTATGATCTTAGGTCCAAGCATCACGACCTTAAACTATGTTCAAGTTATCTCAATGATGTTTTGTGTGGTATGGACTTTAAGGATCCTCATTCATATCAAGTTACCTATCCACTATTCCATATGCATTTCTTTGAGGCATGGCATAAGAATCACTACCTTAAAAAGTGTGTGACTTGACCCAGATTCTTTTTCTTAGTACGAGGCCCCTGATTAATGCCATTAATTTTAGTTTTGAACCCTTTGGAATCATAAGAACCTTTCTGGAGTGATCCCCCTTAGGTACAAGAATTATGACCTTAAACTATTTGTCTCACCATGGTACAAGATCTATGAATTTAAACTTTGATACTTGGTCTAATAATTATGACCTTAAACTATTTTCATAACCATGGTCCAAGATCTATGACCTTAAACTATAATTCTTGGTCTGATCATTATGACCTTAAACTATTTTCAACCTCATGGTCTGAGCATTATGACCTTAAACTATTTTAAACTTCATGGTCTGACTGGTATGACCTTAAGCTACCAATGTTAAGAGGCATAAACTTCTATCAGGTTGAAAACTCATAGGGTAAACCATAGAAACATTCAAGCTCCCACCCGCCAAGTCACTCTCAATACCTAGGAAAAAATAATAACAAAGGGTCAAAAAGAAAGAGATACAAATCTAGTGGGGACCAACTATGGGAACTGGAAAAAACCGGGACATTCTCATGGAATCCATTAGTTCAGGAAAAATATAGATCCAAATATTAATCTCTCTTTTCCTCATGGTCTCCTTTAAGAGGCACCCCAATTATGTTACCCCTTGTTCTCCTCATCACATTATCTGGGTGGGTATTATTAACATCGGTTCACACGTCCTATCCACAACACTTAAAAGTATTCTAGGAACATCCAAATCATGTGAAAATAAACTATATAATGCATCATCCTCATTGTATGATGTTAAATTTCATGTACATCATCCTTATTATATGATGTTACACTATATGTACATCAACCTCATCGTATGACGTTAAACTATGTGAACACATCACTCACTATATGATGTTAAATTGTATATACATCATCCTTGTTGCATAAAATAAAACTTTAAAGCATCTTAGGCCTTCTCCTAAGAATCATCTTTCCCCCTTTAGTGTTGGTCACCTATAGAATCATTCATGTTTTTTGACCATCACTCAATATTAGATATATATCTCTCTTTGTAAAACAAGTCTAACCTTTGTTCAGACGGATACCCCTACCCAATGTTCTCAAAGACATGGTGGCATTATTCTGAGAGTGTTGAAATCTATTCGAACATTCCATAAATTTATCCCAATTCTTTGTGTCTCCCTTGATTTTCATCCCTGTTATCTTCAATGTCTGAATATTCCCCCTTAATGGAAATGGTTCCTAGACATGCTGTCTCACCTACTATCATGGGCACATGTTCGAGAGGACTTCTAAGGACATTTTGAGATAGGTCATTTTTTATGAACATGTTTAATGGCTGATCCTCATTTATTTTTCACCATCCTTGGAAAAATAATTATGGATTCTATGTTTCAAACATGTTCAATAGTTATCCTCCATCATCACTCCAACCTATTTGTATTCCAGATCCTAGGAGTCTCAATTCACACCCCTCATCCTCACTTTTTTTAGGTTGAATTAAAATACCCTATCATTACCCCATTTGTGTACCTAAAAACATAGAGAAATAAATTTAACTACAAAAATATCTCTATCCCCCAACCATATATTTTCTATCCAAGACACTCCCAGTGGTTGATAAACAAGTTCACACCCCGAGTGTTCAACCATCACTTATCACTCTCACATAAATGAGAAATATTATGTTTTACCCTTATTTCCCACACCAATCATGACTCATGTGGGATTAAGGATTAAATATTGGTTGTATTGTCAATTTTATTGAGATTTAGCAAAAAAGTGTGCATTGAAGTATATAAGAAGTTTAAACAAACCATTCAAAGAGTTAGGGAGGGTCATCTACGTGTTGGATCCTCTCCTTTATTTCAGGATAAGGTAAAATTCCCTCATGATCATCCCCAATGACTAAGTTATTGAGATTATCCGGACTCTATAGAGTTTCCTCTAGAGTCTGTTACAACTTTGAAAGATCAACCACCTACTCCTATGTGGTAGGGAAAACTTATTCAACCTTAATTTTTACCTAATATTTTATGGTATGGAACTCAACCAGCATACATTCCACCTTTTTTTCCATGGCCTTAGCTACCACCAACTAATACCTCATTTGTATGATGATATCTACTTGATAATTGATAATGAATACATGATTTTGTGCCTACTCTTATAGATTAGTGATCTTCTATTCAGTTTCTCAAATTGTTTGGATTCTTGAAACCTTCCTTTTGTTCTCAGTGACATAAAACTCTTACCACTCAGCATGAGCCTGATCAATGAGAAATTATTGAGATAGTTCATGGATGCTTCTAGATTCCACCCCACCATCCCCTAGGCTGACTAACCAATAGAAGAGATATCCCATCCAGTTTTGAATATTAGTCGGTGGAGTGTGCGTGATAAAATTCTACAGACTCTTCCACACCTTTCTTGGATGACTCAATTTTCCTCGATAACATATGATTTGGAATCCTCTACATCCTTAAGTAGTGCAAGATCATACTTATGTAATTCCTCCAACACATCAGTGGTCTGGTCATCTATAGGCAAGTCCTTGGTTGGGCTGAGCCTTAGGTCCAAAGGAAATTCATCCTAAAAAGGCTCCCCATATACAGAGGGATCCCCATCTACCTCCTATAACACCTAGGATCATCCACTACAAACTCCTCAACCACCTCCATCAATGTCACGATCTCTGTCACTTTTATGAGGTCATTTCTCCTATAGCCACTTCCAACGGTACTTTTGAGACATGTGTGTTCATCATAGCCTCCTTGATCATATCATTTGATAGCATGATTTCCACCTCATCCATTGAGGATTCAGCTCTAGCATCTATCTCTTGTGGAATTTTATGGTAGTCTTAGTTTCTGTAGCCACCTAAACCACCTACATCGAAGGAGTAGCCTCATTTGTTATCATTTCCCTAGGCTTGTGATTTTCCACAGCTAGATGATCTCCAAACACAGTTTGAACTTCCATTTAAAGATTAGGGTTATTCATGCATGACTTTTAAAAGTAAAAACATAAAGGAAAAGAATAAAATGGGAAAGGATTTACAAGAATGGTATAGCCCTATGATTATATAGAAAAGGTTCATGAGAAATCCCCCAATAATCTAAGGCTCATTCGTGACCCTTGATATAGGGCACCACTTCAACAGATGGTGTGCCACCTATGAACAAAACGTTAGGGAGAGGCTCAATGCTCAACCCCCCAATGGTTGGGGATCCCTCTTCATCTTATAGATGTTCATCATTAACCTCCCCATCCTCTCTTCTTGTCGATTCCAACACAAGTGAAAGAGGATTTAGGCAATAATCTTTGGGGTTGGGTAATATCCAAGGCATGCATGATTATAGGATTTACCTAATTAATGGTAGAGTTTTCATCCCTAGGGATTCTATGATAGGCATCCCTTCACCAAGACTTCTTCAATCCCTCACCCTTGACCACATCGACAACCAATTGGTGCACATAAAGACTTGTAGATTATGGAATTCCCAACAAAACCTTCACTAATTTGGTCAAGGGATGTGAGATACCATGAGAATAGATTAAGTATTCAATATCTTCCATGTATTGAACCAACTTGTCTTGTTAAATGCTGAAACATGCCCTCACATGACCGAAACTGATGAAGAATATTCCCTCAGATTGAATACAATGTCATATCCCATGAAAAGAGGTGATCTATTTATGGATTTCCCAACTCACTCAAGCATCGAGAAAAATAGAATCACTAGGTAAATCTGGGTGACGCAGTCACTTACCCAGACCTTGGACGTGTTCCCTCATAATTTCTCCAAAGGGTTCACCTTCCTCCCAAAGCCGCTTAAATAGGAGGTTTGGTCTTACTAATGTTCCCCTCCCTAATCTTCCCACTTGTGCAATACCAGGAATTAGCAACTCTGCAGATGTTTCTCCACCCACTAGATAGAATATTCCACTATGGTGTTCCCAGCCTACCACTTACCCTCAACCTTGCAGTTGTGGGATCCATTCTTCCTCATCAACCCAAGTGATTTTATACCTAAGAATATCCCTCATGTACACACTCTACCAAGTCAGTGAATACTAGTGGATTTTCCCATAAGCATTAGTGGGTAGTGGTAGTTCATTTTAGACCCTACCATATTCTCATGAAAACATGCTCCATGTCTGACTGAGGATTGAGGGTTAGAATTCACTATGTACCCCTACATATACCTTCAGGGTGAGCCTCTATTTGAATAAGAACTACCTCATGAACATATTTGGGGTGTACAACTCACATATCACCTTATAGTATATTTTATCCATGAATACCCCTCCTTGAAAGGCCAAGAGGTATGGCCGCTACTCAATGCACCTCATTCCATCATCAGTCACCATTTCCACAATAATAGTAAATTGGTGGAATATGAACTAATACACTATCCTAATACTCACTAATTCATCCATTAATCCCAAGTTAAGAGGCCCAGTACTATAAATATTAAGGATTCATGATCAAAAATTTGTTTTAGTAGGGCAGATGGGGTTTATATACTCATATCCCCCCATGTTTGTGGCAACCCATCCATACAAAAAATGGAATGTTCCACACACACTGAGGGGGTTTTATCCTAGATGATGTGGTACATCACTTTGTACAACTTTTTCAAGACTAGGACCACTAGTTTGATGCATTTACCCATCTCCAACATCATCTCCATGATGATGGTGCTCAACTACACCCCCAAGTGTGTATCCCAAATAGGGAGCATCCACCCACAAATAAACATGGTAATAAATTCTTCCAACCTGAAAATGATAGCCTCAGGTTTCACACTATATCCCCATAGTTTCCAGTGGTTTGACTTCAGTATTATTTAATGTGAGTTCTCCTTACCTCATTTAGTTTCTTTTAAACATTTATGTGGCCTCCTAGGTAGTCTATCCCTTGGTTCATTAAAGAAATACCCAAACTATTGATTGAAATGAATATCCTTAATCCTTATCTTTTGGTCACTCTCCACCTACACCAATCATAAAAAATCCTTTCTATGTATAGACTCTTCTCTGAGTCCTCCCAAAAATCCTCTGTGGGGAGGAATTCATTATACATAGCCCCTTAGATCGGGATACATGTAATCTAGTAGAGATATCATAAGCTAATTCTGACATCCCCATAGTGAAGATGGAATGTGATGGTCCTAAATGACCACCTGTTAAATATCTCTGGCATGATGTCTAGGTGACGGTAGATGTGGGAAAATGAGGACCATGCCACCTTTTAAATCCTAACCCTCTTTAGCACCACCTTGAACTCATGGCAGGAATAGAATAACCAGTACGCTTAGGCCCTTTCATCTTTGAAATTACCTATATATAATAGGTCCCAACCATCTATCCAATAGTGACCCATGCTTGACATACATGGATATTACATCATTTTAGATGAATATTCAGTGCATTAAAAAATACATGCCTGAGGACCATAATAGTTTAGTGTCCTTGGAAACATGTAAACCAAATATTTTATCCTTGAGAAATGTCATTAGAATCTCCCATAAATATATCCACCTTTAGTACTTCTACCTAAAACCTTTCTTCATGACCTGGGGAAAGGAAACATAAGAAAGGGGTGAGATCAAATGCATGGTAAGGTTAAACAAGGGATGTATGTAATCACAATCATGAGCATAAGGTTATGAGAACATGATCGTGAAAATAGAAGATCATACTCTGCATATAAAAGATCATATACATGAGTCATTTCATAAAAGACTTGCAGTTCATAAGGTATGAATCTTAAGGTAATAAATAACATTATCCATAAAAGCATAACATAGTAATAAAACATGGAATTGTGGTAGACACATAATCATATAATATGATTTCCGTAGTGGCCAAGGCATCACTGACAAGACCATCATGGTAGTATGGGTTCACTTCCCATACCATATTGGTAGTCATGGTTCACTCTTATGGCCATATTAATAGTATGAGTTCACTCATCATACCATCTTAGTAGTCAGGGTTCACTCCCATGGCCATCTTAGTAGTCAAGGTTTACTCCCAAGACCATCTTAGTCTATATCATGAGATATAAATCATTACCTACTGTATTGGAGGGAGATATAGGTCCCACCCATATCATAGTGAAATCATACATAAATGTTCTAAAAGATCATAAATAATCATATCATAACCCATGAAATTAAATGGGTCTCATAAAAATGTAATCATATCACAATCTGTGGAAAAGGATAGGTTTCGTAATCATTTCATCAAAAGAATAAACTAGGAAAGAGAAATATATTTCACAAATATATAACTTGTGAAAAAAGAAATAGGTTTCATAAATACCATGACATTAAGCATAACACATTCATATAAAGAATATTAATGGAACATTTAGATCATTTTCAAAAAGGGTATGAGTAACATCAACCGATGTCATCTTGGATGGAAAATAATTATGAAATATAATTCAAAACATTTTTTTGAGGAAAATATCCTTTATTATTTGAAAAAGGATTTTTAATACATAAAACCATTTTAAAATAATTCTCTTAGAAAATACCTTTAAACTTATAAATAATACTTGAAATTATTTTGAAAATCTTTTTCCTTGAAAACTTATAAAATGAGGTTGAAAACGTTTTGAAAAAAATTCCATGAAAATAACTTTTAAAAACATTATTTTTAAAAATTAAACATTAAACATGAAAATAAATCTTTACATGATTGATTTAAGATAAATCTATACATGTCTTATGAGGTAAAAAAGAACATTCATTTTTCATGGAAAATGGTTATAAAAATGACTCGTTCGGAAAGCGAAAAGAAGATTCCTTTGAAAAAATGGTAAAAGAAATAAAGTTTAAAAATGTATCTTAATTGTTGTACCTCTCGAACCCCTCAAGGTTTTATTTTCATGATCACAATCACCCTCATATTTATCTAATCCTCTTTCAAGTGTTTTTGGTTGATAGGAATCAAATCAGGTGGCCAAGGAATTGGGCCAAGAAAGAAAGAAGGCAAAGTGGACTGAAATTCAGTCCACCGGCCAACCGGTGGCTTCACCACCGGTCAGCCGGTGGAGCCTGGACAGAAGGCATCCTTCTGTCCAGACCACCGGCCAGCCGGTGGCACACCAGCGGCCAGCCGGTGGCACCTGCATTCAATAGGAAGCCACTGCCTCCCCACCGGCCAGCCGGTGGCCTCAGCACCGGCCAGCCGGTGGCCTCAGCACCGGCCAGCCGGTGGCACCCTCTCCAAATAGTGCCAGCTACTGCCTCACCACCGGCCAGCCGGTGGCTCTGGCACCGGTCGACCGGTGGCCCCTGGACAGGAATCCAATGACTTTTTGCAAAAACCGGCCAACCGGTGGGACTGTACCGGCCAGCCGGTGGAGCCAGTCAAACTAGCCGTTGCAGTTTGACCAGGCTGGCCCACTTGGCTCCCAACGGCTCTTTTAGCCTCTCCAACGGCTCCGAAGCCTCCCCAAGGGTTCCATGCCTATAAATAAAGGCCAAGGAAGCCCCGGACACCTACTGGAACTATACGGAAGCCCACGGACATATTTTGAATCAATTGGCCAACCTCCGGCGACTTCCTCCAAGGGAACCCCAAGTGCTCC
The DNA here is from genome assembly GCA_963277665.1 of Viscum album. NCBI lineage: Eukaryota > Viridiplantae > Streptophyta > Magnoliopsida > Santalales > Viscaceae > Viscum > Viscum album. The sequence goes on along the minus strand of OY728120.1, from coordinate 564,858,059 downwards.
AACAACTTCCACATCCAAGGAGCTCCTTCAAAGAAGCTTGGAAGCGGCCTTCAACATCTCCATCCAATCAAAGGCGCCCAAGACTTCCCAAATACGGGTTTTATTGTTTTACTTTTTATTGAGCTTTAAAATTGGGTTTGTGCCTACAAACCCCAAACTCTTTTCTCATCCCTCTTTCTTTTGGGTTTCACACCACCACTAAGGTGTGAAGAGGTTTCTTCAAGCTTTTCCTTTAAAAGGCTTGTGTCTCGTGAGCTAGCCTTCACCCGTTAAAAATGCTAGTGGGTTCTTGCTAAACCATTAAAAGCAAGTGGGTTCTTGCTAAACCAATAAAAGCAAGCTGTAATAGGTCCTAGTGCTACCTCAAAGCCTAGTGGGTTTCTTGCTAAAACCATTGAAAAGCAAGCGGTAGGAATCTCTCAACGGTTGAGTTGGGAGCGGAGACGTAGGCCGGGTTTTGGCCGAACTCCGTTATCAATTTCTTGTGTCTTGCCTCTTTATTTCCGCTGCATTTATACTTTGATTTTTAATTTGTTAATCAATTTTTTAAAAGGCAATTCACCCCCCCTCTTGCTTCTTCCGACCCAACAATTGGTATCAGAGGGACCTTTGAGTAATTCCTTAACCCGGTTTCAAAGTTAAGATCTTTTTTTTGATGGCATCTACCTCTTTCGCCCCCGAGGGCTACTCTTTGGGTCGGGCTCCATTTTTTGATGGGTCCGACTATAATTATTGGAAAACCCGCATGACTACTTTTCTTAGAAGTATAGGGTATCCCATTTTTAAAATAGTCATGCAAGGTTACACTCTCTCTTCCCCCGACGAATCCAAATGGACCCAAGCCGACATTAGAAATTTCGAGCTTGATGGCAAAGCCATGAATGCTCTCCATTGCGGCCTTGACCGAAACGAGTTCAATCGAGTTTCCACATGCACCTCCGCACATGAAATCTGGAAACTTTTGGAGGTTACCCATGAGGGGACCAACAAAGTTAAGGACACTCGATTGGACATGTATCGTCAAGATTTTGAGTCATTTTCTATGCATCCAAATGAATCTATTTCTGAAATGTTTACTAGATTTACTGACGTGTGCAATGGGAGAAAGTCCCTTGGTGATGATGTTTCAGCTGAGACGATGGTCAAGAAGATCTTATGGGTCCTTCCGAGCTCATGGGCACCTAAAGTGACGGCGATCCAAGAAGCTAAGGACGTCAAAAATATGCCGGTAGAGGAGCTCATTGGATCTCTAATGACGTACGAGATCACCATGAGGAGGCAAGCTCAAAAGGAGGGCACACCAATCAAGACACCAAAGAACATCGCCCTCAAGGTACAAAAAGAAGTAAGCTCCTCCTCATCTTCATCTTCCTCATCTTCTTCATCATCAAGCGGCGACTCGGAAATGGAGAATCTCGCCCGCCAAATGCACAAATTTATGAAGATGCACAAGAAGAAGAAGAAATCCCGCAAGCATCGAAAGCAAGAACCCACCGCAAGATCCGAGCCCAAGGTGAAATGCTACGGGTGCAGCGAAAAGGGCCATTACAAGCCCGATTGCCCACTCAACAAGAAACGGGCCACGCATAAGGAGAAAGGAAAGAAAAAGGTCCTCAAGGCCACATGGAGTGACTCCTCATCATCCTCCTCCTCCTCCTCGAGCGACAACGGTAACAAATGCCTAATGGCATTCCATGAGGTAACTTCTTCCTCTTCCTCTTCCTCTTGTTCTTCAAATTCCAATTCTTTAAATCATTTATCTTATGAAGAACTCTCACATGCTAGTGATCAACTAGAAAAAGGTTTTCATGAACTTTCTTCAAAATTCGTTTCTTTGAAAAAGTCTTTCAAAAAACTTTCCTCCGAAAAAGACCAACTTCTCAAAGAGAAGGAGGAACTCACCCTTAAAATCCAAAATTTTCCAAATGTTGATTCCATGGAATCAACCATTAAAGACCTTAGAGAGTCCCTAGCCAAATTCACCAATGGGGAACAAAATTTGAACAATCTCCCAGGTTCTCAACGAGTATCTAGAACCACCAATGGACTTGGCTACACCAATATAGCTTCCTCCTCCCATGCACCCACTGTTTTTGTAAGGGGGAGCTCTAGTTTTAAATTTTGTAATTATTTTAAGAAACCCGGGCACCTTATTTATGAATGTAATTGTAAAAATGCCCGGTACGGCCAACCAAAGTCTATTTTCTTTTCGGACGAATTTTATAGGAGAAGACCCGCTATGAGACAAGTTTGGATTGAAAAATCCCTTCTTGCGAGTCTCTCCGGGCCAAAATTTATTTTCTCTCCCCGGTGATCTAATGTTTTTATTTAGGGGGAGTTAGGTTTGTTTAAGCTTTTTGTTTCAATTCAAACTTTCAATTTCAAATTAAGCCCTTTTTATTTCAATTTCAAAATTTTCGATTCCAACCTTCAATTTCAACACTTGGTATCAAAATTCTCATTTCAAAATATTTATTCGAATTTTTCATTCAAAACTTTGAGTTCAAACTTTTGATTCAAAACTTTCAATTCAAATTTCAAATTTCAATTGGTTTTAGATTCAAAACTTTCAATTCAAACTGTTATTCAAATTTGCATTTCAATTTCAAAAATCTCAATTGTTTTTCAAATCTCAATTGTTTTTCAAATCTCAATTGTTTTTCAAATCTCAAATCTTGTTTTTCAAAATATCCCTCAATCAAGTTTTATGCCCCATTCTATTTTGATAATCACAAAGGGGGAGAAATTTCTTGATTGATTGGGGGAGAATCCTTTTTCATCATGCTTTGCATTTCCTTTCAATTTCAGTTTTTTTTTCATTGTTTGTTTCGGTGATTGTGATCATCAAAATAGGGGGAGATTGTTGTACCTCTCGAACCCCTCAAGGTTTTATTTTCATGATCACAATCACCCTCATATTTATCTAATCCTCTTTCAAGTGTTTTTGGTTGATAGGAATCAAATCAGGTGGCCAAGGAATTGGGCCAAGAAAGAAAGAAGGCAAAGTGGACTGAAATTCAGTCCACCGGCCAACCGGTGGCTTCACCACCGGTCCGCCGGTGGAGCCTGGACAGAAGGCATCCTTCTGTCCAGACCACCGGCCAGCCGGTGGCACCTGCATTCAATAGGAAGCCACTGCCTCCCCACCGGCCAGCCGGTGGCCTCAGCACCGGCCAGCCGGTGGCACCCTCTCCAAATAGTGCCAGCTACTGCCTCACCACCGGCCAGCCGGTGGCTCTGGCACCGGTCGACCGGTGGCCCCTGGACAGGAATCCAATGACTTTTTGCAAACACCGGCCAACCGGTGGGACTGTACCGGCCAGCCGGTGGAGCCAGTCAAACTAGCCGTTGCAGTTTGACCAGGCTGGCCCACTTGGCTCCCAACGGCTCTTTTAGCCTCTCCAACGGCTCCGAAGCCTCCCCAAGGGTTCCATGCCTATAAATAAAGGCCAAGGAAGCCCCGGACACCTACTGGAACTATACGGAAGCCCACGGACATATTTTGAATCAATTGGCCAACCTCCGGCGACTTCCTCCAAGGGAACCCCAAGTGCTCCAACAACTTCCACATCCAAGGAGCTCCTTCAAAGAAGCTTGGAAGCGGCCTTCAACATCTCCATCCAATCAAAGGCGCCCAAGACTTCCCAAATACGGGTTTTATTGTTTTACTTTTTATTGAGCTTTAAAATTGGGTTTGTGCCTACAAACCCCAAACTCTTTTCTCATCCCTCTTTCTTTTGGGTTTCACACCACCACTAAGGTGTGAAGAGGTTTCTTCAAGCTTTTCCTTTAAAAGGCTTGTGTCTCGTGAGCTAGCCTTCACCCGTTAAAAAGGCTAGTGGGTTCTTGCTAAACCATTAAAAGCAAGTGGGTTCTTGCTAAACCAATAAAAGCAAGCTGTAATAGGTCCTAGTGCTACCTCAAAGCCTAGTGGGTTTCTTGCTAAAACCATTGAAAAGCAAGCGGTAGGAATATCTCAACGGTTGAGTTGGGAGCGGAGACGTAGGCCGGGTTTTGGCCGAACTCCGTTATCAATTTCTTGTGTCTTGCCTCTTTATTTCCGTTGCATTTATACTTTGATTTTTAATTTGTTAATCAATTTTTTAAAAGGCAATTCACCCCCCCCCCCCCTCTTGCTTCTTCCGACCCAACATTAATGATCATATTATATTATTAAAATATCCTTGGAAACACTTTTTAGAAAACATGGTTTTAAAGGAACACAAATTTCTTACTGAAGAGAGGGTAAAGTTGGGTTTTCTTAAAAAAACACTTTCTTAACTATCTTATGCACTAAAGAGTGGAATAAATGGTACCAATATATGGATAAATCATGAATAACCAAATGATAATAAAATTGATGAATTTTCTTGAGATATGGATCATGAAATTTCATCAAAGGAAGCACAAACATAAAAAATCTCGAAAAGCAATGAGATTGTTTCAATAAACACTTATAACTCGATAACTTGGGATCATATTATCCATGTAAGAAAAGGAAATTAAATAACCCTTAAAATAACATTAAAATAATTAAATTAAGTATATAACATGTAAAATGGAATTATATACACCTTGAAATAAAATTTAGGTGCATAAAAAACTTGAGACTCAAAGAAGGCAAATTGAGACAAAACTATTTCACTGATTTGGTAACTTTTGAAACTTAATCCCCATGAAAGAAAAATCATAAAAAATAATTTTGAATAACCTAAAATTTAATTATAATATACATATAATCAAATTATGTTCATTACATACACCACACAAAAGTAAATAGTGGTGAACATATCATGTATCTCACAGAAATAAAAAGTGAGATAAAATATCCTTGCCGTGTGTCTTAAATATCATCGTACTCATTCAAAACACCTATATAATAAATATAAATTTATTATAAATCTTTTAAAGAACCATATTATTATATATAATACCATATATGGTTTTATTACGGCCATATATTACCCTCTCGTTAACCATCCTATGTTAAGGTTTCACTTTGGGTAATACTCACTTTCTTCTTCACATGTGTCTTAATTTGTTATATCTTTGGTTTGTATACTTATATAAAGATTTAAAGAATGTAAACCATGATTTATATACAGTATATTTGTATTATAATAATCTATATAATATATATGTATGAAATTTAATACACCATTCATGGAGACAGTAGGTTGTATGTACACATGAAGGTTATTCCTGTTTAATTGTCGTGTTGATTGAAAAAAAAGTAAAAGACATATATGTATATATATATCATTATTAAAGTAGATTTATGATATCATATATATATTATATATTCACTAAACCCATCATTAATATAATCCATTTATTTTATGAATGAATTATATCGCTTTGAGGGGGAAGTAGTTCACACTTCCCTAAACGAAATTATCATATTAACACAAAATAGAAAGTAAAAAAGATATGCATTATAAAAATGAATACATAAGCATAAAGAAATAATAAATATAATATATTTCATATATATAAATAGTTTCCATAATAATTTCCTTCATTATAGGTGGTAAGTAAAAATTGAACAATCATTATTTTTTGAGGTGGTAGTTCTTCGTACACATGAACAGTATGTTTGTTACCCATTAGATGGAGGTGTGTGTAAGTGTAGGTTGAATCCTTAGCATAAAAAATCCTATTATATTGATTATATTGGTTTTTTATACAATAATGGAATAAATATAGTTGATGGGTGGAGAAGGAAAATAAAATAAAAGAGCTTGAGAGAAGTTGTTACCTCTTAATCAGGTAACTCCATTTGGTTTGTGACAAAAGTCTTCCTTGGAAGAATTTCTTCCCAAAAGGAGGACTCAAGGAAGAATTTAGGGATTTTTTGAAGTATATTGAGTATATATGGTCTGAAACTAATATTTTTTAGAATTATTGATAAGAGTTATAGGTGGTATCCTTTTATAGGGAAGGAAAAGGACTCGCTTGGAACTTTTTAAAAATAAGTTAGGTGTGCATATGTTCTTACCTAAAAAAGTCATAAAAAAATAATAAATAAATAATTTAAGTTTTATGGATGAAATATGTACATAAATTTGTTTTTTTAAAATTTTATAGGTCATTTGATCCCCTAAAATTAAGGTTTAGACCCTAATTAAGCTTAACTTGACCTTAATCACTGTGATTAATTTTATTCACTTTTACTAATAATTTTGGTAAAAAAATTAAGTTGAACTTATTAGACTCTAAATATTATACTAATTAAAATGGTGTATATCAGTTTTTTTCTAAATTCAATTCATAGAAGCAGAAAAATTAAGATTAATGCTAATCCTGCAGATAGGACGAAATTATGGGCTTTTAAGGTAGAAAGAAGTTCACAAGTTTATTAAGTTTTTATATTCAATTTCAAAGTGAAATTAATTATAATTACCTAAATTACTTTAATATATCTTTAATTTATCTAATTACACCTTAAAAAAATTAAAATATAATTTAACTTTAATAATTATTTAAATGAAAAGGAAATTTTTAATTAAAAATTAGTATTTTCACTATTCATCAAAAAATAAAGTTTCTGAGAAAAATATCTAAAATTATCCCTAAGATAATTTTGGCATATAAATTCAAAATTTAAGTTTATTTTATCAAATTAAATTTATAATTTTGTATAAAATTAATTTTATTGGTTTCCATAGAAGGACATGAAGTGTAGTTCATAGTATTTTTAAACATATAATTACTTTACCAAAAATTATATCTTTCACTATAAATATGTTTTATTTCTATAAAACCATTATAAAAAAATATTTTAAAAGTAGTTATTAATATTCATATCACTAAGTTTAATGTATAGGTTGTAATTATATCATTTAAAAAAATAATGTTTCGCATAAACATGGTGTTGCATGTAACATATGTCAAGTCAGTGTTGTAGGTAGCGCAAGCCAAGTCAATATTATGTGTAACACAATCCAAGTTAGTGTCATGTGAAAGGAATATTTGAATTAGTGTTTTAATATATATATATATATATATATATATATATAATTCCAGTTTCATGTGAAATGAAAAATATCAAAAAGATAAATTAATTTGAAAAAAAATAATTCACAAAATCTCAGGGTGTTACATTTTACCCCCCTTAAAATGAATTTCACCCATGAAATTCTTCTGAGTTATAAAAAGTTAAATACTTGAAAGTTTCATTCATAGACACCCACATTGTAAAAATGAATACTAAAACTTCCCTTAAAAAGGGAAATTTGGGACCATAATGGTTACCCAAAGTGACATATAACAAGGTTTCCAAATAGGAGAACATGGGTTGGGAGTGAAAATTGGACTTGGAGGAAAAGCATAAATATTTATAGGGAGTGATTGAGGTCATCAATCACAAAAAATTAAACGATCAAATAAAATTTGAGGGCCTCAAAGTCATAAATTTTTGATTATTTAAAAGGTCATCGGTTCCAAAAAAAATTAAGGTATTAGGACAACGCATTTTCTTTTGATCGTTTTCCTAACGTTGAGTAATTATTTTATTGACCAAGAATATAAAGAAATATAATTAATTGATATATTTCTATAAAAAGAATTTAATTATTTAGTTGTGCCTTTAAATATTTATAATTCATCCATTACTTCAAGAAATGGATGTCCAAAAATTAACTTTGATGTATAAAGCACTAAAATACAGTTTTAGTATATATGAAGGTCTATAAAATAATAAAAAGTATAAATATTTATCTATAAATTTTCTTTAAAATAAATATGGTTAATACATTAATATCTAAACATAAAAAATTAACACTAATATTTCATCATAAATAATTATTCATAAAAAATAATTATACATTAACCAGGACATCACGTAGACCACTAGTTGGCGTGAAACCATTATCGTTCTTCAGTCATGGGATCAAGACTTGCAGGCTTGCCAGACATGATTGGTTGTCACCCGATATATAGATGTCATTTTCTAAAACCATACTAATATAATTTCCAAAATATTATGGACATCCTTGAAATAAGGTTAATCACTAAATATCCTTTTAACCATGGTTTTCAATACAAACTCAGTTCATAAATACTTCCTCCATAGTTTAACATAAACATTCATGAATGTTTAACCTTATAACCCTTATGAAAGATAAAAACCCTTATAAATAAAGTCATGAAATCATATTAACATTAATCCCCCCATATATCACAAAGTATCTCTTGTTTGTCACATTCCAAACATGTGAATACCCTTATAGTAAATTCTCTTGGAACATGGTAACAACCTGAATTACGATAAATCCTTTTGGAAAACATGCATGATTACTTATTCCATATATTACTAGATATATTACATAAATCCAAGAAGTTATACACTTAATCCATGATATAATGAACTACTTCTCAACATGTCCGTTATTAGTTCCAAGGTAATCAGTATCATCCAATTTATTTATTTATAACAGCATTATCTTAACATAAAAAATATATTAAGGGTTGACTTCCCTTAGTCAAAATATCACCTTTTCATTAAATATATTCACCAGTAAAATGGTAACATTCAACAAAAACTTGTAAATACTGAGTAAAAAACATAATTAGAACAATCCTTATATATTTCATCATTCATATAACATAATTTTTTATTCCAAACACATACAAACTTTGATTATTACACTTCATCCTTATGACATTATCAAGGAAACCTCATCATATTACCCAATATATATTTCCTTTCACATTTCATCTATAGTATCTTCATCATCAATAATGTAACCATTAATCGTATCACCTTGCTGGTTCCCTTTAGAATCTTTCATCTTGGTACATTGAGACTCATAATGACCATTTATTATACACTTAAAATACTTAACCTTCAATGATGTATTAGGGGGGGAAACATTCTCATCCATTTTATTAAATGAACTCTTAATCTTTCCCTTGCAGTCACTTACTTTGTGTCCTTCTTTTCCATATTCAAAACATCTTCTTTTTCTTATAAGACATTCACTTCGGTGATACTTTCCACATTCTTGACACAAAGGAATCTGAATCTTATTTCCTACATGGTATCCATTACCCAAAATCTCAGTGAACTCATTCTTTCTCTTCCTAGGTGAGTCTAAGATTTGGTTAAGGTACACTTTATAAGTCATGTTCTGTGAAAACTGATTAGGCATGATCACAACATCTTTCACTCCAGTGATCATCCCACTTGACTTCGCATCAGATAATTTTCCATCACATTCAACCTTAATCATGTTTCTTCTAGTTCCCACCATTGACTAAAAATAGTATCATAGTGTGATCTTTACTTATCAAAGTATAAAACTACATAGTCATGAAAATATTTACTTATAGTATGTATAAATCATGACACCTTCCTCAGTCTACTACACTATAGGTTTATCCTAGGCTATTCATAGCCAACTTATATTTAAATAATTCATGATGGTTCATGAAGAGTTTGTCAATTCCCAAAGCATATCCCCTGAGAGTGTCAAACTAGTTGTGAAGCAAGGCCCATTTTTGTGTACCGAATTACCTCAATTCAGATCCAAAACATATTTTTAGAGTTATTACCGCTAGGTACATTTTTACCAGAGCCACATCCACTTGTAGTATCCAGACAAGGATGTATTTCTAGGAAACCATTCACTTTATCCTTTATAAAAAAATCCATGACATTTTCCTAAATGTTAACTCATCCTTATACTTATCCTGAGATAAATCCCTAGACATATCCTTAGAAATATACCTAGGGATATCACTAAAGTTTTCTCATCCTTGTTTCCAAATGTTTACTAAACCTTTCCTTTAATACCAACTATAGTTACCTAGGCTTAAAATATATGAAAATTACATCATTTTAAATGAATATTTAGTACATTACAAAAAACATGCTCGAGGACCGTAATAGTTTAGTATATTTTGAAACATGGAAACAAAACCTTATATCCTGGTGAATGATCTTAAACATATCCCATAAACATATCCACCTTTAGTACTTCTATCTAAAACCTTTATTCATAAACTGGGGAAAGGAAACATAAAAAAGGGGTGATCTCAAATGTCCAAAAAGGGTAAATAAGGTAGATATGTAAGCATAATCATGAGCATAAGGGCATGAGAACATGATCATGAAAATATAATATCTTACCCTTCATATCAAAGATCATATAAAAGAGTCATTTCATAAAGATTGGTAGTTCATAAGGCATGAATCTTAAGTAAATAAAGAACATAAGCTGTGAAAACATAATATAGGAATAAAACATGGAATTTTTGAAGACACATAAACATATAATATGATTTCAATAGTATAAAAGTTATTGATTACAAGACCATATTGGTAGTATGGGTTCACTCCCCATAACATCTTATTAGTCATGGTTCACTCCCATGGCCATCTTAGTAGCATGAGTTCACTCCTCATACCATCTTGGTAGTCATGGTTCACTCCCATGGACATCTTAGAAGCATGCGTTCACTCCCAAGACTTTATTAGTAGATCTCATGAGATATAAAAATTTACCCAATTCATTGGAGGGAGATATAGGTCCTACACATTTCATAGTGAAATCATAGATACATGTTCCATAATATCATAAATAATAATATCATAACCCATGAAATGCAATGGGTATCATAAACATGAAATCATTTCATAATCTATGGAAAAAGGAAAAATTCATAATCATTTCATCAAAAGAATAACCCATGAAATAGAAATGGATTCAATAAAAATATAACCCGTGAAAGAGAAACATGTTTCATAAAGACCATGACATTAAGCATAACCCATTCATAGAAAGAATATGAATGAAACCTTTATATCATTTCCAAGAAGGGCATGAGTAACATCAATGGATGTCATCATAGATGAAAAATAATTTTGAAATATATTTTAAAAAATTTTCTTGAGGAAAATATCATTTATTCTTTTAAATTTTATTTTTAATACATAAAACCATTTAAAAATCATTTTATTAGAAAATAAATTGAAAACTTATAAAGAAGAATTTAAATCATTTTGAAAACCTTTTCCCTTGAAACTTATAAAAGGATCTTTAAAATTTTTTGAAAACCATTTTCCTTGAAAATATCTTTAAAAACATTATTTTAAAAAAATTAACCATTAAACATGAAAATAAATCTTCAAAGTATTGTTGGTGGATAAATCTGTACATGTCGTACATGGTAAAAATAACATTCCTTTTGTATAGTAAAAAGTTTAAAAAATGGCTCATTGAGAAAGCGGCAAGAATATTCCTTTGAAAACATTGGTAAAAGATAAAAAGGGTAAAAATTAATTTTAATGATCATAGTATATTATTATAATATTCTTGTAAATCCTTTTTAGAAAACATGTTTTTAAAGGAACACATATTTTTTACTGAAGAGAGGGTAATTTAGGGCTTTCTTAAAAAACTTTATTAACTATATTATGTATCAAAGAGTGTAATAAATGGTAATTATATATAAATAAATAATTAATAACCAAATTATAATAAAATTCATGAATTTTCTTGAGATATGGATCATAAAATTTCATCAAAGGAATCATAAACATACACTATCTCGAAAAGCGATGATATTGTTTCAGAAAACTCTTATAACTTGGTAACGTGGGATAATACTCTCCATGTAAGAAAAAGAAATTAAAATAGACTTAAAATAAAATTAAAATAATTAATTTCATGATATAACTTGTAAAATGAAAGTATATAACCTTAAAAGATAATTTAGGTGCATAACAAAACATTAGACTCAATGAAGGAAATCGAGACAAAACTATTTCACCGATTTGGAAACTTTTGAAACTTAAACCCCGTGAAAGAAAGATCATAAAATTGATATGTGAATACCCAAAAATTCAATTATAATATACATATAATACAATCATGTGAATTAAATAAACCACACAAAAGTAAATAGTGGAAAACATAGCATGTATCTCATGGAAATAAAAAGTGAAATAAAATCTTGTTACCTTATGTCTTGACTCTCATCGTACTCATTTAAACCACCTGTATAATAAATATAAATTTATTATAAATATTTTAAATAACCATATTATTTTATATAATATCATATACAGTTTTATTATTACCTTATATTATCTGCTTGTTGGCCATCTTATGTTAAGGTTTCACTTTGGGAAACATTCTCTTTGTTCTTCACATGTGTCTTAATTTGTTATATCTTTGGTCCCTATACATATATAATTATTTCAAAGATTTAAAACATGATTTATATATAGTATATGTGTATTATAATAATCCATATAATATATATGTATGAAACATAATACATCATTCATGGAGATGGTAGGTCATACGTACGCATGAACGTTATTCACATTTAATTGTCATATTAAAGGAAAAAAAGTAAAATACATATATGTTTATATATATATATCATTATTATAGTAGATTTATGATATCATATATATCTTATATATTCACTAAAATAATCCTTAATACAATCCATTTAGTGTATGGACGAATCATATCTCTTTGAGGGGGCGGTAGTCCACACTTCCTCAAACGAAATTATCGTATTAACACAAATTGGAAAGTAAAAAAGATATGTGTTGTGAAAATTAATAAATAATATTAAATAAAAAAATAAATATAATATATGACATATATAAATATATTTTCTATCATAATTTCCACCATGATAGGTGTTAAGTAGAAATTGAACAATCGTCATTTTGTGAGGTGGTAGCTCGCCATACACATAAACAGTATGTTCGTTACCCATTAGATGGAGGTATGTGTGAGATTAGGTTGAATACTTATCATAAAAAAATCCTAGTATATTTATTATACTTTTTTATATAATAGTGGAATAAATAGTGTGTAGGGGTGGATAAGGAAAATAAAAGAAAAGAGCTTGAGAGAAGGTGTCACGACCCGACCCTGCCGGTCTCGAGCCGCAACTACCCCAAGAATGCCTCCATAGGCCAGGGGATGGGAACAAGCGCTGAAGGCATAACAATCTCGGGGAGGAATTTTCCTAAGTACATGTACCCACACACACAGCCCACTCAATTCATAAGTGTAGAGTAAAAAGAAAACCAAATTACGGACTACAATATCCCAACTAAAAATCATGCATCGACCTCTAAAAACAGAACAAGTAAAGTGCTGAAAAGGAAACTAAACAGAAAAAGGGAAAAACACGAGCCCAACCCGAAAGGTTCCACAACCCGGCAACAGGTAAACAAAATTAAACAACTGTAGAGTCCCACACCTGAAAACTCTACTGTGACCCCGGTATGCGGCCCAAGCTCATGTTCCCTCTACGCTCCTCAGTAGTCTCGATCGACCGGTCCGTCGTCTGCAAGGGCACACCAAGTGTGGGAAAAGCCCAAGCAGGGATGAGTATAAAGATACTCAGTAGGATGTCCCGAAAGCTTAAGGGAGAAACAAAGGAGGTACTAAAATGTTGAGTAGTAGACAGAACAAAAAATAGTGTAAGAGTACAATAGAGAGAGTTCAGCTTAACCAAAAAAAATAAAAGAAGTAGACTCGTCCAACCAAGAGGATCTAGACACAGAAAGAACATGGCATACCCCATGCATCTTCGCCCCTCCTAGAAGGAGATTAACTGAACCCAGGGAGTGGGAAAAAATTTGGGTGTATATATATATGATCAACAAGAAACCCGAACGAGTGTGTAAGGGGATCTCCATATCCAATATCAGCTCAGGAAAAGTCGGCAACAGTTCTAAGGATGTCCATCAATATGCCCAAACGCCCCACATACCAAATTAGTCTCATCGTTGAACTACATAACCAAGGGACCCGCTCCGGTAATCATAGTGAAAAATCACTGACTAGCCTCATATAAAGTGATGAGTCGGAAAGAAGTCACCGCGTAACCCACTGCCCAGCCCAGCTGGAGGGTAAACCCTAAGGTCAATGGGTAACCCACTGCCCAGCCCCGCTGGAGGGTAAACCCTAAGGCCAATGAGAAACCCACTGCGTAACCCCACTGGAGGGTAAACCCTAAGGTCAACAGGTAATCCACTGCCTAGACCCGCTGGAGGGTAAACCCTGAGGTCAATAGGTAACCCACTACCTAGCCCCGCTAGAGGGTAAACCCTAATATGCTGGTGGGTAACCCACTACCCATCCCCACTGGAGGGTAAACCCTGGGCTGGTCCGGTAACTCTGCACTGCCCGTGCCATCACTGGGTGTCACTAACATCGCTACCGTGCATTGGTTTCGAGCATGTCAAAGGAACCTCTGACCAATGCCCTTTCATGTTTCCACATTTAATGAGATCTTGAATGAGGCTCTGCACACCCAAACAGATTACATTGTTGCTCTCCTCATGGAAAAACACGCGAGATAAACTATTTACTCGCTTGAAATGGACTCCTGACAAAAAAGATATTCAACACCGCTTTATGCCCATACAACGTCTCATGGGTCCCACACCTCAGTTCCGAAAAATGTCGAGAAAACTGCACCATCACAATGCTCTCAGAAAAACACACCAAATTGACTATTCATTCACCCCGAATGGACGTCTGATGAAAAGGTCGCAGTATGTTGCACACAGCTTAAAAGACGGCCCATGGGGCCCATACCTCAACTCTGGCTTCAATGCCTGAAACCACCCTGGACTAATTTTTCATGACGCCAAGGTCACAACGCCACTGATGGCGCCTAAAAAGGACTCTGGATGTGCTCGCACCATCCGAAAGAAGAATCCCGGCGAGGAGCTAAGTAACACTTAACGGGCATGTCGCGCCACCGAGCCCCCATATCAGGAATTTAAAATACCTGATACCATCTCAAAACCTCCCATCCGGATCTGAGGATCGCGTCTCCATAGACATCATGTGAATCTGACACTCAGTTTTCATGTTAGAATCATTTTAATGCCAAAGGACGGAGACAGGGTGGGTCGAACCGGTTTGGTCGGTCCAGCCCTTTAGACCGGCGGTCCACGGCTCAGGCACCCGGACCACCCGGTCCACCGCGGCCCACAGTTCATCGCGTGGTCCGCGCTGCTTCACCCGGACCAGCATGATTCGGTCTGACTTTTCCCCCATGATACCCGCGTTTCGCGGGTCTCGGTTTGCTCCCGGGGTCGCGACGACCCTGGTCTCGCGCCGCACACCGACCGGCGAAGCCGGCCAGCGCACCCCGCCCCGCGCCGCCTGGACCGCCGAGGCACATGGCCTCCATCCCGCTCGCCCACACCGACCACCGAGGAGTCGCACCGCTACATGGGAACCACACTGCCACCTGGGGAGCTCATGCCGCCGTCTTCGCCCACCGGACCACCCTGGAACTGCCGGAAAACAAGAGTTTTTGGCCGAAAAACTTCCCAGGGCCACCCCGGATGACCCGGGACTCGGATTTTCTATCCGAAAAGAGAGTTGGAAATTTCGTATCGAACCCTACGCATCTATGGAATTAAATCAACAATTAAACATCATTTAGATTATATAATTTGAGTTCGAATAAGATGTGTAAATTTAAAAAATGAAAACGCAATGATCCTACCTCGCATGGAATAGCCCGTCGCTTCACAAATGATCCGCCAGAGCCATAACCACCTTGGAGAGGTGGGGAGAGGATCTTGAAGAAGGTGGATCATTTTTTGGGAGAGCTTCCTCTAGGGATATTGTAAGGGGGTAGAAGGAGGGGGTGGATGTGTTTAAGTAGGAAAAAAATTAATTAATTTTAAACACCCACCAGTAGGCCCGTACCCGAACTCTCAATGGGGTCGAGGTTAAGCCGCTCCTAGGGTAAAATCCATGTTCTGAGCACAACGGTGGTCTCATAATTTTAATCTGAGCCTCCATTCATATGTTATAAAGTTCACGCCTGAGGACGCTAAATTACAAAAATGCCTCTGGCGGCGTTTTCCACATAAGGGTCGTGCCCGCGAAAGTTACACCCCTCCTAGGGTAAATGGACCGCTCCGGACTCAACGGTGACATAAATTTTCTAGTCCGAGATACCTTTTAGGATTTATTCCATTTATTTGGTGTGCCTAGTGTGAACGCACTTAAAATTTAATTCCGGCCACACCAGGGCTCGGAATCGCACGCCGTCTGAACATCCTGCTCTGGAATAACATTCAGAATATTTCAAAGTCTCATAGGCTCAAAACCAAGGTTCTTACATCATTCCCTCTTTCAATTTTTTCATCCCCAAAAAAACAAAACTATAAAAACAACTCGGGATACTGAGCCCGCATCTAGCTCTCCCTTTCCCAAGTGCTCTTCTGCACCCTCCTGTTCCGCCACAGCACACAAACCAAAGGAATTGTCCATCCATGTAGAGTCTTCTCCCGCTGGTCCTCAATCGCCATTGGGTTCTCTACAAAGGTGTCTCCATTCTCAATGTCTAGATCTCCCTAGTTGATGATGTGTGTGGGGTCATGCACATATTTCCTCAGCTGCGACACGTGGAAGACGTCAAGAACCCTCTCCAGCTATCGGGGTAGATCAAGACGGTAGGAAATCTCACCAACCCTCCGCATGATCTGAAATGGCCCAATGAACCTCAGGGATAGCTTGACTCCCTAGTCAAACATTTGTGTTCCATGCTGAGGGGAGACTCTCAAAAAGACATGGTCCCCCTGATCGAACTCCAAAGGCCTATGACGATGGTATGCGTAGGAATTCTGTCTACTCTGAGCCGTCCTCTTCCACTCACGAATGACCTGCACCTTCTATGTCATCACCCGCACCAACTTTGGGCCCACGAGGGAGGTCTCCCCAACCTCCTTCTAGCACAATGGTGACCTTCAGGGTCTCCCGTAGAGGGCCTCAAAAGGTTCCATGCCGATAGTAGAGTGGTAATTGTTGTTATATGTGAACTCCACCAAGGGCAGGTGATCCTCCCAGCTTAGGCCAAAGTCTAACATGCACGCCCTGAGAATATCCTCCAACACCTGCAAAGTGCACTCATTCTGCCCGTCCGTCTGGCGGTGAAAAGCTGTACTCATCTGCATTTGAGACCTGAATGTCTCCTGCAGGCCTCGCCACAATCGCGATGTAAACCGCGCATCACAGTCGGAGACGAACGTCGAGGGTACTCCATGAAGGCGGACGATTTCTCGAATGTACAGCTGCCCTAGACTCTCCATCTAGCTCTTCTCCCTGATGGAAAGGAAGTGTGTCAACTTTGTGAGTCGGTCCACTATCACCCAAATGGAATCATGGACCTTTGCTGTGTGCGGAAGCCCTGTGATGAAGTCCATAGATATTCCATCCCACTTCCACTCTGGGATATCATGGGGCTGCAACAACCCTCCCAAAACCTGATGCTATGCCTTCACTTGCTAACTGGTAAGGCACCAAGAAACGAACTCAGCTACGCTCTGCTTCATGTCATTCCACCAAAACTACTGTTAAAAAGTCCCTATACATCTTCCCCACACTGGGATGTACAACTAAGGGAGAAGTGTGGAATTCCCGCATCACCTCCTCCCTCATCTCCACTGGTACTACAGCTCGCCCCTGGAATAGAATCTCGTGATTCCCTCCCTCAAAATACCCATTGGGTGCGTCGTCCGTGGATATTTGGTCATGCAGTACCTCGCTGTCGACATCCCCGAGCTGCGACTCTCTCACATGCTCAAGGAGCGAAGGAGACAACATCATTGACTGCAGAAAAGTCGTACCCTTCTGCTCCACCAAGTTCAGCTATAAGGAAGCCAACTGCTCTGAATCTTCCTGCATTAGACGAGCATGGGACTTCCTACTAAGGGAATCTGTTATAATGTTGCCCTTCCCTAGAGTGTAGACTATCTCAAAATCATAGTCCTGTAGAAACTCCAGTCAGTGCCTCTGCCTTATATTTAGATCCCTCTGAGTGAAGATGTAATTGAGGCTCTGGTGGTTGGAGTGGACCACAAAACGCTCACCTAGAAGGTAGTGTCTCCATAACCTCAAGGCGAAGACCACCACTTCCAGCTCCAAATCGTGAGTCGCATAATTCTGCTCATGGGGGCTCAACTGCCTCGACCCATATGCAATCACTACCCACTGCTGCATCAGCACGCACCCGAGACCAGCTCCTGAAGCATCACAATATACCACGAACCCAACGCCCTCCACCGGTAGCCTCAACACTGGAGAACTAGTCAGCCTCTGCCTCAACACCTCAAAGGCCTTTTTGAATTGATCAGTCCAGGTGAATGATTGTCCCTTCTGCGTCAATGTGGTCAAAGAGTCAGCAATCTAGGAGAAGTCTTCCATGAACCTCCTATAGTACCCCGCCAAGCCAAGGAAGCTCCGCACCTCAGAAACATTCTTGGGTGGATCCCAAGAAAGAACTGCCTCTATATTTGTGGGATATATAGCTAAACCCTATTCTGAAATGACACGCCCCAAAAAGTGAACCTCATGAATCCAGAACTGACACTTCGAGAGCTTCCCATACAGCTGGTGCTCCCGAAGTAAGTCTAGGACCATCCTCAAATGCTCTACGTGCTCCTCCTCGGTCGCAAAGTAGATGAGCATGTCGTCAATAAAGACAACCACAAACCAGTCCAAGTACGGCTGGAAGATCCGTTTCATCAAAGCCATGAAAACGGTGGGGGAATTTTTCATGCCAAAGGGCATCACTAGAAACTCGTAATGCCCATAAAGACAACGGAAATCCAACTTTGGGATGTCAGCCTCACGAACCCGCAACTGGTGGTAGCCGAATCGAAGATCAATCTTGGGGAACCACTTCACACCCCCCAACTAGTCGAAGTGGTCATCAATCCTCATCAAATGGTACTTGTTCTTTATCGTGGCCTGATTCAGGCAACGATAATCCACACAAAGTCGCAAACTCCCATCTGCCTTTTTCACAAACAAAATCAGGGATAACCAGGGAGACGCACTGGGCCTGATGAATCCCTTCTCACAAAGGTCCCCTAACTAAATTTGTAGCTCCTGAATCTCTATGGGCTCCATCTGATATACTACACATTATATCGGGGCAGTCCCCGGCTGCAAGTCAATACAGAACTCTATCTCTTACCTTGGAGGTAGTCACGGGACATCCTCAGGAAAAATGTACATATAGTCCTCTACAACAGTAGGGATCCAGGTTCCTGTAGTGTTTACTGCTCCGAGATCCATGTTCTCTAACTGGTGAGAAAAAGGCCATGGTATCCTAATTAGAGTAACTGTATGCTCTGCCATGTGGTCTCACTCACTGAGGATGGTGAACCTCATCCCATCAGAATGCACACATCTGACTCATCTGCGATAAGAGTCGATCTGGGAATGAACCATAGAAAGCAAATACATTCCCAAGATGAAGTCGTAAGGTTCCATCATGATGGATAGTATGTCCCATGTGAAACTCTCTCCTCCGAACAACAGTTCGCACTGTCTGTAAACAAAGGTCACTAACGAGGAACTTCCTGTAGGAACCTCAAGGCTAAGCGCAGGTGCCAGTGCCTCTACTTGGAGCTCCAACTCTCATACCAAAAGCAGTGATATAAAAGAGTGGTTGGTGCCTGTTTCTAGTAGTACCTAAGAAAGCGTAGAGTAAACACAAAGCATGCCTCAGACCATCTCATGTGTTGGGGGGTCACAAACACCAATAGCTTGAAGCTTCCCGTGGCCCCTACTGCCAGCTCCCTGAGCCTAGCATGGGTCGCTCGGTGGTGGTGGTGGAAGGACCTAGAAACGTCATCTCCCACCTCTAGGTCCTGTCGTTCTGCCTGTGTCACCTCCCTGAGGACCACCCTATCCTCTCCTGGGAGATCCCTGGTCACGGTGCTGCCTCTGCCACTGCGGTGCACCCACTGCCTGCCACGGCTGCTCGGTATGCCTGGTCAGGCAGTCCCGTGCTCGGTAACCCTGTCCATCACAAGCATAGCACCGGATCTCTCCTGACTTCCCCGGTGCTCAACGGTGCCACTGTAGTGTACGACCCTACCCCTGAGTCTGCTCATGGAAAGGTCTCCTCGACTGAGGCCTTACTCTCTGCCGCATGCCTATTACTGAAGACTCTGCTCTGAAGCAGCCACTGCTAGGACCAACCAGCTGGCGTCCCCCAGCCAAGAAGCTCTCTATCATGAGCGCCCACTCTAGCACCCCAACATAAGTAGGGATGCATAGGGGCACTACACTAGCATGGATCTCACTGTGAAGACCCTTCTCAAACTTCTGCACCCGAAAGTAACTATCGCGGATCATATCCTGTGAGTAGCATGTCAGATTGGTAAACTGGGCCAAATACTGCACCATAGTCATCCCCCCTGCTTCAGCTCCAGAAGCTCCTGAATCCGAATAGAGCGTAAACAATAGGGGTAGTACTCCTCCCATAAGAGTTTCTAAAAGCTATCCCACGTGAGAGACGACTCGTCGTGGGTCTGCGTAACCAACCCCCACCAACACCCGTCCATCTCGAGGAAAAGGCTGGAAGCTAGGGCAACCATCTGGTTCACTGGTGTATGTACCAGCCTAAAAAGGTGGCCCACAGACTCTAGCTAGTCTTCTGCTGCCTGGGGATCTGCATCCCCAGGGAACTTCTGCAGTAGCTGACGCTGGAAGTCTTAGAGCGCACTCAGCCTGCGCTCAACCTTGGCTTGTGCAGCCAGTACTAACTGCTACTCTCTAGATGGAGGGGATACTTCTGAAACATTGGGTGAAAGGGGATCACATTAGGGTCCCTGAACTGATGCCTCGTCACTCACTAGGTCATCATCATGAACTAGAGAGGGTAACCTGGTGGGCTGCTATCATGGGGGCATCCTGAAAATTATCCAGGATTACCGTGATCAGATGAGCATATATATATATATATATATATATATATATATATATATATATATATATATATATATATATATATCAGTAATAACAAATGGGAGATGACTCAAAAAGGACAGTCAAGGACTCAATCCTACCGGATTCATGTTCCAAATTCCCTACAACAAGTGTCTCAGTGTGCCGAGTCGACAAGCGGGTTATCAGGGTCCTGGTGAATGGATGCGTCGGCCGCCCGTACCATCATTGGACTCCCTGGCCTGAGAGATTCTCTCGAAACCTATTGACACTATTTCCCTAAATCCCAACCAATTACTTTTTAGGGATGTCCGAACAACTCCCCAAGGAATGAACCATCATCTGATATCACTTTGTGACAACCCGGCCCTACCGGTCTTGAGTCGCAACTACCCCAAGCCCGCCTCCATAGGCCAGGGGCTCGTGACAAGCACCAAAGGCGTACCAATCTCGGGGAGGCCTTTGCCTAAGTACATGTACCCACACACAGCCCACTCAATGAAAAAGTTCAGAGTAAAAAAGGAAACCAAAGTAAGGACAATAATATCCCAACTCAAAAGCATGCATCGACCTCTGAAAATAGAACAAGTAAAGTGCTGAAATGGAAATTGAACAGAAAAAGGGAAAAACATGTGCTCAACCCGAAAGGTTACACAACCCGGCAACAGGTAAACAAAAGTAAACAACTGGAGAGTCCCACACCTGAAAACTCTACTACGACCCCGGTACACGGCCCAAGCTCATGTGCCCTCTACACTCCTCCGTAGTCTTGATCGACCTATCCTTCGTCTGCAAGGGCCCACCAAGTACGGGAAAATCCCAAGAAGGGGTGAGTATAAAGATACATAGTAGGATGCCCCAAAAGCTCGAGGGAGAAACAAAGGAGGTACTAAAATGGTGAGCAGTAGAAAGAACAAAGAATAGTGTAAGATTACCATAGAGAGAGTGCAACCCAACCCAACAAAAGAAAGGAAGTAGACTTGTCCAACTAAGAGGATCTAGACGCAGAAAGTAAGTGGCATACCCCCGTGTCTTCGCCCCTCCTAGAAGGAGAGTAACTGAACCTAGGGAGTGGGAACAAAAGTAGGGTGTATATATATATATATTCTCAACAAGAAACCTATATGTGTGTGTAAGGGGATCCCCATATCCAAGCTCAGCTCAAGAAAAGTTTCCAACAGTTCTAAGGATGTCCGTCACGGATGCCCTAAAGTCTCGCATGCCAAAGTTGTCTCATCGCTGAACTATACAACCAAGAGTCCTGCTCTGATAATCATGGAGAAAATTCACTAACTATCCTCATAGAAAGGGCTGAGTCTGAAATAAGTCACCGAGTAACCCACTGCCCATCCCATCCGGAGGGTAAACCCTAAGGTTAGCAGGTAACCCACTACCCAGCCCCGCTGGAGGGTAAACCCTAAGGTCAACAGGTAACCCACTGCCCAGCCCCACTGGATGGTAAACGCTAAGGTCAATGGGTAACCCACTACCCAGACCTGCTGGAGGGTAAACACTAAGGTCTATGGGTAACCCACTGCCCGGCCCCGCTGGAGGGTAAACCCTAATACGCCGGTTGGTAACCCACTACCCAGCCCCATTGGAGGGTAAACCTGGGGCTGTTCCAGTAACTCTGCACTGCCCATGCCATCACTAGGTGTCACTAACATCGCTACCATGCGTTGGTTCGGAGCGCGTCAAAGGAACCTCTGACCAATGCCCTTTCATGTTTCCACATTTAATGAGATCTCGAATGAGGCTATGCACGCCCAAACAGATTACACTGTTGCAATCCTTGTGTAAAAACATACGAGATAGACTATTTACTCGCTTGAAACAGACTCCTGATCAAAAAGATATTCAACACCTCTTTATTCCCATACGACGTCTCGTGGGTCCCACACCTCAGTTCTGAAAAAGGTCGAGTGAACTGCGCCATCGTGATGCTATCAGAAAAACACGCCAAATTGACTATTAATTCACCCCGAACAGACGTTTGATGAAAAAGTCACAGTATGTTGCACACAGCTTAAAAGATAACTCGTGGGGGCCATGCCACAACTCTGGCTTCAACACCTTAAACCACCCTAGATTACTTTGTCACAACGCCAGCGTCACAACACCGTTGATGGCGCCTAAAATGGACTTCGAATGTGCTCACGCCATCCTAAAGAAGAATCTCAGAGAGGCGTTAAGTAACACTTAATGGGCGTGTCCTGCCACCGAGCCCCCGTCTCGGGAATTAAAAGTCCCCAAGGTCATCTCAAAACCTCCATCTAGATCCGAGGATCGTGTTTCCAGAGATGGTACACGAATCCTACACTCGGTTTGCAAGTTAGAGGCGTTTTAATGCCAACAGATGGATATGGGGTGGGCCGGACCGGTTCGGTCGGTCCACCCCTTTAGACCTGCAGTTCGCGACTCGGCCGCCCGGACCACCCAGTCCACCACAGCCCATGGTTCATTGTGCGGGCTGCACTGCTTCACCTGGACCAGCATGAGCGGGTTCGGCTTTTCCCCCACGAGACCTGCGTTTCGCAGGTCTCGGTTTGCTCACGAGGTCGCGACAACCCCAGTCTCGCACTGCACGCCCACCGGCGAAGCCGGCCAGCGCACCCCGCGTCGCGCCGCCTGGACCACCAAGGCACCGGGCTATCATCTCGCTCACCCACGCCAACCACCTAGGAGTCGTGCCGCTACCTGGGAGTTATGCCGCTGCCTGGGGAGCCCATGCCACCATCGTCGCCCACCGAACCGCCCTGGAAATGTCGGAAAACAAGAGTTTTTTTTCAGAAAACTTCTCGGGGCCACCCCGAACGCCCCAGGACTCGGATTTTCGATCCGAAAAGAGAGTTTGAAAGATCGGATAGAACCATACTCATTTATGGACATCTCTCAACAATTAAACCGAATTTTTATTCTATAATTTGAGTTCAAAGAAGATTCAGAAATTTGAAAAATGAAAACGCAACGATCCTACCTCGCAGGGTGTAGCCCGTCGCTTCACAAACGATCCGCGGGAGCCATAACCGCCAGGGAGAGGTGGGGATAGGAGATTGAAGAAGGTGGATACTTTTTTGGGAGAGATTCCACCAGGGATATTGTAATGGGAGGAAAGAGGGGGTGGATGTGTTTAAGTAGAGAAAAAATTAATTAAAAATTAATTAATTTTAAACACCCACCAGTAGGCCCGTACCTGAACTCTCGACAGGGTTGAGGTTAAGTCGCTCCTAGTGTAAAATCCATGTTTTGAGCGCAATGGTGGTCTCAGAATTTTAATCTGAACCTCCATTCAGAAGTTATAAAGTTCACGCCCGAGGCCACTAAATTACGAAAATGCCCTTGGCGGCGTTTTTCACAGAAGGGTCGTGCCCGTGAAAGTTACACCCCTCATAGGGTAAACATCACAATATGGACTCAATAGGGACCTTGGTTTTCTAGTCTGATCTACCGTTTAGAAGTTATTCCATTTATTTGGTGTGCTTAGTGTGAACGCACTTAAAATTTAATTTTGGCCACACCGGGGCTCGTAATAACATGTCGTCTGAACGTCCTACTCTGGAATAACATCAAGAAAATTTCAAAGTCTCACAGGCTCAAAACCTGGGTTCTTACAGAAGTTGTTGCCTATTAATCGGGTAACTCCATTTGGTTTGTGTCAAAAGGCTTCCTTAGATGACTTTATGCCCAAAGAGATGCTTCAAGGAGGAAGGGATGGATGTTTGTAAATATATTGGTCAGATCTTTTCCGAACCTAATAGTTTTTAGAGGTTTTTAGAAGAGGGATAGGTGGTGGCCTTTTATAGGGAAGGAAAAGGACTCACTTAGAATTTTTGAAAACAAGTTAGGTGTACACATAGTCTTACCTAAAAAAAGTCATAAAAAACAACATAAATCAATAATGGAAGGTTTATGGACTAAATATGGCCATAAAATGGGTTTTGAATAAGTTTAAAGGTCATTTGGTCACATAAGATTCAGTTTTAGTCTCTAATTAAGCTTAATTTGACCATAATCATTATGATTAATTTTAATCACTTTTACTGATCTTTTTGGTCAAAAATTAAGTTTATATTATTATAATATAAATATTATAATGATTACAATTTTTTAGTTTGTTTTTTCAAAATTAAATTTATAGAAGCGGAAAAATTAAGATTAATGTTAATCCTACAGACAGGATAAAATTATGGGTTTTTAAGGTAGAAATAAGTTCAAAAGTTTATTAAGTTTTTATATTGAATTTCAAAGTGAAATTGATTATAATGAACCAAAATTTATTAATATATGTTTAATTTATCTAATTAGACCTTAAAAAAATTTAAAATATAATTTAAAAATACTAATTATTTAAACTAAAAGGCATTTTTTAATTAAATAGCTTTTTTTTACTATTCATCAAAAAATGAAGTTTATCCAAAAAATACCAAAAATTAACCCTAAGTTTATTTTGGTGTTATAAATTTAAAAATTAATTTTATTTTATAAAATTAAATTTATATATGTGTCTAAAATTAATTTTATTTTTTTTCATAGAAGTACATGAAGTGTAGTTCATAGTATTCTTAAATATATAAGGACTTTTCCAAAAATTATATCTTTCATTGTCAATGTGTTTTATTTATATACAACCAATATAAATAATATTTAAAAATTATTTATTAATATTCATATCACTAAGTTTAAAGGATAGGTTATAATTATATCATTTTAAAAAAATATATAATAAAATAAGGTTTCGCAGAAACTCGGTGTTGTGTGTACCGTACACCAAGTCAGTGTTGTGAGTAGTGCAAGCCAAGTTGGTACTATGTGTAGCGCAACCCCAGTCAGTGTCGTGTGAAACAAATTTTTGAATTAGTGTTTTAATATATATATATATATATATATATATATATATATATATTCAGTGTCACCTGAAATGCAAAATACCAAAAAGATAAATTAATTCGAAAAAAATAATTCATAAAATCTCAAGGTGTTACATGTCCACCCTTTAAGATGGTTAGTCACACCTTCCTGGGTGATGCTCTCATATTGAGTTGGAGACACTTCTACCTCTAATTCATCCCCCTTGACATTGTTCACATGGTTCCATAGAGTATGAGTGGTAAGATATATATTTTCCATCATGATGTGACCTCCAATATCCTTGTGCCACTACTACTGCCCATGCGTTCTAATAAACCAGTGGGTAGCTCATCCCAATCAGCACTACAAATAAACACATCGTCCCTTAGCCCAAAACCATATAGTATTATCCTCTTGTATATTGGGTAATATTACTAAGCCATGGTTAGTAATTTGTTGATGGATTCATGATGTGACATACTCGGGAAGCTCACCTCGATCATGTGTTTCTTGATCGTCTCCCCTCATCAAGTTGTGGTAGAATATGTACCATCAACATACATTTTTCAAGACTTTAAAATTTTTCATAATGTTGTTTGAATAATTCATTTCATGATGGTTTTTTCACAGAGTTTGAGTTTTTGGAAGTTACAAGTTTGCAAAAGTATGTTCGCCAAATTGTGGTTCACAAAAGTGTGTAGTTTCACGAGTGATGAAAATCAAGATCACAAAACACCCATGAAAGTATTAAGTTACATGAAAATATTTCACTATCATATCTTTCCCAAAAATCTCATGGCCCCCTAAGGGACCTGTACCCCTATTTATTGGTGCAAGTTTGGACCGAGTTTCACGAGTACGGTTTTCTAATCTCTAATTTTTAGCAGTTTTTCCCTCAAAATCCAACCCTCCACTCCCTATTCTGATCCAATTTTGAGGGGTATATTTTTTTATGCTGAAATATTCATGTAAAAAAGAGATTTTAAAGAATTGATGGCTGGTTAAAAACAAATTCAGGCCAAAAAGACCCAAAAAAACACTTAAGGGTTTGGTTAGTAAAGAACAAAGGCTTCACAAATAACCCTGGGTTGGGGAAGTCACCAATGCACAAAGCTTGAGGTAGTAACCTTTATACAACATAACTCTAGTTCAATAAAGTCCCTGGATATACAAATATTGTGGTGGTATTCTTCATATAGTGTATGTATGGTTTGAAAACCCCCATTACATCATGAATCTCATAATATTCTATGAATGCCTTAATATTTCACGAAATTGATTCCCTTACCTCCATGAGGCCTATAAATTACCTCCCATGTACGAATTTTAAGAGTGTGTCCTTTCAGCTTCTGAGAAAATCTATAAATTCATGAAACTTATAAGATTTTCTAGTAGGATAGGGGTTCGATTTCCAAAGGTAGCCATCTTTTGTGAAACCAACTCCCATGGGTTTTTGAAAACATCAACCCATAGTGGAGATTCCTTTTGTGAATTATCATGACCTTAGCGTAAGAAGGAGGCCCTTTCTGGATCTTGGGGTTTCATGAGATAATTATACTTCATGAAACCAAACTCATGGAAACCAAAACTTCACTATAAGGTAGGTTTACCCTATTTTTTGAAACATATCCTTTCATGAGACCCTTGGCCTTCAAAAGACCTCTAACATTCATGAAACCTGTACTCCAAGCCTCCCCATGGTGCCTACTTTTATTCAATACTCTTTCATGAATGTTGAGTTCCCAAGGACCCCATACTAATCTATAACCAGTTCAACCGTACACCAAATCTCCATGTGATCAGTACCACCTACCCTTCTGTCCACCCAATTTGCTTCAAGTGAGGCCTGGGAAATTATCTTGACTTTTACTCCTAAGAATAGGCATACTATTGGATTTTTATTCTAAGAATATTCACCTTAACATCAAGCCTCCATATTTCCAATCCTCTATGGAAGTTTCAACACTATGCCCCACCCAGAGTCGCATGATTAGCGGACACATAATCCTTAAATGTGGAATCACCAACGTAAATGGTTTAACTATCTTGATAGAGAATCCTTTTCCCATATATTCCTCTCATATTGACATGGTACCCCTCAAGGTGTATCCCCATCCACATCCAAGTTGTATGATGTAAAATTTCTTATCCCCACATCCTAGTCATATGATGTTAAACTGCACAACAACTTCCTCAACACATAATGTGAAACTGTAGTCTTAACTTGTGTGATGATTATGGGATACCCCATTTATGATCATCATGGGATGTAACTCTTCCACCACTGTGGGATTTCACCCTTAATTCATCCCCCTTATTAATATTTAATGTGAAATCCTCATACCCTTCCTCATTAACACTCCTTTTGTGAAATGAGCATCTTTACCACATGATGTTAAACTTCATGGACTAATCCTGTCACACAACCTTAAATTGTGGCATTGAACTACAAGGGTTTTGATCCATGTCTCTTAAACAGAGTATATAGGATACATCCCTAAGGTTCAATACCAACACTCCCAACATCACCACCAAACCCCCAAGTGTGAAATATTCCCCCTTTGGGATACACTCCACCAAATTAAAAGATTCAAATATCCCCCCTAGGGACACACTTAACAAAAATAATTAATTTTTATCATCTTACCATTGGTAAACACTTAAAAACCCATATATCATTGTAAGATGTTAAATATGCAACTCATTTTTCCCCACAATATGTTGAAAGTGTGACTCATCTATCTTCACAAGAGGTTAAACCTGCAACCCATCTATCCTCACAAGATGTTTAACCTGCGACCCATATGTGTCTGAAAGATGTTGAAACTAAATCACATATATCCCTACAATAAATAAAAACTAAAACCCATTTATCCTTATGATAGGTTAAACCTGCGACTCATTTTTCCACATGATATGTTAAACCTACAACTCATCTGTCATTGAAATATGTTAAACCTGCGACCCATTTTTTCACAAAAGATGTTAAGCTTATGACTCAAATTTCCCCACCAAGATGTTTAATATATGAAAAATCCATCACTATAATATGTTAAACTCGGGACCTAATCTAGAATATCTACCCCATACAATAAACATGGAATTTCTGAGGTAAAAAACCTTGGAAGACTTACTCCCCCAGTGTCAACTACCTCATGGATGATATGGGATGTCTTGGGTTTCACACCTAGGATTCCTCATATGAGATGATTATAAATTCAAAAAGAGATGAATTTATAGGTTCATAATAAACCCAACATCCAAAAATGTCCAAAAATTTCCAATTTTACTATCTACTCTGACCGAAGGTTGCTACCCTATCGAGATAGGAGCAGTATATTTAACCAACATCCACCTCAAGATGGCACCAAGAAAAAGTTTTGTGAACATGAATAAAATATATGTGGGAGACCCTGATTAAGAGATGAGATATAGGGAGGAATATATGGGAGGAGGAACCAATATCCCATCATCCCATCTTTATTAAGGATCTAACATCGCTGATAAATATTATAGAAGTCACCCTCCTTTGGAAAGCGAGAAAGCAGGGCAACAAGAAAGTGCATCGCCCCTGTAAAGACCCATAAATTTCAAGGAATTTTTTTTTTCTTAATTTTCTTTGGAATTTTACAAGAACGCAGTTTCTGACGGTGCCTGATTCCGAGGCCGGGTGTGCCCGGAATCATTTTCTGAAGTTTGGCTCGGGTACGTTCAGTGAACGGACGAGCGGGTTTTTCTAACTTTTGAACCGGTGCCCGGAATCGAATTCTGAGGGCACCGATGAAATCGCAGCGCCGGTATTTGCTTAGAAACGCCTCTTCCGGAGTTGCGTTTGCTCAGACGTGGTTTTTAAATTTTGCGGCTTTAAGTCAGAAATAAAATAAAGTTTGTGCGACAACTTTATTTTATTTCACTTAAGCTGCTTGGAAGCCACTTGAAGCCACTTAAAGGCGGCTTGAACTGAGTTGAACTGGATAGGATGCTATCCAGAAATATCCTACCCCCTTGGTAGGATATTTGTGAGGCAGGGCCCGCACGAGCCCCGCCGTTTCTTTCGCTAAGTAACGCACCCGTGAAAACCCGTCAAAGTAACTGAAAAGTCAACCGACGCGTTTTCTTTAATTCTTAACAGACCATTTAATTGGGCGGTTTATTTCGTGAATTAAATGGGCTGTTTCGCTCGTTGAATTAATTCAACGAACTGATGGGTCGTTACTTACGCTTTTGCGTTTGTTGGCATGTTTATAAAATAAGACCAACCTAAAAATCCTTTGAAAGGATTTGAGAGAATCTTGTTTCTTTGGCTTCCCGCGAAGAACGCGAAGAACGCGAAGAACGCGAAGAACGCGAAGAACGCTGGCGACCGGAATTCGACGACGCACACCGAGATCTGCGACGTCGACGAGCTTTACCCGCGACGTTCTTCGGCGACGCCTCTTCTTCCGCGGCCGATCCTCGTTCGGCAACTAAGGTGAGAATCGGATCGTTAATTCTCCCTTTTTAAATTTCATAACAACGGATTTAATTAATTAAACCGTTTGATCTTGATCCGGAGATTGGCGACGCGACGCCGGATACCGCGACGACGCGACGATCCCCCTTCTTCCGCGACGAGCAATCCTGCGACGATCCCTCGATCGGCAACGACGACGACAAGGTAAGGGTTGATTTGAAATATTTTCCTTTCCCGTGATTTTATTTCTTTTAAAATGAGGAACCGATCACGGAACAATTTTAAATTTATTTAAAATTGTTGATTTGGTCGTTTCTTGTTTCTCCCGTGGTTTATGACTAACGCGGAGGGTGCGGGTCTAACAAACAAGACCCGGCAACCCTCCGCCGATCTTCCTTTTTGTGCGGATTTGGCGGGCGACGGCAAAAGCACGACGCAAGGGCCTTTGGTTGATCCCGCAGTAAAGAACGGAACCCGGGAGGAACAACGGCGCAGACGAGAAGGAAAACGGGTCACCGGAGCGACTCCGGCGGCCTGCGGAAGCCGGAGGTGGCGCGGGTCGCTGGCGCGGCGGCGCCGGCGGCCGGAGGCGGCGGCACCCCGCGGGTGTCCAGCGCGACACCCCGCGGGTGTCCAGCGGCACCCCGCGGGTGTCCAGCGCGACACCCCGCGGTTGCCGCGGGTGTCCAGCGCGACACCCCGCGGGTGTCCAGCGCGACACCCCGCGGGTGCCGCGGGTGTCCAGCGCGACACCCCGCGGGTGCCGCGGGGTTGTCACGCGGCACCCCGCGGGTGTCCAGCGCGACACCCCGCGGGTGCCGCGGGGTGGTCACGCGGCACCCCGCGGGTGTCCAGGGCGACACCCCGCGGGTGCCGCGGGGTGGTCACGCGGCACCCCGCGGGTGTCTGGCCGACACCCCGCGGGTGCCGCGGGGGTGTCACGCGGGGCGGCGGCTTTCCCCCGCGTCGGCCGCTCGGCCGCTCGACCGAGCCGAGCCGGACCGGCCCTGTCCGGGCCGGGCCGGGCCAACCGAGTCGGACCCGACCCGGTTCGGGCCAACCAGGGGGGGTCGGGCCGGGTCGGCCCGGGCCCGGACCCCGTCTTCGGACGGACTTCGTTCAAATGGCCGTATCTTGAGCTTCGGGCCTCCAAACGACCCGCCGTCAGCGGCAACACGATCCTTGGATCGAGACGGTCGTTTCGGTTTATTATACTCAAGGTTTCGGAAGACTTTGGGTTCGGCCGGGTTGGTTCGTACACGAAACCAACCGGGCCCTCGGAGCGGAAACGCTCATAACTTGAGCTACGGACGTCCGATCGACGTACCGTCAGCTGTGGTAGTTTCCTCTAAGTGAGATGGAACTTTTGGCATACTCCGCCCGGGGATCGGACACAGGCGGAGTACGGTCGGGTTGGTTTTGCCCTAAAAACCAACCGGGCCCCTGGGACGAAAATGCCAATAACTCTCAGACCGGGCGTCCGATTGACGCGCCGTCTGTTGCGTTGAGATCCTGTTGTCGATACGGAACTTTTGGATACATCAACTTCGGACTACGTGTCAGTTGATGTATCAGCCTCTCGACTCGTGGAGCGGACCCTCCTAACGAGCTCGCTATGTGCGGGAACCCTAGTGCTGGCTGTGGCTTCGACGACAGAGCAGAGATCCTCCGTGGACTGCGACGACGGCAGAGCAGAGATCCTTCGTGGACTGCGGCGACGACTGTGCAGAGATCCTCAGTGGACTGCGTCGACTACTGCACTCAGCGATCCTACGTGGAACAGTGCTACCGAACCTGTGTGAGCTGAATCTTCTTTTCACCTGTAGCGGTGGAGCGCTTGGGTGTAGCGGCGGACCCGTGGTTCTTGACAGTGGTGGTGCGCTTGGATGCAGCAGCAGACCCTTGGCGGTGGAGCGCTTGGTTGTAGCGGCGGACCCGCGATACTCTACGGAGTGTGTGCGCTTGGTTGTAGCGACAGACCCGCGACGGTGGAGACGCGCGTGCGGAGTACGGAGACCGTGTAGATGACTGAGACCTGACGACTGCTTGACCGACTCGACTTGGAGTGAGTCGACTAGCCCAGTGGACGGAGCGCCCAGTAGTTGGCAGCAGACCCACGGCGGACGGAGCGCCTGGTAGTTGGCGGCAAACCCGCGGTACTCGACAGGAGGAGTACCTCAGTAGGCTATCTGGGTGAGCGCCCGGTATTTGGCAGCAGACCCTCAGCGGACGGAGCGCCCGGTAGTTGGCAGCAGACCCGCGGTACTCGACAGGAGGAGTACTTCAGCAGTCTTAGGTTAGTGAGCAGTACCTCGGAGTCGTGACAGGACCACTGTACACTTCAGAGATGGGGCTCTTCAACATTTACGGTTTCGATAATGAAAATCCTGGTTGAGCTGAATCTTATGTTACTCTCCTTTGTGGATTGTGTTGAACTATCCTTTGTGGATTTACTGTTTACTCTCCTTGTGGATTTGAGTCTTGCTTTCCTTTGTGGATTGAGTTGTTCTTGAGCTCGTGAGCAGAGCTAGAATTGGGGACTTAGGTATATGTATGGGCATATACCTAAGTCAAGTCAGATGTTACTTCGTGATTGCATCTTTCTTTTGTGCTATATCCTTTGTGGATTTCGGGAGACCTTCGGGGGTCTCGGGGTCCTTACTGAGTAGCTTATACTCACCCCTGCACGGGCTATGCCCGCACTTCGTGGTGTTGGTTGCAGACGACGGACAGCGCTGATCGCGGTTGGGGCGTGGAGCAGGACGGTACCTGGAGGTGGACCACTGGGCAGGACGTGCTCGGAGCGGACGTGGGACCCGAGGAGCCTGGAGGCTATCTGTACCCACCCTTCAGGTGGGATTGCCAGTGGACGACACGAGGCCGCCGTCTTTTCTTCAGTTGCTGTACTTTACTTTTCAGTTGTACTTTACAGTTGGGCTTGTATTTCCGGCCCCCTTTACTTTTCTGCACTCTGTAGTTACTTTCCGCTTGCTGACTCTGTGGTGCTTGTTTACTTTTCAAAGGCAATGCCTTCCCTTTTTGTTGGGATTTACGCCTTGGTGCTAGTCGCCAGCCCCTGGCCTATGGAAGGCGGGCTTGGGGTAGTCACGGCACGGGCCCCGAGGACGGGTCGTGACAAATTGGTATCAGAGGTGGTCGGTTCTACCGCAGACTCTGATCTTCCTTCTATGTGAAGCAATAGTGTTTAGCGTATTGAGTGTGGTTATCAGTCCAGGGAGTCCAGTGTTGGTGCGGCGGCCGACGTATCCATACACCAGGACCCTGACTTCTGATTTCCGACTTAATGCCCGAAAACATTGATTGCATGTGTGTTTCAAGTTTTCCTTGTGATTACTTGTGTCAGCTCACCAGGTATACTGTTCTGACCGTGGCATACTTGTTTTTTTTTCAAGGATGGCACGACGACAGCAGCCAGCTAGGGTTCCTAGTGCAGGGCGCGACGACAGCCCGCCGAGCGACGAGGCCTCGGTACAGGGCCCGTTGACAGCAGAGGCACCGGCGATACCTTTACCCGCCGAGCCCCCGATGCTTCCAGCACTGGCAGCTGACGACGCACGACTCCTCGGAGCTCTGCATGAGTTTCAGAGCCAGCGACCACCCAGGTTCCGTGGGGAGTCGGACCCCCAGGCAGCCGAGGACTGGCTGGAGGCGGTCGTCCGAGTTTTCAGGCTAGTGAGGACACCAGCAGACCTCATGGTGATCCTCGCGGCGAGCCTACTGCACGCAGCAGCCGGACGCTGGTGGAGCCTGATGCTCCAGGTACACGATGAGGCCACCCTCATCTGGACGGACTTCGAGAGCCTCTTCCGCTCAGAGTTCGTCCCGGCCACCCTCCGTGCGGTGCGCATCCAGGAGCTTCTTCAGCTGCGGCAGGGCAGCCTGACGGTCGCTCAGTACGCGGCGAGGTTCACCGACCTTTCTCGGTACTCGACAGACATGGTACGGGACCCCTTCTTTCGGGCCCGGACCTTCGAGCAGGGATTGAGACATGAGATCAGGGCATCGCTGATCTCTCTTAACATACCGACTCAGACAGGAGTACTAGAGCGGGCCCTTCTGATCGAGAGCTTCCTTGCTGAGTCTACACCAGCACAGAGACCCACCGCAGGGCGGCACGTAGCGGAGTCTTCGGTAGCAGGTAGCCGACAGATGACTCAGGGTTCCAGGCAGACCAGACCTACCGGTGGACGACTGCACGACTCAGGCTCAGTTGTGCGAGGGAACCGGGGTGGAGTCAGAGCCAGGCGTGCCGAGAGTGGGCAGTGTTACTCCTGTGGCGGGATTGGTCATATGGCTCGTGATTGTCCGACCCGCCATGCTGATGATCAGCAGTTAAGTGAAGAACCTCCCAGGCAGAGGCAGAGGTTCGACCGTGGCGGTTCGCAGGGAGGAGGCGGACGAGGCAGAGGAGCTGGCCGCGCAGCAGGAGGTGGGAGACGCTTTGAGGCTCTGCCACCACCACCACCAGGAGGTCCGCCCCGACCACAGGGAGTAGGTGAACATGCGAGAGCTCAGCTTCAGGCAGCCGAGGCCTTCGATAATGGAGCTCTGGGAGCAGATGGACAGGAGAGGAACTAGCTCCAGACCTGGAGAATTTTGTTCATGTTGCTTCTAGTTTTGTTGATGTATGTTTGTAGATGCTTTGTGTCTTTGTACTTGAGCTGCAGTAATAAAAGACACCCTTTCTTGTGGCATTTACTTCCCTGTCCTCTCTTGTGTTGTTACTAAGAGGTTCCAGTTTTGACTGTTGACTTGACCCTCACTTGTGAGACATCTACTGGAGGAGACCCAGTTACCACACACTGATGCCGACAGTGTGAATCAACCCTTGGAGGCGAGAGTAACGGTCGGATCTCTTGGTAGTAGCGTCGAGGCCTTACGACGTCATCCTTGGTATGGATTAGTATCATCCATCTCGGGATTGACCGTATTAGGCGAAGAATGTGGTTCATCCAGGGGATGAGACCAGGTTTCTCTTATCGGCAAAGAAGAAATCTAGCAGCTCTAGTGGGACCAGAGGTGGTCCGGGCCACGATAGAGAAGGTCCAGGTGAGCACATGGAGCGGAAGGCTCAGATGCATGCTCAGTACCGCCTTTTGTATCCCTAGTTTGTGTTGAAGCTTTACGAGGACGTAAATCCCTGTGGTGGGAGTAATGTAAAGACCCGTAAATTTCAAGGAATTTTTTTTTTCTTAATTTTCTTTGGAATTTTACAAGAACGCAGTTTCTGACGGTGCCTGATTCCGAGGCCGGGTGTGCCCGGAATCATTTTCTGAAGTTTGGCTCGGGTACGTTCAGTGAACGGACGAGCGGGTTTTTCTAACTTTTGAACCGGTGCCCGGAATCGAATTCTGAGGGCACCGATGAAATCGCAGCGCCGGTATTTGCTTAGAAACGCCTCTTCCGGAGTTGCGTTTGCTCAGACGTGGTTTTTAAATTTTGCGGCTTTAAGTCAGAAATAAAATAAAGTTTGTGCGACAACTTTATTTTATTTCACTTAAGCTGCTTGGAAGCCACTTGAAGCCACTTAAAGGCGGCTTGAACTGAGTTGAACTGGATAGGATGCTATCCAGAAATATCCTACCCCCTTGGTAGGATATTTGTGAGGCAGGGCCCGCACGAGCCCCGCCGTTTCTTTCGCTAAGTAACGCACCCGTGAAAACCCGTCAAAGTAACTGAAAAGTCAACCGACGCGTTTTCTTTAATTCTTAACAGACCATTTAATTGGGCGGTTTATTTCGTGAATTAAATGGGCTGTTTCGCTCATTGAATTAATTCAACGAACTGATGGGTCGTTACTTACGCTTTTGCGTTTGTTGGCATGTTTATAAAATAAGACCAACCTAAAAATCCTTTGAAAGGATTTGAGAGAATCTTGTTTCTTTGGCTTCCCGCGAAGAACGCGAAGAACGCGAAGAACGCGAAGAACGCGAAGAACGCTGGCGACCGGGATTCGACGACGCACACCGAGATCTGCGACGTCGACGAGCTTTACCCGCGACGTTCTTCGGCGACGCCTCTTCTTCCGCGGCCGATCCTCGTTCGGCAACTAAGGTGAGAATCGGATCGTTAATTCTCCCTTTTTAAATTTCATAACAACAGATTTAATTAATTAAACCGTTTGATCTTGATCCGGAGATTGGCGACGCGACGCCGGATACCGCGACGACGCGACGATCCCCCTTCTTCCGCGACGAGCAATCCCGCGACGATCCCTCGATCGGCAACGACGACGACAAGGTAAGGGTTGATTTGAAATATTTTCCTTTCCCGTGATTTTATTTCTTTTAAAATGAGGAACCGATCACGGAACAATTTTAAATTTATTTAAAATTGTTGATTTGGTCGTTTCTTGTTTCTCCCGTGGTTTATGACTAACGCGGAGGGTGCGGGTCTAACAAACAAGACCCGGCAACCCTCCGCCGATCTTCCTTTTTGTGCGGATTTGGCGGGCGACGGCAAAAGCACGGCGCAAGGGCCTTTGGTTGATCCCGCAGTAAAGAACGGAACCCGGGAGGAACAACGGCGCAGACGAGAAGGAAAACGGGTCACCGGAGCGACTCCGGCGGCCTGCGGAAGCCGGAGGTGGCGCGGGTCGCTGGCGCGGCGGCGCCGGCGGCCGGAGGCGGCGGCACCCCGCGGGTGTCCAGCGCGACACCCCGCGGGTGCCGCGGGTGTCCAGCGCGACACCCCGCGGGTGTCCAGCGGCACCCCGCGGGTGTCCAGCGCGACACCCCGCGGGTGTCCAGCGGCACCCCGCGGGTGTCCAGCGCGACACCCCGCGGGTGTCCAGCGGCACCCCGCGGGTGTCCAGCGCGACACCCCGCGGGTGTCCAGCGGCACCCCGCGGGTGTCCAGCGCGACACCCCGCGGGTGTCCAGCGCGACACCCCGCGGGTGTCCAGCGGCACCCCGCGGGTGTCCAGCGCGACACCCCGCGGGTGCCGCGGGGTTGTCACGCGGCACCCCGCGGGTGCCGCGGGGTGGTCACGCGGCACCCCGCGGGTGTCCAGGGCGACACCCCGCGGGTGCCGCGGGGTTGTCCCGCGGCACCCCGCGGGTGTCTGGCCGACACCCCGCGGGTGCCGCGGGGGTGTCACGCGGGGCGGCGGCTTTCCCCCGCGTCGGCCGCTCGGCCGCTCGACCGAGCCGAGCCGGACCGGCCCTGGCCGGGCCGGGCCGGGCCAACCGAGTCGGACCCGACCCGGTTCGGGCCAACCAGGGGGGGTCGGGCCGGGTCGGCCCGGGCCCGGACCCCCCGTCTTCGGACGGACTTCGTTCAAATGGCCGTATCTTGAGCTTCGGGCCTCCAAACGACCCGCCGTCAGCGGCAACACGATCCTTGGATCGAGACGGTCGTTTCGGTTTATTATACTCAAGGTTTCGGAAGACTTTGGGTTCGGCCGGGTTGGTTCGTACACGAAACCAACCGGGCCCTCGGAGCGGAAACGCTCATAACTTGAGCTACGGACGTCCGATCGACGTACCGTCAGCTGTGGTAGTTTCCTCTAAGTGAGATGGAACTTTTGGCATACTCCGCCCGGGGATCGGACACAGGCGGAGTACGGTCGGGTTGGTTTTGCCCTAAAAACCAACCGGGCCCCTGGGACGAAAATGCCAATAACTCTCAGACCGGGCGTCCGATTGACGCGCCGTCTGTTGCGTTGAGATCCTGTTGTCGATACGGAACTTTTGGATACATCAACTTCGGACTACGTGTCAGTTGATGTATCAGCCTCTCGACTCGTGGAGCGGACCCTCCTAACGAGCTCGCTATGTGCGGGAACCCTAGTGCTGGCTGTGGCTTCGACGACAGAGCAGAGATCCTCCGTGGACTGCGACGACGGCAGAGCAGAGATCCTTCGTGGACTGCGGCGACGACTGTGCAGAGATCCTCAGTGGACTGCGTCGACTACTGCACTCAGCGATCCTACGTGGAACAGTGCTACCGAACCTGTGTGAGCTGAATCTTCTTTTCACCTGTAGCGGTGGAGCGCTTGGGTGTAGCGGCGGACCCGTGGTTCTTGACAGTGGTGGTGCGCTTGGATGCAGCAGCAGACCCTTGGCGGTGGAGCGCTTGGTTGTAGCGGCGGACCCGCGATACTCTACGGAGTGTGTGCGCTTGGTTGTAGCGACAGACCCGCGACGGTGGAGACGCGCGTGCGGAGTACGGAGACCGTGTAGATGACTGAGACCTGACGACTGCTTGACCGACTCGACTTGGAGTGAGTCGACTAGCCCAGTGGACGGAGCGCCCAGTAGTTGGCAGCAGACCCACGGCGGACGGAGCGCCTGGTAGTTGGCGGCAAACCCGCGGTACTCGACAGGAGGAGTACCTCAGTAGGCTATCTGGGTGAGCGCCCGGTATTTGGCAGCAGACCCTCAGCGGACGGAGCGCCCGGTAGTTGGCAGCAGACCCGCGGTACTCGACAGGAGGAGTACTTCAGCAGTCTTAGGTTAGTGAGCAGTACCTCGGAGTCGTGACAGGACCACTGTACACTTCAGAGATGGGGCTCTTCAACATTTACGGTTTCGATAATGAAAATCCTGGTTGAGCTGAATCTTATGTTACTCTCCTTTGTGGATTGTGTTGAACTATCCTTTGTGGATTTACTGTTTACTCTCCTTGTGGATTTGAGTCTTGCTTTCCTTTGTGGATTGAGTTGTTCTTGAGCTCGTGAGCAGAGCTAGAATTGGGGACTTAGGTATATGTATGGGCATATACCTAAGTCAAGTCAGATGTTACTTCGTGATTGCATCTTTCTTTTGTGCTATATCCTTTGTGGATTTCGGGAGACCTTCGGGGGTCTCGGGGTCCTTACTGAGTAGCTTATACTCACCCCTGCACGGGCTATGCCCGCACTTCGTGGTGTTGGTTGCAGACGACGGACAGCGCTGATCGCGGTTGGGGCGTGGAGCAGGACGGTACCTGGAGGTGGACCACTGGGCAGGACGTGCTCGGAGCGGACGTGGGACCCGAGGAGCCTGGAGGCTATCTGTACCCACCCTTCAGGTGGGATTGCCAGTGGACGACACGAGGCCGCCGTCTTTTCTTCAGTTGCTGTACTTTACTTTTCAGTTGTACTTTACAGTTGGGCTTGTATTTCCGGCCCCCTTTACTTTTCTGCACTCTGTAGTTACTTTCCGCTTGCTGACTCTGTGGTGCTTGTTTACTTTTCAAAGGCAATGCCTTCCCTTTTTGTTGGGATTTACGCCTTGGTGCTAGTCGCCAGCCCCTGGCCTATGGAAGGCGGGCTTGGGGTAGTCACGGCACGGGCCCCGAGGACGGGTCGTGACAGCCCCTAGGTAGAAGGATGGCGCAAAACCCTAGAAGAAAACATTATAAATAGTGTTTCACAAAATATTAATGATATTATCAATTTAAAGGATCCAAAATATTGGGCCATTACATTATACCCCCTAAAATAAATTACATCCTTAAAATTTTAATTATTACTCACTAATTAAATTAATTAATGGTATTATTTACATACTCATAATTTGGGATATAACTTATAATGTGACATTTGTCTTAATCTATTAGGATTTTTAAAGTTATTTATCTTTCCTAAAATAACATTAATCTTTCATATAATCATATATCTGATTATTTATATACCCTAATCATATACTCCCCATAACATAATTTTTCCAAAACCATTTGAATATCTAAGATATTAAACCATAGTAAAATCATATATTCATCCAAAAAAATGATTATTATATTCAACCACTACTTCATAAGGTCATACACTAGTAAATATATATCATAATACCAAAATGAGCTAAAATTCACTAAGAATATCATGGATCAATTTTTCATTAAATCAATAATCAATTACAAGGTTATCAATACAATCTGACTAACTTTTCAAAAAATAAATCATCCTTTTAAACATAAGGGTTAATCATCCATCAATCATGTGTTATTCAATATTTATACCCAAAAATATAAAATCAATTTTCACATTTATTGATAACTTTTAATATATGTTTCTAAACCTTTAAATTAGAACTATTGAAGAACAATATTTGGATATTTCACATAATCCTCATAAATTTTTTAATATACAGGAATATCATTGATAAATATCACTCACTAATGAATGTATCTAAGATTATAAAGTTTTAATTTATATTATGATATCAACATCACTACTTAAGGTAAGACTAGAAAAATTTCCTTTTTCATCATAATAGACATATACTAAGATTCTAAACCATTTAAGTATGCTCACTTATTGAGTTATAAGACATAGTTGTTTTTGGATATATATATCATTATTGGCTTCATTTCCATTATCCTATTTCAATAAAATACTAAAAACTAGAATGGTTATTAAAAAGTCAAATTAAATGTTCATATGAATATGAAAAATAAATCATAAGATGAAACCTTCATTTCATCCTTTGATACTTTCAGTTCAATATACTTTACTTTAAGTTATGTTCCCTTGAACTTATTATCCTAATCACTTGAATCAATAAATCCATTGCAATGGATTGTAAAGACAATGTGATTAACCAAATAATATCCCCAAAGATTGTTAAACCAAGTGTGAAGTTAGGACTATTTTTATTGCACTAGGTTATGATTGAGTTAATACCAAACACACCCTTTTTAGGGATATTACCCCTAGGTAATCTATTCTAGATCCGACATTCACTTATATTATCTAGACATGAATATTATTTCTAGGAGAACCACACAATCTCGACTTTACCAAAATTTTAGGATATTATCCTATAATTAAACTTATCCCTTAGAATTACCATTAGGGTTTTCACTAAATTTATCTAGACTAATCCCCAACATAACTAAAATTAATCCTTAAAAATAACTAAACCCTAATCTAATAACAACTAAGGCACCCTATACCCACACTCCCAAGTCCGATTCTAAAAGAATTATTCAACATAATATTTGATACATAGTGATATAAAACTATCTTTATTTACAACATTACCATAAGTTAAACATTATATCACACAATAATCACACAACCCCATGAATGGAATGTTTAGTGTATTTGAGGATTATCTCTCATGTCTTTCACAATCAAAAAGAAAAAAATTACAGTATACTAATATTTCATTTTTATCTCTTCAACATCT
This sequence comes from Viscum album, assembly GCA_963277665.1. NCBI lineage: Eukaryota > Viridiplantae > Streptophyta > Magnoliopsida > Santalales > Viscaceae > Viscum > Viscum album. The sequence goes on along the minus strand of OY728120.1, from coordinate 564,816,876 downwards.
CCCACAAATAATCTCTATACAAAATTTTCTTCTAAATATGGTCATGTGAACAATTTCTTAGGGAAAAGGAAACAAAAACAAAGGATGAGCTTAAATTCTTAATAAGGTAAAAACTCATCAACATTTCATTAAGGGTTAGATTATAAGTATATGAGAAATATTTATCACGGATAAATTTCTTATTAAGAAGAACATGGAATAATAAGGGTTTTTCATAAATCATTAATTAAGGACATGTAGTCTCAAAAGAACAATTGTATACCATGACATAAGTGTGTGAGATAATCATGGAAATAATTCATAAGGAAATTATATCATAAGATCATAGAATCACATATATGTAATATTAACATAAATAATGACATCATAAGAATATGTCATGGTTCACTCACAATACCACCATCACAAACTGAATAATTTCATATAGTGGATTGGGTTCACTCCCAAATCCCATAAACATAGTAGACAAAGTCCCATAGTGGATTGGACTTACTCTCCATTCTCATAAACATAGTGGAGAAAGTATCATGGTGGATTGGGTTCACTCCTATTTTGCATAAACATGGTGGAAAAAGTCCCATAGTGGATTAGGTTCACCCCTCATTCCCATAAATAGTGTAAAAAGTCACATATTGGATTAGTTTCACTCTTTAATCTCATATATAATATATCATGAGATGTAAATCATTACCCAATGCATTAGATGACTATATAATTTCAAGACCACCCATCACATAACATAGTATTCTATGTATAATAACTAATTAACCATACATGGAGTCTAATGAGATTAAAACATTGTCTAATTTATTAGAGGGGTATATAATTTTGAGCCCACCCATCACATAACATAGTATTTTTAGGCTTGTTGACCATGCACCATACATGGTATCTCATGAGATAAAAACATTACCCAACGAATTGGAGGGGAATATAATTTTGGTACCAACCATAACATAATAAAAACATAATATATACATTCATGCATGTTCCACATAATTAAAATAAACTATACACAAATCATAATCATGATAAAACTTGAGAGAGAAATGTGGGTTTTATAATCTTGTTTCAAATCATAACTAAAGGATATATCATAAGGATTCCCAATAGAATAAGGAATTAAATTAGTTTGGATGTTTATATTTCAAAAAATAAATATATTTCTTTAAAATTTAGTTCCAATATAGGAAAATTCATTATAAGGATCAAGGATAATTAAGAATAAAAAAAGAACTTCATTAGGGATGCTTTTTTGAAATGATTATATAGGATCTTTTAATGAGATAAATTATTATTTACCTTTAGAATAGGGTTGAACTATGATGGTTCTCTATAAAATAATGAGGGTTATATAAATCTATTCATGGTGAAAATCATTCTATATAGGTGACACTTTTTATGAAATAAGAAATCAAAAAATTCCCTTAAATCGGGTTTACTTAAAAGTGGAAATTTTGAAAGAAACTTAAAACATGTATTAACCCCAAAAAATAAAGGTATATTAAAATAGGTATATATGTAAGGAAAATATATATATAATATGTAATAAATTACAGAGAATAATATATTTAAAATGGTATATAAATAAAGAGAATTTATATCCCAAAATTAACAAGGGTATTTCAGAAGATACATTTTTATGTTTTTAAAACACCTTTTTTGAAATTCCATGTCATAAAAAGGATAATAAAACATTATTTTGAAAATAGGAGAAGGTAAATATAAAGTTCACCTAAGATAAAAAATAATTAGGTTTCTAATTAAATTGGAGAACATTTTCAAGAATGGAAATTATAGATATGGATGGGAAACCATCGTTTAAGAGGATGAGAATTGTTCTTAAGATATATAAATTTTCATAAAGGAAAAAAGAAATTATCGGTAAGGAAAATTCAAATACATTGAATAAAAGTGGTCTCATAAGATAGAAATAGGATATACCACGTGAAATTAAATTAAAATATAAATTATAAATATTATAACTCATGAAATCAGATTGAGTTTTAAAAAACACTTATATTGTATAGAAGATGTCAATCATAGGCCATAATAAGGAAGATAATTAATGGAAGTGAAGTTTCTAAGTTAAACAATAATTTATCATATTAAAAGTTAATGGGATATTAGCTTCACCATAAAAATAAATATTGATGTATAATATCATATAATGCCTCAATGGATGGTGATTGAGACAGAAACCCTTACCTTGAATTCCCACTTAGTTAATCACAATCCAACCTCATAGAAATCCTTGAGTTTTCCTTACAGAATTCCTTGTAAATTGAGTTATTAAGACAATATATTTTGACCAGAGTCTCAAAAAGAAGGAAAATTATTATAATATAAGTATAATGGGAAATTTTTTAAGTAGAAACTGAATTTTGGGAGTGTTATTGAAGGAATAGTGATAGGATCCTTTTATAAGTGATGAGAATGATATTTTTGTAAATAATTCAACTTATTATAAAGATATAACATATTTCACATGTAAAAAAGACTCCAAAATGGATAATAATGTATTGGGGTATGAAATAAGTTCTATAATATCTCAACCACTCAATTAGAATCATGTTTTTAACATGTTTCAATCTCTTTACCACTATATATATTAATTTTACTTTTTTAGATTCCACTGTGGTAAGATGTTTTTACCTAAGTAATTTAATTTTAATGAATAAAAATAAAATATCCCTTATCACATAATTTTGACCTATTGATTCCAAATATTAAATCCATTTTATCAGATAAAATTTCTTTATGTAAGAAAAATTAATTTTAACATTAACATGTAAAGACCTATTTTTAGGAAAAGTGAAATTTTTAGCTTAAAATTTATGTGTTGGATAAAATTATCGATGTATTTTATTTTCATCAGATAAATTGGTTTATTATAAATCCAATAAATTTTATAAAGATTTTAAAGTAAGGAAAAAACAAATTTTACCTAAATAAAATTTAATTAAAAGAAAAGACCAAAAATAGTTTTTATTCGAAAATTTTACTTAAGTTGTTAAACCTAGTTTTTCTAAATTCATAATAGTATTTTGAATGTATAGTATTAATAATTTAATACATATGTTATCATGAAATATGTTTTAAAAGTTTTTTATTAAAACTTACTTCTTGATATGTTCATAAATTTTATTATTGTAGTAAATACTATATTTTTATCTATTCCCCAAAAAACAATTATTTCATAAAAATATAAAAAATTAACACTAAGATAATTTTGATTTTATAAATTCAAAAACTAATTTATTTTCTCAAATTAAAATTATAAAATCTATATATTTAGTTATTTAAATGGAAATACAATATATAAAAAAATGTTTTTATTTAAAAAATGACTTTTTAAACATCAAGTTTCTTTAATCTTGTTTAAAAATAATTTAATGTTGTCAAAATATTTTATAAATATGAATATTTACTACTATAATAAACTTTTAACTATGATCAATTTATTTTATTAAGGTAAAATGAAATAGCTATTTTTAAAATAGTTTTTTAAAAGGAATTTTTTTAAAAAAAATTAATCAATGTATAATAATAATATGTAGCTATTTTAATTAATTTTTATCATTTTATTAACTAATGATTATATTATTCATGTAATTTATTATGTCATGGTTAGTTTTATTCAGGTTTTGTGATTTTTTTTGTGTGGCATATGATATCGAAGAAAATAACAATTTAATGGATCCAAAATCATGGGTTGTTACAAGACAACATTACGACCTGCTTCCACCACCACCCTCTAGTAGTCATTTCTTAGCTCAAAGGTCTAGTGGTTGGGGATGAAGTCAAATGATAGCTATAGAGGGTTACAACTAGGTGACACCTGATATTATCTAAGGTATAATATATGTCTTATCTACATCATAACCCATACTCATAGACACTATCATGATCCATTCCTTCATCATCACATACATAATTCAAGAGATTAAGATTCTTGTAGAGCCCCTATACTAACCTGTGTCACTATATACTCTTACTAGAAGTGATCCCATTCTCACCCACTTCTACCATTAATGTGATATTACATTTAGTAGGGATTTGTTTTCATGTAATATCATGGTTGTCATGATGAAGTTATATGACATCATCCTTGGTCTAGAATTATTATCTTTAGTGCTTGTCTAGATAGATTGATTCCATTAAAGAGAGAAGTTTTTTTGATTGGATGGATCATGATTCATCTCTATGGGAAATAGGGACTTATTAGAGTGATGAGAAGGGTTATTCAATATAAATTTATAGCCAATCACCCACAAATTGGTGAGTTTGGATCTTTATTTGGAAGACACCTTGGGCAATTAGTTTCCAACAATGGTAGAGGATCATATGGATGTTTACCCCCAAGGATATTCTAGGATTCCCCATCATAGATAGGTTAACTTATAAATCGACCCTCACCTTTTAAACACTCTGATATCTTATAAAACTAATCATATGGACCTAGATAATCTTATAGATCTAAGGTTGTAGTTGGATGAAATTGTAGAGAATGGTTTTATCAGGATCAGTGTATCCCAATAGGCAGATCCAATGTTGTTCACCAAGAATATGGGTGGGAGAATAAATATGGGTATTAGATATGACTTCATAAACCAGGTGATAATTAAGAATAATTACCCTTTTTCAGGTATTAATGAACTATTTGACTAGCTAAATGGAGTGAAATGATTTTTGAATATTGATCTTAGGTTCATCTATCACTAGTTATAGGATTGTGAGGATAATACCCTGACGATGGATTTTGGATATAGTTATAAATATTATGAATTTTCAGTAATGCCCTTCATCCTGAAAAATTCCTTGATTATATTCATTGGTTCCATAAACCAAATATTCCTACCTTTATTAGACCAGTTCATTGTTATCTTTATTGATGTCATTATCATATATTTAGCATTGGGGTTTGAGTATGTTGATAATCAGAGGATTTTCCTAGACCTGCTTCAAAAGAATAATTTGTAAAAAAATCCCTCAAATTGTAAGTTATGTATTAGAGTTTTCCACTTCCTCAAACATTTCATCTCATAGGGTGTCCTAAATATGGACTCGGAGAAGATATAGGTAGTGTTATCTTTAGATCCCCCCAAAATTATGTTTGATGTGTGTAGTTTACTTGGACTAGTTAAATATTAATATATATTTTTAGTAGAATTATCTATATTTTTAGGTCCCATAACTACTATTATTTGGAAGGGTAATCAATTCATTTGGTTCGAGTAGTTCCAAAATTATTTTAAGGAGTTTAATAATATATAGGTTAATGTTGTTATCCTATAGTTTCTAGAGGAGGGGGTCAAGTATGAGGTGTTCTATGATAATTCCAGAGTTGGGATCGATTGTGTGTTGATGTATAGGTAGGTGGCGATTATTTATGGATCCAGGTAGTTGATACCCCATGAGAAAGATTATGCGACCCATGACTTAGAGCTATTAGAAGTAATATTCCCCCAAAAGTCTTAGAGGCACTATTTTCTTGGTGAGTTGTTCATGATTTATTTAGACCAAAAAATTCATAGGTACATATTTACCTAGAGAGATATTAACCAAAGGTAGATGCTCTAGTTTTAGTTTCTATAGGATTATGACTTTGAGATAGTCTATACTCTAGGGAAGGGAATCAAAGTAACATTTTCCCTTAGTAGGGAGTCTCATTCTCAGTTGATGGTGGAGGTTTCATAGTAGTTGGTCTCATTGTGGTTATCCTTAGTATATGAGGATAGAGTATATTATCTTCATTTTATGGTTGTGACCATGCAACTTCTTCAACATGTGAGGGAGGCACAACTGGGACACATCAATTATGAGGTTTTTTGCAACTAGATATAGTCGGAAGATTCCCCTAATGGATATTTTAAATATAGAGAGCATATCATCCTTTTCTAAGGATGTATGGTAGTACCAGTTGTTCAATGTGATTATGTGATGAGGGAGTTACATAATTCACCATTGGTGGTACTCTAGGGGTAAAAACGATATACTAGGAACTTTAATACTAATATTGGCGGGTATTAATGAAGCATGGTATTTTTAAGTTTATTTCTTGAAGCCTCTTCTTATAGGAGGTGAAGATAAAGCATCAGGTCCTAATATGTGAGGTTTTAGAGTGGAAATAATATGGTATATCGATAGAATTTATAATAATGATTCCATGATTAGTGAGATTCCATGATGCTATATGGGTGGTAATCAAACCACTAACAAACTCAACCCACTTCCTTGGAATTCAGGATCATAGATTTGTAGAAATTATGGATATATGTTCATGGAGGATATCATCCAACTTCATGGGGTTGCCTCTATGATAATTTCCAACTATGATGCTCAATTCATGTCCTAGTTGTGAAGAGGCTTGAAAGAGGAATTTTGGACCTGGTGGTGTATGACTATAGGATACCATCCTTTGAAGAATGGTCAGACTGAGAAAACCATTTATGTCCTCAATGACATACTAAGGGTATGCATGTTGGATTTTATCCAAAGGTAGGAGGATCAATTTTCTATGGTGTATTTTTCTTACAACAACACCTATTACTCCATTATTGGTATATAACTATTATATTTCTAATATGAGTGACCCTATAAGGAAACCCTATACAGGATGGAGATAGGAGATTCATCTCTGATTGGGTCAGAGTTAGTGAGGATAATAAAGGAAAATATGCATATGATCTAGGACTGGATGAGAACCACTCAAATTCGAAATATGTCCTACATGGATTTATTATAAAGACCTCTAGATTTCAAGGTAGGATATCATGTGTTCATTAAGGTCTCTCCATGAAGTGGTTTTCAAATGTTTGGTCAGGAAGGCAATTTGTCACTAAGATTCACCAGTCCATTCCATATCCTACACAAGGTAGGTGTGGTTACTTACTACCTAGTGTTTTCCCCACATCTGGATTAGGTTAGAAAATTATTATATAATTTTCATCTTTTTAGATACATGAATAAATTATAAAACATTATTTATTGGGGAGATTAAGTTATTGAAGATGAAGTTTATTTGAGTACCAGATGGAAATCGAGGACTGAAAGGATAAGACTCTTATTGGATGAGATATTCTACTAGTGTGCATCCTTTATAATCATGAGAACCTTCAAGAGTTATCATGGGAGTGTGAGACCAAATTTTAACCCACTACCCTAACCTTTTTTAGTATATTGTTTTTTTTAGGAAACATCCTTAATGGTATGGAGGATGTAACGGCTCTAGTTTTCCCTATTGAATCATTGGAATATTTTAAATAATAGTTTATGATTTTTAGAGATCTAATATGAAGTTGTACACATCACAGAGTGTTGATATTAATTTATTAATAAAAATATATTATCTTTATCTTGTGCATGCACATTCTTCATAAAAATCCATTCCCTCTTAAACAAAACATCGTAAATGAATTCTGACACCATGGTTTCATCTGAGCTAATAGTTTTACCCTAGGGGTGGTATAAATTCCATTCACATTAATGAAATCGGGGGTATGTCCATCATAGATGGATGAAATATATTATAAAAGGGAAATTTTAATAGTATTGATTATTATATTAATGATAGATTAAATGTATATACCTATACATAGTTCTCATATAATCATATTTATCTCAAATCCTAAGGTTAGAAACATGAACCATAGGAACTAAGAGTTCCAACAAAATGAATTTTTTGAGATGAAGAACTTCTCCTTGGGATCAACAATGGAAACATATGAAAATTAAACCTTCATCAAAGATTAATAAATTTATAAGGTAGGGATTCATGATTTCTTATGTTCTACTCTTCTTGGAATTTACATTTTAACTATTTATAGTATTTGGATTTCCTAATTTCTTTATAGAAATTATATAACTAAATTTAAAGAATTTGTTTCCCCATTCTTCATGATTGTGTCAAGTGGATTAATGGTTTAAAATTATTTCCTTCTCAAAACCCCATTCTTGATTTCCATTATCTCATACCATGTAATTTTAGGGTAATTATGTTTAATATTTAACTTTTTTCTTGATTGTATGAGTTCTGTAAAGACCAAAACTCTAGTAACCTTGAGATGGTAGTTGCATTATTACATTAGAATAAGATACAAGCTATCACATCTTAATGGAGTAAATAGTTTAGTGGTCTTGAAAAACCAAATACACACATTCTTCTGATTTTATATTGAAAAATGAAATATAAAACATAGTTAAAGTAAATATTTTTCATCATTAAACTCATTTAAATTTTCCTTCTTCATATTATAGAGAAAGAAAAAAAAATAAGAGTGATCTAAAATTATCATTAAGGGTTACATACAACGGGGTATATCATGACTAAATAAGGAATAATCAATATAGTAAGGTAAATAAGTAAAATCACATTCCATTTAATAAAAAACATGAGCACATAGAATAATATGGGAGGAAGAAATGATGATCGCATAATTTCATATAACTAATACAATAAAAATTGGATTAAATTTATAGAAAAAAACAACATAAATAATCACATGGATAATAATAACTATATTCATAGTGATAAAATGAATAATCCCGGAGATGATAAACATACTACCAAGTCCTTGTACCAAGAAATATTACATTAATGGGTAAGCCCTCAGCCAAATTCCCAAACTAGTTTGTCTCATGATGACAACCAATGCATCTAGGATCTATAACGGGCCTCGCCCATCACTTATTAAGTCCAATTTAATCATCATATGAAAGGGGATAATAATAATTCAATACATAATCAATATAAACATTCATATTGAAGAACTTTCACATTAAAGGTTAATATTTCCCCGGTCAAAGTAATCATAAACCATCCAGATAAAAAATAAGGATGATATAATTACAACATATCCCAATGTAGTATAAGTATAATAAAATTTTATTTTCATTTATGAGTATAAATACAATAAAAATATCATTAAAAACATTCTTGAGAAAAATACCATTTTCATTTTGAAATATACTTTTAAAAACTAAAAAATCAAGAATTTTAAGGAATTTTTTTTTTAAAATAACCATATAAAATGGATGAGTAATATTCAAATAATTGGTCAGTCATGATGGTAGTAAATTATTTCCATGTCGTATAATTTAAAAAAAACATTTCTTTCACACTTTTATATAAAAAGGTCAAAAAGTTGACCCATTTAGAAAATGGAAGGAATATTCCTTTTAATTTTTTTAAAAAAATTCAAACATGGGTAAAAATATATTTAATAAGTTATTGTATAATGGTAAAAAAATCTTTAAAAACTCAAAAAATCATAGATATAGAAGAAAAATATTTCCGACTGAGTGGAAAAACAAAGTCGGTTTTCTTTAAAAACATTATTTTTCTATCATGAGTACATAAAGAGAAAAAAAATGAAAGTAAAAATTTATAATTTATAGAAATAAATAGATTATAAAAAAATAGATTAGTTCTAAAATATAAAGATCAAATAATTCCCCCAATGGAGACTTAAACATAAACAATACCAAATAATGATGAGATTCTTAAATAAATTTTACCACTTTTGTAGATTTTGAATCATAATACACTTGAGATAATAAATTAAAATGAAACATTAAATATAATTAATATAAAATTTCCAATATATAACATATCAAAAGGAATTATATTCACCACACAAAAGAAATAAGTGTTTTGCATGGCTAATGTCTCGCAGAAGTAAAAGTGAGATAAGAAACTCTTACCTCGGTTCTGACTTCTTTCAAACGTGTTTAAAATTCTTGTATAATAAATAGAGATTTATTATACATATATCCTAGGAGTATGATAATATATATAACACTATATATAATTTAATTATAACCTTTTATCACCCATTTATTAATAATTCTTTATTAAAATCATTATTTCATGTGATAAATGCTTTATCTTCCATGTATGTTTATGTTCAATAGTTTTAGTCCATCTATATTGATCATGGTTCCATTATCTCAATAATTTTATTAATGATATAAATACAAAATATATATCTAATATATTTTTATTTATATCCATCTATAAAATATAGAGATATAAAAATTAAGTACACCATTCATGGGGATGGTAGGTTGTATCTACGCATGAACGTTTTTTTTCTTTTTGAAGGATAGTAAAAAAATAAAGGTAAATAATAATTCAAATTTATAGAATCTTTTTTATATCATATATATCATATATATTCATTAAATCCATCCTTATTACTATACATGTGAAACATAAATGAAAAATGGATCGCATCACTTCGTGGAGGTGGTAGTTCACATGTACGCACGAGTGACGTTACCGTTCTCTAATGGATTGCGTAAGAAGGTAGATGCTATATTATAATTATATAGTTGTAATTATTTAATCAATATAATATATAAATATTAAAACCATAATATTACTCATCCATAAAATGTGGTGATGAAAAATGAATTGTATTGCCACGTGGTGATGGTAAGTTGTACATACACACGAGCGATATTTTAATTTTACATTTTGATGTAAAAGAGGGTGGATAATTGTGGTTTAATAATAATAATAGAATTTAATTATATTTATAATATTTAATTTATTATTTTATGATAAATACCATATAATTAGAGGAATTAAAATAAGTAATAAATTAATAGAGGTCGGGTAAGATGATTACCTCTTCTTCTGGAGACCTCCTTTAGATCCTTTATTATGGAAACTAGAGTTGGTATTTTGGAAATAAAGGAACCAATATAATATGGATAATCGATTTTATAAGGTATTTTGTAGATTTTGGTCAAGATATATGGATAAAAGTGTTTTAAGGAAGAAGGAGGGGTGTCATTTTATAAGTGGGGGAGGGTTTTTATATAATTTCTTAAAGTATTAAATAAATATAAATTATTTTTTATTTTAAAAATGGATTAAAATTGATAAAATTAAAGTATAATATGATTAATAGTATAAATCCTCTCATAAAATAAAATTTGAATAATTTTTTATGTTTTCGTTGTTATCTATTAGTTTTAACCCCCAATTAAGCCTTTTGACAATTACCATAATATTAAAATTTTCTACCCTTTAAGGGTTAATAATGTTACCATAAAAAGAAAAACAACCCCTAAATAGACCGTGTTTGACGTTTTTAACCATATACCATCCTTTTTTATGAATTTCATATTTTTATAAATTTTAAATCATTTAAAAAAATATTTTTTATTATAAAATATTATTAATTTCATTTCTGACACTATTCATTTAATGTGACTTTAAATACATCGATAAAATGGGAAAATTGGAATATAATCCTTTCACGCTTCCCTAAAATTTTATATAAATTGAAAAAAAAACATGGCATGCATTAATTAATTCAAATTATATCACTTTTAATATTTTTAAAATCATTTATTTTATTTTTATATTAAATTAATAAATATTGTATTAACTTTGCATAAGAATTTAAGGAAATTATTTAATCACTAAATTTTATAAATAATTTTCAATCATGAATATAATTTCATTATGAAAAAAAATCAATAATGTTTGATCACCACTTCATTTTTTCACTATGTGAATACGTAAGATATATTTAAAACTAAGACGGTGACATTTTTTATTTTTCTTTGATTTAAATGTTATATAGGCCATATTAATGGAAAAGCTCCCATTAAATGAATAAATTTAAATAATAATGTGACAAGGTTAAAAATAAATTCATAAAATAATAATTTGGCAGAAAATTATGACCTTATCACTTAGTTTTAACCAAGATTAACTCATTTTACCTTTATCATGGTGATAAAAATTTACTATGGTTATTATTCATATTGACCGAAAATAAAAGGAACTTATATAAAAAAATTGAACCTATTGAATCCAAATATGACATACATTTATATATATTCAATCTTTATAAGTGTTATAAATTAATTTAATATAAAAACACAAAATGCAATGATAAAGAATTTTTCTTAAAAATGTATTTTTATGTTTAAAAATGTTTATTAAATAAATTAAACCATAAAATTGATTCTAGTGATCTTAATTTTATTAATAATAATATAATAGAACTAATTTTAATTTTAAATTATTTTAAAAAAATGAAACTTTTTTAATTTCTTGAAAAAAAATTACAGTTTTCAATAAAAATCAATATTTTTCACTCTTCATTGAAAAATAAATCTTTTCAGAAAATTATTAAAAAATCACCATAAGTTAATTTTTATATTATGATCTCGAAAATGGAGCTTATTTTATAAAATAAATTTTATAAAATTATTAAAAATTAAATATAATATTCTACATATAGGGTAATAAAAATCATTTTTGAAGGAAATGTATTTTTGAAGCATAATGTCATGACCCGCCTTCTCCAAGATGAGGGAAGGGATGGAAAATTTCTCTTCCCTTCCTTCATCAAGATGAAGGAGAGATAATTACCCCCAAGTTCCACCTTTAGTGGTCCCGAGAATAGCAACTTGCACCAAGGGTACAGAATCTCTCATAAATAGAAGGCATTACACTTTTTATAAAACCAGATCGAGAGATAAGATGGTAAATCCAGAAACACCAAAGAATAAAGATAAAAGTAAAGCCAAGAATTTGTTCCCACATTCATGTTCAAAATTAAAACTAATACAAACTAAGACAAAACTTCCAAATAATGTACCAAAGAAAAGAAACTAAACAACAACAGCAATTATCCGGATTCCTAAGCTACTAAAGTCCATCATGGTCCTCAAAGTCCTCTTGGAAACCTGAAAATAGTTTTATATACATAGGGTGAGCATACAAGTATAATTAGTAGGGAAACTAAATCTACTCGTTCACAAGTGTGGGAACATACTAATGCCCCTATGAGAAAATAGTAGAACCTCAAGCACCTACTAAGGAATACTAACCAGCCCAACCTCCCCAAGGAACACTCACCCAGGTAACACAAGTTGCGTAAAGTAATAATATAAGCACATCGACATTTGGGTACCCCACACAACTTCCCCACTAGTTAACTTCTCATTCCTAATGATCTAACATCTTGACGCTACCACTCCTCCCACACGTAGTCCCACTTCTATAACCTGTCTGCACACACCTGGGCCTCAAACAGCACACAACTATGCCCAAAGACACTTGGGCCTCAAAAAACACACACCACTCCCGAAGAAAATTGGGCCTCAAAAACCACACACTAAACCCAAATACACCTAGGCCTCATCTTGAAGATACTTATTAAAAACATACCTTATGACAACCCTGCTTTTATTACAAACTTAAACATGATTTATTACACAAACTATTCACTTGATACAACATGAAAGATCGAGAGGTCTAGTGTCTTTGGGGCTTAGGATAATTACATAACAACTTAAAACTTGAAATGAAATATCTTTATTGAAAACTTCCTTTACATGACCACTACATTCCCTCGTACTTAGCATTCCATGGGATAACCTGAGGACATACATAAGAAAAGGGTGAGCTATAAAACCCAGTAAGGGAATAAACATAGAATACATGAGGAGTAAAATACATGTTCGACAATAGGAATATCAATAGATTACAAGAGAAACATGGACATAAAGGCATGATAAAGCATGATAATCATAACATGGAAATGTGGCAACAACACTTAACATGGAATTAGCATGAGCCACGGCCCATTGCACATGAAGCATGAGTAAATCCTCATTATGCATGAAGCATGATTAAACCCTAGTTGCACTTGAATTAGCATGATTCAACACTCATTGCACATGACATATCATGATACTATACTTTACCCAATGCATTGGAGCGCTATAAGGGCGCACCCTTCTTAAACATTTCATTTCATGCATAAGTGTGCCACATGGATCATAAAACATGGATTCGTTAAACATAATCATTTATTCCACGATAAATTAATGTGGAATTCATACATGAAACTTTATAATCAATAAGTAAATGTGCATAAAGGTGAATACCCTTGATGGAGAAATGGACATGGTATTCACTACACAAAGGCATTGGCTTAGAAAATCGGTGCAATTTCGGCAACGTAACGGCATGACATAAGAATTCATAAAAATGGTTGATGAGAGATAAAGGGGTGTCTCATCATATTTACATGAAAAGGATATTAAGGGGGTCATATAGATACATGTACAAACAATTGTAATGGAATTTATATTCATGATACAAAAGTATTTCTTGAATGTAAATGAAGAGAGAGAAGTTCCTTTCTGAATTTCGGCATAGTAACGAGTGTACATGGGAGGCATTAATGAGAGAGAAAGGGGTCTCCAATAATTAAAACAACACGAGGGAATTATGGGGGAGGTACGAAACCATACCCTAGCATTTATAATTGAAATTAAAAGGGCATAACAATATTAAGAAAATTGGACAAAAAAAAGTGAAAGGAAGAAAAACCCTTACTTTGAAGTGTGCTTCCAAGGCATGAGAGAGGCTTGAGAGAGGCTTCCTGGGAGCTTGGGTCACCTTGGGAGGATTCTAGAGAGATTAGGTCAGAGGTTGGATGAACTCCAAAGGCTTTTGAGTGAGGAGGAAGTGGGAGCTTGGGTGGGTTTATATAGGAAAGGTGAGTGAATTCTTTATTATTTAGGTTTGGGACCCCTTACATTAAACTAATCCAAACCACAAATAAGCTCATGGTTTTTGCCCGTGGTTTTTGGAAAAGGGAATATGAAAACAATATTTTATAAGTCCAAAGTCCGAACTTCTTAAAATAATGGGGTTGCTTATGTGGAGGTGAGTCACACTCCCATGGAAAATAATTTAAAAAGACAAGATGTTTAATAAGTCTTGAGGGGTCCATTAATGCTTTGAAAAATAAGTCAAACAAACCCAAAATCATATTATTTTAATGGTAAAACATATATTGGCCGAAAATAAATCTTATAGTATTTTATTACATCACTATTGGTTCATTATTATGTCATAAAACACATTATATATTTAAACAGTATTTAATTTTTACCCAAAAAATTGACTATCTCATAAAATTATGAAAAATTCACCGTTGTATAATTTTGACATCCTGATTCCAAAAATAACATTTATTTTATCTAAATAATTTTCTAAATATGTTAATTTTCACTTTTAAAATAAAAACCGACATTTATCGAAAATTCACGAGTTTTGACAAAAAAGGCTTTCAAACCTTAATAAAAATTACAATTGCATTCATAAAATTATAAGATCATTAATATTTAATAAAAATTAATTTAATAATAATAATAATAATATTTTATTAAAATATTATTTAATTCAAAAATCCATTAATTCATCAAAATATATTTCTTATCTGAATATTAACTAAAAAAATACTATTTGTGCTTAAAAAACTATATACAAAGTGTCAATAATGACAAGAAGGTATATTCATTATTATATAAAAAAAATAATATACATGAAAATAGTACTAGAGATTTGTTACATAACCCCTTAAAACAGCCGCATAAGACCTAAGGGTAAGGTGTGGGATGGTGACAGACTCTTGGGGTGGCTCGGATAACATCGCTCGAGTGGTAATCTCTATCAACTTCCACTTTTCTTGTAGATGGTCTCGTTCAAGCATGAAATGATGAATCTCATCTTGGGCTTGGTCAAGAGCGAAACCCAAGAACGCCACCTCTTTTCCGAGCTCTGAAAAATGGGCTTCGTATGGAGAAATTCTAATGGATGAGGCCATTGCTTCTTTTGACTAAGTAAATTGGATTTGTTAAAGCCCTATATTTATACTAATCATGTGATCACTATTCAAAAGCTATATTAGCAACGGTCAAAATTCTTAACATAAAACCAAAGAAGTTGACATTTTATATAAACATTTTACATAAAGAGACATTTAATTAGATCAAGTGGGATTTCTATTAATGAAACTTTGGGTCATTACAATATTCCCCCCTTAATAAATTTCACCCTCGAAATTTCCTTTTCCCACACTAAAATAGATGTGGGTAACTCAGCTTCATCATTTCCTCCGATTCCCAAGTCTCTTCTTCAAACTTTTGGTTTTTCCACAACACCTTGACGAGGGGCATTATCTTATTTTGTAGAACTTTTTCTCTACGATCTAAGATCTTCACTGGTGTCTCCTCATAAGAAAGATCATACTCCAACTGTACCACCTCAGAAGAGATTACATGTGAAGGGTCTGGTATGTACTTCCTTAAGAGGGATACATGAAAGACATCATGTACTTTGGCCATGGTAGGTGGAAGTGCTAGTCGATAGGCCATAGCCCCGACACGATCAAGAATCTCGAAGGGGCTGATGTACCTTATACTTAACTTACCTTTCTTTCCAAACCTCATGCCCTTCTTCCATGGAGATATGCATAGAAAAACCTCGTCTCCAACTTTAAACTTAAGGTCTCATCAACGATTATCTGCATAACTCTTCTTTTAACTCTGGGCTACTTTGATATGTTGCTGAATGGTTTTCACCTTCTCCACAATTTCCTTGGCCATTTTCAGTCCAATCAGCTTATGTTCACTGACCTCATCCCAATACGCCGGTGTTCTGCACCTCTTCCCATAAAGGGCTTCATATGGTTCCATTTGGATGCTCAAGTGGAAACTATTATTATAAGAGAACTCAACCAGAGAAAGATGTTGATCCCATCCTCCTTTAAAGTCCATTGAGCACGCTCTCAACATATCCTCAATTGTTTGGATAGTCCGCTCAGATTGTCCATCAGTTTGAGGATGATAGACCATACTGAAGTTCAGTTCAGTATCCAGATCATGTTGAACACTCTTCCAAAACATAGAGGTGAATCTTGGATCTCGGTTAGACACAATAAATAGTTGTACTCTATACAGCCTTACCACTTCCCTGATATATATTTGTGCTAGTTTATCCAATGATAAATCTTCTCTAATAGCAATGAAGTGTGAAGTCTTTGTAAGACGATCCACCACAACCCAGATTTCATTATTGCCTTTGGATGTCCTCGGAAGTCTAGTGACAAAGTCCATAGTGATGTTCTCCCATTTCCATTCTGGTATGGGAAATGGTTGCATCATCCCCTTAGACTTCTGCCTCTCTACCTTCACGTGTTGGCACACCATGCACTTTGATTTATATACAGCAATCTCCTTCTTCATATTATCCCACCAAAAATTTTCTCAGAGATCTCGACACATCTTTGTGCTCCCTGGGTGAATAGAGAAATTTGAACTATGTGCATCATCCAAAAGTTCCTTCTTCAACTCTGGACTTGACAGAACACATAGTCTTTTCCCAAATCACACAATTCCTTCTTTATTAACATTAAACTCCGAGGATTTTCCTTTTTCGAGAGATTCCACTTTTTCCTGAATTCCCACATCATCCTTTTGAGCATCCTTTAACCTTTACAAAAGAGATGTTTGAGCAAAAATTTGTGAATGGATTGATTATGTTACCATATTTATGATTCCCATGTCTATCTTCATCAAGTCTAATAAGATTGGATCCTTCTCAATTCTCATTATTTTTTAGAATCACTGGGTCCTTTCTACTTAGGGCATATGCCACCTTGTTCGCTTTCCCAGGGTGGTAATGTATTGAATAGTAATAATACATGATGATCTCTATCCATCTTCTCTGGTGCATATTAATCTCTTTCTGTGTGAATATATATTTAAGACTCTTGTGCTCAGTATATATCTCACATTTCTCACCATAGAGATAATGCTGCCAGATTTTCAAGGCAAAGATCACCGCCGCCAACTCCAGATCATGTGTTGAATAGTTTCGCTCATGGATTTCCAACTATCTTGAGGCATAGGATATCACTTTATCATTATGCATCATCACACAACCTAAACTCTTCTTCGAAGCATCACTAAATATCACAAAAGGTTCCCCACTTGTGGGTAAAGTGAGCACGGGTGCAGTGATAAGACTCTTCTTCAACTCCTTGAATCTTTCTTCGCATTCATCACTCCAAGAAAACTTTACTCTCTTTCGAGTATGCTTGGTAAGAGGGTTGTACAATCGTGATAAATTTCTCACAAATCGTCGATAATATCCAGCTAACCCCAAGAAGCTACAGATATCGGTTACCGATGTTGGCCTCGTCCATCCCTCAATTGCATCTGTTTTGGAGGGATCCATAGATATCCCATTGCTTGTGATGATATGGCCCAAGAATGAGACCTCCTTCAACCAGAACTCACACTTTCTGTACTTTTCATAGAACTTCTCCTTGCGCAAAGTCTCTAGTACAGTTCTTAAATGCTCCTCATGATCCTCCTTGGTTTTGGAGTATATTAGAATATTATCTATAAAGACTACCAAAAATTTGTCAAGGTAATCTCTAAAGACTCTATTCATCAAGTCCATGAAGATTTTTGGAGTATTAGTGAGTCCAAAAGGCATTAATATGAATTCATAGTGCTCGTAACTTGTACGAAAAGCAGTCTTGGGGACATCTTCCTTCTTCACCCTTACTTGATAATATCCCGACCGCAAATCTACCTTGGAGAAGTATTGTGCTCCATGAAGCTGATCGAACAAGTCATCGATATGTGGCAGAGGATACTTTTTCTTTATCGTGATTTTGTTAAGTTCACGATAATCGATGAAAAGCTGCATTGACCCATCCTTCTTCTTGACGAAGAGGACCGGTGCACCCCATGCTGAAGCACTTGGGCGTATAAACCCTTTATCCAGATTCTCCTGTAGTTATTTCTTCATCTCTTCAAGCTCCACGAAATCCATTCTATATGGAGTCTTGGATATTGGTAGCACCCTTGGTATAAGTTCAATTGAGAATTCAACATCTCTTCTAGGAGGAAGACCAGGTAGTTCCTCAGGAAACACTTCAGCGAATTCCCTCACAATAGGCATTTCTTCAAGGATGGTTTCTTCCTTGGACTCAATCATTTGAGCTAGATACATGTGCTCATAGGGCAGTAATATCCATGCTTGAGATGATGGAGCTAAAGGAGATTCATCTTCCTCCTTACACTTGTAAAGAATCTAGGGTCGATTCTCCATATGGATTGTGACTTCCCTTTCTCGACAATTTATGTTGGCTCTATATAAGGAAAAGCCAATCCATTCCAAGAATTGCATAAAATTCCACCATAGGGAGTATGATGAGGTTCGTTGGGAAATTGAATCCACAGATTATAAAAGGGGAGGACTTATATTCATGGGATGCAATGATTGCCCCATTTTTCGTACTCACCGACATCTTCACTTCCATGATTTGTGGTGGTGATGGGATTGTTATACTAAACATTCGAGATATAAAAGAATACGTATAACCTGAATCAAAAAGTACGTTCACTATTATTGAATGAATAACTAGCGTACCTGTCACCACTTCGTTTTCGGGGTTCACTTTGGTAGAAGTGATGGAAAAAGCTCTTCCTTTCTACCTTGGAGGTTGTTGGTTTCCTCTGAAAACCCTTGGATTAGGAAACTAATTTGCAAAATGCCCTGGTTCTTTGCAGTTGTAGCAATGAACAACGTGTTGAGGTTTGAATGGAGCATTCCTCACCTTTGTCGCAGCCACGGGTCTTTCTTGCTGACAGTTAATAGCTAGGTGTCCTTCTCTTCCACACCTAAAGCATTTCCTCATCCCCTTGAGGAAATTTCCAGGGTGCTTCTTTCAATACTTTTGGAAAGTGGGGTGCTGGATCTTCTTAGCACCATTGGATTTATCCATCGGACGTCCAGCATTGAAGTCCACCTTATGCTTCTTGTCCCCATGATACCCCTGTGATTCCTCTATCTCCATTTCGATCTTGAGGGCACATCGGAGAATTTCCTCATAGCTTTCAAAGTCACAGATCGCTAATTCTTTCCGTATGCTAGGCTTCAGCCCACCAAAGAAGCGGTCAACTTTGAATTCGGGGGTAACGACAAAGCCGGAAGTGTATCGTGCAAGCCTTGTGAAGTTTTCCTCGTACGCTCCAACAGATTCTTCGTCTTTTTTCTTGGTGGAAAGGAAGTCCCTTTCCATCTTAAGACGGAGGGTGCGTGGAAAATATTTATCGAAAAACATCTTACAGAAATCCTTCCATTCCAACGCCTCGATCTCCTCCTCAGGCTTCGTATTTTTGATCAATGTCCACTGTTTATTAGCTTCACCCTCCATGCGATAAGCCTCTAGGAGAACCTTCTCTTGTTCAGAACATTGAAGGATGGAGAAGATCTTTTCAATGGAGTTGGTCCATTGTTCAGCGATCATGGGATCAGATGATCCACTAAAATTAGGAATCCTTTGTCTCATGAAGCTCTCGATAGCGACTTATTCCTTCTTAAGGGGGTTTGGTATTTCCTATTGACCCATGTTTCTATTCAAATCTTGAGTTATCTGAGAGATAATCATGAAAAAGTTCGCGATTCCCGCTCCCATTGGATTGGGCATCTCATTAGTACAGTCATCACACTGATCTTCACATCAGTTTTTAGCCCGAGTCCTCCTATTACCGGCCATTGGCTAGAATAAAAGGAAAGTTTGGGGGTAACAAATAAAGGGTAATCCAAAGACAAAAGTTAATGACTTATAAATAAACTTTTATTTCCTTAACTCATGAGTCTATAGGCTTCAATCTAGGCTTTTCATAATCTACCTTCTAACATATATTCTTAGGGGAATTTTTTTTAATTCCCTTAATAAGGGTTCATACTAAGATTGTGAATTTATCAAAACATATCCCCTAGGAGTGTCGTAATAAATAGTGCAGTAAGGCCCATTGTCGTGCACCAGTTCCCGTTCGAGTCTAGATCAAAGCGGTGTTTTCGGGTTTTACACCTAGGATACATTTGTGCCAGAGCCGCCTCTACCTGATTATATCCAGAGAGGGATGTATTTTCTTAATAACAAACTCACTCAGTACTTACCAAAACTTAGGGATGTTTTTATTATACTTAGTCTTGTCTATAAGGATTTACTGGGCTTTTCTAATCCTAATCCCAAAAAATAACTAAACCTATCCTCTGATACCAACTATGACAACCCTGCTTTCATTACAAACTTAAAAATGATTTATTGCATAAACTATTCACTTGATACAACATGGAAGATCAAGAGTTATAGTGTTTTTGGGGCTTAGGATCATTACATAACAACTTAAAACATGAAATACAACATCTTTATTGAAAACATCCTTTACATGACCACTACATTCCCTCATACTTAGCATTGTATGGGATAACCTAAGGACATGCATAAGAAAAGGGTGAGATATAAAGCCCAGTAAGGGAATAAACATGGAATACATGAGGATTAAAATACATGTTAGACAATAGGCATATCAATATATCACAAGAGAAACATGGACATAAAGGCATGATAAAGCATGATAATCATAACATGGAAATTTGGCAACAACACTTAACATGGAATTAGCATGAGCCAAGGCCCATTACACATGAAGCATGAGTAAATCCTCATTGCACATGAAGCATGAGTAAACCCTTGTTGCACTTGAATTATAATGAGTCAACACTCATTGCACATGACGTATCATGATACTATACTTTACCCAATGCATTGGAGCGCTATAAGGGCGCACCCTTCTTAAACATTTCATTTCATGCATAAGTGTGCCACATGGATCATAAAACATGGATTCATTAAACATAATAATTTATTCCAAGATAAAGGAATGTGGAATTAATACATGAAACTTTATAATCAATAAGTAAATGTGGATAAAGGTTAATACCCTTGATGTAGAAATGGACATGTTATTCACTACACAAAGGCATTGGCTTAGAAAATCAGTGCAATTTTGGCAGCGTAACGGCGTGACATAAGAATTAATAAAAATGGTTGATGAGAGAGAAAGGGGTGTCTCATCATATTTACATGAAATTAATAGTAATGGGTTCATATAGATACATGTCCAAACAATTTTAATGGAATTTAGATTCATGATACAAAAGTATTCCTTGAATGTAAATAAAGAGAGAGAAGTTCCTTTCGGAATTTCGACATAGTAATGGGTGTACATGGGAGGCATTTAATTAGAGAGAAAGGGGTATCCCATCATTAAATAAATAAGAGGGCAGTATGGGGGAGGTTCAAAACCATACCCCATCATTTATAATTGAAATTAAAAAGGGCATAACAATATTAAGAAAATTGGACAAAAAAAGTGAAAGGAAGAAAAACTCTTACTTGGACGTGTGCTTCCAAGGATTGAGAGAGGATTTAGAGAGGCTTCGTGGGAGCTTGGGGCACCTTGGGAGGATTCTAGAGAAATTAGGGTAGAGTTTGGACGAACTCCAAAGGCTTTGAGTGAGGATGAAGTGGGAGCTAGGGTGGGTTTATATAGGAAAGGTGAGTGAATTCTTTATTATTTAGGTTTGGGACCCCTTACATTAAACTAATCCAAACCACAAATCAGAACATGGTTTTTGCCCATGGTTTTTGGAAAAGGGAAGAGGAAAACAATATTTTGTAAGGAAAAAGTCAAAAATTCTTAAAATAATGGGGTTTCTTATGTGGAGGTGAGTCACACTCCCATGCAAAATAATTTAAAAAGACAATATGTTTAATAAGTCTTGAGGGGTCCATTAATGCTTTGTCAAATAATTAAAACAAACCCAAAATCACATTATTTTAATGGTAAAACATATATTGGCCGAACATAAATCTTATAGTATTTTTTACATCACTATTGGGTCATTATGATGCCATAAAACACATTATATATTTAAACGGTATTTAATTTTTACCCAAAAATTTAACTGTCTCAGAAAATTATGAAAAATTCACCGTTGGATAATTTCGACATCCTGATTCTAGAAATAACATTTATTTTGTCTAAATAATTTTCTAAATATCTTAATTTTCACTTTTAAAATAAAAACCGACATTTACCGAAAATTCACGGGTTTTGACAAAAATGGCTTTCAAACCTTAATAAAAATTACAATTTCATTAATAAAATTATAAGATCATTTATATTTAATAAAAATTTATTTAATAATAATAATAATATTTTATTAAAATATTATTTAATTAAAAAATCCATTAATTCATCAAAATAGATTTCTTATCTGAATATTAACTAAAAAAATACAATTTGTGCTTAAAAAAACTATTTACAAAGTGTCAATAATGAAAAGAAGGTATATTCATTATTATATAAAAATAATAATATACATGAAAATTGTACTAGTGATTTGTTATATAACCCCTTAAAACAGCCTCATAAGACCTAAGGGCAAGGTGTGTGATGGTGACAGACTCATGGGGTGGCTTGGATAACATCACTCAAATGGTAATCTATATCAACTTCCACTTTTCCGGTAGACGGTCCTGTTCGATCTTGACATGATGAAGCTCAGCTTGGGCTTGTTCAAGAGAGAAACCCAAGGATTCCACCTCTTTTCCGAGCTCTGACAAATGGGCTTCTTATGGAGAAATTCTACTGGATGAGGCCATCGCTTCTTTTGTCTGAGTAAATTGGATTTGTTAAAGCCCTATATTTATACTAATCATGTGATCACTGTTCAACATCTATATTAGCAATGGTAAAAATTCTTAACATAAAACCAAAGAAGTTGAATTTTTATATAAACATTTTACATAAAGAGACATTTAATTATATTAAGTGGGGTTTTCATTAATGAAACTTTGGGTCGTTAAATACCTGGCCCACAAACACTTGATCCCCTCATCCAAAACAAACCCTTGCTCGAAGAATCATGGACTATGGTAAGCCTCAATACATCATAGCCTTCCTAGATATACCTCAGCAGAAAGATCCAAAATAGGTTTCGAGGAATAAAGTTAGCAACCATTCATCCATTCTCCCACTGGGATATTGAGAAAGACGCCCTCCCCAGTGAAATGGAGGTGTTTGGAACATGGTTCTCAACAAGGGTGGGGTGCATATAGAAATAACAAGGAAATAAAATCTATATATATAGGTAAACAAACACTTAACCCCAAACTATAGGTTTCACATGAACAGACAACAATCCCACAATAGCACCGCTTTTGCTGCTACTCTTATATTCCCAACCATACAAAAACCACTACCAAGCATAAACCCAACCCCCTTTTTCAGTTTCCATTTATTTATTTAATGGGATTCACTTTAAATGATTCTATAACTACTACTAAATTAACAATTGTAACCATACCAAGCAAAAAACAAAACCAAAATGCAGTCCCACTACACAACAGCACAAAACTAGACTTGTAGTCCCACTACACATCCCTATTCAACTCCTGCCAACTATCATTCTTCAAGTTGATACCGCTCATTCCTTCTCTCACAACCCATCCCTATAGCCTCGCTGCCCAGAAAAATCCCCAATGTAGTCTCACTGCATAATGATTCCATAAATACACCACATTCCCACTAATCGACATCACTTCATGACCACAACACAACATAAAGGCAGTTCAGCTTCCTATAAGTTCATTCATTCCATGATCGTCCAATCTCTCAGACTGAGACACCAACACACCCCCTATACAACCCCACATACCAAGCCCACAGAACCCAGACCTGATCCCACAACACATAACCATAACCATAAAACCAAGCATATTCAAATTTAACTAACAGGGGTTCTTTAATTTCCACTTGAATATAACCAGGGTGATGATAGAACAAGTTTTATCCTGGGGAATCCCTTTATTTAACTGATTGTATGTGATTAATCATATTTCATGTTATATATGTACATAAAAACATCATAATGAAACAAAACACCATTAGTTTACAAGAAAAGGCCACCAATGGCCATGATTTTCAGAAGTCATACATCCATAATAGCCATAAAAGAA
This sequence comes from Viscum album, assembly GCA_963277665.1. Lineage (NCBI taxonomy): Eukaryota > Viridiplantae > Streptophyta > Magnoliopsida > Santalales > Viscaceae > Viscum > Viscum album. The sequence continues at coordinate 564,792,160 of OY728120.1, read as the reverse complement.
TCAAAGATAACAAAATAAAATAGGCAATCAAACCACACCCTGTCCATTATTTTATTTACATGAGTTATATTTTGATCATATTAAATTCATGTTTAATTATATTTTCAAGAAGACTATCCATCCATTCCTTACAAGGAACCATTAACATACCCAGCCCACATGATGCACAATTAGAGAGAATCAAAATAAAATCCATACTTGAATGATCAAAGATCAAAGTTCCTTCTTGCACCAAGAATAGGGGATGGCACAACTTACAGAGAAACCTCTAAGGCTGAGCGGGAAGGGCTCCAGCACGGGTTCATGACTCATCTCAAGAAGAAGTCTCTAGGATCCCTAATAGAAATGAAAAGTAATAAGGAATGAAGGATCTCATATTAAGAAGAGGCCAGATCCTAAAATCAGGGAGACCATTTCAATGTACTTAAAATTCAAATTGTGGTTTGACCACATGGCTTGGTGGTTTCACATGTTGGAATTAATTGAGCTTTAATAATTCCCCTTAGAAATAGTGGAGATAGACCAAAAGATGGCTATGAGTTGATAGATTAATTTTAAATGTAGAAAAACACGTAATAGGGGTGAAACTGGGAGAACTCAGAAAACTGGAAATGAGTCACCGATGGGTGAGTCATCGATGGGTGAGCTACTGATTCTGAGCTACCAATGTTGATCTACTGATGCTGAGCTACCAACGCCACGGCCTACCGATGCAATGACCTACTGACTCCCCAAGCTACTGACCCCACGGCCTACCGACGCAAAGAATTACCGATTCCCTGACCTACCGATGCCGACACCCTTGACTCACCAATGCGGACACCCCTTGACTCACTGATGTTGACGCCCCTTGACTCACCGATGCTGACACCCCTAACTCACCAATTCCAAAACCCTTTACTCACTAATATCGACACCCCTTGACTCATGATACTGACACACTGACATGTCTATGGAAAAACTATAAATATTTTTGGAAAACTCTCTAAGTGAGGCACCAACAGCTCCCAGAACACCTCAATACTATATGTTTATAAAGGAAGGGAATGAGGGAAACCCTGGGTTATTACATCAGATACCTCTCAAACTATTCTCATCCTCAAGAATTTAAAACTAACCAAGAATAAAATAGTTATGAACAACTATCCCTTAAGATACCTCTTAGGAGTAAACCCCATGTGTTGAAAACTAGAAGGGAAACTTCAATATCTAAAAACAACTCCTTGACATCTATCTCCTGAACAACCAGGGAGACACTAGGGATCCAATACCCCCAAGAAATCACATAAACACCAAATTTCACACTGTCTAGACACATGGATTAGGGATATCCTTCCTCCCTATTAAGATACTATCCTCTTTAGTCGGCACCGACTCGCCTGTGTGGGTTTAATCGCATCTGCATTAATGTGTCTTGATTTGAGATCAGGTTATCCCATTTCGCACATTAGGACTTTTCACACATATTCAGAGAATAAGGGAAGCAGATCTTCTCATAGAAAACAAGGTCAATAATTCATAACAAGCATGGCACAAAAGAAAAACATTAGAGAAAAACTCAAAACAGTTTCGGGTACTGGGCACGCATCTGAGCTTCTTGCTCCCAAGTACTATCTTCAAGGCCCCCATGCCTCCAAATCACATGAACCAAAGGAATGGTCTATCAAAAAAGCACCTTATCCTCACAATCCTCTATTATCACTGGCCACTCCAAGAACGTTGTGGTGTCGTCAACATCCAAATATCTTCAGTCAAAAACATAGGAGTCATCGTGTAGATACCGTTGGAGTTGAGAGACATGGAAGACTTCATGGATCCTCCCCAACTGTGGTGGAAATTCCAACTGATATGGAACCTCAAAAACTTGTCCCAACACCTTGAAGGGTCCAATTAACATGGGATAAAGCTTCTTCCCTCTTCCAAACCTCTACTTCCCATGTATAGGAGAAATATTTAAGAAGACATGGTCCCTAACCTCGAACTCCAAAGGTCTCCTCCTATGATTGGCATACAACTTCTCCCAGTCCTGAGCTACATTCATCCTTTTACACATAAGATGGACCTTCTCTGTCATGCCCTGCACTATTTTTGGGCCAAGAACAACTCCCTCCCCACCCTCTTTCCATCACACGAGTGAAGGACACAGTCTTTCATACAAGGATTTGAATGGTGTCATGTCAATGGTAGAGTCATATCTATTATTGTAAGAAAACTATACTTGGGTAAAGTGTCATACCCATGATCCTAAAAAGTCTAGAACACACACTCTCATCATATCCTCCAATGTCTGGATGGTCCTCTTTATCTTCCCATCCGTCTGAGGGTGGAAAGTAGTAATAAGGCATAATTGGGTTCCAAAATCATGTTGTAATCCCCTCCAAACTCATGAGGTAAAATGTGTATCCCAATAAAAAATGATTTATCTTGTAACTCCATGCATCCACACCACTTCTCCCACATACATCTGTGCTAAGTCATCCAATAAGTTCAACTCCTTAACTACTAAGAAGTGAACTAATTTTTTCAATCGATCCACCACTACCCAGATAGAATCATAGTCTCCCTCATCCTTGGATATTACTATGAAAAAATCCATCGAGATGTCATATCACTTACACTCAAGAACATCCAAGGGCTACAGTAGTCCTCTAGGAACATGGTTCTCAGCCTTCACTTGCTAACACACGAGACACCTTGACACAAACTCCGCCACTACCTGCTTTACTATGGGCCACCAAAACTGACCCCATAAGCCCCTGTACATCTTAGCGACTCTTGTATGTACCACCAAGGGTGATTTATGGAACTCATTGAGAACTCCCTCATACATGGCCTCTGGGACAAACATCTTCCCACAGAACAACATCTAATTCTAACAATCCTCTGACCATCCCTCTAGAGCATCAACCTGGCTAATGCGATCATACATATCTTCAGCCTCTAAGTCTCCCCACTAAGAATCCTCCACCTAACATACCAAGGAAGACTATACTTTCATCTAAAACAGACATCCTCTACCATCCGCTACTCTCAGTCCTAGATGTAAAGCAGTTAAGTCCTCTATTTCCTTCAAATCATCTGTGGACTCCCAAACTACATCCTTGTGTGACTTCCTTCCCAAGGAATTAGCGACCACATTCCCCTTTCCTAAGTTGTAGTTGATTTTGAAGTTTTAGTCCTGAAGAAACTCCATCCACCTCTACTTTAACAAGTTCATGTCTCACTGGGAGAATATATACCTCAAGCTCTTGTGATCCGTGAAGACCATGAAGCGTTCTCCGATGAGGTAATGCCTCAAAAACTTCACTGCGAACACAACTACTACAAGTTCCAGGTCATGGGTGGAAGAGTTATGTTCGTGAGGATGTAACTTCCTAGACCCATAAGATATCACTCCCTACTGCTGCATCAGCACACAACCCAAGCCAAGACCATAAGAATCAAAAAACACTTCAAACATCACCCCCTCTTCTGGAATCCTAAGCATTGGGGAACTGATCAGATTCCACTTCAGGTAGTTGAAATTCTCCTGACACAGCTCACTCCACATGAAGGCCTGGTCTCTCCTATTAAAATATGTTAATGGAGCCGCAACTGGTGATAATTCGGGTACGAATCTCTGGTAGTAACCCGCTGGACCTAGGAAAATATGAAACTCTTCTACATTATTGGGTGTTTCCCAAGAAACAACTACTTAGACCTTATATGGGTCCACTATTATTCCCTACTAGGACACCATGTGTCCAAGGAAGTGCACCTCTCATGTCCAGAACTTGAACTTGGACAACTACCTATAGAGTTGGTGGTGTTGGAGGACCTCCAAAACTGTCCTTAGATGCTTGGTGTGATCCTCCTATGATCTTGAGTAGATCAGGATTTCATTGATGAACATTAACACAAAATGGTCTAGATACTCATGGAAAAAAAATCATGATCCCTATTAACACAGTTTGTGTGTTCGTAATGACGAATGACATGACCACGAACTCAAAGTGGACATACAAGAACATGAAAGTAGTCTTCAGGATGTCACCCTCCTTCACCCACAACTAGTGATATCTATACCATAGTTCAATATTAGAGAACCAACATGCTCCCTTAAACTAGTCGAAAAGTTCATCGATCCTTGGGAGGGGGTAATGGTTCTTGGCCATCACCTGATTAATTCTCTAGTAGTCTATGCACATTCTGAGACCACCATCTTCCTTCTTCGAGAATAAGACTAGAGAACCCCATGGAGACACAATTGGTCAGATGAAAACCTTATTCATCAGGTCATTAAAATGAATCCACAACTCTCACAACTCATAAGGCACCATCTGATAGGGATCCATCGAAATCGAATGGGAATTGGGTTGTAATTCTATCCCAAACTCAACATCACGTCGAGAGGGTAGAGTCACAACCTCTTCAGGGAAGACATCTAGAAACTCACTGAAAATACCCGAAACTTCCACCATATTTGAGTCTACTAATTCCATAGACATATTGGATAACAAAGAAATAAGGGGCTCCACATGCTAGATGCCCACCTGGAAACTCCTCTCGCCAATGAAAGCTACACATTGGCTGCCCATATCTGAGAACACGACCCTTATCTAGAAGCATTTGGTAAAATCATGCATGGAAAACAGCCAATAAATTCATAGGAAGACATATTATAGCTGCATTTGTAGTGGAAGAAGATCCTCACTGAACTGATGTGGCCCAAACATCAGTCTAGATCCTCGAAAAACATCAAATAGGTTGGTCTGACCTCTAACTAGCATACTCAACACCAGGGTCATGGAAAGTCTCTCTATGTCTAGACCAAAGACATGGGATAGACTAGGTGCAACAAATGAGTTTGAATATCCTAAATCAAACAAGGTATATGCAAGAGTACTAAACAAACTCATCATACCTCGAACAACTTTTGGCCCCTCTAGAACTGCTACCTCTATGATGTGAAACTGCCCATGCCAAAACCCTCTACCCCTCAACTATCGACCGGATCACTGAACACTCCCTGGTTGAGGTCCCTGAGGAGAGCCCTGAGGTTGGCCTCCTCTAGCACTATCTTCCCTCAGTGAAGCGAGAGGTCGCTACCCTTGCTGCTAGAAAGGCCTGGCTGGAGACTACTACTACTGAGGTGGGAGATTAACCTTCCCACCCCCGCTGTACTGCACTCAGATAGGGAACTAATTTATAATATTCTCACGGATTTCACAGAAAAATAATCACGGTCCTAGGCCCATGGGGAAAGTGTGAGGACTGAGATATCAGAACTGGAACTGCTAAGGCCTACTCCCCACTAGTCAAAACCTAGAAGGCCCTGACACCGGAGACCTACTGCTAACATCCTTACCCTTCGACGAACTCAGTTGGCTCCCCTCCCATGGCAGACCTCCTAGAATGTGCATCCTCTCCACTAATTTGGTCTTCTTCTGAACCTCCAAGTTCATTGGTAGAGTGAATGTAGTAACAATATACTGAAGAGAAGGTCGAAGTGCCTCTTCCAAGCGTCTTTCCCATCACTCCTCATCTGAAAAGAGGTCCTAAGAAAAACGAAGGAGATCCTTGAACTTGATCCCTAGTTCCCTTACCGACATTCTCCATTGTTGGAGGGATATTATCTCTTACCTATTCTAGTCCTTCATCATGGAAGAAAGTAATTCCTCCTGTAACTCCTTCTCAAAGTCATCCCATGAGACATTAGTCTCCTTCTTCTCCTCGAGATAAATCATCCACCACTAACGTGATTCTCCTTGCATCTAGATCATAGCCAGAGGAACCCAATACTTTGTCAGAGCTCAGATCAATATAAAAGTGTTCACCAGCTCCTCGAACCAACTCTCCATCTCAATGTCTGAGACGCTTCCCTCATACTTTCCCAGAGTCTACCATTGGAAGGAACAACGCGTCTTCTGCCATTGGTCATCCTCCTCCTCCCAATTGGCCCTTGGATGATCAACCAGATCAACCTGCTAGGACTATATTTCTCATACCACTCATGGACAATGTCTGGGTTCCGTAGTTGGAAAAGAAAATAGGACACTCCTAATCCCATGTAGTGTGGAAATTTCCTTTTTAATTTTTTTTGGACACTATTTATTTTAAATTCCCCAAACACTCAAGACACACAAGCACACAATTCATTATGATGCATGTATTTTTCCTAGGGTCTCTAACCTATAATTTTCATAGCCTCACTTGGTTTTTTGGTAGGTCCAGAGTCTTTGCATTGGATCACAGGGGACCCTAAAATCATGTGTCCTAGTCGGTTTTCTCTAGCCTAATTCACACACCAAGATTACCTAACACGGTTTCCCTACCATCCCATGCAATCCACACTATGCCTAACCCCAAACTCCATCATATATCTCAACCATCAGCCTTTGATACCATTCTTTCCTGACCCACATTATCCAAGATGAGGGAAGGGATGAAAAATTGTCATTCCCTTCCTTCCTCAAGATGAAGGAGGGATAATGAACCTTGAGTCCCGCCTTTAGTAGGCCCCGGAGTGGAAACTAGCACCAAGGGTATATATGTAGGATGAGTATACAAGTAAAGTCCAGCACGGTCCTCAAATTTCTCCTAGAAACCTGAAATTAGTTTTATATATGTTGGATGAGCATACAAGTATACTCAGTAGGGAAACTAAAGCTACTTGTGCACAAGTGGGGGAACATACTAATACCCTTGTGAGAAAATAGTAGAACCTCAAGCACCTACTAAGGAATACTAACTAGACCAAACTCACCAAGGCATAATCACACAAGTAACGCAAGTCAAGTAAAGTAATAATATAATCACATCGACATTTGGGTACCCCACACCACTTTCCCACTGGTTAACTGCTCATTCCTAACGATCTAACATCTTGAAATTTCCACTCCTCCCACACGCAGTCCCACTGATATAACCTTCCTGCACACACCTAGGCCTCAAACCACACACAACCATGCCCATAGACACCTAGGCCTCAAAAACCACACACCACACCTGAAGACACCTAGGCCTCAACAACCACACACCATGCTTGAAGACACCTGGGCCTCATCCTAAAGATACTTGATAAAAAATACCTTGCCCACAAACACCTGAACCCCTCACCTAAAACAAAAAATCCCAAATAATCCTAGACTATGGTAATCCTCAAGCCATCACAGTCTTCCCGGATACGCTCGGGCAGAAAAATCTGGAAGTGGGTGTGAGGAATAAAGTCAGCAATCAGCCATCCATCCTCCCATCGGGATGTTGGGAAATACACCCTCCCCCATGAAATGGAGGTGTTTGGAACATGGTGATCAATGAGGGTGGGGTGCATATATAAATCACTAGGAACTAAAATTTATTTATATATAGGTAAACAAACACTCAGTCCCAACCTATGGTTTTCATATGAACAGACAATAAGCCCACACCATCACTGCTTTTATTACTACTCCTATATGCCCAACCATACAAAAACCACTGAAAATCATAAACCTAACCCCCTTTTTGTTCAATTTCCATTTATTTATTTTATGGGATTCACTTTAAATGATTCTGTCACTACAGAGAAACTAAAAACTGTAATCATACCAAGTAATGAATAAAACCGAATTGCAGTCTCACTGCACAATAGCACAAAAGTAGACTTGCAGTCCCACTACACATCCCCATTCAACTCCTTCCAACTATCATTCTTCATGGTGATACAACCCATTCCATCTATCATAACCCAGCCTTACAGCCCCACTGCCAAAAAAATCCCCAATGTAGTCCCACTGTACAATGAGTCCATAACCACACTGTAGTCCCACTGCTCGACGTCACTTCACAACCACAACACAACATAAAGGAAGTCCAGTTGCCTACAAGTTCATCCATTACAATATGGATCAATATCTCTGAATGAGAAACAAACACACCCCCTATACCACCCCATATACCAGGCCCACAGAATCCAGACCAAAACACACAATACATAACCACAACCATCAAACCAAGCGTATTCAATTTTAACTAACATGGGTTCTTTAATTTCAACTTGAATATAACCAGGGTGATCATAGAACAATTTTGATCCTGGGGAATCCCTTTATTTAACCAAGTGTACGTGATTAATCATATTTCATGTTACATATATACATCAAAATATCACAATGAAACAAAACACCACCATTGCACAAGAAGATTACACCAACAACCATGATTTTCAAAAGTCATATAGCCAAAATATCTATAAAATAATCAAAGATAACAAAATAAAACAAATGACCAACATCAAACCACACCCTTCCCATTATTTTATTTACGCGAGTTATCTTTTGATCATATTAAATTCTTGTTTATTTCTCTTTTCAAGAAGAGTATCTAGCCGTTCCTTATAAGGAACCATTAACATACCCACCCCACATGATGAAAAATTAAAGAGAATCAAAAGAAAATCCTTACTTGAATGATCAAGGATCGAAGTTCCTTCTTACGCCAAGAATAGGGGATGGCACAACTTGCAAGAACAACTCCAAGGCTGAGCAGGAAGGGCTCCAGCATGGGCACATGACTTGTCTCAGGAGGAATTCTCTAGGCACACCAAGAGAAACCAAAAGGAAGAAGGAAGAAAGGATCTCATCTTAAGAAGAGGATAGATCCTAAAATGAGGGAGACCATTTTGAAGTACTTAAAAATCAAATCGTGGTTTGACTAAGTTGTTTGGTGGTTTCACATGTCGGAATTAATTGAGATTTAATAATTCCCCTTAGAAACAGTGGCAATATAATAGTATATGGATGTGAGTTTGATAGAATAACTTTAAACAGAGAAAAACATGTAACATGGGAAAAACTGGGAAAACTCATAAAACTGGAAATGAGTCACTGATGGGTGAGCTACAGATACTAAGCTACCGACGTTGAGATACTGATGTCGTGGCCTATGGACGCAATGACCCACCAACACCCTGACCTACTGATGCCATGACCTACTATCACAACAACCTATTGACACCCTGGAATACCAATTCTGACACCCCTAACTCACCAATGTTGACGCCCCTTGACTCACTGATGTTGATTCCCCTTGACTCACCAATGCTGACGCCCCTGACTCACTGATGCAAACGCCCCTAACTCACTGATGCTGACACCCCTTGACTCACTAATTCCAACGCACTGACATGTCGATGGAAAAAACTAGAAATTTTTATAAAACTCTTGAAGTGATCCACTGACAACTCTCAGAACACCTCAATACTGGATTTTCACAAAGGAAGGGCCTAGGGGGAAAACCCGAGTTATTACACAAAATATGACTTTACTAAAAATTGAATTCTTATTTCTTAATAATTAATCAATACATTAGTATTGATTTTGATATATATTTCATAATTTGGTTACTTCTATTCATACCCACCAATTCAATGGATATGCCTTAATGGTCATAATTGAATAATAATATTTCATGATCATTTAAGCTTAGTGTTGTGTGTCAAATATTTTATCGAACATAATTTTATTCTTTTAAAATATCAGGGTGTTACATTATCCCCCCTAATAAATTTCATACTTTTAATTTGAAATTGTGTTCATAAATCAAGGTTTTTATATTTCAAATTTTCTTGGTGTAAACCCCACATCATAAAAAGAGTTAATAAAACTTCTTTTTAAAAAGAGGTAAAGATAAATATGAAGTTTGTATGGAATAACTCAAAACTATGTTTCAAAATAGAAAAAAATTATTGAAAAGTGAAAATATAGAAATGAAAGAGAAAACTAAAACCCAAGGATAAATAAAGGGTGATGAGGAACATGGTTAGGATAAATTCAATGACCACAAAACCATAAATCTTTGATGGGTGAAAAGACCATCAATTCATTGAAAGTGAAGGTAATATAATAACATTTTTTTCAAGATCATTTTTCCTAGATTTTAGGTATTAATTTACCATATAGACTAAAATAATAAGGAAATATACTTACTTGATAATTATAATTTCATCCTTTAATAAATTTTCACCACAATATCATCTTTTTATCAAAGTGATAAGTATTCTAGAAGAATTATTTTACGCTTAAAGTGCTAAAATAAACTTCAAATAGATCACATAATTCATAATAGAATAATATTATATTCCTAACATATTTAATAAAACCAAAATGGTTAGCACAATGTAATATACTACCCAAAATTAATAAACCTTCACATAAAGAAATAATACATTATTCTCCAAAATTCAATAATAAAACCAAAGGTTTAACATACATCATTCCATAAATAAATAACCATATATCATAAATAACCTCAATAAACTCAACGTTAAAGAATGTTTTAATCTCAAAGGTTATCTCATAACCTTTAGCTTACACCTCCAAAAAACATAATAAAATCATTCCCAAATAATCATTTCTGTTAAACCTAAAGGTTTTATATACATCTACCCAATGAAGCATCCCAAAAGTATCATTAATCACTATGATACATCCCTATATAATCTTATAATGTAGTGAAATTCATAAGAATATCATAAATAAAAATCAAATACTAACCTAAAATGTATTCCTTATCTTGATTATAAATATCCTTCAAGATATCACTTTGTCAATAAATAACTTATTAACCATGAATATTATCTATATTCCACTATCTAATATACCATAATTAACTTAACATAAATTCATATAATAACCTAATTTGTTATTTAAACCTTAATAGAGTATTCTTCCTAAAACCCAGTAAAAGTTTTAAATCACCTAAAATCTCAAAAATATTTTATCATATAATATGTTTCCCAAAATAAACTTAATATTTAACCATCAAAATATTTAAATAAAAACAATTTAATACTAACTAGGACATCACATAGTCTAGTTTTAGGCACTACACCCTTGTTTCCATTTAGTTGTGGGTTCAAGCACCATGGCCTTGTTGTATGTGATGGTTTTTACTTTTTCTAAAACTATATTAATATAATTCCTATAAATTTACCCAAAAAATCCTAAAGTTTATCATTACCTTTAAAATTATGTACATAAAATATAAAATCATTATTCCTAAAATAAACTATTCTCTAAAACACAAGTTATACATAAGGTTTACATATGCATAAAATATCTATTAAAACTAAATGAATGTCTTCAAGGTACTTTCATCACATAAAACCTCATAAGGGTTATCTCTACCTTTAAACTTATAATCAACGTTAGACTTATTTTCCCATGATGGTACTTAAAAATATTAATCTATACTCATATGAATTATAAACTTAGTCCCATTGGGGAATTTCCTCAAAATATATCATAGGGTTATGTTCCCTAATCTATGCCTTTATAAATCTAGTTCCCAAGGCTTCTACTAAACTTACTCTTATACCAACTTTAAATACCCTGACTATAGTAACCCAGATAAAATTGTTAAATTACTACATTTTCATAATAAACAATAAATTTCATACTAAAGGACTAAATAGTTTATTAGTATTGAAAAACCAAATACATTCATTATTCCCATTTTACATTAAAAAATGAAATTAAAAACCCAGTGAAAGTAATTATACTTCATCCTTAAACTCATGAAAAGATCCCTTGTTCATATCTTGAGGAAAGAAAACAAAATAACGGTAATCATAAATGCTCACTAAGAGTGATGTACAGTAGAATATATCATGAGAAAATAATTTATAATCAATATGTCAAGGTAATTAATTGAAATAACCTTCCATTTAATCAGTAACTTAAGCATGAAGAATAATCTAGAAAGAATAAATGATGATCAAATAATCCCATATAACTAATTCCATAAAGGGTACTAAATCCATGGATAAAATTACAACATAAATAATCACATGATAACAATAAAAAGTTTCATAATGATAGAATGAATAATGTTAGACATCATAAACATACTGTTAAGGCCTTATGCCAAGACATCTTACATAAATGGGTATAGTCTCGGCCAAAAACCAAAACTAGTTTGTCTCATGATACATACTGATTCATATAGGGTATATAGAAGTCATATCCCATCAATTACTAAGTCCAATCCATTTATCATATGGAAGGGGAGAATAACTATTCAATACATAATCAACATAAACATTCGTATTGAAAAATTATCATATGAAATGTTAATATTTCCCAAATCAAACAGATCATAAAACATCCATAGAAAGAATAAGGATGGTATCATTATAATATATCCCCAATGTGGTATAATTATAATAAATTTTTATTATTATTGATGAGTATAAAAATCATAAAATCATTAAAAACATTCTTAAGGAAAATAACCTTTTCATTTTATAATCCACTTTTAAAAAATAAAAATTAACAAATTATTAGGGAAATAATTTTCATTTAAAATAACCTTTTAAACATTTTTAGTAATCTTAAAATCATTGAGTGTTCATTATGGCGTGAAATTTCAATCATGTCGTATAATTTAAAAAACATTCCTTTAACACTTTTTGTGAAAAGTCAAAAAAAGTACCTTGTTTGGAAAATGATAAGAAGATTTTTTTTAAACCATTTTTTAAATTCAAACATGGGTAAAAAAATTTAATAAAATATTTTATAATATTAAAAATAATATTTAAAACATTTTAAGGAAAATATGTATATCTAAAAAAATATTATCAACCGAGTAAAAAAAAGTTGGTTTTCATTAAAAACATTATTTTGGTATCTTGAGTACATAAAGATAGTAAAATGAAAATTAAACTTTTAATTTATATAAATAAACATATTAGACGAAAATATATTGGTTTTAATATATAAATATCAAATAATTCCACCAATTTAGACTTAAACATAGACAATTGCGAACAATGATGAGATTGTGAAATAAACTATTACCACTTCGGTAACTTTTAAATCATAATCCTTATGAGATAATAATAGTAAATTAAACATTAAATACCATGAATATAAAATATTCATGACATAAAATATAAAATTTAGTTATATACACCACATAAAATAAATAAGTGGTGATTATGGAATTTGTCTCATAGAAGTAAAAGTTGGACGAGAAACCATTACCACAAGTCTGAATTCTTTCATATGTGTTCAAACATACTGTATAATAAATATATATTTATTTTAAATATAATATATAATTATAATCATATATATCATACTATATATTATATAATTATAACCATTTATCACCCATTTATTAATAATTCTTTATTAAAATCATTATTTTGTGTGATAACTACTTCGTCTTCCATATATGTTTCGGTTTGATAGTTTTGATCATTATACTTTGATAATGGTTCAATTATATCCATAATTTTATTAATTATATAAATAATATATATATATATATATATATAATTTATATTTAGATTCACCTATAAATGATAGAGATAGAAAAATGAATTACATCGTTCATGGAGACGGTAGGTTGTACGTGCGCATGAATGATGTTTTCACCTTTCAAAAGATGGTAAGAAAGAAAGTTAAATAATAAATCACCTTTAAATAACAATTTATATATCATATATATCATATATATTCATTAAATTCATCCTTATTACAATCCATGTAAAGTAGAAATGAAAAACAGATCGCATCGCCTCATAGTGGTAATAGTTCACATGTATGCACAAGTGACGTTGTCGTTTTGCAACAGATTGGAAGGTAAAAAGTTAGATGTTATATTAAAATTATAGTATTTTAATTATTTAATAAATATAATATATAAATATTATGCCCATAAATAATATATGGTGATGAAAAATGAATTGTATTGCTATGTGGAGATGACATGCCGTATATACTCACGAGCGATATTTTCACTTTCCATTTGATAGAAAAAAAGGTGGAAATGTGTTTTCATAATCATAATAAAATTTAAGTATATTTATGATATTTAATTTATTAATTTATTATAAATACCATTGATTTATAAGAAGTAAAATATGTAATAAGTTAAAAGATGTCAGGTAAGACGATTACTAATTCTTTAGGACACCTCATTTAGATCCTTTCTTATAGAAGTTAGGGTTGGTATTTTTGGAATAACAGAGCCTCTAAAATGTTTATAATGAATTTTAGATGTTATTATTATGGGGGGTTTTCTAAATATATGGCTCAAAGTATTTTAAGTAATAGGAGGGAAGGTGTCCTTTTATAAGGGAGGGGAGAGATAGTCTTATAATTTCCTAAAGTATTAAATTAATATAAATTATTTTTCAATTATATAATGGATCGAAATTGATATAATTAAAATATAAAATGAATATGAGTATAAATCCTCTCATACAAAAAAATTGAACAATTTTTGGTTATTTTTTCACCCTTATCTCTTAGTTTTAACACTCTATTAAACTTTTTTACAATTATGACAATATTAGAATTTTTTACGCTTTAAGGGTCAATAATGTTACCATAAAAGGATAAGAAACCCATAAATGGATCATGGTTGATGTTTTAAAAATTATACAATTCATTTTGATAAATTTAATATTTTTTATGGATTTTAAATCATTTAATAAAATGTTACTTAATATAAAATATTATTAATGTCATTTTTTACACAATTCATTTAATATGACTTTAAATAACTCAATAAAAAGGGTTAATTTGAATATAATCCTTTAAAACTTCCATAAAATTTCATATATATCTAAAAAATTTATGGTTTAAATTAATTAATTCAAATTATATCACTATTAATATTTTAAAATCATTTATTTTATTTTTCAATTACTTGAATAAATATTGTATTAGCATTGCGTAAAAATTTAAGGTAATTATTTAATCGCTTAAAATTATAAATAAATTTCCATAATAAATATAATTTCATTATACATAAAATTACCATTAATATTCATTCACCGCTATATTTTTTCCTCTATGAATATATAAGAGATGTTTAAAACTAAGAGAGTAAAATTTTGTAACTTTCATTAATTTAAACATTATATTTATAATTCTCATCGAAAAGTTCCATTAAATAGATAAATTTAGAGCCAAAGGTGGTAATGGTAGAATTAATTTCATCCAATAATAATTAGGATAAATAATAATTATTTTATCAATTAGTTTTAACCAAGATTAACTCATTTTAACTTTACTTTGGTGATAAAAAATTATTATGGTTACTATTCGTATTGACCAAAAATAAATTGAACCCATTTATAAAGTTTGAACCTCCTAATTCAAAATTTTTTATCTTTTTATAAAATTAAATATCTATAATTCTGAGTAAATAATTTAATAAAAAACACAAAACTAAATGAAAAATAATTTTTCAAAAAAATGTCTTTTAAGTATAAAATGTTTTTATTCCAAATTCATCCATAAAATTTATTCCAATAAACTTAATTAGATTACTAATAATATAATATAACTAATTTTAATGTTAAATTATTTTAAAACAAAAATGAAACTTTGTAAATTCTTTGAAAAAAATATAGTTTTCAATATAAATCTATATTTTTTACTATTCATCGAAAAAATCAATATTTTTAGAAAATTATCAAAAATTTCCCCAAAGTTATTTTTGATATGTTGATTTCAAAAATTAATATTATATTATAAAAAATGATAAAATTATAAATAATTAAATATAATATTTTCTCACAAAAATCAATAAAAATCATTTTTGAAGGAAATGTATTTTTGAAACATAATATGAATTTACTCAAAATTCATTGTTAATTTATTAAGAATTAGTCAATATATTGTTATTTAGTAGGATATATATTTCATAATATGCTTAATAATATTCATAACCTTTAATTTAATGGCTAGGTTTTAATGGTCATAATTAAATAATAAAAATATTTCATAGTTTTTTAATCTTGGTGTTGCGTGTCAAATATGATATCAAACATAATGTTCTTATTTTAAAATCTTGGGGTGTTACAAGTTCATTGGAGGATTGACGAAAAATGAGGATGTGATTAACTCTCCTTATTTCTCATTATTCTCCATCTCTCCTCTCTCTCTCTATTATCCTTCCTCTCACTCTATTCTCTCTTTTCTTCCCTCTCATGTGCGGATAATAGTCTGATGGCCCTAACTATGGATGATGGAAGACACGGTTGGATTGGATATTAGTATAATGGAGGAGGCAGCAACATGGTATCTTAGAAAGAGAGGGTATGTTTGGGTGTGGTGTGGCTTAATGGGATGGTGCAGTGATGGTGAGACTAGGAAGGGAGGGTGTGGTGGCATGGTGACAAATGAGGGGGGTATATAACCACAAAATGTTGTGAAGGTGGGTACATCCTTAGGTGGGGTGGCACAAGTTTATATGAAAGTCCATAGTAGTGACTAACAGTGTAGGTCGAAGGCCCGAATAGGGCATGTTGCAATGACATTCATGACATAATATAGGACAAGAGGGTGGAGGTACCTCTTCCCCTCACTTTCAGCTATCTATTCCCTATGGGATCCAATTATGACCTACCTTCCACATGGAAGGTGGGTGGCCCAAGTGGAATGGGTGGCCATCTAGTATGGCTTAGTTGGTTTGGGTCTGGTTAGACATGACCTATGGTGGGGTGGCATATGTGCAGTGAACGTTATGTGGACCACTCTTAGCCCTCGGTGTGCTTTCAGTAAAATATCCTCTAAGTGCCTATTTCAAGTAAATAAATAGAATATACTAAGTATTTTTTTCATGGATTGTAATGGAGAAGTACCTTTATCCATATAAGTTTTTTTAGGTATACTATGAAGATTTTGTATTTTTCTTCATAGGGTCGATGATGGGGTTTTGGAAAAATGATGAGAGTGTTCTTATCCTACATGTAGGGTCATTTATTTCCCCATTAACCTATGGTGTGGGATCCTCTATTTTTTGTTCAATTTATAGATAGTGTAAGGTTTCCCCCCATACACATGGGGAATGGGATACTTTAACTTATCCTATAGGTAGTGTCAAGTATTTCCACCATTACCCTAGGGTACAAGATCCTCTATTAGTGGGTTCGTTTAAAGATAGGGTTGGTTATTCCCCATGTATACCTAGATTATGAGATCCTTTATCTAATCCTATAGGTTGGTTCAAGTAATACCCCTACATACTTGAGTCATGGGATCCTCTATTTGTAGATTCTATATTCACCCCCCCCCCCCCCCCGACTAAGTTTTCTTCCAGGGAGGTACAGTTTCACCCACTATAGTTCTAGTGAGGTTAATCAAGTCACTGGATATGTGTAGTTTTGATTATTGGAGTGATATGTTGAATTCACCGGTATTTAGTTGTGAAGAATAGAACATTACTCTTACATCATGGGTTCTCTTCTCTAAAGGATATTTAGGTTTTAAATTTGATTTACTCTTTTTATTTTTCCTCTACAATAGAGATAATTTGTGTTTTATCAATAATATATGTTTTTTAGGGCATCCTATTGGATATGTATATACTCACCCATGTATGGGAGTCTTCTTACACACATGTCATGAAATATGAATATGATGTACAGCATGGTGGTGATCTTGGTGGACTTGATTTTGGAAGAGCTTAGCGGTTCTTGGTTGTGGTTATGGTGAGATGTATCTGTGTTGGGAGATTTTTTTCATAGGTACTTATTTACTACTATGGTTTAGTTCGATGTTTTCCCATATTTAATTTTTTGGCATGTATTTTACCCTTATGATTTTTTTCCTTTGGATATGTCTTCATGGATTCTATATGTTGTTTCATGAATTATATATATATTTATACTCATTTACTTTTACTAATTTTGAATTGATTTTATGTACTGTGAGAGGTAATTCATTGGGTATAGGTACATTAGGATAAGGACTTCCATATTGAGTTATATTCCTACTCGGTTCTAGTCACCATCCCCTAGCTTAGTGAAGGTGGGCTTGGGGTGGCACACTCGTCTTACCACCACCTAGGATAGGTCTTGGTGAGTTGGGTTGTATCAAGTTGATAAAGTATTTTATAAGTTAGGTATGATGTTTTTGATATGTATTTTGTTTTTTGGGTGAGTTTTCATTTATAGATAATATGATTTCATGGATCTGTGGTTTTGAAATTTTAGTATTTCAAAAATTTTATATTCATTTGTAAATTCATTAGTTTTATGGAAAGTGGTTTAGTGGTGATTTCATACATTTTAAATTTGATTTAATTTTCATAATGATTTCCATTTTTTTGATGAAGCATTAATATATGAATGTGTTTGGATTGAGTGGTTATTACTTGAAAGTACTTATTTTGAATTATTTTCATGACATTTTTGGGGATAGGTTGGTTTAAGTCACATATGGATTCAAAATTGTATTTCAAGATTAAATAATATTGAATATAATTAAATAGGAATATTGGGTTATGGTTTAATAATTTTTTATTGTGAATTATGATTTTAACATATTAGATCTTCAATAACCATGTTGTAATTACTATTAATTGTATGAGGTTCTGGTTATTTTTATGTTTTTTCACAGTATTTAAACCAAAGATAAATCCAAATAGAAATTTGATCCTCGATAGAAACTCATCACTCATTAGTATGATGTATGATAAATTCCCTTATAATTAAATTATAGTGTTTGTGAAGTGTATAGTGTTGTTTGAGTGAGTTTTTATTTCAAGATAATATGTTTTTATGGTTTTGTGGTTTTGAAATGTCAATATTTTGAACTTTTATATTCATTTGTAAATTATTTATTTTTCTGGAAATTAATGGGTGGTTATTATAATATTTATAAAGGTAATTGAATTGTTATAATGGTTTCGCTAGTTTTTTGTGAATCATTAAATGTGTAATGTGTTTGGATTGAAGGAGTATTACTTAAAAGTATTTACACTGAATTATTTTAATGAATTTTATGGGGATATTCTGATTTTATTATCTTATTGATTGAAAACTTATAATTCAATCTTGGATCATATGTAATATAGATATACAGTCACATTGATCTTTAGTTTAATGGATTTTGGTTTTGAATTCTAATTTTTGAATATTGAGTTCTTGAATAGCCATGTTGTTATTACTATTAATTGTTTGATGAATTTATTAGGCTTCTTAACTTTATAAAACTATTCCTGTAAAATTTCATATAGCTTTTCTATTATAAATTAATTTATAGTGGCTACTATTTTTTGGTTTAATTTACATTGGTTGATGTTTTATTATTTTGGCAGGTTAAGGGACTATTTGGCTATCCTGTTTTTATTTTTAAAAAATAACACATAGTTAAAGTTTTATTGACCATGATGATAATTCATCTATTATTGAAATTTATTAAAAATAGTGACTATAACTACTGTATTATTATGGTTTTTTTTTGTAACAAGAATGATAATTACTTTTTGATACTAATAGTAACTTTTTTTATAAACTATGACCATAGTAATTCTATACTTATGATTTATTTTTATATCATGATAGTAGGTCTATCTTGATTGTGACTACATTGATAGTTTCATAAATCTTCTATACAATGTATAGATATGGTTTTAGGCTCTATATTCATGTTTTATAATCATGTATATAGGGTGAATATATAGTACTATATATATTTAAAAGTTCTTTGAGTTGTGAAAGAGAATAATGAATATCATCTAAAGGGAAAGGAGGTGAAGTGTATTGAATCAAAAGAATAAGTATAGAAATAAATGTCATATAGAAATATTAATATAAATTATAATTATAATGTTAACGGTAAAGATAATGTTGTATAAAAAAATTTACATGAAAATGTGCTAAGAGTATAATATCTTCTAATTCTAATTAGAATATAGGAGTCAAAATTAGTGTCCTAACAAGTGAAAAACAAAAATTATTTCAGAACATGGAATAATCAGGTTATGAAATAAAATTATTATTTTATTGATATTTTTGGTGTTTTTTTATATTTTGGTAATTTTTAAAGGGATTGATTCTTTTATAGAAGAATTTTGGGTGATTCTGTAAGATATTAAATTACATGGTTAAGGGGGAGACAACCCACTCAAAGAAAAAAAGTTCAATGGTAAGTTGAATCTCCACAAGTGAATGTGAATAATTAATTTAAATTATTTAATTAACTTCAAGAAATATGTAAAAAATTGGGTCATTTTATAGAATATTTTCTTGATAACTTATTAAAATTGTTAAATAAGAAGAAATACTCTAATGTTTTTTAGGATAAGATTAAATATAGGAAGGTGGCTTGTGTTATGAAATTTTCACTAATGAGTTTGAGAAAGGAACAACCTTATATGTTGGAAAGTGGATTTTAATTACATGTTATATGTAATATTAAGATTTTGAAGAGTTTTTGTGTGATGAATTGTGTCAAGGTGTTTTAGTTGAATAGGAAAAAACTTGAATTTATCTGAAATGGATACAACGGTGTTTTTCAATTTGATATTTGGGTGTTTTAAGCCATATTATTTATTTGAGGATGATTTTATTTATTTTTTTAGGTATTAAAAAAATTATTGGGTTTGGGGTAAGGTTTGATATGTGTGTTATTTTTATTAAAAGTAAATAAGTACCATTGGGTACACAGTGTAAGGGTACTAGGTACCTTGTGGGGATGGTTTGGTTTTAAAATTTGTATCAAATATCACTAGTCACCGAGTGGTGATGTAGCAAGTACCTTTAGTTCATAAAATTATGGGTGTGGCCCCAAGTAGGTACCTTGTGGTGATGTATCGAGTACCTATTGGCTCACTGGTATATTTTAAAAAAAAAATAATAAAAATGAAATTTTTATAAATTAAAAAAAATTTCCTCACCCCACCCTCCCCCCACTGTATTTTGTTTGACCAGCACAAGGATATAGAAAAATTATCTCTTATTTATCCTCTCTTCACCCTATTTATCCTCTCTATTTATTATACAGTTAGGTATCTACTTGTAACAGTGGCCTATTTGTATTACTGTTAATCTCACATGTCCTTCCTTTCTCTATTCTTTCGCTATTCAATAATATTTCTCTATAAATCATTAATTTTAGTGGTTTTCATTTACTTAATATATTTTAGGCAATAAAGAGTGATTCAACCTATGATAATGGATGAATGTGGTCTTAATAATATAGGGTAGGTGGTCCCTTATATATTATCTCAATTTATATGTGTTTTCATGGAAGATTTGATGGAGAAATTAGGTAAATCGGTGATTGTGGCCTACAATTTGGTCTATAGGTCTTGGAGTGTTTGTGTGAGGTGTATTTAGGCTTCTTGGGATTGGTAAAGATGTACCACTTGTGGTGTGTCATTTTTTAGTGTTTTACATAAATTATTTCAAAGAAAGGAATTTTTCTATAATTAGAGGTGAAACCCTAAAATGTGTTCATATTGGAATTGAGTATTTTATAGTTTATAAGGTCCGATGGTGTGAGTGTCAAAATTACATAGGGTATGGTGACTCATTTCTATGTAATGATTATAGTTATGGTGAGTGATTCTTTATTAAGTTGTGTCTATTTGGCGTGGTGACTCACACTTTTGAGTGAGTATATGTGAGGGGTCTCATGTGGCCTTGGTTTCCAAAGAGTATATCCTTAGGGGGTCGAATAAGATAATGTTTATCTATAAAGAGAGTTTCCTAGGGATTTTGGGTATGGGAAGGATAAAAGTTTGATGAAAAGTCCTTTTAACCATTGATGAGGTGTCTTTTGAGACAACAATTTAACTCTTTCCTGGACCAAGGGTGGCCCTTAATGCTTGTGAGTGGTGAACTATAGAGGGAAGGTAACCAATTCTCTCATGTATATCCTCCATGAATATATATGTGGATAATGACATAGATAGTATGAGATGTGATAGAAAATTGAATTTATCTTTTATAATATATTTGATTAAAAATATATTCCTCTAAAATAAATTAAAGGATTTATTATTTTGAGTTGATTATATATTTTATTATTATGTTATGGTTGATATGTTTCCATGATGTTATTATTTGAATTATTTATACTATTTATTGAAATTCCTATCATACATACATACTATGATAATGTTTCCAAAAGGTATAGGTTGTAGGTAGTTTTATTATAAATTTATTGTGTTGGTTATTGTTATTTTTTTCCATGAATATAATGTTATGACGT
This sequence comes from Viscum album, assembly GCA_963277665.1. Lineage (NCBI taxonomy): Eukaryota > Viridiplantae > Streptophyta > Magnoliopsida > Santalales > Viscaceae > Viscum > Viscum album. The sequence goes on along the minus strand of OY728120.1, from coordinate 564,770,180 downwards.
TTTAAATTGGTAATCAATATGGATATATTGTTATAAATTTTTTAAGTAGGCACCTAAAGAGTGGTTCTTAATAAAAGAGGCCTATTGAGTACTATAATAGGGTTTCTATGGAACTCGATTATTTTATTTCCCTTCTCTATGTGGATATGCATGTTGGAACATAATATTTTTATCCCTTTCTTGATATGGGTTTGTATACTATAACATGATAAGTTTATCCCTTTCCCTTTTGGTGGGGTGCCTCTTGTACTTGATTAGTTTTACTAGTTTCTGCTGATAAGATTCTAAGTATGTCTAAAGTAGGTATATTTGGTTTCCATACTATCCTAATTAGAACATAGAAAACCAACACAAAAATTATATGTTTAATTGTTTTTTTGAAGTAAAGTATTCATGGATATTTTTTCCTTTAACAATATCATATTAATTGACTATAGTTATTTGATATTTTGTGTTGCTACTACATATCATCTCATATAATTAATGCACTCATATATATAATGTATTATGTTAGGGAAGTTATCATCCATAGCATACGGATTTATGTACTCACACCATACATGTTCACCACAATTGATATGTAGGATCGACACATAACATGAAGATTGGGATACAATCTCTAAGATATGGGAGGATCTAGAATATCGGTGAGGATTGGGAGATAGTTTTGAGATAATTTATAGGTCATTATAGAAGTGTCTCTTTTTTGTTTCCTTATTTGTTTATATGTGCATAATATAATCAAACACTTAGGTAACCTATTTTCTATTTTATTTTTTTTATGAAATTTGATTTTCATTACATTATTGCGTTGTTTTTATTTATATAACATGGTATACCTTCCATTTTAATTCCATATTTTAATCTAATCTTATTATATTAATTATTATTATTAGTTAATTATTTTTTATTATATGTCATTATATAGAGGTAATAGGCTCCCCACTTGATATCATTAGTCCATTATCGATGGTCGGTAAACTCTATTGTATGGGGAGGCATGCTTGAGGTTGTAAAACCCTAGATCAGGTTATTTATATGGTGAATATTTTGGGGACATTACATTTGAGAAGTGAAAAGGGGGTTCTGTTACATTTTATAATGATGAATACCTCAATATAAAAGGTATCGGTTCAGAAAATATTGGTGAAATAAATCAGAAATAAAATAACTCTTTATTTTTTATGGTTTGAAAAGCATCATTATTAGTGTTTCTTTAATCTACAATGGAGAAAATGAAGTGATCATTAGAAATTTTGAAATATTTATGAATTAATTTATGGATTTTTATGTATTTAATAAAGTAAAATGAACAAGTGGAAACTTATTTCAAGTGGTTTATACTGAAAATTCATGTTATTTGAGTTTAAAGGAAGCACGTGATTTTTGGAATCAAAGACTTAGTCACATTTTCTAAATAAATTTAAACAATTTGACTCAATAAAAGGTTGTTTGTGATATTACTATGTTAGAAAATTATAAATAATGGATGTTCTCAACATTTCATAAAGGGAAGATAGTTTATTATTCACACAAGAAAGTATATATTCAAATAACATAACCCTTAGAACTGATTCACTCTAATATATATAGGCCTATGAAGCATAATGAAACACATAGATATATGTTTTTTATCTCTTTTAATGATTATTTCACTCAGATCATGTGTATTATGTTTATGTTACACAAGTTTGATTATATTAATAGTTTTAAGAGTTTTGGAAGGAGTACAAAAAAAATGAGGTTAATTGGTGAAAAAGTTCAAATTGGATAATGGGGCTGAGTATAAGAGTAGAAAGTTCAAATATTACTTTGAAAAATATAGAATTGAATAGGAATAAAATTCATCACACACCCCATAACAAAACAATATTGTTGAAAGGGGTAAAAAAATTATTGAATATAGATCGAACTATATTGGTTTAACATTGAACATTTCATTAATTTTAGAGTTGGGTTATTGGATCAGTGATTAATATTCTAAATTGATTCCTATTTCATCTAAATTTAGACATTTCTACTTATGAGATGTATTATAAGAAGATCTAAATTTTGAAATGAATAGTTTTATGGGTTATCTATAAACCCAAATGTAGTAAAAGAAAATGAAAACCCCATATACAAGATCTAATAGGAAATTAGATGATAAAATGAAATGAGAATTCATAAAATAAATCATATCTCTCTATCTATATTAGATTTTCAGTGACAGAGTGTTTGATTGATATCCCTTAGGAGATGCCAATGGATTCCAACCTATAAAGTTATCCACCATCCACTGAAATCATTGAGCACTTCAATATAACCAATCCTCCTTCAATGTTGTTATATAACATCCTCCACAAATTCAAATAAATATATAAGTATGAAAGAGTTTTATATTTAGATAATAATCTCCACTTTCAATGAAAATAAAGTCCATTAACTCGTTATAAATAACTCTTTTATTGAATAAAGGTGTTTATTAGAGTCTAAACATTCCATAAACTATGGAATTACTAACCTTTGGACTTCCACCTATATAAAATTTACAATATTTATCATTTATGTAATATGATTATTAATTTATTTTAATACCCAATAAACCATCTACACATCATCACATGATGTGTTATAAATAGAATAAAACATGTTAATCATTATAATATTCTTAACTGAATGATATCTTATATCATTAATTATAAAAACCATGATTTGGTATCAAGAACCATTATATAAAACAAACCAAAATGTGGTGAATCCCACTTCATCATGGTTTATTCTTTAGTGAATATTTTCCACAATCTCCCACATTATTAAATCTTCACATAGTTTGGATGTGATTATCATTTAAAATCTCTAAATTTTTTAACGAACAATTTGTACCAAAATTAATCCTCATTAAACGGACTAGTATGTGACCCTACTGGACTTTATAGTATTAATACAAATTATAAATTCCCGAATTCATAATTATAATAAAAAATAAACCTCTAGAAAAACATTATTATGATAAATAATACAAAGGATTCTATCATGATCTTAATCAAACACACTCGTATATCTATATTAAAATGTATACCACAATATATATCTCGATACACTATATGTAATATTATATAATCCCTTTGTATAAGAAATTGAGTTAATCACTAGAAAATAAATATGTCAACTTGTTATAATCTAACTCATGTGTTCTCAGTTCTCTGAAATAGATAGAAAATTTTTAATGAATACATCACATGTCATTAATCCAAAATAATTTAGAAAAATTTGTTACATTCAACTAAGCATGGTCATGCAATTACTCTAAATAATTCAATTGAGGTTCCAAATGTTACTCTTATCATACAAGAGGTAAACCCCCATCTTGGTTAAACTTAACTGATGATATTATTAGAAACATACCCAACTACCCCATCATTATATCATCCTTATATATAATGTTATAAATGTATAAAATTTTGAAATTACACTTGAAAAGTATATTTTAAACATCAGGTAATTGGGTTTCATATGAAGTAGGCACCGCTAAGTACATCAATGACCTTATGAAATTACATGTGATATACTTTGGTATCATATTCCAGATAATAAGTCTCTAATTATTATATCATGGATATAATATGTAACTTATACATGATTATAACCATGTAAATCTAAACATGTCATCATAACCCATACATGATAACTATCTATTAGGAAAAATTAAACTCATACTTTGAGGGGGGTTTATTATTTTACCCTTCTTATAAAATATACAGCACGATTGAATGAATGTTAACTAGATATTTTCTTTATTATAAAACCATGATACATTTTCATTTACAAAAACCACTATATACAGACTCTTGTATATATAATACCAATATAATTTATATGAATATCATGCTTATATTGTTTTAATGGATTTTTAAATGGATCCACTACATTATTATCTATATCCTCCCAAGTGATCTTCACATCACCCTTCTTAATTATTTCTTAAATGAGATGGTATTTGTGAAGGATATATTTGGATATTTGGTGAGATTGTGGTTCCTTATCCTAAGAAATAGCTCTATTATTATTAAAATAAAATAAAAACCCCTAAAATACTATAAACCATTCCATTATCAATGATGAACTACTTGATCAAATTAGATTCATTCGAAACAACTGATATAGATATATACTCTACCTCTATTATTGAGTCTTACATGGTGGATTATTTGAAACTTTTCCTATTGATAGCTCAAATATTGAGGAAAAATATGAAACTAGATTGATATCTCATAAAAAAATTCTATTTTAGAAATTAGCATCAGTGTATCACCTTATAATTTATTACCTACCTATAAAAACTAAGAAAAAATCCTTAGTTTTTCTTAATTACATATGATTGTTCTTTATATAAATCCAGTGTCACTCGCTAGGATTAGTTGGTATCTATGATTTATGCTCAAATAATTATAGAAATTAGAATGAGTATATGATATGAAATGCTTAATAGATCCTATGGAACATATGTAAGTAATATTATCTTTTCTTATACTTTTTAAAATCTTAATAAGGACATTGAGTCTTCATAAGACTCATTCCTTGTAATACAAGTAATAATCCCTTCATACAGTTCTTTATACTAAACATCATTATAAAATTATTGTTAGAAGTATTCTAACTCAGTATAATAATCCTTTTAGATCAATATATATATATTTATATACCTAGTATGTATGATAAATTAACCATTTATTTCATTGATAATCACTTTCCTAAAAGATGGAGGAAAAGGAGAGGGTTTCCCCAGCAAATATTGGAAATGGAGGCTCCTTCAATCACCTGGGGAGTTTGAATCTGTACTCGTATACCTTGAATCATGGTCGACAAATCTTGTCTACATCGACGAAACCAAAGGATCGAGAAGAGTTAAAGAGTCTATCCTCCTTTTCTGGTTTTGCAGGTATATCGTTCATCTCCCTTAAACCTAGGGCTTCACAAAGGATGGTTTGGAAAGGGGAAACTGCTCATGTTGTGGATTCAGATGGTGCTGTTTTATAAAGGATCAAAATATGTAAGTTTTCATTCATCTCTCATATCTCATTATCGAAAGGCATGAAGCCTTGGAATGTGATAGATTTAGTTGATCGACTAGATAAAATTTGGGGGTTTTCAGACTTCAAATGAATTTCTATTGGGAGGGGTTTCTTCCATCTATTATTCCCCTCTACGAAATTGAAAAATCGATCATGGAGTTTTGGATCACTTAACCTTCAACTGATTATTCTGCGTTTTCATGAATGGAACTTAATATTCAACTTCAACTATTTTAAAGAAACTTGCGCACCAATATGGATCAAATTAAAAAGATTAAATTGGGTTTTATGGAACCTAAAAATTCTTTATGATATTGTCGCTACAATAGGAACTCCCATAAGGATAGATACTGCCACTAAGTTGGTCAGCTATGGTCACTTTTCTATGATTTTAATTGAAGTTGATCTAAGCTCAACACCGATTGAAAAAGTTGTGTTATCCACACCTCAGGATGAAATAATTCTCAGAATTGAATATGAGAAGAAACCCCCTTTTTTATGCTTTCCATATAATTTTCCACTCAAGGGATAATTGTAGAAGTTATCTCCTATGTCCAAACTATAAAAAAATGGCCACGACTCCAAGAGTTGTATAAGGTCTAGTAAAGTAATGATCCAGCATGCTAAAACTGTTGATGCGGTTCAGGTTCCTATTTCTAGTAATCTTAATCCTATCAATGGGCAGGTTAGTTCACATGTCAGCTTAGGAACTACTCAAGATAGCAGTGCACCTATTTCGAACTTTTCTTTAAATAACGGTTGTACAGATGACATGAATTTTCCCACTGACTTGCCTAGAAAAACCAATAGCTTGGTTCCACCTATTCTTCAAGTTGATAAATCCAAGGTGTCATGGGTGGATATAGTAGAGGATGGTCTCCACACTAGTTTTTCATTCAAGGATGACTTAACTAAAGACATCACGTATTATGATGAGGGTGATTAATCAATTGATATCCAAGAATACAAGGAAATTTCTGCTCAAAATGAGGTGGACTTCAATTTGTGGCAAGAGCAGAATTTGGTTTCTTCTAGTCATAAGGGGAAGACCAAATTAGAAGGGGTTTCATCCAAAAAAGTTTTTTTTACTCCTCAACACAAACGTAAACATGGTCTTGTTCTAAATTGTAGTAAATCTATTTCTAAATAATTCAATTCTACTAGAGACCACTTGAATCCTCTATGATTTATGGCTTCAAAAGAAGCAGCGACTTCATCCTCAACCCCCAATTCCTCGGCACAGGTAAGGTATCATTTTGAGGTTCAAATATCTTCATTGACTCCTCTGGATAAAGATATGAACCCCATGAAGGACACACCTGATTTGAGAATTGAAGGCTCTAAGAATTCGAGACCTGGTAAGTGTTGGAAAGTCCCTTATGGCTCTCAAGATGATGCATCTATCCAGTGCACAAGCACAAATCATCCTGCCAATGAAAAACCTGATCAGAGGGTAAAAGACCCTCAAACTGGATCGAGCAAGAGTAGGCTGGGTTTTCAAAATCCTGCTACACCTATCCAGTGCACAGGCAAGTACCCGACTGCCACTGATGAAATTCTTACAGTTTACAGGATCATCAAAAACATTGTTCTGTAGACTTTCAATCAAAATGGGGTTGGGTGCTTAGAATGGACTATAAATAGGACTTCAGTCTTGAAGTCTCCTGAGAATGACAATGCTCAAATCATGAAAGAAAAACATCTTGAAAAGGTAAGTACTTGTAATTATTTTGAGCTGCTTGTGTCAGGTAGTAGTGAGGAAGCAGTTCAAAGCGATGTTGGTGTATATGGATCGGATGAGATGGAGGATGCTGACGATAGTTAATTTATTGATGATGGAGGGGGACTGTGGACGCGGGCCAAAACTGGGAGAAGAGGGTGGCATCCTTGTGGGCGGGGTGGACGCTCCCCTCATAAAAATATGAACACTCGGTCTAAAATGGCCTAAATGTGTTCTTTCTATCCTTTATCTCTGTTTTTTATTCCTCTGTATTTTTCTACCTTCTTTTGATTCAATAAAGAGGCCTATGTGCCTTAATATTTTAAAAAAAATCACTTTCCCAGCCATACCTTTACATATTTTAATGTTGGGATACCATTTCCAATGAGTATTACATCATAAACATAAAATAATAGAAATACCACAGAACTCCCACTAAATTGTGTTTATATATATAAATCATCCATGTTCTTGATGAAACTAAACTATTTGATTGTATCATAAAATTGTATGTTCCAATTATAAGAATCTTTATTCAATCCATAAATAGTATGTTACAACATGCATACCTTGACATAATCCTTTTTTGCTTCAAAACCTTCAGACTATATCATATACACATCCTCGATTAAATTTTTATTATGTAAATTAGCTTTGAAATGAATATAATATATCACATAATCATATATATATATATATATACTAATATAAGAAATATTTGAATGGGCTTTATCATTTATAATAGTGAAAAGGTCTCTTTATAATCAATACCATGAATTTTTTATAACCCTTTTTCACCAAGAGAGATTTATAAGTAGACACTCTACCTTTCATGTAAGTTTTTTTTTGAAAAACCCACTTGTATACTATGGGTATAACTCCATCTAGTTCATCTACCAATTTATAAACATTTTTAGAGTACATGGATTCTATTATAGATCTCATGTACTCTAACCATTTCATAGAATCAAAACATGAAATAGGATCTCAGTAGTTATTAGTCCCATCATTTTTGAACATTAATTTATTATAATTTTCCATAAGAAATCTATATATCTCAAACTCATGATGAATATTTCTAAACATTATTGGTTCTTCTATGACCTAAGTTTCTTTTACTTCCAAAAACTCTTATGAAACCAAATCATTTTCTATCTCAGTAACCATTCCTTTTTGTTTCTTTTTAAATTCTCTAAGATTAATTTTTCTATTACTAAAACATTTTCTTATATGTTTATTCTCAAGGAATATACCAAATAAGACTAAAAAACATTGTGATTATTTGGATTATAGAAATAATATCCCATTATTTACTTAAGATAACCAATAAAAAGGCATTTATCTGATTTAAGGATAAGTTATATAAAATCTAAGATATCATTCATATTATTTACCACCCCAAATCCTCAAAAAATAAAAATTATTATACCTTCTTATTCATATTTCATGTAGTGAATTTATGAATTCCTTATATAGTTTTTGGTTTAGTATGAATGATGTTTCTTTAAGAGAATATACTCATAATTATTTAAAAAGGTCACACTCACTCATCATTGATCAAACCATGTCTAAAAACATATGATTCCTCCTCTAAGATACTCCATTCCACTATGGTTTTATAGGATGATTTTTCATTTGAAATAGGTTGGGGTCTAGCACATTTTTATTAAGGAAAGAAACCCCTTTTTAACTGGGCTAAGAGTAAACCCCTTTATAATAAAATTCTATCATCAATCGAATTATTAGTAAATTTTTTACTCAAGTATTCACCAACCTTATCTAATATGAGAATATTTATACTTTTTCCTAGTTGATTTTATAATTTCATTTTAAATTATTTAAACTTTTAAAGGGTTCCAAACTTTTTCTCTTAATAAATTCATAAACATGTGACCAATCTATAATATGGGGGAGAGAAAAGATTTTTAAAACCTAAAATTATTATATATCATATTGTTGAAATCATGGGTTATCTCTAAAATGGGTAAAAACCCATCTTGTTACAATTAGTTTAAAATGAGGTTATCTTTAGTGAATGTATATTTATATAACTTTAAAAAAATTAAGTGGGGTTTTATCAAAGAGATGAGATGTGATTGGTCTAAGGGTCAGTTTACTAGTTTCAATTATATCATAGTCTTAAAAAAGAGTTAATTATCCTTTTTATAAACTGATGAATGAATGAATTCACAATTACATCATCCTTCATCCAAGCTGGAAAATAATTGTAATTTGTAAACAATAATAATAATTTTAGATCAACCCTCTTTCCTATGTATGTGTAAAATATTAAATGATACCATAATAATAAAATATCTCAAAACCACTTAGAAAAATCTCAATCAGGTTAACGTGCTCTAAAGTAATTTAAATATAATTTACTACCTTCTACAGACATATCTGAAATCATAATATACTCACCACTCAGCCTTTCCTATTCTATTGTATATAAGATAAACTGAATGGAGGGTGGATGAAAATTACTAACTAAGGTAGAAAATAGTGAACAAGAATTACAAGATGATAATGATTTAATTCAAATTTCTATCATGTTATTGAATATAGACATCGATTAATTTAATAAGATATTGTTTATTAAATAAAAGACTCTAGAATTTACAAAAGGTTCTCCTACCCTTATCCTAACCACTAATTAGTTTTTACCCCTCCATTAAAGATTAAATAGATAGAGTAACATAAGAAAAATGAAAATTATATTACCAGAAGAAAGAAAAAATTAAAACTCAAAACTTTAATGCCTTCTCCCTTCACCCTCCATCTCATTTATATATTATTCATATTATCCTTCATTACTAGTCAACCCCCATGATATTCTCTCTTTTTTGAATTTGAATATCCTTAGTAATATCTCTAGATTTCTAAAAATCCACATCTTATAATTATTTATTCTCTGTATTGGTTAATAATTAAACTTTATGACATTCATTTTTCCATAGTTTTAATAGATTTTCTGATTCCCCTATATTTTCATAGTCTCCATATGGTATCCAGATGATCTTTATAGTTGTGTTTTCTTCTAAATATTTTAAAATATCTTTCTCCATGTGATGTTATTTTCTATTTATTTTTTAATATCTTTAACCCTTACATATCATATGCTATGCTAAAATAACCTTTATATATTGGTCAAAGTGACATTTATGTATCTTCAAATTACTCTTACATATTACAAGGGCTCTTAGAAATACTCCTATATATTGGATTAAAATACCAAACTAAAAATTATAGGACCCCTACACGTTATAGGGAAGTTCCCAATGACCCTTATGTATCAACTAAGATAACCCTTATGTATATAGGGTGACTTAATACTTTTCCATATTTTCTAGTCTATAAGTCCAAGGGAATCTTATGTATAAGATAATTAATCTTATGTATAGGTATTAAGCTCTTCACCTCCAATAAAAAAAGGTAAGGATCTTTATTTGTAAATGGAAGGCTTGGATTTACTTTTATGTAGTCATTGGAGTCTCATGGTTACTTTTATGTATGGAGAATATATGGAAGAAATACCCTTATATATTTCTCTATGATACATCATGACTCCAATGTATGTTGGTTCTTTTTCAAATAATCCTCATCATCCACTCTGAATTAATTTTACATATGATTCATCTAAATATAAATTGCATCATATGTATGGAATTATCCATACTCCTCCCCCACTCCTACACTAGATTTCTCTTCTCCCTCAATAGTTTTAGCCAAGTTTTTTTCCTTTAAAACAAAAAAATAGAAGATTATCACTATCTATCCATTAATTTTATTCTAGGATTTAAGTAAATCAATTAAATTCATAATTTTTGATATTTTAATTATTATTCAAAAAATAAAATGGAATGAAATTTTAATCCAAGAAAATCCTTAAAACCAATAAATAGTTAAATATTATGTAATAACATTAATGGAATATTAACAAAATACATTCCTTTTAATTTTTTGTAAAATAAATTCAAAAATGACCCTTTCAAAAAAAAATATTAGAAATATTACCTTAAAAAATTTTACAAATTCAAGGATAACATAAAATGTACTTTATAAATCATTTTATTAAATAAAAAAGACTTTTGTAAAACATTTTTGGAAAATATGGACATGAAATAAAAATATACCTGATCAAAAGAGAAATAAGAACGAATTTTCTTTTAAACGTTGCCTTGATTGATTCAATTTTCAAATATAGTAAAAGTTTCAAGAAAATATGTAAGCTTCTTAAAAATATATAGGATAATAAAATATATAATATATTATAAGATTCCTTTAATGAAAATAATATCAATCCCAAAAAAATGAGATTATAAAAAAGATTCTCAACTCTTTGGTAACCTTAAAATTGTAACCCCTTGTAAGAAAAAACTTGAATTGAAACTTTAATCATCATTAATAAATATATATTCATAATAAATACATCAAAGGGTCTGTATATACATAACTTAAAATTAAATATATGCATAATTCCAAATATGTCTCAATGGAGTGGAAATTGAGATGAAATTCTTTACCTTAAGTTTAACTTGTCTTGTAAGTGATTTTAAATTATTGTAAAATAAATTTAGATTAATTATAAATATATAAAATAACCATATAAATATATATAATATAATATATGATCCATTTATAACATATTATTACCCTTTAGTTAGTAATATTTTATTACTATCATTATTTTAGGTGTTAACTACTTCATTTTTCATATATGTTTTGATTTAATAGTTATCATACATTTAGTTTGATTATGGTTACCTAAACTAAATAATGTTATTAATGATATAAATATCATATATATTCAATATATATTTATATTTATATTCATCCATAAAATATAGAGATAGAAAAAAAATGAATTACATTGTTCCTGAAGATGATAGGTTGTACATGTGCATGAACATTGTTTTCACTTTTCAATAAATGGAAAAAATAAAGTTAAATAATAATTCATATTACTGAATTATCATTATATCATATATATTTATTAAATCCATCCTTATTTCCATCCATGTAAAGTGTAAATGAAAAACAAATCACATCGCTTCTTGGAGGTGGAAGTCCACATGTACACACGAGTGACGTTATCATTTTCCAATAAATATTAAGGTAAGAAGGTAGATATTATATTATAATTTCATAAGCATAATTAATTCATAAATATAATATATATTCATTATTTACATCTTTAAAACCATCCCAATAAAGTGGTTATGAAAATGAATTACACCATTATGTGGATATGGTAAGTTGTATGTATGCATAAGCGATGTTTTTACTTTTCATAGGATGAAAAAAGATATAAAATGGAAGTATAATGATCATAATAACATATTGTTATACTAATTACATTGTATTTATTATTTTAGTATGTGTAAAATAGATTAAATGAAGTATAATAAGAAAGAAATTTGAAAGAGTCGGTAAAGATGATTACCTCTTCTTCGGTATAATTCCTTTAAATCCCTTCATAATGAACCCTAGAATGATCCTTTAAGAATTAAATTACCTATAATTAATGGATATATAATTTTATAAGATAATTGAGTATGTTTTGGTTGAGCTATGTTTCTCAAAAAGGTGTAAAGAAAATAGATAAGGGGTGTCCTTTTATAAGTGAGGGGAGGGGCACTCTTGAAATTACTTAAAGTATTAAATTAATATAAATTAACTTTCATGGATAAATAAGTCCAAATTGGTATAATTAAAATATAAAATGAGTATTAATCTTAATAATATCATCTAATAAAATCTAGACAATTTTTAGTTATGTTTTTACCCTTATCTCTTAATTTTAACCCTCCCCCCCTGTTAACCATTTTTAACCTTAACTACAGTAAAAACTATTTCAATATTAAAGGGTTATAATTTTAATTATAAGGTAAAAAAATAAATTTAAAATTAATGAAATTTTAGGCCATATATTTTCCCCCTTTTCCTAGTTTATCTTTTTTATGTTTTTTATATAATTTAATAAATAATTATTTTCATAAAGTATCATTAATGTCATTTTTTGATACTATTTATTTAATTTAAATTTAAAGACAAGAATAAAAATATAAAAATAAAATATAAAACTTTAAAATATCCCTAATATGTTATATTTATCCATAAATTCATTGGATACTATAACACATCTAAAAAATATTACTTTTATGTTTTTTTTTATAATTTACTTGATTTTTCTACTGGTTGGACAAGCACTGTGTCAGTGATGTGTAAGAATATAAGGTAATTATTTCATTACTAAGAATTAAAAATAAATTTTCATGATAAAAAAACTCATTCATATTTCAAATAACCATTTATAACTGAACATATTTTGTTTTTATCTCAATCATAAAATAATATAGATATTAAAAGTAAGAAATTGACATTTTTACTTTATCTTTTACTTAAATATTATAAAGGTATAAATCAAATTTAAATGGGAAAAAAGTTATATTTTATAATTTTTTATGATTATGGAAAAAATAGACTCATATAATGAAATAAATGAAAGTTTTTGAATGAATTTTATGCCTTATTGTGTTATTTTTTAACCTTAATTGTCTGATTTACCCTTTACTAAGCTGATAAACTCTAACACAGTTACTATTATTAATACCTAAAAATAAAATGGAACTATTTACAAAATTTTAACCTTTTTATTCAAACTATTAAATCCATTTTATCAAAAATAATTTAAAAATAAATCTGCAAAATGTGATGAAAAAAGGTTTTCTAGAAAAAATGCATTTTTAAGCCTAAAAATTGACTTATATCAAAATCTTGTAAAATAATGATACTAATAGAATTAATTAGATTATTTTAAATAAAATGGATACTATATAAATTTAATACCAAATCCAAAATATAATGGGACTTTTAAATTACTTAATTTAAAGAAAAGAAATGATAGTTTTGTAAAAAATGGTATTTTTCACTATATAATGAAAATTAAATCTTTTTAGAAAAATATCAAAAATTCAACCTAATCTAATAGTGGAATGATGATTTCAAAAAAGATAAATATATATCATAATAATATTTCAATAGGTTTTTGTGGTTTGTTTAAACTCGTTGTTGTGCGCAAAGAAGGCTATCAAATAAATTATATTTATTTAAAGAGGAATATATCATAAAATATTGTTGTGTTACATTCTACCCCCTTATAATAATTTAACCCTCTAAATTCCATCACTCTAATACAAATAAATGAGGACACTTTTTTCTCATAATAGCCTCAGGTTCCTACGTATCTTCCTAAAATTTATGATTTTTCCAAAAAACCTTTGACAAAATGAGTGATCTAGTTTTGTTGTAATTTCTCTCTATGATCCATAATTTCCACTAGTTATTCCTCATGAAATAGTTCTTTCTCCAGTGGTACAAATTCTGATTTTAGTATATGTGAAGGATAAGGTATGTACTTTCGTATGAGAGATACATTGAATACATCATGAACTAGAGAGATATTCGGTGGAATAACCAAAAAATAAGCTACCATCCTGATACAGTCAATAATTTTGAAGGGACCTGTATATTTAGGGATCATCTTTACATTATTTCCAAATATCATAACCTTATTCTAAGGAGATATTCATAGGAATATATTTTCACCGACTTCAAATTCTAGAAATCTCTAATTATTGTTAGCATAAAAGTTTTTTCAACTCAAAGCTTGCCTTATGTGTTATTGAATAGATATAACCTTCTCTTTCATTTCATCAACTAGATCAGGTCCCAAAATATTTCTTTCTCCAACATGGTCCCAACACATTAGACTTGTTCACTTCCTTCCATAGAGGGATTCATAGGGATCCATCTGAATGCTCAAGTGAAATCTATCATTATAAGAAAATTATACCAAAGAAAGTTATTGACACCAACCACATTTGAAATATATAGAGAAATATCTTAACATATATTCTAGAGTTTGAATATTCTTATCAGACTGATAATTTTTTTTGAGGATGATAAGTAGTATTAAAACTCATCTTTGTATCCGTATCATTCTAAATACTTCCCTAGAACTTTTAGGTAAACCTTAGATCCTGATCAGATATGATTGAGAGTGTTATTCCATGAAATCTCAAAAATTAATTTGTAAGAACCCAGGTTTTGATCTTGTAAGACTTTGAATTTTTTTTTCTTGATGTTATTCCAGAGTAGGGCATTCAGACGACGTGTGATTCTAAGCCCCGGTGTGGCCGGAATTAAATTTTAAGTGTGTTCACACTAGACAGGCCAAATAAACAGAATAACTCCTATAAAGTTTCTTGTATGGGAAAACAGAGGGCACCATTGAGTACGGAGTGTTCTGTTTACCCGAGGAGGGGTGTAACTTTCACGGGCGCGACCCTTCTGTGGAAAACACCACTAGGGGAATTTTCGTAATTTATCGACCTCAGGCGTGAACTTTATAACTTCTGAACGGAGGCTTGGATTAAAATTCTGAGACCACTGTTGCGCTCAAAACGTGGATTTTACCCTAGGATCGGCTTAACCTTGACCCTGTCGAGAGTTCGGGTACGAGCCTACTGGTGGGTGTTTAAAATTAATTAAATTTTAATTAAGTTTTCCCTACTTAAACGCATCCACCCCCACCCCATTCTTTCCCCATAGAATCTCTCTAGAGTAAGCTCTCCCAACAAAGAACCTCCACCTTCTTCAAGATCCTCTCCCCACTTCTCCAAGGTGGTTGCAGCTCCGGCGGATCATTTGTGAAGCAATGGGCTACGCCCTACGACGTAGGATCGTTTCGTTTTCATTTTAAATTCCCGCATCTTATTTGAACTCAATTTATTATAGAAATATGCTATTTAATTGTCAAACTAAGGACATATTTGAGTAAGTCTTGATCCGATCTTTCCAAGGATTCTTTCGGATCAAAATTTCAAGTCCCGGGGTGTCTGGGGTGACCCCGGGAAGTTTTCCGTCCAAAACCCTTATTTTCTGGTGGTTCTAGGGTGGTCTAGCGAATCTGTGAGGCTGTCTGGAGAATCCCAGTGGCGGAGGCTCCTCAGGTGGTCTGGGACGACGATGGTGCAGCGTCCTCAGGTAGCGGCGTGGTCGGCTGTAGGCGAGTGACTGCGGGTGAGCGGCAGCGGGAGGCGGCGTCGGTGGTGCATGTGGGAGGCCAGGGGTGCGGGTCGGCTGGCTTTGCTGGTCGGCGTGCAGTGGGAGACCAGGGTCTTCATGACCCCAGGAGCGGACCGTGACCCGCGAAACATGGGTCCTGTGAAAAATAGTCGGACCAGCTTAAGTCGGTCCAGGTGAAGCGGTGAACCGCGGGCTGGGTTAGACAGGGCGGACGATCCATGGACCGCCAGTTCCAGGAGAGGATGGGCCGGCCGAACCGGCCCTGCCCACCCCGTTTCAGTCCATTAGTATTAAAAGACCTCTTTTTTTGCAAACCAAGGGATGGATTCACGTGTCTTCTACGGCAAAGTGATCCTCAGATCGAGATAGAGGTTTTGAGATGGTCTCGGGAATTTTTTTAATTCCTGAGAAGGGGGCTCGGTGGTGTGACACGTACGTTAAGTAGTATTAGCGCTTTTCCCGAGATTCTTGTTTTGGAAGGCACGAGCACATCCGGAGTCCGTTTTGGGCGTCGTCATCAGCATTACAGCTCTGGCATCAAGACGAAGTTTTCTAGGGGGTGTTTCAGGTACTGAATCCAGAGTTGAGGTGTGGTCCCCATGGGCCGTCTTTTAAGCTGTGCGCAGTGTATTGTGACTTTTTCATCAGATTTCCATTCGGAGAAAATGAATAGTCATTTTGGCCTGTTTTTCTGAGACCATCGCGATGGCGCAGTTCTATCAACCATTTTCGAGACCGAGGTGTGGGCCCTAAGAGACGTCGTATGGGCATAAAGCGGTGTTGAATAAAGTTTTTTTCTGGAGTCTGTTTCAAGCGAGTAAATAGTCTATCTCGCGTGTTTTTCCACGAGTATTGCAACAGTGTAATCTGTTTGGGCGTGCAGAGCCTCATTTGAAATCTCATTAAATGTGGAAACATGAAAGGGCATTGATTGGAGGTTCCTTTGACGCACTCTGAACCAACGCACGGTAGCGATGTTAGTGACACCCAGTGATGGCACGGGCAGTGCGGAGTTATCGGACCAGTTCCAGGTTTACCCTCCAGCGGGGCTGGGTAGTGGGTTACCCACCAGCAAATCAGGGTTTAACCTCCAGTGGGGATGGGTAGTGTGGGTTTACCCTCTAGCGGGTATGGTCAGTGGGTTACCCATTGACCTTAGGGTTTACCCTCCAGCAGAGCTGGGTAGTGGGTTACCTGTTGACCTTAGGGCTTACCCTCAAGCTGGGCTGGGTAGTGGGTTACTCGATGACCTCTTAGGGTTTACCCTCCAGATGGGCTGGGCAGTGGGTTACCCAATGAATTCTTTCAGACTCAGCCCTTTCTATGAGGCTATTCAATGACTTTTCTCTGTGATTACCAGAGTGGGACCCTTGGTTGTATGTTTCATAGATGAGACAGCTTTGGCGTACGGGACATTTGGGCATCAGTGATGGATATCCTTAGAACTATTGGAAACTTTTCTTGGGCTGAGATTGGAGATGGAGATCCCCTTACACACTCATTCATGTTTATTTGTGAGCATATATATATACACCCTAATTTTGTTCCCACTCCTTGGGTTCAGTTACTCTCCTTCTAGGAGGGAAGAAGATGTGCGGGGTATGCCACGTGCTTTCTGTGTCTAGATACTCTTGTTTGGATGAGTCTACTCTCCTTCTATAGGTAGAGAAAACTCGACAATAAGTTCTTATTCTCACAGTTTCTAGCTCCTTATATTTGGATGAGTCTGCTTCCTTTCTCTTGTTGGGTTGAGCTGCACTCTATTTACAGTACTCTTTCACTAATCTTTGTTCTGTCTACTGATCACCTCTTTAGTGCCTCCTTTGTTTCTCCCTCGAGCTTTTGGGGCATCCTACTGATTATCTTTGTACTCACCCCTGCTTGGGATTTTCCCACACTTGGTGTGCCCTTGCAGACGACGGACAGGTCGATCGAGACTACGGAGGAGCGTAGAGGACACAGGAGCTTGAGATGCGTTCAGTGGTCATAATAGGACTTTCAGGTGTGAGACTCACCAGTTGTTTACTCTCGTTACCTGTTGTCGGGTTGTGGCACCTTTCTAGTTGGGCATGTGTTTTTCCCTTTACTATTCAGTTTACTTGTCAGTCTACTTTTAATCACTTTACTTGTTTTGTTTTAGAGGTCGATGCATGATTTGGTTGGGATACGGTAGTACATACTTTGGTTTCCTTTTCAATCTACACTTCTGCATTGATTGGGATGTGTGTGTGTGTACAGGTACTTAGGCTAAGGTCTTCCCAATATTGTTATGCCTTCGGCACTTGTTTCCATCCCCTGGCCTATGGAGGGGGGCTTGGGGTAGTTGTGGCTCGATACTAGTAGGGTCGGGTCATGAAAAAGTGGTATCAGAGCATGGTTCGTTCCTTGGGGTGTTGTTCAGACGTCCCTAAAAAGGAATTGTTTGGGATTTAGGGAAATAGTGTCGACGTGTCTCGAGAGTGTCTCTCAGGCCAGGGAGTCCAGTGATGGTACGGGTGGCCGATGTATCCATTTACCAGGACCCTGATAACCCGCTTGTCGACTCGGCACACTAAGACACTTGTTGCGGGGAACTTTGGAACATGTACCTAGTAGGATTGAGTCTTTGACTATCCTTTTTGAGTCATCTCCCCTTTTTTATTACTGTTATATATATATATGATCATCTAATCACAGTAATCCTTGATAATTTTCCAGATGCCCCCACGACAGCAGCCAACCAGGTTACCCTCTCCAGTTCATGACGAAAACCTGGTGAGCAATGAGGCATTAGTTTAGGTACCCTCACGTGATCCCCTTCCACCCAGTGGTTCAGCAGTAGTCCCTCCATCTGGAGAGCAATAGTTAGTGCCGGCAGCAAAGGTCGAGGTTGAGCGCAGGCTGATTGCGCTCTGAGACTTCCAGCATCAGTAGCCGCAGAAGTTCCACGAGGACCCGGATCCCCAGGCAGTGGAAGATTGGATGGAGTCCGTGGACCGACTTTCATGATGGTACGGACATCAGCGGACCAGATGGTAGCCCTATCTACCAGCTTTTTCCTCAGGTTGGCCGGGCATTGGTGGGGGTTGGTTACGCAGACCCACGATGAGTCGTCTCGCATGTGGGATAACTTCCAGTAGCTCTTCCGGGAGGAGTAATCCTCCTCTTGTTTATGCTATGTTTGGATTCAGGATATTCTGGACCTGAATTAGGGGGGATGACCATGGAGCATTACTCGGCCCGGTTTACCGATCTGACACGGTACTCATAGGATATGATCTGTGATAGATACTTTCGGGCGCAGAAGTTTGAGAAGGGTCTTTGTAGGGAGATTCATGCTAGTGTAGTGCCCTTGTGCATCCCTAATTATGTTGGGGTGCTAGAGAGGTCACTCGTGACAGTGAGATTCTTGGCTAAGGGATGCCAACTGGCAGGTCCTAGCAGTGGCCGCTTCAGAGCAGAGTCTTCGGTGGCAGGCAGACGACAGAGAGTAGAGCCTCAGTCGAGGAGACCCTTCTATGAGCAGACTCAGGGGCAGGGTCATACACCACAGTGGCAACGTAGAGCACTGGGGTAGTCAGTATAGATTTGGTGCTATGCTTGTGATGGATAGGTTCACCTAGCATGGGACTGCCCGACTAGGCATACCGAGCAGCCGAGGTAGGCAGTGGGTGCACCATAGAGGCAGAGGCAGCGTCGTGACTAGGGATCTCCCAGGTGAGGATGGGTGGTCCTTAGGGAGGTGGTGTAGGTAGAGCGAAAGGACCTAGAGGTGGGGGACAGAATTTCGATATCCTTCCACTTCCACCACCGGGCGGCCCACACCAGGCTCAGGGAGCTGGCGGTAGGGGTCGTGGGTAGCTTCGGGCTATGGGTGTTTGTGACCCCCCATCACATGAGATGGTCCTAGGTACACTTTGTGTTTACTCTATGCTTGCTTCAATACTAGTAGACATAGGCTCCAGCCACTCTTTTATATCGCTGCTTTTGGTACGGGAGTTGGAGCTCCCAATAGAGGCGCTGACACCTATGCTTAGCCTCAAGGTTCCTACGGGAAGTGCCTCGTTAGTGACCTTTGTTTGCAGACAGTGCGAACTATCGTTCAGAGTAGAGAGTTTCACATGGGACCTATTGTTCATCATGATGGAACCTTACAACGTCATCTTGGGCATGGATTGGCTTTCTATAGTTCACACCTAGATCAATTGTCGTCACAGACGAGTCAGATGTGTGCATTCTAATGGGACGAGGTTCACCATCCTCGGTGAGCGAGACCTCATGGTAGAGAAGACGGGTACTCTGAGTAAGATACCACGACCTTTTTCTCATCAGTTGGAGAGCATGGCTCTCGGAGCAGTAGATGCTACAGGCACCTGGATCCCTACCTTTGTAGAGGACTACATGGACGTCTTTTCCGAGGATGTCCTGGGACTACCTTTGAGGCGAGAGATGGAGTTCTGCATTGACTTGCAACTGAGGAATGCCCCAATGTCATGTGTGGCTTATCAGATGGCACCCACAGAGCTTTGGGAGCTACGACTTCAGTTGGATGACCTTCATGAGAAGGGATTCATCAAGCCCAGTGTGTCCCTCTAGGAAGCTCTGATTTTGTTTGTGAAGAAGGCATATGGGAGCCTACGGCTTTGTGTGGATTATCGTTTCCTAAATTAGGCCATGATAAAGAACAAGTACGCTTTTCCAAGGATTGACTACCTCTTTAACCATTTGAGAGGTGAGAATTAGTTCTCCAATATTGATCTTCGATCCGAATACCACCGGTTGCGGGTTCGTGAGGCTGATATCCCGAAGTTGTCTTTCCGTTGTCATTATGTTCATTACGAGTTTCTGGTGATGCCCTTTGGCATGACGAATTCACTTACCGTCTTCGTGGCTTTGATGAACCGGATTTTCCAACCGTACTTGGACCGGTTTGTGGTTATCTTTATTGATGACATACTCATCTACTCTGCGACAGAGGAGGATCACACGGAGCATTTGAGGATGGTTCTAGACTTAATTCAGGAGAAACATCTATATGGGAAGCTCTCGAAGTGTCAGTTCTGGATTC
This sequence comes from Viscum album, assembly GCA_963277665.1. NCBI lineage: Eukaryota > Viridiplantae > Streptophyta > Magnoliopsida > Santalales > Viscaceae > Viscum > Viscum album. The sequence continues at coordinate 564,749,269 of OY728120.1, read as the reverse complement.
ATGAGGTTCACTTTCTAGGGAATGTCATTTCGGAACAGGGTTTATTTGTAGATCCCACAAAGATAGAGGTAGTTATTTCTTGGGATCCACCCAAGAATGTGTCTAAGGTGCAGAGCTTCCTTGGTTTGGCAGGGTACTACAGGAGGTTCGTGGAAGATTTCTCTAGGATTTTTGCCCCTTTGACCGCATTGAAATGTAAGGGATGACCGTTCACTTAGACTGATCAGTTCCAGAAGGCCTTCGAGGAGTTGAGTTGGAGGCTGACTAGTGCTCTAGTGTTGAGGCTGCCAGAGGAGTGCGTCGAGTTTGTGGTATATTGTGACGCTTTAGGAGCTGGGCTCAGGTGCGTACTAATGCAGCAGTAGGCAGTGATTGCATATGGGTCGAGGCAGTTGAGGACCCATGAGAAAAATTATGCAACTCACGTTTTGGATATGGTAGCGGTGGTCTTCACCTTGAGGTTATAGAGACACTACCTTCTGGGTGAGCGTTTGGTGGTCTAGTCATACCACCAGAGACTCAAGTATATCTTAACTCAAAGGGATCTGAATCTGAGGCAGAGGCACTGGCTGGAGTTTCTGCAGGACTATGATTTTGAAATATTCTACACTCTAGGTAAGGGAAACATAGTAGCAGATGCCCTTAATAGGAAGTCCCAAGATCATCTAGTGCAGGAAGCTTTAGAGCAGTTGGCTTCCCTGCAGCTGACCTTGGTGGAGCAGGAGTGTACGGCTTTTCTGCAGTCGATGACATTGAATCCTTCACTCCTTCAGCATGTGAGAGAGTTGCAGCTGGGGGATGTCTACAGCGAGGTACTTCGTGATCAGATATCCATGGGCGACGCACCTGATGGGTATTCTGAAGGAGGTAATCATGAGATTCTGTTCCAGGGGTGAGATGTAGTACCAGTGGAGATGTGGGAGGAGGTGATGCGGGAATTCCACACTTCTCCCTTGGTTGTACATCTCGGTGTGGGGAAGATGTACAGAGACCTTAAGCTGTAGTTTTGGTGGTCTGGCATGAAGCGGAGCATAGCTGAGTTCATTCCTCGGTGTCTTACCTGTCAGCAGGTGAAGGCAGAGCATCAGGTTTAGGCAAGGTTGTTGCAGCCCCTTGATATCCTAGAGTGGAAGTGGGATGGCATATCTATGGACTTCTTCGCAGGGCTTCCACACACAGTGAAGGGCCATGATTCTATTTGGGTGATAGTGGACTGACTCACGAAGTCGGCGCACTTACTTACCATCATGGAGCAGAGCTCGATGGATACTCTAGGGCAGTTGTACATTCGGGAGATCATCCGCCTTCATGAAGTACCCTTGACGATCATCTCTGACCACGATGCACGGTTTACATCGCATTTGTGGCAAGTCCTTTAGGAGGCATTCGGAACTCGGCTGCGGATGAGTACAGCTTTTCACCCCCAGACCAACAAGCAGATGGAGCGCACTATCCAGGTGTTGGAGTATATGCTCAGGGCGTGTGTGTTAGACTTTGGCCTAAGCTGGGAGGATCACCTGCCCTTGGTGGAGTTTGCTTATAAAAATAGTTACCACTCTACTATCGGTATGGCACCTTTTGAGGCCCTCTACGGGAGACCCTGCAGGTCACCGTTGTGCTGGACGGAGGTTGGGGAGACCTCCCTCGTGGACCCAGAGTTGGTGCGGGTGACGATAGAGAAGGTGCAGGTCATTCGTGAGTGGATGAGGATGGCTCAGAGTTGATAGAAGTCCTATGAAGACCATCGTCGCAGGCCTTTGGAGTTCGAGCAGGGGGACCATGTCTTTTTTAGAGTCTCCCCGCAGTGTGGAACACAGAGGTTCGACTGGGGTGGCAAGCTATCCTCAAGGTCAATCGGGCCTTTTGAGATCGCGCGCAAGGTTGGCGAGGTTGCATACCATCTTTCTTTACCCCCACTACTGGAGATAGTGCATGATGTCTTCCACGTGTCACATCTGAGGAAATACTTGCATGACCCCACACATTTCATCGACTGTGGAGAGCTGGACATTGTGGATGGAGCCACCTTTGCAGAGCACCTGGTGGTGATTGAGGACGATTAGGAGTGTAATCTGCATGGATGGACCATTCCTTTGGTTCAAGTGTTGTGGAAGCATGGGAGGGTGCAATATAGCACCTGGGAAAGGGAGAGCCAGATGCAGTCTCAGTATCCCGAGTTGTTTTGGTAGTTTTGTTTTTCGGGGACAAAAAACTTGAAGGAGGTAATTATGTAAAAACCTAGGTTTTGAGCCTGTAAGACTTTGAATTTTTTTCTTGATGTTATTCCAGAGCAGGGTGTTCAGACGGCGTGTGATTCTGAGCCCTGGTGTGTTTGGAATTAAATTTTAAGTGCGTTCACACTAGACACGCCAAATAAAGAGAATAACTCTTAAACGGTTGCTCATATGGGAAAACTGAGGGCACCGTTGAGTTCGAAACATGTCATTTACCCTAGGAGGGGTGTAACTTTGGTGGGCGCTTCCCTTCTGTTGAATGAAACTTTTTAGGGGGTTCTTGATGATGGTTTAGAGCCTAAAACCCAGCTTTTTGGGTGAAACAAGCTTTGTTCTTGGTTAGTTGATACCATAAGGTCCAGTCCCCATAGTTACTTCTAACTATGAAAGGATGAACAATGGAGTCCTGTAGGCCACACATTTATAAAAACCATTCTATTTGAGGTGCATGGACATCCGACCATGTCTGTAGTTTTTGACAATGGGATGAGACACATTTTGCACACAATTAGGAAAATTGAGCATTCAAACCATGTGGGGTTCCCCTTCCAATAGTAAAGGACGCATGATTGGTGCATGGTTTGACCAATCATGCGGCCAAATCATATATACCTATATTTTGGGTGAATTTATTAAATTTAACTCATTTAATATATTAATTGAAACTTAATTTTTTATTTAATCCAGTGGAAAAAACATCCTACATGAGAATGTCTCTTTGAATCCTATTCTAGGATTTGCTACCAAATCTTTGTCTAGACTCCAATTTAATAAATTTTTTTCTTGTTTGATCTGTTCTGGAAAGATCTCAATTCCTTTTTTGATTTTCATTGTTTAAATTCGGATTGACGAAGTTATTTATGTACAAGCTAATTTTCCCTATTTTTAGGGTTCTCATCTTTTCTTCATTTTTTCTCCCAATCTAAGTCAAATCAAGAGCTGATACTATATGATAAATATACTATGGACCTATGGTAGGTGGTCTCATGATTTTACTTTAAATTTAAGGTGTTTAAATATATGTTGTTGTGATGTGATCCCAATTATCAGAGCGACGCCCTTGAAATAGATTTTAAATCTTGATTTGAATTGATAGGAATGACCTATGTAATTAGTGGAACCCATAAAGAATGAATAGAGGTTAATAATATTGAATTATAACTACCACTTTGTTGTATTTTTTAATGAATTAGACTACCATGGGTGGAATTTGAATCTAGAGACCTTTGAGGTGTGCCTTTTACCCCCTCCATGGGATGTTCAATAATGCATTTCCAATTGTAATTGAATTGAATTGTAATGTGAATTGTAAATTGAATTGATCAAAGAGAGGGGATGTAATGACCATGACCCTAGAATCTTGCGATGAAATGTATTGTTTTATCTTGATATTCTTCTTATATTAATGTTCCCATGTGAGTTAAATAAAGTCTAATCCTTCTAAGATTATCTTTTTCCTTGATCCACCTTTTGAGGTGAGATTAAAATAATTTGATCATGGTGATGACCTTGACATAGTAAATGATATTTCATTAATATTGTTATATTCCTTGGGTGAAACATGTGTTCTTATACCAACACCATGGTTGGACTCATTTTGATTCTACCTTTCTTACACTGGAGTGACACTTATACTCCTTATATAGATTTCCAAGGATGTAATCATGGGGGATTATGGTTATATGCTCGAGTGATACTTAGAATCCTTATGGATTGAAAAGGATGAACTCAAATGGGCAGTTGATTTTATATAACATGGTTGAAACTTGGGCACCCTTAGTAGACCGCCAAGGATGGAATCGAATGGTAGTGAGGTTATACCACCCCTAGAGTGATAACTGGGTTCCTATGAGAACTGTCAGGGCTGGGATTGTAAGGTTATTGGTTTATGTTATGCCTGGATCGATGCCTGGATTACAAATAAGGAATTACAATGATGTTATTAGGTTCTAAATTGAATAATTAATGAAACATTTTTTATGATGTGTCTTCCAAGCTAAAGAACAAGCTTGGATTCAGTCAATGCCTTATACCTTGTAGATGGCCCGGTTAGGCATCTCTTGATTACATATTATTACAGGGGATGATGGGATCATTTCAGGTCTTGAGATATACTTATTAAATAGGAATTATTAATTAAATGAATATATTAAGTGAGACAAGGCTGACTGTTTATTCAGAAACTCACCGACTAAGGCTGAAGCAGGTAGTAGAGGACAAGTGTCCATGGGAACATGAACCATTATGGGTTGTTTAATTTCAGTAATTCCTTGAATATTCTATTACTTTATATACACTATTATTAATATATATTCACCAATTTTATGGTATTATACTTTAGGGTGTTTTCATACTAAAATTGTATTTCACACCCTGTTCAGGATACTGATGGGTACCCGAAGAGACTGTATGATTACTGGTAGGGATAAGGGTAAGAACCCTACTATAGGATTTTGATTTCTACTTAGGAGAATAGAATCATGGAACCAAGATGAGGCTCTTGATTCTAGATGGATAGATTTTGGTCTTTTTGGTATTTTGTTACATGTACTGTACTATTGTATGTTCACCTATTTTAAATGATTTATAGACATGACATGAAATATCATTTATATATGAGATTCTTCTGGAATTGTTTATAAATTCCTATCCTATTTATTTATCATATGTATAATTATTATATTTCTTCCTCTATTTAATGTTATTGATATTCCACTGTGTTACACTCTAGTAAGAGGAATGGTATCCCCACAGACACACCCTATGCCCTCACTGCTAGTCAGAATCCTCTGACATTTGGGGAGATGCGGTTGAGGCCCTGTGCCCAACTGGGAATGGGGTACTATTGAGTGGAATCTATTTCTAGGATGTTACAACATATTTTCATTTATTATAGTGAACTTAACAATAACACAATTGATAAAAAGTATCCTCTACCTCATATCGATGATTTGTTTGATCAATTATGAGGAGCACAATATTTTTCCAAGATGTATCTTCGATCTAGATATCATTAATTAAGGTTTAATAAGGATTATATACCTAAGAAAAACTTATATATGAGGTATGGTAATTATGAATTTATAGTAATTACATATAGACTTATAATTTCTCCCACTATCTTCATGGATTTAATGGGTAGAGTATTTAGATATTACCTTGATTAGTTTATTGTAGTCTTTATAGATGATATTATTATATATTCAAAGAGAAAGGAAGTGCATGAAGAACAATTGAGTATTATTCTGGTAACTCCATGAAAGGATAAACTACATACCAAACATACTAATTGGTAATTTTGGATACAAAAAGTATCATTCATAGGTCATACAATTTCAAGAGAGGGTATATCGGTGGGTCCTTCAAAGACAAAAGTTATCGATAAATGGCCTAGATCAACTACATTAACTGATATCTATAGTTTTCTTAGGTTGTATGGATACTATCAATGATTTGTGAGAGATTTATCATGACTATATAATCCAATCATAAGTTAACCTAGGAGGGATCCAATTTCTTATGAAAAAATGAATGTGAGGAGAGTTACAAAGAAATAAATAGATTATTGGTTAGTGCACCTATGTTTATTCTACCCTAAAATGGGGAAGGGTTTATGATATATAGGGAGGAATAAACTAAGGGATTGGAGATTGAAGCGGTATTTTTTTACATTGAATATATAGATACATTGTCTACATGGTAAAATATGTGATATATATAATGACCATAAAATCTTGAAGTATATATTTATATAGAAATATGTGAATATATGTCAGATAAGATGGTTGGAGTTGATCAAAAATTATGAATTCTCAATACATTACTATCCTAGAAAGGAAACAAGGTGACTAGTTATTTGATTCATAAAGACTATTCAAGTTTTTCCATGATGAGGATTTAAAGAGATTCGATATTTATGGGTTTTAAGAAGTTGGATCTTGAAATATTGAGGAAATGGGAAAAATATTATCTTTATCAGATTAATATTGAATCATCCATCCATGATAGGATTAAGAATTCATTGAAGGAAGATGTGGAATTATAGAAGAAGGTTAGGAATGTTCTTGAATTAAAGCATGATCATGCTGGAATGACAAGTTCTAGAAACCGAGTATGCGTTCCATAAATATCTATGTTGAAGAAGGTGATATTGGATGAATATCCTAGTTTATCATTATCTATTCATAATGGAAGTAAAATTATTTATAGAGATCTAAAAGAGTATCTTTAGTAGGATAAAATGAAAATGGATATTACTGAGTATTTATCTCGATTCTTGGTGTGTGAGAAAGTTAAGGCTGGGAGATAGAAGTATAAGAGGATGTTATAACCAATACCCATACCAAAATGGAAATAGGAAAATATTACCATGGATTCCATCATTGGACTCCCCAAAACATATAAAGGGAAAAATAATATTTGGTTTGTAGTTTATTTCCTTACAAAACTAGCACATTTTATCAATATTTGAGAATATTTCTCTCTTGATCAGCTTATTCAGATATATATTAAGGATGTCACCACCCGAACCTACCGGTCTCAAGCCGCAACTACCCCAAGCCTTCCTCCATAGGCTAGGGGCTGGCGACAAGCGCCGAAGGAATAACAATATCGGGGAGACCTTAGCCTAAGTACATGTACACACACACACAACCCACTCAATGTAGAAGTGCAGAGTGAAAAGGAAAAGTATGGACTACAGTATCCCAACCAAATCATGCATCGACCTCTAAAACAGAACAAGTAAAGTGCTGAAAAGTAGACTGACAAGTAAACTAAACAGTAAAGGGAAAAACACACAACCAACTAGAAAGGTGTCACAACCTGGCAACAGGTAACGAGAGTAAATAGCTGGTGAGTCTCACACCTGAAAGTCCTACTATGACCACTGAATGAAGATAAAGCTCTGGTGTCCTCTATGCTCCTCCGTAGTCTCGATCAACCTGTCTTTCATCTGCAAGGGCACACCAAGTGAGGGAAAAGCCCAATAAGGGTTGAGTATAAAGATACTCAGTAGAATGCCCTGAAAGCTTGAGGGAGAAACAAAGGAGGAACTAAAGAGGTGAGCAGTAGACAGAACAAAGAGTAGTGAAAGAGTACAGTAAATAGAGTGCAGATCAACCCAATAAGAGAAAGGAAGCAGACTCGTCCAAACACAAGGATCTAGAAACTGTGAGAAGAAGAACTTCTCGTCGAGTTTTCTCTACCTATAGTAGGAGAGTAGACTCATCCAACCAAGAGGAGCTAGAAACGGAAAGCACGTGGCATACCCCACGCATCTTCGCCCCTCCTAGAAGGAGAGTAACTAAACCCAAGGAGTGGTAACAAAATTAGGGTGTATATATATAAATGCTCAACAAGAAACCCGAACGAGTGTGTAAGGGGATCTCCATCTCCAAGATCAGCCCAGGAAAAGTCGCCAACAGTTTTAAGGATATCCATCACTGATGCCCAAATGTACCGTATGCCAAAGTTGTCTCATCGTTGAACCGTACAACCAAGGGTCCCTCTCTGGTAATCACAGAGAAAAATCACTGACTAGCCTCATAGAAAGAGCTGAGTTTGAAAGAAGTTGTCGGGTAACCCACTGCCCAGCTCAGCTAGAGGGTAAACCCTAAGAGGTCGTCGGGTAACCCACTACCCAACCCAAATGGAGGGTAAACCCTAAGGTCAATGGGTAACCCACTGCCCAGCCCCGCTGGAGGGTAAACCCTAAGGTCAACGGGTAACCCACTACCTAGCCCCGCTGGAGGGTAAACCCTAAGGTCAATGGGTAACCCAATGCCCAGTCCCGCTGGAGGGTAAACCCTGATATGCCGGTGGGTAACCCATTGCCCAGCCCCGCTGGAGGGTAAACCCGGAACTAGTCTGATAACTCTGCACATCTCGTGCCATCACTGGATTTCACTAACATCGCTATCGTTATTTGGTTCAGAGTGCGTCAAAGGAACCTCCAACCAATGCCCTTTCATGTTTCCACATTTAATGATATCTCTAATGAGGCTCTGCACACCCATACAGATTACACCTTTTCAATCCTCGTGAAAAAACACGCAATATAGACTATTTACTCACTTGAAATGGACTCCCGACAAAAAAGTTATTCAACATCGCTTTATGCCCATACGACGTATCGTTGGGGCCACACCTCAGTCCCAAAAATAGTTGGGTGAACTGCTCCATTGTGATGTTCTCGGAAAAAAACACCAAAATGACTATTCATTTGTCCTAAACGGACGTCTGATGAAAAAAGTCGCAATACGTTGTGCACAGCTTAAAAGACGGCCCATGGGTCCCACGCCTCAACTCTAGATTTAATGCCTAAAACCCCCAGGAAAACTTCATCTCGATACCAGTGTCATAATTCCACTGACGGCACCCAAAACGGACTCTGATTGTGCTCGCGCCCTCCGAAACAAGAATCTGGGGAAAAGCACTAATACTACTTAACGTACGTGTCGCGCCACTGAGCCCCCATCTCGGGAATTAAAAAAATCTTGAGGCCATCTCAAAACCTCTGTCTCGATCCGAGGATCACTTCGACGTAGATGGCACACAAATCTGACACTCGGTTTGCAAAAAGAGAGGTGTTTTAATACTAATGGACAAAAACGGGGTGGGTCGGGCTGGTTCGGCCAGCCCACCCTCTCCCTGAACTGGCGGTCTGCGGCTCGGCCGCTCGGACCGCCCGGTCCAACCTAGCCCACAGTTCACCACGCGGGCCGCACCGCTTCACCCAGACCGGCTTAAGATCTTCCGGCTCTTTTCCACGGGACCCATGTTTTGCAGGTCCCGGTCCGCTCCCAGGATCACGAAAACCCTGGTCTTTTACTGCACGCCAACCAGCAAAGTCGGCCGACCCATGCCCCTGGCCTCCTGCATGCGCCGCCAACGCCGCCTCCTACTGCCGCTCACCCGCAGCCGACTACACCACTGCCTGAGGACTCTGCGCCGCCACCGTCCTGGACCACCTGAGGAGCCTCTGCCACCGGGACTCACCGGACCGCCATGCGGAGCTTCCAGACCACCCTGGAACCACCAAAAAACATGGGTTTTGGCTGGAAAACTTCCCAGGGTCACCCTGGACACCCCGAGACTCGAAATTTTGATCCAAAAGATTCGTTGGAAAGATCGGATCGAGGCCTACTAAAATTTGGCCTTCTCTCGATAATTAAACAGCATTTAGATGCTATAAATTGAGTTCAAAGAAGATTCTTGAATTTAAAATGAAAACGCAACGATCCTACCTCGCAGGGTGTAGCCCGTTGCTTCACAAATGATCCGCTGGAGCCACAACCACCTTGGAGAGGTGGGGAGAGGAGCTTGAAGAAGTTAGAGGTTCTTTTTTGGGAGATCTTCCACCAGATATATTCTAACGGGGGAGAATGGAGGATGGATGTGTTTAATTAGGGAAAACTTAATTAAAATTTAATTAATTTTAAACACCCACCAGTAGGATCGTACCCGAACTCTCGACGGGGTTGAGGTTAAGTCGCTCTTACGGTAAAATCCACATTCTGAGCACAACGGTGGTCTCATAATTTTAATCTGAGCCTCTATTCAGAAGTTATAAAGTTTACACCTGAGGTCGCTAAATTACAAAAACGCCCCCAGTGGCGTTTTCCACAAAAGGGTCGTGCCTGTCAAGAATTTCTATAGAATAACTCTGGACACTATGATCGTACACCATACTCTCACTTCTAGGTCTCATCCTATACTCGGTCATGCTACCATATCACCCATACTAGAGGAACTGACCGGCCTTAGAGAACCTTCATTCTATAATCCATAATACATATAGAATGCTCCTAAAAAGATTCATCTACCTATAACTCAACATCCTTAGGCTAAAACGAATGAGATGGGTCTGAATGATAGTGGTGTAGCTGAGATACATGGAAGATATCATGCATGGCCTGGTACCTCTAAGGTAACTCCAACTGATAGGCTACCATACCAACTCTCTCTATAATCTCGAATGTCCTGAAATATTGTGGTGAAAAATTAACTTGTCTCCTGGTCCATCTGTATCCCAACCTTGGTGAAACATGTTAAAAGACCTGATCCCCAACCTTGAACTCTATAGTTCCGATACGGTGATCATAATATGATTTATGTTAATAATGTTCAGTATCTATCCACTTCTGAATCAACTTAACCTACTTTGTGGTCTCCTTAACAAGAAAAATTCCAAGCATAGTTTCCTCTCCTACCACTAACCAATAAAGGGTGATTGGAATGGGCTACCTACGAAGCATTATAAGGCACCTTATTTATAGTATACTGAATGTTATTGTTACAGTATAATTCAACCAAGGGTATTTGCCTCTCCCAAGAACCCCCAAAATCTAGGATGTATGCTCCCAGCATATCCTCAAGCACCTGAATCGTGTGATACTAATGGACATCATTATGTGGGTGTTATTCTATACTTAGAATAACCTATGTACCTAACTCCCTCTATAGCCCTTTATAGAACCGTGAAGTAAACTGGGTGTCCCAATATGAAATTATAGTATGGGTTCCCCTGTGAAGTTATACTATATCACGGAGATACAACCTCTCAAGTTTATCTATTGAAAATATCTCCTTGATAGGTAGAAAATGAGAAACGTTTTTCATCCTTTCAACAAAAACCCATAAAACATCATTACCTCAAGGTGACCTCATTAAACCTGTCATTAATTCCATCATAAAATCATTTCATTCCCACTTGGGAATAGGAAGTTGTTGTAAAAGTATGGTTGGTTATTGGTGTTCCACCTTCACCTGCTGATAGGTGGAAAACCTCATGACAAAACCAACTACATGTCTTTTCATACCCGGCCACTAGTATTAGTGATGTAAATCCTAATACATTTTGGTGATTCTTGGGTGAACTTCCCAATCTGAAGCATGAAAGTCTCACATAACCTCCTCATGCATGTCTACTGAAACCCATATGCAACCATGTACATAGAGAATCTCATCCTCACATAAGGTCCAACTAGGAAGAGGGTCCTCACCTACCACACTCTCCTATAGGACTAATACCTCATAATTTGATAGTTTCCTCATCCCCACTCTATCCATAATGGTAGAGGTAGCAGTTAATGATAATATAAAAGTCTACCTATAGATATCATGCACCTCCAAGTGAATCTCAGAGAAAAAATTCATAAGATGCCACTTACTACCAGCTTTATGAACTTCCTGTATATGATTCTTCTTTCTCAGTGAATTAGTCACTACATTTCCTTTACCAGGAATATAGGAAAGCTTGAAGTCGAATGACTGTAGGTATTCAACCCACCTTATCTGCCTCAAATTCATATCATGCTATGTAAATATGTACTTGAGGCTTTTGTTGTCTATATACACCAAACAACTCTCTCCAAGTAAGTAATGTATTGAACATGGAAATGCATGAACAATTGCAACTAACTCAAGATCATGCATTAGGTAATTCCTCTCATGTGGCCTCAACCGCTAAGACTCGTATGCCATGAATCTATCTCCCTATATAAGAACTACTCCTAGACTGATACATGATACATTATAGTAAATAGTGTAACTCCTTCCTAGATCTAGAAAAATCAGTATCGTTTTGGAATTCAGTCTCCCTTTCAACTCCAAAAAGGCCATCTCAGAGGTATCTTTCCATAAAAACTTCACAAAATTTTTATTCAATACTATGAGAAGTGATTCTAGGTGTGATAAGTACTATATGAAATGCCTATAATATCTGGACAACCCTAAGAAACACCATAACTAAAAGATGTTCTTGGGATGTTCCCAATAAACTAAATTTATCACCTTCTTTGGGTCAACTGATAATTTTGTATATGAGGTAATGTGACCCAAGAAGTGAATTTTATCCATCCATAAGTGGAACTTTTTGATCTTAGCATATAAATGATGTTTTCTCAGTGTATCCAATATGATCTCAATATGTTTGTCATGGTCATGTTGATTTTGATAATACACCAAGATATCATCCATAAACACCACAAAAAACGAGTCCAGATAAGGATGGAAAACTCATTTCATCAATACCATGAAGGTTGCTGGTGTGTTCATGAAACCGAATGGCATAACCCAATACTCATATAAAACATACACACTATGAAAGGTTATGTGAGGTATGTCTGATTATCTAACATTCACATAATGATAACCAGGTCTCATATCAATTTTTGATAATAATCAAGCTCCTCTAAGATGATCAAAAAGTTCATCTATCTGTGGCAGAGGATACTTGTTCTTAACTATCACTTGGTTCAATTTCCAGTAATACACACATAGCCTAAGGGTACCATCCCTCTTTTTCACAAAAAATGTAATGGAAAACCCCATATATAAGTACTGAGTCGTATAAAAACCTTTTTACTATAAATCCTATAGCTACCTCTTGAGCTCCAACATCTCAGTAGTATCTATTTTGTAAGGAGGAATATATATCAGTGCATCTACTAGCACTATCTCGATAAAGAACTCTAGCTCTCTCACGGAGGTAATCCTGAAAAGTCATCCGATAAAACATCCCTGAAACAATTAACTACCAGAGGGAAATACTCCTAATGTGTTCCCTGGTCATCCAAATATAAACTCACTATTTGGGATGTCATCCCACCTAGCCTACAATGCTCAGGTCTATCTCGACTCGCTTGGAAATCTCATTCACCCTTGTGAATAAAATCTCCACCCTATGGTGATGCGAAGGTCACCCTATGATGATAGAAATCAATGAAATCATGAAAGGGGACCAACAATTCCATCCTGAAAATTATATTAGAACCTATCATATCGAGGAAAAGTAGGTCCCATATGAAGTGACACCCACCAATATCAAGGGGGAACTCCCTACACTGATGCACATCCTCCATTAAAATCCCCAATAGAGTATCAAGCATCATAATATCCTTAAAACACTAAGCATTGAGCCCAAGTCTCTCCACATTATGTACATATATAAAGCTATGAGAAGCCCCTACATCAAAACAAGCATATGCTAAAGTAGAGGCTACAAGAATAGTACCTCTCACAGTAGAAGGTATGGGATTCTTCTGCTTAGGTGACAGTTTCACTGCATATATCTAGCATGATCTGCAGCCCTATCATACATTCTAGATACCCTGAACAGACCCACTCTACTATCACTGAAAAAATGGTTTATGACTACCATGGCCACGACCACTACCTCGACCTAATCAGCCAGTTGCACTCCAGATCCCTACCTAAAGAGAATCCATTGACCCTGATCTTACACATTGAGGCGGTTCAGATCCTCTCTCACTAGTTTTCCAAGGAAAATTTAAGAAAAAGTGTGATAGATGTCCCATCTTTCCATAAGATCGGCATTTGACTGGGTCTCTCATGCAATAAGATCTCATATTCCCTAGTATACCACACTAGTGGCACCTCACCTGGATACCTGAGTATGCACTATGGCTACTAATGTCACTACATGGAAGCTCTAGATGATGTTTCCTACCAACGATCAATTTAACACCAGATATTGATGTCAAACCACCCAGTCTCTCACCCCCAACCTATCTCAAGTTATGCTCTATGATAAGTGCCTGATTCACTATTCCAAAATGGTAGTTATCTGAAATAAATTATCCTAGGATAGGATATTGAACCTGATACTATCCTAGAATCTCATGGATTAATATAAATCGTCACTCATTAGAATAAGTGTGAAACGTTGTTTCTCCATAAAATGGGTCAAATAATCCATAATTGATAATGTGCCCTACTCCAAGTGCATGAACTCTCAAGATCTATTGGCCCTAAATGTCTCAGAATAGACGTATTCATATAAGGTCTGATTAAAATCCCTCTAATCCATCTCCTAATGATGATCCATTTGAGTAATGACATCCCACCATCTCTTGGTGAGATCACACAGCATATATGTAGAGAGATTTAACCTCCTCTCAAGAGGAATATCAAGAAGTTCAAAGATACATAGCATGGCCTATATCCATTACTCTATATCATGTGGTCCACCATCCCCTAAAAATGTGGGTGGATTCTACTTTTGGAACTCATGCATCAACTCTCCCATAGTTGGGGTTGGTTGTGGTTCTCCCTAAATAGTCTTCATGAAACTCATAAATCCTTCATGGAATTCTCTCCAGCACCTGTTTCCAATAAAACTATTGGTGACACAGTTGGAACTAAAGGAGGATCCACCAGTATCCCATGGACCACTACCTCCATATCATGGTCATCACCACCTTCCTAGCATATGACTGGAGGTACTCATGGTATAATTCCTCTAAAATGCCAAACATATGCCTTAGATAATAACATTATCAAAGTTCACAACTCAAAGCATGAATATTACAATAGGATAGGTATAATCCTTCTTATATAAGAAACGCACCCTTCTTCTGGATCCTTGAGTCGGGTTTGGGAAATGTACAGATCATATAAAAGCAAGAGATAATGCCTACTTCCCACTTCTAAGGCCAGGTTTGGGTCGTGTTCTTTAATATAAATAATTTGAATTTTCATTTTATTCTATATTCAAACCCAATATATCACAATTCATTTAAAATGGTTGAATCAAATGGTTCACTAATTTCTGATCCACAAGTGCCCATACTACTCATGAATCAAAATGTGGCATCCACCTAATTCACATCATAACACGTTCTAATCCATGTGACTCATATTCCATGACTCAACATGCCATAATTGGATGCTTAGGGTGTCTATTATAGCCTAATTATGAAAAAACTACTTAAGTTACGGTAGGCACTCTAAGTTCCAACTATGTTTCTTAGTCCACTACACATATCATCTATCAAATTAGTAGATATATCTATCATAGCACATATCAAAACAACATGAAATCAAGTAATTCATCCTATATGGAATGGAATAATGCATGGTATGTGAATTCTAAAAGGTGCCTAAAATGATTCATGAGATGGAATACCCTTATCACATCAGGTTGAAATGAAATAGAATCCAGTAATCATATCAATAATAATATCACAATTCAAGTGCATCACCCAACATTGGAATCAAATCAACTGTAATAGGAAAAATTCAAAAAACAACAATTTCATTTGAGATAATTTGGATTTTTCCTACATGTGGGTTAGCTACACCAAAGCACAGCTCATTACCAAATTATTATTCATTCATATATCTTTATATTATATCAAAATAGCAAAGAAAACTTGAAAAAAAATCATATTGATACCACTTTGTAACATCTCAAACCCGAATGCCACTCAATAGTTCCCAGACCCTGGTTGGCCACATGGCCTCAAGCGCATCTCCCCAAATGCCAGAGGCTTCTGAAAAGCAGTGAGGGTCTAGGGTGTGTCTATGGGGAGACTATTCCCTCTTTCCATAGTGTAACACATCAGAATATAAATAATACTCAATAGAGGAAGTAGTATAATAATTAGATAGATGATAAATAAAAAGACATGAAAATATAAACAATTCCATAAGAATCACATATATAGATGATATGTCATGTCATTTGTACAAATCAGCTAAAATAGGTGTGTATAAAATAGTAAATCACATGTAAAAAAATACCAAAATCTATCCATCTAGCATCACTATCCTTAGACCGATCCCATTATTCCCTACTCCTAAGCAGCAATTAGAAACCTATAGCAGGGAACTTTAGCTTATCCATACATGTAATCATATAGTCTATTCAAGTACCCATTGGCATCCCAAATGGGGTGTGAGAAAAAGTCCCAGTAGTAAACCACCCTAAAGTCTAGTGTCATCCATTCAGTGAATATATAGTAATAATAGTGTGCAGACAGTAATATAATATGAAAGGAAGTATTGAAAGTAAACAAACTGTAAAGTTTTGGGTTCCCATGGACACCCATCCTCTGTTACCTATATCAGCCTTATCTAGTGAGTTTTTGAGTAAATATTCAATCCTATCTCACTTAATAATTTAATTTAATTTATCATTCCCATTTAATAAGTATGTATCGAGACCTAGTATGATCCCAACATCCCCTATAATAATATACAATCAATATATGACTAACCAGGCCATCTATATGGTATAAGGAACTAACTGAATACAATATTGTGCTTTGGTTTGGAAAACGCATCATAAAAAACATTTCATTAATTATTAAATTTAGAACCTGATCCCATCCTTGTAATTCCTTATTTGGAATCTAGGTATCGCTCTAAGAATAACATAAACAAATCACCTTACAATTCTATCCATGGTGATCTTTATAGGAACCCAGGTATCACTCTAGGTGTGTTATAACCTCATTGACATTTGAGTCCATCATTGTAGGCCCACTAAGGGATCCCAAGTGTCACCCATGGAATATATAATAAACTTCCCATTTGATTCTTCCCTTTCCAATCCATAAAGAGTCCAAGTAGTAAGCCTCCATGAGTCTATCCTTGGAAATATGTATAAGGAGTCCAAGTGTCACTTGGGTGTAAGAAATTTAGAAGCCAAATGAGTCTATACATGGAGTTCTAATAAGATCCCATGTGTCACACAAGTCATATAACATCATTTATTCAATATCATTTACTATGTCATGGTCATCACCATGATCAATTCATTTTAATCTCACCTCAAAAGGTGGCATAAGGAATGGGGTAAGATTAGAAGGATTATCCTCTATTTACCTCACATGGGCATATCAATATAATAAGTAGCTCAAGATAAAACAATACATTACATAGAAAGAGTCTAGGGTCATGGTCATTCCATCCCCTCTCTTTGATCAATTCAATTTATAATTCACATTACAATTCAATTCAATTACAATTCAATTCAATTACAATTGACAATTTTCTATTGAACATCCCATGGAAAGTGGTAAAATCCGCACCTCAAAGGTATATAAATTCAAATTCAACCCATGGTGGTCTAATTAATTAAACAACACACCCAAGGGGTGGTTCAAATTCAAGGTTCTTAACCTCTAT
This sequence comes from Viscum album, assembly GCA_963277665.1. Classification (NCBI taxonomy): domain Eukaryota; kingdom Viridiplantae; phylum Streptophyta; class Magnoliopsida; order Santalales; family Viscaceae; genus Viscum; species Viscum album. The sequence goes on along the minus strand of OY728120.1, from coordinate 564,732,098 downwards.
TCATTATTAATGGGTACCGCTGATTACATAGGTCATGCTTATCAATTAAAATCAAGGTTTAAAATCCATTACAAGTGTGTCACTCTAATAATTGGGTGTGTGGAACAACAAAATATATATAAACACCTTGAATTTAAAGGAAAATCATGATATCACCTACCATAGGTCTATAGTAGATTTATTTTCAATTATCAGCTGCTAATTCGACTTAGATCGGGGGAAAAATGAAGAATAGACGAGAACCCTAGAAAATTAGCTTACACCTAAATAACTTGATCGATCTAAAGTTAAACAATGAAAATAAAAAAAATGAGATCTTATTTGCATGGATCCAATTATACAAATGGTTCTTGAATCATAGTTTGAACTGATATTCGATGGAAATCCTATAATAGGCTTTAAAGATAGATTCTCATGAAGGAGGTTTTGTACACCGGAGGAAATGAAAAAATAGGTCTGAATTAATAGATTAAATGAGTAAAATTTCATAAATTCACCCAAAATATAGGGACACATGGTTTAGCCAAATGGTTGGCCAAACTATGCACCAATCGTGCACCCTTTTTTGTAGGAATGGGCACCCCATACATTTTGCACGCACTGTTTGTCTAACAGTGCGCAAACCATGTCTCAACCACTATCAAAAACTGCATACATGCCTACATGACCATGAACCTAAAATCAAATTATTTTTATAACCATGAAGCTTGTACGACTCCATTATTAAGCCTCTCATAGTTAGAATTAATTGTGCAGCCTACCCCGCACAGTTTTTACTAACCGTATTCCATGCCTTTTTCACCCCAAAAGATGGGTTTTAAGCTTTGAACCATCCCCAAACACCCCCAAAACCTCCATAAAATAAAATTCAATTCATATTAGGCTATATTTAAGCATTTAAACTGAAGATTGGTGTATTTAAATGATTTTGTGCCTCAACGAAGAACCAGGTTCTTAAAGATGTATTGACCCATATTTGTTCTTAACAAAAAGAACAGATTCACCCCATCATGAATTAATAGGATGAATGAATCCATTATATATATTCTCCTTGAGTTTTTTCTTCAATTCATATAACTCAATGATGTAAATTCTATATGGGGTCTTTGAAATAGGTGTAGCATCAGGTATGAGTTCTATTAAAAACTCAACATCACAATTCGGAGGAAGACTGGGAAAATATTCTAGAAATACATCAACAAACTCTCATACAATAAGTATATCCTCAATTTTTAGTTTCTCCCCAACCATATGAGATAAATATCCATCATGAATATGTAGTAAAAACTATATAATGTAAGTAATTTTCATTTGGAGTTTAGGTTCAGCCTCACATTGATATACTATCTTAGGTTGATTTGGAATATCAAATATAACTTATATTCCTAGATGATTAATATGGGATATATACTGAGAGAGACAATACATGACCAAAATTACATCAAATTCAACTAGAGGAAGAATAAAAATATTTTTAGGAAGCGCACTCCCAAAAACTTATATCAGAGAGGATCTATAGAGTTGAGATGTGATTATCCTACCAATATAAATTTCCACTTCTAACTCAACATATAATCATTGGGGTAGTCATGTGATACCCTTAGGAAAATATTCAGATAGAAAATATTGGGTAAAACCTGAATCAAATAAAATATTTTCACTTTGAGAGTGAATGATAAGTGTACCTTTCACCACATCACTTGGACCTTCCACTTCAGTTGTAGTAATTCAATATATTTAGTCATCTCCCCTTGTATTATTCTATGGAAAGTTCCCTTAAAACATTTGTCACTAGTATGAATAATGTCTTATCAATTTATAGTTGAAGCACCGGATAGAATTGGTTTCTTTATTTGTCTTACATTCATTATAAATATGACCCTTATCTCTGCACTTGTAATAAACTCTCATTACCTTCAAGCATTTTACAAGATGTTTCTATCCACAATTTTTACATGATGGAAATTTATTTTTTCCCTTATTCTTGTTTGATGCATTCCCTTTTTATTAGTGCTCACCCAACCACTTATTCTCTTGATTTCCTTTAAAGATATAGGATCTAGAAAATTAGTTTTCTATATTAATGGTAGTTGATACTATATCATCATATGATAAAAATATTTGAGAAACTAGTTCACTTCAGAGACTCATCTTAATCCTATCAAATAAATGGCCAATCATGGTTTCCAAAATATTTATTTAGTCTAAAGAATTCTCAAATAATATTGTAAATTTATCCTCGTACTTTTCCACACTTTATTCTTCTTTCTTATTTAAAGTGAGGAAATTCCTCTTTATTTCATCTCTCTATTCTTGAGGAAAATATTTCTCGAATAATGTCACTTTAAAATTTTTCCATTATATGCTTTATATTTATTCAACATATTTAGTGTTTTGGGTCAATGACCACCATTGATCAGAATTTCCTCTCAAACAATACACTATCAGAATCATTTTTTCACTTTCATTACATCCTAATGATAGAATTATATTTTCAAGAGACTTAATATGTTGTTCAGCTACCAATGTATTATTAGTTCCATTAAAAGATAGATGCTTCTACCACATTAAGCGATCCAACACAGGTGAATCACACTATGGAACAACAGGTTTCTCTATACAGGAAAGATTATTCATCATAACCTGATTCAGATACCTTAATATGGCCATGATCTGCTCAGTTCCAACACCAGATGTATTGGATTTCTCAATAGGGAAATATCTACATTGGCTATGGTTTTTGATTCCCTTTTTTCCATTAGGTGCCACCACTGAATACTAGAACACACTTAGTTAGCTCATAATCATCATGAATATTGATCCATGAAATAAAATTCCCTCTAATGGTAAATATTCTCAAATGATATAAGTTATTATTATAATTCTCATGTTAGCTATGTTTATTTAAAATATAGTTCACAAGGTTTCAACTAAACTTGATCTGATACCAACTATAACAACCCCAAATCTAGTAACTCAAAACCAGTGTCTAATTTATTACATTGGAATAAGATACAAGGGATAAAATCACCAAGGATAAATCATTTTAGTAGTATTAAAGAACAAAATACATACATTATTTCCATATTATATTAGAAATATCAAATACATAGCATAAGAAACATTATCACATATTTAATATTATTATTAATTTATTTATTCATATCCTAAGGAAAAGAAAAAAATAAACGGTGAGCTTAGATACTCCATAAGGGTTACGTATAGTGGAAGATGCCATGATTAAATCAGTCATAATCAATACGGATAGGTAAATAATTAAAAACACATGTCATTTAATCAATATAATGAGCATTAAATACATACATGGAAAATATAAATGTAGTAATATCAAGTATAATAATAACTAATTAATCAATAAATGAAATGTTTAATTTTGGAAATCATTATCTCATACGTCATTGTTGGCACCAAAATATTACACGAATGGAAGGGACAGAAAAGAAGGTTGGCCCGCTGCCTCGCGAAGCACCGATACGAAGCACCCCGAGCATCGCGGTCTCGCGAAGCTCCAGAGGCGGTAACTCTCCACTAAGGCATTTGACGTTCGTGAGCCCGCCGCGAAGCTCCGGAGGCGGTAACTCTCCGCGAACGAGTTTGACGTTCGTGAGCCCGCCGCGAAGCTCCGGAGGCGGTAACTCTCCGCGAACGAGTTTGACGTTCGCGAGCGCACTGCGAAGCACCTGAGGCGGCGCATGAGTTCTGCTTCGCAGTGCGCCTTGCCTATAAATACTGGACTCCCCCTGAGTCCCAAGATGGACAATCCGACCTTTCGGCTTCTCCTCTCCCGAATCGCGAAGCACCCTTTTCCCCCGGGAATCATGAGCTCCATGAGGTACTTCTACTTCGCGTAACTCCTTCGCTTTGAATCGTTTTGAGCCCCTCTTATGAGAGGGATGCCCTTCGCGAAGCTCAAGGGCATTCGTGAAGGAGGGGGATTCCCAAGGGAACCCGGGCAGCCGCGAAGCGTTTATGCTTCGCGAAACACCCAACCTGTACTAGAGATCCCTATGCTAAGGCAGGATCGCTACACATCGTGAAGCACACTACTTCACAGCACCCTGCTTCGCGAGGCACCTCTTCTTCGCGAGGCAGTGCTCTGCGAATACTGTTCCACTTCGCAAAGCACCCTCCACTCACACCTATTCCCCATGCTAAGGCCAAGGCACTCCACTTCGCGAAGAACACTCCTTTGCTTGGAAATTCCTCTTCCCGTGCGACCCTCCAGGTTTGCATGATGTGATTTCAAAGTCCCACGGGCAATACCACTCATAGCGTTGCTTCACCTAATGCTTCTTCGCATAGTCACGCTAAAGGCTATTGCTTCTTCGCATAGCCATGCTAACGTGGACCCCTCGATGGTTTGCTCCACAACCCCCCTTGACCATGGCCTTGCCAGTACCTTCCCTCCCCCAAGGACCAGAGGGTACCGGTTATGTAAGTCCTAGGGGTGCGGAGTGAACCCACCTCATCCGAGCTATAGGACGTTAAACTTCCAAGCATCACGTTCTCAACACATGACGTTAAATTGTGACCCGACCTCGTGCCTCTCACGAAGGGTCCCCCCAGCTCGAACATTTTTTACGCCACTCGTCTCCACAGGAGTGGAATCACCCATCCACAAGGGATGATATCCTCCTTATTGGAGTGACGTATGTTCTCAGGAGAAGGGCAACCCTAGTTCCCCAACAGATGGTTGCACCCCTACATCTCCGTACTTCCCCACTACCAAGGTCAGTAAAGGGCGTGATAGGGAATGAGGAACCTCCCATAATTGGTCCCAAATCCCACTTTCGTCGTGCTTTGTCGCACTCCGGGCCTCCATCCTAGAGTAAGTCCCAGCACCATGGGCCGCCTAACGCGTAAGCCCCTCTTCGCTTCACATGAACGCACCCTTTGCGGTGTGATCGTCAGGCCCTTGTTGTCTCTTGTTTCTCACACCGAGCATGACTCACATGGGCTTAGAGTTGGCATTGTCCATGACAATACCTCGTCTATCATGACGTTAAACTGTATTCCCTCGTCCATCATGATGTTAAATTTCATGCCCTCGTCCAGCATGATGTTAAACTGTATGCCTTTGTCCCGCATGACATTAAACTGCACACCCATTTGAACTATGAGGTCTTTGATCCATGTCAAGGCATGGTACGTTGGAAGCCACCAAGAGGTTCAAGCCCACCAGTCATCCAATTCACGTCGAGTTATACCTTCATCTAGCATGACGTTAAACTGCATTCTAGTCCGACGACAAGCCGTTGTGACCACCCTTTGAACTACGAGGTCTTTGATCCATGTCAAGGCATGGTACGTAGGAAGCCTCCCCGAGGTTCAAGCCCAACAATCATTGGCCCAGACCGTCTCCTTGTCGGTGTGCCAAGCCCCCCCCCCCCATTTTCACCCGAACTACGAGAACTTTGATCCATGTCAATTCATGGTACGTAGGAATCCTCCCAGAGGTTCAAGCCCATCTCCCATTGGACCAAGGTCCCTCCTTCTTTACGTCAGTTCGCTGACACCCCCCACCCATCGTTTATTCACGTCAGGGTTCACTAACGTCCCGCATGACGTTAAACTATATTCCATCAATCATTTGAACTATGAGGGCTTTGATCCATATCAATGCATGGTACGTAGGAAACCTTCCCAAGGTTCAAGCCCACCACTAGTGGCCCCCCGGGTCTACTTTCACGTCGGGTTCACCATTTCTGTTTCCGACGCTTTCCCCGGGGCGCGCGCATCCATCCGTCTGTGGAGGCGGACGCGCTGCGTTGTGGCCCCGCATTCCCGCTTTCCAAAGGTGGGCGGTGTTTTCTCCTTATTCAGGGATGTCTACTCCTTGATCAAAACGGGATGATGGGATGTCGGTTCTTCCTTCTGTGGATTCCTCCTCAGAACTCATCACCTAGTCCGGGTCTCCCTCATAGATTTAATACGTTGTTCGTGAAACTCTTCCCAGTGCCATGTTTCCATGGACGCCGGTTAATTACACTGCTCCTTTCGGGACATTCCAAAGGGTCCAGTCAGGGCAGCAACCTTCAGTCGGGGGAGTAGTCACGTTGAGACATCAGTAGCGTGTCTGGATGCTGGGGAACCTGGCATGTCTGTCTATTATCCCTGGTCACAGGGCTTCTCGAGGGCGTGGAAGCCCGAGGCATCCCACATCGAGCGTGGGGAATTATATGCCATAGACACATATCTGAGTTTTTCCTCAGCTTCCCGTGTTTAACACAGGGTACACCGCGAGTTTAACGTCCAGAAGAGACGGATCAGTCTGATCGGAGCATTATCTAGAATAGATCAGATTGAGGGATTTCCCTTGAAGGGGTGCCGATACCGGGACAAGCCCATGGGCGGCTGTGAAGAGGAGCGTACCGACATGGTCTCACTGGGATATGACGGTCCGGGCGAGAATCAGGGTGGATGATGGATAGACGAATGAAGTGGAAGGGGGTAATGGAAAAGAACCATCTCAAGGGAAACATTGAAGTTGGGATTGAGCCTTGAAGGGGCTTCCTACGTATCCCTGTGGCAGAGAATCAAAGTCCGCGTAGTTCAGGATGGTGCTGGTGAACCGATATGAGGGTGGACCTTGGTCCGATGGGCATCATCAGCGAACTGACGTGGATGGGGAGGACCAGGAGGGTCCTAGTGGTGGTGGGCTTGGACCTCGTGGAGGCTTCCTACGTACCATGTCGTGACATGGATCAAAGACCACGTAGTTTATAGGGGCTTTGTCGGTGAACCGACGTGAAGGTGGACCTTGGTCCGACGGGTGGTGGGCTTGAACCTCTGGAAGGCTTCCTACGTACCATGCCTTGGCATGGATCAAAGTCCTCATAGTTCAGATGATGGAATTCGTCAGTGAACCGGCGTGAAGGTGGACCATGGTCCAATGAGAGATGGGCTTGAACCTCGGGGAGGCTTCCTACGTACCATGCCTCTCGGCGAAAGCGTCAGAAACATAAATAGTGAACCTGATGTGAATCTCTTCTCCTCAATGTGGAGATTAGTAGCGTTCGAGACACCAGTAGATTGACGTGTCACCGGATCTAGATATCTGGAGCCTAGTCCCGCCAAGAAAATAGCGGGCCTATCGTGAAACTCACCGGAAGTCGGGGCAGTAGAACGTGGGGCACTCCGTTCTGCAGCGTGTTGGCGTGGATCCTTCTTACAGACGTGGAGAATGGAAGGACACTGGGGCACTAGTTGTCAATCCTTTTCCTCGCAGTGCTGATGAGTTGATCCCTTCATTTCTCAGGAACCAGGTTGTTGTTACAGAGACACGATCACCGCCCGCTCGCCTACGCAGGGGCAGGGGCAGCATTGCCACAGCCACCCCGCATGGCGCCGCTACCACCACGACATCCGCCACATCGCGAAATACGGGGCGCCCACATCCCCTTTCCCCATCAGAGGTCATCCAGCGAAGGGTGATCAACAACCTCGTACGCAGGTACGAGGAAGAAGGGGTCATCCCAACTCGGGATATGGCCCGCCTGGACCTGGAGGCATCCAGGCCCTGCTGCCAACGCCGCCCTAACAGGCCGCGCAGGGAGCCCCTGCTCCCCACCCCAATGTTCAACCGTTTCAGGAGCCTGTCCCCGGAACGCATTGACGACTCCTCGCCTTACGCTGATGAGGAGGGCGCCGTCCGGCTCATCCCGCTCAGGGTCCCGACCCAAGGGCTCTAAGCAAGAGCTCATGTCCGGCCGCGTCAGCGCCGCCGTCTGACTCCGCAGGAAGAACAGGCAGGCCATGCCCCTGCACCAGCTCGTCTGACCCGATGTCAGTGCTGGGCCCGGGCTGAGGACGCTCGCCCAGATGCGTCAACGTCAATAGCTACAGTGGCCCACGCCACCGCCGACGTGCACCATGAAGTCCCTGCATACACTGAGCAGGGGCACTCCTTCACCCAACCAGGATCGAGACCCCAACTGCCCCACGGGCAGGCTGGGTTGACTCTCCGGGTTGCAGGCCCAAGTGGTGATCGCCGCGAACTAACCCACAGTGATGTCACCTCGTACGGAGGCCCTCCCCGTACCACTACTCCACAGAGCGTGGGCCTTCCCCGCTCTGAATCTCATCATGGAGGTATGCCTCATGCTACCCCCATCCCGAAGGAAGACCTGCCCCGCGGTAGTGACGCTCGGCGCGGAAACCTTTCCCGCGCCCACTATACAGGGTATGGAGTTCATCCTCCTGCCCCTGACTACCGATCTGAAGGCACTGTCCATCCGGTCCTTCTCCAACGTGGGGGCCCTCCCTACGTCCTCTCTGCAACCGGCGAAGGTCCTCCTCACCCCAGCAACTCAAGGAGTGAAGGTCAGCCTCGCTCCGCCCTCATCGACCATGGAGGTCCTCCCCATGCTCCTGCAAATTCCAACAGAGGCTCCGCCCACATGGGTGCTATCCATGGAGGTCCTCCCCATGTACCCTTCGACATATGCCCTGGTGCCCCTCGCACCTCGGCTATCTCGAGAGGGGGCCCTCTCCGCCACGGTGCCAGCGCCGCCCTGAGGCTACCTATTAGGGATCAACCTTGTTTCAAAGAGCCACCCCGAGGCAGGAGAGAGGGTCGTCGCCGCCACAAGAAGAGTCCTGTGAAGGCCCAGGTGGAGATCAAACCTTCCCGCTTCTCGGACTCTGAATCGGAATGCGACTCAGCAATGGAACCATCTCCCCGCTCCTCTGTATCAAGGACGGGGGCAAGAACCAGGCGCGTTAGCCTCATTCTCCCGGAATATGAGGTCCACCAGATTCCCATCTCCCTCCGCAGGTACATCCAGGAGGAAGAAATCTTGGGAAGTCCGCAGGTCTCGACCGTGAAATCACCACCATTGTCACCTGAAGCACCCTCTACCTCTACCAGAGATCACGAAGAGATATTTTGGTGGCCAACGGTGGTAGAGCGACGACATGACCTATCGCTGGCAGTCGTGACTCATGTGCTGGAAGTTGTGGCTATCAGCCCATCGTATCATGACATCATGTCCAGGTCACCTCACTCTTCAGAGGATGGCCCGGAATTCGGCGGAAAGTCATCTCGTTCACCGTATTCTCCGCCGCCGAGTTTACTATCCCAGAGGTCCGCCTCAGTACCGCTACCAGTCCCTCAGCCGCCCCCGATTGACGAGTGGGGCAATACAGGTCCAGACCCCGAGTCTGAACCTAGGAGCTTCTAGAGTATTCTCGCAGCGGATTACTTCCCGGAGAAGTTCTAGTCGATGGCGGCGCTGAACTTTCGCGCACTAGAGTCCCTTACCCCTGAAGAAGTGGGGTGCTTTTGTCGAACCCTATGGGCGACACACTTCCACCTTCGTTACGAGCGGGTGGTGTACACTAGAAGTCGAGATCACTTCGAAGAAATCGGCAAGCAATGTCGCCTGATCGACTTGGCCGCACTCCTTGTGGCCCAGCACCCTGAGTCGCCAGGCCTCCAGAGTGCCCTTCAACTGAAATGTGTTCACAGTTTCAAAGTACTCCGCAGAATCGTCAGGAAATCTACCCCCCATGTGCAAGTTCATGGTTGGGGATGCTATGCCGCTCTCCTCTTCAACCCTATCCGACGGCAACCCGATTCGTTATGCGACATCGAGGAAATTCCCTCAAGAGGGGTCATGGTCCACATGGATAACGTATTGGACAAGGAAGATGAGCTTGAATTCATTGATGGAGACTTACCCCCCGAGGGCGTACAGCCACTACTGGACCCATCAGGGATGGTTACCCGTCAGCAGAGGAACCTGCTAGGCCTCCCCGTACCCACCGAGTTGCTGGTACTCGGTTGAAATACCGGCAAGGGTAAGGAGCACATCGGAACTGCCAAGCACTCCGACCCGTCTGCCTCTGTGCATAAAACAGACGAAGATCCTGAGAAGGCCACGTTATGCCAGCAGCTTACTGAGCAGAAGAGGCTGGTTGACGAACTCTTGGCTGAGCGCGCTGCAGAGCGGCGACCCGACTATGGCAATCCCAGGCCGGGGCAGCAAGGGCAGGAACAATTTCCCCCCGGTGAGATGCCTACGGGAAACCCTGATCATGCAACTTCCATAGACAGGGCAGAAGCCGGAACTTACGGCAAGAGGGCATGATACGTCTCGCCAAACCCCCCCGAACGACGGGGTAATCTAAAGAATCCAGTCCGGGTTCCCCTAGTCGCCCCACAGGTCGTTCCGCCAGTTGATCCACAAGCTGCCAAAACCATCTACTGTGTTGAAGAACCTGGCAATGCACTTGTGGTTAGGGATCCCCGTCAAGACAGGGACCCCCACCCGGATGATCTTATAACGGCACTCACAGCCCGCCTCGAAGCATTGGAAACGCGGAAGGTGGCGGTCCCACCGAATGGCAAGCCATATCCCGCGTGGGTGGATGATATGCCCGCGCCCCCGGGTTTTGGGAACCCCACTTTCTCACCTTTCAACGGGACAGGGGACCCACCACAGCACTTGGCACATTTTTCTTCCAGGTGTGGCCCCATGCTGGGGACCCCGGCTCAGCAAGAATCCACCAAGATCCGATGTTTCGTACAGACATTGGAAGGTCCAGCATTCGTCTGGTACAGCCAGCTCCCTATCAGATCGGTGACCGGTTGGGAGGATCTCCTTCGGTAGTTCCTATACCAGTTCAGCTCCACCACGCAGAAGACCAGCATTACAGACCTCTTCAAGTGCAAGCAAAGTCCTGATGAGCGAGTCGCAGATTTCATCGCCCGGTGGAAGGGACTTACGTATTCCCTCGATATTCCATTGACTCAGGAGAAATTACTGACAATATGTGTGGGGAATGTCAAACTGGATCTAGTACCCTCCCTGATTACCCAAAACTACCCTGGAGGGTTCAGAGATTTCTCAGATAAGGCTCAGCGCCTTGAGGAGGCTCTACAACAGGCTATTCAGGCACGTTCGTTGCCCCCTATGATTCCAGCCAGGAGGACCGCCAGAGCTGAACCCGCCACGGTGGCCCAAATAGAAGCCCCTAGGCAGCTGGAATTACTGCCAGTGGCACCATCCCCGCAACCCCGCAGAGGTCCTCCACCTCAAGCACAGGCTCTTGCCCAGTAGCGACCGCCTCAGAATCGACAGGTTCCCCCGTGCAATGCGCCACCACCACCCAGGTGAGACAATCAGGCGCCGCCTCCTCGGCAGGCCCCTCCGGCCCCTCATCAGGGCCAGGCCCCCAGGGCCCCCTATCCGGAAAGAAGGCACCAGACTTATTCGTTCAATGAAAATCAGGTCCCTGGCTACTTCTGAAGTGCTCTAGAGTAAGGGATTGTGCGCCTGCCTGAGTGCAGAAGGCCGGTAGAGGCGAATCTCACCGATCACCACAACTATTGTCCTTATCATCGGATTCTGGGGCACACCCTCAAGAAATGCTATGTGTCTAAAGACTGGATTCAAGAACAGGTCAACAACAACATAGTTAGGTTGGGCCTGGCACCAGCACAAGTGGCGGGTGTCTTTGCAGGATCAGAGATCGGCAGCGACAGCGAAGGCGAGTGGCAGAAGGTTCCCAGCCACGGATCCCAGAAATACGATGACTGGATGGCTCGAAAAACCGTCGTTCGTGCCCATGGTATCATCCGGGCGCTCCTGAAGCAGCTGGAACCTTCAAAAGAAGTAGCCAGTACCTCTGCATCACCTTCACAGTCGACCTCTTCCCAAAAGGGCAAGTAGTGATGACGCAAGAAGAAGCAACGCGCTCCGCCAGTGTCGTCGTCATCCCGCACTCTCGGCGACTTTATGCCCCCTAAAATGGGATTCCTCCCAGAATCCGCCTGGTGGTGGATGACTCCTCGAGTGACAGTCAGGGGTACGCTTCGGTTAACACCGTGGAGATGGTAAATCCCTATATGACTCCCGACGAGGGGGGACGCCAGGCGAACCTCCCCAACGTTTCCAGCCGACGTCAACATCAGCGGAATCGCAACCACGCCGGTCATCGAGGTATGTCAGCGGGCACTTTCAGCCAAGCTGTACACGCTACTGAGACTAGACAGCAGGCTCAGCGCAGAGCTCAGCACGCGCAACCCCATCTAACACCCTCAGCTCTACCTCCACCGCCATTTGTGCTACTAGATCAGGGAGAGCTGCCTCGTTCGTATCACAGTCAGTCTTGCCCGGCTACAGGCCAGCCTCCGTTGTCCGATCCTAGTCCGGTGTCTACTCTCCAGGCTTCAACTAGTAGGCAGCAGGATGTACCCAGTACTAGCCGATCGCCGGTTCAACCGGCAGGACCTGCTATGCCTCCAACTGCCGAATGACCTCCTGTAGGCAGAGGTTCTCATTTGGCACGAAAGTATGATGTCCTGAAGCACCTGGCCAGCATTACGGCAAGGTTTTCTATCCTTGAGGCCCTTCGCCTGTCATCTGAAATGTGCGAGGCACTTGCCAAGGCCCTAAGGATCCCCCTCCAGTTTGAGATGGAGGTAGCAGCTGCAGAAGCCTTCCATACCGAGATAATTGAGAACGCCGAATGTCAGACGGTTATCTCATTCTCCGGTGAAGATGAGGACCCTCCTATATAGGGGCATATTCGCCCGTTGTACATCACTGGCCACTTCAATGGTGTGTAAGTCCGCCGCTGCCTCGTTGACACGGGTTCCGGAATCAATCTAATTCCGACTCAGACGTTGCAAAAGCTGGGTCTGTCTGAAGGTGATTTAACTCCCTCTAACCTCAGAATCTAGGGGTACGATAGGACCGAGCAAACCCCAGTCGGCAAGATCCTCCTGAAGACTCAGTTCGGTGTCTTAATTGCCAGCACCGAGTTCATGGTCGTCTCTCAGGACACCGCCTATAACGCGTTGATGGGTAGGTCAGGGCTCCATCTGCATGCAGCGGTCCCATCGCTGTATCACCAGTGCCTCAAATACTCACTCAACGGTTGAGTAGGCGTGCTTCAAGGAGATGCGTCTCCTTTCGCCTCTTGTGAGGCCCGCTATCTGGATGCTGATTATTACAAGAGTAAGGATAAGAAAATCCTAGTAAGTGAGGATGAACCCACCCCGGTCACAAGTGATCCTTGGGAAAGCATGGATGACGCCTACATCCTCCCGATCCACCGATTGGAGGCCATGACCCCCGATATGGGTCAATGTTTTGTTGTTTCGGGTACACAAGGAAGGCATGTTCCCGTGTCCAAGCGACGGTGGAAAATCACCTCGTACTCCTACATCAACCAGGCTCAGGTGATCCCGGAACCTCCTACCCCTGTACGGTACTGGAATGTCAAGCTTATGAAAACGGCGGTACGCCATATGTGTCTCTTCCACCGGGCTGGAATCCACCGACTCAGGCCGACATGTCACCACTGCTTTGATATCATCAAACGTGGCCCCTTAAGCCGAAGGCCAGATGGGATAGGGTCGACTGCCTTCATTGCTATGGTCTCAATGGTGAGTGAGTCTCCTGATAGGATGACCACTGTTTCCCGAGCTGGCACCAGCTGCCCATCGGGCTTTGATATCCCAGGAGTATCTCCTGTCATGGGAAATCCCCCCACGGGTGGAGAGGAAGACCTGGAGGATGCTCCCCCTGCCTTTGAGGAAGGCGTCTCTAAAACGGTTGATGAACTGGCATAGGTGAACCTTTGAAGCGAGGCAGATCCGAAACCCACATTAATCAGTGCAGCCATGTCCCCCGAGGAACGGCAGAAGTACGTATACTTCCTCAAACAACACCGTGACGTGTTTTCCTGGAGTTACAACGAGATTCCAGGACTAGATCCCCAGGTATCTGTTCACCGTCTGGGCCTCCCAGCAAACCATCGTGGATTTAAGCAGCCTCCCAGGAAGATGCACCCTTCTCATGGTTCTATGGTTGAGGCCGAAGTTGACAAGATTATCAAATCCAACTTCTTCAAGGAAGTCCAGTACCCCAAGTGGCTTGCCAACATTGTGCCAATCAGGAAGAAGAATGGGAAGATCAGAGTCTGCATCGACTTCCGCGATCTTAATCGCCACTGCCCAAAGGATGACTTCCCACTCTCGGTGACGGAGTTATTGATTGACACCACGGCCGGGTTCCAAGCTCTCTCTTTCATGGATGGGTATTCCGGGTACAACTAGATCCGGATGGCCCCCGAGGATGAGGAGTCCACTGCCTTCAGGGCTCCCCAAGGTACCTTTTGCTACCAGGTTATGTCATTCGGCTTGAAAAATGCAGGTGCCACTTATCAGAGGGCCATGCACCGCATATTCAAGCCTATTCTTGGAACATTGGTGGAATGCTACGTGGATGATTTAGTGGTCAAATCATGTCAGCGCCAGGACCATCTCAAAGACCTCGAGAAAGTGTTCGGTTTCCTCCGTTCCCGTCACCTGAAGATGAACCTGTTGAAGTGTGCCTTCGGGGTCACCTCTGGGAAGTTTCTGGGCTTTTTTATTAGATACTGAGGCATTGAGATTGACCCAGAGAAGATCAAGTCCATCAGCCAAATGACTCCCCTAAGCAACATTCGGGAACTTCGAGGCCTCCAAGGCCACTTAGCCTATATACGCCGATTCATCGCGAATCTGGACGGCAAGTGTAAGCCCTTTTCCCGGCTCATGAAGAAGGGCGCCGCCTACGAATGGGATGAGGAGTGTCGGACCGACTTCAAGGAAATCAAGCAGTATCTGCTCCAACCTCCGGTTTTGATGCCACCCATCTTCAGAAAGCCACTGGTCCTTTATGTGACCGCCCTGGAAAGATCCCTCGGTGCGCTGCTCGCCCAGAAGAATAACGAGCGTACTAAGAACATTCTATACTATCTCAGGCGCATGCTTCTCGATACGAAGTTCAGATACTCCCCTATCGAAAAAAGCTGCCTTGCGCTCGTCTTCGTCATGCAGAAGTTGCGACATTACCTGCAGCACCATGAGGTGCAATTGGTCTCCCGGGTAGACCCACTAAAGTACATCCTGAACTGCCCCATGCTGACTGGCCGACTAGCATGGTGGGAGGTGATTCTCTAGAAGTTTGATATCAAGTTCGTACCTCAGAAGGCCATTAAGGGATAGGCGTTGGCAGACTTTTTAGATGCCCATCCAACCTCCGCGGATCAATCCCTGGACCTGGATTTTCCTGACGAGATGATCCTCTCAGTCGATCGTGTCGTCCCGTGTTGGAAAATGCATTTCGACGGTGCCTCCTGGAGCCCCACCGGTAGGTGGCTCAATGATCCCAAGCTCAACAGAGTGGGCCTGGGTATTGTCTTCATTACCCCGGCGCAAGCCGTCCTGCCATACTCATTCCTGTTGTCAGAAGGCTATACGAACAATGAGGCAGAGTACCAGGCTCTCATCACCAGCCTCAAGTTGGCCCTTGAGATCCATGTGCCCCATCTACATGTGAAAGGCGATTCTGAGCTGGTAATAAAACAGGTTAATGGCGACTACATCGTCAGGAAGCCGGAACTTTCACCATTGCTGGAGTACACCCTCCGCCTAATGGCCCAGTTCTCTTCTCGACCAGAGATTACCCATGTCCCACGGTCACAGAACGGTCAAGCAGATGCCTTGGCTGACTTAGCCGCGTCACTCGTAGAACCCGAGCAAGATGATTTGATCATACATGTGGCACACCGGAGATTCATTTCCCCCATCACCCAAGAGGACAATGATGGCCTGCGGGTAAGTCATCTCATTGCCGGACCCTCTACGTCAGGGGTCCCGGGTTCGTCAGACACAGTGGAAGTAGCCACTCCCGACTAGAGGGCACCTTTTGTCGAGTATCTCCAAAATGGTCGCCTCCCGGACGATCGGGCCGAGCGTGAGCGAATCCGACGCCGCGCGCTGCAATTTACCCTCCAGAGCGGCCCCAGTCTTGAACAGATCCTTTATAAGCGGAGCTTCGATGGTGTCCTCCTCCGTTGCATCCAAGGAGTAGAGATTCCTCAAGTCATGCAAGAGGTTCACACTGGTTCTGGTGGCGCCCATCAAGCTGGGCCGAAGCTATCCCATCAAATCCGGAGGTTGGGGTACTTCTGGCCCTCTATGATCCACGATTGTATTGGGTATGACAAGAGATGCCACGCGTGCCAAGTTTACGCCAACTTCCTGTATCGGTCGCCGGATCCCCTCCACCCCACCAAGTACTCTTGGCCGTTTGAAGTATGGGGAATTGATGTAGTGGGACCGTATCCACCGGCAATAGCTCGCCAGTGTAGTTTCATCCTGACTGCTACAGATTTCTTCTCCAAGTGGGCAGAGGCAGTTCCACTCAAATAGGTCAAGGCCCGTTCCATCGTTGACTTTGTGAGCTCCAATATTATCCACCGGTTTGGGGTCCCTCACGCCATCCTCACCAATAACGACACCAACTTTCGAGTGGTTGAACTAAAGAAATTTTATGACAAGTATGACATCTGTTCGAACCATACCTCCCGCTACCACGCGTAGTTAAACAGACAGATCGAGGCGTTAAACAAAACCCTCTCTAACATTCTGAAGAAGATGGTTGGTCAAAACAAGAAAAGTTGGCCAGACAAGCTCCCCAATGCCCTCTGGGCTTATCGGACGACGACTCGCAACTCTACCCAGGTGACCCCATATTCCCTGGTGTATGGAGCTGAGGTCGTCCTACCCATTGAGATCCAGCTACCATCGTTACGCACTGCAGTCTATGATCACCAGACATCAGATGAGGTAGCCGAAATCCGTCTAGCTGAATTAGAATCATTGGACGAGAACCAGCTTCGTGCCCTGTACAATCTGTAAAGGCATTAGGATAAGATAGTGAGGGCCTTCAACAAGAAGGTTCATCTCCGTTCTTTTCTATAGGGCGACCTAGTACTGGCCCTTCGAGCGCCAATGATTCCCGGTAGGAAACCGCCCAAGTTAGAACCCAAATGGGAAGGGCATTATATCATCCATAAGGTTTACCCCAATGGAGAATAATCCTTGGTGACCACGGATGGATAGCACATAACTCCTCCCACCAACGCCAAG
Source organism: Viscum album (assembly GCA_963277665.1). NCBI lineage: Eukaryota > Viridiplantae > Streptophyta > Magnoliopsida > Santalales > Viscaceae > Viscum > Viscum album. The sequence goes on along the minus strand of OY728120.1, from coordinate 564,715,147 downwards.
TTCCTCAAGCGATACTTTGCCTAGGGCAAAAGGGTCATGCACGACCTTAAACTGCATCTTCGTCCTGCAAGACGATAAACTGCAAAATGGTCCCGCATGACCTTAAACTGCACGTTATGGTCCAACACAACCTTAAACTATAAAGTCCTACATGGCCTTAAACTGCATCTTCGTCCTGCAAGATGATAAACTGCAAAATGGTCCGAGCTCTATGACCTTAAACTAAGATCTCCTCCCGTCCTTATTGTAAGATGTTAAACTGCAAGCCAGTCAGGCCTTCCTGACCGAGGCTCAGCCTCAGGCCCCTTGGCCTCCTTGGGCCCCAAGGCCCCCCTTCCTTATTTCAAGACGTTAAACTGCAAGACAGCCAGGCCTTCCTGACCAAGGCTCAGCCTCAGGCCCCTTGGCCTCCTTGGGCCCCAAGGTCCCTCGTCCTTACTGCAAGACGTTAAACTGCAAGCCAGTCAGGACTTCCTGACCGAGTCTCAGCCTCAAGCCCCTTGGCCTCCTTGGGCCCCAAGGCCCCTCGTCATTACTTCAAGACGTTAAACTAAAAGCCAGTCAGTCCTTCCTGACCGAGGCTCAGCCTCAGGCCCCTTGGCCTCCTTGGGCCCCAAGGTCCCCCGTCCTTACTGCAAGACGTTAAACTGTAAGCCAGTCAGGCCTTCCTGATCGAGGCTCAGCCTCAGGCCCCTTGGCCTCCTTGGGCCCCAAGGCCCCCCGTCCTCACCGTAAGATGTTAAACCGAAAGCTGGTCAGGTCTCCCTGACCGCGGTCCGGCCTCAGGCCCCTTGGTTTTCCCCGACTTACCCTCTTGTGGGATTGTATGGTATGGTGTGGGACTATGTCCTCATTCACGTCGGATTACTTGTCGTACCTTACATATCCCCAAATGAGATGCGTCCTCATCCCACAAGACGTTAAACAACATCTCAATAACTACGTGTGGCTTGATTCCCATCTTGATGGGATACGTAGGAACGCTCGGACGCCTCGTCTTGAGCCCAGCCCCAAGCTTTTCTATTCCACTATCCCCCCTGGGAATAGTTTCCTTGGAGGATCTTTGTGTATCGGGGGGTAGGCTTTCTTAGACCCGCTCATACAACCCCGCTCACACAAGGATTTTAATGGTCACACCATGTGCCCACTCCCATTCTTCTATCCCCCCACGTCCTCACCGCATGATGCAAAACTGCATGGCCTTAAAGAACTACGTATGGCTTGATTCCCATCCTAATGGGATACGTAGGAACGCCCGGACATTTTGTCTGTTGGCCCAGCCTAAAAGCCAAAATATTCCCCTCGGGTCAAGACATATGGCAGGGTGCACACTTTTTCCCCAAATCACGTCGAGCAATCCTCGACCCGGCTGCACATCCCCCCTGGAGATGTTTGCCTCTTTCGTGGATGGATACAGCTATGCTTCACCCACTCCTTGACTAGGATTCCATCATTTTTGCACACCCAGAGGGACCCCCAAGAACGGCCTGGATACTACGCCCAAGGGCTCTCCTACCGATACGGGCCAACGCCCCCGAGGGTTTTCAAGAAACAAGCCGATACAAGTCCCGCGTTGCGAATTTGGTCAGTGGTCGACACTCATTTTTTTCTCCCATATCAGGTCACCATAGGAACGCTGTGTTTCGAACATGGTCAATAGTGTCCTGGATCTTCGGGTCCACCCCGAGATGTCCCAAAAATCGAGTGCAGTGATTCGTTCTACCCCATCCTGAAGTGACAAACTTCCCCCCAGGTGGTGCTAGCGATCGGGCCCACGGCCCCGATTCCCCTATAAGGGGTGTATGGTGTGGTGTGGGACTATGTCCTCATTCATGTAGGGATCATGTACCATGCCATACGCCTTCCCTTACGAGGCCCAACCTCAGGCCCATTGGCCTCCTCGGGTCCCCGGCCCTTGTCCTCACTGCAAGACGTTAAACTGCAAGCAGGTCAGGCCTTCCTGACCAATGTCTAACCATCAGGCCCCTTGGCCTTTTCGGGCCCTGGCCCAGGTCCTCTCTTATAGGAGTGTATGGTGTGGTGTAAAGTTATTTTCTCATTCATGTCGATTTATTCGTCGTACCGTACACCTCCCTTGTTTGGGGGTATATTACTCCCCCCCTCATCCTGTATGACGTTAAACTACATCTAGAGAACTATGTGTGGCTTGATTCCCATCCTCATGGGATACGTAGGACCACCCGAATGTGTAGGATTCGGGTCCAGCCCCATCTCTCGGGAATCTTCATCCCATCTTGGCCCCTTGGCCTACCCTTCCTCCATGAGAGGATTATATGGTGTGGTGTGGGATTATGTCATCATTCACGTCGGTCTTGTAATGACCACGCCATGTACCTCTCCCTCCTGAGCTTCTTCGTCGATCCCTTTTCAGCGGTTCACTAATGTGCCTAAGAGTACTCTGGTTTATTACCTGGAACTCCAAACTTTACTCGGACACTTCCGCACCCGCTTTCCAGGCTTTGTGTATCCCTGCATCAGGGCTTCCATCATCTTTCACACCCAGAGGGACCCCCAAGAACGGCCTGGATACTATGCCCAAGGTCTCTCCTACCGTTAAGGGCCAACGCCCCGAGGGTTTCGGACAACAAATCGATAAAATCCCGCGTTGCGAATATGGTCAGCAGTCGATGCTCGTTTGTTGTTCCCACCTCAGGCTAACGTGATATGGATGCTGTGTTTCCACCATGGTTAATAGTTTTACTCTCTCTCCACACCAACCCATTATGCCCAAAATGTCGGGTACACAATTCACACCCTTCATCACTTCATCGTGTCCAAGTAGAGTCTCAGAACTCTTGGTACTTTTCCTCCGTGCACGTCTGCATGTTGGGGAAACAAGCCGTGTCGAAGGTGTCCTTCGGGGCTCTCTACCAACTCCCCTCTGATGGACTCCCCAAGTATTGCGATGAGGATTCCCCCCCCCCCTTGTTTCCCACACCGAGTTTAACTCACGTGGGCTTAGGGATTGGGTTGACGTCTGCGCTAACTTGGGAAGTTGTTACCATTCATGGTCCGGGCTCTAAGACCATAAAGTAAGATCCATCCGGAACTACGTTCAGCTTGATTCCCATCCTCATGGGATATGTAGGACTTCCCGGATGCCATGTCCTCGGGTACAGCCCATTTAGGGAGCCAGTCTCTCCCTCATGTTTCACCTCTTACCTCTATATAGGCCCCTCGGCCTAAGGTCTCCCTCTCCGAGTGGCGTACAATGTGATGTGGGATCATGTCTCCATCAATTGTGTTTCATAACATTGCGCACATTCCCCGCCTAGCATCGTCTCTGCTACGTCTGCACTGCATGACAATAAAATGCATGCTTGGTCCTGTCATACGACCCTAAACTGTGACATTATCATCCTGGCCGCACGACGAAAAACGGCACTGCATTGTGGTGACCTCATTGTAGAGGACATCACGTTGGGTATTGGTCACGTGCCATGCCATTTGTCAACACCCATCATGGCTTGACCCTTGTGGCGACACCACGGCCTACTACTCTAGGCCTGTCGCTTCACACAAAAAAACCACTCACCTTAAAGGACAAACAAGATTTATCAAATTCCACTTCTTTTAGTGCAAGGGCCACGACCGCACTCCCCTTTTCCCCTGGCACTGGTATCTTACCATGTCACCTTTAAGAACTACGTGTGGCTTGATTCTCATCCTCATGAGATACGTAGGAGCGCCCTGGCACTTCCCCACGGGCCCAGCCTAACCTTTGTGTTCGGTCCCTCGACTCGAGCATTTCCCCAGAGAACGCATGGTAAGTAGGGCTTAGGTCCTCCTTCACGTCAGGTTTTGTTGCCATGTGTCCCCTGCTCCCTTTACCCATTTATGGTTTAAGGTATATCAAGAACTACGTGAGGCTTGATTCACATCCTTATGAGATACGTAGGAGTGCCTGGGCACTTCCCCGCGGGCCCAGCCTAACTTTCGCTTTCAGTCCCTTGACCAAAAACCTCTCCCAAGGGGGTTGTGCAGTGTGATATGGGATTACGTCCTCATTCACGTCAGGTTTTTCATTGCACTATACACACCCTCTATTCCCATTCACGCCAGGTGTTTGAGTTACTCCACCATGTGCCTCTTATGTCTCCTCCCATCCATGGTCTGAATTCTATGACCCTAAACTAAGATCTTCCTATGGGAAAGGAATCTGCTCCCTCTGTCTAATACATCTCGTTGTCGTATTCAGATGTGTTTTGACAAAGAGCCCGAAGTGTGGGATTTCCATACGGACATTCCCCTCGTCCCATGACCAAGCTTCGTGAGATAGATATTTGGATCCTCATCCTCTTCCACATCCAAAAGGACCCTCGGACGACATGGATACTAGGCTTAAGGTCTCTCCATGAATTCTAGACCTAAGGGACCTCCAATCGTTTCGGGCCAACGTCCCTACGGATATCTGACAACATTTGTGACATGGTCCCGTGTTTCGAACATGGTCAACGGTCAACCCTCATTTGTTTGTCCCCATTCTAGGCTAACGCGATATGGATGCTGGGTTTCTGCCTCGGTCAACAGTTATCCTCCATCGTCACGCCGCTATCATCGTGATCTGAATCTCGAGCGCCATGATTCACACATTTCCACTTCCTCATGTTCAAGTGGAATTCCATCATACTCGGCTCTTTATCTTCACACATCTAGGTGTGCTAAATGATTGTGTTAGTGTCATTGGGTCGGTATTCACTGAGCGTCCCTTTTCCCTAACCTGCCCCTTTTTGTGTCGTTAAATTCCCACCACTACTTCTTGTTTCCCACACCGAGCATGACTCACGTGGGCTTAGTAGTTTTGGCGGGATGTGTACCAACACGCCCAGGCTTTTCATCGTCCCGCATGACGTTAAACTGCGCTTCAAGAACTACGTATGGCTTGATTCCCTTCATCATGGGGTACGTAGGAACGCCCGACCACTTTGCTTCGGGCCCAGCCTAATCCTCACTCTTGGTCCCTCAACTTGAAGAGTTTCCTCCGGGGATACGTGGTGTGATTTGGACTCCAAGTCCTCATTCACGTCGGCTTCATATCTACCGCACCACATGCTCCCTGGGATCTTCCCTTTTATTCCACGTCCTATTGTATGACATTAAACTACAGGAGTCCGTGTGTCCTCAACGCATGACACTAAACTGCGGTTCTACCCTGAACAAGCTCAGGATGCCCCATGTTAATCATGGGATGCACCAGAGCCTCTATCAGAGAGGATTTCACCTTCCAGTGTTGGTCTTTGACTGCACTGTGCTTCCAGAACTACGTATGGCTTGATTTCCATCCTTATAGGATACGTAGGGACACCCAGGCATTTCACCTAGGGTCCAGCCCCAGGAATCATAAAATCCTGTTCCTCCCCCTGGTCGGACCCCTCATAGGGGACCGTGTAACTATGACTCTGCCCTAAACAAGTTCAGAATACCCCGAGATTACATTGGGAATCGGTAAATCCCCTCGCCAGAGAGGCCCTGTCTGAAAGAAGGAATGATCCATGATCAAACCAATGTGCCCATATGGTGTACTCCCACCACGGTGGTGTAACTACCTAAGTGTTGGATTCTGTTCGGACAAACCATCTCTCCATTTTCCACGCTTTGCGTGCCCCTTATTCGGACCCTCGTCCCCTTTCATGTCTCACGGGACCCCCTAACGGCCTGGTCTCATGCCGCATCGGCTCACCTACCGTCCTGGGCCAACGTTCCAGAAGACTGGTCATGTTTGGAAGGACCCCCTAACAGTATGGATGTTTGACTTCTGGTCTGCCAACTGTCCTGGGCCAATTTCCTGAAAGATTGACCGACAATATTTGTGACATGGTCCCATGTTTCGAACATGGTCAACGGTCAACCCTCATTTTTCCCCCATTACAGGATAACGCAGTAAGGATACCGCTTCTCCTCCATGGTTAACGGTTGTCCCTTATTGTCACGCCATCCCCAGTGTTCCGAATCTTGGGTATCGTGATTCACACTTCCCATTTTCATCTGTTTGGACCGATTTCAGCGCCCCTGGTGTTGCACCGTTCGTGCATAAGAGCACGCAGAGGAAACGGTAATTCAGCTGTCCTGAAAAGTTCCTTCTCCGGTCAAGCCTCTCCCATCTTTCGGAAATCCGGACTGGTAATCTGAATCCCGGATTCCCGGAGCATAGTCTCCACTCCTATGTTAGGTGGGACGAGAAGGCAACTATCTCTTGTTTCTCACATCGGGCTCGACCCACGTGGGCTTGGGGAATTATCGTCGAACGTCCCGCAAACATTGTAGGGATGTAATGAGGCGATTCAAACAGTGGAAATCGTGCGCGCTACGGCATTCAAAACAAAGAAAGAAAAAAATTGAAGCACGAAAGTTCCAATAAAAGGTTTTTGGTTTATTACAATACCTGTGGGTCGACTCCCCCCATGGACGGGTTGACCCCGTCAAAAGAGAATTGCAGCTCTGCCACCCGTTGGCTTGTGGCGTCCAAGGCTTGCTTCCACTGACTTAGCTCCCGCTCCTTCTCAGCAGCGGCGGGGTGCAGTTCGTTAGCCCTGGATTTGGCCCTCTCTACGTCATCTTGAACAGCAGCCATCTTCCCAGAGGCCTGCCTCATATGCTCTTCTGCCTCTGCCAGCTGGGCCTTCAACCGTGAGATCAGCTCAGATTGTGCATTAAGAGAGGCTGAAAGCTCATCTGCCCGGGTCTGCATCTGTTGGACCTCACTTTTAGCCTCCTGGAGCTTCTTGATGTTGGTCGCCTTCCTCCGCTGCCATCCCACGCTGAGTTCGCGATCATGCTCCCGGATCTTCTCATCCATAAGATCTCGGATGAGTGCATGAGGACGTTGGGAATCCACTCCCCCAATGCACAGTTCGCGCAACCGCGAGCGGAGTCTGTCCATTTCAGCCAGCCATTGCGCTTGGGGGGTGTCCTTGATGAAGCGTGTGATTAGATTCCACGACCGGCGGCGGACTATGCTGCTGTATTCCTCGTCGGAGGCCGTTTCGTCCCAGTCTACGCGATTGGCAGGCTCGTAAGCAGGATACGCCCGCAGGAAATCCTCGGCGGGATCTACATCTGGTGTTGAGTCCAGTACGACATCTGGCGCCGAAGCAGGCGTGACAGGACTGGGACCGACCAGTTGATCCTCTTCATTGGAGTCCACCTCGATGACTTCGGGTATGACCCTGTTGGTGGTCCCACCAGTGATGATGTGTGTTGCATCTTGAGGAGATGGGGGGACTATTGCCACCATCACCGGCATGCCCCTAGGAGGGACGCCACCAGACATCCCAACTAGTCTTGCCGCAGCAGCCCATGCCAGTCGAAGAACTGTACGACAGAGAGGGACATGAACGTTAGTTGGCATAGTCTACATATGACGACAAGGAAACCGGTTGAGGAAACTTACAGAGATCAACCTCCTGGCGCTGCTCTTGATCCGGTACTGACGGGACCCCGAGGTGAGGCCCTCCATATACTATTGGAAGTTCTGGAGATTCTGGAGGAGCCACCTCGGGTGCTCTGGTCCCACCAGACGCGGAACTGGACGCAGCCATAGGCGCGGGTTCTGAAGGTCCCGCATCATCACCTGCCGAGGGGTGAGAACGAGGCATGCGAACAAGTTCCTCCTACATGGTTCAAACATCAGTGAGAAGTCCATAGTGGCCCAAGAACGGACCGTAAGGAAAGAAGTTCAGAATGCTACCTCGAGAGCCTCTGCAAAATCGTCGGAATCTGAGCCTTGATCTTCGACCTCGCCCTCCTCCAACGGGCTCCCTCCTCCAGCATCATCCTCCCGAGAGGAGTCCTCTGATTCTTCCGGCAGGGGGAAGCGCTCCCTCAGATCGGCAACCAATAACTGTGGGGGGACCATTCGATTCAGCAGTACCCTCACCCGGTCTGTCATTGGGCGAGGGACACCACTGGACTGGACATAATCCTCCAGCTCGTCTAGGTATTGCTCTGCCTCCACTGGAGACACCATGAATCCAGCCCGGACCGGGCCTATGCCCGGTAATTCCATCCCGAGGCGATTCAGGTGGGCCCATATCTCGGGTGGGCTAAGGAATTTCCGGTTGACATCCCAAATGTCCCAGGCTTCCGGGAAGACGGCATCCTCTGCCACATCGATATGGCGCAGGCGCTTCCCTGGAGCCTGAGTGGATATCCTACGAAATTCCCTCAGTGGTTGCCCCTCCGGATGGCCCTTCTCTTCCGGAATCACTGGATCCGCCGCTGCTGCCACACCCTCGGCCGGTGCTGGTCTCGCCGCCATGGCAGCCCCGCTACCGCGACAGGCCCTAACTGCCCTCTGACCCCAACCTCGAGATAGAGGAGGCTCTCCGTCACCGACCCGAATAGTCGGCTGCTTCAGCATCTCCCCTGGGTAAGCAGATTCCGAACTAATGGCATACTCCCTCACCAATCCGAAAGCGGCAGTGGATGGAGGAAATGAAATTCGAATCTTCCCATCTTCCTGTGTGAACATGAGCCACAGCTGCCTCATCACACATGGGTCCTCCTCGTGACGCACCTCCTAGTAGACCTGTGGGGTCAACCACTGGAGGCACCGGAACTGCCTCGCAAACCGATGCAGGGTGTACGGTTCACAGAGTGGCTCACGATCTACTCGTTCCACAAAAACTCCACCTAGAAAGGCCAGGAGGTAAGCCCGATGTTCTTCCGTTCCCCACCCGTCATCAGTAAGTATCCCCATCGGCAATGGGAAGGGGTGGAAATTAAACTCATCTGCCCTCCACACCCGATTCAGCACCATCGGCACGGTTAGTTTGAAGGGGAATCTCCCGACCGCATTCAGGATAGAGGGGCTGAAATTTGATCCCGGAGGAGAAATGGGGTTTGGATACTCATAAATCCCCTTGATGTGCGCTGTGATCCACCCATACAGGAGGTGGAAGGGCCCGCATATCCTTGGCGGCTTCTTGCCCTCACTAATGTGACGCAGCATTCTATATAGTTTGGCAAGCATTGGAATCCCCAGATTAATCCGCTGCCCCATGGCCAACATGGACGCCATAATAAACGAGCTGGGCCGCACCCCCATGCTTGTATCCCTCACCGGTAGAATCCAGCCGCAGATGAGAGCCGCGATGAACGCCGCCATCCTGACTATCGGTTGTTGTTCAGTGCTGACACTGAAACCCCAAGTCTTCCATTGGATATCCTCCAAGACCCGCCAATACAAGTTCCCCTTACCCCGTTGGGCCGCCCTCGGACAAGTTCGAGGCCTCAGAGGGAACTCTCGATTCTCTGGGAAATTCAGGAAGCACTTGAACCATCTCCTAAAGTGGACATCCCTCACTGCCTCCTTGTCCTCTCCAGGGATGAATGCCATCAGCACTAACGCCAGTCGCGGCATTTGCTCTGTATCCTCCCACGCACTCATGATGGGGAGGAACTCATCATACATGGACCCCAAGATCGGAACCCCAGAAATCTGGTGGACATCCCACAGGCTGATGCCCACCTCCCCGTGATGCAGGTGAAAGGTATTGGTCCTAGACAACCATCTTCTCAGTAATTCCGGCATCAGTTTCTTTGGTTGGTAAATGTGGAATTGGGAGGCCCATGCTGCCTCATATAACCCCACTCTCCTCATCTCGGCCCCAAACTCCTCGCATGAGGCACCTACCCAGTAGGCCCAGGCCCAGTCATCAGTAAAGTTGCCGCCCTAGCGCAGGTCCCATTCATCGGACCATCCCTTCTTCGAATCCTGCAAAGCCGCCTTTAGCATGGTACGGTAGAGAGGAGGGGACGTCTCCGGTTGCAGTGGCTTTTCGTCAATATCATTCACATGGTTGTAGAGATATTCAGCGGTGACGGGTGTGAATTCTTCCTGCACATGACCATAGGCCGCCCTGAACCATTGGTGTTGACATGGTGTGCTCCTGAACCAGCAAGCTGGTTCATCCCTACTCGCCTCAGGGATGAAGACGTCATCCCTCAACCTGAAGTCGTACAATGGAAGCTTCTTACACTGTGGATAATCCTTCTGACCCTCCGATGGCAGATCTTTCAAAGAAGCGTGGTCCGAATGGCTTCGGACCATCTCCCCAAGGCCTGAACAGTTGGCCATCTCATCCTGACAGGTGGCATCTGCAAGAACCCCCAATACAGCCTCTCGATGGTCTATTATAGTTCCAGCACTCAGAAAGGAATTTTTTCAGAATGGATCACGAAGCTGGATCGCGAAGACGGCTCGCAAAGGTCAGTCGCGAGACCAAGACGCGAAGTTTGGCCTAGGCCGACAAGCAGAAGTTCGCTTGGCGCGGACGCGGAGTCGGAGACCCGCAGTTCTCCGCGAAGCTCGATTCATGGAGAGCAGGCACGGAGTACGTGGAGCTTCGTGAAATCGAGAGCACAAAAAGACAAGGAAGTCGCGTGAAGACAAAAGAGGTCGACCCCCCTATTTATAGGTGGAGACCCCAGAGCATCGCGGCGTGCCTCACCCGCATGGAGCATCGCGGCGCGTCCGGATCTGTGGCCCCGGTCAGCACTGCGGTCCCCCTTTGCGAAGCCGCATCGTGAACCACCGACAATTTTGGAGATTTTCCCTCAGACTTCAACCCTTCACCCTCCGCGGCTCCAAGTCTGAGGGGGGGAATTTGTTGGAGCCAAAATATTACATGAATAGAAGGGACGGAAAAGAATGTCGGCTCGCTACCTCACGAAGAACCCCGAGCATCGCGGTCTCGCGAAGCTCCAGAGGCGGTAACTCTCCGCGAACGCATTTGATGTTCACGAGTCCGCCGCGAAGCTCCGGAGGCGGTAACTCTCCACGAACGCATTTGACGTTCGCGAGCCCTCCGCGAAGCTCCAGAGGCGGTAACTCTCCGCGAACAAGTTTGACGTTCGCGAGCGCGCCGCGAAGCACCTGAGGCGGCGCGCGAGTTCTGCTTCGCGGCACCCCTTGCCTATAAATACTGGACTCCCCCTGAGTCCCGAGACGGACAATCCGACCTTTCGTCTTCTCCTCTCCCGAATCACGAAGCACCCTTTTCCCCCAGGAATCATGAGCTCCGCGAGGTACTTCTACTTCGCGTGACGCCTTCACTTTGAATCGTTTTGAGCCCCTCTTCCGAGAGGGACGCCCTTCGCGAAGCTAAAGGGCATTCACGAAGGAGGGGGATTCCCAAGGGAACCCGGGCAGCCACGGAGCGTTTATGCTTCTCGAAACACCCAACCTGTACTAGAGATCCCTATGCTAAGGCAGGATCGCTACACAACGCGAAGCACACTGCTTTGCAGCACCCTGCTTCGCGAGGCACCTCTTCTTCGTGAGGCAGTGCTCCGCGAATACTGTTCCACTTAGCGAAGCACCCTCCACTCACACCTATGCCCCATGCTAAGGCCAAGGCACTCTACTTCGCGAAGCACACTCCTTTTCTTGGCAATTCCTCTTCCCGTGCGACCCTCCATGTTTGCACGATGTGATTTAAAAGTCCCACGGGCAATACCGCTCGTAGCGTTTCTTCGCCTAATGCTTCTTCGCATAGGCACGCTAACGGATATTGCTTCTTTGCATAGCCACGCTAACGTGGACCCCTCGATGATTCGCTCCACAACCCCCCTTGACCATGGCCTTGCCAGTACCTTCCCTCCCCCAAGGACCAGAGGGTACTGGTTATGTAAGTCCTAGGGGTGCGGAGTGAACCCACCTCGTATGAGCTGCAGGACGTTAAACTGCCAAGCATCACGTCCTCAACACATGACGTTAAACTGTGACCCGACCTCGTGCCTCTCATGAAGGGTCCCCCCAGCTCGAACATTTTTTACGCCACTCGTCTCCACAGGAGTGGAATCTCCCATCCACAAGGGATGATATCCTCCTTATTGGAGTGACGTATGTTCTCAGGAGAAGGGAGACCCTAGTTCCCCAACGGATGGTTGCACCCCTGCATCTCCGTACTTCCCCACTACCAAGGTCAGTGGAGGGCATGATAGGGAACAAGGAACCTCCCATCATTGGTCCCAAATCCCTCTTTCGTCGTGCTTTGTCGCACTCCGGGCCTCCATCCTAGAGTAAGTCCCAGCACCATGGGCCGCCTAACGCGTAAGCCCCTCTTCGCTTCACACGAACGCACCCTTCGTGGCGTGATCGTCAGGCCCTTGTTGTCTCTTGTTTCTCACACCGAGCATGACTCACGTGGGCTTAGAGTTGGCATTGGCCATGACAATACCTCGTCTAGCATGACGTTAAACTGTATTACCTCATCCAGCATGACGTTAAACTGCATGCCCTCGTCCAGCATGACGTTAAACTGTATGCCTTTGTCCCGCATGACATTAAACTGCACACCCATTTGAACTACGAGGTCTTTGATCCATGTTAAGGAATGGTACGTAGGAAGCCACCACGAGGTTCAATCCCACCAGTCATCCAATTCACATTGAGTTCTACCTTCGTCCAGCATGACGTTAAACTGCATGCCAGTCCGACGACAAGCCATTGTGACTACCCTTTGAACTACGAGGTCTTTGATCCATGTCAAGGCATGGTACGTAGGAAGCCTCCCCGAGGTTCAAGCCCAACAATCATTGGCCCAGACCGTCTCCTTATCGGTGTGCCAAGCCCCCCCCCCCCATTTTCACCCGAACTATGAGGACTTTGATCCATGTCAAGGCATGGTACGTAGGAAGCCTCCCAGAGGTTCAAGCCCATCTCCCATCGGACCAAGGTCCCTCCTTCTTTACGTCGGTTCTCCGACACCCCCCACCCATCGTTTATTCACGTCAGGGTTCACTACCGTCTCACATGATGTTAAACTGTATTCCATCAATCCTTTGAACTATGAGGAATTTGATCCATGTCAAGGCATGGTACGTAGGAAACCTTCCCAAGGTTCAAGCCCACCACTAGTGGACCCCCAGGTCTACTTTCATGTCGGTTCACCGATGACACCCTTTGAACTACGAGGTCTTTGATCCATGTCAAGGCATGGTACAAAGGAAGCCTCCCCGAGGTTCAAGCCCATCTCTCATTGGACCAAGGTCCACCTTCACGTCAGTTTGCTGACGAATTCCATCATCCGAACTACGAGGACTTTGATCCATGCCAAGACATGGTACGTTGGAAGCCTTCCAGAGGTTCAAGACCACCACCCGTCGGACCAAGGTCCACCTTCACGTCGGTTCGCCGACGAAGCCCATCTGAACTACGTGGTCTTTGATCCATGTCACGACATGGTATGTAGGAAGCCTCCACGAGGTCCAAGCCCACCACCACTAGGACCCTCCTGGTCCTCCCCATCCACATCAGTTCACTGATGATGCCCATCGGACCAAGGTCCACCCTCATGCCGGTTCACCGACACCATCCTGAACTACGCGGACTTTGATTCCATGCCACGAGGATATGTAGGAATCCCCTTCAAGGCTCAATACCAACTTCACTATTTCCCTTGCGATGGTTCTTTTCCATTCCCCCCTTCCACTTCATTCGTCTATCCATCATCCACCCTGATTCTCGCTCGGACCGTCATATCCCAGTGAGACCATGTCGGTATGCTCCTCTTCACAGCCACCCATGGGCTGGTCCCGGTATCGGCACCCCTTCATGGGAAATCCCTCAATCTGATCTATTCTATCTAATGCTCCAATCGGACTGATCCATCTCCTCTGGACATTAAACTCGCGGCGTACCCTGTGTTTAACACAGGAAGCTGAGGAAAACCTCAGATATGTGTCTATGGCATAAAATTCCCCGCGATCGATGTGGGATGCCTCGGGATTCCACGCCCTCGAGAAGCCCTATGACCAGGGATAATAGACAGACATGCTAGGTTCCCCAGCATCCAGACATGCTACTGATGTCTCAACGTGACTACTCCCCCGACTGAAGGTTGCTGCCCTGACCGGACCCTTTGGAATGTCCCGACAGAAGTAGTGTAATTAACCGGTGTCCATGGAAACATGGCACTGGGAAGAGTTTCACAAACAACGTATTAAATCTATGAGGGAGACCCGGACTAGGTGACGAGTTATGAGGAGGAATCCACAGAAGGAAGAACTGACATCCCATCATCCCGTTTCGATCAAGGAGCAGACGTCCCTGAATAAGGAGCGAATGTCGCCCGCCTTTGGAAAGCGGGAATGCGGGGCCACAGCGCAGCGTGTCCGCCTCCGCGGACGGACGGATGCGCGTGCCCCGGCGAAAGTGTCAGAAACAATCATGATATATTTACTATCAAGTCTTCGTACCAAGATAGTTTAATTGATAGGTAGGTATACCCCAAAAACCCATTTAATAAGTATAGCCAACAAGTTTGTATCATGATTCCTATTTATGCATCAAGGGAATATATATACCTAGGCCCCACCCATCACTGCATATCTAGTGCATTAATTATATATTTAATTATCAATTTAATTATTAAACAATATTTCTTATCAACAAATTTTCATATTGAGTAAAGAATGTGGAATATAAATATTTACACATTCAGTCAAATAAAATTCAAAGTAAAACACCATATATAAAAATGTTTTATGTTTTAGGCAATAATAATATCCATGATATAAATAATATGGGTATTTAAGAGAAATGTAATTCCAAAAAATCACAAGAAAGTGAATGTTTCAACAGAAAGTTAATAACCACAAAATTAATCAAAGATAAAAGTTAACCATCAATTCATCCGGAATATAGGTTTTGTAATAAAATAATGTATTTTGGAGAAACAAAGAAAATGGAATAAAAGTATTAAAATAATATTGTATTAAAGATTTTTCTTTTTAAAACCATTTAAAACTTGTAAAAGAATATAAATAGAAAAAAATAGGTTATAGTGGCAAGAAATTTTGTTAATTCCATATATGTTAAAATGAAACATTCATTTTGACTTTTTATAAAAGTTGAAAATGATCCATTTAGAAAAAATTATAAATATTAATTTAAAACCTTTTAAAAATTCAATTATAGCATAAAATTTCCTTGATAAATCAGTTGAGTAAATAAAAATGACTTTTGTAAAATAATTTTGAAATATATGGGCATCGAAGAAAAATATACCTAATCAAAAGAGAAATAAGATCAGATTTTCTTTTAAACATTACTTTACTTAATTCAAGTTACAAAGATAATAAAATTTGGAATAAAATATGGAAGATCCCTAAATATCCATAGGTGAAGAAATTTTTTTATAGATTATAATATTTCTTCAATGAAAGTAAGAGCAATCCCAAAAAAATGAGATTATAAAATAAATTATTACCTCTTTATTAACATTCAAATTATAAACCCTTGAAATAATAACCATTAATTTAATTAATAATATTTAATAAATAGATATTAATATTAAATACATCAAATTGGTATTATTTTCTTGACATAAAAGTAAATAGGTGCATAATACAAAATATGTCTCAATGGAGTGGAAATTGAGA
Organism: Viscum album; assembly: GCA_963277665.1. NCBI lineage: Eukaryota > Viridiplantae > Streptophyta > Magnoliopsida > Santalales > Viscaceae > Viscum > Viscum album. The sequence goes on along the minus strand of OY728120.1, from coordinate 564,699,739 downwards.
TGAAATATCTTACCTCAAGTTCAACTTTCATCATAAAGGATTTTAACTTCCTATAATAAATTTAAATTTATAATAAATATTTAACATAATAATATACATATCTATAATATCTTATATGATCCATTTATAACTTATTATAACTCATTTTTTAATAATCTTTTATTACTATCATTATTTCTCGTGTTAACAGCTTCATTTTTCATTTATGTTTTGATTTGGTAGTTAAGGTCCTTATAGTTTGATTATGGTTCTATAATATAAATTGTGTTATTCATGATATAATATCATATATATCCAATATATATTTATATTCATTAATAAAATATAGATATATTAAAATGAATTACACCGTTCATGGAGACGTTAGGTCGTATATACACATGACCGTTGTTTTCACTTTTTGAAGGGTAGAAGAAAATTAAAGGAAATAATAATTCATATTTAAAAATACATTATTATATTATATATATCATATATATTCATTAAATATATCCTTATTACCATACCTTTAAAGTGGAAATGAAAAATAAATCACATCGCTTTGTGGAGGTGGAAGTTCACATATATGCATGAGCGACGTTATCATTTCCCAAAAGATTGGAATATAAAAATGAAGATATGATATTATAATTTTAGAAGAATAATTATGACATAAATATCATATATATTCATTATTTCTATCTTTATAATCATCCAAATAAAGTGTTGATGAAAAATTAATTGCACCGCTACGTGGAGATGGTAAACCATACGTACACATGAGCGATGTTTTCACTTTTCATATGATGGAAAAGCAATGGAAAATGGTTGCACCATAACCATAATAATATATCAATATATTTATGATACTATATTTATTATTTTATTAAGGTTACAATATATTTATACAAATTATAAGAAGAAAGAAATTTGAAAGAGTCAGTAAAGACGATTACCTCTTCTTCGATTGGATTCCTTTAGATCCCATATTAAGGACCATTAGAATGGTATATTAAGAATAGAATAACCTATAATTAATGGATATAAAAGTAAAAAATATAATTGGGTAAGTTTTTTTTATCTATGTTTCTCAAGATTTTGAAAAGAAAAGAGAGAAGGGGTGTCCTTTTATATGTGAGGGGAGGGGCACTCTTAGAATTACTTAAAGTATTAAATTAATATCAATTAATTTTCATATTAAAATGTCTCCATATTAATATAATTAAAATTTAATATGAGGATGAGTCTAAATACTCACATAAAATAAATTTGAACAATTTTTTATTATGTTTTTACCCTTATCTCTTAGTTTTAACCTTTCATTGACCATTTTTAACCTTAACCGTAGTGACAACTATTTCAATATTAAAGGGTTATAATTTTACTTATAAGATGTAAATTGGATCATAAATGGATAAGGGATGAAATTTTTGACCATATATTATCCCTCTTGTTCTGTTTTATGATTTTAATAATTTTTAAATAATTTAATAAAATATTATTTTAATAAAATATCATTAATATCATTTTTGACACTTCATTTAATTAGACTTTAAAGACATCAATAAAAATATGGAATTAAAATATAAACCATTAAAATATCTATAATATATTATATTTATCCATAAAATCCATGGAACACAATAAAGCACCAGAAAAATATTTCTTTTAGATTTTTTAAAATAATTTAATTGATTTTTCTACTACTAGTAAAAGAACTGTGTCACGTTGCGTAAACCTTTATGGTAATTATTTCAATACTAAAAATTAAAAATAAATTAAAATGATAAAACTAATTCATTAATATTATGAATAAGAATTTATAACTGAACATGAGATATTTTTATCCCTTTCACAAAATATTATAGTTATTAAAATCAAGAATGTGTCACTTTTTTACTTTATCTTTTACTTAAATATTACAATGGTAAAAATACAAGTTAAATGGAAAAAATTTCATATGTTCTAATTTTAAATGATTATGGATGAAATAGAAACATTAAATAAAACAAATAAAGTATTTTTATTAATTTTAATCCTTATCACACTAGTTTTTAACATTAATTGCCTAATTTACCCTTTACCATGATGATAAATTTTACCACAGTTTGTATTCAAAATCAATAAAAATAAAAGGTGCCTATTTACCAAATTTGAACCTCCCAATTCCAAATATAGAATCCATTGTATCAAAATCAATTCTAATTAATTTAAAATAAATCTGCAAAATGTGATGAAAAAATGTTTTTCAGAAAAAATGCATTTTTAAACCTAAAAATTGACTTATATAAAAATCATTTAAAATGTTGATACTAATGGAATTAATTTGATTATTATAAATAAAATTTATTTTACATAACTTTAATATAAAATCAAAAATATAATGGTACTTTAAAATTACTTTATTTAAAGAAAATAAATAATAGTTTTGCAAAAAGTGGTATTTTTTCACTATTCATTGAAAAATTAATCTTTTTAGAAAAATAACAAAAAATAAACCTAAGATAATAATGAAATAATGATTTCAAAAATGATAAAACTATATCATAATAGTATTTTAATAGGTTTTGTGGTTTTTTTAAAATTATTGTTTCATGTTAAGGAAGCTATTGAAGAAATTAGATTTATTTAAAGATGAATGTATCATAAAATATTTGGGTGTGGAAATTAAACACATATTGAATTGAGATTATTCAATATTCATCATCCAAAGATTTATCAATGGTTTTACATTAAATCAGATATTATAATTAGTGATTATCACATTCATTTTTTAAGGAATTTATGGTTTTAAAAATATGATTGGCATCGCCAATTATGCTCTCAGTGGGAAGATTCCTTAAGATTGGATGATTCTTAGGTAAATATTGTTAACCTGGAGAGAGTTACAAAATGACTCAAGAGGCTTAATTATGAATCATCAATTCAACTACATCATTGTATCTTGTAATGGTAGAAGTTTGTGAAAATATATTATAAATCCTTTCACTGATATCCACAAAATAGATAAGAGGATTATCTCATAGAGGTCTCCTTACATTAAGTTGAAACAAGGCACAGCCATATATTTCTAGCCAGGAGGCCAAAGAATTTTGAAAAAAAATACAATAAGGAAAAATTATTTTCTTAATATCATCCCTAAATTATTTTATAATATTAGATAGATCTTCCTTGGAGACCCTATGGTTTTCATTCAAGTTATTGTTCAGAATATTAATGCATTTATAAGGGAACACTAGTAGATCAACTAAATTTTTAAGCACTTGAAGTCCATCGCTTGAAATGATCAGTTAAGAGACAACTTTCCTACTCTTGGAAGCAACTGCCTCAACATCAGTATGCCTTTCATACTTCTCATGTAGTGTAATTTATCTATCATACTAAGAATATTCATAATCATATGAATAAGAGACTTGAAATTATTTCAAGATATGTTTCTAGGAGTATTTCATTGCTGGTAGGTTTGTATTTGAAGTAGATTCCCATTGGGTAATTAAGGTGAAAACATTCCTTGTAAAATCATTGGTTTTTACTGAATTTTCCTTAAAAGAGACAAAAAATCATTAATAAAACCAACTAGTTCATATATCTTCTTATAGAGATCTTCCCTACCTCTTTGAGAATTAGCTTGGACAAGATAAATTTTAGATATGATATATTTTTTTGGGACTTAAATAGTTTCCAAACATACCATATCAAATTTTATTTATTTAACTCTCTTGTATAACATTTTCAAATATAAGGATAAATACTTTAGATTAATATAATTATAAATAGATTCCTTTTCAATTGAGGATGAGGCACCAGTAGATGGAAATTTCCTCATGAAATCAAATTAAGAGATTACAATCTTTTTCAGATAATCAATTTTTGTTTTAAATTACTTGGTTTCTTCTATAACAAATTAAGAGATATATAATTAAATAGTTGGATGATTTTTCATCATCTATGATTTATCTTTTAGTATCTATTTCATGTCATCAAAATCAGAATTTGAAACATAATTTTTTACTAGATCTCCCAATTTTCTTTTTATCCATTTAATCTCAAACTTCATAGAATTAAACTCATAAATATCCATTTTCACACATTTTTACATGTCTTAAGTAGATTCATAACTTTTAGGTTATTTCACTATAGGATATGCAGTCCTCCTATAAAATATAAGAGGAGAAGGTTCCTCTAGAGGTCCTCTTCTCCTTGATTTTATAACCAAGTAAGGTTCTTCATTTGTTTCTTCTTCTTCCAAACCAACATGATCATAGATGTTAAGAATTATTCTTTGTTCAACTTTTATAACTTTATGAGATTGGTTAATTGGAAATTCCTCAAGATAATCCACTTACTCTATATTGTGATGGATAATATTTGAGTAAACATTTGTAAGAAAACAAAGAGTTATTGACTCACTAACTTCCATAGACATAAACATTATAAGAGAAACACCAAGGGATACATTATCTTAGGTTTCTTATAGCTTATATTCATCAAAAAAACTCATTAACATTTTCCTGAGGTGCAGAAACCTTAATAGTGGGAACATAATTCTCTTCTTGAGAAACAACATCTCTAAATTATTCACCAACCATAGCTTCCTCAAAATATCTAACATCAACAACAGGTTTCTCCTTAATTTAAACATGATAAATATAATGAAAATTAATTTATTTAGTTGAAACTCTTTTTTCTATTATTAATATATCTAGAGGCTCATCATATATTGAGTCCTCCGATTCATCTTGAACAATAACCGTAGAATAAGGATTCTCCCCCTTAACCTAAGAAGGGATTTCCTCTATCTCTTCAAATCTAATAGGAAATAACTTCCTTATAGAATGGATCTAAAATTATTCAATCTTCTTAAGTATTCCATCTCCAAGAGTATTCAACCCATGACACTTAGTTTCCAAAAACTCATTGAGCTCTAATCCAATATTCTCAAATAGAAAGGCAAGAATTTTTCCATAAGGATAGAAAATCCAAGACTTGTGGTAGGAATAGCACAAATATATAAGTATGTACCTTGGTAATTTTACTTTATTCTCAACTAGAAACATGTAGGGAAGATGAATATTTGGTTGTAGCACTTTATCAAATTCACTATTTCTCTAAATGATCCCAATTTATATAAACATAACTAGAATCATTCTTTTAGCCTCTAAATCCTTAATTGGATTTTTCTCCATGAAAGGAGATCCAAAAATGGATGTCCTTATCTCAACAGGCCACACATCATCTAAACTTACCAGAGATGAATTAAACTTGAAGCTTCCTTCATGTGGGAAATGAATAACTTCATCGAACACCGTAGATAATATAGAAAATATCTTTTCATTGACTTTTGATATGACTAAATTTCTTGCATCTTAGAATATGAACTCGAAATTATTATATAAATCTCTCACTTAGATCTCATAAAAGAAAATATTTCTCCAGTCATCAAATAGAAATTCTCATCCTTGTAAGTTTAATAATTTTCTGTCAACAAATCTATTTGGTATGTCCTGGAAAAATCGATAACTTTTATGCTCATAACTTTGTGTATAACTATTGGACTTTTCAAACTTAATGAGATTCTCCCTTTAACTCTTTTTTATTTCCCCATTATTAGAAATAATTAATCATATTGAGGTTTTAAATATTTTTTTAGGGTAAAAAGGGTTTGTATTTAGCAGAGAGGAAGTTCATTGGTCTGTGATAATTCAAAGTTTTCAATTGATTCAGTATTTCCTATAGAATACATGGAGTCTTCTTAAAAATATTACATGATAAAACAAATAAAAAATTGAAAATTTGATAGGGTTGAAAGTCACTTTATTACTCAATAGATAATACAAGAACTTTAAACATAAATTTTTCAATGAACACAGATCATAAAATATTATATAAATAAATAACCAAACATACAATTAAAAAAATGTAATGAAATAATTTAAAATAAAATAAACCTAATTCAATTTTCAAACTAATCAGTGGGAAATGGTTTGGTGAATATGTCTTCTAATTGATTTTAAATACAAATAAATTCAAGATAAATGTCACCTTTTTAGTATGAAGACTTAATAAATGATATCTTAAATCAATATTCTAGGACCTTGAATGATTTATTAGATATTTAGAAATACTTATGGCACTAGTGCTATCGAATTTTATCGGGATATGACTAAAATTAAATCTGAATTCCATTAAGGTGTGTTTCATCTATAACATCTAAGCACAACATCTATCAATTTAAATGTACTCAACTTTAGTAGTTCATAATGTAAAAAAATGTTGACTTTTTACTTGAATATGCAAATATATATTTTCCTAAAAAGGTACAGGTTTCAGATGTACTTTTTCTAACTAGTCTACAACCATTAAAATCAATATTAGAATGTGGAGTTAAATCAAAATCAGAATATTTTGGAAAAGTTGAAGATAAATAAATTGTTCCTTTTAAATACCATAAAATTATTTTTGAGGATATTAAATGTGATTCATATGGGTTTGATTGAAATATTTCACCTAAACAAACTAAAAATACAATATTTTGTCTACTTTTTGTTAAATAGAGCAATCCCCAAATTATTCCTCTATACATCTTGTTTTCAACTAGTTTTTCAGCTTCATCCAAGTAAAGCTTAATATTAGAACATATAGGGGTTGAAAAATAATTACTAATTTTGAGTATAAATCTTTTTAATAATTCATGTATGTATTTACCTTGGTTTAAAATATTTTCAAAATAATTTTCGGTAAATCTAAAATCCAAGGAAATATTTTAACTCACCCATCATACTCATTTCAATTTTTTTACATGAGTTTTAAAAAATCATTACAAAGTTTTTTATTTTTAGAACCAAAAATAACATCATAAACATTAATTTTCACATGTAAAATATATTTTAAAGATTTTTTATTAAATAATGGGGGGTCTTACAAACCCACAAAAAACCCATTTGATAAAAAAATAACTTAATATTTCATACTAAGCTCAAGGTTCTTGTTTGAGACTATACAATTCTTTGGTAAGTTTTAAAATAGAGTTTTGAACATGAGGGTCTTAAAAACCTAGATTTTTTTCAACATAAACTTCCTCCATTAAAAAATAATTTATATAAGAATATTTAATATCCATATGATATAATTTAAAATCCATATATGATGCATATTCTATGATAATTCTAATTTATGTTACCCTAAAAAATCAGGTTAAAGGTTTCTTCATAATATATTCCTTATTCTTGATTATAACCTCTAATAACTAGTCTATCCTTGTGATCACACCTTGATCATCCTTATTATTTATAAATTCACACTTAGTTATAAGAATAGAAAAATAATAGGGTCTATCAGCTAATCTCATATGTTGTTCCTTTTGAACTAGTTTAATTATTCTTACATAGAAACCACATAATTATCATTACCTAAGGATTATTCCATGGTTTTAGATTCTAGCTAGGAAAAAAGGAATAAAACTCAAAAAAAATAACTACACTTCTTCTAATACTATATCCTTCATATAGGTTTCCAGTTACATTTTCCAAATGATGTATTTTAAGGGTCGTAGTCTTCCTAGGAAGCACACTTTTAGGTTCATTAGTTTCTTCCCTTTCAGAACTAGATTGTTCATGATCATGTACCGGTTTACTATCCATGTTATTGTCAAATAGAGGCTTGGGTCTCAAGTTATTCATTGAATCAATAAATTCATAAATTTGATTTTGTTTGTCATTAAAAAGAACACTTTCATCAAACTTCACATGAATAGATTTTGTAACAATCCCTAGCTTTTTATTAAAAACTCTAAAGGTTTTAAAAGTAGTATAATAACCTAGTAATATTCTTTCATCAGACTTTGGATCAAACTTACCAAGATTATCCTTGGTGATCAAGATATATAATTCACATCCAAAAACCTTAAATTATTCAACTTTTAGTTTTTTATTATTTCATATCTCATAGGGTTTTTTCTTCATGATAGGCCTTATTATAACTTTATTGACGACATGGAATGATTTTTTAACATCTTTATACCAAAAATGAGTAGGTATACAATATTCACACAATATTATTCTATAAATTTATTACAAGATCTTGTTTCTTATTTAAATAAAACCATTCTATCGAGGTGTTTTGGGGGTAGATAATTTATGATTGATTCCATGTTTTTAGAAAAATGAATTAAATTCTTGATTCTAAAATTCTGTCCCATGATCAATTCTAAAGTAAATAATTTTAGAAAATTTTTAATTTTGAACAATCTTATAAAAATTATTAAATACAACACAATATTAAATTTTAGTTTTCAATAAATAAACCTAAGTAAATCTTGAAAAAACATCAACCAAAACATATCAAAATATTTTTCAGGTAGGATTACTATCCTAAAATGTCAAATGCCAATAATTTTTTCTTTAGTATTGTCACAAAATGTGGAATTTCCTTCATCAATTTTAGATAGTGAGTTAAAGTTTGATAGATATCCACTCATATGTCTCAATAGCTGCTATCCATAAACCATTTTTCATTATTATTATTGTGGTTTGTTCCTTATAGAAAAAAATTAAAAAAGAAGATGTTTTGGTAACCAAATTCTCTTAGGTCTAGTGATGTTATCTATAAAATATTTGGGAACCCAAATATACTTATACTTTCTATAATTTAAAGATTTATATTTAGATAAATTTATAGAAATAAATGCCTTATTTATTCCACATATCAAATAATATATTAGTTGATATTCATTTTTAAAATGACCATTTGTGTCATAGTGAAATCAAGTGATATTATAAATGTTTCTATTTTTATAACTTGGCACAAAATAATTTTTATATGGTTATAGTTCATCCACTTTACTTCTTATTCCATATTATTATTTATGTTCTATTTTTATACCAAGAATTTTATTTAGATAGTTCTCTCAATTAGTAAAAATACAAGAAGCATCCTTTAAATTTTTAACTTCAACCATTAATTGTTTTATTTGGATATCATATACAGCACAGCTATAATTATAATCATATTGTTTAAATTTTAGTCTAGAAATCTGTTTATTTAAAACTTCCTCTTTATTAACAAAAGCATCATATGATTTATTAAAAGTATTGTTCATATTATTCAATGAATCACAATGGTATTTTAACATATAAAAATATTTGTAACACCCCAAGTGTCACTTTTATGTATGGGTATTTTATGGATAGTTTAGCCCCTCAATTTATAGGTGTTTTAGAGAGAAAAGGGTGTAATTTGGGGACTTTTATAGGTCGTGTGGTTAAGGAGCATAGTTATTTTAACTGTGTAGCCTAATTGTGGATAACACGCATCTCATAATAGTGGATAAATTCATGGTTATCGCACAATTTTTTTAACCATGCAAGTAAACCATGCAATACACTTGAAGAGGGGTGTTTTTTTCCTTTCTACTTTTTAAATTGAGGTTTCACCCCATGTATTCTACCATTCAAACCCCAAAACTTGGACACCTTACATGGTATCATCTCCCTATCCAAAGCTCCTCCAAGGTGATTTTGAAGTACTTTCTTGGTGATTCTTTACCCAGTTCAAAATTTTAGGGCTACCCCCCCCCCCTTATTATTTGACTTTATCTCTTGTCCCCTTCTTATATAACCCTAGTGGACATGATTGGATGATTTTCATGCCTAGGTTTGTGCTAAATTTGATTTTTTGTTTTATAGGGTTTGTGATCACTCCTTAGAGACCTAATTTTGGTGGATTTCTCCAAAGGAGACATGATTCCTCCACTTGAGGTAGGTGTTTATGATTCATTTACTTTTATTTAAGAGTTACATGAATGATTTATTCATTAATCTATTTTAGATTTAAAGTAATTATTTATATGATAGCTAGTTTAGATTTTTCAAAGGTTTTCTGTGCTTGGGTGGGTTTTCCTTTGGCAAAAGTGGATGATTTTTTTAGTGCATTGAAACTTGGTTTTAAAATGGTGTTTTATGTATTATTAATGTTTGATAAAATTAAAAGGAGGGTTTTCTTGTTAAATGAACTTGGTCTTTGGGGATTTAGGACAAATGGGGTTTTCAAAGTGGGGTCTCTTTTTTATTTTAAGGTATTCCTTGTTTTAAAGGATGGTTTTGATTTATAAAGTGAAAATGGAGTTTCCCTTAAAATATTTGGTTATGGTTGGAAGTGTTTATGATTTATTTTGGAATTTTTTTTTGAATTCCAAATTATTTTAAAAAGGGATTTCCAAATTCATATGATATAAGTGAAGGACTGATCAGCACTTGTGATGTGATATTGATTGTGCCCTTATTTATCCCACTTGTGTTGTTGATGATGTTGTATTATCCATGTTATGGATGCTTTTTTACATGATTCATGTTGTTATCATAGATTGGGGCTCTTATTAAGTATAATGTTGGAGGTGGGATGGATGTGATGTGGTTTTATCCCTAGGAGATTTTTTATTTTCATGTGAAGGTGTTATTTTCTCATGGACCACCTTTGTTATTATTTAATAGGGAAACTGAAGCTAATAAGAGGTAAGTAGTGGGGTATTGTTAGACTATTTGAGGTTTAGCATTGGATAGAACCCCCTAGTTGTATATATTCATGGCTAGGTGGATTTTCACTAAGGATACTTCTTAGAGTGATTCAATTGACAGATGTGTAATCGTTAACCTATCGGTAATAGGTCCACATATACATGTCTTGTGTTGTCCCATTAGTTCTCATGGAATTTACTCATGCTATGTATATATGTTATGACTTTTTTGTATATATTTGCATGTAAATTATTTACTTATCTAATAGAATTTCTTGATGTGTTGATCCTCTCTTGGTTTATTCATGTTGTTGACTATTTCTATTCCATCCATTTATTGGAATTATTTGTGACCTCTTATGGTTTTGATTTATATATTATTTCCCTTGTTTACTTTATTACCTTTTAATTGGGTGCATAAAATTTTTTTTAAAGGAAAATGGGGGAAATTGTTTTCAGTAGTTTTCTTGTTTGGAATGATTTTGAAATGTCTTAAACGATGTGCGGTTTTATTTTCAAAAGTGTGGTATTTTAAAGAGAAATGGTTGGTTGGTTGGTTTTGGAATTATAATGGGTATGGTAAAATCTTATTTTGGAATGTTTTATAAACCTCCTTATTTGAGAAAGTGCATGTTGTATTTTTTGGTTTATTCCTATATCATGAAAAGAAAATGAAAACCTATTTTTTTAACTTTACTTTAAAACTAGCGGTTTTGGTTTCTTTCATAAATAGAATGAATTGGACTCATGGTGGTATCATACTGGCTTCATATCACACCCTACAAACTCTTGTTTGTGGGAATATAGTATTAATGTTTTATGTAGGTTTATTCTAGTATTTTATTTTTATTTAGTTTCCAATGTCAACTTCCTTGGGAAGTGGATAGTTTTTGGGATCGTGGTGGTGACTTGTGAGTCACAAGGAGATATTGATTGGTCCTTCAGTTTTATATAACTAGTTGTCTCAAGTTTTGGGTACCGACCTCTTTGGTCTTTCATTTTATTTTATTTTAGCTTCCATTTTAGTTTTGTAATCTTTTATTTCATTCTTTTTTATATGATATGTATCATGGAATTTATTTTATTTATTTATTATTAAACAATTTTTAGATGTTTTTGTTTGAATTTTGTGGGTGAAACTACCCCCAATGGTTATGTTTTATACCCTTGATGATTATTATCAGCCTGAGGTAATCGGGGATTTTTTTCGGGAAAATATAGGTCTAGATCAAGAATTTTAGGGATGGATGTACCAAGATGGTTTGTTATAAAGTGGTATTAGAGAAACTATCTTTGTTATTTTGGATGTTTCCGGGTAGTCTGGAGAAGATGATTTTCAGCAGGACTCTGGTGGAGTGTGTAGGTAAGGGATTGGAAAACTCTTTAACACACCAAACCTCAAGTTTAAATGGGAGCATCAGGCTTGAGTATTGATCTTGAGTTCATATTTATATGTTTTGATGGATTTTTGATGTGTTGATAAGATTTTTTTGATACCTTTTGAGTGCATTTGTGATTTCAGGGGTCAATTTGAGTTTCAGAGGTGAAAATGGAGAGCAAGGAAAGGTTGTTCATTTAGCATCCATGGTCTAGTAAACCATTCAGTACCTATATGACATGTATTTGAAACCATTATATTGCATGTTTCATAGTTGGTACATGGTTTACCATCCCATGTGGACAAACCATGCATAATAAAATTTTCCCTCCATGATTTTTTTTCTTCCTCCCTTTATTCCCAGATTGACTCTAAAGGAGTATTCCATTAGGATAGTATCCTATAGGGGAGTTTTAATTGTGATTTTTAGGGAAATTAGTGGGTTTAATGTCGTATGATTTGAGATGTGTTCTTGTGTACTTGGTTTTTCCCCATTGGAAAAAAATTATGAAATAGAAGTTTACTTTTCAAAGTGTAATAGTAGTGTCTTTTTTTTTTGAAAACCATTTTATAGTAATTTGAAAAACAAGTGTATTTTGTTTTGAAACTAATATAATGAAAACTTTTTGAGTGAAAAATCATTTAGTTCAAAAACTAAATTTTTTTAAAACATTTTAATTCTTAAAGTGGATGTTTTAACAATTGGTTTATGAAAGTATCTTCCTTGAGATGGTTTATTTAAAAGAAGAGTTTTGAAATTGTTTTATAGAGAAGTGTAAAATTTTCTTTTTATAAAAATTTATATGATGATATGGAAAAATAATTTTGTTAACCCTTGGTTTAAATGAATTTTTGAGACTAGTGGGTCTCAATAATGGGTTGAAGTTTTGAGAAAAGAGTGGTGGAAAAAAATTGTTGAGCTTTCAAATGAGATTTTAAAATTGGATTGAATTTGTTTTAAAAGGATGTTTTGAAATGTTATATCGTTTGTTTACCTTGGTTATGGGACCGCTTGTTAGGTTGAGGGGCATGGGTAGTTGTGTTTATGTCTTGTTTTGTTTTATAAGTGCCTCCCAGAAAATTATTTGAGGAAGAGACAGTGTTGTTCCTAGGGGTTCTCTTTTGATGGTTCTATTCATAGGTATTTTAACTCCTCTATTCTAGATTTTATTCCTTGAGTGCATTCTAGTTTTAAAATTACCTGGTGTTAAGGTTTAACCCTTGTGTGTTGGGTTTTTTGGGTCTTTAAAATGTGTTCAAGGTGAATTTTTTTTCATGAAAGATTCTTTTCACTTGGATTTTCAAGTTGTACTTGAAATGAAAAGTATAAATGAGTTTTAAAACTTGATTTAAAATTTTATGTGGTGTTATAAATAGCTTTTAACCCTTTTTGGGTAGTAAAATGAAATGGTATGTGTGGTTTTCAACTACCAAAGGTTTTTTTGGGTTATGAAAATTGTTATTTAAGGTTCAATATGATTTTTAAATTGTTGGAAAAACATTTTAAAAAGAATGTGATATTTTAAAATGTTTTAATACTTATTGGGTCTCATTGTGAAATTTTAAAGTGTTGTTTTAATTTCATTGGGGGTTTTAATGGGAAATTATTTGTAAAATGGGTTTGTAAAATAAACGTGTTTCTCTTTGACATGTTTTTTTGTAAAATGTTATGAAAGACGCCAACATGATTTTTGGTTTGTTACAGGGTTGTTGAAACATGGTCCTATTTTAGTGTTTTATAAAAGGGGATGAGGCTAGGAAATTTGATTTTCAAGTGGTTGTTTTTATTTGATCCAAATGGGATCATTTTTTTGAAATTATTGTATGTGTTTTATCTTTTTAATTCTTTTGGTAGGTGTTCTTATCTTCTGGATTATGTGGTTTCTAAGATTTTGATCTTGAGTGCATGCCTTATTGTTCGACAATCTTCTTTTGAATCCTATGGGGTTTTCTTGTGTTATAGCCTATTTTAATGTCAATTTCATATTGATGTGGGAATAAGTGACCCTTGGGTTAGTATGTGGGTAATTATGGTGGATGTTTCCTTTCATAATTTGAGCACTTGATGGTGCTAGTTTTGTGGGGTTCACCATGGAATAGTGTTCCTTTTTTAGGTTCTAATTTTTTCCAAGAGTACGATGAATTGGGTCAAGATCCCATGTTGTTTCTCATTATGGAATTCCTTAAATGTTATCCCTTTTATAGGTCAGTGTTAATCTTGTATATGTATTGAACATGTGGGTGTTGATTTGTTTGAGGTTTTTTTCCTTTGGGTAAGTGAGAGATTGTTTCTAAGAGTTCTTTGGAGATTTTTAGAGATGTTTCCCCATAGTATAGTTTTATTTATGAGTTGTTATCTTTTTTTACACAATTTAGGATATTTATAAATGGTAGGGATACCTATTCCCAGTCTCCATTTCCTTTTGGGTCTTTTTGGTAAGCATGGTTATGGTTTTCTAAGATACATTTGATGACCTTTTGGATTTAGTGGTTTTTTTAGGAATAATCAATTTTGTTTGGGAATTTCTTCTTGGGGACCTCTATATTCATTCATTTTTCAGATCAACTCACTTTATAGAGGGTGGTTTATGGCTTGTTATTTTTATTTCTATCTTGGATCAGGACTTTCTGGGGGTATAAATTGTCATGGTGGTGATTTTTTGACACCCCATGTGTCTCTTTTATATGTTAATATTTGATGGATAGTTTATCCCCTCTAGTTATAGGTGTTTTGGGTTGAAAAGTTTCATTTGGGACTTTTTCCAGGTTTCATAGTTAAGGAGCATGGTTAGTTTAACCATGCAGTCTAAGTGTGAAGCCTGTGTAGCTCTTAAAAATGTTTATATTCACAGTTATCATGTGGTTTTTTTAACCATGCAGTTAAACCATGCAACCCACTTGAAGAGGTGTATTTTTTCTTTTCTCCTTTTTTGGGGTTTCTCCCATTATATTCCCCCATTTGAACCCAAAGAATTGGATGCATTCCATGGGATTCTATCCCTCTCTAAAGCTCCTACAAGGTGATATTGAAGTAGTTTATTGGTGATTCTTCATCTAGTTCAAAAGGTTAGGGATTACCTCTCCTTATTATTTATTTTTATCTCTTTTTATAATTCTTCTATTACTCTAGTAGCCATGATTGGAATATTTCCATTCCTAGGGTTATACTAAATTTGATTCATTGCTTTCTAGGGGTTGTGAGCCCTCCTATGAGACCTAATCCGATGGATTTAATCAAAGGTGACATGATTCCACCAACTGATGTAGTTGTTTCTAATTCATTTACTTTTATTTAAGAGTTCCATGAATGCTTGATGCTTTGAATTTTTTTTATATTTAAATTAATGATGTATATGATAGATATTTTGGATTTTTTAAAGGTTTTCCATGATTGGGTGGGTTTTCCTTTGGAAAAAGTGGGTGATTTTCTTAGTGCAATAGAACATGGCTTTGAAATATATTTTTATTTATTCTTCATGTTTGATAAAATTCAAAATATTTTTTTCTTGTGAAATGCACTTCTTATTTTGGGATTTAGGCTAAATGGGATTTTCAAAGTGGGCACCCATTTGTGTTTAAAGGGTTTCCTTATCTTAAATGGTGGTTTCGTTTTATAAAGTGAAGATGGAGTTTCCCTTGACTTATTTGGTCGTTCTTGGAAGTTTTTATTCATTATTTTATAATTGTGTTTGAATTCCAAATTATTTTAGAAAGGTATTTCCAAATGTATATGATATAAATGAAGGTCTGGTTAGCACTTATGATGTGATGTTGATTGTTCTCTTATTGATCCCCCTTGTGTTGTTGATAGTTTTTTGTTACCCATGTGATGGATTCTTTGCTACATGATTCATGTTCTTCTCATGGATTAGGCCTCTTATTAAGGGTAGTGTAGGATATGGGATGGAGGTGATTGTGGTGTTATCTCTATGGGCTTTGTTATTGTCATGTGATGGAATTTTTTACTCATGGACCACCTCTGTTATTGTTCCATGGGGAATCCAAGGCTACTAAGTGTGAAGTTGTGGGGAATTGTTAGGCTAGTTTAGGTTTAGCACCGGATATTCCCTCTTAGTTTTACATTTTCCTAACTAGGGTGATTTTCATTGAGGGGATTGCTTAGAGTTATTTGGTTGATGGATATGCGATCGTTAACCTACCGGTAGTAGGTCCACCTATACAAGTATTTCATTATCTCATTAGTCCTCATGGTGTTGCCTCAAGCTAATTCAAGTTCAATGAGGGTTTACGCATGCTTCATGTGCAATGAGGGTTTACTCATGCTCCATGTGCAATGAGCCTTGGCTCATGCTAATTCCATGTTAAGTGTTGTTACCACATTTCCATGTTATGATTATCATGCTTTATCATGCCTTTATGTTTATGATTCTCTTTTTCTTTATTGATATTCCTATTATCTAACATGTATTGTATTCCTCATGTTATTCCTTTATTATTACCTTACTGGGATTTATAGCTCACCCTTTTCTTATGCATGTCCTCAGGTTATCCCATGCAATTCTAAGTACGAGGGAATATAGTGGTCATGTAAAGGAAGTTTTCAATAAAGATGTTGTATTTCATGTTTTAAGTTGTTATGTAATGATCCTAATCCCCAAAGACACTAGACCTCTAGATATTCTATGTTGTATCAAGTGAATTTTATGTAATAAATTTTGTTTAATTGTGTAATTAAAAGCAGGGTTGTCATAGTTGTTATCAGAGGATAGGTTTAGTTATTTTTGGAACTAGGATTAGAAAACCCTAGTAAAGCCTTATAGACAAGACTAAGTATAATAAAAACATCCCTAAGTTTTGGTGAGTATTGAGTAAGTGGTTTATCAAGAAAATACATCCCTGTCAGGATACGAGCATGTAGAGGCAGCTCTGGCACAGATGTATCCTAAGGGTAAACCCCGAAAACACCGCTTTGATCTAGAATAGAATAGGAACTGGTGCACGACAATGGGCCTTGCTGCACTCTTGTTTACGACACTCCCGGGGGATATGCTTTGGTAAATTCACAAGCTTAGTATGAACCATTATTAAGGTACAAAAAAATATTCCCTAAGAATATATGTTAGAAAGTAGATCATGGATAACATAGACTGAAGCCAATAGATTCATATGTTAATGAAATAAAAGTTATTTATAAGTAATCAGTTTTGTTCTTGGATTACCCTTTATGTGTTACCCCTAACTTTCCTTTTATTCCAGCCAATGGTCGGTAATAGGAGGACTCGGGCTAACAACCGATGTGAATATCAATGTGATGACTGTACTAATGAGATGTCTAATCCAATGGGAGCAGGAATTGTGAACTTTGTCACGCTTATCTCTCAGCTAACTCAATATTTGAATAGAAACATGGGTCAAGAGGAACGTTCAACCCCCCTAAGAAAGAACAAGTTGTTATCAAGAGCTTCATGAGACAAAGGCCTCCTACTTTTAATGGATCATCTGATCCCTCAATCACTGAACAATGGATCAACTCCATCAAAAAGATCTTATTCATACTTCAATGTTCTGAACAAGAGAAGGTTCTCCTGGATGCTTATCGTATGGAGGGTGAAACTGATCAATGGTGGACGTTGATCAAAAATACAAAGCCTGAGGAAGAGATCGAGGCATTGGAATGGAAAGATTTCTGGAAGATTTTTTCGATAAATATTTTCTGCACACCCTCCAGCTTAAGATGGAAAGGGACTTCCTTTACCTCAAGAAAAAAGATGAAGAATATATTGGAGCGTACAAGGAAAACTTCACATGTCTTTCATGTTACACTTCCGGATTTATCGTTACCCCTGAATGCAAGGTTGATCGCTTCTTTTGTGGGCTGAAACCTAGCCTGTGGAAAGCACTGGCAATCCGTGACTTCGACAACTATGAGGAAATTGTCTGATGTGCCCTCAAGGTCAAAATGGAGATCAGAAAATCTTAGGGGTCTCATGGGAATAAGAAGGGTAAGGTGGACTTCAATGTTGGCAGTCCTATGGATAAATCCAATGGTGCTAAGAAGATCCAGCACCCCATTTTCCAAAGGTGTGGAAAGAACCACCCCAGAAATTGCCTAAAGGGGACGAAAAAATGCTTTAGGTGTGGAAGAGAAGGGCACCTAGACAACTGTTAGCAAGAAAGACTCACGGCTGTGATAGAGGATAGGAATGCTCTGTTCGAACCTCAATGCGCGGTTCATTACTACAACTAGAAAGAACCAGGGAATCTTAAAAATCAATGCCCTAAGCCAAGGGTTTTCGGAGACAACCAACAACCTCCAAGGTAGTATGGGTGAGCTTTTTCCATCACTGCTACTAAAGTGAACCCTGACAATAAAGTGGTGATAGGTATGCTAGTTATTCATTCAATAATAGCGAATGTACTTTTTGATTTAGGTTCTATGCATTCTTTTATATCTCAAAATTTTAGTAGAACAATCCCAGCACCACGAAAAATCATGGAAGTGAAGATGTCAGTGAGTATGGAAAATGGGGTAATCATTGTATCCCATGAATATAACTCCTCCCTTGTCACAATCTGTGGATTGAACTTCCCAGAAAACCTCATCATACTCCCTCTGGTTTAATTTGATGCAATTATTGGTATGTATTGGCTTTCCTTATATAGATCCAACATAAATTTTCGTGAGAGGGAAATCACTCTCCATGTGGAGAATCGACCCCCGATACTTTACAAGTACAAGGAGGAAGATGAATCTTCTTTAGATCTATCATCTCAAGTGTGGATATTACTTCCCTATGAGCATGCGTATCTAGCTCAGATGATTGAGTCTAAGGAGGTAACCATCCTAGAAGACATGCCTATTGTGAGGGAATTCACTGAAGTGTTTCCTGAGGAATTTTCCGGTCTTCCTCCTAGAAGAGATGTTGAATTCTCAATTGATCTTATACCTAGGTCATTGCCAATATCAAAGAATCCATATATAATAGCTGTTGTGGACCTTGAGGAGCTGTATAAACAACTACAGGAGAATCACGATAAACGGTTTATATGTCCAAGTGTTTCACTATGGGGTGCACCAGTCCTCTTCGTCAAGAAGAAGGATGGGTCAATGCGCCTTTGCATCGATTATCGTGAACTCAACAAAATAAAGATAAAGAACAAGTATCCTCTCCCATGAATTGATGACTTTTTTGATCAACTATGTGGAGCACAATACTTATCCAAGGTGTATTTGCGGTTAGGATATTATCAAGTAAGGGTGAAGAAGGAAGATATCCCCAAGACTTCTTTTCTTACAAGATACGAGCACTATGAATTCATAGTAATTCCTTTCAGACTCACTAATTCTTCATCAATATTCATGGAATTAATAAATATATTATTTAGAGATTACCTCGAAAAATTTTTGGTAGTTCTTATAGATGATCTTTTGATATACTCCAAAACTAAGGAGGATCGTGAGGAGCATCTAAGAACTATACTAAAGACCTTGTGGAAGGAGAAGCACTATGAAAAATACATCAAGTGTGAGTTATGGTTAAAGGAGGCCTCATTCTTAGGCCATATCATCACAAGAAATGGGATATCTATGGATCCCTCCAAAATAGATGCAATTGAGTGATGGTCGAGGCCAACATCAGTAACGGATATCTGTAGCTTCTTGGGGTTAGCTAGATATTATCGACGATTTGTGAAAAATTTCTCACGATTTTCCAACCCTCTTACCAAGCTAACTAATAAGCGAGTAAAGTTTTCTTGGAGTGATGAATGTGAAGAAATCTTCAAGGAGTTGAAAAGGAGCCTTATCACTGCGCTTGTTCTCACTTTACCCACAAGTGGAGAACTTTTTGTGGTATTCAGTGATGCTTTGAATAAGGGCATGGGATGTGTGTTGATGCAAAATGAAAAATTCATTGTCTCTGCTTCAAGGAAATTGAAAGTTCATGAACAGAACTATCCAACACATGAACTCGATTTGGCTACAATGATCTTTGCTTTGAAAATTTGGCGGCATTATCTCTTTGGGGAGAAATGTAAAATATATACGGACCACAAAGCCTCAAGTATATATTCACACAAAAATAGTTGAACATGTTCCAACAAAGATGGTTAGTGTTTATTAAATACTATGACTGCTCAATCCGTTACCACCCTGGGAAAGCGAACAAGGTGGCGGATGCCCTAAGTAGAAAGGACCCAGCGATTATATCATTGATGAGAATTGAAAAGGATCCAATCTTCTTAGATTTGATGAATATGGACATGGGAATCATAAAGAAGGAAACATCATCAATCCCTTTAAAAATTATTGCTCAACTATCACTTTTGGAAAGGTTAAAGGATGCTCAAAAGGATGATGTGGGAATTTAGGAAAAAGTGGAAGCTATCGGAAAAGAGAAATACTCAGAGTTTAATGTTAATGAAGAAGGAATTGTGAGATTTGGGAAACTACTATGTGTTTCATCATGTTTGGAGATTAAGAAGGAACTTTTGAATAATTCACATAGTTCAAATTTCTCTATTCACCCAGGAAACACAAAGATGTATTGAGATCTCTGAGAGCATTATTATGGTATAATATGAAGAAAGAGATCACTGAATATACATAAAAGTGTCTGGTGTGTTAGCAAGTGAAGGAAAAGAGGAATAAGTCTAATGGAATGATGAAACCATTGCCCATACTAGAATGGAAATGGGAGAACATCACCATGGAATTTTTCATCGAACTTCCAAATAAATCCAAAGGAAACAATGCAATTTGGGTTGTTGTAGATCATCTTACAAAGGCTGCACACTTCATTTCTATTCGGGAGGATTTCTCATTGGATCAACTGGCACAAATATATATCAAGGAAGTGGTAAGGCTTCATGGAGTACCACTATCTATTGTTTCTGATCGAGATCCAAGATTCACCTCTAAGTTTTGGAAGATTCTTCAACATGATCTGAATACTTAACTAAACTTCAGTACGACCTATCATCCTCAAAATGATGGCCAATCTGAGTGGACTATCCAAACACTTGAGGACATGTTGAGAGCATGCTCAATGGACTTTAAAGGAGGATGGGATCAACATATTCCTCTGGTTGAGTTCTCTTATGATAACAGTTTCCACTCAAGCATCCAAATGGAACCATATGAAGACCTTTATGGGAAAAGGTGTAGAACACTGGTGTTTTGGGATGAGGTCAGTGAGCATAAGCTTCTTGGACCATAAATGGTCGAAGAAATGGTGTAGAAGGTGAAAACCATTTAGTATCATATCAAGGCATCCCAGAGTCGACAAAAGATTTATGAAAATAACCATAGATGAGACCTTGAGTTTAAAGTTAGAAACATGGTATTTCTATGCATATCTTCGTGGAAGAAGGTCATGAGGTTTGGAAAGAAAGGGAATTTAAGTCCAAGGTATATCGGCCCCTTCAAGATTCTTGATCGTGTCGGGGCTCTGGCCTATCGACTAGCACTTCCACCTACCATGGCCAAAGTAAATGATGTCTTTCATGTATCCCTATTAAGTAAGTACATACCGGACCCTTCACATGTACTCTATTTAGAGGTGTTACAGTTAGAGGATGATCTTTCTTATGAGGAGAAACCAGTGAAGATCTTAGATCGTAGAGAAAAATTTCTACAAAATAAGACAATTCCCCTCATCAAGGTGTTGTGGCGAAACAAAAATTTGGAAGAAGCAATGTTTGAATCAGAGGAAATGATGAAGCAGAGTTTCCCACATCTATTTTAGTGTGGAAAAAGAAAATTTCTAGGGTGAAATTTCTTAAGGGGGGAAGATTGTAACGACCCAAACTTTCAGTAATGGAAATCCCTCTTGATCTAAATAAATGTCTCTTTATGTAAAATGTTTATATAAAATGTCAACTTATTTGGTTTTATGTTTTTGGATTTTAAAATACTATTAATAATTGTGACCATTGCTAATACAGTCGTTGAACAGTGATCACATGATTAGTGTAAATATAGGGCTTTAACAAATCCAATTTACTCAGATAAAGGAAGCGATGGCCTCATCCAATAGACGTGCCCCATATGAAGCCCATTTGTTAGAGCTCGGAAAGTAGGTTGCATCTTTGGGCTTCGATCTTGACCAAGACCAAGAAAAGCTTGAATATTTTAAGCTCAAGTGGGACCACCTATGAGATAAGTGGAAGTTGATAGAGATTACCACTTGAGCAATGTTATTTGAGCCACCCCAAGAGTCTGTCACCATCGCACACCTTACTCCTAGGTCTTATACGGGTTTTATAAGGGGTTATATAACAAGACCTTATCACTATGGTTATGTACATTATTTTTTTATATAATAATGAATATACATTCATTTTATTATTGTTACCTTGTAAATAGTTTTTAAAGCACAAATAGTATTTTTAGTTAATGTTCAACAAAGAAATCTAGTTTGATGAATTAATGGATTTTTGAATAAAATATTATTTTAATAAAATAATATTAATTTTATTAAATTAATTTTTATTAAATATAAATGATCGTATAATTTTATGAATGCAGTTGTAATTTTTATTAAGGTTTGAAATCCATTTTTGTCAAAACCCATGAATTTTCGATAAATGTCGGTTTTTATTTTAAAAATGAAAATTAACATATTTAGAAAATTATTTAGATAAAATGAATATTATTTATCAAATCAAGATGTCAAAATTATTCAATGGTGAATTTTTCATAATTTTATGAAACAATCAAATTTTTGGGTAAAAATTAAATACCATTTAAATATATAATCTGTTTTATGACATCATAATGACCTAATAGTGATGTAATAAAATACTATAAACTTTATGTTCTGAAATATATATGTTTTTTCATTAAAATAATGTGATTTTGGGTTTTTTTATTTATTTTACAAAGATTTAGTGGACCCTTCAAGACTTATTAAACATTTTGTCTTTTTAAATTATTTTCCTTGGGAGTGTGACTCACCTCCACATAAGCAACCCCATTATTTTAAGAAGTTTAGACATTTTCCTTATAAAATATTTTTTCCACACCCCTTTGGTAAAAACCATGGGCAAAAACCATGGGCTGGTTTGTGGTTTTGATTAGTTTAATGTGAGGTGTCCCAAACCTAAATAATAAACAATTCCCTCTCCTTTCCTATATAAACCCACACAAGCTCCCACATCCTCCTCACTCAAAGCCTTTGGAGTTCATCCAACCTTTTCCCTCCTCTCTCTATAATCCTCCCAAGGTTCCCCAATCTCCCAATAAGCCTCTCTCAATTCTCTCTCAAGCCTTTTGAAGCACACTTCCAAGTAAGGGTTTTTTCTTCCTTTCTCATTTTTGTCCAATATTCTTTAAAATGTTATGACCTTTTAATTTCAATTATAAATGTTGGGGTATGGTTTCTCACCTCCCCCATACTGCCCTCTTTATGTTTTAATGATTAGATACCCCTTTATCTCTCATTAAATTCCTCCCATGTACACCCATTAATATGCTGAAATTCTGAAAGGAATTTCTCTCTCCTCATTTACATTCAAGAAATTCTTTTGTATCATGAATCTAAATTCCTTTACATTTGTTGGGAAAAGTATCTATATGACCCCCTTACTTTCCATTTCATTTAAATATGATGAGACACCCCTTTCTCTCTCATCAACCATTTTTATGAGTTCTTATGTCACGTTGTTATGCTACCGAAATTGCACTGCGCTTTTCCAAACCAAAGTCATTGTGTAGTGAATACCATGCCCATTTCTCTATCAAGGGTATTCACCTTTATGCACATTTACTTGTTGTTTAAATAGTTTCATTTATGTATTTCACATTCTTTTATTGTGGAATAAATTATTATGTTTAATGATTTAATGTTTTATGATCCATGTGGCACACTTATGCATGAAATGAAATGTTTAAGAAGGGTGCGCCCTGATAGCGCTCCAATGCATTAGGTAAAGTATATTATCATGATATGTCATGTGAAATGGGTTTTTACTCATGCTAATTCAAGTGCAATGAGGGTTTACTCGTGCTTCATGTGCAATGAGGGTTTACTCATGCTCTATGTGCAATGAGCCTTGGATCATGCTAATTCCATGTTAAGTGTTGTTGCCACATTTCCATGTTATGATTATCATTCTTTATCATGCCTTTGTGTTTATTCTTCTCTTGTGCTCTATTGATATTCCTATTTTCTAACATGTATTGTATTTCTCATGTTATTCCATGATTATTCCCTTACTGGGATTTATATCTCACCCTTTTCTTATGCATGTCCTCAGGTTATCCCATGCAATGCTAAGTATGAGGGAATGTAGTGGTCATGTAAAGGAAGTTTTTAATAAAAATGTTGTATTTAATGTTTTAAGTTGTTATTTAATGATCCTAATCCCCAAATACACTAGACCTCTCGATATTCTATGTTTTATCAAGTGAAGTTTATGTAATAAATTATGTTTAACTGTGTAATAAAAAGAAGGGTTGTCATAGAACCTGTCCCCAATGATTATGTTTGATACCCTTGATGCTTTTCATTAGCGCAGGGTATCGAGGATGCTCCTCAGGTATGTGGTGGGAAAAATCAGGAATCTAATGGATGGATTTAAAAGTTTGGTTCATTATAATACTTATTTAATTTTTCTTAAGTGTAATTTTCATATTCAGATTCATTAGAAGAATGATAAAAAAATATATGCCTCATGTGTTTACACAAGAAGTGCATATTTTCCTTTTGATTAGATAATTCAACTTTAGAATCATAATTGGAGTAATCATTAGAGTCCTCTGAGGAATTTCATGTATCCTTAATTTCGTTCTTCTCCTTTTTATAGTCTAATTTCTTTTTATACTTATTTTCATAATTTTTCTTCTCATTAAGATGGGTATAATCAATCTTGATATTCCCAATATTTTATCACTCATAACACCTAACTTCTATGTTATTTCCATATAACTTTTTATACTTGTTAAAGGATTTATTTAACACTCGTCTATTATTATAGAACTACTTGAAGTTCTTAGTAAATTGATCAAGCTCATTAGTTGTCTCTGAATTTCTTAAATTCTATTAATCATATGAGCATGAAAATGATGTCTCTTTATTTTTCCTCTCATATTTTTAAGTTAATGTATTTAAAGAATTATTATAATTTTTTATCATATTATGTTCTCCTTACTCATTTTCCATCTTAGATTCATACATCATGAGTGTTCCAATAAGATCTTTTATTTTAAAAAATCACAATGGAGAATTTTCTAATATTAGATAAAATTTAAATTCATTTTGATGGAAAAACTCTGAGAAATTTTAGATCTTAACTGGGTTTATGACTAAGATCTCCTAAAGAATCCGCATTCTTTACAATTTCAGTCATACTTCCATTAATTTGTGTGATTCTATCACCATCAATCATTATTAATGTGTTAAATTTTAGTTTGATAGTGTTGTATCTAAGTTTCCTTATATTTTATATACCTTTATAAGCTACAGATATAGTTTTCCATATTTCATGTATTGCATCACATTGTGAAACTCGATTGAACTCTTCTGAAATAATCCGCATGTGATAGAATTCATAGCCTTTAAGTTTAGATCATACTATACTTCCTCATTAGAATCCCATTTATATAGATCTTATTTATGAATTTCATAAGGATTGAGGCCTTTTAGATAAACCTTCAAACAAATATTTTTCAAATAGATAATCATTCAATCTTTCTAGTACCCATAGTTTTCTCCATTAAAATAGGGTTCCCTGACCATAGACATACCATTTCTATTTTCATACATTATAGCCATTTGAAAATGATCTTCAGGACTTCAACCTTTTATAGTTGAGAAATCAAGAGTCTTAGCCTCTAATAAAAATTTTCACCTAAAGGTAGTTACATAATGAATTGAGATGGGGGTGAATCGAGTTCTTCAAATTTTAACCCCAAACAAAATCTAGCCAAAAAATTGTTATTTATTATTTTATTAGATAAAAAGTGGAAATAAGAACTAAAATAATATAATATAAAATATAGGATTTATAGTGGTTTTGGGAACAATAATCCTCCAGTACACTTCACCAATTCTCTCTCTACAAGCTTGGAGAATTTCACTATGAAAGTTCTTTTTCCAGGGACCTCGACAGTTGAGTGAAATAAAATAAAAATTGTTACAAAAAAGTACTAAGATCTTTTATAAGGCTCTCCCTTTCCTAACAAGATCAACCCATGAAATTCACACACACTAAGAATAAAGATTTTTTACTTTAAAGAAGATAAATATGTAGAACTGAGATACAGATTCAGCTCACAGTTTCAAGATGCAACTTGAAAATAGATGAGAAGTTCTTATAAAAAAATAATAAGGCTTAAATGAATAGATCCATAAGATACCTCAATTGTATTTGATGAGTTCTTCAAATAATATAAGTATCAATATTTTCTTTTTCACAGAAAGAAAAGAATAGCTTGTATGTACAGTAAAGTAGAGCATCATTTTAATTCTTTAAGAAGTACTTTATTTATTGAGTGTTCTTGATTTTCTTTTTATTTGATTTTGAATTAAAAATTCTATATATTCTCTAAAGATCAAGATCATATAGAATAATCTAAAAATTCAGGTTATGTTTTTTCATGTGACCTTCGATTCTAAAAATAACAATAGCATATATTTCTATTGATTGTAACCATAGTCTTCAATAGATCTATAAAAATTCATGGAAATAGAAGTATTATTTAATTTGTCTTATCTTATCTAGCCACCTTAATTTTTTGAAAGAATACATTACACTTGGACTTCACTCAAATTCCTACAATGGTAATAAATTTCTAGAAAGAGTGAATAAACACTCTTAAAATACTTACTTTTAATTAATACAGCTTTGAAGGACATTATCTTCCTTGTAGATAATTTATGTTTTCAAAAACATCATAATACTTAGAAAAATTCCTAAATTAAAACTTCAAATAATACTTTTACTTTGAAAAAAAATCAACTTTGTAAGATAATTTTTTATATATAATATTTCATCCTTTCATAAGATAATCCTATCGTCATAGGATAAATAAAATGGAAACACTATTTCATAAGATATTTTTTGTCACTTTATTATGTTCTTGATCCTTGTATAATAATACTACACTTAATATGATATTTTTTATTTTTTTGTGATAATTTTTCACTTCGTATGATATTTTCCTTTTTCTAATATCATTGTTCTAACTTTATGATCTTATAGGAAAAATCGGTACTTCATATAATAATTTGATCTCCATATGATAAAAATAGTTATCCATAATTCATGGATTGTATGACATTCTCCTGACTCGTATAAAAATTATCATATATAAGGTTTTTTATGGTAATTTACTCTATTTGGAATCTAAAATATAGCACAAATATTTCTATCTATTCATAAGATTGTTTCATTTGAAAAAAAAACTAATTTCCTAATAGCGT
The DNA here is from genome assembly GCA_963277665.1 of Viscum album. Taxonomy (NCBI): domain Eukaryota; kingdom Viridiplantae; phylum Streptophyta; class Magnoliopsida; order Santalales; family Viscaceae; genus Viscum; species Viscum album. Next base: position 564,672,486 of record OY728120.1, on the reverse strand, counting down.
ATGACAATTAACACCTTATATGATAAATTATATTATCTTATGATAATTTATCATCTCATATGATATTTTCCTTTGAAAATTTATTTGAAATTGAAATGAAAAAATTTAACCAAAATATTTCAAAATGAAATATTACTTAGGAAAAGGAATAATTACCAAAAAACGCTTTAGATAAGTTTATTAGTAAAACAAATGGGGATTTTATGAGAATCAAAACATATGAAATATTATAATATGTTGGAAAAACATTAGTATGTCCAACAAAAAAGAACATTGATCTTCATATATTGATGAATTAACTATCATTAGACTAACTTATGAGAATCCTTCTTCAACTATTTTAGTTTCTGGTAAGTTAATCTATGATTTATGGGATTTAACTTTTGATAACAAAATAGAGTGAATTTCAAAATCACAATCCAGACAAGTAACTTCCATATGTTTTAAGATTAAACATGAATTAGTTTCATCAAACTTGACATGTATTATTTCTTAAATAGTACATATTCATTTATTAAAAACTTGATAAGCCTTACTATTGGTGGAATGACTAAGAAATATTCATTCATTAAATTTTGAATAAAATTTATGAATATTTTATTTAGTATTCAAAATGAACACTTTGAATCCAAAAACATTTAAGTAACAAAGTTTAGGTTTCCTTCCAAAATATAATCCATAAGGGGTTTTTTTAAACACCAGGTGAAATAAAACACGGTTTATAGTGTTTTAGGTTTCACTCATAGCTTCTACTAAAAAATATGTAGCTACTAGGTATTTACATAATATTTTCTAGATAATTTCCTGAAGTATTTTATTCCTTTTTCTACTATATCGTTCTATTGTGGAGTTCTTGGTGCTTAGAAATTGTGAGTTATTAATTTTCACTAAAAAAAGTTTCAAAAATAGAGTTTACAAACTCGCCACTTCAATCACTCTAGACAATGATTACAAGTAGGTTTTCATGTTTTGAACACAAGAGGGAAAAAAATTAAAAATAGAGAGTGATTCTAAGTTCTAAAAAATAAGTCCAAGTATATATAGTGTAATCATCATCTAGGATATACAAGAAGTATTTTCCTCCAATACTCACAATTTTTATGGGACTAAAAATATACATACACACTTACTGTAAAGCAATGAACCTTTTTACTTCAACAATGGTATTAATACTTAACTTTTTTTTTCGTACCAAGTTAAAAAGGATCAAAAAATTTGGAGGAATTAAATTTATGTTTTGGTACATCCCTGATTAATCCTTTCCAAGATATCTTAGATAGTGTCCTAATATCATATTATAAATCCATGAAGAATAATATACTACAATAAGATAGGGTAAATCCTAATTACTAAGGTCTTTTTAGTCTATTGTGTAAACATTATCATGTCTATCGGCATACATCATGTGATATTCATCTGAACTTTTAATGGTGCATTTTTCATTCATAAAGTTCACAGATTAAACTTAATTGTATAGTTGGATAATGCTAATGAGGTTATTTTTAAGTCCTAGATATTGTAGTAAATTAGAAATTAAATTCTTGTCAAGATAAATCATATCACTCATAGCATAAATATGACCTTGAGAATTGTATTTAAAAGTGACTCATATACCTTTCACTTTTTTAATGTTTTGGGAAATAAACTTCTCTATTATTATATTTTGTGAACAACCGTTGTCTACATACCATTTTTTATTACTACTGGTACTCAACCTAACTTCCTAAAAAATTCAAGACTGATAATTTGGCACCCAAACTTTCTTGGTTCTGAGAATTTTAGTAAAAATACATTTAAGAACCCATATCTATCCAACTCTTATATGTTGTGCAGTAAAAAGATCTTTAGAAATATACTCTTTATGATGTCTGATAGATTGTACATTGATATTCCCTAGTTTCTTACATTTATAACATATTGTGTTTAAAGACTTATTCTTTTCATTTTTATCTTTTTTGTCCCTACAATAGTTATACCAAAATCTCTTCTTTCTGATAATCTTATTCATTATCCTTGAAAGATAAGAAAAATATATTTCATTATCTTTAATATTGATATAATCTGATTTATTTTTAGATTTATTCATAGTAATAGACTTATATTTCTAAGTGTTGGACCCTCTATGTTATAGTCATTTTCATAATCACAAATAATGTCAATCTACAGATTCTACAACTTCATGCCATTTAATATTTCTAAGTAAATCAATTATTTAATAACTTATATTTATAAATCCATATGTTTACAAGTGTATTTTTACATTTATTTTTGGATGTCATTTATTTGTGTAATGTTTTGTGTAAGACAGTCTCTTCGTAAGATTTTTAGATTTCCTGTCAACGAACCGATGTTCGACACACCGATGTTCGACACACCAATGTTCGACACACCGATGTTCAACACACTGAAGATGACACACTGAAGATGGAACACTAAAGATGACACACCGAAGATGACACACCGAAGATGACACATTGAAGATGACACAGCGAAGATGACACACCGAAGATGACACACCAAAGATGACACACCGAAGATGACACACCGAAGATGACACACCGAAGGTGACACACCGAAGATGACAGACCGATGCTAACAGACCAAAGATGAAATACCAATGCAAATGACTCACCTATATTCATAAATAACTATTTCTAATTTATTAATTCAAATTTATTTATTATGGTCATATTTAGACAAATTAATGTTTCTGACATTATTTAATGTTTTCTGTAGAACTATCCATAGATAGTACAAGGTACATACATGTGGGGAGATCTTCATGCCTACTGGACCTTGAAGTATAAAAGTATTACAATATCAACCTAAAAATTGAGTCGCTAAACCTTCTATAAAAACAAAAAGGGTGGTTGTGTGAATATGCAAGATATTGCAAATAGAAGAACTCGAAGCTTGAGTATACAAGAAGTTTAATATTACAAGATGCATCCTATTAAAGCTCACTGAACACCATAACATCGAAGAGCTGAACCTTCACACACCTAGAACCTAGATTACAGAGACTACGATACTCTGTTTTGGAGCCAACTTTTAGAAGAGGACTCGAATATCATTTTTCTCTACATCCATTGAGTCCATAGCTTTATTGCACAACACACAGAGATTTCTAAACTCTTTTCTTCATTTATAACTCTTTTGTGATCTTGTGTATACTATTTGCATAGTGTGTGTATCTGTTTGTATCACACACACTGTTTCCTGAGCATAATTGGAGGATACCAAAATATCCTCACTCTTAATTCCTTTTTACTCTTGTATCCCACATAGAACTCTGGAAGATATCCTGTGTGATCTGTTTATTAGTTTTTCCCATAAATAAATGTGGTGGAGGTCGAGTGTGACCTTTACAGTCCTGTGTGCTATTGTGAACCTCGATCCAGGGTGTGGATCAAAATTTTATTAATATAAACTACTTGGTGGCAGGTGATCACCAAGTGAAGAGGACTAAGTATCAGCTTGAGACTGAACCTCTTGTTTTAACTGTTGTACTGTTTGTCTTGTATTTATATCTGTTATGTATTTTTTGCATTAAGATAAACTGAACTTTGATAGTTAGTTTAGCAAGTGTTTATATCTATTTTGAATCAGTATATTAGCTTCAAAAGTTTTTCTAATCTTAGATTGGTAAAATTGAGAACTAATCAATCTTCTGAGAAACTAATTGAACTTTCAGGACTTTTATAAATTCACTAGAAACTAACTTTGGTTATTACTTCAATAGGGGGATGCTATTTTAAAGAACCGTTTTCTAACAAGAATTTTTATAGATACTCAATTCACCCCCCTCTTGAGTGATCTAATCCAACCAACATTTGGTATCAAAGGGAATTTTTGAAAGTTATTGTCAGCTTTTCAAATCGTGTCAACTGTGATTATAGTTGTTTTTCAAAGATTTCAAAATCTTTTTTATTTAAAAATTATTATCTCTTTGAAATTATTTTACAATCTATATTATGGAAAATAGATTAGAAGGGGTTGCTACCAATAGACCACCTTTATTTAATGGAACTAACTATGATCAGTGGAAGCTTAAAATGAAAATACATCTAAAAAGCATGGGATTTGAAATATGGATTGTTGTTGAAAGTAAATATACAATTCCTAAAACTTCTAGAAACACTTGGGATGAACCTACCAAGACTGCTTATAATAATAATTGGGATAAACCTACCATTTATGCTTCCAAGTAAGCAGCCGCGAACCATTCCCAAAACATGGTATGCAGTCCATGCTCTAAGGTACGTGGTTTTCTTCTTTTTTCGATTTCCTTCATTGTTCCTCATCTCATTCAATCCTATGTAGAAATCCTTCCACTACCAAAATAAAATTTCCGATTTTTAGGTCCAACAATTTGGAAAACACTGGGAAACAGCACCACCTTAAATATCTTCTTTGGAAAGAACACCCATGTTAATTCACTGTCATATTTATTCTTCAACAAACATAGGATTTCATCATGAACTCCTTCCACCATGATATATAATCTTGGAATGATTAGTTCTAGCATCATCAAATTATCTAGGGAATATACTGCAACTTACCAAATTCCCTATCTTCTAGCAACAACAGTCTTTCCAGTCAACACTAAATATGACTGGCATCATCTTCTCAGTTTTTTATGATCATTCTTAAATCTTCAAATCTCCACATGATCCCTCATGCAATAATGCATGTCTCTCAATAAATTTGCAGTTCTTATTCATCTCCTTCTTCATTTTGATCTTCATTGACAACTGTTGACAACAAATAAAACCTTATACACAAATTGGTCCCAACAATCTCCCCCTTTGTATTTTGTTTTCAATACCTTAAAATTCACCTCAAATGAATGTGTCAATGTCAAAATTATAATATTCTCTCTCCCCTTTTTCTTTTACTTTATCTCTCACTTTTCAAGCTTTCATTTCACTTTCTCTCCCCCTTATTGACAATAAATACAAAGTTCAGGAGAAAAGGGTATCAGTACTTTCATAAGAAATGTTCTATCAATCAATTTACTCTAAGTCTAATTGAGCAATACTCGGTGTAGAAAACAAGAGAATTTGATTTATACAACAAGGTTGTCCATTATTCCCTGATAATGATACCCCATGAGATGAGAACCCATGTACTTTTTCTTTAAGATTTTTCCACTTTCATTCCAGGCTGAAGAAATTGAATGTGATAGGGAATAATCAACCTAAAAATCTTGCACTCACTTCAACATACAGATCAAAAACATTCAAGTGCAATTGGCAGGATAGGTGGGCTTAGGGAACTTCCATTCTTCTTATGTAATTGATTAATTCAGTTACCCCCCCCCCTTTTAAAATGATCTTCATTCTGAGTAACCAAGGATGAGATATTGAGAAATGGCATACCTTTTCCAATGACATGTTCTTTAATAAATTTCCAGAGTAATTGAATTTAATACCAACTGAATTTGATACTAATTGAAATAATAATTTTGGAAGCTTTTACATTTGTCTCCCTCGCAAGGGAAACACTCCTCATCATCTTCATCAAGGGTGATCCTTCATCATTTTAATCTTTGAATATCAATTGAAGAATATTCCAAGGATGGAAACTTCTTCATCTTAACTATCAAGAGTTGACATCTTTCACTACTTCTCAGTTTCTCCCCCTGAGAGCATGCTTCACCTTCAATTAACTATATTATCAGAAAAAATACAACACATAAATGATTAAGGGAATAAGGTGGTTATTCCTTGCATAATCAATATGAGATGCATGGTTGAGATGCGTTTATCAACCAATTCTCTCCATTTACACCAGTCTTTATTCTTTCACATCTGAACATATGTTCTGATCTGTGTTGTTGTGGCATGGATCTCTTCTCATTCTCTTCTTCTTTGTGTGGAGAATTGTTCTTCTTAATATCCATCATGAATGATATATTCATACTCCTCTTAAGGACTGATTCTTGATCTGGTATTTAGGTTAGACAACCTTTTTCAATGTGACCAGATTTTATACATCTCTCACATAGAACTTCTTTAACACATGTGTTTCTCTTGGTTTGCAATATCTCATGCACTTTATCTTCATCATGTGAAATTTTTTCTTTTCCTTTACCAGCAGCCTTGACCTGTTCATTTTCAAGTTTCCTCATTCTTTCCAAATATTTTGGCCAGATGACCAACATGTCATTTGAAACTATTGCAACATATTTGGATCTTCAACATAGGTTCATCTGATTTTCATCCCTCTTAATTTCTCTTTTGGATTAATTTCCCTTCAATTTCTTGGATCTAAAAACTAGGTTCTTCTCAGCTTCCCTACTTGAGATCTTCTTGGGGAAATATGTGTTCACAATATTCTTATGATTTCTTCCCAAGGTAGTTAATTTATACTTAGCCAGCATCGGAGGTCTTATTTTCTTATCAACAGTGAATGCATGATGATATGGGAATGTACCTACCTTGTGATCATTGTCGTTGAATACATCATAGATGTTATCAAGTATTCCAAATCTGTTTGCGTAAAATAGATGCTTCTAGACGTGTGGATGTTGCTTCTTCTTATCTGGATTTCTTCCCTTTAATATAGTCTTTCTCTGTGATTTTTCATTTAAGGGATTGTACCAAAAATCCAGTGCACAATGCGCAAATCTATTGCAGCACCAACATTGACCCACAAATCTTGTCTTCTTTATATCTTATGTATAAGGTTTTTGGGCCTTCTTATTAATGTGTTGTGCTCTATATGGGGAACCATCTTCTAGATTTTTATTTCTATCCACCCTAGCCATTGTGGTAGGTTTCTTATCCCCACCTTTCCTCATCCATACTTGTTTATATTTTTTCTTACAACCTACACTTTTAGTAAAACATATTTATAAATAATAGTAAAAGTTGGTATAGATGGTACCTTAACTTTATCAGCTGATTGTGACAGATTAGTGAGTGAAGTCATGATCTTTTTATCAAATGTTTGAGGTCTTTTGACAGTAGAATCCTCCAGTGAGCATCGAGTACTAGAAAAACTGATTAATTCTTTTTTGAAGTCTCAATATGTTTCTTCTCAAGATTGGTCAACTGAGCATCCAATTCTAGACATTTCCTATTGACAATGACCTTCTCATATTCAATCATGATCATCTTCCCTTAACAAGTCTTCTTCAATCTTTCAACCTCATCTTCATGCTTCTTAACTTTTTTTTGAAAATGATATTTTAGTTTTTTGATCTTCTTGGAAGCTTCTTTGAAATATAAGCTTTTGTCTTCATTGCTCTTCTTCATCTCATCTTCAAGTGCATGGATCCTTTCTTCTAGTGTATTATTGAATCATTTCTTTTCAAAGGATTCAATATGTCTAGAGAGCTTATAACATTCTGAAATTTTTCCTACTAATCCCTTTTCCATATTGTTAGTTTCTCTTTCCAGTCAGGTGATCTCAACCTGCAGGCATTGAAATATTCTACAAATAGAATCAACCCTTTCTTCAGGAATATCATGTAGATAGGTTCTTAATTTTTCCTGATCACTTTCAAGCTCATGTGAGGTAAAAATTTGATCAAAATCACCACTTATTCTAAAATCCATATGTTTAGTGGAAACCTGACCCACCTGCTCTTTACTTTCCAAGCTTGGTATTTCTTCATTTTTAGAAAGGCATGGAGGAATAGAAACATCATCTTCTTTAGATAAGAGGGACTTCTTCAATTATCTCTTCTCTTTATTTTTCTTCATCATGGTCTTGTTGGGTATAGACTTCTGCTTAGAGATAACAGAACTTTCATCAAGACTTCTCTTCATTGTTGACTCAGGAAAGAAAACTCAAATCCTCTTCTGAATAAAATTACATAAGGGTATTCAACATATGTAAACATTTTCCCTCTGATACCAATTAAAGGACCCTAGACCACCCTGAGAGGGGGGTGAATCAGGGTGTCAACTTTTTCTCTTTTTTCCTAGATCTGGTTCCCATATTGGTAGGAACTTGTTTAAACTAGTATGATGGATATGTACAGTAATTAAAACATGCATAAAGACAACACAACACTTTTTACTTGGTTCACTACTAAGGGATACATCCAAGGAGCATATGCTGATAGGTTACTGGTCATACCAAATTCCACTAATCTTCACTAGTTGTGAATTACAAAGGTTCGGGCATAGTCACTTTGTCCCAGGAACACTACCTTTACAAAGTTTCATGGATATCCCACTGCTTCCTTCGGATCACTTCTGTTGACTCCCCCTAGATCACTGCCTTGGGAGTGGTCTCACTCGGTTTATCGACTTAAAGGTTGCTTCAACAGATTTGCATGAATAGTATTTGTCTTTATTTAGAATGAGACACCACTTGAATAGAAGTCCTAAATTGATGCTCTTATATATTAAATTTTCACCTTGAGTGCAATTATTGAATTCAATATAAATTATTCCCTTTTATTCTCTAGAATTAAAAACTCCCTTTATGATGTATTTCTTTCTACGAACTGTCCCTGATTCTACATATTGTCTCTGATCTTCATATCATGTCTGCTCTATGTACTGCAGCTAGTCTGCTTACTACGCTTATTCTGCGTACTTCCCATACTCGGCGTACCGCACCTGCTCTATGTACCGCCCCTACTCCATATACTGCCTCTTCTCCATGTACTGCCTTTGCTCCATGTATCGTACCTTCTCTACACACTTCCTCTACGTACTTCCTCTGTTCGGCGTACTGTTTCTTCCTTCAACAGACTTCTTCTTCAAATTCTACAAATTATTTCATCTCCCGCATACCATTTTTTCTTACGCAAAATCTCTTCTACGGACTACTCTTTCCAATTTCATGAACTGTTTTGTCTTTCACATACCACTTCATCCTACAAATAATCTATCATGCATACCACTTTTAGACTTAGCCAAGATCTTCCATATTAAAGATATTTTCTTATCGAAATCACTCTCTCCTTAATGATGGAATTATCACTCCTTATATAGGAAAATAACTCCATAAATTTTGATAATCATTTTACCCAAATTTTCAATGTGGGAAAAACTTCACCGTATACTGAACTCCATCCATGTACAGTGAGCCTCCACTGCGTACTGCGACCCTCTGGCGAACTGCGAACCTTCACCACAAAATGTGTGTCTGCCATTCCACGTACTACATCTCTTCCACTGATGACAAGCCATTACACGTATTGAAACTTCTTCCCCAGCAAACCATTTTCGGTACTGCGACCCATTCTGTGAACCTTTTCGCGTACCTTTCCCACTTACTCCACGCCTTCACCATGTACCATCGTTGAAAACTTTTTTTGGTTTTGTGAACTACTCTACATACTGTTTCTGATACTACGTATGCGACCGCAAACCATTCTCAGAACATGGTATGTGGTCCATGCTCTGAGGTATGCAGTTTGCTTATTTTGCCAATTTCCTTCATCTTTTCATATATCATTCACTCCTATGCAGAAATCCTTCCATTTTCAAAAACAAAATTTCGATTTTGAGGTCCAACAATTTGGAAAACACTGGGAAAGGGCACCACCTTAAATATCTGCTTCAGCAAGAACACCCATTCTAATTCACTGTCAACTTTATTCTTCAAAAATCAGGGGATTTCATCATGAACACCTTCCACCATGATATATACTCTTTGAATGATCAGTTTTAGAATCATTATATTCTCTTAGGAAAGTATTGTAACTTACCAACTTTCCTGTCTTCTAGAAACATCAGTCTTTCTAGTCAATACTGAATATGACTGGAATCATCTTCTCAACTTGTATGCTCATTCTTAAATCTTCAAATCTCCACATGATCCCTCATACAATAATTCATGTCTCTCAATAACTTTTGAGTTCTTCTTCATCTCCTTCTTCATTTTGGTCTTCATTGACAACTCTTAACAACAAATACAACCTTATACACAAAGTGGTCCTAATAATCTCCCCCTTTTTATTTTTTTGTCAATAACTTAAAGTCCACCTCAAATTAATGTTTCAATATCAAAATGAGAATCTTCTCTCTCCCTTTTTTCTTTTTCTTTATATCTCACTTTTTAAGCTTTCATTTCACTTTATCTCCCCCTAATTGACAATAAATACAAAGTTCATGAGAAAAGGGTATCATTCCTTTGTTAAGAAATGTGTCATAAATCATTTCACTCTAAGTATACTTGAAAAATAATCAGTGTAGAAAACAAGAGGATTTGATTTAGACAACAAGGTTGTCCATTATTCATTGATCATGATACCTCATGAGGTGAGAACTCATGTACTATTTCTTCAAGGGTTTTCCACTTTTATTCTAGGCTGAAGAAATTGAATGTGATAGGGAATAATCAACCTGAAACTCCTACACTCACTTCAAAAAACAGATCAAAAACATTCAAGTTCAATTGGCAGGATAGGTGGCCTTGGAGCACTTACATTCTTCTTATGTCACGGATTAATTTAGTTACTCCCCATTTGTAAAATGATCTTCATTATGAGTAACCAAGGGTGAGAGATTGATAAATGACATATCTTTTCCAATGACATGTTCTTCAAGAAATTTCTAGAGTAATTGAATTTAATACCAACTGAAGTTGATACTGATTGAAATAATAATTTTGGAAGCTTCTACATTTATCTCCCCCACAAGGGAAATACTTTTCATCATCTTAATCAAGGGTGATCCTTTATTATTTTAATCTTTGAATATAAATTAAATAATCTTCCAAGTATGGAAACTTCATCATCTTAGCTATCAAGAGTTGACAGCATTCACTAATTCTCAGGTTATCCCCCTAATATCATGCTTCACCTTAAATTCCCTATATTATCAGCACAAATACAACACACAAATGATTAATGGAATAAGGTGGTTTCTCATTGCATCGTCAATATGAGTTTCATGATTGAGATGCTTTTCTCAACCAATTTCCCCCATTTACACCAGTCTTCATTCTTACAAATCTGAACATATGTTCTGATCTATGTTGATATGGCATGGCTCTCTTATCATTGTCATCTGCTTTGTATGGAGAATTTTTCTTCTTAACAGTCATCATGAATGATACATTCTTACTCCTCTTAAGGATTGATTCTTTCCCTAGTATTAAGGTTAGACAACATTTTGCAATGTGATCAAATTTCATACATCTCTCATATAGAACTTCTTTAACACATGTGTTTCTCTTGGTTTACAATATCTCATTCACTTTATCTTCATCATGTGAAATTTTTTTGTTTTCTTTACCAATATCCTTGGCCTTTTCAATTTCAAGTTTCTTCATTATTTCCAAATCTTTTGTCTAGATGACCAACATGTCATTTGGAACTATTGTAGAATATTTGGATCTTCTACATGGGTTCATATGAGTGGCATCCCTGTTAATTTCTATTTTGTATGAATTTCCCTTTAATTTCAAGGATCTAAAAACTAGGTTCTTCCCATCTTCCCTACTCGAGATCTTCTTTGGGAAATGTGTGTTCACAGTATTCTTCATATTTCTTCCCAAGGTAGTTTCTTTATACTTAGCCGGCATTGGAGGTCTTCTTTTCTTATCAACAGTGAATGCATTTTTATATGGTCATGTACCTACCTTGTGACCATTGGCATTGCATACATCATAGATGTTATCAAGTATTCCAAATCTATTTGTAGTAAACAGATGCTTCTGGTCCTGCGGATGTTGCTTCTTCTTCTCTGGATTTCTTCCCTTTGATATAGGATTTCTCTGTGCTTTTTAATTTAAGGGGTTGTACCAAAAATCTAGTGCATAATTCCCAAATATGTTTGATCACCAACATTGACCCACAAATCTTATCTTATTTATATCTTCTGTATAAGGTTGTTGGGCCTTATTTTTAGTGTGTTTTCCTCTATCTAGGGAACCGTTTTCCAACTTTTTCTTCCTATCCACCCTAGACATTGTGGTAGGTTTCTTCTCCTCACCTTTCATCAACCATACTTGTTTAGAATTTTTCTTCCGACCTACACTTTTTTGTAAAAACATATTTAGAAACAATAGTACAAGTTGGTATGGATGGTACCTTCACTTTCTTAGCTGCTTGTGATAGATCAGTGAGTGAAGTCATGGTCTTATTATCAAATGTTGGAGGTATTTTTATGATAGAATTATCCAATGAGAATTCAATACTAGAAACAACAGATTTGTTCTTTTTTGAAGTCTCAATATGTGTCTTCTTAAGATTGGTCAAGTGAGCATCCAATTCTAAACATTGCCTATTGAGAATAACCTTCTGATCTTCAATCATGATCATATTCCCTTTAAAAGTCTTCTTAAATCTTTTAGCCTCATCTTCATGCATCTTAACTTTATTTTTCAAAGAATATTTTAGTTTTTTTATCTTCTTAGAAGCTTCTTTGAAATATAAACCTTTGTCTTAATTCCTCTTCTTCAGCTCATCTTTAATTGCATGGATCATTTATTCTAGTGTCTTATTGACTTATTTCTTTTCAAAGGCTTCAATCCGTCTAGAGAGCTTATAACATTCTAAAATTTTTCATAATAATCCATTTTCCATATTGTTAGCTTCTATTTAGAGTTGGGTGATCTCAACCTGCATGCATTGAAATATTCTACAAATAGCATCAACTCTTTCTTCAGGAATATCATGCAGACAGGTTCTTAATATTTCCTGATCACTTTCAAGCTCATGTGAGGTAAAAATTTGATCAACATCACCATTTATGCTATAATCCATATGTTTGGTGGAAAACTGAGCCACCTGCTCTTTACTTTCCAATACTAATATTTCTTCATTATTGGAAAGGCATGGAGAACCAAAAACATCATCTTCTCTAGATAAGAGGGACTTATTCAACTGTCTCTTCTCTTTCTTTTTCCTATTTGTTATGGTCTTGATGGGTATATACTTTTTCCCATAGATAATTGAACTTTCATCAAGACTTCTATTCATTATTGACTCAGGAAAGAAAAATCAAATCCTCTTCGGAATAAAATTACTGAATAGTATCCAACATACATAAACCTTTTCCTTCTGATACCAATTGAAGGACCCTAGACCACCCTGAGAGGGGGGGTGAATCAAGGTGTCATATTTTTCTCTTTACTAAATATTGTTACCATGTTGGTAGGAACTTTTTTAAACCTGTATAATGGATATGTACAGGAATTAAAACATGCATAAGGACAACACAGCACTTTTTACTTGGTTCACCAGTAATGGATACATCCAAGGATCATACGCTGATAGGTTGTCAGTTGTACCAAATTCCATTAATCTTCACTAGCTGTGGATTACAAAGGTTTGGTCATAGTCACTCTTTCCTAGGCGCACTACCTTAACAAAGGTTCATGGATATCCCACTGCTTACCTCAGATCACTTCTGTTGACTCCCCCTAGCTCACTCACTTGGGAGAGGTCTCACTAAATTTATCGACTTGAAGGTTGCTTCAAGAGATTAGCATGAAAAGTATTTTTCTATATTCAGCACGAGACACTGCTTGCATCGAAGTCCTAAATTGATGCTATTTTATATTAATTTTTCTCCTTTAGTAAAATTACTGAATGAACTAGAACTTATTCCCTTTTTATTCACTGGAATAAAAAACTCACTTTATGATGTATTCGTTTCCGTGAACTGTCCCTGTTTTTGTATATTGTCTCTGATCAGCGTACCACGCCTGCTCTGCGTACCACAAAGGGTCTGTATACCGTGCCTATTCTGCATACCCCCTCCTCAGCATACCGTTCATGCTCTGCATATCGCCCCTGCTCTATGTACCACCTCTTCTCCATATACCACATTTTCTCTACATATTGTGCCTGCTCTACACACTACCTCTGCGTACTAGCTCTTCGAAGCATACTGTTTCTTCCTTCTGTGGACTTCTTCTTCAAATTCTGCAAATTATTTTATCTTCCTCATACCATTTTTTCTTACACAAAATATCTTTTTTAGAATACTTATTCTAATTCATTAACTGTTTTTTCTTTCGCATACCACTTAGTCCTACATAGAATCTCTCATGTATACCACTTTCAGACTTATCTGAGATCTTCCACAGCGACGATATTTTCTTATTGAATTCGCTCTCTCCTTAATGATGGGAATAGAACTCCTTATATAGGAAAATAATTATGCAAATTTCGCTAATCCTTTTACCCAAATTATCAATGTGGAAAAAACTTCACCGTATACTGAACTCCATCCGCATACAGTGCGCCTCCACTGCATAATACAACCCTCCGGCGAACTACGAACCTTCACCGCGTAATGTGTGTCTATCGGTCTGAGTACTTCATCTCTTCCACCAATGACAAGCCATTTCGTGTACCACAACTTCTTCCACAATGATCCATTTTCAGTACCGTGACCCATTCCGCAAAACATTCCACGTACCTTTCCTGCTTATTGCATGCCTTTACCGCGTACCATCGCTGCAAACCATTTTTGATTCTGTGAACCACTCCGCGTACCGTTTCTGCTGCTAGGTACACAAATGTGAACCATTCTCAGAACATGGTACATGGTCCATGCTCCGAGGTATGTGTTTTACTTATTTTTCTGATTTCCTTCATCATTCTGCATCTCGTTCACTCCTATGCAGAAATCCTTCCATTGCCAAAAATAAAATCCTGATTTTGAGGTCCAACAATTTGGAAAATACTGGGAAAGGGCACCACCTTAAATAACTACATTGGAAAGAACAACCATGCTAATTTATTTTCATCTTTATTCTTTAAGAGTCAGGGGATTTCATCACGAACTCCTTCCACCATGATATATATTCTTTGAACGATCAGTTCTAGCATCGTCATATTCTCCAAGGAAAGTACTGCAACTTACCAACTTCCTTGTCTTCTAGCAACATTAGTCTTTCCGGACAACACTGAATATGACTGGCATCATATTCTCATCTTTGTATTATCATTCTTAAATCTTCAAATCTCCACATGATCCCTCATACAATAATTCATGTCTCTCAATAACTTTGAATTTCTTCTTCATCTCCTTCTTCATTTTGATCTTCATTGACAATTACTGACAACAAATACAAACTTATACACAAAGTGGTCCCAAAAATCTCTCCCTTTGTATTTTGTAGTCAATACCTTAAAGTTCACCTCAAATGAATGTGTCAATATAAAAATGAGAATATTCTATCTCCCCTTTTTATTTTTCTTTATCTCTCACTTTTTGAGCTTTCATTTCACTTTCTCTCCCCCTTATTGACAAGAAATACAAAGTTCAAGAGAAAAGGGTATCAGTCCTTTCTTAAGTAATGTGCCATCAATCATTTCACTCTAAGTCTACATGAGAAATGATCAGTGTAGAAAATAAGAGGATTTTATTTAGACAACAAGTTTGTCCATTATTCACTGATCATGATACCTCATGAGATGAGAAATCATGTACTTTGTCTTCAAGGGTTTTCCACTTTCATTACAGACTGAATAAATTGAATGTGATAGGGAATAATCAACTTGAAACTCCTACACTCACTTCAAAAAACATATCAAAAACATTCAAGTGCAATTGGAAGGATAAGTGGCCTTGGGGCACTTCCATTCTTCTTATGTCACTGATTAATTCAGTTACTCCCCATTTGTAAAATGATCTTCATTCTGAGTAACCAAGGATGAGAGATTGATAAATTCCATACCTTTTCCAATGACATTTTCTTCAAGAAATTTCTAGATTAATTGAATTTAATACCAACTGAATTTGATACTGATTAAAATAATAATTTTGGAAGCCTCTACATTTTTCTACACCTCAAGGGAAACACTCCTCGTCATCTTCATCAAGGGTTATCCTTCATCATTTTAATATTTGAATATCAATTGAATAATCTTACAGGGATGGAAACTTCTTCATCTTAGCTATCAAGAGTTTGCAGCATTCACTACTTCTCAGGTTCTCCCCCTGATAGCATGTTTCACCATCAATTCCCTATATTATCTGCACAAATAAAATAAAAAAATTATTAAGGTAATATGGTGGTTCCTCCTTGCATCATCAATATGAGATCCATGGTTGAGATGCTTTTCTCAACCAAGTTTCTCTATTTATTCAAGTCGTCATTCTTGCACATATGAACATATGTTCTGGTCTGTGTTGATGTGGCATGGCTCTCTTCTCATTCTCTTCTACTTTGTGTGGAGAATTGTTCTTCTTAACAGCCATCATGAATGATACATTATTACTCCTCTTAAGATCTTCTTATTTCTTTGGTATTAATGTTAGACAACCTTTTTCAATGTGACTATATTTCATACATCTCTCACACATAACTTCTTTAACACATGTTTTTCTATTGGTTTTCAATATCTCATGCACTCTATCTTCATCATGTGAAATGTTTTCTTTTCCTTTACCACCAGCCTTGGCCTGTTCATTTTCAATTTTCCTCATTCTTTCTAAATATTTTGTCAAGATGACCAACATGTCATTTGGAACTATTATAGTAGATTTGGATCTTTAACATGGGTTCATCTGAGTGTCATACCTCTTAATTTATCTTTTGGATGAATGTCCCTTTAATTTCATGGATCTAAAAACCAGGTTCTTCTCAGCTTCCCTACTCCAGATATTCTTGGGGAAATGTGTTTTCAAAATATTCTTACGATTTCTTCCCAAGGTAGATCCTTTATAATTATCAAGAATCGGAGGTCTTATTTTCTTATTAATAGTGAATGCATGTTGATATGGGCATGTACCTACCTTGTGTCCATTTTCATTGAATACATCACAGTTGTTATCAAGAATTCCAAATCAGTTTATGGTAAATAGATGCTTCTAGATATACAGATGTTTCTTCTTATTATCTGGATTTCTTCCCTTTGATATAGGCTTTCTTTGTGCTTTTTCATTTAAGGAATTGTACCAAAAATCCAATGCACAATTCCCAAATATATTGCAGTACCAACATTAACCCACAAATCTTGTCTTCTTTATATCTTCTGTATAAGGTTTTTGGGTCTTCTTATTAATGTGTTGTGCTCTATCTGGGGAACCATCTTCCAGATTTTTCTTCCTATCCACCCTATACATTATGGTAGGTTTATTCTCCTCACCTTTCCTCATCCATACTTGTTTATAATTTTTCTTCCAACCTACACTTTTTTGTAGAAACATATTTAGAAACAATATTACAATTTGGTATGGATGGTACCTTCACTTTCTCAGCTGCGTGTGATAGATCAGTGAGTCAATTAATGATCTTCTTATCAAATTTTGGAGGTAATTTGACAGTAGAATCCTCTAGTGAGCATTGAGTACCAGCAGCAACTGATTCATTATTTTTTGAAGTCTCAATATGTGTCTTCTCAAGATTGGTCAACTGAGCATCCAATTCTCGACATTGCCTATTGAGAATGGCATTATGATCTTCAATTGTGATCATCTTCCCTTTAAAAGTCTTCTTCAATATTTCAACCACATATTTATGCATCTTAACTTTTTTTTCAAAGAATATTCAAGTTTTTTTATCTTCTTGGAAGCTTCTTTCAAATATAATCCTTTTTCTTCATTTCTCTTCTTCAGCACATCTTCAAGTGAATGTATCCTTTCTTCCAGTGTCTTATTGAATCCTTTATTTCCAAAGGCTTCAATATGTCTGGAGAGATTAAAAAATTCTAAAAAATTTCCTACTAATCCATTTTCCATATTGTCAGCTTCTCTTTCCAGTTGGATGATCTCAACCTATATGCATTGAAATATTCTACAAACAGCATCAACTCTTTCATTAGGAATATCATGCAGATAGGTTCTTAATTTTTCCTAATCACTTGCAAGCTCATGTGAGGTAAAAATTTGATCAACATCACCACTTATGATGGAATCCATAAGTTTGGTGGAAACCTAAGACACTTGCTCTTTACTTTCCAAGACTGATATTTATTCATTATTGGAAAGGCATGGAGAACCAGAGACATCATCTTCTTTATATAAGAGGTACTTTTTCAACTGTCTCTTCTCTTTATTTTTCTTGTTTGTCACAGTCTCACTGGGAATATACTTCTACTCAGAGATAACTGAAATTTCATCAAGGCTACTCTTCATTGTTGACTCAGGAAAGAAAACTCAAATCCTCTTCTGAATAAAATTACAAAAGATTATCCAACATACATAAAACTTTTCCCTTTGATACCAATTGAAGGACCCTAGACCACCCTGAGAGGGGGTGAATCAGGGTGTCAACTTTTTGTCTTCTTTGCTGGATCTTGTTCCCATGTTGGTAGGAACTTGTTTAAACCTGTATGATGGATATGTGCAGTAATTAAGACATAAATAAGGAAAACACATCACTTTTTACTTAGTTCACCACTGAGGGATACATCTAAGGAGAATATGCCAACAGGTTTCCAGTCTTATAAAATTCCACTAATCTTCACTAGTATTGGATTACAAAGGTTCGGGCATATTCACTCTATCCCAGGCACACTACCTTTACAAAGGTTTAGGGATAGCCCACTGATTCCCTCAGATCACTTCCATTGACTCCCCCTAGCTCACTAACTTGGGAGAGGTCTCACTCCATTTATCAACTTGAAGGTCTCTTCAATGGATTGGCATGAAAAGTATTTACCTCTATTCAGCAGGAGACACATCTTGCATTGAAGTTCCGAATAGATTCTCTTTTATATTAAATTTTATCCTTTAGTGAAATTACTGAATGCACTAGAAATCATTCCCTTTTTATTCACTAGAATCAAAAACACCCTTTATGATGTATTCATTTCCATGAACTGCCCCTTATTCTGCATATTGTCTCTAATCTGTGTATCATGCCTACTCTACGTACTACAGTTGGTCTGTGTACCATGCATGTTCTGTGTACCACCCCTGCTCGGCATACCGTGCCTGCTCCGCGTACCTCACCTACTCTGCATACTTCCTTTACTCCACATACCACCTCTTCTTCACATACCACGCCTGCTCTACGCACTTCCTCTATATACTGCCTCTGCTCGGTGTACCGTTTCTTCCTTCAGTGGACTTCTTCTTTAAATTCTGAAAATTATTTCATCTCCCGCATACCATTTTTTCTTATGAAAAATCTCTTATATGGACTACTCCTTCCAATTTCTTGAACTGTTTTTTCTTTCTCATACCACTTATTCTTACATATAATCTCTCCTACTTACCACTTTCAGACTTAGCCGAGATCTTCCATAGTGAAGATATTTTATTATCGAATTCGCTCTCTCCTTAATGATGGGATTATCACTCCTTATATAGGAAAATAACTCTATAAATTTTGCTAATAATTTTACCTGAATTTCCAATGTGGGACAAACTTCACTGCATACTGAACTTCATCCGCATACAGTGAGCCTCCACCATGTACAACGACCCTCCTGCAAAATGTGAACCTTCACCGCGTACCGTGTTTCTACCGGTCTGTGTACTACATCTCTTCCACCATCAACAAGATATTTCGCGTACTAAAACTTCTTCTATGAAAAACCATTTTCAGTACCGCGACCCCTTCTGCAAACTATTTCGTGTACCTTTCCTTCTTATCACACGCCTTCATCGTGTACCATCACTACAAACCATTTTTGGTTCTGCGAACCACTCCGTATACCATTTCTGTTACTAGGTACGTGACCGCGAACCATTATCAGAACATGGTACATTGTCCATGCTCTGAGTTATGTGGTTTGATTCTTTTACCAATTTCCTTCATCGTTCTGTATCTCATTCACTCCTATGTATAAATCCTTCCATTTCTAAAAACAAAATCCCAATTTTGAGGTCCAACAATTTGGAAAACACAAGGAAATAGCACCAGCTTAAATATCTACTTCAAAAAGAACACCCATGCTAATTCACTATCATCTTTCCTCTTCAACAGTCAGTGGATTTCATCACAAACTTCTTCCACCATGATATATACTATTTGAACGATCAGTTCTAGCATCTTCATATTCTCCAGGGAAAGTACTGCAACTTACCAACTTCCCTATCTTCTAGCAACATCAGTCTTTCTAGTCAACACTGAATATGAATGGCATCATCTTCTTAGATTTGTATGATCATTCATAAATCTTCAAATCTCCATATGATCCCTCATGCAATAATTCATGTCTCTCAATAACTTTGGAGTTCTTATTCATCTCCTTCTTCATTTTGATCTTCATTAACAACTGTTGACAACTAATATAACCTTATACACAAAGTGGTCCCAACATAGAGTATTTCCATTTGTGCGGAATAATTTGGGGCTTATTCCTAAATAGGATTCCCTTATAAAAATGGCCATGAGGGATGTCTTAACTCATGGTGGTTTGAGGGCTTAAATCTAGGCTTAATCCTAAGTAGGATGCCTGGATTAAGATAATTATGATTGGGGATTACTTCTAAGGAAGATTCCCATTGATATCGGGCCTTAGATAAGATTTTTATATATCCCGATTCATTTTTATAATGACTTAGTCTCGACATACATAGACATAACATTTATTTTGTGGAATACTTAAAACATAATACAAACAGACACCCCAAAGACCGTACTATTTTAGTGCCTTTGAAACCTAGAAACATAAACACTGGTATATAAGTGGGCTACATTATCTTCTATAAGGTTCTTCATGACTATAACCCTTCTCATAAAAAACATACTTAATAAAAAACTTCATAACCTGGGGAAGTAAACATAAAAAAGGGGTGATCTCAGATTCTTAGTAAGGGTAAATAAAGGATACATTTAAGCATAAACATGTTAATAGGGGTATAATAATGTGATCAAAGAATTTAAAGATCATAACCAACATATCAAAGTTCATAAACATGTATCATGGCATAAAGCTTGATAGTTCATAAATTATGAATCATAAGGAAATAAAGAACATAAGCCATAAAATCATAACATAGGAATAAAACATGAAATTATGGAAAACACATAATCATATAATATGATTTCTATAGTATCCAAGGCATCGCTGCCAAGACCATCTTATTGGAAAAAGTCCTTTATTGAATCAGTTTCACTCCCTGTTCCAGTCCTATAATACTAAACTGAGTTCACTCCTCATTCTATCCCTATAATACTAAATTGAGTTGACTCCTCATTTTAACCATATCTATCTCATCAGATATAAATCTTTACCTAATGTATTAGAGGGAAATATAGGTCCCACCCATATCAAAATAAAATCATACATACATGCACCACAAAATCATAAACAATCATATCATAACCCATGAAATGAAATGGGTGTCATAAACATGTAATCATATCTTAACCTATGGAAAAGAGATAAGTTTAATAATCATTTAATCAAATCATAACCCATGAGAAGAAGCATGTTTCATAAGCATATAACCCATGAAAGAGAAATGGGTTTCATAAAGACTATGACATCAAGAATAAACCATTCAGAGATATAATATGAATGGAACCTTTAGATAATTTCCAAGAAAGGTATGAGTAACATCCACAGATTTCATCTTAGATTGAAAATAATTTTGAAATATCTTTCAAAACCATTTCTTGAAGAAAATATCCTTTTTTCTTTGAAAAATGGTTTTTTTAAAATAAAAACTTTTGAAAAAAAATATTGAGAATAAAACTTATAAATAAATCTTGAAAATTTTTTGACAACCATTTTAACTAAAAACGTATAAAAGAAGCTTGAAAATTTTTGAAACCCATTTTCCTTTAAAACTTATAAAATAGCTTGAAAAACTTTTCAAAAACTTTTTATTTGAAAATAATTTGAAACAATAAATTTCTAGAATATTAGTAAAACACTTTATTTTTTTTAAAATAAAATAAATTTTTAATCATGTAAAGTAAGATTCAAGGGAATTTCTGTCATGACGGCAGATAAACCTAAACACACCGAACATTCCTTTTACACCGTAAAAAGTTTAGAAAGGTACCTCAACTAGAAAACGACAATAAGATTCATTATTAAAAACCATTTTGTTTAAAAAGGTAAAAAATGGGTAAAAATGTCTTTTAAATATCATATTGTAATAATAGAACATTTTTCGAAACCTTTTAGAAGACATGGTTTTGAATGAACACATATTTCCGACAGAAGAGAGAGGTAAAGTCAGACTTTATTAAAAACTCTTTCTTAACTATTTTATGTACAAAAGATTATAAAAACAGTACCAATACATGAATATATCATGAATTACCATAGGAAAATAAAATTCATGATTTTTCTTGAGATATAGATCATAATATTTCATCAAATAAATCATAATCATAAACAATCTCGAAAAGTGATGAGATTATTTCAATAAACTCTTATAACTTGGTAACTTTGCACCATACTCCCTGTGTTAGAAAATGAAATTAGATGAGACTTAAAATATCATTAAAGTAATTAAATTCATGATATAATATTTCAAATTCAGTATATACACCTCATATAAAAATATAGTTTCATAACATGGCATGTGTCTCAAAGAAGGCAAATTGAGACAAAAATTACATTACAAATTTGGTAACTTTTAAAACATAAACCCCATGATAGAAAGATAATAAAATGGTTATTTAAATCCCTATATATTTAAGTATAATATTAATAGAATATATTAATATTAATATTCAGCATACATACCACACAAAATAAGTGAGCGGTGAATAAGTCATGTATCTCATGGAAATAAGGAGTGAGATGAAATTCCCTTACCTTGTGTCTTGAATCTATTTGTACTCGTAAAAACATCTTGTATAATAAATATAAATTTATTATAAAAATATTATAGAACCATATTCTTATATTTAATACCATATACGGTTTTATTATGACTTTATATTACCCACTTGTTAACAATTTTATGTTAAGTTTTCACTTTAGGTAATATCTGATTTGTTCTTCGCATGTGTCTTAATTTGTCATATCTTTGGTAATTATACTTATATCATGATTTATAGAATGTAAAAAATGATATAAATATCAATTATATTCATTATATTTTTATTATATTAATCCATAGAATATATAATTATGAAACGGAATACACCATTCGTGGAGACGGTAATCCATACGTATGCATGAACGTTATTTCTGTTTAATTATCATGTTGAAAGAAAGAAAGTAAAATGTGTATATGTATATATATATATCATTATTATTGTATCTTTATTATATCTTATATATCATATTTATTCACTAAATAAATCCTTAATACATTCCATGTAGTATATGAATAAACCGCGTTGCTTTGAGGGGGTGGTAGTCTACACTTCCTCAAACGAAATTATCATATTAACACAAAATGGAAAGTATAAAGATATGTGTTTTAGAAGAATTAAAGGAGATTAAATACATAATAAAGATAATATATAACATATATAAATATATTTTCTAACATAATGTCCACCGTGAGAGGCGGTAAAAGAAAAAATGAACAATCATCGTTTAGTGAGGCGGTAGTCTGCCATACACGTAAACAGTATGTTTGTTACCCATTAGATGGAAGTGTGTGTAAGTGTAGGTTGAATACTTAGAATAACAACATACTAGTATGTTTAGGATACTGGTTTTGTTATACAATCATGGAATAAGAATATTTTAGGGATTAGAGAAAGAAAATAAAAGAAATAAGTTTGAGGGAGGGTGTTACCTCTTACACTAGTGGAGAAACATATTTTCACATCGGTTTTTATTTTATTTTAATGTCAATTTTTAACCGAATTTTATAAAGGAAAAATTTTAAATTGATTTTTGGTGTTGGATCTAAAGAACCGGTGTCGAAGACCCATGAAAAATTGATTTTCGGGGTTAGTTTTTACAAAAAAATGACGCTGAAAACCCATGAAAAATGGGTCTTTGGTGTCGGTTTACATGAAAAATGACATCAAACACCCTTGGGAAATAGATATTCAGTGTCGGTTTTAGTTAAAACTAATTCCAAAAGGATCCAAAAAATATGAATTCAATGTTGGTTTATAATAAAAACTAACACCAAAAGTAAAAGAATTTTTTTGAATAAAATTAGAAATATTACATCCCAAAAAAAATACAACGGACCTGTAATAAAAAACAGAATATAAATCAATGCATAAGTAGAAGTAAAAATATATAAAAAAACAAATTTTTACTACTTAATTAAAAAAAACATTTACTTAATGATATTTTAAACTTGATTTAACAAACACATACCTAATAAATTATAACATAATAATCTTCTGTTATTATTGAAGTATTCCTTTGAGATTATTAACTTTAAACACCTATTATAACAAAAGTATTAGTTTTTGAGCACTTTGTTAGAAAACTATAATATTAAAAATAAATATTAAAATAAACATACCTGATAATTTAAATCATAACCGTACTTAAAAAGTAGTTTGCAAACAAGGGTCTAATATGAGTAAGTTCATCATTCATATACGACTCAGTTTCATTGAATGTCTACAATAACATTACATGCTATAAGATTAAAAACAAAATGTTATGAAATAAAACATAAAATAGTTAATATAATTAACAAACCTTATGAAAATCAGTCGTTACTCTAATTATGATTATCTTATACATGAATCGTAAAACATAATAACCACATTCTATGATTCCTTATTGATAATGAAACTGAGGTTATAAAACAATAACTTGATATTAAAAACCAAAACACATATATATATCAAAAATAAAAATATTATTTAATATAAAAATATTTACCTGTACTTCCACATATTGGATTGGATTTGGTTTCTTTATTGATAAGTGGTCTTTGTTAAACTATATCCATGACCTGTATTTACATATATATCAACTAATAAAACATGTATAAATAATAAAATTAAAAGTAATGAACTTATAAAAAAGAAGAAAACTTACTTGTCTAACAATGTGCTAAAATTTTTATGAACAGGGCCTAATAAAGAGAAAAACCAATATAAAGTTCATTCACTTGGACAAAATACACTTAACATCCAATGAAATCTACAGTACAAAATGTTCACAATTAATGACATTATATAATGAAAATTACTTCATAATTATATTAGTTTTCTTACCTATCAAGGAATAGTAAAAATCAACATCTAATATATGTGTTTGATAATCTCTCAGATATATATTTAACTCTATCAGTAGTCTTCACATATTGCATAGTCGTTGAAATGAATTATGAATCCATAAAACCATAAACACTAGTGCTCTCATTTTTTATTAGAAGAGTGGATAGATACCTAATTAAATAATTAAAATAGTAAGTCCCTTAAAATGAACTTTATTTAAATAAAATTTTAAACTCAAATAGAAATTTACTTACATGGAAAACAATTATAACATAGGAACACTGATCTCTTTAAACTCTATCAGATCCATGATATCTTTTTAAAATATTCTCAATGGATAGTCTCTTCTAAATATTTCATCCATCATCCAAAACTCATATAAATTAACCATTGAAGAAGAAATCTATGATAATCTGTTTATCCCACCATAAATAGAAGTATCTACAACTATTTATTCCTAAATAATTTGTTTTCTTTGTATAATTTATTTTTATTTTAGATAATCCTATAAAAATTTAATATCAAAAAACATCATAAGTAATTTTCAATCAAATGTAATTAATATTTAGAAAAAACACGTACCTCATATGAAAGATAACGAAGAATGTTAGCTGGCCAAAGTAAAAATTGACTCATACAATCCCCAACTCTGGAAACTTCCTCTATAGGAAATGGTAGTGGATAATTATGATCAATAATATTATGCATAGATACTCTGACATAACCTAACTGAATTGGCTAGTTGTGTATAGAATCCCCAAAAATTTGCACGACTTTGTACGCTATAATATGTACATGAGTATCTCCATCATGCAACTCACAATATAATTCTAGGTCTGAATGAGGAGGTGGAGGATCTGAGTAGGATGGCTGAGTGGGCTAGGCTAGTTGGGTAATATATACATGTTGCGCATCCGACTATGAAGGCTAGGAAGACTGGGCAGGCTAGGCAGGTTGAGCGGGCTATGATTGTCTTGTCAATTGTTCAAACATAGCTTGTAGAGTTGATTTAATTTGATCATCCATGGATTTTTTCATTTCTTTCAACTCATCTTTTAAGGAATAAATTTCTAGATCTCTTGAATTGTTACTTTGATTAGAAAAAACTTTCCTAATACTAACACCTACCTGATATCCTCTTACTTGGACTAGGTGTTCTTTCTTTCCTAAAACTATAGCTAGGATATCCATCCTACCCTCAGGGATAAAAGTGCCTTGGGTATTTTTATCCTGAAGGTCATCTCGAAATATAAAATGAAATTTTTATATTAGTGTTTTTAATTTAAAAAATAAAAACATCAATAAAAGGATAAAAAAATATTTACTTACAATTCTATCAGATACTTCCTTATCTTGCTCTGTAAGATACATTTCATTTTTCCTTATTCTTGCTTATTTCTATTTTTCATGGTGATTGTGATGAGATATAGGACCAAATAGGACCTATTCTGAACCACTATTAGATCAAGCTCTTAATGGTTCAAATTTTTCTTCAATCATTTTCTTCTACAATAACTAATACCCTCCACATGATAAAGTATGAGGGTATACATTTTTCAACTAGATCTCTTAATGAGATCTTTGAGAGGCCTATTATATAAAAATAAAGTAATAAGTAATTAGATAAATATATAATAAATTTTACAATATTAATTAATTATTATACCTGAAATTTTTCTTCATGTCGACTGCCAAAAAAATTCTTCCATGAATCTGTATCATAAACCGATACTTGAGGCACGGGTTTTCATACTTTTTCTTTCCAAAAACATAATTTTTTGTCAATTTTGTTTTAAAATATCTCTATCAAAACGCCGCTAAAGAGAGATATATAATCTTAATTTCTTTTATTTCCTCAAAATTTAATGTCATCTATAATTGAATAAATTAAATATGTCATTTAAAATATTTAATAGTCAAAAAATGAGATAAAATAAATCAATTGATATATTTTACCATCACGGCCTCCCAAATCTGTTGTTTTTTCATCCTGTCGATGGAATTCCAATCAAGATATAAAATATTAATCCTGCAATGGTTCTTCATTGATATATAACTAAAAAATTGTACTGCATTTGGGCTAGTTTCATTATTATTACAATCAAAATGAATATGTAATCTCTCATCTTCATGAGAAAGTGACAGTTTTGGTAAATGTGTAATACCACGTTTACAAACTTGAGAACTTGATTTCTCTATTATAATAGGAGAAGTATTCTCCACTAAAGATGCATCAGTAGTCCTGCAAATATTTTTTATAAATTAAAAGTTTTTTTCATTAAATAAGTATATTACTGAATATTTAATAATATGAAAAAATAGATATACCTCGGTAACTAATCCTCTCTTCTCTGTATCTGACATTAACACAAGCAAGTTTAATGAAATTTTGTGCGCCTACATATCATTAGAAAACTTAATATTTAGAAACAAGGATGAAAAAAATAATTAAGTAAAAAAAGAGGCATGCATTTATAATTTTAAAAAATAATAATGATGTCATGATTCTTATAACCAAAATATATATAAGTTAACCTATTAAAAATATAATTTTTACACAAGTAAATTTCAAAAAAGAAACAAAATATAAATAATTACCAAAATAATTAGGATTCTAATTTAGTGTTTTTTCATATGAATTCATCATAATCATTATATACTGCATGCACTATGTCTACCTTATAGTTACTGTAATCATCCAAAAATCACGTAATAGATTAATAAGACTCATGTAAATTAATAACATCATTGGCATCATCCGCGTCACCCAAATGGTATCTTTTTCCTTAAAAAAACAATGGACCACTAATCATTTGATGGATCAATGACATAAAATATCTTCTTTGCATGTGTCGCCATGATAAATGGTTCCTCATTGTAATTAAATCTTTTCAAATCAACTAGTGTAAACCAACAATCATCATGTTTCACACCACTATTTCTATCAACCCAATTACACTTAAACACAGTGACTCAAAATTTTTTATAATCAATTTCCCATATATCCTCAAGAACTCCAAAATATGTCTATGAATCAGAAATTGGGTTTTTATCTTTTTCACTCAAAAAATGCACTACTTCAGTGATGACCATCACACCACTATTTTCAATGGTGCTCTTATCATCCATGTTTTTTGTGTAAAATGTGTACCCATTAATATCAAAACCAGACCACGTTATCACATTTCGAGATGGACCCCTTTCCAATAATTTCAACATTTCTAATGCAAATATACATGTGTTCACTTTATCTTTAAACCATGAAACAAATGTCTTTTTATGCTCAATCGTCAATAACTTTTAATTTATTTTTGGATATGGTATCTTTAATTCAAAAATATGTGATGATATATATGATTTAACATCATCTATGTTGTTAAAAATTTATAAATTTTCCTGCATTACTTCATCACATGGAATGAACTTTACCTTTAAGCCTTGAATCCCTCTACCTTAATTATCAACTATCAAATGTTGAGATATAGGGAAACCAATATGCTCCACTTCATAAAAATAATTAGTAAAGAACTCAATCACCTATTCTAATACATATTTTTGAATAATATAGACCTCTGATCGATAAGTATTTTTAACATATCACTTTAAAATTTTCATTTACCTTTCAAAAGGATACATCCAATGTAAATAAACAGGCCCACATATTCTTATCTCATGCACCAGATGAACCATTATATCAAAAAATGTAAGTGGAAAATACATTTCTAGTTGACAAAGTATAAGAGTATATTCATTCTTCAACTCATATAAAAAAATTGGATCAATAACTTTTATACAAATGGATTTGAAAAAATTACATAACCTGATGAAAGTCTTTCTGACAACTGACGTCAATATACCACACAGTGCAACTGGTAGTAGTTGTTGCATCAATACATGACAGACATGAGATATCATACCAATTAATTTTCAATCCTTCACTAACACAAAATTCTTCACATTTGAGGAATATCCACTGGGTAAATTTATACCATATAGACACTAACAAAAATTCAACTTCTAACTCTTACTTAATGTGTAATAAGATGGAGGTAATTATGTTCTGTTTCCTTTCATAGTGGGAGATAACTCTAAATTTATTCTCATTGCTATAAAGTCTAATCTAGAATTCAATCCATATTTTTTTTACTTTTATGTCTAATAAAGTTCTAATAAAACTATCATGTATATTTTTATCAACATGCATAACATCGATGTTATTTTTTATCTCTAAAACTCTCTAATAAGATAGTTTTAAAAAATATACTATTTCTTCCAGATATTTTTTTGAAGACCATAACTAATTTTCTTTTCAAATGTCAAATAAATATTTTTCACCCTATTGTAATATTATTCAACTAAAAATGGTTGTGGGGGAAGATTGTATTCTTGTAAACTGTTAAATGTATTTTTCAATCTATGATAAGGATGGTCAATTCACAAAAATATTTTATGTCCCATGTACAATGTCTTTCTTCCATTCTATAATTCATAATATGAAGTCTCTTCTTCACAAATTGGACATGCCTTATGTCCCTTAACACTATATCCAGATAAGTTTCTATATGAAGGAAAGTCATTTATACTAAACATTATCATATCATGCAAAAGAAAATACTCTTTATTGTACGCATCAAAAATATTAACACTTACCTCCCATAGAATTTTAAAATCAACAATAAATGGTGAAAGACATACATCAATATTGTTTCCTGGCTATTTTGGTCCAAAAATCATCAAGCTCATCATAACATATTTTTTCTTCATACATATCTGTGGGGATAAGTTGTAAACTACCAAAAAAATAGTAAATGAACTATGTTGGGTAATTAGGCTCCAATATAGATTCATTCCATATGTACACACTCCCATTCTGAGATTTCTAACTTCACTTCCAAAATTAGAAAAAAATTTATCAAATATCTTCCATTGTGATGAGTCAGCAAGGTGATGTAATTTTCCATCAGAGATACATTTATCTAAATTTCATCTTAAATTTTTTTCATTAATTGAATTTGAAAATATACATTTCAAACAAGGAATTATTGGAACGTACCAAATTTCTTTAGCTAGAGCTTTGATTTTGGTACCTGATAATGAATCAGAGTTAATTTAATAGAATTATATAAATGGATTATTGGAAGGAATTATTTGATTTAGCATGAGGTTAGATTTTAGTACCTAAGAATGGATTTTAATTGACCTTTTCATCCATCCTATAGTGGGATGTTCCGCATGTAGTACATTTTGATAAAAATTCATATTCTTTCCTATACAACACATAATCATTGGGGAAATCGTGTATCTTTTTATACCCCAATCCCATTGGGCATAATATTTTCTTCGCCTCAAAATTAGAATATGGAAGCCTATTTCCTTCTAGAAGTATATATTTTAAAAGCTCAAGTAAGTTAGAGAAACATCTATTACTCCAACCATTTCTTACTTTCAAGTTAACCAATCTCAAAACTACTGATAACACTGTGTATTTACTATAAACTAGGAATAATGGTTTTTTAGAATCTTCATACAATCATTCAACAGTTGTTGTTTTAATGTTCTGAAAATTCCATGTAAATTTTTTATTTAAATTATATGGTATTATTTTGAGACATGAAGCTCAGACGGAACCTGATTCCGAGGCCTGGTTAGCCCAGAATAGATTTTTGAACTTTTTTTAAGTTTATTAAAATAAACATGCGAGCGGGTTTTTCTAACTTTTAAACCGGTGCTCAGATCAAAAATACAAGGGCATCGTTGAACTCAGAACAACGGGATTCTCCTAGAAAGGACCTAACTTCGATTGGTGATGGTCAACCAGAAAAGATAATTTTCATACCTTTAGGAAGATAAATAAAATAAATTAAAAAGTTATTTTATTTTATTTTCCTCACCATTGATCAGTGGCATGCCAGTACTGCAGTCCAGCGACGAGGCAGCGACGAACCCCATTAATGAGGATCTTAAATGAGTAGTGTAAAAAATCATTAATCAAAGCGTAAAAAATACGTTGTTTCACTAATGAAACAGCATAATGATGTGACGATTCAGAATAACAGAAATATTTCAACGCGTTTCTCTTTTAATGAGACAGCGAATATGAGATTCATAGTTAGAATTTCTCTCACGAACGACAAAGGATTTTATCTCCAATGAAGAATGATGGTGGATCGAAAAGCGATGACGACACCTTTGAGGAAGGATCCGGGATTGGAGGTTAAAGAACGCCAAAAAATTAGAATGGATCAACACTAATGATGAACCTTCTCCGGGTAGGGGTTACTTTTGATTTTTGATTTCCCTATTCTTCTTTCGAAAACAACGAATGCGGATCAACCCACGAAAAAGTTGATCTGTGGGTTGCTTATTATTATGGGAGGGTGATTTTCATTGGGGTTTTGCATTGGGATAAAACTTTGATAAATCATTAAATCTTCCCCATGTTTTTAAACCTCTAACGCGAAAGGTGAGGGATAACACAAACAAGGCCTGAGCCCCTCCGCCTTTGTGCATTCTTGCATGTTCTTCATGGCTGCAACTCTAAATTGATGGCAAGCTGGTACTGAGACTATAGCAGGGAAGATGACATCCCAATAAGACTTTCGACACAGAAGGTTCCCAAAATGGACCACCAAAGAGGACTCGATGGCCCAAGGAAAGCACAGTCGGCGCACCGGTGCCGATGACTGCCAACGGTGGCTTGCAGCGGTGACTGCAAGCAAGTGGTTGTGCTCCATGATGGCGCGCTGAGGTGGCAGCCACGGCCAGCTCAGACTGTGGTAGAGAAGAAGGATCCACCAGTGCTTGAGCCATTGGTTAGCATAGGTGGGACATGGTCATCTGGCCACATTGGAAGGGTGGGCCGCAGTGCACTGGCATGCGGTCTAGTGGGAACTGTGTGTGGGAGGAAGGGCGGTTGGCTCCTATCGGCCGCTTGCAGCCGAATCGGACGCCCAACAGGCATTTGTGCTGGAGAATACTGGCCCAACATGCAGGATATGCTGTGGGGTGACAAACTAGATGCCAGATGGCGTCCAGGTTGGAGGGGATAGGCCCACCGGGCGGTCCGGACTAGGGTGCACAGACCGGGCCGCTATGCGGTCTGGGTTGGAAATAAAGTCAGCCTGAAATAGCGGGCCGGTCCGGCGGGATATAACCAGGCCATTGGGCACCCCGCTTCTGGGCGCCCCGCCGGTTGTGGGCCGGACCGGATGGAACCTGGTTGCTGGGCGACCCAGCGGGCTGGACGCCCAACCGAACCAGGCTAGGTCCAGTAAGGCCCAATGTGCCTGGCCCAGCGGATAGGCCAGACCGAGCCGACCCATACCCAAACTGGGTTGGGTCGGATTGGTCGAACTGGTCTGGGGTATGTGGGGCCCCCAGGCTGGGTTTGTCAGGTCAGACTAGCCCCCAGTTACTAAAATGCCAATATCTTTCAGATTGAGTATTCGATTAATGAGTCGTTTGCAACATTATAACCCTTACGATGAGGTGATTATTTTGGAATACTATAAGGAGGTTTTAATGGAAGTTGAAATGCGAAGAATTTCTTGAGGAGTGGTTTCTCCCAGAATCAAGCACACTACATACGGGAATCCTGCGGCTGATTGAGACCCGTAGACTGCTGACAAGAAACCCTATGTGGATTAGCTACAAGAAACCCTATGTGGATCAGCTATGATGGCCTAGTGTGAAGCAGCTCTGTGTGACCCAACAGGCCCATGGTGGGGAGTGGTTATGTGTGACTCGGCAGACCCACGGTACTCATCAGGGATGAGTACCTCAGTACGATGACCAAGGTGGGAAGCAACTCTATGTGACCCGGCAGGCCCACGGTGGGGAGCAGCTCTGTGTGACCCAACATACCCATGGTACTCATCAAGGATGAGTACCCCAGTAGTCTAAGGTGTTTAGTTTTTTGACTGATGGTCTTTCTTTCTATACTCTAGATTATACCTGTGTGAGTTGTCTTGCTTCGTGATCATGCTTTGTTGTTTGCTTTGTGGATTTATTTTTGGTCTTTCCTTTGTGTTTTTGGGTCCCTAATGAGTATTTTGTTACTCACCCATGCAAGGTCTTCACCTGCACATGTTGTGTCTAGTTCAGGCACCTTAATGGAGGACTTGGTGGCCTAGGACCCAGTGGTTCCTAGTGAGATCAGACAGGCGATGCATGCTTCTATGGATTTCGAAAGCTAATCTACACTTACCCATAAGGTGGGGTTTTCAGCTGATGGTTGCTCAGAGATCTTATATACCTTTTGGTTTTTCAGTCTGTCATTTGTTGGGTTTGTATTCTGACCCATTTGACCTACAGATTATACCTTTATTCAGTGGTTGTTTAGTGGCATGCATGTTTTACATTTCTGGTTTTTGGGAAGTGGTTGTGTGTGTGTGTGTGCAGGTACCCAAGAAAATGCCTCCCATTTTCAAGTTTATTCCTTCAGTGCTAGTTGCCAACCCCTGGCCTTTGGAAGGCAGGCTTGGGGGAGTCATGGAATGGTCTCTGGGGGATGGTTTATGACAAGATTTTTTTCAACGATTTCAACACCAAAATCATAAATTAATTATTCAATACGATCCTTTGTGTCATTGTGAATATTTTCATCAACATTAGATTTTGAATTCACAATTCTTTCACCATTCTAGATCCAAGGTGTAAAATTAAGTCTAAAACCATAGAAAATGAGATGATCCTTGATTTATCTAGAATTTAACTTTCTCATATTCAAACACTTCACACATGGATAGAAAATCAAATCTATGTTTTTAGGATTTTGTTTAGAAAATTACAAGAAGTCATCAACTCCTTTTTCATATTCATTACTGGTTCTTTGTAAATTTATCCAATTATGATCCATTAAATTCCTAAGATTGTAATATAATTAGTGAATATATTAAAACATATAAACATTTAAATATATATATATATATAAATAGATAAATTTTAAACATAAAAACATGAAATAAAAATGACTGGTATTCATACATGAAATATAAAAGATTATTAGGAATAAAATAAAAACTAATATACTCTAGGTATTTATTTTGTGTGATATGTCATGCTAATCCAAAAGTAAATGATCTTTTTAGAATCAAAAATTAAAAATATCACAACTAATTTCAACTGATATATATACATATATATATATACATATAAAACATATAAACATTTAAAAATATATATATAAATAGATACATTTTAATCACAAATAAAAAATTAATGAAAAAAATTATGATCCGGTGAGAGATATCAATGATTATTAGGAATAAAATAAAAAATAAATTACTCTAGGTATTTATTTTATTTAAATAAATAATTATAAATATTTATTGATGGCCATAGTAAAGAATAAATATATTTTCATATATTTTTTTTAAATGACTATCAGACAACACTACTTATGTTCTACCTATATTCGTCAAAATAGAAATCAATATTCCTCTTAGTTATAACCTAGAGAAAAACCATTTGATAATCCCATAAAATAAATAATTTATATAATTAAACAAACTTTAAAAAAATTATAATTAAAAGTCAAATTTATACAAACAAACGAAGGAGTGAATCAAATTTATAACTAACAGATAACAAATTTATCTTAATAATTTTCACAAACCACTTAAAAATTTCATATTTGTACACGAAAATATTGATCCTGAATATAGATAATGTTCCTTGAATTTTTTGGTAGGAATAACACTAAAACAAACAATTAAAAAAATAAAAAAACAAATAAGAAAAAAGACAACAAAAAAACCTCTAATCATGGTACCACTCGACCGTAATAGGGTTACCAAAGATGAAATATATAGATAATGTCCCTTGAATTTGTTGGAAATAAAAACACTAAAATAAAAAATTATAATATTTTCAAAACAATGAACAAAAAAACAATAATGGAAAAACTTATAATTCGAGTGCCAATCAATCGTAAGACAGTTATAGAGATGAAATAAAAACCTAGATCATGAAAGGTTGAATGGATGTTGGTCAGAAATCATGAAAATATCATTCAAATCAACCAAAATCCACCACACAATCCATCAAAATGGTTTCGGTAGCCATCTAAAGTGTTTTAGGTTGAGATAAAGAAAGAACTATTGAAATATGAAATAACGGTTTCGTGGTATGATTTTTTTAAAGAGATTTAAAGTCAGTTTTCACTAAAATCAACATTAAAAAAATTTCAATATTTTATTTCAGCATTGGTTTTATGGAAAACCAATTCCCAAATTCCAAGAATTTTTATTTTTCACATCAGTTTTATTGAAAACAGATGCGAAAAACAAGTACATCAAGAATTTTTGGCATCATTTTATAGTAAAACTGATTCCAAAAATATTATACACATTTTTTGACATCAGTTTTTCATAAAATTGATGTCAAAAATGTAACTCTATATATTTAGGCATTATTTATTATAATAACCAATGTTGAAATATAAATTAATTACTATTATAATTTCAGTTATGTAGAATCGACATTATAAATGCGATGTTAAAATTATTTTTTCTACTAGTGTTAATCAGGTAACTCCTTTTGGTTTTCACCAAAGGGCTTCCTTGGAATCCTTTCTTCCCAAAGGATACTTCATGGAGGAAGTTAGGGATTTTGGGGTGCTATTTGGATATAATTTTTATGAACTTAAGTGCCTTGAGATTTTTGAGGAATTGGGAGTAGAGGAGGCCTTTTATAATGGAGGGGGAGTGGCACTCTTGTAATATTTTGGAAAAGGGAAACCCCACCCAAATTTTTTTATTTAAAGTGAATCCAATAATGGTACAAATTAGAACCAATGGATGATAGTGTCTAGATATGTCCATAAAATTTATTTATGATATTTTTATTGGTCTTTTTGGTCCTTAAGGTTACGGTTTAGTCCCTTATTATGTTTAATTTAACCTTAATCACTGTAATTAATTTTAATTACTTTCAGAGATTTTTTTGGAAAAAAACTAAGTTGACATTATTAGACATTATAAATTATTTTGATTCTAAATATGGAATCAATTTTCCAAATTCCAAAAATAGAAGTGGCTAAAATTAATTTAAATTTAATCCCCCAATCAGGTCGAGAATGCGAGTTTTTAAAGTAAAAACATTCAAAAGTTTGTTATGTTTTTATATTAAATTTCAAAGTGAAATTGATTATAATGACCCAAATTGGATTAATTGTTAAATATATTATCTAATTATAGTTTGAAATCAATTTAAAATATAATTTAACCTTATAAATAAATTAGATGAAAAATCAGTTTTTAATTAACATCCAGTATTTTTAACTATTCATTAAAAAATGAAATCTTATATAAAAATACCAAAATTTATCCTAAACTAATTTTTATTTTTTTCTTCCAAATATGAAGTTTATAAAAATATAGGTTTTTTAGGAATAAAATTGGGTTTTTTCTTATCTTATGCCTATCAAATCTATTGGATTAATATCAAAAATATTTTATTGAATATATATTTTATATATTATATTAATATCACTCACTAATTTTAATTTATTTAATTTATTAGGATAAAACAACTTTATGAGCATAATAATAGTTTTCTATAAAATTACTCCCTTTATATTCAATAGGTTCTTATATTCATTTTTAAATAATTTTTAACTAATACATTAATTTTATATTTTTTGAAAATCATATATTTATATAAGTTAGTTAATAATTTTCATAAAACATAATTTAATGACTACATTATATATTATTATATTTTTTAAAAATAAGATATTATTTTTCGGTAACACTCGGTCTTGTATGTTACGCAATCTGTTGAGGAAAGTCAATCTTATGTGAAACTTAAGCTTGCCTCTATGTTTCTTATAGATAAATCTAACCTTTATATTGTGTTTAATGCATGATTAACTTGGAATTTCATATAACTCAATCCCAACTTAATAATTTAATATATATATATATATAATAACTATTTTTAGTGTTGTGTGAAATGAAAAATATCAAAAATATTAAATTAATTCAAAAATATATATTTCAAAAAATCTCAAGGTGTTACATTCTACCCCCCTTAAAATGAATTTTTCCCTTAAAATTCATTTGGGTTATCAAAGGTTTAATACTTAATATTTCCTTTCACAGAAACCCATATTGTAAAAATGAACACTAAAACTTCCTTTTAAAAAGTAAAGTTGGAAACTTAACGGTTACCCAAATTAACTCATAACTAGGTTTACAAATGGGAGAACATAGGTGGTAAGTGAAAATATGGACTTGAAGGAAAATCATAAATATTTATAGGGATTGATTGTGGTAATCAATCACAAACAATTGAATGTTCAATTAAAAGTTGAGGGCCTCAAAGTCATAAATATGTGATGATTTAAAAGTCCAGCAGGTCAATGAAAATCAAGGTATTATGACAACATTTTTTCGATCATTTTCCTAACTTTGAGTAATTCTTTTATTGACCAAGAATATAAGGAAATATAATCACTTGATATATTTATATAAACAAAATTTCATTCTTTTTTATGCTTTTATCAATTTATAATTCATCCATTACTTCATGTAATGGATGTTTGGAAATTAACTTTGATACCAGAAGCACTAAAATACACTTTTAGTGGATCTTAAGGCCCATACAAATTGAAAAGTCTTACTAATTGTCTCTAAATATTATTCAAAATAAAAATGGTTAATACATTAATATCTAAACTTAAAAAGTAACACTTCTGAATTATCATTAATATTTATTTATCATATATAATTACACATTAACTAAGACATCGTGTAGCCCAGTGGTAGGCATGAAACCCTTGTATCCTTGATTTGTTATCACCCGACATACATGATATCATTTTCTAAAACCATGATAATATAATTTTCAAAATAAATAATATGTAAATCCTTGAAATAAGGTTAATCACTAAATATCCTTTTAATTAGGTTTATAAATACAACCTCAATACATAAATACTCCATCTGAAGTTTAAC
This sequence comes from Viscum album, assembly GCA_963277665.1. Lineage (NCBI taxonomy): Eukaryota > Viridiplantae > Streptophyta > Magnoliopsida > Santalales > Viscaceae > Viscum > Viscum album. The sequence continues at coordinate 564,634,591 of OY728120.1, read as the reverse complement.
TTAAACTTTCCATAAATGGTTAACATTATAACCCTTACAAAAGATGGAAATTCAAATATTTAGAAAGAAATTCATGAAATCAGCTTAATATTTATCCCCATATATCATAAATCACCACTTTGTTGTCACATTCCAATCATGTGAATACCCTCATAGTATACTCCCTTACTTACCATAAATCTATTTTGAAAACATGCATGCTTCCTTATTCCAATGATTACTAGATATATTCTTTAAATACCAAAAGTTGTAAACTTTATCCTTGATGACATAGAACACTTTGTAAATAATCAGTTCCAGGGTAATCTATACCATCCAATTTAATTATATCCAACATATCTTTATCTAAAAAAATATCATAACATAAGGAACATATTAATGTTTATCTTTCCCTTAATCATTTTTTTCATGGATATCACCTTGCCATTAAATCAATTTTTTATTACATCAAATCCATTCAATGTATTATTGTAAATTATTAGCAAAAAAACATAAACCTGACAATCCTTATATAATTTACCTTTTATATAACATAATTTTTGAATCCAAATACATAAAAAAATATTATTCCACTTCATCCTTATGCCATTAACACGGATACCTCATCCTGTTAATAATACCTCTTTCCTTTCACATTTCATTTGTAGTCTCATCATCATCTGAAATGTAACCATTACACACACTACCTTTTAGATTATATTTAGGATATTTATTCTAGGGACAATGATTTGTATAATGACCATTTATTCCACACATAAAACACTTAACCTTTGATGATGACTTAGGGAGGAAAATATTCCCATCGATCTCATTATTTGAACCCTTTATTTTTTCTTTGTAGTTACTTGTTCATTTCCTTCATTTCCACAGTCAAAACACATTCTTGTTCCTCTAAGTAATTCACATAGGTGATTCTTTCCATGTTCTTGACACAAAGGAAAGAATATCTTCTTTCCTCTATGGTCTCTATTACCTAAACTCTCAATAAAATCCTTCCTTCTCTTCTTTGGTGAGTTCGAGAGTTGGTTAAGGTACATGTTGTTGATCATGTTAATTGAAAAATGATTAGGCATGATCAAAACATATTTCACTCTAGTGGTCATCCCATTTGACTTCTCATACTAATATGTTCCATCAAATTAAATTTTAATCTAGTCACATCTTATTCCCTCTATTGAATAAAACCAGAAAACATGGGGTGAGAAACACATATCATAGAATAAAACCAAATAATCATGAAAATTTACTTATAGGATGTCTAAATCATGACACATACCTTTTAATCGATGACACCTTAGGTTTATCCTAGGTTATTAATAGTCATATTCTATTCAAATCCTTCATAATTTTTTGTGAAGATTTTGTGAATTTCCAAAGCATATCCCCCGGGAGTGCCAAACCAGGTGTGTAGTAAGGCCCATTGTCATGTACCAGATTATCCCGATTCAAGCCCAGGACATATTTTTGGAGTTGTTACCCATAGGTACATCTATTATAGAGCCACATACACTTGTAGTATCTATACAGGGATTTATTTCTTGGAAACCACTCTCTCTATCCTTTACCAAAATTCCAGGACATTTTCCTAAATGTTAACCCTCCCTTATACTTATACTTCAATACATCCCTACACATATCCTTAGAAATATACATGGGGATCCCAATAAATTTTTATCATCCTAGTTTCCAAATTTTAACTAAACCTTTACTCTGATACCAACTATAATGACCCAGTTTGGACATATATAGACATTACATCTCTTTTGTGGAATACTTCAAACATAATAAAAATAGATACCCCAAAGACCATACTATTTTAGTGACTTAGGAAACTTAGAAACATAAACACTGGTACGTAATAGAGATATATTATCTCTCAATAGGTTCTTTATGACTAGAACCCTTCTCAGAAAAATCATAATTAATAAAAATATTCATAACTTTGGGAAGGAAACATAAAAAGGGGTGAACTCAGATGCTCAGTAAGGTTAAATAAGTGATACATGTAATCATTAACATGATAATAGGTGAATGAGAATGTGATAAAAACATTTGAATGTCATACCCAGCATATCAAAGATCATAAACATGTATCATGGCATAAAGATTGACAGTTTATAAGGCATAAATCATAAGTAAATAAAGAACATAATCCATGAAATCATAACATAGGAATAAAACATGGAATTGTGGAAAAAACATAATCATATAATATTATTTCCATAGTAGACAAGGTATCACTTCCAAGAAAATATTGGTGTACAAAGTCCTTTACTAAACTGAGTTCACTCCATATTTCGGCCCTATATTACTAAAGTTATTTCACTCCTAGTTCTAGCCCTATAATACTGAACAAAGATCACTCCTCATTCCAACCATGTTTATCTCATTATATATAAATATTTACCCAATGTATTGGATGGAGATATAGGTCCCAAATATCTCATAATTAAATCATACATACATGTTCCACAAAATCATAAACAATCATATCATAACCCATGAAATGAAATGGGTGTCATGAACATGTAATTATATATTAAACTATGGAAAATAAATAGGTTTCATGATCATTTAATCAAAGAATAACCCATGATAAGAACTGGGTTTCATAAGTATATAACTCATGAGAGAGAAATGGGTTTTATAAATACCATGAAATAAAGCATAAACCATTCAAATAAATAATATAAACGGAACCTTTAGATCATTTCCAAGAAATTAATGAGTAATATCCATGGATGTCATCTTAGATTGAAAATAATTTTGAAATATCTTTCAAAAACATTTCTTGAGGAAAATATCCTTTCTTATTTGAAAAAATATTTTTAAAAACATAAAACCTTTTGGAAACCATTTTCATGGGAATAAAACTCATAAATAAATCTTGAAAACATTTTGACAAAACTTTTTACTTGAAAAATTATGAAATAATCTTTAAAATGTTTTGAAAACCATTTTCCTTGAAAACTTAAAAAATAGCTTCAAAACATTTTGAAAACAAAAATCTTTGAAAATACTTTGAAACAATAAATTTCCAGAATATTAGAAAAAAAAAATATTTTTTTAAAAGAAAATAACTTTTTAATCTTTTAAAGGAATCTTCAAGTTAATGTAAATCATAATGGTGGATAAAACCAAACATTTTCAACATTCCTTTTACAATGTAAAAAGTTTAAAAAGGTGCCTTGACCAGAAAATGACAAGAAGATTTCTTATTAAAACCCATTTTGTTTAAAAAGGTAAAACATGAGTAAATATTTATTTTAAAGATCATATGATAATAACAAAACATTTTTTTAAACCTTTTAGAATACATGGTTTTGAATTAACACGTATTTCTGACAGAAGAGAGAGGTAAAGTCGGACTTTATTAAAAACTCTTTATTAACTATATTATGTAAAAAAGAGTGGAAAAATTGTTACAATACATGAATATATCATTTATAACTATAGGAGAATAAAATTCATGAGTGTTCTTGATATATTTACCATAATATTTTATCAAATAAATCATAATCATAAACAATCTAAAAAAGTGATGAGATTATTTCAATAAACTCTTATAACTTGGTAAATTTGAACCATAATACCCATGTTAGAAAATTAAATTACATGAGGATTAAAATATCATTAAAGTAATTAGATTCATGAAATAACATTTCAAAGGAATTATATACACCTCATATAAAAATATAGTTGCATAACATGGAATGTGTCTCAAAGAATGAAAATTGAGACAGAAATTACATTATCGATTGGGTAACTTTTCAAACATAAACCCCATGATATAAAGATCATAAAATTGTTATGTAAATACCCATATATTTAATTATAAGATAAATATAATACATTAATGGGTATTATATACACTACATAAAATAAGTGAGTGGTGAATAAGGCATGTATCTCACGGAAATAAGGAGTGAGATGAAATTCCCTTACCTAATATCTTGACTCTCTTCATACTCATACAAACCTCCTATATAATAAATATAAATTTATTATAAATATATCAAAGAACTACATTCTTATATTTAATACCATATATTTTTTCATTATGAATTTATATTACCCACTCATTAACAATTTTATGTTAAGGTTTCACTTCGGAAAATATCTGCTTTGTTCTTCTCATGTGTCTTAATTTGTCATATCTTTGGTCCTTATACTTATATCATGATTTAAAGAATGTAAAACATGATATAAATATCAATTATATTTATTATAATTTTATTATAATATTCCATATAATATATAAGTATGAAACAGAATACACCATTCATGGAAACGATAAATCGTACGTACGCATGAACACTATTTTCGTTTTATTATCGTGTTAAAAGAAAGAAAGTAAAAAACATATATGTATATATATGTGTGTATATATATGTATATATATGTATATATATAATTATTATATTAAATTTATTATATCATATATATCATATTTATTCACTAAATCCATCCTTAATACATTCTATGTAGTGGATGAATGAATCGCACCGCTTTGAGGGGGCAGTAGTCCACACTTCCTCAAACAAAATTATCATATTGACACAAAATGGAAAGTATAACTATATGTGTTGTAAAATAATTAAATAAGATTAAATACATAATAAATATAATATATAACATATATAAACAAATTTTTTATCATAATTTCCACCATGAGAGGCGGTAAAGGAAAAAAATGAACAATCATTATTTAGTGAGGTGGTAGTCCACCATACACGTAAACAGTATGTTCGTTACCCAATAGATGGAAGTGTGTGTAAGTTTAGGTCTAATACTTATCATAATAACATCCTAGTATATTTAGGATAATTTTTTTGTTATAAAATCATTTAATAAGAATATTTTTGGGAGGGAAGAAATAAAATAAAAGAAAGAAGTTTAAGGGAGGGTGTTACCTCTTAATCGGGTAACTCCTTTTGGTTTGCACCAAATGGATTCCTTGGAATATTTTCTATACAAATGAGGCTTAGATAATAAATTTAGGTATTTGGGGAGATATTTGGGCAGATTTTGGCTGAAATTAAGTGGCTTGAGAGTTGTGACTAAGTGGGAGGAGAGGAGGCATTTTATAATGGAGGGGTAGTGGCACTCTTGTAATATTTTGGAAAAGGAAAAACCCACCCACGTTTTTTATAGAAAATGGATCCAATAATGTTAAAAAGTAGATAAAATTGATTATAGGTTTGAAATATATCCATATAATTGATTTAGGACAAGTTTATAGGTCGTTTTGAGCCTTAAGGTTATGGTTTAGTCCCTTATTAAGCTTAACCTTAATCATTGTAATTAATTTTAATTACATTCACTAATCTTTTTGGTAAAAAACTAAGTCAAAATTATTAGAAATTATAAGTTACGGTTATTAAAAATATGGAATCAATTTTTACAAATTAAAAACACCTAAGTTTCATAAATTAATTTAAATTTAATCCTGTAGTTGGGTCGACAATGCGGGTTTTTAAAGAAAAAACATTCAAAAGTTTTTTATGTTTTAATATTCGATTTCAAAGTGAAATTGATTATAATAAACTATATTAGATTAAATAGTAAAAACATTATCTAATTATACTTTGAAACCAATTTAAATATAATTTAACCTTATAAAAAATTTGATGAAAAGGCTGTTTTTAATTAAAATCCAGTGTTTTAACTATTTATTAAAAAATGAAACCTTAGAGAAAAATACCAAAAATTTATCCTAACCTAATTTTTATGTTTAAATTCCAAATATTAAGTTTATTTTTACATATTAAGTCATTAAAAGTTTCAAAAAATTAATTTAAAATGGGTTTTCCATTAAAAGGGAGTAAAACTGCCTTTATAAAAATATAGGTTTTTTAAGCATAAAATTGGGTTTGTTCTTATCGTATGCCTATAGAATCTATTGGATGAATATAAAAAATATTTTATTGAATATATATTTTATATATTAGATTAATACCACTCACTAATTTTAATTAATTTAACTTATTAGGATAAAACAACATTGTGAGCATAATAATAGTTTTCTATAAAAATACTCCATTTATATTCAATTGGTTCTTATATTCATTTATAAATAATTTGTAACTAATTAATTCATCTTATATTTTTTAAAACAATATATTTACATAATTTAGTTAATAATATTAATAAAATAAAATTTAACAGCTAGGTTATATATTATTATATTTTTTTAAAATAATATATTATTGTTCGGTAATACTCGGTCTTGTGTGTTACGCAAGACATTGAGGAAAGTAGGTATTGCATAAAATGTAATCTTACCTCGGTGTTCCATATATATAAATATAACCTTTATATTTTGTGTACTATATGATTAACTTGTCATTATGTATAACTCAAGCCAAACTTAATGCTTTAATATATATATATATAATAACTATTTTCAGTGTTGCATGAATTGAAAAATATAAAAAAGATTAAATTACTTTGAAAAAAACATTTCAAAAAATTTCGTGGTGTTACACTTTGTAACTAGGAATCTAAGTTCTCATAATTCAATCCTTCAGGTGGGTCGTGCAGGTGTTGTGATCATCACTAACCTCTAATCTCACGTGATCCATGCTCGGTGTGAGAAACAAGAGGAAGCATAAGATTCAACAAACCAAACACTTTTCCTCCTTCTCTAGTGGAAGAGGTCAGGGCTATGACACTTCTCTCTATTCACTTTATATTGGATATGAGTCCAAGGTAAGGAAGGAATGAAGGTGAAGGATGCAGTGGTATAGAGGAGTAATATTGAAACCTCCTTCATAAAAGTTTAAGGGATTACTCCAGGAGGGATGTCCTAAAATTGGATCTAAAGAGGGAGGAGGATCTCATTCCATGTTGAATGGAAAAGGAAGTGTGATCCTAACCCTCCCTACTGGGAACCGGAGGCTTTGGGTCTTAGAGATGAGAAGGGTCGGATATGTTCTTAACCCTTGTATCCAAGATTGGGAACTCCCTGACACTATCCCTAGGGTAGAGGTCCTCATGACTATAGATATACAAATCTATAGAATCCCTGAGGACCCTAACCCTCTAGAAAGACAAGTGTGGGAAACCTCTGACCATAGAAATAAAAATCCAAATGGGAGACACTCAGACATGCCTTTTCCCAAGGTTTTGTAGTTCAAGAGGTCTTGGTGTGTAAGATCTTGACCTTTTATGGAGTCATATCAGGAACATTTTTAGGTAATTTTAAATCTTTTTAGTACCTTTGATTTGGAGTAGTGTCTTGGGGTGTGTTTGGGTGAATTTTTTAAGGAACTTGGGAATATAGGGAGTTGTGCATGATTTGTGCATGGTATATCTAAACTGTGCACAAGCTAACCATGAGGAAAATGGAGGTCGGCATGTTTGGCACACGATTTGACAAACTATGCACCATAAAGCCATGCAGGCAGTGGAAGACCACACAGTTGGTGCACGGTTTGGCCTGACCATGCAGCCTCCCAGGTGAAACTGTGTGTGCGGAGCAGTTTAATCTGAAAATTGGTTTTAAAAACAACCAAACCCCTGAAACCTCTCTATTTTGACCTCGGCTCGGGCTTGAAAATTTCTAGGTGTTCCCAAATCCCTCTGGAGGGATTCCAAGGTGATATAAACACCATTATTTGAGATCAAAATCCTAGATTGAAAATCTGCTCTCTTCTCAGTAAGTGGATTTCATCCCATTGCTTCTCTCATTCTTTCCTCTATATTTTATAGATATTTTAATGGAAGATATCCCCCATTTTCTTAGATCTAAAACCGTGAGTTGATATCTATATTTTATGATTTTGGATCTATATCTAGATTTTCAAGATCTTGATACCTTTGATCTTAATTTTGGTTTAGGGATTTAGATCCGAAGCTTGATCGACGGTGTTGTGCTGCTCGGATTTTAGGGATTTCCATTGGGATAACTTCCATATATAAACTGAGGTAGGTGGTCTAAATCAAACTCCCATAGTCATGATTTTGATATGTGTATGTGAGTTTATGATTTTCTAGATTTCCTTGATAGCTGATTTCCTAAATTGGAGTAATTAGGAATGAGGATTTGACTTGTGTTTGCCTTGGTCATTAATTGATAATTGAATCGTGGAAAAAAATGAAAGGGGGTTTCCCAAATAGATATTTTGGAGATTTTTTATTGGTTTAGATATTGTAATTGAGATATTGAATTGATGGTGTGAAGATAATTAATTGGGGGGAATTAATTATGAAATGATGTTTGGCTGTGAAAGATAATTAATTGCGAGAATTAATTATGTGCCACGATGTTGACCAAAGAGAATTAATTAGGATAATTAATTATATGTCATGATGTTGACCAAAGATAATTAATTGGGAGAATTAATTATGTTCCATGATTTTGATCAAAGATAATTAATTTTGAGAATTAATTATGACAAGTTGAGATTTGATATGGATAATTAATTGTGAAGAATTAATTATTGAAAGAGAATTGTGTTGATTGATTAATTAATTAATTAATTAATTAATGGGTTATGTGCTTAGTTAATTTTTGAGTTAACCAATGGCCTTTGAACTATTTAACTAATCATTATATTAGTAATGGAATGATGTGGAAAATTCTTGTGAATTAATGAATGATTAAATGGTTGAGATTTTTGTGCTGCTAGACATGGCGTTCTAGAACGATTAGAAGTTGGGAATTGGACATGGAATTCCTCCCCAATAGTTATCCAAGATTAAGATTATGGTATTCTAGTCATGACAACCTATTTCAAATGAGAAAATAAGTTCTAGGCATGACGACCTACACTCAATGAGATTTTGGGGTGTTAGGCATAACGACCTACACCAAATGAATGATGATTCAAACAAGATTTGGGGTGATAGGAATGATAACCTACACCGAATGATTGATAATGATGAATTATGATTCAAATGGGAAATATTAATTGAACTTGGAATAATTTTATGATTAAAGATTAAATGAAAATGTGATAACTGTTTAAATTATACATTGAATTTATTGCTTCATAAAACTGCATGCACTATCTTTTGACTGGACTCGTTTTAGACACTGTTGGTGGTGGCCTACTAAGTTGTACTCAAACCCTCTTCAGGATGCCTGATCAGCCCTAGAGTAGACTTTTTTGTTGCAGGACAAGATAATGGCAAGGTCCTGGGATAGGTTTTAGTTTGGGATTGGAGCACGGGAGAGGGAACCTGATGTGGTTCAGGAATCTCCTAGGAGTCGTTGTGTTTTTACTTTTAGTTTCATTGTATAGAATTGAAATTTACATTATCATAGAATGTTTTACCTTTCATTTGAGTATTTTATCTTCATGTTTTTTTATCATATGACATGGATTTATTCTGGTTATTTATATGCTTCTGTACTTGGTTATTGTTATTTTATTTCATTGGTGATTTTTTCTAGTAAAAAAGGGTATATTCTCTCGAAGACTGACTTAATAGAACCTCGTTGCTAGCCATAACCCTCTAGCATATGGGAAGGAACACTTTAGGGCATGTGGCCAACTGGCCTAGGGCACTGTTCAGTGGCTCCCGGGTCGGGGCATCACAAAGTGGTATCAGATGAGTTTTCTTTTCTTTTCTTTCTTCTTCTTTTATTTTACTATTTTGGTAAAGTTGGATAGAAGAATAGGAAGATTTGAGGCTTTGTAAAGAGCTCATGCATGGTAGTTGAAAACCCATGTATGGGGGGAAATCCAAGTACTCAGGGTGGGATTGTTGTGATTGCAGTTTGTTGTTACAGTTGCATATTATTTTACCTTGGGTGACACACTTGTAGTGTGATGTGATATTTGTTTTGAAAATTGTATATTTTGATTCGTGACCTAAAAAGAAATGATACTTGAGTCTACATGCATCATTCTAGGCACTCAGGGTTGTTGTGACATTCATCATTCTAGGTACTCATGGGAAAATAGGTTATGGGTAATTTTTTGAACTTGAACTGTTTTTCCTTATTGTGATATTGAAATAATGATGAAAAATGAGAATAAATGGGTGTCTAATGAGAACATTGATTGATGAAATGAGTATGATTAATTAATAAATTGTTGAATTAATTAATTGTAGGTAATTTGATTAATTAATGGTTGAATTAATTAATGATAAGGAATATACCCTTGTTAACCAATACCTAGGAGTGGGATGGTTAAGGGTAGTGTTAAGGCCTCAGTGTTGACCGTGTGTAAAGTAAAGGGAGAAAGGAAATGTGGAAACCTTTTGTGTTAGTTTCTTCCCTTACGTAAATGTTATAAGGTTGCGTTATGATACCTAAGACATGTGTTTGGATTTGTAGAGATATGTCTCCCTGATGCTTGTTGAGGGAGAGACCAAGGGGTATGGTCCAGAACAAACTTCTAGATAGAGAGATTGAGTCACCATTGGTGAAAGATGAGGAAGAAGGGGAAATTTTCCGAGAGAACTTCTCTCGTTTCATTAAATTCATGGAGAGAGACCCAGGGTGGGTTCAGATAATCATGTCATAGTTGAAAAGGGAGTTTCAGCTGTAGCACCCTCCTACTTTTACCGGAGAGGGTGGACCTAAGAGAGATGAATTATGGATTGAATCCATAGAGACGATACTTGATCATTTATAGACTCCAGCTGAGAGGAGGGTCAAGTTGGATACTTATATTCTATGGTGGTCAGTGAAGAACTAGTAGGACATTCAGGTATGATCTGGACAAGCTGATGATATGTTATGGAAGGATTTTCTAGAGAAGTTCTTAGAACACTTCTATCTAGACATGCTGAGACAAGATAAGGCTTCATAGTTTATACATCTGACCCAAGGAAGCACCTCCATAATGGAATACATTGTACATTTCATAGATTTACAGCATTTTTCTCCAGCTTTGGCGGCAGATGAGGCTTCTTCGGAAAAATGATTTTAGGATAGACTTATGTGTGAAATTAAGTCCTTGGTGAATATATTTAGGCTGAAGAAATTATAAGAATTGGTTAATCAGGATCTCATTTCAGATGGTAACCTGAAGGAGGCTTCTAGTACTGGACATGTATCTATCATTGGATGATCAGGGAGTGTACCTTCCGAGATCAGGAAGCACCGTTACGAGAACCTTAGTCAGGACAGTGGAAAGAAAGGTGGACAGTCAGGAGGAACAGTTTCACTGAATCTTACTCATGTGTTTTTTCACTAGTGTGGTAGGTAGGGACACTATTGTAGAAATTTTCCTCAACCACCAGTGGAGTGTTGGTTTTGTGGTAATATGGGGACCTAAAGAAGTTTTGTAGGAAGAAGCGACAGGCTGGTGCTGAGGGAGCAGCTTCTTAGAGTTAGAGTGTAGGAAGGGGGTCTTCTACACCATATAGGTTTGGTAGTTGGAGTTCTACTAGCAGATGCGGTAGAGGTAGTGGATGTGGTTCTTTAGGGTACGAGTGCCCATATCAGCAGAGTGGTGCTACTCAAGGGAGTCAGATGACACCACGGGGAAGAGAGGCAGGACAGTTACATGCAGTGCAGCCTACACTAGTGGAGAGCGGGGCTGGTCCATCGATAGTGAGAAGTACTATTCTAGTTGATTCTACTTTAGCTACTGCCTTGTTTGATATTGGTTCCTATCATTCCTTTATATCTTCAAATATTGTTAATGGTTTGATCCTGGAGGTGTAGTCCATGAGTAGGGTGATGAATATCGATAGAACATTGGGAACACAATCTAGGGATATCTGTTTATGCAAAGAAATTTTGTTAGATATCGTAGAATATCATTTTCCTTGGGATATCTATGTCCATGATATATTAGGCTTTGACCTGATTATGGGTATGGACTGGATATATGCATATCGAGCCCACATATATGTTACCGTAGGAGAGTGACATTTGTATCACCTAAGGGTGACCAGTATGCTCTTCGTGGAGAATGGGATATCCATGCAGGCTGAGCTGGTCCAATTACTCAGCAATTAGGAGATCTCACAGCCCAACTTTCTAGTCTTTTGTTGGATGATGGGAGTGGTAGGAAAGACATCCTTCCACCAGTAGTAGAATTGTTTCAGGATGTCTTTCCTGGAGACTTTTTAGGGTTTTCACCTGAGAGAGATGTGTAATTCACTATTGAGCTCATGTCGAGAGATGATCTAGTATCTATTCCACCATAAATAATGGCACCAATGGAGCTTCAATAGCTCAAAATTTAGTTGGAGGAGTTTGAGGATAAAGGGTTTATCCGTACAAGTACGTCTCCTTGGGGATCACCTGTCTTGTTTGCAGAGAAGGCAGATGGGATTTTACGCTTGTGGGTCGATTACCAGAAGTTCAATAAAATAACTGTGAAGAACTGATATCCTATTCCATATATTGATGATCTGTTTGACCAATTTAAGGGGGATTGTGTGTTCTCAAAGATCAATCTGAGATCAGGGTATCATCATGTGAGAGTTTGGACCTTTGATATACCAATAAATACTTTTAGAAGTAGGTATGGCCTTCATGAGTTTGTCGTAATTCAATTTGGGTTGAAAAATGCTCCAGCAGTATTTATGGCCATGATGAATATGATATTTCATCCGTACTTAGATCAGTTTGTGGTGGTGTTTGTGGATGACATCTTGGTGTACTCTAAGACTCCTGAAAATTATGCCCAATGTCTTAAAATTGTCTTGGGTACACTGAGAGATCATCGTCTATACTCCAAGCTATCTAAATGTCATTTTGGATTGATAGGGTACACTTTTTGGGCACATCATCTCAGAAGAAGGTGTGGCAGTGGACCCAGAAAAAGTGCAGGCAGTTGTTTCTTGGGAGCAGCCCAAGAATATTTTTGATATCTGAATATTTTTGGATTTAGCTGGTTATTATAGGAGGTTCATTCAGGACTTTTCTCGATTGGAAGCATCGCTTTCAAGTTTGAAAAATAAAGGGGTAAAGTTTGATTGGAAATGATCATGCTAGAATTATTTCTAGGAGTTGAAGAAGCGATTGACATCAGCACCAATTTTGATCTTACCTGAGTCGGGTGAGGAGTATATGGTGTATTGTGATGCATCTGGGATTAGACTTGGAGTTGTTTTGATTCAAGTGGATCGAGTCATTGCTTATAGGTCTCATCAGTTGAGGCCAAATGAATGGAATTACCCTACGTGTGACCTCGAGTTAGAAGTAGTGGTATATGATCTTGAGTGTTGGTGACACTATCTTTTGGGAAAAAAATTACAATTTTTACGAATCACAAAAGCTTGAAGTATATCTTTTCACAGTGCGACTTAAATCTTTAGCAGCGAAGATGGGTATAATATATGAAGTCCTTTGATTTTAAACTATCATATACACCCAGGAAGTGGAATAGTGTGGATGATTCCATGAGAAGGAAAACTTAGACTCATTTGGTACATGAGTCGAGTGTAGAGTGGAAGATGATGTCCTTGTTGGCAGAAATGCATATGGTAGTTTAGGAGAGTCAGGAGAGGATGGCTCTGGTTTCTATGGCAGTGGAGTCTACACTCTTGAAATAGATAAAGTAGAGGAAGTATGAGGATCCAAAGTGTTTATCCTTAAGGTAAATCCTTGAAGGTGGGGAGACACCTTAATACTGGATAATATATGAGGATGAGATCATCTATGTGAAAAATTGGGTTATTGTGCCTACGAGTATACGAGAGGAACTCATGTGAGAATTTTATGCTTCAAGGTGGGTGGTACATCCTGGGGTGAAAAAAATGTACCATGACCTACGATGGTAGTTTTGGGGGCCAGGCATGAAAAATGAGATAGCAGGGTTCGTAATAATATGTTTCACCTGTCATTAGGTGAAGGCAGATGATCAACAACCTGGAGGCATATTGCAGACATTGCCTATTACGGAATGGAAGTGGGATAACGTGACTATGGATTTCGTGGTAAGACTTCCAAAGACACTTAGTAAGAATGATGATATTTGGGTCATTTTGGATCTACTAACAAAGGTAGCACAATTCTTACCTATTAGGGAAACCTTTACTGTAGAGCAGTTTGTAGAACTGTATGTGAGAGAGATAGTTCGTTTGCATGGGGTGCCACATACTATAGTTTCATATCATGATTCGTGCTTTACTTCATGATTTTGGTAGGGCATACAAAAGGAGCTTGGTACATAGACACTGTTAAGTAAGGACTTTCACCCATAGATGGATGGGAAGTCGGAGCATACCATTCAGGTGTTAAAGGACATGTTGCGTGCATGTGTGCTCGACTTTGGTGGTTCTTGGGAGAAGCACTCAGATTTAGTGGAGTTCTCCTATAACAATAGTTATCAGGAAACTATACAGATGGAACCTTATGAGTAACTTTATGGTATACCTTATAGATCACCGCTATGTTGGTTAGAGGCGGGTGATTTAGAGCTGTTGGGACCAAGTCTCATTCAGGAGACATCGGAGCTGGTATAGTTGATTCAGAAACGTATGGATACAACTTAGAGTAGGAATAATTCATATGCTGATAGACGGAGATGACCCCTAGACTTTATATAGGGTGATCATGTATTCCTTCAGGTGTCGCCTAGATTGGGTCACCACAGGACACGAAGGCAGGGCAAGTTGGCACCCAGGTTTGTAGGACCATTTGAGGTGCTGGAGGTAATTGGGTTAGTGGCGTACTGATTATCACTTCCACAGAAATTCAACTCTATGCATGATGTTTTCAATGTGTCACAACTACGGCGGTATCACATTGACCCTTCTCATGTGATTGATGCAGAAGAGGTTGACCTCGAGATAGATGCATCCTTTGAGGAGCATCTGATACATGTGTTGGGTTGCAGTGAGAAAGTGTTATGGGGAAAGACTGTGTCTTTAGTTCATGTGTTATAGCAATATGGAAATGTTCAAGAGGAAACTTGGGAATGGGAATCATACATGAGGGCTCAATGGCCCAATATTTTTGGCTCAGAATCTTAAATAATTTTGGGAGTGCATCTCGAGGATGAGTTGTTATAAGGTGGGGAGATTTTAAGATCCCAATATTTTCTAAAGTTATCTCAGGCACATTTTCAGGTAATTTTTAATCTTTTAAGTACCTTTGATTTAGATTAGTGTTTTGGGGTGCGTTTGGGAAAAAATTTTAAGAAACTTGGGAAGATAGGGAGTTGTGTACAGTTTGTGCATGGTTTATCCAAATTGTGCGCAATCTAACCGTGTGGACATTGGAGGTTGGCATAGTTGGTGCATGGTTTGCCTAACTATGAACTATCAAGTCATGCAGGCAGTGTAAGACCACACGGTTTGGCCTAATCGTGCGGCCTCCCAGGTGAAACCATGCACGCAAAGAAGTTTAATCCGAAAATTGGTTGTAAAACCACCTGAACCCCCTAAACCTGTCTATTTCAACCTAGGCTCAGGCTTGACAATTTATATGTTTTCCCAAATCCTTATAGAGGTATTCCAACATGATCTGAACACCATTCTTTGAGATTGAAAGCTCGGATTGAAGATCTTCTCTCTTCCCAGTAAGTGGATTTCATCTCGTTGCTTCTCCAATTCTTTCCTCTATCTTTTCTAGATATTTTCATAGAATATCTCCCCCATTTTCTTGGATCTAAACCCATGAGTTGAGATATAGATCTAGTATTGTGGATCTAGATCTAGATTTGAAAGATCTTGATTCCTTTGATCTTAATTTTGGTTTAAGGATTTAGATCTGAATCTTGAACTCCCATAGTCATGATTTTCATATTTATATGTGAGTTTATGATTTTCTAGATTACCTTGATAATTAATTTCCTAAATTAGAGTAATTAGGAATGAGTATTTGACTTGTGTTTTCCTTGGTGATTAATTGATAATTGAATCATGGAACAAATGAAAGGGGGTTTCCCAAATAGATATTTTGGATATTTGTTATTGGTTGAGATATTATAATTGATATATTGAATTGATGGTGTGAAGATAATTAATTGGGGAGAATTAATTATGAAATGATGTTTGGCTGTGAAAGATAACTAATTGGGATAATTAATTATGTTCCATGATATTGACCAAATATAATTAATTGGGAGAATTAATTATGTGTTATGATGTTGACCAAAGATAATTAATTGGTAGAATTAATTATGTTCCATGATGTTGATCACAGATAATTAATTGTGAGAATTAATAATGACAAGTTGATATTTGATATGGATAATTCATTATGAAGAATTAATTATGGAAAAATAATTGTGTTGATTGATTAATTAATTGATGAATTAATTAATGGGTTGTGTTCTTAGATAATTTTTGAGTTAACTAATGGACTTTGAACTATTTAACTAATTGTTGGATTAGTAATGGAATGATGTGGAAAATTCTTGTGAATTAACGAATAATTAAATAGATGATATTTTTGTGGTTCTAGACATGGCATTCTAGACCGATTAGAAGTTGGGACTTGGACATATAATTATTCCTCAATAGTTGTCCAAGCTTGAGATTATGGGGTTCTAGGCATGAATACCAACAACGAATGAGAAAATAATTGATAGACATGATGACCTACACTCAATGATATTTTGGGGTGTTAGGCATGAAGATCTACACCAAATGAATGATAATAATGAACGATGATTCAAATGAGATTTGGGGTGCTAGGCATGACGACCTACACAAAATGATTGATAATGATGAATGATGATTCAAATGAGAAATATGAATTGAACTTGGCTTAATGTGATGATTTAAGATTAAATTACAATGTGATAATTGTTTAAATTATGAATTGTATTTATTACTTCATAAAACTGCATGAACTATCTTTTGACTGGACTCATTTTAGACACCATTGGTGGTAGCCTACTGAGTTGTACTCACACCCTATTTGGGCCGCCTGATCGGCACCTGAGTAGACTTTGTTATTGCAGGACAAGATAAGGGCAAGGTCCCCGGATAGGTTGCAATTTGGGATTAGAGCACGAGAAAGGGAACCAGATGTGGTTCGGGACCCTCTTAGGAGTTATTGTGTCTTTACTTTCAGTTTCATTATAGAAACTTGAAATTTGCATTTCCATAGCATGTTTTACCTTTGAATTGAGTATTGTATCTTCATGTTTTGATTATCATATGACATGGATTTATTCTGGTTATTTATACGCTTATGTACTTGGTTATTTTTATTTTCTTCCATTGGTGTTTTATTCTGGTAAAAGAGGGTATAGTCTCCCCAAGAAAGACTTACCAGACCCTTGATAATAGTAATCACCCTCTAGTGTACAGGGATGTGCGCTTGAGGGCATGTGGCCAACCAACCTGGGGCACTGTTCAGTTGCTCCCAGGTCAGGGCGTCACATGGTGGAGGTTTCAACTTGGTTTGTTTCAGACAAGAGATCCAAGGAAGAAGTGGACCTACCATGGGTTGTAAAGACCCGTAAATTTCAAGGAAATTTTTTTCTTAATTTTCTTTGGAATTTTACAAGAGTGCAGTTTCTAACGGCACCTGATTCCGAGGCCCGGTGTTCCCGGAATCATTTTCCGAAGTTTGGCTCGGGTACGTTCAGTGAACGGACGAGCGGGTTTTTATAACTTTTGAACCTGTGCCCGGAATCGAATTCTGAGGGCACCGATGAAATCGCAGCGCCGGTATTTTCTTAGAAACGCCTCTTCCGGAGTTGCGTTTGCTCGGGTGTGGTTTTTAAATTTTCGAGCTTAAAGTTAAGAAATAAAATAATTTGTTCGACAAACTTTATTTTATTTCACTTAAGCCACTTGAAGCCACTTGAAAGCCACTTAAACTGAGTTAAAACGGATAGGGTGCTATCCAGAAATATCCTACCCCCTTGGTAGGATATTTGTGAGGTGGGGCCCACACGAGCTTCGCCGTTTCTTTCTGCTAAGTAACACACCCGCGAAAACCCGTCATTATGAAAGTCAACTAGCGCGTTTTCTTAAATCCTTAACGCACCATTTAATTGGGCGGTTTATTTCGTAAATTAAATGGGCAGTTTCTTTCATTGAATTAATTCAACGAATTGATGGGTCGTTACTTACCTTTTTCGTTTGTTAGCGTAATAATAAAATAAGACCAACAAGTCTTTTTGGAGGATTACTCGTTGAGAGGTTTTGTCAGAGTTCTTGATCCTTCATCCTCCTTCGCGAAAAACGCGAAGAACGCGAAGAACGCTGGCCTCTGACGAAGAACGCCGAACCCGCGGAAGTCGACGACGCGACGCTGTGTTCCGCGACACTGACGTTCCCTTCCTGCAACGTTCTTCTGCGACGTCTCTTCCTCCGCAATGAAATCTTCGATCAAATGTTTGAGTTCGCCGACTCAACGCCGTGTTCCGCGACGACGCGACGCCCTTCCGCGACGACGTGACGATCCCCTCCTTCCGCGGCGAACAAATCCACGAAGAACGTGCGTACGACGACGACTACGAGGTAGGGATTTTTGTTTTGGAAATTTCCTTTTTCCCATGATCGTTTCTTTTAAAAGTGAAGAACCGGACAATAAGAACAATTTTAATCCATTAAAATTGTTGATTCATTTGTTGAGTATATTTCTCCCTTTGTTTATCTCTAACGCGGAGGGTGCGGGCCAAACGAACACGGCCCACAACCCTCCGTCGTTCTTCGTTGTTGTGCGGATTTGACGGGCGACGACGGAACGTGCCACAACGGAAGTTTGATGGTTTCGCAGTGAAGAACAAGTCCCGGGAGGAGCACCGGCACAGACGGGAAGGAAAATGGACCACCGGAGCAACTCCGGTGGCCCGTGGAAGATTCCGGCGGCGCCGGCAGCCGGAGGCGGCGGCGCCCCGGCGCGCCGCCGGACGAGGCCGCCACAGCTGAAGCCGCGGCGGCGGCGGCCAACGGACCCGCGGCCGCGCAGGTCCGGTGAGCGCGGGACGCGGCTGAAGCCGCGTCCGGCTGTCCAGGGCGACACCCCGCGGGTGTCGCGGGGTTGTCACGCGGGGGCGGCGGCTCCCCCCCCCGCGTCGCTCGGCCGCTCGGCCGAGTCAGGCCAGGCCGGCCGAGCCAGGCCAGTCCAACCGGCCGGGCCACGCCCTGGCCGGGTCAGGTCGACCCGGTTCGGCCGACCCAGGGGGGGTCGGGCCGGGTCGGCCCGGGCCCGGACCCCCCGTCTTCGGACCGTTTTTGGTCAAATGCCCGTAACTTGAGCTACGGACCTCCGAACGACGCGCCGTCAGCGGCAACGCGATCCTTGGATCGAGATGGTCGTTTCAGTATATCGCACTCAAGGTTTCGGAATACTTTGAGTTCGGCAGGGTTGGTTCGTACACGAAACCAACCGGGCCCTCGGAGCGGAAACGCTCATATCTTGAGCTACGGACGTCCGATTGACGTGCCGTCAGCTTTGTTGAATTCCTCTATGTGAGACGGATCTTTTGGCATACTCCGCCCGAGGTTTGGATGCAGGTGGAGTACGGTCGGGTTGGTTTTTCCTTAAAAACCAACCGGGCCCCTCGGACGAAAAAGCCAATAACTCTCAGACCGGGCGTCCGATTGACGCGCCGTTTGCGACGTTGAGTTCCTGTTGACGATACGTAACTTTTGGATACATCAACTTCAGACTCTGTGTCAGTTGATGTATCAGCCTCTCGGCTCGTGGAGCGGACCCTCCCGAACGAGCTTGCTGTGTGCGGGAACCCTAGTGTTGGCTGCGACTGCTACTTCGACAGCGACGACCGTGCAGAGATCCTCAGTGGACTGCGACGATGACTGTGCAGAGATCCTCAGTGGACTGCGACGACTACTGCACTCAGCGATCCTACGTGGATCAGTGCTACAGGTCCTGTGTGGGCCTGATCCTGTGTGGGTCCGATCCTGTGTGGGTCAGTGCTCTTCGGTTCTGTGTGAGCCAGCGCCTACAGGTCCTGTGTGGGCCCGATCCTGTGTGGGTCTTTGTGGGGGTTAGTACCTATCGATCCTTTGTGGGTCCAACGAATTAGATGGATCAGTGATCATCTTTATCATCATCCGAAGAAGTATACATGTGTGAGCTGAATCCTGTGTTACTCTCCTTTGTGGATTGTGTTGAGCTATCCTGTGTGGATTTACCGTTTACTCTCCTTTGTGGATTGTGTTGAGCTATCCTATGTGGATTACTGTTTACTCTCCTTTATGGATTGTGTTGTGCTATCCTGTGTGGGTATACGATTGCTTTCCTGTGTGGACTGGGTTGTGCTTGGGCTCGGACGTTGGAACCGAACAAGAATTGATGACTTAGGTATATGTATGGGCATATACCTAAGCAGTGTCAGTTGTTACTTCGTGATTGTATCTTTCCCTTGTGGATTATCCTTTGTGGATTTCGGGATACCTTCGGGGGTCTCGGGGTCTCTACTAAGTAGCTTATACTCACCCCTGCACGGGCTATGCCCGCACTACATTGTGTTGGTTACAGACGACGGACAGCGCTGATCGTGGTGGAGGCTTGCGGAGCAGGACGGTACCTGGAGGTGGACCACTGGGCGGGACGTACTCGGAGCGGTCAGGTGGACCCGAGGAGTAGTGGAGGCTATCTCTACCCACCCTTCAGGTGGGACTTCCAGAGGACGGCTCGACGCTGCGGCTTTTCTTTTCAGTTGTTGTTTTCCCCTTTCAGTTGTACTTTACAATTGGGCTTGTATTTCCGGCCCCTTTTACTTTCAGCACAGCTTGTACAGTTTTTTACTTAGTGTTTACTTTTCCACTTGCTTACTCTGTGGTGCTTGTTTACTTTTCAAAGGCAATGTCTTCCCTTTTTACTGGGATTTATGCCTTGGTGCTAGTCGCCAGCCCCTGGCCTATGGAAGGTGGGCTTGGGGTAGTCACGGCACGGGCCCCGAGGACGGGTCGTGACATGGGTGGCTTGGAATAAGTCTTAAAGGGTGGCTCTCATAGGTCTTGAGCATAAGTTCTCAGCGTAGGTGTGTCATGTAGGGTCTAAGAGGAACTAAAAATGGATCACGTAGGGGGAATAGACTTAATCAAGTTGAATATGCTTTGGGCAATGGACTACCAGGGTAATAACACTTGGGTGTGAACTTAACCTAAGCACCTTGGGTCTCCTCTAGTGTTTTTTAGAAGAGTCTCACGCAGGTCCTTTCTTAAGGAAGGTGCCTCGTGTAGGTGGATTCTTGTTATAGAAAAAGTATCCCCGAACAGGTGTCTTGTATTTTAGACCATGAAGGGACATTGATCTTACTTATCCCCTTTAATTATCTCTTCTCTCATATTTTAGAGAGCTACCTAAGATATTTCAGGGGATCTAGGCAAAGGTGTTGTGCAATGAGAACTCTGAGGGTTCTTCCGAATATTCAGTTGTTGAAATGAGGAGGCCAAGGGTCCTATTTATAGGTTAACAGGGAACCCTGGGAGGAGTTACTCTACACAAGTCCATGGTGTAGGTCCACGGCGCAGGTGTCCCATGTAGGGGTGGAAAAACTTTTGGTCCACACAGGTGGTAGGCACAGCTGCCCGACATAGGTGTATCGTGCAGTGGGTTGCACCTTTTGGGTTGCACAGGTGGTATGCACAGGCTATGTGCGCACAAGGACACTTAGTCGAACCACCTTAGTGAACTAGTTTCTCCATACCATGGGGGTTACACCCCTACTCGGGATCAGTTTCAGGCTGCGATCCTAGTCCTTTAGGTCGATGCCTTTGTTATCGTCACTGACCCCCATGAAAAATGGAGAGTCGCACCGTGAACTTTTTGAGCCCGGTTGAGGAATTTTTTGGTTTCAACACATGGAATTCCTATCTTCTCTTTCTTCCTCCATAAAGACATATTTTTACTCAAACTTAGCATTTGGTGTCTCAGTGAAGTTCACATCTTCAATTCTATGGAAAAGTGCATGGAACACATTTCACGATGTCTACATTCATGTTGTCCATATGTGATGACTCGTTTTTTATTATCTATATACTTTACGAGGTATATTATTCATTCATATTATACTCAAGAATCTATTCTCATAAATACTTATAAAATTACGATAAATATATTTAAAGAATAAATATATTTATTATATTTATAATAATAAATTTTTAATTATATATAAATACTTTTAAAACATATTTATTTATAATTATAATTATAACTATATATATATATATATATTTAAATAATTATAAAATTACAATAGATACATATATTATATGTATTATGTACATGGGGGTATAATTACAATAAACACATACACCACACACACAGGCCGGAAAGGCAAGTCATATCTCTCTAAGGGATAGTCCATCCATCAAGCCTTATTTATTCAATACATGGCCTGAAGGCCCAGTGGGCATTAAGTCCATTATATGGCTCAAAGACCCACAAACTGCCCAGAAGACCCAGTGCAACATCATGCCTGCATCATGTCTGTGTCACAATCTTTCTGCGTCATGTCTGCGTCATGCGTGCGTCACCGTCTGCCAGCAGAAATCCGCTCCCTTTCGGATTTGAACTCGGGTCTAATATAGGATTACGGGGAGCCTTTACCACTCAGGCAAACCCCCAACTGCACAATAGATACATCTATTATAATTTATAAATATATTTACTTATTTTTATAATTATAAATATATATATGTGTATAAATAATTATAAAATTATAATAAATATAGTTATTATTCTTTTAAAGTTATAAATATATATAATTAAATAAGTATATTTATAAATATATACAAATATTTATAAATAAATACGGATATTTATAATTATAATTCTAAATAAATATATATATATTAAAATAATATAAAATTGTAATAAATATATTAATTATATATATTTATAAAATTATAAATATAATAAATATATTTTTTATAATTTTATAATTATTTTAATATATATATATATAACTATAAATAAATATTTATTTATTATAATTTTTTAATTATAAATAAATATTTATTAATATATAGTTATAATTATAAATAAATATAAATATATTTAAATAATTATAAAATTATAAAAAATATATTTATTATTCTTATGATGTTATAAATATATACAATTAAATAAATATATTTATAAATATATACAAATATTTATAAATAAATAAAATATTTATAATTATAATTATAAATAAATATAAATATATTTAAATAATTATAAAATTATAATAAATATATTAATTATATATATTAATAAAATTATAAATATAATAAATATATTTCTTATAATTTTATAATTATTTAAATAAATAAATATTTATTTATTTATTTATAATTATAACTATAAATAAATAAATATTTATTATAATTTTTAAATTAAAAATAAATATATATTTATTTAAATAATTATAAAATTATAAAAAATATATTTATTATACTTATAATGATATAAATATAAATAATTAAATAAATATATTTATATATATTTATAAAGAAATATAAATATTTATAATTATAATTATAATAAGTAATTATAAAATTATATTAAATATATTAATTATATATATTAATAAAATTATAAATATAACAAATATATTACTTATAATTTTATAATTATTTATATATATATATATATAATTATAACTATAAATATATATATATATATATATTATAATTTTTTAAATTATATATTTATTATATATTAATTATATTTATTAAATTATAATTATAAGAAATATAGTTATTATAATTTTATAATTATTTAAATAAATAGATATAAATTTATAGTTATATATAATTATAAATATAATAAATATATTTATTATAATTTTATAATTATAAATAAATATATATAATTATATAAATATATTTATTATATATATTTATTTATTTATTTATAGTTATAATTATAAATAAATTTATTTATTTATTTATTATATATATAATTTTATAAATATATATAATAATATAAATAAATTATTAACATTATAGCTTTATCAACGCTTTTTTAGCGCTAATAAAGGTATGTCTTTATCGATGCTAAAAAAATGCTCATAAAATGTGTCTTTATCAGTGCTAAAATTATAACAATGATAAAGACACCTTTTATCACCACTTTTTTAGCACTGATGAAGACATGTTTTATCAGCACTTTCTATTTTATCGCTGATAAAACATACCTTTATTAGCACTTTTTAACCATTGTTGATAAAAGCTTTACCCGATTTTATAAATGAACTCTAACAGTCGGCTTCTTCTCTTGCACACCTCAAGCTCTCGTGGAAGCTGACACCTTCCGTCGCTGAACCCTCCTCCACCACCGTCGAACCCTCCTCTTCTGCTGACACCTCCTCTGCCCCGACCCCTCCTCTGTTGTTGCAAATCCCTCCTCCGCCATCATGAATCTCTCCCCCACCGTGAACCCCACCTCCGCCACGAACCCCACCTCTTCCATGTACCGAACCCCACCTCTGTTGTAAACCCCTCCTCTGTCGCAAACCCACCTCTGCCGCAAACCACACCTCTATTGCCTCTAGCCCCAACTCCACCACCTTCGGACCCTACTACTATTGTCGGACCTCCAAATCTAAGGTATGTTCTTATTTTATTTGAAATGCTTAGATAATGAAAGATTAATTATATGGTTTTAGTGTTCAAAATCTTTTTGATGTATGAATTATGTGTTTGGTTTGATTCGTTATTATGAAAAAATGGTTTTTTTATTGGTAAATTGTTTAACTAGTTTTTTGGGCATATTCTATGAAACTTTTGATAATTTTCTATGTATATTTGTCTTGGACTTTGGTGCAATTATAATTGATGAATTTGGATTGATCTAAATGTCATAACATGTTTGGATGAGGTGGTTTGATATATTAGAAACATTATAGGAATTTTTTTAGGTGAAAACTATCATGATTGGTATTATAATGGTGTGATTCTAGTGAGTAGTTTGAATAAAATATAATTTTTTCAATGGATAAATAAGATAAAACACTTTTGAGTTGGAAATTATAATGAAAGTGGGATATATGTTTGGGTTTTGATTAACATTTTGATGATTGATTTGAGATGAAACGAGGTGTTTTCTATGTATGGTTTTCTAATATATATTTGAAATTTTATCATGTTTAATTATGGGTGTTGATGTGTAAGTGGATGCTTCAATGGATGTCATACCATGTTGACTTGATAGTTTTATAAATGTTTTTCATCGATTATTAGTGTTGGTATTTTAGAAAAACATCATGGGAATATTTTGGTAGAGATGTGGGAATTCTAGAGACATGAGTTATAATATTATGGTTACACATTTATAGTACCTCTATCTTATGTCTCACACCCGCTACTAGAATTTCCTTCTTGATGAGGCCATTAATGGTGAGTGGATTGTGTTTCAATTGTATTGCAACAATATTCTAGTGTGATGATTCCCTTAATTATTCAACTTATATTATCTCCTTAGGCCTTTGGTAGGTACCCCTTAATGGTTGATGCTTGATATTTTATTATTATTTTATCTTGTGGTTATATCTTGGTAAATTAAATTTTCTTTAAAAGAAAAATATATGTTTTGTTAGTTTTATTTACTCAAACCTATGTAATAAAATTATTTTCATTATTTTCCCTAAAACTATATTTTTTTGGGTTGCCTTAAAAAAATAAATGGTATAAAATATTTGATAATATCTTACTAGGATCTTTTCTCACACCATACATATACACATTGGTGCATATATAGACTTAGTTGTACATGATACAGGTAAAAGGAAAGGGTCACACTTTTATAGTTTCATTCCATAGTAACTTGTTAAAGATATAATGATAATGGGATGTAGAGGTCATCATACGACATAAAGAGACAATATTCATTTTGTGTTATTTTAATATATTTACTATAAAGTTCATCTCTTTCAAATAAATTTATTTTTGGTTTAGATTTATATTTTATATCATGTGTAAACCTTTTATAGCTTTATATTTTATAAAATTTTGGTTATGTATCTTTTATAAAGTGCCTCTATTGGGATTTATGTCTTTGTGAAAATGCATAAGTATCTCTTTTAAAATGATTCAAATGTTTTGAAATGTTTCTTAAAAAATTATATGTGTTCAAGATACCCTTGTTTGGTTTTAAATAGATTTAAAATTATTTAAACACTTGGAATGAACTTAGGTCGCATGCCAAGTGTTTTTCAACTCACCCGATTGACTTTTATAAAGGGGTGTGAATGTTTTGAAAGCGTATTTAATGCTGGTTTCATTTTAACAATGGGTGGGTGAAGTTTTAAATGAAAATTTGTAAAATGTAGAGGGTTGTCACTCATTTTAAATGATTAATATTGTTGGGTCATAAACTTTCCTTGAATTCTTAAAAAAGGAATTCTGGTTTTATGAAAGAGTATTTGGAATTGATTGGTTTATTTTAAAAATGGTGTGTTATTTTAAAGATGAATTTATGTAAATGGTTGGTTTTTTTAATGGGATTTCAATTTTGATTTTATAAATAGTTTTCAAAGGACATCTGAAATTTAGTTTTTCCATAATATTTTAAGTTTAGATTTTTATAGAATTAGGAAAACCATTACATTATATAGGGAAGACAAGTAGATTGATAATAACACCATGGAAAGGGAATGTCACTAACTCTATCCAACCCATAGTATATCCATCATAACCCCACTACCACAAAATGTGAATTAATGTTTAACCCCATTGCAACTCCTAAATCTACTTTTCATCCAACATCATCTGCATGGTTTAAATTAGGGGAGTCCTTTACAATTACATCTTCTTTCTGGTTTGGTGTTAGCTTCTAAGGGATGAGTCTCAGGAAACAAAATGAAATAATAACTATCATTAAAATGTTGAGTTCTCCTTATTTTAAAGGCCCCATTTGTGTATTTATTTTGTTAAATATTAATATTTCAAAATCAAATAGGATGGATATGAATAAAGAATGGATGGATTTCAATCATCTGATAAGAGAGTATGAAAATGGAGTGAAAGAGTTCATCAAGTTTGAAAAATATCATGCATATTACCCTTCTAAAATACTTTTTCCATGTTTATGCTATTGTTATTTAGGACTAATTCATCCAGAGTATTTGGAAGAAAACTTGATCTGTCATAGAATAGATCAAAGTTATAAATGTTGGAATAAACATGGGGAAAAAGAGAATGTAGCTAGAGGCTGGGATAACACTGTGTTTTATGGATCATATGTTATGATTAAATGTATGGAAAATGAATAATACCATATCGAGTATGTGATTATAGATGTAAATGATGATAGAGATCGTATTGAGGAAATGACAAGGAAAGTTGAAGATGAACTTCATGATTGTCCAAAATTGTTTGAGAAGTTAAAGGGTCTAAAATCACATGACAGTAATGTTTTGATGCAAGATCTAATTCCTATAGATTTATGTTTCATTTTTTCCAAGAATTTTTATCATACATTAACCAAGATTTGTTTATTCTTAAAAGTTGTATGTAGCAAAATTATAGACCGGGTGAAATTGTTGACTATAAAAAGAGAAATTTTCATCATATTATGTGAATTTGAAATGTTCTTCCCATCAATATTCTTTGATATTATGGTTCACTTGGTGAGATAGATTCAAATATATGGTCTTATACACTATAGATGGATGTACCCCATTGAATGGTATATGAAACTTTTAAAAGGGTGTGTCAAAAATTGAAGTTATCCAAAGGGTTGTATTGCGGAGCGATATATTGTTGAGGAAGTCATTAAATTCTGTATTGAATACCTATATAGTGTGGAAATCATTAGTCTATTGAAATATCATCACATTGGGTGGCTTGTGGTGAAGGAATTTATGGAAGAGATGTTGTCACAATCAATATTACAGATTGAGAGAAGGCCCACCTTTACATTTTGCATAACAGTTTGGAGGTTTCCCCATATTTTGAAACCCACAAAGAAATTCTTAGGCATTTTAATCCATAAAGGGATGAAATATGGATATCAAATACACATAATAAATAGTTTATAGGATGGTTTAGGAACCATATTTTTAAGGATTTAGATGAAAATCTAGATTCAATTTCAAAACGACTTTGATGGATAGCCAAAGGACCAATTGTGTATGTATTATCTTACAATGGTTATGTAATTAATGATTATATGTTCTATACAAATGAACATGATGAAGATAGTACCATTAAAAATAGTGTAGTTACAATTATGGTTGAATCAATGCATATTTCTAGTATTAAGGAAATAAATCCAATTTACATGAATATGTTATACTTTTTCATCATCAAAAAAATATGGGAGTTGGATTATATAACATTCCAAGTGCCTATTTTTTAATTAAAGTGGGTTGATAACATGAGTGTTGTTAAAATAGATGAATTGGGATTCGTGAATGTTGATTTCAGTAAGTAAAGGTACAAGGACTAACCATTTATAATGTCATCACAGACAGTACAGTTATTTTATGTTCCAGATCCCACAAACCAAAAGTGGTCAATTGTTCTGTTATCAACAAAAACCACTAAAGGGTTAGATGAAAATTCAACTGATGATAGCCCTTTCATTGGGTTGTCTCAATCATTTCACAATAGTCCCAATATTGATGGAATTTTTTATGTGATAGGAGACCATAATGAAGGGATTTGGATATTCTATAGAGGGGTCAAATCCCTTTATCCTTTAAAAAAAGAGTTCAAAAATAAGGTTATATATTTTTTGTAATATACATCATGTTACCTCATGTTATTATTCATTTGTGGCTGAATTTATATACTCTAAATTAAATGTTAAACCACTTCTACAAAGAATGAATTCTGCACATACTGGTGCTCCCAATCTTAAGGAATAATAGGTCTCTGAACCTGCTACTGCTCACAGTGTAGAGGAACAACAACCTTCTGCACGTTATGGTGCTTCAAATCCTAAGGAACAATGAGTTTGTCAACCTATCGTTGCTCCCAGTGCAGAGGTAAAATGACCATTTGCACATTTAAATGTTACTACTCTAGAGTAACATATTCACAATGTTGAATCTGAGGAAATGGTAGGCGATGAAGGACCGGTGATTCAGAAAAAAATAGGAGCATCATAGTTTGACAGTGTTAGAAAAAATCATTAAGGAGAAAATCAAAGGCATCAAATATGAGGTCGGATGGAATGCATGGAACCATCATGGTAACCCCAAAAAGGCCATGTTTAGTAGTTACATTGGAATCATCACTCATTAATGTGTGTCGGTTGATGTTGATTTGTGGTACCATGTTGTGGTCAGTCTTAAGACACTGATGTGGGAAGAGATTATGGTAATATTATGATGTCATTTCATTATTTTACTAAAAAATAAAATAATGAAACATTGACTTACTCTTCATCATCCCTTGTAGAGTGCATTTATAGTATATGACTCCCATAAGAAATATGTATTAATTCTTTCTAGAAGGATTCACAGAGGCTTTCACACAATTCTAATGGGACGTTATCTTAAAGATGATGAAGGTAAAATAAACTCACACCCACCGCTTATCTATGTACACCTGATAACCCAAGAAGCATGGGATGCTTTTACTGGATGTCGTGTAGATGTGTCTTTTCAGGTACATTGTGGCTAGTAATACATTGTTTGATGATACATGGATTCATCACTTTGATTGGAAATTTTTTATTTATGAAATAGAAACTAAGTGTTGGAAATAAGTAATGGGATTCAAAACCAACGCACCCCTAACGTAAAGCAAGGATGGGGTATGCTTCACTTGAAAAAAAAATTGGTATGTATTTTAAATATACCATAATACTTTTATGTGACATGAAAGAACAATATAATTATGTTCCTATATTTATATATAGATTTATGACTCCAAATACAAATCCACTTCCATCCCAAACCATGTTCTATGGAAGAAGGCACATGTAAATAAATATGGGATACTAAAAGATGAAAACATACAAAAAGTGTGGGAAACATGTGTAAGTATGACATAATAAAAAAATTGATTTAAATCGCTATTACATAATAATGATTACTTATTTTTCTATATTTTCTATCTGACATATTCATAGGAATCAGCAACACCTGTACTAGATGACCACCTACTATCGGTCGCCTTGAAGCGGCTAGAACAGTATGGCCACATCAGAGGTATGGGTTTTGGGGTGACAGCCCAAACATATTTTGAGAAAAAAACAAGAGGAGGATCAAACTAAAGAAATTAAACATATGATATAGATAATATCTACCCTTGAAGAACAATTCTAATGAAATATAGAGTTTATAGAAACTTTTATGGTGGGAAGAAAAGAGAAGAAATAACTCAAGAACAACCATCATGTAAAGATACCACCCCACCCCCCACCAGCTTTGAGATGAGCCATTCCCCTCAAAAAATTATCTTAGATAAGGTAATCAATGTTCTAATACTTGTTTCTGTGAAATTTGAATCATATAGACACTAATACCTTTCCTATAATGATATTCTATAGGGTGATAATGATTTTGATTTATATCCATCAACACCCACCCATAGCCTTGTAGCGAGGTTTACGGTGTTCAATATCCAAAAAGACATTCTACACAACATACCACTTCTAATAGGTCATGTGAGAGTATTGATTAGTGTATCCAATGAGCTGAGAGTCGAGCTACCTGTTCCAATTGATGAGGAAGATATTCATAAGTTCGAACAAGCTGTTGGAACATTCATCACATGGCAGTCACATCTTGTAAAAAAACATGTCGATAAGGAGGTATTCATTTCCAATTTATTTTTCAATCTAAAACATTAATAATTAATGAAAAAAGTTCTGAACTGATGAATGTTATTATAGACGGACAAATGGAAGGGGTGAAATGAAAGACCAGATCAAAACCATATAAAGGATCGAACAACTTATCAAAAAGATCTACCGAAATCATATTTACCACACCTATTCTATATCCACATTTACTATCATTGAAGTTTCATATGGATACAATGTTAAAAAATGGTTGTAGTCACATGGTTTATTTTAAAGAAAATGTGTACGGAGAGGAAGTTTAAGGCTTCATTGGTGTTGAGAATGTAAAAAAAATCCATGACTATGATTGGATAAGTACCTCAGTTGTAAATGTATACATGAGGTATGTAATCACCCAGACCTCTCTGGTCCACTAATTTGTAAAAATATAGTGGTTGAATTGTTCTAGAAGGTCATGGTGACTCATTTCAAGATTTTTCCAAAATTCTAGTTTTTCAATGGTAGGTCACAATGGTGAGTCACAATGGTGACTCACACTGGTAGCTCAGAATGGTGGGTCGCATCAGTAGGTCACAATGGTGAGTCTTGATGGTGAGTCATGATGGTGAGTCGCAATGGTGACTTGCACTGGTAGTTTAGAATAATGGGTCGCATTGGTAGGTCACAACGGTGAGTCGCGATGGTGACTCGCGATGGTAGCTCACCCAACGATAGCTCTTCCAACGGTGAGTCAGGACTGGTGAGTCGGAACGGTGACTCGCACTGTTGACTTGCACTAGTGACTCATATTAGTATCCTACACCAATTACTCACACTAGTGACTCATCTAATGGTGAGTCATTTCCAACACTTTTTCATTTTTTCAGTTTTCCCAGTTTCCAACAATTTCACCCCTTTAACATTTTCTTTGATGTAAATTGAGTTAAATACCATATTTAATAGTTTTTAGAGATATTTCAAATCATATCTATCTTCTAAAAACTTGAATATTCCTTCGAATTCCAAACTGCATGGACTTGGTCAACATCTTCCTTTAATGGATTTTAAAAATCATTTCTCCCATTTATTTATTATCTCGCCTTTATAATGATAAAATCATTTTTTCCTTGTGTGATTTACTTTCTCTTGGTACGAGACACCTCGAACCTTTCTTCCCTAATGAGTCGTGTATTTTTTTTATAGTCTTTCGATCATGTTTTCCCTAGAGGATTTTCCTACTACATGTGCACCCCCTACTTTGGTGCAATAAGGAATGGTTGATCGTCTCTTCTTCTAAGTAGGTTTTCCTTCATCTCTCTCTTTTGTGTATCATGTGGGGTGGGTGTATGAATGTCTCCCTTGTGAATATAGAAGAATACCAAATAAATAAATATAATTTAATTGGTTTGAGATCAATATATGGGTCTAGGGAAAAGTGATGTATTATCTTCTTGTTATTTGTTTTTGGTTATTTTTGTGAATTATATGGGATAAATACCCCACTAAAAATCATTGTCATTTGGGGTCTTTGTTTGAAAATGGGATGGTCTATGGAATGAATGTTGTTGTTTGATTTTCATTGAACAAATATATATGAAATTTTCTAACCACATATACCCATATAATAAATGGATTCCCCAAGATCATACCTTCTATGATAACCCCGGAAGTTAACAAGTGGAATTAAATAATTGATGCCTTGTTAAATCTGAATATGTTTTGTTTGGTTTGTGTGGTGGTACATTTGTGAGCACTGTTATGTGTTTTGGGGTGGTTCAGAAGGCGTAATGGAATCTCAAGTTGAGAGATTGATTGACTGTAGAATGGATGGATAGTGTTGTGCAGTGGGGCTATGATCAGGTTGTGCTATGTTGTGTTACTAGATGTGATGGTTGTCATGTGGTTATGCAGTAGGGCTATCAATAATGGTTGTTATGGGTGTTTTGTAGTTGTGATGATATGTGTTTCTAGGTTTGGCTATGAGTTAGAGATTTTCTCTATTGAGATTATGGATCGGGTGGAATGACTTTGAATAATGATAATAACAGTGGTTGTTATGGGTAATTCATTTGGATTTTCTCCATGAGTAGCATGTAGAAAGATTCACCCGTGTATAGAGATCGATAAATGGCATAGCATGAATGGGAGTCAAGTGGAGAGGAAATATGAATTGGGTTAATTTACCATGGTTCCTCTTACTCTGTGTGACTTTTTTGTGTGGATTTTTTGGCTTATGTTTAGTATTTACTTGAATAGTAATGGGATAAATGAATAAATAAGTGGTTAATATGGAAATTTTGTTAAGTGAATTGGTTGGGAATGTGAAACTAGTTTTGTGGCTTGTTGAGTGGTCGTGCATTTAGAGGTTGCAGTAAAGTTGGAAGTATTATGGGATGGTTGTTGTTTGAGAACCCATAGGTTGGGCTAAGTGTTTAGTATATATATGTATTATTGTATTTTCCTATTGATTTCTATACGCACCCTACCCTAGTTGAGCATTATGTGCCGAACACCCCCGTCGTCACGGTGGAGGTTGTATTTCTCAAACATCCCAGTGGGAGGATGGATGGTTGGCCACCTGCTCTTCCCTGATCCCTCTTCCAGGTGGTGATAGCCCAAGATTCTTTGGGAAGGTTTTGGTTGTGAGTCCCAGGTGTGTGCGGGTGAGTTGTGCTTTCCCAAGTGTCTTCGGTATGAGATGAGTTGTGTTTTCCCATGTGTCTTCAGGATGAGATGTGTTGTTCTTTCTTAGGTGTTTTCAGTATGTGATGTGGTATATAGACCAGGTGTGTGTGGGCAGGATGTGATGAGTATTGTTTTCCTAGGTGATGATAATAGTTGTTAGGCCCAGGTGTGTGTGGGTAGGATGTTGTAGGGTCCTGAAAAATCCGAAAAGGGGAATGGGAATCCACCTTAAATTGAGAAAGGATTCTACCCAATTTCCCTTAGAAGATTGGGCAAAAACATGAAGAATATTCAAAATTGAAAAAGGGCTGATCGGCCCGCGTACCGGTTCAACATCAGTGGAATGCGGTCGGTTCAGCGAGCCCCCCCACAGACCGGCGTCCTCCACGAAATGGAGGCGGGAGCCCTTATGTGGGCGCAGACCAAGACGATTTCCAAGCCGGTCCACCACCGCGATCTGCCCCAGCCGTGAACCTCCCACA
The DNA here is from genome assembly GCA_963277665.1 of Viscum album. Taxonomy (NCBI): domain Eukaryota; kingdom Viridiplantae; phylum Streptophyta; class Magnoliopsida; order Santalales; family Viscaceae; genus Viscum; species Viscum album. The sequence goes on along the minus strand of OY728120.1, from coordinate 564,600,907 downwards.
CTGAGAACCACACCTGAACAGCCCAGGCCGAGCGCGCTATCGTTCACAGAACAAAGACGGAGCCCTGCGCGACTTCAAATCACCCCTCGATCAGACTACATTGGCGGGTCAGGTGCATTCAATAAACCCCTGCGAACCTCAGATTGACCAAGTCATCCGTAGGCCAGGTTTTCGGTCATGGGACTCCGAAAAAGGTGCCACTTGACCACAATACTACCCCTCCCCCCCCCTCTATAAAAGGATTTCGAGGGGGAGAAGAAAGGGTATTGGGATTCGGAGGCTTGGATATTCAGAGACTATAGGAGATTGAAGGAGCGGCTTTTCGAAGGAAGGAGCTTAGGATTTTGCGAACCGAAAAGTTCTGATTCATGAACCAGTACAGGTACAAAACTAGAAACGAATTGATAAAGAACCGAAAAACGCATAATAAATTGGTGAACTGTGAAATAAAGATAAAGTTGCAAGCCATGGCCCCTTCGTGGATGTACTCCCCACGGAACAGGGAGTTTATTCCCCTTTTTCGATCCAACGCGCCACGTAGCACCGTCCTACGCGGACGCAACCCTGACCGACGATGCCCCTAGCCGCCGCTGCTCGCGCGAACTCCAGTGCCATGTACCGACTTGGTATGCGTCCCAAACCCAAAGTCGCATACTGACATGGTACACGAAAGTCCCATCAATCCGCATACCACCCTGGTACGCGGACGACCTCTCCAACTGCGTAGCACTCCCCTACATGAAGGGTGCCACTCCTCATGCACCCATTTGGCCTGCCAACTCCTTCGTTGTTTCCATTACTTGAGCCAGATAAAACCCTTCCAATCCGGTCCGATCCTCTGTAATCCCTTTATTGGCCTATTCACCGGCCCCAAGCCAGGGCCTCTACCGAAGCCACCGGACCCGTATGATGATACCTTCAGGCGCTTCATCACTCCACTATGAGTTCACATACCCATGGTAGGCGCGGACAAAGGGGTTGCCCAGACCCTTGAGTGGATTCCAAAAGCATTCCTGGGTTCACATTCCCATGGTAGTTCAGGGTTTGAGCCTGGGGGTCCCATTTGTGCCTCTCCATTTGCCATGATTGAGGGATCCCGTTGGCCTTTCCTTTTGACGAGGACCAGCGGTGAGCACTTCTCCCCTCTCCTGGGAGTGGCTGGGCATCCCTTCTGGAGTAATCCCCACACCATCCTCACCAGAAGTCAACGGCCTTCCCCTCCCTTCTGGGAAGGTTCATTTCTACACCGCCGTAACCCTGGCCCCTATCGGTGCGACTTATACCTCCCTCCAATATCGGGAAGAGGGAGAATCCAGCAGCACCGGCCCTTTCTCTCCACTGCCAAAACCATTGTCTCTACCGCACGACTACTACCTTCACCCCACTCTGACATTAGGGAGAAAGAGAGTCTTGCAGTTTCGGACACCTTTCCTTGAGGAGGAAAACGTGTGAGGCTTTCCAATTCTATTGCATTCTCTTGTTTCTCACACCGAGCATGGCTCACATGGGCTTAGAGATTTTTGGTGGTCGCGGCATCTGCACAACGGCGGTGGTTAAATGAACTACGTGGGTTTTGATCCCTGTCTCTCAAATAGGGTACATAGGATGCCTCCCCGATGTTCAATCCCAATAATAGGCAACTCTCACGTGTAAGCCCTAATCTTCCAGAACTACGTGAAATTTGATTCCCAGCCAACCGGAATATGTAGGAAACTTCCCCGATATTCAAGCCCGATCTTTAAGTCTGACATACACCTTTTTCCCTGTCAGACCATGTCCTTATACCCCAGTAGGACCATCTTTGGGCCTAGTAAATCACTTCCCTTGGGTCTTCCGGGCAGCTTCAGCATAAGTCCCGCACCAGCCTTGACCAGGCATCTCTCGCCCAGGTGTCCTTGCCACATGACATCAAAATGTACGGTTGGGTCCTTGCCACGAAACCTTAAAAGGTGATGCATCCCATTCAGTGGCATCGACCTACATGGATTCTGATTCCTCTCACGAGGATACGTAGGAAGCACGTATCACGGGTTCGATCCAAACACTCAAGTCATTATTTGTTCCCCCCTGGATAACAATAAACTTCAGAGTGCCCAGTTATGAGGCTTTAAACTCTTACTATCTCAATGAGTCCAAATTCCTCAGAGTCATTAATCCAATGAGGGATGGTAAACCTTGGGCCTAAATGATTTCGAATCCCTGCATTCAGTTGATCATTACCAACCAGGTATAATCCATGGATACTATGCTTGTGGATAAACCAAAGATTTGTGAACATATGAATACGTATTAAATCTATAAGAGAGTTCTGGAATAGGAAATAATCCCCCCCTGCCAAGAGGGTGCAATGAGCCTGACTTCCCATCCTCTCGACCAATGTGAGTTCTTAAGTGTCACTGGCCAAATCTCCCAGCAAACGCCTTCCTTTGGAAGGCAAGTCCACGTATCGTTGGATACGAAACTGTTGGGAATTTCGAAGCAAAAAAAAAGATTCACTTGACATGAGTGATTAAACAGAACTCAGCCCTCTTAAAATCAATCGTCGGTAGTAGCGTTTTTCCCCCTCTGCGTCGAAACAAAAATGGTGAACCCGACGTGAATCTTTAACTAACATGATGGATTTACCCTAATCCCACTTTGTGCCCCCGTCATACTCATGAGGAGGGCCAAGTAAGGTCATTAATTACGCATGGGGTTATGAGATTCTGATTTGATGGGTTTTCTATTTTTATTTGTTAAATTATTTTACAGGTACCAATCAGAACTCCCTTCGATCCAATGGCATCATGAAAGAACTCGCAGACGCGCACTTCAAGCAACGCAATGGCCAGGTATTCCCACCAACGAAGGACCCCATAACCTACTCAACGTCTTCAACTCTGGGTCTCAGATGCGTTGATCTGAGAGTACCACTTGAATGGTACTCTCCCGACGGTGGAGGCAGCTGTGCACGCCCTCCAGTCGACCAAGACCCGCCTGCCGCTTTCCCAGCAGCGGCCACGAAAGCAAATCTAGACGGCTTCTGTTGCCATCTCAAACCGTTTCGGGAGTCTATCCCTAGAACGGGACAATGCATACCTCCCTTATCTTAGGGAGGCAGATGAGGCCAATACTGAGGACTTCATCCCCACTAAATGGGGATTCCTCTCTAAGGCCCCCGCCAGAAGACGTCATCGCGGTTACGCCGCGACTCAATATCCTCACACTAGGGAGGATATCACCCCGAGGATCCAGTCCCATGCTCCCCAAGCTCCATCCCCTCGCACTGCCTGATGAGGGTGGAAAACATGCAATCAGGGACTAGTCATCACCCTTGTCCCTGAGGAGAAGCTCTGATGCCCAGTCACGAAGACATATCACGAGCAGGCGCATACACCTATCCACTCCTCCAAAGCCTGCCATCCCGAAATGGCGGCATCATACGAGAAGGTGAGAATTCCTGCCGAGCTTTGTCAAGCCCGTCACCCAATCAGGATGGCACCTACCTGGCAGGCACTTCTCCCTGCCCGAGGTCATGAAGCCCACCAACCAGATGTGGTGGCAACCCAGTGCCTGCAGGACTAGCTCCTAGAAGATGCTCCAGATGCCTACCATCCCGATATAGTGGCAATCAACAAAGACCGCCATCTAGATGTGGCAGAAATTAATAGGCGGGCACGCATCCCTACCAACAAAGGCCACCGACTCGATATGGTGGGGAACCAACATATATAGGGCCAGCTCCCTGTGGATGCAAGTAAAGTCTGTCACCCCGATGTGGTGGAAAACAGAGAAGTAAACCAGCATATCCCAGCACAAGGGTAGACTCGTTCACCTGCCCCGACACAGGATAATTGTCAGTACCCACTGACCACTGGAGGACCAGAGCAAGATATTCCTACTATGATACTGGAATGGGACTTCATACCCATTCTAGCCAAAGATTTTTCTCTACATATCCTGGAAATGATGGAGGAGCAGATATCGATCCCACATCATATCTTGTAGACTTTCCAGAATGTAATTACATCGGCGGCAACAGCAAGGACTCGGGCCCGTGAGCTCATCACCCCAATTGAGGTGACTCATCTAAGAGACAAGATAGCCACCTTGGAGCAGATCTGCATCCTTTCTTCCGCCCAGGAGGGTCATCGACCATATCTCGTGATACAAGGGTAACCAGATCGAGCAGCTTCACTCATTCCAACTGGGGGACACCCATCCATCATGGTGGATGCTCTAGAGCAGGAATATATCCCTGCTAAAACTCAAGATGTTTGTTGCCATATCTCGGAATCATCATGGGACCCAATTAGACAGGGACCCAAAGGTGAAGGTTGTTATCAACAGCAGACGGTCCCCGCTGCCCGCAAGAGAGCGCCCTGAACGCGCTGAAGGTAGTCGGAAAATAAAGAGTGGTTTCATGACTACACTCTGCTGTAACCTGGGGTTCTCGACGCTGATAATCACATGTAGAAGGCTAAGAACCCTGCCCACCCATTACCATATTATGGGAGTGGCAGTAGCAGTTGCGGAGGTCCTCCCCGCAATGTCTCTACCAGCAGCTCTGAAGTTCCTCCCCAGAGCACTCGTGGGGGCCTCCCCCATAGGCATATAACAATCGACCATGAGAGCTTCTCTTTTGATGCGAGTCACGGAAACCCTCCACGTGACCAGAAGATCGAGCGGCAAGAAGGTCCTCCACTTTTTGCGGTCCACCCTGAAGGTCCTCCCCGAGGTATACACTGCAAACACTCTCCATGCAGTGGGACCACAGATTATGATGGTAGCCCTCACTATCATAATCGCAACTATAGAGGCCCTCCATGCAGTGATGTATCATCACAACAAGAAGTCCCTCCCCTTATCGTGGCCTGCCCTGAAGGTCCTACCCAGGGGTTACATTGCAAGGACACTCCATGCAATCAGGCATCAGATCATGGTGGTAGTCCTCACCACTTCGATAACAGAGGTCCTCCCTATAGATATTTCAAGAAATGAGAAGGACCTCCCCTCGTTGTGGTACATTCTAAAGGCCCTCCCCAGGGTTTACCCCGCAGATATTCTCCCTACGATAGCTGTAATGGTAGTCCTCGCCATTGTGGCAGCTGTGATGGTAGTCCTCGCCACCACGGCCGCCATTGCGAAGGTCCTCCCCGCAATGGCCCCCAGCAACAAGAAGGTCCTCCCCTTGTCGCATTGTGTCTTGAATGTCCTCCCCAGGATACACATCGAATGTCAAACCATAATGGTCATCCTCACCATGATGGCAGTTGTTGCGAAGGTCCTCCCTGTAACAGTGCGGTGCATCCAGAAGGTCCTCCCCTTGCTGCGATACACCTTGGAGGTCCTCCCCAGGGTATGCACTGCAAAAGTCCTCTATGTAGTGGGGCGTCCAATTGTAATGATAACCCTCTCCATTACGGTATGGATAGAGGAGGTCCTCCCCACAGTGACATATCATATCAGGAAGTTCCTCCCCCTGTCGAATCAAGCACAGAAAATCCCTCCTATGCTGAGGCACTCAGAAGGACGGGATCCAACATGTTAGATTTCCAGCTAGTCACCAATGACATCCTTCTTCAATCAGGGGGCGTTCTGGGACCACGATCATCTTCTGGGCCACCCCGGAACTGCCCACATGATAGTTCGATACCTACCAGCCCCACTACCTCTAACCACACTATCAGTGAGTGTATCAATTGGGCTGACCAGGTAGAGGAATCACTGGAAGAGGAGCATGCCGACATGTTGCACCTGATAAAACGACTGGACATGGATGATGTACCGGTTATGTTTTGGCCCATGGCCACCTCTCAATTCGACATACCTAGAAAGTTTTCAGAAGAGTGTGTGCCCGAAATACGCTCCAATATATGGACAACCCTCCGCCGGTTGAAATCAAGTTTCCTACCTTATGATGGGTATGTATACCATGTCAAGAATATAGAATACCTCCTGCGTCACATCGACCTGGAAGATCTTCCTTCGGTGTGGCAACTGCGATCAGAGAGGCATAAAGGAAACCTTGAGTTAGCTTGCTTCCGAACACTGCACCAGTTGCACCGCCTCATTGGTGACGCCCCAACAGGAGTCCATATCAGAGGATGGGGAGAACATGGAGCTCTACATTTCACTTCTCTCCCCACCCAATAGAATCCGTTCGGCATAACGTCTTACAACGTCATCGCTTCAAGACACCAATCGAGTGGGGTCCCTATTCAGGAAAAGCAACCCGCCTGACAGAGACAAGCCTTGAGTAAGTCTCAGAAGCGTCAGGCCTGACGGGAACAATCCATTCATGAAATCTTAAATAAGGCCACCGAAAGCATACAGCAGGCCTCTCTCCTAAGAGAGGCCAATCAGAAATCATTGCTTGCCTCCCCAGAGGGAATCGATTCACAGGTGAACTCAGCACCAGATCCAGTTCACCCCTGAATGGGGGCACGCAAGATCAGGCAAGTGGCGATAGTAGCAGCCACTACCACAATCCGGGTTCAACCCCAGCATGTAGGGCTGGAGGCATTTTTAACAACAAATTCCCCTGTAAGAACAATAAAAGCGGGAAGAGATGCAACATCCAAGGAATGGAGCCGACCCCAGCCGCCAGGGCTGGGGGAATTTTTATTATCTCAACAACAACCTCCCCGACGAGAATCAGTGTTATCTCGTATGGGGAGGAATGTCAAAAGAGGGGGTTACTGCCCTATCACATCCTTTGAATCACCATCCCCTACGAGAGGGAGGTGTACCATAAGGTCGCATCAAATAACTCTCCGCGTCACCCTTTGTCAGGGAGCCTGAAAGAAATCCCGGGACAGGAAGGGGAATACCAGTAAAAGGCATGGAGGATCATCTTCCTATTTGGAAGATAACATATCCTCAACCCCGCAGTATGCATCTGTCAACGCCATAGAGGTTAACCCCATGGGTGACACCGAAGATGAAGTAAATATGGATGGATCAGGAGATGATGGTTCCATTCAGGCGGTGACCCACAACGAACCATCAGGCGTGCACACCTAGAACTAGAGGGCCTCCCTAAATATGGCCGCCCCTCCAACCAAACCTCCTCTTCTTACCCTGCGAGTCCCCAACAAGGATAAGAACAAAGGCCTAGTTACCCTTAACCTACCTCCTCTCAGTAAAAATGAGCCACTTACGCTCGAGGAGAGATTCACTTGATAGGAATAGGATATGAAAGAATTGATACGGCTCAATGCTGATCTGCTCCAGAGGAACTGTATTATTGAAAGTGTTTCCCAAGAAGAGTCGCACATTACACTCCCAGAAAGTTCACCTCAAAGACCAAGGTTTTCCCCGACAAACGAAGCACAATCATGGCCCCCTCCCAATATGGTGCTCGGCCCATCCAACTATCTGAACCTAGATTCGAATGAATACCAAGACTTACCTCCACTCAGGAAGAAACCGGAGCGAGTACGTTTGAACTCTCTGAAGGTGCCACAAATAGCATATGCACCCTTGGTGACGGCCGAGCCGGATCCTCAAGCAATGCCTTGGGCTATACCCACCCAAGATTGGGATCAACAAGATGTAAATCAGGGTCTCTCCAACACTATCTAGGCACTGATAGCTCAACTATAAGTGATAGAAGGTCGGTGCGCTCTGATACAGCCAAAGCGAAAGCCCTATCTAGATTGGGTGAGAAACATGCCTCCTCTGCCCAACTTTGGGAGCCTTGTATTCCCTATATTCAATGGATCGGGTGATTCAGAACAGCATTTGATGCACTACACATCTTATTGTGACCCCATGATGGGAACTCCAGAACAACAAGAAGTAGTGAAACTCAGATGCTTCGTGCGAACCTTGCAAGGATCTACCTTCGTCTGGTATACGAGCCTTCCGGCTTAGTCAATAAAGAGCTGGGAAGACCTTCGGCAGCAATTCCTGTTCCACTTCAGCTCAACGTTGCCTAAAACAATAGTCAGAGACCTCATGAATTGCAAACAGAGGGAGAACAATGGGGTCTCAGACTTCATCGCCAGATGGAAGGGTTTGACCTACTCTCTGAACATGCCACTTCCCCAAGACAAGATGCTTTCTATTTTCATCAAAAACCTCTAAGATGATCTGCAAACACCGCTCATGCCAGTGGAGTGCACCACTAGCTTTCGAAATCTCTCTACCATCACCCATAGAATTGAAGACTCCCTGCAGCGGACTAATCTGAAGTCCTGAATAGCCTCACAGGCTCCTGCAAAGAGAGCAGTTAGGGATAAAGTGTCCTCTGTCACGCTCAATCCAGCCCCTACGCCAACTCCACCACCTAGGCCTCCACCGAATCGTCAAGGTACCCCTACATATTAGAGGCCACCTCCGCCCCGACGGGACAATCAGAGAGGACCTAAGCGGAACCAGTTTGAGGAACAAAGACATAGAGTATACTCGTTCTAAGAAGACCAAGTCCACAGCTACTTCATCACTGACATGAATCGTGACTTGCTCCACCTCCCAGAGCCAAGGAAACCTGAAGAAGTCGGCCGCGACGACAGGCCAGATTACTGTCCCTACCACCAAATGTTGGGACATAATATCTAGGAATGCTTCGTTTTCAAAGACCTCCTACAAAGGATGGTAGACTTTGGGCAAGTCAAGTCGGGACCACCCCCGGCTCATGTAGAATATGTTTCTACCACCAACCCCGACGAAGGGGAGGGGTGGCATGAAGTCACCAGCAAAAAGGGGCAGAAATTTGATGATTGGATTGCTCAGAAGACTTCCAACCAAGCTCATGGCATACTCCGAGCTCAGCTACAGTAGCCGATGGTGCCTCCAACAGCCCCTAACACCGCACATCTGACAATATCAGCTTCGCAATCCTCCACAAGTCGTTCATCTAGGCGTAATCAAGAAGGGAGGAAGCAAGCGCAAGAAGAGCAGTCCGTAACAAGGCCGAAGTTATCCCTAACGCTGTCGTATTTTATGCCCTCAAACTTGGCACCACGGGCACCGACCCACCAAACAACACCATCAGGGACAACCAACCAGGCTGACCCGTCACAGGACGAGGAGCTAATCTTTGGTTCCATAAACTTCATCCATCTAATGGAACCGTTCCCTGATGAAGGGTATAGTTACGAACCCGAATTCATAACACAAGGGACTGGGAGGAGGAATCGCAAATGTAGGGGATACCAGTGGAGGTTTAGTCATGGACAAAACCAACCCTATGGATTTACCCCATCCCAAACCGTTAATATCGCAGAAACTCGTGGGAGAGCCCTTCAATGGACTTAGTAGGAGAAAGAATATCCCTCCACCTCCACAAGCAGCCACTCTGGCCCTGTCATTCTGTGGTACCTATCAGAGGAGGAACAAGTGTCTAGCTGCCAGTGCACACAAACAGACTGATTAGTCCAAGTCCCCAGAACGTGGGAACACCGTCGACATCTGACTCCACGGCCGGTCCCTCCTCGTCGCATACTCCAGTACCCAAAGTTCCTATTAAAAATCTCCCACCAACGGAGAAGCGTCAGCCGCTGGAACAGAATTACGACATCCTTAAGCATTTAGCGTCAGTTCTAGCCAAGCTGTCAATCCTGGATACCCTAAGTTTGTCAGCAGAACTCAGGGAGGCGCTTATAGAAGCCTTGCTCAACCCCCAGGAGTTTCAAGCCGAAGTAGCCGCCGCTGAGATTTACCAGATGGATACTAGCCCAGCTAAATGCAATGTAGTGATTTCCTTCACCGATCAGGATGAATATTCCATCATGCAAGGACACATCAAGACACTATATGTGTCTGGCACACTAAATGATGTTGAGATCCGGAAATTATTTATTGACAACGTCTCCAGAGTTAACCTCCTTCCCCTACGGATGCTCCGTAAGTTGGGCTACAGTGAGGATGATTTAATACCCTAAGCTACAACTATGTTGGGTTACGACAAGAGTGAACAGAAGCCGATGGGACAAATCAAGCTCAAAACCCATTTTGGAAACCTTGTGGCCTACTCAGAATTCATGGTGGTTCGGTAGAACACAACATTAAATGCCCTATTGGGAAGGTTGTGGCTCCATAAGCACATGGCCATTCCTTCATCCTGCCACCAGTGTATCAAGTATTGCATCAATGGAAAAGGTGGGACATTACACGCTGATAAGGCCCCTTTTGAGATCTCTGAGTCACACTACATTGACACCGGGTTTTATGAGAAAAAGAAAAAGAAACCTTCGATCGATGGTATCAACTGGTTCCCCGATCCAAATGGTCTGGAAATGGTTCCTGATGACCCCATCAAGCAGCTCGGTGAAGACTATATACTGCCCATCAACCATGTTGAGAGTAGGGGTTCAAGTCCAGACATGTACTCAGTTGTCCTCATGACTTCATCCGTGACGCCCGAGTATTGCAGTGTAGAAACGACTGCTAACCCTCAATTTGAGGGCGAACACTTGAGCGAGGACGCCCATAATGCCTCGCCTCTAGACTCTTGAGAGCCCATGTCAAGAGCTCTCCCCCCGTCAGATCAAGAAGATGAGGATTTGGGAGAAGAAGAGGAGTAAGATCTTAGGGATGTACCTCCCGCATTCAAGGAAGGCATCTCCACCACTATAGACAAGCTCAGGGAAATAAACCCAGGTACCGAGGAATACCCAAGGCCCACTCTCATTAGTGAAGCCATGTCTTCTGAGGAGCATGAGGTATACACCTCTTTCTTGAGGCGATAATGAGATGTTTTTTCTTGTAATTACATAGAAATGTCGGGACTCAATCCCGAAGTGGCGACGCACCACTTAGGTCTGTCAGAAGACCATCGGGGCTATAAACAAGACACCAGAAGAATGTACCCCACGCATGCTGCCAAAATAGAGGCTGAAGTCGATAAGATTATCAAAGAAGGATTCATTCGGGAGGTCCAATACCCCATCTGGCTGGCCAACATTGTCCCTTTCAAGAAGAAGAACAGACAAATCTGTGTCTGCATCAATTTCAGGGATATCAATCGGCATTTCCCGAAAGATGATTTCCCGGTCCCGATCAACGAGTTATTAATCGACGCAATGGCTGGATATGAGGCTCTCTCCTTCATGGATGGTTATTCTGGGTATAATTAAATCAGGATGGTCCAATAAGATGAATAATCCACTGCCTTTAGGTCCCCCCAAGGAATATTCTGCTATAGGGTCATACCCTTTGGTCTCAAGAACGTTGGCGTCACATATCAACGTGCTATGCATCATAATTTAAACCATTCCTAGGAAGATTCATCGAATGTTACGTAGATGAATTGGTGGTCAAGTCAAGAAAGTTCTCATATCACCTGTCAGACCTTGAAACTTTCTTCAGCAAACTTCGACAACATAGCCTAAAGATGAACCCCTTGAAGTGCGCCTTCGGGGTTACCTCTGGGAAATTCCTTGGCTTCATCAAATTTCATCATGGCATCGAAGTCGACCCTGAAAAGACAAAGGCTATCCTTGGTTTACCACCTCCCCATAATCTCACTGAGCTAAGAGGACTCCAAGGACACCTGGCCTACATTAGGCATTTCATAGACAACCTGGCGGGTAAATGTTTTCCTTTCACCAGGTTAATGAAAAAGGGGGTTACGTACCAATGGACAGATGATTTCCAAGAGGTATTTGACAGCTTGAAGAAGTACCTCTTAATCCCACCGGTACTCATGCCACCAGTCGAAGGAAGACCTCTTATACTATACATGACGGCCCTAGAGCAGTCACTAGGAGCCTTCCTCATGCAGAAAAATGACATCGGTAGTGAAAAAAACCTCTATTACCTCAGATGAACCATGATTGACGCTGAGACTCGATACTCAAATATAGAAAAGAGTTGTTTGGACCTGGTTTTCATAGTTCAGAAATTACGACATTATCTGCAGCATCATAAAGTCCATTTGGTCTTGCATAGTAACCCGCTCAAATACATCCTCAGTCGTCCGATGCTGACTGGGCACCTATCCCAATGGGAAGTCATCCTACAACAGTTTGACATCCAGTTTGTGCCTTAGAAATACATCAAAGTCTAGGCATTAGTAGATTTTATGGAAGAACATCCCTTGATAGGGACCACCGTACCGGACATCGAGCTACCCGATGAAGACATCTTTTCAGTTCAAGAGGATCCTCCAACATGGGAAATGTACATCGATGGCGCATCCCGAACCCCGACAGGGAAGAGGATGGAGGATCCCAAATTTAACAAAGTGGGGTTGGGGATCATACTCATGTCCCCAGAAAAGGCATTTTGTCATATTCCTTCCTCTTGTCAGGGGGATGTACGAACAATGAGGTGGAATATCAAGCCCTCATTGCAGGCCTAGATCTCGCACTCCAGGAGCAAGTGCAGTACCTTGAGGTAAAAGGTGACTTGGAACTGGTCATCAAGAAAGACAATGGTGACTAATCTATTAAAAAGGAGGATTTGATCCCCCTATTTGACCAAGTCCAAGAGTTAATGGTGGAATTCTCCACATAACCAACATTGACCTATATTCCCCAGTCACAGAACACCCAGGCCGATGTATTAGCCAATGTAGCCATATCCCTAGCTGACCCAGACCGGGATGAAACAATTATTAGTATTGCTCATCGTCGTATGGTCTTTCCGTTTGTTCAGACTAAGATGGAAGAAATCAACGAAGTCAGTCCTGTCCCTGAGCCATATGCTCCTTCTACCGGTTGGATGACCCCCATCACAAACTACCTTCAAAAGGGAGAACTTCCATCAAACAGGGTTGAACAAGAGAATGTACGGAGAAGGGAAATCAACTTTGTCCTATATGGCGGCACGGGTCAACAAGAGGTCCTCTACAAGCGAGGCCTCGATGGAGTTCTCCTCAGATGCATTGATGGAGAATAAACCGCTACCATCATGAATGAAGTACATACCAGAGTATGTGGAGCACATCAGTCAGGGTCTAATCTTTCCCATCATGTTCGAAGGCTTGGATACTATTGGCCCACCGTGGCATGGGATTGCGTGCACGTTACCATGAAATGCCACTCCTGCCAAACTCACGCCAACTTCATTCATTAGCCCCAGAGTTACTTCATCAAGCCAAGTACTCCTAGCCATTTTTTGTCTGGGGAATAGATGTCGTGGGACCATACCCTCCCACCACGGCCAAACAACTGAAGTATATCCTCACAGAAACCGACTTCTTTTCTAAATGGGCAGAAGCTGTACCCCTCAAGGAAGTTAGGGAAAGAAACATTTTCAGCTTTGTAAAAGCTAATATCATCACGATATTTGGTGTCCCTCATACCATACTAACGGATAACGACACCAACTTATGCTCTGCTGAATTGGATAAGTTGTACCAAGAATATGGTATCAAAACTAACCACTCATCCCACTACCATGCAGCGGCCAACGGACAGATCGAGGCTTTCAACAAGACCTTTTCCAACATACTCTATAAAATGGTGGAAAAATACAAGAAGTCATGACCAGAAAAACTCCTCCATGTATTGTGGGATTACCAAACCACAATCTGCACCACTACCCAGGCTACTCCATACTCATTAGTATACAGAATAGAAGCGGTCCTACCCATTGAGATCCAATTTCCTTCACTTCATGTTGCCATTTGTGATCAGTTATCAAACGATGAGCAATCAGAAAAACAACTAGGTGAATTGGAACAACTGGATGAAAATTGGTTGCACACTTTGCACCATCTGGAAGTATATCAAAATCGGATTGTACGAGCCTTCAATAAAAAGGTCCATCTTCGATCTTTCTTGGAAGGAGAATTGGTGTTGGTCCTCTGGACCCCAATGATACCCGGAAAGAAGCCTCCAAAGCTGGAGCCCAAGTGGGAGGGACCATATGTTATACACAAGGTCTACTCCAATGGAGCATATGCCCTGATCTCCATGGACGGTCAGTTCACTACCGCTCCTACAAACGTGAGATTCCTGAAGAAATATTTTGCATAACCTAGAGCAGATATTGTCCAAGCTATAGGATGTTAAACCGCCAATCCCCGTTCGTCTGAGTTGTAGGATGTTAAACTGCCAAGCCTTATGCTGGTCCAAACTCTACGACCCTAAACTAAGAGTATTTCATCCTTACCGCATGATGTTAAACTGCACAGATTTCAAAGAACTACGTATAGCTTGATTCCTGCCCTCGTAGGATACGTAGCGACACCAGGGTTCCACATCCTGGCCTAGCCACCCCCAAATGAAGTTAAAAATTCCCTTTTCCCCCGTGTATGGACCAACCCTGCACGGGGCATATCCCTTTCAAATAACTATGTACGGATTGATTCCTACCCTTACAAGATACGTAGTGATGCCAGGGTTCCACATCTTGGCACAACCACCCCCAAATGAAGATCAAAATGCCTTCTTTCCCTTATGCATGGACCAGACCTGCAAGGGGTGTATACCTCGAAAGAAATACGTGTGTCTTGATTCCTGACCTCTCAGGATACGTAGTGACGCCAGAGCCCTATCTCCTGGCCCAGCCGCCGATCTTTTCTCGTCCTTACCACATGACGATAAACTGAACAGAGTTAAAAATACCCTTCTTCCTTACTGTACGACGTTAAACTACACAGTCATATGTACTTACCGCATGACGTTAAACTACATGGAATCCCCCTTTTCCTTCCATTTCATCATCGTCCTCACCGCATGATGATAAACTGCATGAAAATTGTCATGACCCACCCAAGATATACGGAAAAATGGGATAGGAATAATCCTTGAGTGTTTGGATGCATCCTTTCCATACATCAGACTCCACGACCCGGACAATTGCGGATCTTCATAACTATCCATGGCCATCAGAAGTGGAAAGTCGTTGACCTGTGGACACCTTTGCATGACTATGCATACCATGCCCTCAGTGGCTCTGCATATTGATAGCCCTTGTCCCATCTACTAAAGGCAAGATTTCTTCAGGAGACACTCTTCCTAGCTCCGTACACTTACCGGCCTCAAAGCCCCCATATCATATCTCCCGATCCAAAAATTGCTGGAGCAGTGGTTTACAGGTTCGTTCCCCCCCCCCCCCCTCACATCCAAGCGTTGCTAGGGTACCCCTACCTGGTTAGCCTATGTATCTGCTCGTGGTTCATATGACAATCAACATTCGTGAAAACCAAGACAGGTCTAGGCTACTTTGACTCAACGGACAATTGTAATGAAGATGTTTCTTGTATGCTCTGGCACACACTACTGGAAAACTAACCTTTACCAACGGTTTGGAACCGTTGGTATAGGCCTCCAAACCGTTGGTATAGCCTATACCAACGGTTTGGAGAACCGTAGCCAAGTAAGTCGTTGGGATAGGTCTATACCAATGGTTTTCCAAAAACCGTTGGTATAGACCTATACCAACGTTTTTGGAAACCGTTGGTATAGGTAATATGAAATCTATACCAACGGTAATGGAACCGTTGGTATATAAATTCCAAAAATAAAACATCCGCTGGGATTTGATCCCACGACCCCTCGTTTATAATCGAACGACTTAACCACTAAGCTAACATCACTTTTGTAAACATAATTTCATAAATATATATATGTATTATCATAATTATTTAAAATTTTGATTTATATAATGTTCTCGGTTAGTAGATCTGGAAAAAAATCAATGAACATATCCCAACAGTTGTCAAAACCGTTGGGATAGACCTATCCCAACGGTTTTCAGAACCGTTGGGATAGGTTGGGATAGGTTCTGTGTGGTTGTTTATTATTTTGGTGAATGTTGGTTTTTTTTCTTCTTTTTCCCAACGGTTCTTGAGAACCATTGGGAAAGAGTAACCTTTCCCAACGGTTCACCAAAACCGTTGGGAAAGGGCCTAATTGGTGAACCGTTGGGAAAGGTCACTCTTTCCCAACGGTTCACCAAAACCGTTGGGAAAGGGCCTCAAAAACACACCCTTTCCCAACGGTTTTGGTGAACCGTTGGGAAAGGTCACTCTTTCCCAACGGTTCACCAAAAACGTTGGGAAAGGGTGTGTTTTTAGGCCCTTTCCCAACGGTTTTAGTGAACCGTTGGGAAATGGTAGCTATACCAACGGTTTTTACAAACCGTTGGTATAGAAGTGTTGGGAAAGATCATGTTTCCAGTAGTGAAAATTATCCCCATATGTCGGACTCTGTGCTATGAGCAATCCCGAATATTCATAACCATCCATGGCCATCGGAAGTGGAAAGTCATCGACCCGTGGACACCTTTTCATGACTATGCATACCATGCCCTCAGCGGCTCTGCATCTTGATCTCCCCTGGCCCATCTACCAAAGGAAAGATTTCCTTAGGCGATACTCTTCCTAGCTCCGTATGCTTACCAGCCTCAGAGCCCCCACACCACATCTCCTGATCCAGGAAACCCTAGTGTTACAGTTTACACCCTCAATCCCCCACCTTGTTCAGAGTATACCAGAGCATCTTAGCTCAATTATCCTTTGGGTGGTTGTAGCAATAGTCACCCAGTGGTCCAAACTCTGCGACTGTTAAACTAAGAGTATTTCATCCTTACCGCATGACGTTAAACTTCATGGAGTAAATGTAAACCCCATGCGTGAGATAAATCATCACAGGGAACCCTTCGAGTTTTAACAGCAACCAAGGGAGAGCATCCCTGACATGTCCAGATATTTCCTTACCAAATGACAGAATCCGTGGCCCAGACAATCGCGGATCCCCATAAACCTCCATGGCCATCAGACATGGAAATTCATCGACCTGTGGACACCTTTGCATGACTATTCATACCATTCCCTCAGCGGCTCTGCATATTGATCGCCCCTGGCCCATCTACCAAAAGCAAGATTTCCCTATGTGACACTCTTCCTACCTTCATACGCTCAATGGCTTCAGATCCCCCATATCATCTCTCCTGATCCAAGAAGCCCCAGAACCATGGTTTACACCATTAACCCCTCACCACATCTTGGACATGTTGAGATATTCAAGCCCAGTTACATTCTAATCAAGAGTGTCCTTTGCAAAAAAGTCCTTACCGCATGACGTTAAAACTGCATGGAGTGTGTCTTTGCCGCTTGGAATGGAACTGAAAATACCAAGCATTAAACATCCATGGAAATGCCTCCAACTACAAGCATTTTTATAGATTTAAAAATTCCCCATGTCCTCGTTGCACGATGTTAAACTGCACGGAATTTAAAATAATCCCACGTCCTTACTACATGACAATAAACTGCACAGTATCTAATAATAATAATGCCCTCTGTCCTCACCACATGGCGTTAAACTAAACAGATTTTAAAATGCCCTTGTCCTCACCACATGGCATTAAATTTCACGGTTAGACCCTTCACGGGATCATTCAGGAATGGAGGATTTCCTCTATCCATCAGTGCACGGGCCAGACCTGCACAAACCATTATCTCACAATAGTGTGAGAAGGGATGACTTCACCCATTCCTGGGAAATTTAACCTAGATGTTTATCTCATATCCAGGAACCCTCTCTACGCAAATCACACTCTATACTCAGAAAGAGTCGAACTCTTGTAAGCCACCCCTGGTGGTCCCAAATCTCAACTTCCTTGAAGTTGCCTGGCTATCGGGAGAATACAATCATTGACCTAAGGACACCTTTTCATGACTATTCATACCATTCCCTCAGCGGCTCTATATATTGATCGCCTCTAGCCCGTCTACCAAAGGCAAGTCTTCCTTAGTCAATGATTTTCCTACATCTGTACGCCGACACGGCTCCTATGCCTCGAGACATGCCCTGCATGTTGCTCAAATTTAAATATGACCCCTCACGTGCGTCTAAAAGGTTTTAAGACATATTTTAATCAAACAAGATTCATTGGAGCCCTCGCCCCACCATATCTGGTCAAAGCTGTTCGACCTAAAACATCAGTGATGATAGTATTATCGGCGGGACTTTAAACTGCTCACAAAAAGAGGCACAAAGCCCATTAGGCCGAAAACCTAAAAAGGGAGACCTAAGAAAAAGCCAATCTATACCTTCTAGGTCCACACTAAAAGGGCCTATGAAAAATTTAGGGTATCATCGGAAAATACAAAAATTTTGTGGGGTTTTTTCTACAAAATCCTAGCAATAGTCAATCTATGCTCGCTGAATCCCTTGGTCCAGGAAAAAAAATTAGAGCTCGTTTCTATTCAAGCATTTTCCTAAACCCTGATTATTCTAAGTTTGGTGAATTATTATTTATACGAAAACTATGTCGGACAATTTCTATCACAGGAGAAGGCAGCAAAGAGTTCTAAAAGAGAACAAAAAGAAAAATATTTTGCTCTATTATGTGATTGATGGGAAGGGATTCCACAATTTGGAGCCTCTTCTGGAAGTGAAAGGTTATTATAGGATACTCTCATTGGATTCACAAAGTTGTATCAGGTGATGGTGATAATCCTCGATCGCTTGATGGAGATTATGCAATAGGGTTGTCTTAGCCTCCGCATCAGCCTATAGTGTTTCCACCTCCTGTGTTGCCTTTAATCTCGCCCTCATCCTATCCTCTATCTGCTGCTCCCCTTCTTCAATTATGGCCATAGAATTAGCCTGCTCTTACTACAGCCGCTGCATGTCACTATTCAACACCTCCATTCAAGACCATTGTTTAAGAACTTCCCCCTGAAGTCTCGTAACCACTCCTGCATGGTCATGAGCTTCTGCCATGTGAAGTTGTCGAGTTATAGCAAGGTAGGCTTCAGAATCATCAGCAGAAAGGCAAGACTCAAAACTACCAAGCCTCTCCTGGTCAGCGACCACCTATTTGACTATGTCATAAATACCATGTTAGTCAAAGTCGTAGAATCCCAGCAGCATAAACAGATCGCACAACTTCGGCAATTTGGTTGGCATCTCGACTAAGGGCATCTGAGAAATCAGCTTCCAGATCTTCTCACATGCCCTTTGCCGAGCAGGTCGAAGACTAGAGAGGGGCCGTTGATCAGGCTCGTATTCACTCCCGGACGAAGAGGTATACTCTAGGATGAACTCCACCAGGGAGGGACCTAGTACAGCTTCAACCGCAAGCTATGACACCGCAGCAACTTCTCCCCTGATGGTTGTGGTCAAGGGAAAGATTGGATCCAATGGCACAATCACCAGCGCCGACGATTGTGGTCCTAAAGCCCAAAATCCAATATGGCGGATAAGTATCCCTAATCAGAAAAGGGAAGAGAGGGGATTCAGTGGAAAGAGATCAAGAAGCTTACCCCTGATCATCAAGGCATTGGTGCCCTCAAGCTCCACACCACCACTATCGCTCGAAGAAGATGCTACGTTTTTAATGGGCAATGGAGTCCTAGAAACCCCCAGAG
Source organism: Viscum album (assembly GCA_963277665.1). Lineage (NCBI taxonomy): Eukaryota > Viridiplantae > Streptophyta > Magnoliopsida > Santalales > Viscaceae > Viscum > Viscum album. The sequence continues at coordinate 564,581,649 of OY728120.1, read as the reverse complement.
GTGCCCAGGACCTAAGGTCATGCCCAAGGCTAGAAACTCCCAAAGAAGTCCCTAAGTAGTCATTTACGGAGATCAAGCTTGGGGAAATTACTCCCCCGGTAAATAGAATAATGGCCCGCTCTGTGTTCTCAACAACTAGAATGATAGCAGGCTCTTCCTCCGTCAAAATGGGATCCATGGGGTCTGAGATAGCTGAACCCATCAGATTTGGGGCCTAATCAGTAATCACAAGCGTCCCATCCTCCCCTGCAGCTATGGAGGCTGTGTGATCAGCGGGAGTCTCATCTTCCAGCTACTACTCCTCTGTTATATTCCCGATCGTTGAAGACATAATGGAGGCGTTTGTACCACTAACTCCTTCGGTAGGGCCCACCACCTCATCGCACTCAGATGTGGACATGGGTGGTCCCTTGTATAGTAAAGGGGTGGGAGGTATGACCACTTGGGCAACCACGGCCAGGTCACTGATTAGATCTACACCATAGCATCAAAAAGTTAATAACTAGCGGAGTCAGAACATCTGAGTTGATAATCGGGGAAATGGGAATCATAATTACCCGTTATTCCTCGTCAATGTTGTTTTGATAATTGGGACGCCTGCCGACATTTCTGGATCTGTAGAAGGGACAATTCCTCTCCTAGAGCACTAGGAGGAGCCGGAGGAGGAAAGACCCTGGTTGGATCCGCAATAGTTGCTTCCATGTGCTCCATTGCGCCCGAAGACCCTTCCTCGATGACCTCCGTAGTCAAAGGCGCATGTTTGTATGCTGCGGTACCCCAGGGAGTATACTCTGGTGAAGGAATTTTCCCTTGAGATTCCTCGGCACCCTACGTAAGGAAAATAAATGTTAGAACCTTCACAATGAAGAAGGGAGAAGACCAGGATGTATGAGTAGGGCAACCTCTTCCTCGGCATCAGATGATTCAGGATGCATTATCATCATGGACACCCGATTAGATACGTAAAGTCGGTTTCAGAGTTAATTCACATATGTGTCCATGTCCTTAAAAGAAGCGACTATTTCATCCAGATCTTCTTCCAACGACAAATAAAAAGGAGCAAAGATAGTCCCGACAATCGAAAGCTGGAGAGGGTCCTTTTAAAGTAGCATCCAAACCTCTTCATTTGAGCCACTAACCCTCAGTTCATCCCACATCCTCCACAAGTCTAGAAATTCATCTGTAATAAGAACAGCTAGTCGGGGAGGATCGACCTGAGATGGTCGGGCAGCGACGGGGGCTAGTGGGGGCACCATTATCTGCAGTTGTTTTCTAGGTCTCACAGCTTTCCTAGAACTCTCGGGAGCTACCTGTGGGAGGGACCTCAAAGGAAGAGAGGGAAATCCCCTTGCCCCAGCCACAGCAGGGGAACCAGTAGAATCATCACCCCCTGAAGAGTTATCGCTCCCATCCTCCTCTTCGTCAGTCACCAACCGTAGCATGGCTTGGACACTGTGAGTTAATACCGCATAACCCTGACATGCATGAATATAGGCCTCAAGGTCTCGGAGATACCGATCGACCCTCTCGAAGTCCACATCATAAAAGATGTCAGCAGGTGCGGATATGTAGCCCATCCCATCGAACGCCCTTTATGCTTCCTGGAGATACTGCCATAAAGAACGGGGTTACTGGCTGTGGAAGGGTGACTGGCTTTTGAATTCATCCCATTTTCCCCAGGCCTTCGGGAAGGCAGCATCAGTGGGTATGACCAACCATCCCCGGGCGGCTTCAAGGGAATGTGAGGAGACACCTCTATCTGTTAAAACCTTCCCCATAAGCATGGGACTGGTAGGGTTACGGAGAACCTTTCCCAGCCTGATTGGAGCACTATCCCCCTTCCGCTTCCTCTTTCTCTTTGATGTCTTGGAACTCGGGATAGTGGGCACCCACAGCCCTAACTGACCACCCAGGTATGATTTCACCCAGGAGTCTGCATATTTTTTGGATAGGAAAAGCATAGGGTCTACAAATGCAGGGGTCATAACCTCACAACCGGTGTCCTCCCAAGTAAACATCATCCACAGTTGCCTTGCCACCATCAGATGGCAGTTCCCTCAGGCACCATTAGGAGAAGGGGGACATGACATCTGGACGCAGCCAAACTAACGTCTGAATCAGCAGGGCGCATACCCCTCGCAGATCAGTTCCCCACCAATACAAGCCACCAGGATACCCTACCGGAGGGAAAAGAGGTATCCCCTCTTGTTAAAATCCTCTGATATGGCATTCGTGATTACACCAGATTGGGAGGGGTATGGATGGAAATTGAAATGATCATAGCTCAAGATTCAGCTCGAAAGAAAATGTTTATTCTGAACCGTCCGGTTTCTGTCCTTCTCTTGGGTTTCCCATACCTCGGGCATAAACCTGCTAGTCAATTGCAGATACGGCTGGAACACGGTACCCAGAATCTGCGATGTATTGATGAAAGTATAGCAATTCTTCACATGTTCTCCCAGCCAACCCCAGAGGATCTGAAAAGGGTCAGCCACCCAGTTTGTCTGGTTCCCCTCGGTAATGTTACCAAGCAGCTGGTAAATCCTGGACAAGACCGGAATGGACAGATTGATAACATTTCTAGTGGCCAGCTATGCCGCCATGACAAAAGTAGAGACCTGTACGCCTCCAGACTTGCGTACGGGCAATAGCCATCCACTCAAGAACATGGCTAAAAACGCCACCAGTCGGAGCAGCCGATCAATGCCCTACACAAGTTCCCAGACCCAGATTTTGAATTGGCATTCCTCCAGAATCACCCAATAGTTGTCCCTCTACCTTCGGGACTCCATCGAAGGACAGGTCATGGGCCTGGGCAGAAGAGCCATGGATCTGACCTATCTGGAAAAAGCTTTGATCCATTCATGATATGGGATGAGTTGTTTCGGAGATATCTCCAGTGAAAATTTCCAGGCTTGATCAATGAGTTGTCTCACTAAGGGGGGAGTCCTCTCCTCGTCATCCCATAAAGAAGGGGGAGGTAAGAATTCATCATACATACCTCTGACGATTGGAACTCCTGAGATCTGGAAGACATCCCAAAGACTGATACCCACTTCCCCGTGGACTAGGTGAAATGTGTTGGTATCCGGACTCCAACGGTTCATAATCTATTTGTAAAGAGCACTAGGTTTATGGGTATAGGTCTAGGAAACCCAAGCAGCCTCATACAAACCCACGGCTCGCAGTTCCCTTTCAAATTCCTCACAGCTCTGGCAAACCCAAAAGGGCCACCCCCAGTCCAACAACTTAAATACCCCTCCAGGATGGAGATCTCGGTCTGCTGACCAACCATGTTGGTCGTTAACCAGCGCGTTCCAGGCAATACTCTGGTAACAATGAATTGCCCCATACTACCGACATTGTTCACCTGTCGGGGACACAGGGAGGTGATTTAGCACAGACCTAGCAGTCATGTCCTTTGGGATAAGCCACCCCATGGATGATATCATGACCCAGAGGATAGTACTGGAGAATATCCATGATGTGGGATTATTGTCGCGAGATGGTGCTGGGATCGATGTATCGGACAATAAGTTGAACCCATAAGCAGGTAGGCTGTTGGAAAAAGGATACTCTCGTTGCAATTCAAAAATCAAGTTTGCAAGGGGTTGATACAGCGGAGCGACGCGGACTCCATCCTGGATAGAGCTTGCCACACCCTTTAGGTGTTGATCACCAATTGGAAGAGGCTTGGCGGCAGGCCTGGGTGCGAGTCGAGGAGGAACCATATTTTCTCCCTGTATTATGAAAACTAGACAAATGGTTAGTCCAAAATAATAAAATTTGGACAAAATACCAAGTACTTTGCAAAGGACTCCATCAAGGAGACTTCATGATGAGATCTGAGGGTTGGCCTCAAAAGGTAGTTCGTGATGGCTACATCCCCCGAACTAGCCCTACGCAAAAGAATTATGTGGCACTCTGGCCCTCTGAGCGTTGGCCAGCAGGCCACGAACCAGGCTACTCCATAGAATCTCAATTCCGGATTTAAATGTTTAAGTTTGGAAAACCTAAAAAGTTTTCAAAGTTTGGGAGATTTCCAGTCTGCGGACCATCTGAAACCGTGTATCAATTTACTAAGCGTCCCTTCGTGACTTACTTTTTAATTAATTAAAAGTTTATTTTGCGGCCACGGAGATTGGTCTGCGGGTGACGGCAAGCGCGAATGAGGAGTGGTTCGTGGAAGCGAAATTTGGCTCATGGACGAGGATTTTCGCGAAGGGGGAAGGAGCGTAGAGACAGAAAGCGAGATCTCCTTTTTCGCAAGGAATCTGGTAAATGAAAAAGGCATGGACCCCCCCCCCCCCTATAGGCATGGTCCCCTATCGGGCCCACCCCTCTATCGCAAACTACCCAAGTTTCAGGACCGCTCTACATCGGAATAGCCTCCTCTTCGTTCCGATCAGACCCCATTCCGATGGGGGGAATTTGTAGGGTCCTGAAAAATATGAAAAGGGGAATGGGAATCCCCCTTAATTTGAGAAAGGATTCTACCCAATTTCCCTTAGAATATTTGGAAAAACATGAAGAATATTCAAAATTGACAAAGGACCAACCGATCTGCATACCGGTTCAACATCAGTGACAGGCGGCCGTTTCAGCGACCCCCCCCCCCCCGCGGACCAGCGTCGTCCGCGAAATGGAGGTGGGAGCCCCTACATGGGCGCATACCAGGACGAACGCTAGGCCGATCCACTGCCATGATCCGCCCCAGCCGCAAACCTCCCCCGCCGCGAACCGCACCTGACTGGTCCATGTCGAGCGCGTTGTCATTCACGAAATAGAGACGGAGCCCTACGCCACCAAGAATCACCCCTCGAGCAGACTACGTTCACGGGTGAGGTTCATTTAATAAACCCCCGCGAACCTCGGATTGACCAAGTCATCCGTAGGCTGGATTTTTGGTCATGGGTCTCCGAAAAAGGTGTCGCCTGACCACAATACAACCTCTTCCCCCCTCTATAAAAGGATGTCGAGGGGGAGAAGAAAGGGGATTGGGATTCGGAGGCTTGGATATTCAATGAATGGAGGATATTGAAGGAGCGGCTTTTTGAAGGAAGGAGATTAGGATTTCACGAACCTTGAAGTTCCGATTTGCGAACCAATACAGGTACAAAACTGGAAACGAATTGATAAAGAACCAAAAAATGCATAATAAATTGGTGAACCACGAACTAAAGATAAAGCCGCGAGCCATGTCCCCTCCACGGATGTACTCCCCATGGACCAGGGAGTTTATGCCCCTTTTTTGATCCAACGCGCCGTGTAGCACCCTCCTACGCAGACACAGCCCTGACCGGTGATGCCCCCGGCTGCTGCTGCTAGCACGAACTCCAGCGCCACGTACCAACTTGGTATGCGGGCCAAACCCAAAGCCACGTACTGACCTAGTACGCGGAAGGCCCATCAGTCCGCATACCACCCCGGTACGTGGATGGCCTCTCCAACTGCGTAGCACTCCCCTACACGAAGGGCGCCACTCCTCATGCACCCATGTGGCCCGCAAACTCCTTCGGTGTTTCCATTCCCCGATCCAGATAAAACCCTTCCAATCCGGCCTGATCCTCTACAATCCCTTTATTGGCCTATGAACCAGCCCTAAGCCAAGGCCTCTATCAAAGCCACTGGACCCGTATGATGATACATTCAGGTGCGTCAGCGCGCCATTGTGAGTTCACATACCCATGGTAGGAGAGGACAAAGGGGTTTTCCCAACCCTTGAGCAGATTCCCGAAGCATTACTGGGTTCACATTCCCATGTTAGTGTAGGGTCCGAGCCTGGGGGTCCCCTTTGTGCCTCTCCACTTTCCAGGATTTAGGAATCCTGCTGGCCTTTCCTTTTGATGAGGACCAGCGGTGAGCACTTCTCCCCTCTCCTGGGAGTGGCTGGGTATCCCTTCTGGAGTAATCCCCACACCATCCTTGCCGGAAGTCAATGGCCATCCCCTCCCTTCCGGGAAGGTTCATTTCTATGCCGCCATATCCCCGGCCCCTACCAGTATGACTTCTACCTCCCTCCAACATCGGGAAGAGGGAGAATCCAGAAGCACTGGCCCTTTCTCTTTGCCACCATAACCATTGTATCTATCGTGCGACTACTACCTTCACCCTGATCTGACATCAGGGAGAAAGAGAGTATTGCGGTTCTGGCCACCTTCCCTTGAGGAGGAAAAAGTGCAAGGCTTTCCAAGTCTGTTGCATTCTCTTGTTTCTCACACCGAGCATGGATCACGTGGGCTTAGAGATTTGTGGTGGTCGCGGCGTCCGCACAACGGTGGAAGTTAAACAAACTACGTGGGTTTTGATCCCTGTCTCCCAAACAAGGTATGTAGGACTCCTCCCTGAGGTTTAATCCCAATAATAGGCAACTCTCACGTGTAAGACCTAATCTTCCAAAACTACGTGGACTTTGATTCCCGGCCAACCGGGATATGTAGGAAACTTCCCTAAGGTGCAAGCCCGATCTTTAAGTCTGGCATACACATTTTTCCCTATCATAACATGTCCTTATACCCTAGAAGGACCATATTTGGGCCCAGTAAATCACTTCCCTTGGGTCTTCTAGGCAGCTTCAGCGTAAGTCCCGCACCATCCTTGACCAGGCATCTCTCACCCGGGTGTCCTTGCCACATGACATCAAACTATACAGTTGGGTCCTTGTCACACAACCTTAAAAGTTGATGCATCCCTTTGAGTGGCATAAAGCTATGTGGATTCTGATTCCTCTCACGAGGATACTTAAGAAGCCTGTATCACAGGTTAGATCCAAACACTCAAGTCGTTATATGTTCCCCCCTGGATGACAATAAACTCCAGAGTGCCCAGTTAGGAGGCTTTAAACTCGTACTATCTCAATGAGTCCAAATTCCTCAGAGTCATTAATCCAATGAGGGATGGTAAACCTTAGGCCTAAATGATTCTGAATCCCTACATTCAGTTGATCATTGCCAACCAGGGATAATCCGTGGATACTATGCTTGGGGATAAACCAAAGATTCGTGAACATGTGAATACGTCTTAAATCTATAAGAGAGTCCCAGAACAGGCAATAATTCCCCCCCAATAGGGTGCGATGAGCCCGACTTCCCATCCTCTCGACCAATGTGAGTTCTTAAGTGTCGTTGGCCAAATCACCCAGAGAACGCCTTCCTTTGGAAAGAAGTTCCATGTATCGTTGGATACGGAACCGTTGGGAGTTTTGAAGAAAAAAAAATGATGCACCCGACATGAGTGATTAAACAGAACTCGTCTTTCTTAAAATCAACCGTCGGTAGTAGCGTTTTTCCCCCTCCGCGTCGAAATAGATGTGATGAGATTCATTTTCCCAGATTATGGGACTAGCAGTGAGGCCCATGTGTGTATGAGTAGGTTGTGAAGTGATTATTTTAGAAGAGGTGGGATCACCAGGACGTTCTCCATTAGGGTTTGAGAGTGTCTAATTAGTGGGAAAGTGGTGTGGGGTACCCAAATCATTGATGTGCTTATTATATTACTTCACTTTACTTGTGTTACTTGGTGAGTATTCCTTTGTGAGGTTGGGATGGCTAGTATACCTTGTTAGGTGTTGTTGGGTTCTTTTATTTTCTCATGGGAGAATTAGTATGCTTCTCTCACTTGTGCATGAGAGACTTTGGTTTTTCCTACTCAGTATACATGTATGCCTGCCCTATGTATATAAAACTATTTTTAGGTTTCTAGGAGGATTATGTGGACCGTACTGGACTATACTAGCTCGAACTTTAGGATAGTTGTTGTGTCATTTCTTAGCCTTGTTTTTGGAATTTACTTTGGAGTTCTATTGTATTCGTAACAATTGTATTTTAAAGATGCATGTGGGATGGATTTTGGATTTATTTTCTATAGTACTTGGAGTTTTTTTGGTATGGACTATCTTATCTCCCAATATTTGTTTTCTTTATAAAGTTAAATGCCTCCATTTTTTGAGATTGTATACCCTTGGTGTTGATTTCCACCCCAGGGCCTACTAGAGGTGGGACTTGGGGGTTATTATCTCCCTTTCTCTATTTCCAGCTCAAGAGGGGAATCCTTAGAGGGAGGGGTCATGACATAATGGTATCATAGGTGATAGTTGAGAGATTGGATGGAGTTTGGAGTTAGGCACAGTGATGATTGCTTGTGTTGGTAAGGGAACACTGTTAGGTGACCTTAGTTCATGATATAGGTAAGGGAAGACCGGCTAGGAAATGGGATTTTAGCCTCCCCCCCCCCCATGATCTAATGAAAGAACTCTGAGCCTACCAAACTACCAAGTGAGGCTACACCATTTACAGGGTAGAGACCCTAGGAAAGGTACATGCATCATAATGACTTGTGTTATTGTCTAAATTGGGTTGTTTTGAGGAATTTTAAATGGATAATGAAATGAGTTAAAATGAGTTAAAATGAATCTTAAATAAAAATCCATACTACTAGGACTTAATAATTCCTTTATAATCTCTTTCAGTTATGGAACTCAGTCATCGTCTGCGTGTGGCTCGGGCAATTAAGGCTCAGAAGTCCGATCTAGTTGATTGGAAAAGGGTTGATCAAGTGGAGGAGGATGACCAGTGGTAGAGGAAGTTACGTGATTTTCAGTGGAAGGCCTTGGGAAAGTACGAGGGAAGTGTTTCGAACATGGAGATAGATATCTGGATTGAGGGTCTTGAGATCACCTTTAGTTTGATTTAGGATCTAACAGAGTACTGGGTTCCTTTGGCAGTTATCCAGATATGGGGAGTTGCATGTTAGTGGTGGACGTTGTACCTGGGAGAGAGGAAGGAGGTTGACATTCTGTGGGTCGATTTTGAGAAGGAGTTCTAAGTAGAATTTCTTTCATCGACCATGAAGGATAAAAAGAGGCAGAAGCTACTCTCCCTTTAGCAAGGGAGTATTTCGGTATGGGAGCTATGGATTAAGTTCAAGTATATTATTCATTTTGACCCGGATCTTTTTTCTGAATGAGGAGTCTCGTGCGATATTCCTTAAGGAGGAACTTCTCCCCTTTATTCAATATGTAGTTACTCCCTTTATGTTGCTGACGTACTTAGAGGTTCAGAAGGAGGCATAAGTTATTGAGCGGATGCACTCACAAGGATATCTACCATGAGAGGGAAATCAGCAGAGTTCTTCAAAGGTAAGGGTTACCAGCACCAGATCTCAGGCACCAAGGCCTTAGATGTTTTGACTGGTAGGGATTCAACCTCAGCAGTTTCTGTTTCGACCTTCTGGTCCTTGTGCCTTTCTCATGGACTTTAGAACGAGGTGTTTCATCTATGGAGTTTGTGGGCATCTTCATAACTAGTTCCCAATGGTCGTTTAAGATTAGTATGGAGGATGTGAACAAGTTCTACACCAGGATCACTAGTAGTTTCCAGCTAGGTCGTTTTAGTAGTAGGGACAGCAGGCTCATTCTCTACCAAGGGGAGATGGATCAGGTAGAGGCTGACCTTAGGGTGTTCCTTAGGGACCTCAACATAGGAATGGTTGTGGAGGAAGTTGTCATCATAGGGGCAGAGGTTCTAGGAATGATCAGTTTCACACCATAGAGGCAGCAGTTCCAGTAGGGTTGGAGATCATTAGAGGTACAATCAACTTGTTTAGTACCCTTTCTTGTGATTTGTTTGATTTAGGAGCTTTTCCCTCCTTTTTTCACCCAATATATCCCATTATATGGGATTAAATGTGGAGAGGCTTCCCATTCCCTGGTGTTGAATAGCCAGTTAAAGGACAAACCTTCTTTTTTGATGTGTGATAGGGATGCAGACTGATGGTGGGGCTGCATTAGTCCCGTGGGGATCTCTTCTTTCTACAAATTCAACCATATGATTTCATTCTGGTCATCAACTGGTTGAATTTCGTGCACACTCTTATCGAATTATTTCAGAGAAAAGTCGTGTTTTTAGATGTGGATGTTCAGTATGTGGCTTTCATTGGAAGGAGGAGTTGTTAGTTGGTTAGTTGGTGTGTAAAGCTTCTTCTTTCCTTATTGGATGATTTTTCAGTGGAATCGGTATATTTTGGGATAGTAGAGGTTCTAGGAGTCTTTGGGGAGTTCCTGGATGTTTTCCCCAATGAGGTTGTGATGATACCACCTCAATGTGATGTAGAGTTTGGGATAGACCTATAGCCTGGTGCTTCTCTGATTTTGATGGCTCTTTATTGGATGGAATCTTCTGAGTTATGGGGGTTGAGGATATAGATAGATAACCTGATGAAGAAAAGATTTATCTGTCCTAGTGTGCCATTGTGGGGTGCTCTGGTGTTGTTCACAAAGAAGGAAAACAGTGGTCTGAGGTTGTGCATGGACTATCGGAGGTTGAATCGGGTAATGATTAAGAACCTTTACCCTCTTTCGAGGATAGAAGATATTTTCGACCAGTTGATAGGGGAGAGTTGGTTTTATAAGATCGATCTCTAGTCTTGATATCACCAGTTGAGGGTGAAGGAAGCCAATATCCTGAATACTACTTTCAGATGCAGGTATGAGAACTTTGAGTTCATAGTCATGTTGTTCGGTGTTACGAATGCATCATCCATGTTTATAGGTATTATGAACTCCATATTTTGTCAGTTTTTGGACCGGTTCATCATTTTATTCATCGATGACATCTTGATCTACTCAAAGTCAAAGGAGGAGCATATCGAGCATCTCAGGACCATCTTGTTGGTTCTTCGATGCCACCAGATCTATGGAAAGTTATACAAGTGAAAGTTTTGGACATCAGAGGTATATTTCCTTGGTCATGTGGTGTCCTAGTAGGGTGTATAAGTGGACCCATTGAAGGTTGAAGTAGTTATTTCTTGGGAAGAACCCAAGTATGTGGTAGAGGTTCATAGTTTTCATGGTCTTGTGGGATATTACCAGAGGTTTGTACCCAATTTCTCTCAAGTTTCAGCTCCATTGATAGATCTAACCAGAAAGGACTAAGCTTTTGTGTAGATTGATCAGTTTCAGATAGTGTTCGTTTATCTTAAGTGGAAGTTGGTTAGTGCTCTGGTGCTCTAGTTTCTATAGGAAGGGGTGATGTTTGAGGTGTTTTGTGATGCTTCCCATCTGGGTTTTGGATGTATGTTGATGCAGTAGTGGGGAGTGATCTCTTATGGGTCTAGGCAGTTACTTCCCCATGAACGTAACTATTCCACCCATGATATAGAGCTAGTAGTGGTTGTGTTTGTTATGAAGTTGTGGTGGTATTACCTCATTGGGGAGTGCTTTTTAGTCTTCACAGACCACAAGTGCTTGAGGTACATCTTTTCCCAGCGTGATCTGAATATGTGGTAGTGGAGGTGGATGGAGTTTCTTCAAGAATACAATTTAAATATATCTTATACCTTAGGGAAGGGGAATGTCGTGTCCGATGATTTGAGTAGGAAGTCATAACAGTAAGTTGTTCGGGAATCTTCGGACGCTTGGAAGGCAATGGAGGATTTGGTAGCCTTACACTTGAATGTGAAGGCAGACAGTGATAGAGGTTATTTGTTTCAGATGATGGTGTGGTCTTCACTAATGTAGTAGGTGGAGGAGTCTTAGTTGGGAGACTCAGAGGTAGAGGTGTTGTGTGATTGTGTTAGCCATGGTGATGCTCTGGAGGGATGGTTTGAGGATGTTCAATTTTGGATGTTTTTTCATGGAAGATTGATTGTTCTAGTGGAGATGTGTGAGGGAGTCCTCCATGAGTTTCATAACTCACCTTTAGTAGTAGATATAGGAATTTATAAGATTTACCATTGATTAAGGATGCAGTTTTGGTGGCCCAGGATGAAATGGGTAGTGGATGAGTTTGTGGGAAATTGCTTAGTGTGTTAGTAGGTGAAGGTTGAGTAACATGTTCCCAGTGGATTATTTCAACCCTTAGATGTCACTGATTGAAAGTGGGATGAAATATCAATGGATTTAGTCCCAGGGTTAACCATATCTTAGGGAGACTATGATGTTATCTGTGTAGTAGTGGCTTGGCTTATGAAATCGGCTCACTTCTTAGTGATAAAGGAGTCAAGCGCAATGGATGCCTTGGCAAATAGATATATGGATGAGGTAGTGCTACTGTATGGGGTTCTAAGATCCATTATCTCAGATTAAGACGCATTCTTTACCATGTGAGTCTAGAGGGGATTGTAGCATGCTTTTGGCACCCAATTACACCCACTACTAAAAATTCGGCCTATAGAGACCGCCATTAGCAGTCGCTCTAGGCCTCTAGAGACCGCACAGCGACTGCCAATGGCGGTCGCTTTAGGCCTGACACTGTAGGCCTACAGCGACCTCCATTGGTGGTCACTGAAGCTGGACGAAATGTCGGCCTACAGTGACTGCCATTGGCGGTCCCTGAAGAGGGCCGAAATACTAGCCTATAGTGACCTTAATTGGTGGTCACTGAAGCCGGCCTACAGCGGCCGCCATTGGCGGTCGCTCAAGCTGGCCGAAATGCCGGCCTACAACGACCGCCAATGGCGGTCTCTAAACTGGAAATATTTTTAAAAAAAATCATGGTATAGAATAACAAAAACAGCATATAAATCAAAAAAATGGAAAAAATATCCAAACGCCATAAACATCAAGATCATCATAAACAATAAATGATAGACATGCTTCAACGATCCACAGCCATCTACTTTAGAAACCTACAATAAGATACAAAGAAAACAACTAAACAAAACAAAAGTAAATTTGACATATTTATTCAGTTATTATATACATATAATAAAATGAAATCTGACATCTCATGGGTGTAATAATAATTTAAAAGCCACAATTTAAGAAATGTTATCATTTTAGAATATTTTTTTCCTTGTTTTGGAGTCCTTGCTTTAGTTTCTGAAAGTGTTTTTTTGTATAAAAAGGAATGTTTTTTGTGCGCACCGCACATCCTATGGACGTGTCGTCTCCTCCTACATTTCATGAATAATATTCCTATCATTTTCATGTGGTTTCAGGTCATTCGGATCACGTTTTCTCTAAATTCGACTGTGACACGCCGTTTTGGTCTTGTATGACTCTGAAAATGTGTTTCCGGTCATCGTGGTCAAATAACACCTCCTAATGACATGTATTCTGCCCGACCATTTCACAATTCACACCGCGGTTGTTGTCGTATGATTTCATGGCATTCCGAGGTCGTTTGGGTGGTTTTGACCACCCAATGCGCCCTTTTAGAGCGCGCCGAACTGCTGAAAATGACACATTCGGTCGTACCGCATGCACCGCACATCTGATTGATGTTCCATATCCTCCTACATGTCACGAATAATATTCCTATCATTTTCGTGTGGTTTCAGGTCATTTGGATCATATTTGCTCTGAATTCGACCGTGACATGCCGTTTGGGTCTTTTATGACTCCAGAAACGCATTTTCGGTCACCGCGGTCAAACAGCACCTCCAAATGACATGTCGTCTACTCTACCATTTCAAAATTCACACCACGGTTGTTTTTATATGATTTCATGGCATTCTGAGGGTGTTCTGGTGGTTTTGACCACCCAACGCGCCCTTTTAGAGCGCGCCAAACTCCTGAAAACGACACATTCGGTCATACCGCACGCACCGCACATCCGATGGATGTTTTGTCTCCTCATACATGTCATGAATAATATTAATATCATTTCCATGTGGTTTCAGGTCATTCGAAGCACGTTTTCTCTGAATTCGACCGTGACATGCCGTTTTGGTCTTTTATGACTCCAGAAACGCGTTTCCGGTCACCTCAATCAAACAGCACCTCTGATTGATGGTATATCTACCCAAAAATTTCACAATTCACACCGCGGTTGTTTTTGTATGATTTCATGTCATTCTGAGGTCGTTCGGGTGGTTTTGACCACCCAACGCGCCTTTTTAGAGCGTGTCAAACTGCTGAAAACGACACATTTGGTCATACCACGCGCATCGCATGTCCGATAGACGTTATGTCTCATCCTAAATGTCACGAATAATATTCATATCGTTTTCGTGTGGTTTCAGGTCATTTGGAGCACGTTTTCTCTGAATTCGACCGTGACACGCCGTTTTGGTCTTTTATGACTCCGGAAATGCGTTTCCGGTCACCGCGGTCAAACGGAACCTCCGAATGACGTTCCGTCTGCCCATCCATTTCAAAATTCACACCGTAGTTGTTTTAGTATGATTTAATGGCATTCCGAGATCGTTCGGGTGGTTTTAACCACCCAACGCGCCCTTTTAGAGCGCGCCGAACTGCTTAAAACGACACATTCGGTCATACCGCGCGTAATGCACATCTGATTGACGTTCCATATCCTCCTACATGTCACGAATAATATTCCTATCTTTTTTGTGTGGTTTCAGGTCATTCGGAGCATGTTTGCTCTGAATTCGACCGTAACACGCCGTTTTGGTCTTTTATGACTCCGGAAACGTGTTTCCGGTCACAGCGGTCAAACGGCACCTCCGATTGAGGTCCCGTCTACCCGACCATTTCACAATTCACACCGTGGTTTTTTTCGTATGATTTCATTTCATTCCGAGGTCGTTCGGGTGGTTTTGACCACCCAACGCACCCTTTTAGAGGGCACCGAACTGCTGAAAACGACACATTCGGTCGTACCGCGCGCACCGCACGTCCGATAGATGTTTCGTATCTTTCTACATGTCAAGAATAATATTCCTATTGTTTTAGTGTGGTTTCAGGTCATTCGGAGCACGTTTTCTCTGAATTCGACCGTGACACGCCGTTTTGGTCTTTTATGACTCCGGAAACGCGTTTCTGGTCACCGTGGTCAAACGGCACCACTGGTTGACATTCCGTCTGCCCTACCATTTCACAATTCACACCATGGTTGTTGTTGTATGATTTCATGGAATTATGAGGCCGTTTGGGTGGTTTTGACCACCCAACACGCCCTTTTAGGGTTCGCCAAACTGCTGAAAATGACACATTCGGTTGTACCGTGCGCACCGCACGTCCGATGGACATGCCATCTCCTCCAACATGACACAAATAATATTCCTATCTTTTTCGTGTGGTTTGAGGTCATTTGGGGCACATTTTCTTTCAATTCAACCGTGACACGCCGTTTTGGTCTTTTATGACTCCGAAAACGCGTTTCCGGTCACCGCGGTCAAACGGCACCTCCAAATGATGTATCGTCTGCCCGAACACTTCAAAATTTACACCAAGGTTGTTGTTGTATGATTTCATGGAATTCCGAGGTCGTTCGGGTGGTTTTGACCACCCAACGCGCCCTTTTAGAGCGCGCCGAACTGCTGAAAACGACACATTCGGTCGTACCGCACGCACCGCACGTCTGATGGATGTGTTGTCTCCTCCTACATGTCACTAATAATATTCATATCATTTTTATGTGGTTTCAAGTCATTTGAGGCACGTTTTCTCTGAATTCGACCGTGACACGCCATTTTGGTCTTTTATGACTCCGGAAACGCGTTTCCGGTCACTGCGGTCAAATGACACCTCTGAATGAAGTGACGTCTTCTCCACCATTTCACAATTCACACCGCGGTTGTTGTCGTATGATTTCATGGAATTCTGAGGTCGTTCGGATGGTTTTGACCACCCAATGTGCCCTTTTAGAGCGTGCCGAACTGCTGAAAACGACACATTCAGTCGTACCGCACGCACCGCACGTCCGATGGATGTGTTACCTCCTCCTACATGTCATGAATAATATTCCTATCGTTTTAGTGTTGTTTCATGTCATTCGGAGCACATTTTCTCTGAATTCAACTGTGCCACGCCGTTTTGGTCTTTTATGACTCCGGAAACGCGTTTCTGGTCACCGCGGTCAAATGGAACCTCTAATTGATGTGTCGTATACCCGACCATTTCACAATTCACACCGCGGTTGTTGTCGTATGATTTCATGTCATTCTGAGGTTGTTTGGGTGGTTTTGACCACCCAACACGTCCTTTTAGAGCGCGTCGAACTACTGAAAACGACACATTCGGTCGTACCGTGCGCACCGCACGTCCGATGGATGTACCGTCTCCTCCTACATGTCACAAATAATATTCCTATCGTTTTTGTGTGGTTTTAGGTCATTCAGAGCACGTTTTCTCTGAATTCGACCGTGACACGCCGTTTTGGTCTTTTATGACTCCGGAAATGCATTTTCAGTCACTGCGGTCAAACAACACCTCTGAATGACATTCTGTTTGCCCGACCATTTCACAATTCACACCGGGGTTATTGTCGTATGATTTCATGGCATTTTGAGGTCGTTCGGGTGGTTTTAACCACCCTACACGCCCTTTTAGAGCGCGCTGAACTAATGAAAACGAAACATTCGGTCGTACCGCATGCACCACACATCCGATGGATGTGTCATCTTCTCATACATGTCACGAATAATATTCTTATCATTTTCGTGTGGTTTCAGGTCATTCGGAGCACGTTTTCTTTGAATTTGACCGTGACATGCCGTTTTGTTCTCTTATGACTCCAGAAATGCATTTTCGATCACCGCAGTCAAACAGCACCTCTGATTGATGTGTTTTCTACCCGACCATATCAAAATTCACACCATGGTTGTTGTCGTATGATTTCATAGAATTCTGAGGTCGTTCGGGTGGTTTTGACCACCCAACGCGCCCTTTTAGAGCGCGTCGAACTGCTGAAAACGGCACATTTGGTCGTACCGTGCGCACCGCACATCCGATGGACATGTCATCTCCTCCTACATGTCATGAATAATATTTCTATTTTTTCGTGTGGTTTCAGGTCATTCGGAGCACGTTTGCTCTGAATTCGATCGTGACACGCTGTTTTGGTCTTTTATGACTCCAGAAACGTGTTTCCAGTCACCACAGTCAAACGGCACCTCCAATTTATGTGTCGTCTTCCCTACCATTTCACAATTCACACCATGGTTATTGTAGTATGATTCAAGTCATTCTGAGGTCATTCAGGTAGTTTTGACCACCCAACGCGCCCTTTTAGAGCGCGCCGAACTACTGAAAAATGACACATTCGGTCGTACCGCACGCACCACATGTCTAATTGATGTCTCATCTCTTCCTACATGTTACAAATAATATTCCTATCATTTTTGTGTGGTTTAAGGTCATTTGGAGCACGTTTGCTCTGAATTCGACCGTGACACGCCGTTTTGATCACTTATGACTCCGGAAACGTGTTTCTGGTCACCGTCGTCAAATGGCACCTCCGATTGACATGTTTTCTGCCTGAACATTTCAAAATTCACACCGTGTTTGTTTTAGAATTATTTCATGGCATTCCGATGTTGTTCGGGTGGTTTGGACCACCCAACGTGCCCTTTTAGAGCGCGCCGAACTGCTGAAAATGACACATTCGGTCGTACCGCGCGCACTGTATGTCCGATGGATGTGTTGTCTCATCCTACATGTCATGAATAATATTCCTATCATTTTCGTGTGGTTTCAGGTCATTCGGAGCACGTTTGCTCTAAATTTGACCGTGACACGCCGTTTTGGTCTTTTATGACTCCGAAAATGAGTTTCTGGTCACCGCGGTCAACAGCACCTCTGATTGACATGTCTTCTACTCAAACATTTCACAATTCACACCACGGTTGTTGTCATATGATTTAATGGCATTCCAAGGTCGTTTGGGTGGTTTTGACCACCCAACGCGCCCTTTTAGAGTGCGCTGAACTGCTGAAAATGACACATTCGGTCGTACCACTTGTACCGCACATCCGATGGATGTGTCGTCTCCTCCTACATGTCATGAATAATATTCCTATTGTTTTCGTGTGGTTTCAAGTCATTCGGAGCACGTTTGCTCTGAATTCAACCGTGACATGCCGTTTTGGTCTTTTATGACTCCGGAAACGCGTTTCCGATCACCGTGGTCAAACGAAACCTCTAATTGATGTTTCGTATACCCGACCATTTCACAATTCACATCGTTGTTGCTGTCGTATGATTTCATGGAATTCCTAGGTCGTTCGGGTGGTTTTGACCACCTAACGCGCCCTTTAGAGCGCATTGAACTGCTGAAAACGACACATTCGGTCGTACCGCGCGCACCGCACTTTCGATGGATGTGTCGTCTCCTCCTACATGTCACGAATAATATTTCTATCGTTTTCATGTGGTTTCAGGTCATTTGGAGCATGTTTTATCTGAATTCAACCGTGACACACCATTTTGGTCTTTTATGACTCCAGAAACACATTTTCGGTCACCGCGTTCAAACAACACCTTCGAATGACGTGTTGTCTACTCGACCGTTTCACAATTCACACTGTAGTTGTTTTTGTATGATTTCATGGCATTCCGAGGTCGTTCAGGTGGTTTTGACCACCCAACGTGTCCTTTTAGAGCGAGCTGAACTGCTGAAAACTACACATTCAGTCGTACCGCACGCACCGCACGTCTAATGGATGTTTCGTCTCCTCCTACATGTCACGAATAATATTCCTATCATTTTCGTGTGGTTTCAGGTCATTCAGAGCATGTTTGCTCTAAATTCGACCGTGACACGCCGTTTTGGTTTTTATGACTCCAGAAACGTGTTTCCGGTCACCGCGGTCAAACGGAACCTCTAAATGACGTTCTGTATTCCCTACCATTTTACAATTAAAACTGCGATTGTTTTCATATGATTTCATGGAATTCCGAGGTCGTTCGGGTGGTTTTGACCACCCAACGCGCCCTTTTAGAGCACGCTGAACTGCTGAAAACGACACATTCGGTCGTACAGCGTGCACCGCACGTCCGATTGATGTGTCGTCTCCTCCTACATGTTATGAATAATATTCCTATCATTTTCATGTGGTTTCAAGCCATTTGGAGCACATTTCTCTGAATTTAACCGTTACACGCTGTTTTGGTCTTTTATGACTCCGGAAACACGTTTCCGGTCACCACGGTTAAATGGAACCTATGATTGATGTGTCGTCTACCCTAACATTTCACAATTCACACCGCGGTTTATATCATATGATTTCATGGCATTCTGAGGTTGTTTGGGTGGTTTAGACCACCCAACGTGCTGTTTTAGAGCGCGCCGAACTGCTGAAAATGACACATTCGGTCGTACCACGTGCACCGCACGTCCGATAGACGTTTTATCTCCTCCTACATGTCTCAAATAATATTCCTATCATTTTAATGTGGTTTCAGGTTATTCAGAGCACGTTTGCTCGGAATTCGACCGTGACATGCTGTTTTGGTCTTTTATGACTCCGGAAATGTGTTTCTGGTCACTGCGGTCAAACGGCACCTATGATTGACGTGTTGTCTGCCTGAACATTTCAAAATTCACACCGCAGTTGTTTTCATATGATTTCATGGCATTCCGAGGTCGTTCGGGTGGTTTTGACCACCCAATGTGCCCTTTTAGAACGTGTCAAACTGCTGAAAATGATACATTAAGTCGTACTGCGCGCAACGCACATCTGATGGGCATTCCATCTCCTCCTACATGTCAAGAAAAATATTCCTATCATTTTCATGTGGTTTCAGGTCATTCGGAGCACGTTTTCTCTGAATTTGACCGTGACATGCTGTTTTGGTCTTTTATGACTCCAGAAACGCGTTTCCGGTCACCGCGGTCCAATGGAACCTTCAATTGATGTTACGTCTACCCGACCATTTCACAATTCACACCACAGTTATTGTCGTATGATTTCATGGCATTAAAAGGTCGTTCGGGTGGTTTTGACCACCCAACTTTCCCTTTTAGAGGGCGCTGAACTGCTAAAAATGAAACATTTGATCGTACCGCGCGCACCTCATGTTCGATGGACATTTCGTCTCCTCTTAGATGTCACGAATAATATTCCTATCATTTTCATGTGGTTTCAGGTCATTCGGAGCACGTTTTCTCTGAATTCGACCGTGACATGCCGTTTTGGTCTTTTATGACTCCTGAAACGCGTTTCTGGTCACCACGTTCAAACGGCACCTCTAAATGACGTGCCTTCTGCTCGACCATTTCAAAATTCACACCGTGGTTGTTTTCCTCTAATTTCATGGCATTCCGAGGTCATTCAGGTGGTTTTAACCACCCAACGCGCCCTTTTAGTGCGTGTCGAACTGCTGAAAATGACACATTCGGTCATACCGCGTGCACCGAACATCCGATGGACGTGCTGTCTCCTCCTACATGTCATGAATAATATTCCTATCATTTTCAACTGGTTTCAAGTCATTCAGATCACATTTTCTCTGAATTAGACCGTGACATTCCGTTTTGGTCTTTTATGACTCCGGAAACGCGTTTCCGGTCACCGCGGTCAAACATCACCTATGATTGACGTGTCGTCTACTCTACCATTTCACAATTCACACCGCGGTTGTTTTCGTATGATTTCATGGCATTCCAAGGTTGTTAGGGTGGTTTTGACCACCCAACGCGCTCTTTTAGAGCGCGCCGAACTAATTGGCCTAACGGCCAATTGGCCTATTGTATAGTTGTACAATTGGAATAATGTCCTAATGGCCTAATGGCCATTTGTTCTAACATCCAACTGAACAATTGTCCAACTGGCCAATTTCCCTAATGGCCTAACAACCTAACGTCCAATTGGTTTGTTGTATAGTTGCACAATTGGGGGGGGAGGCTATATGAGGGTGCGGTGGGGGGCTATCCAGGGGTGCGGGGGGGGGCTGTTTGGGGGGGGGATATTTGGGGTGGGAGTGTTGTCTGGGGGTGGGGGGCTGTCCGGGGGTGGGGCGGGCTGTCCGGGGGGTGAGGGGGGGGCAGTCTGGGGGTGCAGGGGGGTTGTTCGGGGTGGGGGGCTGTCTGGGGTGGGGGTGTTGTCCGGGGCGGGGGGTTGTCCGGGGTGCGAGGTGTTGTCCGGGGGTGGTGGGGGCTGTCCGGGGGTGGGGTGGGCTGTCCGAGATGTGGGGGCGGGGGGGGCTGTCCGGGGGTGCGGGGGCTGTCCAGGGACTAAAAATAGTGAACCTGAGCTCAATCATCAAAAACAAGTTTCATGGTTTATATTAGGAATCACATGGTTTTTTCAAAACTATTACAGAACATTCAATTTAAAACATTAAAGAATTAAATGAACAAAAAGTATCCAAATCATTAATCGGTTTCATGGTTCCTTCTCAATTCATGCACACAAATATTGCATCAAGAAAAAACACACATGATACCCCCAAATCATAAAAAATCTCACTAGAAACCCAACCTAAACATCAATAACAACCCCACCAGTAAAAATAGAAACACACCTCGTGAATATGATGCGTCATGCGTGGTCATGACTGCTACCTCCATCTGGTGGGCCAGGGGCCTACAACAAATAAACATTATGAATATTTTCATAACAAAAATAATATAAATTAAATAAATAAATACAGTATAAAACTGCGTCGTATGATCCCCTACACCATCAACTGGACGCACATATTTCTGCAGTGCTCTAACCTTAGCGGTCAATTGCGCATTTACCTCCTCGAAAGTGTGCTGATGTGCCTCAAAATCTGACAACTGTTGTGTCATCTAAGAAACAGCAGGACCGACAACCACAACATGTGATACTACAGAACGAGAAATCCATGTTCCATAGGTCAAACTATATCCATGCTCATCCCGACCAATAATGAGATGAAAGATCTCATCCCTTCGCATGGGAAGCTGCCGTTGGTCCTCTGGAAGATGTTCTAACTCAGCTTCAAATTGAGCCTATGAAATATTTAAATATATATACATATATATATGTTAATATATAGATTTATGTAAGTATTGGTAAGTACAAGCACTTACTATCAATGTTGCAGCCTTTGGATCATTGTGATCACGAGTCCTCATCCACACCGACATTTTATCAATCGGTGCACCTTGCTCCTACAACTGTATATGGATAGAATATAAACACAAAACCATATTAATTAATAAATTAAAAAATGAATAATAAATACCTCATGTTGGATCTGAGACATGTGACGAGTCCCGAGCCTGTGAGGTGGTCCCTGCAACGCTCGATTCTCAGAATGGCGTGCTGACACCTCCTACATTCAATTCATTCAAATTTCAAACAAATCACAAATTCTTGAAAATATATATACCAAAATAAATATACAAACCGCAACACCCTCAGTAGACCAATATGCAACTAAGTCACACTACTAAGCTGGGAGGACACCTCTTGGGACTTTTTCCAGAATATCTGGGGCACCCACATTTGGTACCCAGTGGTCCCTATTTACTTTACCTTTATAGTCTTTTCACATATTACAACATTTTCTCATACACACGGGCCGAAAATCATCGGGGAATACTTTCAAATTTTTCTATTAAAGAAAAAAAACACACATATTAGTATTTTTTATACATAGAGAATAAAGTAAAATGGTCTTCTTACCTGAACCTCCCTCCAAAGACGATCTAATGTGTCCTGAGGGATAGAAGCCCAGTCACGCATGGCCAATGGAAATCGATGTGGGTCACGTATGATATGACCCATCTAACGAATAAATTCAGGGTAATTCAGTCCCACAGGATGAAATACCTCATCAAAGGAAACATCAAATGTCATGTCAGAATTCCATGATAAAATGCCACGACCAAGGCCTCTCTTGCGAGAGGAAGAAGCAATCGAGTCTAATCCTATTGAAAACAATTTTATATATAATTTGACAGATGTTATATATATATATATATATGTTTATCAATTACATAAAAAAATATAGACAATTACATTCAAACATACCTCGACCCTGAGACATAGATGCCTCAGATGGATGATGTAGATCTGCTGCCTCTTCCCCTAACATGCCTACTATCATAGAAAACATTAGTAAGGGGACTATCCAAAGTGTCCAAAAGATAAATTGGATTGTTCTTAAAAAATCAAACTTGTACAATTTTTAATCAAACAAAAAGGTATTGAATAATTAGTTGTGAATGAATTTTAAAAAATTAGAAAGTTAACAAAACAGATATACAAATTATGTACAAAACCAATCAATTCATAGCCAAATTTCAGATTGAATTAATAAAAATTCAAGCAGCACATGAAACAGATGAAGAATACCTCAATGGGAAGATACACTGACAATAACATCAATATACCAAGAGTTAAATCACCGTAAATATTTATAACTGAATAAACTTCCAAAAGTGAGGATTAAAACTTACAAGGATTTATAAAATGGTTAGATAATTTATGATATCCTAGGACATTCAATACTAAATAGTGGAAAAACAATTATACCTTTCATTAAGCATGAAAATTGACCATTTCTCCTTCAACAGCCGCTCTGACCCAATAAATATCTTCTTCACGTTGAACTACGGTATGTTGATCAAGCTGTTGGGAAACAAACGGAACAGTCTCGGGTTTATCTTCTTCAAATAAAAACACTCCTCACCGAGACATTTTGACAACAACTTGCCAACTTGGATTCGAAGGCAAAGTAATGAAGAATACTTGTTCTGCTTGTGATGTAAAAATTAAAGGTCCATTCTCAACTTGTTCATTTCTGTATAACATATAGTTAAAATTCACCAATTAAAACTGATATTGATCGACTTTACATCCACACGCTGGATCAACCCAATTACACTTTAACAATATGTACTTCAACCCGCGTGTGTATACAACTTCAATGATGTCTATCAATTGACCATAGTAATAACTGGAATCGAAAAATGGACAATTGATGCCACTGTTTTGTGTTGCTCGTTTGTCGTCAACATATTTAATGCGAAATCAAAAAACATTAGCATATATAGCTTTATAACAACGAGCCGTTATAGATGGACACTCAGCCAGTTGGATAAATTCTTCAGTTAGCATGGGGTCCCCTAACTCCCTCAGCTTATGAACCTACATAATTTATAAAATTCAATACTGATATATGTAGAAACAAATTAGTATAATACTTCACTCATAATGAAAATCAATTTATACGTGCATAATCCTTGAACCAATCATGAAATGACGCATAATGAGATTGTTGAATTTGAAACTCAGTCACACGATACATCCCTTCTTTTATCTCATTAATGTGTTTCCTATAAATGATAACGCGATGTTTAAATGATCAACTTATGCAAACAAAACATGAAAAAGTTAAATAGTAAAAGTGATAAGATACTTACTACATTAATGGTGCAACTGATGGAGTATTGAACAAGATATATCATTGTGCTTGTATCCACTAGATGTTGTCCATATCAAATGTGGTTACTTCTCCAACTGGACCATCATGAATCTGAGAGGGATTATTTAATTTTGTTTCAACATCCATAATATATTCTGCACAAAAAGTATTACACTCATACATCAAATAACCATTGTCTATTGATGCCTCCAGACGAGCTCTGTCGCATAAAAATCATTTCAATGTACTCAAATACCTCTCAATAGGATACATCCACCTGAATTGCACTGGACCAGCAGCCATTACTTCATCAGTTAGGTTCACTGTCAAGTGGACCATAACATCGAAAAATGAGGGGGGGGGAAGTTTCTCAAATTGACAAAGCGTAAGTACAATTCGGTCCTAAATTTTTTTTAAATCACTCATTCGTTGATTTCTTAAAAAAAGATGTCTAAAAAAATTACTCATCTCAATCAATAGCTGAACAAAATTGGGTGATAAACAATCACAAATTGTGATTGGAATCAACTATTGAAGTAGTATGTGATTGTCATGAATTTTAAACCCTTGTAATTTCTTGCTCGTCAGATTCACACACTTTGAAATATTATAAGAGTAACCATCAGGCACCTTGAGCATCTTCAAAATGGAAAGAAATGTCTCTTTCTCCTTTGTAGTCATCGTATACTATGCAGCATGCATATATGCCTTGTTTCCCTCGACTAAATGTAAATGCAACTATTTCCTTAAACCCATGTCTTCCAAATCACGGTGTGCATTAACATAGTCCTTTGATTTTCCACTGACACCTAAAATGGTCCACAATATGTTATCACAAACATTTTTTTCAATGTGCATGACATCCTAATTATGCCTCAGCATATTAGTTTTCCAATATGGAAGACTATAAAAAATACTTTTCTTTTTCCAATTGTGACTACGCTGCCTACCCGCAGCACGAATATTACATACTGGAGGAGCCACCAAATCCTGAATTTCATATACCGTGCAGATGTTTTCTTCCTCAATCTGCGATAACATTTCGACTCCTGTCATGATCTTTGGTGTTGTGCTGAACTCTCTAGAACCATAAAATGCCACTCTGTCCTTTCTGAACCTATGCTGAGGGGGGAGAAAATGTTTGTGACCCATGTATGCCCATTTTTTGGAATGTTTAAGCCATACAGATTTTTTACTTTTATTGCAACAAGGGCAAGAAAATTCCCCTTTCGTACTCCAGCCTGATAAATTTTCATAAGTTGGGAAGTCATTGATTGTCCACAATAAAGCAGCATGCAGTTTAAACATTTCATTCGTTTCACAATCATAAGTCATCACACCATTTCCCCAAAATTCATTCAACTCATAAATCAATGGCTCAAGGTAAACATCAATCTTATCCCCTGGACTTTTAGGTCCATCAATAAGAGTGGAAAGTAATATAAATTGTTGCTTCATACAAAGCCACGGAGGAAGATTATACGAAACCAACACTACGGGCCATGTGCTATGAGTTGCACCAACCATAGACTTGAATGGATTGAAACCATCCGCTACCAATCCCAATTAGACATTACGAACATATTTAGAAAATTTGGGATGTCTCTTATCAAAATCCTTCCATGCATGAGAGTCTGTCGGGTGGGTTAACATATCACTTTCATGAACTCTTTCTGTATGTCATCTCATTAAATTAGAAACTTTAGATGACATAAAAAATCTTTTCAACCTTGGTTTAAGGAAAAAGTAACGCATTTTATTTACGGAAATCGGTTTCCCCTGTATCGCAATCTAACTTTGATGAGTCTGATTTCCCCTGTTCTCTTTCCACCTGGAAGCACCAAAAACCGTACAAATATCCAAATGGGCAGTTTCCTTTCTAAACAACATACAGTTGTTTGCACATGCATCTATGATCTCATATATAAAACCTAAATTCTATGTCAACTTAGGAGCATGGTAATACGACTCTGGAATCTTAGCATCGACAGGAAGAACCTTTTTCAATAACACCAAAATCATGTCGAATGATGTGTCTGACCAATTATTCAAAGTCTTCAAATGCAAAAAACTCCAAGATAAATGACAATTTATTGTAATAAGTATATCCAGGATATAATTATATTTTTGCATCATCAAGTGCTTCATAAAACCTCCTCGAATCACGATCTACACCAGAGCGAAGATTTATCTCACCAGTCTCAATATTCTGGATGTCAATGCCTTCAGGATCCAACCCATGTACCATTTCAGTAATCATTTCATGCATTGGATCATTCATCCTTGCATTAACATCCATCTGAACTGCATCTATATTTTGACAACGAACATATTCTTCTCCATGATGAGTCCAAGTCTTATAATTTTTCAGAAATCCATTAAATAATAGGTGCTCCTTCATAGTATCTCGTGTGAATTGATATTTATTAGCACATTTTCTACATGGACAACTAATATAGTCACTTTCAAATCCTCTGGTGAAGTCAATAAACTGCATAATTCCATTGAAATATTCTCTAGACGTTCGATTTGGAAGATCAATCCAACTCTTATCTATAATAATATCTGTATAACAAACATTTACACAATACTTATTACATTTTCATTTTTCAAATAAACTATATTTAAAATAAATACTAATCAATTGTTTGTGAACCATTGATAAAATAATAATGTAAGTGAAAGATCATGTCATACCTGATTGCACTACAAACCTGGAAGGGAGGGGAGCTGAAGGCGGTGCTGCGATGGAGAGGAGAGGCAGCAAAGGGGAGTCGGAGCCAGAGGTGGTGTGGAAAGGGAGAGGATGGGTGGTGGAGGCGGCAGGGAGTCGGAGTAGAGGAGGCGATGAGGGGACGGGGGACGGGCTGTGGGGGGGGGGGGCTGTTCAGGGTGGGGGGATGTCTGGTGTGCGGGGAGGGTTGTCCGGGGTGCGGGGGGGCCTGTCCGGGGTGCGGGGGGCTGTCCGGGGTGGGGGCTGTCCGGGGTGTGGGGGGTTGTCCGGGGTACGGGGGGCCTGTCCGGGTGCGGGGGGGACTGTCCGGGGTGCAGGGGGGCTGTCCGGGGTAGGAGGGTTGTCCGGGGTAGGGGGGCGAGGGGGAGGAGGGCCGAGGCCGGAGGGCAGAGGGGTCGGAGACCGGAGGGGGTGGAGGGCGGAGACCAGAGGGCGGAAGGACGCCGGAGGGGACGGAGGGTAGGGCAGAGGATGGCCGGAGGGCGGAGGGTGGCCGGAGGGCGGCCGTAGCCGAAGGGCAGAGGGCGGAGGGCAGGCGGAGGGCGAAGGCCGATGAGGGTGGAGGGTGGAGGGCGGTGAGGGCGGTGAGCGGTGAAGGGCGACAAGGGAGGTGAGAGGTGGAGGGCGGTGAGGCCGCGTGGCGACAGGGGAGGGCGCGTGGGGGAGGTCGGAGACGGGGGAGGGCGCGCGGGGGAGGGCGGAGACGGGGGAGGGCGCGTGGCTAGGTCGAGGGTGAGGGAGGAGGAAGGGGGCGCCGAAGCCCCCTTTTTTTGGAAAATCTCAGCAACCGCTAGAGGCGGTCGGCCGTGTCAGGCTGCTTCAAAGCCCAATATTGTAGTAGTGACCTCAACACTGCCTTCCACCCTCAGACGGATGGGAAGATAAAACAGACTATCCAAACACTGAAAGATATGTTGCGAGCATGCATCTTGGACTTTGGTGGATATTGGGCATGACACTTTACCTTGGTATAGTTCTCTTATAATAACATCTATCACTCTTCCATTTTCATGGATTCATTTGAAGCTTTGTATGGAAGACCGCGTTGTTTATCTTTTTTTGGATAGAGGTTGGGGAGACAGTTGTTCTTGGCCTCGAGGTAGTGTAGAGCATGATGGAGAAGGTTCAGATTGTTCGTGAGAGGATAAAAGTGGTGCAAGACCAGAAAAATCATATTCCAATCATAATAGGGCACCCTTGGAGTTCGAGGTTGGGGACCACGTGTTCTTGAAGGTTTCCCATCGACATGGGAAGTGGAGGTTTGGAAGAGGGAGAAAGATTTATCTCAGGTTTTTTAAACCCTTCGAGGTGTTGGGATGAGTTGATGAAGTGGCATACCAGTTGGCATTTCCACCATAGTTATAAAGGATCCATAATGTATTTCACGTCTCTCAACTTTGTTAGTATCTTCACAATGACTCCCATGTCATTGATTGGAGAGAGTTAGATATCGAAGAAAACGCGACATACGTGGAGAGGCCAGTAGAGATCCAGGATATTCGGGAGAAGTTGATATGTGGACAGACCATTCCTTTGGTTCACATGTTGTGGAGGCATGGTGTCCTGGAGGAGAGTAATTGGGAATTAGAAACATAGATGTGTTCCTAGTACCCATAGTTTTTTTGAGTTTTTCCTTGTTCTTTTTTGTTTTAAAATGTAATGTTTGAACCTTGTTTTTATGAGATAAGTTATTTCCTTATTTTGTAATGTGTGATAAATTCATAATGTGTGGAAAGGGTATGACCTAATTCCTAATCAAGATTCATTAATTGAAATTCGATTAAACCCGTGTGGGTGAGTCAGTGTCACCTAGAGCGGATAGTATCTTAACGTGGACAATAGAAATCCTTGGTTCGTGTGTTTGTACAGTGTGGTTGTTGTGATTGTATGGTGTGTATTCTAGTTGTTTGGGTTAGCGGATGTCATAGGATATGTTCTTCGATGTCTAAGTTTCACTCCAGCTTTCGAACAACACAGGGTGGTTTATCATTGAACTTGGATGTCGGTAGCGATGTTTCAAGCATAATGAGATCCTTGAGAGGTATCTCATGGGGTGGTTTTTTGGACCCCTATTTTCCTTATATGTTTGGTTTTTAATTCTTGGGGGCGAGAATAGTTTGAGAGGTATCTGATGTAATGTATTGAACCTCTCTGGTTACTTTGTGAAAATCCAATGGTTCACATGTTCTGGGAGGTCATGGTGACTCATTTCAAGAGTTTCCCAAAATTCCAATTTTTCAATGGTAGGCTATGATGGTGATTCATAATGGTAAATCGCATTGGTGGATCATAATAGTGAGTTGCGCTGGTAGATCACAATGGTGAGTCATGACGGTGATTCATAATGGTGACTCTTATTGGTAGCTCGGAACGGTGGGTTGCACCGGTAGGTCACAACGGTGAGTTGTAATGGTGAATCGCAACGGTATCTCACCCAATGATAGATTTTCCAACAGTGGGTCAGGACTAGTGAGTCAAAATTGTGACTCACACTGGTGACTCATCTAATAGTGAGTCATTTCCAACACTTTTCTATTTTTTCAATTTTCCTAGTTTCCTATAGTTTCACCCCTTTAGCATTTTATTTTATGTGAAATGAGTTAAATACTATATTTAATGGTTTTTGGAGTGGTTTTGAATCATATATATCTTCTAAAAACCTGAAAATTCCTTTGAATTCCAAACAACATGTTCTTGGTCAACATCCTCCTTTAATATCTTTTAAAAACTGTTTCTCTCGTTGATTTAGTATCTTGACTTTATAAATTCGAGTTCTTCTGTTCCTTGTGTTCTTCCCTTTCTCTTGGTATGAGACACCCAAAACCTTTCTTCCTTAATGAGTCATGTGTTTGTGTTGTAGCCTTTGGATCGTGTTTTCCCTAGAGGCTTTTTCTACTACATGTACACCCCCTAATTTGGTGCAATAAGGGAGGGATGATCGTCTCTTCTTCCAAGTAGGTTTTCCTTCATCTCTCTCTTTTGTGTATCATACAGGGTGGGAATATGAATGTCTCCCTTGTGAATATATAATAATACCAAATAAATAAAGATAATTTAATTGGTTCAATATCAATATGAGGGGCTAAGGAAAAGTGATGTATGATCTACTTTTTATTTATTTTTGGTTGTTATTGTGAATTATACGGTCTAAACACCCCACTGAAAATCATGGTTGTTGGGGGGTTTTGTTAGCACATGGGATAGTCTATGTAATGAATGTTGTTGTTGTTTTTTCATTGAAAAAATATATATGAAATTTTTTAACCACATATACCCAAATAATAAATGTATTCCCCAAGATTATAACTTTTAAGATAACCCTGTAAGTTAACAAGTGGAATTAAATAACGAATGGCTGGTTAAATCCAAATATGTTTTTTTGATTTGTGTGGTGGAGCATTTGTGAGCATCGTTATGTGTTGTGGGGTGGTTCGGAAGGCGTAATAGAATCTCAGGTTGAGAGATTGATTGGTTATGGAATAGATGGACAGTGTTGTGTAGCGGGGCTGCGATTAGGTTGTGCTATGTTATGTTGCTGGATGTGATAAGTGTGGTGTGGTTATGTAGCAGGGCTTCTGAAAATGGTTGTTGTGGGTGTGTTGTAGTTGTGATGAGAGGTGTTGTTGGGTGTGGCTTTGAGTTAGGGGTTTTCTCTATTGAGAGTATGGATTAGGCAGAATGAATTTGAATAATGATGATGATAGTGGTTGGTATGGGTAATTCGTCTGGAGTTCCTCTATGATTAGAATCCAGAAAGCTTCGCCCATGTCTAGAGATCGATAAATGGTATAGCATGAATGGGTGTTAAGTGTATCAGAAATATGAAGTGGGTTAATTTACCATGGTTCCTCTTACTCTGTGTGACTTTTTCTATGTGTTTTGTTGTGCTTATGTTTAGTAGTTACCCAAATAGTAATGTGATAAATTAATAAATAAGTAGTTGATATTGAAATTTGGTTAAGTGAATTGGTTGGGAATGTAAAACTGGTTTTGTGGCTTGTTGAGTGGTCATGCATTTAGAGGTTACAGAAAAGTTGGCAGTATTGTGGGATGTTTATTGTTTGAGAACCCATAGGTTGGGTTGAGTGTTTGGTATTTATATGTATTACTATATTTTTTCTTTAGATTTATATACGCACCCCACCCTAGTTGAGAACTATGTGTTGAACAACCCTATCATCATGGGGGAGGGTGTCTTTCCTAAACATCCTGATGGGAGGATGGATGGATGGCCACCCACTCTTCCCTTCTCCCTCTTCCAGGTGGTTATATCCCAAGAATCCTCATATAGGTTATGGTTGTGAGGCCCTGGTGTGTGCGGGTGAGTTTTGTTTTCCCATGTGTCTTCAGGTTGGGATGAGTTGTATTTTCCAAGGTGTATTTGGGATGATATGTGTTGTATTTTCTCATGTGTTTTTAGGTTGTGATGTGGTATGTGGCCCAGGTGTGTGTGGGTAGGATGTGATGAGCTTCGTTTTCCCAGGTGAGGGGACTAGCTGTGAGGCCCAGGTGTGTGTGGGCATGATGTAATGATATTCTTTTTCCCATATGATGGGACTAGCTGTGAGGCCTAGGTGTGTGCGGGTGAGTTGTGATATGGTTCTTTCGGAAGAGGTGGGGGCACCATGATGTTCTCTATTAGGGTGTGAGAGCATATAATTAGTGGGAAAGTGGCGCGGGGTACCCAAATCATCGATGTGCTTATTATATAACTTTACTTGACTTGCGTTACTTGGTGATTGTTCCTTGGTGAGGTTGGGATGGCTAGTATACCTTGTTAGGTGTTGTTGGGTTCTGTTATTTTCTCATGGGAGCATTAGTATGCTTCTCTCACTTTTGTACAAGAGACTTTGGTTTTTCCTACTCAGTATACTTGTATGCTCACCCAGCGTATATAAAATTGTTTTTAGGTTTCCAGGAGGATTGCGTGGACCGTGCTAGACTATACTAGCTCAGACTTTGGGACAATTTTCACGTCACTGCTTAGCCTTGTTTTTTGTATTTACTTTGGAGTTTCATTGTATTCATAACAATTGTATTTTAAACATGCATGTGGTATGGATTTGGGATTTATTTTATATAGTACTTAGAGTTGTTTTGGGATGAACCATATTATTTCCCGATCTTGTTTTCTTTAAAAAGGGAAATGCCTCCCATTTTATGAGATTTTATACCCTTGGTGTTGGTATCCACCTCGGGGCCTATTGGAGGCAGGACTTGGGGGTCATTATCTCCCTTTCTCCATTTCTAGATCGAGAGGGACATCCTTGGAGGGAGGGTGTCATGATAAGGTATGTTTTCATGATTTGATTTTCTAAAAGCTGATATACTATGTTAATTATTACTAAATACATTTCATATTTTTGGTAGACGTATATATCAAAAACAATTTAAGGGATTTCCCCATGAAAAAAATTTGGACTCGTTAGTCCTCGCATCTGCTCTACAGAATAACCAAAAATAGAACCCAACAAAAAGGATGAAATAGTGGTAGGCCAGGTCAAATCGTTTGAAAGTAAACTTTTGGATGACATACTCTTCTTAATACCAACGATGTAGGGGTAAAACTCTACACTTTAATCATATCAAATATATTTTTATTTATTTCATTACTTATTCCTTTTTTTGTTTTTAGGAAACATTAGATGCTCATTGTGGTCAATTTGGATACTCCAAAGATTAATTTCCTCAATATAATGCATGGATATACAACAAACCAACCATACATGATGGAATTTTTCAATTTGTAATACACTACATCCAATGTTTTAGAACTAAACTTCAAGTTATATAATTTAGATTATGTTTTAATGATGATTTTTTTATGATAGGGTGGTGCATCAATATCGCAAAAAACAAGGAATGAGGTCAGGGGATAAGCATGAGGACCATGAAATTTTTTTTAACACCCTAGGCTTCCACGGTACGTTTCCCTTTGAATAATGAAATAGCTTGCGTTGTACACAACTTAGAGTTTTAACACACCACGACCAATTAAACTAGCCGTTATGAATAGTAACATCCACTTTTTGAAATTTTATAAATTTTATTTTTCAAAATGGACTTAATTTTTGAATTTAGAATATCAAAATTAGCTTAGGGTGAATTTTTGGTATTTTTCTGAAAACTTTCAATTTTTGATAAATAGTGAAAAATGTTGCGTTATTGTTTAAAACTGACTTTTTATTTAAATAATTTGTTATTTTATTTAAATTTATATTAGGTAAAAATAGATACATAATACCTATATATGTTCAATGTAATTTATTGGAGTCATTTTATAATAATATTAGATATATAAAATTTTATTGAACTTTTTACCGTCTTTTACCCACCTTCTAGGCGCATTTGCAAATTTGCACAAAATGTAATTTTACCACTTCTGGTGAATAGTAATTTTGGTGAATATCAATTTTTGACTTTTATTTACCACGGTTAAAAGTAAATAGGACAATTAAAGGTAAAAATGATATTATAATTACCCTAACACATGTCCTAATTTTATTGGATAAGTTTTTTTTTGACCAAAATCAACCTTAGGAATAAAATATGATCCTTTTGGTCCACTTGGATTAAATTAGGACATTTATTATTATTTTATTTAAAGAAGAGTTAAAAGTGTTAAATTCAAAGTTTAATAACTAAACCATTTTTAATATAGGGTTACACATAAGATAAATTCAACTATAAATATTCATTATAAAGATAAAAAATATTTCCTACATAATGGTATTTTATTTATAATCTTTAGATATTAAATAATTAAATTTATTTATGACACAATGATGATGCACAAATTACCTTATTAATGAAAGATTAAAATAATTGATATTATAAATATCCAAATAAATGTAAATTGAGACTTCTGATGAATTACAATAATTTTCTAGGTTAATATGACATGTTAGGGTTGATTAAATAAATTTTTTCGAAGTGATAAAGTTTTTATGACTTTCACAAAAACAAAATACCAAATAGTGTAAAAATTGACATAAATGAGTTTTTAAAACAAATACTATATTATTAATTGATATAATATTACTAAAAATATAAGTTTTGGAAAAAGGACTTATATAATAATATATATGTCATTAATTAACCACTTGGGTTACTATTGGCATTTTATAGTAAGTTTATTAACCATATAATATAAAAATACAAGGAGATTGGTAAATGTTAAACTATTTAACCAAGAGTTAAATCTAAAAGATAAGGTTAATATGGTGACCTAAACCTGTCTAAAACCTATTGGTTGAGAGTTTTTAGACTCATTCCCACCTTATCCTTGAAATAAATTCTTTTGGATCCATTATAAACCGAATATGATTGTATAATAAAATAATATTTCAATATTTTCCTAAAGTAACCCTCACCTCTCTTGTAAAAGGGTATGTCCCCTTCTCTTAATTTCACACCTCCAAAACCATTTTTATCGGCCAACCCTTGATCAAATATCCTCCCAACTACCCTAAATTAGACCTAGAGGCATTACTTTTATTAGAAATCCAACCTAAGGAAACCTTTTGATCAACTCAAAAGAAGACACCCGAAGAAGAGGTAATAATTTCACCACCTCTTTCAAAGTTCTTTTCTTCTTCCACTTCCTATTTCATTGTTGTTTCCATACCAAAATAATAACTACAATACCTTATAAATACTGTGATTTTATTATAAATATGGTACAACCATATTAATTATTTTATCCATCCTATGAATGACAAGTCACCATACGTGCGTACGTACGGCTTACTATCTCCACGTCATGGTGTAGTTTGTTATTCAAACACTTCATTATTTGGATGGATATAATAATGAGTGTAAATGATGTAAATAATAAATATAACATGTTAAGGATTATTTATATATTATATACCATCCAATTACATATGATTTCACCATCAATATAATGATATTGTTGCTCGTCCGTACGTACGGATTACCGTCTCCACGAACGCGATGAGATTCATTCCTCGTCATAATCATTCAAGAATAATTTTCATTTTATGATTAAAAATAATGTTTAATAACTCAATATAATTATGGATATGAATCAAATACATCCTATCAATAATAAACATGACTTATGTAACAAAACATATAAAGGAATGGAATCAGTTAACACCCGAAACAATGATATTACTGAAATATTATTAACAAAGCAATATTAGAAGATCATATATGATATTGTATTTATTTATGTGGTTATTGTATAATTTAATAACAATTATTTAACTATTATACAAGAGATTAACGTACCCTCAATCAAGGAAAAGTACAAGGTAAGGGTTAATTCTATAATCTCTTCATTATCTGAGGTTGTTTATGCATAAGTATCTACTGGGACCTCTTTATCATCCATTTCCATGTTTCTTAAAAATTTATTTCAAAAATTTTTTACTATTTCCTAGACTATGGGTTAAATTGATTTATACCCTTGTTTGACTTTTCATAAAAATTTTATAAATGAATCTTTCCGTCATTTTCCAAATAAGGTACTTTATGACCTTTTCGACAAAATTAAGGAAAAAATGTTTTTTTTAACTTATACAGTAGGTGCAGCTATTTTCTGTCGTTATAACACCTTCAAATATTATCTTAAAATATTATAAGAATATTTTAAAAATAAATGTTTTATTTTATAATTATGTGACTTTTAAATGATTTCAAAATATAAAGAGTTATTTCTTTCAAATAGTTTTCATTTCATCTATGTCAACATCCTTTGATGGATTTTAAACTTTTTTGAAGTTGATTTATTATTATACAAATCTTCCATATTATATTGAAGGTTTTGTGATATTTTTGTCTGATGATGTGTTATTTTTATACCATTCATGGTTTATAGATAAAGTAATGACATTTCGTATGCTAGTTTTAATATGAATTTTTATGTTATGTTTAAACCTTTTCATATGAGGAATGCATTGGACTTCGTAAGTGAAGGGTGGAGCCCAATATAGATCCTTGATGTATTAGTAGGTCTCATGAGACAAACTAGTGTCTTGGCACAAGGCCTTGAAAAAATTTTATTTTTATTCTTGGCACGAGGCCTTGAATTTTTTGTTATGATGTCTGGCATTATGCATTCCATCATTATGAAATTGGATATTGATATTACATGTGATTATTAGACTAGTAGAATATCCATGTGAATAAGTAAATGGAATTATTTATTTTGTCTTTTCCATGTTATACTGAAGTTTAAGTTTAAAAGTCTTGTGTTTTAGTCTTATACATTGCCTTAAATTTTTATGTTTATTTGTGAAAGTTTCTGTAATATTGTTATCCTTACTAAGCACTTGAGTTCACCCCTTTCTATGTTTTATTTTTTCCAGGATGCGAAGAAGTATACTATGACTGACTTGTAGGGATAGTCTAAAGGATATAAATGTGTTCAAATGATACAATTTTGTTTTTGTTTTTCATTTTATATGTTTTGTAAAACTTATG
Organism: Viscum album; assembly: GCA_963277665.1. Classification (NCBI taxonomy): domain Eukaryota; kingdom Viridiplantae; phylum Streptophyta; class Magnoliopsida; order Santalales; family Viscaceae; genus Viscum; species Viscum album. The sequence continues at coordinate 564,545,440 of OY728120.1, read as the reverse complement.
TATGTATATAGTGCTTCCAAGGCTACTAAACCGATCGGTATTTTGGGATTTGATCCCTTGTGATCATACCAATGTTATGTAATAATGCACCGACTATGAGTAACTGGGGTCAGGGAGTTATAGTTGGTATCAGAGGAAGTTTAGTAAAAACCTTGGAAGCTATATTTAGAAAAACTCTGATTAGAGAACATTAGCCTAAGATAGAATTTAAGTATTAGTATACAAGAACTTCCTAGAATTTTGGTAATGAATAGATTTTGTTAGTTTTCTAAGAAATAAATCCCTTTCTAGATACGAGAAGGTAGAGGCGGCTCTGGAATAGATGTACTTAGGAGTGAAAATTCCAACAAGTAGTTTCGAGCTTGACCTAGGGTATCCTAGTACATGACAACGGGCCTTGCTGCACTCTTGGTTATGACACTCCCGGGGGATATGCTTAGGATAATTAATATTTTCTTTATAAACCATTATGAAGAATTTATGATTATATACATCCTCAAAGAAAACATTTTTTATGATTATGGATTATATCCATAAACTGTTCAATTTATGTTAAGTGTTTTACAAGTTTGAAATTATGTATTGTGATTCATAAACTAATCTAGTGTATGAAATTTTTTAGAAATGGAACCTAGTGGAAGGAATGGAAATTTTATCAATGCATGTAATCCATGTAGGGATTACCCTCCTACTCAAGATAATTATAGTGGAGATGGTGATGCAATTGGTGTTGATCAGCTTATCACCACATTGGGACAACTCGCTCAGGTTATGAATAATAACCTTACCCGTATGGAGCACCCTGATCCATAATGTGAAGGATCAATGTTAGAGCACTTCATGAGGTAACAACCATCAACATTCAATGGGACTACAAATCTATTTGTATCTGATCAATGGATAATTTTCTTAGAGAAAATATTTCATGTTGTGGGGAGTAGAGAAAGGGAAAAAGTTTCCATTGTAGTTTATCACCTCATAGGAGATACAGATCAATGATGGTCATTAATTCTAAAAAAAAGGAAGATGAAGAAGTATCAAATATGTAATAGAGGGATTTTAAATATATTTTCTTAGAAAAATACTTTCCTTATGACCATCGAGCAGATATAGAAAGACAATTTCTGAGTCTGAGGCAAAAGGAGGATGAGAATGTTGCAAAGTATGAGGATAACTTTACAAGGTTAGCAAGGCATGCAGAAGATTATATACATAACCCAATGAGTAAGTTTTATTGATTCTTTGATGGTTTAAAACCATTTTTCCATCGAGAATTAGTCTCACAATCCTTCTCATCATACGAAGATATTGTCTCATGTGTTATCAAGACATAAAAGGAATTCTCTAAGTCTTACAACTTTAAAGAAAAGAAAGAGAAGAAGATATCTACTAAACACTCTGGAAATGGAAATAATGGGAAGAAGGGAAAAGTTGAATATTCATCCTGCAGTAAATGTGGGAAGAAACACCCTGGTACTTTCTTGAAGGGAATGTGAGTCTGTTACAAGTGTGGTGAAAAAGGCCACTAAGCTCGTGATTGCAAGGGAAAAAAAGAGGTTGTTAATGTTGAATGCTATAATTGTAGAGAAATGGGGAATTATGAAAATGAATTTCCTAAGCGCCAAGGAAACTTACCTCAGAAAAGACCAAGGGAGCAAGGCCAAGCTTATGTGATCACTACTGTTGAGGTTGAAGCTCTGAAAGACATGGTGGAAGGTAATTTAATGGTTTCCTCAAGTTTAGCCAATGCTTTATTTGATTCTAGATCATCGTATTATTTCATATCTTCCCAGTTTGCTAAGAAAATTAGATATTTCTGATTTGATTTAACAAGGGAGTTTTCGGTAAAAACTACTAAGAGAAGTATCATTGTAACAAAGTTTGTGAATCAATTCCCATTAGGGAATATAAATGTTCTTTATCTATTGATCTCATCGTCATACCCATGATTGAATTTGATATAATCCTCAGTATGGATTGGATTTAGGACCATGATGCAAAAACTTATTATAATAAGGAGGCTACAATTTTTTATGATGATAAGGAGTACCTTATCTTTAGAGCAGAAACGTCACCACCTGATTCTTATCCAGATCCACCCCCATTAGCTCTACTAAATTCAATTATTGGGGAGGAAGAGAATGAAATAACTATGGGTGAGAAAAATAATGTTCGAATAGAGGACGTACCTATTGTACAAGAATATGTTGGTGTGTTTCTAGAGTATTTACCTGGACATCCTCCAGAATGAGAAATTGAGTTTTATTTTAATTTAATTCCTGGTTCAAGGCCTATATCAAATACCCATTATAGAATGGCCACTATGGAATTAGTGGAACTAAAGAAACAACTAGAGTAATTGAGTAATAAAGGATTTATTTTCCCTAGTTTTTCTCCATGGGGAGCTCCTATTTTTTTATTAAGAAGAAATATGGATCTATGAGGTTGTGCATTTACTATAGGGAGATCAATGTTATAACAATAAATAATAAGTATCTTCTACCTTTCATTGATGATTTATTTGACCAACTTCATGGATCTCAATATTTTTCAAAGATTGACCTTCGATCTGGATATCATCAGTTGTGTGTGAAGAAGGAAGACATTCCAAAAACAGAATTTCAAACTAGGTACAGGCATTACGAGTTTACAATAATGCATTTTGGATTGACTAATGGACCCTCTTTCTTCATGGATCTAATGAATATATTTTTCAAGTAATATCTTGATGACTTTGTAGTGGTATTTATTTATGATATCTTGGTATACTCAAAAATCTACGAAGATCATGAAAATCACTTGCGCACTATTTTGAAAACCCTCATAAGAAATGAATTATATGGGAAGTTTAGCAAGTGTGAATTATGGATTCAGGAGATTTATTTTTTTGGCCATATTTTCTGTAAGGATATAATCTCTATCAATCCTTCAAAGACCAAGGTAATCCAAGAATGGCCAGCACCGACAAGTATAACTAAGGTATGTAGTTTTATTGGTTTAGCAGGTTATTATTGACGTTTTGTACAGAATTTTTCCTATTTGAATAACCCATTAACCAAGCTCACACATAGAGGGGTTAAATTATTTTGTACAAAAGAGTGTAAAGAATGTGTTGAAGAACTAAAGAGAATATTATTCAATACTCCTATCTTGACTCTACCATCGGCGAATGATGGGTTTGTTATTTATAGTGATGCTTCAAAAAAAGGACTTGGTTGTGTCCTTATGAAGAATGATAGAGTTATTTCATATGCATCACGACAGCTAAAAATTAATAAACAAAACTATCCCACTCATGATATTGAGTTATCATCTGTAATATTTGCTTTGAAGATATGGAGACACTATATCTATGTTGAAAAATGTGAGATATATACTAATCACAAGAGTTTGAAGTATATTTTATCACAAAAAGAACTTAACATGAGGAAAGGATGATGGCTTTAACTACTCAATGATTATTATTTCACTATACACTACCACCCGAGGAAGGAAAATAAGGTGGAATATGCTTTGAGCATAAAGGATCATGGAGTTTTGAACAAGATGAGAGTTGAAAGGGATCATATGTTCATGGATCTAGTAAATATAGATATGGGAATAATCATGGAAGGTGAAATATCAATAATTTTTCAAATGGTTGCTAAACCATCTTTACTAGAAAGGATAAAAAGTTCTTAGATTGATGATGAGGAGTTTCAAAAGAAAATTAAAGCTATGAACAATGGGATATTGATTGACTTCGTATATGAAGATGGAATTTTGAAATTTGGGAAGAGAATTTGTGTTCCTGACATACCTGATCTAAAAAGGGAATTGTTGGATGATGCTCATAGCTCCAATTTCTCTATACACCCTAATAGAACTAAGATGTATAGAGATTTGAAGGAACATTTTTGGTGGGACAACATGAAGATATAGATTGATGATTATGTTTCAAGATGTATGGTTTGTTAACAAGTGAAAGCTGTAAGACAACATCCTAGAGGAGTCATGCAACCTCTTCCCATACCTGGGTGGAAATGGGATGATATTACGATGGACTTTGTCATGGGACTACCAAAGACTCCTAGAATGAATGATGCAATATGGGTCATTGTTGATCGTCTTACCAAGTCATCACATTTTCTTTCTATGAGAGAAGATTTACCACTTAAACGTCTAGCAAGACTATATATTAATGAAGTTGTAAGACTTCATGGAGTACCCATATTGATTGTTTCTGATCATGATCCTTGTTTTACATCAAGATTCTAGAAAATTATTTAGAAGGCCTTGGATACTGAACTTTGTTTGAGCACTGCCTATCACCCTCAAACTGATGGACAATCATAATGGACTATTCAAACCTTAGAATACGTGTTGAGATTTTGCTCACTTGAATTTCAAGGTATGTGGGATCAATATTTACCTCTAGTATAATTTTCTTATAATAATAGCTTCCATTAAATTATTCAGATGGCGTCATATGAAGCGTTATGTGGAAAGAGATTTCGCACACCAACTTGTTGGGATGATGTTGGTGAAAGAAAACTCGTAGGCCCAGAACTTGTTGAGGAAACAATGGAAAGGGTTAAGGTTATCCAAACCCACATCAAAGCAGCTCAAATTATATAAAAGATCTATGTCGATAACTAAAGGAAATATTTGAAATTTCAAGTAGGAGATCATGTTTTCTTGAAGGTATCTCCATGGAAGGGTGTTATACGATTCGGTAAGAAGGGAAAATTAAGTCCCAAGTACATCGGACCTTTAAAAATTATAGAATGAATTGGAGTGGTAGCTTATCGTTTGGAAATGCTGCCAAGTCTATCCAAAGTTCATGATGTGTTCCACATATCACTGTTGATGTGTTCCACATATCATTGTTGATAAAATACATGCCTGACCCAATGCATGTACCTCCAAAGTTCTCAGTCCCACTATGTAATTTCCCAGATTTTTCCAAGTAATTTTTTTGAAAATTATATGGGGTTATTTTGAGACCAGGAGCTGAGGTGGAACGTGGTTCTCAGGCCCAGGGTACTCGGAATAAATATTCAAACTATTTTTAAGTTTATTAAAAATAGCGTGTGTGTGTAGTTTTACTAACTTTTAAACTAGTGCTTGGATTTGAAATCTGAGGGCACTGTTATGTTCAAAGCAGCATTTTTTTCATACGTAGGACCTATCTTTTACCAACGTGGGTTGAATGAGGAAAATATTTTTTGTACATTTTAAAGGAAAATAAAATAAACTTAGAAAAAATTTATTTTAACGTTTAACAGTGACGCAGTGGCACTACGACACCATGACTAACCATTTGTTTCCTTTCATAAATGAAACAATGTGGGAACACTGAAACTCAGTGAAACAGTGATGTTGAAACGCATTTCTTCATTTAATAGCTTGGTAGGTATGTGAGATCAAATACACGATACCTGAGGATCTGGAAGAAATAAAGGAAACACATTGGAAAATCCTCTCATCGACGAACGACAAATGGTGGTGGATCAATGATTGGATTCAGAACAGGCATCGGCAGATTGAAGAACAATGAACATAGGAATCACACTTCGTCAGCAATTTATCGAACCCTCGAGGTAGGGATTCATTTTTTTTCTATGTGATTTCTCTTTCCCTATTCCTTCTTTCAAAATATTAACATGGATCAACCCACAAACACATTGATATGTGGGTCAATCGTTCTTGTGGGGTTGGTGTTCTATTGTGGGGATTTAATGGGAATTAGATCTTTGTGAAATTTATTTCATTCTTTGTGATCCTGCTAATAAGAACAAATTTAAGGTTGACATGAACAAAGGCATAGATTCATTCTTCAGGTGTTCTTGTGTTCCTCATTTTCCCTCGTTCTTCCCTTTATACTCGTTCATTATGATGGTATGAGAATATTGATTATTACATCATCGATCTATGGCACAATAATCTCAAGGTTGAGGATTTGACACTGTAGTGACCCCGCAGAGGTGTGACAGTAGGCGCAGCGTGAGACAAGGCCATCGGCGGCAGAAGTGGCACCGGCCCGGTGGATAGCCGCTGGCATGGAATCTGGTGGCGGTAGGGGGCTGCGGGTGGTGGTGGTGATGGAGGTTGTTGGCTCGACGGACGGTGGGGGAAGGGGCCCCCGAACACGCGACCGTGGGTGGTGATGGGATTTGTGTCCAAGGCGGGTTGCGGCGGTGTGGACCAGCGGCATGGCACTGTGCCGCATCATCCAGCTGGCATGCGGTCCCACATACCATATGTAGGAGGAGCGTCTGACACATGGTTGGACACATTGGTGGGACATGGTAGCCGCTGTGTCCGGGTGAACCGAATTGGCCCACGTTTGAGCGGTCTAGGCTGCAATTGGTGGTCCTGGTTGGCAGAATGGCTTAGGCCCAATGGTTCGGGTCGACCTAGTAGTTTGGGTTAGGAAGGACTCGGGTTAGGTCAAGTCGGACCAGACCCAGACCCAACTGGATCCTTTTTACTTAAATTCCCATAACTCTCAAACTGTGTGTCTATTTGATGATTCTTTTATGGTGTTGGGGCCCTCACGACAAGGAGGTCCTTTTGAGATACTCTAAGTGAGTTTCTGTGTAAGTTTGTGTATGCCCTATTGGATCGAGGAGGAGGTGCTCCCAGAATGATCATGCTAAGGATGGAATCCTGCAGTTGGTTGCGACCTAGAAGCTATGTGATTACCTAGACTATGTGTCTTACCTAGATTGTGTGTTTTACCTAGACTATGTGTCTTATCTAGAATTTGTGTCTTACCAAGACTGAGTCAGTACTCCCCTATCCCACCAGGGTGCGGTTCCTCTAGACTTTGATGACACTCTGTGTGTTACTGATACTCTGTGTGTTACTGACACTCCGTGTGTTACCTACACTCCATGTTCTACTGACACTCTGTGTGTTACCTACACTCTATGTGTTACCAACACTCTGTGTGTTACTACTTCAGGGTACTATGGATTCTTACAAAAATCTTGTTTACGTACCATAGACCTATACTTGGTGTGAGCTGACTCTAATGACTCTCTTGATTGTACCTCTTAGAGGATACACTTTGTGTGCTTCTTTGGTAGTCTACTTGGTGTATTTTCTTAGTGATCTTTTTTATGGTATACTTCATGGGATTTATTATGGTTTACTTTATGTAATACCTTTGTGTTTTGGGGTCCCTACAAAGTATTGTTTTAGTCACCCCTGTACGGGCTTTTCTCGCACATGTTGTGTCTTGTGTAGATGATCGAAAGCTTTGACGGAGTCCTTGGTGAGTTAGAGACAGGGGTGCTTCAGGGTGACCCGACGGATGTGGTACACTTCAGCGACATTTAGATAGCTTATTGTACCTACCCTTCATGTAGGTATTTCTGTATATGAGATATAGGATCTTGTACTTTCCTTTCCAGTTGGGCTTGTATTTTGCCCCCTTTTTCTTTCAGTTTTGTACCATACTCTGAGTGGGTTTTCTTAGTGGTTTGCATCCATGTTTACTTATTGTTTCCAGTTTCATCTTTTTCTTGGAGATGAGTGAGTGTGTATAGGTACTGGGGAAAATTCCTCCCACTTGTGGGATATTCCTACTCAGCACTAGTTTCCAGCCCCTAGCCTATGGGAGGTGGGCTTGGGGTAGTCACAGCATGGGCCCCGGGGGACAGTTCGTGATAGAGTGGTATCAGAGAATGGTCATTTTTACTCTTGTTTTGGGTCAACAGTGTTAAGTGTTTTGAGTTTAGCTTTCAGGCCAGGGAATCCAGTGTTGGGGTAGCGACCAACATATCCATACACCAGGACTTTGAATTCTGCTTTCTGACTCAGTACATGAAAATTCTAGTTGCATGGGAAATTAATGGTTCTTGAATTATATAGGGATTGAGTGTATTCTAATGTCCTTATTGAGTCAGATTCAGCTCACCAGGTATACTTTATTGACCGTGGTACATCTTGTTTTGTTTCAGGATGCTTCCACACAAGTAGTTATCTAGGATTATGGGGTGTGACCATGAGGATGGTCCGTCGAGTGATGAGGCATCAGTGTAGGGACCATTGCCAGAGATATCACCTCCCGGTGGTGTACCAGCGATACCACCACCTGGAGAGTAGTATTTCCTATCAGTGTTACCAGTAGAGGATGCATGCAGGCTCAGTGAATTGCATGAGTTCCAGAGATAGAGACCTCTAAGGTTCCAAGGTGAGTAATATCCTCAGGTAGATGAGGACTGGTTGGGGGTGTTGATGTGGTTCTTCCACTTATCAAGGATGCCTCCCGACCAAATGGCAGTCCTAGACACGAGCCTTCTTTAGTTATCGACGGGGAGATGGTGGAGCCTGATGAATCAGACGCATTTAGAGGCAACACTATCCTGTACAGACTTTGAGTGATTCTTCATAGAGGAGTTATTTCCAGCTATGTTATGCTCTGTGCATATACAGAAGCTACTACACCTACATTAGGGAAGCAAGTTAGTAGCAGAGTACTCGGTGAGATTCATGGATCTTTCTCACTACTCTACCGACATGGTGTGGGACCTGTTCTTTATGGATCGTACCTTCAAGAATGGAATATACCGAGATATCATGGAATTGATGATATCCCTTAGTATCCCTACGCATGCTAGGGTTATGGATAAATCTCTACTGGTAGATAGCTTTCTTGCAGAGTAGGTTCTGGCAATGAGAGATACCACCGGGCAACAGGTAGAGGAGTCTTCGGCAGAGGGTAGACGACAAATGACGTAGGGACCCAAGTGGGTCAATCACTCTAGGTAATGACCCCATGATGTGGGATTAGTGGCACGATCCTCCCAGGGCAAAGTGAGTCAGCTGAAGGGTAGATTGTGCTACTCGTGTGGCGGTCGGGGGCATCTGGCTAGATATTTCCCAACCCATCGTACGACTGACTATGAGACGGTCGAGGGACCACTGAGGTAGCAGTGGAGGCAGGAAAATGGTAGTTCACTAGGTGTTGGACATGGAAGAGGAGTGGTACAAGCATCAGGAGGTGCGCGGAGGTTTGAGGCACTAACACCACCACCCCCAGGTGGTCCACCCCAAGCTTAGGGAGATGGTGGATAGGGGTGAGACCAGCTCCAATCGATGGAGGCTTATCATCCTAAGAATCTTAGGATGATTAGAGGTATGATCTATGTCTTTTCCACCCTAGATGCAGTTTTGATATACATGGGTTTCGGTCACTCTTTTCTTTCCACGACCCTTGTTCGATACATGGAGATTACAGTGGAATTATTGACTCAATACCTATGCTTAGAGACTCCTAAAGGAGAATATTTGATGATCACAAACTAGTTCTGATAGTTTTCCCTTACTCTTAGGGGAAAGAGTTTTGGTTGGGATCTCTTTGTGGCAGTGTCGAGGCCTTACGACATCATTCTGGGTATGGACTAGTTATCCACATTTCATGCTCAGATCGACTGTTTTAGGCACACAGTGCGGTGTGTCCATGGATATGGGGTCAGTTTTTTATTTTTCGGAGAAAGGGAGACACGTGTAGAATGGGATGGACTCACATATAGAAGGGTGCAACCAATCACACATCATTTGGATAGCATGACCCTCAGTGCAGTGGATGAGACTAGTCCTCAGTTTCCTGCAGTGGTGGACGAGTATGTGGACATATTTCTAGAAGATGTTCTAGGGCTACCTACTCACAGGGAGGTAGACTTCTACATTTACCTATACCCTGGGATAGCACTGATATCTACACCGGAATATCATATGGATCTCGTAGAGATTCATGAATTGAGGGTAAATTTTGAGGACTTGTAGAGGAAGGGCTTCGTGAGACTCAGTGTTTCACCGTGGGCAGCCCTAGTATTGTTTTCCAAGAAGACAGACAAGAGCTTGATGTTATGTGTGGACTTATGATGCTTTAATTAGGTGACTGTTAAGAATAAGTACCCACTACTGAGGATTGATGACCTCTTCGATCAGCTGAAGGGAGTGAGATGGTTCTCGAAGATAAACCTTAGATCATACTATCACCAGCTTTGTGTACAGGATGAGGACATCCTAAAGATGGATTTCAGATGTCAATATGGTCATTATGAGTACTTAGTGATTCCATTTGGCATGAAGAACATCCTATCGGTGTTCATGGGACTCATGAACAGAATCTTTCATCCCTACCTAGACCGATTTGTAGTGGTCTTTATTGATGAAATCCTGGTGTACTCGGTATCTGAAGAGGAGAACGTGATACACTTAAGGATGGTCCTAGACTTACTCCAAGAGCATTAGCTTTACAGGAAGCACTCTAAGTGTCAGTTATAGATATGAGAGGTCCACTTTCTAGGATACGTCATTTCGGAGACTGGATTTTCAGTAGATCCAGTGAAGGTAGAGGCAGATCTTGCTTGGGAGCCACCCAAGAACATTACCAAGGTGAGTAGTTTCCTAGGGTTTTTTAGGTACTATCAGGGGTCCATGACTAACTTTTCTAGAGTATAAGCATCCATGATATCCTTGAAATGAAAGGGGAAACCTTCCGTATGGATGGAAAAGTTTCAGGAGAGCTTTTAGCAGCTGAGGCAGAGTTTGACGAGCACTCCCATCCTGAGATTTCCATAGGAGGGTGTAGAGTATGTGGTGTTCTGTGATGCATCAAGGACAGGGATTGGTTTTGTCTTAATGTAATGGAAATCGGTGATTTCCTATGGTTCATGACAGTTGAGATCAAATGAGTAGAACTATGTGACCCACGATTTGGAGTTGGTGGCGGTTGTCTTCACATTGGAGATATGGAGACACTGCCTTATGGGCGAGTGGTTTATTGTCTACTCAAACCATAAAAGCCTCAAGTATATCTTTTCTTAGAAGTATCTGAACTTGATACAACTGTGTTGGCTAGATTTCCTCCAGGACTATGACTTTGAGATATTCTATACTCCTGGGAAGGGGAATGTGGTGGAGGATGTACTCGGTAGGAAATCGAGTTCATAGCTACTGAACGAGGCCTCGGAGTAGTTTTCCTTACTTCATATATCCTTTGTGGATGGAGATGAAGAAACTTATCTTCAGTCGATGGTGGTTACCCCTCTGCTCTTATAGTGCATGTGGGAGGCACAGCTTGGAGATGTCAACTATGAGACTACATGTGCTCAGATGTCTACAGGGCATGCCCCTGATAGATATTTGAAAGGTGAAGATCACATCATCCTTTTAAGAGGACACACAGTTGTACTGGCAGAATTACGGGAGTAGGTGTTGAGGGAGTTCCATACATCCCCTTTGGCGGTACATCCAAGTGTGTAAAATTTGTACTAGAACCTCTGACATCATTTTTGGTGGTCAGGGATGAAGAAGGTAGTGGCAGAGTTTGTTTTGAGATGCCTCACTTTCCAGTAAGTGAAGTCCAAGCACCAGGTTCTAACGAGTTTGACTCAACCCCTTGAGGTGCCAGAGTGGAAGTGGGATGGAATATTAATGGACTTAGTTAGGGTTTTACCACGTATATCCAGGGGGCATGATACCATTTGTGTGATCGTTAACCAACACACCAAGTTGGACCACTTCCTAATGATTTGGTAATAGGGTTCAGTGGAGAGATTGGGATGCCTCTATGTACAGGAGATAGTTCAACACCATGGGATCCCATTGAAAATAGTCTCAGATCGAGATTCATGCTTTACATCCTGGTTATAAAAGGGATTGTAGGAGGTGTTTGGAACTCAACTATACTTGAGAACAACTTTCCACTCATAGACAAACAGCCAGATGGAGCGGACCATTTAGGTCCTATAGTACATGCTACATGCTTGCATCCTCGATTTTTTCCATAGTTGGGAGGATCACCTACCCTTAGTGGAGTTCAAATACAGAAAGATCTACCACTCCACCATCAGTATGGAACCATTCGAGTCCTTGTATGGGTGACCTTATAGGTCACCACTTTGCTAGATTGACCCCAGAGAGTCAGTACTCATGGACCCGAAGTTGGTACGGGCCACTACGAAGAAGGTGTACGTCGTCCAAGAGTAGATGAAGACTGCACAGAGCCGTTAGAAGTCCTATGATGATTGGATATGGATACCCTTTGAGTTCAAGGAGGGAGACCATGTGTTCCTTCGGGTCTCTCCTTGATGTGGGATGCAGAGGTTTGGCCAGGGTGGCAAGTTATCTACGAGGTTTATCAAACCTTTTCTGATACTATGTAGAGTGGGTGAGGTGGTGTACCACTTAGATATACTTCTATAGTTAGAGTGGGTGCATGAATTTTTTCACATATCTCAGCTAAGGAGATACGTACACAACCCATCATACGTCATTGGATGGGGTGAGCTGAACGTTGACGACAGGGTGACTTTTGCGAAGTACTCAGTGGAGATTGAGGATCGACAAGAGAGGATTCTTCATGGATGGTCTATTCCTCTGGTGAATGTTCGGTGGCAGTATAAGAATATCTAGGAGAGAACTTGGGATCAGGAGGCTCATATTCATGCTCAGTATCCCCGTTTTTTTGTTTATACTTTGTTTTGGATTTGGGGATGTAAATCCCTAAGGTGGGGAGATTGTAATGTCCTGGATTTTTTCATGTAAAATTTTTCAAAATTATATGGGATTATTTCAAGACCAGGCACTGATAAAGAACTTGATTTTGAGGCCCAGGGTGCCTAGAATAAATGTTCGAACTATTTTTAAGTTTATTAAAAATATCGATCATGTGTAGTTTTATTAACTTTTAAAAGAGTGCTCGAATTTAAAATCTGAGGGCACCATTGTGTTTAGAGTAGTGGGTTTTGCTTAGACAGGACCTAACTTTGACTAGCATGGGTCAACTGTGTAAAATCTTTTTTGAAAGTTGTAAAGGAAAATAAAATATACTTAGAAAAAGGTTATTTTAAAGTTTAATGGTGATGTAGTGGCACTGTGATGCCACAACTAAGTAGTTGTTTCCTTTCAAAAATGAAACAGTGTGGCAATGCTACAACTCAGCAAAATAGTGACACTGAAATGTGTTTCTTCATTTAATAGCTTGGAAGGGATGTGAGATTATATTCACGATCCCTGGAGGCTCTAGAAGAAATAAAGGAAACACATCAGAAAATCCTCTCATCAACGAATGTAGAAAGGTGGTGGATCAACGATCAGATTTGGAAAATTCACCGGCGTATTAAAGAACGACGAACAGAGGACTCATGCTTCATCAGTGATCGATCCAACCCTTGAAGTAGGGGATTATTTTTTTTCTACATGATTTATCTTTCCACGTTCCTTCTTTCAAATGACGAATGGGGATCAACCCATGAATAGGTTGATTCGTGGGTCGATCATTCTCATAGGATGATTGTTCTATTGTGGGGATTTAATGGTAATTAGATCTTTGTGATATTTATTTCATTATTTGTGATCCTACTAACAAGAAAAAATATAATGTCAACATGAACAAAGGTCTGGATTTGTTCTTTGGGTGTTCTTTTTTTCCTCCTTTTCCCATGTTCTTTTCTTTCTCCTCATTCTTCATGATGGTATGAGAGGATTGATTTTTGTTTCATTGATCAGTGGTGCAACAATATCAAGGCTAAGGATTTGACACCATAGCGACCCTGCGGAGGTGTGACAGCAGGCACGGTACGAGATGAGGTCACCGGCGGTGCGGACTAGTGGTGGAAGTGGCACCGGCCTGGAGGAGCAGTCGGGCCAGGCGGACAGTCGCCGACATGGAAGCTGGCGGTGGTGGAGTGACCCATGGTAGGGGGGCCAAGGTTGGTGGTGGCGATGGAGGCCACCGGCTTGATGGCTAGCAAAGGAAAGGGCTCGCGACGATGCAGCCACAGGTAGACCATGGTGGTGAGGGAAAATAATGTGGTGCAGTGATACGGAATGACGATGCATCACCATGTCATCCAGCTAGCATGCAGTCTCATGGATTGAGTGCGGGAGGAATGGCTGGCACACAGCCAGTCGCGCTGGTGGGATGCGACAGTTGCCGCGCTGGCAGGACGTGGTAGCCATCGCATTCGGGTGAACCAAAACTGGGCCATGTTTGAGTGGGACAGGCTGCAGTTGGTAGGCCAGGACAGCAGAACGGGTCAGGTCGGTCCAACCAGGTCAAACCGAAACCAGACCCCACCGGCCCCTTTTTACTTAAATGCCCATAACTCTCAAACTGTGTGTCCATTTGATGATCCGTTTATAGCGTTGGGACCCTAGAGATAAGGCGGTACTTTTGAGATACTCTAAGTGAGTTTCCATAGAATTTGGTGTATGAACTATTGGTTAGAGGATGAGGTGCTCCTAGAATGAGCGTGCTAAGGATGAAATCCTATGGCTGGTTGTGACCTAGAAGCTATGTGATTACCAAGACTGTGTGTCTTACCCAGACTTCGTGTCTTACCTAGACTACGTGTCATACCTAGACTATGTGTCTTATATAGTATTTATGTCTTACCAAGACTAAGTCGGTACTCCCCTGTCCCACCAGGGTGCGGGTCCTCTGGTCTTTGATGACACTCCATGTGTTACCGACACTCCGTGTGTTACCAATAATTTGTGTGTTACCGACACTCCATGTGTTACCTACACTCTGTGTATTACCAACGCTCTATGTGTTACTACTTGAGGGTACTATGGGTTCTTACAATAATCATGTTTACCTACCATAAACCTATACTTCATGTGAGCTGACTCTAGTGACTCTCTTGATTGTACCTCTTAGAGGCTACACTTCGTGTGCCCCTTTGGTAGTCTACTTGGTGTATTTTCTTAATGATCTTCTTTGTGGTATACTTTGTGTGATTTATTATGGTTTACTTTGTATAATGACTTTGTGGTTTGGGTTCCCTATTGATTATTGTTTTACTCACCTCTGGACGAGCTTCATACACACGTGTCGTGTATTGTGTAGAAGATCAGTAGCTTTGATGGATTCATTAGTGGGATGGAGATACAGGGTGCTTTAGCGTGACTTGACGGACGTGGTATGCTTCAGCGGCATTCAGACAGCTTATTGTACCTACCCTTTAGGTAGGGTTTTCTAAGATGAGATCCAGGAGCTTTTACTTTCCTTTCTAGTTGGGATTGTATTCTGTCCCCTTTTTCTTTCAGTTTTTTACCTCACTTTGAGTGGGTTTTCTTAGTGTTTTTCACCCATGTTTACATAGTGCTTTTAGTTTCATCTTTTTCTTGGAGATGGGTGTGTGTGTGTGTGTGTGTGTGTGTAGGTACTAGGGAAAATGCCTCCCACTTGTGGGATATGCCTACTCGGTGCTAGTCGACATCCTCTGGCCTATGGGAGGTGGGCTTGGGGTATTCATGGAACGGGCCCAGGGGGATGGGTCATGATAGAGTGGTATCAGAGTACAGTCGATTTTACTCTTGTTTTGGGGAAACAGTGTTAAGTGTTTCGAGTTCAGATTTAAATTAAGGGAACCCAGTGTTGGTGCGGCGGCTGACGTATCCATACACCAGGACTTTGAATTATATTTTCTAACTCATTACATGAAAATGATCATTGCATGTGAAATTAATGGTTCTTTCATCATTTAGTAATTTAGTGTGTTACCATGTCCTTCTTGAGTCAGATTCATCTCACTAGGTATACTCTATTGATTGTGGTACATCTTATTCTGTTTCAGGATGCTTCCACATAGGCAGCTAGCCAGGATTCTAGGGTATGACCATAAGGATGTTCCACTGAGCGATGAGGCATTAGTGTAGGGACTATTTCCATAGATAGCACCTCCTGGTCATGGACCAGTGATACCACCACCCCGGAGAGCAGTAGTTAATATCGGCATTACTGGTAGAGGATGAACACAGGCTCAGAGTGTTGCACGAGTTCCAGAGATAACGACCTCCAAGGTTTTGAGGTGAGACAGATCCTCGGGTGGATGAGGACTGGTTGGAGGCAGTGATTCGATTCTTCTGCTTAGTGAGGACACCTCCTGACCAAATGTCAGCCCTAGTCCTGAGCCTTCTTCAAGGCTCGGTAGGGAGATGGTGGATCCTAATGACTTGGACACGTGAGGAGGCGATTCTATCCTGAATAAACTTCAAGCGCCTCTTTAGGGAGGAGTTTTTTCGAGATACATTGCACTATGTGAATATACAAGAGCTACTACACTTGCAGTAGGGCATTCAGTTAGTAGTAGAGTACTCAAAAAGATTTACGGATCTTTCTCACTACTCTACTGACATGATGTGGGACTCTTTATTTAGATTATGTACCTTCGATTAGGGACTACATAAGGATATTAGGGTGTCGATGATATCCCTTAGCATCCCTATGCATACTGGGGTGCTGGAGAGAGATCTACTGGTAGAGATATTTCTTGAGGAGTAGGCGCCAGCAGTGGGAGCTATCACCGGGTGATAGGTAGTGGAGTCTTCGGCAGCGAGTAGCTGACAGATGATGCAAGGACCCAAGAGGGTCAAGTACTCCAAGGAAGAACCCTAGGATATGGGATTAGAGGTACGAACCTCCTAGGGAAAAGTGAGTCAGCAAAAGGACATATTGTGCTACTCATGCGGCGATTGGAGGAATCTAGCTATAGATTTCCCGACACATCGTACGACCAACCAAGATACGATCGAGGGGACACTGAGGTAGTGGTGTAGGTAAGAACATGGCAGTCTTCTAGGTGGTAGATGTGGAAGAGGAGAGGGAAGAGCGACGAGAGGTGGAAAAATGTTTGAGGCACCACCACCACCACCCCCATGTTGTCCACCCCGAGCTCAGAGTGTCGGTGGATAGGGGCAAGGATAGCTCCAAGCGATGGAGGTTTACGATCCTAAGACTCTCAGGATGATTAGAGGTAGGATTTGTTTCTTTTCCACCCTAGATACAGTTTTTATAGACACAGGTGTTTGTAACTCTTTTCTCACCACAACCCTTGTTCAATACATGGAGATTCCAGTGGAATCGTTGACTCGATCCCTATAATTAGAGACTCCTATGGGAGGAGATTTTATGATCAAACACCAGTACTGATAGTGTTCCCTTACTCTTGGAGGTGAGAGTTTTAGTTGGGATATCTTGGTGGTAACATCAAGGCCTTGCGACATCATTCTAAGCATGGAATGGTTATCCAAAATTCATGCTTAGATTGACTCCTTTAGGCACATAGTGTGGTGTGTCCATGGAGATGGGACCAGGTTTTCCTTTGTAGGAAAAAGGGAGATACAAGCAGCACAGGATGGACTCACATGTAGAAGGGTGCAACC
This sequence comes from Viscum album, assembly GCA_963277665.1. NCBI lineage: Eukaryota > Viridiplantae > Streptophyta > Magnoliopsida > Santalales > Viscaceae > Viscum > Viscum album. The sequence goes on along the minus strand of OY728120.1, from coordinate 564,528,268 downwards.
GATCACACATTAGTTAGCTAGAATGACCCTCGGTGTAGTGGATGAGATGAGTCCTTGGTTTCCTACAGTGGTGGACAAGTATGAGGAAATCTTTCCAAAATATGTTGCAGGTCTACCTCTTTGTCAGGAGGTAGACTTCTACATTGACCTTTACCTTGAGACGACACCGATATATACACCGGCATATCGGACAGCTCCCGCAAAGCTTCATGAATTGAGGGTATAGTTGGAGGACTTACAAAGGATGGGATTTGTGAGACCTATTGTTTCACCATGGGCATCCCCAATATTGTTTTTCAAGAAGGCGGATGGGAGATTGAGGTTATGTGTAGACTTTAGATTCCTAAATTAGGTGACCGTGAAGAATAAGTACCTACTACCGAGGATTGATGACATCTTCAGTCATTTGAAGGGAGTGAGATGGTTCTCAAAGATAGACCTTAGATCAGGTTATCACCAGCTTCGTGTACAGGATGAGGACATCCCGAAGACAACTTTTAGATGTTAGTATGGTCACTATGAGCACTAGTGATGTCATTTGGCATGAAGAACGCCCCAGTGGTGTTCATGGGACTCATGAACAGAATCTTCCATCCCTACCTAGACTGATTTGTAGTGGTCTTTATTGATGGCATCCTGATGTAATTCGTGTTTGAGAAGTAGCACATGATGCACTTAAGGATGGTCCAAGACTTACTATAAGAGCACCAGATTTACGGGAAGCTCTAAAAGTGTCAGTTCTGGATATGAGAGGTCTACTTTTTGGAAAACATCATTTCGAAGGCTGGAGTTGTAGTGGATCCAGTGAAGGTAGTGGCGGTGCTTGCTTGGGAGCCACCCAAGAACGTTACCAAGGTGAGTAATTTCCTCAGGTTGGCTGGGTACTATCAGAGGTTCATGCCCAACTTTTCTAGAGTGGCATCATCCATGACAACCTTGACACAAAAGGGGAAACCTTTAGTATGGATGGATAAGTGTCAAGAGATATTTCAGCAGCTGGGGGAGAGTTTGACGAGCACTCTCATCCTGAGATTGTCATAGGAGGGTGTTGAGTACGTGGTGTTCTACGACACATCAGGGACCAGGCTTGGTTTTGTCCTGATGTAGGGTAAAGTGGTGATTACCTACGGTTCATGGTAGTTGAGACCACATGAGTAGAACTATGTGACCCATGATCTGGAGTTGGTAGTAGTAGTCTTTATATTGAAGATGTGGTGACACTACCTTATGGGCGAGTGGTTTATCGTCTACTTAGACCACAAAAGTCTCAGGTATATATTTTCTCAGAATGATATAAACCTAGGATAGTGGTGTTGGATGGAGTTCCTCCAGGACTATGACTTTGAGATAGTCTATACTTCTATTAAGGGGAATGTGGTGGCGGATGCACTCAGTAGGAAATCAAGTTGACAACTACTAAATGAGGCCTCAGAGTAGTTGGCCTCGCTTCAGATATCCTTCATGTATGGATATGAAGTATCTTATATCTAATCAATAGTGGTTATCCCTCCACTCTTACAGCACGTGCATGAGGCACTACTCGGAGATTTCAGCTGTGAGACTATACATGCTCATATGTCCAGAGGGCTTTCCCCTGATGGATATTTTAAAGGTGGGGAGCACTTCATCCTTTTTAGAGGACGCACAGTTGTACCGGTAGCATTACAGGAGGAGGTGTTGAGGGAGTTCCATACATCCCCTTTGGCGGTACATCCAAGTGTGGAAAAGATGTATCAGGACCTTCTATGTAATTTTTGGTGTTTAGAGATGAAGAAAGCAGTGGAGGAGTTTGTTTTGAGATGCCTCACTTACCAACAATTGAAGGTCAAGCACTAGGTTCCAGCGGGTTTTACTCAACCCCTTGAGGTGCCAGAGTGGAATTGGGATGGAATATCAATGGACTTAATGATGGGTTTTCCACATATTTCCAGGGGAACAATACCATCTGGGTGATCGTTGACCGACTCACCAAGTCAGCCCACTTCCTAGTAATTCAGGAATAGAGTTCACTAGAGAGATTGGGATGCCTCTACGTATAGGAGATAGTTTGACTCCATGGGTTCCCATAAACAATAGTCTCAAATCAAGATGCACACTTTACATCCTAGTTGTGGAAGGGATTAAAGTAGGTGTTTGGGACTCAGCTGTGTTTGATCATAGTTTTCCACCCACAGACAGACGACCATATGGAGTGGACCATTCAGGTCCTAGAGGACATGTTACATGATTGCATTCTCAATTTTGGTCATAGTTGGGAGGATCACCTACCCCTATTGGAGTTTTAGTATAACAATAGATACCACTCCACCATCAGTATGGCACCGTTCGAGGCCTTGTACGAGCGACCCTACAGGTCACCACTTTGCTGGACTGACCCCAAAGAGTCAGTACTCATAGGCCCGGAGTTGGTATAGGCCACTACAGAGAACGTGCAGGTTATCCAGGAGCAGATAAGGACTACATAGAGCCTTCAGAAGTCCTATGATGATAGGCGACAGAGACCCTTGGAGTTTGAGGAGAGAGACCATGTGTTCCTTTAGGTCTCTCCTTGATGTGGGATACAAAGGTTTGGATGGGGAGGCAAGTTATCTCCAAGGTTCATCGGACCTTTTCTAATGCTGCGTAGAGTGGGCGATGTGGTGTACTGCTTGGCTCTACCTTCGTAGTTAGATCCTGTTCATGATGCCTTTCACACATCCCAGCTGAGGAGATATGTACACGACCCATCACACGTCATTTATTGGGGCGAGCTAGATGTTGATGATGGGGTAACTTTCACGGAGTACCTAGTGGAGATCAAGGATTGATAGGAGAGGATCCTTTGTGGATGGTCAATTCCCCTAGTACGCATTCAGTGGCAGCACAAGAATCTCTAGGAGAGCACTTGGGAGTGAGAGGCTCGTATTCATGCTTAGTATCACCATTTGTTTGTTTAGCCTTTGTTTTGACTTTTGGGGATGTAAATCCCTAAGTTGGGGAGAATGTAATGTCGCGGATTTTTCCATGTAATTTTTTTAAAAATTATATGGGATTATTTTGAGACCAATCACTGATATGGGACATGATTCCAAGGCCCAATGGGGCCCAAAATAAATGTTCTAACTATTTTTAAGTTTATTAAAAATAGTGCTCATGTGCGGTTTTAGTAACTTTTAAACAAGTGCTCGGATTTGAAATCTGAGGGCACTGTTGTGTTCAAAGCAGTGGGTTTTTCTTAGGCGGGACCTAACTTCGACCAGCATGGGTTGACTGTGGAAAATCTTTTTTGGAAATTTTAAAGGAAAATAAAATAAACTTAGAAAAAGTTTATTTTGACGTTTAACAATGACATAGTGGAACTGCGACACCATGACTAAGAAGATGTTTCCTTTCATAAATGAAATAGTGTGGCAATGTTGAAACTTATCGAAACAGTGATGTTGAAACACGTTTCATCATTTAATAGCTCAGTAGGGATGCGAGATCAGATTCATGATCCCTGGAGGCTATGGAAGAAAGAAAGGAAATGTGTTGGAAAATCCTCTCATCAATAAACGACAAATGGTGGTGGATCAACGATTGGATTTGGAATAGGCATCAGTGGATTGACGAATGACGAATGCAGGGCTTACTCTTTATCAGCGATCGATCCAACTCTCACGGTAGGGGTTTATTTTTTCTATGTGATTTCTTTTTCCTTGTTCCTTCTTTCAAACAACGAATGATGATCAACCCACGAACAGGTTGATCTATGGGTCGATCGTTCTTGTGGGATGGGTGTTCCATTGCAGGGATTTAATGGGAATTAGAACTTTGTGATATTTATTTCATTCCTCATTATCCTGTTAATAAAAATAGATTTAAGGCTGACATGAATAGAGGCATGGATCTGTTCTTCAGGTGTTCTTATGTTCCTTCTTTTCCCTCGTTCTTCGCTTTCTCTTCGTTCTTCGTGACGGTATGAGAAGATTGATTGTTGCATCGTCTATTCATGTAGAAATAATCTCAACGCTGAGGATTTGACACCGCAGAGATCCCATGGAGGTGTGACGGCAAGCACGACGTGAGAAAAGGTCGTTGATGGTGCAGACTGGCGGTAGAAGTGGCACCAGACCAACGAAGCGGTAGGGCCAGGCAGACAGCTGTCGGCATGGTAGCTGGTGGCGGCGGTGACTTTTGGCCCAATGGTACTGGCATCGTAGGTGGGGACAGCGGTGGAGGTCGTTGGCTCGACGGCCGACAACGACAGGGGCCTGCAGCAACACGGTCGCATGCGGCGATGGGAGTCGCAGCCAGGGAAAACCGTAGTGGTGCGTACCGGCGATGCGGCGTGGCACCGCGCCATCCAGCTGGCATGTATTCCCGCAAACTACATGTGGGGGTAGTGGTCAGCACACAGCCGACCGCACTGGCGGGACGTGGCAGACACTGCGTCTGGGTGAACCGAACTGGCCTGCGTTCGAGTGGGATGAGTTATAACTGGCGGGTTGTCCCAGCCCAGTGGGTTGGGTCGAATCGGTAGGTCGGGTCAAGAGGGACCCGGTTCAGTTTGGGTTGGTCAGATCAGGTTGGACCAGACCCAGACCCCATCGGCCCCTTTTTACTTAAATGTCCATAACTCTCAAATCGTGTGTCTGTTTGACGAGTTGTTTGCAGTGTTGGGGCCCTCGCAATGAGCCGGTCTTTTGAGATACTTTAAGTGAGTTTATGCGGAAGTTGGCGTATGTTATATTGGCTCAAGGAGGAGGTGCTCTCAGAATGATTGTGCTAAGGATAGAATCATGTGGGTGGCTGCGACCTAGAAGCTATGTGATTACCTAGAATGAATGTCTTACCTAGACTGTGTGTCTTACCTAGACTATATGACTTATCTAGACTTTTTTTATTACCAAGATTGAGTCAGTACTCCTCTGTCCCACCGGGGTGCGGGTCCTCTAGTCTTTAACGACACTTTGTGTGTTACCGACACTCCGTGTGTTACCGACAATCCGCGTGTTACCTACACTTCGTGTGTTACCAACGCTTCGTGTGTTACTACTTGAGGGTACTGTGGATTCTTACAACAATAATGTTTTTGTACCATAGACCTATACTTGGTGTGAACTAACTCTAGTGACTCTCTTGAATGTACCTCTTAGAGGCTACACTTTGTGTGCCTCTTTGGTAGTCTACTTGGTGTATTTTCTTAGTGATCTTCTTTGTGGTATAATTTGTGTGATTTCTTGTGGTTTACTTTGTGTAATACCTTTGTAATTTGGGGTCCCTACTAAGTATTGTTGTACTCACCCCTACACGGGCTTCGCCCACACGTGTCGTGTCTTGTGAAGACGATCAACAGCTTTGACGGAGTCCTTGGTGGGCTATAGACTGGGGGTGCTTCAGGGTGACCCAACGGGCATGGTACGCTTCAGTGACATTCAGACAGCTTACTATACCTACCTTTCAAGTAGGGTTTTCTGCAGATGAGATCCAGGAGCTTGTATTTTCTTTTCCATTCGGGCTTGTATTCTGGCCCATTTTTCCTTTAGTTTTGTACCTTGCTGTGAGCGGGTTTTCTTAGTGGTTTGCATCCATGTTTACTTAGTGTTTTTAGTTTTAGATTTTGCTTGTAGACGGGTGTGTGCATATAGGTACTGGGGAAAATTCCTCCCACTTGTGGGATATGCCTACTCAGCGCCAGTCGCCATCCCCTGGCCTATAGGAGGTAGACTTGGGGTAGTTACGGTGCGGGCCCCGGGGGATGGGTCCTGACACGCCCCGCCCCGTACACCCCCACCTTGCCTATCATTCCCTATCTGGTCCCGCCCCACACACCCCCACCTTGCCTTTGGTCTCACCCGCACACCACCTTGCCTCCCCCTACGTTGTGTGCAGCCTTTATAAAAAATGTAAGTTTGTTGGGTATCGAACCCCAGACACCGAGCATATACAGTGATACCTTCTACCACTAAGTAAAATGGATTTTTTGTTCGTTAACTACACATTATTATATTTACATATATTAGGAAGGTCATTCAAATATATATTATTGGAATAAATATTTAAATATATATAAATATTTATATATGATATATTTTTGTATAATATTTATATATGATATACATGTATATAATATATAATATATATATATGTGTGTGTATAATATATATATAAATAATTATATTTACATATATAAATATACATTTATACGTATATTTGTGTGTGTGTGTGTATTTATGTGTTTATATAATATTTATACATATAATATGATTATAGTATATATATTTATATAATCATTTTTATATATTTTTATATATGTATATGTGTGTGTAACAATAATATTATTAATTTTTATTATTTTTATTACACTTATTTTTTAAACTATAAAAATTATATGTTGGTTTTATAAATACTATACATTTATATATTTTATGATTTATATTATACATATATTATATTAAATGCATTTATATTATATATTTTTGTATGTGATTATATACATTTATATTATATCATATATATATATACACACGCACAAAACTAAATACATTCATATAATTAGGAAATATATAATATAATTAAATGATATATATATATATTTACTAAATTAATTTATAATTAATATGGTATACTACAATATATATCAAATAATTATAATATATATATATAATTAAATATTTATAATATAATTATATAATATATATATATGTATGTATGTATGTATATTTATATTTAATTTTGTTTAAATTATATATGTTTGTATACATAATATAATATAAATGTATTTATACAAAAATATACAATTAAAATTTATTTAATATAATATATGTATAATATAAATCATAATATAAATGTATAGTATTTATAAAACCATATATAAATTTTATAATTTTGAATAAATATATTTATAATTACATTTATATTATGTATACCAATATTTATATATATATATACATTTTTGTTTATATGTACAAGTATTTATAAAATGTCCTTATATATATATTTATAATGTTTTTAAATACATTTATATAATGTGTTTATGTAATATATTTATATACACACATGCGCGTGCGCACATATATATTATAAAATTTGAATTTATATGAGATTTATTTTAAAAAATAAATAAAATTTTTGAGGGAGTTTAAAACCCCCTCTAATCAAAGGGATTAGCGGTGGTTCATGCCCTCCATAAAATTTCTTGAATTAGAGGGGAGTCAAACCCCCCTTTAATGTCATGAATTAGAGGGGGTTCAAACCACATCCCCCTCTAATTCCATCAATTAGAGGGGGTTCAAAATCCCCTCTAATCTAAGGGATTAGCGACGGTTCATAAATCCCCTCTAATATCTTAAATTAGAGGGGATTGTGAACCCCCGCTATTTCCTTTTAAAAAATCAATTATATATATATATATATATATCCAAAAAAAATTATATATATATAGCTCCTCTAAAATCCAACCTAATATATAGAGCCACTAATTATTAAATTAGCGGCTATTTTGACATAACTGCCTCTAAAATCAAATCAAATACTACAAAATAATGATAAAAATGTTAGAAGGGGTTGCAAACCCCCTATAAATTTGATGATTAGAGGGGGTTGTACATAACCCCCTCTAAAAAATCATCGCTAATCTGCTTTTTTTGTAGTGTATAACTTAAAATGTCTATTTTTATTTAAAACTGACATTAATTTTAGTAAAAAGAATAAGTGACATACCAAAAACCGAGCAAATACATTTAGATTGTTTTGATAATTTATGAAAACAATTCACGAGTCGTTTTTAACATGTAGGAGTCAACCACACCTCAATACGATGCACGGTGTGACAAGTATGACTCTAAGTGTATCTTTTTATTTAAAATTGACATTAATTTAAGTAAAAAAGAACAAGTGACATACTAAAAACTGAGAAAATGCATTAGTATTATTTTGATAATTTGGGACAAAAATCCATGAGCCATTTGTGACATGTAGGAATCAACTTCACCTCAATCTGACACATAGTGTGACCGATGTGACAAAAAAGTGTCTATTATCAGTTTAAAATTGACATTTTAGTTCAAAACGTGTCACTCACTAAAAACCAATAAAACACACTCTGATTGTCTTGATAACTTAGGAAATCTATTCATAAATGCGTATGAAGCACTCTCACATCAAACTGATGCACGATACGACCAGTATGACTCAAAATGCATGTTTCCAGTTTGAAATGGAATTTTAGTAAAAAAAAACTGACATACTACAAACTGAGAAAATGAATTCGGATTGTTTTGATACTTTAGGACAATGATCCAAGAGTCATCTGTGATGTGTAGGAGTTAACCGAAACTCAATATGATGCACAGTGTTACCAATATGACTCCAAGTATGTCTTTTTATTTAAAATTGACAATAATTTTAGTAAAATGAACAAGTGACATATTGAAAATGAAGAAAATGAATTCAGATTGTTTTGATAATTTAGGAAAACAATACATGAGTCATTTTTGACATATAGGAATCAAACACACCTCTATCTGACGCACAGTGTCACTGGTATGACTAAAAGTGTCAGCTATCAGTTTAAAATTAACATTTTAGTTCAAAACATGTCACTCACTAAAAACCAAGAAAACAAGATCTGATTGTCTTGATAATTTAGTACAGCAATTCATAATTCATTTGTGGCGTGTATGAAGTAGTCTCACATCAAAACGATGTACGATACGACCTGTATGAATCAAAATGCGTATTTTCAGTTTGAAATGACATTTTAGTAAAAAAACACAACCGACGTACTGAAAATAGCACAAACACATTTGGATTGTTTTAATACTTTAAGAAAATGATCCATGAGTCATTTTTGATATGTAGGAGTCAACCAAACCTCAATACGATGTACAGTGTGATAGGTATGACTCCAAGTGTGTCTTTTTTATTTAAAATTGATATTAATTTTAGTAAAAAGAACAAGTGACATACTGAAAACCAAGAAAAAGAATTCATATTATTTTGATACTTTAGGAAAATGATCCATGATTCATTTTTGATGTTTAAGAATCAACCAAACCTCAATCTGATGCACGATGCCACTGGTATGACTAAAAGTGTATGTTATGAGTTTAAAATTGACATTTTAATTCAAAACATGACACTCACTGAAAACCAAGAAAACACACTTCGATTGTCTTGATAATTTAGGAAAACAATTCATAAGTCATTTGTGAAGTGTATGAAGCAGTCTCACGTCAAAACGATGCATGATGCGACTGATATGACTCAAAATGCGTGTTTCCAGTTTGAAATGACATTTTGGTAAAAAAACACAACTAGCATACCAAAAACCGAGAAAAATCATTCAGATTGTTTTGATACTTTAGGACAATGATCCATGGGTCATTCATGATGTGTAGGAGTCAATCACACCTCAATACGATGCACGGTGTGACCGGTATGACTCCAAGTGTGTCTTTTTATTTAAAATTGATATTAATTTAAGTAAAAAAATAAGTGATGTACTGAAAACTGAGAAAACATGTTCGTATTGTTTTGAAACTTTAGTAAAATGGTCCATTGGTCATTTTTGACGTTTAGGAATCAACTCCACCTCAATCTGATGCACGGTGTGACCGGTATGACTAAAAGTGTATGTTATCAGTTTAAAATTGACATTTTAGTTCAAGACGTCACTCACTGAAAACCAAGAAAGCATGCTCTGATTGTCTTGATAATTTAGGACAATGATTAATAAGTCATTCGTGACATGTATAAATCAGTATCACGTCAAATAGATGCACGATGCCACCAATATGACTCAAAATGCGTATTTCCAGTTTGAAATGACATTTTAGTAAAAAAATACAACTGACATACTGAAAATTGAACAAATGCATTTGGATTGTTTTGATACTTTAGGAAAACGATCCATGAGTCATTTTTGACATGTATGAATCAACCACACCTTAATCTGATGCATGGTGTGACCGATAAAACTCCAAGTGTGACTTTTTATTTAAAATTGACATTAATTTTAGTAAAAATAGCAAGTGATATATTGAAAAACGAGCAAGCACGTTCATATTGTTTTGATACATTATAACAATGATCCATTTGTCATTTATGACGTGTAAGAATCAATCACAGCTCAATCCGACGCACGCTGTGACCGATATAACTCTAAATGTGTCTATTTTATTAAATATTGACATTTTATTAATGTATTCTTTCATATTAATGTTTAATTTATTTATTTATAGTATTACTAAAATAATATTTGTTTTCTTATATAGGCATAATCTTTTACTTGGGTTGAGATGATTTGTTCAGCAACTAATACCATGGGAAAATATTTTTGAGAGGGGGTCACGGATATCAAAAGATGAAACATTAATGTTTTTAAATATTTTTTGGATAATTATAAATGTAATTATATAACACTACTACAAATACGGGCATTAACAGTGCTAAAAACGGGCTTTAACGGCGCTAAAAAAGTGTTGTAAAGCACGACGCTGATAAAACACCCCTTCATCAGCGCTAAAAGAGCACTGATAAATGAATGTTTTATCAGTGCTTTTTTAGCGCTGATAAATGTATCCTTTATCAGCACTTCTTTAGCGCTGATAAATGCCCTCTCTGGTGATATGAAAATATCTGCAGCAGCACACCCGAACACCTGCAAAAAATTTAGCATCTCAATAAGCTAATTAAAGCAAGTCTACCCATATAAAATTAACTCATAAATCATAAGATAATTAGACCAAGTATACCCATACAACAAGTATACTCGTACACCATTAACACATAATTCATAAGTTAATTAAGTACATAAAGAATTCAATTCAGAATTCAGGGGGTTAGGGGGTTGGGGGGTTGTTCAAGGGTTTGGGGTGGCTGTCCAAGGGGGGGTAGGGGGTGTCTGGGGGGCTTTCCATGGGGGTGGGCTGGTGTCCAAGGTGTTGGGGGGGGGGGGGGGCTTTACAGGGGGTGGGGGTGTCCAGAGGGGTGGGGTGTCTAGGGGGTGGATTGGTGTCCAGGGGGTGGGGGCGGTCCAGGGGTGGATTGGTGTCCGGGGGGCTTTCCAGGGAGTGGGCTGGTGTCCAAGGTGTCGGGGGGGCTTTACAGGGGGTGGGGTGTGTCCAGAGGGGTGGGGGTGTCCAGGGGGTGGATTGGTGTCCAGGGGGGTGGGGGCGGTCCAGGGGGTGGATTGGTGTCCGGGGGGCTTTCCAGGGGGTGGGGGTGTCCAGAGGGGTGGGGGTGTCCAGGGGGTGGATTGGTGTCTAGGGGGTGGGGGCGGTCCAGGGGGTGGATTGGTGTCTGGGGGGCTTTCCAGGGGGGTGGGCTGGTGTCCAAGGTGTCGGGGGGATTTATAGGGGGTGGGGGTGTCCAGGGGGTGGATTGGTGTCCAGGGGGGTGGGGGCGGTCCAGGGGGTGGATTGGTGTCCAAGGTGTCGGGGGGGCTTTACAGGGGGTGGGGGTGTCCAGGGGGTGGATTGGTGTCCAGGGGGGTGGGGGCGGTCCAGGGGGTGGATTGGTGTCCAGGGGGTGGGGGCGGTCCAGGGGGTGGTCAGTTGTTGTTTTCACTTAAAATCGTGTCCATTTTAAACAAAAGAGAGACTCTTTGAGTGGTACCGGCCACACCGTGCCTCGGATTGAGGCGGGGTTGACTCGTACATGTCACCAAGGACCCGTGGATCATTCTTATAAAAGATCAAGGCAATCCGAATGTGTTTGGTCGGATTTTCATAGGTCAGTTGTTGTTTTCAATTAAAATTGTGTCCATTTTAAACAAAAGAGAGACCCTTTGAGTGATAGCGGTCACACCGTGCCTCGGATTGAGGTGGGAATGACTCGCACATGTCACAAAGGACCCGTGGATCATTCTCCTAAAGGATCAATACAATCCAAATGCGTTTGGTCGTATTTCCGTAGGTCAGTTGTTGTTTTCACTTAAAATCGTGTCCATTTTAAACAAAAGAGAGACCATTTGAGTGGTACCAGCCACACCGTGCCTCGGATTGAGGCGGGGTTGACTCATACACGTCACCAAGGACCGGCGGATCGTTCTTATAAAAGATCAAGGCAATCCTAATGCGTTTGGTCGGATTTTCATAGGTCAGTTGTTGTTTTCAATTAAAATTGTGTCCATTTTAAACAAAAGAGAGACCCTTTGAGTGATAGCATCCACATCGTGCCTCGGATTGAGGTGGGGATGACTCGTACACGTCACAAAGGACCAGTGGATCATTCTCCTAAAGGATCAACATAATACGAATGCGTTTGGTCGAATTTCCATAGGTCAGTTGTTTTCACTTAAAATCGTGTCCATTTTAAACAAAATAGAGACTCTTTGAGTGGTACCGGTCACACCGTGCCTCAGATTGAGGTAGGGTTTACTCTTACACGTCACAAAGGACCAGTGGATCATTCTCCTAAAGGATCAACATAATCCGAATGAGTTTGGTTGGATTTCCATAGGTCAGTTTTTTTTTCACTTAAAATCGTGTCCATTTTAAACAAAATAGAGACCCTTTGAGTGGTACCGGCCACACCGTGCCTCAGATTGAGACGGGGATGACTCGTACACGTCACCAAGGACCCTTGGATCGTTCTTATAAAAGATCAAGGAAATCCGAATGCGTTTGGTCAAATTTTTGTAGGTCATTTGTTGTTTTCACTTAAAATCGTGTCCATTTTAAACAAAAGAGAGACCCTTTGAGTGGTATCGGCCACACCGTGCCTCAAATTGAGGCGGGGTTGACTCGTACACATCACCAAGGACCCTTAGATCGTTCTTATAAAAGATCAAGGCAATCCGAATGCATTTGGTCGTATTTTTGTAGGTCAGTTGTTGTTTTCAATTAAAATTGTGTCTATTTTAAACAAAAGAGAGACCTTTTGAGTGATAGCGGTCACACTGTGCCTCAGATTGAGTTGAGGTTGACTCTTACACGTCACAAAAGACCTGTGGATCTTTCTCCTAAAGGATCAACACAATCCGAATGTATTTGGCCGGATTTCCGTAGGTCAGTTGTTGTTTTCACTTAAAATCGTGTCCATTTTAAACAAAAGAGAGACCCTTTGAGTGGTACCGGCCACACCGTGCCTCGGATTGAGGTGGGGTTGACTCGTACACGTCACCAAGGACCCGTGGATCGTTCTCCTAAAGGATCAACACAATCCGAATGCGTTTGGTCGGATTTCCGTAGGTCAGTTTTTGTTTTCACTTAAAATCGTGTCCATTTTAAACAAAATAGAGACCATTTGAGTGGTACCGGTCACACCGTGCCTCGGATTGAGGCGAGATTGACTCGTACACGTCACCAAGGACCCTTGGATCGTTCTTCTAAAGGATCAACATAATCCGAATGCTTTTGGTCGAATTTTCATAGGTCAGTTGTTGTTTTCACTTAAAATTGTGTCTATTTTTAACAAAAGAGAGACCCTTTGAGTGGTACCGGCCACACCGTGTCTCAGATTGAGGCGGGGTTGACTCGTACACGTCACAAAGGACCAGTGGATCATTCTTATAAAATATCAAGGCAATCTGAATGCGTTTGGTCAGAATTTCATAGGTCAGTTGTTGTTTTCAATTAAAATTGTGTCCATTTTAAACAAAAGAGAGACTCTTTGAGTGATAGCGGTCACATCGTGCCTCGGATTGAGGCGGGGATGACTCGTACACGTCACAAAGGACCCGTGGATCGTTTTCCTAAAGGATCAACACAATCCGAATGCGTTTGTTCAGATTTTCGTAGGTCAGTTGTTGTTTTCACTTGAAATCATGTCCATTTTAAACAAAAGAGAGACCCTTTGAGTGGTACCGGCCACACCGTGCCTCAGATTGAGGCGGGGTTGACTCGTACATGTCACCAAGGACCCGTGGATCGTTCTTATAAAAGATCAAGGCAATCCGAATGCGTTTGGTCAGATTTTTGTAGGTCAGTTGTTGTTTTCACTTAAAATTGTGTCCATTTTAAACAAAAGAGAGACCCTTTGAGTGGTACCGGCCACACCGTGCCTCGGATTGAGGCGGGGTTGACTCGTACACGTCACCAAGGACCCGTAGATCGTTCTTATAAAAGATCAAGGCAATCCGAATGCGTTTGGTCGGATCGTCCTTTATCAGCGCTCAAATTTTAGCGCTGATACATAGAGTCTTTATCACCGCTTTTCTAGCACTGATAAAGGGTCGTTTTATCAGCGCTTCTTTAGCGCTGATACAGGGTAACCTTTATCAGCGGTTTTGCTTAGCGCTGATATAAGGGGGCGCTTCCCTTGCCCATTTTTGTAGTAGTGTAAAACATTGTTTAAAATGTATATAGTAGTGTTTTTCTATATATATCATGGGCGGACATTTCAGTATTCATGGTGTCACATTAGATGTATATAGCATTGTTTGAAATTATAGGTTTTTGCTGGGTGTGTTGTCATATTAACACCACATTGCAGTCATCTATGCATTTATCAGCGCTGCGATTAACGTTTTTTAGCACTGTTAAAAGCCATTTTGTGTGTTGTTAAAGGGCATATGTGTAGTAGTGGCATAGTGCTTGAAATAAAAATTTGGGTACAACCGCGAAAGCGGCACACACATAAGGAAGAAAATTACATGTAAATCACAAGCCCGGGGACTTGACCCCGCGACCTGCCCCTCACCCCCCAAGCCCTTACCACCCCACCACCAACGGTGGGGCATAGTGCTTGAAATAAAACTTATATGGATAATGATCAAATTTTCAGACCTTAGTTTAGATTTGGTGATTGTGGGAACTATGAGATTGGATGGCATGCGTCAGATGGAACTTATCGATGACATGGGAAAAGTGATTTAAGAGGGTGGAGATAGTGGGTTATACCACTTGCATGAAACAAATGTTTGGGTAGAGTGAGGATAATGTTTGGACAAAACAAGGTTGGAACTATGAAGGTGATGGTTTTTGCTAGGATGTGGATGATTCTTGAGCGAGTTATATGTGTTTTTTGAATTTCATTATACCCATTTATGTAATCAAAGATTGGCCCATTGGTCCTATAATTTTTTGTAATTTTTTTTACAACCACAGAACAGGGTTTTATCAGCGCTAAAATAAAACCTTTATTAGCGCTAAAAAATATTAACAGTCAAGGCGTTATTAAAAAGGGAGTCCCTTTTATCAGCGCTAAAAAAACACTGATAAAAAATCTTTTTATCAGTGCTAAAAAAACACTGATAATTGAGACACTATTAAAAGGGGGCGCCCTTTTATCAGCACTAAAAAAATGCTGATAAATACCCCTTTTACCAGCGTTGGACTCCTACTCAACCCTGCCTACATGGCCTTACCTTTGCTGAGTTTCGAACTTAAGACCTCATCATGCGTCCGCGACTCTGCCACTCACCTATACTGTTTTGTCTTTCATTTTATGATATATCTATATATATATATATATATATATATATATCGTTATATTTTTTTTATCCATATATATATATATATTTAAATACACGCATAAAATTTGTTGTGTGTGTGTGTTTACAAATACATAAATATATATATTTATATACGTGTGTGCATCTATGAATATAATTATACATATTTATATTTATTTACGTATATTATATATTAATATTTATATACATATATTAGAATATGTAGATAAACATATATATGTTTGTCGATACACACACAAATATATATATATATATATATATATATATATATATATATATATATATATTATATACATTAATTGTATATGCATATGTATATAAATATTCATACATTTGTATTTTAAACAAAATGAGTATTATTTTTTATTTAGATAAGTTTAATATATTAGAATATGTAGACAAACATATATATGTTGGTCAATACACACACAAATATATTTATATATACATTAATTGTATATGTATATGTATATAAATATTCATACATTTGTATTTTAAATAAAATGGGTATTATTTTTTATTTAGATAAGTTTAATATACTGAGAAGTATATTTTATATGTAAATATGTTTAATTATTTATTTATAAAATTAATTTTTTATGGGTGAATATGTAAAAAATATGTATATATTGTTATATATTTGATTATAAATAACAGTACATTGTGAAAAATGATAAAATTTTAAAACTATAATATCAATATGAATATAAATACTGAAAATAAATTCAATCTCCACAAAAAAAAAAGGCAATATGACCCCCTTAAACGCGGCTAAAAAACCATCAAATGTTAAAAAATTAGGGTACCCCGACAAAAAACTTAGTTTTGGAGGCCTTTTAAATCTTTTTTGATCACGAAAAATGTGACAGAGGTTTACCTCTGTCATTGAGGGCGTAGAGCTCGTCGCATACTTCGATTTGACATGTGGTATAGCTCAAACAGACACCCGGATCAAAAGTTATGACTGTCTGAAGTTCGAGTTACGTTTTCAACTTATTTTCGATCTTTTATTATTATTATTATTTTTTTATATTCAAATTGTTATTAAATGACTATTACTCGATAAGAATTCGCAAATTATTAATTTAAAAAACATTTTTAATTATTTTATTAGTCATTTTCACCAATTATCTTATATATTAAGTGGAAATGTATGTTTAACTTTATCTAAAACATATTTAAAAAATATATATTATATTTATAACAGTATAAATATATTTATATATTAATATATTATTTTTAATGAAATATAATTTTTTAAAAAATATACTTTTATCAGCGCTTGTAAAAAAGCGGTGATAATGAGAAGTTTTTATCAGCGCTTTTAAAAAAGGGCTGATAAAGAGGTACCTTTATCATCGTTTTTTTTAGAATCGCTGATAAATGGATACCTTTATCAGCGTTTTTTTTACGTTATTAAAAAATGACGTTACGAAAACCCGTTTTTATGGTATTGTTTATTTTAATAACTTATGAGTTCCGTTACCCATATATCAGGTCGTTTATTATTATTATTATTATTATTTGCATGCAAACCCATAGGCGACTGACTACGATTTGGGGTCTAATACTCGACGGTGGCAAATTTGTCGAGCTCCGCGGATGTGGGTCAGCTCTCCGAGATGGATGATGGACTGATCCGATTAGAGCCGATGGTGCGTGCGTTTTCTTACGACATGGACCTTAAATAATAGTGTCAATTATTATTTGTATTAAATTGGATCAGATTTGAGCCGTACTCGGACCATTCCCGGGCCCGTCGGGCGTTCGTGGGTGGGCGGTGGGCCAATTTTACAACTCGACGTAACGACTCCCTATCAAAATAAGAAAGACGATATCGTGTTCTTCCCCGCCCACCGGATTTCTCCGGGCCGCTATCATTTCCTAGGGCTAGTTCTTGGAGTATAAGGGGCGACGATCCGATCTTTCGTTGTTTCTGGCAGGGTTTCTCTCTGGGGGCATTATGGAGGTCGAGCTTCGCGGGTCGAATTTGTCGGTCGCCGTTGGAGACAGCGTCGGAAGAGGAAAGGGAGTGGTGGATCGGGTTCGGATGAAGAGGAGATCCTTGCAGGCCGTCCTTGAACAGTGCCAGATGGCGCTCGAATTGTTCAGTAACGGCGAAGACGCGGACCAAAATGATGACGCTGACGATATCGCGGAGTTCAGCAAAGAAGAACGAGCCACAGACGATGACTCCTTGGCTGGAACCAGTGATAGGGAGACAGACGAGGTAAGCAGGTTACTGGAGCTGTAGATCTTGGTTTCTTCCGTGGGATAGAATTTAAGCTGTTAAATCGGCGTGTTAGTTCAGGCGGTAATCTGAATTACATGCTTGTTTTTGTCTTGTGGCGGGGTAAGGTAATGAATTGTTTGCA
This sequence comes from Viscum album, assembly GCA_963277665.1. Classification (NCBI taxonomy): domain Eukaryota; kingdom Viridiplantae; phylum Streptophyta; class Magnoliopsida; order Santalales; family Viscaceae; genus Viscum; species Viscum album. Next base: position 564,510,511 of record OY728120.1, on the reverse strand, counting down.
TAATTGCTGTTATCTTTTTTGTTCGCTGACGAATGAAAATTGACGATTGAAAATTGAAAACCTATCTTCAATCGTCGTTACAGTGTTCTTGATCAATACATCGTATCAATACAATGTGAATCTACGAGAATTAGTAGACCGAATGTTAGCAGGCTTGAGAATGTATACCCCTCCCGTTAAGTTTGTCAAGGTCTCAACCACCAGTTGACTGGTATTGTGGTTGCAGAACTTGTAAATGCCAGATGTTCTGTATTCGTTGGGATAAGTTTGTGTATTTTTCCTATGAGAATAAAACGAGTAAATATGCTGGTATTTTTTTTGTTGGCTTATTTAGGATCACTTGATTATTCTTGTACAATAAAACAGGATATGCGATGTTTAGTCAACGAATGGACATGTTTGTCAGCCCATCTCTCTGTGGCAAGCATTCAGTCCATGACTCATCAATTGCACACAAAACACATCAGATGCAATTTTAATTTTATTAATTTTTTAAGCAGTATTAAGTTCAAACATCATGTCATTTAGCAGAGGAGACAACCTCAAATTAACACAAACAAAATCTGCATCGATTTCACAAATTGTTTTGTGTGATTGTAACTTCTCATTGATTAAATTATTAAGAAACATAAAAAATCTCACTAGAAAATGTCAATATGCATGAGAAACTCAGTGTTTACCGAGTGATTGCATGACCAAGCAGTCATGGACTAGTTAAAAATCTGGAGAAACATCCAATGGGACACCTTGCTTATTATATGCAACACTAATAATATCATTTCATACACAAAACCATGTGAAGCATTCCTATCTCCTAATGCATATTGGTGGGAAATGACGAACACACACACACATCTATATTTTCTGTTGTTGAGTTGAGCTAATGGTGTTATTTTGTTCACAATTGCAGTTGTGTGATCTAATCAGATCCAGGGTTGGCGGAATTGAATTTCTTGAAAGGCTAGAAACTGCCCATCTGTCCATGACCCAAGGAATCGGTGGTATGTGTTTTAAGGATAACTGAAACGGTATATCAAATTATTTGCCTGTTCTGTTTGACATGCCACTGATTAATGCCTGCCTTGGCACAAAGGTGCATTAGTATTTACTTATGGTTGCTTAGATAATTGAATGATGTTCTTCTTTCAACTGAGACTCTGACAAATTCCTTTGCTGCAGCAGAAGAAAGTAGTTCCTGGGATGTGGTGAGTGAAAATGACCTTTGGGATGGAGACTATTTTGACACAGACATGGATGATTATGTCTTCATCCGGCAAGAAGATGTAGTTGACTGCATTGCTTCCTTCATGGCTGCTTGTCTCTTGTCACTCAAACAAGCGAAGGTGTGCAAAGTTTCAAAGTTTTTCTGAATTTTGAATTCCAATTGTTCGAAGCTGTTCGTTTTTGTCTTGCAGGAATTAACCCCTAATCAACTTCAGGAAGGTTAGTGTGAATATGATCATCGTCTTTCATTTTGGCCGGGTTGGATTTAGTATTCCAATAGATTTTCAATTTGGGACCATAAAAAATGAAATCTTTAACATTCTCTGAGCCATGTTGCAGCTCTGAGCCGGACATTCTCGGAAAAGAAGAAGAAGGGAAAACTTAGGAAGGCCTGGGATGGAAGCAAAGTTATTTATAATGTTGCATCCTGGGGGGCAACTGCTATTGGGTTAGTTCCTCTTGCTTATTTCAGTCACAAACTTAAATGTGTAGGTCTCTTGAGATATGAATTCTATTAATTTAGCAAAGGTATAGTAGTTATTTTTTGTGGTGTTGCCCCAAAACAGGATATATCAGAACCCAGTGGTGCTGAGAGCCGCATCCGTTGCTTTCTGGACTTCTTGCGACGTTGTTTCCAAACTTTTCTGATGGTAATTCAGTGGGCATTTCCTGTAAAACATTCAATTCCCCTATGTTAAATTTAGCAGGCATTATTGTTTGGTGGCAATGTTAATTCATTTATGTTTGTATTACATTTTTATTCTGAGTATATTACAAATCAAATTTATATGCAATTTATTTCTACATATCACAAATTAATCAATGATCATGTTCTGATTTTTTATTTTATATTTATAAAAATGTATTTTCAAACATTTTGGGCACATTGCACGCCAAATGGACGTGGGATTCATTTCTATATGTCAATGGTTAATCAACAATTGTTTTTCTAAATTTTCATAGCAATTTGAAAATTTATTTCATTTATGTTTGTATTACATTTTTATTCTGAGTATATTACAAATCAAATTTATATGCAATTTATTTCTACATATCACAAATTAATCAATGATCATGTTCTGATTTTTTATTTTATATTTATAAAAATGTATTTTCAAACATTTTGGGCACATTGCACGCCAAATGGACGTGGGATTCATTTCTATATGTCAATGGTTGATCAACAATTGTTTTTCTAAATTTTCATAGCAATTTGAACTCGTTTTATTGGTTTTGAATGTTTTTAACTTGAAAATGAGTTATAAAAATTTACTTTCAATCATTCTGTTTATAACTCATCCTGGATTGATGTATGGTTATTTTCTGTGCGATACAATTTAATCGATAATTATTGTCCTAAACTTCCATGACAATCCAATCATGTTTGATTTTAATCGTTTGATGCATTTTTTGAACTTGGAAATTAGTTTTAATTGCAAAAATTTGATTTCAATAATTTCAGTCAGCTTTTCATATTGGATTGATGATCACATGTTAATTGATTACCATTATTTTACATTTTCATGATAATTTAAGCTCGTTTACTCTTGATTGTTTGATGCATGTTTTGAACATGTTAAAATAATAATGATTCCTCAAATGTGCTTTCGAGGCAAATGACGTGTAGTTTAAATTGATATGATCGTTGCTCTAGATTTTTATGACAGTCCAATCTTGTTTGTTCAATTTTGATTATTTGATGCACGTTTTAACTCAACAAATTTACAATTCTAAAAATGCAATTTTGATTATTTAATTTACAATTCTAAAAATGCAATTTTGATTATTTTAGACACTTCATATCAAATTAGCATGCACTTTGTTTCTACATGTCATAAAGTAATTGACCATCATTGTCATCAATTTTCATGATTGTTTTCTTGGTTTGATCATTTGACACATCTTTTAATTAAGAAGTTATAATTTTAAAAATGCATATTAAATTATTTCTGTTTTATCAAAGTTTTTTCCTGTTACAAATTAATCGACGATGATTCTAGATTTTCACTGTAATTCGAAATTTGTTATTTTCAATTTTGATTGTTTTATGCATATTTTGAACTTAAAATGTTATAATTTTTAAAACGGAGTTTTAATCTTTTCAGACACATCACTCGCTGTATTAATGTGCGATTTATTTCTTAAGCTCGCAATTTAATCAACGATCAAAAAAAGCACTTTTGATCATTTCAGGACAATTCAAGCTTGATTGTTCAGTTTTAATTATTTGATGCTTGTTTTGAACTTAAGAGCTATAATTCTAAAAATTCATTTTCAATCATTTCGGACATATTGTACATTTGATTGATGTGCAATTCATTTTTACACTTAATGCTTTCATCACACTTTGAGCTCGTTTGCTCGATTTTGATATTTTGATACATGGTTTAAAATTTTAATGTTGCAAGTCTAAAAATCTATTTTTGATCATTCTAGCTACATCACATGTTAGATTGATGTGATATTTCTTACAAATCACAAACAGTTTTTGATCATTTTTGAATTGAGAAAAAATTTTAATTGTAAAAATTTACATTTGATCATTTCAACTACATTGCATATCAAATTGATTGGTAGTTCAATATTATGTCACAAATTAATCAATGATCGTTGTCTTGCATTTTCATGATAATTTGAACTCGTTTGCTCAATTCTGTTCATTTGATGCGCGTTCTAAAGTTAAAAAAATAATTGTAATTCTATAAATGAACTTTTGATCATTTTGAGCATAGAACACATTAGATTTATGTGTGGTTTGTTCTTATATATTACAAATTAATCGACAATCGTTTTCATATATTTTCACAGTAATTCGAACTCACATGTTCAATTTTAAACCTTTGATTCACATTTTAACTCAAAATGATTATAATTCTAAAAAGGTATTTTTGATCATTCCAGACACATCACATGTCAAATTGATGCGTGGTTCGTTCCTACGAGTTAATGACATGTGCCCTATACTGCATAATAATATGTATCGATGAACTTGAACCCACTTGGCATTGTCCATATCAAATAACGTTCCTTCTCAAATTGGGATTTCATTAATTTGGAAGGCTTGATCTAATTTTGTTTTTATTAGGACCTATCGAGGGTGGGGGTATTAGTGTATGGTGATATAAAACTTTCCCTTTCAAATGATCTTGTCCTCTAGTTAGAACATTCTTTCTTCCTTTTGATGTAAGTAAACAAGAAGAAACATGAGAGACAATTTTACTCAGTTCACACAATGCGGGTTATGTCTTGATGATGTGTTGGTGTATCAAAATTCACTAGCTCAACGCTTTATAGATTTTGAGTGAATTCACTATCCCTCATGATTTATGACTTACAATGAAATCCCATTGATCTTTAACAAGTTTTAGTGCACTACCTATTATAGGCGATGAACTAATACCATTTATCAATGTAATAAAGAAGAGTACACCATTAGATTAGGTGCATCAACATGTTGATTCATCTTCACATATCAATAAATGCAAGACTTCACCATGATTATCATTTCCTTTATTTTTGATGGTCAAGAACACATTAAAATTCCTCTCCATGTTGAGCTTTTCACCTTTTCAAGATCTTTATGTTTTTTCAATCTACTTGAGTTAATTATCTATATATGATATACCATCAGTCCAACATGCGACAATACATAATCAGTTATTTTCCCAGATAATACCATGGATTGTTCAAGTAGGGACTGAGGTGGGTAAATTGACTATTATAAAAATTAAAGCAAATAAAATAGAAAAGCAAAGAACACAAAATTTTAGTGGTTTGGATACTAAGTTCCTTTCCACTCTTCACAATCTTTCTTAACTCGTTGAGAGACGTGGATTGCACTAATGGAGACATAAACAATGTCGTTTTACTTTTTGTTTAGGTAGCATAACCAATTACAAACCATACCTTTTATGTAGGTATAACCCAAATACAAGACATTGCTTTTGTAGGGGAAAAACATAAAAAAGTAAAAATGTAAATACAACAAAAATAAAGCATGAAATAATTACAACAACGAAGAACCATAAGAAAAATGATATAGCTCGCTGACGATTCTAACTTTTTAGCACGTCAGTAAATATGTCCAAAGATTCAAAGTGTCTAGATTAAATGTGACAGTAGCAATATAAGATTTTCAGTTTCACTAAGTAACCATTTGGTCTTATTTCTTCTTACTTTATAATCAATCCACTTGCAACAATTGCCTTCTTTAGGTTTCCAAAATGGAGAGTTTCCTTTTGATTATAATGTTATAACTCTCATTGTTTCCATAAAGTGCACTAGTCATTGTGATATTGGATCAAACTCACTCCATGCGTGATTGATTAATATAGCGTTGCACGTGACATTGTTCTATGAGAATTCAAAGTAAAGCATTAAGTGAAGTTCACTCTCTTATGGTGATTTAAAGTATGAAGTTATCCCTTCAATGTTGTGTTGTGTTGAGTTATGGAAGTGTATTATGCTATGATGTTATTCTTCCTTGCATAATTAATACGACATCGGCGTATGTTCGCCACCTATGTTGGCTTGTTTGCACAACGATCCCACTTTCATTGTTTGTACTATTGAAAGTGGGTGCCCTAGACCCAATTTATGTATGTACTTTGATTTCCGTTTCATGTATACATTTTGATATATACAAGCGTTTATCTTACCAGAATAGTGTTTATACTTCCACATCCACTATATTTATGGCAATGCCCTTAGATTACATGTCATATCAAAAGGTTATACCAGTTCCCAAGCTATAATGAGAACTTAGAGATATCATGATAGTAATATTAAAGTAATGACTTATAGTCCAGATACATCATTCTGACATGACACAGATGATGCGTGACCATCAGGTGCTGGAGACTCATAAGCATTTTGACTTCTTCTCATGATATTTTCACTTGGTGATCTATAGTAGGTGAGATCATGAGGACATATATGCCAATAGGAACATCATATGTTTTAGGTGTCATTGGTTGTTCCTATCTATGAACATGTGTATTGGTCTCTTGACTTGAGATCGTTATCAATGTGTGTTCCATTTGATCGCGTACTTTGATGCAAGACAAAAACCATGACATTGAAGTCGTGGTGTGGTAGCTTGTGCTGGGCGCGTCTTTGGTGGCATGACATTGGTTGAATGATCAAAATAGAAATTTTCGCTCTCGAGTTGAGGAAGTGATATCTCGGGCCTAGTTGTTCAGGATGGTAGTATCTTCATTAAATCCATGACCATGACAATTGAAGGTAAGTTCGTCTAGTTAGATCAAAAAATAATAAATCAAGAATTGATGATGTCATAAGTTTTGCATCCCGCTTTATGAGATATCGTGAGACAAAGAGATTATATTACACAATGTATGTTCGTATGATGGTTGTAGTTGTTATGACTATCCGTTATCTCTTTAGGGTCCTTGATGTGTTGCTAGACTCTGCTCCTGGCATGTGAATGATATTCACTACTATCGAGATAAGGGTTCATAGGGTCACACATAATATCATATTTGTTGGAAAAAATCCCTCATGGTGGTGCTTTTGGATTGATTGTGTTTGTTGACAAGTTTTGAGGTTGTTGATGAAGGCTAGTTGTCAAAGGAGGTGTGAAGATTGAATGTGAATGTCTGATATCATGGAGCACAAATGTCTGAACTAATCTCATGAAGCACGAATGTCTGAACTGATCTCACAGAATGTGTTTGTTAGAGGATCTCAGGGAGTGATCATGTGAAGTGCATGAAGACAAAGAAGCTGGAAATGATAGAGATATCACGCGGTTGTTAAAAATCAAGTGACTGCATGATTGTCTTTGGATCTCACAATGGGATATCACGAAGTACTTGAAGAAAATGTCGTTGAAACTGCATGATTATCATTCGATCTCACAACGGAGTAATGTGAAGCGATGGAATAAAATGGCTATGGCCACGTGATTGTCTTTGGATCTCGCAATGAGATCACATGAAGCGCCTGAAGACAATGACGATGATCATGAAAAGCCCTTGTGACATGCAATAAGCGATCACGTGGAGCAATCATGCAAAGTGTGTCAAGAGGATTGCTGAGGCAGTGTAGCAGATGGCTAACTGCAATATGTGGAGTTAAGGTGGTGGATTTATGCCTATAAATACCCCTAACCCATCCTTAAGAAGTTAAGAAGTTTTCTTAAGTGGTTTGATATGAAGTAAAAGTATTTCACATGACCTGAACAAAGTCATGCGTTGGAGTCTTGCGATCCACGTAATTAGTAGAAAGTATTATGAAAGGATCTCGTGAAGAGTCTTGTGAAGTGAAGTATGCACTGGGTGTTTGTGTGCATAAGAAAACATGTTGATATCACATGATCCACGTGAACTGGATAAGGTCATATGATCCATGTGATCTGAACAAGGTCTCACGATCCACATGATCTGAATAGGGTCTCGTGATCTACATGATAGGCGAAGGTCTCGTGAAAGGGTCTTATAAAGGGTGTTATGCACCGGGCATAGGCAGATTGATCAGAGTCACGATATCCGCATGAACAGAACATAGTTTCGTGGTGGAGTTACACAATCTGCGTGATCTGAAGGGAGACTCACGAAGGGGTCTTGTAGAGGAATATTGTGCAAAGGTGGTTTCCATCTCATTGATGAAAGAAGAGAATAAAGACACACACAAGTGTGAATAGACTCAGAAATGATTGTAAGAAGAGTCTATTGGGGGAGTTGTGCGTTCACTTCAGAGAGAGAGAGAGCAGTGAGATTTCAAATTATGAATGGTTGTAAACCAGGAGGGACAATGAGTCTGCTCTGAACTTTGTAACAATAGTGAGATTTAGTGGATTTGGTACATCATCACATTTCCTTTATATGATCCTTGGACATAGCCCACTAAGGGTGAACCAAGTAAAATTGCTGTGTCCTATGCGTGTTTTAATTTCCATTTATATTGTGCAAAAAAAGGGAGAGAAGGGAGTTTTATCTAATGACGAAACAATATCTGAAAAGATATTCATTTTAATATGTCATACCCTGATTCACCCCATCTCTCAAGGCATTTAACCTAGTTGGGATAATAATTGGTATCATAGGGAGGTTAAAATCAGTGTTTCTCTCTCAGTGGTTTCAATGGAGGTTGTTAATCACAAATGGATTCCAATCTTCAATGAAATCAATTTCCAGTTGTAGAAGAATCAGATGCAACACTACTTTAGATCATTAGGTATGGATGTATTTACAACTGCGATGTATGGTATTTCTGCTAGTGTGGATAGTGGAGTTTTATCAAAAGCATACTTAATAGAATTGGATGCTGATGCCAAAGGAATCAATGTATTAGGAGGAGCTTTATCAAACATAATCTACACGAAGGTGATGTCATGTAAGTCAATGCATGCCATGTAGGAAAAACTGCTAAATATTTATGAAGGTGATTCAAAAGTCAAAGAATCAAAATTACAGGTTCTATGGAAAAAATATGAGGATATGAGAATTCACCCCAATGAGTTTTTTGATACATTCTTTTATTGTGTAAATGTTGTCGTAGAATACATGTGTGGTCTCAGAGAAATTCTTAAAGATGTAAAGTTCGTTAAGCACATCTTGAGAAGACTTCCACCTCGGTTCAATCCAAAAGTCTCTGTACTGGAAGATAAAGATCCAAATGAGCTATCATTAGATAGCTTACACTATACTCTTGTCACATATGAGATGAGAAATGATGATAATGAGTCTGTGGAAAAAGGGAAATCTAAAGAGGTGGCTTTAAAGGCCACAAAGAAGATCACCGTAGAGTATGGTCAGGAAGAAGAAGAGGTGAATAAGGTCATGCCATTCTTTTCCTCAAATATATGAAGAGGAAAAGGAAAGTTCAAAGGGAAACTTCCTCTAGAATTCTTCCAATGTGGAAAGGTTAGACATCTTGTAGTAAATTGCCCCCAAAAGTTCCAAGATGATGATGAGGATGAACTCGAAATTCCCTTGAAAAATTATCCAACCTATGTGAAAGGTAAGAAAAATGGGAAGCAAAATTTATTCAAGAAAATGAATCTTCTTTCATAAGAGAATGAAAATTCTAAAGAAATTGAGGTAGAAGAAATAAAATACTGTATGGACCATGAAGAAGATGCTATGTTGGCAGTTATGGGTAATCCCCAGTCAATGGAAGAAAGTGATGGTGATGAAGGATAATTAGAAGGAAGAGTTGACCTTTAGGTTGAATTAGAAGTTTTTCTTGAGGAAATAGATGTTTGGAGAGAAAAAAAAAGAAATCCAATAGGGTGGTTCATGACTCCAAAATCTATATGCAGTAAGAAGAAGAGAACTCTGAGATGAAGGCTAAAATTGAAAATCTTAGATCTAAAAAACTAGATAACTCAAAGAAAGTAGTTGAGTTTAAACTCAAGGTTGAAGAACAAACAAATATTATCGATGGTCTGACTAACACAATAACATATCAAGTTAAATGTATTGAAGAAATTGAGGAGTAAGTTTTCATCCTATGAAGAAAGGTGAAGGATCAAGAGAAACTCTTGGATCCTTATATGATTTTGGGAAAGAAGGTTCCATAGGCAACATAAAAAGTGAAATTACAATTCTAAGATCCAGAAAAATAGTCAAGGGAATGTCTAGAGAAGAATATTTCATATCAGAATGAAACTAATATAATGAGAGTTAATCGTAAACAGAAAGCAGTAATGGTTGACGTCAGACCACAAGCTCCCACTCTAAGGTTGAATATTGATTTGGGTATGAATCGGAATCAGAAGATTCAGAGAAATCAAGGGACAATCAATGGTGCAGAAATGATGCACATGAAAACACCTCATATCAAGTGTTATTGTTGTGGAAAGACGGGGCATTCTCAAAATTTATGTTCCATACCCAAGATGTATCAATAATAGAAAATACAATAGAGACAACCAAACAGAGTTTAGTATTCCATGAATTCCTTTGATGATCATTGTTTTTGGTGCGTAGGATTCAGACACATGGCTTGATATTACTCGTCAACAATGTAGAGGAAGGTACTAAAGCAAACCCAAAAAATTTCATACAACACCCCAAGGGAACATAAAATGATCTAATAATGAAAAATCAATTTGTAGATTTTCAATATGAGGTTGAACCATCATACTAAAAAGAAGATTAAGAACATTAGTTAGCATCAAGTATGAAGTCAAAGGCATGGATCAAAAAGAAAAGAGCCGAGCTGGTAGTGGTTGCACAGATTGCTTTCAAAGCATCAGATCACACTGGAATATGGATTATTGATATTGGATGCATCTCTCATATGATAGGAAATAAGAATATGGTGATATGAATTATGTAATACAAGGAATTTTTCATAATATTTGGAAATGATGAAGGCTTGAAGATCATAGGCTCGGGGAAATCCAAGTTTAGGGGAAAAGAAATGACATGTGTAGATGTCTTGGTTATTTAATGTCCCAGTCACAATTTTATAAGTGTTAGTCAATTGTGCGACTTAGGAGATTCTATAAAATTTAACAAAAAGTTGTGTATCATCAAGGGAAAATATGAAGTAGTTGTTTTTCAAGGAAATCACATGAAGGGGAATCTCTACCTTGTGAGTGGAGAATAAGACATATGTTTCCTATCTAAGGAATAAGAAAACCATATGTGGCATAGGTTTCTTGAACATCTAAGCCAATCATCCTTGGAAAATTTGGTAAAATGTGATGATGCTTGAGATCTCCCTAAGTTATCATGTGATCGTACTCAATCATGTGATACTTGCCAACACGGGAAGATTACTCATAAGACATATAAGGAAAAATATCAAAGGTCAATAAAAGTTCTTGAACTAGTTCATATTGATGTATGTGGACCTATTTCACTAAGAGATATTTATGGGAAGAGATATTATGTCCTTTCCATTATCAATTTCAGTAGAATGGCTATAAGGAACCAACCTTAAACATTACATAATCTAGTTAATTCAACTAGAATAAAATTATTACATTTCCAAAGATCTATTCAATTTAGAGTTTTAGATAATTAAGACATAATAAATATAAATACACAAGCATACAAATTGGATACTACTAAAAAATATCCATTTCTTCCATAATACAAAAGTTTTTAATAAAACATGATTTCTTTTCATGAAACTTTTTCATGACGTTCATCTTGGATTCTTATTTTCTCTTACCAATCCTTAAACCCTATGAAAAATATTTAAAAACTTGGGATGAGCACAAAAAATCACAGTAAGAGACATAAAAGAGAAAGGAACCATTAGTCCATGAATTCTTATAAACATATGGAATCATTTTCATAATATATACTTCTCACCCTTAAATTATCAGATACTTTGTGAAAACATGAGATTTCCATAAAACATAGAAAACATAAATAAAACTATATAGGTAATTTTTTACATTAATTACTTAATATTTTAACCCTCATGGATACCATATGATTTGTAACCTGCATGAATACCTTATAATGTAACCCTCATGACTACCTTATGATGTAACCCTCATGGATACCTTATGGTGTAACCATTGCAGTTATTCTTGGAGTAACCATTACGATTAACCTCCAACATAAACATACCTAATGCATTAGAGGGAGATATAGGTCCCACCCTTCATCACAAAAAATTCCAAAGAACCAAAACATATTCATAAAACAATAATACTTTCATAAAAACATTCCTTTTGAATTTTGTAAAAATAGAAATTTAAAAGATGATTTTTAAAGAAAAGTCCCTTAATTCAGGTTTGTCTTACTTCAAACATGTTCAAACATATTGTATAATGGTTTAAATAGTGTTATTAATTTATTACATAACTATAACCATGTTTATAATACATTATATGACCATATTATAACAACTTTCCAACCATTTATTAATAACATTTTCTTATTTCTATTGTTTTAGGTGCTTTCTTTTCATGGGTTCCATGGTCGGTTCATTATGGGTTTTCTTGTCGAATGGAAGAAAAAATAAAAAAGTGGAAATAAATGATATTAATATGTTTCCTGAATTTTAAATGATGCCATATATCATTTTTTTTGATATTAGGATGAATCATTAGATAAAACATCAATGAAAATGATTTAGTTTATTTTGGCGGTTTTTACGACCATCATGAACTTATATCATTTTATTTAATATCATGTTTATATATTGGTTCCAAAATATTATATAACTTATAATATGTATAATAAAATCTTATTTAACCATAATAATGGTTTTATGACCAGCCTTGAAGGCGGTAATGGAAAATGAAAGCGTATCGTCCATGATGACGGTAAATCGACACATCACGGATGATGTTCTCATTTTTAGAATAAAAGGGAGAGGAGAAGGAATTTGATGATTAATTTTTCCATAAACATGATAAAATTAAAGTATATATAAGATAATTTAGTTTTCATGCCACTTGGATAATTGGAGGTGAGGATAGAATAAGAAAAGAAAAGAAATTTAAAAGAAAATAATAGAAAAAGAAATATAATTTTACCTCTTGAATTCTTCTCCTTGAGAACCACCTTAAGGCATCCGATTTTGGCCTTTTGGTGAGACCAAAAGGTCTTGGATGTGGAGAAGAGTATTTATAATTAAATTGAGAAGAAATTAAACAAGCTACAAGGCTTTGAGGTGTGAGGATAAGAGGTGGTGAGGGGTGATATTTATAGTGGAGGAGATAATGTTTTTTGATTATTTTATTAATTAGTTTATTATTTTGGCTCAAGACTATGAATAGTTTGAGAATTATCACTAAATATATTAAAATAATGAAGGTGAGTTTGATATTATGTGCTTACATCATCCATACATCATACATGACTCAATAATTCATGTATTTAGCTTATACTGTAAATTATCGTATTTCACTAGTCACAAAATTCAAGTATTTTAGAAAAATCTCAAAAATTCACCCTAACTATTTTTCAATGTGTAGAATTAAAAAATGAACTCCATTTTTTGAAAATAATTTTCTAAATATGAGAAATTTAAATTTTAATTAAAATCATAATTTATTCGAAAAATACCAATTTTAAAACTATAACTGATTTTATAACACTTTGAAAAATTAATCAAGGTTTCATAAAATTATATTATAATAATAATAAAATAAAATATTAATTTATGAATATATTTTATGAGAATAAATTTTCTTTTAAATCATTAAATTAATTATAAAATTATAAATAAACATTTATGTTTTATAAAAATACCAACACTTAATTTATCATTTTCAAAACATTTATTTACTTATTCCATGATATAAATATATCATATTTTTCACTTATAAGATACATAAATTTTATTTATACTTTCATAGGTTAGGTTACTATTTTATTAGTATAGATTCTTTAATTTCTATAAACACCACTTATTTCATTATACATTTATAATGAATTTAAATATTTAATTCCAGAATGAAAACAAATTATTTTGTAAGTACCTGGGTTGTTACATTCCCCCCCTTTTGAAAATTGCATCCTCATAATTTTTTTATTCACTTATTAAATAAGCGAGGATACCTTTCCCTCATAGTATTTTTAGATTCCCATGTTGCTTCTTCAACTATGTGCTTTCTCCGCAAAACCTCAACCTGGTGAATTACCTTATTCCACAATACTTGATCTCTACTATCAAGAATTTGAATAATATTTTCTTCATAACAAAGGTTCTCTTCCAACTGAACTAATTCTAGGCTCAAAACATGAGATGAATCTGGCACATAATTTCTCAACATTGAAATATAAAAAACATTGTGAACCTGAGATAAACTTAGGGGAAAAGATACTTAGTAGGAAATTGGTCCAAATTTCTCTAGGATTTCATAGGGTCTAATGAACTGTGGAATCAACTTTCACTTCTTTCCAAAATGCATCACACTTTTCCATAGAGAAACTTTGATAACGACATAATCACCTACCTCAAAAGAAAGATCCTTCCTCCGGTTATCTGTATAACTTTTATACCTTCTCTAAGTTGTCCTCATATGTTTCTGGATCATCTTTACTTTCTCAGCCACTTACTCTACTAATTATGGTCCCATAAACTTACTTTCCCCAACTTCATCCCAAAATGATGGAGTTTGACACCGCTTTCCATACAATGCCTTAAAAGATGCCATCCTCATATTAGAATGAAAACTGTTATTATAATAAAACTCAACTAAAAACATATTTTGTTCCCAACTTCCCTAGTAATTCATTGAACAAGATCAAATCATATCCTCCAATTTCTGAATAGTTTGCTCTGACTGTCCATCAGATTGAAGATGAAAGGTTATGATGAAATTTAATTCAGTTCCCAACAACTTCTGAAGGCCTTTCCAAAAGTTATAAGTGAACCTGAGATCATGGTCAGATACAATGGAGAGAGGAACTCCATGTAACCCAATAATCTCTTTGAGGTACTATCGAGAAATATGATTTAAAGACATAGTATCTTGAATAGGAAGAAATTGTGTAGATTTAGTCAATAGATCAATAATAACCCAAATTGCATTATTACCTTGAGAATAATTTGGAAGTCCCACCATGAATTTCATGGATATATTGTCTCATTTACACTCTAGAACATGAAAAAGATGAATCATACCCTTTAGTAGTTGTTGCTATGCTTTAACTTGTTGAAAAATCCAACATTTCATGGTAAAATCAGAAATATATCTTTTCATTCCATCCCACCAGTAATACTCCCAAAGGTCCTTATACATATTAGTGCTGAAAGGATGAACTGAAAAGGGAGAACTATGAGATTCACTTAATAACTATTTCTTCAATTGTGAATCAAAAGGAACACATAATCTCTTTTCAAATATCAAAAAAATATTTATCAATGTTAAATTATAGAAACATACCCATTTTCACTAATTATACCTTTTTATGTAACTCACGATCTTCCTTTTATGCTTGCTTAATTCTGTCTGAGAGAGACGACTACATTGACACCTGAAACAAAATAGAGGAATTTCCTACTCCAACAACTTCCAATACAAAATTCATCAAATCATTAACCAAGGGGTTATATTCTAGATGAAACATGGTTAATATAGCATGATGTTTTCGACTCAAGGCATCTTCCACTTTGTTTTCTTTTCCATGATGGTAATTGATCATGCAATCATAATCCTTTATTAGTTCCAACCATATTATCTGCCTCATGTTCAATGCATTCTGACTAAATATATACTTCAAACTTTTATGGTCAGTATATATTTCACATTTGGATCCATATAAATGATTCCTCCAAATTTTTAAAGAAAAAACAACAACAACTAATTCCAAGTTAGGGGTAGGATAATTTAACTCATGAGGTTTCAGTTGTCTTGAAGCATAAACAATTATCTGATCATTCTGCATCAGAACACAACCAAGTACCTTCAATGAAGCATCACTATAGATGAAAAATCACCAGTTTTGTAAGGTAGGGAAAAATTGGATTATTCACCAATATCCTCTTCAGTTCTTGAAAACAAACATAATATTCTTCTTTCCAAATAAATTTAACCCCTTTTCATGTTAACTTAGTTAACATTCTAGATAAACATGCAAATTTCTTAACAAATCATAATTAATATCCTACTAATCCAAGAAAACTATGAATCTCAGTAACATTTATAGGTCTTGGATATTCATCAAAAAATTTTGTTTTGATGGGATCAACTGTTATGCCATCCTTATTTACAACATTCCCAAGAAAATAAATATGTTTCAACCAAAAATCAAATTTTCTAAATTTCTTGTATAACTTATTTTCTTTAAGTGTTTGTAGAAAAATCCTTAGATATTTTTCATGACCCTCATAACTTTTTAAAAACACCATAATATCCTCAATAATAACAACAAAAAACTTATCCAAATATTCATAGAAGATTCTATTCATAAGATCTATAAATACACCAAGGAAATTTTTCAAACCAAAGGGCATAACAATAAAATCATAATGCCCATATTTAGTTCAGAACGTTGTTTTTGGAATGTCATCCTCCTTAAACTTCAACTGATGGCACTTGGATCTCAATTCAATCTTGGAAAAATACCGAGCTCCCTGGAGCTGATCAAACAAGTCATCGATATGAGGCCATAAATACTTATTCTTCTTAGTAATGTTATTCAAAGCTCTATAATCAATGTAAAACCTCATAGAACCATCTTTACTTTTAACAAACAAAATAGGGGAACCCCATGATGAAGTGCTAGGTTGAATGTAACCTTTATCAAGAAACTCCTGCAAATTCTTTTTTAATTCTAGAATTTCCACTTGATCCATTAGATAAGGGGGTTTTGAAATAGGCTTAGCATTAGTAACTAATTCAATAGTAAATTCAACTTCCCAATCAGGTATTACACCAGAAAACTCATCAAAAAAAACATTCAGGTATTCATTTACCATTAACACATCATTAATTTGAATAGTTACCTTGTTTTCAAAAATATGTATAAGATAACTTTCATTTCTATCCTTTAATAGTTTCTCATATTCCTGATATGTTACCGATGGTATAGGTTCATTCTTGTATAAAAACTAAAAATATTTCTGAAAAACAACTTCTTTGTCTCTACAATAAATCTTATCATGATAAAAAGAAAGCCATTCCATACCCATAATAATATCAAACTCTACTAAGGGTAAAACAATAAGGTTTGCAGGTAATGTCTTTCCACAGACAACAAAAAGATTCTTATATTGTCATTTTTCCTTAATATTCCCCATGGTGTTTTAACCATAAGATATTGTTTCATTTCTTGAGGTGAAATTTACAATTCTCCAAAAAATTCTCCAGAAATAAAGTAATGTGTACACTTCGTATCAAACAAGATATTAAAAAATATGAGTAAACAAAAAATGTACCCGACACAACTTCATTGGATGGCCTAAAATCTACTGAAGTAGTCAAAGGATTTCACCGAACCTTTCTGCTTATAATCTGGCTTCTTCCCATCATTCAGATATTTCTTTGGGTAGGCATTTTCATAATGACCCATCTCACCACATTTAAAACACTTTATAGTTTTCTTATTATAATTAAACATACCATCACTAAGATCTTTTACATTACAATATCAGGTCATATTTCCAAACTTACCACATCAGAAACACTTCCTAGATTTGTTAAGGCATTCCCTAGGATGGTTTTTATCACACTTCCCACAAACTAGAAACTGAATTTTCTTACCTTCATATTTCTTTGATTGACTGCTACCCATCACTTTCCATCTATACCTCTTCTTCTGATTATTTTCAAAGTACCCATGATCATCAGAAAACTCCATTTCTATCCTCTCAATAGATTTAACAAGTTTCTCATAACTTTTGAATTCATGGGAGGCCAAATCCATTTGGCATATGGCTTCAATATTGAGTAAAAATGATTGATTTTACTATCAAGATCCTAAATAAGATTTGGAGCATACCTTTACAATTAGGTGAAGTTTTCTTCATACACGACCACTGAATATTCCTCATTTTTTTTCAATTCAAGGAATTTATTTTCTATCCTAAGTCGAACCACCTTAGGAATATATTTTTTAAGGAAAATATTATTAAATTTATCCCATTCCAAGGATTCAATCTCTTCTCTATCTCTGATATTCTTAACCATTGAACACCACTGGCCAAATTCACCTTCAAAATGGTAAATAGAAAGACCAAACTTTTGATTATCTGAACACCCATGATATCAAATATCTTTTCAAGGGATTTGATCCACCATTTATCCTCCACTAGGTTAGAAGATCCACTGAAAGTAGGAGGGGTTTTCCTTATAAAATGTTCCACTATCATCATGTTCCTTTGTGGTAGATCTGGTTATTCACTTGCTTCGATTCCATCACCATTTATAGCCTAATTCAACTGATCCATCACTATCGCAAACTACTCGGTTCCAATTCCCACCATTCTGGGTTATATATTTGGAAAGATACCATCCTATAGGTTACTTCCTACTACAAATTACCTTCTTCAGTGGAAAACCATTCTGAACAAAAATATCTTAGATGAAGCAACACGATAATCTTAAAATTCTATATCCTTTCAAATTAACCATAGAGTAAAAATCATTTATGGAATTGTATTAACATCATCTTAACCCCTACATTTATCTAAACCGTGCTCTGATACCAACTATAAGGACACTGCCTTAAACATTACACAATCTAGTTAATTCAACTATAATACACTTATTACATTCCCAAATATCTTTTCAGTTTAGAGTTTTAGATAATTAAGAAATAATACATATCAATCCACAAGAATAAAAAGTGGATACTAAAAAAAGTATCCATTTATTCCATAATAAAAATGTTTTTAATAAAACATGAGTTCTTTTCATGAAAGTTTTTTCAGGATGTTCAACTTGGATTCTTCTTTTCTCTTACTAATACTTAAACCCTATGAAAAAAATTTAAAAACTTAGGATGAGCACAAAAAAGTTCAGCAAGGGACATAAAAGAGAAAGGAATAGTTTGTACATGAATGTTTATAAACATATGAAATCATCTTCACAAGATATACTTCTTACCCTTAAAGTATTATATACTTACTTTGTGAAAACATGATATTTCCATAAAACATAAAAACTATAAATAAAACAATATAGGTAAATTGGGGAATCAATTACTCAATATTATAACCCTCATGGATACCATATGATTTTTAACCATCATGGATACCTTACAATGTAACCCTCATGACTACCTTATGATGTAACCCTCATGGATGCCTTATCGTGTAACCATCACAGTTACACTTGGAGTAACCATTACGATTGACCTCCAACATAAACGTACCCAATGTAATAGAGGGAGATATTGTAACACCCCAAGATTTTCTAAAAATAAATTGAAATGAATGAAACTTTGTTTTAAGTAGATATTTATAACCATCCTTTAAACATAATTTTCCACTTCTATGTTTTGAATTTCAAAAAACGGTCATCTACAATTGTGTTCAGTAAGTTATTTAGAGTCTGACAGAACCAACTTGATTTTTTGGTGAATATTAACATACCCTTATGAATAGTAATATTAATAGTAATATGAACATAATTAATAATAAATTTTATTAATATTTTATTTTCTTAAGGCTTTAAGATAATGACATTTTGGTTAATTTTTCAATGTGATATAAAAATAGTTACAGTTTTAAAATTGTTAATTTTTGAATAAAGTATGATTTCATTAAAAAATTAAATTAATAATAGTTAGAAAATAATTTTCAAAAAATTTATTTTATTTTTTAATTCTATACATCGAAAAATGGTTAGGGTGCATTTTTGGGATTTTTCTATTTTTTTTGAATTTTCGATCAATAGTGAAATACGGTAAAATACCATATATTCAAATTATCAGTTAAATACCCTATTTATGATATCATAAGTGATTTAATACCACTTGGTTTGAACTCACATGCCATTATTACTATTTTGGATCACATGAATTAATACTATTCATAGTCTTGAGCAAAAATATTATAATAATGATTAAAATAATGTAAAATACCTCATCTCCTCCACTATAAATACCACCCTCATTTACCTCTTCCTCCCACACCTATCAAGCCTTGAGACATACCTAATTTCTGCCCAATACTCCTCCCAAGACTCTTCCCTACGTCTTAAAGCTACTGGTCTCACCAAAAGGACAAAACCAAAGGCCTTAAGAAAGATCTCAAGGAGAAGAGATCAAGAGGTAAACATCCTCTTTTGTTTTCTTTCTTTTCTTTAATTTTATGTTATTATTTTTAATTTTATTTGGATTATGTTGGTATATTTCATTCTATATCCCCCCTACTTCCCATATTATGTACTAATGATGATAGACCACTTTTCTCTCATCAAAATATTTTATGAAATTTTATACAGCGTCGTTTGGCTGCCAAATTTTCATAAGGGAATTATTAACCCGATTTCCATTCTTTGGGTTAACCTTATACTTAATTATTTATGTGGTATTAAAATTTTTTATGTGATGAATCCTGATTATATTATGTTTAATTATGTGTATTTACAGTGTATATACATATTCAATCCACTTTATTAAATCTCACTTGAATTATATGATATTTGTAAGGGGATTTTCTTTTAAAAATCTCTTTTAAAATTCTATTTTACAAAATTAAAAAGAAATGTTTTTATAAAATTATCCTTATTGTATAATTATGTTATGGTTCTTGGGCATTGTTTATGATAAAGGGTTGGACCTGTATTTCCCTCCAATGCATTGGGTATGTGTAAGTTGGAGGTCAGCTGTATGGTTACTCTAAGTGTAACTGCGATGATTACACCAATTGTAAGGTAGTCATGAGGGTTACAAATTATAATATAGCCGAGAGGGTTACAAAATTATGTAATTAATTCCCCAATATACCTTTATGGTTCTATTTATTTTATTATGTTTTGTTGGGATCTTGTGGAAATATCATGTTTCATAAAGTAGGTATATATGGGTGAAAAATATGTCTTTTGAAAACGTTTTCATACATTACAAGTACTCATGGAATAATGTGCTCTTTTCTTCTTTTTATATCCATTATTGAGATTTTTGTGCTCATCCCAAGTTTTTAAATGATTTTCACAGGTTATAAGGATGTGTAAGACAAAGAAACAAGCCAAGTTAAATGTTTGAAGAATTTTCAGTGAAATCATGTTTTATTTGAAAAGTTTTTATAGGAATGATTACCATTTTTATGGTATCCAATCTATATTAATGTGTAATGTCATGAATTTTTTATGTCCCTTTTCTCTAAATCTCTAAAATTTAAAAGATACTCAATGTGAAAGGAAGTTATTTCTTGACTAAATTCAAGATTATGTAATGTAATAAGGCCGGGTCCTTATAGTTGGCATCAAAGGATGGTTTAGATAACTTTAGGGGTTAGTGTGATATTAATAGAATACCATAAATTATTTGTACTCTATGATTAATTTGAAATTTTATAGCATTTAAATATTACCATGTTTCTTAAACTAAGATATGTTTGTTCAGAATGGTTGTCTTTAGAATAAACATGGAAGCTGAAGAGGAGAGGCACTGAAAACACGATATCCTTCCGAATACGTAGTCCGGAATGGTAGGGATTGGAACCGAGCAGTTTGTGATAGTAATAGCTCGGCTGACGCATGCAATAAATGGTGGTGCCATCCATGCAAGAGAACAACCAGAGGTACCACAACAGAACATGAAAATAGTGGAACATTTTATGAGACAAAAACCTCCTTCTTTCAATGGATCTTCTGAACCAGTAGTGGATGACGGATGTATTAAATCCCTTGAAAAGATATTTGATGTTATGGGATATTTAGATAATCAAAAGGTAAGTCTTTCCATTTATCATTTTGAAGGTGAAGCTGATCAGTGGTGGTTGATGGTAAATAATATTAGGGATAGAGAGGATATTGATTCCTTAGAGTGGGATGAATTTAAAATTCTTTTCCTTGAAAAATATTTTCCTAAGGTGGTGTGAATTAGGATGGAGAAGAAATTCCTTGAATTGAGGCAGAAAGAGGAAGATTCAGTGGCTATGTATGAAGCTAACTTCACTCGACTGACAAGGTATGCTCCAAATCTTATTCTAGATATTGATAGAAAAATCAACCAATTTTACTCAGGATTTATTCCAAGGTATCGAAGGGAGTTGGCCTCCTATGAATTAAAAAGTTATGAGAAACTTTTCCGATGTGCTGAGTGGGTAGAGATGCAGTTTTTTAATGATCATGTTCATTTTGGAAACAAGGAGAAGAAGAGGTCCAGATGGAAAGCGATGGGTAATAATCAACCAAATAAATCTGATGGTAAGAAAATCCAGTTTCCATTTTGTGAAAAGTGTGGAAAGAAGAAACCTGGGGAATGTCTTACCAAAAAATCGGAAGTGTTTTCGATGTGGTAAGTTTGAACATATGGCCTGAGATTATAATGAAAATGATCCTAAGACTAATCCTAATAATAAAACTGTTAAGTGTTTTAAATGTGGTGAGATGGGTCATTATGAAAATGTCTTCCCAAAGAGAGATCTAAATGATGCAAAGAAGCTAGACTATAAGCAGAAAGGTGTAGTGAGATCTTTTGTGACTACGTAAGAAGATATTGGGCCATCCAATGACGTTATATCAGGTAATTTGTTTTTTTAATCAGATTTTGCTAAGTTTTGTTCGATATGGGGTATACACATTCCTTTATTTCTGAGAAATTTTCTAATAAATTAGAAATATCACCTCAACAAATGAGACCGAAACTTATTGTTAAAACACTAGGGGGAAATATTATAGAAAAGAGGAATTATAAGAATCTTTATATTATGGTATATGGAAAGAATTTACTTGAAAACCTTGTTGTTTTTCCCTTAGTAGAGTTTGATGTCATTCTGGGAATGGATTGACTTTCTGTTTATCATGCTGATATTTACTATAGATCTAAAGAAGTTGTTTTCTAGAAATATTTTCAATTTTTATACAAGAATGAACCCATAAAATTGATAACATATCAGGAAGCTAAGAAAATGTTGAAAGATATAAATGAAATTTATCTTACTCATATTCTTGAAAACAAGGGAACTGTTCAGATTAATGACGTGCCAGTGGTAAATGAATACCTTGATGTTTTTCCTGATGAGTTACCTGGTCTCATACCTGATCGGGAAGTCAAATTCACAATTGAATTAGTTCCTAATGCTAATCCAATTTCAAAACCCCCATATATAATGGATCAAATGGAACTTATTGAATTGAAAAATCTGTTGCAGGATTTTCTTAATAAAGGCTTCATTCATCCTAGCACTTCACCATGGGGTGATCTTGTTTTTTTATTAAAAATAAATATAGTTCCATGAGACTTTTCATTGATTATAGAGCTTTGAATAACATCAATATTAAAAACAAGTATCCTTTTCCTCATATCGATGACTTGTTTGATCAGCTCTGGGGATCTTAGTACTTTTCCAAGATTGACTTGAGATCCAAATATGATCAAATGAAGGTGAATGAGGATGAAATCCCAAAAATATCTTTTCATACTAGATATGGGCATTATGAATTTGTTGTTATTCCATTTTGATTAACTAATGCACATGTTGTATTCATGAATCTTATGAATAAAAAATTTCATGAGTTATTGGATAAGTTTGTGGCTATGTTTATTGATAAAATTCTGGTATTTTCTAAAAATAAAGAGGATTATGAAAAACATCTAAGGGTTGTTTTATAAACCTTAAAGGAAAAAAACTATATGGAAAATTCAGCAAGTGTTATTCTTGGTTGTAACCGATTTCTTTTCTTGGGAACATTGTAAATAAGGATGGAATAATAGTTGATCCTGAAAAAACAAAAGTGGTTGATGAATGACCAAGACCTACAAATGTTACTAAGATTCGTTGTTTTCTTGGATTAATAGGTTATTACCAATGGTTTGTTAAGAACTTTTCATGGTTATCTATCCTAATAACTACGTTAAAATGAAAAGGGGTTAAATTTATTTGGACAGAAGAATGTGATGTTTGTTTTTAGGAGCTGAAGAAGAGATTGGTGAATGCTCCATTTTTGACCTTGACTTCCCAAAATGGTGATTTTTTCATCTACAATGATGATTCATTGAAGATACTTGGTTGTGTTTTGATACAGAATGATCAGGTAATTGCTTATGATTCAAGAAAACTAAAACCTCATGAGTTGAATCATCCCACACATGACTTGGAATTGGTAGTTGTGGCTTTTGATTTGAAAATTTGGGGGAATCATTTATACAGATCCAAATGTCAAATATATACTGACCATAAAGTCTGAAGTATATATTCACTTAGAAGGAATTAAACATGAGGCAGAGAAGATGGATTGAACTAATAAAGGATTATGATTTCACGATCAATTAACATCCAGGAAAAGAAAAAAAAGTGGCAGATGGCTTAAGTTGAAAACATCATGCATCATTAACCATGTTATGTTTGGAACATTATCCCTTGATTAATGATTTGATGAATTTTGGATTAGAAGTTGTTGGTGAAAGAAATACCCCTATTTTTTTTCATGTTTTAGTACAGTCATCATTGTCATCCAGAATTAAGAAAGCATATAAAGAAGACCGCGAGCTAAAGAAAAAGGTAGAATTGGTTAAAATGGGTAAGTTTCTAGAATTTAAACTTGATAAAAATTGTGTGTTAAGATTTGAAAAAAGGTTGTGTGTTCCTTGTGATTTTCAGTTGAAGAAAGATTTGTTGTGTGAAGCTCATAGATCTCTATTTTCAGTTCATTCTGGCAGCACTAATATGTATAAAGACCTTCGGGAGTATTACTAGTGGGATGGAATTAAAAGGGATATTGCTAACTTTACCATGAAATGTTTGACATGTCAACAGGCTAAAGCAGAGCAATAGTTACTGAAGGGGATGCTTCAGCCTTTTCCAGTGCCAGAGTGGAAATGGGAGAATGTATCCATGGACTTTGTGGTGGGAATACCAAATAATTCTTGAGGTAACAATGTGATTTGGTTTATTTTTGATTGGCTGACAAAATCTGCACATTTTCTTTCTATTTGAGATACAATGTCTTTGGATCAACTTTATCGAATGTACCTCAAAGAGATTGTCATGTTACATGGAGTTCCTCTTTCCATTATATCTGATCGGGATCCCAGGTTCACTTCTAACTTTTGGAAGGGGCTTTAGAAGTCGTTGGGCACAAAATTAAATTCCACTCTAGCTTTTCATCCTCAATCAGATGACCAGTCAGAATGAACGATTCAGAATTTGGAGGATATGATTTGATCTTGTTCAATGGACTGCCAGGGGAGCTGGGATCAACATCTTTCTTTAGTTGAGTTTTCTTATAATAACATTTTCATTCCAGTATACAGATGACACATTTTGAGACATTGTATGGGAAGTGGCGTCAGACTCTATCATTTTGGGATGAAGTTAGTGAAAGAAATTTGATAGGGATAGAATTAGTAGCAGAAGTGGATGAGAAAGTGAATATGATCCAAAAACACATTAGGACAACTCAGATCAGACAAAAAAGTTATGTAGATAATAGAAGGAAAGACTTCTCTTTTGAGGTAGGTGACCATGTTTTCCTTAAAATCTCTCCTTGGAAAAGTGTGATGCGTTTTGGTAAGAAAGGAAAGCTAAGTCCACGGTTTATCGGTCCTTTTGAAATCCTTGAGAAAGTTGGACCATTTTCATACCGAGTATCTTTGCCTCTGAGTTTGTCTTAGGTACACAATGTTTTTCATGTTTTGATGTTGAGAAAGTATGTGCCAGATTCAACTCATGTCTTGATCCCAGAAGCAGTTCAGCTGGAGGAGAACCTTTCTTATGAAGAGAAA
The DNA here is from genome assembly GCA_963277665.1 of Viscum album. Classification (NCBI taxonomy): domain Eukaryota; kingdom Viridiplantae; phylum Streptophyta; class Magnoliopsida; order Santalales; family Viscaceae; genus Viscum; species Viscum album. The sequence goes on along the minus strand of OY728120.1, from coordinate 564,485,006 downwards.
CTAGTTCAAATTATTGATCAAAGGGAACATGTATTGAATAATAAGGTAATCCACTAGGTAAAGGTTTTGTAGAGAAACCACATGTTTGAAGAAGCAACATGGGAGTCTGAAAATTCTACGAGGGAAAGGTAACCTCACTTGTTTAATAAGTAAATAAAATTGTGAGGAAGCAATTTCTAGAAGGTGGGGATAATGTAACACCCGAAGGTTTTCTAAAAATAAATTGAAATGAATGAAACTTTTTTTAAGTAGATATTTATAACTAGTCTTTAAACATAATTTTTCCACTTCTATGTTTTGAATTTTGAAAAACGGTCATCTACAATTGTGTTCAGTAAGTTATTTGGAGTCTGATGGAATCAACTTGATTTTTTGGTGAATAATAACATAACCTTATGAATAGTAATATTACCCTAATGAATAGTAAATTGTTTTATTATTTTATTTTCTTAAGGCTTTAAGATAATGAAATTTTTGTTAATTTTTCAATGTGATATAAAAACAGTTATAGTTTTAAAATTATTAATTTTTTAATAAAGTATGATTTTATTTAAAAATTAAATTAATAATAGTTAAAAAACCATTTTCAAAAAATGGAGTTCATTTTTTAATTCTACACATCGAAAAATGGTTGGGGTGAATTTTTGGGATTTTTTTGAAATTCTTGAATTTTCGATGAATAGTGAAATACGGTAAACTACTATATATTCAAATTATCAGTTAAATACCCTATTTATGACATCATAAGTGATGTAAGAACACTTTTTTCAAACTAAAATTCCATTATTACTATTTGGGATCACATTAATTAAGACTATTCATAGTCTTGAGAAAAAATATTATATTAATGATTAAAATAATGTAAAATACCTCCTCTCCTCCACTATAAATACCACCCTCATTTCTATCTTCCTCCCACACCTCTCAATCATTGATCCTTACCTATGTTCTCCCCAATACTCCTCCCAAGACTATTCTTCACATCCTACAGCTACTGGTCTCACCAAAAGGCCAAAACCAAAGGCCTTAAGAAGGATCTCAAGGAGAAGAGATCAAGAGGTAAACATCCTCTTTTGTTTTCTTTTTTTTTCTTTCATTTTATGTTATTATTTTTAATTTCATTTGGATTATGTTGGGATATATCATTTAATATCCCCCTTAATACCCATATTATGTAATAATGATGAGAGGCCCCTTTTCTCTCATCAAAATTTTTTATGAAATTTTATGCGATGCCGTTAGGCTGTCAATTTTTTGTAAGGGAATTCTTAACCCGATTTCTAATCTTTGGGTTAAACTTATACTTCATTATTTATGTGGTATTAAAATTGTTTGCGTGATGAATCCTGATTATATTATGTTTAATTATGTGTATTTATAGTGTATATACATATTCCATCCACTCTATTAAGTCTCACTTGAATTATATGATATTTGTAAGGGGCTTTTCTTTTAAAATCCTCTTTTAAAATTCTATTTTATGAAATTCAAAAGAAATGTTTTTATGAAATTATTAATGTTGTATGATTATGTTCTGGTTCTTGGGCATTGTTTATGATGAAGGGTGGTACCTATATTTCCCTCCAATGCATTGGGTATGTGTAAGTTGGAGGTCAGCCGTATGGTTACTCCAAGTGTAACTATGATGGTTACACCAATTATAAGGTAGCTGTGAGGGTTAAAAATTATAAGGTATCTAAGAGGGTTAAAAAATTATGTAAGTAATTCCCCAATATACCTTTATGGTTCTATTTATGTTCTTATGTTTTTTCGGGATCTTGTTGAAATATCATGTTTCAAAAAGTAAGCATATATGGGTGAAAAATACATCTTTTGAAAATGTTTTCATACATTATAAGTATTCATGGACTAATGTGATGTTTCTTTCTTTTTATATCCATTATTGAGATTTTTTTTCTCATCCCAAGTTTTTAAATGATTTTCACAGTTTATAAGGATGTGTAAGACAAAGAAGGAAGCCAAGTAAAATGTTTGAAGAATTCTCAATGAAATCATGTTTTATTTGAAAAGTTTTTATAGTAATGAGTACCATTTTTATGGTATAAAATCTATATTAATGTGTTATTTCATGAATTTTTTATGTTCCTTTTCTCTAAATCTCTAAACTTGAAAAGATCCTCAATGTGAAAGGAAGTGATTTCTTGACTAAATTCAAGATTATGTAATGCAATAAGGTCGGTTAATTATAAATATAGGTCCCAACCGTCATCATAAATAATTATCAATAACCATAACATTATCATAAAATAATAATACTTATATAAAATCATTCTATTTGAATTTTGTAAAAATTGAAATTTAAGAGGATTTTTAAAGAAAATTCCATTACCTCAGGTTCTTCTTACTTCAAACGAGTTCAAAAATCTTGTATAATGGTTTAAAGAGTGTTATTAATTTATTACAGAACTATACAAATGTTTATACTATCTTATATGACCATATTATAACAAATTTCCAACCATTTATTAATATTTTTTTTGTTATTTTCATTGTTTTAGGTGCGTTATTTTTATGGTTTCCATGGTTGGTTCGATATGGATTCTCTTGTCGAATTGAAGAAAAAAATCTAGAAGTGTAAATAAATGGTATTAATATGTTTTCATAATTTTAAATGATACCATATATCTTTTTTTTCTAATATGAGGATGAATCATTAGATAAAACATTAATGAAATGATTTGGTTTATTTTGGTTGTTTTTACGACCATTATGAACTTTTATCATTTTATGTAATATCATGTTTATATATTGGTTACAGAAAATTATATAAATTATAATATGTATAATAAAATATTATTTAACAATAATAATTGTTTTATTATCACCCTTGAAGGCAGTAATGAAAAATGAAAGTGTATTGTCCACGATGACGGTAAATCGGCACATCACAAATGATGTTCTCATTTTTAGAATAAAAGGGAGAGGAGAAAGATTTTTATGAAGATTTTTCCATAAAAATGATAACATTAAAATATATATAAGGTATTGGAGTTTTAATTACACTTGGATAAAGGTAGGTGAGGAGAGAATAATAAAAGAAAATAAATTGAAAAGAAAATAAAAGAAAAAGAAAGAGGATTTTACCTCTTGAATTCTTCTTCTTGAGAACCTCCTTAAGGAACCTAGTTTTGGAATTTTGGTGTGACCAGAAGATATTGGAAATGGGGAAGAGGATTTATAATGTAATTGGGTATAAATTTAACAAGATACAAGGCTTTGAGGTGCAAGGAGAAGAGGTGGTGAGGGGTGATATTTATAGTGGAGAAGAGGAGTGTTTTTTGATTATTGTACTCATTACTTTATTATTTTGGCTCAAGACTATGAATAATTTGAGAATTATCACTAAATATATTAAAATAATGAAGGATAGTTTGAGATTATGGGCTTACATCATCCATAAATCATCCATTACTCAATAATTCATGTATTTAGCTTATATTGTAAATTACCGTATTTCACTATTCACAAAAATTAAAGTATTTTAGAAAAATCCAAAAAATTAACTCTAAATTTTTTTATACATGTATAATTAAAAAATAAACTATATTTTATGAAAATAATTTTCTGAATATGAAAAATTTAAATTTTAATTAAAATCACAATTTATTCAAAAAATACAAAATTTACAACTATAACTGATTTTATAACACTTTGAAAAATTAATTAAGGTCTTATAAAATTATCTTATAATCACAATAAAATAAAATATTAATTTATGAATCTATTTTATGAAAATAAATTTTCTTTTAAATCATTAAATTAATTATAATATTAAAAAAAACATTTATGTTTTACAAAAATACCAACACTTAATTTATTGTTTTCAAAAAATTTATTTACTTATTCCATGATATAAACATATCATATTTTCACTTATAAGATTCATAAATTTTATTTATAATTTCATAGGTGAGGTTACTATTATATTAGTATAGATTCCTTAATTTCTATAAATACCACTTATTTCATTATATATTTATAATAAATTTAACTATTTAATTCTAGAATGAATTTTTTTTAAGTACCTGGGTTGTTATAATGGAATGTATTTCAATTATCACCCACAGGTCCAAGGTGTTTAGTTGCATAAAATGTTATCAAATGGAATTTGAAAAGATTTTATATCAAAAGATCCATAAGTTCCGAATTGATATTGGAATGGAGTTCACAAATATCCAAGTAGAGGACTATCTCAAGGAACATGAGATAAAACACCAAGTTTTGGTAGTAAGAACTCAAAAACAAAATAGAGTGGTTGAGAGATGAAATTGGATTTTCTACAACATGACCAGAACAATGATTATTAAGAAATATCTTCCAAATAAGTTTTGTAAAGAAGTAGTGTTGACAATAGTCTATATTTCTAATAGAGCCTTATTATGTTTAAAGGGAGAAAAGACTCCATATGATCCATGGTATGGAAATAATTCAATAATGAAATAATTTTTATTTTTCAGTAGTAAGTGTTTTATTCTCAATAAGGATAAATACAAGAAGTTTTAATCTCTTGGATATGAATGGATATTTCTCAGTTACTTAGGAAAAAGAAAATCATATAGACACTTTAATAATAGGATGGGAAAATTTATAGAGAGAAATGATGTTGTTGTGGTAGAAAATGAGCAGAATCTTCAATAAATCCATGAATAGTATCAAGAGGATAGTGATAAATATGTGAGAATCTTAGGGGGATTGAAAATACCTATGGTAGATTCAGAATAAGATTCATATGATGAGAAGAATAAACTTGTAAATAAACTAAAGAGATGAGATGAAATTGATAGACAAAATATCATTGGGGATCAGAAAATTATAGTGAAAAGGAGGAGGATAAAGACTCTACAACAGACATATTTATTATCATAGGTAGATACAAAGTGTTTATAAGATGCTTAAATAGATTATATTCGGGTTCAAACAATTAACAAATAAATTAATCAAATAGAAAGGAATCAGATATGGGAGATTGTTTCAAGGCCAAAAAATAAGAATGTCATTGTGACCAAATGGGTGTTATGTAACAATCTGAATGAAGATGGAACACTAATTAGAAATAAAACATGAATAGTGTGTAATGGATACTCCTAGATATAGGGTATTGATGTTGATGAAACATTTTCACCCATTGTAAGAATGGAAACAATTCACTTATTCTTGGTCACAACAGTGCAAATGATATTCAAAGTTTTCCAAATGGATGTCAAGTCAACATTTATGAATGGGGTTATAGAAGAAGAAGTTTATATTAAATATCCATATTGTTTTCTCATTAATAAATATGAGAACAAAGTATTTCTGTTAAAGATAGATCTATATGGGTTGAAGCAAGGACCAAGATCATGGTATTCACGACTTGATTAGTATTCAAAGAAGATCGATTTCTAATGTGGTGGAGTTAATTATAATCTATATTAAAAAATGTGAGTAATCAAAGGATCATGAAACTAATATATGTCGATGATATAATATTTTGTGGATCAAATGAAGCACAATTAAAACAGTTTGTAGAATTTATGAAATACAAGTTTGAAATTTCAATGATTGGTGAGATAACATTTCCCCTTAGTTTATAAGTAACACAAGGAAGACATGGGACATTTATTTATTATTAAAAATATTACAAGGAGATCCTAAGAATATTTGGGATGTAATATTATAAAGAAATGACAACTCCTCTTATTACATGGATGAAATTTTCAAGGGATGATGAAGTAAAATAAGTTAATATCACTAAATATAGATAGATCATTGGAAGTCTGTTATACTTAATAGAGAAATGACCTGATATTTTTTTCCATATGACAAGTGTCACAATATCAGATTAATCCCCATGATATATACTTACTTTCAGTAAAAATAATACTTTGGTATATTAAAGGAACAATTTATTTTTCTTTACTATATAATGAAAAATATTATCAATAGTTATTTGAATTTACAAATGCAGATTGTTCCAGTTCAGCAGATGATCAAAACTCAACATTAGGTGGTGAATTATATCTCGGAGAAATATTCATTTCTTAGATAATAAATAAATAAGATCAAATTTATTTGAGCATTGTAGAAAATGAATATATTTCAACTACTCAATCTTGTATACAGTTACTGTTGATGAAGAAGCATCTCAAAGATATGAGATTTGAAGTGAAGTCTCCAACCACAATTCATTGTGATAATTCAATTTCTATAAATCATAAAAAAAATCTAGTCCACCACTCAGGGACAAAGCACATTTAAATAAAATATTTATTTATCAAAGAGAAATCAGAGCATGGCCTTGTGAAGTTAGAGTATGTGCCTACTGAATTATAGGTTGTAGATATCCTGATAAAGGCCATACCCAAAGAAGTGTTTAAATGGTATCAATTGGATCTTGGAGTTTAGTTGAATCCCCACACTTAAACAATGCATATTTTGGACCCCCTTCTCCTTATGGTGTAGTGTTTTTTCCACTATATACTAATATGTGTTCTTTACCATGTTGAAAAAAAGGAGCAACCTTTGGGTTCATTGCCTAGAAGGTGAGTAAAAAGATGTTAAAAAAGTTCAATGAATTATTATATCAAATTCTATTATAAAATGACTCAAATAACTTACATTGGGATAATATATGTATTGTGTATCTATTTTTACTTTAAGATAAATTTTTATTAAAAATAATTATTTAAATGAAAATTCGGTTTTTATATACCATGCAATATTTTTCACTATTCATCAAAAATTGAATGTTTTCATAAAAATACCAAAAATTCACCCTAAGATAATTTTGATATTCTGAATTCAAAAATTAAGTCTATTTTACCAAATTCAATTTTTAGGAGTGTCTAAAATTAATTTTATTATTGTTCACAAAAGGACATAAAAAGTAGTTCTTTTAAGAAAATATTTTTTTCTAAATATATAACTATTTTAACAAAATTTATACATTTCATTATAAATATGTTTTATTTATGTGAAAAAAATATAAATAACATTTAAATTTTATTTTTTACTATTCATATTAAAATATTTAATTGATAAATAAATATATCGTTTAAATAATTATAAAACTAATGTGTTGTTTCGTAGAAACTCAATCTTGCGTATAACGCAATCCAAAGTGGTGTTGCGTGCAATATAAGCTATTAAATTACTTTAAAGAGATAACATACTATGAAATATTGGGCCGTTACATTCTACCCTCCTTCAATAAATTGTTTCTTCACAATTTGAAATTTTTCTTCAAAAATAAAAGGTTGAAAATAGAAAATAACTTTGTGGAAAACCTACATCAGAAATAGGGTTAATAAAATTTAGTCTTAATAAGAGGGAAAGGTAAATGAAAAACTCACAACAAAATTTGGATTTTGAATAGGAGAACATTGGTGGAAATTAGAGACACATAATTGGAGGAAAACATAAATAGTTATAGGGAGCGATTGATGTCATCAATCCCAAACAAGTGAACAATAAATGGAAAATTAAGGGCCACAAAGCCATAAATCTATGATTATTTAAAATATCATCGGTTCAAAAAATCATAAGGTATTAGGAAAACACATTTTTTTCATATACTTTTTTTTGAAGAGGAGGGATTAATTTACTATCAAGATATGAAATCAAGAAAACATACTTGATTTCATTACCTATCATAATCATAATCTCATCATTTGGTTGTGCTTTGATCTATTTTCACTTAATCCCTTACACTAGTAAATGAATGTTCAAAAAATGATATTTCTTTTTATGGTTGAAGCGCATTTGAAAAATCATAAGGTCCACAAGTATTTCCTTAATCCTCTATATGTTTACTAAAATCCAAAATTTTAGGTCAAATTATCCAATAAATTATACTTTAACCTCAAACAAAATATCAAGTTCTTAACTTACTCCATTCCAACATTTAGACTTATCCAAAATACTTGTGTCCAAACTCACAATCCAAAAAATTTATATGGGAGGTAAACATAATGAATATATCTTTTTTCCACATAATAACATCTGAATACCTTCATCATGTATTCTCTTAAAACATGGAAACACCATGAATTACCATAAAACCTTGTTGAATACATTCATGCTCCTTTATTCTTTATAGAATACTGGATATACTCCTTAAATCCAAAAATGTTGTAAACTACAACAATGATGGAATAAAAAAACAATTAATCAGTTCCAAGGTAGTCAAGAATATCTAATATAATTTATCCAAATAAATCATCTCTTATTCCAAAACCACTACCTCAACATTAGGACTATACTATGGTTTATCTTTCCTTCAACCATGCATTTTCCAAAAAGTTTAACTTTCTATTGATTCACTTTTCTTAGTACCATACAATTTCAAATCCTCAATGAAATATTACTGTAGTATAATACTTATTCCCCTAGTTTAATCCTTCATAATAGTTTGTAATGAAAATGTGAATTATCCTAAGCATATCCCTTGGGAGTGTCAAAACAGGTGCGCAGTAAGGCCCATTGTTGTGTACCGGGTTACCCTGAGTCAGGCTTAGAACACCTTGTCATAGTTGTTACTCCTAGGTACATCTGTGCCAGAACCACATCCACTTATAGTATCCAAACATGGGTGTATTTCTTAGAAAACTCACAAAATCTCTACATTACCAAAATTCTAGGATGTTCTTTTATACTAATCCTCAAAGTCTATCTTAGGGTAATGTTCTCTAATAAGATTTTTTATAAATATATTTACCAAGGTTGTTGCTAAACTTCCTCTGATACCAACTGTAATTCCCTGACCCCAAAATCCCAGATTCGGTGTATTATTTTAATACATTGGCATGATACAAGGAATCATGTCCCGAAATAACCGATCGGTTTAGCAGTCTTGGAAAATTGATTACATTCATCAACCGTACATTATAATTCAAAACATAAACTAAAACATATATAATACTTTGATAATTATATTATTCCCCAAGATCAACCCTCCATATCAAACATAAAAGACTTCTTGACATCCTGGGAAAATAAAACATAAGAAAGGGGTGAGCTCAGATGCTCAGTAAGGATAACAATACATCATAAACTATCATAAATAAGCATAAACTTTTAAGGAAAGGTATAAAATTGAAACACACACCCTTTAAACATAAAATTCAGCATAATATGGAAAAGATAAATCAAATAATTCCATTTAATTATTCTCATAGATATTATTCTATTTGAATAATCACATGTAACATCAATAAATAATCTCATAATGATGGAATGCATAATGCTAGACGCCATAACCACATAGTTAAGGCCTCATGCCAAGACTAAAAATAAAAATACTGTTAGGACCAAAAGGGGTCTAAATACCCTGAGAGGGGGGTGAATCAGGGTATGGATATTCTATTTAAAAATTATTCCTGCCCCACTGGATATTGACTAAAATGTTTATAAGGGTCACTTTGTTTGCACTTATTTGTTATTAATGGTCATATTATTTTCTTATTTATCTGATGATGATGATTCTCTGAATGTGATGCATGAATGAAAGTAGGCAAACACATAGATTTTTACTTGGTTCACCCTAACTGGGATACATCCAAGGAGAATACGACGACAATGTACCGATGTACCAAATCCACTAAAGATCACCGCCAATAATGTTTGGGCTAGATCACTTATATGACCAGGCTCACTACCTTTACAATGTTTAGGGTCATCTCACTTATTTCCCAAGGGCCACTCTCTGTTTCTCTCTCACTGGCTCACTATTGGTAGAAAGGAAAACCTTCTTCCTCTTTCTTTACTCATTGCACTTGGAAGGGATCTACTCACAGTTTATAGACCTGTAGGTCTCTTCATTATCACTAAGGAATGCATCCTAAACTATATGTGGATGCTCTATTGAAGTAAAAATTTTATCCACTAATGAATACCCCTTTTCCTCTAATCACTGGGCAACACCCTTTGGGAAATACCTTCGCAAAGAACCCTACTTCGCGAAGCTCCCAATTTCGTGAAGCTCAAACAAGACTTTGCGAAGTCCCTACCTCTTCATGAAGCACACACCTTCACAGAGCTCACTTCCTCATGGAGCACACTGCTTCGCAGAGCTCATACCTTTGCAAAGATCAAGAATTTGCAGATCTTAGGCCATCATAGAGCTCAAGTCATCGTAAAACGACTTCCTTCACAAAACTCATTGAGCCAACACGAAACCAAATACTTTTGCATAGCTAGATTAGCCTCCGTGAAGCTCCTGTCTTTCACGAAGCACAATGCATTTGTGAACCTCCTTCATGATTCAAGATCAATAAATTTTTCTTGGAAAAATTTCTAATTCTCTCAAGGGGGTCGAGATCTATTTATAGGCGATTCCACTGACCCTCAAACCTTTGGCATGAAGTCAGTGCCACGTCAGCTCAAATCGCGAAGCTCTGAAATTTCCTCCGAAATTATATCTATATTGCGAAGCACCACATAAATTTTAAGATCGCAGAGCTCGTCTTAATCGTGGAGCATTCCATCAATTCTTTCATGCCTTCACCACTAAGCTCCAATCAGAATGCCCTTTGCTACTACAATTCTCTTTAGCTCTGCCATTCGTAAAGCTCATCGTAATCACGAAGAACACCGTCAACATTCTTCATGTCTTCGCGAAATCTACATCAAGAATCCCATCTTCTCAAAACTAATGCCTTTTAAATATTTTCATGAGATCTTCAAGGAAATCCATATTTCGCGATGCTCACCAAACTCAAAATTTTAGACCCAAAAAATTTGGAAAACACTAGAAAATAGTACCACCTTGTATCTGCTCTTTTTGTACCGCCTCTAGATCTTTCATTCCCTTATCATGGTTCTTTATAAACATGGATTGTCAAAAAAATCTCTGGAACTCAAAAATTCACCATGGAAACCTGCATTGTCAACAAACACAACCAACCTAAAATGCTACAATGTTACCTTAAGGGATTTTTTTCCCAACAATATCCCCCTTTGGGGTTGTTGAAAACTATTTTCAGAAATATTTTCTGCACTTTGATACCTCATTAAAGCATATTCTAACTGCAACCACCATTCACCTCTTGCAATTTAGATAACGATCAAGAATTTACTCAACAAATACTCTAATCCCACATGATCAATGCTCGACATGAGAAACAAGAGTAAATGAAAAGTTCACCAATGAATCACTTCATTTTTGACACCAAATGTTGACACCAAACTAATACCAATTTCCAAACTGATACCAATTACTAATCACTGGAAACCTTCTAACACCATTCCAACGCCTCTATTCCAATTTTATCATGATCCTTATCTATTGTGATATCTATTCATTGATCGATCACTTCTAGCATCTTCAGATTTAATACTCTCCCTCTATCTCATTGCTCTCCCCCAATCTTTCTGCTCCACCTGTCAACTTCTCCCCATGTCTTTGACTAAGAGATTTTCTCCCTTCCTTAGCCACAGTTTCTCCCCCTTGAGGAGTCACTATTTCTCCCATTTTTTCAATGAACCCAAAGGTCACTCCCTTGTGGTTTGAGACATTGGAAAGAACACATATTAGCATAGTAGAGAAAAACATACCATACCTCAGGGAGAGGGGGTGGTCCCACATCCACACTTGTTCAAGTGTAGGAAGTTGACTGAACTCTCAGAGATAGTCGATGCCTCTCATAATCTTCCTTGGGTATGACCTTTGTCAAAATTTCTATAACCTATAGGTTTGTAGGCACATACTCCAACTTCATGATTCCCTACTCAACATTATCCTTGATAAAATGATACTTTATCTCAATGTTATTTGTCCTAGAATGATGGATGAAATTTTTGATGAGATTTATAGCATTTGAGTTATCACACTGGATTCTGATAAGAGACTTCACTTCAACTCCCATATCATCAAGATGATACTTCATCCACAATAATTGTGTTCATGCTTGAGTGGCCGAAATATACTCAGCTTATGCGGTGCTCAATGAAATGAAATATTGCTTCTTTTTTAGCCAAGAAATACACAATCCACTAAGATAGAAAGAACCTCCTAATGTTGATTTTCTATCATCCACTGATCCGGACCAATCTGCATCTGTATATCCCAACAACTCTTACTGAGATTTTTCATTATACATCAAACCAAAATCCAAATTTCTATTGATATAACGAATTATTATTTTTACTAAAAGCATGTGGATTTCCTTGGGATTGCTTTGATATCACACTGCTTGGAATGTGGTGAAAACAATATTAGGTCTCGTCGCTGTCAGGTACAGTAAACTCCCAATAATCTGCCAGTATTTTTTGGTATTAACTACCACGCCATTATTATATTTTAATAATTTCATCCAAGGAGAAACTAGAGTCTTCATCTCTTTGGAATTTTCCATTCCAAATCTTCTCAGAACCTCCTTGGCATATTTGGATAGAGAAATGAATGTTACATTCCTTCCTTGTTTCACATGTAAACCAAGGAAAAATGCCAACTCACCAATCATAGTTCAAACTCAAGTTTCATGAATACAGAAAACTATCTACACTATGCTTCATCTGATTAAAAAAATATTATGTCATAGACATAAACCATCTCCATCATCCTTTTATTATTGTTGTTGTTGAATTAGAGATTGTAATCAACTCCACCACTCTGAAAACCAAGATTCTTCAAATATTGATCAATCCTTGAATACCATGCTCTTGGTTCTTGTTTCAGCCCATATAACGCCTTATTAAACTGAAAAACCTTGTTCTCATCCTCATGAATGAGAAAACCATCTGGCTGCTCGATATACACTTCTTCCTCTAGAACCCTATTCAAAAATGAAGATTTGACATCTATTTGGAACACTTTTAACTTCTTTTTCACTACAATGGCTAGGAATAATCTGATTGTCTCCAACCTTGAAACTGGTGAAAATGTATCATCAACATCTATTCCTTCTATCTGGGAGTATCCTTTGCACACTATTTGTGGTTTTTTTTGAATCACTATGCCATATTCATTCATCTTATTGCGATAAAACCATTTAGTCCTGATGACATTCTTATCTGTTGGCCTCAAAACATTCTCCCATGTCTAATTATTCTTAATTTGGTCAATCTCTTTATTCATATCCTAAAACCAATTCACATCTTCAGCTGCTTCACTAAACCAATTAGACTCTACCTATGATAAGTACGATGCTTGATTTAGAGTCCTCATCTTCCATGTCTGTACTAGCACTATCTGATTACCAGTCATACCTTTAAATTCAATTTTATCTTGACTCACCAACTTTACTTCTGATATTTATTTGACTTCCTCAGGGTCATTATCGGTATTTTCTTCTAAATTAGAATTTTCCAATTCTACTCCCCCTGATTCTCTTACCACTTAATTACTTTCAATAGAAAACATTTATATCCCATTGAGATCTTTCATCTAATTAGGAGATATAGATCTCCACCTTTGTTGTGCAACTCTTCTCGTTGTTGGGACCAATGTTTTGACTCACAATCATTCTCCTTATACTATCTCAAGTAGCCATATAATATTAAATCCTTTCATGGAATTCTACCAGATTCCTTCTTCAGATTTGGTAACTAATTTGAATTAGTTGACATTCTGGATCACATCACATCACTACTTTGCATCTTTTGATTCCACTTCCCCTTGGATCACATCTCCCCAAAAACCTGAAACACTTAAACATTAGTTAGTATCATTTAAACCCATAGGGAGAGGGAATTTTCTAGAATCCTCAAGATGAGGATTTTGGTTGATCCTAATGGGTCAAACATTTGATTCTTTATTGCAGATCATTACACTCCTTCCTTGATTCTTTTATATGCCTAGTCAACTTCAACTGCTTTGGCCATATTACTAAGCATTCATTACCCACATGCTGATCCTTTTTCTGATATGCAGATTCTATAGGCTTGGCCTTTCTTACACTTTGAGGTTTAAACCTATTAGTACACATTTAATTCTTTGATGTTTCACCAATATGCCACATCCCTTTATTCCTTCTCTTGATATAAATATCTCTACTTTTCATCTTCCCTTGCTTCTTCCACCATTGTAGGAATCTTCCTCTTTTATCTACTTCTCACCGTGGCACACGACATGTAAATTTTTTAATGAATTATTTGTTCATATTTCTTTTATCATATATCTAAGTCACCTTACTGCTCTATGTTGGTGGTGAGTACTCCATTGAACATGCATTATTCTTACTCACAGCTAGAGTATATCTCTCCATAGTCTTCTAGGTTTGTTCACATTATCTCCACGAGATCTGTTGTGAGTGTGACAGAGAAGGTGATTGATATACTTTTTGTTTATCTCCTTGTGATTCCCCCAAGGTAGTAAACCTATTTTTAAATTTACCACTTTATCTTCTAGTGTAATATTTATCGTTATACATCACTAGAGTCGAGAATATCCTTCTGGGTTCCTTTTCCTTCCTCTCTTTCTTCTTGGTGCACTGTCTGGAAAAATTCCCATGATTAGAACATACAAAACATATTCCATTAAAGGAATACCTCATTTCATTATTTCTTTACTAAGATGTTGATGTAGCTTGAGTTATTATTCTGGAATTAAGCTCCTCATCTTCTTGACACATACCCATGGTGTGTCCCATTCTTCCACAGAAATAACATCTGATGAATGCTTTCTTCTAAGAGGTGTTCCTTTCAGACTTTTCATGATGCTTCTTCTCATTCTCAGGTTTAGTGAAATTTCTATCTTCACAGCATGAAATATATTCCTAATCCTCTAAACAAAGGCTTGATATATGACCATGAATCCCATATAAATAGCACATGATGTCATTATTTCTTGTAAAAACCTTTTTAGGTCTATCTCCATCACCTACAAGGTTTTTCTTATCTCTAGCGCTTTTCACTACTCTCTTTCTATCATGCATAAGAGTGAGATCATCATATCCAATACCAAATTTTCCAAAAATAGATATACTTTGGGATGATACAATCCTTTCATGCTTTTCCTATGAATTTTCACATTTGTCTTTCATTTCATCATCACCTACCAAAGGATAATAAAATAGTAAGTGTAGGGCATTCTTTAACTTGGGATTGTCTTTGGAATTATATTTCTCCATTTCTTTCTCGACTGATTCTATTTCTTCCCCCATTTGTTGAATCTTCTTATCTCTTGATTCAAGTTGAGCATTTAGTTCCATTCTAAGACTCTTCTTGCTACTCATCTCGTCTTCCAATTTCTGTGTGAGCTTATCTATCATGTCAGATTTCTCCTTTAGCACAAAATTCATCTAAGTAACAAAATAATTACAGAATGCATTCTATTGTTGTAGTATTTTATTCTTCAGAACTAGTTCAGATAGTTGTGTAGTAAGATCATCATTCTTGTCTTTCAGATTCTGAATTTTATCTAAGTTCATATTCTTTCCCTTTTCATCAGCTTTTGATTTCTCTACCAGTGCAGATCTCTTTCGTAGTTCTTCACCTTGAGAGTCATTCTTATCCCTCAGATCAGTAGATACATCAATAAGACTTTGATTCAAACCTCTTATCTTGTTGATCTCAATTTCCATTTCTTGGATACAAATATATTTAGAATTAATTTCTTCAGTAAATTTATAATCCAATTCCTTTTCTTTGTAGAAAACATCCACTTTTGGTCTTTGTAAAACTTCTTCATCATCAGTAGTTGTGTCATCACTTGGAATATTAGGTTCTTAACTCATTCCTTCATCATTATTGAATGAGTATGAATTTTCATTATATGATTTATCCAAATCATCATTTTGTTCACTACATGATTCCTTTAACTGAATCACACTGTCTCCACAGACACTTCCACACTAAGGGATACCACCTGACTTCTGCTTCTTCTTTGAAGTTATACCCTTTTCCATGACACACTAATATAAGAGAATACTGAATCAAGTGAGAGAAAACAAATCTAATAAAAGAAACCTTCCCTCTAATACCAATTGTTAAGACCATAAGGGGCCTAAATACCCTGATAGGGTGGGTGAATCAGGGTATAGATATTCTATTTCAAAATTCTTCCTACCCCACTGGATATTGACCTCAATATTTATAAGGGTCACTTTGTTTGCACTTATTTGTTTCTAATGATCTTATTCTTACCTTAATTATAATAAAATAATGATTCTTTAAATGTGATGAATTAATACAAGTAGGCAGACACAAATATTTTTACTTGGTTCACCCTAACTAGGCTACGTACAAGGAGCATACAATGACAATGTGCCGATGTACTAAATCCACTAAAGATCACTGCTAATAATGTTAGGGATTGATCACTTATATGCCTAGGGTCACTGCCTTTACATTGTTTAGGGTCTTCCCACTGCTTTCCCAATGGTCACTCCCTATTTCTCTCTCACTGGCTCACTGCCGGTAGAAAGTAAAACCTTCTTCTTCTTCCTTTTCTCAGTGCACTTGGAAGGGATCCACTCATAGTTTATAGACCTATAGGTCTCTTCATTATCACTAATGAATGCATCCTAAACTATATGTTGATGCTCTATTGAAGTCCAAATTTCATCCACAGATGAATACCCCTTTGCCTCTGATCACTGGGCAACACCCTTTGGGAAATACCTTCGCAAATCACCCTACTTCACGAAGTTCCCAATTTCACAAAGCTCAAACAAGACTTCACGAAGTCCCTACATCTTCGTGAAGCACACACCTTCGTAGAGCTCACTTCCTCATGAAGCACACTACTTCGTAGAGCTCAAACCTTTTCAAAGTTCAAGACTTCACAGAGATTAGGCCATTGTAGAGCTCAAGTCATCACAAAGTGACTTTCTTCATAAAGCTCACTGAGCCAATGCGGAACAAACCACTTTCATGGAGCTAAATTAGCCACCATGAAGCTCCTGTATTTCGCGAAGCACACTGCCTCCGCGAACCTCCTTTTCGATTAGAGATAAACAAATTTTTTGGAAAACTATCTACTTTTATTGAGGGGTCGAGGTCTATTTATAGGCGATTCCACCGACCCTTGAACCTTCCTCGCGAAGTCAGCACCACGTCAGCTCAAATCGAGAAGCTCTGAAATTTCCACCGAAATTATCTCTATACCGTGAAGCACCAAGAAAATTTTCAGATCATGGATCTCATCGTAATCGTGGAGCATTCCATTAATTCCTTCGCACCTTCACTACGAATCTCCACTCACAATTCCCTTCGCCACTGTAATGCTCTTCAACTCTGCCGTTTGCGAAGCTCATCGTAATTGTGAAGAACACCATCAAAATTCTTCATGTCTTCATGAAATCCACATCAAGAATACCATATTTGATAAACTCATGCCTTTTACATATTTTGATGAGATCTTTAAGGAAATTCATATTTTGCGATGCTCACCAAATTCCAAATTTTGGACCCCAAAAATTTGGCAAACACTGGAAAACGACACCACCGTGTATCTGCTCTTTTTGTAACACCTATAGATCTTCCATTACTTTTTCATGGTTCTTTGTCAACATGGATTATCAAAAACATCTTTGGAACTCGAAAATTCACCATGGAAACCTGCATTGTCAATAAACACAACCAACCTAAAATGCTGTAATGTTACCATGAGGGATTTTTGGCCAACAAATATTGTCAAGGCCTTGTGCCAAGACACTAGTTTGTATCATAAGACTTACCGATGCATTGAGGGCTATAGTGGGTCCCACCCATCACTTATAAAGTCCAATGCATTCCTCACATGAAAAGGTGAAACATAACATAAACATTCGTATTCAAACTAGCATACAAAATGTTAATACTTTAACCATAAACCATGAATGGTATAAAAATAGCACATCCACAATCAAACATATCATAACACATTCAAAAAAATATGGAATATTGTTTTATATTAAATCAACCTCAAACAAGAATAATATCAAATAAAGGATTTTGACATAGATGAAAATAATCAGTAAAACTCTTTGAGATAAATATATCTTTTTCTTGAAATCATTTAAAAGTTGCACAATTTATAAATTAATTATTTTAAAAGAGATTTTTGAATCAAATTTTCCCATACCACTTTGAAACTTTTGAAATTAATTAAAATTTTAAAACAATCATGTACATATAAATAAATCCTTAAAATCATTTTGAAAACCTTGACATTAATTAAAAAGGTTTAGGAAAATAAATCTTTAAAACATTTAAAATTATGATCTAGTAAAAGAGTCCCTTATATAAAACCATAAAAGATTATTTTTGAATACATTTTTATAAAACATGGATATGGATGATAAATATTTCCCAGTAAATACTTACACATAAACAATCTTGGATAATAATGAGATTGAGGAATTAACCCTTACCTTGAACTTTCCTTTAGTCGAGGGTAGGTTTAACCTCATTTATAATGACCATAGTATGTTATTAAATTATACCATAACCATATTTATATTTTTGATATAATATATTATTCATTTATGACTTTATAATACCCATTTAATAATAATTTCTATGTTAAAGTAACATTTTGGGTAATAATCACTTTCTTTATCATACATGTTTTAACTTGTTATTCTTGATCGTATCACTTTGAACATGATTTACATACTTCCATAATATAAAAAATGATTTATATATCACATATATTCATAATATAAATATTTATAATAGATACATATATGAAATGGAAACACCGTTCCTGGAGACAATAGTCCTTACGTACGCATGAACGTTGTTTCCGTTTTCTTATCATATAGTATGGAAGTAAGAAAATGAAATATATTTATCTACATAAATATATATTATTCCAGTAGAAATATTATTTCATATAAATCATATTTAATCAATATATATATTTTTATAAAAATTCTTGAATGGTGATCATTGAAGATGAATCTCATAGCGTCGTGGAGATGGTAAGTCGTACGTACACACGAGCGGAAATATCGTTCTATTGATGGTGAAACGATATTTAATTGTATGGTATATTATATATAAATAATAATTACCATGTTATATTCATTATTTAAATTAATTATACTCATTATTATATCCATCCAAATAATGTAGTGTTGAATAACAAACTACACCACGACGTGGAGACGGTAAGCTGCACGTACACACACATGGTGACTTTGTCATTCATAGGATGGATTGAATAATGAATATGGTTGTACCATATTTATAATAAAATATTATCATTTATAAGATACTGTATCTATTATTTTAGTATGGTAAAAGAAAAGAAAGAGGAATTATAAGAAGAAAATAACTTTGAATGAGGTGATAAAATAATTACCTCTTCTTCGGGCGTTTCCTTTTGATTTGAACAAAAGGCCTCCTTAGGTTAGATTTTTGATTGATGTAATGAATCTAGGTTTAAGTGAGGGTAGTTGGAAGGGGATTTTGGAAGGGGTTGGACGATCCAAATGTCTTTGTAGGTGTGAATTTAAGAGAAGGTGAAGTGCCATTTTATAAGATAAGTGAGGGGCACTTTAGGAAAATCTTGAAATATTAATTTATTATAAAATTATTTTCGGTTTATAATAGCTCCAAATTGATTTATTTCTAGACTAAGATGAGTATGGGTCTAAATAATCTCAACCAATAGGTTTTAGATATGTTTATGTCATCATATTGACCTTATTTTTTAGATTTAACCCTTAGTTAAATAGTTTTACTCTTACCATGTCTTCTTGTATTTTTATACTACAATGTTAATATAGTTACTATATGTTTCCAAACGAACCTAAAGTGGATAATTTATGAAATTTTAACACCATGAAAGTTATTTTTTTATAACCTTATATTTTTATGACTTTTATATTATTTAATAAAATAGTCTTTATTTTAAAATATCATTTATGTCAATTTTGTTACTATTTAATACTTGTTTTTTGTAAAAGTCATAACAAATTGATTCCTTCAAAAAATAAAAATACATTGAATAAATGATAACATGTCATAGTCACCTATAAAATTATTGTATGACATCAAAAGTTTCAAATCACATTTATTTTAATTTTTATAATATCATTTATTTTAATCTTTTATTAATAAGGCAATCACTACATCATCATTGTGTCATAAATAAATTTAATTATTTAATGTCTAAAAATTATAAATAAAATAAAATGATGTATAAAATATTTTTATATTTCTATTGAATATTTATAGTCTAATTTAGCTTATGTATAACCCTATATTAAAAATGGTTTAGTTATTAAAATTTGAATTTGATACTTTTAACTCTTCTTTAAATAAAATATAATAAATGTTTTAATCTAACAAAATTGTATTAAAAAGGATCATATTTTTTTACTAAGGTTGATTTTGTTCTAAATAAACTTATACAATAGAATTAGGACATGTTTTAGGGTAATTTTATATTATTATAATATTATTTTTACCTTTAATTACCCTATTTACTTTTAACTGTGGTAAATAAAATTCAAAAGTTACTATTCACCAAAAATTATTTTGATCCTATTGAACCACATTTTACTTACTGATGACAACCATGTATGTTGGATTTTCAGAATTCATTTCATAAAAGTGGTAAAATTACGTTTTAGGCTAATTTGAAAATGTGCCTAGAAGGTGGGTAAAAAGATGTTAAAAAAGTTCAACGAATTTTTATATCCAATTATATTATAAAATGAATCAAATGAATTAAATTGAGATAATATATGTATTATGTATCTATTTTTACTTTAATATAAATTTTAATTAAAAATAATTATTTAAATGAAAAAGTCAGTTTTTATGTACACTGCAATATTTTCACTATTCATCAAAAATTGAATGTTTTTAAAAAAATACAAAAAATTCACCCTAAGATAATTTTGATATTCTGAATTCAAAAATGAAGTCTATTTTACCAAATTCAAATTTTAGGAGTTTCTAAAATTAATTTTATTATTGTTCAAAAAAGGACATAAAAAGTAGTTCTTTTAAGAAAATAGTTTTTCTAAATATATAACCATTTTAACAAAATTTATACATTTCATTATAAATATGATTTATTTATGTGAAAAAATTATAAATAAAATTTAAAATTTATTTTTTACTATTTAAAGAGATAACATACTATGAAATATTGGGGTGTTATATAAACCTTTGTTTTACAAGTTATCATGAGAATTCATGACCAGGATGAATTGTCCCTTAAATCCCTTTAGATCTGATCCATAAATGCTGAGTATAGATTATTGAATGGTCTGAGACTCAAAAATATTTTTCAAAAGGACATGCATTGTTTTTTTGAGATTTTCTTTGTTGGTACCTTATATAAGGTTGAGAAATAGGTTTTCTAAAATGGAGGTGGATGAAAATTTTATTGAAAACCCTACTATAATGGTAGTCTTGAGGGGTGTTGGTTTATAAATCCAAACAAAGTATTAGAATAATCAATTAATCCTTTATTATGGGTTTGTTCTAACTAGTACTTCCTCTGGAACATGGCATCAAAACTCTCTTTCACCTGAAAGCATCCCTCAGTGTAGTGGTCTAAGGAGTGGAAAAGCTGGTACTCTCTTAAAGGTGTGGTAGGTGATACTTCTCAGACTTTGTTCGAATATAACTATGTCACAACAGAGGTTAGTTCTTTAACTTTTTTTAATTAAAGGAATGTTATAAATTTTTACCACATGAACTCCCATTACAGTTGTTCTTGTGCTGAATTTTCAAGAGTTTTTAGAAATCCTCTATATCATCTTTATGGATTCAACATGAGACTTGTTAATAATTGATGCTCCATTGGAAGAATCCAGAAGGTTTTGGTCATTTTACATTAATTATTGGTAAAGGAATACTATTAAATAATGATCTTCAATGGGATGGTGTGGATACGATGTTTTTAACTGCTTGAATTTATCCCAACACTCATATTTTTTTCTCCAATTTCTTATTTGATTCTATATATTTTCTTACTCATTGATAACTTCTTTATGTAGGAATTTTTTTAAATGAATTCATTCTACAACTCATTCTATGTGGTGAATTCTCCAAGTTGTAAGTCGTATATCCACTCTTTGAAAAATACTTCAAAAAAGAAGAGAAATCCCTTCTAGATAATATGATTCATGGTCATTTCTCTATTTATAAAGCTGTTGTAGTCATCTCCAAATGATTTCAGATACATATTGGAATATTCCCCTAAAAACCATTAAATTTAGGTAAAATTGGTATCATTTAAGTTCTCATCACATAACCCCATTGGTTATCCATTTGTATCATCTGATTATTGATATTAAAATTAGGTGTATAAAAATCCCTCAAGTTATATTTAGTTGATCTATCTTATCATTTATGTTGTCACTGCCTATAGTAACCCTAATAGAAGAAATAATGGATATGGATTTTTTCAATAGGAATATAGAAAATTTCATTTCTTCTTATTCATTGAATTTGGAGTCCTGAGTCTTTCCATTACAGTTCTTTCACACCAGTTTAAAATGGGGTTTTCCACATCAGGTTTTTGGAGTTTTGATGTCGGATACCCTATGATGTTATTGAAACTAAAAATGTAAATATTTTTTTGAAATCATTAAAAAAATCATTGAAACTAGTCTAAAACTATAGAATGATAAGGGTTTATCACATTAGTTATATAATAAATGGTGTGAAAAACCCTTTATCACATCAGATATTTAAAATAAAAAACATGAAAACCCCTTTATAATATCAGTTATTGTATAACCGTCCTGGAGAATAGATTTGGTTTTCATTTTTTGATGTTGGTTATAGAATAACCGATGTGAAAAATGATTTTTTATATTAAATTCAAATATAAGAGACCATTAATACAACAACAAAACCAAAAAAAGAAAACAACAACAAAAACAACCATAGAACAACATTAAAAATTTAAATCATTTTCTACTTCACAATTTGAAATTTAATCTTTAAAATATATATTAAAAATAAACTAAACCCAATGAAACCTATGAAATAATCCAAACATTCTCGTTATAATTGATTTATATCCTTTTCATTATAAGGGTGATGGTCATAAAAAATCTACAAATTAAATATAAATAATTTAACATTTATTCTCAATATAATTATAGGATAAATTAAAAGAAAATTTATAATAAAATCTAACATTGTAGTGTTTTTAAACTATCCCAGTTGAAATTATTTCAAACATAAATATTAGAACATAATATCCAAATTCCTTCACTCCTTGATGATGAAACTTATTTTTCAATGTAATTTTTCAATTCAATATAACATTTTAAGTACTTTCAACCAAAATGTAGTAATTATAAATGATAAATCACCTTTGTGCATACATATTTTATTATTGTGGTCCTATTTATTATTATATCTCTAAATTAATCCCATGAACCATTTGAAAATTATGCGTATGAAATAAAATTTAAAGTCATAATAATTTACAAGTATTCAAATAATTAAACTTATGTGTTTAATACTTTACTAAATGTTACTCGCACATCACCATGTATTGAGCATAATCAGTAAGCCGTCTTATGTTTTGGAAAAAAATACGCAACATCCAATGGTGATTAATATAAAAAAATATAACGCGAGTGGTTATTCAGTTAAGATAAATAAAAATTCAAGAAAGATATGTTCTATAACCTTCAAGATAAAAAAGCATCTAATATTGGATTATATTATTTTTAAATCTTTAAACAATATATAATGCTCTTTCTATATCATTTAATATCATTGCTATTGGTGAAATAAATTTTAGGTCAAAAAATATATATACTTATGTCGTATCATACTGAATAAAAAGTGTATAAATATACCTAATAGAAAATAAAAACAAGTATTAATATTAGATAAATTAAAATAATTCAAAGAAATATGATAATAAACTTACAAAAAAAGACTTTCATCATGTTGATTTATAATAAATCTCAAATTACAAGCTCCATGATATATCTCTTTAAAATCATCAAATTCATTTCATGGAAAAAAATGTTAGCATCCATTGGAATTTCATAAAATCCCAAAAATAAATATGAATATGTTGATACTATATCAAGTCCATATAAATTAGTATATAAAGTCATAGAATCTTGTACATGTTGTTTCCTATACAATGTGTCCTTAAATTTAATGAATTCCTAAAAAAATACATAAATATAGAAATTTTAAAATGTTAAAATTAATTTAACCCCAATATAAAATAAATAATATGATATATACATACCTCGGTGGTAATTTTTGGACAAGTTTAGATGGAAAAACTAAAAAATGATTGATACTTTGTCTAAATATAGTGACCTCATTTGTAGGAAATGACACTCTTGTCGATCTATTTATAATATCCTATATGAGGACCTTATGTTTCACCATATCTATCTGTTGATGATGTAAAATATCCCCAATATAATATATAATCCCATATGAAATAATATGATGATGAGAATACTTAACATTTAACTCACAATATATGGGAAGCTATGGAGGAGGAGTTATATGATTTGGATAAGAAGACAGAGGTAGAGGATTGGGATCTGTAGGTAGAGGTAGAGAAGTGGGATATATAGGTAGATATGCAGGAGTGGTATTTGCAGTATGAAAATATTTTTTCATGTATTTAAACATTGACTATACTGAAGCTCTGATCCTACCCTACCTTATCTCACTCATCTCCTAAAATTTAGCTTCTAAATCTTATATTTTTTTCTTTATTCACATCCTCCTTTTAAGAAGTTCCAGAATGACTAAACACTTTTTTTTAACAATAAACCTAATGTGTATCTTCATAAAAAACCCTCGTGTTTGGACTTTCCCAATGCATTAACTAAAATATCCTTCACACCCTTAGGTATGAAGGTCCCCTATTGCTCTTCTCCTTAATGGATTCTTGTATTTTTTTTGAAAAATTCATTAGTGAATCATAATATATAAAGAGTTTAACTAACTTAAATAATATAAATAACTTAAAAATAAATACTTACATTAATCTCAGCTATATATCTCTTAACTCTTCCATATGACACTATCCCTTTTTTTTTCATTTAGTCCCTATTAAAATTTTCATGTCTAGTTGGGAGGAGGGCCAACCTCTGTGGATCTTAAAGTCTCATATCTCATTTTTTAAATTTTTTTGGAAATTATTTTTTCTTCCAATAATGAATACCATCCATGAGATAAATTATATCAATATACATTTTTGGATTAGATCACCCGATGAGATCTCCTTAGTTACTATAAATTAAGAATAAACTAATCATCAATTTGATAATTAATACATTTTTTTCCTGAAAGATAGCATTTCACATACCAAAAATCATTCTTTCTATGCACTTTAAAATTAACACTTCCATACATCTTTATCTAGAAAAGGATATACACCACATGGTTTTTATCTTGTCTTTCCCCCAAAATGAAATCTGATATGAGGTATGATTTAAAAATACTCCATCTCTTGGAAACTAAATCTAAACATTTCTTCCTGAATTCTCTAGTGTTAGGTATATCATATTTCATCTAATAATTAGGGTAAAAAATATATATTATTAAAAAGAGTTTGTGATTAGTAAAATAATAATAAATGATCTTACAAAAAATTTCACCCATAATTGAGATATTACTACTTTATCAGAACTTTTCCAATAAAAAATAAAAATACTAACTTTTGATTGAGCTTATATTACAATAGAAGTCTTAAATTGTTTTGAATTAGGACCCCAAGGAATATCATTATCATCAAAATCAATATATACCTTATGGTCCTAGATATGGGAAACTGATAATTTTGGTAAACATGTGTTGCCACATTTACTAACCCAAGAAGCCTTCTTCACCCCCATAGAAGTAGATGGCTCATGTGAAGAAGGATGAGGAGGATCCTCCCTAGAATATTATGGTGACTCAGATGTTTGATCTAAAATTATCCTAAAAATAAAATTATCAAACAATTAGTACACAAATATATAGATCTGAATATTAAATATAAAATTAAATAAAAAAAATGAAAAATTATCCAATGAAAACTAAACTAAACTAAACAAATTTTTATTCATATTTTTTAAATTAGTTAATTAAAATGATAAAAATATTAAAGATAGATGATATAACATAAAAAAATTAAAACAAAAATTAAGTAAAATATTATACAAATCTTTTTATTACATAAACATTTGAATATTTTTTTTAAAATGATACAAACAAAACAAAAAAATACAAAACAAACCACTCTTTATCGATTAGAGTAGTTAAAAACAATGTTAAAAATAACACTAAAAATATTATTTATCTTATTTTTTAATATTTAACTATGTTAAAATAATATTAACAATATTTATGAGACATAAATGATATATAAAAAATAAAACAAAGCTTATGTAAAAATTAATAAAAATAAAATAGTAACATATAGAGTTGAATAATTAAAAAATGATACAAAAAAACTAAACTAATCTAAATAAAAAATTTATCATATTAATTAAAATATGTGTTTTAATTAAAAAATTAAAACTAATATATCTAACATTTTATAAAATTTAAAATGGAAAATAATAAATAATTAAATGTTACCTGTAATATTTGAAAATTACTAAAAGGGGTTTTCCCAAATTCATTCCTCATTATCGTTCCATATGGAACAAACCATGTCTATGAAATGATCATAAATATTCTCTGATAATATTTCCATGGAAGTAGGGATATCATATAATATGCATCATCATCAATTTTTTCATCACAAATTTTTTATTTTTTTTCCTTATAGAATGATAGACTACTTCACATTTGATGGATCAAGAATATAACATTTTTTCATGTGTTTCCATAATAAAAAGATTATCTTTGTATTCCAATATATTTAGATTAACTATTTTAATATCAAATTTATTGTTCCTGATACCATTTTTACTGATAACCCATTTACAGTTAAATAATAGAACACAAAATTTAATGTGATCAACCTCTAATATTTATTCAATGACTTCATAATATGCACTTTATGCAGAGATTTAGTTTTTTATTTGGTTCTCAAAAAATGAATTTATTTTATAAACACCAATACACTACTAATTTGAACTTCACTTATGTTTTCTTAGTCTTTGTTATGAAATTTATATCCGTTAATGTCACACCCGAACCATTTTATCAAATTTAAACTTGAGCCGCCCGTTAACTATCTTAATTTTTCTGATGCATCTGATCTACCACGCATGATTTATTTAAACTATAGTTTTTTATCCTCATTAAAAATAAACATATATTTATTATTTGGATAACATTTTTTAACACATTAATATGAATTTTTATATATGTTTGAGTATCTTCCATATTATTCAAGATTTATAAATGTACCTGATTTATCTATTCGCCTATCAATGATTTTATTTTCAATCTAAAGATCCCATTTACCCCATAATTAACTAGTTCATGGAGAGATGTAGGTAAAATTATGTGCTAAAGTATAAATAAGTAGTTTTTATAAAATTATATAACGTCCTTAGAAATATACTTCTAAAAAATGGATTCTTTTGGTCGATATAGATTCTTAACATATCCCTTCAATATATTTATATACATTTCAAAATTATACATCCAACATTGATATAAAGGTCTACAAATATTTATTTATCACACAAAAATGAACCATTAAATTCATTATAATATCAAAAAAAGGAGGAAAATAGATTTCTAGTTGAAAAATTATAGAAAAAACATAATTCTTTAAATTATTCAACAAATTTAGATTAATTAATTTATGAAAAATTTAATTGAAAAAATATCACACCTTTATGATATTAATTCTAAAATGGATGGTCAATATTACACATAATGAAATTAATAAGATATATTTCATGGTGATGTGACAGTCATGATATTTTTTTCCAATTAACTTCAAATCTTTCAGTGATTTTTTTACATTTTAATAATAAAACTATGGTACTTTGATACCATAGTGGCACTTGAAAAAAATAATTTTATCTCTCTTGGATAATGTATAAAAATTCATAGGTAGGTATTCTCATCTTCCATTAGCAGTGAGAGAAAACTCCAAACATTTTCCCATTGAGAGTAAGTCCAATATTGCATTTAAACCATCTTTAGTCTTTCCATTAATATCTAACAATATTTTAATCAAACTATCTCAAATATTCTTCTTCACATACATGACACCAATTTTATGTTTGATCTCATGATATCTCTAATATGGAAGCTCAAAAAATATTTATAATTTCTTCCAAATATTTATATCATTACCATATTTTTGTGTCTTTTTAAATGCAATATAATTGTTTTTCACCCTCTTAAAATAATGATTGGTGGAATTTTTTTTTGGAGCAATATAAAATTAATATGAGATATTTAATTCCATTTTTAATCTTTTATAAGTGTGATCTAAAGACAAAAAACTCTGATGATTCATGTATATTTGTTTTTACCATTGTGTAGTTGATAATATGAATTATTTTCTTCACAAATTAGACAAGCTTTATGAACCTTAACATTGTATCTAGATAAATTTCCATACGATGGGAATTTATTTATAGTGAACATAATAATTTCATGAAATTGAAATGTTCCATTTTATAAACTTCATACACTCCAATAAATTCCTCCCACAAAAGTTTTAAATCATTAATTAATGGTTACATGAAAACATCAATATCATTTCTAGGATGTTTTGGTCCAAATTTCATTAAAATCAACATGATATATTTCCGAATCATAAAAAATTTAGGGGATAAGTTGTAAATTTCCAATAAAACTGTACATGAAATATGTTTTCTAATAAGGATTTGAAATGGATTCATTCTATCTATGCATAGTCCTAGTTTGATATTTATAACTTCATTTCCAAATATAGGAAACTATTGATCAATTTTATTCCACTATAGAAAATCAGATGGATGAAGTAACTTTCTATTAGATATCCACTCATATTCCTACCATCATAAACTTTTTTCATCACTTGAATTTTCAAATAAACATTTCAAATGATAAATTATAGGAAGGTACAAAATTTCCTTGGAATGAGTCTTTATAACTGCTAAATCATCCTGTGATTTTTCATTCAATTTATACAATGATGTCCCATATTTAAGACACTCTGAAAAACCTTCACATTACTTCCTATATAGAACATAGTATTTCAGGCTAGTATATATCTTTTTTTACCCCAAACCCATCAGTAATAATATTTTATTCTCATTATAATCTGAATATGGAAGATCATTGTCTTTAAGAAGTATGTATTTCAACAACTATTGTAACTTTGTAAAACTCTTATCACTTTACCCATTTTTCCTTAAATTTAATCAATATCACCACCATTGATAAAAATATAAATTTCATACAACCTAGATATAATGGTTTTTCAGCATTAACATATAGACGTTCAATTATCATTGTTTTCCCAATTGCCTCTACTTCAATATCATGAATCATTTCATCAATTTGATTAGAATTATCATCTTGAAAATAATTATCATCAATATATATTTAATTATTTTGAATTTACCCATGATAAATCCAAGAAATATAACTTAGATTAAAACCATGGAAAACTAAATGATCTTTTATTTCTATTATTTTAAACCTTTTCATATTTAAACATGTCAATAATGGACCTAAAACAGGTCGTTGTATAGAACATTTCATTTATAAAATTCCAAAAATTTATCAACACCTTCCACATATTCATCACTTCTTCACAGTGTATTAATCCAATATATAATCATTATTATCTATAAAAAATATCAATAATTGAAAATAAGTAATTATATTTTGAAAATTAATTTCAAAATTAATTTTATAAATAAAAATTAAAAAATAATATAAAATATTTCAAAAATTAAAGAAAGAAAACATATTTTATAAACAAAATTCACTTTGAACATACTTAATTTTCATATTTTCAGAAAAAATTCAAAAAAATAATGGTATATAAACTTTAACATTGATTTTATAATGTTGACCATAATAACACATAATTATTCATTATTTTTATTATGTAATTTCATAATTATATATTTATTGTTTTCAAATTAAATAAATAAATATCATAATATAAAGTTCCAAATATTAGAAAGTGATAAAAAATGAGATCACAAATCATGATAAAGAATATAAACAAATGCCTACACTTATACCAAAATTGACATGCAAGGGTGACTACAAAAACATACTCATCACACTCACCAAAAATAGATTCCATACACATAAAATTTAAATGACAATCCAATCATTGTAATTTGATATTATTATAATAATTAAAATATTTAGAAATGTGTCATACAATATAATAAAAAATAATTAAAATGATTCATTTGTGAAATTTATAGGTATTCATGAAATTTTAAATGAAAAAAATAACATATTAAAATCAATAAAATTTTAAATATGAGTTAAGAATTATTTAGTCTAATGGGGTTTAATAAATTATATAATAAAATAAAATTATATCCCTAGTAACAAAAATATTATTAAATCATTCTTGTATTAATGACATGATTAAGTATAATTTATAAAGTTTTCTTGATCATAATACGATCATGCAATCGGCATAATCATCTAAATATATATTATAAATAATCCATATTCAAACTCTATAATCCGCTATACCTTTGAAAAAACTATTCAAAATGTGACAAAATAATACTTTTGAAAACCATTTATTAGTAAATTAACATTATTTATAACACCAATTCATGAAATAATCATTTAATCAAACATTAATTTCAAAACATTCATTCATAAATTAAACAATACCTTGTATATGTGAATAATTAGAACTGAAAATAAAAATCATGAAGAGATTTCAAATAGAAGACATGACACATATCATTTAAGAAAACAATCCCAAAAAAAAATTCATCAAATTAAACATACCTTGGATGCATGTAAAATTAGAATAATAAATATAAAAAACAAAGAGATATAAGAGAGAAGCTATATCAAAAGAGGGAAATGAATGAGAGGGTGATAACAATGGTGATGGAAATGACTATAGTCTTTGAATGCATCAATTTAAGTAATATAATGATTAAAAAAATGTATGAGTCAATCTTTTAATAATGATAACATAACCTATAATAAGAAGGTATATCAAACTATAACCTTTCTAATGAAGATACCTAAGTGGGTGGAGGATGAAAAAAACAAGTAATTAAAGATGATGCATAGATCCTAAAAGAAGAGACTGATGATGAATAATAGCCTGAAAGTGGTGGTTGATGATGAATTAGGGTGAATGTAGTGTCCAATGATGGATGAGAGAGGATTATGGAAATTAAGTATAGATGAATGATATTATAGGCTCCTAGATTTAAAAATAAAGGGTTGGGGTTTACTATATGAGAGAAAACCAACTATTTTTGTAAGAATAAATGAACAAAAAATGACTTATCCCAACATTTAATAAATTTTGTTAAATGATTTTCACATTGTTTATTTAATAACAGAAGACATTCAAAGCTAGTTTTTTCAAAATAAGTTAATAAATAAATGACCTCGAAAAATCATGTCTCACATTTTTCACATTGGTTATTTTATAACCGACATGAAAAATAATTTATAATTTCTATTATAAATATCCTAAGTGAAAAATTCCTTATTTTAAATGTATTATGTACTATTTTCAACCTATGTATTGAAACCAATGAGGTAATTTGAACCAATCCTGGTTATGTAACCAAATAATTTTTAAACAAAACAAAATTAGAACACAACAATGGATTTACCGAAATTAGTTCCATTTTGATGTGAGGCATGTCACATGGCCCTCAAAAAATGAGTTTATGAACCCTTGAAATATTTAGTGACAGTGTAATTGAGTTTTTCTCTATAGAGGAAAGTTTTATGGGTGTGTTTTTCTCTTATTTAGGGTTTTGATGTGTGTAAAAATAGTGATTTAATTTAGTTGAATTTAATACTTAAAAATAATAGTCTTACCTTGGATTCTATCCTCACTCTCCTATTTAATCATTATTCACTTTAATTACCCTTCTCTTCCACTTTAATAAAATAAAATCTCATTGATCATCCTTACCTTGTTATTTTAGCTTGAATAAAGGAATACAATAGTCATTGTATTTCTATAATATTTCATAACCTTATGATTGGATATCTCCAATCACTCTTAGATCAACTCAATGATCACCATCATAAGTAGTGAAGTTAATCTAAGTGGCCGTTGTACAAATACAATAATTAGATAATAAGAATTTAAATAAAATAAATAGTGAACACCTCCATTTTCAAAATAAAATAAGAACTTATAAATAAAATTAATGGGAGGTATATAAAAAATAATAATATAATTTATCAATAGGGAAAATGGATACTAACCAAGGATCAACCACTGATGTCCTAGTATTCCATCATGGGATACATTATAATAGATGAAATAGAAAAGAAAGAAACAAAATATTATCTTGATAGATTAGTAATGGAATCAACCCCCTATTTAAGTGAATAATATTATTCTTATATATGCTTCATGGTTCTTCTCAAGTGCTTCAACAACTGCACACCCCACAATCTCAAAATAACTTTATTTTATTCCTTAAATAATTATAGTATTTTTAAAATATTACTTAATTTTAGTGCCCAACTCCTTCTTATTTGATTCCTTCTATATGTATAACTTGAGGTATTTGATTGATAAATTTGGGCATATAAAATCTTTTAGCTCTTTCTCATTACTCTCCCACAATCTCTATATTATTCTTCATCTCATATGATCACCACATGGATGATTTATATATTCTTCTAGATTTATAAGAGTAGTGTGAATGGGTTTTTATTTTATTTTTGTTTGATTTCACCCCTTTTTGGGAATTTTGGATTTTGATTCCCGTGGTGTAGATATTTAGTTATGTTCTCGATTGACCACATGAAGGAAAGTCATTTTAGCTTTAAAATGTGGCCAATCAGATATAAAATTTAGTCATGAGATATCTTTAGTGGAATAATCTCTTGAGTAATTTTAAATAAATTCAGTACTTTACACCATCTTGGAATAATCATACAGTCAATAATATCTTCATGCGGCCACTTAAGGACTTTGCAAAATTTTCAAGCATGGTTGATTGAGATTCTTCTTACATTCACTTGATGAATCATGGTTGGTTTGATTTATTCTTATGGTTGATCCCATTTTAGTTGTCAATTTATTATCTTCTATGGTTGATTGAGGAACATTTTTGTTCAAGATAAACATGTGGTTGATCCAGTCCTTTATAGAATTTTCATCCCAATCGATCATGTTATATATTCAATGTGCAGTCAATTTGGTCTCATAGTTGAATTTTTTCCATGGCAACTCGAGATGCATGATTACTTACCTTATCTATTTTCAGACTTGAATCAGTAAAAAAGACACTCAATATAGTTTTTTTCTCAAATTCTCTCCATAATCAAAATAAAAAATTACAATCATATTTAATTACCTTTGAATAATAAAATACATTTCTCCATATCAATTTATGTCTTTTCCATTAAATCAAGAAATTGGAAAAAATAAATAAAATCCATTATTTTATTCTTTAAAAAATTATGTTCTATATTTCAAAAAGTAAAAAAATGAATTAATTATATGAGTTTATCTAGATTAGGGGGTTAATTTACATTTAAAATAGATCAAAATTAGGAAAAAATTATCTAACATAAGTTGGATTAGAATCAACCTCGACCATATTATTTTTGAATTTTATAGAAAATATTATCAATATCTATAATATATAAACCATTTATAATATTCCAAATTCCATAAAAAAATTCATTCATATATAAAGTACAACTCTTGTTCTTAATAACAAATGGAAACCCCATATTTTCCAAACAAGAAACATAAATAATTTTTTTTGTGCCAGGAACATAATAATATTTCTCTAATTATAGAACTCATATAATTGATATATTTGGATTATAAGTTTTGACTTATAATGAAACAATTTTGGATTCATTACAAACAAAAAAAGATTCACTCCACCCATTTTCAATTCACTTCTTTCTATGAGTTTGTGTTTATTAGAAAAAATGTGTGATGCACAACCAATATATAATAACTATGATTTATAGTTAGAGAAATTTAACTCTATAAAATTATCATTTTTATGCACCAAAGGCTTCTATTTTAGAATAATTCACATCCTTAGATACTAATCTAGAATTTTTCTATAATTCATTCCTATAAAACATCTCAAAATGATTAACATGATGTATATCGTAATCTACAAAAATTTAATATTTTTGGATAAGTGTCATGTTTTATTTATTTTCATTAAGGAACTTTAATGAAATTAATCCCAATAAAAATTGACTAACCCATATATCATATCCATTTAGTGATCCACAACCCATATTTCATCTTAACTGACACTGGGTATCACATAAATAATCCATGAATATATCTAGTAGACAACTACTGTCAATCATATCATATATAATTCTTATATTTCTAAGTGGATAACTAATTATTATAATACATCAAATGGATTCTATCAAATCTATTCCTATAGTATCCTAACAGTTAAGGTTTCCCAACTACGTGTGACCCAAATAAAACTCCAAGAACAAGACACTGAATGGTTAGGGTCACCTTGTTATTTTATTTCCATACACAAGATAATTCATGAGCATGAAATAGTTAGGGTAACCTATAATGAATGATATAGGTCTTAACAATTTCATTTTGAAAGGAATATCAGGCTTATTATTTTAAGGGTTTTTTCTTATAAAAGTATCACCAAATTAATATACATCACATGCATATAAATTTTATGAATATTTCATAAAAAAATCTTTTCCTTATCATTTTTTATTCCTTTATGTATGAATTATTCTAATGATTTAGTTTTGGAATCCCTATTCAATTCACCAAATTAATATTTTCACATAATATTAATGTTCAAATATTTAAAAAACCCACAAGTTTGTTTTACTCAACCAAAAATAGATGTAAAACATATTTATACACATAAAAATGAATCTCATGCATAAGGTACATGAACTCTTAATGTAAGGGTTTATAATTATATGAGATTGATAATATCCATATGATTAATCTTAGATCTACAAATATTTAACCCCCAAACTTATATAACAAGGTATATACCTCGAATATAGTGGAAATTTCAACCCAATGACCCTCTACCCAGGGATACTTTACTCAAGGGAGAATCCAATCCATAACAATCCTATAACCTAATATGTTGAAAATATGACTAATAACTAAATTTAGTCTAATAAATTCAATAAAAAATTAGATCAAGGTAGATGAAAAACTAAAACTTATATTGTGAACCTAGCATGAAATTCATAGAATAAAATCCTTCTAAAAGTAATTTATCACATAAAATATGCATACATAATATTAATAATTCATAATTTTGTTTATAAAAATGAATGTTCAAAAGGAATAAACAAAAAAAACTCTTTATTTATTTTCAAAAAATGATATACAAATATGAATTTTCATATTTATTTTAGGCATGGAAAAACTAATTTTAAATTACCTAACACTTATCGTTTATAAAATTTTTATAAACTATAAGCACTTCTTGAAAAATATTAAATTTTTATAATATTTTTCCTATATATTATTTTATGATAGATAAGGGTCCTATATATCATAATGTATGATATAAAAGTGATAAAAGGTAGGTAAAGGTAATATATATATATATATATGCATTGTGTAAGTGTTTTCCTATACATAAAAGTTTTTTAAAGGGAAAAAACCTTACGCATTGTGTAGGATTTTTATAAAAACATTACCCATCCAATTGTATTTGATGATCACCTGATATCGTAAATATATTATGATGGTCTATTTTTTTGAAATATGGAACTTAATTGTATTTTACAGTATCTCATATCATATCCTATAACATAGTTAAAATCCATGGGTTTCAAGTATATCATACCTTATGATATACCATAGTCATACACAATAACTAATAAAAAGTAGAATAAATACTTCATATCGTATGCTATGATATGGGCTCAAATACATTACTGTATCAATGTTCTTCAAAAAACCAGTGGATAAACATGATTATGCATTTAAGAACCTGTCTTTGATACCATTTTTGGGTTGTGGGTGATCATCTAATGATCTTTGGAAGTAGAAACAAACCCAAATATTCCTAATCCATCTTTAATAGTATGGAACTGAATAAAAAAAACATAAAATGTAAGAATACCTTAACAGTATATGGATCCATATTTTACTATTTGAAGTAGTATTTTGATGGCGATCACCATAACATTATCCAAAATCCACCAACCTATAAGGGATTACACCAACCTGATATTCACAATCGAATCAAGAGGATCCCAAACCACTAAGGAGTGATAGAATTTTCTTTTGAAGATAAATTGTGATTCGAGTCAAATAGAGTTATGGTCTATCTTGAATGTATCAAGTTTCACCACCATGACAGGGATCACATCCCTTTTGTAGACTCTATTTATTTAATGAATTGATTTATAAGTTGGTGAATTGGTTTCCATCTTGTGGTAGTTGATACATTATTCTCCATTGGTGTGTATATTTTTTAATGATTTAAATGACTTCCAATACAATGAATGAATCAATCCCATTGATTTATAATCTAATAAAATCATGTTAGAAGACTTGGAAGGCGTACACATCCCATGCATTCCATATCACAAGGCATATCTTATTCCATGATATAGGTTAATATAATCATCTTCATTCCATTTACAATATAATAATATTTATTTTATGATATAAATATCATATATATCATATCTTACGATTAAAGGGATGCAATATACTATAATATCCTTTATTTTAGTGTACATATAACACAAAGTTATCCAAAATATCTTTAGTGTTATGGATAAACATTTTCATCCAAATTATTTGAAATAAATAACCTTTTTCTTTATCACTTTATATAATTCATATGATGATTTATTTAGAATAGTATTAGTTAAGATTTTATTAATCACATAGAAAGTATTATTGATAGATTTTACCCACAAATACCATTCTATTGCGGTGTCCTTAGAACAAAAAAATTTATGTGCATGTCCATTTTCATTATAAAGTCTCTCAAATTCATAGTTTTGGAACTCTTTACCATGACAAATACTTATATATTTTATTATAAATCCATTATTATTTTTAACTAAATTACACTAAGCATAAAACTTAGAGAAGTCTCATTTTTATGGGAAATAAAGTAAACCCAAGTGAATTTAGTATAGTCATCCATAATTAAAAAATTATGTCCATTACCTAAAAAAATGGTAATGTGTTAAGTTATAAATAGATCTAAATGTATAATCTATAAAGGTTTTAAAGTATTGAAATCATTATTCAAATTAAATGATTCCTTATGTTTCTTTCCTTTCATACATGGATCAAAAAACATGTTTCTATTTACCTAAAGAGAAAATAGTTACAGTACATTATTATCCTTAGTAAGTTTAGAAAATAATATGAGATTAAAATGACCTAAATATATAAACCATAAAGAGTATTTAGATTAAAAATCATTTAAAAATTTATCATAATGCATGAAAAGATCATTATGATTAATAATATAAAAATTATCTTTTTTATGAGTAGAAATCAGAAGTGAATCATTTTCACGACCCCCTCCCCACAAAGTGTACCCCTCCTAGGTTGGCAATGTGAGAAGAGAGATAATGACCCCCGAGTCCCGCCTCCAGTAGGCCCCGAGTTGGCGACTAGCACCGAGGGTATAATAAACATACAAATGGGAGGAATTACCCTCTAAGAGAACACATGCAGAAGAGAGAGATAGAATAGACTCCAATCAACTCCAACTTAGAACTAAAATATAAAAGAAATCCAAGTACATATATGAAATGTCATGCAAAAGTACTACAACTGAAAGGGGAAACTAAAAGTACCCAAAAGAATGTAAAATGACAGCGACCACAAGCCCGAACAGCTCCTCCTCCAACCACAAGCTAGTAGTAACCAGATTGATCTCCAACCTGCTCCAAGTGACCTGAAAAACAGTTTATAGGTACATAGGGTGAGTATAACAGTATACTCAGTAGGATCCTCCCCAAGCCTCTCATGAAAAATTAAAGAAAGCATGCTAAAGCCCAGTGAACAACAAGTGAAACTAACTCGTCACCTAAACAGGTATACTAAGTTCCCAACCTCACCATGGATACTCTCACCAAGTAACACATACAAGAATATAGAATATAATAAAGAATATCAAGGGTACCCCGCTACTACTTCCCCACTGGTTTGCTGCTTTTCCCCAATGACATACATCCTGTGCATCTCTCTCCAAAGGCTTGCCCGCAGACACCTGGGCTAAGCTCCACAATCTGCACCTCGTGCACCACAAAGGCTTTCCCGCAGACACCTAGGCGAAGCACCACACCGTCCTCACAACCAAAAGTAACCAGGTAGTTTTCGGGAGCCACCACAACTCGCATAACGTGTATCATACGTCGGGTATAATACCTCAAGCCATTACAGCCCATACTCCGAGTAAGGATCCTCAAGCCATCATAGCCTATACACGTTACACCTATAGTAGTCCATAGGATACTATATCCAGAATATATGTGTGTGAATAACCACAATCCATTACAGCCCTCTACACACATATATGGGGTAACTAACCACTGTGCCTCATGGCACAAGTATCTACCAAGAGAAGAGAGCGAGGCCAAAGGGGGTAGTCAACCATTCGACCTCCCATCAGAATGTTGGGGAAAACACCCCCAGGGCTCAGAATCCCCAGGGTGTCATTTTCCCTTACCGACAGGGTGGAGTAGCATATAGAAACACAAAAAGTATAGAATATATATATAACTCACATCCACACTATGGGCATTACCTAGTCTTAGATACAACTGCAACTAACGTCTCTTAGACTCCAGGCTGCTACTTCTAAGACTAGGTATCCTATAAGCACACAAACATTTGAAGAGATTTATTAGATTACTCCATTATTATATTATCAATTCCACTGTAAGTTAATTAATTCTTTAAACATTAATTAACCATGAACAATTCCACATTAAACTGAATTGGCATCACATTGAAAATCAACTACTCCTTTTTAAGATTCACATCACCTTTAAATTCTAGTATCTCCATCCCCGTGGATTTTCACCATTTAATCAAACATTCATTACATAATTACTTTTCCATATTCCCAGGTATTCTAGAAAATAATCCTATGCTTCTAAACACAAAGGAGGCTCAACACGGTGAGTAGATATACTACCCGTCGAGTCTTTGCCGCCTATAGAAAGAGAATAGACCCATTCTCCCTCGAGAGGCTAAACACGGAAAGCATGTGGCATACCCCACGCGTCTTTGCCTCCTTCGAAAGAAGGGTAGAAAGACCAGCCGCCTTGAGCAGTGGGGAAAAGCAAAGCAGATTAACATTCAAAGAAAACCACAAGCATCCAGTAACCACATCCATCCCATTCCATCACCCCTGGTGTCCTCCCCGACACCCACATGCATAAAATGATGCATCTCGCCACTCTAGGCGTCATCTATTTCCACAACCACAAGGCCTCCACGCCTCCACATATCACAACACCCCTCCAGGTTCACATCATAGCACAAGTAGTAGAAAAACAACAATCACAACCATGGGCTCTTGACCCTTTAACAAACAAGAGGGTAACTCAGAACCCTTTTAGAAATTCCCACATAATCTGTTCTTTAATCCATATTGAATTAGCATATTTGTTATTCGTAGGTTCCAATTACGGGATACCTAATCAGTAATCTATCACAATTAAACAACCATTCTTACTTCCCTAATTTGATTATCCTCAAATTAGAACAACTACAACAATGGCAGTAACCAGATTAATTTACATGCCTCTTTATCTTTAGCCAATTAATTAACAATTAATTCAGGCTTTATGTTCATTATCAATTTCTATCATGAACGAACAACAAATCAAAGAAATCATAGATATCACTCTATCTAGAAAAACATGAGGCAAACCGTTATCATGGTATAAAGCAACAACATGCGATCAACCAATTCTTTTAATCTGGTTCAAGTATTTAATTAGGTCAATTTCATTGTGATCCAAAGGACTAAATCATGCTAATTCTACGATTGCACATACACAATTAGAGAAGCCATGAATCCCCTACCTGGAAGAGTTCTTGACATCCTTTATCCACACAACGGGTCAAAATCCTCCTCTCACAACAACTGCATCCACTAGAGGATTCCACGGTACAACAATACCAACCAACCCCAAGAAAAACCCATTAGAATCTTGGAAATTACATGGTATAATATGGAAGGGAGAAACAAGAGAAGATGATCCCCAAAAGAACGATGATAAAACATACCTTATTGGGAAGATTGACCGACACAGTTCGGTTGCATCCAAAACAGAGCATAACCAATCCTAGGAGTAAAGATTGATTGTGCAACTCTTACGGGAATGATTGAAAGGTTCTAGCGTCTCTTAGATGAGAACAAAGGGAAAGAACAAGGGAGAATGATATCTCGTCCCTTTTTAAGATTTAATGGGGCGACAGTTTAAGATCCGGTTAATTCTCCATTAAAAACGAATCGCATTAACCCACACAGTTTGACCAAGTAAATACATCCCGACCTTAGGAATAATTAATATAGGATTTATGGCCTTTGAAATAGCCTTAAGAGCCCTTAAAACAAGGCTTTAAATGTATTTTACGTAAAAGGAAACGTCAAAAGGGGAAAAACTGTAGAAATCTGGAAACACTGTTCACCCACCATTACTGTACATGAAACCGGTCTGTGAGACTGATCTGTGAAACCGATCTGTCAGACCGATCTTTGAAACCGATCTGTCAGACCGATCTTTGAAACCGATCTGTCAGACCGATCTGTGAGACCGATCTGTCAGATCGATCTGTGAGACCGATCTGTCAGACCGATCTGTGAGACCGATCTGTCAGACCGATCTGTGAGACCGATCTGTGATACCGATCTGTCAGACCGATCTGTGACACCGATCTGTCAGACCGATCTGTGAGACCGATCTGTGAAACCGATCTGTCAGACCGATCTGTGAAACCGATCTGTCAGACCGATCTGTGGGACCGATCTGTGAGACCGATCTGTGAGACCGATCTGTGAGACCGATCTGTGAGACCAATCTGTGAAACCGATCTGTCAGACTGATCTGTGAAACCGATCTGTGAGACCGATCTGTGAGACCGATCTGTGAAACCGACCTGTCTGACCGATCTGTGAGACCGATCTGTCAGACCGATCTGTGAGACTGATCTGTGAGACCGATCTGTGAGACCGATCTGTGAGACCGATCTGTGAGACCGATCTATGAAACCGATCTGTCAGACCGATCTGTGAAACCAATCTGTCACTATTCATAAAACTGGAAACACTGTTCACAGAACTGGAAAATTGGCCAAGTGTTGGGGATAAGTTCCCTTGACCTCCCGGAACACCTCCAACACCAAAATTTCACAAAGTAATGGACCGGAGAGGTTCGGGCCATTACATCAGATTCCTATCATAACATTCTCGTCCTCAAGAATTTAAAACCATCCTGAGGAAAAGAGGGGTCCGAACAACCACCCTGTAAGATACCTCTCAGGGTAAAACCACCCTGAGTTGTTCTAAAGCTAGGACAAAACCACGACATCCGAGAGTATGGGAACAAACAATCCATATCCAAACAATTCAAACATAACATCACATGAAAAGTACATAAATAAAACATGAAAGGTCCAACCACAAAGAAAACATCATTACACGAAAGGAGTTAAACATTAAATAACTCTGGGTACTAAGTACGTATCTATGACTCATGCTCCCATGTACTCTCCTCCATGCCACCGTGTCGCCACAAGACACGAACTAAGGGGATAGAACGCCCACGCAACACCTTCTCCTTGTGGTCTTAGATCTCCACAGGTCGCTCCTCAAAGGTTGCATCATCATCAATATCGATCTCTCCCCAATCGATAACATGAGATTCATCATGAAGATAACGACGGAGCTGTGATACATGGAAAACATCATGTATCCGACTCATCTGAGGGGGGAGTTCTACTCAATACGCCACAACTCCAACACGGGCTAACACCTAGAAAGGCCCAACAAACCAGAGAGAAAGCTTACTTCCACGACCAAACCTTCGCTGCCCACGATGGGTAGTCACCTTCAGAAACACATGATCCCCAACATTAAACTCTAAGGGTATCCTTCTTTGATCAGCATATGATTTTTGAAGATCTTGCGCTGTCTTCATCCTCTCACGAATCACCTGAACCATCTCTGTTGTATTCTGCACTAGTTCTGGTCTGAGAATTGCTGACTCTCTGACCCCAGTCCAGCACAACGAAGAACGGCATGGCCGACCATACAAGGATTCAAACGGCGCCATACCTATGGTAGATTGAAAACTATTATTGTAAGAGAACTCTACCAAGGGTAAGTGCTTCATCCATGAACCCCCAAAATCAAGAACACAAGAGCACAACACGTCTTTAAGATTCTGGATGGTTCGCTCTGTCTGACCATCTGTTTGAGGATGAAAAGCAGTGCTAAGGCACAGTTGAGAGCCAAAAGCATGATGGAGACCTCTCCACACCCTGGAGGTAAAATGAGGATCTCGATCAGAAATGATCGTCCTAGGTACTCCATGAAGTCTCACCACCTCCTCTAGATACTGCCTCGACAAAACCTCCACTGAGCTCGACTCCTTGATTGATATAAAGTGGGAAAATTTTGTTAAATGATCCACTACCACCCATATAGCATCATGTCCTCCCGGAGCTCGAGGTAAACTTGTAACAAAGTCCATTGAGATGTCCTCCCACTTCCACTGAGGAATCTCTAATTGCTGGAGAATACCACCAGGAACATGGTGTTCAGCCTTCACCTTCTGGCAGACTAAACATCGAGACACACACTCTGCAACCGTATGTTTCAGCCCAGGCCACCAAAAATGACTCCTCAAGGATCGATACATCTTCATCACAGCAGGATGTACTACCAAGGGTGAAATATGGAACTCTCGGAGAACCGTATCACGCATCGCTAAGGGAACAAAAAGGCTGCCATGATACAACACTCGGTGTTGTTCATCCTCTGACCAACCATCAGGGGCCTCACCACAAACAACTCTGTCTCTCCAAACTTCCACCTCTAGATCACCCAAATGAGACTCTTCCACCTTCTGCATCAGGGATGACTACACCATCATTTGTAAAATACAAACTCTACCCCCAACTTCTCCCATATCAAGATGCAAAGCTGATAGCTCTTCCATCACTCTCCAGGAATCACCAGATTCACGCACAACATCATTACATGAATTTCAGCTTAGTGCATCAGCTACAACATTCCCTTTTCCAGGTGTATACGATATTTCAAAGTCGTATTCTTGCAAGAACTCCATCCAACGACGCTGCCGCAAGTTCAAGACACGTTGGGAGAAAATATACCTCAAACTCTTATAATCGGTGAAAACCACAAAGTGATCATCAATGAGGTAATGTCTCTAAAACTTCAGAGCAAACACCACGGATGCCAACTCAAGATCATGGGTGGCATAGTTGAATTCATGGGGACGCAACTACCGAGACCCATAAGAAACAACTGACCTATGCTGCATGAGAACACAACCTAGCCCCAGATGTGAAGCATCACAGAAAACATCAAACTGGACTCCCTCCGCTGGAAGACAAAGGACTGGAGCACTTACCAACTTCTCCTTTAGATACTCGAAAGCTTCCTGACACTGATCAGTCCATATGAATGCTTGATCCTTCCTAGTCAAAGCGGGCATAGGAGTCGAAATTCAGGAGAAATTGGCTACAAACCTCCTATAATAGCCTGCGATACCAAGGAAACTTCTCACCTCTGACACAGTCTTGGGGGATGCCCAAGACACCACTTCTTCTATCTTCGACGGATCCAAAACTACTCCCTGTTGGGACACAACATGCCCCAAGAAACGAATTTCTCGAGCCCAAAACTCACACTTCGACAACTTCCCAAACAACTGATGTTGGCGAAGAATTCCCAAAACGGCTCGTAGATGCTCTGCATGCTCTTCTTCCGATGTGGAGTACACAAGGATGTCGTCGATGAAAACCACAACAAACTTGTCCAGGAATTCACGGAACACAACATTCATCAACCCCATGAAAACATCTGGAGCATTCGTCACGCCGAATGACATTACAACAAACTCATAATTCCCATGACGACAACAGAAAGCAGTCTTCGGGATATCCTCATCCTTTACACGCATATGATGATATCCTGACCGCAAGTCGATCTTTGAGAACCAACTTTCACCCTTCAGTTGATCGAATAGGTCATCAATCCACAGAAGAGGATAGCGTTTCTTTATTGTCACTTTGTTTAATCAACGATAATCGACGCACAACCGCAAACTGCCGTCATCCTTTTTCACAAACAAAACTGGTGCACCCCATGGTGACACACTTGGCTGAACAAAACCACACTTCAAAAGACCATCAAGATGAATACGTAGCTCTCGTAACTTAGAAGGGGCCATCCTATACGGAGACATAGAGATAGGAGATGCTCCTGGCTATAGATCGATCCCAAACTCGATCTCTCGTCGAGGGGGTAAGGATACAACCTCTTCTGGAAAGATGTCAGGGTACTCCTCTACGACCCTAGGAAACGCCAACTGTTGAACCTCCGAATAACTCAGCATCATCCCATCCATCATGGATGATAAGGATAGAACTCGTCTATGACTCATCCGAGGATCTCTCTCACCAAAAAACACCACTTTCTCTCCATCT
The DNA here is from genome assembly GCA_963277665.1 of Viscum album. NCBI lineage: Eukaryota > Viridiplantae > Streptophyta > Magnoliopsida > Santalales > Viscaceae > Viscum > Viscum album. The sequence continues at coordinate 564,440,323 of OY728120.1, read as the reverse complement.
GCATCAAAGAAAACGACCTTCATCCTGTAGCAATCCACAATAGCCTTCACTGAATACAACCAATCCATGCCGAGTATGACATCATATGGTTGTATTTGTAAACATAGGAAATCTCCCCAAGAGCGGTGTTGCCCCAACACTAGCTCACAATCTCTACATACTTCAAACAAGTTGGCTCGACCTCCAACTGGCGTAGTCAACGCCAAGGGCACTGGAATCCTCTCTACCTCAAGTCCCAAAGCATGGACAAGGGTAGGTGATATGAAGGAGTGTGTTGCTCCTGAATCAAACAAGACATACACCAAGGTAGAAAACAAGCAAAGGGTACCTCGAATGACATCTGGCTCACTTGGGGCTGGCAACGCTAGAGCATGAAGCTGACCAAGACCTCCTCTATGGCCTCTCTGACCATGATGACGACCACCACCACGACTGCGCTCTGCTCTCTGAGGATGGGGAGTGTCATGGAGCTGTCCTTTGCCTGCTCCATCTACCCTCGGGTGATCTAAAGCTGGTGCAACCTACTGCTGCTGCCTCGGCTGGAACTGCCTCAATGGAGGAACCTGGAGCGGAGCGCCTAGTGCACGATGACTGCTCTGAAAATTCGGGAACTCCTGCTGCTGATGACCACGCCCACCACAAGAAAAAAAAGCACCTGATCCCTTGGCATAGGTCTGAGAGTTGCTTCCTTCGGAGAAATGAGATGGAAAGGGCTGGGACCTACCCCCAGGTGAACAGAAACTCTTCTGCCCTGAAAACTTGGAACCCTGGACCACAGCTCTACTTCGTGAGGAATCATGAAGATTCCCCTCTCGTGACGATCCGGTCCTGGCCAAATTCCTCTCAATAACCTCTGCCCTCGCCAGCACCTCGAGATATGTCTTCAGCATAAATGGGGTGACCTGGCGCTGGATCTCTGGACACAAAGCCTCCTCGAAATGCCTCGCCCTGGCCTCCTCATCTGGTAACAGGTCTGAAGTATATCGTAGAAGGTTCCTGAAACAGATTCCAAACTCCCAAACACTAGAGGTCCCCTGTCGAAGGGTAAGAAGCTCCTGGCGACTGGACGCCTTCGAAGTTGATGAAAGAAACTCAACTCTAAACCTGCCTCGAAACTCCTCCCATGAGATCGCTGACTCCCCACGATCCCCGAGGAACAAGAACCACCACTGCCTTGCTGCTCCACGCAGCATTGTCACAACCAAGGACACCCAGTGTTCCTTCTGAGCACGAATCGAATTGAAGCCTATCTCGACCTCCTCCAACCAGTCTTCTGTGAATGCATCTGAAACGGAGCCCTCGTAATTCTGTAGACTCTGGCGCTGAAACTCTCGAAGTGTCTTCCTCCAAGTGTCATCGTCGTCAACCTCTACCCGACGACGATCTGCTGGAACAGATTGCTGGGCACCTTCTGCGCAAACCTGACGAGGACGTCGACCTGGAGCCATACCTGTAAAATAACAACTGTTAGAGCTCCTAATCATGGAATATGGAAGACTCAACATTAATTAATTAATTGCTTTGTTTTATTAATTTTAGGTAACCTATCCTAAGGTCTACCCATTCAAACACAGGCACAAAGAATAATGATGCATGATCCTTTCCTAGGTCTCTACCCTGCAACCAGTATCACTTTGTTTAGTAGCCATTGTAGACTTAAAGGTTCGTGCAACAGATCATAGGGGGCCCTAAACGCCTATGTCTCTGCCGGTCTCTAGTGTTTAACCCACTTGATAAACATGAATGACACCGTTTCCCTACCATCCCATGCAACCTCACCTGTGCCTAACTCCAAACTCCATCCTATCCCTCAACCAGACCTCTGATACCAATCTGTCATGACCCCCTCCCCACAAAGTGTACCCCTCCTGGGCCGGAAATATGAGAAAAGAGATAATGACCCCCGAGTCCCGCCTCCAGTAGGCCCCGGGTTGGTGACTAGCACCGAGGGTATAATAAAAATACAAATGAGAGGCATTACCCTCTAAGAGAACACATGAAGAAGAGAGAGATAGAATAGACTCCAATCAACTCCAACTCAGAACTGAAATATAAAAGAAATCCAAGTACATATATGAAATGTCATGCAAAAGTACTACATCTGAAAGGGAAAACTAAAAGTACCCAAAATAATGTAAAACGACAGCGACCACAAGCCTGAACAACTCCTCCTCCAACCACAAGCTAGTAGTAACCAGCTTGATCTCCAACCTTCTCCAAGTGACCTGAAAAACACTTTATAGGTACATAGGGTGAGTATAACAGTATACTCAGTAGGATCCTCCCCAATCCTCTCGTGGAAAAGTAAAGAAAGCATGCTAAAGACCAGTGAACAACAAGTGAAACTAACTCGTCACCTAAACAGGTATACTAAGTTCCCAACCTCACCATAGCTACTCTCACCAAGTAACGCATACAAGAATATAACATATAATAAAGAATATCAAGGGTACCTCGCTACTACTTCCCCACTGGTTTTCCACTTTTCCCCAATGACATACGTCCTGTGAATCTCTCTCCAAAGGCTTGCCCGCAGACACCTGGGCTAAGCTCCACAATATGCACCTCGTGCACCACAAAGGCTTGCCTGCAGACACCTGGGCGAAGCACCACACCGTCCTCACAACCAAAAGTAACCAGGTAGTTTCCAGGATCCACCAAAGCTCGCATAACGTGTATCATACGCCGGGTATAATACCTCAAGCCATTACAACCCATACTCTGAGTAAGGATCCTCAAGCCATCATAGCCTATACACGTTACACATATAGTAGTCCATAGGATACTATATCCAGAATATATGTGTGTGAATAACCACAAGCCATTACAGCCCTCTACACACATATATGGGGTAACTAACCACTGTTCCTCATGGCACAAGTATCTACCAAGAGAAGAGAGCGAGGCCAAAGTGGGTAGTCAGCCATTCGACCTCCCATCAGAATGTTGGGAAAAACACCCCCCAGGGCTCAGAATCCCCAGGGTGTCAGTTGCCCTTACCGACAGGGTGGAGTAGCGTATAGAAACACAAAAAGTACAGAATATATATATAACTCACATCCACACTATGGGCATTACCTAGTCTTATATACAACTACAGCTAACGTCTCTCAGACTCCAGGCTGCTACTTCTAAGACTAGGTATCCTATAAGCACACAAACATTTGAAGATCTTTATTAGATTACTCCGTTATTATATTATCAGTTCCACTATACGTTAATTAATTATTTAAACATTAATTAACCATGAACAATTCCACATTAAACTGAATTGGCATCACATTCAAAATCAACTGCTCCTTTTTAGGATTCACATCACCTTTAAATTCTAGTATCTCCATCCCCATGGATTTTCACCATTTAATCAAACATTCATTATAGAATTACTTTTCCATATTCCCAGGCATTCTAGAAAAGCATCCTATGCTTCTAAACACAAAGGAGGCTCAACACGGTGAGTAGATATACTACCCGTCGAGTCTTTGCCGCCTATAGAAAGAGCATAGACCCATTCTCCCTCGAGAGGCTAAACACAGAAAGCATGTGTCATACCCCGCACGTCTTCACCTCCTTCGGAAGAAGGGTAGCAAGACCAGATGCCTTGAGCAGTGGGGAAAAGCAAAGCAGATTAACATTCAAATAAAACCATAAGCATCTAGAAACCACATCCATCCCATTCCATCACCCCTGGTGTCCTCCCCGACACCCACATGCATAAACTGATGCATCTCGCCACTCTAGGCGTCATCTGCTGCCACAACCACAAGGCCTCCATGCCTCCACATATCACAACACCCCTCCAGGGTCACATCATAGCACAAGCAGTAGAAAAACAACAATCACAACCATGGGCTCTTGACCCTTTAACAAACAAGAGGGTAACTCAGAACCCTTTTAGAAATTCCCACATAATCTGTTCTTTAATCCATATTGAATTAGCAGATTTGTTGTTCGTAGGTTCCAATTACGAGATACCTAATCAGTAAGCTATCACAATTAAACAACCATGCTTACTTCCCTAATTTGATTATCCTCAAATGAGAACAACTACAACAACGGCAGTAACCAGATTAATTTACATGCCTCTTTATCTTTAGCCAATTAATTAACAATTAATTCCAGATTTACGTTCATTATCAATTTCTATCATGAACGAACAACAAATCAAAGAAATCATAGATATCACTCTATCTAGAAAAACATGAGGAAAACCGTTATCACAGTATAAAGCAACAACATGCGATCAACCAATTCTTTTAATCCGGTTCAAGTATTTAATTAGGTCAATTTCATTGTGATCCAAAGGACTAAATCATGCTAATTCTAGGATTTCACATACACAATTAGAGAATCCATGAATCCCCTACTTGGAAGAGTTCTTGACGTCCTTTATCCACACAACAGGTCAAAATCCTCCTCTCAGGACAACTGCATCCACCAGAGGATGACACGGTACAACAGTACCAACCAACCCCAAGAAAAACCCATTAGAATCTTGGAAATTACATGGTATAATATGGAAGGGAGAAACAAGAGAAGATAATCCCCAAAAGAATGATGATAAAACATACCTTATTGGGAAGATTGACCGACACAGTTCGGTTGCATCCAAAATAGAGCATAACCAATCCTAGGAGTAAAGATTGATTGTGCAACTCTTACGGGAATTATTGAAAGGTTCTAGCATCTCTTAGCTGAGAACAAAGGGAAAGAACAAGGGAGAATGATATCTCGTCCCTTTTTAAGATTTAATGGGTCGACAGTTTAAGATCCGGTTAATTCTCCATTAAAAACGGATCGCATTAACCCATGCGGTTTGACCAAGTAAATATATCCCGACCTTAGGAATAATTAATATAGGATTTATAGCCTTTGAAACGGCCTTAAGAGCCCTTAAAAAAAGGCTTTAAATGTGTTTTACGTCAGAGGAAACGTCAAAAGGGGCAAAACTGTAGGAATCTGGAAACACTGTTCACCCACCGTTACTGTACATGAAACTGATCTGTGAGACCGATCTGTGAAACCGATCTATCAGACTGATCTGTGAAACCGATCTGTCAGACCGATCTGTGAGACCAATCTGTCAGACCGATCTGTGAAACCGATCTGTCAGACCGATCTGTGAGACCGATCTGTTAGACCGATTTGTGAGACCGATCTGTGATACCGATCTGTCAGACCGATCTGTGACACCGATCTGTCAGGCCGATCTGTGAGACCGATCTGTGAAACCGATCTATCAGACCGATCTGTGAAACCGATCTGTCAGACTGATCTGTGAGACCGATCTGTGAGACCGATCTGTGAGACCGATCTGTGAGACCGATCTGTGAAACCGATCTGTCAGACCGATCTCTTAAACCGATCTGTGAGACCGATCTGTGAAACCGATCTGTGAAACCGATCTGTGAGACCGATCTGTGAAACCGATCTGTCAGACCGATCTGTGAGACCGATCTGTGAGACCGATCTGTGAGACCGATCTGTGAGACCGATCTGTGAGACCGATCTATGAAACCGATTTGTCAGACCGATCCATGAAACCGATCTGTCACTGTTCATAAAACTGGAAACACTGTTCACAGAACTGGAAAATTGGCAAAGTGTTGGGGATAAGTTCCCTTGACCTCCCGGAACACCTCCAACACCAAAATTTCACAAAGTAATGGACTGGAGAGGTCCGGGCCATTACAATCATACTTAAAATAAGATATTTATCATTATTTAATTAAATATATAAAACATTATCAAATAAATGAGATATTCTTATAAAATTATGTTAAAAAACATCAACATACAATACCTTACATATAATAGTAAAGTTAGTGAAACCTACTTCACCAAATCATTTGATTTTTTCTTTTGAACTGTCTAAAATATAATGTGGTCTCAATCAAATGTGTTAAACATTTTTAAATTTCATGGGTCTCCTTCCATGTTTTTATGAAACCCATTTTCCATATTCTAAATTTTATTCTTGATATATCCATTTATTTTATCTTTAAATGTTCAAATAGTATAAAATTTTGGTACCCTTACAGTTTTGGGACCAACTAGATTAGTTATTGAGCCTTTAAGTACCCATATGGATTTAACAATAGTATTATAAGGGTTATTACAAGAAAAATATCTAGAAATAAAATATTTGGTTTGTATCCATGATTGAGTATTCCTTTGTTAATATTTATTTTCATAATACACTCTCATGTCATAGTCAAAACAAGTAATAGAAACGACACTATCGGTATCTCTCTTTATAAATAAATTCATATAAATAACAAGATATCATATATTGTACCTAATTTAATTTCTTTTTTTATTAATTATTTGTTAAGTAAAAAATTTACCCTATTTATTCTTTCCATTGGTAACTTTTTATAAGGACTTTGTTGTCATGATCCGACCCACTAGTGTCTGGGCCACGACTACCCAAATCTTACCTCAAATTGGACAAGGGATGGTGACCAATGCCGAGTGGTAACATCACACATAAGGGAGGACTTAGCCTATGGTACCTATACACATACACCCACAAACATATCCATGCAATAGTGTAGAGATAATAAAACTGAAACAAAAAATTCATACATACATGTATCCCACAAATAGAGTACAACAGAAGTACTGAAAGCATAAAAGGGAAAAAATACACAACCACCCAAAAACTGTGAAAACATCCAACCTAATTAGATGGAGGGGATCAATTTCAATTGAAACTGCCTAAAATATCCTCATTCAAGCACCAAAAAACTCCCCAATCTGTCTAGTCCACTAAGCTACACTTGTTTTGGGTCCTCCTAGGACTCCGTTGAAAGGTCTATCATCTACACAAGACACAAAATTTGTAGAAAAAACCTTGTAGGGGTGAGTATAACAATACTCAGTAGGTTCCCAAAATACCCAAAATAAAAGGGAGGAATCGAAAGGTAACAATCCACTTGACCCAGCTAGAGAGAACCTAAATGAGAGAGAAACTCCATCTTGACCATCCTCGACAATACATAAATAGTTAACTCATACCACATGGCGTGTCAACCAAGAGACGTGACAACCACGTAAGTAATCATATAAACACCTTGATATACTCATCATAGACTCTAAGTCTCATAAGGTACCGATCTCATAGCCAACCATATGATTCTACTCGAGGATCAACGTAACACTCACCTAGGAGAACTCACTCCATGATCCCTTCCATATTAGATGGTACTCATCAGAGAGATACATTCCATCAGGTATCTTTGAGCTGATGACACATCCACACCATCTTAGTTGGCATATATCTGATAGAACACACTCACTGGATCTTTCGATGAATAAATTCACACTGAACCTAGTAGATCTTGATACTTTGATAGGGGATATCACCCATCCCATATGGGGGATGATACTAACCCCACTGTAACCACATAAGGTATCATCACTCATAAAGGGGATCACTCCCAAAACCGCAGGGGGACACTATGAATCCAGTCTAGAATACAGAAGATTGCACCTCCTCGGATAGGAGATCACTCCCAGGATTACTAGGGGCACCAAAAAATCAATCTAGTAAATCAAAGATCTCTAAAAAAGGGGATAAATCCTAGTAATTTTGGGGGACACCACAAACCCAATATGAAACCCTAGAGATCATATCATTCAGATAGAGGATTACCACCCATGTAGTGTTGGTCACAAAAATTCCACAAACCCTACCTGGTAAAACTCACAAAGTAGGGGATTGTATAAATGATGATGACACAAACCCTACTTAAACCATATGTTGAGTAGGGGACTGTATACTTAATGATTATAAAAACCCTACTAATACCATCCTCTATATAGGGGATCATATAAATGAAGATTCCACAAACCATAACAGAATATTCTGCAAGATACGTGATCATCGCCCATGTATTGTTAGTCATGATGATACCATGAACCTGATCAAGTGAAAAAAAACACAATAGAGGATCCTACCCCAGCCTCCATGGAGGGATACTATAACTCTATCCAAGATCATCCTATTTAAGGGATCAAAATCATTTACTGATGATGTAGTGCCACATTGTAACCTCATAGGGATAGACCAAGGGAATCACTCAACCACTGCTATTCCAAACACCACTAACATCACCTATAATCATATCTTAAAGTAACTAACCATGGAAATCGTATTCTACACCAAAAAATTCTCAAGATAGGTTACTTAAAGGCCTAAATCCAAGTCTCGAATAAGAAGATATACTATGAGGAAGTCTCTATGAAAATTACACGATGTGTATTGGGGAAAAAATGACATGTGACCCCATCTAAACATCTGGAAGTGTCCTTTTTTGCACATCTTGGTTGGCCATGTGAGATTATATAGTGTGTACATGGTGTACATAGTGTGTCTCACCTCACCTGGCCCCCCCAACTGTGTCTTCCCCCACATGGATTTTCCATCCATGTCTCTACAAACAACATGCACCCCTAGTACATGGAGTGTCTTAGATAACCGGCCACTTGGCTATGTCATATGCCTGTGGTCATGTATAGAACCCCATGCCCATGTACTCTGGCCATGTACTTTAACAAGACCATGTTCCTTAACACAACTTCTCTGACCATGTCCCCTGGCCACACAACCTGGGCTCACCATAGGGATTGTAACCCTATTACATAATGTGTAGTCCACAAAAGTCATCTTTCTTGAATGGGAATAACACACGATGTGTTCCACTGAACTACACACTTTGTGATCAGGAATTTCGAATGGTAATTCCCTATGTATCACCTAAATCACCTCAGTTTCACCAAAAACATACAGATCAACCCCCACGAGGTCCATAACAGTTGTATAAGAGATCTAAAACCTTAAAATAATTCAATACAAGGTGATTGGGACTTAAAAATAAAATCCACCTACCTTATAGAGAAACACCAAAGCTTCGAGTGAAGATCCACACTCTGAAGCCACAACACCACATTTCTGGAGCAATCTTTATCAAGACAAAAGATTAGTGGTGCCTCCTCTCCTTGATTCTACCTTGGTTTTTCTATCACTCTCAAGGGGGGGGGGGTTCCTCTTCCTCTGCTATGTGAACATAGGGGGTGGGGAGGGATATTGATTTAATTTTATTAAATCAATATCCTCCACTTAACACCCTTCCAATACACACCCCCAAACCAACACCTATTGCTGAAAAAGTTTTTGTTGTGACTAGATTAAACACCATGTTATAAACTCAACCATGACCTTAGATTTACAATATGAGACTCTTATCAGGGGTTATTCCTTTTTTTTTCAAAAGAAACCTCATGTACATGATAAAATATATTCAATATTTTTAATATCACTGCATAGAGGCTCTCCAGGCCCCAGAATCCCATGCTGAATTAGTGCCTGGATTTAGAAATATTACTATAAATATTCAAAAGTATTAAAGGTAAAAACTCAAGTCCCTAAATCCTACCCACCTTAACTGTTTTCATCCCCAAAAGTGAAAGAATAAGAAAAAGGAGAAAAACTAAGCTCTCTATTGGGACTCCCAAAAAGATGAGCTCACCAAGGGTTACTATGATACCTACAAGAATGCACTTAGGAGAACCACTAGGAAAAACCACACCCAACATCCAGATCAACTAGGCTGAAATCTTGAAACAAAGTGGGCACATTTATCCTCAAATCTGACAGGTGGAAAACACCATGCACTTGGTCTATCTTCATTCATAGGGTCTAGAGGTACACTAACTCACTAACATAACACATATGATGATGAAAACCAATAGTTCTCATCCACCCCTGGATTAAATGAACCTTGCAATCATAAATATTATCACATAAAAATCAGATGTAAAGAACTCAAGGGTAGAAACAAACAATAAAGGGATGCCCAAGTGAACCCACTAGGTCTTACTAGGACCTCCACAGAAACCTATAACTTAGAAACCCACCCAGAACACACAATTCAAAGGGAATCATCTACCACACCACAAAACTATCCTATTTGGGTGACATTGAATCACCCTCATGGTTTTAATTTCGTCACAAGAATATGTCTCAGGGGGGGGGGAATTGTCCCTCTCCCTCATGCATCTAAAGCTATATCAAACAATGCTAACACAGGGTTATACCATCACCTTGCATCACCCTAGACAAAAAATCAAGAAGTGAAAATAAAATATTAACTCATAAGAGTGTATAAAAATACTACTGAAGAAATTAGAAAGGAAATAGAGTGTACCGATAATCATCTGTAGAGCCTTTGGGTTATTGGACTCTATAGACTGTAGTTGTCCTTTCCCCCATTTTATAGCTCCCTAAGCCTAGAGCGAACCACATAGGGGTGGTGGTGTCAATAGATTATAACATATTACACCCAATTCTAGTATCACCACTCCTACACCACATACTCCATCATGTAAAACTCCATGATTCAAACCCGACCTCTAATAGGGCGGTCTATCGACTGTCTCCCTCTCAGCAGCATGATGAGTTAAAAAATCTCAAGTAAGACGTCCATGTTTATCAAAATATTAAAAATGCATCTCCTATATATGACCAAATATGGACTGGAAGCACTGATCCTCAAACCCACCATCATAGTATTTCCTCTTGAATAATCTCAAACTCTTGGATTACTAAGCCTAAAATTAGCTACTGTCTTCCGAGGTCTCATATCCTATGTTCATAGAACTAATAATCAGAGCCTACTCAGCTAAAAATCTATCCACCACCAAGGACCTATAAATCACTCCAACATAAGTGGGAATGAAAATCAATACCACCAATTCCATGATCTCCTGGTGTAATACATGCTCAAAAGTATATGCTTCGAAATATGGATCTTGAACCATATTCAGGGAGTATCACGGTAGGTCTGTGAACCTCTCTAGGTATTATTCCATGGAAATTATATCCTACCAAAGTTACAGTAGCTCTTGGATATGAACTGATATCAACGAGGAAGGATAAACCCCCCTATAAGATTCACTCAAAATCCACCCAAGTGAGAGTCTACACGTCATGATATTGCATCACCAGACTCCACCATCACCTGACCGATCCCTTCAGAAGACTAACCTCTAGGACCACCATCTGATAAGGAGGTTTCATAAAAAGGCATAGAATATGAATGACTACCTCAATCTAGTCATCAAATGACTGGGGGTATGGATGAACTCGATACCTTATAGGTCACTACCTCTTGAAATTGCGCAGCACACTCAGAGCACGTTCATCCTTGGCCTGAATGGTTGGTACAACCTACTACTGATAGGTGGTGACTCAACTGGATGACCACCCGAAGGTACAACCTCATGACTAGTACCCTACATTGAAGCCTCATCACTAGGATAATAATCACTAAAATCCCACCATGCAACTCTGTCTGAATTTTGTCATGGTGGAATCCTAAATAATAATCATGACGCACCATGGTCAAAGAGTATATTTGAGAAGATGACTCAAGAAGGACATGGAATTCGCAACCCATTCCTATATGATTCATGTACCAAAATTTCCCTACAACCAGTGCCCTAATGTATCAAGTAAAAAAGTCAGTTATCAAAGTCCTAGTGAATGGATATGTCAGCCACTGCACCAACACCATAGTCCCTAGACTGAATGCTGAAATCGAAACACTGTAAAACTATAACTATACAACCCAAACTAAGATCATAGATAGAAAAACCCAAACTCTCTAGTCCGGATGAAGGAATTACTCTAATACCACTCTTTCACGACCCGACCCACCAGGGTTTGGGCCATAACTACCCCAAGCCTGTCTTCAATAGGCCAGAGGATAGAGACCAGTACCGAGTAGACATATCACACACATGGGAGGCCTTAGCCTATGGTACCTGTATGCACACACCCAAAAAATATCCATGAAACAATAAAGATATAGTAAAACTAAAACCAAAACTTCATGTATATATCTATCCCACAAATAGAGTACAACATAAGCAATGAAAGCGTAAAGGGGAAAAAATACATGCCCGCCCAAAACTTGTGGAAATTTCCAACCTGGTTAGATAGAGGGGATCACTTTTAAATAAAACTTCTAGAAATATCCCCAGTGAAGCACCACTAAACACCCTAGTCTATCTAGTCCACTAATATTTTCTTGCTCTGGGTCCTCCTAGGACTCTGTTTAAAGGAAAATTGTTTGAAAAAGACACAAAATTTTCGGGAAAATACCATGTAGGGGTGAGTATAACAATAATCAGTAGAAACCCCAAATATCCAAAATAAAAGTGAGAAAATAAAATGAAACAGTATTCTTGAACCATCTAAAGGGAACCCAAAGAATAGAGAAACTCCATCTAAACCATCCCCAACTATACAAAAATAGTTAGCTCATACCACATGGTGTGTCAACCAAGAGATGTGGAAACACCGCAAGGGCTCCTAGAAACACCCAGATATAATAATCACCAAATCTAAGTCTCATGAGGTACTAACCTCATAGAAAACCACAAGATTATAATCAAGGATCAAGATAAAACTCACCTATGAGAACTCACTCCATGAGCCCTACCATCCCATATGGAACTCATCCGAGAGATACACTGCATTAAGTATTACTAAGATGATGGAACTTCCCCACCATCCTAGGTGGAATACATCTGAGAGAACATGCTCACCAGATCTCACCATGAAGATAGTTACACTGGAACCTAGTGGATATCGATACTCAGATAGGGGATCTCAACCATATCATATGGGGGATGCTACTGAACCTAACAGAACCATGATAGGTACCATCAATAAAAAAGGGGATCACTCCTAGAACCACTAGGGGACACTATGAACCTATTCTAGAATACTGATGACAACACATCCTCAGATACAGGATCACTCCTAGGACCCTGAGGGACACCATGAACCTAATTCAGTAAATCAAATATATCTCAGAAAGGGGATCACTCCTAGTAATTATAGGGGACACCACAAACCCAACTTGACATCTCTGAGATCATATTACTCAAATAGGGGATCAATGAACATGTAGTGTTGGTCACAATGATTCCACAAACCCTACCTGGTATAACTCGTGAAGTAAGGGATTGTATAACTGATCACACCACAAACCCTACTTAAACATTATGATGAGTAGGGAATCATATAATTGATGATTCCACAAAATCTACTAATACCACCTTCTACACAGGGGATTATATAACTGATGATTCTATAAACCCTACTGGGCCATCCTACTAGATAGGGGATCACCGCCCATGTAGTGTTGGTCACGATGATAATAAGAACCATTCTAGGGGAAAATGATACAATATAGGATCCCTCCCTAACCTCCCTAGAGGGATGCTACAACTCTATCAAAGATCATCCTATTTAGGGGATCAAAATCCTATATTTATTATGTAATTCCACACTATACCCTCATAAGGATAGACCAAGGGAATCACTCAACCAATGATGGTCCAAATTCCACTAAAATTTGCTTACATCATATCTCAAAGGCCAAAACTATGACCAAAATCACATTCTATGTGGAAAACTGCTCAGGATAGGCTACTCATAGAAACGAATCTGAGACATGAAGAAGGAGATATGCTAGGTGGAAGTCTCCAAGAAAAGTACACAGTGTGTACTAGGGACCACATATAATGTGACCCCATCTAAACAACTGGATGTGTCCTCTATTTTACATCTTGGCTGGAAATTTGACTTTACATAGAGTGCACTTGGTGTACACAGTATGTATCACCTCACTCGGGCCCCCGATTGTGTCTTCCCCCATTTTCCCATAAAACTTATAGATCAACCCCCACAAAGTAACTAATAGTTGTCTAAGGTATCTAAAACCTCAAAACAACACAATTAAATGGTATTGGGACTTAAAACTCAAATCCCCCTACCTCATGGGAAAATTCTGAAGCTTTGGGTGTAGATCCACACTCTAAAGCTTCTGTACCACTTTCTAGGAGTGATCGCCGTCAAGATCAAAGATCAGTAGTGCCTCCTATCCTTGGTTCCACCTCGGTTTTCCCACTTCTCCAAAGGGTGGGGGGATATTGATTTAATTTTATTAAATCAATATCCTCAATTTAACAACCCACCAACATGCACCCCTTGACCCAACACCCAATGCTGAGAAAGTTTATATTGCACCTAGGGTAAACACCATGTTCTGAACTCAATCACCACCTCATATTTCTGACCCGAGACTCTGATTGTGAGTTATTCCACATTTACAAATAAAATATGTGCTTATGATAAAAATATATTCATTATTTTTAATATTGCCGCACTGAGGCTCTCTAGGACTTGAAACCCCATGCTGACTCAACACCTGGTTTCATAAATATTCCTAGAAATTTTCCTATGTCTTTCAGGGAAAAAACCGATTCACTAAATCTATCAACCTTTAAATTTAATATTTAAGATTTTAAATCTTACTATCATTCAAAGAATTTATTTCTAAATAAATATTCTTTATAATTTTAAGATTTTGGGTCAAATTCTTTTTTTCTTCCACCACTTTCCATTATATATCCTTTATCTTTTTATATAAACTAGTAATATGATAAAATTCATATTGATGTTTTTCAAAAATATCATTTAGATCATCTATAAAATAGTTTTTGGATTTAGAATATAATTCAGAAGAACTAATATAATTAAATATATACATCAGACATTGGTTTGTTGATTCCTTTTCCTATAAAATTATTCATTGGATGAGCTATACTCACTACAAATCCATAAATATTTCATTATTTACTTATATTTTACTTTATATCTTTTATCCTTCCATTCATTCATGAATTTTAGACAGTCAGTCTTGATATGAAGTTTTTTCCTACACTCATAAAAATTAATATTTGATGAATTGAAATTTGTTTCATAAGAGACACTTTTCTCTTTTTCCTACTATTATTTATTCTTAATCATCTTTTAGAAACCTTCGATATTTTTAAAAAATTCACTTCATATGTTTAAAAATTTAAGTCAAATATTCATCAATAATTTATACTTCTATAAAATAAAATGAATTAGTAGATAAAACACTACTATATTTAAATAAAATTGATTTATTATTATTTTTTTCATCTTCAACCAAATTATACAACTCAATTTCATATTTTAGTAAAGAAATAATATGATCATGTAACACCCCATTATTTTCATTTATTTATGTCTTGTATTTTATTTTAGGTTTCCCTTTTTGTTTTGGTGCATAGAGTGCTTCTCAGGTATAGAGATCCTTTTCTAGGGAAAATGACCTAAAGTTCAAGGATGTATGTTTTTTTGAATTAATGGATTATAAGTATAAATGTTTCAAATGAATTAGAAGGTTCTACAAAATTATAGATAATTATGAAGGTGGTTTTGGGATTTTTGGAAGAACATGAATGTTTGTTGTATGCTAGGAGATGACACACTATGTAAAGGGATTACATGTTCTGTAATGGTCGACAGACATATGTCATGAATATGGTTCAGGGTATGAAAGGATCATACATTGTGAAAATATTTTGCATCATATAATAGATAAAATCAGGTTTGTATAAAATAGTGATGTGTTTTTCATCATTTTTGGGATTCTTGGAATTAACATCTTGAAATGGGATTACATGATGTGTAATCCTCATGACTTGGGTTTTTAAGGCATTATGTGGGCGTTTAATTCTTTCATTACACCTACATCCTCCCCTATCACAGTCCATATTTCTCCCTAGGTGATTTTGGAGATCTCTATACCTTCTAGATCATTCGTTTGGATATTGATCATCATTTTGGTTGTGGTGGGCCTCTCCATCTAAGTGTTATCTCTGGTTCTTTGTTCCTTTGGTTGCATCCATTGCATTGGTTGTGTTTATAGTTCTGATTCATGATGAGATAGTGTTTTCTATTGACCCTTTATAGTTTCTTATCATGCCTTATCTTTTAAAGGTTGATCTATTGGTTTCCGATCACCGCTATGAAAGGTGACTAGGTTTATACCATTTTGAGGTAGGTGTTTCTATATAATGTATTAATTCGACAAATTTATTATAATTCATGAAAAATTTCTTTGGTTTGTTCATTGAATTAAGTTATTTATGGTTTTAAGGGATTTATCGAAAAGATAAATGTTTTTAAGTGTGTTTTCTTTAAAAATGAATTTGTTTTGATTCTGAAATAGAGTTTTTAAACACTGAAGAGGTTTAGATTGGATTTGAAAAATGTTTTATAAATTTTGAGTATGGTATTGAAATGTATTTCAATAATCTTGGAACTTTGGGAACATTGAGTGCATCAAGAAATAGACATAGGGAACCTGAGTGTGTGTGGAACCACTAGTGGTTGTCTTTTTGATATCAGCAGACTAAAACAAGACTCAATATCAATTGGATTGAATGTTTGACCAAGTTTTGCTTTATTTTTATGTCTAGTACATATTTTACCATATGCCAGATCCAAAATGGTAGTGTGTTTGGTCATTTATGGATTATTATCACATGATGGTTTTTATTATGGATTTTTTATCATAGGTTTTTTATACGAGGTTGTATCATATGAATTCGAATGATGGTATTTCATGGATATGTGTTTACTTTATTAACTTATGATGCATGGATATGGTTTCCCATTTTATTACTTATACGTTTCATATTTATGGATTTGATAATATGAAAGGATTTTATGAAAAACCAAATGGAAAATGATTTACAAATGGGTTTGGATTTTTGAAAATGGTTTATAAAATTGTTTTTGATTTAAATTATAGAACTATTGAATTATTAATATTAAACATTATATAAACTATGTGGTCATACATTACTGTGATTTATGCTCAAACCATACATTTTTTACTTTGGTAATTTGTAGATGTTGTGTTTCAAGATATAAGTAAATTTAAGGGAATCTTATAACATGCGGGTTTCTCTTGTTGTCGCTGCCTTTAGTATGGGACAATTTGGAGGTTATAGTTGGTCACATGGATACTTATCGATCTTTTATAGTTCATATTTTTATAGTTTATCCTATATGTATTGTTTTTTATAGATCTAGTTGTATCTTTTTATTTTGTGTTTTACTCTATTTTTATGTCTTATTTGAGTTTTATTCAAGACCTATTTCCCTTTTCTTGGTTATACCTCACCATGGTGAGCCATCTCAGGTGGCTTGTTTAGTTGGATCAGGTTGGTCTATTACAATTTTGAATTAGAGGTAAATCTCATATTGAAGTGTTTTAAAAATATCTAATTTTTGTTCTATGTCTTGGGTAATTTAAAGTTTGGACTGTTGGAATTCATATACCAAGTGTGGAAAAGGGGCCTGGCCATATCACTTATGTGACTGAAACTAGGTTACTATGGGTGGTCAAGGAATTTTTCAGGTTTTATACTTGGGGGTTGAGGTCATTTGAATAAATTTTAAGGAAAGTTTATTTAATTTAACTATTCTTTTTAATGTAATGTCTTTCATTAGTAGAATTCATAATTTCTTTAAATTATTATTATTTTAAAGCATTGTCTTGAATTCAAAAAGTGACCTTAAGATTTTGGAATATGATTATAATCTGATAGGTTATTGTCTTGTGTTTATTAGAAAATTCCTCCAAGAAGAGTCTTCCAAATTCAAGAGAGGAATCTATGATATAATATCTATATGAAAATTCTCTAATGTACCCTTCCTTAGTTGAAGTAGTAATCCACACTATTCATACTTTTGGTCAAGTGGGTTTTGGGAACCCAGAGCATGTGGTGGATTGTGGATCAGAGTTCACTAAACAACATCCACCCATATTCCATGGTGACAAGGGACCACATGAATCTGAGGAGTGTATTTTTTGGATTAAGAGGACCTTCAACTTCTTGAAGACTCCTAAAGACTCTAATGTTATTTTTTCTACACACATGATCAAGGGATCGGGAAGGAGATAGTGGGACTCTATTGTGAAAGCTAAGTTGCATGAGGATCTTACCTTATATAATTTCAAGAAAAATATTTAATTAGTAGTTTTACCCTGATTTGTTACATGTGGAAAAGACTCAGGAGTTTATAACCTTGGTTAAGGGGGAGCATACCATTCTGAATTATTCCACCTATTTTTCTAAGATGGTGCATCTGGAACCAGAGTTTGTCGCTAATGAGTACCTAATGTATCAAAGGATTGAGTTCAGAATGAGGATTGATATTAGGTTAATATTGATTATCATGTTCCTTATAACCTTTGTGAAGGTAGTTTAAAAATCATCTTTGGATGAGGTAGGCATAGTTGGGAAGAAATTTTTGGGTAGAGATTTAGTTGGTGAAGTTGTTAGCTAGGGTGTATCTTCTAGATAGAAAAAGAAGTGCAGAGGTATCCAGTTTTCTTCAGGACTAGTTTTGGGGGTTTTTTGGGAAAAAAATATATTTTTTCTATCAGTGTGTCTATCCTAGTCATACAAAGCTGAATTATGTGGATAATCCCAAGACTTGTCATCTTTTTAGATGATCTTTTCCTCTAAAACATGTTTGTGACAGGATATACCAGGGCAATTAGTCAGGATCCACATTCACCAAGGGATAATAGTTTCACAAAGATGATTCAAAGGGTGGGGGGTCCTATCCTCAGGCTAATGGGGTTGCTCATGTGGCTAATAATGCCCAGGGAGGAGCTAAGAATTGAAATCACTATGAAGTGGAGTATATAATAGAGTAATCTAAATCAGGGCCAATTATAGTTATAAGTAAGGTGTTTATTTCATCTTATCTGGTGCTATATTTGTTTTATATTGGAGATACTCATTATTTTATATCATCAAATTTATTTGAAATTTTGGTATTGTGTTCATAAATTATTCCTGACTTGTTGGATATTTCCAAACCTTTGGGAAAGAGCTCCAAACAAGTTTTTAAGTGCCCCACGTGTTGGGTGATGATAGATGAATTTGAGGCGATTTTGTAATGCCCCGACCCCAGTTACCCAAAGTCGATGCATTATTACGTAACATTGGCATGATCACAAAAGATCAAGTCTCAAAAGACCGATTAGTTTAGTAGCCTTGGAAACACTAGATACATTCATAAATGTTACATTACATCATAAAGTGAAAAATCACAATAACATAGTCTCCATAGTCCACACTCCTATCCCCTTCAGACTATCCCTGTAGGTCAGTCATAAAATATTTCTTCACATCCTGGGAAAATAAAACATAGAAAGGCATGAGCTTAAATTCTCAGTAGGATAACAATACAGCAGAAACTTTCATAAATAAATATAAATATTTAAGGTAATGTATAACTAAAACAAAAGCCTTTTAAACTTTAACTTCTGCATAATATGGAAAAAATAAGATGAAATAATGAAATTTACTTATTCACATGGATATTCTACTAGTCGAATAATCACATGAAATATCAATAACCACTTTCATAATGATGGAATGCATAATGCCAGACTATCATAACCACGTAGCCAAGGCCTTGTGCCAAGACTACAAATAAGGTTTAGTCAAGGCCTCGTGCCAAGACACTAGTTTGTCTCATGAGACCTATTGATGCATCGAGGAGATATAGTAGGCTCCACCCATCACTTATTATGTCCAATTCATTCCTCATATGAACAAGTTTAAACATATCATAAACCATAACATAATCGTATCACATAAAACATGCATAAAGGAAACATAACATTTCCACATTTCAATCACAAGATATAAATACAACACATTGATATAATAAAACCATTTTCAATACCAAAATAAAAGAAAAGTAAAACTTGGTATTTATTTTTCATTTTTTTAAAAAAGTTATGGCTTGTAGAGGAAACTGAAACTCAAATAATGGTCATGGCAGTGGAGAAGTCGTTGTCGCCGCATACGTACGACAAAAAAAAATTCATTTTTGTTGTTTAGTAAAACACTTCATATAAACACATTCCTTTTGAATAAACTTAAAAGTAAAAGGGGTTTATACACCGTATAAAATAGTTGTGTATAAAATAAAATATGCCTCAATGAAAGGAGATTGAGACGAATTCCCTTACCTCGTGTCCGACTTGACTCGATCGTTCTTTAATCTCATGAATAATAAACTAGAGTTAATATCTACTTGCTTAATAAAATTTTTCAAGTTCATTATCCATTTTATATCACTTATTACCATGTTATAAAAATTATGTAGTCATTTAAGTTAATAACGGTCGTTTTGTCGATCTTTGGTACTTGAGTCAAAAATAAACTTCTTATAATTACAAGTTGTTTATGTGGTAGAATATCCATTATCTCCAGAATTATATTCATGATTTAGATATCATATATATAATATATATCCAGTATATACATGCATTTATAATATTACATAATATTTAGAGGTAAGAAATGAAATGCCCCATTCATGGAGATGGTAAGCCGTACGTACGCATGAACGCTAATTTCATTTCTATTTCATATTTAATGGAATGAAATAATAATTATATAAAGGTATATTATAATTACAGTATAATATCATATATAATATCATTAACTCCATACTTTATACATCCCACATATGGCATTAACGATTCAAATCACTTTGAGGGGGCGGTAGTCCGCACTTCTTAAAATGAAATTATCGCGTTTACCCATAATTGAAATCATAAAGGTATGCCATAAATGAAAAATAAAGAATCATAAAGAAAACACAAACATAATATATATCATATATATAAATAGTGTCATCATAATGGCCACCATGATAGGTGTTAAAAGAAGATTGAACAATCATAGTTTCGTGAGGCAGTAATTCGCCACCCACAGAAACAGTATGTTCTTTAACCATTAGACGAAGGTGTGTGTAAGAGTAAATCAAATAATTCTCATAAAAAAATCCTAGTATATTTAGGATACTGGTTTTGTTACAAAATAAAGGAATAAAAAGAGTTTAAGGGGTTGTAGAAGCAAAATAAAACAAAAGAACATAAGAGAAGACATTACCTTAAAATTGGGTAACTCTTTTTGATTTGAGCCAAAGGATTCCTTGGGAATACTTCTGCCCAAAGTGAGGCTTATAGGATTAAGAGAGGGAAGTTGAGAGAGTATTTGGGCATAGTTTGGCCGAGCCAAATGACTTGAAGGTGTGAATAAGGTGGTAGAGGTGGGGACCTTTTATAAGAGGAGAGGAGGGGCACTTTTGGAAAGTCAAGAAATGTTACATTATTATGAAATGATTTTCAGATTTTAAAGGTCCCACAATGATATATTTAGAAGATAAGGTAATAAGGGTTCAAAATACACCCATAAAATAGGATTTAGACTAGTGTAAGTCTTATATTTTACCTTATCTTTTCATTTTATTTAAATTATTCATTAATGAGGTAATCGCTGCATCATCATGGTGTCATAAATAAATTTATTTATTAAAAATTATAAAAAAATTACCATGATGTAGGAAATATTTTTATATTTCCAATGAATATTTATAGTCTAAAATTTAACTTATATAACCCCATGTAATAATTGTTTTAGTAAAACAACACATGTTTGTGACAATTTTATTTTTACTTTAAATAAAAAGTTATTAATGTCATTTTCTTACCCAAGTGGCTCCATGGGGTCCCCAAGTTGAACCATGGATTGTCTTTGTCGGCCATGACTCATAAAATAAGGTTAGGACAAGTTTAAAGGTAATTTAATATTATTATAACATTATATTTACTTTAAATTACACCAATTACCTATAATCGCGATTAATAAAACTTAAAAGTTACTATTCACCAAAAATTATTTTCATCTCATTGAGCCACATTTTAATTACTAATGACAACCATGTATGTAGTATTTTTGAAATTAAATTTATAGAATTGGTAAAGTTTCATTTAAATGAAAAATTAGTTTTTTAACAATCACTTAGTGGTTTCACTATTCATCAAAAATTGAAGTTTCTCAGAACAATACCAAAAATTCACCCTAAGCTATAATTGATATTCCGAATTAAAAAATGATTTATATTTTACAAAATTCCAAACATATAAGTTTCATTAATTAATTTTATAATTAATTCCCGTTTTCAAAACAAATAGCGTGTTTTTAAGAAACAATATCAATCAAAAGATTGACAATTGTTTATGTCAAATTTCAAAGTGAAATTAATTCTAATGATAACCATTGGATAAAATGGTAAAATTATATTCTAATTATATTTTAAAACCACTCAATATTATAATTTATCACTATAAATTATTTTTATTAAAAATTCTGTTTTTAAGTATTTTTCACTATTCATCAAAAATTGGAAGTTCTCGAAAAAATACCAAAAATTCAACATAGGCTAATTTCGATATTCCGAATCCAAAAATGAAGTCCATTATGAAATATAAAATTTATAAAATTTTCAAAAAGTGGGTATTACTATTCATAACGGCTACTTTGATTGGTCGCGGTGTGTCTGAATCTCGAACTTGCGTACAATGCAGGCTATTGCATTATTGAAAGAGAAGCGTATCGTGGAAGCTTAGGGTGTTACATTCTACCCTCCTTCAATAAATTGCATCCTCGCAATTTGAAATTGTTTTTCGAAAATAAAAGGTTGAAAGTAGAAAATACTTTTGTGGAAAACCCACATCGAAAATAAGGTTAATAAAATTTAGCCTTAATAAGAGGGAAAAGGAAATGAAAAAGTCACCACCAAATTATGATCTCGATTAGGAGAACATTGGTGGAAATTAGAGACAAATAATTGGAGGGAAAACGTAAATATTTGTAGGGAGTGATTGAGGTCATCAATCACAAAAAAGTGTAAAATTGAGGGTCTCAAAGACTTCAATATATGGTGATTTAAAATATCATCAGTTCAACAAAACATAAGGTATTAGGATAATAAATTTTTTTAATATCCCTTTCCTAAAGTTTAAGAATTAATTTATTCATAGAATAAGAGAGAGGTATATATATATATATATATAGTTGAAAAGTAGAGTTTCAACCTTCAACTAATTTCTACCACAAACTCATCTTTCCCTCAAAAAGATAATAGAACTCAAAAATATTATATTTATCATAATCGTACAAGGTTATAAATATTAACACATACCATTTAGATTAGGAAAACTATTTTGTAATAACCAGGGACTTCCTGTAGGCTAGTGGTAGGTAATAAAGTCCTGTCACACTATGGTTGTGGGTTCGATTCCTGCAGCTTTGTCCGACGCAATGGGTTATCCCCCAAACTGCAGGTTGTCCTTTTCCTAAAACTATAGTATTATAATATTCCAAAAATAATCTTCAGAAATGTTTTAACCTTAAACAATACTATCCAAAGTTCAACTTAATCCATTCCAACCTTTATAGTTATCCAAAATACCTATTTCCAGACTTTCTCTAAAAGGTCTATAAATTCCAAAATCAATTGTAACATCAGATTTCCCAAAAAAGTAAAGTTTATATTATTGTCACATACTAAAAATATTATTACCTTCATCATTTTAAAACCTTAATGAAAACAACAAGTATTTTAGTACAATCCTTATATATATCACATTATTCTTATAACCAGAATATAATCCTTGAGTCCAAAAGAACCAATACATTAATTATTCCAATTCAACTGTAGTAACAACATATGATTGACCTTGATCCCTTGTCCTTTTATGAGGTAAGTTTCCATGACACTTAGGACATTCATTTTTATAATGCCCCATTTACCTACAATTGTAGAATTCAACATTGATAGCCTCTTTCTTTCCCTTGCAATAACAAGCCTGGTGACCTTTTTCTCCACATTTATAACAAACTCCCATTCCTTTTAGGAAAGTACCAGGGTGATTCTTCCCAAAATTATCTCATAATGAAAAATCCTTCTTTCCCCTTTTCCCTTTATCTGTCTCTTGCTCCACCGTTCTCTTATTATCTTGCTTTTCTTTGTTGTCATAAGACTTAGAGAATTCCTTTTCTGTCTTGATTGCACACGAGACAATATCTTCGTATGATGAGAAGGATTGTGATACCAATGCTCGACAGAGAAATGGTTTTAACCCATCAAAGAAACGATCAATCTTACTTATTGGGTTACATATATAATCTGCAGCATACCTCGCTAACCTTGTAAAGTTGGCCTCATACTTTGCGACATTCTCATCCTCCTTTTGTCTCAGAATCAGAAATTGCCTTTCCATATCTGCTCGATGGTCATGAGGAAATTATTTTTCTAAGAAAAACTCTTTGAACTCCCTCCATTACATATTTTATACTTAATCATCTTCCTTTGTGTTTTGAGTCAATGACCACCATTGATCAGCATCCCTAGTGAGGCGGTAAACTGCCATGATAACCTTTTCTCTTTCATTACTCCCCAAGGCATATAATATTTTCTCTAAGGAATTTATCCATTGCTCAACTACTAAGGGATTTTTACTCCCATTCAATGTTAGTGGTTGTTTCTTTATGAAGCGATCTAACATTGATCCTCCATGTTGTGGATCGGGGTGCTCCATACGAGTAAGGTTATTATTCATAACTTGAGTGAGTTGTCCTAGTATGGTGATAAGATGATCAGCACCAGTTGTATCACCAGCTCCACTATAATTATCTTTAGAAGGAGGGAAATCCCTTCATGGAGTGTGTGCATTGATACGGTTTCCATTCCTTCCACTAGGCGCCATTTCTAAACAATTTCATAAACTAGATTAGTTTATGAATTGAAATACATAATGAAAAACTTGAAAAACAATTAACATAATTTGAACTATTTATGGATATAATCCATAATCATAAAATTTTTTTCTTTGAGGAAGTATATACTCATAAACCCTTCATAATAGTTTGTAAAGAAAATGAGAATTATCCTAAGAATATCCCCCGGGAGTGTCGTAACCAAGAGTGCAACAAGGCCCGTTGTCGTGCACCAGTTCCTATTTGAGTCTAGCTCAAAGCGGTGTTTTCGGTTTTTACCCTTAGGTACATCTGTGCCAGAGCCACCTCTACCTGCTCGTATCTAGAGAGGGATGTATTTCTCGGAAAACTCACAAAATCTCTATAATACCAAAATTCTAGGAAGTTCTTCTATACTAATCCTCAAAGTCTATCTTAGGGCTATGTGCTCTAATCAGAGTTTATCTAAATCTAGCTTCCAAGGTTAGTACTAAACTGCCTCTGATACCAACTGTAACGCCTCGACCCCAGTTACCCAAAGTAGGTGCATTATTACGTAGCATTGGCATGATCACAAAAGATCAAGTCTCGAAAGACCCATTAGTTTAGTAGCCTTGGAAACACTAGATATATTCATAAATGTTACATTACATCATAAAGTAAAAAATCACAATAACATAGTCTCCATAGTCCACACTCTTATCCCCTTCAGACTATCCCTGTAGGTCAGTCATAAAATATTTCTTCACATCCTGGGAAAATAAAACATAGAAAGGGGTGAGCTCAGATGCTCAGTAAGGATAACAATACAACAAAAACTTTCATAAATAAACATAAACATTTAAGGCAATGTATAACTAAAAAAAGCCTTTTAAACTTGAACTTCAGCATAATATAGAAAAACTAAGATGAAATAATTCCATTTACTTATTCACATGGATATTCTACTAGTCGAATAATCACATGAAATATCAATAACCACTTTCATAATGATGGAATGCATAATGCCATACTATCATAACCACGTAGCCAAGGCCTCGTTCTAAGAATACAAATAAGGTTTTGTCAAGGCCTCGTGCTAAGACACTAGTTTGTCTCATGAGACCTATTGATGCATCGAGGAGATATAACGGGCTCCACCCTTCAATTATTAAGTCTAATGCATTCCTCATATGAACATGTTTAAACATATCATAAACCATAACATAATCGTATCACATAAAACATGCATAAAGGAAACATAACATTTCCACATTTTAATCACAAGATATAAATACAACACATTGATATAATAAAACCATTTTCAATACCAAAATAAAAGAAAAGTAAAACTTGGTATTTATTTTTCATTTTTTTTAAAAAGTTAGGGCTTGTAGAGGAATCCGAAACTCAAATAATGGTCACGGCGGAGGAGAAGTCGTTGCTGCCGCATACGTACGACAAAAAAACATTCCTTTTTGTTGTTTAGTAAAACAATTCATATAAAATGATTCCTTTTGAATAAACGTAAAATTCAAAGGGGTTTATACACCGTATAAAATAAAGTTGTGTATAAAATAAAATATGCCTCAATGAAAGGAGATTGAGACGAATTCCCTTACCTCGTGTCCGACTTGACTCGATCGTTCTTTAATCTCATGAATAATAAAATAGAGTTAATATCTACTTGATTAAGAACCTTTTTCAAGTTCATTATCCCTTTTGTATCACTTATTACCATGTTATGAAAATTATGTAGTCATTTAAGTTAATAACGGTCGTTTTGTCGATCTTTGGTACTTGAGTCAACAATAAACTTATTATAACTACAATTTGTTTATGTGGTAGAATATCCATTATCTCCAGAATTATATTCATGATATAGATATAATATATATCATATATATCCAGTAGATACATGTATTTATAATATTACATAACATTTAGAGGTAAGAAATGAAATGCATCGTTCATGGAGACTGTAAGCCGTACGTACGCATGAACGTACGTACGCATGAACACTACTTTTATTTCTATTTAATATTTAATGGAATGAAATCATAATTATATAAAGGTATATTATAATTTCAGTATAATATCATATATAATATCATTAACTCCATACTTTATACGTCCCACATATGGCATTAACGATTCAAATCACTTTGAGGGGGCGGTAGTCCGCATTTCCTAAAATGAAATTATCGCGTTTACCCATAATGGAAATCATAAAGGTATGCCATAAATGAAAAATACAGAAGCATAAAGAAAACATAAACATAATATATATCATATATATAAATAGTGTCATCATAATGGCCACCATGAGAGGTTTTAAAATAAGATTGAACAATCATCATTTCGTGAGGCAGTAATTCACCACCCACAAAAACAGTATGTTCTTTAACCATTAGAAGAAGGTGTGTGTAAGTGTAAATAAAATACTTATCATAAAAAAATCCTAGTATATTGAAGATAATTGTTTTGTTACAAAATAAAGGAATAAAAAGAGTTTAAGGGGTTGGATAAGCAAAATAAAACAAAAGAACATAAGAGAAGACATTACCTTAAAATCGGGTAACTCTTTTTGATTTGAGCCAAAGGATTCCTTGGGAAGGATTCTTCCCAAACTGAGGCTTATAGGAGTAATAGAGGGAATTTGAGAGAGTATTTGGGCATAGTTTGGCTGAGCCAAATGGCTTGAAGGTGTGAATAAGGTGGTAGAGGTGGGGGCCTTTTATAAGAGGAGAGGAGGGGCACATTTGGAAAGTCAAGAAATGTTACATTATTATGAAATGCTTTTCGGATTTTAAAGGTCCCAAAATGATATATTTCTAGGATAAGGTGATAAGGGTTCTACATCCACCCATCCAATAAGATTTAGACAAGTGTATGTCTTATATTTTACCTTATCTTTTCATTTTATTTAAATTGTTCATTAATGAGGTAATCGCTGCATCATCATGGTGTCTTAAATACAATTATTTATTAAAAATTATAAAAAAATTACCATGATGTAGGAAATATTTTTATATTTCCAATGAATATTTATAGTCGAAAAGTTAACTTATATAACCCCATGTAATAATATTTTTAGTAAAACAACACATGTTTGTGACAATTTTATTTTTACTTTAAATAAAAAGTTATTAATGTCATTTTCTTACCCAAGTGGCTCCATGGGGTCCCCAAGTTGACCCATGGATTTTCTTGGTCGGCCATGACTCATACAATAAGTTTAGGACAAGTGTAAAGGTAATTTCATATTATTATAACATTATATTTACTTTAAATTACACTAATTACCTATAATCGCGATTAATAAAACATAAAAGTTACTATTCACCAAAAATTATTTTCATCTCATTGAGCCACATTTTAATTACTAATGACAACCATGTATGTAGGATTTTTGAACTTCAATTATCATAAGTGGTAAAGTTTCATTTAAACGAAAAATTAGTTTTTTAACAACCACTTAGTGGTTTCACTATTCATCAAAAATTGAAGTTTCTCATAACAATACCAAAAATTCACCCTAAGCTATAATTGATATTCAGAATTAAAAAATGATGTATATTTTACAAAATTCCAAACATATAAGTTGAATTAATTAATTTTATAATTAATTCCCATCGTCAAAACAAATAGCGTGTTTTTAAGAAACAATATCAATCAAAAGATTGACAATTGTTTATGTCCAATTTCAAAGTGAAATTAATTCTAATGACCACCATTGGATAAAATGGTAAAATTATATTCTAATTATATTTTAAAACCCCTCAATAGTATAATTTATCACTATAAATTATTTTTATTAAAAATGTTGTTTTTAAGTATTTTTCACTATTCATCGAAAATTGGAAGTTCTCGGAAAAATACCAAAAATTCAACATAGGCTAATTTCGATATTCTGAATCCAAAAATGAAGTCCATTATGAAATATAAAATTTATATAATTTTCAAAAAGTGGGTATTACTATTCATAACGGCTACTTTGATTGGTCCCGGTGTGTTAGAATCTCGAACTTGCGTACAATGGAGGCTATTGCATATTGAAAGAGAAGCATATCGTGGAAGCTTGTGGTGTTACATTCTACCCTCATTCAGTAAATTACATCCTCTCAATTTGAAATTTTTCTCAAAAATAAAAGGTTGATAGTAGAAAATACCTTTGTGGAAAACCCACATCGGAAATAAGGTTAATAAAATTTATCCTTAATAAGAGGGAAAGGGAAATGAAAAAGTCACCACCAAATTATGATCTCGATTAGGAGAAAATTGGTGGAAATTAGAGAAAAATAATTGGAGGAAAAACGTAAATATTTGTAGGGAGTGATAGAGGTCATCAATCACAAAGAAGTGTAAAATTGAGGGCCTCAAAGTCTTCAATATATGGTGATTTAAAATATCATTAGTTCAACAAAACATATGGTATTAGGATAACAATTTTTTTAATATCCCTTTCCTAAAGTTTAAGAATTAATTTATTCATAGAATAAGAGAGAGGTATATATATATATACTTTAAAAGTAGAGTTTCAACCTTCAACTAATTTCTACCATAAACTCATCTTTCTCTCAAAAAGATAATAGAACTCAAAAATATTATATTTATCATAATCGTACAAGGTTATAAATATTAACACATACCATTTAGATTAGGAAAAATATTTTTTAATAACCAGAGACTTCCTGTAAGCTAGTGGTAGGTAATAAAGGCCTGTCACACTATGGTTGTGGGTTCGATTCCTGCATCTTTGTCCGACGCAATGGGTTATCCCCCAACCTGAAGGTTGTACTTTTCCTAAAACTATAGTATTATAATATTACAAAAATAATCTTTAGAAATGTTTTAACCTTAAACAATACTATCCAAAGTTCAACTAAATCTATTCCAACCTTTATAGTTATCCAAAATACCTCTTTCCAAACTTTCTCTAGAAGGTCTCTAAATTCCAAAATCAATTGTAACATCAGATTCCAAAAAAAAGTAATGTTTCTCTTATTGTCACATACTAAAAATATTATTACCTTCATCATGTTAAAACCTTAATGAAAACAACAAGTACTACAATACAATCCTTATATATATCGCATTATTCTTATAACCAGAATATAATACTTGAGTCCAAAAGCACCAATACATTAATTATTCCACTTCAACTGTAGTAACAACATATGATTGGCCTTGATCCCTTGTCCTTTTCTGAGGTAAGTTTCCCTGAATCTTAGGAAATTCATTTGCATAATTCCCCATTTCCCTACAATTATAGCATTCAACATTGATAGCCTCTTTCTTTCCCTTGCAATCACGAGCCTGGTGACCTTTTTCTCCACATTTATAACAAACTCCCATTCCTTTTAGGCAAGTACCAGGGTGATTCTTCCCACAATTATCGCATAATGGAAAATCAATCTTTCCCTTTTTCCCTTTATCTGTCTCTTGCTCCACTGTTCTCTTCTTCTCTTGCTTTTCTTTGTTGTCATTTGACTTAGATAATTCCTTTTCTGTCTTGATTGCACACGAGACAATATCTTCGTATGATGAGAATTATTGTGATACCAATGCTCGACGGAGAAATGGTTTTAACCCATCAAATAAATGATCAATCTTAATTCTTGGGTTACGTATATAATCTTTATCATACCTCTCTAACCTTTTAAAGTTTTCCTCATACTTTGCGACATTCTTATCCTCCTTTTGTCTCAGTCTCAGAAATTGCCTTTCCATATCTGCTCGATGGTCATGAGGAAAATATTTTTCTAAGAACAACTCTTTGAACTCCCTCCATTCCATATTTTATACTTCATCATCTTCCTTTGTGTTTTGAATCAATGACCACCATTGATCAGCATCCCCATTGAGGCGGTAAACTACCATGATAACCTTTTCCCTTTCACTACTCCCCAAGGCATGGAATATTTTTTCTAAGGAATTTATCCATTGCTCAGCTACTAAGGGATTTGTACTCCCATTGAATGTTAGTGGTTGCTACCTCATGAATCAATCTAACATTGATCCTCCATGTTTCGGATCAGGGTGCTCCATACAAGTAAGGTTATTATTCATAACTTGAGTGAGTTGTCTCAGTATGGTGATAAGCTGATCAACACTAGTTGTATCACCAGCTCCACTATAATTATCTTGAGCAGGAGGGAAATCCCTTCATGGAGTGAGTGCATTAATTAGGATTCTAAAATGTAGAGTCTCCCTTTGATCATAATTTTAAAATTATCATGGTGTCCTTAAAATGAACTATGCATTGTAGAATTCGACCGAGATCACCCCTATGTCCATTATTATTATAACATTCAGAATTTGAAACTTTTATGTGATAATTAAAACTATACTATTAAGTGAGGTTCTCTACTTCAAAGTGATTCAAAGTATGATGTTATCTTTTCAATACCAACTTTCATTAAGTTATGGAAGAGTGTTAACACTCTAACAATGATCTTTTTTATATAATTAATATGGAATTGAAATTAACTCACTATCTATGTTGGATTGTTAGTATAATAATATAACATTCATTGTTTTAATTTTATCACAATCTAACTTTAATTTTGTGACACTTTCGTAGATAAAAAATGAAACAAAGAAAATAAAGAAATGGGCATGTTGTTGTAACAATGTTAATCCTAGTTTGTAATTAGTATAACATTAATATAATAATTTCCTTATACATGACTGAACATATTTCCAATTGATTAATATTATTTTGGAACTTATAGGGTTTCCAATATGATTACTTTATTCAGTACACTACAAAAACTTATCATTGATATAATCATTTTAAAATATCTATAAATATGATTAAATTCAAATAAAAAATTCAAGTATATACTTATGAAAATAGATAATCAAAATTGATAGTGATAAGATTTATTATGTTTTTCGAGGATAAATATTGAGTAAAGAACCATGAAGGCAACATTGGAATCAATTTTTTCCTAATAAAAAACACATAAGGTGTTTTCTATATAGTTTACTACTGACCTAAAAAATTAAATAATGAAAATAAAATTATTTATAAATAAATATTGTTTTAATTATAAAAAAATTATTAGATCATGAATACAACATCAATGAAATACAACGATGTATACAATTCAATACCCCCATACATGTCATAAAATTTCCATAAAAAAAACCCAAATTAGATATCTCAACTAAAAGATACAAAATCATCTACAAAGACACCTTTTATGGTCATTACCTTATTCTCACTTAGAAACTGACTCTATTTACTCTATATTTTTATGTGAACTTATAAAAATATGAAACATCTTCACAGCCAAAAGTATGTCACCACACAAGTATCTATGTATGGGTGAGTATCACAACCCATTATAAGATTCTATATGTTGATCAATGAGAAAACTAATCTCATGCATGTATAATAATCGAAGAACATGAAATCATATTACAATGTCATGACCTCATATCCTAATATCACCCATATGTAATATAGGGAAAACATCATATAAAAGAGGACATTATCCAAAATGGATTATAAGATACCACATATAAGTAAAAATCATTCTAAATGTCTATAAGTCATCATTTATAAATCTATATCATTGGAGAATTTCATTCCCACACTCACTAAAAACATCACTCCCCAAATAAAAAATACCATGAAAATACACACACTAAAATAAATCTTAAAAACCAACCACACCCTTATCTATGATGAATAATAAATCCTTGAGAATTTAAATAACACTATATTTAGAAACTAAGTTGTGGTGGAGGAAATAGACCCATACAATGGTATGTATAATCCAGAGGAATTATTGACCCCATCAACAGGGGACTCACACCATATTGTAATGATATAATTTATTTAAAGAGTACCTAACCCTATCTTTCCTATGAGTAACCAACACCTCATCAATGATATTTTTGATCAGCTGGATACTTAAAAATGTAATTAATATAGAGGACTCACCTTTTCTTGGAAATGATCAATCAAGGAGACACCTAACCCTATATGACTACCTGAGTCTCAACTAATAACCATTGTGATCCCTATCTTGATGTTAGAGTTGTAACACTACTACAAAACCCGTCTATAACAGTGCTAGAATCAGCCTTCATCAACGTTAGAAAAGTGTTGAAAACCTTAGCGTGGTTAAAAGTCCATCACTTTTATTAGCATCAATAAAAGACCCCATTTTTAGTGTGTTTATTTAGCACTAATAAGTAGTACCTTTATCAGTTCTTTTAAAAGCACTGATAAATGGCATCTTTTATTAGCACTTTTATTTGCGCTGATAAAAGTATCATTTATCAGCGCTTTTATTTGCGCTTATAAAAGTATGATTTCTCAGTGCTTTTTAATTCATTGATATAGATAGAATTTATCAACACCTGTATTAGAGAAGATAAAGGATTACTTTATCAATACATTTAGTAGCATTGATAAAGGTGAAAGCTACAGTGTGATGCTGCAACACACTGCTTCACCAGAAATAAGTGCATCATGCTGCAACAACATACTGCATTAGTAGAAACAGAAAAAAATAATAAAATAAGATAAAAATTCTGAATTTAAAAGAAATAAAATTTCAAACACAAATACAAGAAAAAACACTATTATAGAGTATGTCGATTGTTTTTTTGATTAAAATTAATGATAATTTTGAATAAAAAAGATGCACTTGGAGTC
This sequence comes from Viscum album, assembly GCA_963277665.1. NCBI lineage: Eukaryota > Viridiplantae > Streptophyta > Magnoliopsida > Santalales > Viscaceae > Viscum > Viscum album. The sequence goes on along the minus strand of OY728120.1, from coordinate 564,407,133 downwards.
ATACTAGTAACACCCTATATCTGATTGAGGCATGAATGAATGATACACATCCTGAATGAGTCATGGTTTATTATCCAAAAGTATAAAAACAATTAGAATGCATTTGATCAGTTTTGAGCATGTTAGTTGTTTTTTTGATTAAAATTAATGTTATTTTTGAATAAAAAGGTGCACTTGGAGTCATACCGGTCACACTGTGTGTCATATTGAGGTGAGACTGATGCCTACACGTCAAAAATGACGTATAAATCATTTTCCTAAAGTTCTAAAACAATAAGAATGTGTTTTATCAATTTTGAGTACATGAGTTGTTTTCTTAACTAAAATTAATGACGATTTTGAATAAAAAAGACGCACTTGGAGTCATACCGGTCATATCGTGCATCGTATTGAGGTGCGAATGAATGATACACATAAAAAATGACTCATGGATCTTTTTACTAAAGTATCAAAATAATTGGAATGCATTTTCTCAGTTAGGAGTATATTAGTTATTTATTTGATTAACATTAATGCCACTTTTGAATAAAAAAGACACAGTTGGTGTCATACCGGTCACACTATGCATCAGATAGTGGTGCGGATGATACCTACACATTAAAAATGATATATGGATAATTTTCCTAAAGTAACAAAACAATCCAAATGTTTTTACTTAGTTTTGATTATGTCATTTTTTTACTGAAATTAATGTCAATTTTTAATAAAAAAGATGCACTTGGAGTCACACTGTGGGTCAGATTGAGGTGCGATTGAATGATACAAATCTGAAATGACTCATGGATAATTTTCCTAAAGTATCAAAATAATCTGAATGTGTTTTCTCAGTTTTGAGTATGTCAGTTGTTTTTTTGATTAAAATTAATTTTAGTTTTGAATTAAAAGATACACTTGGAGTCATATCGGTCACACCATGCATCAGATTGAGGGGAGGATTATCCCTACCTATAAAAATTATGTATTGATTGTTTTAATAAAGTATAAAAAAATCCGAATGAATTTTATTATTTTTGAGCACGTTAGTTGTTTTTTACTAAAATTAATGTCAATTTTAAATAAAAAATGCACTTGGAGTCACACTGTGTGCCAGATTGAGGCGTGGATGAATGATACACATCCCAAATGACTCATGGATTGTTGTCCTAAATTATTAAAATAATCAGAATGTGTTTTCTCAGTTTTGAGCATGAAAATTGTTTTTTGGATTAAAATTAATGTCAGTTTTGAATAAAAAGATGCACTTGGAGTCATAACGGTCACACTATTCTTCATATTGAGGTGAAGATGATCTATAAACCTCACAAATAATGTATGAATCATTTTCCTAAAGTACCAAAACAACCAGAATTCATTTTTTTTGGTTTTGAGTTTGTTAGTTGTTTTCTTTACTAAAATTAATATCAATTTTGAATAAAAAAGATGAACTTGAAGTTACATTGTGCATCATATTGAGGCACGAATGAATGATACACATCCCAAATGACTCATGGATATTTATCCTAATGTATCAAAACAATCAAAATGTGTTTTATTAGTTTTGAGTATGTAAGTTGTTTTTTGATTAAAATTAATGTCATTTTTGAATAAAAAGATGCACTTGGAGTCATACCGGTCACACCGTGTGTTATATTGAGGTTCTACTAATCCCTACATGTCAAAAACGTTTTATGGACTGTTTTACTAAAGTACCAAAACAATATGAATGATTTTTCTCAGTTTTGAGTATGTTAATTGTTTTTTTACTAAAATTAATGTCACTTTTGAATAAAAAAAGGTGCACTTGGAGTCATACCGGTCACACTGTGTATCATATTGAGGTGTGACTAATCCCTACATGTCAAAAATGACGAATGGATCATTTTCTTAAAGTATCAAAATAATCCGAATGCATTTTCTAAGTTTTGAGTATGCCATGTGTGTTTTTTACTAAAATTTCATTTTAAACTGGAAAGATGCACAATGGATCTTTTCTTAAGTAAAAAGTGTTATATAAAATTTTAAATAATCATTCTCAAACACAATAATGGTATGATCCTTATTCTACTTTGTTGACCAACAATTTTATTGTTTACAAGTCAAAACTTCTTATCCTCCTCCGCCTCGGTATCCACCTCAGTCTTCGCCTCTGCCTCCTCCTCCACGTCTGTCTCTGACTCTGACTCTGCCTCCACCTCCACCTCTGCCTTAACCTTTGCCTCCACCTATGCCTTATTTTAGGTCCACTAGGATAGATACCCTAAGAGGGGGGGGGGGGGGTGAATCAGGGTATGACAGATTAAAACAACTGCCCTTTTGATCTTTTTTTGTTGTTAGACAAAACCCTGTTTTCTCTCTCCTTCCCATTGCAGAGTATGCATAAACCTTAAAGAATGCATAGGACACAATAATTTTTACTTAGTTTACCCTCACTAGGCTCCGTCCAAGGAGAATACACCGGTAGTGTGATGATGTACCAATTCCACTATAAGTGCACTGCTGTTTACAAGTTCAAAGAGGACTCACTATCCCTTCTGGTTTACAACCACTCACAATTCAAGAACTCACTGCTCTCTCAACTGAAGTGAGCTCACTGCTTATTCAGAAGATCCACTCACATTTTATAGACTTGTAGGTCTCTTCATTATCACTAATGAATGCATCCTCCACTGTATATAAATGCTCTATTAAAGTCCAACTTTCATCCACTGATGAATACCCCTTTGCCTATGAACACTGGGCAATTTTTTTGGAATGACCTTCGCAAAGCACCTTACTTTACGAGGCTCCCAATTTCACGAAGCTCAAACAAGACTTCGTGAATCTCCTACCTTTTCGAGAATCACTCTCATGAAGTACTCTTGCAAAGCTCAAGTCATCGTGGAGCGACTTCCCTCGCAAAGCTCACTAAGCCAACGTGGAGCTCACAACTTTCACGGAGCAAGATTAGCCGCCGCGAAGCTCTTCTTTTGCAAAGCACACTGCCTTCGCGAAACGAGAGCAAAATATTTTCTGTGAAAATTCTATCTTTCTATTGTCTTTCACTCGAGGGGGTTGACATCTATTTATAGGCGATTCCACTGACCCTCGAATTTTCCACGCGAAGTCAACACCATGTCAGATCAAATTGCGAAGCTCCGAAGTTCCCGCCGAAATTCTCTTTAAATCACGAAACACCATGATGATTTTCCGATCACAGATCTCTTCATAATCATGATGCGTTCCGTCATTTACTTCTCACTGCTTCCGTGAAGCTCCCTCGAATTTCCCTTCAACACTGTTGTTCATGAAGCTCGTTGTAATCACAAAGCATCACCGTCAATATTCTTCTGGTCTTCGCGAAATCTAATCCATGAAGCCTATCTTCGCGAAATTCATGACTTTTCCATATTTAAATGTGATCTTAAAGGATATCCACTTTTCGCAATGCTCACCAAATTCCAAAATTTTGGACCCCAAAAATTTGGCAAAAACTGGAAAATGGTGCCACCTTGTACTGCTCTTTTGTACCACCTCCAGATTGTCCATTCCTTTTTCACCATTATTTGTCAACATGGATTGTCAACAACTTCTCTAGAACTCAAAAATTCACCATGGAAACCTGCTTTTTGAACAAACAAAATCAACATAAAAATGCTGCAATATTACCTTGAAGGATTTTTTTCCAACAATCTCCCCCTTTGGGTTTGCTGACAACTCTTCTCAGAATGATTCTCTGCACTTTGATACGTCTCTGAAGCTCCTTCCATCATCAACCAACCTTCGCCTCTTGCGAGTTAGATAGCGACCAGAGATTCAATCACCACATACTCTAATCCCACATGAGCAATGATCGTTGTGATAAACAAGAGTAAATTACAAGATCATCAATGAATCACTTAATTTCATCCACTAACTATTGACACCCAATTGATACCAATTTCCAAACTGATCCCAATTGTTGATACCTCACTGATACCAATTGGTGAAAGCTGGGAAACTTCTCTCACCATTCCAACATCACTGTTCTGCTTTTATCATGATACCGTATATATTGTGATATCTAATCTTTGATCGATCACTTCTAGCATCATCAGATTTAAAACGCTCCCCCTTTCTCATTTCTCTCCCCCTATCTCACTACTCCACATTTCAGCTTATCCCCATGTCTTTAACAAAGAAATTTTCTCCCTTAATTATCCACAGTTTCTCCCCCTTGAGGATTCACTATTTCTCCCCCTTTATCAACAAACCCAAAAGGGCGGTCCTCTATGTTGGAGACATTATAAAGAAAACATATTAGCACAGTAGAGAAAAACACACCATACCTCGGGGAGAGGGGGGGGGGGGGTTCCACATACACACTTTTTCAAGTGCAGGGAGTCGACTGAACTCCCAGAGCTAGTCGATGCTTCTCAAAAGATTCCTTAGGTAAGTCCTTTGTCAGAATGTCTACAACCTAGAGCTCTATAGGCACATACTCCAACTTTATAATTTCCTGCTCAACCTTCTCCTTGATAAAATGATACTTTATCTCAATGTGGTTTATCCTTGAGTGATGGATGTGATTTTTTCTGAGATTAATAACACTTGAGTTATCACACTAGATTTCGATCGGAGAGTTCACTTTAATGCCCATATCATCAAGATGCTGCTTCATCCACAATAACTATGTGCAAGCTTGAGTGGAAGCAATATACTCAGCTTCTGTGGTTCTCAATGAAATGAAATCTTTCTTCTTGCTTAGACAAGAAACACACAAGCCACCAAGATAGAATGCACCTCCTGACGTTGATTTCCTCTCATCCACTGAACCGACCCAATCTGCATCAGTATATCCCAATAACTATGTCTGAGATTTTCCATTATACATCAAGCCAAAGTCTATCGTGCCCTTGATATATCGAAGTATTATTTTTACTGCAAGCATGTGGTTTTCCTTGGGATTTATTTGATATCGTGCTTCTTGGTAGGTGGAGAAAACAATATCAGGTCTCGTTGCTGTTAGGTACAGTAAACTCCCAATAATCTGCCTATATTCTGTGATATTAACTGCCTTTCCATCATCATCTTTTGATAATTTCATCCCGGTAGCAACCATAGTCTTCATATCCTTGGAATCTTCCATTCCAAATCTTTTTAAAACCTCCTTGGAATATTTGGATTGAGAAAAGAACGTTCCATTCCTTCCTTGTGTCACCTGTAGACTAAGGAAAAATGTTAGTTCTCCAATCATTGACATTTCGAACTCACTTTTCATGAATTTGGAAAACTGTCAGCACTAAGCTTCACCTGATCCGCCAAATATCATGTCATCGACATAAACCAAGACCATCATCCTTTGATTACTATTGTTGTTGAAATAGAGATTGTAATCAACTCCCCCACATTGGAAACCAAGCTTCTTCAAGTACTGATCAAGCCTTGAATACCATGCTCCTGGTGCTTGTTTCAGTCCATACAATGCATTCTTCAGTCTGAAAAACTTGTTCTCATCCTTATGAATGAGAAAACCATATGGATGCTAAATATACACCTCTTCCTCCAAAACCCTGTTCAAAAATGAAAATTTGATGTCCATATGGAAAACTTTGAACTTCTGTTGCAATGCAATGGCTAGAAATAATCTGATTGTATCTAGTGTCACAACCGGTGAAAATGTCTCATCAGCATCTATTCTCTCTATCTGGGAGTATCCCTTGCACAATAGTCATGATTTTTTCCGAATCATCATGCCATATTCATTCATCTTGTTGCGATAGACCCATTTAGTCTCGATGACATTCTTATCTACTAGCCTCGAAACAATCTCCCACATCTGATTCTTCTCAATCTGATCTATCTCTTTATTCATGGCTTGAACCCAGTTTTTATCTTCAGCTGTATAAGCAAAGCATTTAGGCTCTACCTGAGATAAGAAAGATATTTGTTGTAGTGACTTCATTATTCTTTTCTAAACTATATCTGATTGATCTCTAATGATATTTTTCCTGTCAATTTCGGCTCGACTCCTTGGCTTCTATGCAGATACAGATTTTTCTTCTTCATTATCATCATCAGTATCTTCTTCTGAATCAACATCAGACACTTCTGCTCCTCCTACGTTAATTTCCTCCTCATTGATTTCATCTAAAAATTGTTCACCGTGCTGTTTAATACTCTCTTCATTCTCTACAATAGTGACATCATTGCTCTCAACTACTTTTACTAGCCTTTTGTTAAAGAATTTGTATGCTTTTATTTTTCAAGAATAGCCAAGGAATATCCCCTTATCTCCACACGACTCAAATTTCCTATGTTTCTCCTTGTTGAGGATGAAGCACTTACTTACAAATATTCAAAAGAATTTCACTGTTGGTTTATTTCCACACCACATCTCATATGGAGTCTTTCCTTCCTTCAGACACAACAGAGCCCTGTTAGAAATGTAGACCGATGTCAAAACTGCTTCCTTCCAAAATTTCTCTGGTATGTCTTTTTCTATGAGCATCGTTCTGGACATGTTGTTGATGATCCGATTTATCCTTTCAACCACTCCATTCTGTTGTGGAGTTATCACTAAGGAAACTTGATGCCTTATCCCATGTTTGTTGAGATAGTCTTCCACCTGACTGATTGTGAATTCCGTATCATTATCAGTACGAAACTTCAGAATTTTCTATCCAAGCATCCTTTCGATCTCCCTTTAGTACTGTTTTAAGCAGCTGAACACATCAGACTTATGGGAAATAACAAATACCCATGCCATTCTGCTATAGTCATCAATGAAAAGAACATAGTACCTCTTTCTGTCAATTTCTCTTGGTGTGATAGGCCCACATACATCATCATGCACCAATTCGAGCACTCTTATTGACTTATTTTACTTTGCTTTATACATTTTTTCTGATGAGCTTACTGATAGAGCACTGTCGTGGGCACCCTCAAATGATTAGTGTAATTTGGGGTACTTAGGTGCAACAGAGTGGCTGACCAAGGTCGTCTCTCAAAGGAGGAAGTGAATTTAACAACTTATTAGAGGTATTATAAAAAAATAAAATAAAATAGAATAGAATAAAAACACTAATTTAAAGGATTGGGGTTTATTTTAGTTTATGAATCTAGAAGAAGTTTGCTGGAAGAAGATTGTATAATTTTTTTTGTTTTTAGTTTTGAAATGAATTTCGATTAAAATGACACAACAAGAAGATGTTTTGTTTTTAGAAATCTATTTAAAAGGCGTAATAGATCTAACTATACCTCTTCAATAATTTATTAATCATTATAATTTAAATTAATATTCACTTAATTATGATCCCTTAATTTGTTAAATCCTGAACCCTACGAGAATTAACTTTACCACGAAGATGATGTGAATTTAACCCTAGGATAACTTCGGAACATGCAATCGCAGCACCCTGCTTTGATTGATGTTCTAAGATTAGATTATGGTCAGTGGTAAATTAAGGCACATATCCATTCTGGAAATGAGGATGAATTGTGTTTAGGGATTATATTTTAACTCTACAAATTTATCCTGTGTGGTCTTATATTACCGATTAAGATCGCGCTCTCACAATTTACACAAAATCCCGATCTCGCGTGTTTTTGTGTTAATTATTCAATTGCTTTCTTAGTTTCTTACAATTTAAAAAACACAATTCATGGATCATATTAAGTGAATTATAGTAGCTCATTGATTCAAAATAATTAAATGAAGAGGGTAGAAGATAGATCGATTACTAAAAGACTACTCTTCCATGGGTGGCGTAATCATCGTAGAAGCGTTTTGCATGTGAAAAGGTTTAAAATGGGTATAACCCAATAATTCTTCTACTCAAGAATTCCAGCCCAATTAGGAAGATTAAGAGAAGAAGAAATTTAAACAAAACAGAAGAAAAGAGAAGAAATAAAAGAAGAACAAAGAAGTTTATTACATAAACAAAATCATTACAACATGAAGGAGAAGAAGAAGGCTTCGTCGAAGGGATCCTTTCTTCAAGAGCTACCCTTATTGAAATGGTTGGAGAATTGGAGTGGATACACTTCTACTATGCCCTAAACTTTCCAATTCACGTCCCAACCCCTCCAAATGAGAAAAACTCCAATTTATAGAGGGGAGGGGAGGAGAGGTTACAAGTGGTTTCAAGTGTGAATGTGGAAATTCGGCCAAATATTTTATTCCAACTTGCACCGCCAATTTGACCACCAAAACGAGTGAATTGGCCGGCCTTCCAGAATTATATAATGTGAGTATATGTGTTTTATATCTCCTCTCCAAATTTGGGCTCAATACAGGCCCATATGAAGGAGTTATGACCGAAATACAGAAGCTTCTCCATTCTGGAGAGCCCAGCCCAACTTTGACTTCATGGCCCAATTTCAACAACCAAATGAACTCGTTAGCTCTAGTGTCCTGAATAAAAGTTGTAGATAATTAAGTTAGGAACACTGTTACAAAATTTCAAATTAAAATAATAAAAATAAAAAATATTTATATTCGAAATACTACAGTGAACTATAAAGGGTAAAACTGGAATTTTCATCAAATATTCAAATGAATGATCTAATCCCAAATATTTTATAAATAAACATATTTAACACAATGTGAGGAAATTATATCATTTATTATAAATAAAATATTCAATAAAATAGTGTTTTATCAACTCCCCCACACTTACCCTTTTGCACACCTGGGCAAAACCTCATATCAAGTAAACATCAATATCAAATCAAAACCAATTTTAAAACACATATCCTTAAGATCAATCAATTTCACACCAAGAATAAAAAGATATAATGTCTCATAAAAAACCTTATTTCAAGTTCTCCATTTATATCATTCAATATATTTCCACTTCATTTATCCGCCCATGCACAAAACACTTACCTCGCCTGAATTTTCTCTCATCACTCAAATATCAATTTTTTTTTGCAATGTATTTCTCATCCAAACTCATAAAAGGGTCACCATAGGCTTGATAGATTCCTAAATCACTACCCTATGTGAGTCAAGGACATATGTTTATCATGAGGACTTTTCAGGGTTGTTCTGTGGCTTTTGGTTGGTAGGATTAAGATGTGAAAAACTCTGAGGCTGAATGAGGAGGGCTTGACTCTTTTGAAGCAAAATTGCATTAATCTAATTTTCACTTAAATATGGTCTTCTCATCAATCCCCATAGTATCAATTCAACTCCATAATCATGAAAAGTCATGAAAGGTTTACACCATTCATCATTTCAGCATAAAAAATTTCAATCTTCTCAAACATGATTTTCTTGAAAGCTCCAGATGGGCAGAGCTTTCCACCTCAATTAGAAGCTCCAGAAAAGGCACAGCTTCACTTGTCATGAAAGCTCCAGAAAAGGCACAGCTTTCAATATAATGAATTTCTTCAGCAACAAACACATCTCTTCAGAATTTACTTTTCCACCCAAAGTATCACATAATATGGTGGCACAACACAAGACAGCTTCCCCCACACTTAAGCTCAACTATATTATGCAATTTCACTTCAAGAGTTGGTTGGATAGGGAAAATTGGCTTGTAATGTGGCTTAACCTAACAGGCTGTGCATGGCTTCTAAGGGCTACAAGGATTAAATATTCAAGGTAGGCCATTATAAAAAAGGATTCTTTGAAATAGGGGCTTTAATACCAAACAAATGTCTCAATCATTTAAACATATGTACCTCAAACCCTAAAGTTTTGACAGGAATAGATCAAATTCTGGTTAAATCAAGCATGGTTTGGTTGTCTCAAGAAGTGAGGTGAATGTAAAGAATATGAAAATAATGGTTTAGAAGCCTCATAGGAAAGTGATTTCAAATATAAAGACAGTGAGATTGGCATGGGATTCAAAATTCAGCGTACTTTTCATGAAATTACTAAATATTTGAACTTGAAACAAAGTCATTTCAGCATTCATTTAAGCTTAGTTTCAAGGGGTAAATTGTTTCACTTATTGATATGGATTTAAAAATGGTGATGATAATCATTTCAGTCCAGAAGTTTCAAAAACACACAGAAAATTGTAAAATAAACACACAAAATTTGAAAAACACACAATTTTTTTTTGTTTTTTTTTGAACAGGAAAGCAATTGAAATTACTAAACTAAAAGGTTCCCTCCCCCACACTTAAAATATTGCATTGTCCTCAATGTGAACCTATGAGATGATATATGCACATGAAATGAAGAATTTTTAAATAGGACAAATAATATAAAAGTGAAAGGGTTAGGAACAGCCTGATGTGATCAAGTGATGATGGGGTCATGCAGTGTGATAAAATCCACTACATCAGTAGGATGTCCCTCAATGTATCTCTTAAAACGTTTCCCATTGACTGTAAAGCTCCTTCCAGTGTCCTCTTGTGTGATCTCCACTGCACCATAAGGAAAAAAATTAGACACAATATAAGGACCTAACCATCTGGAACACAACTTACCAGGCATCAACTTCAGTCGTGAACTATAGAGAAGGACTTTCTCTCCAACATGAAACTCCCTTTGTTGGATCATTTTGTCATGAGATGCTTTTGATCTTTCCTTGTAGAGCCTTGAGTTCTCATATGATAACAGTCTAATCTCCTCAAGCTCTTGAATTTGCAACTTCCTTTGAATTCCAGCTTGGGCCAAATCCATGTTACATTTCTTTATAGCCCAATATGCCCGATGCTCGACTTCCATGGGGAGATGACACGCTTTCCCAAAAACAATCCGAAATGGGTACATACCAATGGGGGTCTTGTATGCTGTCCTATAAGCCCACAATGCATCATCCAAGCGCTTTCTCCAATCCTTCCTATTTGGCTGCACGATTTTCTCCATGATTTGTTTCAACTCACGATTTGAAACCTCAGCCTGGCCATTTGTTTGGGGGTGGTATGGTGTTGATGTTTTGTGTGTCACCCCATACTTTCGAAGGAGGGAAGCAAAATTCCTATTGCAAAAGTGTGTCCCTTGGTCACTGATGATGGCCTTTGGTACTCCAAACCTGCATAAAATTTGAGCCTTGACAAAATCCACTACAACATGAGAATCGTCAGTCCTGGTGGCCTTGGCCTCCACCCATTTACTCACATAATCAACAACAACCAAAATATAAAAAAATCCAAATGAACTAGGAAAAGGACCCATAAAATCAATGCCCCATACATCAAAAATCTCACAGAATAGTATGGGTTCTTGGGGCATCTCATGTCTCTTAGAAATGTTCCCAGTGTGTTGGCAACGAGAGCATGACTTACAAAACACATGGGCATCATGGAATAATCTATGCCAATATAATCCAGAGTCCAAAACCTTCCTAGCTGTCCGTTGGGGTCCAAAGTTTCCACCACAAGCAAGTGTATGACAGAAATGCAAAACAGACTCAAACTCATGATCGGGAACACACCTCCTAATGACTTGGTCACTAAACATGCGCCATAAGTATGGATCATCCCAAATATAAAATCTTGACTCACTCTTTAATTTTTGGACTTGATGTTTCTTTAAATTTATTGGGATTTCAGAGCCAACAATGTAATTAACTAAATCAGCATACCAAGGATGCTTACCTAAGATGGTATAGAGATGCTCATCGAGGAAAGTGTCCCGAAGTGGTACCTGGTCCAAGGTGTCACCCTCTAGTGTGTGAGTAAGCCTACTCATGTGGTCCGCCACCAAGTTTTTTGACCCCTTTTTGTCCTTTATCTCGATGTCAAACTCTTGAAGAAGGAGCATCCAACGGATAAGTCGCGGCTTTGCATCTGGCTTCTTCAGGAGGTACCTCAAAGCTGCATGGTCAGAAAAAACAACTACTTTAGAGCCCAATAAATATGAACGGAATTTATCTAAAGCAAATATGACAACAAGAAACTCCTTTTCTGTGGTTGTGTAATTTGATTGGGCTGAATCCAGTGTCCTTGATGCATAGGCGATCACATGTGAACGCCCCTCCACCCTTTGAGATAAGACAGCTCCAACTGCGAAGTTGGAGGCGTCACACATAAGCTCAAAAGGAATCTCCCACCTTGGGGGTTGTATGATAGGTGGAGTGGTCAGACGTTGTTTTAGCTCATCGAATGAATTCCTGCAAGAAACATCAAACAAAAAATCAGAATCCTTTTGAAGTAATCTTGACATAGGAAGATCAATCTTACTAAAATCTTTGATGAAGCGCTGATAAAATCCTGCATGACCTAGGAAAGATCTAACATCACGCACACATGAAGGATATGGTAAGGATGAAATAATATCTACCTTTGATCTATCAACCTCTATCCCATGTTTTGACACTACATGCCCTAAGACAATGCCATGCTCTACCATGAAATGACACTTTTCAAAGTTCAGGACCAGATTCTTCTCAATACAACGATTCAACACCTTTCCCAAACTAATTAGACATTCATCAAATGAAGACCCATACTATAAGGCCCCAGACTTAAAACTTACTTAATATTGAATTAAATGAATAATTCACATTGAGGATCTTTTCAGGTTTAGAGTTTTATAGAATTAGAACATAACTATTACATCTTAAAAGGTTACAAAGTAGACACTTCTACTAAGTCTCCATAAAATAAAAACTCTTAAAAAGAAAGATGTCTAGATTCCATGTTTTAGATAGCATGAAATTCCCTTGATCCCATCCTTGACCTTATTCCACTTTAAGTCCTGTGAAAAACACTTCGAAAAACTTGGGGTGAGCATAAAAAGCTCAGTAAGGGATACAAAGAGAATGAAAACTGTTAGTTTTTCAAACATCAAGTAAACCATGTATACTATATCAAAGTAATACCTTCACCTTCATGAAGTAGTAAAAAAAATCTTCACTGAATAAAGTATCATTACTTACCTTTTTGTAACCAAAGGATTACCATAAAACCCATATAAAGAACACATAGAATATATAAAGGTAACTTGGGACATAAACATACTTAAGTGGAATAACCATACGGTTGACTTCCACACATATCACTTAATGGAATAGCCATACGGCCAATTTCCATACATACTTAATGGAATAGCCATACGGCCGACTTCCATACCCAATGCATAGGAGGTTATAACGTAACCACCCATCCTGGTATTCACGGAACCACCCGTTATATGGTTTATAACGTAACCACCCGTTAAAATGTCTAAGTACCAATATAAAATCATAAAACATAAAACCAATATAAAGGAATGATAACATTTCCACATTTCAATCACAATATATCATAAATATATTGACATAATAGAATCCTTTTTCAAAACTATTTTCAATACCAAAATACATAAAAGAGTATATGGTATTTATTTTATTCTAAAAACATTACAGCTTGTTGAGAAAGCCAAAGACCAAATAATACTCGCGGCGGCGGAAAAAGGTTTTTGTCGCCACGTACGTTAAAAGAAACATTCCTTTTTGTCGTTTTGTAAAACGCTTCGTATAAAAAGATTCCTTTTGTATAAAAGTAAAAGTCAAAGGGGTTTATACACCGTATAAAAGAAAGTTGTGTATAAAACGAAATATGCCTCAATGAAAGGAGATTGAGACGAAGTCCCTTACCTCGGGTCCGACTTGACTCGATCCTTCTTTAACGTCCTGAATAATAAACTTGAGTTAATTTATAATTGATTAAGAACCTTTTTAAAGTTTATTATTCCTTTTGTATCACTTACTTCCATGTTATTAACATTATGTAACCATTTAAGTTAATAATGTTTGTTTTGTCAATATTTGGTTCTTAAGTCGAAAGTGGACTTCTTACAATTACATGTTGTTCGTGTGGTCAAAGGTTCTTTATATCCAGAATGAAATTACCGATTTGGATATAATATGTATCATATATATCCAGCATATACATGTATTTATAATATTACATAATCATTTAGAGGTAAGAAATGAAATGCACCGTTCATGGAGACGGTAAGCCGTACGTACGCATGAACGCTACTTTCATTTCTTTGTCATATTAATGGAATTAAAACTAAATGAGAGGTATGTATATTTTAATTCCAGAATTATATTCATCATTTATATATATCATTAATTATATATATCCATTATATACATGTACTTTTAATAGTACATTACATTTGGGGATAAGAAATGAAATGCACCGTTCATGGAGACGGTAAGCCGTACGTACGCATGAACGCTACTTTAATTTCTATCTCATACTTTAATGGAAAGAAATAATAATGATATAGAGGTATATTATAATTACAGTATAAAATTATATATAATAACTTTAAATCCATCCTTTACACGTCCCGCATATGACATTAACGAATCACATCACTTTGAGGGGGCGGTAGTCCGCAGTTCCTTAAATGAAGATATCATGTTTACCCATAATGGAAACCATAAAGGTATGCCAAAAATGAAAAATACAGAAGATTAAAGAAAAAATAAACATATTATATATCATATATAAAAATAGTGACATCATAATGGCCACCTTTGAAGGTGTTAAATGAGTATTGAACAATCATCGTTTCGGGAGGCAGAATTTCGCCATCCACGGAAACCGTATGTTCTTTAACCATTTTATGTAGTTGTGTGAGAGTGTAGCTCAAATAAATATTATAAAAACATCCTAGTATATTGAAGATACTGGTGTTGTTACAAAAGAAGTAAATAAAAAGAGTTTAGAGGGTTGGAGAAGCAAAATAAAACAAATGAACAAGAGAGAATGAATTACCTTTAAAAGTGTAACTCCCTTTTGATTTGAGCCTAAAGGATTCCTTTGAAAGGATTCTTCCCAAAGGGAATCCTATAGGATGAGGAGAGGGATGTGGATAGAGTAATTGGGCAGGGGTTGGCCGAGCCAAAGGCTTGAGGAGTGTGTGAAATGAGGTAGAGGTGGGGGCCTTTTATAAGAGGAGAGGAGGGGCACTTTTGGAAAGTAAAGAAATATTACTTTATTTGAAAATGTGTTTCGGTTTTAAAAGGTCCCACATTGATATAATTCGTGGATAAGGTGATAAGGGTTCGAAATACACTCATCCAATTGGTTTTGGACATGTGTAGGTTTTAGATTTTTCATTATCTTTCCATTTTATTTAAATCGTCAAATAATGATGTCATCGCTGCATCATTATTATGTCATATATAATTTAATATATTTAATGTCTAAAAATTATAAAAAAAATACTATGATGTAGGAAATCTTTTTATATTTCCAATGAATATTTATAATCAAAATTTTTACTTGTATAACCCCACTCAAAAATTATTTTAGTAAAACAATTTATGTTAGTGTCATTTTCACTTTAACATTAAATAAAAATATATCAATGTCATTTTCCAACTAAAGTGGCTCCATGGGGTCCCCAAGTTGGTCCATGGCTTGTCTTGGTCGGCCAGGACACAACCAATAAGGTTGGGACATGTGTCTATGTCATTTCATATTATTAAAGCATTATTTATACCTTAAACTACACTAATTACCACTAATCGCGATTAAAAACTTAATAAGTTACTATTCACCAAAAAATTATTTTAATCTCATTGAACCACATTTTACTTCTTAATGACAACCATGTATGTCGGATTTTCAAAATTCAATACACATTAGTGGTAAAATTTCATTTAACTAAAAAATCAGTTTGCTTGATTACCACTTAGTGGTTTCACTATTCATCAAAAATTGAAGTTTTTCAGAAAATTACCAAAAATTCACCCTAAGATATATTTGATATTCCGAATTCAAAAATGAAGTCTATTTTACAAAATTCAATACATATAAGTCACATTAATTAATTTAATAATTAATTCTCTCTGTCAGAGCAAATAGCGTGTTTTTACAAAACAATAAGTATCAAAAGATTGACACTAGTTTAAGTCCGATTTCAAAGTGAAATTAATTCCAACGACCACTATTGGATTTAATGGTAAAAATATTTTCTAATTTCACTTTAAAAAAAATTCAAAAGATAATCTAATCATATAAATAAATTAGATTAAAAAGAGGTTTTGAATTAAAATACAACATTTTACACTATTCATAAAAAAATGAACTTTATCAGAAAGTTACCAAAAATTTACACAAAGTAAATTTTGATGTCCCGATTCTAAAGAAGAGTTATATTTGGTCAAAAATAAAGTATAAGAGTGATAAAAACTATATTTAATGACGGTTCACCATTAAAAGGTGATAAGTGAACCTTTAGTGAAAATTAGAGTATATATGCCCTAAAATTGAACTCTTTCCGTATTTTAAGCCTTTATCTTTTATTGGGTAAATGTATAAACATTTAAAAACATATCTAATCATATTTTAGTTATTTCTATCCATTCCCACCAGTACAACGGCTACTTGTTAACTAACATTTAAAATAATATTATTTTATTACTAGTGTGCTACGTAAGTTTCAAAGAAACTCATCGTTGCGTATCGGGTACGCTATCGAACATAGAAACCCCTTTAAAATAAAATTAATATTAAATTCGTAAATATTAATAAATATGAAAATTCTTTATTCTTTATTTACCTGGGATGTTACATCCTTCCCCCCTTTTGGGAATTGCGTCCTCGCAATTTTATTCACTTATCAAAATAAGTGGGGGTATTTATCCCTCATAGCATTTTCAAATTACCATGTTGCCTCTTCAATCACATGGTTTTTCCACAAAACCTTTACCTGATGAATCACCTTATTCCGTAACACTTGCTCCCTGTGGTCAAGAATCTGGACCGGTTGTTCCTCATATGATAGGTTCTCTTCCAGCTGAACTACCTCTGGGCTCAAAACATGAGATGGATCTGGCATATACTTTCTCAACATCAAAACGTGAAAAACATTGTGTACCTGAGATAAACTCGGAGGTAAAGCCACTCGGTATGCAACTGATCCAACTCTTTCCAGAATTTCGTATGGTCCAACCAACCATGGACTCAACTTTCCTTTCTTACCAAATCTCATCACACTTTTCCAAGGAGAAACCTTGAGAAAATCATGATCACCTACCTCAAAAGATAGATCCTTCCTCCGGTTATCCGCATAACTCTTCTGCCTACTCTGAGCTGTTCTCATGTGTTTCTGAATCAGCTGAACTTTTTTTTCCAACTCTTCTACCAATTCTCGTCCCATCAACTTCCTTTCACCAACTTCATCCAAGAAAGCTGGAGTTCGACACCGCTTCCCATATAATGCCTAAAATGTTGCCATCTATATACTGGAATGAAAACTGTTATTATAAGAAAACTCAACCAAAGAAAGATGTTGGTCCCAACTTCCCTGATAATCCATCAAACAAGCTCGTAGCATATCCTCCAATGTCTGAATTGTTCGTTCTGACTGCCCATCTGATTGAGGATGAAAATCTGTACTAAAATTTAATTCAATACCCAAAGACTTCTGAAGGCCTTTCCAAAAGTTAGATGTGAACCTGGGATCACGATCAGATACAATGGAGAGAGGAACTCCATATAACCTGACTATCTCTTTAAGATACAAACGGGAAAGTTGATCAAGAGAGAAAGTATCTTGTATAGAAAGGAAATGAGCAGATTTGGTCAAGCGATCAACAATAACCCAGATTGCATTATTACCTCGAGATGTCCTCGGTAATCCCACAACAAAGTCCATGGATATGTTTTCCCATTTCCACTCTGGAACTGGTAAAGGCTGAAGCATCCCTTTCGGTAACTGCCGCTCTGCTTTAGCCTGTTGACATGTCAAACACTTCACAGTAAAATCAGCAATGTCTCTTTTCATTCCATCCCACTAGTAATACTCCCGCAGATCTCTGTACATCTTAGTACTGCCAGGATGAACTGAAAACGGGGAACTATGAGCCTCACATAACAACTCATTCTTCAACTGTGAATCACAAGGCACACATAACCTCTTCCCAAACCTCAAAACACAAACACAAACTTATCCAAGAACTCATGGAAAATTTTATTCATAAGGACCATGAATACAGAAGGTGCATTGGTTAACCCAAAAGGCATAACTACAAATTCATAATGGCCATATCTAGTACGGAACGCAGTCTTTGGAACGTCTGCTTATTTTACTTTCAACTGATGGTACCCCGACCTCAAGTCAATCTTCGAAAAATACTGAGCTCCCTGGAGCTGATACCACTTCATTCGATGGCCCAACATCTGCTGAAGTTGTTGCAAAGGATTTTACCACCCCTTTCTGCTTGTAGTCTGGCTGCATTCTCCCAGTTGAGTTCTTCGTTGGACACTCGTTTTCATAATGACCCATTTCATTACACTTAAAACATCTTACCGTTAGCTTTTCATTTCCTGCTTGATCATCTTCCTTACAGTTACGAGCAATATGACCAGACTTACCACACCGAAAGCACTTACCAGACTTGGATAAACATTCTCCAGGATGAATTTTACCACACTTCTCACAGGATGGATATTTGGTTTTCTTACCTCCTTGCTTCTTTGATGAATTCTTCCCCTTTGCCTGCCAACTAGACCTCTTATTCTGTTGTTTGTCATAGAACACCTGATCATCGGCAAACTCCATTTCCACCTTCTCCGCACATCGAACAAGTTTTTCATAACTTTTGAACTCACGAGAAGCTAAATCCCTTCGATACCTTGGCTTTAACCCTGAGTAAAAACGGTTTATTTTACTATCAAGATCTCGTATGAAGTTTGGAGCATACCTTGCCAATCGAGTGAACTTTTCTTCATAAGTAGCCACTGAATCATCCTCCTGCCTCAATTCTAGGAACTGTTTTTCCATCCTAAGACGAACCACCTTAGGAAAATATTTCTCAAGAAACATACCTTTGAATTCGTCCCAATGAAGATCCTCAATCTCATCACTATCCCTTATATTTTTCACCATCGACCACCACTGATCAGCTTCACCTTCAAAACGGTAAATAGCAAGACTAACCTTTTGATGTTCTGAACACCCCATGACATCAAAAATCTTCTACAGTGCTTTAATCCACCCTTCAGCTTGCACAGGGTCAGATGATCCTCTGAATGATGGGGGATGTTGCCTCATGAAATGTTCCACCACTGACATGTTCCTCTGCGGTTGATCTGGCTGATCTCGTGCATGGATACCACCACCATTTATAGCTTGAGTCAACTGTGACATCACTGCAACAAACTGTTCAGTTCCGATTCTGACCATCTCAGGTTGCTGATTTGGAAGGTTATCTTCCTCCTGATGTCGTCCCAACATAGCTGCTTTGTTTCCTCTACGGAAAACCATTCTGAACACAGAAATATCTTAGGCGAAGCAACATGGTAATCCATAAATGCTATATCATTTCAATCATATTATAATTTAACACTTTTCTAACTCCTAAAGTTGTCTAAACCAACCTCTGATACCAACTATAAGGCCCCAACCTTAAACCTTACTTAATATTGAATTAAATGAATAATTCACATTGAGGATCTTTTCAGGTTTAGAGTTTTAGAGAATTAGAACATAACTATTACATCTTAAAAGGTTACAAAGTAGACACTTCTACTAAGTCTCCATAAAATAAAAACTCTTAAAAAGAAAGATGTATAGATTCCATGTTTTAGATAGCATGAAATTCCATTGATCCCATCCTTGACCTTATTCCACTTTAATTCCTGTGAAAAACATTTCAAAAAACTTGGGGTGAGCATAAAAAGCTCAGTAAGGGATACAAAGAGAATGAAAACTGTTAGTTTTTCAAACATCAAGTAAACCATGTATACTATATCAAAGTAATACCTTCACCTTCATGAAGTAGTAAAAAAAATCTTCACTGAATAAAGTATCATTACTTACCTTTTTGTAACCAAAGGATTACCATAAAACCCATATAAAGAACACATAGAATATATAAAGGTAACTTGGTACATAAACATACTTAAGTGGAATAACCATACGGTTGACTTCCACACATATCACTTAATGGAATAGCCATACGGCCAATTTCCATACATACTTAATGGAATAGCCATACGACCGACTTCCATACCCAATGCATTGGAGGTTATAACGTAACCACCCGTCCTGGTATTCACGGCACCACCCGTCATATGGTTTATAACGTAACCACCCGTTAAAATGTCCAAGTACCAATATAAAATCATAAAACATAAAACCAATATAAAGGAATGATAACATTTCCACATTTCAATCACAATATATCATAAATATATTGACATAATAGAATCCTTTTTCAAAACCATTTTCAATACCAAAATACATAAAAGAGTATATGGTATTTATTTTATTCTAAAAACATTACGGCTTTTTGAGAAAGCCAAAGACCAAATAATACTCGCGGCGGCAGAAAAAGGTTTTTGTCGCCACGTACGTTAAAAGAAACATTCCTTTTGGTCGTTTTGTAAAACGCTTCGTATAAAAAGATTCCTTTTGTATAAAAGTAAAAGTCAAAGGGGTTTATACACCGTATAAAAGAAAGTTGTGTATAAAACGAAATATGCCTCAATGAAAGGAGATTGAGACGAAGTCCCTTACCTCGGGTCCGACTTGACTCGATCGTTCTTTAACGTCCTGAATAATAAACTTGAGTTAATTTATAATTGATTAAGAACCTTTTTAAAGTTTATTATTCCTTTTATATCACTTACTTCCATGTTATTAACATTATGTAACCATTTAAGTTAATAATGTTTGTTTTGTCAATATTTGGTTCTTAAGTCGAAAGTGGACTTCTTACAATTACATGTTGTTCGTGTGGTCAAAGGTTCTTTATATCCAGAATGAAATTACCGATTTGGATATAATATGTATCATATATATCCAGCATATAAATGTATTTATAATATTACATAATCATTTAGAGGTAAGAAATGAAATGCACCGTTCATGGAGACGGTAAGCTGTACGTACGCATGAACGTTACTTTCATTTCTTTGTCATATTAATGGAATTAAAACTAAATGAGAGATATGTATATTTTAATTCCAGAATTATATTCATCATTTAGATATATCATTAATTATATATATCCATTATATACATGTACTTTTAATAGTACATTACATTTGGGGATAAGAAATGAAATGCACTGTTCATGGAGACGGTAAGCCGTACGTACGCATGAACGCTACTTTCATTTCTATCTCATACTTTAATGGAAAGAAATAATAATGATATAGAGGCATATTATAATTCCAGTATAACATTATATATAATAACTTTAAATCCATCCTTTACACATCCCACATATGGCATTAACGAATCACATCACTTTGAGGGGGCGGTAGTCCGCACTTCCTTAAATGAAGATATCGTGTTTACCCATAATGGAAACCATAAAGGTATGCCAAAAATGAAAAATACAGAAGCTTAAAGAAAACATAAACATATTATATATCATATATAAAAATAGTGACATCATAATGGCCACCTTTGAAGGTGTTAAATGAGTATTGAACAATCATCGTTTCGGGAGGCAGAATTTCGCCATCCACGGAAACCGTATGTTCTTTAACCATTTGATGTAGTTGTGTGAGAGTGTAGCTCAAATAAATATTATAACAACATCCTAGTATATTTAAGATACTGGTGTTGTTACAAAAGAAGTAAATAAAAAGAGTTTAGAGGGTTGGAGAAGCAAAATAAAACAAATGAACAAGAGAGAATGAATTACCTTTAAAAGTGTAACTCCCTTTTGATTTGAGCCTAAAGGCTTCCTTTGAAAGGATTATGCCAAAAGGGAATACTCTAGGATGAGGAGAGGTATGTGGAGAGAGTAATTGGGCAGGGGTTGGCCGAGCCAAAGGCTTGAGGAGTGTGTGAAATGAGGTAGAGGTGGGGGCCTTTTATAAGAGGAGAGGAGGGGCACTTTTGGAAAGTAAAGAAATATTACTTTATTTGAAAATGTGTTTCGGTTTTAAAAGGTCCCAAATTGATATAATTCGTGGATAAGGTGATAAGGGTTCGAAATACACTCATCCAATTGGTTTTGGACATGTGTAGGTTTTATATTTTTCATTATCTTTCCATTTTATTTAAATCGTCAAATAATGATGTCATCGCTGCATCATTATTATGTCATATATAATTTAATTTATTTAATGTCTAAAAATTATAAAAAAAATACTATGATGTAGGAAATCTTTTTAGATTTCCAATGACTATTTATAATCAAAATTTTGACTTGTATAACCCCACTCAAAAATTATTTTAGTAAAACAATTTATGTTAGTATCATTTTCACTTTAACATTAAATAAAAATATATCAATGTCATTTTCCAACTAAAGTGGCTCCATGGGGTCCCCAAGTTGGCCCATGGCTTGTCTTGGTCTTCCATGACACAACCAATAAGGTTGGGACATGTGTCTAGGTCATTTCATATTATTAAAGCATTATTTATACCTTAAACTACACTAATTACCACTAATCGCGATTAAAAACTTAATAAGTTACTATTCACCAAAAAATTATTTTAATCTCATTGAACCACATTTTACTTCTTAATGAAAACCATGTATATCGGATTTTCAAAATTCAATACACATTAGTGGTAAACTTTCATTTAACTGAAAAATCAGTTTGCTTAAAAATTGAAGTTTTTCAGAAAATTACCAAAAATTCACCCTAAGATATATTTGATATTCCGAATTCAAAAATGAAGTCTATTTTACAAAATTCAATACATATAAGTCACATTAATTAATTTAATAATTAATTCCCGCTGTCAGAGCAAATAGCGTGTTTTTACAAAACAATAAGTATCAAAAGATTGACACTAGTTTAAGTCCGATTTCAAAGTGAAATTAATTCCAACGACCACTATTGGATTTAATGGTAAAAATATTTTCTAATTTCACTTTAAAACCAATTCAAAATATAATCTAATCATATAAATAAATTAGATTAAAAAGAGGTTTTGAATTAAAATACAACATTTTACACTATTCATAAAAAAATGAACTTTATGAGAAAGGTACCAAAAATTTACACAAAGTAAATTTTGATGTCCCGATTCTAAAGAAGAGTTATATTTGGTCCAAAATAAAGTATAAGAGTGATCAAAACTATATTTAATGATGGTTCACCATTAAAAGGTGATAAGTGAACCTTTAGTGAAAATTAGAGTATATATGCCCTAAAATTGAACTCTTTCCGTATTTTAAGCCTTTATCTTTTATTGGGTAAATGTATAAACATTTAAAAACATATCTAATCATATTTTAGTTATTTATATCCATTACCGCCAGTACAACGACTACTTGTTAACTAACATTTAAAATAATATTATTTTATTACTAGTGTGCTACGTAAGTTTCAAAGAAACTCATCGTTGCGTATCGGGTACGCTATCGAACATAGCAACCCCTTTAAAATAAAATTAATATTTAATTCATAAATATTAATAAATATGAAAATTATTTATTCTTTATTTACCTGGGATGTTACACATACACTGTAAAATCATCCATAAATACCTCCATGCAGGTCTCAATAAAATCAGAAAAAATACTCACCATACATCTCTGGAAGGTACCTGGGGCGTTGCAAAGTCCAAATGGCATCCTCCGGTAGGCAAATGTGCCAAAGGGACAGGTGAATGTAGTCTTCTCCTTATCCTCTGGAGCTATAGGAACCTGAAAATATCCATAAAATCCATCCAAGAAACAATAGTGTGTCTTCCCAGCTAGTCTCTCAAGCATCTGATCAATAAATGGGAGGGGGAAATGGTCCTTGTGAGTGGACTGATTTAGTTTCCTATAATCAATACACACACGCCAACTGTTTTGCACCCTCATTGGAACTAAATCATCTTTCTCATTTTTAACAACAGTAAAACCAGTTTTCTTAGGCACAACCTGAATTGGACTTACCCACTATGAATCTGAAATGGGAAAGATTATACCTGCCTCGAGCAATTTCTCAACTTCCTTTTTAACAACTTCCAGGAGGGTGGGATTGAGTCTCCTTTGTGGTTGTCTCACCGGTTTAGCCCCATACTCCAAGAGAATCCTATGCATGCAAATGGAGGGGCTAATACCTGATATGTCAGCCAAGGTCCACCCAATCGCCTTGATGTTCTCCCTCAAAATATTCAAAAGCTTTTCTTCATGTTCAAAAGGGAGATTGTTAGAAATGATAACAGGTAATCTCTTACCACTCAACAAGTATGAGTATTTCAGATTTGGTGGCAATGGCTTGAGTTCTAATGAAGGAGGGTGTAGTATGGATGGAGACATTGAAGGAACTGAAATATGTGCACAAAGAGCATCAGTATCAGAATAGACATCATCAAAATCATAGAATAAAGCATCAAATCCATCAGCATACTCAACAACCATTTCATAATCAGAGTGAACATGATCAAAATCAGAATATGAATCCACATCAAAATCAAATCTTAGAGAGTCTTGTTCATTAGAAACAGGTGTGGAAGTTCTCTTAGACATTAAACCAGAACCAATACTCATAATCTCCCTAAGCATAGGACAATCCAATTTCATGATGTTTTTACTTGGTGGTTCAAAATGGGAGATAACAAAAGCAGAATGGTCCTCTGAGGGGTACTTCATGGAATCCATAACATTAAATATCACAACTTCATCTCCAAACTCCATGGAAAGTGTACCCTCATTGACATTTATGATAGTTTTTGCAGTTTTGAGGAAGGGTCTACCTAAGATAATGGGGGAATGAGAACTTAACTGATCATCCTCCATGTTAAGCACATAGAAGTCTGCTGGAAAGATCATGTTTCTTACCCGAACAAGTACATCCTCAAGAACTCCCGCTGGATATACCGTAGCTCTATTCGCCAATTGCACCACTACTCTTGTTGGCTTCAACTCACCAACCTGCAAGGAAGAGAATACAGAGTGAGGCATCACATTTATGGAAGCTCCCAAATCACAAAGAGCATCAGAGAAGTGCAACTCCCCTATGGTACATGGGATGGTGAATGTCCCAGGATCCTTGCACTTTGTTGGCATTGCTAGAGTTGGTGTAATGAGTGTCGATACATTCCTTCCAAGGTTGATCCTCTCATTCCCCTTGATCCCTCTTCGATTGGTGCAGAGTTCTTTTAAGAATTTGGCATACCTTGGGATTTGCTTAATGGCTTCAAGTAGAGGAATGTTGATCTCCACACGCTTGAATGTGTCCAAAACCTCCTTTTTCATTGCTTCTTCATCCATCTTCTTGGTTTGAACAACCCTGTTTGGAAAAGGAAGGGGTTTAGGAGGAACATCATCAATATTTTTCTTACCTTTATCTTTCTCCTTGGATTTCTCATCAGTTGGTATGGAATGCAGCTTCTTTGAAGTTGAGGTGAATCCCGGTGGAATGGTAGGTGAAGATGTATCGTTCATTTGCTTCCCACTTCTCAATGTGATGGCACTAACATTCCATTTTGTATTTGGAGTGGGTTGGGAAGGTAGATTTCCAGAATTCTTACTCACAAGTTCATGGAGGGCGGTGGCAATCTGGATCATTTGAGTCTTCAACTCCCTCAGCTCCGAACTTTGACTCTTCAGCTCATTCTGTTGATTAAGAACAATTTGTTTCAAAAGATCATCAGTGTTAGAGTCTACCTTGTGTTGGATATTCCCTTGTTGCTGACTCGTTGATGTTTGAGCTTTGAATCTCCTTTGGGGTTGTTGGAAACCCTGTTGGTAAGGTGGAGGCTGCTAGAAGTTTTGTTGAAAGGGTGACCTTTGTTGTTGTCCAGAGCCATACCTCATGTCCGACTGATCTTTCCACCCTTGGTTGTATGTTGGATCAAACTTCTTTTGGGGATATGGTTGTTGTTGTTGCTGCTGAAATGGTCTCCCAGGGAACACTGCTGCACAATCTTCTGTTTCTTGGAGTTGTGGGCAACAGTCAGTTGGGTGGCTTGTCTCAGTGCAAATACCACAAGGCCTTGAAGGAGGGGGTAGAGATGTCTTTTGTGCCAATGCAATCTGCCTCACCATAGTTGTCAATTCTTCTAACTTAGTATCAATGAAATTACTTTCAAGAGAAGAAGGACTTACTTGATGTACTCCTCGAACATGCAGTGTACCTCTATCACCAAATTGTTGGGAGTTTTGAGCCATCTTGTCGATCAATGCACGTGCAGCTACTGGTGTCTTGTCCACCAATGCTCCTCCAGCCATAGCATCCACCATGATTCTCTCCATAGGTGTGAGTACTTCGTAGAAGTATTGGATGAGGAGTTGCTCACTGATTTGGTGATGCGGACAGCTTGCGCACAACTTCTTGAATCTCTCCCAATACTCATACATTGACTCCCCTTGTGCTTGCTTGATCCCCGAGATCTCCTTACGAATGGATGTGGTCCTTGATGCTGGAAAAAATCTCTGCAAGAAAAGACGTTTCAAATCGTTCCAACAAGTTACATCTTTGGGTTGTAAATAATACATCCAGTCTTTTGCAGCTCCATCAAGTGAGAATGGGAATGCTCTTAATTTGATTTGATCTTCAGAAACATTTCTTGGTTTAAGGGTTGAGAAAACCACATTAAATTCTTTCAAATGTTTATTTGGATCCTCACTAGAGAGGCCATGAAACTTTGGAATTAAGTGAATTAACCCCGATTTTAGTTCAAAGTCTGATTCGGTATTTGGGTATGCAATACAATTTGGTTGATAGTTAATATCAGGTGCAGCCAATTCTCGAATGGTTCTATTAAGTTCATTTCCATTGTTTTCAGCCATTGGTTCCTCTTTTATGTTTGAATTTGAATAGCTTCCAATTTCAATGTTTCCAGAAGAGAGGAATTCACCAACTGGTTGAATATTGAAACTTCCCGTAGACTGAGAATTTCTGATTCGAGCCCTAAGGCTGCGTTCAATCTCAGGGTCAAGATCTAAGAGATCTTCGGGATTAGTTCTTGTCATAGATCAAATAAAAATGAAAAGAAATAAAGTGGACCATAGTAAAATAAAAATGAGAAGTTTGAGTTGATGGTCCAAAAAGAAGTAGAAGAAAATAAAAGAAGAAGAAGAAAAATCATATTGGGTAAAGAAGGAAGAAAGAAGAGAGGAAGAGAATAAAATGTAAAATAAAATAAATACCTCTAATTGGTTGAAATAATTACTTGCCTCCCCGGCAACGGAGCCAATTTGATAGAGCGCTGTCGTGGGCGCCCTCAAATGATTAGTGTAATTTGGGGTACTTAGGTGCATCAGAGTGGCTGACCAAGGTTGTCTCTCAAAGGAGGAAGTGAATTTAACAACTTATTAGAGGTATTATAAAAAAAATAAAATAAAATAGAATAGAATAAAAACACTACTTTAAAGGATTGGGGTTTGTTTTAGTTTATGAATCTAGAAGAAGTTTTCTGGAAGAAGATTGTATAATTTTTTTTGTTTTTAGTTTTGAAATGAATTTCGATTAAAATGACACAACAAGAAGATGTTTTGTTTTTAGAAATCTATTTAAAAGGCGTAATAGATCTAACTCTACCTCTTCAATCATTTATTAATCATTATCATTTAAATTAATATTCACTTAATTATGATCCCTTAATTTTTTAAATCCTGAACCCTACGAGAATTAACTTTACCACGAAGATGATGTGAATTTAACCCTAGGCTAACTTCGGAACATGCAATCACAGCACCCTGCTTTGATTGATGTTCTAAGATTAGCTTATGGTCAGTGGTTAATTAAGGCACATATCCATTATGGAAATGAGGATGAATTGTGTTTAGGGATTATATTTTAACTCTACAAATTTATCCCGTGTGGTCTTATATTACCGATTAAGATCGCGCTCTCACAATTTACACAAAATCCCGATCTCGCGTGTTTTTGTGTTAATTGTTCAATTGCTTGCTTAGTTTCTTACAATTTAAAAAACAAAATTCATGGATCATATTAAGTGAATTATAGTATCTCATTGATTCAAAATAATTAAATGAAGAGGGTAGAAGATAGATCGATTACTAAAAGACTACTCTTCCATGGGTGGCGTAATCATCGTAGAAGCGTTTTGCATGTGCAAAGGTTTAAAATGGGTATAACCCAATAACGCTTATACTCAAGAATTCCAGCCCAATTAGGAAGATTAAGAGAAGAAGAAATTTAAACAAAATAGAAGAAAAGAGAAGAAATAAAAGAAGAACAAAGAAGTTTATTACATAAACAAAATCATTACAACATGAAGGAGAAGAAGAAGGCTTCGTCGAAGGGATCCTTGCTTCAAGAGCTACCCTTATTGAAATGGTTGGCGAATTGGAGTGTATCCACTTCTACTCTGCCCTAAACTTCCCAATTCACGTCCCAACCCCTAAAAATGAGAAAAACTCCAATTTATAGAGGGGAGGGGAGGAGAGGTTACAAGTGGTTTCAAGTGTGAATGTGGAAATTCGGACAAATATTTTATGCCAACTTGCACCGCCCATTTGACCACCAAAACGCGTGAATTGGCCGGCCTTCCAGAAGGATAGAATGTGTGGATATGTGTCTTATATCTCCTCTCCAAATTTGGGCTCAATAAAGTCCCATATGAAGGAGTTATGGTCGAAATACATAAGCTTCTCCATTCTGGCGAGCCCAGACCAACTTTTACTTCATGACCCAATTTCAACAACCAAATGAACTCTTTAGCTCTAGTGTCCTGAATAAAAGTTGTAGATAATTTAGTTAGGAACACTGTTACAAAATTTCAAATTAAAATAATAAAAATAGAAATATTTATATTCGAAATACTACAGTGAACTATAAAGGGTAAAACTGGAATTTTCATCAAATATTCAAATGAATGATCTAATCCCAAATATTTTATAAATAAACATATTTAACACAATGTGAGGAAATTATATCATTTATTATAAATAAAATATTCAATAAAATAGTGTTTTATCACTTACCTTGTTGGCATGCATCACACGTGTGAGTACGATAACATGATAGCTTAGGGAGGTCTCTTGCTACATCACACTTTACCAGATCTTCCAGGGATGGTTGGCATAGATGACTAAGTCATTTATGCCACAACTTGTTTTCTTCCTATCTGGATAGAAATCACATATCTTCTTCTCCACGTACCAAGTATATATTTCCCTTTATTCTTTTTCCCTATAGAACCACCGCCCCGTCTCTCCCTTTGACTATACACACCTTCTTAGTAAACCTTATAGAATGTCTTGAGCCACATAGTTGACTAACACTGAGAAAATTGTGACTAATGCCTTCTACTATTAAGACATCTGCACGTCTCATCTCTTTGCCCCCAAACTTGGCCTTTCCTGAGCTAATAATCTTCAGGACTTCATCGTTTCCAAACTTGAAAACTCTTTCTTTGTTATATTTTACACCTGTAACAAGATCCTTATTACCTTTAATGTGAGATGTGAAACTACTATTAAGGATCCACACACCAGATTGATATGATGCTTTAATGGGAATTTCTACCACCACCACCTTCTCATCTTTTTTCTTCTTGGTCCATATTTTTGACTTCATACTTGACATGGATTGAGACTTCTGATCTTTCTCAGAGTATGATAGACCAACTTCATCTTGCAAGGCTGAAAATCTATTTTTCATGTTCAAATCACCTGTTGGTTCATTGATCTACTGCTTGCGAACATCTTGATTCTCTTTTGGAACGTTCCTCTGTATGGTTGAATTATAATACCTTGAAATGTGCCCAAATCCTCCACACCAAAAAATAGTGTCCTTCAAAATATGTTCTGGAGAACCGTTCTCTGTTTGGCTGCCACCTTTATTCTTATTACCTTAGATATCTATTAGATATGGAACACACATACTGTGAATTTCCCATCTTTCCACAACAATAACACCTAATATGAGGTACACTCCTTTGTGTGACTTCTGCACTTTGAGTTTCCCCTAGGGATCTCTAAATATTCTAATTCTGCCTTGTGCCCAAATCAACCTTCAATCTCGGAGTGGGTGCTTGTGGTCTGACCTCAATTTTCACAGCTTTTTGTTTTCAATCAAGCCCTCCATTGGTCTTAGCATCTGAACATGGTTGATGCTTCTTTTCTGCTGAACCATTATTCTCCACTTTCAACTTATCAGTTTTCTGAGTGATCTTATTTCCTGATTACCCAATAGGAGTTAATAATTTTTCTTGATATTTAACCTTTTTCTGCAAACCTACAACTTCTCCTTCAGGTTCTTCAATATGCTTGATTTTATCTTTCTTGTGTTATTCAAGATATCGATCTACCTTTTTTGTTCTTTAATTTTTACTTTATACTCACTAACTGATTCTGAGTCCTCTTGTGTTGATGACTTGAGTTTCTCAATTTCTTCCATTAGCTCATACTTCTCCTATTCCTATTTCTGCATATAGAGTTTGGTGTCACAAACAACTTTGTTGGTTTTATTTGTTTTGGATCTCCAAACATCTATCTCCTCAAGAGTAGCCTCTAACTCAGCTTGCATATAAATTCTTCCCTCAAATTCTTCTTCTTTTTCACCAGCTTCGGTTTCATTCTTATTCTGAGAACTACCGACAACTGCCACCATAGAATTTTCTCCACGATCTCTATATTTCTCTATCTCTTCAACCTTTTCAACATCAGACTCATCTGAATTGTCATATTCTTTTGAAAGAAGTTTCTTCTTCTTAAAGAAATTTCTCTTGAACAATTTCTTTACTTTCCCATAGGCTGGAGACTTCTTGTTGGGAATTTCGACTTCATCGACATAATTATCCTCTTGGAAATTTTTGGAGAACCTTGCCGCAATATGTCCAACCTTTCCACATCGAAAACAAGCAAGTGGAAGCTTCCCTTTAAACGTTCCTTTTCCTATTTGAAGGTTTGAAGAGAGGAATGACATCACCTCATCTATCTCTTCTTCTTCCTAAGAATCTTCAATGGTGAGATTCTTCATGGACTTGAATGCCACCTCTTTGGATTTCCACTTTTCCACAAAATCATTATCATCATTTCTCATTTCATATGCAATAAGGGTGCTGTGCAGGTTATCCAATGTCAGCTCTTTCTGGTCTTAATCTTCCAAAAATGAAACTTTCAGATTGAACTGAGGTGGAAGTTTCCTCAATATGCGCTTCACAATATTTACGTTTTCAATAACTTCTCCAAGACCTCGCATGTATTCCACTACAACATTTACCTTGTCGAAGAATGCATCAACAGACTCATTCGGGTTCATTCTCAGATCTTCATACTTTTTCCACAACACTTGCAGCTTTGCCTCTCTGACCTTTGTATCCCCTTCATATATATTCAGTAGCTTTTCCCATATGGCGTGTGATGTTTTTCATGACATCACCTTTGTATAGATAGGATTGGATAGGGCTCCCCCTAAGGAATTAATTACTTTGGCATTAGCATCCAACTCTCTACGATTAGCTTCTGATAATGAACACTATTAATATCAGTTGTTATGCCATGCATTGCTGTTGTGAACACATCCATTCCTAATGATAGGAAGTAGTGTTGCATCTGATTCTTCCATAGCTGAAAATTGTTCCCATAGAAGATTGGAATCCCTTTATGATTAGTGACCTCCATTTGAGAGAGAAACATTGATATAAACCTTGCCCTCTGATACCAATTGTTAGGTCCACTAGGCTAGATACCCTGAGGGGGGGGGGGGGTGAGTCAGGGTATGACAGATTAAAACAACTACCCCTTTTGATCTTGTTTTGTTGTTAGAAAAAACCCTCTTTTCTCTCTCCTTCCCGTTGCATAGTATGCATAAACCTTAAAGCATGCACATGACACAAAAATTTTTACTTGGTTCACCCTCACTGGGCTATGTCCAAGGAGCATACACCAGCAGTGTGCCGATGTACCAATTCCACTATAAGCGCACTGATATTTACAAGTTTGAAGTAGACTCACTATCCCTTCTGGTTTACAACCACTCACAATTCGAGAACTCACTTCTCTCTCAACTAAAGTGAGCTCATTGCTTCTTCAAAATATCCACTCACAGTTTATAGACCTGTAGGTCTCTTCATTATCCCTAATGAATACATCCTCCAATGTTTGTAGATACTCTATTAAATTTCAACTTTCATCCACTGATGAATACCCCTTTGCCTCTAAACACTGGGAAATTTCTTTGGAAAGACCTTCACAAATCACCCTACTTAACGAGGCTGCCAATTTCGCGAAGCTCAAACAAGCCTTCAATAATCTCCTGCATTTTCACGAAGCACTCTCACGAAGCACTCTCGTGAAGAAATCTCGTGAAGCTCAAGTCGTCGCGGAGTGACTTCCCTCGTGAATCTCACTAATCCAAAGAAGATCTTGCAACTTTCGCAGAGCTAGATTAGCCGTTGCGAAGCTCTTCTTTCGCGAAGCACACTGCCTTCGCGAACTACCTTCATGAAACGAGTGCAAAATATTTTCTCTGAAAATTCTCTCTTTCTCTTATCTTTCGCTCGAGGGGGTCGACGTCTATTTATAGGCGATTCCACCGACCCTAGAATCTTCCACGCGAAGTCAATGCCACGTCATCTCAAATCACGAAGCTCTGAATTTCTTGCTGAAATTCTCTCAAAATCACAAAGCACCACATCTATTTTCCAATCAAAGAGCTTATCATAATCACGATGCAAACCATTATTTACTTCGCGCCTCCACTGTGAAGCTCCCTCACATTTCCCTTCAATACTTTCATTCACGAAGCTCGTCATAATCACGAACATTCTTCTGGTCTTCGCGAAATATAATCCATGAAGCCTATCTTCGCGAAATTCATACCTTTTATATATTTAAATGTGATATTAAAGGATATCCACTTTTCTCAATGCTCACCAAATTCCAAATTTTAGACCCCAAAATTTTTGAAAACATTGGAAAATGGCGCCACCTTGTACTACTCTTTTGTACAGCCTCCAGATTGTCTGTTCCTTTGTCATCGTTCTTTGTCAACATGGATTGTCAACAACTTCTCTGGAAGTCGACAATTCACCATGGAAAACTGCTTTTTCAACAAACACAATCAACACAAAAATGCTGCAATGTTACCTTGAGGGATTTTTGTCCAACACCTTCGACTCCACCTCTACATTTTCCCAATAATTTTATTGTTTGCAAGCCAATTATTTAAAAAAAATTTATTTCCTCCATTAATATTCTCCTTGAGAAAGAGATAAAAAATAATATATAATCATTCTGACACCAATGCTTCACACATAAAATATATTTCAAAGGTTATAGCTCATACTATATGCCAAATATATCATATAATCACCTATTTTTTTTCAGTATAAATTTTGACACAAAGTATGATACCCACTCATCTCTAAACAAATTGATTTCTTCTTTTTATTAACTCTTTTGTTAGTAATCTTGATATTACTAAGAAAATATATAAAAAATGATTATGAAATATATTTAATGAAATTTTAATTACCTTAAAAAATTAACTTTTGGGGGATGCTGGTATTTTCATGCTGTATTATTTCTCTCATAAATTTAAAAACATAATATCCATAATTGATTGCATTATCTTGTTCCATACACTGTAGAAACATTGACCAAAATAAGTAAATTGTTTTGAAATATTTTTATAGTTAAATATTTTTATATATACCTTAATTTTTTTTCCATTTGTATTAATCCATAGGCTTTATATTTTTAGACACTGACCTCATGCCCTGATTTAGCCTGTATTTAGCGATCGCCCTATTATAACAAAATTTTCTTTAAAAAACAGACTGAAGATATAATTAGAAGTTTATCTATAAAATATTTATTTTAGTGTATTTCTAATTCACAATACACATCATGTGTGGGCGGTTAGTTGGAAATCCATGCATTGAATCCAAAAAATAAATATTAGGGGTATCTATGTTAACTGCTATAAGTATCTAGTGCTTCCTAAAAAATAAAAATAATTAAGTAATGAAAAAATTGAAAATATATTTTATGTGATTATTTCATAGAGTTTACCCTTGCATTATAGGAATAAAAAAGTGTTTGTCTTCTGATAATTTTTTATTAAAATATTCAAGTAAATTTTCTTTTTTCTTCTCTATTTCTTTGTTTTCCAAAGTAATTTTTATCGTAGAAATGATACTGGGATTAATGAATCCAAATCATTCTTCGCATGATATCCTATTTATATAGTTATAATATAAATTCCTGTACAAAATATGAATAGTTATTAACTTTAATAAACACATTTATCTCACTATTTGGATAGATGTATTATGAAAATGTACCTTATATATGTATTCACAATTGAGACACCCAACCATTCATGCTTAAGAATATAATTTAGAGACTCGAAAATAATTCCATCTGTAATGGGAGCTGCAAATATTTCTTCTTCATAGTGAATGTAATACATAACTTTATCTTTAAATGTGGTCTTTGTATGAAGTTGTAATTTTAATAAATGTTTCTTTGGAACTGGCGGAGAGAAGGTACTCTCAGAAGTTCATTTTGTTTTCTTGGTCGATTCACTAGATTTCCTTTATCCAAACTTTCATTTCTCCACTGATTTATCCATTTATAATATCATACCTCAATTTAGAGCTTTCATAATCAACTGTTACATGTTTTTCATATTAATTTTTTTAAATATGTACATAATGTATCTTTATAAGATATGGCCATGCTATGAAAGAACCAATAGAAGCTTCGACCATTGTAATATCTTAAACATCAAGTGGAACAAGAAACTCAACAATCATATCATAAGATACCTCAATCCCCACTCTCACATGATCTTTTGGGAGGGGTTGGTTGTGTAGCTAGTATCCTGGGATATTATAAAACTGTACCCTTTACAACATAGTGGTAAATGGGTGTTGATAGAAAAAATCACATACAATTACACCCTATAGAATTTTAGTAATATAAATTTATTATAAGTTTTTTGATTCACATTTAGAAGAAAGAGTAATTAAAAAATTGATTACCCCAGGTAAGGTTTTGGGGGAATGACTAGCCTCAAATCTAATGGGATCATTTGGATCATGTTCAGATCTTTTCTCCACCACCGGTTCACTTTGATCTTTTGTTATACACTGTTCTTCCAAACCAGACTGTAAAATAATATTTTATAGTGAGCCTATTTGTTTATGCCTTTATCTCATCATATTATATATATCTTAATGTGGGTTCATCTTATCAAAATATATTTGAGGAGATACTCCAAAAACTAATCCTCTAACGCAACCATATTTTTCAGGCAGCTTCAAAACTACTAAAAGTCACTTTTCTTTTGGTACAACCATTTTTGATTCTTGTGTCTAAACCATATAAAAAAATATAAACATATTTATTTTATGTAATATTATTATAAATCATAAAAAATTAAAATTATTTCATACTTACTCATTCTTCCCATAATGTTTTTGTGTTTTTATCAACTAATATACTGTCCTTATTTACAAGATCCTCCTTCCATAACACATGACGTGGGCTAGAAGTGGCTTTAGATTTTGATTCATCAATATAAATATAAACAAAATAACATATTTTGTTTCATATCCCATAATTAAACTTTTATTATTTATTTAAAATATATACCAATTTATTCTCTAATGAAGCGTACCCCATCCTTGCTTTGTGATAGGGGTACGCTGGTTTTGATGCATGTTCTTTATTTTCAGCACTCTTTTGATGTTTCATAAATTAACATTTTTGAATCAAGTTAGATAAGATAAATAATATAAAATAATATATTATTGATCAAAATTCACCTGAAATTATTTCTCATTGTGACAATTGCTAAAAGAAGTCTATGTTTCCTGCTTTATAATGTGTGCATAACAAAGTGGTGGGTGGGGCTTTATTTCCCCCATAATATATCTAATATATAACTTCTTCAGAAGAGTCCAAAAGCCTCTATGAGATTTTATAGTGGCCATTAGGACAAATTTCATATGGAAATCATATAAAATAAATGAAGTCTATAAGGAATAATGAAAACTAAATCAACATTTTATTACATAAATGTTCAGTAAAATAGAGAAATTATATTGTAACATTACCGTTATATCTTTCCAAATGATTTCCTTCATTATAGGTTAGATGTGTTTCCATGAGTCAATATCAATTGGAACATTCATCTTCATTATGACCCCAAGATAACTAATGAACGTTGACTTATTGGGGTCAATAGGTTGGCCGCATTGATTCTAACCAACCTCAAAGTTTATATCCAGACTTCTTATCTTGATAATTTTATTCAAAACTGTGATGCTGCATCGTTGTTGTTTTTTTAAATGTTTTTCATAAATATGTTGTTTATCCCTTAACAATTCCATATTTTCATCATCAACAGTCTGTTCTTACTTGAGATTGGAAACATCATCATGTTCAGGAGCCATTGTTTATATGAGTAGTCAAACATTTAATTTTTGTTGAATAACAATAATGAAATAAACTCCGTGTATAAAAGTCCACAATTTCATGAATCTTGCATGAAATCTTGAACATAGATATAATACTTCAATACTATAGTACAACTAACTTTCACTACCTTTATTTAATTCATCATCAAACGCTTGATTGCCTTCCATCTCTTGATGTTGGGAGGAAGGATAATTTAAAAGAGGGAGTCCAATCCATCATCAAGAGATGTAAGACAACCCAACATCTAAGGATTAAAGTGTCCTAGGAACCTACACTAATATAATCACTCAAAAAGTCTCCTCAATTGATATATAATATCCACATGCTATGACTGAAAAAATAAATCCTTCATATCATAATATATGATATTGACATAATACAATATTGCATTTATTTATTCGAAAAAATAATAGATTATTAAATTGTGTCCTTGAAGAACAAGTCTCTGATACAACTTATGAGTTTTAGGGTATCATCCTATGATCATCAGAGGGATAAAAAACCTAAAAAGGGCCTATTTATCTCAAGAATAAATGTGAATGGAAATAAAGAAAAAAAACACCTATGTCATACTTTTAATATAGTATCAATGGAATCTATCTTTAAGCTACAATGGAATATGTTTGATTTATAACAATGAAGCAGAAAAAAAGTATTCTAGACTTTGAGGAGATTACACTAGCCTTCAATCACATAAATATTCTTGAGGACCCTCCATCACCGAAGGAGTTCTAGAACCTTAACCTAGTGATAAACAGTGATCAAATAAGAAGTTGGGTTTGGATATGGAATGAAACAAAGGGTTAATTACAATAGGCGGACCGTATCTCTATTTTGTGTATTTTGGACATGGATAACAAATTTTCATGACTTATAGGACATAAAGACCCAAACCATCAAAAGTATATTTTATTCAATTTTTGTTCTCTCTATAGTTATTCACCATGTTAGATGGATTTTAAAATTATTTTTTTATCCTTTAAATTAATTATCTGTCTATTTTGATTAGTTAATCTATTACTAAATCACATCTCATAGTTTTCTTGATCAACTATCCAACCTTGGATAACTCACTTACTTTTTGGAAATACACTCTTTATATGTTGTTGTGTATCTATAAGTCCATTTAACCAATGATTTCTTAACTCTATCCAATCTAATAAATTTTAAATTTTTTGAGAATACTTTTCTCACCAAATAAATTACTCATAACTCTTTGTAACCCATGGTTAAAGTTTAATAATAATCCTTAATTAATTAAAAATATAAAACTTTCACAACACGCATCACTAAAATAATTTTTGGAACATGAATAATTAATTCAATATTTTTTTTGAATTCAATAAAAAACTATTCATCAAAATAATAAATATAAATAACCCATTTCATGGTTTAACAATTTACATGAATAACCAAAATCCACAAAACATGTTTTAATGATTTTTACACTTACCTTGGTCCCTATATGTTCATCACCCATAAATGAGGGCCATAACTTGGTATCCCCTAATACTTAAAAATCCTCATAATTAAGTTTTTAGAATCTATAATATAATATATAAGATAAATTAAATTTAAGAAACTACCTAGATTTTAGAACCCTATATTATTCAAATAAAGAGAAAACTGACAGGGGATGAGAGGTCTCCCTGTTAATGCCAAGAGGAGAGTAAACCATCTATATGCGTCTCTAGGAAAAAATGGGCTAGACAATAAAATACATATGAAAGGATAAAAATGACGAAATAGAACATCACTCCTTGTATTTCAGTAGTGAAAATAAGAGATGTAGGATTCTTCATGTTTAAGAACAACACAATGAAAATATCAAAACCTAAAACATCAAACAATGATTGGGGAAGAGTATAAAATAACATACATTGAATTATAGCCTTGATTAATCCGAGAGAAGATAGAGGAGTTGCACCGTAACCAGAGGAGTTCCATGAGAGCTTGAGAATCACAAGTGACTGAGTCATGGTTCGAGTTTTTTTAAATAGATCAGTGTCACTTTTAAATGCGCTTTCAAAAAAGCGTTGACAAAGATCCCTTTTATTAGTGATAAATTTATAAGTGGTGATAAATATGTCTTTTATTTGTGATTTTTTAGCACTGATTAATGTTGAACTTTATTATCACTAATGTTTTAGTGCTGATAAATATATCTTTTAACAATGCTTAATTAGCACTGATAAATATTAATATTTATCAGTGCTATAAAATCACTCTTAATTTTTTTTGTAATTATAATTATTTAAATAATCTTATTATAATTTTATACCTATTTAAATATATATATAATTATTTTTAATTATATAAATACTTATTTAAAAAATAATAATTATTTTTTATAATAATTATTAATATAGTAAACATGCATTTATTATTTATTTCTAAATATTTATTTACAAATATTTTTTTAACATTACTAATGAAAATATAATCTTAAATACATGCATTTTAAAAATGAGTTAAATTGAATAATACAAAATGAGTACACTTTAAAAATATTGAAAAAATGGATAAGTTTTATTAATTAAATATGAGTTATTAAAAAATATGGATACATATATATATTTAAGTGGATGAATACATATTGAAAATAATAAAACATAATAAATAAATAAATAAAAATAATTAATAAAAAATGATCAAATTCAAAAATAAAATAAAAAATAAAAAACATTAAAAATGAATACCCTAACTATAGTATTAATAATAAATAAATAAAATTGACCAATTAAAAACATAATATATATTAAATGTATCTTGTTATAATGAAATTCAAAAATATACTAAAATTTGAATAAATTACATAAATATTAGGTGTATGTGTTTCTATATATTACGTAGATATATTTGTGTTAACGTTGTGTATAAAAATTCATTAACATATATATATATATATGTACATGAAATAAATTCAACACACAATGTTTAATATAGGTTAAATTGAAAAATCAAACAACATTAAAAATGAATAAGACATTAATATGTTTTTAATTAACTTGTTATATATATTATACTTATTCATTTTATATATCTATATTTAATATATAATATTTATTAATATTTAATATATATATATATGTATATTAAATTTATTAATTTTTATCAATAACTATTTAATTAATAAAATGTTTGATATTTTTCTTAATTTACTAATTTTATTTTTATTTGTTTAATTTTTTATTTTATTTTGGACCTTTATCAACGCTAAAATAGCATCGATAAAGGGAAATTTTTATCAGTGCTAAAAACACATTGATAAAGGACTCATTTTATTAGTGCTATAAATAAAGTGCTGATACAGGTTTCCTTTATTAGCACTAAAATAAAGCGCTAATAAAGGTTAAATTTTATCAGCGCTAAACAAAAAACACTGATAATGGGTGCATTTTATGAGCACTGATAAAGATATTCTTTTATCAGTGCTTATTTTAGTGTTGATAAAGATGAACATTATCAGTAAAGTTTTTGAGTGCTGATAAATTTCAGCGCTGTTATAGGTGGGTTTTGTAGTAGTGTAATGACCCGTTTCCTAGATAGATTAATTAAAGTCTAAATTTTATAATTAGGAATAAATGAAGAAACTTGGGGTTGTTTTTCATGTTGAGTTTTAAAATTGAATTTTAAGACTAGAGGATAAATTCTAAGATAGTTTTATTTATGTTTGGAGTTATTAGGGGTAAAAAATAATGCAAGGGTGAAGTTCAAACTATTGGTGAAATGTAATTAAAAACTACAGAGCCCACAAAATATCCAGTAGTGGGATATCAGGTGCTTGGTAGGGCTAAGATGTATCTTTTTATTTTTATTTTGATTATTTATATACTTTTTAGAATAAAATATTGATATTATTTTTAAGAAAAGGGAAGTTGATATATTTATGTAATAAATACCTTGTCTTTTAATGGTTATTTAAATAAGTTTAAAATTTATTGTTTATTTGGTAAATATAGTTATTTTGGAAAATGTATGAGTGATAAATTATTGGTATAATTTAAATAATTTTAATATATAATATTTTCAATTATTATTTTATAAATATAATAATTCAACAATTTTTTATATGCATTTATGTATAATTAATTGATTTATGTATTTTTTGTGATGTCATTCTAAAATGGGGCATTATTAAATGATGTTCATATATATGCGTGTGAATGTGCATGTATTATTATCATATTATGTGATATATATATATATGTATGTAGGTATGTATGTATTTGTGTGTGTGTGATGTCATTATTAGTATTATTATTAGGATAATTAAGAAATGTTAAATTCATTAATTCATTATTATTTATATATTATGAAATAAACACATATGTGTGTGTGTTTTCATTGGTATTATTATTACGAAATACTTATGAAACATTATTTATAATGATAATATTGTTATTTTGTTATAATATATACATATTAAATGAACATATAGATTTATACATTATTAATATTTTTAATATTATTGGAATAAAGATATATGTGTAAAGATATTATTAATATAATGTTATAATTTATAAGAAATAATATAAATTATTATTATTATTATTATTATTATTATTTTTATTATATAATATATTTTTATAGTTTGTAATATCAATAATATTATATAATAATCTTAAACAAAGGGAGAAATTATTAAGATAAGAAAATTACCCTCTCTAGTAGTCCAAAATATTTAACCTTCCAGTAGCGCAAAGAATTCTGCCATGTGTCTACCAATTTTTAGGGCCTTTAGATTAGGTTAAATAGAGAGAGGGAGGGAGTTAGAATTCATTATGGACCTTCCAATAATGTGTATGATTATTCCATTTGTCTATAAATTGTGGGGGCTATTAGATTACATCGAATATAGAGAGGGATGAAATTTGGAATTCTTTATAAAGAAATGACTTTTTCCTTCCTATGAAGTGAAAAAATTGACGGAGTTATCTTTAGATATATGAAAACCTATTTTTCTATGGTTTAAATATCTTACTAACCACTATAGATTAGGAACATGTTGTTTGTAAAAGTGAAAGTAAACTTATGATTATGGTATTCTTATATTATAGGAGGTTTATTTAGATCACTCACACACTGGTTGTAGGAGCCATGGAAGATAAAGGTATGTTTTTGTAAAACAAAACATATTATAGGAATCGATGAAAACCTCCATTGGTTCGGTTTCATAGTAAACAAAAAAGGGTGTGTTTGATAGGAAACATCCACTAAAATTGTTAGAATTATTCAATATTTAAAATACCACTATTGAACTTTAAATTGAAAATGCATTTCAAATTATTATATTGGTAGCTATCGGTTTTCTTTTTCTTTAAAAATTTTTTAGTAAAAACATTCCACTAAAATTTTATTTTAATGGTTTATATTGTGGAATATTACATTATAAATGTCTTATTGGAATATGACATCGAAATAGTTTGAGTGGAATTTTTCATGGAAATGTTTTAGAGGAAATTTTGAATATTTTAATTGAAAAATTTGTTTTATTTTCAATTGAACCTTTGAACCCTTGATATCCATTAGATAATTTATTTTAAAAAATTACATTCCAAATTTTCATTGATATTTTTGGTTGTTTTGTAAAGTAATGATGTCATTGATTATGAAATTTTACACT
This sequence comes from Viscum album, assembly GCA_963277665.1. Lineage (NCBI taxonomy): Eukaryota > Viridiplantae > Streptophyta > Magnoliopsida > Santalales > Viscaceae > Viscum > Viscum album. The sequence goes on along the minus strand of OY728120.1, from coordinate 564,365,346 downwards.
ACAATCTAGTGTAAAATTAGTACAATGATCCACTGAAACCCATACGGTGGAATGTTCTAATGAATCCTTTAGAGTAGAAATTTCAACTTAAACCTATCAAGTATATTTTTCACTAAAACTTAACTAGTAGAAAATTAAACAAAGAAAAATTATTTTAAAATTACACTAATTATTTTCTAGTAGAAAACTTCACTATTAGTTAGTAGTGGAATATTTAAATAAAACTATTTTGTAAAAGATACTATTGAAACGTCTCAAAAGAAGTCCCTGATAGAAATTTTCCAATGAAAGATTCCACTGAACCCTATCCAATGGAAAATTACTCTAGATTATATATAGTGGAAAATTTCACTGAAACCTATTATTGGGACTTTCCAATGACACATGTAGTTATAAATTCTAATACAGATTTATAATGTAAATTTTATAGTTAAGCCTATCCACTTGAAAATTCCTTTATACCATTTACATTATAAAATTTCAATAAAAAAATTTTAATGAAAAAATTACATTATAAAATATCTAGTGGGAAAAATTATATTTCAACGTATCCACTAAAATATTCCAATCAAAAAATTAGAGTAAAAAATTATAGTCTAGGCCAGTTTAAAATTATATAGAAACATATCCTATGGGAAAAATTATTGTCAAACATTTCTACTGACACTTGAAAATTTCAATAAAACCTATCTAGTGGGTAAAAATGCACAGATTCCATCAATTTAGAAAAAATTATATGAAACCTTCTCAATGTATCTAAAAATTAACAATTAGTAAATACCACTTGAATATTTCCATAGGAATCAGTGATGATAGTTTTTAGGGAAGATAATTTTTTATGGTGGAATTTTGTTTCAAATTAAATTTTCCATTGGATATGTTTTTGTAAATATATCTATTGAAATTTCAGTGTAAAAAATTATTTCTATTTACATTTCCATTAGGATGGAATATTTTAAGTGGAATCATTCAATTTTAATTTTCCAATTTAATATCCTACTATACTGGTTGTGGAAAAATTTCATATAAAATGGTCATGTCATTCTAATTTCATATATAAATTGGAAACATATATGAGGAAAAATTCCATCTTATGTTTTTTTTTTCATTAAATTTCATCCACTCTAAATTTATATTTTTATGATTTGAATTTTATTAATTATATTTAATATTTTTAGATTTTTAGTGGTGATACCATATTACATATCTAACATGATTTCTATTCTACAATTTTTAATAGAAATCATTGCCCACACCAAAGAAGGATATAAATAAACTTTAAGAGATATACTATTTTGGAGTTTTTTAATTTCTCCACTATAAAAAAGTGTCAGAATATGATTATATAAAATTATATAACCTAGTTCTTTATGTGATCATCAAGTATAATGAATTAATAGATAAATTCTATTTTGATGAGGTGGAAGTTAAATTTTCAGAACATGAGGTCAAAATTATTTTTGGGATAATAATGGAAAATATTAAATGAATGATTATTATAACTAAAAATCATTAAAGTTATATTTTTTTAGAAGGATATTAAAAAAATTTGGAAACATTTTGATAAAAGGGCTATAAAAACTGTTGCACCTAAAGTTATTATAGGTGATTAACCAAAATACCTTGTAGAAAAAACTTTCTTACAATGTTTGAATGATTACGAGACTTTATTTCCCAACGAGTAGTGATTACATGAGTTTGATATTTATTTACATTGTTCATATTTTGTGGGATATAAATATGTTTTGTTAGTTTCAATCTCTATATCCACAAATGATCTAATATATGAGGAAATTTCACAATAACCCTTATCACAACCTAACATTTATTTATCATTTTATTATGTTTAATTTTTTATTTTTATCCTCATATTTAAATTTCTAGTCCATTTCCTTGGGTTTTTGAAATTATTATATTGTTGTTATTGGTGTATGGTTTGTGCACTATTAGTGATAACTATGTGTCCTTACCATGAAAAACCTGTAGTAAATTACAGTGACAATTGCACAATTGGAAAATTATTTGACAAACCATGTGGAAAAATCATGTGGTGCACCTAGGTGTGTCCAAAAAGGGGTGTATAGTTTGGTGAACCATGTGTCCAAACCATGAAATCTTCCAAATATTTTAAAATTTTGAGTTTACAATTATACCCATATCCATTTTTACACAAAAATGGGCCCCCTTCTCACCAATCTCATGATCTCACCCAAATTTGGATCCCTAGGTGCACCTCACATCCATCCACATTTATTTTTGGGGATCATTCTAATGATTTACAAGTGGTTCTCTCAAGGTTAGGTATTCTACTTCACTTATCTTCATTTTCTTCTTGTTTTTATCCTCCCCTTTGTTGTGAATCAACTTATATAAACCCTAAAGTGAGGGTTTAACATTATTATTTATGATTAATTGTGTTTGAGGTGTATGGATTGACCATTGGTTCCTCCTCCTTCTTATATATCATTGGTTTTATATCATCTATAATCTATTTGAGGTAGGTATTTCCATTAACTTTCTTTTATTATCATATTATTGAATTCTTGGGACTTTAAAAATTTATTTTTATTTTAAATTCTTCTAATTATAAGGTTTATAAACTGATGATAAAAGTTTCATGAATTTCATATTTAATTTCAAAGTTTTTTTTATTAATTACAATTTTTATACTTTTATATTAGAAGAAAAGTTATTTAGGTTTTGGTTAAAATTACCAAGAGAGTTTTTATTATGAATTTGGATATTTATATAGTACTTTTAATTCAAAAATGTTATTGCATGAATTGATTTATGAGTTGATATATTTTTGGATTTTAATTTCATTTTTAGGGGATTGTAATGTGGTTACTTGATTTATTCATTTGGAATTTATATGTGGTACATGTTTGAGATTCCTTATATGTTATTTTTTGATTCATATAAAATTAAATTAATAAAGTATAACATGTTTTATATTAAAAATTTTCACCCATGATTTAAAAATGATTTCAAATAGAAAAAAATTATTTAAATAATATTCCAAAGTGATCTTAAATACTTAATTTTAAATAATAAGTTAAATTCCCATTTGAAACCTTTTAAAGGTATTTATAAGTATGATTTAGAAATTGATTCATGGTAAGTCATGAAAAACTATTATTGTTTTAAAAATAATGGCTCTGTTGGAACATTACAAATAGTTTTTATAAATGTTCTACACCTTTAGTGGAAGCCCCACACTACCATAAAATATGAAATCTTGATGATTTATGTGATTTATATTATTTTTAAGTGTATTAAAAAGGGGATTTACATTAGTGGGTGTATTGAGGTGGGATGATTGTATTTTTTAATTGTGTTTGAGATTTTATAAATGTTACATCACCTCTTTCTACTATCATCATGAGAATCCTAGGTATCATAGTGTGGGGTTAAGGGAAAATTACTATCCAGTCATTAGGAGGCTAACTAGACCCTCCTTGGTAGAGGATTTTACTTATCCATGGGGGAGTTACACTAGTGTGACTAGGTTAGATAAACCAAGAGGTTATAGATTGGGAACTTCATTGATAAGATGACATATGTTTCCACCCGAGTATTTTCAGGATCATCTCATGGAATGTTTTTTAATCTCCCATGATTACATATAAATTTTATAATATTTATTTTATGAACTTCAGTTTTAGTTGGGTTTTAATTTTATTTTTAGTATTTAATCATGTTATTCTTGTTATAATTTACCTTTTTCTTATGGTTCATTATTCGCACATGAGCCTCAACCCAGTTGGTGAGGACTCCTTAAGTGCATCCAAGAGACCTGGGATAAAATCCAGGTGGAAGCTAATTTCCGAGTACTATAGCAGGTACTTTAGTAGGTACTGTAGTAGGAACTGTGCGGAACTGTAGCAGTTGCTGTAGCAAGAACTGTAGCAGGCACTGTTTGTCACTGTAGCAGCCGGGAATATTCCCCCGTCTGGGCCTTTGGGCCACCGATTTGGTCCCTGAGCCCTTTAAAGCATTCGGGCCACCCAGGACTTCGGGTCAGTAAAGCCTTCGGGCCACCTCAAGGCCTTCGGTTCACCTTAAGTGCAGATGAAAACTAGACAACCTACAAGGAACAAACTTCAGAAGGAGGAGGAATAAGGAGCTTTCACCATAGAAGAAGCTAAATGGATTGCAAGAATGAGAGGGTATGGAACCTGCCATGGGTACAAGCCTGTGCATGCACGGGAAAGCCTAGCTGAATAGCTATGCGAAGGTGGAGAGCTGATTTCACGATGAATATGCTGGGGAGGAGAAGTTCCAAGTAGTTAGTCTGGGTTGTATGTAATGTTTGAAGCCTATGGGCAATGAATTCCTCTAAGGCCTACGGGCCATGTAATACTTATGCCTTTGGGCCTTGTAAGGGTTCCACCTCACCCCTTGAAAAGTGGATTATCAAAAATCAATAAAAAATGAAGGCCTTCGGGCCATTGGAGGATTATGGTTCATTATTCTTTTATTCCAATGACGTTTCTTTTATTCCCCATGTTCTGTATAGTTTTAGATCTTCACTTGTTTAGATATTTAAATTTTTTATCTTATGGATTCAATTTATTTATTCATTTTATGTTTCTTCTAGTTTATTTTTTTTAAAAATGGTTTTTAGAAAAAGTAATTTTCAAGGATAAATTTAGAATAGATCATTTAAAGTATGTTTTAACACTTTTTAAAGATTATTTTTAGGTTTTGAAATATATTTTGAAAAGGTATTATGATTGTTTTTATTTTAAATGATAAAAAACCTAATTTTTAATATTTTATTTCAAACTAGTATTTAAATATTTTTGATAAAGGAAAATTATTTACTCTTTAGTGAAATCCTACTGGGCTGTTATGTTCACATCCTACACAAACCACTTGATTTATGTAGACTGAGTGGATTTTACAGGTTTAAGGTTATATTATCGAGAGCTCTTCCTCATGGACTCCCCCGTTTAGGATTTCTCATGGAGTAGTCTAGTTTAGATATTGGATGGTGTCCTTAAGGTCACATGGATATCATTATGGGTATATTGGTTTTAATTTTATATTGAATTTTTATAAGTAATGTTGGAATTCCTATAATTTAGTTTTTTTTCTTCGATTTGTTTCAATTTTTTATACATAATATGAGTTTGTTTTTGATATTTTTTCAGGTTATACACTATTTTGGATTTTTTATATTTTGAAACAATTTATTTTGTCTATAAATGGATGTCAAATGTATGGATTCACCATTGCAAATTCTTTGTAGAATTCCACCATGTGAGGAATATTATTTACTAGGTAAAAATAATTTGTAATTGAAAATTTTTACACCATGTAACTAGTTTATAGCCCATGGGGATCAGAAATTACCTTCAAATCTTTCTATAGGCTAGCTTAGGTACCCAAGTGAGGGGTGGCGTGGACTAGTTCACAAAAAAATTGTATTAAAATAATCTGTTATATTAGGATTAGGGATATAATAATTCGAGAGGTTGGCATGTAAAGACTCTAGTTATCTCTTATCTACACTAAGCTTTGAGTTATCAGGGGATTTTGTTCTGAGAGTCTTGAATTTTGAGCTTTCTTCATTAATTTTGGGTATATTTTGATCCAGATTGGTGGTACCTTAACTTTTATTTATGTCGTATGTGCAATTTGAACATTTTCAATGTTTTGAGGGTGAAAAGGGATGAAGAAACAATGGTTCATGATTAGATCATATGGTCTGGAAAGATGTAAAAATCCCATGTACATGGTTCTATTTGTCCTTCTTGTGGTAGTTAAACGATTAGTGCATGACCTTCCAAACTGTGTAGGTAAACCATATACTACTACTATCCCCTTTATATTTTTATTGGGATTCAATTTGATTCTATGTTTCTTTGGGTATTGAGTAATTTTTGGTTGAGATGAATTTAAAAGAATTTTTATGGCGAATTAATATTATTTTATTTACTCTTGAAGAGTTTTCTAATTGAAACTTGGTTCTTGAAAGGGTGAATATTAGTATTAGAGAAAAATTAAATATCAGTTTTTGTGAAGTGTGTTTTTTTTAATAAGTGATGACTTGATTTTAAATAATGAAATCTAGTTTTAGAGATAATAAAGAGAGTTTTCATAATACTTTGACATTTATTGGATGAATTTTGTTGGTGTTTTGATATATAAAGATGTAATTAATGGTAAATGTTAGATTTTGAAATTTATAAGGTGGATTTAAAAATGGATTTTATTTTCTTTGAATCAAAAAAATATTTTTATGAAGAACTCATAGAGATTTAAAAGAATGTTTAAGTAGGGTTTTAAGATTTTATAACTAAATAATATGATTTTTAAGTTATTTAAAAATGAAAGCATTTAATTTTATTATGTGTTGAGATCTTTCTAAGTAGTGGTTGTGATTTATTTTCCTTTTATTTATGTTTTTAATTTAGATTTGGTTTTGGTTGAGTATGATTTGAATTTTGAATATTGATTGATGGAGTCTTACATATTTTTTATATATATTATGTTTCCTAGTAAATATTTAATAAATCATAGGATATTTGTATATTAAAGTTCAATCATAACTTTTACAGTTAATGAATCTACCCAGAATCATTATAGAGTGGTAGAATAGGATTTATCTTAGAATTTTACTACCTATTTTAGTTATTTTTTTCCTCAAGAGGTTGTAGATTTTATTGGAATGATTGATAAGGTCTTCAAGTTTTTGGGAAATCATAAAACCTTAATATTAAAGGTTATTATAGACTTATTTTAGGGAATGAGTGTGGAATAATTGAAAAATGTCATTCCATATCATCTATAGGATGATATAACATGAGAATTGTTTAAGACCACTTTCATTTAGTGGAATTACCCTGCGTAAATGATGGTTGAGAAGGTGATGGAACTCACGAGTCTCTAGAAATAGCATCAAAAAATAAATAATTATGTTAATTATTTCATTGAACTGGTCTGATTTTCATTAGAGATCATATCTAGTGATTCCTTGAAAGTGCATATATTTATGAAGTTTCTTTATACCAATATTAGTTTCAAGGTGATTTTATCTAAATTAACTTCATTTCAGTTCCTGGTTGGTGAGACTATAATGGTAGAGTTACCCTCTTTTATTATTAGGGAAGTTTAATAGTCTCGTGAGGAGAAGAAGTTTAGAGAACTTGGTTCAGGAGAGTCTTATCATTCTATTTTTGTTTCTCCAAGAGGAAAGTGACCTCTTATGTGTTTCCATTGTAGCCAGTTTGGGTATTCGAATACTTATTTCTCAAATGTTATAATAACCTATCACTACTATGATCTGTTTTGACATTGTAAAATATTCTATAGGTTGAATTATCAAAAGAGGAAGAAGCCCTTTCCACCCTATATATATTTATAGTACTTTAAAGAATCCCTTAAAACATCTTTCTCTAATTCCTATTATTCTCGTTATTCCTAGATTACTGTTGGTTTTGATTAATAGTCAGTATTTTGAAGAATCCCATAAATTATTCTCATTTTTAGAGTAATGTTTTTATGAAATCATATATTTTTTTTCAATAAGTTAATTCTACTTGAGTTATTTTAGTCCTAAAATTAAGGTTATGATATATAGTGGTCCTTTTGAGTTAGTAACACTCTATTGATCCTCCAGGTTAGTGTACCACACCAATGATGGGGAGACACACCGTATGTATTAATTTTATAGTCCTTTATATAATTTTTAGGTGCGAATTTTGAATTTAGAGATAGATTTGTGTGTGATAGTTTTCGTTGATTTTAGTGGGACTTAGAGATTATGTTATAGGTATTCCTTCCTTATTAATCAGAATCATTTATTCTTTCTTATTTCCTCCATGAAATCAATGGATTTATAGGGGTATAAAGTGTTATGGTGAGGAGAATTGCCACACCCCGAAATTTATTTTATTTATAATTTTATTTAATCATTTATTTTTATCCTTTTACTTGAATATTGGGTTGCTTTTACTTAGGTTTATGAAATTTTATGGTTTTAGTTCTAGAAACACGATTGGTTCATAATTAGTTCTAACCATGTATTCTTCCCATGAAATACCCATAGTAAATTAAAGTGATAGTTTCATGGACAACTCACAGTTTGAAAAATAATGTGAAAAAATCATGCATTGTTCCTAAGTGTGTATAGTGAGGGATATATAGTTGGTGTAAGATTTGATAAATCATGTGGTCAAACTGTAAAAAATTTCCAACCTTTTAAAATTTTAAAATTTCGAATTATACCCTTATTTGAGTTTTACCCAGAATGCAATATCTATCTCCCCATTCATGAAACCTCACTCAAAGGGGGATCCCTTTTCATGTCTTTCCTCTATCCCCATCAATTTTTTGGTTATTATTCCATCAAATTATAAGTGTTTCTCTCAAGGTTATGTCATCTCCTTCATTTCTCTTCTTGTTTTCCTCCTTACATTCATTGTAAATCACCTTCCCTAAACCCTAGGGTGAGGGTTTGACTATATTCTTTATGATTCCTTATTTTTAGAGTGTGAGGATTGATCCTTAGGTTCTTGTTTTGTATGTAAGGGTTTCATATCATCAATACTCCATCTAAGGTTGCTGTTTTCATAAATTTCTTTTTCTTAGCATACCATTGAATGGATGGGAATTTCTAAATTTATTTTCATTAATTTTTTTTGAAAGGTTTATAAACTGATTATGAAAGTTACATTGATTTAATATTTTATTTTAAAGTGGTTTTTGTGGATTCAAATTATTATACTTTTGTATTATAATAATCAGTAAGCTATTTGTTGGGTAAAATTATTAAGATAGTTTTGGAAAATAATTTGGGTATTTATATGTTTATTTGAATTAATGAATGTTCTTGTGTGAATTTATTCAGGAGTTGACATATTATTGTATTTTTAATTTCATTGTTTAATGTGTTTTAATGAGGTTACATAGTTTATTCAAATAATATATACATGTGATTCATTTTTGAGATTCATCATATGTTATTTTTTTATTCTTATTCAAGTGAATTGATAAAGTAGAGAATATTTTAATGTTAGTCTGTTCCTTCATGATTTCAAAAATGTTTTAAAATTGAAAACAATTCTTTAAAGTTTTTTCAAAAGGGATATTTAATTGAAAATTTAAAATAATAATTTGAAAATCCCATTTTGAACCTTAGAAATAAATTTCTATATAACCCTAATTTAGAAATAGATTCAAAGTAAGTTGTGAAAAGTTACTATTACTTTTAAAACTAATGGCTCGGTTGGAATTTTCTAAATGGTTTTCTATAAATGTGTTGCACCCTTAGTGGAACCCCAATACTACCATGATTATGTGAGCTTGGGGATTGATTCTATTTACATTTTTTATATGTATTAAATAAGGTATTTTCATTAGTGGGTGTAGAGAGGTGGGTTAAGGGTGTGGTTGTATGTGTTGATTGTGTTTGATATTTGAAAAATGTTACCTCAACTCCTATAATTATCATAATGAGAATCTTAAGTGTCTTAGTGAGGGGTTAAGATATGATTAATATGTATTCATAATAAGAATGACTAGATCCCTATGATATAATATTTTCCTTATATATGGGGGAGTCCCACCAGTGTGGATAGGTAAAGGTTACTGGTAGGTTATAGACTGGGAACTTCCATTAGTATACTATTAAATGGTTCTTATAGAGTATGTCTTGGATCATCTCATTGGATATTTAGGAATTTATCTTGATTACTATGTTTTTTATGATTTTTATTCACTACACTTCAGTTTTTGTTCTATTTCACTTTATTTATTAGCATTTCATAATGTTATGATTTCTCTCCTTTACTTTTACATTAGTGTTCATTGTTTTTTTATTTTAGTGTTATTCTTTTCACTGCTGGAATCCAAGGCTTTACCAATGGTTTAAAACTATTTGAAAAGGCTACCAAACCGTTGGGTGATAAGGCATGGGGATAGCCTTATACCAATAGTTTTTTTGAAACCATTGGGTTAGACCAGTAAAAAATTCAACTTCTCTACAGTTTTGACCAACCATTGCAATATAGAAGTACAAACGATTTGTAACCATTGGTAAATGTAACTCTATAACTATACCAACGGTCTGTAAACCATTGGTATATCGGTTTACCAATGGTTTTCCTATAACTGTTGGTATATATTATATGTAGAACCTATATAAAAAAAGTTTATGAACCGTTGGTAGAGTGTTTTACTAATGGTTTTAACTAAAACATTGGTATATAAGGTTTATTCAGCTTTATACCAACGCTTTATAAACTATTAGTATATAGTGCCTACCTTCTACATAAGCCTTCCCTCTTGCCTACCCTACACAACCTCTACTGAATTACATAGCAACCTATATCCCATCTTTCCTACCCTCTCCAGTATATAGAATTCAACACCTGAAGATACAAAAAAAAAACAATATATAATAATTATCTAACACCTGAAAATAAAAAATTTAGAGAAACACACTTTCCCATTATACAATGTATAGAATTAAAACAACACTCATGGGGGGATGTCTAGGGGTGGGAGGTGTGCAGGGGGTGGGGGGGTGTCCAAGGGGGTGGGGGTGTCCAGGGGGTGGGAGGATATCCAAGGGGGTGGGGGGGGGGTGTCCAGGGGGTGCTCGGGGGGTGGGGGGTTGTCTAGAGGGGTGGGTGATGTCCAGGGGGTGGGGGGGGGGGCTGTCCATGGGGGTGGGTGGGGGGGGGGGGTCCATGTGGGTGGGGGTGTCCAAGGGGGTGGGGTTCTATGGGGTGAGGTGGTGTCCAGGGGGTGGGGCTTTCCAAGGGGGTGGGGGATGTCCAAGGGGGTGGGGGTGTTTAAGGGGTGTCTGGGGGGGGGGCTGTCCAAGGGGGTGGGGGGGGGGGGCTGTCCAAGGGGGTGGGGGGGGGGGGGGCTGTCCAAGGGGGTGGGGGTGTCCAGGGGGTGCGGGGATGTCCAAGGGGGTGGGGGTGTCCAGATGGGGTGGGGGTTGTCCAAGGGGGTGGGTGGTGTCTAGGGGAGGGGGTATCCAAGGTGGTAGGGGGTGTCTAGGGTGTGGGTGGGGGGTGTCCAGGGGTGGGGGGTGCTGTTCAAGGTGGTGGTGGTGGGGGGAGGGGGTGTTCAGGGGGGTGGGGGGTGTATAAGGGGGTAGAGGGTGTCTAGGGGGGTTGTACACAGGGGTGAGGGGGCTGTCAAAAGGGGTAGGGGGTGTCTAGGGGGGTGGGGGTGTCTAGGGGTGGGAGGATGTCTAGAGGGTGGGGGGGGGGGGTCTAGGTTGTGGGGTGGTGTCTAGGGGGTGGGGGTGGGGGGGGGGGATGTCCAGGGGGTTAGGGTGGCTATCTAGGGGTTGGGGGTGTCTAGGGGGTGGGGGGGGGGGGGTGTCTGGGGGGTGGGGGTGGCGGGGTGGGGGGGGGGTGTCCAGGGGGGTGAGGGGTTGTAAAAGGGGGTAGGGGGTGTCCTGGGGGGGTGTCGGGGGGGGGGGGGGGGTGCTGTCGAGGGGGGTGAAGGGTATTCTTGGGGGTGGGGGTGTCTAGGGTGTGTGTGTCTGGGGTGGTGTCCGGGGGGGGGGGGTTCAGGGGGTGGGGGGGATTTCCATGGGGTTGGGGGTGTCCAGGGGTGGTGAGGGGTGTCCAGGGGGTGGGGTGGTGTCTAGTGGGGTGGGGGGATGTCCAAGGGGGTATGTGGTGTCCATGGGGGTGGGGGGGGGGGTATCAAGGGGGTGGGGGGCTGTCCATGGGGGTTGGGGTGTCCAGGGGGTGTAGGGTGGGAGGGTGTCTAGGGGGTGGGGTGGTGTTAGAGGGGGGGGGGGATATCTAGGGGGTTGGGGGGGTGTCCAAGGGGGTAGGGGTGTCCGGGGTGGGGGGTGTCCAAGGGGTGTGTGTGTGTGGGGGGGGGGGTGTCTGGGTGGTGAGGTGGTGTCCAGGGTGGTGGGGGGTGCCCAGGGGGTGGGGTGGGGGGGGGGTTGTCTATGGGGGTGGGGGTGTCCAGGGGGGTGGGAGTGTCTAGGGGTTTGGGGGGTTGTCCTTGGGGTGGGGGGGGATGTCCAAGGGGTGGGGTGGGGGGGTGTTCAGGGGGTGGGAGGGCTATCCAAAGAGTTGGGGGGTTGTCCAAGGGGGTAGGGGGTGTCCAGGGGGGTAGGGGTGTCCAGGGGGTGTGGGGGCTGTCCAAGGGGGTAGGGGTGTCTAGGGGGTGGGGGTGGGGGGGTGTCCAGGGGTGGTGGGGGGGATGTCCATGGGTGTGGGGGTGTCTAGGGGTAGTGGGGGGTGTCCAGGGGTGGGGTGGTGTCTTGGGGGGGGGGGTGGGGGGATGTCCAAGGGAGTATGTGGTGTCCAGGGGGGCTATCAAGGGGGTGGGGGACTGTCCATGGGGGTTGGGGTGTCCAGGGGGGTGGGGGTGGGGGTGTGTCCAGTGGGTGGGGTGGTGTCTAAGGGGGGGGGGGCTATCTAGGGGGTTGGGGGGGGAGGTGTTCGAGTGGTGAGGTGGTGTCCAGGGTGGTGGGGGGTGTCCAGGGGGGTGGGGTGGTGGGGCTGTCCATGGGGGTGGGGGTGTCCTAGGGGGTGGGAGTATCTAGGGGTTTGGAAGGTTGTCCTTGGGGGTGGGGGGGGGGGTGGGATGTACAAGGGGTGGGGTGGGGTGGGGGTGTCTTGGGGGTGGGAGGGATATCCAAAGAGTTGGGGGGTTTTCCAAGGGGGTATGGGGTGTCCAGGGGGGTGGTGGTGTCCAGGGGGGTGTGGGGGCTATCCAAGGGGGAAGGGGTGGGGGGGGGGGTGTCTGGGGGGGGTGTCTAGGGGAGGGGTGAATCAGTCGCATAAAATCATCAAGTCAAGTTTTATTATTTGTAGGTAAAGAAATAAAGATAATGTGACCTACCTAATCACACATATATTAAGGCACAAAAAATCATCAAACATCAAATGTCAGCAATATCAGTAAAAAATGTAACGTATCAATCTGTCTCTCATTACCATCACTATCATCACCATCATCATCAGCCTCACCCCCATCCTCATTGTCATCCCCATCATCGTCCCCTCCCTGCTCAACACCCTCCTCCACATCCGCGTACTCCGCCTCAACCTCCTCCTCCATCTCAGCCTCCTCCCCATACTCATACTCCTACACCTTAGCCTCCTCCTCAATATCTTCTAGACAACCACTAGAAATTACAATTGGTTCACTATATATATAATTCATCGACAACATATATTCATCACAAGCTATGCTGGATTTTGGTGGAAGTGTTGGACGTAAAAATTCCATCAGTTTCATAAATGTAGTGTTTTCCATAGAAGACTATTCTGCCATCTTTGTGGCCCTTTTTTCATCCTATTCAGCTTGTACCTTAACCTGCTAAAACTCGGTGGCACTACAACTCATACCTAAGGAGGGAAAATACCTCGTCGGGACTATACTCTTCACAGGTTGGCAACGTACTCTGCTAGGGTTCTTATCTCCCAACACCTGATGTAAGTGATCGTTTGACCCAAAATTGTTAGATTCATGGGCATCAAGGGCCTATAAAGAAACCTGTTACAAATATAAATTGATCATTAAGTTGTAAAATAGATATTAAAATTTGAAATCAATAATGTAAAACTTACAATCTTCTATTGAGTCAGTTCATTAACCGTATTTCCATATTTCTTCCTTCAACCCGAGGAAAACAAATTTACTCGAGACACACGTCCTTCAATATTCAATTTTTCCCTCTACAATGACATTGAATTTAGGAAACCATAATTAAAAATAGGTTACCAATAATTAATTTCATAACTAATATTATATAAAAACATTATAAATCGAATAAATTATAGAGGAAATAATAGAAAGTGCAAGTCGTAAAGAAAAATTATAAATAACTTCCATACCTGCTTCCTCTTATGATCTGGAATCGTAGAACATCCCAATGTGTGGAGGTATTTTTTAGAATCAATGTTTTTTTATTTCTTTCGGATGATTCCTAAATAAAATTCAACAATAAAAAAGATATAATTAATGAAAAACATGAAAGTTTTCATTTAAATACCTAAAATGTGATTAATACCTTAAACTGGATAGTAATCCAATGAGTAATCATATGCCGATACTGTTATATTGGACAATCATCCATGATAGGGACCACCTCTAACTCTATGCCAACTCTAGCACGCCAACCAATATACAACTCGTGCTTATAGGCTCTCCAAAACTCACCTATATCCTTTAGATGTGCTGGATGTGCACCCCCACCATTAGGGAAATTAAACCGAAGTTGACACCAATATATTACTTTATATAAATAAAAAAATAATACATTTCATTAAATACAACAGATTTTTTTACTCATATCTCTGCCCAAGCATTATCCTTGACTTCATTTGGAAACTGTCTCCATGAGAGCGGGCTGACAGGAATGATGTTAGAGTATTTGGAAAGCATCGCAAAAAACTCCTGACATTGATGCCCTGTTTTTTCAATCATTTAACTGTCTTCATTGTAGCCCACCATCAACTGCGTGCGGTGGTTCCACACCGCACACATGCGTGTATTCCCCCACCCCACCTCCTATCAGTAGATGTATCTGATATAAAATAAAAACAAATATTTTTTCAATACATGTTATAATGAAAATAAATAATAGAATAAAAATTTGTTAGGGTTCTATAAATATATATGCAGCGGTCTGATCAATGGGTGCCGCTAGATCCATAGATACTGAAGGAACACCTTTTGCAGGTGGAGTGGGTCCCAATTTATGCTCCGCAGGGACAAAATCTAGTAGATCAGGAGTTTAAGAACATGGAATATAGAAGATCAGAGAGAAGGAAGTAGAAGTAAAATAAGATGGCACAGATGGCTGGCCGAATGCTGGATGGGGAGTAGGAATCATCATTAGATATGGTAAAGACAAGTGAGGAGACTCAGATGTAAAGGGTGGTGAAATAATGGGAGGCCTAAATATCTCGTGTGTCTCTAACATCACACCGGGATCAGAATGTGAGATATATGGTATGTTAGTGGGAGGGGCAGGGTCTAATAGGGTACACTGACCAGATTGCCTAGCTCTCGTACCACCGCCCCTCATACAAACACCCTGAGTAATGGGACCACTACTAGGCTACTCATCAAATAATTTTCACCAAAGAGGTGGATCCTACAAAAATGTTTAAAACAAAATTAATCACATGAAATTATATATTATTTAAATATATATATTTGAAATAAAATACTCACTATAGGCACTAGTGTTGGAACGCCCATCTCATCCATGCAATAATTGTTTTCCATCATCTTTTTCTGTTACCTCTCTTCAATTGGATGCATTTCCTGCATTTGAAAACAAATATTGAAGTAATTAGAAAAGGACAACTAATGTGTAACCTAAGAAAAAAAATAAATGAGAGGGAATAGGGGGATTCATGGATAATTTAACTATACATTGTTTTAGGTGATCTTGAATAGATATATAATGAATTCAATAAATCATACAAGATGTAATAAAGAAATTTAATTTTTAGTAGGATGGTTATTTACTAAGTGTCATCAGTTTATTAAAATCATGGAACATTGATTCTATAGTTTTATTTCACTCAAAAACCAAGGATAAGATATCTACTAGAAGAAGACAAACCATTATGTTCATTATCTAGTGAAATGCTAAAGGGAGGTCTTAGAGTTATACTAATTTTATACATGGTCAATAAAGCATTTAAATGTTCACCAATTTAGAAATTTTGGGTTTTTAGTTTTGAATATAGTTCAATTCCAAATTAGAAATTGCAATTCAAATAAAATTGCAAAAAATAAACAATGAAAATTCATATAACGGTCAAGTCAGATACAACATATTTTCAATCAATATTAAATAAATTTTAATAGTACCAACCTTAACAACCCAAGTCAAGATAAACCAAAAGAATTGAGAACAAGGATGGATGATTTTATATATTTTCCACCACAATTTTAGGTTCATAGTCAACTCTAAAAATTGAGCTATTAGAGTCATCAAAAGTAATAAATGGATCGTTTCTAATGGAAGTAGGGATGGTGTCAATTCCATCATCACCATCATCAAAAATATGTCTTGTAATTACTTCAATAATGAAACCAAATTTAGGTCGAAGATGGTCTTTGACATAAAAACTTATTTCACCATTGATGCCAATACATATGGTTTATCAGTAGCAAGAGTAAGAGTCATATCAATTACTCAAAATCTAGAATCATCAATAAATGTGCCCTGCCTCGTCATTGAATCAAACCACTGGAATTTCATCATCATGACTCGTCCATGAGAATAATAATCCAATAATATTATTTTTTCAACGAATCCATAATAACCTACATTTTTAAATCGTGGTCTACTATCAGATGAACTGGAATAACAGTCTGTTGTGGAAATAACCATAACACCATCATGTTGTGTTCTCATTTTCTTTTCTCATTCAGTGATAATAAATCTATACCCATTGATAACAATTGATTTACAGTCACGAACCATGATATTAGGACCGAGATCCAAAGATTTTATTTCCTTAGAGATAGAGTCATCAGGGAAACTCAATACCTGAAATATAAATGAATATTAAACTTAATTAAATTTTTATTTAATTATTTTAAATAGTAATATTTTTAACTTAAATTTTAACCAATAAGAAAAATCTTTGCTATTCAAAGTATACCTCCTTCTCAAATATAAAGAACTATGCTTTCTATTTATCATTGCTTTATGTTCCCTTTAGATAAAAATAAGAATAGTTGAACAAATATATATGTAATATATACACATATTCAATTTACTTACCTGATGTAGTCATCGAAAAAATCAAAATTGAACAAAACTGTGCGATGTGCTATCTCCCACTCTTCAAAGATTAATGTCGTCAATGTATATGATCCATGAATTCCTCCTGTTTGAGGAAGTGATGGAAAAGTGGGTTCAATTTTCTCATACTGTTCTTCTTTGTTTCTCATTGCTTTGTTCATTCTTATAGTAAGATTATACAAATACATAGAATAAGTTCATACATTCTTGAGCCAAGTAACCATTCATGATAGAAACTTTGGGATGATTCATGTTTCGGACATAAGAATTTAATATGTACATATTTATTTCAGTTAGATACATCCAACAAAAATAAATAGGTCCTCCGAGAAGTATTTTAGTTGGAATATGGACAGTCATATGCAACATGCATGTGAAAAATGATGGAGGAAATATTTTCTCTAACTGACAAAAAATTAATGGGTCATCTTCCAACATTTTTTGCAAGAAATACTTGGACAACTTCTTATCACAAAGATATCTAAACAAATGGTAAAACTGAATAACAACCACCCTTACATTATTGGAAAAAAGTTGATGGATTGTTATTGGAATCAACTCATACAGAAGGATGTGATAATCATTATTCTTCAAATATTTTAGCTTAAACTCTCTTCTATTGTCCCATTTAGATATGTTTCTTGAATAGACATCAGGAACTTTAATAGTCTGTAGTACTTCAATAAATTTCTTTTTTTCTGTAGGTGTCATCACATAAGAAGCACATGGAACTTGCCATTTATTTTCACTGATACACACAGGATGTAATTCTGGTCTGATGCCCCAATCCACTAAGTCACATCAAGACCGTAAATAATATTTTTTCTTTCCCTTAACATTTAGAAGAATCGAAATCAACATTTCAAATATATATTTTTCAATGTGCACTAAATATAAGAAATGAAATAACAAATTGGTTGACCAATAAGGAAAATAAATGAAGATACTTCTCTTATTCCAATTGTAATAGGTTTTAGTGGAAACATTCTTTATCTTTCCAGATTTTATTTGACCATTCCCAAATGAAAAACTGAAAGCTTTCAATTCATTAAGCACATTAGTTCCAGACATATGCTGAGGTGGATCATTGGTCTCCATGGTATTGTCAAGTATTTGACGATTATTTCTATATGGATGGTCCATTGGAAAGAATCTTCGATGTCCCATAAAACTAAAACTACAATGATGTTTTAGTCTTCTAGATCATGTATTCTTCATACAAATAGGACATGATAGTTTTCCCTTCGTGACCCATCCATGCATCATTGCATAAGCAGGAAAATCATTGATCGTCTACATAAGCGCAACATAAATCTAAAATATGTCTTTAGAACATGCATCATATATGCACACACCCACATAGCAAAGAAGTTTCAAATCTTTTATTAAAAGTTTCATGTATATGTCTATATCATTGCTGGGATCAGAAGGGCCAGAAATGAGTACACTCATTAAAGTGAATTTTTTTTTCATACACAACCATGGGGGAAGGTTATAAATGTGTATAAAAACAGGCCATGTGCCATGAAAAGTAATAATCTTACCAAACGAATTAAAGCCGTCACATGAACGACCTAGACTCACATTACACACATGAGTTGAAAAATCAGGATATTGAGCATCAAATCTCTTCCATGCGAATCCAGCTGTAGGGTAAACCAACTCATCATTAGTCTTCTTTCTCTCGGTATCATTCCATCACATTTTTATTGATATTTCATCAAACATAAAAAGATTATAGAGTCTGGGGATCAATAGAAAGTTCCACATTACTTTCTATGGCACACGAGATGGTGTTCCATCAGCTTTTGGCTTCTAGTTGGATGTTCCACATTTTATATAATCATATCGTTCAATAGTTTCCTCCTAGAATAAACTGAAATCTTTCAGGAAAGCATGAATTTTGTTTCTTGAAAATCCAAGTTCCTCAACTAACTTCCATGCCATATAGTTGTTTGAGAGAATATCTGCATTATCTAGAAGTAAGTCCTTCAAGAAGGTAAGAATTTAATCAATGGCAGTATTATAAATCCCATACATAGTTTTCCCATGAAACAATTTGATTAAAAATTCTAGATTTTTCATTTTAACGCATTGTCGATATACTGAAGTCGTGGTAGCATCATTCAATTTTTTCACCCTGAAAACATCATCATTTTCATTAGACTCATCATTTTTCTCATATCAAAGTTTCCTTGGGTTGAAGTCCTTTCTTTTTCATGATGATGAACAAATAGAAACCGGTCATATAAAAAATTCTCCAATCCAGTCCTCTCATTTGGATCATCATCAATTTGAGATTTCATTTTCTCCCCATTGTGATACCACACATAGTAGTTTTCTTGAGAAACATATTTGGTTATGTGGTAGCTGACTTCTTCATGGCTCAACCAAGGTCTTTCAACACAATTGTAACATGGGCAGTGTATGTGACCACAATCTGAAGCATTGTGAAATGAAAAATCTAAAAAGCTCTCTAAATTATTTTGAAAATCGCTTGAGATCCGATCAGTTTCATACATCAAACTTATATCCATTCTATAAAAATAATTTTTTATAAGTCATTTCATCAAAATCAATTCAATAAGATTGAAGTTTCATCAAAAATATATTTAAGTAAATGAGAATTGTTCACTTTATATGAAACCATAATTGAAACACTACTCTATATGAGAATCAAAATATAAAATACAAAAAATACTATATTTATAACAAAATATATTTGAAGAACTATACATGAGTGTATAAGATCATGTAAACTTGTGGTGGAGAATTATTCAGGAGTTGAGTAAAATTTAGATCGAAGAAATTTTATATTTTAGTAGATTATTTGAGTGATCACATACACTGCCCAATGGGGTGGGGGTGTCCAGGGGTGGGGTTAGGTGTACAGGGGGTGGGGGTTGTCTTGGGGGGTGGGGGGGGGGATGTCCAGGGGTTGGGGGTGTCCAGGGGGGTGGGGGTGTCCAGGGGGTGGGGTGGTGTTCAGGGGGCTGTCCAAGGGGGTGGGGGTGTCCAAGGGGTGGGGGTTGTCTAGGGGGGTAGTGGTGCTGTCCAAAGCGGTGGGGCTGTCCAGGGGGTGGGGGTGGGTGTCCAGGGGTGGGGGATATCCAGGGGGGATGGGGGGTGTCTATGGGATGGGGGGGTGTCTAGGGGGGGATTTCCAGGGGGCTGTCCAACAGGGGTGGGGGTGTCTAGGGGGGGTAGGGGGTGTCCAGGGGGTGGGGTGGTGTCCATGAGGCTGTCCAAGGGGGTGGGTGGGGGTTTCTTGGGGGTGGGGGGCTATCTAGGGGGATGCAACACTGTTCTTGGGGATGGGGGTGTCCAGGAGGGTGGGGGTATCCAGGGGGTGGGGGTGTCCAAGGGGTGGGGGGTGTCCAGGGGGGTGGGGGGTGTCCAAGGGGGTGGGGGTATCCACCCCCAAACTAGGGTTGTAGAATCCAATATTTATCCAATTATAGCATGACTTCAGGCTTATTATAGATGAACCAGAAGATTTTTGGTGTAAACCATGAATATCATACATATAAATCACAACACACCTAATTGTAAACACACCTCAAAATATCATACGTGGATCAGATTTTATCTTCCACTCTAAATATCATACATGAATTATAAAAAAACAAACCTAATTGTAAACACACCTCCAAATTTTGAGCTAGGTATGAGGATTATTGATGCCTTGAGAGGATATTTTATTAATACCAATTATAAAAACACCTCCAAATTTTGAGCTAGGTTTGTGGCTTATTATTAAAGATTCAATCTTCAAATACCATTCCCTATGAGCTTGTTTTAATTGATATAGTGAATTAATCAACCTAAATTCTCTTCCTTCATCATATATAACAAAAAATCAATTGGTTTGATCTATGTAAAAATCCTTTTAAATCACTATATTGAGGAAGGCTAATTTAACATCCATTTAGAGGATCATGAATCTCCTTTGAGTAGAAATAATAAGAAAAAAACTTATTATCCCATCCATTTAAA
Source organism: Viscum album (assembly GCA_963277665.1). Taxonomy (NCBI): domain Eukaryota; kingdom Viridiplantae; phylum Streptophyta; class Magnoliopsida; order Santalales; family Viscaceae; genus Viscum; species Viscum album. Next base: position 564,344,579 of record OY728120.1, on the reverse strand, counting down.
ATTGAGAAAATTTATCATAAAAGTATTTCAATTAAATACGGGAACTAATATTTTTAGATAATTATTTATTTATTCCTCATCACTTAATAATTTTCATTCAACATTTTACTTATTACCCAATTTATTCCAATAATATTATTATTCATTGGACATCCCATCCCCCACACCCCTGCAGCCCCCCCACCCCCCTACAACCCCCTTGGACAGACCATCCCCCACCTGGACAGCCCCCACCCCACCCCACCTGAACATCCCACCCCCACCTAGACATCTCCCCACCCCACCCCCACCTAGATAGCCCACCTAGACAGTCCACCCCCACCACCACCTGGACAGCCCCCACCTGGATAGCCCACCCCCTCCCTAGATAGCCCACACCCCCTCCCCCACCTGGAAAACCCACCCCCACCCCCTAGACAACCCACCCCCATAGACATACCACACCCCTCCCCCACCTGGACACCCCACCCTGACCCCCCTGGACAACTCAAACCCCTCCTGGGATAGCCTACCCCCCTCCCCTACACCCCTGCACCCCCTACCCCCTACATCCCCCTACCCCCTGGACAACCCACCCCCACCTGGACATCCCCAACCTGGAAAACCCCTACCCCCTGTATCCCCCTTAGGCTAATTTTATTTAAAACCATTTTATTCATTAAGAAAGGAAAAACATCATTCATTAGACATTTCATTCAAAAAAACACATTCAATTTATCAAAACATGACAAATTCAATTTATAAGGCTCTATGGGTCACTTAGGAAATTCCATTGGGGAAAGGGGAAATCACCTACATTGTTAATTCCAATTTAAAAACTAGGACAAGCACTAAAGAGGTGGGGTGGTGTCCAGGAGGTGGGGTGGTGTTTGGGGGGGGGGGTGTCCAAGGGGGGTAGGGGTATCCAGGGGGTGGGGGGTCTCCAGGGGTGGGGGGTGTCCAGATGGTGGGGGGGTGTCCAGGGGGTGGGGGGTGGTTTCTAGGGAGTGGGGGTTTCCAAGGGGGTGGGGGTGTCTGGGGGGGTTTACATGGGGGTGGGGGGCTGTCCAATGGGAGGGGGGTGTCTTGGGTTGGGGGGGGGGTGTCCAGGGGGTTGGGGTTGTCCAGGGGTGGGGATGGGGGTGGGGGGTGTTCAGGGGTGAAAATACCCATATAATACCTTGAAAATTACCTATACCCAATCCAACTAACATCACAATCCCAATCCATCACCCAACCAACATCCAATTCATCCTCAATATCACTACCCTTCCCATTATTCCTTGAATAAAAACTATAAATAAAAAATCCAAATCCAATTTTCAACTAAACTAAAGTCCATAGAAACTACCATATCACCCCACTAAAAAAATGGAAAACCACCTACACCACTAGCCCCACCATCTCCAATCCCTGATCATCCTTATATCCATTACCCATCTTGAGACCATATAACTAAACAAACCATTTATCATCTTTGAGTGGGGATACATCACACCAACACCCATTAGTTCATATAGTTCATGAACTCTACATAGAAGAAGTGGCTATGAAGACTTAAAATAAAGGTGATTCACACAATCATGACACTTCAAGTGTAAAAAAATAGAAAAAAAATCAAAGTGTCCAGTATACCATGCCACAGACCGCATGGAACTCCGGTTTAGGAAAAATCAAAACAGAAAAAAATAGATGCAGAACATTAAAACTAAGGTAGCACTTACTAATTTGAAGTGTAGAAATAAAAAATTTCTTAATTAAAGATTGATCTATTGGGTGGAAGGAGTTTTACAGCCTAGGGTAAAGAGAGAGCTTCAGATTAGGGGTTATAATCGTGCGGATGGGGGAGATAGGCTGTTGTGTATTTAGGGGGAACCTTTCCCAATGGTTTTTAAAAACCGTTGGGAAATCTATTATTTACCAACAATTTTAAAAAACAATTGGTACAAATTAGATAAATTAAATATTCCCCAATGTTTTGAGTAAACCGTTGGGAAATATTTATTCTAAAAACACAATGCCAACGGTTTCTTCAAACCGTTGGGTATGGTTACTATTTTTTTACAGTATACCAATATTTTCTTCAAACCGTTGGTATAAAAGAGTTGGGAAAACCTCCATTTTCACCAGTTTTCCCCCAATTTTCATTTTAGTTTTAGTTCTTGATTTATTGATTTATTTAATTATAGTTTCTTATGGATTTATTTTATTAATTCAGTTGATGTTTTATTTGGTGTAGTTTTTTAAAATGCATTTTCTTAAAAGTTAAATTTCAAGAATGGGTTTAAAATAGACCATTAAAAGGAAGTTTTTAACACTTATTAAAGTTTGTTTTTGGGTTTTAAAAGTGGTATTGAAAAAGGATTAGGATTTTTTTTGTTTCAAATGATGAAAAACCTACTTTCAAGTAATGTATTTTAAACTAGAATTTATGGATTTATTTGAAAATGAAAAAACATGGAATCTTTGGTGAAATCCTACTAATCTGTTATGACCACACCCTAATTACACCACTTGGTGTATATAGATTGAGTGAATTTTATAGGCTCAATATTCTGTTACTAGGATATCTTCCTCACGGAATCCCTCTTTCTGGATTTCTCATAGAGTAGGATGTTTTGGATATTGTATGGTGACCTTGATGTTATATGGAGATCATGGTGGGTATCTTGGTTTTTATTTTATATCATTAATGTATTTTACATGTTGATGTTCTTATGTTTTGGTTTATGTCTCAGATTTTTGTTAGTTTTATATGGTTACACTAAGTCTGTTTGGTATATTTATTTTTCTTATACCCCATTTTGTTAGTTTATATTTTTAAAATATTTATTTTTCCTATGTATGGATGTCCAAAATTTGGATGTAATATACCAAATTATTAGTATAATTATGTCACATGTTGAATAGTATTTACCAAGGTAAAACTATTACCAGTGAGTAATTTTGATAACCTGACACTAGTTTCCATCCCATCAGGATTAGGAATTCTATTTGAACCATTCCACCAGCCATCTCGAGTACCCCATTGATTGGTGGCCTGGATTGCTTTATGAAAACCTTACTTATGTGTTAGGGGATTTAATGATTTTTCTAGTTTGCTTCTTAAGTATATAAATTTATATTTATGTGATAGGAAATAATATTAATCTATATGAACTATTAATTTGGTATTAGTATTGTGATGCCAGTGATATTGTAGAAAAGAAGAAGTATTGTTTGGATGCCCCCTTTATTGAATATATCCTCATAACCTTAGATCCTATAATTAAAAATAATGTTACTGATAATCTATTCACTTCCATCATAGTATGCTCTATTTTCTATATATATTTTTCTGATTTTTTTCCAACACTTTTTTATTGAAAATAGGTTTCCAATGATTTAAATCCAATTTTTAATGTATCTTCATTTTTTTTTACCATTTTTGGTTTGATCACTAACTATTTTCCTGAACTAGATCACCATATGACCTCATGCACACCTCCCTGTATTCCAAAGGCTACCGAATAGTGTAAAGGTCCTCATAAACCATGTGGGGAGAATATAACCTCTAGTACAATGGCATAAATAATAGACAAATAACCAAAATCTATAAAATATAAAACATTAGAGTATAAAAATGGGTTTACATCAGAATTCATACCATAATAAATAATATCCACCATGCTATAGCAGAATACAACTCATGTGGGTCATATAATCACACATCCTAATAGATATCACATAATAATAAGATTATACTCAATACCAAATAAAACTATAACTAAAGTACCAAGAGTCCCACTCTAAAGTCCTTATCCTCACCTCATACAAGTCTCTAAATACTTATTAAGATCCTCAACTCATCCACCTGTACTAAGGCCATCACCCAAACCTATATGTCAACCATAAGGTTTTCACGCACACCAATGTGATCCTATAGGGTGTGAATATAAAACTTAGTTGGTCACTACCAATAAATCCCTTAATAATATATATATATATATATATATATATGCATGAATTTAATAAATAAAAATAAATATATAAACGTCACATGCATAGACCCATTGCATCATGGGTACTCAAGAAGTAACCTTGATGGTCTACTCACACCTACCATGACCAATTATAGAATTGGACGATACTACCATAGTCTAAACACAATGTGAGAGTGAAATAGTTATCACCAATCATATAAATAATAATCAAGGTAAATGAGATATCACCGTACTAGAAACATTAGTGAATGAGTCATCACTGGGTGAATGGGGTATCACTAGAACAATTACAAGGCAGATGATGAATTTCTTGGAGAATGGTGTATCAAAAAAATAACTAAAAGGGAGAATTATGTATAACCAAGTGAATGAAATATCGGCACATCAACCACTAAAGTGATGATGTATTTATATGTGAATTATATATCACCACATTAACTACACTACAAATAATTTATCACTAGGTGAACGATGTATCACAACACTACTATCAACCTAGGTGGATGATGTATCTATAGGTGAAAGATATATCACCTCAATATCTACATGGTTTAATGAGTAATATTTATGTTAATGATGTATCACCATATTAACCATTACATGGGTTAATGATACATCACCTATTCCAAAATCAGGGTAAACAATATATCATTAATTCACTAACTCTAGGTGAAAAATAAACCATATATCAATAATACAAGGTTGAATGACACATCACTACTATACAATAAGGGTGGATGATATACCATAAAATTAACATATGATGTGAATGATTCATCTCCTCATAAAATTGGAAATGTGAATGAAAAATCACTAGCTTAATAGACTAGGTGAATTATTCATTAACAAAAGTGTAATAATGTTGGTGAATTAATAATCACCATAAATATAAATAATTCACCCAAAACATAGTCATTATGAATGATTTATCACCTTAGGCATTGATCCTGCCATCCTATATTCCATGTTAGGATATACATTCCCAAGATGTTTTACACCTAGAACTCATATTCTAAACAAATATTTTTTCATGGTGTGACTTTGAATATGATACCATCACCCTTCTCACAAGAGTTTTTTTGTAGCACTTATTATACAAAATACCCATCACCAAGGATATATCACCACTTAGCCTAACTATTACCTAAGTTCCCATCATATAGTAATACTCCAAGATGTCATATGAGGCTCAAAACTCATGTTTGGTTCCAGGAAACCCCATAAAATTATATTCACTAACTATCTCACCACTTTCCCAAGTGACATATCTTGTGTTAAATACATAAGGTTAAAAGGATCTATCATGATATATATAGTCTATAATCATTTTAAAAGAATCCAGGATCCCTCATTTGATTCCATTATGGGTTATCCTCACATAATCAATTATTATCTCTTATTAAATGGATAATATAAAAATATTCCATAAGATCACCCCTAGACATCACTCTAGGTTAGTGTCATTTACCAATGCTAGAACTCCCATGGTCATTAAAGTCATGTATGACACCTGAGGAACTATATAAGTGTCTAACAAAACACGAAAGACCTACCTCACATAGTATAACTCACCTATAGTTTCATCTTAGGAAATTCACACCTACTTACCTACACATTCAATCTATATGATATATGTATGACTATATAAAGAGGAAATATTAGGGGACACCTACAATAAATATGAAGTTACCCCCATTAGAAATTTTCACCCAAAATCTACTAAATCTTGACCAAGCACACTTTGGCCTTAAACCATTCCCATGATATCTTATCTCAAATAAATACCCAGTATAAATTAATTATAAGACATTTATAATAAATGTACAATACAATTACAAAATTTAACTAACCTAGTATTATTCACATTAACAAACTAGGAAATGTATGAAATCTAAGATCTCAAGTAACATGGTTCTATCCACTCCCAACTCACCCCTAAGTCCACTATTATTAGAATACCCAACATCCAATGTAAATAAAAAACTAAAAATAAATCAATATAACAACCTATATATAATACAATGACATGAAACCTATTATATTCAACGACTTCAAGTCTCCTCAATTCCCCATTAATAATATAACCATTATTCTAATATCATTACTCCATGATTTAGTGGAATTGATACCAAATTCATAATTTTATATCATAAAAAATCAAAGAATAAGAAGAAGAGAGAACCAAGGGATATAGAGGGAAATCAACATTAACCACCAAGAAGAACATCACTAAAACCTATCTGGTCAATGGGGAAAAGGATATGAGGAAGAAGGGGAAGAGAATATAGCCTTACCTTTGATAATTTACCACTCAATGGTAACATCAAGTGGGCTACTCATTTTAAAAACTAGAAAATACCATTTTTCCCCACTAAAAAATTGGTTTTGGCCATTACTAGGTGCCTGATGCGGGGAACCAACCACCTAGTGGCCCGAGCAAGGGGGAAACCCCTTAATACCTCCACTGGGTACCTGGTGCCATCAGACTTGGTATTTGGTGGCTCATTAAAGCCACCCTTGTTACTTTTTAATCCATCTAACAAATCAGATTACACTCCAGGATTTTTTTACCCAATATTCCACCTTTAATGAATACTTTTAACCATTTAAAATGCATCTACAAACACCAATTATTGATCCAAATCAAAAAATTTAAAATGGTTCTAGAACCACTCTTATTAAAATACAAATTTAATCATACTCCACCAATATATACCAGTGATAGTTTTTACAAACTCCCCTCCATAACAATTCATGTCCTTGATAAGTCACCTTAGTGTCTCTCTTAACCCATACTTGTCATTGATATTTGAAACATGATCAAAATCTCATACATCCTACTAGTTATGCTCATGTTAATACCGTATTGAACTTTTGAATCTATCTAAATACTAACCATTATTTTCTTTGGTCCATTAGGCACACTATTCATCATTGAATGACATATTTTAACACTTCCCAAAGACATCACACTCAATCATTCATAAAACAAACTTTTAGATACCCCATTACACCAATTCACTCTAAAAACCCAAAGGTACACACACTAAAATGTTGAATCGGACCACAAAATTTATAAATATGGCCTAATATTTATCAAAATTTTAATTTTTTTGAAATTCATTGACATTATACACCAATAGTTGAGATCATTGATCTAAAAATAACCATTTATTATCCAGAACTATACCTAGAAACCTCCAAAACATCTAGGATTCAAATCCACAATATAATACTCATGACTTAAACATATCAAGAAACCATTTTTCAGAGTACATATCATCATTTTTTTAAAATCATTGATATTTTTTATACTTGGTCCCTTAATTAGTAAAATTCTAAAATTTTACATTGATTAGTTCTTAAATTTAATAAACCATATTGATAATTCCAAATTGATACTCATATTTTGTATTATATTTTAACAGAAACACATACTGACCTCTTGCATCAAAGAATCAATGCACAACCACAACAACCACCGATTCATGTTTTACACATGATTCATTCCTTATACTTACCATATTGACACCAAGGATAAAGGTCATAACCATAACATCTTAATGGTGCACTGACCACTTTAGTATTTTCCATATTCCTAACTAATGAGCATGATCCTACCCTAAATTTTATTAGTCGAACTCTAGAACTCATGAGACCTACTCGTTATATTAGAAAATACCCATCATAAAGTCCACAATCTTGGTTCTATATTATCATAGTAATCCATGCTACCTTTTTAGAATTCCATTAAATATACATTGCTACAAAACTTGATCTTGATTGATATAACACAAGGTTAATTACCTCACTAACTACCATAAAAAAATAAATTTTAAACTCATTGTGGATACAAAATCATCTAACTAGCAGTTTCACAATCTCATCTTGTTCCCAAGTCACCATTTTTGAGGCACTCTCTTGGATACTCAATGAGTATTCCAATCCACTCATATAATTAGAGTATCCTTAAAAAAATTAAATTTCCAATCCACCACATCTCAAAAACATAAAAATATCATAGTTCATCACTCAGATGAGATAACCATTTTGGTATATTCATAATTCACACGAATCCTTAGACATTTCATCACTGTACTATAGTGACCTCATCTTATACACTCGTAATAACTCAGTTCACCAGTTATCACAAGTAAATCCACACTCTACCAACCTTAGAGAAACTAATTCTTAACTAAAATACCATATGATGTTACAAAGATAACTCCCTTAACAATTTTTAATCAATCCAGGCATCTCAAACCTTTCCAAGGGTTGTCTCATACATGATAACAACATAACTTTGATCATTAACTGAATTCCATTTTCACCCCATGACCTAGATCTAAGACGTTGGGGAGATAAGGAGTCCCAAACCTTGACACAAACTAAATGGGCCTCCCAAGGTTATACGCCCTATATAGTTCACACAGTATCAAACAAATGTCCCATTTCAACCTTGAAACCTACTATAAAATTATCAAAAGAAATCACCATGCATAAAAAATTATCACTGTGGAATAACCCTAAAGAATCATGTGAATATCATAATTTTATTCTTCTTATCCCAGATAATTTTTTGAAAATAATTCCATCAACATATACCACATTCCATACATGGCCAATCATGCCTATATAACAACTATGATGATAGAAATAAGGATAATCCTTAGTCAAAAACTCACATACAACATATATAAAAAAGATTTCACTATCTTTTTACCAAAGTAAGAGAGTATATAATAAAACATTATCATAATGGTTTACAATAGCCATAATTTATAATTAAATCCCCTAACCAAGTAGGTGTACACCTTAATGATACCTCACCATATCACTCAACCGATATCATTATGAGTTGTATCCCATAAATTCTAGGCCCAAACCTACTCAACTACTGAATATGTCTCCCATTAATCTTAAACACATATTAAATAAGATCTACTTATATTATCATATCCATATATATATCTAGGCCCCACCAAGACTAACTAGATATATGATTACACACCACCCTTGAATAATCTATATCAAATGAAGCATCTACCATGCTTCCCATATCTAATGCATTTATGTTCCCAGACTAAACCCATCTCTAGAGATACTCTCATATATCACACTACTCATATTAAGAAATAACCATAAAATCACCCTATTATTATGATAACATACTTGAATCACCAATATATTGAGTCATATATCATAATCACTAGGCCCTCCCACCTGGTTTATAGACTATACACCATCATAGTTCATAGATAACCTAGAAAGAAAAATGATTCTACCTTAGACACTATAAGGAAACTCATATTACAATAAAACCATCTCAAGATTCTTATACATATTAGGTATCCCCATATCCATGATAAACCACCCACTCCAAGGAGACAATACTTACTTAGTATCCATATACCAGAATTCCACTTTGCACATTTATATCACATCTACGTGCATATCAATGAAATCACTCTATAATGACTTTTATAAAGGAAAATCATAGTCATTTGGTTTGGTTAAGTATAATTCCACCAATAAGTTATTTTAAAAAACACCACATAAGTTACTTTTTATGCTTCAAATAATTGAAACCATTTTTCAATAACCATCATACCAATCACATACAATCATGAACATTTCATGTTAAACAATGTTCTAAAAAAAGCATGAATTCATGTGTCTTTCCACCCCAGTCCAAAAGAAAAGCCATAAAATAAATATAAAAAAACATAATAATTGAAATAAAAACTCAACTGTAATAATAAAAAGCATGAAAGTTAATACCAACTCCCAAAAAAATTAGGCTTCAACCCATATATGTGTTACATAGGCATAAAAATAACATACATTTCATGTTTTGACTAATAATATCTCCATATACCATATCCCAAATAGTAATATGAAGAAAATAAATCTCAGATACAACTTTGTATAATCCTTATCATGGTGATCAACTGTTGGCCCAAGATAGAGTGACACATAACCTCAAGAATGAATCCTCATACACTAAAAGCTATTAACCAGTGATAAGGGTTTGATAAACCACATGTGGAGACTGTACCCCCTATAATCATAGCATAAATTTAAAAAAAACCAAATTATATAAAATATATAACATTAGAATATGTAAATGTTTTTATAGTGGAATACATACAATAATGAAAAATATTCACCATGTTATAAATTTTTTTTACTCATGAAGTTCATACAATCATAAATCTCAATAAAGATCACCTAACAGGTCAATCATATTTAATACTAGATAAAACTAGAAATAATGCACCAGAAGACCCACTATGAAATCCTTAGCCTTGAATTAGGCATTTATCCAAATCACTGATAAGATCTTTATCACATCGAATAAAACTGGGGCCATCACCCAAACCTAGATGTCAACTATATAGTATTCACATGCACCAAAGTTCCTATACAGGGTGTGAGTATAAAAATTAGTAGTCTAGAACCAATAGAGACCATATTAAAAACGAATATATATGTACCTTAATTCAATAAATGGAAATAAATATATAAATATAACATGTAAATACCTATCATGCCATAGGTACCCAAGAATCCACCCTGATAGTTAACTCATACATACCTCAACCAACTTCATAATGGGATGATGATCAAATGTTTAGAACATAACATGAGAGTGAATGAGTTATCACCTCTTATAAAAATAATAATCATGGTGAATAAGATATCACCATACTAGTTACATTGGAGAATGGGACATCTTTAGGTAAATTTGATATCAGAAAAACAATTAAAATGTGATTGGAGTATTTTTTAGAGAACGATATATCACCAAAAAAAATTACAAGGGTGAATGATTTATTGCTAAATGAATGATATATCCCAATTTCAATTACCTAGGTGAATGATACATCACCAGGTGAATGATAAATCCCCACATCAACTATAAGGTGAACAATATATTACTAAGTTAATGATATATAAATACAATATTAAAAAACTAGGGAAAAATGTATCACTAGGAGAAATATATATCTTCTTAATATATATAAGGGTGAACAAGGTATTTATAGGTGAATGATGTATAGATATACTAACTAACACATGGGTGAATGATACATCACTGATACCATTACTAGGTTGAATGATATATCACCAATTCACTAACTCAAGGAGAACGACACATAACCTATTAATAATACAAGGGTGAATGAAACATCACTACTATATAAAATGGGTGTATTATATACCAATAAATTAACATATTATATGATCTATGCACCACCATCATATAATATTAAAAGTGAATAACAAATTACAAGCATAATAGGAAAGGTGAATGATTCGTTTCCAAAACCATAATAAGGTGCGTGAATGAATAATCACCATAGATATTGATATTTCCTTACATAACATAGTAATGGTGGATGTTTTAAAACCCTTGGAATTGGTCTCACCAAATCAGGTTCCTCGCTAGTCTACCCATGACTAAGACATTGTACACTGAACGCTCATATACCAAGACTTACATTTCTTGTACATGAATCTGAATCTCATACCATCACCATCTCAAAAATGTCATGATATCTTGAAACTCACTATAGTAATGTCCTATCACCAAGTATATATTACCACTTATTATAATTAGTATATGAGTCACCATCATTTAGGAACACTCAAGGATGCCACAAAAGGATAAAAACTCAAGTAAGGGTTAAGGAAACCCCTCATGGTTAAGGGTCCTATTATGATCTAGATAGTCCATAATCATCACTAAAAAAGAAATTAACCCACATTTGGTTACATTCAGGGTTATCTTTACATGCCCAAATATACCCACTTGTCACATGTCTAGTATAAAAATATTATATATTCTCACCCTCAACCATTGATCAAGGTGAGGGTAACTTACCAATGGTAGAAATACCTAGGTCATTAGAGTCATAGTTATAATATGTACACTCTATTTGTGATTCCATTTCACTATAACCATTCATATCACTTAGGTATCATAGTAATCAGTAGATAAATAAATTATACATAACACCTATGGAATGTTTTAAGTGTTTAACTAAACTCCCTATCCCCACATCAAATAGTTTAACTCACTCATGGTTCCATATCTAGTTGTTCGCACTCATTTACCCATGAATTCAATCCATATAATACATGAATTCCCATATAAAGATGTAATATCAGTGACAATATTCCTTGAACATGATGTTATCCCCATTAGGAATGATCACCGGAATCCATCAAAGCCCAAACAAGACCACTATGATCATAAAAAATGCTCACATTAAACTATAATAACAAAATTACAACATAAATTAATTATAATAAATTTATAATTAACTTAAAAAGAAATTACATAATCAAACCAACATGACGTCATTACTATTAACTCAACAGTTCGTGTAATGATGCTAAAACATCATGTAATAGGTCATGTTCTACTCACAGAACACCCATATTTCCACTTTTGATAGAATACCAAATTTTCAAAATAAATTTCTAAATATTTTCAACCCAATTTGATGGAAAAAATAAAATAAATCAAGGCAGTGTCTTACTAATAAGTTACATTTTTCATCTATCTCAAAAAATATTTATCCATTGAATGAATAAATTTGGATATTTTAGAGGTTTTGGATCAAAATCATAAAATTATATTTTTTCCACAAAATGGACCAATTCGACAGTAGTTTGGTGTTTCTATCATAAAATTGAATACACTATTCTAAACTTGAAAATTAATTTTTTAAGATTCTATAGTTATGGGAATTAAATTCATCCAATTGGACCAAAGGTTGTATCTAAGAAAAATAGGGCTAATCAAGGCTCACAATGTGAAGAAAATTTATACAAGAAAAATTTGAACCATCTATTTTAATCATTCCATAACTTGGGATTGAAAATAAAATTTGGATGATTAAAAAATATACAGAATGATAAATCAAATATTAAAAAATCTAAAAAATATTTGGTAAATATTTGGATAGAAATGTGTTTGTTAATGAAACTAAATATAGGGAGATAGATTTAAGAGAAAATCTCATGTACCCCACATATAAATTGTTTTTTTTCTATACAACATGCAATATTTTTCTTTAAAAGAAACCCATAGATCATTTTCTTGTTTGGAACATCAAATAAAATGGTTGAGATTAATTTTAGATCTTCATTATTCTATTTTATTCTTCTTCCCCTTGTATTTATAAAACCCTTGGTGATCAATGTAGGGTATATAATTTTATGTAATTTTGAGCTCAAAATTTTTAATATTTGGAGGGTAATTGATTTTATAGGTTTTCATATCCATTTTTATTCATTTATAAATTTTAATTTTGTGTTTATGCTAGTATGATAATATATAAATCAATGTAATGTTAATCTTTATGCTTTCATGCGTAACTTGAATCATGTAATGATTTGAGCTTGTTTTCTTATTCAATAAAATTTTATATTTATTGAGTTCTATTGTGGTTTTTTAGGATGATAAAATACAAAATTAAGTACTCATGAAAATTCATGAAATTATAATGAGAAAATTATCATAAACCCAAACCTATTCCCCACATCACCTTGTTGAAGTGATTTTTTGATTGACTTTGGATGTTACATCGATCATGATTTTATTGAATTTTAGAGATCATCAATAATCAATATCATTTGATAAATTAGACAATAGGTGTTAAATAAGTAAGAACTCAAATACTATACTGTTTCCAGTATGTATAAATCATGGAATCAATGATATATCCCACATACCTTGAGTGTAATATTAGTTGAGAATCAAAAGACACTAACCTTGGGTTGATCATGATTTCTCCAAAAACTTTCTATTATTTATTAAATTAGATTATATTTTCTTATCAAAATCATAAAACCACTATATTCTTCCTTATTTTTTAAAATTTATAATAAAAAATCAAATCTAATTTATCCATCCATTACTTCATTAGAAAATGACCTAGGTTATGTTATACCATAAAACTATTGAACTTAAATTCAATTTTTTCATGTTTGAAAATGGAATAAAAAATTAGATCCATTTATAGGGAAACAAATATAACTTTTTAAGTTGATAACTTATTAATTTTTCTTCATTTTACCTCTTCTCTTTTGTTTTACTTTGTTTTCCTTCTTTCTTGAGCAACGATAAGAATTTGATTGTGATTTGGTATACAAACTTGATCATAATTATTTGAATTGAAATAAAACATGGTATAAAAATTTTAATATACCAAATATAAAAGGCTAAAAAAATGAACCCAAACCTATTTTTATCAAAATCTATCATTTTGGTAATTTTTTTGGTATTTTTCCCATTTTTATTTTTTTTCTTTATTTCCTTTTCATTATTTCATTATTTTTAATTATTTTTCCTATTTTATTATTTTTTATTTTTTATATTATATTTTAAAATAATAAATTTTATTTTAGGTTTATCTCATTCCTTACATGAATATGTATTTAAAAGACATGTTACTTAAAATAGACACCGAACTAGAAAAAAACTCTTTTCATAATTTTTTTTATTATAGTGCAAATAAATAATACCTCACTACGAAAAGAATTGAAAAATAACCTCAAGAGGTTCACAATTAAACCAAGAGTGAACATAATCAAAAAATTTAACTAATGGAAGGAAACAATAAGATACTAAAATAATTAATCGCCCCTAATGTTGAGCACCAACCCACATACATCCAATAGGAACAAGATGCTACAAAATTTTAACTTAGATCCGATATTATCCATCTCCTCCCCAAGTTTCATGGTAATTATGAAGAGGACCCACACAACCACTTAAAGTATTTTTAAATTGTGTTTTGAACCAATAAACCCTAGGGTTTCACTGAGGAACTTGTTAAACATAGGGCTTTCCCTTTCTCCTGGTGTAGAAAAAGAATGGTTATTCTACCTTCCTACAACTATAGGAGGTTGGAATAACCTTAAACAACTCATCCTAGATAATTTTTCCCATCCTCTAATACCACATACATTAACAAATAAATACATGTAATTTTAAAAGCTTAAGGTGAGACACTACATGAATATTAGGAGAGATTTAAAAGATCATGTGCAAGTTTCCCTCACCACCATAGTTGTAACCAATTGAAAATTCAATACTTATATGATATAATTTTCTCCATGGATCATGGAATGATAGATGTTGCAACTGGTTGTGCTATAGAATATAAAACCTATTCTTTCACTAATTATGTGATATACAACATGTCTCAAAATGCACAAAAATTATAGACATGAGTGATAAAACCCACTAATTGTTTTCATCAGGTAAATATTTCTACACTTGAACAAAAGTTAGACACTAAATTTGATGAAATGTATACTCCTTTGTTAAAAATTTACCTCGATAAAGGTAATTGAAAATCTCTACCTATTATTTTATATTGTGGTATTTTTGGATAAAAAAATCATTTCTCTGATAAATGATTCCAACATAAGGATCCAGCCAATTCTTTTGCAATATTTTTTCCAGGGAATCCATTTAAGTATAAAACCCCATTGAAGAAATACAACTACCAAAAAAACCTTAACTTAGGTTTAAAGGATAATAAAAATTTTAAAAAGGGGAAACTCAAGAAACCCTACTCATTATTGGTACTACCATGGACAATGTAACAATCATCATCTTCAATCTTCATGGAACACACCTCTAACACCTCCCACCCACGAACCAAGTTTTTAGGGTATGGTGAAAAAAATGGCACCTCAAAACCTCCAGTTATAAACACCACTCAATCCATAATTATAGACTTTATAAGTCAAGTGGGAGAATTTTCCAACAATATTGGTGAGATAAAGATACAAGGTTATAGTAAAATCCCTTCCCAACAACTTATTAATCCCAAATATAAAGGTAATACATGTTCTATTACCCTTTATAGTGGTAAAGATCTATCTCTCCCCAAATTTTATGGTGATTAGATATCCACTTTTGAGGAAATCCCCATTCTTGAAATATCTCTTTATCAATCTTCAAAAAAATAAAAAAAATAAAAAAAATGAAAAGGTTAAAAAAGTGGTTGAGAGTCCCTCCATGAATTCAAATATACCAATTAAATTTACCTAAATAATCAAATGCTATATTTTGTTTTTACACAAATCTATTTTTTTTATTTTTGAATAAGAAATTATTTATAGTTAAGTGGTAACTACACAAGCTACCTATGGTAATTAAACCAAAAAAATGACACTAAAAAATTTAAATTCAAATTTCAAGCGAAGAGATGAGATATTAAGAAGGGGAATGGTTCAAAGCCTCGATATTATTACCTGAATTGACCCATCTCAAGACCATCACCAAATAATCACCATGATCCACTCATCTATAATGAAACACATCTCATAGTCATTGGTGAGACTATATACTAATTAGAAACCCTATTACATCTAAGACCTATAATACTGAACTTGACCATACCATCTCAAAAAATTGAAAACTTATCCCCAATATATAATCAATTGGAAATGAACTTGATATAGAAATTATTGAAATATTTAAAATGTTCAAGTTAACATCCCCATTTTGATATAGTGAATCAAATTCCTCAATACATAAAGTTCCTTAAAGAACTTTGTACCCACCACTAAAAACATTGGGGGTATGTGAGAGTAATAATAGAGATAAATGTCTCAACATTGATTCAACTAACATGACTAACAAAGTGAAAGGATCCAAGAACCTTATAAATTACATAAAATATATGGTAGTGTTATTTATCTGATCCTATGATTGATATTGTTTCTTTTATTAATGTTATTCCAAAATAAATTTTCTCTATTTTATAGGTTGTATAATTGAATACACAAATAATTTTATTTCAATTGGATAATTAGATTAAAATGAATCCAACTAGTGTATTGGAGGAAAATTGGTAAAGGTGAAGCATTTGATGTTCCCTATGAACTTCTATGTACTTCAAATGAAGTATAATAAAATACTAAGTTACCCACTACTGATTCTTAGAAGTATATTTATATAAACTATAAATATAATCATTACTATAAATAATGTAACCCCATCCATAGAATCTAGTTATTATGTTGTAAATTTTGTCATTATAGATTCAATGAAACACACCTTGAAGGAGAAATCCACCTTCTTAGTTTACAATATTGATGTGATACCCATGTATTGTGACTTTTCATATTTAGATTTTGATCCCCTAACTACTTTTTCTTTACTTTTTTTTTATTTTGGGTGATGATTCATTAATAAATTTATACATTGGTGTTAAAAAATTATATACATGTAAGTAAATTAATGATTTCTTACATAATGGAAGTTATAAAACCATATATGATTCTATAATGACCATTGGTATTAAATGTTTTCATTAAGGAGATAAAAATTGAGTAGATAGATGGTATATATGAGATTCTTCCCATAAAATCATTACATTTTATTCTCAACCCACCATATATTGAATTAAAACCAATTCTTTGTAACTTAAATTATTAATTTCTTGAGGATGTTAACTAATTACCTATAATTATTTCCAAAAAACGTTTTTTAGAGCATTTGATACAATTTCTTGACCTTTTAAGAGAGTATAAAAAAGAAATTATATAGACATTAGCTGATATCCAAGATATTAACACTCCAACATGCTTGTATAGAATTCTATTTTGGGAAGTGGATGAACAATTTAGGAAACCAAAACATCGACTAAACTACACCCTTATTGAAATTTTCAAAAAATGGTAAAAAATTATAAGTAGTTGGGAACATATATCATATCTTTGATAGTAAATGAGTTAGTTAAATACAAATTGTTCCTAAAAATACCGGTCTCATGATTGTTCATAATGATCATAATGAGTTGGTTCAAAATCATTTAATCCCCCTAATATTTATAAGGTGTGTTATATTTGTCAAAATTTCTAGATTATATTTGTGATTTTGAGCTTTTTTTTGGGGTTTGACATTGGGTAGTTTTTGGGTAGTTTTGGAGGTTTCAAAAATTGTTTTGAGGGTACATAATTAGGATAAACCATATGGAATTCCCAAGTAACTATGATACTTGATATTTTGGAGATAGTTTCATTCTTATGGTTAGCACACATTTTACCAAATTATGTTACTTAACCTAGTTTTAGATAGAATCTATCACATGATTGGTGAAAGGTTTGATAAACCATGCATCCAAACCATTCAAATGGGATTAATTAATCCAAAAAATTATAATTTTAACCTAAAACCATCATAAAAACTCTCATTCTTCCTCCCATGACTAAGGATATAAAAATAGGATACTACTTTGGGATATTTTAGGGATTACACTCTATCCATAACATGTTTTGATTGGATCTTAACTCATTGGATCTAAGAATTGTTGAAATGTATCTATTTTATCTTCTTCTACTTTTTTTTCTCATCCCACTCAAAAGGAACCCTAAATCATATATTTCCTGCATGGATATAAGGTCTTGAGCTTGATCTGATTGGTTTCCTTACATATCTATAGAACATGTACCTAGATCCACTGAAATTACCTTAATTTCCTTGGCTTATATGGGGTTCATTCATTTTTGCAGTTCCCATTTAGTAAGAATATGACTATATTAATTCTAGATGTTTATTTATTATTGGATATTCTTTCTAGTAAAATCATGTGATGAATTTAGGATTTATTATAGGTATTTAGTGTATTGGACTCAAATTAGGCGGTGGTTCTTAGAAATTGGGATCCATTATGTTTGAGGTAGGAAGTACTTACCATGTCATGAATTTTATATAAATATTTATGACTTTTTTGGAATGAGTATGTGTGTGTGGCCTATAAGAAATTTGCTATGTAACTTTATTAGCATGTGGGTGCATATGTTTCCCCATGAGATCTGTAATTTTTTCCTAGTGTCATTAAAAGTTCCATTGGGATGATTATATGGTCTCTATCTATCTTGAGAAGGTTGATTCGTGGAATAACATGTGATAATTGTTTGAATTATATTATGACTATCTATCTTGAGATGGTTGAGTAATAGAATAACTCATGCTAATTGATGTGATTATATTATGGATATCCATCATAAGATGGTTGATTTTTGGATGATTTTTCTAACCTAGTTTTGATACTATTGTGGTTATCCATCGATGAGATGGTTGAATAATCAAATGAATTGTTCTATTGTGTTCAGATTATATGACTAAATCGATATTAAATATCTTTTAGCATGGTGATAATGTAGGTAGGACTAGGGTTTACAGAATCCTAGTTAGCTCATGATGACTTAACCAATCATATGGTTATTTATGGTGATTTTATAGTATTTTCATATATATATATATATATACAATGAAATTATGTTAAGGATTTGTTGGTGACATCTTAGTAAGTTTTTTACTCACACCTTGTATGGGCATCTCGATGCACACATATATTTTATGTCCAGAGATCCAGTGAAGGGTAAGGGACCTATGCTAGGTAGTTAATTAGGAGAGTCAAGGTGAACCGAGGTGTTTTCAGAAAAAACTCTAGGATATTTTGGTATCATACCTAATTTTTTCTTTCTATATTTATAAATTTTTAGTACATTGATCCACCACATATGGTGATACTATTTACTGGAACTACTACAAAATAAGACATTAATAGAGATAGAAATAGCCTTTATCAGTGCTAGAAAAGACCTGACTACATGTGTGAGGTTAAAAGACCCGGTCAGTTATTAGTGCTGAAAAAGCACTAATAAAGGGGTCCTTTATCGAGACTAAAAAAAGCAGTGATAAATGAGACATTTATTAGCACTTTTAAAAGTGCTTATAAAGGAACCATTTATCAGTGTTTTTTAGCACCGATAAAGGCTCTATTTATCAGATCATATAAAAGCCCTAATAAAGGGTCTTTTATTAGCACTTATAGATGCACCGATAAAGGACCTTTTATCAGCTATTTTAATAGCACTAATAAATGTGTCCTTTATCAGTGCTTTTAAAAGCACTAACAAAGGGCTATATTGAAGTGTGTCATAACAACACACTACAACACCATTGAAATGTGTTGTTACAGCACACCAAAAAACCAAAAATACACTAGATATCAATAAAAATAAGTCCCAATACAGGATTTAAAGTAAATGAAATTTAAAACACAAACACAGGAAAAAACTCTATTTTATAAACATTTCAAATATTCTTTTATACAATTACATAAATACAAATTATTACATACATTCAAAAACATCAATGTTCATTTCTCTTTTAATCTTGACCTGACTCATGATATTTTCGAAAAAAATACCCCTAATTGAGAAAAAGAATGCACCTGTATAAGAAAATAATTATTATGTTAGTAATAATATAAATAAATAAATTACCATAAAGTGTTAATTTTACTAAAATTGACGTCAATTTTAAATAAAAAGACACACTTAGAGTCATACCCATCACACCATGCATTTAATTGTGGTGAAACTGATTCCAAAACATCTCAAATGAATTTTTGATTGTTTTACTAAAGTATCAAAACAATATTAATGTGGTTTTTTAGTTTTGAGTATGTCAGTTGTCTTTTTTACAAAAAATTCATTTTAAAATGGAAACACACATTTTTGAATCATTATGATCACATCGTGCATAAATTTTATGTAAAATGGATTCCTACACATCAAAAATTAATTATTAATCATTATACTTAATTATCAAGAAAATATGAATGCATTTGATCAGGTTTTAGTGAGTGGCACTTTTTGAACTAAAATGTCAATTTTAAATTGATAACAGACACTTTGAGTCATACCAGGCACGTTGTGTATTGAATTGAGGTTAAGATTATTACCACATGTCAAAATTGACTTATGTATCATTTTTTAAGTTATCAAAATAATAAAAATGTGTTTTCTCAGTTTTGAGTAGGACAGTTGTCCATTTTACTAAAATTGATGACAATTTTAAATAAAAATATGCACTTTGAGTCGTACCGGCCACACCATACGTCAGATTGATATGTGGGTGATTCCTACACATCCCAAATGAATTATTTATTTTTTTCCTAAAGTATCAAAAGAATATGAATTTTTAATCTTGGTTTTGAGTACATCGGTTGTCTTTTTTACTAATATGTAATTTTAAACTAGAGACACACACTTTTGACTCATTTGGATCACATCGTGTATTGGTTTTATATGAAACAAATTCCTACACATCAAAAATTAATTATGATTCAATTTAAAAAATTATAAATAAAATATGATAAATTTTGATCAATTTTTAGCGAGTGACACTTTTTGAACCGAAATATCAATTTTAAACTGATAACGGACACTTTGAGTCATATTGGGCACATCATGTATTGGATTGAGGTGTGTATAATTACTACACATCACAAATGACTTATTAATAATTTTCATAAATTATCAAAATAATATTAATGTGTTTTTTTTGGTTTTGAGTAGGATAGTTTTCCATTTTACTGAAATTGATGACAATTTTAAATAAAAAGATGCACTTTGAGTCATACGAGTCACACCATGTGTCAGATTGAGGTGTGTCTGATTCCTACACATAAAAAATGACTTATGGATATTTTTACTAAGTATCAAAATAATATGAATGTGTTTTCTTGGTTTGGATTAAGTCACTTTTCTTTTTTTGACTAAAATTTCATTTTAAACTGGAAACACTCACTTTTGAATCATTATGATCCAACCGTGTATCAGTTTGATGTGAAATGGATTCATACTTGTCACAAATGAATTATGAATAATTTTATTAATTTATCAAAAAAATATGAGTTCATTTGATCTATTTTTAGTGAGTGATACTTTTTGAACTAAAATATCGATTTTAAACTGATAACAAACACTTTGAGTCATACCGGGCACATCGTGTATCAGATCGAGGTGTTTTTTATTCCTACATGTAAAAAATGACTTATAGATCATTTTAATAAAGTATAAAAATAATATTAATGTGTTTTATTTGTTTGAAGTTGGATATTTGTCCATGTTACTAAAATCGATGACAATTTTAAATAAAAAGATGCACTTTGAGTCATACCGGTCACACCTTGTGTCAGATTGAGGTGAGACTGAGTCATTCATGTCCCAAATGACTTATGAATAATTTTAATAAAGTATCAAAACAATATTAATTTGTTTTCTCAACTTTGAGTATGTCACTTTTCTTTTTTAATAAAATGTAATTTTAAAATTTAAACACACACTTTGAATCATACCGATCACATTGCGTATCAGATTGAGGTGAGGTTGATTCCCACACATCAAAAATGAGTTATGGGTAATTTTCTTAAAGTATTTAAACAATGTGAATGTTTTTAATTTTTTTTGAGTAGGTCAGTTTAACTTTTTACTAAATTTGATGTCAATTTTAAATAAAAACGCATAGATGGAGTCATATTGGTCACACCGTGCATTGGATTGAGGTGCGGATGATTCATGTACATATAAAATAATTTATGGATCATTTTACTAAATTATAAAAACAATATAAATGTGTTTTTTTTGGTTTTGAATAGGCCAGTTTTGTTTTTTACAAAAATTGTTGTCAATTTTAAATAAAGACACACTTAGAGTCATACCAGTCACACCATGTATCATATTGAGGTGTGGATGATTCCTACACATTAAAAATCAATTATGGATTGTTTTCCTAAAGTATCAAAACAATATGAATGTTTTTATTGGTTTTGAGTACGTCACTTATATTTTTTACTAAAATGTCATTTTAAACTTGAAACACACAGTTTGACTCATATGGATCACATTGTGTATTGGTTTGAAATGAGACAAATTACTACATTTCACAAATGATTTATGAATAGATTCCATAAATTATCAAGAAAATACTAGAACATTTTCTTGGTTTTCAGTGAGTGACACATTTTAAAGTCAAGTGTCAATTTTAAACTAATAACCAACACATTGAGTCATATCAGGAACATCATGTATCAGATTGAGGTGAGAGTGATTCTTACACATCACAAATGACTCATGGATTGTTTTCTTAAAGTATAAAAACAATATGAATATGTTTTCTCAGTTTTGAGTATGTTATTCTTCTTTTTTACTAAAATCAATGTCAATTTTAAATATAAAGAATTACTTGGAGTCATACTGATCACATCATGTGTTGGATTGAGGTGCGGTTGATTCTTACAAATCCCAAAGTCTCAAAACAATCATAAATATCAATTTAAACACAATTTCCATTGAATTGCTTTGTTGAACTACGAAAACATCATGATAATCTTTGAACAAACCACATCAACTCCAAAAAAAGAATCCACCAGTATAAGAGAATAATTGTTATGAGTAATACTAAAAATAAATAAATCAAACATAAATATGAAATAATACATTAATTATATGGATAATTATTTTATTGTGAAAATATAATGATTACCTCAGTGATTGAGAAGTGGAGGGAACTTGAAGGAAAGTAATAAATGTCAACACTGTAGGGGTGAAAGGGTTTAAGGGAGAAGAAGTTTGTAGAAGTTTTGGTGTAGAAAGGCATGAAATATGGTTAGATCAACCCAAATTGAACAAAAGAATCCACCTATATAATAAAACAATTATTATTTGAGTAATACTAAAAATAAATAAATTAAACATAAATATGAAATAATACATTAATTCTATGGACAATGATTTTACTGTGTAAACATCAATATTACCTCTGTAATTGATGAGAGGAAGTGTCATTGATCTTCCTAAAAAGTCAGTGAAGATAACTTGAAAGAAAGTGATAAATGCAACACTGTAGGATTTAAAAGGTTTTGAGGGATAATAAGTCTCTAGAATTTTTGGTGTAGAAAGGCATAAAAGATGGACTAACCACCCCAAATCGAACAAAATAATCCACCTATATAAGAAAACAATTATTATGTGATTGAATAGACTGAAGGCCTTCTTTTTTATTGATTTTATGATAACCCCCCTTTCAAGGGATAAGGGGTAACCCTTACAAGGCCTGTAGGCTTAGTAATTACATTGCCCATAGGCTTGGAGACATTACATGACCCATAGGTCTTAAGGAAATCATACAGACTACTTGAAACTGCTCCTCCCCAGCATCTACATCGTGATCAACTCTCCACCTTTGCATGACTGTTTGGATAGCATGTCCATGTGTAGGGGTGCACAGGCGTGGTATCAATGGAAAATCCCATACCCTCTCATTCTTCCAAAATCTGTTTAGCCTTGCTCTAGTGGATGTGCCCTGCTCTTTCCTCTTCTGGAGCAGTTCCTTGTAGAATTTGTCTATGAAACTGCAAATAATGTGTCCCTGAGGTCCTTGAGGTGGAACGAAGGCCATGAGGTGGCCCGAAAGACTTACTGAACCAAAGATCTTGGGTGGCCCGAAGGTCTTAAGGACTCCTAGCACAAACTGGTGGCCCAAGGTGAATAGTTCCAGCTACTATAGTACCGAACAATACCTGCTACAGTTCTGCTACAGTACTACTACAGTAACTGCTACAGTGCCTAGTATAGTACTGCTACAATGCCTGCTATAGTGCCTACTACAGTGCCTACTACAGTACTGCTACAATACCTGAAATTATGCCTCTGTCTGGTTTTGAACCCAGGTCTAATGGATGCACTTAGAGAGATCAAGATTATCTATTTAATTAAGATGATGTAGCATCATTGCTCTTCCAGCAAAGGTAGTGGATATAACTTGAAATAAAGTGATAAATACAACACTGTAGGGGTGAATAGGTTTTGATGGAGAAGAAGTTTTTTGAAGTTTTGATGTAGAAAGGAATAAAAGATGGTCATATTACCCCAACTCGAACAAAAGAAGCCACCTATATAAGAGAACAATTATTATTTGAGTAATACTAAAAATAAATAAATTAAACATAAAAATCAAATAATACATTAATTCTATATAAAATTATTTTACTATTAAAAGATCAGTATTACCTCTATGATTGAGTAGATACATCATCATTTGTCTTCATGAAAAGGCATGAAACATGGGAAAAAATCTTCTAAAATAAACAAACTCTATAAGGAATAATGAAAATTAAATCAACATTTCATTATATAATTTTTCAGTAAAAATGGAAAGTATATCATAACATTACCTTTACATCATTCCAAATGGTTTCCTTCATTATAGTTTTCTATTCCGAGGTATTGGTAGCATCATCATCTGTAGAATATATTTTTTTCAAGAGTAACAAACATTTAATTTAGATTATGTTATTGCAATAAAGAAAATATAATATTATGAGGAAAAACATAATATATTAAAAAACACTTTTACCTTCTCATTAAACTCTCTTTCTTTTTTTAAAGGTTTCAAGGATTTTGTTCCTTATCGAGAATCTAAATCCCCTCTTTAGGGTCCCCTCTAACATACAATACATTGTCTACATTGGGACCAACATGGACTGATTGTGATATCCCAATTAAAGGGCCATCCTTGATTGAATTTTCCTCTGGATCAACATTTGTTTTAGTCTCTAGCCGGAAAATTAACCAATTCTTGTTTTTTAGATCAGATACATAAAAAAATTGAACTAATTGTGATTCCATTATGAACATATCGTCTTTTCCCCCCACCACACTGAAATTCACCTTCAAAAATCCCATTTCATTAACTTTCACATCATATATATTTTAAACCCGTTTTCATTGGTAAAGAAACACTTGAAATGTTTTATAACCCAACTCATATATCTATTTGATAATTCAAAAATATTTCATATTCATATAAATTGTATTTATATCCTTGGAACCAAATATGTGCATCACTTCAGAAATAAGTGTAACACTAATGTTTTTCATCGTACTGAATTCATCATGTTATTTTGTATAGAATATATAACCATTGATTAAAAAACCAGTGTAAGATATAACATTTTCATTTGGTCCTCTGGATATCCATTGAATTTATTTGGTAATTTAATTCATATTTTCAAATAACTTCTTATAAATTTGATCTATGAAACATCTTATAAATTGTTGATTATGTGTGTTTGATATCCATCCTTTAACCTTTGATGGATTAAAATATCTAATAATTTCTTTGGGGGCTTCAATGTATGGATCAACATCTTCACTATTATGTAATATTTAAAGGTTTTCTTGATCCTACTCAATTAAGGTGATTGTAACAACATCTCTTTTGAAAATCCCTTCACCCAGAAGGCATTTTCTGTAATGAGAATTGGGAGACTGATGCTTTCAAAATATGATAGGTAATCGGTAGAGAATTCAATATATTCTTTAGAAATATATCATTAAGTAATACAACCTTCTGTTCGACTTCGATTCTTGACATACCCTTTCAAAATATTCATATACCATTCAATGGGGAACATCTATCTATAATGCATATGACCACATAGTTGAACCTCTCTAACAAAGTGAACCATTATGTGGACTAATATATCAAAGAATTATAGTGGGAATAACTTATCTAATTCACATAATATGACTAAAATATCCTTATTCATGATGTGAAATTTTTTTGGGTCTAAAACTTTACTGCATATGGATTTGAAAAGGAAGTAGAGTTTGGTTAATGTATGTCATACATTTTGAGGTAGAATTCAACAGAAAGATACATGCATTAAATCTTACATCAAAACATGACAGTCTTGTGATTTTAGTCTTTATAACTTAAAATTAGTCATTGACATGACATTCTTGATATTTTATGAATACACTTGTGTAATTTTTACACTATTAAGGAAAAGGAAAAATTGCAATTTTTCCTATCTGGATAGAGTGTAAGTTGCTGGAGGAAGAAAATTCCGCCTTTTACCCTACACCAGTGCCAACTCTTCCCTTATCCCCATTTCAATCAAGTCTAACCTAGCCTTGACACCATATTTCATTTTTATAGGAAAATTTAGTAATGTTACAATAACACCATCAAATAATTTTTTTTCTACATGTATGAAATCAAGAAAATGTATGACAAACAAACAATTCCAATATAGAAATTCAAAGAAAGTTAATCTCTTCTTATAACCTAATTTTGTAATATTTTTTGAAAATAGTTTAATGAAAATAGTGTAAATATTTTTTACTTTATTGTACAGTTGATTGCCCGTTACTGGAGATAGTGTTGTACCTTTTTTGATATCCCTATTGAATGTCATCATCTTGGATCGGTATTTATGTCGTCGAGGTAAAAATTTACAATGTCCTAAAAACACAGTCTTCGAGGAATGTTTCAACCAAACTGAGTATGTGTGTTTGAGACACCCCAACATTCCTTTAATTAAATAACCTAATAAATTTACATAATTGGGGAAGTCATTTATCATTTTGTACAACATGGACCTCAATTTGAATTCTATACTTCTATGAGAATCATACATTGTAACACCTGTATCCCACTTCAATTTCAGATCTTTGATCAATGGATCCAAATAGACATCAATATCATTACTAGGTTGCTTTGGTCTATATATAATAAGAAACAAAATAATGTATTTATGGTTCATGTATAACAATGTAGGAAAGTTATAATTTACCAAAATGATGGGCCATGTACTATGAGTATTACTCTGTACACCAAAAATATTTATTCCATCTATAGATAATGAAAGAAATAAGTTTCTTGGCTTATTTCCAAATTTTGGAAACTCATAATCAATTTTCTTCCACTGAGGAGAATCTGCTGGATGATGTAGTTTCCCATATTTAATTATTGTATCTTTAATCCATATTAATTGTCTCAAGGTTTCCTGACATCTATAGTCTTATAAACCACAGAATTATAGGAAAGTACCATATAGATTTCGAAGGACTTGATTCATTTTTCTTATATCAATCCACTCCACAATTAGGGCATTTTATGAGTGATTCATGATCCTTTTGAAACAATATAAAATCATTTATAAAAGCATGTATTTTTTTAGAGATCGTGCCCATTGAACCTAACATTCATTTAGTGTCATATGTTTGGCATGGTTGTTCATTTTCTTCTGGTAGTATATCATCCAGGAGACCAATTATTTCTGTAAAGATGGTGTCACTCCATCCGCTACCAGCTTTAAAATTATATAACTTCAATACAAATGAAAATGTTGTGTATTTAGTACAACTGATATAAAATGGTTCCTTGGAACATCTATTTAACTCCTCAAACAAATTTGGACAATCATGAAGGTCATTATCAATTTCCATTATAATTTCTTCCATGCGATATCCATCATTATTTACAAAGGTATTCATATCAAATGATTCATAAACTATAGTATCATCCTAATCAGTGTCCAAATTCCGTTTCCCCATGTTTAGTCCAACATTTATAGTATTTATCTATTCCATGACAAATAAAATGTTTTTATAACTCTTTTGGACTAATTTTTCTTGAATTACAAAAATATAAACATGGACAGAGGATTTTAGAAGGGTCATTTGCATGCTCTCTTGTAAAAATGATGAACTCTTTAACTCCATATTCATACTCATTTGTCAAAAAATTAGCGTGCATCCATTTTAGATTCATATCTATCCTATTGGGATCATAAAACATTAATTTTGTATAATATATAAATAAATACATATAAGATATTCATTATCAAAGGTGAAATTTATAGAAAATTCTAATAAGGGAAACTCAACATTTGATTATTTAAAATAATTTCAGTATGTTGAAGAAAATGGGTAATTGTATTTAAGAAAATAATTAATTTACTATGGTAGGTATTATCCTATGAATTCATTCAAAGGTGAAAGTTATAGAAAACTCATACTAATTTTATTTTCCAAGCTTCATACCCACCCTTTATATTTATAGGTAATGAACAAAACATATCTACTATTTCTTCACACTAGATCCATATGAGATTTATATTTTTATTTATCAAACATTAAGGAATGGGTATTTGAGAAAATGACACTCCTTCTCAATTATATAGGAACCCCTCCACCACCCTTTCAGAACAATAACTAAAATTATAAACCCTTAATATAAACTATAAATAATCTTTATAATTTTCATCCATTGCACTTTTTAGAGGTCCTAGTCTTAATAAGATATCTTAAATTATTCTATAAAAAGAAATATTTCAATAGAAGATATGATTTAATTTATTTAATTAACAATTTCTTATATTTATTTTCCATTTAGCTTCTTTAACTACCTATTCCTAATACTAATTTATGACTTTAATAATATAAAAATAAAATAATTATACTTCTATTATAAATATATTACGATAAAATTAACTTCATATCAATTCCCATCCATTGATTATAACATGTTATTTTTTTGGGTCAGTTTAACCACCAACATGAAAGATGATATAAAATAATATCATGGATTTTTATGAAAACATAAATAAATTTTTATTTGATATTTATAATGAAAGGATTTTTGTTTATGGTTTTATAAAGGTAACATGAAAATTTAATCCATTCTTAATAAACCACCTTAATTTTTTTAAATATTACTAAAACAAGCATGTTATAGATTCTGTGTTGGGGAACCATACATAAAAAATCCATGGAATGAACATCGAACATATTAACTCACAATGGAACTATAATTATAATACCTTTAGTATTAAGAATAAGATGAAATCTTGAACAATGATCAATGACCATGTTTTTGATATAGAAATAGATAAGGAATAATTGGAACTATTATCAACCAATGATCAATATAAATTAAAAACTAGGAATTAAGATTATGGAGAAAGCTGGGGTACAAATGTAGACAAAAAATAAAATTGAGTCAAACAACAATTTAAAAAGACTAGAACGAGATAACCAAATTGGTAGTCAATAAAAGAATGAATTCTAAACAAATCATTCTATTCATAATCTAAAACCAAAATAGTATACAAGGACCAAACCAAAAATAACTCATGACATACTCGAACAAGAAATTAAAAACAAAACAAAAAATATAAAAAGAAAATTGCAAGTCCTAACTCGCTTGGTTGAAGAAAATCCACTTTTAAAACCCTTACTACAACTGAACACCAGATGTCTGATGATGTTCGTGCAACTGGAGGCAGTCGATTGGTGTGATTCGAGTTTCGATTAATTGATGAGGAGTGTCAACATTGGGTGGATTATACTGTAAGATTTTGATAACATGATGGGTTCACAAATGGTTAGGGTTTTTAAAAAATACCAGGACACTTTTGTCAGTGATTACAAATAAGAGATGATAAAGAGTCCTTTTATAATCACTTAAGTAATAAGCACTGATAAAAGGAATATTTATCAACGATTTTTTATCACATATCATTACTAAAAAAGTGGCGATAAAATCCATATTTATTAGCAATAAAGTTTCATCCCTGATAAATATTCATTTTATCAGTGTTTTTTAGTGAAGATAAAGCCTAATCTTTATGAGCACAAAAAAATGCTAATAAAAACCTACCTTTATCAGCGCTTATTACTTAAGCATTTATAAATGATTTATAATTATAATTATAAATAAAAAAATTATATATATAAACTTAATAAATATATATAAATATAAATATAGTAAATATATTCCTTTTTAAATATATTTATTATAATTTTAAAATTATTTATTTGTAATTATAGAAATATTTTTGAAAAATAATATTTATATCTAATTTTAAGTGCATAGATATGCGTATATGTTAAAAATGAGTAAAATTAAATAAATTAAAAATAAATACACTTTAAAAATATAAAAAATGGATAAGTTTTGTGCGTGTGAATTTTATATAAAAATGCCTTAATTATGTATATGTGAAATCAATAGAATACACATTTGATCTATGTTAAATTGAAAAATCAAAAAACACATTCAATTATATATCCATTACACTATTCAATTAGTCAATATTTTTAATTCATATTATTTTTTTAATTATAAACCATCATTCACTAAATATATGACCATTTAATGTAAAACACATAAATATATTATGATATATAAATCATATTTATATGAATTAATATATATCTATATATTTAATACATACAATTTATTATAATTAATTATCATAATTATCTAATTAATAAATTTTTTAATATTTAATACTGTATAATAAATTTATTAATTTTTATCAATAATTATTTAATTAATAAATTTTAAAATATTTTTTTAATAAAATAATTTTTTATTTTTTATTTATTTAATTATTTCATTTTCTTTATTTGGAAATTTATCAGTGCTAAAAAGCACTGATAAAAATTATCTTTATTAGTACTAAAAATAAAGTGTTGATAAAAGGTACCCTTTATCAGCACTAATTAAAAAGCACTGATAATGGGTACCATTTATCATCGCAACAAAAAAAGTGATGATAAAGGTTCAATTTATCAGTGCTAAAAAAGTTCTAATAAAATGTTAAATTTATCAGTTCTTTATTTAGAACTAATAAAGATGCCATTTATCAACTCTTTTTTATAGCACCGATAAATACCAGTGCTGTTAAACACCAGTTTTTTAGTAGTGTGGACATTACTCTTAAATTCCATTTTATTACCACACATGTATTTTTTCTTTATTGATTCCTCTATATTGATATGGGTGTTGTCGATTCATTTTTTAATTGTTACTTCTATGATATTTATGATTTTTTTACATCTGTTACCAAGGGTATAGTCTCCCCATGTTTCTTCTTAGGCTATCACTACTATTTATAAACCTCTTTCATACTGAGAGATGCACACGAGGTCATGCGGAACCATGGCTCAAACCGAGTGATTTGGGATAGGGTGTTACAAAGTGGTATCAAAGAATGTTTTATTTTTTTTATGCTTTGGGACTTGGTATAATAGAGATATGATGGTTGAAACTTGGGTAAGGGAATTATTCTAGTGCCTAGCCAATAATAGTATAGTGGACCTCCAAGTTACCTGGGAAGTGGGATTATTATTTAGGTTTTTACTATTTCTATCGATTGATTATCATCTCAAGTGATGAACATGAGTTTTATGTTATAATTTATGGAATTTTTCCATTATAAGATTAGAAAATGTGGGTGAGTGCATGTATCATGGATAGTCATATAAGTTCACATGTCATACGCTTGTTTCCTACAATTAATGTAACCTAAAGATGTTATAAATTGTTATATCTGCAATTATGAATAACATCTAAGAACCACCATGAGTTTAATAATTTGATAATTTTGTGATATAATATACTAATTAATCATGTAAATTAAGAAATCCGGAGTTTTCTTTTAACATTTCAGAGATACCACCTCGGTGACATCCCATTGTGCCACCTAGGGAACCACTTTAGGATGTTCCTATTATGAAATCCATGAACCCAAACTCTTGGATGCATTTATTATAAATAACTTTCTTATATATCGAATTTTAAATGAACCTAAAGAGACCCAATTTTAATTATCAATAATTACAATGTCACCAAAAAATATTGTGTTATATACATTCAAAGGAGCCTTTAGGTTTATAGTTTTATAGAGTTAAGAAAAAATTTTAACTAACAAATCTAGTGTATTTTTCATCAATTGAACATTTTTTACACTATATAATAAACTATTTAATCCATAATAGGTCTTCAATATCTCCCATAAATTCTTCATACAATCTATTCTATTATACATATCACGTGTAAAAGATTTCTTCATAACTCGGGGAAATGAAAACTTAAGAAGGGTGAGATAAAATACTAAGTGTAAAACCCATGGTTTTAGGTAATTTACCTTTTTTATGTTATTTTAATTTATTTAATTCTTGGGTTGTGTTTTAAGAGTCTCTAGATAGTTTTGGATTGTTTTAGAATTATTTCTAGAGGTGCACGGGTTGAGCATGGTTAGTGGAAACTGTGTTACTTCTCTAGGAAATCCTGAAAGAGTCTCTGAGAATTATCATGCATGAATCATGGTTTCTCCAAAATATTATAATTACAAGAGAATTCATGAGATTTTAGACAATATTATAATCATGGTTGGTTCATTATTTTTTAAACAATGTAAACCAACTGTGCTAGATATGAGGATTTAGATAGTAGTTGCACACTTTTGGTGCATTATTTACTAAACCGTGTGGCAAAACTATGTAGATCCCTAGATGACATCCAATATCATGTGCATAATTGGTGTATGGTTTTTTTAAATGGTGAAATGTGTATTTAATGCCCTAAAAATTAGTGTTTAACTCAACTTTACACCCCAAAACTCTCATTTTTATCCTATTCTTTTAGGATCTCTAACTCCTATCCTATCTTAAGTATCCTTGGAAATTCCCTTTAACCTAGAAGGTGATTTTGACAAATTAATGTGCATTGGATCTTCGAAAGCATTGGTAACTCTCTATTTTCTCTCTTCCTCTTTATATATTCTCATCTCATCTTACCTATAACATTAAATAAAGATTTTAGTGATAAATATATGATGCATGATGTGTTTTGATTTGTTTTTTATTGGATCTATTGAAGGAAGTTTTTTTGATCCAAAATATTGAGGTTTCTTGGTGTTGTTATTTGTTTTTTTCACCCGATGAGAGGTAGACAACTTCTCTCTCTTCTCCACTTATTCTAAAACCTAAAGGTTTAGTCTTATAAAATGTTTTTCTTGGATTTGATAAGTAAATATTAGATGAATGGTTTTTTTAAAACTCCTTTGATTTATGTTTTTTTAAATTATGGTTTTGGGAACATGGGAAATTGAATGTCTTGTGGATAACCGCTTGATTTATAATTTTAAATTAATATTTTAAAATTATGGTTTTAGTTAAATTAAAGAAATTATGTTAATGATATTTTTAAAAGGGAATAAATTTTAATTATATAATGGTTTAATATGATAACTTTGAAGACATGGTGGAATGTGTTCATATTGCATTATACAAGGCCTTGTTGATACATATTTTGTGATTAGTGCCTGAGGGAACATGAGATTATCACCTTGTAATGAATTAGTAAATGACTAATCACCACTCATGATTATTGGTATTTTTATTCAGAATGAATGTGTGTGTGAGTGTGGAATATGGATAGGTATTCCAAGTGGAAATAAAGAATAGAAAAATTGATTTTTTTAAAATTATTTTATTTTAGTAAACAATTTTTTCATTCCTTTTTTGTTATAAATTATATTTATAAATTATAATCTAACATCTTCTTGTCCTAGTGGTGTGAGTTGGGAACTCTTGTGGATCACATACTAGGTTTTATATTTTCCCCCTTCTTGGGAACTTTGGTGTGTTTCTATATTTTATATACTGAGATATAAGCAAAGGAAAGGTGTCTTAGTTCTCTAGTGATGCATCAAGATGCAGTGGGAATGAGACTTGGAGTTGATGGTTGGATATTTACTGGGATAATTCTTGGGTTGATGCCACTTTGGTGTCTTTTAGTTCTATTTTCCTTGTTGTGTAATTATTATAATTTCATTATACTGTTTTCTACAATGATATTACATTCATCCTTTGTATTGTTTTGTATTACTTTACATGCAGCTTATAACATTGTTTATTTTTGTTTCATCTTCTATAGGTTATTTCAATCTTAGCGAAAATCGACACCAACAATCTTGTATTCCCTTGGAAATTGTTTCCGTCCTTTGGTGTCTTGGGGATATCACCTAAGATTAGTGACACCTTGACCTCTTCCCAGGCCAATGGGTGAGTGGAGGGATGTAACAAATGGTTTTAGAGCTATGTTAGTCTATTATTCTAGGATGGTGGAAATGAGATAGGAATGTTATAACTTTAAATATATAGAATAAATAGGCATAACTAACTTATTTATTCTGAACTTCCAGTTAACAAGGAATTCCAGGTATAATTTTTTTAATACACTTCTAGGTGTGTTTTCATCTCATTATCATGAGTTTTTTCCATGAGTGTTTCATATCATGCATTAGTGGTAAGACTTCCCACTATGACTGAATTTATAATATTATGTTTTATTATTTCTAGAAATGATTAAAATGGTTTTTTATTATAATATTTTTTTTTAATAATTTATATATTCTAAGACTTTGGTTTCTATTTAGTGATGAATAAGTGGTGTATTATCTATCTATAGAGAAATTGAACCAGTTAGATGTCGCAGAAACATGAAATTGAAATCTATGGAAAACGTGGTTGCACATGACCCACAAGTGAACCAACAACTTGTTCAAAGCATTGTTCAATATTTTTAAGATGTTTAAAAAGTAAATAAAAATGAAAAATCTTGATATGTGGATCATTATATACTGTTTCAAAAACAAAATCCACCAATATTTTTGAGGGGATTCAAAACTTGAAAATGCATAATTTTATATCAATAGAATAAACAAAAAATTTGATTTCTTTGGAAAACCGACTAGTATTAAGATGAATTTAGCAGTCTATATACTAGAGGATCTTGCATTCTAATTGTGGGATTCAACTATCCAAACTAAATTTTATTAAGGCCTTATGTGGGAGGACTTTAAAGATTTTTTCAATAAAAAATTTTATCCTCACAAAACAAATATATAAATAATGATATATTTCTTTAGTTTAGAGGAATATAATCTATCAATTATGTATTATTACACTAAGTTTAGAAACTTAGTTCATTTTTCTCCTCAATTATCAACTACTACATCCCTAAAGGCATGTATCTTTGAGTTAGGACTATGACCAAAAATTTATTATATGATAGTTTTCTTCTATATTACTGATTATATGAATATATAGAATATATAAATGGTGTTGGAAAGTGATATCACTAGAAATACTATTGGTAACTCTAATACTGTAACCAAGAATAAGAGTGATACCTACTTCCATGGTGGTGGATCATCTTAGAATTAGACAATGAGATCAGTTAAATTTTCTCCAAAACCCAATACCAAGCCTAATAATTTCCTATTTGGTTAATTTGATCATATTGAGTGAGATTATACAACACTATCTATATCATATTACAACTATAATAATATGGGACATCTCTAATGTTTTTATTATAGAACTCCAAATCCAGTGGATAGAAGTACCTAACATGTGTCTCAAACTTCTTATGCTTCTATGGGGTGATATCATCAGAACACTTATAATATATAGAACTAAGTGTTCCAAAGTGATTCTAGGAACATAAAAAATTCTCAATAAATGTAAAGAAGTAAATAAAAAAGGTGATAAAGTAAGAAATTTTATGGTACTGAGCAGATGATCACGGAGGTTCAATGTATTCCTTCTATGATGTGAGGTACTATTCTCTTAAAATCTACTCTCATGCACGATATATTTGATTCTGGTGTATCCCACTCTTTTATTTCTTTCTATATCATGTAATCATATGGTATTTCCTTTTGAAATGATGCCTCATGTCTTGAAACATCACACCTATCGACTAATGAGAATGTCAATCCTTTAAGTGTGTGGTGTGTTCTATGACTATAGAAAATGATGATTTTTTTCAAACTTATTTTTCTTGAGTTTTATATATTTGACCTGAGTTTGGGAATGGATGGGTTAACATCCTTCAAGTACTACATCGATTGTTATGTACAGAAGGTTAGTTTCACATATTCAGATGGTGTTGAGAATCTATTTAAAGGAGATTAAGATATGAATACAAGTATAGAAGGACCTTTGGTACTGGCAGTTCAGATTATATCTTACCATTTGGTAGTAGTTACTTTTGAAAATATTGATGTAATCAAACAAATAGATTTTTCAATCATCATGGATCAATTTACTGATGTATTTCTGGATACTTTCTCTAGTCTTCCACCTGAAATAGAGGTGGAATTTATGATTGATACCTTACTAGGGACCAGTACTATTTTACTTCCATACTATAGGATTAGACCAATAGAATTTAGGTAATTGAAGGTTTATCTTGAAGATTTGGAAAGTAAGGGATTCATTCAACCTAGTATTACTCCATTGAAAGAACTGATTATTTTTGTAAAGAAAGTGGAGGAAAATATTTTCCTTTGTGTAAATTATCATAAGTTAAATCTGATTATGATAAATAATAAATATCTAATTACATGAATTGATGATTTTTTTGATCAATTGGGGTGACCCAAACAGTTCTCTAAGATGGATTTATGATCAAGGTATCAGAAAATTAGAGTTTGGTAGGAGGATATTACAAAGAAAACTTTGAAAATTCATTATGGTTATTATGAATATGTGGTTATTCCCTTTGGTATTATGAATTCACCAATGTTTTTTTATGGAATTGATGAATCAGAACTTTTAAAGTAATCTTGAATCATTTTTTTTGGTATTTGTTAATGATATTCTGGTGTATTCTAGTACTCATACCAATCATGAACAACACTTGGGCATAGTGTTGGGTATCTTTCAAGATAATGTGCTTTATGATAAGATTTAAAAGTTTAATTTATGAATACAAGTTGTATGTTTTCTTGTCCATATAATTTATGAAATATAAGTTTTAATAGATCCTGAAAAGGTGGAAACTATTATCTCTTAGAAACCAAAAAATATTGTCTTTGAGATACACAGTTTCCTTGACTTAGTTGGGTATTAGTGATGATTTGTTCCTAATTTTTCATTACTTGCCTCTCCAATGATAGCTTTGAAAAGGAAAGGGGTTCCTTTCCAATGGAGTGGTGAGTGCTATAAATATATTGAAGATCTTAATGTTTGGCTTATATCATCATCTATCTATACATTCCTATAATCTGGATGATGTTATGTGGTCTATTTTGATGCATCTAAATTTGGTTTGGGATATGTTCTCATGTAGGGAGATCATGTTATGTCTTAGGGATCATGATAGTTAGTGTTGAATGAGAAGATTCACCTAACACATTATTTGGAATTAGCTATTTTAGTGTATTCATTGAGAAAATAGATTCATTATATTTTTGGTGAGAAGTTCATAGTGTTCACCGATAATAAAATATTGAAACAAATATTTTCACAGAAATATTTGAATCTAAGGAAATTAAGGAAAACCCTAGATGAGGCAACATCCCTTATGGTCAGAGGTGATGGACGATCTGCCTGACCCCTCTTTCTCCCTGCAAATGCCTTCTCTCCATTCACAAATCTAACGCCCCTCCTTGATTTTCCCCTTATTTGTCTTTTCCCAAAATTCCCCACACTCCACCAAGGGTCTCCTTTGCTTATGATCTCTCTAAAGGAGTTCACAAAGGCATCATATCTGCATGGGTTATCCCTGGTTTCTCCTTTCATTTGTCGATGACCTTCGCTTTATAGATTTGATAGATTTGTTTATGGAATATGGCCCCTAAAGGAATGAATCATAGTTGGTCTTTTGGATGCACGTCATTTTATATTGTGCTTTTCTTGTGATGAACATATTTATATAACATGGTCTAAATAGGGTCGGTCTTATGATGGTTTCCATTTTTACCTTCTAATATGGAGATTTGAGTTTCATTGTAAGCATGATCATCCATTGGCAGAAATTTGGGTAAGTTTCCTAGGCCTTCCTCTTCCTTTCCAAAACCCTTCTATCCTCAGAGTGTTAGTTAATCTCATCAGGATATTCCTATCCTT
Source organism: Viscum album (assembly GCA_963277665.1). Lineage (NCBI taxonomy): Eukaryota > Viridiplantae > Streptophyta > Magnoliopsida > Santalales > Viscaceae > Viscum > Viscum album. The sequence continues at coordinate 564,306,225 of OY728120.1, read as the reverse complement.
TGACAAGTGTTTGAGATCACTATTCCATCAAATTGGTCCCCGTATATGTGAGGAAGTGGATATATCAAAACCTCCAGATGAAGCTGTTTGGATTAAGATAAGTGATGAATTTCATTAACTTCAATATGTGGTTTTTGAGAACTGGTTCAACTTCTATTTATCTTATCGTTGTCTTGGACATCTATATATGGACTACCACGTGTCTCTTAGCTTGATCTAGAATGTGATGTATTCTAGAGTTATACCGGTTCAAACTATCTATGCTGAACCTCCTCGGTTGGAGGAACGATCATTGTCTACAGTTGTTCAATCTTTCCCCACTGGACTAGTGGAGCAAGTGGTGGATCAAATGGTTGACATCTATAATGAGGCTAGTATAGAGTGCTTGAATCCCCCACAAAAGTGTTCAATTTCGGTGTCTGCTGCACCAAAGGTGACTAAAATATTTGTAAGACTGAATCGATATTTAAGAATCACCATTTCACCATCACAGGTCTAGGGATCACTTGGCCAGACCCTTTCAAGGTATTATCCCTCCTTTTGGGAAGTGGTGAAGGTTGGGGGTGAGAGTAGAAGGATTGAGTCCAGCCAATATTCTCTGTCACAGGTTCTGTCTAATCAGATTCAAGATTCTCCACTGCAAAGGTCTCCTAGCCAGCAAGTTTCACTATCTTCCATATAACTTTAAAATCATTTCAATTCTCTGAATAGGGATGATAAGGAGAACAATGATCCTGAAGGTTGCAAAACAGTTATCCCAAAATGGAAAAAGAAGCATAATGGTTCAAGGCCTCTTGGGGATTCTGAATTGAGTGACCAATATTTAGACTTGCAACAAGGGTCTGTGAGTGGCAGGTCTGAATCAAGGAATGGAAAGAGGGGAATTCTTATCCATCCAACGGCCTAAAGGCCTTCAAGTTTTTATTATTATTACAAGATAAAACCCCATTTTAAGGGATGAAGGGGGTGAAATGAAGACTTCACAGACACAGGACAAATCACACTCAAAGGGTAGAGATAATAAAACCATAATAACAACATGAGACTACTTCTCCCTAGAATTTGATCACGATGAAGCTCTCCACCATTGTAAGGTTATTCGAAAAACAAATGTCCTGTGTCGAATCACATGCCCGATTCGATGGATGACATCATACCCTCTCAAACAACCAAATCCAAAAAACTCTACAAAGAAAAATATACAGCTCTGGATCCTCCTCTGAAGCAAGTTCTATGAATTCAAGTCCAGTTCCATAGATTTCCTGCCTTCGAAAACAAACCATAAAAGCAAACAAATTCCGCCATTCAATCAAAACCAACAGGAATTTCATATACCATTCACCAAGAAGCCTTCACGAGTAGCATCACCTCCACCGAACAACAATGCAACACAAACACAGCAAAAAAACACCAAATTCATGACCATTGAAAATCACCAAACATCAAACCTTCAAGGAGCTGCCAAACACTGGAATAAAAGAGATCCCTCCCCTCCGGACCACTCAAGCGACGATGGAGAGCCACACTAGAAGACCATGCCGAAGCCATTATAGATTGCGCCATCACAAATCATAGAAGGTCGGAGACAACCCGATCCACACTGAAACCACACCGAGGCTGTCAATCCATGCCAAAGCCACCGAGGCACACTGGAGACCACCAGATCCATTCCTCCATGCCGAGGCCATCGATTCATTAGAGGTCGTCAACACTGGATAAACTGTAGACACTCCACCACACCGAGGACAATGAACCATGCTAAAGCCTCCATGCCACACCAGATTCATGCCGTTGAGACACACCGGAGATCCAAGCCACACCACCTCCAAAACAAGATCCGGGAGATGCCAACACCGAGTCATCGAGATTTGCCAGAGGAGGGAAGAAAAACGGTTCCTGAGAAGAAACCCTAAAAGCGAAGTGGCGTAGTGACCTGCCACTCATAGGCTGTTCATCGGGGGAATCCTTATATTTGGTAATTTTCTTGTTAAGGGAAATAAACCAAATACTCTCAAGGACTACTCCAAATTTCCAAAAACTGTGATAATAAGATCCACAGTTAAAGAAAAAAACACTGAAAATGAGACAAGGCTATCTGAAGCCTTATGGGATAACATAGAGGTCAGACCAGGGGAGTCTTCTTTTCCGAATGATTTGGAACTGGTTTTCATCATGGTGTGAAAACTTTTCCTAATAAGATAAGCGAAAATACTGCATATGGAGTTGAGGTGTAGGAGATTGAAACATGAAAGGAGGAATGGTAGTTTCTTGAGGGGAGGGGGGATTGCTTGGAACTTCCCAAGGAAGGAATAAAAGGGATTCCTAGTGATGGTATGGACTCCATAGCTATCACAGATATCATGCAGTAAGATGGAGAGGATAAGGTCATGGAATCTTTATTGGAATTTCCTATACAATTGGAGGAAGATATGTTGGATAATGTTTTAATCATTTATGATTCTAAATTGGATGTATAAAGAATGAATGAAAGACTAATTCAAGAGGACACAACCAAGGATAAAAGTGAGTGTATTGATAATAAACACTTAATCTTGACTAAAGGATTCAAAAATAAGAAGATATCAGTGGAGGATTTTTTTTACATGCGTGGGAAAAGCTAGCCTCTCAATTAAAATCTATTATCATTGACGACCCAGACACAAAGGTATCAGCTCTGTCTTGGAAATTATATAATGGGATTGCATATAATAGGTTTTAGATGGTTTTTAATAATTATGATACTTGATATAGTGTCTGATGTTATGGTTGGACTTAAAGGTTTCACACTTTTTCCATAAAACTGTCTTTTAATAAAATATATATATTATATGGTGATAAGGAAATTAATATAGATTAAATACCATAATATGTTTGAATTTATATTTATGTATACACTTGGTAAAGGGAACTTTGTGGTTGATACATTTATTAGGATATCATATAGCTATTTTACTAAAAAAATATTTAGATTAGTGGCATCTGATAATGGTCACAGTTGATATGCATCTGGATTGTGCTAAGAAAGGTGATGTTGTAGTTTTATTTTCATTTTATTTTGTTCATGATCTAATTGATAAGTTAAAATATTCTTAGACATATGATCCTAAATCTCCAACCATGTGTTTAAAACTCAATTCTAGGAAGTCCATTGAGGGATGAAAACTAAATGAGATATCTATGTTGTGTTTTAGATTTTTCATTATGGTCCCTCCAATTTCTCAAGACCAACCCATTTTTTCCCACCACCACTTGATATGGTCTATTCATCCTGGAATTCAAAATATGTATAAAGTGATGAGAGAATAGTTTTTGTAGGCTGGATTGAATAGTAAAGTGAAAAAATATGTCTCTAGATTCCTCATATGTTATAAGGTTAAGTCATATCACAAAAAACCAGTTTTTATGTTGCAATATTTACTTAACATGATTCCATATGAGTGATTATGGATTAACTCACAAAGTTGGCCCACTTTATCCCAATTCATGAATCCAATATGGTGGAACACTTCTTAAAACTGTAAATTTGAGAAGTTATAATGTTTCAATATATATCGGTTTCGATTGTGGCTTACCAAGACCCCTAGTTTACAATATTGATATTGGAAATAATTACAGTAAGCCCTTGGATCCTCGTTGACTATGATCAAAATCTATCATCCTCAAATGGATGGAAAACCTAAATGGATGACCTAAAAATTAGAAGATATTCTTAGGGATTATGTTATATATTTTAGAGGCTCTTTAGAGGATCATATATCATTAGTAGAATTACCATATAATAATATATATCAGTCCTTGATACATATGGATCCTTTTAAAGAATTATAAGATATTCCTTGTCATTCTACACTTTTTTGGGTGGAAACGGGTGAGATTTCACTTCTATACATATCCTTATGAATGATACAATGTATAATATTTATATTATCACAAGAATAATGGTGATGAATCAGAGTCATAAGAAATCATATGCAGATCAACATCATTGATCATTATTGTTTAATATGGGTGATAATGTTTTCTTGTGAGTCTATCTAAGGATAGGGAATCATTGTTTGGGTAATCAAGGAAAATTATATCATCAATACATTATACCTTTTTAGGTAATATAACAAATTGGTGATGTGTATTATCAGTTATATTTATCACCAAGATTCATCTCTATGCACAACATATTTCATGTATCTCAATTGAAGAAGTATCATCCTGATCCTAACTATGTTATTTTATAGGGATATGTTGATCTAGAGACTGATACTTTATTGAATCACATGTTGATATATAATTTTGATATATAGGAGAAAATATTTCATAGAAATAGTATTGGTTTGGTTTGTGTTTTATGGTAGCATATCCATATTTAGGAAGAGTCATTAGAATGTGAGAAGGAAGTTCTGCATCAATGACACATGATCTTCCAAAGATATGGTAGTATCCAAAATTTTGAGGATGGAATAACCAATGATGGGGAGAATAAAACACCCTCCATTTTAACCACTTTACCATTTTTTATATATTTTTAAATTTATATAATACTTTTATTTAGTTTTGGGAGTTTTCTGATATTTTTAAGTGTTTTTAAAGTGATTATGTAGGAGAATAGTTTGAGAAGGGTTAGGGAAACTATGAAAATTATCTAGTAAATATTGCAAGAGGCTCTAGGAAGGTTCACAGTTAGAGAATATTTTTTTAAAATTGTGTATATTCTAGGATAAACCATGTGATTTCAAATAGTGGGAGAAGTATGGTAGGTGCATAGTTTTTCAAACTATGAAAACAAACTATGCATGATGGGAGGATTTGGATAGTATCAGAGCATAGTTATTGAATAGGTTATTAAAACACATGGCAAAACCATATTGGTCATTAGATAATATCTAGTAGAATGCACATGATTGGTATATAGTTTGTTAAACCACATATCTTAACCATGTGATGTGTTTTTAGTGCTCTAAAAATTAGAGTTTGACTCCGTTTTACACCCCAAAAAGTCTCAATTTTCTCATATTTTCCATTTTATTGAACTCTTATTCTCTCCTAAGAATCTATAGAAATTCCCTTTGATCATAAAGGTTATTTTAACAAGTCAAAGTGTGTTTAATCTCTAGAATTATCAATAAGTATCCATTTTCTCTCTTCCTCTTTAGATATTCCCATATCCTCTCACCTAGAATATTAGATCTAATTCGTTACGGATATATCTAATATCCATGATGAGTTTTGATGAGATTTTGATTAGATATATTGAAGTAATGGTGTTGCGTGTAATTCCCTGACCCAAAAAGCTTGGAGTTGGTGTATTAATTTAATATATTGACATGATTACAAGGAATAAAATCCCAAAAGTCCGAGTAGTTTATTAGTTTTGGAAAACCAGATATATACATAATTTCAACATTACAACTTTAAATGAAATACAAATATAAGTTTTATTGAGAACATCAAAAAACATAATACTATACCTACATGTCATTGATAATAAACCTCTTCATGTCCTGAGAAAGTGAAACACAAGAAATGGGTGATATCAGATGCTTAGTAATGGTAAGAAATACATTAGAAGATATCATAAACATAAACATTATGCATGGTGAATAACTAAAAACACATGCCTTTAAAAATAAACTTGAACACAATATGGAAGGAATACGAGCTGAGTAAATATTTCCATGATAAAAAATAACCATGGGTTTTCTACTTGTTGAAAAACCAAGTGAACTTTCATTTACTAGTTTTATAATGAGAGAATTCATAATGCAGGACATCATAACCATATCGTCAAGGCCCTGTTCCAAGACCACAAATATCAATTTTTTCAAGGCCTCATCCCAAGACCATAGTTTGTCTCATGAGACCTACTGATGCACCAAGGGGATATAGAGGGCCCCACCCAACACTTACTAAGTCCAATAAATTTCTATTATGAATAGGGATAAATATAAACAACATACACATTCATATTGAAACTAACATATGAAATGTAAATAACTTTCCCCAATCATTAATCATAAACACTAACCATTTAGAGTAATATGGTGAATAGTTTCAAGATAACACATCCACAATCAAAATAATCATAAACCATTCAATAAAACATGGTGTATGAAATTATAGGAGATAAACCTCAATTAAGTATAAGATTCAACAAAAGATGTTGACATAGATGAATATAATTTTAAATGAAACCATTGAAAAATCCTTGAGGAAATAATCCTTAAACATTCTAAAGTATCCCATACCACCTTGAAACATTCAAATAATAATCAATAAAAATATCATGAAAATAATGATACTCTTTATATGATATACCAAAGGTAACTACATATACCAAAAGTAATAAATAAGTGGTGAACAATGCATAGATCTCATAAAATTTAAAGTGATATGAGAAAAATCCTTTTTTACTTTGGAAAGAAGAGTTCTTTTGGAAAATCATTTATATTTGTCATAAAATCAGATTGTAAACATGCATATCCCATAAAATAAAATATAAGTTCAGTGAAATTGTATTTGAGTCTTAAATAAATTCTTATTGAGGTGAAATAATTTAAAAAGTATTTTTAAAGAAGCTTTAGAAATAAAACATTTTAGTGCTGTTTAATGAAGATTTTAAAGGATTTTAAAGTGCAAAGGCATGTTTGCTTTCATAAAACCAGAAATGAACCAAAATATATTTTTTGTGTTAAATTTTTTAATTTTAGATATAAAAATATTTCTTAAAACAGACTATAGAGTGAACTTCAAAATTGGTAAGAATTCGAAAAGTTCCTTGAATCGAGCTTACATTTCGGAACAATTTTTAAAAGATTATTTTAAAACATGTAAATCCCAATAAAAAAAGAAGGATTATGATTGGTAGACATATATATAACATTCAAACAGAATTTATGAAGATTAAATAGTAATAAATAATAATTTAATTGAGGCGAGTAGAGAATAAGAGCAACCCAAATGAAAATGGAGGTTTGGGTAGAAAATAATTAAAACTTTATAATCAATTGAATTATATGAACCAAAATTAATTATCACAAAATTATAAATTTAATATCATGAAAATAAAGATATTCATGATATAAAACATCAATGGTAAATATACATACACCATAAACAAGTAGTAGTAGTGAATATAGAATATCTCACAAAAATGGAAGTGAGATGAATAAACCCTTACCTTAAGTCTGATGGTGTTCTTCACTTGATCTTAGTGTCCTGGACAACCAAATAAAATTCATTAATTACAATTTAAATAACCACTTATTTATTTAATTTATTTATTATATCCTTATTAAGTTCATTCATGTCCTTCTTGATGGGTTTAAGAGGTTCAATTTTATTGTTTGGGAGCGTTTTCTTCCTTGGTATTCATGACCGATTTACTTATATATATATATATATATGTAAGAATAAACATGTAATATGAGAATAGTTGTATAGAATAGAAGTTTTATTTTATTTTTTAACATCCAGAACATTACATGTTTATAAAATTCATTTGGTTATTGGTAGTGAAGATGAATCATTATATAAAACTTTAATGATAATTGTTTGGGTTAATTGGTGGTTTTTTATCACAACGAACTCATTTTAGTTTATAAATTAATATGATGTCTGAAAAAAGATTCCAGAACATTAGATAAGTTATAATAAATATATTGTAGTTTGTTTCAACCATAAAAAAGGTTTCATGATCAGAATTGAATATGGTAATAGAAATTGAAAACCCGTCGTCCTTGAATGTGATAAATTAACACATCTCGAATGGTGTTTTCATTTCTAGTATAAAATAAGGGGGAAGGCGATATGATGATGAATTATTAAATTATCACAAAAAAATTCTAGTAAATTTATGGCACTGGAGTTATCATAACATTTGGATGAAATGAGGTGAGGAAAGAAAAAAGAAAATAAAGGAACTTGAAATAAAATAAAATTTAAGAAATCCATTTCGAAAATTCGACAGCCTAACGACGTCACTTAAAAATTCATAAAATATTTTGATGAGAGAAAAGGGGTACATTATAATTATTACATTATATGGAAAGTAAGGGGGATATATAATGACATATAACAACAAAATATCATTGAAAATAAAATATAATAACATAAAAACAGTGCTTGAAAAAGAGAGATATTTTGAGACGAAAATGTTGCAGCATAACGACTATGAAACATGGTTTTATAATACATTAAAAAGATAGGGTACATGGTCACACATTAATAAAAGAATCATAATATAGTATAGGGACATAATAAAATGGAAGTAAGAACATGGTATGTAAACTTGAAATAAATACCACATAAAATAGAACACGAATAGAAAAGAGAAGTTGAGAATTTCTTTACCTTATAGAGTAACTCCTAAAACATGAAGGTTGGGACCTTAGGGGATTGGGAAAACCCTGGGAGGAATATTTGGGAGGTAAAACCACCGGATATTAGAGTATGAAGGATTTTAATGAAATAAAATGCAGTAATGAGTGTGTATTTATAGTAAAAGAGAGAGAGTTTTTATTATTAATTTCAAAGGACACCTCATTAGTGGTTTTTGAAAAACCATGGGATTTCCCATGGTATTTTCCTATTTTATTAGCCACTTGGGACACCTAATATCATATTTTAATGTAAAAAAGTTGAACATAATTTTATATGAATTATTACATCACTATGATTTCATTAAACATACCGAAAACTCAAAAATGTATTTTTACTATTCACAAAAATTCAAGTATTTTAGAAAAATCCAACAAATTCACCCCAACCATTTTTTGAAATTTAGAATTAAAAAATGAAATAAGTTTTTTTAAAATAATTTTCTAACTATTTTTTATTTAATTTTTAAATAAAATCACAACTTATTCCAAAAAAACAACTTTAAAACTATAACTCATTTTATAACACCTTGAAAACATAATCAAGGTATCATAAAATTCTATTATAACCATAAGACAATAAAATAACAATTTATGATTACATTTCATGAAAATAAATTTCCATTTTTTTTATTAAATAAATCATAAAATAGTAATTAAAATATTTATGACTTACAAAAATACCAATACTTATACTATGATCATTTCATCACTTATAAGATGTCTAAATTATATTTATAAATTCATGGGTTAAGTTTATATTTTTTGGATGATTTACTATTAATTACTATTCATAAGAGTAATAGTAATATTCATAAGGTTATGTTACTATTCTTAAGGGTATGTTACTATTCACAAAAACATAAGTTTGTCTTAACAGACTCTAAATATCTTACTAAACACAATTGTGTATGTTAGTTTTTTGAAATTCAAATCATAGAGGTGAAAAAATTATTTTTACTGGCTAGGTTATAACAAAGTGATATTTTTTAGAGACTCAGTGTTTCATGAATTCTGTGTTAAATCTATTTGTAAATTCTTTGGGTGTTACATTATTTCCCCCTCAACAGAATTTATTCCTTGCAATTTGAAACTGCACTTCGAAAGTTAATGGCCGATGCTTGAAAATTACCTTTATAGGAAAACCACATCAGAAATAGGGTTAATAAAATATCCTCCTAAAAAGGTGTTAAGAGAAATGAGGAGGTCACCCCAAAAATTATTCTTTCAAATGGGGTGACATTAGTTGGAAGTAAAAACCTGGAAATGGAAGAAAAATCTAACTATGAAGTTCTGATGGAACCTAATAGAGAACATGTTCAGATGGAAGTTTATTACTACAAAACTATAAACTACTGTAAAAAAAGTTCATCGATATTATCCAAGATTATGATAATAGGACTAAAATTTATTTAATATTATTTTCCTTCATTTGAGGAATTATTCCACTCTATAAGAGTATAAATATACATTTCTATTTACAAACTCATCCTTTGATTGCACCTTGAAATATCTATAATTTAACACTTAGCACAGGTTACACCATATGGTGAAGTAATACATTAACCTCTAAAAGATCATACAACGATCAACTTAAACCATTTCATAAATGTTTAAACATTACAAAATATAATGATTCAACACTTTAGAACAAAGGCTTTTTAATTTCTAAGATGAAATTATCATTAACCCTTAATCAAAATGAAGAAGCTCTAAAATTTTCACATTCCAAAAATGTGAATAACTTCTTCATGTATCCTCTTAAAATATGGTAATAACTTGAATTAATGTAAGAACTATATTAGAAAGATGAATTCTTCCATATTACTTAAGTAATATATATGTTATTGGATATATTCCATAAAAATACAAAAGTGTTGTAAACTCCATCGATGATAGCATAAACCCCTTATCGACAAGTCAATAATCAGTTCCAAGGTAGTTGGTACTTATCCAAATCAATAATTTATTCATCATTATCTCAATATCATATATATATATATATTAAGGGTTGTCTTTCCCTCAATCATGTGTTTTCTAAAAAAGTTTAAATTTCTACTAAATCACTTTTCTTTTTTACAATTCATCATATAAGCTCAAATCCTTAATGAAATAGTACTGCAGTACAATCCTTATATATCTCATAATTCTTATAAAAATAATATCATAACATAGTTCTTGAAACCAAAAACACAAATAAATTATTTATTCTACTTTAACCATATTAACATCATAATATTGACCATGACCCCTTTACTTTTTCAGAGCTATATTTCCACGATGCTTGGGACATTCATTTGCATAGTTCTCTATATCTTTACATTTGAAGCATTGAATATATGAAAATTATTTCATTCTCTTGAAATTATGAGCATGGTGGCCTTTTTCTCCACACTTGAAGCAAAATATTTTTCCTCTTAAGCATATTCCAAGTTGTTTCCTTCAATAATTATCACATGTGGGAAAATAATTCTTCCCCTTCTTCCCTTTATCCATATTTTTCTCTACCATCCTCTTCCTCTTTTACTTCCCTTCAAATCCATAGGACTTAGAGAATTCTTTATATACCATGTTAACACATGACACTATTTACTCATATTATAAGGACACATATGAGAATATCTTCCTTTGAAACAACGGTTTAAGACCATGATAGATATGATCATTATTACTATTTGTATCACGTACATTTGTGATGATCTCATTCCATCCACTAGGAACCATTTCTAAATAATGGCATACACCAGATTAGATTATGAATCATAATGTATAATCTAAACTTATAAAAATACATAGAATAAATTGAAATCCTATCCATAACTAATATCATAATCATAAACATGGTTTCTTTGAGGAAAAAATGATATTTAATTCCTTCATAATGGTTTGTAAGGAAAATGTGAATTATCCTAAGAATATCCCCCATGAGTGTCAAACCAGATGTGCAGTAAGGCCCGTTGTTGTGTACCATGATACCCTAGGTCAAGCCAGAAACTCATTATCAGAGTTGTTACTCCTAGGTACATCTATTATAGAACCACATCCAGTTATAGTATCCAGACATGGATGTATTTTATAGAAATATTCACATAATATATTCCTAACCAAAATTCCAAGACATTATTGTATGTTTATTCTAAAAGTCTATCTTAGGGTTTTGTTCCCTAATCTACATTTTCTAAATCTAGTTTCCAAGTTTTCTATTAAAATTCCTCTAATACCAACTATACTGCCCCAACCCCAAAATCCCAGAGCTTGTTCATTATTTTAATACATTGATATGATTACAAGTAATCAAATATTTAATGACCTAGTAGTTTACTAGTTTTGGAAAACCAGACACATACATTAGTTCAACATTACAACTTGAAAAGAAATAAAACATATAAGTTTTATTGGGAACATCCACGAATCTAAGTTTATCCTTACGGGTTATTCATAATAAATCTCTTCATGTCCTGAGAAAATGAAAAATTAGAAAGGGGTGAGATTAGATGCTCATTAAGGGTAATAAATATGACATAAGATATCATAAATATAAAAATAAGGTATGGTAAATAACTAAAAACACATGCCTTTAAAAATAATGTTGAACATAATATGGCTGGAATATGAGTTGAGTAAATATTTCAATAATAAAACATAACCATGGGTATTCTACTAGTCAAAAAACCACATGAACTTTCATTTACTAGTTTCATAATGAGGTAATTCATAATTAGGGATGTCATAATCATACCATCAAGGCCTTATTCCAAGACCATAAATATCTATTATTCAAGGCCTCATGCCAAGACCATAGTTTGTATCACGAGACCTACTGATGTGCCAGGGGGCTATAGCAGGCCCCACCCGAAACTTAATAAGTCCAATTAATTCCACTTATGAATGGGGATAAACATAAAAAACATATACATTCATATTGAAACTAACATATGAAATGTAAATAACTTTCCCCAATCATTAATCATAAACACTAACCATTCAGAGTAATATGGTGAATGGTTTCAAGATAGCACATACACAGTCAAATTAATCATAAAACATTCAATAAAACATGTGGGATGATATTATATGAGATAAAACTCAATGAAGTACAAGATTAAACAAAGGAAGTTGATATAGATAAAGATACTTTCAAATTAAACCATTGAAAAATCCTTGAGGAAATAATCCTTAAACATTCCAAAGTTTCCTATACCACCTTGAAACATTCAAATCATAATCCCTTAGAATATAATGAGAATAAAAATAATCTTTATATGATATATAAAATGTCATTAAATACACCACAAGTAATAAATAAGTGGTGAACAATGCATATATCTCATAAAAGTTAAAGTGATATAAGAAAAATACTTTTTACTTTAGAAAGAAGAGTTATTTTGGAAAATCATTTGTATTTGTCATAAAATCATATTGTAAACATGTATATCCTAGAAAATAAGAGGAAAGTTCATTGAAATTATATTTTAGGTTTAAATAAATTCTTATTGAGGTGAAATCATTTAAAAAGTGTTTTTAAATAAGCTTTAGAAATAAAACATTTTAGTGCGGTTTAAGGAAGATATTAAAGGATTTTAAAGTGAAAAGGCATGTTTGCTTTCATAAAACCAGAAATGAACCAAAATAGATTTTTGGTGTTAAAATGTTTTATTTTAAAAATAAAATTATGTATTAAAAATATTATAGAGTGAACTTCAAAATAGGTAAGAATTTGAGAAGTTCCTTGAATCATGCTTGCATTTCAGAACAATTTTTGAAAAATTATTTTAAAACATGTAAATCCCCATAAAACAAAGAAAGAATATGATTGGTACACAAATATAGAACATTGACACCAAATTTATTAAGAGAACATATGAATAAATAATAATTTAATTGAGGTGAGTAATGAATAAGAGAAACTTGAATGAAAATGGAGGTTTAGGTAGAAAATACTTAAAACTTTGTAATCAATTGAATTATACGCCCCAAAAGTAATTATCATCAAATGATAAATTGAATAAAATGAAAATAAATAGATTCATGATATGAAACATGAATGGGTAGTATGCATACACCATACATAAGTATTAGTAGTGAATACATAATATCTCACAAAAATCTAAGTGAGATGAAGTAACCCTTACCTTAAGTCCGATTGTGTTCCTCAATTGATCTTAGTGTCTTGGATAACCAAATTAAATTCATTAATTAATATTTATAGAAAATATTATTTATGTAATTTATTTATTATATCCTTATTAAGTTAATCATTTCATTCTTGATGGGTTTAAGAGGTTCAATTTTTATTATTTGGGATCATTTTCTTCCTTGGTATTCATGACCGATTTACTTGTATATATATATATGTAAGGATAAAAATGTAATATGAGAATGGTTTTCCAGAATAGAAGTTGTATTTTATTTGTTAACATCCATAACATTACATGTTTATAAAATTAATTTGGTTATTGGGAGTGAATATGAATCATTATATAAAACTTTAATGATAATTGTTTGTGTTAATTGGCAGGTTTTGATCACAACAAACTCATTTTAATTTATAAATTAATATAATGTGTGAAAAAGATTCCAGAACAATAAATAAGTTATAATACATATATTATAGTCTGGTTAAACCATAAAAATGGTTTCATGACCATAATTTAATATTTTAATAGAAATTGAAAACCGATCGTCCTTGAATGTGATAAATTAACACATCTCAGATGGTGTTTTCATTTATAGTATAAAAGAACGGGGAAGGATAGATGATGATGAATTATTACATTATTACAATAAAATTACATTACATTTATGGTACTTTAGTTATCATAACATTTGGATGAAATGAGGCAAAGAAAGAAAAAAGAAAAGAAAGGAACTCGAAATAAAAGAAAAGTTGAGAAATCCATTATGAAAATTTGGCAGCCTAACAATTTCACTTAAAAATTCAAAAAATATTTTGATGAGATAAAAGGGGTAAATAATAATTATTAAATAATATTTAAAATAATTTGGATATGTAATGACATATCCCAACATAATACAATTTAAAATAAAACATAATAACATAAAAAGAGTGCTTTAAAAAAGAGAGAGATTTTGAGACGAAAATTCTGCAGTATAACGACTATGCAACATGGTTTTAGAAAACATTAAAAAGAGAGGGAAAAGGTTTCAATCATTAATAAAAGAATCATAATATAGTATAGGGACATGATAAAATGGAAATAATAACATGGTATGGAAGCTTGAAATACATACCACATAAAAGAGAACTTGAATGGAAAAGAGAAGTTGAGAATTCCCTTACCTTGTAGAGTAACTCCTAAAACTTGAAGGTTGGGAACTTGGGAGATTGAGGAAACCTTTTGAGGAATATTAGGGATCTAAAACTACAATTTATTCTAGTATTATGGATTTTTAATGAAAGAAAATGAAGGAATGAGTGGGTATTTATAGTAAAAGAGAGAGTTTTTTTATTAATTTCAAAGGACACCTCTTTAGCGGTTTTTACAAAACCATGGGATTTCCCCTGGAATTTTCCCACGGTATTGGATAATTGGGAAAAATAATATAATATTTCAATATATTAAAGTCTAAAATAATTTTATTTCAATTATTACATAATTATGATGTCATTAAACATACCAAAAACTCAAAACTATATTTTTACTATTCACAAAAATTCAAGTATTTTAGAAAAATACAAAAAATTCACCCCAACCATTTTTTGACATTTAGAATTAAAAAATGAAATCCATTTTTTGAAAATAATTTTATAATTATTTTAATTTTAATTTTTATGTAAAATCATAATTTGTTCCAAAAAAACAATTTTAAAACTATAACTCATTTTCTAACAACTTGAAGAATTAATCAAGGTCTTGTAATTTTTTTTATAACCATAAGAAAATAAAATAAGAATTTATGATTACATTTTATGAAAATACATTTTCATTTTGAATTATTAAATTAATCATAAAATTGTAATTAAAATATTTATGACTTACCGAAATACCAATACTTATACTATGATCATTTTGTCACTTATAAGATGTCTAAATTGTATTTATAAATTAATGGGTGAAGTTTATATTTTTTTGGATGATTTAATATTAATTACTATTCATAAGAGTAATAATACTATTCATAAGGGTATGCTACTATTCATATGGGTATGTTACTATTCACTAAAAATTAAGTTTGTCTTCTCAGACTCTAAATATCTTACTGAACACAACCATGGATTTCAGTTTTTTGAAATTCAAATCACAGAGGTGGAAACATTTTGTTTACTGGCTAGTTTATAACAAAGTGTTGTTTTTTAGAGACTCAGTGTTTCCTGAATTCTATATTAAATATATTTTTAAATTCTTGGGGTGTTACATTGCGAGCCCAGATCTAGTGGTTTCTTGGTGTCGTTCTTTAGTTTCATCATCTAGTGAGAGGTATGTGACTTCTCTCTCTTCTCAACTTATTCTATAACTTGAAGTCCTAGTCTTGTTAAATATTTTCTTAGATTTTATAAGGAACTATTTGAATAATGTATTTCATAAAACCCATTTTATTTATGGTTTTAAAATTTTAGTTTTAGGAAAATGGGAAATTTAATAGCTTTCAGATAATCCCTTGATTTATAATTTTAAATTATGAATCTAAAATTATGGTTTTGGTTGAATGAATGAAAAATGTTCGATAAAATGTTTAAAAGTGAAGAAATGTTTATTTTGGAATGATTTGATATGAGATCTTGGAATACATGGTGGCATGTGTTTATGTTTCATTTTACGTAGTCATGTTGATATAGACTTGGTGCTTAGTGCCAGGGGGTACATGTGATTATCACATAGTGATGAATTAGTGAAGGATAGATCACTGATCATGAGTATTGGGATTTTAACTCATCATGAATGTGTGGGTGATTGTGGAATGTGGATGGGTATACCAAGTGAAAATAAACAATGAAAAAATTGAGTTATTTCAATTTTTTTTTGAACTATTTTATTTTGGTAAACTATTTTTATTTTACTATTGTTCTTATAAACTATATTTATAAACTTTTCATAGTGGTGTGATTTGGGTAGTTTTTAAGATTAACTTCTATGTTTTATAATCACCCTCTGGATAGGAAATTTGGTGCATTTGGAGATGTTGTATATTGAGATATAGGTAAATGAAAAGTGTTTCACTTCTCTAGTGATGAATCATGATGCAATGGTCATGGCACATAGAGGTTGATGTTGGATCTTGGTCAGTATGGTTCTTGAGTTGATGCCACTTTGTTGTATATGAGTTCTATTTTCCTTGTTGTGTTGGTGTTTTACTTCCTTTATTCTATTTTCTACTCTGATATTACATTCTGGTTTTTAGTTCTTTTGTTTTACTTCATGTACATCATATAATTTTTTTATCTTTGTTTCATCTTCTTCAGGTTGTTCTAGTCTAATGGAAAATCACCTCCCAATGGTTTTTTATTCCCTTGGAACATGTTTCCAGACTTTGGTGCCCTAGGGACATCACCTAAGGTTAGAATTACATCCATATCTTACAAATCTAATGGGAAAGGGGTGGGATGTTATAGTAAGGGTAATACTAAGTGTTAATAATCAAATATAATAAATAAACATAATATGAGAATAAATAATATATAAGAAATTGATAACAAAATATAATGCCATAATCAAAATAAATCTAAAGATTAATATATACATGGATAATAATATAAATGAAAATATAATATGGATAACAATAACTAATTCCTTATTTTTAAAATTCATAATGTTAGAAAGCTAATTCCATTACCTAAACTAATAACTCATGATCTTAGATATCATGATCTTACTGTCAAGGCCTTATATCTTGGGAATATTTTGTTCTAGGTAGGCATACACCAAAAATACCCAAGTTAGTTTGTCTCATGATACCTATCAATGAGATAAGGGGATATTTAAATCTCCTCCTATCACTAAATAAATCCAATTAATTCATCATATCAACTAATAAATAAACTATATAGTACATAACCAACTTTCCTTAGTAATCAATAAATATTTGTATTGAAATAATGAGTATACAAGTTGTCCATATTTCCCCAATCAATAAATGGAATATCTTTCTATTTAATAATCCCTCAAACTAAATCTGTATAGAACTAGGGGTATATGTGTAAAGACCTGGAATTTCCATTGAATTTTTCTTTCTTAAATACATGGGAATTTTACGAGTCTATGAAAACTGACGACGCATGATTCCGAGGCCCGGTGTGCCCAAAATCAATTTCTGAAGTTTTGTTCGGGTACGTTCAGTAAACATACGAGTGAGTTTTTATAACTTTTGAACTGATGCTTGGAATTGAAATCTGAGGGAACCATTGAACTTGAAACACCGATATTCGCATAAGGAGACTTTCACCTCGACGTTAGATGGTCAGAATTATAAGATAAATTTTGGGTTTTTAATGAATGGATTTAATAAAAATAAAGTTGTAGCATTATTTTTATTAATGTTGGTTAAAGAATCCATGTGGAAGTTGGAGGTGGGAACCACCACACCTTAACCTCCCATGAGAGGTTATGGTGGTGGGGACCACCCAAACCTAACCTCCTCTTCATATTTAATGTGGTGGGGACCACCCAGGATTTAAACCCCCTTGAAACTCCCCATTAATGGGGAAACCCTCAAACTTCCATTAAGTGTAGGGGAACCTCTTCAACTCCCATAACACTTAATGTTACTTATCCTCCTTGTTAATTAATTGAGCCAACACTTTCAAATAATTAATTAATCCATTTGAATATTATGACAACAATTTAATAGGATATCATAATCTATTATTTTTGGTTTGGAATTTTTCAACTTGGTGGAACTTTGGAGAGAAGAGAGCTTGGGGAGAAAAGCTCTCACCAACGAAGAACGCTGGGGAGCGTCTTCGACTTCCTTCTTTGGAACCTCCATCGGCGTAGGACGTGTTCATATACAACGAATCAACATCCTTCTTCCCCGTGACTTCGTCAACGAACAATGAACAAAGGTTGGGGTTCAAGCTTTGTTAATTGTTGCACGTTATTCATTTTCCGTCAAGGATTTTTATTCGAAGCCGCATGATATCACCCTAATTCGGAGGGAGCGGGCCAAACGAACACGGACTGACTCCTCTGCCTTCTTTGTGTAATTTGATGCTAAACACGACATGAGTTTGGGACGAGATTTACTCATCAATAATGGTAGCGGATCGAAGGCGACGTCCCATGGAGTGCATGACTACTTCCGAAATGAGAATCGGGCCACCGAAACTCGTCCAGTGACCCATGAAAAGTTCGTTGGCAGATGAAATAGACAAACACCACCGCATGGATGGCGGTGGCGCAACTGTGCCACCAGAGGAGTAGCCAGCGGCCCGCTGGCCATGGTGGTGCAGCAGCGGCTGGTGCAAGCCCGACTGCGAAGAAAATCGGAGGCTTGAGCCGCCTGGTTTCCGGGGAAGGTGCGGCGCAACCGCGCCGCACAGTGGAACAAAAAGGGGGTCACGGCCTCTGGCCGCGGCAATGTAGCAGTGGCCGGCGCAAGGCCGGCTGCGAGAAGGACCGACAGCCCGAGCCGCCAAGTTGCTAGAGGAGGCATGGCACAATTGCGCCGCGCGGAAGGTGGTTGGTCGCTCTGCCAGCCGGGATCAGTGGTACCCCACCACGTGGGTCCCGCATGACGCGGACCGGCGCCAAGTGGCACCGGTTTTAGAACTCACCCGAACGGCTAAGTCGTTCAAGATTCCAGGGGGCGCGACCTCCCCCTAGATGCGGCTAGGGCGGACCCCATAGGCTGCCGCCGTGGGCCTCGCGTGGGCCGAGCCCAGCGCAGGCCGGACCTAGCGCGGGAAAGACACAGCGCGGGCCGGACCCAGCGCGGGCCGTACCCAGCGTGGGCCGGACCCAGCGCGGGCCGGACCCAGCGCGGGCCGGACCCAGCGCGGGCCGGACCCAGCGCGGTCCGGACCCAGCGCAAGCCAGGCCGCCCCCACGAGCCGGGCCGCCCATGCGGGATAGGCCGCTCCCGAGGACTGGGTCGGACCCCAGTCCGGATTCGGGTCGGGCCGGTTCGGTCCAACTGGGCCAGACCGAACCTGGTCCTCTTCGATCTATTTCCATTATTTTGCCCGTAACTTGAGCTACGGGCGTCCGATTAACAGACCGTCTGTGGTGAAGGAAACCTTGGAAGGAGGTGGTTATTTTGGAATACCCCACTTGAGGTTTGGACATAGTAGGGGTATGACTGGGTTGGATTGAACGTAAATCCAACCGGGCCCTCGGAATGAAAATACCAATAACTCTCAGACCGAGCATTCGATTGACGCATCGTCTATCGTGTTGGGTTTCTTTTGGAAAGACGAATCTTTTGGATACATCAACTTGGGACTTTGTGGAAGTTGATGTATCGACACTTGGCTTGAGGAGCGGACTCTCCCAGAATCATGCATGCTTTGTGCAGAACCCTGTGGCTGGCTGCGCTCTGACGACTGATCCAGGATCCTGTGTGGGTTCAACAGCACTGATGACTATTCCTAGATCGTGTGTGGGTTTGACAGATTTGAATACTGTTCCTGGATCCTGTGTGGGTTCGACAGCACTAACAACTATTCCTGGATCTTGTGTGGGTTCGATAGCTCTGACTACTATTCCTAGATCTTGTGTGTGTTCAACAGCACTGACGACTGTTCCTGGATCCTGTGTGGGTTCAAAAGTTCTAATATCTGTTCCTGGATCGTGTTTGGGTTCGATAGAATAAATGATTTAGTGGATACACTTAATCATCTCTAACACTCTACGTGAGTTGTATACCTGTGTGAGCTGAGTCAGTAACTTTTGTGTTTACTTCATGATTGAGATGGGTTACTTGATAACTTAGGTATATGTATGGGAATATACCTAAGTAATGGTTATTATTTGATTTCATACCTTGTGGTTTATCCTTTTTGGATTTTGAGAGACCTTGAGGGTCTCGGGGTCCCTACTAAGTTTCGTTATACTCACCCCTGCACAGGCTATGCCCACACCTCGTTGTGTTAGATGAAGACGATGGACAACACTGACCGAGGCTGAGTGTACTAGGACTGGATGGTACCTGGAGCTGGACCACACGACGTGACGGTACACGGAGGAGACAGATGGACGTGGAGTGCTCTGGAGGCTATCCATACCTACCCTTTAGGTAGGATTTCCTAGTGGATGATCCAGGGGCTGTTTTCCCTTTTTCTAGTACTTGTACTTTCCATTTCGTGTACTTTACAGTTGGGCTTGTATTTCTGGCCCCTTTTACTTTTCAGTACTCATTTGTAATATAATTTTACTTAGTTTTTTACTTCCATCATGTACTCTATTGTGTGCGTTTTTAGGTTATAATGGCAATGCCTTCCCAGTTTTAGGGATTTATGACTTTGGTGCTAGTTTCAAGCCCCTGGCCTATGGAAGGCGGGCTTGGGGTAGTCACGGTACGGGCCCCGGGGGACGGGTCATGACAAATTGGTATCCGAGGATTCGGTTCTACCGTAGAACTTAGGACTCTAATATTTTCTATGAAGCAATAGTGTTAAGGGTACTAAGTGTGGTTTTCAGTTCAGGAAGTCCAGTGTTGGTGCGGCGGCCGACGTATCCATACACCAGGACCCTGACTTCTGATTTCCGAATCAGTTCACGAAAGCACTAATTGCATGTGTGTTTTGAGGAGTTTTCTTGGTGATCTCTTTGAGTCAGCTCGGCAGGTATAACTTTTTTTTTGACCGTGGTGCACCTGTTTCTCTACAGGATGCCTCCACACAGACAACCAGCCAGGGTTCTAGGCTTTGTACGAGATGGCAACCCACCAAGTGACGAGGCCTCGATATAGGGCCCTATCACAGTGGAGGCACCAGTGGTACCACTACCCTTTGGGCCACCGATGCCACCAGCCCCAGCAGCAGAGAGTGCACACCACCTGAGCGCATTGCACGAGTTCCAGTACCAGAGGCCACCCAGGTATAAGGATGATATAGACCCGCAGGCTGCTGAGGATTGGCTAGAGGCTATGGTGAGAGTCTTTATACTGGTAGGGACACCAGAATACCTTATGGTGATCCTTTCCACGAGTCTCCTTCAGACACCAGCATGCAGATGGTGGAGCCTGATGCTCCAGGTGCATGATGATGCGACACTTTTCTGGGAAGACTTCGAGAGCCTGTTTCGGGTGGAGTTTGTCCCAGCCACCCTACGTGCAGTGCGGATACAGGAGCTACTTCATCTACAGTAGGGTAGCATGACGGTGACACAGTACTCATCGAGGTTCACCGACCTCTCACACTGCTCCACAAATATTGTGCGAGACCCATTCTTCAGGTCCCAGACCTTCGAGAAAGGTATTATGTGAGAGATCAGGTATTTGATGATCTCCCTCAGCATCCCGACGCAGGCGGGGGGATTGGAGAGAGCCCTGTTAGTGGAGATTTTCCTTGCTGAGGAGTCACCGGCAGTAAGACCCGCCACTAGGCGTCACGTAGTGGAGTCTTCTGCAGTAGGTAGCAGACAGATTTCACTGAGGTCCAAGTGGACCAGACCATCCGGTGGATGACCTCAGGACTCAGGTTTGGTTGTGTGAGGAAAACGAGGCATATCCAGTCATTCGAGGAACATGTAGTGTTTCACATGCGGTGGGCAGGGTCACATGGCTCGTGACTGTCCGACCCGCTGTTCGGATGATCAACAAATAGTTGAGGGACCTCCCAGGCAGAGGTAGAGGTTTGATCAAGGTGATCTGAAGGGCGTAGGCGGATGTGGCAGAGGAGTTGGTCGTGTAACTAGCAGTGGATGACGTTATGAGGTGTTACCACCACCACCACCAGGAGGTCCACCCCAACCACATGGAGCAGTTGGAAAGGCGAGAGCTTAGCTCTAGGCATTTGAGGCTTACAATCATAGAGATTCAGAGATGATTCAAGGTACGGTCTATGTCTACTCCACCTTAGCTACAGTTCTTATAGACACAGGTTACAATCACTCTTTCATTACCACTACCCTCATTCAGAGCTCAGATATTCCGATGGAGCCGTTGGCTCGATCCTTACGGCTAGAGACTCCTACGGGAGCAGATTCGATGATTACGCATTGGTGCCGGTAGTGTGATCTTACTCTAGGAGGTGAGAGATTCGGATGAGATCTCCTAGTAGAGGTGTTGAGGCCTTATAACGTCATCTTGGGTATGTACTGGTTATCTACAGTCCATGATCAGATCGACTGTATTAGGCACAAAGTGCGGTGTGTCCGCACGGATGGGACCAAGTTCACCTTCACTAGTGAGAAGGGAGCCTTTGTAGCGTAGGATGGACTTTCCCGGAGGAGAGTACAGGAGATCACTCATCAGTTGTCTAGACATACCCTCAGAGCAGTTGACATGGAGAGTCTGACTTATCCTATAGTGGTGGACCAGTACACGGATGTTTTTACTAATGATGTTCCAGGTCTACCTCCTCGCAGAGGGGTGAACTTTTACATTGAACAGTACCCCAGGACGACACCGATATTTAGACCAGTGTATCGGATGGCTCCTGTGGAGCTCCGTGAGCTACAGGTACAGCTAGAGGACTTGCAGGGGAAGGGATTCATCCAGCCTCATCCCCGATTTTGTTCGACAAGAAGACGGATGGGAGCATGAGGCTTTGTGTAGACTACCGTCGCCTGAATGAGGTGACTGTGAAGAAAAAGTACCCAATACCAAGGATTTATGACCTCTTTGATGAACTAAAGGGATCACAGTGGTTCTCCAAGATAGACCTCATGTTAGGATTTCACCATCTCAGAGTTCGAGATGAGGATGTGTAGAAGACGACCTTCAGGTGTCTCTACGACCACTATGAGTTCTTGGTTATGCCATTTGGCGTAACCAATGCCCCAGAAGTATTCATGGGAATCATGAATAGGATTTTACAGAAATACCTCAATCACTTTTTCATAGTCTTCATCGACGACATTCTGATCTACTCGACTACTGAGGAGGAGCATGCCTACCATTTGCAGGTAGTACTGGACACACTCTGAGAGCACCAACTTTATGGTAAGCTCTCTAAGTACTAGTTCTGGATCCAAGAGGTTCAATTTCTCAAACATGTCATCTCGAAGGCTGGAGTTGCAGTAGATCCAGCAAATATTGATGCATTACTTGCTTGGGATCCACCCTAGAGTGTGACAGAGGTACAAAGTTTTCTGGGTTTGGCTAGATACTATCAGAGGTTCGTTCCAGACTTCTCCAGAGTTGCGACACCACTATCATCCTTTAGAGGTCCTAGAGTGAAACTGGGATGGGATATCCATGGACTTCGTGATGGTTCTTCCACAAACATCCAGGGGTCATGACTCGATTTGGGTGATCATCAACCGACTCACCAAGTCGGCCCACTTCCTACCACTCAGAGAGCAGGGTTCTGTAGAGAGCTTGGGGCACCTCTACGTGTATGAGATTGTGTGGATACACGGAGTACCTTCTTCTATTTTCTCTGATCGTGACATACGATTTACTTCCCAGCTGTGGAAGGGGTTACAAGAAGATTTCAGGACGTAGCTTCATCTGAGCACCACCTTCCATCCTCAGACGGATAGTTAGATTGAGCGGACCATTTAGACCCTCAAGGACATGTTGCGTGCTTGTGTCCTCGACTTCGGTCACATCTGGGAGGATCACTTAACTTTGATGGAGTTTTCATAAAAAAAAAACTATCACTCCACCATTGGGATGACACATTTTGAGGCGTTATATGAGCGACTTTGTAGATCACCATTGTGCTGGACTGACCCTGGGGAGTCACCACTACTGGGACCAGAGATGGTATGAGCTACCATGGAGAGAGTGCAGATCATCCAGAAGTGGATGAATACTTCACAGAGCAGATAGAAGTCGTATGCTAATAGGAGACGGAGACCTCTAGAGTTCAAGGATGGTGACCATGTCTTTCTACAGGTCTCACCTCGACGAGGTTTATGGAGATATGGCCGAGGCGGCAAGTTATCTCTGAGATTTATCGGACCTTTCTAGATCCTCAATAGAGTAGACGAGGTGGCTTACCGCCTGGCTCTTCCAACTCAGTAGCACCTAGTGCATGACGTCTTCCACTTATCTCATCTGAGGAGATACGTGCATGACCCTTCTCACATCATCGACCATGGAGAGATGGAAATCGACGATGGGGAGACTTTTATGGAGGTCCCCGTGGAGATTGAGGATCGACAGGAGTGGTTCCTTCTTGGACAGTTGATACCTCTGGTGGGCATTCGCTGGTAGCACAGGAATCTCTAGGAGAGAACATGGGAGTGGGAAGCACAGATGCATGCTCAGTACCCCCACTTTTTTCCTTAGTTCGAGTTGTAACTTATGGGGACGTAAAGATCTAAGTTGGGGAGAATTTAAAGACCCAGAATTTCCATGAATTTTTTTTCTTATATACATGGGAATTTTACGAGTCTGTGAAAATTGACGGCGCGTGATTCTGAGGCCCGGTGTGCCTGGAATCAATTTCTGAAGTTTTGTTCGGGTACGTTCAGTAACCGTACGAGCGAGTTTTTATAACTTTTGAACCGGTGCTCGGAATTAAAATATGAGGGCACCGTTGAAATCGCAGCGCCGATATTTTACTAAGGATACTTTTACCTCGACGGCGGATGGTTGGAATTATAAGATAAATTTTGGGTTTTTAATGAATGAATTTAATAAAAATAAAGTTGTAACTTGATTTTTATTAAAGTTGGTTGAAGCCTCCATGTTGAAGTTGGAGGTGGGAACCACCACACCTTAACCTCCCATGAGAGGTTATGGTGGTGGGGACCACTCGAACCTAACCTCCTCTTCAAGTTTAATGTGGTCATGTGGAAGTTGGAGGTGGGAACCACCACACCTTAACCTCCCATGAGAGGTTATGGTGGTGGGGCCCACCCAAACCTAACCTCCACTTCAAGTTTAATGTGGTGGGGACCACCCGAGATTTAAACCCCCTTGAAACTCCCCATTAATGGGGAAAACCTCAAACTTCCATTAAGTGTAGGGGAGCCTCTTCAACTCCCCTAACACTTAATGTGCCTTATCCACCTCGTTAATTAATCGAGCCAACACTTTCAATTAATTAATTAAACCATTTGAATATTATTCCAAGAATTTAATAGGATATCATAATCTATCATTTTTTTCTTGACATTTTTCAACTTGGTGGAACTTTAGAGAGGAGAGATCTTGGGGAGAAAAGCTCTCGCCAACGAAGAACAAAGAACGTCGGAAAGTGTGTTCAACTTCCTTCCTCGGAACCTCCATCGACGTAGGACGTGTTCGTCTACAATGAATCGACGTTCGCCTTCCCCGTGACTTCGTCAATGAACAACGAAAAAAGGTAGGGGTTCAAGCTTTGTTAATTGTTGCACGTTCTTCATTTTCCATCAAGGATTTTTATTCGAAGCCGCATGCTATCACCCTAACGTAGAGGGTGCGGTCCAAATGAACATGACCTAACTCCTCCACATTCTTTGTGGAATTTGACGCTAAACACGACATGAGTCTGGGATGAGCGTTACTCGTCAAAAATGGTTGCGGATCGAAGGCGACGTACAGAGGAGTGCGCAACTACTTCCGGAATGATAATCGGGCCAACAGAACTCATCCGGTGACTCGAGGAAATCTATCAGGTGGATGGAACTGAAAAACATCACCGCATGGAAGGCAGTGGCACAACCGCGCTGCTGGAGGAGTAGCCCGCGACCGGTTGGCCGCAGTGGTGTAGCGGCGGTCGGCGCAAGCCCGACCGTGAAGAAAACCGGCGGCTCGAGCCGCTATGTTTTCGGGGAAGGCGCGGTGCAACTGCGCCATGCAGTGGAACAAAATGGGGCCGCGACCCCCGACCGCGGTGGTGCAGCAGCAGCCGGTGCAAGGCCGGCCGTGAGAAGGACCGGTGGCCCGAGCCGCCGTGTTACTCGAGGAGGCGCGACCCAACTGCGCCACGCGGGAGGTGGTTGGACGCTTGGCCAGACAAGATCAGCGGGACGCCACCATGTGGGTCCCACGTGATGCAGACCAGCGCCACGTGGCATCAGTTTTGGAACTCACCCAAATGGCTAAGCCGTTCGGGATTCCAGGGGGCACGAACTCGCCCTGGACGTGGCTAGGGTGGACCCCACGTGCCGCCAGCCGCGGGCCAAGCCCAGTGTGGGCTGGAACAAGCACTGGACGGACGCAGCACGGGCCGGACCGCTCTCGTGGACTGGGTCGGACCCCAGTCCGGACCCGGGTCGGGCCGGGTCGGTCCGATTGGGACGGACCGGACCCAGTCCCATTCGACTTGTGTCCATTCTTTTTCCCATAACTTGAGCTACGTGAGTCCGGTTGACGAACCATCTGCGATGACAGAAACCTTAGAATGAGAAGGTCCATTTGGTATACCCCACTAGAGGTTTTAACACAGTAGGGGTATAGACGGGTTGGATTAAATGTAAATCCAACTGGGCCCTCGGAATGGAAATGCCAATAACTCTCAGACCGGGCGTCCGATTAACACACCGTCTGTCGCATTGGGTTTCTTTTAGAAAGACAGATCTTTTGGATACATCAATTTGGGAATTCGTGGTAGTTGATTTATCAAAACATGGATTGAGGAGCAGACTCTCCTGGAATCATGCATGCTTTGTGCAGAACCCTGTGGCTGGTTGCGCTCTGACGACTATTCTGGATCCTGTGTGGGTTCAACAACATTGAAAACTATTCCTGGATCCTACGTGGGTTCGGAAGCTCCGACTATTATTCCTAGATCCTGTGTGGGTTCGACAGCACTGAAGACTATTCCTGGATCTTGTGTGGGTTCGACAATTCCGACTACTGTTCCTGGATCCTATGTGGTTTCGACAGGACTGTCGACTGTTCCTGGATCCTGTGTGGGTTCGACAGTTCTGATTTCTTTCCTGGATCCTGTGTGGGTTCGATAGAATAAATAATTTAGTGGCTACACCTAATCATATCTAACACTCTACATGAGTTGTATACCTGTGTGAGCTGAGTCAGTAACTTTTGTGTTTACCTCATGATTGAGATGGGTTACTTGATAACTTAGGTATATGTATGGGCATATACCTAAGTAATGGTTATTTGTTGATTTCATACATTGTGGTTTATCCTTGTTGGTTTTTGAGAGACCTTGAGTGTCTCAGGGTCCCTACTGAGTATCGTTATACTTACCCCTACACGGGTTATGCCCACACCTCGTTGTGTTGGATGCAGACGACGGACAACGCTGACCGAGGCTGAGTGTACAAGGACTGGACATTACCCAGAGCTAGACCACATAGCATGATGGTACATGGAGGAGACGGATGGATTTGGAGTGCTATGGAGGTTATCCTTACTTACCCTTCAGGTAGGATTTCCCAGTGGATGATCCAGGGGCTGTTTTCCTTTTTTCCAGTACTTGTACTTTCAGTTTCTTGTACTTTAGAGTTAGGATTGTATTTTCGGCCCCTTTTACTTTTCAGCACTCATTTTTTATACAGTTTTACTTAGTGTTTTTCTTACATCTTGTACTCTGTTGTGTGTGCTTTGATGTTATAAATGAAATTCCTTCCCAGTTTTAGGGATTTATGCCTTCGGTGCTAGTCGCCAGGCCCTGGACTATAGAAGGTGGGCTTGGGGTAGTCACGGTACGGGCCCCGGGGGACGGGTCATGAAAATATGGTTAATTAAATAATTTCACTAATTAATCGATTTATTTCATCTAGGTGAACACCCTTAAATCAAAGAAATTAAATAAAGAGTGTTCACATAATAAAGTCATTGGAAACAAATCCTTCCTATAATATTAGAGGATGATTTCAAAAAAATAAATTGATGAATTTTAATGAATTTAATACCCCAAATTAAAATATCATGAGAGGATTTAGAATTTAAACTATAGAAAATATATAAATCATAGAAATGAAACAAGTGGTGAAAATGAATCATATCTTGATGATATAAAATTGAGATGCAAACACACTTACAATTATGGTAATGTAAAAATAAAAATAACATGATAGGGATACCATGAAATTAAAATATAATTAAATGAAACATATTAATTATACTTAAATTAAATAGGGTATTTAATACACCATATAAGATAAATAACGGGGAACAATATCAAACATGTCTCATGGATTTAAAAATGAGACAACAAAACCATTATGATTTGAGTATCATCTAAATCAAAACCCTCGATGGATAAAGTGATTTAAATTGAAATAATTTGAAATATTATTCATGATATAATATAACAAAAACACAATATATACACCATATAAAAGTAAATTGAAGTATAATAAGAATAATATCTCAAGAAATATGAATTGAGACAAAGAAACCTCTTTCAAGGAACATAATCATTTACGTAAGAATTAGTTGATAATGAAGTTATAAATAATAATTGTAGAATCCCAAAAAAATAATTAGTAAACACAAAAAAAGTTATTCATTATGTCAAATAAATCATACTTTTAATAATAGAGTTTAATAAGATTTTTTTACTCAATGACAAAAAATTGAGTTATTACAAACCCTTATAACCTTAGAAACTTTCATGTCAAAACCCCTTAAAGGATATAATCTAAAATGAAATATTAAATAACATGAATAATTATAGAATAATAAAACAAAATATTAAAGGGAAATAGATTCACCACTCTATGGAATAAATGGTGTATAATAAGAAATATGTCTCAAGGGGTGAAAATTTGAGACAATAAATCCTTATCATAACTACCGACTTCCAATAAAGTTCTTGAACTTCCAATAAAAAATAACTATATTAATCAACTATTTCATAACCATATTTATATCCATATATTTTTATAAAATTAATTTATAATTATTATCTACATGTATGTTAGTTATCTATTATCTATTTTCAATATCTTCTATGAGTAATCTTGACCTTTTTGAAATATATTCATAATAACCATGTTGTTATTGATTATTATCCAAAATTTCATCAATACCAAATCATAAAAGGTATTGAAATTTATAGTTTTTAATTTTTTTTTATAATTTCATTGTATGGGAGTTTTGTTTACGATCCTTAAAGATAAAATCAACGATGGGCATGTTTCAGTGATTTTTA